>CM057455.1:897715000-900215000 GCA_016271365.2 Neoceratodus forsteri
CCATTTGCATTTGGTTCTGATGGTGGTTCCATTTTCATTGCAGTGCAGCTTATCCATTGGTTTGATGCTGGGTCACTGTTGGCTCAGGGGTGCTGTTGCTGGAAGAATGGGTATAATGATTACTTGCTTCAGGGACTGAGGTGGTGTGATGATGATTCTGTTTGGGGACTGCTGTAATGCTTGCCAGTGTTGCTTTGTGAGGAGGTCTTCTCAATGTTGATTGCTGACAGTACTGTTGGAGAGGCGCACTGCTCCCTGTGGTCTCTCTCTCTCTCTCTCTCTCACTAGCTATGACAGAGTGTGGCATGCGCTCCCAATCTCCCACTACTAGAAGCTCGCTCTGGAGGGCAACCATGGATTAACTGAGAATTAATCCATGGTCATCTGACCTGTGTTGCCCAATCAGAAGCAACTCTGTTGCATAGCCATGTTACAAGAAGTCACACCAACAGGTACAGCTGACATGTATGTCTTCTAAGACTTGTCTCAGTGATGCAACATGGAACCCTGAGTGCTACACAAATGAACGCACATTTGCAAATGGCCATTTATGTGTGAGGCCATGATGGTTGGGCCATGGCAGTTTGGGTCAGATTAAAAGTTTAGGTCAGACTAAAGGCAGTCCCCATTCTGGGTGCTATAACTCTCAGTGGGAGCCTGCTGGGGGATTGACCATTAGTGTGTCATTGTCAGGGAGCCTAGCAATAGAAGGCTGCTTCTTGAATGCCTCATGAATGTGCACATGTTCATGAAGGTTTCCTCTGCGGGAGAGGAGGCAGGTGGGCCACAGTGAAGACTGTACATGATGATTACTTAACTCGCAGTCCAAATTATCTGCTGATACAGATACTAACACTCAAAAATAGCCGCCCCACAGCTGAGTGTGCTAATAGGACAATCTACAATAAACAACTCCCCCAAAGTCCAGCACTACTCACAACTTACCGAGACCACACAGATTTCTGTTTGAAAAAGCCATTTATTGAATGCAAAAGGGCAGAACCCCACAAAACTTCAACCGGTTTCGCTAAGGTATTATCAGGAAGTGTTCCTACAGATGTTACTACCTGCCTTATAAAGGCACAAATTTAAAGAAACAAAGTTACAATCCCACAATTATATGGCAGTGAATTGAACCATTACTAAGAACTTACTAAGAACTTAATTCATATATGTGCTTGTACTTAATATGTGATGCTCTCATTCATATGGAACAACAAATAAATTTAAAAACATGTGTGTATATATATATATATATATATATGTATATATATATATATATATATATATATAGACCATACGTGACACACATAAAACAAAAAAATATACAAACAAAAAATAATTGTGTCTATTATGCGTATATGTACATATAGACACACATAAATATATACACACACACACGTGAGCCAGTCCCTATGCACACATACATGTTCTTAGCAAATAATAATAATGTAAAAATTAAATATGAAATAAAAAAGTGCACTTTAATAAGACAATAATACTAAATCCCTGTATAAATGTAGTAATATACTACATATAACAGTATATAAAAATATAAGGGATGGGCAGAGTAATGGTTTCAGAGCAATGTTAATCATAATGTCCAGTGCACAAACCCTCCCCTATGTGTCACACACCCCAGGTAATGGCTTGGTTATACATTACTATATACTATCTGTGTGTGTGTGTGTGTGTATATATATATATATATATAATGCAAAGCATCATGGGCTATATATGCAAATCACCACAGAATATTATGCTGGTTCAACTTTAAGCAGAGATGCATGGTGCTGAAAGGCCTCTCACACAGTCTGTAAAGGGTGCCAACAGAAGACATAAACACGTGTTTTGTCCTACCAGGACTCATCAGTGTGCCTCGTCTGTATGACACCCTAGTGGAATGAACCAGCTACCCTAAACTGGTCTATCAGGTTTGGGTTGTGGTGAGCCCTATAAAAACCAAAAACAAGCTAAAAGACAAAGAACCCCACTGCGCAAGTACTGAGGCAAGGGTTACCCCAAAGGACATTGGTCGGGAAGCCAAGTTTTAAAGAAATACAAAATTACACATACTCCCATAATGCATTATTGCAGACTATGTCAAAAACAACAGAAAACCCCCTAGGTATACAATCTGTAGACAGGAAAGATCTCATTCTAGCAATTTAAAAAACTAAACTTTTTTTTTAACATTTATTCAAATAGATCGTTAGGTCGATGCCATCATTAAGGCCTGGACTTCTTAATTAAACTAATGTGTAAATCCAAAATGATTCTTTGCCTGACAGAATTGTTTTAACATCTTCCCTCTGGGGCCTGTGAAGGCATGATCTATGCCCAGAAACATAAACTCATGGTTTTCTGGATCCCTAACTTGTAGTAAATGAGTACACAGTGCACTTTTATGATCTCAAAGTCTAATAGAACTCAAATGTTTTCCTATTCTAATTTTCAGTGCTCAGCTAGTCTTTCCGACATAAAAAGAGCCACATTTGCATGTGGCTAAATACACTACAGGAGTAGTGTTACAATTAACAAAGTGTTGGTTGTTAACTGTATGAAAGGTTTTAATTTTAATCATGACCTTACAGTGTGTACACCTGCCACACTTAAAACCACCCCGAGGTGGTGATGACTACCAATTTGTAGGCAACATTCTAGGATATGGTAAGTATGAATTAATCAAAATGTCACATTAATTTTTTCCCCTCTTGTACACAATACTTGGGGGTCTTTAGTGACTTCATGTAGAGAAGGTTCTGATGACAAAATATGCCAAAATTTGTTCAATGCTTCTCTCACCTTCCCACTATCAATGTAATATTTTGTGATGAACAAAGTTTTACCCTACATTCTTTGTACTTTTTATTTGTATTGTAAAAGCTTTATTCTTGCAATCCGGCTCACTTGTGTGTTGGTTTCTTCAAACCTAGTGCTACTATAACCCCTATCCACAAATTTCTGGCACATTACAGCACATCTCACCTCAGCAACCACCGGATCAGAACAGCTGCATCTGACCCTTAATAGCCGACTTCAGGATGTTGTGGTGGGGGTGGCAACTGCTGGACATCAAAAGACTATTTCTATCTGTGGATTTATAGAAAATATCTGTGGAAACCATCCCATCTATACTCTTTATGATGTTCAGATCCAGAAAATGTGAATGTGCACTCTCACGTGAGTATGTAACAGTAAATCTAAGGTTCTGATTGAAAGGTTCCAAATATGCCACAAAAGCATGCAATTGTGCCACACTCCCCTTCCGCACCATCAACACATAGTCAATATATAGCTGCCATAAATCAATGTACCCATAAAAGGGGTTTAGGTCAGTGTCGTGAATAACATTTTGCTCCCACAATACTAAATACAAATTAGCATACTTGGGGGTGAAGGTAGCCCCCATCGCTGTGCCTTTTGTCTGCAAAAAGAATTGACCTTGAAACATAAAACAGTTCATTTTCAAAACAAAATCAATAATGTCTGCACTATATGAAGACTCAAACTCTAACCAATGTCTAATGGCAGCCAAACCTCCATCATGGGGCACATTAGAATATAATGCCTCCACATCACAAGTAACCATTGGGGCTCCAGTTCCAAGTCCCTCAGGATGCCCAAGACCTCAGTGGTGTCTCTAATGTAGGAACATAGTGAAGGCACTAAATAATTAATATGGCCATCCACAAATTTTGATAGGTATCTCGTGACTTTGGCAACAGCGATTGGGCACCTACTGAAAGGGTGACTCAATCGTGGCACCTGTTATCGGGGTGACTGGGGAACGTGGGTGACCGGATGGGGGTATGCACAAAATAGCGACATCCTGTCGCTGCATGGCTACGCACACAGTGGGGGAGTGAGCACGCCGAGTGTGCGGTGGGAGGGGACGGAGGGGTTGTAGGTGGTGGCACCACCGCGAGCTGCTGAGCTGCTTCTGTGTCCTGGTGGATGGGTTCAGGGCTGCGGTGGGAATGGTGCTGGGTTTGGGTCTAGGTGCAGGTACTTTTTGTTGTGCCCAGCCCGAAATGTTATTTTTGCCGTGTTTGCACCCCCCCAACAGGCACCCCCCTGGAGTTGAGAATCCTTAAGTGGGGGTACAGGGGGCACAGACTCCTGCATAAAACATAAAATCCCAACTCCCCGGTGCCGTTTTGCTGTGTGCCAGGGAGTACATTGCTGAAATTTTTTTGCGGTGATGTGTCATTGCCCTAACTGATAGATCCATTTCGATAGGGGTTCAGTGAGAGACTCCATCCCTGAAACTATTGGGCATCCCAGGGGGCTGGTGAGGGACTTATGAATTTTTGGCAAGGTATAAATGGTCTGTCTGACTGGATTATCCACCAACAAAAAATCAAAGGCATCTTTTGTAATGACACCCCTCTCAAAACCTGATTTTAAATAAACATCGATTTGTCCTTTGAACTCCACAGTGGGATCCTTTTTCAGACCTGCATAGAAATCAAACACGCCAGGTGCAGGAGGGCCTGTACTATTTGGCAAAACAAAAAATGTAACGCTTGATGACCTATAGATAGGGGATTCCATTAGATATATAGATTGGCTGTATGGTGTCTCAAACTAGAGCAGCCATCTTGGAGCCAGCCAGCCATACCCATCCATTTTCCCCATATGTGAGATAGGTGACATGCAGCTGGTGTAAGGGTGCAAGTGTGAAGCAGGAGAGATTGCAGAAGGAGCCAATCGGGATCTGAGAAAACAGACCAATGGGAGCTGAGGAAAAGGAGAAACTGGATGAGTAGCCGTACAGAACAAGGGACTACAAGACAGACCCACCTCAAGTGTCCTATCATATGAACATCTCATTGCATGAGAGCCCCATGGCAGAGTGTGGCTTCTGCCTTAGGCCTATCTGTTGGACATATGCAGGAAGACCACAGGACGTGCAGGGGACTCTAAAAATACAGGTATCTGATACTAAGGTTACAAGTATCCTATAGCTTAATTCTAAGTGACAAAGCAGGTTGTGTAAGGGATCCTAAAAATACATGATCTGGGGTAGCCTAATATTGCAATTAGTAGGTGTACAACTGTGTAACTGTATAACAGTGTAACTCTGTAATGTGGACAACACCCTCTCTAGGGTAGGGTGTTAAAGGAAGCAACTGAAGGATTAAGGCAAAAAGAGGTTCATGCATTGCAATGTGTACTGCATTGCAGGAAGGAGGTATTAGATATTGAAGGGGTAATAACAGGCAGTGTAGAGCACAGGATCAGAGGGCAGACAATCAGCTGCAGGGACTATTGGGTGCTAATCTCCCAGGCTATTCTATGGAGGATTAGACACTGCCCTAAATGTAGAAGATTTGTGTAGCTTCAGGCGTACCTGGTAGCAGCATGGGAAGAGATATCCAGCTGAGTTGGCACCTACAGGCACCTCCCCCACACCCTCACTTCCCCAGAAGCCCTCTGGCTCCAGGAGGCTGGAGGGTGGTGGGGAGGGGAAGGATGACAGGAGCAGTGACAAGGAAGTTGTCCAAACTCACAAAATCCTGACTGCAAATTGCTTTGCACCACTGGAAGAGGGGACAAGTAATTGGGTGCTGCAGGGGGCTCTGAACCAGTTGGGAAGGGTTAGCAGGATGACTCGGTAGCACCCAACAAAGGTAACAGAAAGAAGGCAGTAAGGAGTATCCTAGTAGGGGCTTTCTTAGTTGGGTGAAAAAGGTGGTGAAGGAAAGGAAATGGAAAGGGGTGGTCAGATGCCTTCCATGTGCATTAGCCATCTGGAATATGGATAGGACAGGGAGGATGGTAGAGGAGGGGGTTGGGAAGTTTGGGGTTCTGGTACATTTGGGTACTAATGATCTTGTTAACCAGCCTATTGAGACAGTGAAGCATATCTTTTGTAGGCTGGGGGACAACTGAAGTCCCACTTAGCTTTCCAGGCCTTTTCTGAGATACTCCTTGTGTGGGGTAAGGTGAATGGGAAGGGCAGGGAGAGGAATTTAATTGGTGGTTGAAGGGATGTGTCAGAAAGAGGGATACCACTTTGTGGGAGACTGAGGGGGACTTATGGGATAGAAGGCTCTTCAAGGGTGACGGTCTCCACCTAACAAGTGAGTGGGCCAGTGCACTTGGGCAGAACTTTGATGTCTATGTTGATGGATATTTAAGCTGAAAGAGGGAAACTGAGGCTGGGGGAACCACAGAGGAAGTGGAGAAAATGAGGAACCTAGCTAGGGCTCCTCCAGACCTGGAAGTTAAGAGTAGTGGGGATGAAAACAGCAAAGCAGGTGACTATAATAAGGTAAATAAGAGTGCCAGAGAGGGGAGTTCACAAAGCCAGCAGAGTGCAGGAAACCAGGATGTTAAAAAGGAAGGGGAGGACAAATGGAGTGGGGATGACCAGAGGGACGGGGGTGAAACCAGAAGGCAGTCTGCCTAAATGCCAGGAACCTAGGAAACAAAATTAGTGAGCACCAGATGATGGTGGCAGACATGAGATTAGACCTTATAGGCATTACAGAAACATGGGCCACCAGTAATAATGACTAGGACCTAGCAGTACCTGGACATACAATGTATATGAGAGATAGGGGTAAGGGAAAAGGTGATGGGGTAGCCCATTATGTCATGGAAGGGATAGAGGTGGTAGAGGATGGGTCCATCAGGGAAGGAAATGGGGAGACAGAATCTCTGTGGTTACAGCTCACGACAGCACTGGTAAAGAAGAGCATGGGGGTGGTCTGTGGACTGTTGATACAAGAGACAAGGTGGATAGGGAACTTGGGGCAAAAATTGAGAAGGGTCTGCAAAGTGGGAGATAGTGGTGATGAGAGATCTTAGTCTACCAGACATAGATTGGGACATTCCAGCAACTAAGAGCACCAGAAGTCAGGCAATGCTAGATATGTTGCAGAACTGCCTGCTGGTGCAGCTGGTCAGGGACCCACAAGACAGGTTGCCATTCTCAACGTGGCACTCTGTCTGCCACCTGGACCTGTTTCCACAACTTGTAAATATATATTCTTCCAATACCTCTCATGATGAAGCCTCTCTGGCTGATGTATTCTCCCTCCCCTATGTAAGTCTTCCTGTCTATTATGAATGTCTTAGCTTGTCTTACCTGTTTACCCTTACTACCCCTCACTCTCTTGCTTCTAACTGTATTTTTACATACATTGTGCAATGCCAACTTGATGTCGTGTTACCTTATTTGCCTACGTTTAACATTGTATGTGTAGTTTAATTCATATTTAATTCTTGCTGCTTAACAGCAATCACTTATGTTTACAGATGTGGAACCTATGTAATGAGCTTGTTCTCAAAAGGTGTTAATCCTAGATCACAATAAATAAATAAAATAAATAAATTAAGTACTCGCCAACTTTGAAATGGTAGGTATTGTGGGATGGGGAACCACTGGGTACCTATGACCATAACACCATATAGAGCTGGCTCTGGCTACCAGTATGACTTTGTCAGAGTTTGTGGTTCTGGATTTCAGATGAGCAGACGTTAATCAGATGGGGGAACTACAGTATTCGAGGGTCAGTTGTTTGCGTGGACAAAATTAGAGAGGTGGAGGAGGGGGGAGGTAGAAATTAAAGGGGCCATTCTTGAAGCAACTAGATCATGTTTGAGAACTGTTACCAAGAGTAACAGGCTGCAAGAAGGTCAGGGAGGCAGTGAGTCAAAAAAGAGCCTTCATTAGCTACAAAGAGAAAGTTTTGCTTTTACGGAGAGATGGCATGAGCCATGAGCTAATGTATGAGGGGAAGGTGCAAAAACCCATTAATGTGTTCAAGCACAGCTGAGACAGAGTGAAGGGCTTAATACAGTAAGTAGTTACTCAAGGTGGCAGCAGTAAGGCAGGGAGTAAGGGGGTAAGTGGGGGCAAAAAAACTGTCTAAACAACAAGTCATGGGGCAAGGTAAGGTAAAACTGGGCAAACTGAACAGACCAATGGTCTTAGAAACATAGATTTTGTTGGCAGAAAAGGACTGGTAGGCCCATCAAGTCTTTCCCTTTTCACTTTGTATTCTGACACCTCTGACCATATTTGGTCACTGAAACACAGAAACACTGAATCATAGAAGGTGACAGTAGATAAGGACCATGTGGCCCACCTATTGTCTGCCCCTTTTCCATACCTAATGCAATACCGCAGACCCTAGTTGATATGCGTCCTACCCTCTCTTCCCTATTATGAGAGTATTCTTGTGTCTATCCCATACATTCTTGAATTCCCCTACCGTGTTTGCCTCCACGACCCCTGCAGGGAGGCTGTTTCAAGCATCCACTACTCTTTCTGTGAAAAAATACTTTTTCATGTTGCCCCTGAGCCTACCTCCCTCTAGCCTAATATCATGCACCCTTGTTCTTCACACCTTCTTTTCTGAAAGATGCGACCCTCCTGTACTTTGCTTATACCCCTGAGGTGCTTGAATGTCTCTATCATATCTTCCCTCTCTTCTCTCCTCCAGGGAATACATATTGAGGTCCTCTAATATTTCCTCATATGATTTTTGGTGCAGTCCTTGCATCATTTTTGTTGCCCTGTTCTAGACTGCCTCTATTTTGTCTATGTCCTTCCAGAGATGCGGCCTCCAGAACTGAACACAGAACTCCAGATGAGGTCTCACTAGTGATCTATACAGTGGCATAACTACCACCTTTTTTTCTGCTAGTGATACCTCTTCCTATGCACCCTAGCATCCCACTGGCTCTCCCCACAACCTTCTCACATTGTTTGGTTACCTTTAGGTAATCGGGTATCATTACCCTCAGGTCCCTTTCTTGATTGGTGGCTGTCAGTATCTCTCTACCAATCCTGTACTCCTTCCTTGGATTTCTGTGCTCCAAATGTATGATTTTGCACTTCTTTGCATTGAATCTTAGCTGCCACACTCTCAACCACTCCTCAAGCATGTTTAGGTCCTTTCTCATTTTTTCCATCCCCCCACTAGAGTGTCGACCCTGTTGCAGATCTTAGTCTCATCTGCAAAGAAGCATACCTTCCTCTCCAGCCCTACTGCAATGTCACTTATGAAGACATTAAAGGGGACTGGCCCTAGCATGGATCCCTGTGGCACCCTGCTGGTCACACCCCTTCTCCTCGGATTGAACACCATTTACCACCACCGCCTGTGTCCTGTCACTCAACCAGTTTCTGACACAGTTTACCACCTTGGAGCCCACTACCAGGCTGCCCAACTTATTTACCAACCTCCTATATTGGGCGGTGTCAAAGGCCTTGCTGAAATCTAGATAGGCCACATCTACCACCCCTCCCTGATCTACCTCCCTGGTCACACAATCAAAGAAATCTATCAGATTTCTTTGGTTCCTGCTGTGAATCCATGCTGCCTCGGATCCTGTGTTCTGCTGGATTCAAGAAATATCACAATCCTTTCCTTTAGTAGTGACTCCATTAATTTCCCCACCACCAAGGTCAGTCTGACTGGCCTGTAATTGCCAGCCTCCTCCCTGTTCCCACTTTTGTGGAGAGGGACTACATTCACCCTCCTCTAGTCCCCTGAAACCACTCCTGTCTCTATCGATTTGTTGAATAGGACTGTTAGTGGTGCTGCCAGCACCTCTCTAAGTACTTCTAATATTCTGGGATGCATCCCATCCAGCCCCATAGCCTTATTCCCTTTCAGATTCTCGAGTTCCTTTAGGACTCTTTCCTCCATAAATGGTCAGGTGTCCACCTCTCTCAAATTGGTGCTATTGCCCAATAGTGGTCCTTCTTCTTCCTCTTCTTCTGTGAATACTGAACAAAAATATTTGTTCAGAATTTTTGCTTTTTCTAAGCCCCCTTCTGCACAAACCCCTCCCTCCCTTTTTAACCTCACAATCCCACCCCTGGTCTTCTTTCTTTCACTAGTGTACCTGAAAAAGGTCTTGTCTGCTTTTGTTTATTGCCGGAGCTATTTTTTTCTCCATTTGGGTCTTTGCTGTCCTGACTGCTTTTCCCACCTCCCTCTGGTTTTCCAGATACAGTTCTCTGTCTTCCCCCCTCTGTGTTTTCTTGTACCTCCTGAAAGCTAGCCTTTTCTCGTTTACCTTCCTGACCATGTCCTTTGAGAACCATAGCATTGTTTTCTATCTCTTTATTTTGCTTAGTTGTCTAACACCAAGGCTTGTTGCCTCTCCACTATAACTCCCTTAAGGTTAGCCCATCATTTCTCTATATCCCCCCCCCCCATCTTCTTCTTTCCCTGTCAGGGCTTCCTTGAGACATTTCCCCATTTTTGCAAAGTTGACCCGTCTGAAATTCAAGACCCTTGCTTTCATGTGGTTTGGCTCCTCCACTGTTCTCACATTGAATCGCTTCATATGATGATCACTGGACCCCAGGTGGCCACCCACCATTACATCAGTGACTCTGTCCCCATGGGTGAGGACCAGGTCCAATATTGTTCCTTCTCTGGTGGGATCCACCACAAGCTGCTTGAAGCACACCCCTTGAAGGCATCCAGCATGCCTCTGCTCCTGGCTGTGGCTGCAGCCTGGGTACTCCAATCCACATTAGGCAAACTGAAGTCTTCCACCAGCAGCACATCACCTTTGGCTGTCATTTTGTAGATGGCTTCCACTAGTACCCCATCCATCTCCTCCCCTTCTGCTGGAGGTCTGTAGATCACACCAATGCGAATGGCGGTACCATTTCCTGTCTCCAGGGTGACCCACAATGCTTCTATTCTCTCCTGCATTCCCTGAACTTCAATTGCTTTAATTCCCTCCTTGGCGTTGATAGCAACCCCTCCACCCTTTTTTCCCACCCTGTCTTTTCCAAATAGAGTGTAACCTGGTATAGCTTTATCTCATTCATGATTTCCCGTGTACCATGTCTCAGTAACAGCAACAATGTCCAGGTTCGACTTAGCCATCAAGACCACAAGATCAGGGATTTTATTTCCCAGGCTGCAGGCATTCATGCACATGGCCTTCTAAGTTTTGCAACCTCCTCTTCTAGTAGCTCCCCTTTTATCCCTCTGTCTTCCCTCCCTTCCCCTCCTGTTTTTACTCCCGTTCTTTCTTATCTCAACCATTCTTTCTATCTCAGTTTTAGGCTTCAGTGTCCATTTCCCAACCCATGGGTCCTCACTACTGACTGCTTCATCCTGGCTGGAGGAGTTAGAGTCTTCCTGCCTACTTTTGCTTCCCCTCTTGGCAACTTTAAATGCTTGCCAATTAAACATTTAAACCTCTCACTGAGGATCTTGGTTCCCCCCTGGATAGATGCAGTCCATCCCACTTGTATAGGCCTGCATCCCTCCAGGAGGGACCTCAGTTCCCAATACTGCTGAAGTCCTCTGTTCTGCACCAGTCCTTCAACCATGTGTTGAATCTCATGGTGCAGAGTGCCCTTTCCTCCCCCTTGTCTTTGACCAGTAGCACCTCTGAAAAGGTTACAGTGTGTGCTACTTGTCTAAGACCCCTCCTCAACTCCCTGAAGTCTTCCTGCACTACCCTAACCTCATCACCAGCCAGATCATTCGTCCCCAGGTGGACATTGATGTCTAGCTCTCCCTTCCGTTCTACTACCCCAGTGATCCTCTGGATGTGCTTTCCATCCCTCCAAGTCATGGCGCCAGGTAGGCACTTAACCTCCCTCTCTACCACTCCATCCACCTCCACGTTTACCCCCCCAACAATAGAATCCCCCACTAGGAGTTGCTTCCTTCTCCTCTGGGGTTCTCTGCCTGTCCCCCGGGGTTTCCATCATGGAAGACTCCCACATCCTCCTTGGTCTCCACTGTGGATGTCTCCTTGGGACAATCCTGCCCTGCCAGCACAGCATAGGAGTTGTGGAGTGGAACTGTAAGAGGGATGTGCCTCTGTCCCACTGCTCTTACCCTTCCTGAACCCACTGCAGTCCAGCCCCTCCTCTGCCTAAACAAATTTTAAAGCAGCGGGGGCGGAATCAATCAATCAATCAATCTTTACTTATTTTGCCAGGCGAAGCACCATTGAGTGAGCTCATTTGCAAGGTGGACCTGGTCAAATGCACATAAAAGTAAACAATATACAAAGGAAAAAGATGGGTGTACAATCAAGGAATTCAATATAGAAGAGGACATAAAACATAGTACAGTATTAGGCAAGGTCTATACAGGCAAATATGCAAGAGGCTAAGAAAAACAAATATTGTCAATATACATTATTATACAGTATGTACATGAACAGTTCAGGAAAAAGGGTAAGGAGGGGTGATAGGGAGAAGGATGGAGAAGGAGTGATAAACAGGGAATCACAAGGCCTGGGGACCGATGTCCAACACTTATTTCACTGGCCTCCGGGGGGGGGGGCAGTTACAGGATTCTATAAAGGAATGAGAGAATAGCTTTTTGAAGGAGGAGAAGGTTGTTGGGGCAGCCAGCTTCAGAGTTTTTTGTAATTTGTTCCATAGGTGAGGGAGTTTATAGCTTATAAACGCTTTACCAAAATGTGAATTCACTCAGTGGTCCCTGGACAAAGGAGGAGGTCCCCTAAATCCTGGCCAACTCAGCT
Source organism: Neoceratodus forsteri (assembly GCA_016271365.2). Lineage (NCBI taxonomy): Eukaryota > Metazoa > Chordata > Ceratodontiformes > Ceratodontidae > Neoceratodus > Neoceratodus forsteri. Next base: position 897,727,496 of record CM057455.1, read on the forward strand.
TGGAGACGAGCAACCTCCTCCATCAGCCCAGAGAGGTGCCTACAGATGGGACAGCACCACATCCTCCAAAAAGTCCCTTGGAAGACCACTGCCTCACAGCCACTGCACTGTGCCACTCCCATTATGTCTTAGTTGTGGCCTCACTCCTGTCGCTTTGTATGCTTCCTCTCTCCTCCCTCTGTTTTTTTTTTATTTGTTTGTTTCTCCCTACTTTTCTACTGCATTTGTGCCTTTACAGCTCCTGCCCTTCCTGTTCTGGGACAGGAAGTTCCTGTATTCCTCGGTAGTTTCATTCTTCCTTGCTCAGAGTCAGACCTCCAGCAGCTGGGGGGGAAGGGAGGAAGAGGTACTCTTTTTCTTCAAGGGTGGCAAGTCTTATGTGTCTTGGTGATCCCTCCCTTCCTGCTCCCAAACAGGAAGTTCCTGTTGTCAGTCAAATCCAGTGCCTATAAAAGTGGAACTGGATATGGATGGGAGGGTGGAGGGGCAGGTGGGACTCAGGAGGGCAATACCGTCATATAACAGACTCTGACTCTTTTGCTGTGTCACTAGTAATTGAAGATCCCAATTTACTTTGCAGAACCTTCACTTCTAATAAGGTGTCTGCTTACCCGCAATTCAGAAGTGTTCTAGTACTACAGTTCTGTCTCCTTAGTCAGCTGCCTCCTTGGCTTTGCTCTGATAGCAAGATTGCTCTCTGCTAAGAGTTAACTACTGGCATCCCTCCCCTCATTCCTCTACCCAATTAACCCTTTGCCTAGCTCATGCATGCTTGAAGTTCCTCACAGTCTTTGCCCTCACTACCTCCTCTGGCAGGCTGTTCAAGTTCTCCACCATGTTTTTCATAAAGAAGTATTTCCTCACATCTCTCCAAAATATCTCCCCTCCTTCGCTTCATTGCATGCCCTCGTATTCTAATGCATTTTTTTTCTGAAAGAGGGATCCCACCTGCACCTTATTCACTGCTATGAGGTACTCATAGGTCTCAGTTATGTAACCTCTTGCTCTTCTTTCCTCCAGGGAGTACATGTTGAGTTCCTGCAGCCTTTTCTTGTGCGACCCTCGCACCACTTTGGTTGCCCTCCTTTGTATCGCTTCCACCCCATCAATGTCCTTGCAGAGTTGCAGCCTCCAGAACTGGACACAGTACTCCAGATGGTGCCTTGTGAGTGATACAACAGTAGCACCACCTCTCTCCTCCTACCAGAAGCCCCCTCCCAATGCACCACAGCATCCTGCTATGCCTTTTCTGCTGGCACTGTCTATGTTAATATGTGAATAAATGAAGTCAAAAGGAAAGAGCCTTGTTTTATAAGAAAGATCATCAGTAACAACAATGGAATGACCTGATGTTCAAAATCTGCGTGGGGGTGGGGGATTTTGTGTAATAAAGTTCTGCTGATGTCAACTGTGAGATTGTTGACAAAAAACAAAATAAATCTTGTAACATATTTTAAATAAAGAAATAAATCTCAGTCTTACTTATCTGTTGTGCCAGTGCTTTTATATCCCAAATTTTAAGAAACAAAATTGTTTCTACGACCTCGATCATCCAGAATTACTTCATCACCATAACGTTTCCTAACAGAGAATAAGGAAAAAGTGTACTTGCACTTTACCAGACTCAGATTCAGTTATGCTTTCTTCGCATGTTTACAAAATTAGAGTTTCAGTTCACAGGGCATCCAGGTTTGCAAATGTCTTAGCACCTTCAGATTCAAAATCTGATTATATTTATTTTGTTCTTTTACTTATGTATACATTTTAGCCATAAAGGCACACTAAGCAGAAGCATATTTCCAGGTGGGACCTCGGCAAAGGTGGAAGCAAATGTAGGTTGACTATAGAGCTAAAAATCAAAGTATTGAATAGTGGCTGGGAGCAGCATTTTTTTAACAAATTATGCTCTAACTTAATCCAAGTCTTCAAAAAAAGACAGCTTTATCTGGAACATCAGCCTCTTGAAAATAGATCTAACAGATACAGATCTCTTCCTTCCTGCCTTGAGTCATTAAGCACACATCTGGAAACAAGTGTAAATGCATACCTTCATAATATAGTTGTTTTTTCTGGTGGGCTTGCTGTAGCAAATGATTCCGACAATGAATAACTTGGAAGTAACAATGATGTCTGTGTGGGGGCGGCATAGCTAATTTATGTATTTATTTATCTGAAATTCCTTTACAAAGGAAACATAACAAGTTTAAATGGAATCTCTTACAAATGGGATCTGGGGGAAGGGGAACAAGATGCAGCAGCAATTCTCTACAATTAGACAAAAAAATTACCAGCAGCAGATATACAAGATCAGTGATATACAGGTATTATGCTAAAAATTCCAGACAGTAAATATACGTGAGGAACAGTATACTGGTAATCCACTTAGTAGTGTAGAGGTGTTAACAAATAACATCATTGATTCAGGTACAGTCACAGGTAGATACAGTATTTCAACAGTAGGCACACGAGCATGCCCTATCAGTCAGATGGTGGCTGGTCAAAGTGGTGAGTGGAGGGGTTGGGCCAGTCTCTATTGAAAAGCTACAGTGGTGGGTGGGGGCTGGGGGGCCTGTGTGGGCTGTATGATGATGATGATGAAGCTCATGGAGTGAAGTGCTGGGGCTAGATTACTGACATTAGGTGAGAGGCTTTAATGAAGGACATAGAACTATATGGTGATGCCATTGTATCGTTAGCCCTGAGGGGCACCTATGGAAAACTTTATTCACCTGTCAGCCTATTGTATTTCATTTTGATGATTTACACAGTATTTATACAGCAAAATTAAATTTTTGAAGTCTGATAAAGTCCATGACATTAGAGAATGTTACTGCCCATCCAAGTAGCTGCAGGTCTCAGAGTGCTTCCCCATTTTTCTGTTTTTGGATCCTGTATGATATGTGTGTGTGTGTGTGTGTGGGGGGGGGGTCTACAGATATATCAGGAGGCAGGGGAACTGCTGGTTCACCAGGGAATTTATGATATGAAATGGCTGGTGATCAGGGGAAGGGGAATGTTGGATCGCTAGGACATTTACAATGTGGAATGGGCAGGCAGTCAGTGTTGGGGACCTCTGGATCACCAGGGCATTTATAACATAGAATGGGCAGGTGATTGGAGAGTAGGGAGCTGCTGGACCATCCGGTGATGTCAAAATGTAATGGGTGGGAGATGGGGGGGGCTGCTGGACCACCAGGGACTGTCATCTATTCACTGGGTATGCGATTTGTTGGGGGGGTTGAACAGCTATGGGTGCAACAGCAGTAAGACCTGGTTTAGAGAGACGGTCATTTGTGGGACACTAACTGCTAGTTACCGTCTCTCCTAATCTACCACTATGGCTGTGCACCTATTTGTAAGGCGCAGTCAGCTGCTTCACACAGGCCTACCAGCACATGGTAGGGCTGCTCAGAGATGGGCTAGCAACTCGCTAATAATGCCATCCAATATGGCATTTTCTTCTGCTATCCCACTTTTCTGGTGCTAAGCAGGGTTACTTAGTTACTAACCTGTTTAACAGCCAAAAATCAGGTTCCAAAATCCAGTGAGTTACCTGAGGAACTGTTGGGCAGAGGGGAGAGGCTCCAAAGAACTGTCTGCTGTCAGGGAAGCAGACAGGATTTTTTGGGCCTAGGACAAGTCCTTTGAGTTGTGCCCCCTCTCTCACAAACAGAAGCTCTGGGGTTTAGACACTCTCGGTCAGTTCTGGGGCTTTACTGAAGATAAAACACAAGTGCTAAGTGGTTTATGTACCCTCCCCACACATGGTTGCAATTTTTAAGAAGTCAGAAGATAGCTTATGCAAGAAACAGTACTGTTTGACTGATCTGCCAGGCCAATTAACTGAATCTCCCCAGCCTTAAAACACAGGTGCACATGTTTCAAGGGAATATTGCACACATGTAGCCTACATGTGTGCAATATTCCCTTGAAACATGTAGCCAGCCTCATTTAGCCAGCCTATGCAACATTTTGTTTCCATTACTTGCTTTCCTTATTTCATAAACACAGTCAAACACATTGACAATAAATCAATTTATAGCCTCTGGAAAGGCAAGGGGGCCATGGAACCAGCATTTTCTCTACATTTTGGCAGCCATGTCCCTATAACAAAAAGAAAGAGACTGGAGAGTAAGGGCTGTAACAGCAGTTTCTAAACATGTGGCAATAGGTTTCAGACTATCCCTGCCCACAAAGTCCAGAGCACTCTCATCTGCTTGTTGCCTTGCTGCAATGCTGCCTGCTGCTGCCCATAACCTCACCTAACTGGCTCATTCACAAAAAGCCAGAATTGTAGACTAACTCGACCATTCAGTTAGTTTGCTGAACATAGTAGACACTCAGATGGCTGTCGCGAATCGTGATGATGGCGATTTTTTCAACATGCTGCTTTATTGAGGGGGGAACAGCAGCCTGCTGCATCTACTTGGCCTGCTCTCACTCTGTTTTAGACCAGTACCACCATCAAGTTAACACCACCACCCTCCTGGGCCCAGACACCCGGCTGTGATCACAAAAAAAGTTTTAAAACAAAAACAGTCTACTAGACTCCCAGGCAACTCCGTATCAGTAATCTGCATTTTTGAACTGTTTGACTTTGCACACAATTTGCACTTGTATGCCCTGGCCCCCCCCTTTTACCCAGGCCAACCCCTTTTACCCAGGCCAGAAGTACCCACCATGACTCACTCAGAAGTTCTGCAGTTGGTCTCAGGTCTGTCCCATGATGGAATCTTCTCCTCCTCCTCCACTTGTTGTGGCCTCCTCTGGTGTGTCTGGTCTGCAACCTTGTCCTGATCTCCACCCAAGGCCCACCCTGCCTGCCCGGTCCTCTGCACTGTAGTCTACTCTCCACCGAGTCCACCACACCACCCATACACCTCTTAGCAGTCGCAGACTCGCACAGGCAGATGAAGCAGCAAATGAAAGAAAAATTAGCGGTGACTCCCAAGGCTCTGCACCCCGACTCCGAACCAAAGCAACAGCTGAGCCAGGTCAAGTCGACAGTGCAAAGAGAGAGGGCAGGGACCAACTTTATGTGTGCGTGACCCCTGTCCTGTGTGACACCAGTAGCCACCACCCAATCACCGACAATTGCCCAACCCTGATGACCTCCTCTGACCTGCAGGCAAGGTTGAGGTACTGCAGGGCACAGCCAACTGGGTATGGGGGGGACAGTCACCTCCTCATTTGCTCACAGACCGTGGAGTTCCGTGGGGCGAGACTAGAGTGCGAGTGCGGGACCGGGACCAGTTGTGTATGGTGGAGCGGGGGCTGGGGGGGGAGCTCTGAGAATTTTCAAATTCCAGCTGTGTGTGGAGCAGCCTGGTGGTGGAAGTTCTGCATTTTTCAAAGCACACATGGGGCGTATGCAGGGCCCCCCTGACCCACCAGGCCTGGGACAGTTGGCCCAGCAGTACCTCCTGTCGGCACCCCTTGTCTGCTGCAATAGAAGATGAGTTTTCCAAAATTCCTTACGCATATTGGAACGAGGAGCAGGGAACTGAACTGGGAATGCAGATTGTAGCCAGAGGTTGCTGGAGGTATAAGTAATCAATACACTGACTGGGAGAACTGAAACAGAGGAGAGAGCAAAGCACATAGCCAACACAGAAAATGTATTTTAATTAATACTTAAAGTGGCAGTGTGTGTGTGGGTAGACAAAGGTACAGTAAATGCTTTTCAGTCAGTGTTTTGGTGCAGTTTTTTAAACTTCTTTTTTTTTCAGACTTTTATTATGTTCAATTAATTATTCATGGGCTCAGTGCACACTCTGATAGACTGCTGTACAGGGTGTTAATCCCTAAGAAATACCTAGTACAGCTTGAAGGAGTGTGCTTATATGTGAAGTGTCTTTAATTTTTTTAATGCCATTTTTTTAAATTAGCATGACTAGGCTTATAATCACAGTAATGCTCTTATAATGGGGCATTTCCATGGGATTAACACTCTTCCTGAGGTTAGGTTAATGAATGACCTTCACTTGTACCTTGGGCCATCTACACCCCAAAAACAGGATTAATCCAATGGAAATGCATGGTTGTCCAGGCATTATTGCTGAAGTAGACAATTTGGAAAAATTTGCTGGGTAGACTATTACAGCCTATTGTAGACTGAGTGGTTATGACTTGTGAAGCAAGTGTTTGATTGTAGAAGGAGCTGAATAAGATTTAGTTCCTTCCAACAGGAGCCTGGTGACTTTGTGGGCTAGTTAGCTAGGGGCCCTGTGCTCTCAGCCTCAGAGGAGGCAAATTCCACCACCACAGATTGATATCGTCCTTTGTGAGTTGAGTGGAACCATTGAAGAGAAAGGTCAGAGTTAATAGATGTTTGTGAAATAAAAGAGAAGGAGCAACTGCAACAAATGCCTTTGCATGGTCAAAAAAATGACCCCTGTGGGGAGGCTTTCATCCATACCGAAAAGAATATCAGTTAAACATTGACAAGATGTGACAGCAGAGTGTGCAGAGTGGAAATCAACCAGAATAAGAGTAAAGACATTAGTCCTAACATTAACCTGGACAACTGTTTGCTAACCAGAGCTTCTAGAATTTGGGAGAGCACCAGGAGAAGGGAAATGAACAAACAGCTACCGTGAGTGTCAGAAGCACCTCCTTTATGGCATGGTTTGATAGTTGCATGTCTCTATACCAAGGGGGATAACCCCTGGGAATCCCTTAGGTTCCCAGAATTTGGTGAATTGGAGCACTGTCCCCATGGTAGTTAAGGTTTGAGAGCTCCTGCTTCTAAGTGCTCTGGTGCATGTGCGGGTGGAGTGGTCTGTGTGCTGTGTATCTGCCATTAAAGGAATGTCATTCAGATAAGATCCTGATTCAGATTGGTTGGGAAGAGTTTACATAATAATTGCCTGTGCCAGAACTGAGAGGGAAGGGCCCCTAATCTCATTCATCTCATGATGCCTGTGTCCCATTCTATGCTTCAGTGTAGTGGCAGAGGCTGTTGGGATTATACAGAAACATAGAATATGTTGGCAGATAAGGACTGCTTGGCCCACCTACGGTAGTCTGCCGCTCGTTTCCCTGCCTATTCTGCCACTGCAGACCCTACCCGGTCCCCGGTCAACCCCCCCCCCCCGCTTTCATACCAGTTTTTCATTAAAACTATACCCTGCATGCTTGAAGCCCACCACTGTTTTTATCCCCAACACCCCTACTGGAAGATTGTTCCAGTCATCCAGCCCCCTCTCAGTGAAGTAATACTTTCTCACATCCTTCCTGAACCTCCCCCCTCCAGCTTCATTATATGTCCCCTAGTTCTTGTACACCTTATTTTCTGAAAAAAAATGCTTCCTTCCTGCAACTTATTAACCCAACTGAGGTATTTAAAGGTCTCTATCATGTCTCCCCTGTCCCTCCTCTGTTCCACGGTGTACATGTTTAGATCCCTCAGTCTGTCCTCATAGGATATTTGGTGCAGCCCCTGCACCATTTCTGTTGCCCTTCTTTGGATGGCCTCTACCCTGTATACTGTATGTCCTTTCTGAGATGTGGTCTCCAGAACTGGACACAGTACTCCAGGTGGTCTCATCAGTGACCGATACAGTGGCAACATCACCTCCCTCCTTCTGCTGGAGATACCCCTCCCTATGCACCCCAGTACCCCACTGACTTTCCCTACTGCTTTGTCACATTGCTTTGCCACTTTAAGGACATCCATTACGATTACTCTTAGGTTTCTTTCCTGCTTAGTGATTGTTAATACCCTCCCTCCTCCCCCCCATTCTATACTCTGCCTCTGGGTTTCTGCACCCAAGGTGCATGATTGTGAACTTTTTTTACATTGAAACACAGCTCCCATACCCTTCACTGTTTGTGAAGCTTTTTCAGGTCTGTTCATTCTCTCCACCCCCTCTGGAATGTCCACCCTATTTCAGATTTTGTTGTCATCTGCAAAGAGGCACACCTTCTCTTCCAGCTCTACTGCAATGTCATGAGGACTGGACCCAGTACTGAGCCCAGAAGAACCCTGCTGGTCACTCTTCTTTCCCCTGAGTGAGTGCTGTTAACCATCACCCTCTGTCAGATATCTGTCAGCCTATTACAAACCCTGTATACCACCTAGGTTCCCACCCCCAAGCTTCACTTTTTGTTATGAGCCTTTGCATGGCATGGTGCTGAAAACCTGGTTGAAGTTTGGGTAGACCACGTGCACCACTTCCCCCAATCTATTTCTGTAGTTGCCCAGTCAAAGAAATCGATCTGGTTTGTCTGACATGATCTCCCTCCCATGAATCCATGCTGTCTTGGTCCTGTAGTCCACCAGATTTAAGGTAATCTACCTGTCTTCTTTATAAGTGACTCCACTAGTTTCATCACTACAGATGCCAGACTTACCAGCCTGTAGTTGCCAGGCTCTTCCCTGCTGCCGCTGTTATGGAGCAGGACTACATTTGCCCTTTTCCAGTCCTCTGGAGCCACCCCTGTAGCTAGTGAGTTATTGTCAGAGGTGCAGCCAGAATCTCCCTGAGCTCCTTCAATACATTGCTTTACAATACTTTACAATACTATGCTTTCCAGTCCCATAACCTTGTCCACTCTCACATTCCCAAGTCTCTTCAGGACTTTTTCTTCTTCAAATGGGCTTGTGTTTACTTCCCTCCCTCCAGTGGTTCTGTTACCTATATGTGATTGATCCTCTTCCCCTTCCACTGTGAAGACAGAACAGAAGTATTTCTGTTCCTTCACCCCATCAGGGTAACCCCCACTCCACGTATCTTTGAGGCATTCACAGATTTATTTTTTAAAGTCTGTCCTCTTAAAGTCCAGTACCCTTGCCCTTGTGTGGTACACCTCTGTTGCCACCCTAAAGTTAAACTACATTGCCTAGTGATAATTGGTCCCCAGGTGGCATCTCACCTTGACATCCGGAACACTGTCCCTGTTCATAAGCAAAAGGCCTAGTACTCCCCCATCATAAGTGGGTTAGATGACTAGTTGTCTCAGAAACACCTCCTGTAGGGAGTCTAGGATGACCTTGCTTTTAGCCAAGGCCACAGCAGGGAGGCTCCAATCAATATCTGGTAGTTTGAATTCATCCAGCTATCAAGTACCTGGGGTTGAGCTACAGCTATGGTCAGCTTGAACTTTATCTGCTGGCATCTGCCCAGATTGCTGTTGTAGCCGTGGACTGCCTCTTTCAACAAGAAATGGTTATTTGCTATTTATTGCTGTAATCATCTATCAACAGAGACATAGAATAACAATTTTATTGGTGCTAGTGAAATGTTAAAGTTCTTCTTAAGTTTTCCTCTGCAAGAACGAGAGAATATTCCTTGCCTTTAATGTTTCAGAGCATTGTTTTGCTAGAATGTGAACCAAGTTCTATTTTGTGACATTGTTGCTATTCAAAACTATCATCATATGATCCTAACCAAGAACTGCAATGTATATGGCTTGTTATTTATTTATCTCAAGTCTGAACTGCTGTTTAGATGTGCTGTTGTGATGTGACATGGGTCACACCTATGGGGGATCCTTGGCAGCTGCCATTGATGGTGTTAGGAGGATTGCCTTGCCCCCTGGTTGGATGTGACATTTGCTCTCCAGCTGGAACAGCAAAGTCAGGTTCCATTCTGCATTTCCAGAGACAGAGGATGTAGCTGTTAAATGTTGTTGCCCATGGAGACCTTGAACTTTTGCATGCTCATGGGTATGGCGAAGTCATAGAGCCCTGTCTTCTAGCTATGCAGCCATCCGCACTTCCTGAGAGTGGCGATTTAACTGAAATTATATGGGACTTTGTCATCCCAACTGGAAGTTCAAGTATCCACCATGGTTTATACCTACTGATAATTGTTTGTGTGAATAAAGGAACATTTGGACTATGCAGACAGTGTGGACATTCATGTCTGTAACTGTTTTTGCAACTTGTGCTGCCCGGTTTCTTGATTGCTCCAGTCACACAGACCTAGGATTCCACTTTGATAAATGCAAATGATTAATGGTGTGCTGCCCCTCTTTGAGAGCCATGTGTCATTAATCAAAACTCTCCTAGACTGGGGAGGGAGCTTACAGGAAGATTCCTGTCATAATTGAACAGTTGAAGACATGAGCTGGGGGGGGGTGGTGATAGTTGCTCAACCATGTTAGCCTGTATCACATGCCATCTGGATGATACATGATTTTCACCAAAAAGCAGGTTTAAGAACACACACTATTTAGTACATCTTCAACCAAAGGGTTCAAAAACACCATAAGGACATCTTTTAAAAAGTATAATATTGCAAGATATTCAATTTGAGAGTACCTCTGTTCTACAGATGAATGTGTTTTGTTGGCATAAGCAATTGTATAGGCTTGGTTTTCAGAGTCTCTTTTAGCCACAACAGCTCCTAGTCCAACATGGTTGGCATCTACAGCCAGAACAGGGATTGTCTGGGTGTGAAAGCAGGCCATGGCAGTATTCCTTGTAAGTTACTTCTGTGCCAGCTTCACATTGTCCACATCAGGCTTATAGTTTCTGGTCAGAACTCTGAGATGTTGTATTATTGTGGCCAGGCCAAAGATTATTAGTCCAAAGTAATTAGCTATCCTAGGAGGCTCCTCACCTCTTTACAGTTCTTAGGTTCTCTAGCCTGCTTCACAGCTCACACTTTCTTTGGATTAGCTGACCACGCTCTTAAGACCATTGATAAATCATGGTTGTACATAGCCAGCACTGCTACAGTACTGTATGTAAGAAACATTTAGGATGCCCTTGCATGCATTGTTTTTGGTGGTTCATGCTGAAGGATCCTTCACAGAAGTATCAAAGGAAAGTGATGAAAAAAGGATCAACTTCTGTTATGTCCCTTATTATTATTTTATTGCACTAAAAATGGAAAGAAAAATTATAGACTTATTTTCTACTAACATCTTTCAGCCACCCCTTGTTTTCCCTAAAGTCTGTTTGTATCTGTACACATTTAATTTCTTTTTGATTTTCACCATATGTCTCCATCTCTTTCTCCTTCCCGCAGATTTGTCACCTTTCAGCCTTCTTACTAGGCCCTGTAAATTAGTCTCCACCTGGGGACTTCTCTAGCTCATTCACTCCTATTATGCCTTGTCTTTCCTATCATCAACTTTTTGTTTCACAGATTCTCTCTTAATCTTGCCATATATCACTTCTCCTCTCTGAGCCGTCCCCTTTTTTCTTTCCCCATATATATATATATATATATATATATATATACTTATATATATCCCTTATTTTACCTCCCCTCTACACTAACTTTGTTTTTTTCTCTTTTAGATATTTCCTGAAGAAGACCTAAGGTCGAAATGTAGATTTTTAACTCTATTTTCTATTTTCAGCGTGCATTTAATATAACCATTTTATGATTATCCGTGAACAACCACTGATGGTAAATGACCCATGGATGTCCATCGTCAATATACGTTAATTTGAGAATTGTTTGACAATGGTCATCCATAATTATCTATGGTTATTCATTTCAGATGTTGCCTGTATTATAAAACATTCAGGGCCAGATATTCAAAACTTTGCCCCGGGACTAAATTAGCACTGCCTGGCAGGCAAACTTAGCCTGGATCACAAAGCAAGCCATATTCAAAAGGAATAGCCCAGGGCAAACAGTTTCTGAATATAGCACGGAAATGAGGCCGGGCAAACTGGGCTGGGAGTGCAGGGCAAACTTAGCTCTGGAATAAGACAGCTCTGAATATGGCAACCAGGAAGTGCAAACCACAACAGCAACACAGTGCACAGCGATGTGAAGATAGGTAGAGGTGAACTATGTGGCCAATGTGTGTGCCAGCAAATGTATGGACCCAGTAGAGCTGCAGCCAGCAGCGTATGTGGAGGTACAGTGTGCAAAACTGTAAAATATTCCCCAAACTGTTTGCGCAGCGCTAACACGTTTGCGCGGGTTTAGCGCAGGGCTAAACCGTTAGCCTGATGCAAACACGTTTGCCCGGCGCTAAACTTTGCCATATCCAAAAGTGACATGCAAATGAGCCTACTTAGGTAGTCTCTGGGCAAACATCCAGATTAGCATCTCATTATGCCCTGATTTGCATGGAGTTTGCACCAGGCTAACGGTTTAGCCCTGCGCTAAACCCGTGCAACCGTGTTAGCGCTGTGCAAACAGTTTGGGGAATATTATACAGTTTTGAACACTGTACTTTCACATACGCTGCTGCCTGCAGCTGTACTGGGACAACACAGCATAGGCACAGATGGCGGTGGTGCTGCATGCAACTGTCACACTGTAGGTCATGCTACAGTGCACAGCAGACACTACAGTAGCAAGGGGGCCAGTAATGTGTGGACACAGCAATGCCTATGGTGTGTAGGGCCGTGGTGATGACTGCACTATACACAGTGAGGGGCCCAACCTGCAGGTGTTTACTGACAGTGGATATTACTGTTATGCTGTTGTGTGACCCACAGATGCTGCACCTCTGGCATGGGATGCTCACAGTGACATATACATGTCCAGCTTTGTGTGCTGTGGCAGTTGTACAGCTGTGCAGTATGTGGCCGGGGGGGGGAATATATTATCAGAAAGGCACACTGGTGTTGGGGTATGCCCAATACTGGCCTATGTGCACTGCATGATGTGTCCCAGCCTTGTGGCCACACCTGGTCTGTGGCACAGCCTGGCCACACATACACTCTCCCCTCAACATCCTCCATGCCCACAGTGCTGCATGTGTGTGCTGGCATCTGTTGGTGTCCACAGAAGAGTGGTCCGCAGGTGTGTGCTGTATGGCCACACTGCCATGCTGTCCACTGGTGACAGGGTCACCACTTACTGCCAGGCATGGCTGGGACTGGTGGCAGGTGATGGCATCATTGTGATGCCATCAGTTAGCAGCATGTTTCCTCTGTGTTTGGCTTTGTCTATGTGTCATATTTATTTGTTAGGGTCCCGTAAAGCTGCGCTAAAGCCACACAAACACCGCGAAAAGCCAATGTGTCATGCAAAGCTGATTGCCCAGGGTTAAGACAAGCTTTTCCTGGGCGGTAATGTGCACTGCACTAAGTGTCGTGCTAAGTTGCGCAAAACCACTTTGTGCAGCGCTAGTCACTGAATATAGCATTGCACCCGTATTCATGTCAGTTTGCCCCTTGCATAAATTATGATTTTGCCCTGTGCGAATGCAGTTTGCCTGCGCTATTTGGCCTTTTGAATATAGCAGACCCACGCTAATCCCGCGCTAAACCTGCACAAATGGTTTTTGCCCGGCGCAAAGTTTTGAATATCTGGCCCTAAGTGGCATAAACCTCTACATAGCTCAGGTAATTACATTTTTCTAACAAATCATATTTGTTCTGCATAAACTGCGAAAAACATTATTGTGTTTATTTATATTAAAGTGTCAAATTCTGCATTCAGTTATGCAAATAAATTATGCAAATGTGTTTGCTATCCTGTGCTCTTAACCATGACAAATCATGGGCAAATATAAATGAACAATAGTTAACCACAGTTGACCATGGTGTTTCCAGAATATTCAGAAAACATGTAGGAGAAGGTCATAATACACAGGGATCATGCTTGAAGAATTCAATAGAAATTTTGACCAAGCTAGTGGTCAAACAGGGATTCAGCATGTTTGCAGTTCATTTGCATCACCAGGTAAGAAAGAAGGTCCATCTCTCCCTATGACGCACAGGGGAAATGCCAGACCTCACCCAACAACTAACACACCGAAATCTGGCCAATGGAAAATCATGTACACAAATGCTCACAGCCTGGGAAATAAGATCCCAGATCTGCAGGCAATAATGTCAGAGGCTAAGCTGGACATAGTAGCAATTAGTGAGACGTGGCTTACCAGTAACCACACTTGGGAGACTTCAGTACCTGGCTATGTACTGTTCAGGAGAGACCAAGGTGCAAAAAGTGGGGGTGGAGTGGCCCTGTATGTCAATGAAAATATCAAAGCTACAGAAATTCAGAATACACATAAGGAGCCAGAAGAACTGTGGGTCACCCTGGAAACAGGAAATGGGACAGCCATAAGAGCTGGGGTTTTCTACAGGCCCCCAGACCAGGGGGAGGACATAGACACATTACTGTTAGAAGATATACAAAACATGACAGCTAAAGGGGAGGTTCTGATAATGGGAGACTTCAACATGTCGGATACAGATTGGTCAATACCAGCTGCAGGAACATCTGCCAGAACTAGACACATGGTGGATTCCCTGCAGGGGGAGGGCCTCAAACAACTGGTACAACAACCCACAAGAGACAGGGCTATCCTAGATCTAGTACTGACTAACAGGGAAGGGATCACAGATCTCCAGGTAGAAAGTCACCTGGGGGTCAGTGACCATCACATGGTATGGTTCAGTTTGCCCACTACAACTAAATCATCCCACTCCAAGGCAAAAATATGGGACTTCAGAGCAGCTGACTTTGATAAGATGGCCAACAGAGTTAAGCTAGCCCTGGCAAAAAGAAACACAGGTGAGGGGGTACAGGCAAAGTGGGCAAGCATTAAGGATGCAATACTTGAAGCAACATCCCATTGTGTTAGACAGAAAAGGAATTGCAAAAGAAGAAGGAAACCACTTTGGTTCTCAAATACAGTAGCAGAAAAGGTCAGAGCCAAAGGCTGGCCTTCAGGAAATATAAGGAACACAGCGGGATGAAAATAGGAGGCATACCAAACTGCCCTAAGGGAAGCAGGGAAGGCAGTAAGGCAGGCAAAGTCCCAAACTGAGGAAACACTAGCACAGACAGTAAAAGAAGGTGACAAGACTTTTTATAGATACATTAGTGAAAGGAGAAAGTCCAGAGGGGGTATTGCTAAGCTCGAAGGAGAAAAGGGTGCATGTGAGGAGGAGGACCCTGTAAAAGCATCTATCCTAAATAGATACTTTTGCTCAGTATTTACTGAAGAGAAGGTAGGGCAGGGCCCACAGCTCAGCCCCATGGACACGGGGGGGGGAGGGAGGTGAGCACTACTCCCTTCACAAAAGAAAAGGTCCTACAAGAGCTCACTAAGCTCAGGGTGGACAAGGCAATGGGATCTGATGGCATACATCCCAGGGTACTAAAGGAGCTAAGGGTGGAACTAGCAGAGCCATTAGCAGAACTGTTTAGTGAGTCTCTGAGCACGGGAGAGGTCCTAGAAGACTGGAGAAGGGCTCATGTGATCCTGCTCCACAAGAGTGGTAGCAGGGAGGAGGCAGAGAACTACAGACCAGTCAGTCTTACCTCAGTAGTGGGCAAGATTATGGAGGCACTCCTTAAGGAAAGGATAGTGCAACACCTGGAATCCATAGGGGCATAGGATCCAAGACAGCATGGGTTTACAAAAGGAAGGTCCTGTCAAACTAATCTCCTAGATTTCTTTGACTGGGTAACCAGAGTGGTGGACCAAGGGGGAGCAGTTGATGTCGCCTACCTTGACTTCAGCAAAGTTTTCAACACTGTCCCACATAGAAGATTGATAAACAAGCTGGGTAGGCTCAGGGTGGGTCAGGGTGGGTCAGAAGTTGGTCAACTGAGGGGCAAACTGGTTGACAGGCAGAAAACAGAGAGTGGTGGTAAATGGTATGCAGTCTGAAGAGATGCAAGTCACAAGTGGGGTACCTCAGGGATCAGTCCTGGGCCCAGTCCTCTTCAATATCTTCATCAGTGACATTGCAGATGAACTAGAGGGTAAGGCTTGTCTGTTTGCAGATGACACCATGATCTGCAACAGAGTAGATGATCCAGATGGGATGGGCAGAATGAGAAGAGATCTGGATAAACTAGCAAAATGGTTGGAAGAGTGGTAACTGGGATTTAATGCAAAGAAGTGCAAGATCATGCACATAGGGAAGAGAAACCCTGAAGCCACCTATAGGCTGGGAGGGGAGTTGTTGGCAGTCACAAAGGAAGAAAGAGACTTGGGCATCATCATCATCACTGATGACCTGAAATCATCCAAACAGACCTCTAAAGCAGTAGGTAAGGCTAGGGGGATGTTAGGGTGGATTAGTAGGGGTATCACAAGTCGTAAGAGGGAGGTAATAATCCCTCTTTACAAGACACTGATTAGGCCCCATCTGGAGTACTACGTGCAGTACTGGAGGCCACACCTTCACAAAGACATTAACCAAATTGAGGCAGTCCACAGAAGGGCAACCAAAATGGTGCAGGGACTGCATCAGAAGACATATGAGAACAGATTAACGTAGCTCAATATGTATACCCTAGAGCAAAGGAGGGAGAGAGGTGATATGATCGAAACATTCAAACACCTTAAGGGCATTAACAAGGTGAAAGAGTCTAACATGTTTCAATATAAGAAAAATAGCAGGACAAGAGGACACAACATGAGATTAGCGGGAGGCCGATTAAGGGGTAATGAGAGGAAGTTCTTTTTCACAGAAAGGGTGGTGGATGCATGGAACGGCCTACCTCAGGAAGTGGTGGCTATGAATACAGTGCAGGGCTTCAAACAGGCATGGGACAGGCATAAGGGAGCAATACAGATGAGTATGAATAGATAGGCCACTGACAGCAAAGGACGATGGCACATTTATAAGGTAGAAAAATAAATGGGCAGACTGGATTGGCCTTGTGGTCCTTATCTGCAGTCAACTTCTATGTTTCTATGTTTCTAAGCACAGTTGCTAAATGGAACCAAAATAATTAAGCAGTAAGCCACGAGGGTGTGTAGGTTATCAGGGGATTTACCACGGCTGGAGTGGTTTGCCCATGAGGCGCATCTGAGTGAGTAAATCCTTGCCAGCCGTGGTAAATCCCCTGATAACCCACATCCTCCAAGTGGCTTATTGCGATTATACCAAGGTTCATTATTTTTACTATAATAAAATACAACTTTTAAAGAGGTTGCTGTGTTTTTTATTTTTATTGTATTTATTCCTATGCTGCAGATGATTTGGATTAGGAGTAGGTACTCACCAACAGCCGTTGGTTATCAGAGGATTTACATCGGTGGTAAACTGCCAGTCTGACAACTTCATTGGCTATTCACTTATGTCCATGGTATAATTTATTAATTAACATGGTCTATTGATAAATTGAAGATTTCCAGAACATAGATAAAACTTGCATATATTTTAAGAAAATTTTTTTTTACTCTGAAAAACTAAACAAAAGCTGTACTAAGTAGTCGTCATTCACAGGTATGATAAGAGATGGCATAATTTACATAGAAATATAGAAGCTGTCTAGTTTGAGAATTAAACTGATCCTAGCAAGGCTTTGGTTAGGTTACGGTTATCTGAAATAAGAAATGACATAGACTAAGAAAAAAAGCTAACTAGAAACAAAATATGTCAGGAGAGCCGTATCTTTCAATCTAATTATCACACTTGAGGATGATGCATCTAACACTGCTTGAAATTATCCACACACCTGTAAAGGGCTTACAAGGACCCATCTCAAAATGAGGTTAAACTGATAACCAGAAATATTTTATACAGTTTTATTGTGGAATCTATACCATAAGTAGTGTAAATGCTGGAACAGTGTTTATATTTTAACCAGGATAACATCCGTGATGCAATCTTAAACAGGATACAAAGAGAATAAATGTGACCCACAGCGGTATCCGGTCAATATCGCGCAACCAAAATAGCGCAATTCATTATAACGCTTAGAAATCAGTGCTTATCCAAATTAGCGTGCACTCACAATAGCGCATTTCCTCAATAGCGCGCCGCATTAGCATAAAATTCCTGCAATACCACTTCTTACCTAGGTTGATGTTTTGGTGTTTGAGAGAATGGAAGTTCAGTTTGTCATCAATCAGAAGGGTGGCAGTCTTGCCTTGTTCCGTTCACAGGGACAACTTTAGATGAAACACATATTTGGTCCGACTCAGTTTGTCAACACTCCATTAATAAGCAGAATCAGGTATGGAACATTTTACTGTCACTTTACTGGCACATTTAACTATACACAATAAAGGGCTGCATGCAACATTGTGCAACATTATGTAGCTACGCAATTAATGCGTAGGGCTGTATTGTATGCATTTAAATGCTACACGCTAAGAATACCATGCTATTTTGACATTGAACCACTAACAGCATATTACAAAAAAAACTGTGAAAATCATTATCAAGCATGATCATTAAAACCCATATTTATACCATGGGCAATCATGGTTGCAACCTTAAATATTTTTAAATGTTATTTTTATCAGAATTGGTTTTTCACTTGCCAAATTAAAAATGGATTTAGCTATCATGATTAGTCTCTGTTGAATGTGTATCTTTTTTCAGGACTTGTGCATCAATCATGAACAGTCTTTTCCATGAATCTTGGACAAATCATGGATGGAGTCATCATGGACAAAGACCAGGAATAGAGCAGGGATGACCTTGGATGCCCATGGACAACATTAAAACATGGACACCCAGAGAACCGGGAATACATCTTACTCCCAGAGGATCCCCCCCCCCCCCAAAAAAAAAAATAATGTGTTTTTTTATACTCACAATTACTTGAATTCAGTATCTTACAGTAGTCTTGCAAACAAAATGTATTTTTTCACAACTTTATTTTCATTTAATTTTTTTAGCTGAGTGAAAACCCAAAGGCAAAAAAAATGCACATTTGGGGGGGGGTGCTCGGGTATATAACAGCATGAAACAGAGGACAGTAACATTTAAACATTACAATTAAGAACAAAGCTTTGCAACACATAAGACCCACATCCTGTATGTTTCAACTACAGTAAATATGATTACCAGTCTCCATGAAAAAACAGGGAACGAGTTCCATGTTTTAATTATTTCAAATTCATAAGCTGTTTGATCATGCGTAGTCTGTTTTAGGGGTAAATCCAAGGACAGTAAATCATAGCTTGTGCCCTGTAATTTGATGATGTGATCTTGACTACAAGTTTTTAGTGTTTCAGGACTCTCCAAATAATAAATTCCATAAACTGATTATCCTCAAATAACGACATCTTTGTTCCAAAGATAACCAGTTCATTTCTAAGTATAAGTTAGAATGGTGTGTTCTTGAACTAGCATTTAATATGAATCTGCAAACATTATTGAACAGCACCCTAACTGTATTGAAAGTTATTTCATTGGCACGTCACAAATGAGCAGGCTGCAGAGAAACTATTGGGTTTTGCACTGCCATTTTCTTTATATGTATTCAGGACAGCCCAGCTAAGATGCAACATTATGTCTTTAGTGGGATCCTGCTTCAACTTATTCTTGCAGCAAACAAGAGAAAAAGCTGTTCACATACAAACATCTCCTACTGAATGCCTCCTGGTGGTTCTGCCGAGAAGCAATATGCCTCTCCAGTGCAAGAGCTTGGAGAATGTCTGCATGCCATTCTCTTAAGGAGGGACTATCTTGATCCAACCAGTGTTGTGTTATTACCAGTTTAGCTACCACTGTAATTATGAACATAAAGGCTTTGCTGCATTCTAATATATCCTCAGGAAAATGGCCCAACAGACAGATCTGTGGAGTGAAGTAAGAGTCTAGGCCCAACATAGGGTCCAGAGTGCCTCAGGTTCCTTGCCAGAAGGGTTCCACCTATTCACAGTCCCAAAAAATGTATTTTAAAGATCCCTCAGATTTCCCACATCTAATACATGTGGGGGATGCCGACCTATCCATCCTATATAAACAGGCAGGAGAGTAGTAGAGGTTATGCAAAATGTGAAATTGCAAGAATCGTAACTGGTCCTGCTTTACATACTTATACAGTCTTTGCCACACTTGTTGCCATTCCTTATCCCTTAAAGTAAGGTCTAGTTCATGCCTCCAGTAGAAACATGGTCTTTTGGGGGTCATAGAGTTGTAAGAAGTTATAAAACAGGGAAAAAGGGTGGGGTTGGATGGCTGTGTCTATAAGAGCCTGCAACAGGGAGTTAGCAGATTCTTGCCATGGAGGAGAACCCAGAAAGGAGGGGATTGCCCCAGTCAGTTGTAAATGTTTAAAAAAATGGTAAGAAGGTATAGAAAATTTTTCCTGAAGCACAGTCACCGGGCTAATTTTCCCATCAGTTATCAGGGATGATAGTGTGATCCTACCAAGGGCTGGGCAGACGTTCTCCAGGATAGTGTGGTTAGCAACCTTAAAATGTGGATTTCCAAACAGAGGTTGAGCCAAATCTTTGTGTAACAACAGGTTAAAGTGAGAGCAAATCTGGTGGAGTGCTTTGAGGGACCACCATAATGGAGAGTCCCACAGGGATTTGGGGAGTTCCGCAAGTTTGGCATAAATGAGACATATGTTAATGCCCTTAGAGTGGCATAAATGCTGTTCCAGAAAGATCTACTGGGGAATATACAGTATGTATTGTCTAGAGAACCTTCAGTGTTTTTACAACAGTGGATTGCATAGTAGTAAATAAAAAAGTTGGGGAGTCTTAAGCCTCCCAAAGCCTTCTGACAATTCAGTTTGGAGTACGCCCTTCTGGCTGCTTTTCCATTCCAAAGGAAATCTGAAAGCAAGGACTGTAGTCAGAGAAACCAGTGTTTGGTAAAGTATGGGCTCACCATATTTAGTGGGTAGAGTAACCGAGGCAAGATGTTCATCTTGATTATGTTCACCCATCCCCAGAGCGCGAGCCGGAGGAGTTTCCATCTCTGCAGGTCTGTGTGAATGGTTTGGCAAATAGGGGAAAGATTGAGTTTAACCAGGGTTGAGAGAGAACGAGAGATTTTAATCCCTAAATAGGTGAGAGCTTTGGGTTCTCAGGCAAGACCTAGGTTCACAATCCAGTGCTTCTGGACATGTATATTAATTAAGAGGCATGATTTTAGATTTATCCAGTTTTAGTTTATATCCCGCCACTCTAGAGAGTTTGTCTATGATGTCCATGGCTGTTGGTATAGAGGTGTGAGGATTCTCCAGATGCAGTAGTAAGTCATCAGCATAGGCTGACAGCAAGTATCTGTCTTTACCTACTTGGATGCCCTGGATTTCTTGACTTTTCTGAAGGAAACAAATGAGGGGGTTCCAGATAAAGATTAAAAAGAAATGGAGAAAGAGGACAGCCTTGCTTGGTACCCCAGACCAGTGAAAAGGAGGTGGAAAAGACTCCATTATATTGGACTTTGGCCGTAGACTGATGATAAAGAACCTTAAGCCAATCACAGAACTGCAAGGGAAAGCCACATCTTCACAGTGTAGCAAACAGGAATGACCAAGAGACATGGTCAAATGCTTTTTCTGCTTCAAGAGAGACCAGCACCAATGGTGTTTTCCTCTCTCCTGTGACCGAGATGAGATGAAGGACCTTACGCATGTGGTCCAAGGACAATCGTCCTACCATGAATCCTACTTGGGTCGGGCTCAGGGCTCTAGATAAGATTTTTTTTGGATGAGTACTTGTACTCCTCATTTTGAAAGTGAGGTGAGTAAAACCAAATTCAGATGCGTACACATGTCTGGATGGAGTGGAGCAAGGAGTACATTTTAAAAACAATGGAGTGTTTTTCTAGATAAGAATTGATCAGGTGCCAACAATGCTCCAGAAAATGTTGGCAGGTAGGAGTAATTTACTCACCAGTTTTAAAATATAGTGAGTAAAACAAAATTGGGATGGGTACAAGTGCTGTAAATCTGGAAAAAATGCTCCTTTTGAATCACCAAATATGTTACGAAGCACTATTCTTTGGAGTGTGGAGTATTTACAAATGTTGGGTGAGTATCGGTACTCATTAAAAAAAAATTTCTGAAGAGTATTTCCTAAAATGAGGTGAGTAAAATAGGTTGGTACTCCCCTTGTCTGGAGCCCTGGTCAGGCTAATAAGGCCATGCCATACTTTTAAGAGACGATTAGCCAAAACTTTGGCGAGGATTTTCAGATCAGAATTTAGTAGCGAGATGGGACAATAGTTACCCGGTACCAAAGTCAATTTACCAGGTTTCAGGATAATGGTGATCCATGCTTGGTGAACGAGCAGCCCGACAGGCCTGACGAGCGTAGATAGTTGAATAATCTTGTAAGAACTGGTGTCAATTCATCTATAAAGGCGGCATAAAAAGAGTTGTTGAACCCATCCAGGCCTGGAGCTTTCTCCTTAGGAAGTTGCTCTATCACTCGCCTCACTTCATTCAAGGAAATGGGGGCTTGTAAGATCTCCTGTTGGGGCTTTGTAAGAGTGGGCAGTGTAACCGAGTCTAAAACGCTGTCTACAGGGTCCACACCAGGGATCATATTCTCTTCTGTAGCATAAAGGGTTTTATAGAATTGTTGGAAGGCCTCCACAATATCATGAGGGTGAGTAAGGATAGCTCCCCCGAGGGTGGGTTGGAGATTCTGGATCATGCCTTGAGTTTCTAGCTGCTTGAGCCTCAAGGCTAGAAGTCTACTTGCTCTCTTGCCTGACTCCAGATACCAGAACTTGACCCTCTGCAAAGCTAGGTCAGCCTGTTCCGCTAGTAGCCATAAATATTGGGCCCTAAGTGCATGTAACTGGGTCCATATATCCTGATCAGCCAAGGCTGAGAGACAGTGTTCCAGTTCTTGGATCTGGGCTAGTAATTGTCTGGTTTGTTCTGCTCTCTGCTTCTTTATCTTCAAAGTAAGCCTAATGCACTCTCTTCTTACTGCACATTTCACTGCTCCCCACAGCATATCTAAAGATGGCACAGTACCCTCGTTTTCATGAAAGAAAGTTTGGATGAACTCTGTAAGGGTCTTAACAAACTGGGTATCTCTCAGATGCAAAGTGTTAAAGTACCAGAACCTATCCTGGTCTTCCAACCCCCTTAATGAGTGCTCCATAAAGATCGGCGCATGGTTGGAGATCACGGTAGGCAGAATATTACATGCCAAAAGACCCAAAAGATTCGATGTATTAATCAAGAAGTAATCAATACGTCAGTACAATTTGTGCTGAGGAGAAAAAAAGTGTATTGTTGTTCAGTGGGTGAAGGATGTGCCAGGGATCTCCCAATCCTAGGTAATCCATAAACTCTCTAAGCCCCTGTTGAGCCGGTGAAAGGCCTCTATGGTGTGTACCTGATCTGTCCAGATCCTGGTGACAGACCACATTCCAGTCCCCAACCAAGATGATAGGAACATGTGAGAAAGTTGATAATTGAGTCAGAAATATTGAGAAGAACTCTGGAGAGTCCAAGTTTGGACCTTAAATCCCTCCTAAGAGTATGTCAATTAAACTCAATTGCCACAGAAAAAGAAGGAAGTGACCCTCTGGGTTCTTGTACCCCTTGTGCAGTTGAAAGGGGATTCCTCTATGAATTAAGATCCCCATACCTCCCTTTTTATGTTGCTTGCACACATGTGCAAGAAACATAGTGCCATCATCTGAGTTTTCAGAGGTGTGGCACCCATCTTCCAATTCAGTCAGTGTGTTTGCAGGCGCGGCCCCAGTTCCCCAATCACTGCTGCAGCTGTCTATGACAGCAGTTGAAAATGCAGTGGTCATACAGTTGAAAGGGACAGCTCTGCTTCAGTGAGCAGATCTCCCCCCTCCACACACACACATTCGCACGCATACATACTGCATGCTCATGCACCTTCCCCCTCTCCCCATGCACACACTGTATGGCCTCCCCTCCAAAGCTTCCAGGTGCCATGCTGGGAGCCCACCCCAGCATGGCAAAATGTGTTATTGCCGACAGGGGTGCCCAATCCCCCGTAGGCTCCAGCCCCCCCAGACAGTCTTCCAGCTGCCATGCTGGGAGCCCACCCCCAGCGTGGCAAATGTCCCTCATTGTCTTATTAAAAAAAAATAAACCTGTAAATACAAAAACTGTCCCTCAGTGTTTCTCCTTACCCCTCTCCCACAACCCGCACCCACCCACTGTGCACCCTGCCTCCCCACAGCGCCCCCTCACCCCATACTTACCTCCGGACCTCGGCACGATGATCTTTGGTGGACCGGGAACATGTCTACACTCTTCAAAGCTGACCGTGAACTGAAGAAATGCCGGTAAGCTGTATAATGGGATAGATAGGGTTTTTTATACTTTGCTGCATATCTTAGGCATTTTTTGGAATTTTGGCACCAAATTTTCAACATGGGGTTTTTAGGATCCCTCCTCATGAATTCTGTCACTGTCATGGCCTTTAATCTGGCCCGTAGGGTGATTTCATGGGCACTGCGTGAAATCACCTTTCGGGACCAAGTAACAAAATGACAGTGCCAGTGTTCATAAGGTGGGCTCTCAAAAAGCCTATGTTGAAAATTTGGTGAAAAAATTCCTAAAAATGACTGTTTTACGAGCATGCGTTGCGCATTTCCTACGCACGCTCGTCAGTTAGCAAATTTTTAATATTTTCATTCCAGATTTTCAACATTGCCATTTTACCACACCTCCTTATGAGCAGTACAGCTGTCATTTTTCACGTCGCCCACAGTGTGTTTCCATGCATGTAACGCACAATGGCACAGTCAGTGTGTGCAATCAATGTTTGGGACAGATTAAGAAAATCACAGTGACACTGTTCATGAGCAAAGGTCTTAAAATGGCTATGTTGAAAATTTGGTGAAAAAATTCCCCAAAATGACTATTTTAGAATTACATGCAATTCCCTCATACGCTTCCATAAAGTTGCAATTTTTCAATATTTTCACTCCAGATTTTCAACATTGCCATTTTACCACACCTCCTTATGAGCAGTATAGCTGTCATTTTTCACATGTTGCCCCAAATGTGTTTCCAAGCAAGTAGCGTACAATGGTGCATTCGGTGTGCGCAGTCAATGTTTGGGACAGATTGAGAAAATCACAGTGACACTGTTCATGAGCAGAGGTCTTAAAATGGCTATGTTGAAAATTTGGTGAAAAAATTCCCTTCAGAAGTTCTGCAGTGTTACTAATGAAGGCATTGAACAGGACTGGCCCCAGGACCGATCCCTGCAGCACCCCACTGGTCACCCCCTCTCCCTAGACTGCACACCATTTACCACCACTCTCTGCCTCCTGTCTGTTAGCCACTTTCTAACCCAGTTTACCACCCTTTCCCCCATGTCCAGCCTACCCAGCTAGTTTATCAGCCTCCTATATGGGATGGTGTCAAAGGCTTTGCTGAAATCAAGGTAAGCGTTGTCCACTGCCCCACCCTGAT
Organism: Neoceratodus forsteri; assembly: GCA_016271365.2. Classification (NCBI taxonomy): domain Eukaryota; kingdom Metazoa; phylum Chordata; order Ceratodontiformes; family Ceratodontidae; genus Neoceratodus; species Neoceratodus forsteri. Next base: position 897,752,512 of record CM057455.1, read on the forward strand.
TCACTTCCTTTGTCACCCAGTCAAAGAAATCAACCAGATTTTGTCTGACAAGATGTCCCCACTGTGAATCCATATTGTCTATGGTCCTGGGCTCCAATGGCTTCTAGATGCCCCACTATCCTTTCTTTAGGCAATGTCTCCATGATCTTCCCCACTACTGAGGTGAGGCTGAATGGCCTATTGTTCCCTGCCTCCTCCCTGCTGCCAGACTTGTGTAGAGGGACCACATGTGCCCTCCTCCAATTCACTCTTGTTGAATGACTCAGTGAACATGGCTGCCAGAGGTACTGTTATCTCCCTTCACAGTTCTCTTGATATACTTGGGCGTATGCCATCTGGTTCCATCGCTTTGTCTACCTTCAATTTAGTGAGCTTCTGCAGGACTCTTTTGCCTTTGAATGGACTATTGTCCACCTCTTCACCCCATTGGCAACTGCTGTACTGCTGTGGCCCTTGCCCCTGCCACTCTTCTGTGAATACTGAACGGAAAGACACAGTGGATGTCTTGGGAGGAAGGCATGGATATACCTAAACAGCACATACAAGCAAGCAACATTCAGCATTGACAAATGCTTGTTATTACTGATCCTTGCCCCCAAAATTTAACAAACCTATTCCCTATGAAGATAGTGTATATCTTCATGTTTGAGGTGGGTTTCTTGTAAGAAGACTGCATCTGGTTGGTACTTCTTAAGATGACGTAGGATCACGTATCACATACATTTGTCATTTGCTCCCTTTATGTTCCAAGAGATAAATTTATATATAGTCCCCATGATTACCCCTTAAGGCTTGTGTTGCCATTTCCAAGAGTGTTCCAGTCCCCCCCTCCCTCCCAATTCCTTCCTATAAAAACTCTTCCCCGTCTTACTGAAACCCCAGAGTGAAAAGATTGGCATAAGCTGGCACCTATGGCTGTGTCTCTCCCTCACCCTACCTCCCCCCTCCTTCCCCTCCATCCTAACTATATAACAGCACAAAAAACAACCTACAACTAACATCATCTCCAAAACAGACACAAATTCTGTCCCTGGCCCTACAGGCCGTACCTCCAACATCTCTTTGTCTGTGATGAAATATGTCTTCTAAACAGGCTCACCCCCCCGGCTCAGTTTGTTCAAAATTATTAACAGGTCAAATATATGGCTCTTCAAACACCTAGTGTGAGTACCCAAACATAATTATGCATATAGTTCCTGTCCCTTCCCTCCTCCAACCAGAACAACAAATATGACCCTGGAGGGGTCCTATCAATCAAGTTATCCAACAGACTGCTTTCTCTGAGACTCTTAAATTAGAGCAGACTCCCTGTGCAAAGAGACTGGATGAGTGATTATTATTCCAATTCCATATTTCTTATCCCTCCAGTGGATCATACAGGTCAGTAGTAGGCCCACTGGACAAATGGTGGTCTCTCTATGGTGTCATGGCAGGGGTGCCTTGATTCCCCCATCAAGGGTGTACTAGGGGAAGCCCACTGCACGTCCCTGCATCCATCCCCACTTCAGTATGCAACAGAATCACAGGCCTGCCTCCATCCCACTACCGGAAAGATGGGGACTTCTGGGAGAAAAGAAAATACAAAGATGTTTGTCTTGGTCCCCTCACACTAGGCACCATTCTCCCCAGCTTTTGCTCCAATGAGTCCACCCCCTGTTATTGGGGTAAGAAGTCCACTGTATATGTACTCATTTCTGCCCCTGCCATCTTTTGCAGGTAGAATTCTGCCATAGGCTTTGCAAATGTCCCAGAGTTCCAGCGATGTTCAATACACACAAAGCTTAGAGTCAGTTCCCTTGATTTGAAAGAATACAGAGCTCCTGTTTATAAGCACACAATTCAACTAAAATCCCACATATCACTGAAAATGTATCAAGTCCTCAAAAAGGTTGAAACCCCTTCCGTGTGTTTAGAAAAGAGAGTCACTTAGGTGCTTGGAACAGATCAGGAAACATGGGAAGTTCTCGCTTTGCCTGGTCCTCCGATTCAAAAGTTTTCATCGACCCCCGGTGAGTGACCTGCAGTCTGGCTGGACACAACATCTTAAAACGAATCCCTGCTGCCAGTAGCTTAGAGACCATTGGGTTGAACTCAGCTCTCTTCATCCATACTGATTGGGGAAAATCCTGGGTCATTCTAATTTTGTTGCCCTCCCAGAGTAATTCCTTTGCATCTCTCAAGTTTGGCCAGGATATGGACTTTATCCAGAAAGTTCAGGAGCTTAAATATTAAGGGGCAAGGTGGTGAGTGCAGTGGAGGGGGTAGGTCGCAGCACCCTATGGGCCCATTCACTTATATAGCCAGGGCCATTCGGCGAAGGGCCTGCCACTTTTTCACAGAATTTCTACATGAACAAAGCAGGGCTTTGACCTTCTGATCCCTCCGGCAGACCAATTAAGAGGAGGTTATTTTGTCTGCTGCGGCCTTCCAGATCCTCTATCTTTTCTTCAAGCCCAGCGACTTTCCTGCGAGTGGCCTTGGAATCAACTTCCTGGCGAGCTCTCCAGTCTTCCAGAGAGTTAGTTCTCACCTCCACATCCCCCACTCTGCGTGACAGAGTCTCCAAGGTCTTTTGAAGGGTAGCAAGTTGGCTTGCTATGCTCAGGAGAGCCTCTTTTATGGGGGAAGAGTTCCTGAAGGAATTTTTCCTCAGACAATGGTGTAGAAGCTGAGTTGGGCTTAGCACTAGCTGCCACTTGCATTTTAGGTTTTTTTTGCAGCTTTATTTTTTTCCGGTGTAGACAGCGGGATGTGTGTTGGTCTCACAGGCCGCATCTTGGCCTCCATCAAGAAGTTTGTGCTCCGATGCAAATATCAGGCTGGAAATGTCAGATAGGTTGCAGAATGCCTTTTAAATACTAGTCACCCGGTAAACTGCATTATTTCTGACCTGATATTTGTAGTTTTTCCCTGAGCCAAGGAGCAGAGCAGAAGAAAACTTGTCCTACTCGCTTAGACTCATCACGTGACCCCCGAGAGTGCTCCTCTTGCCTGGCGTGAGTTCAGACCAGTGGGGGTAGAAGAAGGCGTGTGATGATTTTGAAGCGGCAGTCCACATATTGTGAACTGGGCTGATCCATCTTTTGGTGGGATGCAATAAGTCTGTTGGCCAGTGTTCTCCGAGATAGTCCGGTGTTTGCTTTTGGAGGGGCAGTTTCTTAGCGCCTTGAAAGATGCACTGGTGAAGCTGCTTCTCAAGAAAAACATTTCTCGACCCTGATATCTTGGCGAATTATTGACTGGTCTCTAATTTTCTCTTCTTGGGTAAGATTATTGAGAAAATAGTGGCTCTGCAGCTCAAGGCACACCTCATAGCCTTTGGTCTCCATGAGCCCCCCAATCAGGATTTCAAACTGAACAAAGTACTGAAACAGCATTGGTGAAGGTGAGAAATAATCTCCTCAGGGCTTGAGATCAAGGGGAATGGCCAATACTTATCCTTCTTGATCTCTCATCAGCATTTGGCACTGTAGACCATGCAGTGTTGTTGGATCACCTGAGGGGGCTCTATGGACTTCCTGGCACTGTCATCCACTGGTTTGAATCTTTTCTCACAGGCAGAATGCAGAGGGTGGTGATGGGGAGTCTCTCCTCCTGCCCAAAACCCCTGTTCTGTGGAGTTCCCCAAGGTTTGATCCTCTCACCCATATTGTTTGCAGTGTACATGCTGCCCCTGGGTGATATCATCAGACACTACAGTGTGGAGTTTCACTGTTATGCAGATAATACCCAACTGTATATGTCCTTTGCCCATGACATGTGATGCAATGATGGTGCTTAATAAATGTCTGGCTGAGAGCCAGGACTGGATGCTGTCTAGCTGGCTGAGGCTCAATCCAGATAAGACGGAGGTGCTGGTGACTAAGCCGGGTCGCCAGAGAGAGGTGGATGCTATGAGGGCCAGAACAGGATTGATGCTTGTACAGTCCCTCTTTGAGCATCCGTGAAGGTGTAAAATTTGGATGTGATCCTGGACAGTCGATTGACATTTGAGGATCAGCTGTCGTCTCTTGTTCAGACTGGTTTTTACCATTTTAGGAACATCGCCCGGATTAAAGCCTTAACCCCCTTGGATGATCTGCCTTCACTAGTGCATGCCTCTGTGACATCCAGACTCGACTGCTGTAATGCTTTGTATCTCAGGGTCAGTGAAGGGGTCCTGTATCACCTGTAGTCAGGTTGCTGATGGGCCTTCCAAAGTCTTGTCATGTGACCCTGGTCTTTAACGATCTGCACTGGTTGCCGGTGAGATGGAGAATCTCCCTTAAGGTATGTCTACTCACCTACAAGGCCCCATACGGAATGGGTCCAGGCTACCTGTGTGACCTCCTGAGTCCTGCCTGCCCCCTGTGCTATCTCCGCTCTGCCAAAGAGGGCCTCCTAGCAGTTTCAAGGGCCAGCTCAAAACCTTGGGTGACTGCTCCTTCGAGGTTGTGGCGCCAGTCCTGTGGAACTTGCTCCCAAGGTCCTTGAAGGAGGCCAGCTCGGTGGAAGCTTTTAAATGGGATCTGAAGGAACATCTTTTCAGAGAAGCATTTGGGATTTCACAATCTTCTTCTTACTGATTTAAGCTGTTATATCTGTAGATGTTGTATTCAAGTGCTCTTAATTTGTTTGAAGTCTTACCTTACTCACCTGCATCCTGTACAGTGCCCTAAGCCCCAGGGAAAGGGCACTTAAGAAATAAAGACTTACTTACCTTCATGAGGGACTTATTATATTCGTAAATGACCTAATAATTAAGGTACAAGGGTGGAGGGCCCAATTTATTTTTCCCTTTTCTTCCTTGATGCGATCAAGGGCTCCGAGTACAGAGTTCCCACCCATTTTTGAACCCAGACCGCTGCATACCTTCGCTGATAGAACTGAGGGGCAATGACTTTCTTAACAGTGCATGTCAGGTGACAGGGGTCTAAGGAGAGGCAGTTTGAAGTGACCTTGGCCCTCACAAGACTGGAACTCTGAAGGGTCAAGGGAACATTTCTTCCACACTCAAGAGAAACAAATGGGCAGCTTGGGACACTTAAAAACTCTATACAATTCTGGAGACAGGAGAAGGTTAGAAGGTTTGTAGGACTCAGGGATGTCTAACACTGTGGAGGTAAGGGAAAGGGGATCCTGGAGGGGAAAAAGACCAGGTTCGATTGGTATGGCTGGCCATGGAACTCTTGCCTACAGGGGGAAAATGAAATACCACCAGAAGAGAGGGGGAAGGCTGAAGGGCCAGCCCATGCACATGCTGTTCTGAGTTAAAAAAACAATTTTAATATAATGCATCTGTTCCTGTTCTTCATGTTGATGCTTGATAATTACTGTTGCCAATAGTTATGCTGTTCCATGTTGGGGGGGGGGCAGGGGCAGGGGGCCAGAGAGGGTGACCTCAAGGGAAGGTTGTTACAGATCTCACATTTAGTGAGAATGTGTTCCCGAGGATGGGGTGCTGGGCAAGGGGGTTAGCTACCTTACTTTCAGCCTTAGTGCTGTATCCCCGACTGGTCTCTGACCACCTGAAGAGAGGATCTCTCCATGACTCCCTGGAGGTGTTATGTTCATACACTTGTGCACCTCCTACACAAGGCCTGTTGGGCCTGTTGCTGTTTCTATGTGTTTCTTTTTTTTTTAACTTTCTCGTGAGTTTTTTTTTTGTACCAAACCCGGATGTGAATGAGCCACATGGCTCAGATTTGACATTAGTCAGAGCTAAAGAACCTGGATCACAGATGCCCAGAAAAAGTGGCTGGTGGTCTGGACGTGGCACAGTTCCGACACTGGATGCTAGGGCACAACAAGATAGACATACTAAATTACTAACAGGCAGAGTCTTAATGTGATTTCATATAATGTGAAGGGTATTTCCTCCATGGTAAAGTAAGCCAGGATTCTTCATGGGTTAGCCAGCCAGCACTGTGATCTGGCATTGCTGCCAGAGTCTCATTTATCTAATGCTGAGCATCAGAAACTTAAAGGGCAGTAGGCAGGGCAGGGGTTTGCCTCTTCATATCCTTCAAGCAAAAAAAGCAGGTCTGGTTATCTTGGTCAGATGGGGGCTTCAGCTGAGAATCCTGGACTCCTACTCGGGGGAGGAGGGCAGGTTGGTTGTGGTGTTATTTGAATGGAATGGAATAATGATTAATTTGGGCAATGGTTATGCACCCACCCTGCCTACAGTGAATTTTTTTCCAAAGTTAATTGCAAACTGGCAGAGCTGCCACCTGAGATAACCTTGATAGGTGGGGACAGGTTGAGGACCCCAGATGGACAGATCCACCAGATACCTGGCCCCTAAATTGAGGACAATGCGCAGTATGACACACTTGAGGCAGGAGGGAAGCCTGGTAGACCCCTGATGGTAAGTGAATCAGCAGGTTAAAGATTTTACTTTTTACTCTCCCCCTAATAACAGCTATGCAAGGCTTGACCATTTCAATATTCCAGGCTGCACTTATTATACCTCATAATAGACATGGGTATTTTCCCCTAGAACAATCTTGGACCTAAAGCTGCAGGCAGTTACAAAATGCAGGATTCGGGGTGGTGCCTTAATGCCAGCTGGTTAGCAGATGAAATCCTAGCAGTGAAGCTTAAGGACAAGATAATCCAATATTTGAGGCTCAATAGGGAAGAAGATACTAAAATAAAATACATCTGGGATGGGATAAAAGCAGTTTTGTGAGGCTGCTGTCTCTTATGTGTCTAACTGAAAAGTCTCACCTGTGGTTCAGTGGGTGGCTGACCAACTCTACACCTTGCCCTACATAAGCCACACACACACACACACACATTCTCTGCCTAGTGTTTTTTTCACAGTTTGGTCTTACCTTCATGCTGCCTCCTTATTCTCTGCTGCCTGTGCTGTTTTGTGTGTCTCTTCTTGTGTCTCCTCCCACCTGCCCATTTTGCATCTGTTGTTTGCTCCTTCTGCTGTTTTGCTCTCTTTGCTGCTGTTGCACTTTCTGTGGCCTGCTTGTTCTCTTTACTTCTGCACCCCCCCAACTTGTTTTGTTTCCTTTGTTTTCTTTCTTGGTTTCGTTTGCTGTTCTTTGCTTTTCCTTTCTGTGCTGCTGCCTTGCTCTTTATTGCTCTCTGTGCTTGTTTCGGCTACATCCACCTCAATTTTTATTTCATTTCTTTTATTGTCTTTCTTGGTTCTGTTTGTTGTGATTTACTTTTCCTTTCTGTGCTGCTGCCTTGCTTTATCTCTCGCTCCCTAGTGCTTGTTTCTGCTGCCCCCCATTCGTGTGCTTTTCTAGCCCAGCTGTCTGTTGGAAGCTGTCGCTTGTCCATCCCTCTTTTCTATGCTTTTGGGGTCTTGTTGCTTGTATTTAATTCAGGTCTACTTTCCCATACAATTTCCCAGCTTTCTGCTTTCCTTTGCTGGCCAACTATCTCCTTTTCCTGGGAGATCCAGCCACAGCCCTCTTTCCCTCAGTTGTTGCTTTTGGATTTCTGTCTTGCAGCCTTTATTTGTATTCCCTACTGCCCCTGGTTGGTACTTCTCTTTTGTTCATCATGCTCGGGTGTTCCAGAGGTGTTGCTCTCCTTCTGGGCCTCCTATGACACACTGTGGTGGGTGCCAGACTCAAAGACCTCTTGTTTGCTCAGTAATTCTTTGTTGACAACAACAAAAAAGGAAAGGGACCTGGGGGTAATCATATCAGATGACCTTAAGGTTAGCAAGCAATGTGAGAAGGCAGTAGGGAGGGCCGGGGATATACTGGGATGCATAGGGAGAGGCATCAGCAGCAGAAAACAGGAAGTTGTTATCCCGTTGTACAGACGGTTGGTGAGACCCCATCTGGAGTACTACGTCACTTCTGGAGACCCCATCTCCATGAGGACATAGACAGGATAGAGCAGTCAGAGGAGGGCAACTAAAATGGTGCAGGGTCTGCAAGAGAAGCCGTATGAGGGAGAGACTAAAGGAGCTTAATATGTATACCCTTGAGGAAAGAAGGAGAGGGGGACATGATAGAAACATTTAAGTACCTCAGTGGAATCAACTAAGTCCAAGAGTGTAGCATCTTTCAGAAAAGAGACATGCAAGAACAAGGGACACAATTTAAAGACAGAAGGGGCAGTTCAGGGGCAATGTGAGGAAGTATTATTTCACAGAGAGGGTAGTGGATGCATGGAATAGCCTTCCTGAGGAGGTTGTGGGGTCTAAAACTGGGGAGAATTCAAGAATGCATGGGACAGACATAAGGCAATTCTTGTGGGGGGTAGGAAGAAATAGGCTGTTGGTTAACTAGGATCTGCAGCCTATCCTGTAGGTAGGGAAATGGGCAGACTAGATGGGCCAAGCGGTCCTTATCTGCCGTCAAAGTCTATGTTTCTATGTGACTTTGTTTTTCACTAATTCCTATGGCTACTAGGATAAGCAATGTAGCGGTAGTGCAACGGCCTGCAGGAGCACAGTCATGCGGTTGCGTACCTAGCCTGGCCTGTACAGTACTTGGAACCAGGTCCCATCTCCAGAGCATTATTGAGGACACAGGGGGTCATCCACCCATAGTGGTTACCTCCTCAGGACAGGCTCAATACCCCAAGTGCCACTCAAATGCATCCAGTCCTCCTCGTTATCCTGTTCGGTTCTCAGCCTTGAATCTCATGGTCACTCACTTCATCGATTCGAGCCCAGTGGACAAGAATTTTGGGTCATCTGCCATCAACTAAGTTCTTCACAGGTTGCCTCCCTGTAATCTCAGTTCTGCCTTATGGAGTTGACTTTTCCCAAGCTGGTGTCTGTACACCGAGTATTAAAGGCCCATTATTTCTTCCTCTGCCAGAAAGCAGGAACTGTTTGACTTGTATCTCATTACAAAATTAGCAGATCAGCTTATAGAAACATAGAGATTGACGGCAGATAAGGACAGCAAGGCCCATCCAATCTGCCCATTTCTTTTTCTACTTTATAAATGTGTCATCGGCCTTTACTCTGTCAGTGGCCTATCTGTTCATTCTCATCTGTATTGCTCCCTTATGCCTATCCCATGCCTGTTTGAAGCCCTGCACTGTATTCATAGCCACCATTTCCTGAGGTAGGCCGTTCCATGCATCCACTACTCTTTCTGTAATAAGAATTTCCTCACATTCCCCCTTAATCGGCCTCCCTCTAATCTCATGCTGTGTCCTCTTGTCCTGCTATTTTTCTTATATTTAAAACATGTTAGACTCTTTCACCTTGTTAATGCCCTTAAGGTGTTTGAATATTTCGATCATATCACCTCTCTCCCTCCTTTGCTCAAGGATATACATATTGAGGTCCATTAATCTGTCCTCATATGTCTTCTGATGCAGTCCCTGCATCATTTTGGTTGCCCTTCTCTGGGCTGTCTCAATTTGGTTAATGTCCTTGTGAAGGTGTGGCCTCCAGTACTGCACGCAGTACTCCAGATGGGGCCTAACCAGTGTCTTGGAAAGAGGGATTATTACCTCCCTCTTACAACTTGTGATACCCCTACTAATACACCCTAACATCCCCTAGCCTTACCTACTGCTTTAGAGGTCTGCTTGGATGATTTCAGGTCATCGGTGATGATGATGCCCAAGTCTCTTTCTTCCTTTGTGACTGCCAGCAACTCCCCTCTCCTCCCAGCCTATAGGTGGCTTCAGGGTTTCACTTCCCTATGTGCATGATATTGCACTTCTTTGCATTAAATCCCAGTTGCCACTCTTCTGACCATTTTGCTGGTTTATCCAGATCTCTTCTCATTCTGCCCACCCCATCTGGATCATCTACTCTGTTGCAGATCTTGGTGTCATCTGCAAACAGACAAGCCTTACCCTCTAGTCCATCTGCAATGTCACTAATGAAGATATTGAAGAGGACTGGCCCCAGGACTGATCCTTAAGGTACCCCACGTGCGACTTGCATCTCTTCTGACTGTATGCCATTTACCACCACTCTCTGTTTTCTGCCCATCAACCAGTTTGCCACCCAGTTGACCAACTTCTGACCCACCCCGAGCCTACCCAGCTTATTATCAATCTTCTATATGGAACAGTGTCAAAAGCTTTGCTGAAGTCAAGGTAGGTGACATCAACTGCTCCCCCTTGGTCCACCACTCTGGTTACCCAGTCAAAGAAATCAAGGAGATTAGTTTGACAGGACCTTCCTTTTGTAAACCCATGCTGTCTTGGATCCTGTGCCCCTAAAGATTCCAGGTATTGCACTATCCTTTCCTTAAGGAGTGCCTCCATAATCTTGCCCACTACTGAGGTAAGACTGACTGGTCTGTAGTTCCCTGCCTCCTCCCTGCTACCACTCTTGTGGAGCGGGATCACATGAGCCCTTCTCCAGTCTTCTGGAACCTCTCCTGTGCTCAGAGACTCACTAAACAGTTCTGCTAATGGCTCTGCTAGTTCCATCCTTAGCTCCTTAAAAACCCTGGAATGTATGCCATCAGGTCCCATTGCCTTGTCCACCCGAGCTTATCAAGCTCTTGTAGGACCCTTTCTTTTGTGAAGGGAGCAGTGCTCACCTCCCTTCCCCCGTGTCCATGGTGCTGAGCTGTAGGCCCTGCCCTACCTTCTCTTCAGTAAATACTGAGCAAAAGTATCTATTTAGGATAGATGCTTTTACAGGGTCCTCCTCCTCACATGACCCCTTTTCTCCTTTGAGCTTAGCAATACCCCCTCTGGACTTTCTCCTTTCACTAATGTATCTATAGAAAGTTTTGTCACCTTCTTTTACTATTTGTGCTAGTGTTTGCTCAGTTTGGGACTTTGCCTGCCTTATTGTCTTCCCTGCTTCCCTTAGGGCAATTTGGTATGCCTCCTTATCTTCATCCCGCTGTGTTCCTTTATATTTCTTGAAGGCCAGCCTTTTGGCTCTGACCTGTTCTGCTACTGTATTTGAGAACCCAAGTGGTTTCCTTCTTCTTTTGCACTTCCTTTTCTGTCTAACACAATGGGATGTTGCTTCAAGTATTGCATTCTTAATGCTTGCCCACTTTGCCTGTACCCCCTCACCTGTGTTTCTTTTTGCCAGGGCTTAACTCTGTTGGCCATCTTATCGAAGTCAGCTCCTCTAAAGTCCCATATTTTGCCTTGGAATGGGATGATTTAAATGTAGTGGCCAAATGGAACTATACCATGTGATGGTCACTGGCCCCCAGGTGACCTTCTACCTGGAGATCTGTGATCCCTTCCCTGTTAGTCAGTACTAGATCTAGGATAGTCCTGTCTCTTGTGGGTTGTTGTACCAGTTGTTTGAGGCCCTCCCCCTGCAGTGAATCCACCATGTGCCTAGTTCTGGCAGATGTTCCTGCTGGTATTGAGCAATCTGTATCCGGCATGTTGAAGTCTCCCATTATCAGAACCTCCCCTTTAGCCGTCATGTTTTGTATATCTTCTAACAGTAATGTGTGTATGTCCTCCCCCTGGTCTGGGGGCCTGTAGACAACCCCAGTTCTTATGACTGTCCCATTTCCTGTTTCCAGGGTGACTCACAGTTCTTCTGGCTCCTTTTGTGCATTCTGAATTTCTGTAGCTTTGATATTTTCATTGACATACAGGGCCACTCCACCCTCCCATTCTGCACCTCAATCTCTTCTGAACAGTACATAGCCAGGTACTGAAGTCTCCCAAGTGTGGTTACTGGTAAACCACATCTCACTAAATGCTACTATGTCCAGTTTAGCCTCTGGACATTATTGCCTGCAGGTCTGGGGTCTTATTTCCCAGGCTGTGAGCATTTTTATACATGATCTTCCATTGGCCAGATTTCAGTGTGTTAGTTGTTGGGTGAGGTCTGGCATTTCCCCTGTGCATCGTATGGGGAGACAGACCTTTTTTCTTACCTGGTGATGCAAATGAACTGCAAACTTGCTGAATCCCTGTTTGACCACTAGCTGAAGGGGGGAAGGGTGTTCTTCCCATTTGACATATGGGGTGCTGCACCCTTCTCCCTATTTGCTAGTTTAAATATTCTGCAAAGATGTCAAACTTCTGCCCCAATGCACTGACACCTCCTTAGTCAGATGCAGTCCATCAAATTTAAAGAACTTTCGCTCCCAGAACTGTTGCCAGTTCCCTACAAATCTGTGTCCTTTTTCCTGGCACCAGCCCTTGAGCCACGTGTTTAGCTCCCCTATCTCCCCTTCTCTGACCTTTTGCCCATCTGTCCCCCTCTCCCAGACTGGCAGGATCTCAGAGAAGGAGATGTCAGATGAAATGGGTGATAGTTTGTCACCCAGCCTGGTCAGGTGTTCCTTGGACTCCACAACTGACCAGCTGGTGAGATCATTAGTCCCTATGTGTACCAGGACGTCAATGTTTTCTCCTGCTTTGTGAATAATTTTAGCAATGCGGTCAGTGACTCTCCATGCTGATGTACCTGGGAGACATCTGACCATTACCCCTGGCTGGAGATGGGTATCAACTCCCCGAATCATGGAGTCTCCTATGATCAGAAGTTTTTTGGATATCCTTTTTGCTTTTTTTTGTTTTGGTTCCTGAATTGGGTGAGTTTTGTTGTGCTAGCTCCCGTGCTGCAGTGTTCTGCTCTGCAGTGTCCTCTGCCCCTTTTTTTGATTTCAGAGATAGAGGTAGATACCTGTTTGTATTGTTTACATGGTTTTTGGAGGTAATATATTGGAGAGCACAGAGTGATGGGGCACCCAATTTGCCCCTCATAACCACCTGCCAACCTCCTGGACCAACTACCCTCTGCGGTCAAGGTTCTTCTGTTGGATGTTGGGGAAATGGCGGGTGGTTCTTATAATGTATTTCCTCTTGAATATGAAATTTAAGGCACACAATCTCTGTCCATGCTGCCCGGAGCTGAGCTCTAAGATCTCCAATGGCCCAACATGTAGGACAGTGTCCTAAATTCTGTAAGACTATCCTTCTGAAAAGTGTTCCGCAGTACCTGCAGTTAATGATATCCATTCCAGATAAGTTGCTGGGTTTATAACCTGGTCAGAATAATTAGAAGGAAGAAAATGCAAGTAATGGTTTGATTTTGTGTTTTTTTTCCATATAACTTATTATAACAAGTTAAATTACTAGTGCCCCTGTAAATGAGCTCACCTTGTGGATGCCCCACTGATCCACCCCTTCCTGCTTTGCCACAGAAAATGTCACAACTGTGGCTGGGCCCTTCCCCTACTGAAAAAGAAGAACCATGGATGAAAAGAACAAGGAGGTAAGAGCAGAAACAATCAGTCAACAACAAATGCAGTAACCCTGAAAGCTTATCCTAATGTTAGATAAAACTGTAAAACCTGTAAAGCACCACCTGTAATAATTTCAGAGAAGATATACCCTGTAAGAAACACTTTGCCACAGAGAAAAATAAAGCAGTAACAGAAGATATACCTTGCAAAAGACAATTTGAATCAGAAGATTACAGCAGTAATCTGTTAGCACACACCTGTAGGCACACCTTGTAATAATGCAAAAGAAGATATACCAGCAACAACAATTTGAATCAGAGAAAAATAAAGCAGTGAAATGTTAGCAATAAACAGTAGCAATCCCTGTGAGTACAAAATTAAAACAACAGCACACAGTAAATCTGCGTAGCCAAAAGAAGTCTTAATCCATTTCCCTTGCTCTGGTAAGGTTCTCTGCTCTGTCCTTTCAAGCAATCTTAGAAGGAAAGAACTTAGGTGAGGCTAGGTGCCTTGGCCAGCAAACCAAGTCCTCTACCTCCAAGATATCAACTAACCTGACCTTTTAACCCTTCTTTCTGTTGGAAATTACTGACAGTTTTCCAGCTCTACCCCCCAGATACACACCTAATCCTCTGGAAGAGCTGTGGGAGGAAAGCAATTAGCCCCTTCAATGTGAGAAGGAGACTGAAACACCTCTGAGACAACAAATCTTTTCAACAAAAAAGAATAAAATAAAACAGAGTCAAACAGTAATTTTGCTTAGCCCAATGACAAAAAGTCACAAAAATGTAAGCACCACCTGTAATAATTTCAGAGAAGATATACCCTGTAAGAAACACTTTGCTACAGAGAAAAATAAAGCCGTAACAGAAGATATACCTTGCAAAAGACAATTTGAATCAGAAGAATACAGCAGTAATCTGTTAGCACACACCTGTAGGCACACCTTGTAATAATGCAGAAGAAGATATACCAGCAACAACAATTTGAATCAGAGAAAAATAAAGCAATGAAATGTTAGCAACAGACGGTAGCAATCCCTGTGAGTACAAAATAAAAATAACACACAGTAAATCTGCCTAGCCAAAAGAAGTCTTAATCTGTTTCCCTTGCTCTGGTAAGATTCTCTGCTCTGTCCTTTCAAGCAGTCTTAGAAGGAAAGAGCTCAGGTGAAGCTAGGTGCCTTGGCCAGCAAACCAAGTCTCCTACCTTTCACCACCAGTATCTACACCTACTACCTATCAAGAGTTAAGAGTATCTTGGTCGGTTCTGACTAATGACTTATATCGCAGGCACTGCGCTGGACTACGTACCTTACCTCTTCCATATGGTGTCATTTTGTCATTTTGCAGCCATCCATCCATCCTCTCTTTTCCTGAGTATTTAATGCAGAAGAATCAGAATCAGCATTTATATAATGCTTTTCATACACACTGTATCACAAAGCACTTGCACTTTACAAGTATTGTTAGAGTGGCAGTGAAGTGACTGAACTTGTAGTGGCAGCCATTTCACACATCAACACCCACACACAGCCTTGTACAATTGCATGAACTGATTTTATGGGAAAGGGAATGTTGACCAGGACACTGAGAAAATCCCCCAACTCTTGTCAGGGGACGTTGTAGGACCCTTTTCAAAGATGGAGAATCTGGAGGTTGAAGGAGCCAGGATACAGTAGCAGGCTGGAGGTAGATCCTCTGACCCAGCTGGTGTTTAAATGGAGGACAAAGACATGCTGTTTCCTACAGCTTCAGCTATAGTTTCCAAGAATTTGGTAGACAATATGGATGATGTGTCACAAGAGGACAGAGATTTTGCTGCAGACCAGCTGGAAAGAGAACTGGAGAAGCAGAGATGACTGCTTTTCCAAATGTTAGCCGATGATGAAGACAGATACATGAAAAGGAAAGAAGCCTTGAAAAATAGCTCTGCCATTTCTTCAACTTCTAACAAGGATTTGCAGTCTGGGACAGTAGTATTACAATATCCCAAACATGTTAGGCCGACACCCAGTAGCCCGATGCCACATTCCCAAAACCCCAAATCCCGACAGTGGGATTTCCTCCCTCTGGAGTTTGAAATCATATTTATGGGGGTGTGTGGGGAGCAAGGACCCCTGAAACATGGAGCACAGGCAATATCCCACTGTTGGGATTTTGGGTTTTGGGAGTGTGGTGTCAGGCTACAGTGTGTTGGGCGAATGAGTGTCAGGATCTCGTAATAGATCCTCCGGGACTCATAAATTATCCTTTGTTATCCCTGAACACTCGGGCAGCACATCTGGCTGCCAGCTAGAAAGCCCTTCTCAGAACAAACCACAGCCTGTGCAGGAAAATATCAGCATAGCTTTTGGAACTATGGTGACAATATCTGAAAGAGCATGGTGGTCACCAGACAGAGCTTTATGGGAGGCCAGCTGGATGAAAACACCTGTAGGCAAATAGATCCCAGATGGGGAAGTTTTTCCAGTGCTCCATCGGATGGTTGCCTGTCACAGGATGACATACTTCTAAGGACACCTCTGCTTAACCAACAGGTAAACCCTCCGAATATTGATTTAACTGTAAACTTCACCATGAACAATAAAATGGAGAAATGTGTATCAACACGGCAACTACCGGGTACTAGCTAGCAGGGGGTAGAACTTTTACCAGTGACTCAGCTGAATTCAAATTTGGGACCCCACATTCAGGATCCTGTGCATATGCCTGCTGCAAAGCTACCAGTTTTGTCTGCACTGCTAGAGTCTGAGAATTGGGATGATATGGATGTCCTCCTTCCCCTGTATTACAAAAGAAGCATGAGTTAGAAACATGTCTCATTACCAGTGCTGTAACTCCGAATGTACACATGGCAGCAATGACATGCAGAATGATACAGTGCAAACTAGTCCCACATGAAATGCCCCAAGTGCTGTGGGAGAAGAACCAGAACTGCCTAGTCTCCCTTCCCTTCCCCCACATCAAGCCCCAGTCATGCTGATCTGTTTAATAGGTCTGAACTTTTCCCTAGATGGAACATGGTCAGACTGAAATATAAAGGGGATCTTGAACCCAGACTTGACCATCTGTAAGTTTGACATCTGTTGCTTAAAGACTCCATGAAGTGCATGTCCTCAGAAATATACACACTCATTCATATTTCTGGGGAGGACAATTTTGTTGTAAGCTTCTGATCTCCGCATGTGCTGGAAAGATTTTATCAAAATACAGTCAACTAAAATTCTCCCCTTTCTGGACACCTTTTATAGCTGTTCAGTTAATCAAACATACTCTTAAGAATATCACTGTCATGATCAGGAATGAAAGTATATATGTTGGAGACATAGTTCATTAGTTTCAACAATGTTGTGATGTCCTCAGTGCACACGAAGCTATAATAGACTGAATTTCTGTGGATGTGGGGGTGGGGGTGGAAGTTTAAAGTTAAATTGTGGCAATCTTAGGGAAGGAGTTCAACATCTCTCTAAAAGTTATTTTCTGGGATGTGACAGGGGTGTATACTTTCACTCACGGCAACCAAAGGCAGGGCCAGGACACGTTTATCTAATGTGTGTGATAAACTTGAGTGTTGCCTTTGTGGTGAATGTGGACACATTAGTTTGCTGTGTATAAACCACTCAGAATGTAATCTATGTGATGAATGTGGCCACATGTTCCAGAACTGCCTGTGGGCCTCACACAATAAATCATGCTCACTGAACCCAGATGACTTAATCAAGAAGGCTCAAGAGAAAGAAAATGAACCTGTCCAGGAGAACACCTCTGCCCCTGATTCTGATCATTGCAGAGCTGCTACCAGCAGATGGTCTCCTATGCCAGAGGTGACCATCTCAATGATTACCACTATGGATCCTACTAACAGCACCTCCCTGTCAGCACCTGACATAGCCTGTGACACCAGCATAGCAGAAGCCATCAACCAGATGTCTTCTCCCTCCCAGGAATGAAAAACACTGACTACAAGAAGGCACAGCTTAAGACAGCAGAAAGTGGACAAACCAGTCTTTGAAACAATCAGTCTGATGCACTGGCTACACACAATTGGGGAGGCACAGAATCTGGAGACATTTATTCTGATGCGTCTTCCTCTCACTTGGCTCCTCAGGAGATGGAGGAACAAAAGACTGAGGGCAAGAAGAGGAAGAAAAAGAAGAAAAACTGACTATTTTACTTTTCAATAAATGTCTCTATTCTCTATTGCTTCTGTTAACATCTGTAGCCTGCCGAATGGCAAAAAGCGAGATGCTGTATACTCATTGTTACATGATTTATCTGCAGACATAATCTTTTTGCAGGAAACCTGGTTAAACTCGTTAGCTTCTATACTCCAAGCCCAATGCCTTTGGATTTGGGGACCATCTTATTGGTCATTTGGCATGGACTGGGCTGATGGAGTGGGATTATTATTCATGGGCTCAGATTTCAAATTACAAAGGCTTTTGCCTACTCCTTAGTTATGACACCTGCACTTGCTGTCCTACCTAACTTCCGATTTGTACTTATCTGTTCCTTAGGACCTCTACTTCTCCTCTCTACCTCTCCCCCTTTTCTCTTCTTGCCACACTCGTGCTCTCTTGTGTTTTTCTGTTATCCACTGTCTACCTCTCTCTTGTTTTCTGCCCCTGCTGCCTCTACTCTTACCTTCCTCCTGTTCTTTATCCTTCTCCTACTCTGGCTTAAATATCTGTATCTGTCTCCATCCTGATATTCTTCCTACCTACCTTCTCTCAATATTCCTATCTTTAATTCTACAATGTTCAATTGCTTGGCAACTATCTTGCTTTCTGCAATGTCTAATTAATTGTACTCTTCTCCTTGCTGGTATTTCTCTGTACATCACTAGCTTTATCAGGCATTACATGTAGAGCAAATTGCATTCATATTACTGACTGCCTCTATTACTGCACCTTTGCTAGTACTAATGTTTTGCACTTTCTGTATAATGATTGCTACCCTGGAATTGTATCTGCTCGAAACTGTTTCTGAATTTGTTTACTATGTCTCTGTACTCTCCTGGGTCGTGCCTGAAAATAGTCATTTTGGCTAGTGCACCTACCCGGTAAACAAAAACTAAATAAATAAATAAATTATTGATGTACTGTACTGCCAGGCTGGGCATTACTTGTAGATGGCATTTGGCACAAACAGTCTAGCAGATTTATAGTGGTATATGCTCCTTGTGACAGGGTGGAATAGGACCCTGTCCCAGTTGTTAGAGAAAGGGTTTAAATGCAAGGATCTATTCCTTTCCTGTCTCTTGTCTGTCTAGTTGCACAACCAAATTTTCCTATGAGACCTAGGACTTGATCACCCCAACACTCTCACGATTCTTTGCCTTTCACTGTCTCTCAGCCTTCCATTGCTGTCTGTCTTTTTTTCTCCCTTGCATATCTGCTGATATAAAAATATATGCAAATCATTATGTGGAAATGTAACTGATACTGGGATCCCTTTTGTTTAGAAATGATATAGTGTTACTGTTGAAATGTATACAATTATATTTTGAGATGATTGCAAAAAGCTATTGAGAACTTAAGCAGTTACCTGAGTGCACATTTTTAAGCATTTTGCAGAAGAGCTGTGGAAAAGGGGCTTCAGCTCTGGGACACTGTATTCTTGCAGCACCTGCCTGAAATATACAAGAACAGGATGCTTGTTAAGAATGGGGATTGGAAGGACTTATAAGAGAGCTGAGCTGCAACTGCTAGAAAGAGAAGACTGGACACAGAGATTGAAGAAAAACTCAGATGGACTTTTTCTGTTTATTTGGCCTTTGTAAATAGTTATACTGAACAGGTTTATTTTGTTTTGTTACTGCTAGTAGAAATAAATAGTTTTGGTGAATTCTACAATTGCTCCTGGTTTTTCTATGCTTCCTAACCTGTGCCTCGATGACACTCCTCAACAAAAAGCAAATGGGGTTCAGTTACTTCATAGCATTCAGCCTTTTCTTGCTACAGTGAAAAATGTATTTCTAGGGGGAGATTTGAATTGCCCTTTGGAAATAGCTGCTCACAAAGCCCAAGGGTAAAAAGTTTATTGTGACACTTTTGCTTTAAGGCACTGCATAGAGACAGCTGAATTGACTGATTGTTTTTCAAAGGCTTCTCCTCCAATACATTATACTTATGTATCTAGGAACCTTACTACAAAAATCGATTATGTTTTTGTATCTCAGAGAATCCAAATAATTAATACTGTTATACTTCCAGTGGAATTCTCAGATCATGTATAAGTTAATACTATTTTAAATACTGACTCAGGAGTGTCCATCCCCACAACTAGATGGAAAATGAATACGGCCAGTCTAACTGGTGCAGATGTAAAAGTAGGTCTCACTTCCTTACTACTAGCAAGAGCCTCTGTTCTATTTTTGTATGAGGACCTACTGTAGGAAAATGGTGGGGGGACATGAAAACTGACATAAGTAAGATGAATGCAAGATTATGGAAAATCTCTGGCAAAACAAAAGTTTTTACATTACTTAGGTTTGAGGACACAGTTATATAAACTCTTAACTGTCTCCTACTAATCAAAGACAGACCTCTCAGACCAAATAACTGCTATAAAAACAGATGTAAAATCCTTTCACTATGACAGGTCTGTATCCTTACAAACTGAATTATGTTTTGGGATCCAAAAAACACCTTATTCTGATCCATGCCAGGCGTGAAAAAGCAGAAAAATATCTCAAGATTTACTTGTTTAAAAAATGATCAGGGAGAACCCATTACTAGTACTGAAGGGATAAGAAAGAGTGTGGAAAACCATTTAGAAAATTTCTCTTGGGTTTCACATATAGAATCCTAGGATATTAACCAGTATTTTGGAGATATACAATTGGAAGAGATTAGTGAAGATAAACTGAAAGGCCTAACTGTACCCATTACTGAAAATGAAATTCTTGGTGTCATCAGATCTTTAAAATTAGGCACTTTGGGACCACCAATTCAGACAAATGTTGGCAGGCTGTGAGCATCGGCACAGCATACACACGCATTTGGGAGTGCCCACAATTGAAGAATTTCTTGGACACAGTAGTGCAAGCCTTTACCAAGATATTTGAGAAACCCATCCCCAGGGGATTTAAATTTCTAATTCTGGGGGTCACCCACTGGGCCATAAAGGCAAAAACTTGAAATACATATTCCAAACCTTGGTCAGCGATGCTGATAAAGCAGTAAAATTGAAGTGGTTGTAGAAGGCAGCTGCAGACATGGGCTCATGGCTGGCAGTCTGTAAACAGGTACAGGTGATGGAGTCCCTCATGGTGCACATACATTTCCAGACAGACAAACACACAGCGAGGTGGCTGCCCTTCATGCACTAACTGAAACATACCACAGGGCATTCAGTATGGAACCAGATGGCAGGGATAGAGCATAATTCTATGTAGATATAGGGAACCTGTGGGCTTACTGGGGATGCAGAATATGGGAGGGTCAATAGCAATCACTGTTACCTACCTCCTAAATGAAAATCTACCCCAGGTGACTTGGAAGCTCTGGGTAAAGATCAGCATATGGTTGGGAAAATCTGATTGACTAGCTGATAACAAAGTGGGTTGCAATTTTGTGTACCTTGTTATTAATTTCTGTTTTTCTTTCTTTGTGATTAAGGTATTTATTGTATGTGTAGATCATCACATGAGTTTAGTAATGCTTTCTTTGCCTGTATCTGTGTTCCAAAAGAAATGTACCTAGTGTTAATGTAAAAGTACTTAAGGAATTATCCTCTACATTGTGGTTATGATTTTATCGGTTGTTGTGATCTGAAACATTTTCAATAAACTTTGATTGCAACCCCCCCCCCCCAAAAAAAAACATTCTACAGAGAAAGTCAATCCTCCTCCCTACAGGTCCAAACAGACTGATGCAGAAAACCAAAAATATCAACTGCTGCAAACTCACCCACCTCCTGAAAGCTCCCCACAACCATAATCTGTGCAGACAGGGGGTGGAGAAACAGAGATGGAGGGGAGTGGGGGTTGAACCTCCAGGCCAGGAGTAGAAGAGCAGTGGGGGGAGCGAAGAGGGCAAAAAAGAGGGGAGCGGGGCTGAGCCCACCAGCACCAGTCGGCTGAGAGGAGAAAGGGGCAGGGTCTGGCAGCAAGCATGAATGAAATGGGTTTGGGGACCAATAGAGGTGAGATCATAGACCCGAAGGTGGAGGGCCCAGGAAAGATGGGAAAGTGGTAATGGATTGCGAGGAAGGAGGGGGTGCCATGGAACTCAGATGCCCCTTGAATTTTCTTTTTAAAAAACAAAAACAAAGTTGTTCCCCAAGTTCAAGCAGGGCTGGGAAAATAAATTATGGGTGGTATACCACAGGGATCATTCAGGACACATGACCGGGGGAAGGAAACTGCAAATGAACCAGGTGAGAGAGTGAAAAGGAAGGGGCAGGCCAAGGCAGGTGATGCCAAGGTGAAAGAGGCTGCAGCCAAGAGGAGGAAAGCCAGTGGGTCAGGCACAAGAAGGGTGCCACAATAAAAGAGACTGCAGTTGCAAGGCAAGTAAAGCCGGAATGGCTTTGGGCAACATGGGGCAAACAGAAAATGAGGCACCGGGTAAGAAAAAGGGCCATGGAAGAAGAGGCCACAGCCATGAGACAGGAGGCTACCAGAGCAACTTTGGGCAGCATTGAGTGAGCAGTGGATAAGGCACTGAGCCATGTGGGAGAAATTAGAGGGAAGGGATTCTGAGAGAAGCTAAGGATGGCATGGAGTGAATGAGAAATGAGACCCTGAGCCACACGGAAGCAAGAAGAGGAATGGGTTCTGAGATAAGGCAGGGGTCCAGGAGGAAAAGCCAAAGGAAATGGGAGAGTCAAACACCAGAAAGAATTGCAAAATGAGCTGTGGAGCCACCAGGAACACAAAGACAGGCATGGATAAAAAAGAGAAGCAAAAGGTAAGGAGAAAAAAGGAGGGGAGTTATCAAATAAAAAGGAGAAAAGCACCAAATATTTGGGAAAGGGGAAACCCTGCAAGGGAGGCTTTCCTAAAATCACTATGCAATTCTGGTCCCAAGAGGGCAAAAAACCCTCAGGACCAGCTTTTGTAGGGGCACAGGCCCCTCCCCTAGTGACCCATGCCAGCCCCTTCAAGTACTTCCACCCCTGATTGGGCCAGCCTGGGACTGCCTTCTGGCTAAAGATGGTGAGTCCCATATAGGGTACTGTGTCCAAAGCTACCCCCTGGTGAGAGGCTGGGGGGTGGAGTCATTTACATCTTGGTGGCACTGCAGTTACTGGAGCAGCCTGAAGCATTTCCCCCATTTTTATGCATGGGATCTAAGGCTAGTGCTGAATGCATAGCACTATATGGGAATACATATGCCTGCAAATACTGTATACTCTGGTATGCCTGAAAATACTGTATAGCCTGTGTGCATTTATTGATGGTTCAGCTACATGTACTCTGTACCTTCCATTGAGGGCTATTACTGTGTTGTTTGTTTATGTACCACAGCTATTTAGCGTTGCCACCTGTCCGGTTTTAGACGTGATAATCCGTTTTTAAGGCCTTTATCTGGTCATCTGGTTTTGCTTCAATGTAGTCCAGTTTTTGGGCCATTTTGAGTGCTCATATACTACTAGTAAACTGACTGTACAAATCATTCACTGTTTTGGCTGCATGTTGAAGTTCTGATGTCACAGGCCTTTCTTTGTAAAGCCAGTCTGTCTGAGAGGTGTAAAGTATGGCCATTAAGACCATTAGCAGTAAATCAACCTAATCTTTTCCACTCTGAATTTTAAGTGGTGATAGGAAACAGTTTTTATACATTTAATGTGCTCTTATGTGTTCCTTTTTGTTTGTCCTATATTCTGATATGTTTTAGGCCCATTTTTGTCAAACTAATCACCTAATTTTACTGCCTTTATCAGTACATTGATTACTTCATTCCGAAGTCCTCAGCAGCTACTGCTCTTATTTTTATACTACCTGGACATTCTATTACTATTAGCTACACCATTATAGTTCATTCAGGTGAATATCATCATGGAATTCTGTATCCGAAACTGTGGAATGTCTTAGAAATATGAAAAGAAATAGCAGCTGATGAGACAAAGGGAACACAATGCAGAACTGAGGGCACCACAAACACTGAGAATGAACTGATCAACAATTGGCCAGAGCACATCAGAATACACTGACATAGAACATAAAATGGGATGGTGAGTGTTTAACAGAGGTCAGACCAACAAGCTGTGAATGAGCTTGGTACATCCAGCAGACCTGTGTTTGACTCCCACAGCCTCCACTTACATACTGTGTGACCCTGAGCAAGTCACCTCCATGTGCTCCTGGGTCACCCCTGTAAATGGGCCTTGGGCCCAATGGGAGCTACCTGGTTATCACAGAATAAAATAAATAAATAATAAATAAATAACAGTATAAAATGATTTCCTATCACTTTGAAAATGTATCCTGACATTACACATGGCTTTGGAAGAGGAGCGGCGTACTCTTCAGTTACACAGTACAAAGGGCTGAAGCCAGAGGCAGAGTTTGGGGTGTGGTTTACTATCTGGTTTTAACCTCACCCAAAGGTGGCAACCCTACAGATATTATTTCTGCCTGCCTTGTTTTTGTTGTTTGCCATAGTTACACTTGCATCCAATAACGTATTGTATGCTTGACCGGGTTCTAGATTCACTCTGTCTGGGTGGTCCTGATATTTACAGTTATTGCATTGTATCCACCCAATAATGTTCCTTACATTGTTGTCACTGTCTGCTGACTGATCCCCTTGTTACTCTAAATTTTTGGTAAGGGTTTTTGTTCATTGCCATGTGTACTGCTGCTTGCTATTGCTCCCACTATATTGTCTTTTGTCTTCGGTTCTGTGCTCTAGGGTGTGCACTACAGCTTGAATCATGTTACTTTTACTCTCAGTCCGCTGATTCTCTGCTCTCTCTGTCTCTAACTCATCTCACTCCCATACCTGTATGTCTAGTCCTACAGTACGCCCACTGATTCTGTATCTTCTTACTCCCACATGTATGCTTGTTTACTCAATGGGTATTACCTCTGCTCCTGTCTTCCTTTTTGCCACCTTCCCCCTTCTATTTGCATCTCTTTCTCACATGGGCAACTCCAAAAAGCTAGCTGCCTGGATGATAACTAATGCTACTAAAAGGCTGTAAATTCTTTTACTTTTCTTGTGTGATGATATTGATCAGAACCCAGGCCCCTCCCAATTATATATGCCTCCTCCACCTCTCCCCCCCCCACAAAAGACTGCCTTTATCACATAAATATTCCTAGCTTCCTGCCCAAGATTGATCTTATTAGGGTTTAGGTTCCTAAGACCACCCCTGATGTTCTAGTGCTCATCTGACATTGGCCTTCCATGTTTCACTGTCCTCCAACAGGACTGAGAAAAATGGGGTGGGGGTTGCCTTCTATGTATCCTCTACCCTTACGTTTATGATACATTGGTGGGAGGTTGCCACCTATGTATCCTTAACCCTTACTTTTACTCTCACCTCTCAGAAAGCTATTCCTAAGTCCCATGAGCTAATTTGTGGCAAAATTACCCCCCCCCCCCATCCATTCCCCTGTTTATTACTGGTATATATTGCTCCCCTGGCAAAGGTGAAAATTCCATTGCTGATCTGCAGAAACCATTTCTAGCAATCTACAGTAGCTCATATTGATACTCTAAGGCATGAACATATCATCCAGGGTGACCTAAATTGCAATTGGCTTGGTCCTAAATCCTAAACTATCCACTCCAAATTCAAAACCCTAAATCTTCACCAATTACTCACTGACCCTACCAGATTCAAAAGCCAGTCCTCCAATCGCTCTGTCTTGGATTGGACCTTGTCCACTCGCACCCAACATATTGTTGCTGCTGACACCCTTCCTGATTTATTCACTGAGCATTGTTTTAAATACTGTATCCACTGTTTTATTCATAACTAGGATTCATAACTAGTATTACAAGTACCTTTGTATCAGGGGTTCATTTACTGTACAAAGGTTCCACGTCAAGTGAAATAAAGACAAATACAAATACATAACACAATCAAGAGTTGGAATAGGATTTTACATAATGATTTTGCTGGATAAATATACAGACAATGTTACACCGAAACCAGCAGGCGATAATAAATTACAGTAAAGACTTTAGAATCAACAGCACAATTATGCAGTCTTAAGAATACAGACTTTTGTCAAAGCAGCTGTGCAGACAAGCAAGATTGTGGAAGTCCAATAAGGAGTAACATGGGGGAGGGAAGGGAGAGAGTAAGAAGGAGGGGCACGGGTGAGAGGGGAAGGAGATGAAGGCAGAAGTAGGGGTTAGGAGGAGGATTTGGGAAGTAGGACTAGGGCACTTTGGTAGTAGGTGGTAGGAGGAGGATTTGGGCAAGGCTAGAATTATGGGAAGCAGTCACACATACTTAGCATTGCCAGGTGACCATTAATTTGGCTTTGAAGTTCCAAGTTTAGGTTCTGAGAAAATGTCAGGGGCAGGTTGTTCATTCAGGTTGGAGCTCTACTACTAAAAGTTTGCTGAGCTTACAGGTCTGGCAGTGGGGATGTGGAAGGCAACTCTTTCTGAATTGCATGTGTAACACTGGGTAGTTGAGGGGAAGAAGAGACTTGGTGACAGGGGCGAGTTAAGTCAAAGGAGATTTTTTTTTGCGAAGAGACATGTTTGGTACTGTATTCTACCCAGAAGGGGAAGCCATTCGGTCTGGTGGTAGAGAGCACATGTGTGAGTCCATTTGTCAGTGCCCATAATTAATCTACAGGCCTTATTAAGTGAGATAGTAAGACGTTTGAGTGTGGTATCCGACACAGCATATAGATTATCAGGCCATAATCTATTATGGACAGGATGGAGCTGGTGACAGCTAGCCTTAGAGCTTCAGGAGTAAGACAGTGTCTATGCCTATAGAGAACACCAATCCTGCTGTTAACAATCTTAGAAGTAAGGTTGATGTGAGGGGCACAAGACAGAGAGCTGTCCAGCGTGATACTGAGATATTTGAATTCATGGACCATTTCCAGGAATTGTTTTAGGTTATTGCAGATGGAAGGGTGTGCAGATTTGTGTTTGTTATGGGCACTTGCAAAGAGTATTGTTTTAGTCCTTTTGTAATTTATAAGCAGTTTGTGGCTGGTAAACCATGATTCAACTTTAGAGAAGTTGTGTTGCAGGGTGCTATTGAGAGGGAGCAGATTCGAATGGCTGGAGAAGAGAACTGCATCATCTGCATAGAGGACAAGGTTGCAGTCGCAGGCTTTGGGTAGTGTATTAAGGAACAGGCTGACTAGAAGAGGCCCAAAGATAGATCCATGAGCGACACCAGAGCAGACAAGCAGACACCTCAACTGCGTATCATTGATTTTGACCTACTGTGATCTAGAACCAAGGTAGCTATTGAACCAGTCTGTTACAGCAGGGGAGAGGCCAAGGGGGGAAGGGAGATAAGGAGGAGGAGGGAGTGATTCACAGTATCAAAAGCCTTGGGTAAGTCAATGTAAACTGACCCGGAAATGTGGCCACAGTCCAGGGCTTTGTGAATATAGTCTGTGAATTCCAACAAGGCTGTGGTGGTGCTATGAGCCAGCTGGAAGCCATGCTGATAGGGGCAGTGAATATTATATTTTTAGAGAAATAAAATCAGGATGAGCAAAGCCTCATCTAAAATTAATATGGGTTGTTCTTCCATAAAATCTTCCTGTATGCTTATCTACTGTGTATGATTATCTACTGATTGCTGATTGGAGCCCAGTGTATGGATCCCTTAACCCTGAGCAGGTGCTTTCTCATTTCTGTTTCTTATTCCTAACCATTTGTAACACCCATGCCCCAATCAGGTCAAACAGAGTAAGTGGGCTCATCTCTCCTGGGTCAGTGTTGATTATATCAAACTACCTAAATTAAAAGATGTTGCCTGGTCTGCCACAAGGCTTCTGATACTCCTGCTGACCATTGACAGTACACCAAGCTCAGGAGCCTATGCTCTGAGACTCTCAATAAAGCCAGAGCTTCTTATTTCCATTCTAAATTTATTAGGGAATCACTAATCAGCTTCTGACCATTGTAGGAAAATGACTTAAACTACCAATAGGTTATTAAAATCTGTTAGACGTATATTTGTATCTAGGAGCAAACAATGTCTTCTACTGCTCTGCAGGACTCATATAAGACCATACTTAGACTTTGGTGCTCTTTTTGGAACCTGTATCTAAGGAGAGAGGCCGACCTAATAGAAAGAGTCCAGAGGTAGGCAACTAAGTTAATCTCAGGGATGGGCATCATGGCCAACAAGAGGAGACTGGCAGAGAGTTTGCATAGCCTCCAGGAAAGAAGATGGAGGGGCAATTTACTTCTGCTATTTATCATATTAAACAATCCTGATATAATGTCCCAGTGTGGTCTTGAATTTAATGTTAGAACCACCAACTTGAGGTCACACAATAAACAGTTGATTGTCCAAAAAGCAAACACCAATAAAAGAAACAACTAGTTTACAATACAAGCTGCTCGGCTATGGAACAGACTTCCCCATGAGCTGGTGAATAATTTATTTGTTTATTTTAATTTTGTTAACCAGGTAAGCCCATTGAGACCAAAAGATCCATTTTTCAGGTATAAAAAACATTTATAGTATTAGCAGTTTTAAAACTGGGCTTGGCAAATACTTGCTGCTGAATCGTAACAAGGAATAATTCACCCACTAGGAGTGGGAGACAATCTAGGTAGGCTTTCAGCCTTCTTTTGTCTTGTATAACCAAGTAACTAAATTCATCCATATTCTGGAGTGTGATAAATAATCTGCTCCACCTGTCGCATCCTGCCTATAGTATAACCAGCCTCAGGCATGCCCTTGGGATGGTTACAGACCATAAATCAATAACTTATACCTTGAATATCCAGTTTGTTGAAGGACTCCTAGCTATTGTCCCCCTCCTCTTTCTGGTTATAGTTGCCCCCTCCCTCATGGCTCCCCCATACTGCTGGTGTCCAATTTGCCTTCCCCAGCATCACCTCTTCAGAGGTTCTCCAGAGCTCACCTGTATTAAGCCTAGTTCTTGGTCTCGGTTTGATGGCCTTCCCCCTCACTTACAGAAGCTGGGTGCAGCTGGTATTGCTGCCCCCTAGGCCCCTATTGGTAACAGCTCTGTTACCACTGGTATTTCCCCTCACTCTGGAAGCATGCCTCAGTAATCCCCCCAATGCAAAGATAGCCCCACTGACTCCCCTGTGAATTATTGACCTATCTTCCTACTCTCCATTCTCTCCAAATTACTGGAGAAGCTTGTTGCCAAGCAACTATCTGCCTACCTCTCTACTACATCTTTCTTCTCTGAACACCAATCTGGGTTTTGTGTCGCACATTCTACATCTATCTCTCTGCTCAAACTCACTGATTTCATTCTTTCTAACAGAAATATGGGTCTACAGACTGATATTATTTCCTTTGATTTGACTAAAGCAGAGTTTCTTAAATGGTGAGACCAGCCTCCTTGGGGAGGCCCCCAACCTGTTCCAGGGGAGGCTCAACCAAGTCTGAAAAAGAACTATATTTACATTTTGAGTTTTAGGTATTGTGTGTGAAGGGAAGAGGCAATCTGAAAAAGGATAATAGTAGGTGAATTTATGTATTTATTTACAAACTGGTGACCAGGGAAGACACTCTGAGCCAAGGCTCATTTCAAGTGTACCTTGGGAAGTGTAGGGAGTGAATAAAATTCAAAAGGCAACTATAAAAAAAGCAATACAAAATGAATAATAGTGCAAATAAATAGGAACAATGAACAATAATTAGCGATAACAATTGATCAATTAGACTGGTGGCAGAACAATCCAAATACAAAGCTTAAGCAGAAATGTTGTAGGAGCAAGAGCAGGAGGAAGCAAAAGGATCTCTGGGAGGATGCTTAAGAGCAGGGGAAGAGGGAGGCAGGTGGGTAGGAATGTTATTCCAGATAGAGGGGAACAGACAGAGAAAGCAGTCTGACCAATGAAGGCACTGCAGCAAGGGGTAACAATAGTTTGAGAGTCAAAACAGTGGAGCAAGTAGGCTGCCCTGGGGAGGGGGGGTTAGTTTTTTTTTTTTTGGTTTTTTGTTGACCGGGTAAGTGCACTAAACAAATTCTGCCTATTTTCAAAATGACCCAGGGGAGGGGGATACAGATGAATACCAACTAACCTTGAACCAGATTAAGTTGTTGGTGGTATTTTTACAAGGAGGGGTACAATAAGCTGTATATAATGAGAGCTAACTACTCAAAGGAGTTTCATTTTATTACTGAGGTACTGTGCTAAGATGTCATTTTTTTATGGGGAGGCCCAAGACAATTTCAATGTTTGGGGGAGGCTCAAGATCTTTTCCATGGCTTTGGGGAAGCTCACCATGACAAAGTTTGAGAACTAATGGGCTAAAGCATTTGACACAGTTGACCATTCCCTTCTAAATATATACACTGCCGCTGGCCTCACTTGCCCTTTCCTTTTCTGGTTCTCATCTTACCTCTCTGGCCACACATAATGTGTCTCCATTGGCTCAGCATTATCTGATACTAAACATATCACGATGATGGTTCCTGGCTCAGTTCTAGGGACCCTCCTTTTTACTGTTTTTGTGAATGACCTGCTGCAGTCTGTAAATAGAGAATATTGCCTGTGCAGGTGTGTGTTATGAGGATTTTTCACACACCCATAAATCCCAAGAGAGAAGCACAGGCAGTATGTGAGAGGGGACCAGTGTGCTGGGGCAGAAGTTTGATGTCTACATTGATGGACAGTTAGACTGACTGTGATGGAGGCTGTGACAAGGGGAACCACTTAGAAGGGGGAGCTAGTGGGGAATCTTGATAGGGCTCCCACAGAACTGAGGGCTAGGAACATTGGAGAGGGAAAGGCAGGAGTTAATAATGGGTTAGGAGATGAGGACAAGTAGACAGGGCTCATTAAGCTGGCATAAAACAGGAACATTGGAAATTAAGGAGGTTTGGGGAGGATAAATGGAGAGGATATGTAAAAACTTGGAGAGGTTTAGGCACACAGTGAAAAGAGGTCTGCCATAATGCCAGGACCCAGGGAAACTAAATTGGTGAGTTCCAGGCAATGGTGGAAGATGCAGGGTTGGACCGTATAGCCAGTACAGAAACTTTTGCCACACTGAATAATGACTGAGTCCTGGTGGTCCCAGGCTGCACCATGTTAGACAAGATGGGGGGAACCACAGGAGGAGGGGTAGCCCTATGTTAGGGAAGCCATTGAGACAATGGAGGATGGGTCCAACAGGATAGGGAATGGGGAAACTGAATAGCTCTGGGTTCAGAAACTGCACATGTAGGTGGTCTATAGACCACTGGGACAAGGGGAAGAAGGCAACAGGGAACATACAGCATTGGCTCACAAACAGGAATGACATTCACACCTCTCTTACAACTTGGAATAAAGTATGATTTTTATTCTTCAACACAGCTGAGGTGTGAACACCGTTTCTGTTCGTGAGCCAATGCTGTATCTGAGTACTCTTGTCTTCATTGCATTTGACATCAAAGTTGAGCCTGAGCTGCCTGTGGATAGACTTTGCTGTTGCCTGTTTTGGTGTGCTTGGTTACAGGAAACATTAGAGTACTGTATGTCAGTAGTGGAGCTTTGTCATAGCCCTATGGAAAGAGACACCCTGCTTCACCTTTATGAGTCATCAGTTCTTTTATAGATTGTTTTTTTAAAGAAGGGGAAGCTAATCCTCTTTTAAACAAGACTAGTATTAGCAGTGAAAGGGATACGGCTAATTGTTTTGACAGGAGTAATAATATGATACTAGATATTAGAACTGCCTTTCTCCACCTGGAATATGTAGCCTTGAAAGCAAGAAGATTATATTGGTAGCATGTACGGTATCACTAGCAGCTTATTTAAGCATCAACAGGATACCCAGAGGACTGTGACTGATAAAGCATCCAGCATTTGGTAATAAAGGAGAGGACTTTGTAAAAGAGTGGCAAGATTTCTTACTAGAATCATCAGCTGGGCTAATTAGATATATTTTAAAAGAGGCAGAAAAAAATAGAGGGTGCAGATAAACAAGAACTCCTAGCTTAGGAAGCTATTGTTAATTCATTTAAGAGTCATTTGGAATTTGATATTTTTAAACATCAATTTGATACCACAATTCATAAATATGATATGAGACTGAAAAAAACAAGGAAAATAAATTTGAGAGAGATAGACTGGACTATGTGTAACAATGAATTTTTAATTGGAAAAGGATAGAAATGAGAGGCACCCTTAATAGACCACAAAGATCAATACTCAAAAAGACTTAAAATCAATAGCCTGGTTCACAGAGACTCATATACTGCACTATTGACTCAGAGTCAGATGTGAGTGAGGTACAGCAACCCTTTTTAAACACCAGTTTGGAAGAGTCATCACCAAATCAATTAGCATTACAACCAGTGACCCACAATATACAAGAACAGCAATTATTAACTTACAATGCTGGAGTGCAGCAGCCAGCTCATAACCTTCCACTGCAGTCAACTTAAGTAGACCCTCTTTGTCCCCTAGGTCTGGCTCTGAGTAGGCGTCAGAGGAAGAAGAGTCCGAGTCTATGTAGGAGTCTGGAGAGGAAGAGGGGGAAGGGCTATGCCTCTTCCTTTTGCACCTCCTGTCCGGAGGAGGAGAGGGGAAGTGAGAGGAGCTACTGGACCTATCCCTCCTGGACTTCTTGGTGCGTTTCTTCGGAGGGGGCACCTCATCTCTCCCACCATCCAGTTCGACTGGATCTGGAACCGGGAACGGAGTGGGTGGAGGTGCACCCGCTGGCAGATCTTTCTTTACTCAATCCCACCAGTGGGTGAAAAGCTCCTTCATCTGAGACAGGTGTAGTTTGGGGGACTCAGGTGTAGGTAGAGGAGCACCCGAGCCCGTACCGGCATCAGCCCCGTCATCTGGGAGAACCGGCGCCGGGTCCATACCCTTGCCAACCGGTGTCGGCCTAAGGGGGGACGTCGGGGTGGTGTCAGCACCACCGTCGCTAGGGTCTGGTGTCAGTCGGACTGGTGACCGTGGAGAGGGGGTATCAGAGCTGACGTCAGGTGTGGGCGAAAGGACCGGTGCTAGGTGAACCACAACTGGCGGTGGAAGAACCTGCACCAGGACCGGGGCTGAGGGAGTCATGGGTGGATGAGGGTCTGGCGTCTGTTTCTCCTTATGGACCGATGGACGTCTTTCAGCGGCGTGAGCCTTAGGATGGTTGGCCTTATGGCTGGAGGACTTCTCAGCTGAATGCCGGTCAGAAGCCGGAGGCTGGCGTTGGTCAGACTCCCGAGATTTAGGCAGCAAGCAGAAGGCCCTACCAGCCAATGACCTGGAGGCCTTGCTCGACTCCTGGGAGTCGGCCTTTGAAGAGGAGGCCAAGCAGGAGGAGATATTACCTGCACCCTTCGATTTCTCAGTGGGCTGAGTAACTTTAATCTGCTGAAGAGAAGCCGGCCTGGAGATGGCAGAAGGCTTTAGGGCCGTGAGGTGGGAATCATGCCCTGACGACCCGGACTTCAATCCCGAAGACCTGTGCTTGGAGTGGGACCTTCCTCTGTCTTGCTCCCAGTGCTTACAATGCTTGCAGGCTGGTTGAGGATAAGATTCCCTCGAGGAGGAGACCCGTTCAATGGCGGCTAGTATCATCTCGGCGAGAAAGGCCATAAGAGACTGTTGGCGCCTGATTTGCGTCTGTGAGTTAAAGGCCTGACAATGAGGGCAGGCGTCGGTGTTGTGGTCTGGTCCAAGGCAGTACAGGCATGCTGAATATCCATCTTTGGCAGGTATCTGTCACCCACAAGAGCACTTATTAAGATGCGATGACACAGATTCAGAAAATCCGAAAAAAGGATGAAATTCTAGGTGGAGAAAGAGCGATCGGTACTAAGCCGAAACAAGTGAACTAACCCTGACCGTGCGGCGAGAAAGAACTGGAGCATGTGGGGAACTCCTCCCTTATATATGGCGACATTGGGGGTGGAGCCAACATCAGCGGGGGGCATTTCCATATCGGTACTACTAGAGAAAAAGTTGCTGGAACCACCGCCAGGTGGCGCCAGTCCTCAATGTGATACCTGCTGCAAGAGCTTCTCCTCGAAGTAAGATCATACAATAGTATACATGATTTATAATGATATATAATAAAGAAATTGTTTCCTGTTGGTCAGTCCAGTGGTGCTGGAGGTTGAGGCACTGGTTGCTACACCTTGCGCCATGCCAGCGACCCCGGTTTGGGAATGAGCCTGGGCCGGTGGAGGTCGGCAGGAGTAAGAGAGGATCAAGCATCTGGAGGACTGCTCTCCACTCTTGGGGGGAAGGAGACATGTCCTGCTTGTTGACTGCCCACTGGCAGTGGCTGGAAGGCAGAATGGGGTTGGGAGGCACGTACCGACATCCTTACATTGGTAGGGGAGGGGACAGAAGAAAGGGAGAAAATGGTGGAAAAAGAGCCTGGCAAGCTCCGTGATGGTCCGCCGTGTCCTGAGAGCCATCCCCTGCTTCTGGATTGGGTCTCGGGGGGGGGGGGATGAGAAGACGACAACCTTCTCCCTGGTCCCGCCATGGGGGAATTTCCAGGGACTGGCAGAAGTGGGAGCAGTGGGACTGGAAAATGTTTCCTATTATGTGTACTATATATCTTTTTCGGGCTCCATTTCCTTTTCGTATCCACATTACTATTTCAAAGCCAAAGAAGTGACCATACTTTTTTTTCTTAAGGAAAAAATATTTAAAACATTTTAAAAATGCCTAAATTCTGTTATAAATGAAAAAGCTTACCAGCAAATAAAAGTGGAAGACAACTGGGTCTTTTAATGTTGCAAAAGTTGGGAGCAGGCTTTTTGCACAGTTTTGGTGCTATGCCACTTTAAGATGTAGAGTGGAAAAGATTAAGTTAAGTAACTGCTAACGGTTTTGAAGGCTATACTTTACACCTCCCAGGTTGACTGCTTTCACAAACAAAGGGCTATATTGACAACAGAACTTGTTTTTGTAACCTGGACATACAGCTGAAACAATGAATGATATGACAAAATCTGTTTCAAAAGTATGTGAGCACTCAAAATGGCTCAGAATCCTGACCAGTACTGAGCAAAACAGGATTACCGGATTACCAGGTAAAAACCTGACAGGTAGCAACCCTACTTTAGCCTCTGGAGAAGAGTGTCATATTAAATAAAACCTTCTACTAATCAAAGGTTATGACCGCAGTTCAGTGGGTGGGACCAATGAGCCATTCCCCCCTGCCTGAGGTATCAAAGTCAGCTCCTTGCAGTCTCACGCAGATGCATCCTTTTTTTGCTGCAGTTGGAGGGTCTGCTGGAGCTCTCCCCACTCCTCCCACATATACCTCCTCCTGGTGTTTTTCTCCTGCGTCCTTCGTGCTTTTGGGGATTTCTGCTGCCTTGTGCCACCACCTTTCTAGATCTGTATTTGCTTTTTGCCTCCTGGCTGCTGTTCTGCTTTTTTTTAGTCCCCTATTCTTGCTGCACTTTCCTTCTCAGTTCCTGTGTTTGTCTCTGCTATTATTTCTTTTTGAGGGTTCCTAGTTGTCAGCATCCTGTCTTTGCCATTTTATTTTGCTTTGTGCTTATTCAGGCTTTAGAATTTGTTGTTTTTTTCTGTACCATTTGCAATCTCCTGTTCTTCTAAATTGCCTGATTGTTCACACTGGGCAGTAACTCCCTTTTGGGTTCAGTGATTTCATTACTCACTCCAGCAGCACACTGCTTCCTGGTTTGATTCCCCCATGCTACTGCATTCCCTACCAGTACTAATTGTTCTCCATTGCTTCAGCATGCTATCTCTTGCCATACGCAGTGCTATCAGTGCACTCCACCTCCTACAGTCGATGTACTCAGTGCTACCTGTTGCTCTCCAATGGATGCAGTCTCATATACTCAGTGCTGACAGTTGCACTCCTACTCATGCATTCTCTCAATGAACTCAGTGTTAACAGTTGCATTCCCACTCATGCTGTCTATTGCTATTCTCAGTACTACCAGTTGCACTTCCAATCCTGCACCCTCAGTCACATCCCAGCCTCTCTCTCTCTCTACGTAGCATGGCTCTGCCCCCTCGAAGTTTACATCTTGAGGGTGGGTCACTTATCGGGGCTGGGTTCTTCTCTTCTACCATTTGGTGAGAATGTCCTTTGCTCTGGGGGAAGTCTTTGGCTGTGTGGACAGTGTCAGTGGCACCTCTTGATGTAGCAGTTAAGACTTCAGCTGCCAGAGGGTGGGGTCTCCAAGCCCCAGAGGCTCCTTTAGCTGTGCTGACAGCATTAGTATCACCTTTGAAAGTTATTCCCCCTACAGTCACCTAAGGTTCACCTGGTCTCCATTCTCTACCCTCCCTTGTCCTTCCCACCCCTCAAGGGTTAGGATTGTACAATCCTCCTGTTTTCACCCCTCCAGGGCTCGGCCTTACCTCTCCTGGGTTTGGCTTCTCCTCTAGGCTCCTGCTTGGAGGCCAGGTGAGTGCCAGTCAGGAGCTGTTGAGTTGTTGCTCTCCTCCTCTGCTGGTGTGTGTGCCCTAGCAGGGCTCTTGTTTGGCTGCAGAAGCCATCCACTCACAACAACCCCATGGCTATCCTGTTAGAGGGATAGAGTGGGAATCCTTCCCCTAAAAATCTTCCCCTGAACTGGGTCTCTAAATTGCAGCAGTGAGTCATCATTAATTCATCCCAAGCCTGGAGGGAAGGTAACCAAGGCCTTGGATCCCCAGAGGTTTCCTCCTCATAGGGTTTTTTCCTGTACTCTATGCTGGAAATCATGAAGGTTAGATAATCTGTTGAAGGTGGTCCATCAAGTAGTATAGCTATATAGTACATATTGACCCAGGTAGGTTTTGCTGTTGAGTTTGTGTTGGATGGTGGCCTTCTCTCTCTTTTGCTATTCCATCTTTCCTTATGGAAGTCATGCCCCTTCTGCTATCAGTGCTGATATCATTAGTCATTGCACAATCTTGCCTATGTCTGTTACAGGTCATCACTACTGTTGTCAATCCATGCTCATCCAGTTTCTGCATTCACCACTTGCTGCTTGTCTTTTTGGGAACTCCTTCCTAAGGTACCTTTAGCCTAAAGGAATTACATTCTGGTGGCCCCTCTAGGGGTGGGACCTTCCTCAAGATGGTTCCTTTGCCTTCATGGTACCCCGACAGGTTGGTAGTTCCCTGTGGGACAGAGAGTGCAAATGACCCAAGTATTTATTTCAGTCAACAACATAAGCATTCAAATACTATGAGACTGTCAATGAAGTTGCACAAGCATAACTCATCACTAACTTGCATATACACATTAAAATCAAAGGCTATTACTCCAGTTCAAGGGGTGGGAGCA
The DNA here is from genome assembly GCA_016271365.2 of Neoceratodus forsteri. Lineage (NCBI taxonomy): Eukaryota > Metazoa > Chordata > Ceratodontiformes > Ceratodontidae > Neoceratodus > Neoceratodus forsteri. The sequence continues at coordinate 897,789,002 of CM057455.1, forward strand.
ATTAGCCATGCCCCCTGCCTGAGCTATTTAAGTCAGCTCCCTACAGTCTCATTTAGATGCATTCTTTCTTTGCCCCGCCATCCTCCCCTCCTTCTCCAGTGGCAAGCCTTTCTCTCCCTGGTGCTCCTTCCTAAGGTACCTTTAGCCTAAAGGAATTATATTCCCATGGCACCTCAAAGGGTGGAATCTTCCTCAAGAGGGCTCCTTTGCCTTCATGGTACCCCTACAGGGTGGTAGTTCCCCATGGGACAGAGAGTGCGAATGGCCAAAGTATCTTTTTATCTCAAGCCAACAACATCGCCCCTGAAAAAGGGACCCTGTCCCAGTGGGTTCACCTGGTTACCAAAATGAAATAATTAAATTCTATCAGACTATCGATGAAGTGGCACAAGCATAAATCATCACCAACTTGCATACATATTACTATACCCTGTGTCCAATTCAAATTGCTCCTTTCTTCCATTTATTATCAGGTCCATGTGAACTGGAATGATTTTCTGAATTTCTATTTCATTTGTGGTGTACAGTGTATATAGTAATCTGCATTTTCTCTCAATGTTCTTCTTTAGGTCACAGGCGTGATATTTTTCATCTATTTCATTGTTTCATCCTTGAACCTGTATTCTGCAGGGAGTGTATGGCACCACATCAATAGTAAATGTGACCTGCCACCTGCCGCTTCTTCCATGGCATCGTAACATGCTCATGTACCATCTTATGTACAGTCCTGTGGTTGTGCCTTGAACTGCTACTCACCCCAAGAGTTCCCATAGCCTGGAATTTGTAAATCTGTACAATTTCAAAGGCCTGCACAAGCTTTAAAGCAGTCTCAAATGTTAATTCTGGCTCAGACAACTGTCTTCTTTGTGTAGTCATCATTTATACCCCAGACTACTGTAGTTAATCATGTAATACCTGGTTATGCGAATCTCCATAGTTCAAACTGCAATAAATTATGTGATTCTGCCACATATTCACCCACTGTTTGTGCATTCTTTCGAAAGCATAAATATCACTGAAATTGCTGTGCAATTGCACTAGGCTTTGGGTGAAAGTGGTTCTTTAGAAATGCTACCAATTGTTGAATATTTTTTTTCCAAGCTTCTCTGGACTCAACAAATTGCTCATTAAACTGCAGTTTTGTGCACTCATGCCACTTAACAAGGTAGCTGTTTTCTTAACTTTCTCAGTAATATTATTTGTAATGAAAAATTGAGACAGGATTTCTTTTTTGTTTTTCTCGCCCTGGTCTCATCTGGGGGACTAGCCCCATCACTGACACTCTCATGGACTTAGCAGTTATCCACCACTTACAAAGGACCACAACATGGTGTGTGGCTCACTCGGTCAGTTGCACAAGAGCCTGCAGGGGGTGACAACTTAGATGGCCAGCATTTTCCTCCTTCCCCTCATTTTCTCCACTGGGGTGCCGATGTACAATGATACAGTCCTGCACGTCTGCAGTGACATACCTGTGTGACAGGTGTCTGGTAGCAACACCTCCACTCTGGTGTTCCCTACTGTGTTGCTGACCAGTCTCCACCAATCAGCAGTCACAAAGCAAGAACAGCGTCCCCATCCATGAAGAAGGACAGCAGTCCCTTGCTTGCACAATCCTTCCTTCACCTGCCAGCCTCTGATGGCCCACGTTTGTTCCCAAACATGGGTTGCTGGTGAAGCAAGGGCTAGTGCTACAGCTGTGTTAACTGAGATGGCAATGAGACAGGATTTCATAGTATTCTTTTCAACTACAGATCTGAGAACTAAATGGTGAAACTGTTCCAACCGGGCCAGCCATATTCACACAAAATGAAGGCAGGGAGGTCTGTGATGTAGCAAAAATGTCAGCTGTGGTTGGCGTTCTTCCAGGTTATTGTTCAGGTCTCCAGTATCTCCACAGAATTCCTACTTTACCTTGTTGCCAAATATAGCATCATGATAACCTTGAAACAACCACTCTTGATAGCTGGATCTAAATTCTCAGCAGACATCCTACTCACTACAGCCTTGCTCTAATTGCCTAAACAGAAAAACAGCTTACAGAATGTTTCTACAGAGTTTACTACATACTAGCTCCCTCTACTACCAACTCCCACATTGCAGTCACACTATGACAGTATCTCCAGGTGGACATTTGAAATGGAGATACAAAAATCATATTTATAGTTGTGGTTCGGTTTCCTGAAAAATGAAGTAGAGGAGATGGTGATGGAAGGAGGTAAATGTCCTTTTCTTGGAGATGTATATGAATATAATCTGTGTGCATAAGATGGACAAATGTAAATGACACTAAGGTATTGCAGAAAATATATTCCCCCCCCCCATCTGCCTCATGTTGCCCCATTGGCACATCTGCTTGGGCTGGGAAGTAGGTGGGACAGCAGACAACTCATGCAGGGAGGAACTGGTGGACCAGAAGTGTGATCTCAACCTAGCAAGAGGCAAAGCTAGAGTGAAGCTGGGGTTTACCTAAGGACCTTCACTCTCAAAGGATGCCATAAGTAATCTCCAGGCCATGCACCACATCTCACTCTAGATCTGAATCCTATTTGGTGAAGTTAATGGGTCAGACACACCTCTTCCCTGCATAAGCTGCATGTCGTTACACCTACCTCCCAGCACAAACAGATACGCTGTGCTATTTCTCAATGGGGACACCAGGGATGTGTAGATGAGGGGGTACACATTGTTGAGGCCCCCCAAATCCCTCCACTGTAGTTGCCTCCTATGCCCCCAAATGTAGCATGGTGGTAAAAAATGAAGAGGTTGATTGCACACCATGCTAAAATAATAATTCAAGACAATTGAAGGGAATAGTTCTATTGAATTGACAACATTGGTTTATAGGGAACCGCGTCAATGAAGCATCAGTTTCATATTTCCTTATTGATTCATGCCTTTAATGGTCACAAAGGAACAATAAGTGAGAATAAATTAAAGCAGAAATATAAATATTAAATGTAGAAACATAGAAACTGTCAGCAGAAAAAGATCATTGGTCCGTTCAGTCTGTCCTGTTTTATCATATCCAATGCTGGGACCTAATGTTCAGTCAGAGTTATTGCCCTCATCCCCTTCCCCTTGCCTCCCGCTTTACTGATTTCCCCTGTCTAACTATTTAGGCTTTTAGTTCCAGTCATGTTTGCAACCATTTTCAGGCAATGGAGTCTATGTCCTGCAGTGCAGAGACTCAGGTGCTTCCCACGTAGGATAGCCAAGCCCACTTTACAGATTACACAAATCTAATACAAGATGCGCTCCTTGTAGGAAAAAATCCACACCTCAATACACTTTAAGAAAGTATCAAAAAGTGATAAACTTTATTTTAATTGCAAAACTTACCACTGCTTTTATCAAAACAACATACACAGCCTTTAAATGGGCCACCCACCACAGCACTTCACTCAATAGAGCTTTGTCAGGGGGCGTGCCCTACCTCAGAGACTGGCCAGTTATATCATGATATTACAGACACATCATTATGACATCATGATTGGGAGACACATTCTTAATGTAATAAAAAAAAAACTGTCTGTCCCCAACAAATTCAGCTTTTCAGAATACAGACATGTGAAATAAATCATCCTCATAAAGAATAAAGCACCCTGGTGTTCAAAACTTTTAACATCCAACCTGGCACTAACGGGATTTGAACTTGGCACCTAAGAAGTGCATGTCTGCATATTTCTTTCTTCGATTAAGAAACTAATAAGCAACAGTTTTCAGTGTCCAATTTATGTCGAAGTAAAATGAATTAAAGTTTTAGTTCTCAGGCTGGAATTTACAACGTATACATTTTGCATCTCTTTTGAGAGAACATAAACACATTTTGCTGAGCCAAGATAAGTGTAGACACATAAAATAACTGAAACTGTAAACTGCAAAGCAAATGGAACTCCATAAAGACCAGTGAGATAGGAGATAAGTACTTAATGTGTTTCCTAATTGCATAAACGGAATCTGCACCCAACCTCCTCCACTGCATTGAAATCCAGCTGGGATCACCTGTGATTCCATGCCTAATGGCTATTCCAGGTTTGATGATCTGAACAGCTGGTTTGGGCTCACAGTTAATAGGGGGTGAGTCACCCAGACAGGAGCAAAAGAGAGAGGTATGAGATTTGAAAGATAATATTTCATGACAACACTGATTATTTCTAATCATGTAGTGCTGTACATATTTCTCATCTTAGCGCAAGTGCAGTACCTGGCAACTCAACAGGTGCAAACATTACAAATTAATGGAGCTCATAGTAATTGTATAGCAACTGATAAGCATTTGTCAGTGCTGAATGTTGCTTGCTTATATGTGCCGTGTAAGTATTTGGAAGTGAAAGTGCCATGCCTAAGAACTAAGAACCGCCCCCTCCAAGACATCCATTGTATTATTACAGCAGTCATAACAGCATAGCTCAGTACTTAGCTCAGTTAGAGAAATAAACAAAACAACTAAATCTGTATTATTACAGCAATCCTAAAAGTATCCAATCATTGCTTTGTGTCCACTCCAGAGACCCTGCTGTAATATAAGACCACAGAGGACCCTGGGCGGGAGGGTGTGCAACTCTAAAGTCCCGGCAGAGCTCCATTGAGCTCGCTTACTCCCCCTCTCTCACTTGCTTGTTCTATTTCTCCCGACGCTGCAGGTGGCCCTTTAGTATTGGGCTCCTGCATGCATTGGCGCCTTTTTCTGCCCACAAAGAAATCTGCAGCAGTCCCAACAGAGCTCCGTTAAGCTTATTCACTTCCCATCTCTCACTCGCTCATTTTGTTTCTCCCAAAGCTGCAGGTTGCCCTTTTGTACTGGGCTCCTGCCTGCATTGGCACCTTTTCTTACCCACAAAGAAATCTGAAGCAGTCCTGACAGAGCTTTGTTATGCTCCCTCACTCCCCCTCTGTCACTCGGTCGTTCTGTTTCTCCCAGCACTGCAGGCTGCCCTTTTGTACTGGGCTCCTGTGCCTTTTGCTGCCCACAAAGACATTCACAGCTGTCCCGACAAAGCTCCGTTGACGTCGCTCACTCCCCCTCTCTCACTCACTCATTCTGTTTCTCCTGGCACTGCAGGCTGCCCTTTTGTACTGGGCTCCTGCCTCCATTGGTGCCTTTTTCTGCCCTCAAAGAAATCTGCAGCAGTCCTGACAGAGCTCTGTTGAGCTCGCTCACTCCTCCTCTCTCAGTCATTCATTCCGTTTCTCCCAGTGCTGCAGGCTGCCCTTTTATACTGTGCTCCAGCCTGCATTGGCACCTTTTTCTGCCCACAAAGAAATCCGCAGCAGTCCCATCAGAGCTCCGCTGAGCTCACTCACTCCTCCTCTCTCACTCACTCATTCTGTTTCTCCCGGCGCTGTAGGCTGCCCTTTTGTACTGGGCTTCTGCCTGCATTGGCTTCCTTTTCTGCCCACAAAGAAATCTGCAGCAGTCCCGATAGAGCTCCGTTGAGCTCGCTCACTCCCCCTCTCTCACTCGCTCATTCTGTTTCTCCCACCAGTGCAATCTGCCCTTTTGTACTGGGCCCCTGCCTGCATTGATGCCTTTTTCTGCTCACAAAGAAATCTGCAGCAGTCCCGACAGAGCTCCGTTGAGGTCGCTCACTCCCCCTCCCTCACTCCCTCATTGTTTCTCCCGGCGCTGCAGGCTGCCCTTTTCTACTGGGCTCCTGCCTGCATTGGCACCTTTTTCTGCCCACAACAAAATCCACAGCAGTCCCGACAGAGCTCAGTTGAGCTTGGTCACTCCCCCACTCTCACTCGATCTTAATCTGTCCCAAAGCGACTGTGCTATGCTGCGCTGGAAGCGTGAAAATTTATTTCAGCCAGGGTGTGAAAAATGACAGCTGCACTGTTCATAAGGAGGTGTGAAAAAATGCCAGTGTTGAAAATCTGGTGTGAAAATATTACTAATTTGCGAAGTTACAAAGGTGCATGTAAACTGCGCAATGCAAGCTCGTAACACAGTAATTTTATGGACTTTCATCAAAAAATTTTCAAGATAGGCATTTTAGGACCTCTGCTCATGAACAGTGTCACTGTGATTTTGTTACTGTGTCCCAAACACTGATTTCCCTCAGCGACGACACTATTCTGCGCCGCAAGTGCGAAAACACATTTCGGCCAGGATGTGAAAAATGACAGCTGTACTGTTCATAAGAAGGTGCAGAAAAATGCCAATGTTGAAAATCTGGAGTGAAAATATTGTAAATTCGCGAAGTTACGAGCGTGCGTAACAAGTGAGCAATGCATGCTTGTAAAACAGTCAGTTTTTTGATTTTTCCCACCAAATTTGCAACATAGGCTTCTTGAGAGCCCACCTCATGAACACTGTCACTGTCATTTCATTAATCAGTCCCGAAAGGTGATTCCACGTAGCGACCGTGAAAGCACCTTTTGGGACTGAATAATGCCATGACGGTGGCTGAATTCATGAGGAGGGGTCCCAATAACCCCATGTTGAAAATCTGGTGCCAAAATTCCCAAAAATGCCTGAGATGTGCAGCAAAGTTGAAAAAAACCTATTTATGCCATTATACAGCTTACCTGCATTTCCTCAGTTCGCGGTTGGTTTTGAAGAGTGCAGACATGTTCCCAGTCAACTGAAGGTCGTCGCGCCGGGCTCCGGAGGTAAGTATGGGGTGGGGTGGGGGGTGTGGAGACAGGGCACACAGAGGGTGGGTGTGAGTTGGGGAGGCGGCAGGGAGACCGCGAGGGACCGTTTTCCTTTTCAACAGGTTTAAAAAAAAATAAACATTGCGGGACAGTTTTTCTTTTTATGGGGTGTTTAGCACACTGGGGTGGGCTCCCAGCATGCCACCTGAGTGTTTTTTTGGTGTGGGGAATCTGTAGCCAGTGGGGGATTGGGCACCCCCATCAGCACATAACGAGGGGGGGACACAAGAGCTGAGGGAGATTGGGTACCCCCCTCGGCACAGAACAAAAGCGGGGGGAACTTATGCCAATGAGGAGTGGGCTTCCCCATTGGCAAGGGGAAGGGTGGACTGAAGCCGACAGGGATTGTGCGCCCCGTCGGTAAGCCCTGCAATGAGGGGTCGCTCCCTCATTGCAGTGGATGGACGCTGCAATGACGAGGCGGCCCCTGATTGCAGCGGCTAAAATGTTTCAAGGTGGTGGCAGGCTGGCTGAACTAGTGTCAGCAGCAGTGTGCCACCCCATTGGGGAACACGGGCCAAGCCTCCAAAGGCAGTGGGGGCATTGGCCACAACAGTACCGCACCTCCACAACCTGCTTCTGCAGTAAGCTGCAGCAACATGTTTCTTGCGCATGCAAGCAAGCAACATAAAAATGGTTCAAATTTTTTTGGCGGGGGACTGAAAAGCTGAATTTGTTGGGGAAAGCCATTTTTTTTTATTACATTAAGAATGTGTCTCACAATCAGTGTTGGAATTACAAGGAGGCTTGCCAGGGCACAGCCCCCCCCCCCCCGCTCTGAATAGAGTCCCAGCAGCTCACAAATCACTGACATTGACTTATAATGGGAAGGGGGGCACAATTTAAAGATATGACCCTTATGGGCTCCCCTAGCTCCCAAAGCTCATAAAGTTTAATTCCAACACTGCTCACAATCATGACATCATAATGATGTGTCTGTAATATGACTGTAACCCCCCACAGATTTGGAGTTTACTGTATTGTCTTCCTGGGCTCCCTCGATGCCCACTGCCAGGCTGACATCCTGTCTATGTTTGATCATGTTCATGTATGTGAGAGCAATACTGAGCCTCCGTGCCTGTCCCTTTAAGAGACTAGCTAATATGTGTATAGTGGATAATCAGAGCTGGGTCCGAGTGACTTAGGGCTTGCAACTGGCCAGACGCCACTCTGATTTGCTCCACTCTGCAGTCAGTACTTGTGCAGAGGGAGCCTGTATAGAAACTGTGCTTATTTATTGCTTATATGCTGTTACATTTGACGTAGAGGAGTTTGTTTAATCTGCTTTCCTTGCAGCTTATCTTTCTGCATGGAAGCCACCATGTTAGGTCTGGGTCTTCCAGTAATTGGACCAGTAGGACTTCAGGGGACTTAATATGGATCATGGAAAAAGTACCTTGTGGGAAGAAAAAAGGTTTTTTAGTTTTTAGGTTGGCACCAAAACTAACCTGGAGGGAGAGCCTTAAGTGTGACTGACAGCTTCCCCAGCCAACCTGAATCCTGGATTACAACAGAAATCCCCAGTACTGCATGAGACAGTGGTTCAGTTAGAGTTGGAGCTTGAAGTTTGAACAGCTCGAGCTTTCAAGCAGCTGCTCCCTGAATGGAGTGTAGGGGAATCAGCGGAAAGAGGCCTAATTTGACTTCCAGCCACGTTTCTCCTGCTTGGGACTGCCAGATAGCAGAAGTTGGACTTGTTCCTTTATAAACCTGGAACTGCAGCAGAAAGTAGAATGAAGTTTATCAGAACCGCTTGCATTTTGGACCGAAGATTTGTTCCTGTGAAGCGATCGGCCCAGATAGTGTGCAAGATGAAATTTGGATTGAAAGGTTTGCTCAGTAAATCTACTGAATTAGCAACTGGACTGTATCCAAACTATACAAAGTTAGTGCTGCCTTATTTGAATGTGCACCAGGGACCATTCTGGTGAGAGACTGGCTTTTGGGATCCAGACCCTGTGCAATAACAACTCACAGGATGCAGCCACCTGGAGGGAAAGGCCGCGAAGAGGAAGTGCATCGTGTTGGCCCTATTTCACCATGCTCATCAGTGAACACCACGAGGTCTCCATGTTGCCTGCCATCCTGCAGAAATCTGGTAGCGTGAGTACACTCAGAGTAGCTCCCTGCAATGGGTATTTCAATCATCGGTGGTACCATCTGATTTCTTTAACTTTTTGGGTTTTCAAAAGACTGAGCCAATTGGCTCGGATTACAAATACTCATTTTGTTGTTTTGCATGCTAACTGCCTTTTTTCCCATCAAGGGCCCCAACATTAGCTGCAATGCCGGCCACCCCCTAGGCAATGCCTCTGGCTAGCCAGCTTTCCATTCTGAGTACCCAGTGTTGTTGAACTGTATATTTGGGACTTAAAGTGCATGCCAGAAAAGCCTGATTTAAATCAGAATACGAATCATTTGGCTAAATTCACGCCCCTTCCTTGTTCACATCCATTAAATAAACCTGATTGTCTTCTTTCATTCTTTAACCTGGCTAGTGTGCATATTATTAGTTTGGTCACAGTACTGAAGGTGTGCCATTACCTTGCTAATCATATGTTACAGGGGGTATCCAGAGACTTTGCTGAAGGTCCAGCACTGCTGGTAAGTGTTAAGGGTGTGTGCACATTATTACTGCTGTATACTGATTGTGTGTTAACTACTGCTGAGACAGGTACAGAGCCACTAGGAGGGTTGGTGGGTGATTATAGCTTCCCAGAGGGCTATAAGAGGATAGGCAGACACCCCCAATACCATTACTCTGGGTGGAGGGACCTTAATAGTTAATCCAGGCCCCTTGACCTGTTCCTAGAAATACAGGCAGGGGTAGTAACATTCAGGATTGTGCCACCTAGGGGTTACATCTTGGAGTCACTGCTGGTATTAGCACCCCCTTTTGGCCAAAATTTAAAATTTCAATCAGTTGTGAATCTGGAGAAAAATTTGAGATGGAGGGGCTCACTACACCCAAATGGAAGATTTCTCCACACAAGCTGGTCATACACCGCATGATGGGGTGGAGTGAGGCCAAAGGGGTTGACCCCCATAATGCTTTATTGTTACTAAACATTCCCATGGGGACTCCTAATGCTACTATAGAGGAAACTGTGGGAAAGGTTAACTGTCTGGGGAAGATGTCAGTGCGAGGGCAGGACTCAAATCTGTTTGAGCAGATGGCCCTAATTTCATGTAGCCTTCCTATAGACCCTGCAACAGTGCCCCCTGTTATTATGCCCGAGGATCCCAGATGGGGTGGAGAGTCATTCACGTACACAGTGGCCCATCTTCCCCTGGGGAGTTCCCAAAGGTAGAAGGATTGAGAGAAAAGTTATCAAGGCTTTTAGCTGTGGAAGGGCAGACTGTAAAATACTTGTGAAAGGCTCTGGAGGACTCTGAGGAGGTCACCCCCATACACTCTCCTCCAGCCTCCCCGTCTTCACCTAGGGCACCACCCATTGCAGCGTCTCCCATTGTGGTACCCTCGGTGCACTTGGACTGTTATCGCAGGCTCAGGCTGTTTTCTGGTGCTGTCTCTGTTCCTGTGGAAGAAGATGACTTGGAAACCTGGATGGACTATACCACCTCCCCCAGGGTTCAAGAGTGGCAATGCTCTGAAGGGGAAAAATGTAAAAGACTTATGGAGAGATTATGGGGCCCTGCACTTGGGGCCATCTGGTTCCTCTGGTCCACAAATCCAGAGGTATCTGCTGCCAAGTACCCATCTGCCTTAGAAGTGGTATTTGGTAGTACTGAATCAGGAGAGGATTTGATGTGGAAGTTTAAGTCTAGCAAACAGTGGAAAAATGAGTGACTGTCTGCTTTTTTGACTTGCATACAGCGGGCCTTGCAAAGAACGCACCAAAAGGGGGGTATCTCAGCTAGTAAACTAACTCATACAAGATTAGAACACATCCTTAAGTCTGCCCGCTATTCAAGTGTGCGTATGCTGAAGTTAAAATTTCAGGATCGCAAAGCATACCTTCCTGAATACTGATAGGCATAAGGGAGCAATATAGATGAGTAATATAGATGAGTATGAATAAATAGGCCATTGACAGAGTAAAGGCCTATGGCATATTCACAAGGTAGAAAAAATGGGCAGACTGGATGGGCCTTGTGGTCCTTATCTGATGTCAACTTCTATGTTTCTATGTTTCTGCCCCATGGAGGGGATACAGAGGAGCTGAGCCTGAACCTAAACCGAAGAAAGAGGGTAGGGCTCCATCCCTGACCACTACAAGCCTCGTGAAGACACAACCTGTTCTGCTGACCCCAGAGCTAAAGTATTTTGCTACTGGTACAGAGAAGATGTGGACACCAAATGAGCTTGCAATGCTCCTGAAGATCTATGATGAGTCACTGCCAAATTGCTCAACCTAGTTCGACAAAGCAATATAAAACCACAACAAGGCCCATCACAAAAGGCTTTTTCCTCTAAAACCACTGTGGACAAGCCCACCAAGCCTGTACCTCTGGATTGGTCCGAGATGGTGGGTTTCTTCATGAGGACCACAGTAACTGTTAATGGCATTTCCACCCAAGCTGTGCTGGACAATGGATCACAGGTCACTACTGTGTTCAAAGATTAGTACGAACAAAATTCGTCTGACCTCCCATTCCTACCCCTTGAAGGACTTCATGTGTGGGGATTGAGTGACACATCTTACCCATACCTGGGTTATGTATGACTGTGGCTATGATTTCATTTTCTACCGCAGTTGCTGGCGTGGATGAACCAGTAGAGACACTGGCCCTGGTATGCACACTGACTGGAATGTATGATGGTATCCCTTTGTTAATTGGCACCAGCGCTCACATGTTCGGATTACTAGCTCAGCTTTGTCAAGAGAAACAAGCGAGGAAGACTGGATGGGCCTTGCACATCCCTGCCATGGTGCACAAATCATATAACCTTCAGATGCAAGCCAAAGAGGTTGACAAGGATGAGGCAGTGGGAGTTGTGTGGAAGAAAGATTCAGAACCACTTGTATTGCCACCCAATGCTCGGTGTACCATCAGTGGTGAAGTACAAATCAAGAAAGATGTCAAGAACAAGATTCTCTTGTTGGATGCCCCGAAATAAGGGAAGCTACTGGAGGAGCTACTAGTTTAGCCTAGCATTCTGCCTGCCCAGGCTCATGCCTATGCTTAGTGCATGGTGGTGCAAATCCAAAATATGTCTAACCGGGATGTTAGTCAACTGAGGCTGCACCCTGGCTACTGTGTATTGTGCAGATAGTGCTGTACTGCCTAGCAAGTGACATACTGATAGGGATGAAGCAGTAACTCCTGATTTGTTCGACTTTGGGGAATCCCCCACTCCTGAGGACTGGAAAGCGACGGTTAGCAGGAAACTGGCCCAGCAGAGCAAGGTGTTTTCCTTGAGAGAATGAGATGTTGGATGCATCACTGGTGCAGAACATTACATCCGACTTCACAACAAGAGGCCATTTTGTGAAAGATCTCGATGACTGGCACCAGCAGACATTGACAATGTGCGACGCCACCTCCGGGAGATGTCAGCAGCTGGAATTATACAAGAATCTTGTAGCCCCTGTATGCCTCTCCTATTGTGGTGGTATTAAAGAAGAACAGCTCGTTGAGAATGTGTGTAAATTATCGGACACTGAATTGAAGAACCATACCAGACCAGTATACCATGCCATGCATTCAGGATGCCCTTGATTGCCTAATGGAAGCCAGTGGTTTACTGTGTTAGACCTCAGGAGCGGGTATTACCAGATCCTGATGGCACCCGAAGATAGGGAAATAACAGCGTCCGTCTGTCCTTTGGGGTTTTATGAACTCTTATACATGTCTCAGGGCATTTCGGGAGCACCTGCCACTTTTCAGAGGTTAATGGAGTGAGCTGCGGGAGACATGAATTTACTGGAATGCCTTGTTTATCTGGATGATGTCACTGTGTTTGGCAAGACCCTCAAAGAACATGAGATCTGCTTGTTTAAGGTTTTGGACTGGTTAGAGGACTTTGGATTAAAATTGTCTATTGACAAATGTCAATTCTTTCAGCAATCTGTGAAATATGTAGGCCACATTGTGTCCTCTGAGTGAATTCAAATGGATCCAAGTGAAGTAGAAACTTTGATCACCTGGCCACAGCCTAACAATCTTAAGGAACTGCAAAGATTCTTGGGGTTCTGCAGTTACTATCACTGATTTGTGAAAGATTATACCAAAGTCATCCGTCCTCTGCTAAATCTAACTCAAGGGTACCGGCCAACAAACCAAAAATACAAAAAGAGTGTTGTAAAAGAGGAGGCAAAGGTCTATTTTAGAACAAACGAATCTTTTAAGACAAGGTGGACTAAAGAGTGAGATGCAGCCTTTTACGATATTTTTCACCAGCTCACCCATGATCCTGTACTTGCTCATGCAGATCCAACCAAGCCTTATGTGTTACACACTGATGCCATCTTAAAGGGACTTGGAGCTGTACTTTACCAGGAGTATGAGGAAGGACTATGCCCAGTGGCATTCACCAGCAGAATCCTGACCCCCTCTGAAAAGAACTACCCAGTACACAAACTTGAGTTTCTTGCATTGAAGTGGGCCATAGTAGATCAATTTCATGAATACCTTTATGATGGCAAAGATTCTGGTGAAAACTAACAAGACAATAGCCCTCTAACATATGTTCAAACCTCTGCCAAGTTAGATGCCACTGGGCACTGTTGGTTATCAACAGTTTCAACCTATGACTATTCAGTAGAGCACTGCCCCAGCCTAAATCATATTGACACTGACGCTCTCTAGAAGACCTGAATCTAGCGCTGAGTGGGTGAGAATGTCTGAGCAATCTGTTAAAGCTGTTTGCCAAAAGTTTGATAAAGATGAACACCCATCCACTGAAACTGTTGATTGCTTGATCGATTGCTTGGGCCCTCCTGACACCTGTGTTCTTGCAGCCTATTGCAATTTTATAACCTTAGATCTCCATTCTCTGCCCCAACTCACTCCCATTGATATCCAGTAGGCACAATCCCACAACCCTATGATTAAACCTGTGCTGGATGCCATACATGCTGGAAAAAACATGCCCAAACTTCACTCCCAAGATCAAAGAACTGCCTTGCTGTTTCAAGAGGGGCCCAGGTTAAAGTTGTGCAACAAATTGCTTTACCAAGAGACCACAAATAGACATGGTGAAGTTGTCAAACAACAGCTAGTGCTACCCACTGCCTTCAAAGGTATGGTTTTTACAAGCCCTACATGAACAAATGGGACATCTGGGTTGTAACAGAACTTCAGACTTAGCCTGTGCCCATTTCTACAGGCCAAAAATGGGTGCTAACAATGAGGCTCATATCAAAACTTGTAGCCGTTGCCTTCAGAGAAAAGCTCAGCCTCAGAGGGCTACACCCCGGTTAACATCTCCACCAGTTCACCCATGGAACTAGTATGCATTGACCTTTTGTGTTTAGAACCAGAACAGAAGAACATTGGTAATGTGCCGGTAGTGACTGACCATTTTACTCGCTACACTCAGGCCTATTTGACCAAGGACCAAAAGGCATTCACTGTAGCCAAGGTACTGATAGAAAAGCTCATTGTCCATTACCGGGCACCCCAGTGAATTCATTCTGATCAGAGGAGTGACTTTGAAAGCCGTGTGATTAAAGACGTGCTCTCACTCTGTGGGGTGTGGAAATCCAGAACCACCCCTTATCACCCTCAAGGGGATTCACAGCCTGAAAGATTTAATTGAACCTTACTAGACATGCTAGGCATACTTCATACCAGAGACAAGCCGAGATGGGGTCAGCAAATAAGTATGTTAGTTCATGCCTATAGCTGTACTTGAAATGATGCAACTGGGTTTTCTTCTTACCACTTCATGTTTGGTCGAGAAGCAAGGTTACTGGTAGATATCCGTTTTGGAGCATCCCCTGATGGAGTCAAGGCAGACAACTATCTCCAGTATGTAGAAAAGCTCAAAACTCAACTTAACCATGCTTATCAGTTAGCACACATTATCGCTGCCAAGAGAAACCTAGCCAACAAAGAGAGGCACGACAAGCATGTTAAGGCCCAAGAGCTGCAACCTGGAGCTTGAGTCTTGCTAAGAAATTTGGGATTGCATGGAAAACACAAGATAGCCATCAGGTGGCATCATACTCCATACATTGTTGTCAGCAAGCTGAAGGAACTGCCAGTATAAAAAGTGCATCCAGAGAACGATCCACACACTGAAAAGACAATGCACAGAAATCATTTGTTACCAACTGGGCAAAACATCATTGATTCTGCACCCCAAGATACTGTCCCACCCAGGTCTGTGACCCTAGCTGCAGCCAAAAAGAGACAATTAAACTCTTCTCCTGTTCAGAATTCAAAACCTTCCACCAGCCATGCTCTCACTGAAACTGACTGCAAGTCTGAATCTGATAATAGTGAGTGTGGGGTCACTTACTATCCTGCTTATGAACTGAGCCAGTTGTTTCAAGGAAACCCCTTGTGTAATATGGGAGATGAGGCTGGACCCTCAGGACTTCCTAATCCTCCAGACCTCTCCACTACTGCTGTGCACCCTGATAGTGAAGTGCAGAGTGTGACTTCTGACATAGCTGTGTCTCGTGGAACTAACTGAACCTCAAGAGGCAAATCCTGACCATGAGAACACAACTGGTGACATACCAGATGAAACTGAAATGTCTGAAACTGGTGACTCTGATATTATAAAAATCAATGATGCTAATGAAAATGATGATTATGGCAGTATCTGTAATGTGCTGCGAGATTTGAATTCCTTGGAATTTCCTCCTGATGATGAACCTGGAATTTCAGAACAAGTTAATGCAAGTGTTTCTGCTGAATCAGAATCCACAAAACAAGCCAATGCAAGAGTTCCCTCTATTTCTGAACAAACAGCCAGTGCAGAGGTACCTGTTTTGTCAGAAGCAAACCTGTTTCTGGACACTGAGCTGGGACCGATCAAACCAAGTGCCACTGTTGAAAGGACAAAGCCCGTGACTGTCCCTCCCAGAAAATCTGGAAGAGCCACAAAGACCATAATGCACCTTAGTTATGATTCCCCAGGACTGCATGTAGATCTTCCAATGAATGTAGTTCATCACTCATTACAACGCAACTGTGGACAAGTTCACCCTGTACCGTAAGAAGATGATAAAAGGTCGCAGTATGGACTGGGTCACCCCTGAGCTTCTCGGTATGATGCGACAACGGGATCTCCTTTGGCACCAGGCCAGGGCAACAGGGATAACTACGGATACCCAAAACTACAAAGCGGCCAGAAACAGGTGCACCAGGGCAATATGACAGGCCAAGGCATCATGCCACAAGAACCAGCAATCTCACTGCTAGAGTAGTGGGAAGAAATTCTGGGACTCAATTAAAAACCTCCTTGGGTTTGATAACAGGAACCCCCCCCACCAAGCTCCGCCACAATGACGAAATCATACTTGATGATGCTGGCATGGCCAATATCTTTAATAAGGCTTTCTCTGACTACAGCACAGTCATGCCTCCCAGGTCTGCCACACACCCTGATGGAATTCCAGCCTCCAGCCAGTTGCTCTCCTCTACCACTGCCAAGCCCAGCCTAAGTTTTTACTTCAGACAGGTGATCATAAAGGAAACAAGAAAATACCTTGCAAGTGTCCTGGGAAAAACAAGGATGGAGGGTGATGGAATCGATATGAAATTGATTTCCATTGCCTTACAAGAGGTTGTCTTTCCCATCACCAAGGTGTTTAACCTGTCTCTCCACCTGTCCGATTTCCCCTGCAACTGGAAATCCACTCTGGTCACTCCTGTGCACAATGGAGGTGACTGGGCACTAGTATCTGTAACCCCTCACCCCTGCCTTTTTTTTGCAAAATGACAGGTGGCATGCTGTTGAAGCTGACAGCAGTACCTGGTGGGGACTGGGTTCGGGGAGGATGAGGTTACTCGGCACAGGGGGCCTAGGTTTGGCTACTCTGCACAGGGGCACCCAAGTAAATCTGAACACAGGAAGCAATAACTGTAATGTCCAGAACCAGGAATGGGATTCTACAGTGTGGCTTTTATTCACATCCAAGCTGAACAAACAAAGCATAGACAGACCCCCACAGGGCTACATTCCTGGTAATGCAGATTAGAGACAACAGAACACTTCTTTACATTTCCAGCCCTCAGGCTCTGAACTCACCAGGTACACAGCCAGGACTTGCACGCAGCTTTGGGTACACAGCCCGACTTGTATACTACTTGGGTTTTCCCCACTGGCCCAGCTCCCCCGCTGGCCACTTGATCCACGGTCCATTTTGGGAAATGAACCAATTTTCCTGTTGTGGCTTCCCAAACCACCTTAGAGCCTTCGACTCCTAGAGGGAATTTTCCTTCCAATCCCACATCTGGGTACTTCCCTCATCACTGGCCAAGTGTATGAGGCAAAGTAGAAATCCACAGAGCAAATCTGTAGAGGTGGACCTGGTCACTAAAGATGGGGGTCTCCCACCTCCAGCTCCCACAATCCATACCCGGCCATTTCTCTGGAAACTAAACAACTCTTGTACTGAAAGCTTGGCAATGTAGATTACTGGGTAGACGTATGTCACATCTCCTCTACATGTCTTGACTTCCCATAAGTGCTGGACTTGAACATACTTTTACTTTTTGGCTAAGCCTATTACTCTAGGCCTCCCACTATTTCAGTAGTCCAATCCCCACTATCACACAAGTCCCAGGGTGAAAAACGTAGGCCCTTTAGAAAGAGCAAAAACTCACCCTCCGGTTGCAGGTGCCCCACAGGCAATTCACAAATCTTCTTGTTTCCCAAAAACTCTTGAACAAATAGGCAGCTTCTCCACTAGTAACAGAACCAGGGGGTTGCCCCTGGAATATGCAGGACAACCTTTTCCTGCCCCCATCCCCGGAGGGAAGGGGCACTGAGACCCGAATCAGCGGTCTCCACCACTTACAGACTGCTTTTGTGTCTCTCTTAAGGTGGAAGCACACACCTTTTTCCTAGAATGTAGCCCTATATCAGGGCTGAGGCTCCAAGAGCCTACACAGAGCTGCTGTGCTGCTCCCTCAGTAAGCTCCAAACACCAACTGACCTACAGACTACTGTTCAAACCTCCCAACATTCTATTCCAACTCCCTGCTGCAGATTCCATCGTGGCTTATGCAGCTGCAACAGTTCTATGGTGATATCATCCCTCAGTCTCAGCTGAGACTGAGAACGGAATGAGACAGTGTGAAATCCATTTAACTGGAGTTTCACAAGCTGCCTTCCCTGCCTACCACTAGGTCTTGCTGGGATTCTAGTAACCCCGGGTAACAAGGGGGTTACACTCGCCCTTGACCAGGAAAATGACTGTCCGCAGTCATTGTTTACCTGGCTTTAGGCCATCCCACTCTATGTGCTACCTGTGGAGGGGGGTGATCAGACCCCCTCCTACTATTTGCGAGCACAGGCAGGCAACACTAAGGGCCTAGAGGCCTTTAGCTGACATATCAGCCTCTACACTACCCATTTACCATGGCCACCTAGTGGCTCTGGTAGAACTGTCCAAAGCATAGCCCTAATAGATCAGCACTGCGGTCCCTATGGCCATTCAGACCACAGCCTGTCTATCCCCCCTAACCCTCTAGGGAAAATCTGTCTGCCTTTACTTAATACCCCAAAAACAAAAACAACCTGGGGGCCTCCCCGACCTTGGGCAACCTGCAACCACACACCAAGAATAATACCACATTTTACATTACTTTACTGCCTCCTCCCTACCCCCACAACCACACATGTGGAAGGAAAAGGGTTAATACAGTAACAACAACAATAACAACACCACAGTACTTTAAATCACTACACACTAAAGTACTATTGAGGAACTCCGGTGAGCCCCTCCTCCTCTTCTTGACTTCTTTTCTATCTTTTCCAGGACCACCTGCAAGAAAAAGAAAGACAACACACACTCCTAATCTGCATACACAGTCTACCTAAAACCCCTACCATCAAAACATTGAAGAATCCCAAAAAGATTTTTTTTAGAAAAAGTAGAAAAACAGTATATACATTAGAAAACAGTAGAAAAACAATGACATTATTTACAATACATATTTGGGGGGATGGAGTGCCCTTAAAGTCCCAACTAGTGACCACAGTGCCTGAAGGCTAGTCCAATAAAGAGTCTCTCCTGGGCCGGAGCCTGGTGAAGCACAGTTCTAACAGGCCAAAGTCCTGAAGGGGAGAGTGTTTGAGGACAGTTCATACATTTTGGAGTCTGCTAATGTAGGGTGTGTACTGCAATGTCATAAAGATAGAAAAGTTAGGACTTACCAGCCCCTTGTAGAATGGAAAATTCTGAACCGACCTGCACCTCTGACGAAGACTCTCCCTGGCAGCATTTCTTCCGATACAGCTGGGCGGACATCTTCCGGGAACCACTGGAGGGCACATCTGGGAACTGCTGGGTCGATGTCATCTCTGGAGATGGAACCTTAGAACAGGAACAAAAAAAGGAAAACAGCTGGTCCGACGTCATCATATTACCAGGCGATGAAGCGGGATACAGCTGGGCTGGTGTCCTCTCTGGATCTGAAGTCATCTGGTGGGCCAGTTGATGGATTCTGGAAAGGCCAGTACACTGTAGAACTGATGAATGTGGGGCATCTGAGTCCTGGATGTCCATACTGGCGGATCAATAAAGGCACTTCACAGGCTGGTGTGGCAGTATTGACTACCACTGCTCAGCTTTCCATTTAGTAGGCACGGACACATTTGCTGGGAGGTCCTTGCACTGAGGCCAATAGTACCGGGGGTCAGGAGCTTGAATTATTACCCCATCTGGGCACACATAATTCACACAGTGGGAGATTTCATGTCCCTCTCCGTCCACTATTCGCACTCTGTCCATAAACAGTGTCCTGCCTCTCTTCCACTGGGTATATTTCTCATGAAACAGTCTGTTTTTTACATGCATGTTTGCCCCAGGATGCACACCTTTCATTGCTTCGTCCCAGATCCAATATTTCCTGCTGTTCTCAATCTCCTCCCAGACTTTCCGAGGGAAAGGTAGAAAAGGTCATACCATAGATCTCATTTGCCTTTCTACGAACCAGTCTCTCCTCTTTACTAGCTTTGGTCAACCTGAGACCGCTGGCCTGACTTGGGGGTGGCCAGTCCTGGTTCTGCCAGCTTCACATCCTTAACGAAATTAGAAACGGATCCCTGACTTCTTCTTCATGCATAGCCAGGGCAGTGGCATCACCACTCTCTTCCATGCATTCCTCCGAGGCAAGATCTTGAGGCTGTGTACCCATTCCTTTTTCACAAGGCCACATAGGTTCCCCCTCATCTTCCTCTTCACTGAGGATCTGAGCCCAGGAGTGAGCAGTCATCCTCACTCCTGAGACTATCCACTCATCACTAGGCACGGAGGTCGACACCTCCCACTCAAAGGCCTCCTGCATCTCATCTTCTCCTATGAGACTTGGGCTAGGCCCCCCCTCCATGGGTCTACTGATGCTTTATCCAAACTTTCCTTCTGAGATCCAGCATCCGAAACTTCAACTTCTGGTTCTGTCTCTAACACTGCACCCTCTAGCTTTGTGCCATACTCCCCCAAGAGGCCTTCCTCTACAGGCTCCGCCTGGTGCTGTGTGCTGCCAACTGCAGATTCCTGAACCTTTGTCTATGTGGGAGCCAACCGAATTTGAGGCGCTTTATACAAGCCATATTTTTCTAGGCACCAGCACAGTGAGGAATCATGAAGACGAACCTTCCAGCTTTCAAGCATATTTGACACACATGCACTGGAAAACCAGGAATCGCCACATGAGGAGGCAGTTGTCCTCCATAGCACCACTTTCCAATATCCCTCAGTCTATTTATTGCTGCTGTTACTGCAACCCAGGCATGATCCAGGTAACGAGCTGGTTCTCAGGCCATAACTGCAGAAAAAAACAAACAAAAGCTCACTGTAACTAAAAGTCCCACTTTACTGAACACTCTCTTTAGTTTTAAAATGGCTCCTCTGCTGCTGTGTTTACTTTACTACCCCACCCTGTAATGGCGGTGGCAGCACTCCTGTGCATTAACATTCAGAAATTGGGTCAAGCCACTGCGCACCCGATTTACACACACTACTGATAACTTTTGCTCAAACTTGCACTGTTCTTGTTTTAAACACATTTACTTGATTTTCCACGGGCTTTTTACATGCTGGAAACATTTATTTGACTCCCAGTCCCTTAAAGCTTCAGGTTTTTAAGCACAGGATTGCCTGTAAAACTAGTGCTGCACATTTGGCTACAACTCACAGACTCTCTCTGGCTTTAAACTTTAAACTGTGGCTGAATTCATTACTATGCACACAGTCAATGGCTTAACAGACTTGCACTTGCTGGCAGGACTTGACACAGTCATTACTTGCAAAGTGACTACACTGCTGCACACATATTTTGCTGGCATAGGGCAGAAAATCACTGTTTGAGCAATTTCAATGTTAGTACTTACTGTTATCAGTAGCAGTTTGCTGCGATGGGGAAAAACGGCCTGCAGCCAGTTCTTGGAGGCCTCAGAACAGAAATGGGTGGGCAGTCCTACCGATCGTCTCCTCAACCACCACACTTGCAATTCAGATTATTGATTAGCAAGTTGAGCCTGATTTTAAACAAACAAATCTATTTTTAGAAGGTTTACAGCGATTTTAACACTCCGCAATACTCCTCCACAAGCCAGTACACGCACTCCACTCACACTTCCTCTCGAATGCTGGAGCAGTCACTGTAGAGCTGGCTGAGGGGCGGGACTGATTGCAGCCTCACCAATCACATGACGCCATGCAAATGAGCCTCTTCTTCCTCGCGAGTGCTCTTCTCCTCACGGCGATCGTCGAGCAAGCAAATTTAAACTGCAGAATGCAACTTTTTTTTTTCTCAACTGACTCCACAGCGGGAGCCCATTTCAGCCATTTAACATAGCCATTCACACTGCAAGTCTCTCAGTTCATTCAGAAAGCATTTCCAATGTCCAGGGCACAATTTTCCTATTGCTACCCCTAGTCTTCCACACTTTTCTTTACCACAGTTCATTTTAAAAGCATTTCCAACGTCCAGGGCACAATTTTCCTGTTGCTACCCCTAGTCTTCCACACTTTTCTTTACCACAGTTCATTTTAAAAGCAAGCAAAAATGCTGTAAACAATTTGTTGCAGGACAAGGGCACACTCTTTGGCTTTATTGCTCCTTGGTAAACAGTTGCCAATTTAAACAGCAGCATAAGATCCACAGCACACAGTGACACACTAGGTAAATTGCTTCAGCTTTTTGTGCTACCCACTGCCAGATAGCCAAAACACTAGCCCCCTGCCTGAGCACCTTCCTTCCCAGAATTAAATCCCAGCGGTGCCTCCATTTTTGTAACCCCTCACCCCTGCCTTTTTTTTGCAAAACGACAGGTGGCATGCTGTTGAAGCTGACAGCAGTACCTGGTGGGGACTGGGTTTGGGGAGGATGAGGTTACTTGGCACAGGGGGCCTAGGTTTGACTACTCTGCACAGGGGCACCCAAGTAAATCCGAACACAGGAAGCAATAACTGTAATGTCCAGAACCAGGAATGGAATTCTACAGTGTGGCTTTTATTCACATCCAAGCTGAACAAACAAAGCATAGAGGGACCCCCATGGGGCTACATTCCTGGTAATGCAGATTAGAGACAACATAACACTTCTTTACATTTCCAGCCCTCAGGCTCTGAACCCACCAGGCACACAGCGCAGACTTGCATGCAGCTTTGGGTACACAGCCCGACTTTTACACTACTTGGGTTTTCCCCACTGGCCCAGCTCCCCCGCCAGCCACTTGATCTGCGGTCCATTTTGGGAAATGAACCAATTTTCCTGTTGTGGCTCCCCAAACCACCTTAGAGCCTTCGACTCCTAGAGAGAATTTTCCTTCCAATCCCACATCTGGGTACTTCTCTCATCACTGGCCAAGTGCATGAGGCAAAGTAGATATTCACAGAGCAAATCCGTAGAGGTGGACCTGGTCACTAAAGATGGGGGGGGTCTCCCACCTCCAGCTCCCACAATCCATACCCGGCCATTTCTCTGGAAACTAAACAACTCTTTTACTGAAAGCTTGGCAATGTAGATTACTGGGTAGATGTATGTCACATCTCCTCTACATGTCTTGACTTCCCATAAATGCTGGTCTTGAACATACTTTTACTTTTTGGCTAAGCCTATTACTCTAAGCCTCCCACTATTTCAGTAGTCCAATCCCCACTATCACACAAGTCCCAGGGTGAAAAAACATAGGCCCTTTAGAAAGCAGACACTCACCAGGTTGCAGGTGCCCCACAGGTGATTCACAAATCTTCTTGTTTCCCAAAAACTCTTGAACAAATAGGCAGCTTCTCAACTAGTAACAGAACCAGGGGGTTGCCCCTGGAATATGCAGGACAACCTTTTCCTGCCCCCATCTCTGGAGGAAGTGGGCACTGAGACCTGAATCAGTGGTCTCCACCACTTACAGACTGCTTTTGTATCTCTCTTAAGGTGGAAACACACACCTTTTTCCTAGAATATAGCCCTATATCAGGGCTGAGGCTCCAAGAGCCTGCACAGAGCTGCTGTGCTGCTCCCTCAGCAAGCTCCAAACACCAACTGACCTACAGACTACTGTTCAAACCTCCCAACATTCTATTCCAACTCCCTGCTGCAGATTCCATTGTGGCTTATGCAGCTGCAACAGTTCTATGGTGATATCATCCCTCAGTCTCAGCTGAGACTGAGAACAGAGTGAGACAGTGTGAAATCCATTTAACTGGAGTTTCACAAGCTGCCTTCCCTGCCTACCACTAGGTCTTACTGGGATTCTAGTAACCCTGGGTAACAAGGGGGTTACATATCCAACTACTGACCTATCTCAATTCTGTCTCTGCTCTCTAAAGCACTGGAGAGAATCATAGCTGATCAACTCACTGACCACTTGCATACATATAAACTCCTCTGTTCCAAACAGCATAGCTTCCACAAGATGCATAGCATTAATACTGCCCTAATTGCCTTCACAGACTATGTGCACGAGGTACTTAACCAGGGCCAACTGGTCAGAGCAATTTTCATAGACCTAACCAAGGCTTTTGACCTTGTGAATCATCAGCTGCTGCTGCACAGACTAAGCTGCCTCAGACTATCCCCCGACACAGTCAGTTGGTTCTCCAGCTACCTGTCTGGGCACTCTCAGCAGGTGAAAATCAATGGAGTTATCTCCAAGACCAGTGAAGTTACAGTGGGGGTCCCACAGGGGTCCATCCTGGGCCCACTCCTGTTCAGCCTCTTTGTGAACAACCTTCCAGAAGAATGCCCCTCCTCCAATGTACTGCTCTATGCAGATGACACGGTGGTGTTCTCTCGAGGCTCTTGCCAAGATGCACTCACTAAGGACATGCAGTACAACTTTGACCTTTTACAGGATTGGCTCAAAGATAGCCTGCTAGTGCTCAACAGCAAAATAACCAAGCCAATCCTCTTGTCATAAGCCAAAAGAGGAGGTATACCACTTCCTTCTCAATTTTCTGCAACTCCCACTCCACCCTTGAGCAGGTGCCCTCGTTCTAGTACCTATGGATTGCAATTGACGAGTCCCTCTCCTTCAATGAACATATACAAAATATTACCACTGCTGCCAATAGGAAGTTAGGGGCCCTATATAGGCTTTGGTTCTGCCTCACACCTGAGTCTCGGATCCAGGTCATAAGAGGGACAGTTCTACCCATCCTGGACTATGGTAATGTGGTATATTGTGCAGCCTCTGAAACCAGCCTGCATAGGGTCCATGCTACCCTCAACACCTCAACAAAGCATGCCCCTTTGTTTAAGGTGCAGATTGCCTTATGCACTCGTGCAACCTTTATTGTGGGACACGATGGCTTCCTCTCATGGACTGAATCAAGCTCCACTTCTGCCTTCTATGGAAGAAGGCCCTTCTAGGTCTTGCACCCCCCCTTCCTACACACCTTATTGTGTCTGGTCCATGCTGAGCACTCCACAAGAAGTGTTACAAGACACGCCCTAGCAGCACCTTTCAGAAGAACTGCCTTGGGGAGGTGAGCCTTTGCAGTAAGGGCGCCCACCTCTCTAAATGAGCTCCCCCAGGCCACTACTAGTCTTACTTGCCTTGGTCAGTTCATAGAAACATAGAAGTTGATGGCAGATAAGGACCGCAAGGCCCATCCAGTCTGCCCATTTTTTTCTACCTTATAAATGTGCCATCGGCTTTTGCTCTGTCAATGGCCTATCTATTCATACTCATCTGTATTGCTCCCTTATGCCTATCCCATGACTGTTTGAAGCCCTGCACTGTATTCATATCCACCACTTCCTGAGGTAGGCCGTTCCATGCATCCACCACCCTTTCTGTGAAAAAGAACTCCCTCACATTACCCCTTAATCAGCCTCCCTGTAATCTCATACTGTGTCCTCTTGTCCTGCTATTTTTCTTATATTGAAACATGTTAGACTCTTTCACCTTGTTAATGCCCTTAAGGTGTTTGAATGTTTCAATCATATCGCTTCTCTCACTCCTTTGCTGTAGGGTATACATGTTGAGCTCTGTTAATCTGTCCTCATATGTTTCTGATGCAGTCCCTTCACCATTGTGCTTGCCCTTCTCTGGACTGCCTCAATTTGGTTAATGTCCTTGTGAAGGTGTGGCCTCCAGTACTGCACACAGTACTCCAGATTGGGCCTAACCAGTGTCTTGTAAAGAGGGATTATTACTTCCCTCTTCCAACTTGTGATACCCCTACTAATACACCCCAACATCCCCCTAGCCTAACCTACTGCTTTACCGGTCTGCTTTGATGATTTCAGGTAATTGGTGATGATGAGTCCAAGTCTCTTTCTTCCCTTGTGACTGCCAGCAACTCCCCTCCCAGCCTATAGGTGGCTTCAGGGGTTCTCTTCCCTGTGTGCATTATCTTGCACTTCTTTGCATTAAACCCCAGTTGCCACTCTTCTGACCATTTTGCTAGTTTATCCAGACCTCTTCTCATTCTGCCTACCCCATCTGGATCATCTACTCTGTTGCAGATCTTGGTGTCATCTGCAAACAGACAAACCTTACCCTCCAGTCCATCTGCAATGTCAATGATGAAGATATTGAAGAGGACTGGCCCCAGGACTGATCCCTGAGGTACCCCACTTGTGACTTGCATCTCTTCTGACTGTATACCATTTACCACCATTCTCTGTTTTCTGCCCGTCAACCAGTTTGCCACCCAGCTGACCAACTTCTGACCCACCCTGAGCCTACCCAGCTTATTAATCCATCTTCTATGTGGGACAGTATCAAAAGTTTTGCTGAAGTCAAGGTAGGCGACATCAACTGCTCCCCCTTGGTCCATCACTCTGGTTACCCAGTCAAAGAAATCTATGAGATTAGTTTGACAGGACCTTCCTTTTGTAAACCCATGCTGTCTTGGATCCTGTGCTCCTATGGATTCCAGGTGTTGCATTATCCTTTCCTTAAGGAGTGTCTCCATAATCTTGCCCACTACTGAGGTAAGACTGACTGGTCTGTAGTTCCCTGTCTCCTCCCTGCTACCACTCTTGTGGAGCTGGATTACATGAGCCCTTCTCCAGTCTTCTGGGACCTCTCCTGTGCTCAGAGACTCACTAAACAGTTCAGATAATGGCTCTGCTAGTTCCACCCTTAGCTCCTTTAGTAGCTTGGGATGTATGCCATCAGGTCCCATTGCCTTGTCCACCCTGAGCTTATCGAGCTCTTGTAGGAACCTTTCTTTTGTGAAGGGACTAGTGCACACTTCCCTCCCCCCTGTATCCATGGTGCTGTGCTGTGGGCCCTGCCCTACCTTCTCTTCAGTAAATACTGAGCAGAAGTATATGTTTAGGATAGATGCTTTTACATGGTCCTCCTCACATGCTCCCTTATCTCCTTTGATCTTAGCAATACCCACTCTGGACTTTCTTCTTTCACGTATATATCTATAGAAAGTCTTGTCACCTTCTTTTACTGTTTGTGTGAGTGTTTCCTCGATTTGGGCCTTCGCCTGCCTTACTGCCTTCCCTGCTTCCCTTAGGGAAATTTAGTATGCCTCCCTGTCTGCAACCCGCTGTGTTCCCTTATATTTCCTGAAGGCCAGCCTTTTGCCTCTGACCTTTTCTGCTACTGTTTTTGAGAACCAAAGTGGTTTTCTTCTTCTTTTGCACTTCCTTTTCTCTCTAACACATTGGGATGTTGCTTCAAGTATTGCATCCTTAATGCTTGCCCACTTTGCCTGTACCCTCTCACCTGTATTTCTTTTTGCCAGGGCTAGATGAACTCTGTTGGCCATCTTATCAAAATCAGCTCCTCTGAAGTCCCACATTTTTGCCTTGGAATGGGATGATTTAGTTCTAGTGGCCAAATTGAACCATACCTTGTGATGGTCACTGGCCCCCAGGTGACCTTCTACCTGGAGATCTGTGTTCCTTTCCCTGTTAGTCAGTACTAGATCTAGGATAGCCCTGTCTCTTGTGGGTTGTTGTACCAGTTGTTTGAGGCCCTCCCTGCAGGAATCCACCATGTGTTTAGTTCTGGCAGATGTTCCTGCTGGTATTGACCAATCTGTATCTGGCATGTTGAAGTCTCCCATTATCAGAACCTCCCTTTAGCTGTCATGTTTTGTATATCTTCTAACAGATAATGTGTCTATGTCCTCCCCTGGTCTGGGGGCCTGTAGACAACTCCAGTTCATATGGCTGTCCCATTTCCTGTTTCAGGGTGACCCACAGTTCTTTTGGCTCCTTATGTATATTCTGAATTTCTGTAGCTTTGATATTTTCATTGCCATACAGGGCCACTCCACCCCCCCTTTTTGCACCTTGGTCTCTTCTGAACAGTACATAGCCAGGTACTGAAGTCTCCCAAGTGTGGTTACTGGTAAACCACATCTCGCTAATTGCTACTATGTGCAGTTTAGCCTCTGTCATTATTGCCTGCAGGTCTGGGATCTTGTTTCCCAGACTGCAAGCATTTGTGTACATGATTTTCCATTGGTCAGATTTCATTGTGTTAGTTGTTGGGCGAGGTTTGATGTTTCCCATGTGAGTCGTATGGGGAGCCAGACCTTTTTCCTTACCTGGTGATGTTAATGAACTACAGCATGCTGAACCCCTGTTTGACCAGTAGCTGAGGGGGGAAGGGTGTTCTTCCCATTCGACGTATGGGGTGCTGCAACCCTCTCCCCATTTGCTAGTTTAAATATTCTGCAAAGACATCAAACTTCTGCCCCAATGCACTGACTCCCTCCTTAGTCAGATGCAGTCCATCAAATTTAAAGAACGTTCGCTCCCAAAATTGTTGCCAGTTCCCTACAAATTTGTGTCCTTTCTCTTGGCACCAGCTCTTGAGCCACATGTTTAGCTCCCCTATCTCCCCTTCTCTGACCTTCTGTCCTTCTGCCCCCACCTTGCAGACTGGCAGGATCTCAGAGAAGAAGATGCCAGATGAAATGGATGATAGTTTGTCACCCAGCCTGGTCAGGTGTTCCTTGGTCTCCACAGCTGATCGGCTGTCAAGATCATTAGTCCCTATGTGTACCAGGATGTCAATGTTTTCTCCTGCTTCCTGAACGATTTTAGCAATGCAGTCAGTGTCCCTCCATGCTGATGTACCTGGGAGACATCTGACCATCACGCTTGGCTGGAGATAGGTATTAACTCCCTGAATCATGGAGTCTCCTATGATCAGAAGTTTTTTGGATTTCTTTTTTGCTTTTTTTGTTTTGGTTCCTGTTTTGGGTGAGTTTTGTTGTGCTAGCTCCTGTGCTGCAGTGTCCTGCTTCTGCAGTGTCCTCTACCTCTTTGTTTGATTTTGGAGATAGAGGCAGATACCTGTTTGTAGTTTTTATATGGTTTTTGGAGGTAATATGTTGGAGACCACCGAGTGATTTGCCTCTCCTAACTACCTGCCAACCTTTCCAGACCAACTACCCTCTGCGGTTGAGGTGCTTGTGTTGGATGTTGGGGAAATGGTGGGTGGTTCTTATATTTGCCCTTGAATATGCAATTTGAGGTGCACAGTCTCTTCCCATGCTGCCTGGAGCTGAGCCGTTAGATCTCCAATGGCCCATCATGTAGGACAATGTCCTAAATCCTATAAAACTGCCCTTCTGAATAGTGTTCTGCAGTACCTGCTGTTAATGATATCCATTCCAGATAAGCTGCTGGGTTTATAAACTGGTCAGAGTAATTAGAAGGAAGAAAATGAAAGCAAAAGTTTGATTTTGTGTTTTGTTTGTTTTTGTATAACTTGTTATAACAAGTTAAATTACTAGTGCCCCTGTAAATTAGGTCACTGTGTGGATACCCCACTGATCCACCCCTTCCTGCTTTGCCACAGGAAATGTCACGACTGTGCTACCCTATAAAAGGAGTGTAGTATGGGGTGGTTGGGGATGGGGGTGGTTGGCTGGGCCCTTCCCTTGCTGAAAAAGAAGAACCACGGATGAAAGAAACAAGGAGGTAAGAGCAGAAACAATCAGCCAGCAGCAAATGCAGTAGCCCTGAAAGCTTATCCTAATGATAGATAAAACTGCAAAACCTGTAAA
Organism: Neoceratodus forsteri; assembly: GCA_016271365.2. Classification (NCBI taxonomy): domain Eukaryota; kingdom Metazoa; phylum Chordata; order Ceratodontiformes; family Ceratodontidae; genus Neoceratodus; species Neoceratodus forsteri. The sequence goes on from CM057455.1 coordinate 897,818,251, forward strand.
GCACCACCTGTAATAATTTCACAGAAGATATAATCTGTAAGAAACACTTTGCTACAGAGAAAAATAAAGCAGTAACAGAAGATATACCTTGCAAAAGACAATTTGAATCAGAAGATTACAGCAGTAATCTGTTAGCACACACCTGTAGGCACACCCTGTAATAATGCAGCAGAAGGTATACCCAGCAACAACAATTTGAATCAGAGAAAAATGAAGTAATAACATGTTAGCAACAAACAGTAACAATCCCTATGAGTTAAAAATAAAAATAACAACAGCCAGTAAATCTGCCTAGCCAAAAGAAGCCTTGATCCTTTCCCTTGCTCTGGTAAGGTTCTTTGCTCTGTCCTTTCAAGCAACCTAGAAGGAAAGAGTTCAGGTGAAGCTAGGTGCCTTTGCCAGCATACCAAGTCTTCCACCTCAAATCTGATATTCAGAACTCCATCTCCCCTCCAGTACAATGTTGCTGTAAAGAACACCCCAGCCATTTCTAGCCCTCCCGATGCCCCCTGACTCAATATGGCTTGGCTGCAGCAACCCGTAGTTCCTAAGAATCTCACACTAATACCCACCTACCCACCCCTTGGTCCCTCATTCCCCCCAACCCCTCACCCACTTAGCCCTCCTGACCCTCCATACCCCCCACCTTCACACCCGCTTAGCCCCCCCCGACCCTTAAGCTATCACTCACCATTGTACTCTCCCCCTCACTCATCTAGCCTGTAGTCTACTCTCCCTTAATGGCTGTGCTTGTTGGTGGACACATTATTTTGTTCCCTCTGGGAACCTATCTAAGCTCCATAGCTGCATTCTGGGAATCCTCATACTTTATACATAGTTGGAATCTGCACTTTAGTCACCAAATCTGCTATGGGACTATTTTCCTCTGTGTTATGTAATTAAGTGATTGCTTTTGCAATGTAGTCTGTCTCTCCTCATCCTTCTATTTGTAATGCTGTTTAGCCTTTGTAATGATGTGTAACTGACAATGCTTCTGTTATTCTCCGCTGTCCATGTACTTGATGTTCCCCCACCCTCTGTTCGACAAGGATCCTTTGTAAATGAGCTTTTAGCTCAAAGGTTGTAATTCCGATTTTACAATAAATAAAATAAAAATAAATAAAGGGGTTTACATTTCTGAAAATTCCCTTCCAAAACTACGTTACACTGCAACTTCTAAGCCAGTGGTTCTCAAATGGTGAGGCCAGTCTCCCAAGGGAGGCCCTGGACTGTTTCAGGTGAGTCCCAGTCAAGTCTGAGAATGTACAGTATTTAAATTTTAAAATATTGGATGTTCTGTGTGACAGGATGAAGCAAACTAAATACAGATAATGACAGCTGAATTTCTTTACTTATGCACAAACTGGTGACCAGGAAAGGCCCAATGAGCCAAAGCTTGTTTCTTGGTATTTATTTATATGTAAACTGGTGACTGGGAAAGGCACACAGACCCAAGGCTTTGTTTGTACAGTAGGTAATTATAGGCAAATAAGCGACTGGGAAAGGTACACTGACCCAAGGCTTATTTCTACAGTAGGTGTTTATATGCAAATGAGTGACTAGAAAAGGCACACTGACCCAAGGCTTGTTTCTACAGTAGGCATTTGTTTATAGCTACCTGTAAATTAGTGATTGTGAAAGGCACACAGAGCCAGTGTTTGTTTCAGGTGTGACCTGAGGCAAGGGCACAGGAAGTTGCTTAACTACAGGGTAAGAGGAGGAGAGATGAAGCGGCAATGTTAGTTGTTCCAGGCAGAGAGGGAACAGAGTAACAAGGGCCCAAGAGTCAGAAAAGTGGAGTGACAAGGATAACCTGGTGTGTGTGGTTAGAGGTGGAGAACAATAAGTTGAATAAAAAGAGAATATACTCAGTTAACTTTATTAGTCTCACTTTATTCCTGGTGTACTGTGCAAAATATGATTCATTTTCTATGGGAAGGTCCAAAGTTTTTTTTTAATTTGAGAGAGGCTTGAAATCTTTTCCATCGCTTGGGATAGGCTCACTATCACAAAGTGTGAGAACTAATGTCTAAGCTGATAGTAAAGCCCTCCAGTCAGTATGCTAATAACCTTTCCCCATGCAGCCCAAGCTTAGCTGATAGGGTCAGACCCCAAACCATGTGGGTTAGTGTACAGGAGATAATACAACAAGGGTTGTACAAACCATGTGTTTAGCTACTTGAACAAGTTTCATGATAAATAGCATGTTCTTATACAGTATTCATTGCAAAAATGCAAAGGGTACAGAAATACTGTTGTTATATCTAGTTTATTTTTCACTGATGCATCAGAAATGACTATTTATGGTATATCAGTGAAACAGTTTATGAGTGTCACCTGTATATATCTACATGCATGTCTTTACGTATACTGTTTTCTATATAGAAGTGTGTATTATGTGTAGACTTGACATGGATGCCATGTTTTTCCAGGCAGGGAACAGTGCAACCCCCCCAACAAATTTGAGGTTTACCGTATTGTCTTCCTGGGCTCCCTCAATGCCCACTGCAGGGCTGATGTCCTGTCTATGTTTGATCCTGTTCATGTACGTGAGAGTGCCATACTAAGCCGCTGCATCTGTCCCTTTAAGAGACTAGCTAATATGTGTATAGTGGATGATCTGAGCTGGGTTCAAGTGATTTAGGGCTTGTGACCGGCCAGATGCAGCTTCCAATTTGCTCCATTCTGCGGTCAGTATTTGTGTAGAGGGAACCTGTATAGAAACTATACTTATTTACTGCTTATATGCTGTTACATTTGACATAGAAGAGTTTGTTTAACCCTGCTTTCCTTGCAGCTTATCCTTCTGCATGGAAGCCACCACGTCAGGTCCGGGACTTCCAGTAATTGGATCAATGGGACTTCAGGAGACCTGATATGGATCATGGACAAAGTACCTCGTGGGAAGAAAAAATATTTTTTTTAGGTTTTAGGTTGGTACCAAAACTAACCTGGAGGGGGAGCTCTAACTGTGACTGACAGCTTCCCCAGCCAACCTGAATCCTGGATTACAGCAGAAATCCTCAGTACTGCATGAGACAGTGGTTCAGTTAGAGTTGGAGCTTGAAGTGTGAACAGCTCGAGCTTTCAAGCAGCTGCTCCCTGAACAGAGCGTAGGGGAATCAGCGGAAAGAGGTCTAACTTGCCTTCCGGCCACGTTTCTCCTACTTGGGACTGCCTGATACAGTAGTCAGACTTGTTCCTATTTAAACCTGGAACTGCAGCAGAAAGTAGAATGAAGTTTATCAGTACCACTTGCATTTTAGACTGAAGATTTGTTCCTCTGAAGCGATCAGCCCAGCTAGTGAGCAAGACGAAATTTGGATTGAAAGGTTTGCTCAGTGAATCTGCTGAATTAATAACCGGACTGTATCTGAACTGTACAAAGTTAGTGCTGCCTTATTTGAATGTGCTGAATGTTTCTCGTAGGTCGAGACCTGGTTGCCTATGACCCATCTTGTTGTGACTGCTGGAGGTTTCACCAGCAAGAAACAAACAAACTTTGCCAATTTGCTCAGTCTGCCTGGGCCTTTGCCAATCCATCCCAGACCGATTACCCTGCACCATGGAACATTTTGATGACAGACTGGCTTTTGGGATCCATGCCCTGTGCAACAACAACTGACAGGTTGCAGCCACCTTGAGGGAAAGGCCGTGAAGAGGAAATGCGTCGTGTTGGCCCTGTTTCACCATGCTCATCAGTGAACACCATGAGGTCTCCATATTGCCTGCCATCCTGCAGAAATCTGGTAGTGTGAGTACACTCAGGGTAGCTCCCTGCAATGGGTATTTTAATCATTGGTGGTACCGTACCATCTGATTTCTTTAACTTTCTGGGTTTTCAAAAGACTGAGCCAACCAGCTCGGAATACAAATAATTATTTTGTTGTTTTGCTTGCTAACTGCCTTTTTTCCTATCAAGGGCCCCAACATTAGCTGCAACGCCGGCCACCCCCAGGCAATGCCTCTGACTCGCCAGCTTTCCATCCTGAGTACCCAGTGTTGTTGAACTGTATAATTGGGACTTAAACTGCATGCCAGAAAAACCTGATTTAAATCAGAATACAAATCATTTGGCTAAATTCATGCCCCTTCCTTCTTCACATCCCTTAAATAAACCTGATTGTATTTTTTCATGTTTAACTTGGCTAGTGTGCATATTATTAGTTTGGTTACAGTACTTAGGGTGTGCCATTACCTTGCTAACCTTATGTTACGGGGGTCTCCAGAGACATTGCTGAAGGTCCAGCACTGGTGGTAAGTGTTAAGGTTGTGTGCATATTATTGCTGCTGTATACTGATTGTGTGTTAACTACTGCTGAGACAGGTACAGAGCCACTAAGAGGGTTGGTGGGTGATTATAGCTTCCCAGAGGGCTATAGGAGGATAGGCAGACACCCCAATACCATTACTCTGGGTGGAGGCACCGGAACAGATAATCCAGGCCCCTCAACCTGTTCATAGAAATACAGACAGGGGTAGTAACCTTCAGGATTGTGCCACCTAGGGGTTACATCTTGGAGTCACTGCTGGGATTAGCACCCCCTTGTGGCCAAAATTTAAAATTTCAATCAGTTATGAATTTGGAGAAAAATTTGAGAGGGAGGGGCTCACTACACACAAGTGGAAGATTTCTCCACATAAACTAGTTGTACACCACATGATGGGGTGGAGTGAGGCCAAAGGGGTTGACCCCATAATGCTTTATTGTTACTAAACATTCCCATGGGGACTCCTAATGCTACTATAGAGGAAACTGTGGGAAAGGTTAACTGTCTGAGGAAGATGTCAGTGTGAGGGCAGGACTCAGATTTGTTTGAGCAGACTTTGATGGCCCTAATTTCATATAACCTTCCTATAGACCCTTCAACAGTGCCCCCTGCTATTATGGCCATAGCTTGGCAGAAGACAACAGGAGAAAGGACTGCTGTGTGACTGAACTTCTCTGCTGGGACTAAAGTAGAAGAACTTTTGTATCTGGACCTTTAATTTAGGGTAAAAAAACTAACATACAAAAACAAAAAAAAAGTGTGTGTTTGGGTTAACTGAACTGAATGGGTAACTGAAAAGTCATCTAGGTGTAAATCTCAGGTGACTGGAAGGACTTAACTGCTGTAAGGTTTAAATTACTTGTAGAAAGATCTGGTAAGTAGGGGGAGTGGCTTAGCTAGAAGGAAGCTACATTTAAAGACTCCTTAGAAGATTCTGCTCATAGCTTGGCAGAAGACTCCAGGAGAAAAGGACTGCTGTGTGTGACTGAACTTCTCTACTGGGACTATATTGCCCTCCTTCCTCCTCTACCCCCACCCAAAGCTAGTTCTATTTTATAGGCACAGGATTTGACTGACAATAGAACTTCCTGTTTAGGGGCAGGAAGTGAGTGATCACAGAACCACCAAGGACTCACCATCCTAGAAGGGCAGAGTAGCTCTCCGGCCCCCTCTAGCTGCTGGAGGTCTGCCTCTGAACAAGTAAGTGGTCTACTGAAAATAGGATATTCTTGTCTCAGAACAGGACAATCAGAGACTTAAGGGCACACAGGCAGAAATAAGGAGAGAAGAAAAAAAACAGAGGAAAGAGTAAGGATTGCAAACAGTTAAGGGCCAGAAATAAGACATGATTGAGTGGTGCAGTGCAGTGGCTGTGGAGCAGCAGTCTTCGGGAGATGTTCTGGAGGATGCGGTGTTGTCCCATCTGCAGGCACCTCTCTGGCTGAGGAGGAGGGTTGCTCATCTCCAGGCTGAGTTGGCCAGGATTTGTGGGACCTCCTCTTCCATCCAGGGACCACCAGTGCCACTGCCGTTGCCTCAGGGTTGCCAAGAAGAGAAGTGGTTGGACCACAGTGGGCTCAGGAGGGTGAGGTGGTGGAACAGAGGCACATCCCTCCAGTTGTACCTCTCCACAATTCCTATGCCATTCTGGCAAAGTGTGGTTCCTCTATGGGCACCTACAGTGGAGACCAAGGAGGATGCTGGGAACCTCCACAAAGGAGACCACAGGAGGTGGCAGGAGGAAACAACTCCTGGTGGGGACTCCATTGTTAGGAAGGTAGAACTGGGCAAGGAAGGGAGAGGGAGGTAAGGTGTCTGCCTGGCGCCATGGCTTGGAGGGACAGGGAGGCGATCCTCAGGATTGCGAAGCAGCTGCACAGGGAGGGCTGGATGTTATTGTCCACCTAGGGACAAATGACCTCGCTAAGAAAGGATTACAGAAGTGCAGGAAGAGTTTGTGAATTGGGGAGGGGCCTTAGTCAAGTAGCACACGGTAACCTTCTCGGAGGTGCTACCCATCTATGGCATAGGAGAGGCTAGGGTGTTCCGTACCATAGGATTCAATCAGTGGTTGAAAAACTGGTGTGGAGCTCAGGGATTTGGCTTCATTGGGGACTGGGGGTCCACCTGGAGTGATGCAAGCTATACTGGCATGATGGGCTGCATCTGTCTGGGAGGGGAACCAGGATCCTAGGTGATAGGTTTAAATGCTTCATTGGCAAGCTTTTAAACTATCCAAGGGAGGCACTGAAATGAGCAGGAAAATCCTAGCCCCAAACAATCACGGTGAGTAAGTGTGGCAAACACCAACATGGAGGTGTCGATAGGAGAAGGGCAGGGGTAAATGGAGAAAGTGACAAAGAAAGAAGGACAGGGATGGGGAAAAGGGGTAAGGCCATCAGGAAATGGAGGTAATGAGTACCAATGCCGTGGTCTGGGCAACTCCCTGAGCTGGTGGCCTTAATGGAAGAGGATGCCTGGATATTGTAGCAGTCATAGAAACATGGTACACAGAGAACCATGACTGGGACGTTAACATACCAGGGTACATAACTTACAGGAGAGACATGCAGGGAGAAGAGGGAGGAGTAGCTCTCTATGTAAAGGAAGGGATAAAAGCAACTGAACAAAAGAGTAAACAGGGAGGAGAGGAGGCACTGTGGGTCACCTTGGAGACTGGAAAGGACACCACAATCCGCACAGGGGTTGTGTACAGACCCCCATGTCAGGGGAAGGAATGGACAAGGATATGATGGAAGGCATTCTTAGAATGGCAGAGAAAGGGAGATACTGTTGATGGAGACCTGAATATGCCAGATGTTAACTGGAGCACATTTGCTACAGCCACATCCAAGAGCAGAGCCATTCTTGACGCCTACAGGTGGCAGGCATTAGACAGCTAGTTTGGAACCCACTCATGAGGGAGAAATCTTAGACCTCGTGCTCTCAAGCGGGGCAGTGAGAGGATCTCAGATCTAAAGTGGAGTTGCCATCTGGGAGACAAGTGACCATCAAACAGTGTGGTTCACGTTAAACTCAGCTATAGAGTCAAGCCATACAAAGTGAGGGTACTGGACTTTAGGAGGCTGACTTTGCAAGATGGGAGAGTGCCTCAGAAAAGCACTAGCAAACAGGCTAGAAGGAGGCGTGGAGCAACAATGAGAATTATCAAAACTGCCATCACAGAGGCAACAAGCCTTGTGTGAAGCAAATAAACAAATCAAAACGAAGAGAAAAAGCCACTATGGTTCTCAAGAGAGGTGGCTGTGAAAGTCAGGAAGAAAAAGATAGCATTCCGAGTATAAGGAAACACAGAAAGAGCAGGACAGAGAGCTGTACAAGTTAAGGCAGAAAGAAGCAGGGAGGGAAGTCAGAATAGCAAAGGCCCAAACTGAGGAAAAGATAGCCAACTCAGTTAAGAAGGGGGATAAAACCTTTTATAGGTACATCAGCGAGCATAGAAAGACAAAGGGAGGGATAGTGAGGCTGAATAGAATGAACGGTGGGTGGGCAGAGGGGGACAGTGAAAAAGCAGGAATACTAAATGAATATTTCTGCTCAGTATTCACAAAAGAGGAGGGGGAAGTGCCTAATCCAATTAACAGAAGCACTCTTGTTAGGGGGGTCGAGCCCAGTCCTTTCACAGAAGAAAGGGTTCTGCAAGAACTCCTAAAACTGAAGGTGGACAAAGCAATGGATCCTGATGGAATTCACCCCAGAATTCTAAAAGAATTAAGGAAGGAACTAGTGAAACCACTGGCTACTCTTTTAATAAATCATGGGAGGATGGTGTGGTACCCGGGGACTGGAGGAGGCAGATGTGATTCCCCTTCACAAAGTGGGACCAAGACAGAGGCAGGAAACTACAGACCTGTCAGTCTGACCTCTGTGGTAGGGAAAGTGATGGAGTCACTCTGAAGGAAAGAATAATAGAGTACCTAGACGTCAGTGGAGCACAGGATCCAAGGCGACATGGGTTCACAGCGGGAAGGTCATGTCAGACAATCTAATAGATTTCTTTGACTGGGTGACCAAAGTAGTAGACCAGGGAGGGGCTGTGGACATGGCCTACCTAGACTTTAAAGGCATTTGACACAGTCCCACAAAAGATTATTAGTCAAATTAACCAGCCTGGGAGTGGGTCCCAGGGTGGTTAGCCTGTAAAACATTGGCTGGACAACAGGACACAGAAGGTAATTGTAAATGGAGTCCACTCTGAAGAAAGGGCGGTTACCAGTGGGGTACCGCAGGGTTCAGTATTGGGTCCAGTCCTTTTTAATGTCTTCATCAGTGACATTGCAGAGGGACTGGAAGGAAAAGTATGCCTTTTTGCAGATGACACAAAGATCTGCAACAGGGTTGATACACAGGAGGCGTGGAAAGGATGAAAAGGGACTTGGCAAGGTTGGACGATGGCAGCTAGGATTCAATGCAAAAAGTGCAAAATAATGCACCTGGGAAACAAGAACCCAGGGGAAGAATACACAATGGGTGGGGAGGTAGTAACAACAACAAAAAAGGAAAGGGACCTGGGGGTAATCATATCAGATGACCTTAAGTTTAGCAAGCAATGTGAGAAGGGAGTAGGGAGGGCTGGGGGTATACTGGGATGTATAGGGAGAGGCATCAGCAGCAGAAAACAGGAAGTTGTTATCCCTCTGTACAGACAGTTGGTGAGACCCCATCTGGAATACTGTGTCCAGTTCTGGAGACCCCATCTCCGCAAGGACATAGACAGGATAGAGGCAGTCCAGAGGAGGGCAACTAAAATGGTGCAGGGTCTGCAAGAGAAGCCATATGAGGAGAGACTAAGGAGCTTAATATGTATACCCTTGAGGAAAGAAGGAGAGGAGGCATGATAGAAACTTTCAAGTACCTCAAGAGGAATCAACAAAGTCCAAGGGTAGCATCTTTCAGAAAAGAAACACAAGAACAAGGGGACACAATTTAAAGATAGAAGGAGGGAGGTTCAGGGCAATGTGAGGAAGTATTATTTCTACAGAGAGGTAGTGGATGCATGGAACAGCCTTCCTGAGGAAGTTGTGGGGGTCTAAAACTGTGGGAGAATTCAAGAATGCATGGGACAGACATAAGGCAATTCTTGTGGGGGCAGGAAGATATAGGCTGTTGGTTAACTAGGATCTGCGGCCTATCCTGTAGGTAGGGAAATGGGCAGACTAGATGGGCCTAGCGGTCCTTATCTGCCGTCAAAGTCTATGTTTCTATGCTTCTATGGCCGAGGGATCCCAGATGGGGTAGAGACTCGTTCACGTACACAGTAGCTCATCCTCCCCTGGGGGGTTACCAAAGGTAGAAGGATTCAGAGAAACGTTATCAAGGCTTTTAGCTGCAGAAGGGCAGACTGTAAAGGACTTGTGAAAGGCTCCAGAGGACTCTGAGGAGGTCACCCCCATACACTCTCCTCTGGCCTCCTTGTCTACACCTAGTGCATCACCCATTGCAGTGTCTCCCATTGTGGTACCCTTGGTGCACTTGAACTGTTATCGCAGGCTCAGGCTTTTTTCTGGTGCTGTCCCTGTTCCTGTGGAAGAAGATGACTTGGAAACCTGGATGGACTATGCCAACCCCCCCAGTCCAAGAGTGGCAATGCTCTGAAGGGGAAAAATGTAAAAGACTTATGTAGAGTTTATGGGTCCCTGCACTTGAGGCCATCCAGTTCCTCCAGTCCACCAGTCCAGAGGTATTTGCTGCAGAGTACCTATCTGCCTTAGAAGGGGTATTTGGTAGTACTGAATCAGGAGAAGATTTGATGTGGAAGTTTAAGTCTACCAAACAGTGGAAAAATGAGTGACTGTCTGCTTTTGTGACTTGCAAAGAGCGGGCCTTGCAAAGGACGCACCAAAAGGGGGGCATCTCAGCTAGTAAACTAACTCATACAAGATTAGAACACATCCTTAAGTCTTCCTGCTGTTCAAGTGTGCATATGCTGAAGTTAAAATTTCAAGATTACAAAGCATACCCTCCTGAATACTGTTGGTTAATGGAAGAAATCCGGGAGGTGGAGAATGAAGATGATGGTTGGGACCCCCTATGAGGGGTTGCACGAACTACTCTGACCCCAGATAGATTTAATGAAAAAGAGAAGCACTCTGAGTCACAACAAGTTAGTGAACTGTTGAAGGAATTGAGAGAGCTGAGAGCCAGCTGGAAAGCTGTGGCTGAACAAGTTAAACCTCATGGCATTTGTCCCAACAAGACTGAGCTTGTTTGCGAGACCCCCTCTCTCTGTACTGGGGTCAATGCCTTTGCTGCTGAGCCTCAAGCTGACCCCAACATGACAGAAGAAATAACGGAGTTGTGAGCTATGGTGAAAGACCTCATTTATGTCACCCAACCCTCTGGTGCAGGGACTGCATCAGAAAACATATGAGGACAGATTAACAGAGCTCAATATGTATACCCTAGCGCAAATCTTGCTTAGAAATTCGGGATTGCATGGAAAACACAAGATAGCTATCAGGTGGCATCATACTCCATACATTGTTGTCAGCAAGCTGAAGGAACTGCCAGTATAAAAAGTGCATCCAGAGAACGATCCACACATTGAAAAGACAATGCACAGAAATAATTTGTTACCAGCTGTGCAAATCATCATTGATTCTGCACCACAAGATACTGTCCCACCCAGGCCTGTAACCCTAGCTGCAGCCATAAAAAGACATTTAAACTCTTCTCCTGTTCAGAATTCAAAGCCTTCCACCAGCCATGCTCTCACTGAAACTGACTGCAAGTTTGAATCTGATAATAGTGAGTGTGGGGTCACTTATTATCCTCCTTATGAACTGAGCCAGTTGTTTCAAGGAAATCCCTTGTGCAATATGGGAGATGAGGCTGGACCCTCAGAACTTCCTAATCCTCCAGACCTCTCCACTACTCCTGTGTACCCTGACAGTGAAGTGCAGAGTGTGACTTCTGACATAGCTGACTCTTTGTATCTTGTGGAACTAACTGAACCTCAAGAGGCAATTCCTGGCCATGACAGCACAGCTGGTGACATACCAGATGAAACTGAAATGTCTGAAACTGGTGAGTCTAATATCATAAAAGACAATGATGCTAATGAAAATGATGATTCTGGCAGTATCAGTAATGTGCAGCAAGATTTGAATTCCTTAGAATGTCCTCCTGATGATTAACCTGGAATTTCAGAACAAGTTAATGCAAGTGTTTCTGCTGAATCAGAATCCACAAAACAAGTCAATGCAAGTGTTCCCTCTATTTCTGACGAAACAGCCAGTGAGAGGCACCTGTTTCATCAGAAACTAATCTGTTTCTGGACTCTGAGCTGGGACTGATCAAACCAACTGCCACTGTTGAAAGGACTGAGCCTGTGACTGCCCCTCTCAGAAAATCTGGCAGAGCCACAAAGCCCATTGTGCACCTTAGTTATGATTCCCCAGGAAGTCATGTAGATCTTACAATGAATGTAGTTCACTCATTTCTACGCAGCTGTGGACAAGTTCACTCCATACCATAAGAAGATGATAAAAGGTCATAGTATGGACTGGGTCACCCCTGAGCTTCTCGGTATGATGCGACAATGGGATCTCCTTTGGCACCGGGCCAGGGCAACAGGGATAACTACGGATATCCAAAACTATAAAGCAGCCAGAAACAGGTGCACCTGGGCAATACGACAGGCCAAGGCATCATTCCACAAGAACCAGCAATCTCACTGCTGGAGCAGCAGGAAGAAGTTCTGGGACTCAATTAAAAACCTCCTTGGGTATGATAACAGAACCCCCCCACCATGCTCCGCCACAATGACGAAATCATACTTGATGATGCTGGCATGGCCAATATATTTAATAAGGCTTTCTCTGACTACAGCGCAGTTCTGCATCCCACACACCCTGATGGAATGCCAGCCTCCAGCCATTTGCCTTCCTCTACCACTGCCAAGCCCTGCCAAGCTTTTACTTCAGACATAGAGATCCAAAAGAATAAAAGCTCCAAGGAAACACAAACCACAGATGTTCAACTAAATGGTTGATTTACTTGCCACAGTGGGAGCCCCTAGCGCCTCAGCAACAAGCCTTCAAGGGGGCTTGATCCATAGTGAAAACTATACACCTTTCATACAATTCAAAATGTGTGACATCATAATGAAAAGTGACCCAACATACAAAAATTATGATGATTTCATAGAAAAATATACTTTATACATAGAAATATCTCTTAGACAAACTCATTCTAATGTCACTACTTACTTCTATTTAATAAACAAAAGAAAAGGAAGAAAATTACCTTTCAATTTGAAAGCAGGAAGACTAGCCAAATTACAAGGAAGAAAATACCTAATAAGCATAGTAATTCATTAAATATTTTAAATTTTTTGTGGGATCTCCTAAAGAAAGGGATAAACCAACACATTTATCATTTGTTTCACTAAATTCAATAGCTTATCAAAGTATTTTAAAAACAACACCATAAAGAAAGAAAAAAATGTCATACATAAACACAGAGGCCCAGATATTCAAAAGGGTTGCGCCATGCACAAGTCCAAAATGCGCCATTCTGCGATATTCAGCAGGAGGCAGTTATGCCACTGGCAACAGGTTGCGAAAGAGAGCAATGCAAATGAATGCATGCTCAACAGGAGGGGGAGGATCCATGCATAACCTGCGCAACCCGATATTCAGTCGGGTTGCGCAGAGTTCTGCATGCGCAACCCCCAACCCCGCACAAGCTTGAGCCAAAAAAAGGCTTAAGTTGAGGCCACCCACAGGTGAGCTGCTGCATTGCAGGCTAGCACGGCAGCTGCACCCACAGCTGGCCCCCAACTGGGTCCCTGTGCCCCCCACCAGCCCAATCAGCGGGCAGAACAGCACATGTCCCCCTCCCACATCTCCACAGCCCGATCGCGGGCGAAACACATACATGTCGCCCCACACATCACCCACACCCGATCGCGGGCTGAACCTATATGAACCCCCAGTGCCCGATCGCGGGCAGAATGTAACCCTCCCCAACCCGAATAACTCCCTGGTGGTCAGTGGACCGTAAAGCCGATCGTGGGCAGAATGTCCTAACACAACCCCCAAACATCTCCCTGGTCTGGTGTCCCCCCACCTGCACACCCAGGCCCACACGCTCCCCGCGGCGGCCGGCGACAGACAGCCCACCGCCTGCGGCCCGCGCGCCCGCCGACTGACTGTCGGTGAGGGCTGCCGCCCATTGGTGCAGAGCTACAGCCAATGGGCATACAGCCCATACCGTACATGACAGTCAGATTTGGTGAATGATCATTCACAAATCTCAGAGATCTTGGAAGACTAGGTAATATAACCATAAACTTTATTTAAAGGCAAAACAGAATGTAGAATGATGAAATCAGAGGCGCAACCAGTATGAAATTTTTGGGAGGGCTAGGCTTTTGGAAGGGCTCTTTTTCATAACTGCCAGGGGTCTGGGGGTCACCAGGCCCCTAGAAGCCCTGGGGTACTAGATGCTCTGTGGTGCATTTTGTAGCTTATTTGAAGCTAAGTAACTCATCTCTGAGGCTCTCCTCCACCATGGAGGAGAGCTCACAGATGAGTTTTTTTAGGTTCAAAATGTCTTGCTCTAAGCAAGGAAAATTATTATCTGGCTGCGGGTTAAATACTATATATGTGTTCAGTACCTGAGGCTAGCAAGATGCTGCTTACTACCTTGCTACTGTACCTGTTGGCTTGTAGACCAGGGTCTGGGGACCATTAAGCCCCCAGAAGCCCTGGGGTACTAGATGCTCTGTTGTGCATTTTGTAGCTTATTTTGAAGCTAAGTAACTCATCTCTGAGCTCTCCTCCACCATGGAAGACAGCTCAGAGATGAGTTACTTAGCTTCAAATAACTAAATACTGTTGGTTATTACAGTCTCAGTTTAAACAGAAGTGGCTCTACAAGACCAGGCAGCATCCACACAGTTTAGTTATAAAGTCCAGCTCCAACTTTTTTTTGCAGGTTGCTGCTGCTGCTATCTCCCTCACATCCAGAGCCAGCCCAGCTTTCCCTGACTCCTTCTTTCTCTTGACTCTCTCAATGTTTTTTTTTTCACTAGCTCTTAAAAGAGCTTTGTACACAAACATGAACATCTTGAACAAACTGAATTGACTAAAAGTAAAACAAATCTGCAATCTCTGTACTGAGGAATGCTGTGTTGCACACACCTCCTGTCTCAAGCCAGTCGGAAGTGAACAGTATGGTGCTGATGCTTCTTACATGCGCACCTAGTAGAGACAGGAGGGGACAGACTTAAAGGAAGGACACACACCATTAGTGGCTGCTAAGCAACCTCACTCCCTAGTCATACATCCCAGTTGTCAGTCATCCGGGACTTGAGCGGTCGAGGGTCGGGTCGCACATCTCATGCTGGTGGGTCTGTCAGCTGACCTGGAGTTCAGTGGTCCCATGATCCTGTACAGAAGCATGGGGCACCACCATCACATCTCCTTATCAGCCACCAGCAGGTATGTCACTCAGACATTCTCAGAGTTATCAGAGAGCATGCCAGTCGCCGGGCATGAACATTACAGCTGAGGAGCTCACCAAAACAAAAGGCACTCGTACATGTGTGGTGCACCCGGTTCCTCATGGCTCAGTTCACAGGCTGTTCTGTAGTGCTCCTTATAATAAAATTACAGCGCCAGTGAGCATTGTGCAATGCATACTTTCGAGGGGTTTGGGGGCTATAGCCCTCTTAGACCCCCCTCAGTTGCCCCTGGATGAAATATTAGTTGAGATTAATTGGCATGGAAAAAGAAAGGTTACCAACAAAATGTCTCAGAAGAAAAATTAAAATGCAGGGTAATGGTTGCTCATTGGTGTGACTTTCAAAAGTCAAAAACTTGCTGTAAACAATGGAATGCAAACCTTATGAAACTATAGTTTAGGTAATATAATTGTAAGCATAAAATGTTGTGGTACCTTAAAAAATTCATATGCACAAGCCATAGAGAAGCCTTGAAGAAACCCAGAACCTGTAAGTTCAACTTATATTTATGAAGAATTTATTCTGTGCATGAACTCCAGCAGTATTTATTAGTTATTGAAGACTCTAACAAAAGAAAACAGGGAAAAGGAAGAGGGAGTGATGAAAAGCCATTGATCATATAGGGTCAGTGGCCACATACAATGTATAGGGCCTACGGGCAGACTGGATGGGTCTAGAGGTCCTTATCTGCTTACAATTTCTATGTTTCATTTTACAACATATAGAAGGATAATGATTAAATGGCCCTTCAGTGTGAATGTAAAGTGGGAGAAACTGAAAACAATATTCATCATGTGCTTTTTTGCTCATTGTATAACAGAGAGAGACAAAAATGGTTGGACCCAATTTAAAAATATGTATTTATTCAGCAAAATCAAACTTCCCTTTTCTCATGGACTCAGATGATCCCATGGTTGTAAAAGTGTAATATTTTGTTATGGTAATAACTAAGGCTAAGATAAGGGAACCTAGGTGATTGTCCAATGTAGTGGTTTACTACAGGAGCTCTGCTGAACAGTATAGCTGTACTTTAACGCTGCTGATTTACTGGAAAATGGGAAAACTCTTGCAATGGCTTTATCTTCATTGTGTCCATGCTCTTGATGTTTGTGCTGTTATTGTCTTAATCTTTGTAATAATGTAATGAACAAAGGGTTCGAACAATAAATTTTTACCTAACTACCTTTAAAACAAAATCGAAGTAAGTTGCCAGTCACATTTACAGCCAGCTAGTCTGTTCACTATGGCTAGCTAGTATTTAATATGGTTTTGCCTTCTTAGAAAACTGTGAATAAGTCTAGAAGACCAGACTTTGCTGACAGAGAGGAGTGAAAACAAGTAGCTTTACCTTAAAGCTATATTGATGTTTATTTATATTTCTCTTTATACTAAATGTAGCAGGCAAAGTGGGGAGAAATTAAAACATTTGTAGACAGTGTTTGGGGCACTTTGAAACTTTGTAGGCAGCATTTGGGGCACTTTGAAACTTGTGTTTTAAACTGTGACAGGTGGTGTGGGGGAACTAGCTCAGGAGATTAATCCTGAGGTGAGTAGATTCAGGAAGCCCAGTGAATCAGGTGTATAACTGGGGAGGTGAAGCTGAAAGAGGCTTATTGCCTTCTTACAAGAGCACTATGAAAGTACTTTCACTCTAACGTGTCCAGCACATGCATGTCCTGGTGAGTGAGTGGAACAGTGAAGGAGTGGAACACGTGACTGTCGTCTTAGGTGCTGACAGGCATCAGCAGAAGGAAGCAGGGGACTAAGGCAGATCACCTGTTCACTACTGTGTAACACTCACTACTGGGAAAGGTTGACGTTCCTGGGTAGGCCAAAACTGGGAATGGGAGCAACACCCTATCTAGGTCACAAGTATAAACAGATTTAAACAAGGCATGGGGAAACATAAATAGAAACAAACAAACAAAAAAGAAAAACTAAAAACACCCTACTGGGGTGAGGGTGCACAAATATTTCCAGATTACACAGGGATAATAGAAGTTAGGAATGCTAGAATGGTGCAGTGCAGTGGCTATGGGGCAGCAATTTTAAGAAAGGCCTTCTGGACACTGCAATGCTGTCCATCTCACACACCTCTCCAGGTTGAGGGAGGAAGTCTCTAGATCCCAGGCAGGGATGGCTGGGATTCAGGTGATCTCTTCCCTTATTCAGGGGCCACAAGTCTGCCACTGTTGCCTGAGAGAACATCAGGGAGGAGGAGCAGCTGGACTGTGGTGGGCTCAGGAAGGGTGGGAGTGATGGGTCAAGGCACATTCCTCATCTGGTACCTCTATGCTAATCCTATACTGCTCTGGCGGTGTGACTGCCAGGAAGAGGCACCTGTGGTAGAGGACAGGGAGGATGTGGGGGTATTCTGTAGCAGAGACCCCAAGGAGGGTGGAAGAGGACCCCAGAGGAGGAGGAGGAGGAGGAGGAAGAAGAAGCAACTTCTGGTGGGGAACTCAATTGTGAGGGGGAGGTTATGTGCCTACATGCCAGCATGACCTGGAGGGATTGGAAGCAGATCCTTAGGATTGCTAGGGCAGCAGGATGAGAGGCAGAGCTGGATGTCATTGTCCACCTGGGAACTAATGACCTGGCTTGCAACAGGGCTGGGATAGTGCCCCCCTGCACTTGATTTAGGGAGGTGGAGAGGGGTCTTTGACAGGTAGTGATCTCAGTGGCTTTCACTGCAGTGTTGCCTGTCTACAATGGGGGAAGAGCGGGATCTCCACACCAAGTGCTTTAACTCATGGCTGAAGGAATGGTGCAGGGAGAAGGAGTTTGGTACACTGGGGATGGTGGACTCACATGGGAGGATAAGGGCTATACATGGGTGATGGCCTACATCCATCTGGGTGGGGAAACACAGTCCTCGGTGGACTGTTAAAATGCTACTTTGATGAACATTTAGACTAGTTGCAGGAGGTAGCTGAAGAGCTTGGGGATGAAGAAACTGCCACCCCAGACTGAAGTAGAGTAGAGGAGAACCTGAGATGAGTGGACTCCTCCGGGACACAAATTAATACAGGAAGCAGGGTAGAAGAAAGAAAAAAGGGGGTAACAAAGCGGTAATAAAACTTAGAGAGTCATGTGTGTGAATGCTAGAAGTCTAAGAAATAAGATTCCAGACATAGAGGCCACAATTGCAAAGGCTGACCTGGATATTGTGGCCATTATCGAGACATGGCGCACTATAAACCATGACTGGGACATGGCCATACTAGGCTATATTCTATTCAGACAAACCAGGCAAGGCAGCGGCACACAAAGCAGATATGCTAGGATCCAGTAGTAATGTAAAAGTCAATTTAATTCCAAATAACACGTTTGCCTACAGCAAGACCTGCTGTTCCAGCTCAGACCCCTAGCACTTCAAATCAAACAATTCTTCTGAAGGAGGTCACTATTCTGTTCAGGAAGGACAGAGTAGGAAAGAAAGGAGAAGGTGTGGTATTTTATATAAGTGAGAGCAGTAAAGCAATGGAGATACTGGGGATAAGGGGAGGCAGAGGTACTGTGGTTCACCCTAAAGATGGGGAATGGAACCTCTATTCACACTGGTGTAATCTACAGACCTCCAGCACAGGGAGAGGAGTTAGATAAGGTACTGATGGAATTCACTGGCAAGATGACAGAAAAGGGGAAGGGGGTGTTGGTGGGGACTTCAGTCTGCTGGATGTTTTCAATTCAATTCGATTTCTTATTTTACCAGGAATACACCATTGAGAGAACTCATTTACAAGGTGATCCTGGAAGGAATGATACATAGGAACAACCCACTGAGAGAACAACAAGCAGTACAAGTACAGAATTAGAACAATATACAACACAATAATTACACAAACTTTTACATTCAAATGCAATCTGTAAAACATAACATCCCATGGATCATGCCTTTATTACGGCAGCAACTAAAACAAAGGGATGACCTCTGGCACAGAGCTGTTGAATCTGGTTCCCAGGCAGACAGACAAGCCTACAGAGCCACATGTAATAGATGCACCTGGACCATACACAAGGCCAAGGCTGATTATTATAAAGACACCCTGGTATCCTCCTGAAGTGCACAGAAATTTTGGGACAACATTGAATAACAATGGTAAATCCCGCCCTCAGCTCTGTCAATAATGCCACCTCCACCACGACCCCAGGCCATTGCCAACTGCCTTAACTCCACCTTTTCCAATCTTAGCGCAGTCCTTCTGAGCAACTTCTTCGACCCTACTCTAGCTACCCCAACCTAACCTCCAGCAACCCCCTTTCTATCTTAGGGTGATTATAAAGCAGGATGCTAAAACCTACATCTCCAAAGCTCTCAGTGGCTCCAACTATTTCAAAGACTCATTTGACATGAAAATCCTTTACCAGGTTCTTGACACTGTTCTCTCCCCCCCCTGACTGACCTCCTGAACCACTCCCTATGTCTGGAACAGTTTCCAACTGCCTGGAAGACTGCTACAATTACCCCAATACTAAAAAGTGGAGACAACACCAACTCCAACAACTATCGGCCCATCTCCATCCTTCCCCCACTCTCAAAAGCCCTTGAAAAAATCATTGCTGATCAACTGTCCGAGTATCTGCTTGCCCACAATTTATTATGTAGTGAACAACATGGCTTCAGATCGGGCCATAGCACAACCACTGCCCTCATATCTTCAAGGAGAGGGGAGGTGATCCTGCCGTTGTATAGGTCACTGGTTAGGCTACACCTGAAGTACTGTGTGCAGTACTGGCAATCATACCTGAAGACAGACATTAAGTTACTGGAAGGGGTGCTGCTCAGGGCAAGAAAGATGATACAAGGACTGGGGACATACCCTGTGAGCAGGCTGAGGAGTTGAACATGTACTCACTGGAGGAGGAGGAGGCAGGGATATGATTGAAACCTTCAAGTACATGAAGGGAATAAGCAAGACAGGCCGGACTATTCAAGTTAAGGGGTAGGGACACTCGAAGTCATAATCTCAGATTGGGGGGAAGGTTCAGGAGGAAAATGAGAAGACACTTTTACAGAGAAAGTGGTGTCTTGGAGCGTTGCCTGCAGAAGTGGTATCCTGTAGAACAGTGGACTGCTTCAAAGGGGATGGGATAGGGTAAGAGGAGGGCAGGGAGGAGGGAGGGCAGCTGCAGTATAAGGGTTGCTAGCTGCACACTTGAGCAGACTCAATAGACCATAAGGCCTTTATCTGCAAGCAAATTCACATGTTCATATGTTCAGAACTAAGGTAATCCTCCATTTTTGTGGTAAGTACTCAACAGTGTTGTGCTCATAGCATCCGGTTTAGTGCCACAAGAACTTGGGTTCATTTGATCCCACTCTCTGTGTTGTTGGGAGCACAGCATGGGCAACAGTGGTATTGTTGGTGGGACTGTATGGGTGGCACTGTAGCTGTTGGGGGCATAACATGGAAGGCACTGGGGTTGCTGGGGGAACAGCATGGTGGCAATGGGGTTGTTGAGGCATTGCATGTGTGGCACTGGGGTTGTTGGTGGCACTGCTTAGGTGGCACTGTGGCTATTGGGGAACAGCATAGGTGGCACTGGGGATGTTGAAGTAAAACATGGGTGGCACTGAGGTTGCTGGAGCATTATATGTGTGGCATTTGGGCTATTGGTAGCTCAGCACAGGTTGCACTGGGGTTATTGATGCAGCACAGGTGGCACTGGGAATGTTGATGGCACATCATAGGTGGCACTGGGAATGTTGATGGCACATCATAGGTGGCACTGGGGTTGTTGATGGCACATCATAGGTGGCACTGGGTTTGTGGTACAACATGGATGGCATTAGTAGTGGGGCACAGCATGTGTGACACTGAGATTGTTGAGTAGACACAGCACAGGTGGCTACTGGGATTGTTATTGGCACAGGTGGCATTGAGTTTTGGGGAACAGAATGGGTGGCACAGGGGTTGTGAGCACAGCATTTGAGGCACTGTGGTTGTTGGAAAGCATGTGTGACACTGGGGTTGTTGGGGGCACAGCATGGTTGCACTGGGGTCATGGGGCACAGAATGGGTGCCACTGAGGTTGTTGTAGGAACAGCATGGGTGGCACTGGGGCTGTTGGGGGCACAGCATGGGTGGAACTGGGGTTGTTGGTACAGCACAGGTGGCACTGGGATTGTTGGTGGCACAGCATGTGTAGCACAGGTGACACTGGGGATGTTGGTGGCACAGCAGGTATGGCACTTGGGTTGTTGGGGACACAGCATGTGTAGCACAGGTGGCATTGGGTTGTTGGTGACACAGCATGTGTAGCACAGGTGGCACTGGGATTGTTAGTACAGCACAGGTGGCACTGGAATTGTTGGTGGCACATCATGTGTAGCACAGGTGGCCCTTGGTGTTGTTGGTGGCATAGCAGTTATGGCGTTTGGGTTGTTGGGGACACAGCATGTGTAGCACAGGTGGCACTGGGGAGTTGTTGGAGCATTGCACATATGGCACTGGAGTTGTTGGGGACACAGCATGAGTAGCACAGGTGGCATGGGAGTTGTTTGAGCACTGCATGTGAGGTACTGGGGTTGTTGGGGACACAACATGTGTAGCACAGGTGGCACTGGGGAGTTGTTGGGGCATTTCATGTGTGGTTCTGGGGTTGTTGGGGACACAGCATAGAAACATAGAATTTGATGGCGGATAAGGACCGCTTGGCCCACCTAGTCTTCCCATTTCCCTACCTACAGGATAAGCTGCAGATCCTAGTTAACCAACAGCCTACTTGCTCCTACCCCCCCACTAGAATTGCCTTATGTCTGTCCCATGAATTCCTGAATTCCCCCACTGTTCTTGACTCCACAACCTCCTCAGGAAGGCTGTTCCATGCATCCACAACCCTCTCCATGAAAAAATACTTCCTCACGTTATTTCCGAGTCATTCCCCTCTATCTTCAAATTGCGCCCCCTTGTTCTTGCACATCTCTTTTTCTGAAAGATGTTACCCTCTTGGACTTTGCTGATTCCCTTGAGGTACTTGAAAGTTTCTATCATGTCCCCCCTCTCCCTCCTTTCCTCGAGGGTATACATATTAAGCTCCGTTAGTCTCTCTTCATATGTCTTCTGGTGCAAACCCTGCACTATTTTGGTACTCTGTCTATGTCTTTGCAGAGTTGGGGTTGTTGGGGATACAGCATGCGTAGCACAGGTGGCATGGGGGTTGTTTGAGCATTGCATATGTGGTACTGGGGTTGTTGGGGACACAGCATGCATAGCACAGGTGGCATGGGGGTTGTTTGAGCCTTGCATGTGTGGTACTGGGGTTGTTGGGGACACAGCCTGCATAGCACAGGTGGCATGGGGGTTGTTTGAGCATTGCATGTGTGGTACTGGGGTTGTTGGTAACTCAGCAAAGGTTGCACTGGGGTTATTGGCACAGCACAGGTGGCACTGCGAATGTTGATGGCACATCATAGGTGCCACTGGTGTTGGCACAGCATGGATGGCATTAGTATTGTTAGGGCTCATCACGTGTGGCACTGAGATTGTTGAGTAGGCACAGAACATGTGGCACAGGGATTGTTGGTGGCAGAGGTGGCACTGGGGTTGCTGGCACAGCATATGTGGCACTGTTTATATGTATGTATGTAGGTACACATTTATGTATGTATGTATGTATGTATTTATTGTGTTGAGAAAACCTTTGAGCTCAAGAGCCCATTTTCAAAGATGTCCAAGTCAGAGGGAGTAGAATAACATGAGCAACAAAATTATAGCATCATGAACAGAGTACAAAAACAACAGTAAACAAGTACAGTTGTAAGATTTAAGCACAGTTAAGCTTCAGCTATGATCAGTTACATTTAAGTTTCTGGAGGAAAAAAGCATTAGCTTGTGCTTTGAATGAATTGAGAGAGGAGAACACAGTCACTACCAGAGGGTAGTGAGTTTCATGCTTTGACAGTTCTAGATACAAATGAGCATTGTCCAGGGACCATTTTCCTGAAAAGCATGTGCAATTTATTATCACCTGTGGATCAAGTACCATAATTGTTGTCAACCAAGGCAAAGAATTTGTAAACACTGGGGGGGGGGTGGTATTTGGCCAAGCTGTGCTCTTTTACATAACAGAGTTGAGTTGTAGGAAGATCAGGGGTGGAAAGAGAACCGACTGGAGGAGTTGTAGAAGTCTCAGCAATGGGAGTCAGATTTTATGTTAAGCACAAATCACAAATCTGCAAGCGTGGTTAAAGGCAACACAGATATTTTCCAGCAGAGTATTTTTAGGGGTAGAGTAGATCCCCAAATCATAGTCTATGACCCAGATGATGAGGCTGGAGACTAACAGATTTTTTACCCCATGTGTAAGGGCTAGTCTATTTCTGTAGAGCAGACCAAGCAGTTGGTGGATACATTTAACTGCTGAGCCAACATGTGAGGAGAAGGACAAGGTAGGGTCCGTCTAGATACCTAGGGATTTGAAGGCTTGGACTTGTTCAATCAAGTCCTCATTCAGGGTGGGGATGCATGGACCAGGGCTTCCCTTCAGGGCATGGTTACTCCCAAACAATAACATTTTATTTTATTTTTTTGAGTTTTTGACAAGCTTGTTGGTGGTGAGCCAGCTGTAGACCTTGTTAAAGTCAGACTGCAGATTTTTCTCAAGGGTTATCAAGTCTTGATGGGTTGTAATAATACTGTGTCATCTGCATACAATGATTTGGAGTAGGCACAGACCTTCAGGACTTTATTAACAAATAAGCTAAACAGCAAGGGGCTCAAAGATAGATCCCTGCAGTACTCCAGTAGTCAAAGGCTGTAGCCCAGAAAATACATCACCACATTTTTCCTTCTGAGGTCAGTTGGCCAGCTAATCAACGAACCATGCAGTAGCCTCAGTTGACAGGCCCAGCTCCTGGAGTTTTTTATTAAGAGGTCATGACTTACTAGGTCAAAGCCAGATCAAGGAAGGCAGTACCGCCATAGTCACCTTTGTTAAAAGCTACACAGAGCTCCCTCAGTTAGCTTAGTTAGTGCAGTGGTTGTGCTATGAATCATTCGAGAGGCATGTTGTTCAGCGGCAAGGAGATCATGTGTAGCGATGTACTCTGTCAACTAGTCACTGGGGATTTTCTTCAAGGCCTTAGACAGTGGGGAGAGAACTGAGATGGGCCTGTAGTTAGACACAAATGTCCCGTCCCCTGCTTTGATTATGGGAGCCATGTTAGCTTGCTTCCAAACATCTGGGAGGGAGCCGAACTGAAGGGAAAAACTGAACAATTTTTGAATTGGCAGAGCCAACTCACCAAGGCCATTTTAAGCAGTTTCATGTCCACTAAGTCTGTAGCAACTCTAGTTTTAGTAGTCGACTTTTGCAGGTATTGTCATCTGTTTGTGGGGCACCCATTCTGAAGTAGAATTTAGGTCTAGATGTGCCAAGGGGGGCAAGGAGGTCAGGAGCAACAGGCAATGTACCAGTTGGCAAGTCTTTCGCTGTATTTACAAAGAAGATTCAAGATTTTTTTAGGAAATGCATGGACATTCACATGAAGTATCACATTTAAAACACTGCCCTAAAAATAATCTCCATATATTTTATACATTTAGACATCAACAAGCATTACTGTTTATATATCTTTTAACACATTAAAATTACAAAGACAGAACAGCACCTTGTTTGCAAAAGGTGCCACTTCATATATGATTCTCTTGTCACTCAGGGCATTAAAACATGTAAATTTAGCATTATTAGTTGCAAAATACTTATTATATGAGTGGTTCAATCCATAATTCATGTTCCTTCACAAATACTTGACAATCTATCTGTAACCTTCCCCCCCTTAGTTGGGGCTTACTAGTAATGCCTCCTGCCATCTGGTACTGCCAGTTCTGGGCTCCTTGTGCCCTTGAAGTGCTTCTGCCAGCCTTGGTATGCAGCTATTTTATGTAGAGGTGGGAGAGTCCTTTACATGTCCTTTAGCTCTGCATCTGCATCTATGCTCAAGCAATGTGTTCCGACTTCTGGGATCCCAGTGCACATGTGCAAAGTTTGGACACGCGTTATTATAACAGAGGAATGTGACATTGTATTTAAATGTATGGATGTTTAAAGTGCACACTGTTTCTTTAAGAAATGCTTAGACCTAGCAGCAAATGTATTTTGCCTGTTTGCAGGGGACTTAGCGCTATGGCACTAGTGACAGACAAGTAAGGACTCTGCCTGAGCCCATTCATCAACTGGACGACAGTACAGAGGGTTAGCTATTAGACTGTATAATCTTTATTTGTTAAAATTGCTTGATTGATTTGCAGATGGACTTAAATCCTGGGACTAGTTATCAATTGTTTACATGGATGCCACCTTGAAAACCTCTGACCCTGCGCAGACCAATCGTGAATCATGGAGCTTCATGGACTGCAGCTATGGCTCCTTGGTAAGGGGTGTAAACAATGTTCTTGGCGCCTTTTCATTTCACCATTCACCTATCTAACTAGCTTCACGCATATTAATTTCTGTTATGGACAGCTGTATTGTTCAGTGGAACTGTGAGCGATTCTGCTGAGACTTTAAAGGAAAAGCAGCTCAGAGAGTTCTGGCAGAGACTGACTGGAGAGAGGTAGGTCTCCAAAAGTGTGAGACAAGATCTGCTGAGCCTACACTACTGATCCTGCATGCAGCCAAGATTCATCTCCTGTGTCTGGGAGCACCAGGGACTAGGTGCTCTGGACTGTTTGTTAAGTGAATCCAGTGCTGCTGGAAAGAGAAATCCCTTCAGCCAGTTAGGGTTGGAAGCTGAATCTCAGCCAGTGTTCAACAATGTGCCAGAGACTGAAGCAGCATCGGAACAGCCCTTTGATTCCTGAAGTCAGGGAAGCCAGAGAGAGAGAGAGAGTAAAGATTACCGCTAGAGTGGAAACCTGTTGAGAGACTGTTTGAGCTGCCTGTCAAAGTGTGTATCAAATCTGCCACTACAGTGAGTTTGCTGTGCTTGCAGAAACTGAGAGACTGTTTGAATCCCAGTTGGGAAGGAGACTGTTTGCCAACCAGAACAGTTTGGGGGGTCGACCCCAGCAGTGCTACAGCCCTTCATTGCTGATCACCTCCCTTGGAGGGGAGTGGGGCCCTGGTCCTTGAAACTGGCCAAATCCAGCATCCACTTAGAGGCATCCTGAAGGGAACAAGTTGCAAGAGCCTTCAGTCACCTGAAGGGGCAAGCTGCCAGACTTCAGTCTCAAACCCCACCATTGCCTATGCAAACCCCACCATTGCCTATGCTGCCATTGCAGAACCCAGCCCAACTTCAACGACCTTCAGTCGCTGATCCTGTTCAGACACTGGGGCTGTTAAACTGCAAAACCATGAGTACAGGCAGGGCCTGCCCTGTCCAGGAAATAGGCAATACCAAGTTATACAAATGTACAAAACAAATCCTTTTCACAGGGCCAGTCCACGACAATGATTGTAGGCCTTCACTTGTCCTATTCTGGGTACCCAGATAGACTTATAGGGACACTGGTACCAGTGGGGAGGTGAGCCTTACAGTTGGGGGTGGGCACTGTGTCAATGTTGCATTACTGTGTTTTGGCATCATCAAATAATTTTATCTTTGTGAATCCCTTTCCCAGTAATAAACTTGTTATTGTTGCTACTGCATAACATTGTTTGTGAGCATATTATTGGCAATAGCCACTAATTGCATGCACTGTAGAGTATTAAACTGGTATTTGGTATTCTGTGTGTGTGTGTGTGGTGACTGGAAGGGGAGGTGGGTAGGTACAACATCCCTGGGGATTGTACCGTACTAATACATGGCCCACTATATTTGCTCTGGGTGGAGACAATGCACTATTATTTATTACCATTGGGAAAGAACCCTCCCCCCCTTTCCACCTGAACAAGTGCACAGGCCCCTCAACCTTGGTGAACCAGCAAGGCAGGGGTAGTAGCCTGTTGGTACATGGCGCCAAGGTTACACATCACTAGATGTTGAACAGTTATTAAACTCTCCTGTTTGTATGCACATTTAAAATTAAATCTTTTACAAGAATTATGATACAAAATATTTGGTAAATAACCCCATAAATCATCTAATGTGAATATGTAGAGAGCACTCCTAATGCACCTTTTTTTTTTTGCAAAAAGTAAACATTATTCAATTCCTGTGGTGAATTTTGTCCTACTGTAAACCTTTGCTATGTGTTGGCCATGTACCTTTTCTAGATCTTTCTGCATAAAGATATCCTTTACTCTTAATATTGATTCTGGCTGAAAACATTTTGACTGCAGGCAAGTTCTTTCTGACCATGTAAACTCTTTCTGGCCATTTATTTAATTATTTCAGGTTCAGATTAAATACTTTTGAGCCATAGGTTTGTTTACAAAGGTTCCAAGTCAGCTACAAAGATACAGAACAGTAAAAAATGGTCACAAGTAAACAATGAAAGGACAGCACATCAAAGGTTGCAGTTTATAGTACATTCACAATTGGTTACAATTTATAGTACATTTTGAGAGAGAGCATGATTTCGACAACTCTACATTAGTGTGGATTCAATGCTTTGTAAGATCTTGGGGTCAGAGACAGAGCCCAGGCTATGACATTTATAATGTAGAAAATAGGAGCAGCCAGGGGTGGCTTTGTCAAAAAAGGTGGGGGAAGAGACGGGGTAGGGGAATGGGAGGGGATGTGGTGTGCCAGTAGGGGGCTAGGTCCAGGGTTAACCAGGAGGAAACTAAATCAAAGATAGAGCTATAGTATGGCCGATTTTGATATACTGTACATTTGCATACATTCTCTCTGGCAAGATGGGAGCAGAACCCAGTTTTAAATGGACTAATCTTGCTATATCTAATTAGGTCGTAGGAAAGCCGTTGAGCCACCTTGGGTCCCAGTAGGATAGGGATCTTTGATCGATCGTGGTGCACTTAAAGGGCACCAGAATCCCCCCCACACACACACACACTTGGCCGTACTTCTGGTGTTCACGGTAGGTTGAGTGAGTTTAAATAAACTTGAGGTGGACTAAGGCATAAGGTCTAACATGGATTTTTTTCCCCAGCAGTCAAGCCGGGTATTTGTATTGGAGATGGATTGGGAGCCAACCAGTCTCTGTATATAGCACACACATATGAGTTTGATAGTCAGCCTCAAGGACCAGATGGCAGGCCTTATTAAGAAGGGTTTTTATCCTTTGAGAGCAGTATCCGAGCCAGCACTGTAGATCACCAGCCTATAGTCGATGATTGATAACACCGAGCAGCATGTGACCAGTTTCATTGCTTCTGAGGACATAGAATGTCTGTGCCCGTATAGAACCCCCAGCTTGGTATTAGCTGCTTTGATGACCTGATCAGTATGTGTAGAGAAGGTGAGTGTGTCATCTAGGTGGACACCTAGATATTTAAATGTGCAGACTTGCTCCAACAAATCACCATTGTGGCTGTGTAATAGTAGGGGGTCATGATTCTTCCTGTTTTGAGGCACCGTAAATAGCATGTTTTGTTTTTTTTTGTAGTTGAGTAATAGTTTATTCTGGGTGAACCAGGCTTCAAGCCTTTTTAAGTTGGACTGTAGTTCAGAGGTGATTGTGGACACTTCCCTCCCAGGTGCTGAGATGATCGTATCATCAGCATGGAGCACCATGCGTGCCGGACTAGTGGATGGTAGGGAGTTTATGAATACACTAAACAGGAGCGGTCCCAGAATCAATTCTTAAGGGACTCCAAGGCTCACTTCTCTTGGCTCTGAGTGCACACCCAAATGTTCACACATTGCGTCCTATGCAAGAGGTAGCTTTCAAACCAGGTAACAGAGTTTGCTGATAGACCAGTGGATAGGAGGCACTGTAGTAGGAGTTGATGGTTGACAGTGTCAAATGCCTTGGTGAGATCTATGAAGATAGACCCCGCTGCCATATATCTAATAATCCTAATTTTTTAATCTGATTATTTAATTTTGAAAAACAGTTGTTCTGTCTTTCATTTTTCTGTTCAAACTTTAATAACATGACATTCCAGCAACATTATGGGAGTCTATCATTGTCCATAAGGTGTCTTCTGTACCATAGTCTGATAGAGTTTATGATAATTTTTGCTTCTGTAGGAAGCATACCAGCTTCTAACCTAGTAAAGGATGATGCAGTATCCTTTGGTACATCCAGGGCTGATCTCAAAAAATGATTCTGTATTGTTTCTAAATTGACTGGCTTTACTACCATGCCCCACCCTTCGCTGCCATACAGACCCTGGCCTAGGGTTTTTTGCCTCAAAAGTAGATTTTGGTGCCTTAAATGAATTACTTGCAAACTGATATGCAAATCTGATTACTGCCAGTATATTTTTCTGTGAGAGATTTTGGGGATTTCCAATTCAAATATTTATCAAAGAAATTCCCAGATATCTAAAATCTGCCACTTCCTCAAAGATATGCCTTTTATTGGACATTGTTTATTATTTCTAGACATGTCTCCAAACACCATTATTTTAGTTTTGGCTGTATTTAATTCAGTTCTAACCCATATAAATGATCCATCATGATACTCAGCCCTCTTATTAGACCTATAGGTGTTTTAGATAGAATGATAGCATTATCTGCATACACCATTATTTTTATGTTTGCTTGCGCGCATGTGCAAGAAACATTATGCGACAGCTTAGGAGAGAAGCGGGTTGTGGAGGCACGGCACTGTGGCAGCCAAGGGAGGCACTGCATTCGGTGGCTTGGCAGTGGTGGACCAATGGAGGCACAGTGTGCCGATGACACTGGTCTCCAAAAGTGCCACCAAGTACAAATGTTTTCGCCACAGCAATCAGGGGCTGCCTCGTCATTGCAGCGTCAGTCATTCTGCTACATGAGGGTGTGACCCGTCATTGCTGGGCGGAACATTGGTACTGTAATATTGTTTCTGAACATGGCAGTGGCTTGCCGCCATGTCCACAAACAATATTACTTATCCCCCAGTGCCGAGGGGGTGCCCAATCCCCCTCGGCAGCATGTGTCCCCCCACAACAGTGTGTGTGTTTGCAGATGGGGCCCCAATCCCCATCGACTTCAGTCCCATGTGAGTTAAGGTTGCCGATGGCGGGAGCCCACTCCCCGTCGGCATAATCTCCCCTCCCAGTTAGATTTGCTGATGGGGAGCCCACTCCCCGTTGGCATAATGTCCTCCAGAACAAACCTAGGTGTGTGCGGGGGTCCCAATCCTTGGCTATTGCCTCCCTGTATATGCCGATGGGGTGCCCAATCCCCATCGGCCACAGTCACCCCACAAACACACTAGGTTGGCATGCTGGGAGCCCACTGCAGCATGCCAAATGTCTATAAATGTCCCTGTTAAAAACAAAACTGTCCCGACATTTTTTTATTTTCTTTTCTCTTGTAAAGCAAAAAGGTCCCTCGTTGAGTCGGTGGCCCCTTCCCAAACCGCACCACCTCTGCGCACCTGCCTCCCCATCCCCCTCACCCCATACTTACCTCCGGGCCTGGTGTGATGATCTTAAGTGGACCGAGAACATGTCTGCACTCTTCAAAGCCGACCGCGAACTGAGGAAATGCCGGTAAGCTGTATAATGGCATAAATAGGGTTTTTCAACTTTGATGCATATCTCAGGCATTTTTTGGAATTTTGGCACCAAAATTTCAACATAGGGTTTTTGGGACCACTCCTCATGAATTTTGCCACTGTCATGGCGTTATTCTGTCCCAAAAGGTGATTTTGCGGTCACTGCGCGCTAATCACCTTTCAGGACCGATTAATGAAACAACAGTACCAGTGTTCATGGGGTGGGCTCTCAAAAAGTCTATGTTGTAAATTGGTGGGAAAATTCAAAAATGACTATTTTAGAATGTCGTTCATAGTTGCTACACACGTCTCGTAAGTTTGCGAATTTGCAATATTTTCGCTCCAGATTTTCAACATTGTCATTTTTCCACACCTC
This sequence comes from Neoceratodus forsteri, assembly GCA_016271365.2. NCBI lineage: Eukaryota > Metazoa > Chordata > Ceratodontiformes > Ceratodontidae > Neoceratodus > Neoceratodus forsteri. The sequence continues at coordinate 897,848,896 of CM057455.1, forward strand.
TTATGAACAGTATAGCTGTCATTTTTCACATCCTGGCCAAAATGTGTTTTCGCACTTTAGGAGCAGAATAGCGCAGTCGCTGTGGGAAATCAGTGTTCGGGATGCATGAAGAAAATCACAGTGACACTGTTCATGAACAGAGGTCCTAAAATGTCTATGCTGAAAATTTTGTGATGAAAGTCTATAAAATGAGTGTGTTACGAGCGTGCGTTGCGCAGTTTCCACGCATGCTCGTAACTTCACGAATTTGCAATATTTTCACTCCAGATTTTCAACATTGCCATTTTTATGCACCTCCTTATGAACAGTACAGCTGTCATTTTTCACATCCTGGTTGAAATGTGTTTTCACACTTCTGGAGCAGAATAGCTTGGTCGCTGTGGGAAATCAGTGTTTGGGACAGATGAAGAAAATCACAGTGACAGTGTTCATTAGCAGAGGTCCTAAAATGCCTATGTTGAAAATGTTGTGATGAATGTCCATAAAATGACTGTGTTACAGCGTGTGTTGCGCGATTTCCATGCACTCATAGCTTAGCACATTTTATGTATTTTCCTCCAGATTTTCAACATTGCCATTTTCCTGCACCTCCTTATGAACAGTACAGCTGTCATTTTACGTCCTGGCCGTAATGTGTTTTGCGCTTCCGGCGCAGAATAGCGTTGCTGTGGGAAATCAGTGTTCGGGACACATTAAGAAAATCACACTGACACTGTTCATGAGCAGATGTCCTAAAACGCCTATGTTGAAAATTTGGTGGTGAAAGTCCATAAAATGACTGTGTTACGCACATGCGTTGCAGAGTTTCCACATATGCTCAGAAGTATGAGCATTTCTAATAGTCCCACTACAGATTTTCAGCATTGCCATGTCTTCATACCTCCCTATGGATGGTAGAGCTGTCATTCTTCACATCCTGCCCGATCTGTGTTTTCGTACATGTGGCGCAGAATGGAACTGTCGCTATTGGAACTCAATGTTTGGGACACACCTACAAAATCACACTGCCACTCTTCATGAGAAGAGGCCCCAAATGTTTTCATGACGTGGGGTCACAAAAAGGCCATGTTGAAAATTTGTAGTGCAAATACCAACAAACGCCCAAGGCATTAGGGTTTCTAACCATAACATCCTACCCTGTACAGACTGGCAGGCATCGGGGTGTGCCTTTGGATTGCCAACTGTACTATTCATGCCATCCCACCCCAACCCCCCCCAGCCACTGACAGGCATCAAGGTTTACCTTGAACTCTTCAGCCCCAGACTTCACCCCATTCTCCTATGCTGCACTCATTTCACCATATGTACTTATGGAATAGGGTGACTGTAAAGCCAAACACCCTACGGCACACCTCAACACGTGTCAATGTCTGCAGAATAGAGTGAGGTGACATGGCATGACCGTCATGGGTGCCGACCCAAACACTTGCCCCCATGCCTGTCCGTCTCCACAGAATGGAGGTGGGGTTGGCATGAAGTTCAATATCTCACTGCCATTCCTATTCTGCATCTGTATAAACTCCTACATTTCCAATGCTAATACCAGCAAGCAAACATTCGGCATTGACAAATGCTTGTTATCCCCATGCCATTCATGACCAGTGGAAAAGTGTCCATCTTATCCAGACAGTCTATTGGGCTTTCTATATAAAGGTTAAATAACAGTGCAGCAAAAATGCACCCTTACTTAACACCTTGTTTAATGTTAAAATGAGCTGTGCTTGCACCATCTTTTGAAATTTTAATTCTGGCACTATTATACGTATGCAACATTTTTAATAATTTCAGCAAACGTGCATCAGTATAACAAGATTCAGTCTTATTCCACAATATAGTTCTGCTGACAGAGTCAAAGGTTGCTTTTATATCCATAAAGCACACATAGATTTTCCTTTTTGTTTAGCAAATGGCTCCATATAATTTAATTCAGAGTAATTACAATATCCAATGTACTGTGATTTTGGTGGAAACCACACTATAAGCCAAGAGATCAAATTATTATCCCCCACCCATGAATCTAAATATGACAATAATATTCCAGAATTATTTTTTTGCAATAGACAAAAGTGTTGTATGTCTATAGCAGCTGGGATTGCTCTTGTCACCTTTCTGAATAAAAACACTAGTATGCCTCAGTTCCATTCATCTGAAATTCTAATTTCTTTATTTATTATTGTAAATACATGTGCCAACAATTGTGCCCAAAATTCTATGTTAAAATGAAATACTTCGGCGGGGACATTGTCATAGTCGGCTGCTTTATTACAGGGTTGTGCTCGAATGGCTAATTTTATTTCTGCCGGTCTGATTGGAACCCATTGGGGCAAGTCATCTGTACTTGAGCTCTCTGTGCCTTCACAATCTATGTTGACATCATTATCAGCATAATAATTATACATAGTTTTAATGTGATTAAGCCACTTCTCTCCAGTAATAATTGCACTAATGTTAAACCTTCTACTGTCTTTAGAACACCTGTATACGACAAGTGAACAGAATACCTCTATGTCCTTATTGTAAATCGCTGTCTGTCATTCTGACCAAAGATGTTCCTTGTAACCCTTTTTCTTAGCTTGAGGTACAGACCTGTACACCTGTTTTTGTTTTTCTGTTTTTTTTAAGTGCAATTCTTAAGTTGATGTCTTGGTGTTTAGCTATCTGTCTCCCAAATTTGTGTTATTTGTGATTTGAGCTGGCAACATTCAGAATCAAACCAAGAACTGGCCTTGCCTACCCGGCACTTACTTTGTCTTCTTTCTGATGGTGATAGCATTTTTGCCAAATTCCACATAAGCAGGGAATATTCTGAATTTATGTCTATGGGCTTTATGTGCCTACAACCGAGCATTCAATTAATGCTAAAAATTCATTTAGGTAATCAGAGACCATAACTTTGGATAATATTTTTTGTGAACTCATTCCATTTAATTCTCTTCACATAAATGATGCACCTGCTGTTTTAGCTTCTTGTTCTAGTGCATAGTTTAAAGAATTTCTTTTAAAATTGCAGCTAGTAATCCACTTAAGGGGAAAGTGGTCACTGTTCCAGATTTTCATTATTTCTACAGAATTTACCCTACTGCAAGTATAAGCATCTGTGATACAAAGATCAAGTAAACTTCCTCTTGCTGTTGTTGAAAAAGTAGGTTTGCCTCGCCAGTTACCCTTAACACAGCCATTTAAAATACATAATACTTGTCTTGCACAGAATTTTAATAAAGTTTCCCCCTCTTTTATTTCATTTTTTATCCTTAGATTGTCTGATAGGAATGCAAAGACCATCATCCAAGTTTCATTCTGGGAACTTCTCTTCCACTTCTGTACCAAACATGGAGTTAAAATCTCCTGTTGTAACTAACAATAAACTTGGGAATTTTGTTTCCAAGCTCATACTACTTAATTTGATGTTCTTAAGGATTCTATCATAATCCCTGACATTCAGAGACAATGGACTATATACAGTATAAATTGCAATAAGAACACAACCCCATCACCACACACATGAAATAAGCATTATAGTTGTTAATACTAATCATGTTGCATTGAGGCTGGATCTAATTGGGATTAATAACCCACTCTTAGGTTGAAAGGTTCTTCCCCAGTTGCTGATGTGCACCAGGACTCAAATCTCTCCAGAGGTTGGAGTCCTGTTGCACATTCCCATGTTTCTTGTAGAATTATCATGTCATTTTTAGACACCTCATTTATCCAACTTTTATCCTGAGGAAAGAGTTGAAGAATGCTGTGATGGCCTTAGGGTTGATGGTGTCACAGCCATTACCTTTTAGTATGGTAGTGGTGTAACGGTTTTTCCTACCAAGAACCCCCATTGATATTATCCCATAGCCTCTCAAGATCATAGCAGGTTTCTTGAAGTCTCATTTTTCATTTGTTGCTTTTAACTTTTCTAGTGGTGGATTTGCAGTGGTTCCTTACTTCCTTGTATTTCAGCAAGTGCTGATGGGAGCCAGTATATCTATACAGGCCCACTTTTTATCCCCATCTTTGAAAAGAGCATGCAGTTCAGGGCCTAACCAGTGATTGAGTCTTTCTGATTCTTTTCTTTTTAGAGGGCAAATAGATCACATGCTTTTGAAAGGTTTGGAAGAAGTAATCAAAGGCATGATGGATGTCTGGGATGCAGACAAGAAATTGCCAGTCAATTTGATCAAGGCAACTTTTAAACTCAAGGTGGTTCCCTCTTCAATGTTATGAGTAAATACAAATGTTGGTAGTGGCCTCTGTCTCCTTGCAGTCCAGGAGCAATAGATTGCGGAGTGATCACTAATTATGTCAGCAAGCACCTCCAGTCAGTTTAGTTTATCTGGGTGAGATACCAGTGTCTCAGAGAACCATTTGTGGTCTGTGGGGGGGACATAATAACCTGACTGAAATAGAATTTCTCAGGGTTTCAGTTCAGGTTGTTTATATGCTCAATGAAAGAGTTAAAGCCTAGTTCAACCCAGCCAGGGGGAATGTAAGCAACTTCTACAATTAGATTTTTGCTTCTGTGGCCTAGTTTGCTATTGGTGACCATTATCCTGAGTAGAGAGCATAGAGGCCTGTAGGTGATCCTTGATGTATAGGAGGCATTCCTCTCTCCACTTACCAACCCTGTCCTTCCTAAGGAATGTATAGGAAGGGAGCACAATCCTATTGTCCAATATAGCCAGGATTGTGGGACAGCAACCACTTCAGGGTTTTGGTTAGCATTGAGGGCTCAACTCATCAAACTTAGGGAGTAGGCTGCCCACACTGTTGTTCAGCAGTCAATAAAACCCTGTGATGCACTTTACTTGTAGGGGCATTTAAAGGAGATGGGCTGGGTCAGGGTGAATGGAGCCCAGGAGCAGTATTAGTTAGACAGTGGCATTTCTCATTATTGCAAAAGCATGCTTAACTCTCATTTAATAATCTATTTTCCTTATGGTGGCCTTTTTCCAGGGCCTAGTGACACAGGCAGCAACATTCAACTTACAAGGTGATCCACTTAGACAATGACATTTTATGTGGCTCACCAACAAGGAAAGCAGCATTGTCTAACAGGGTGGACAACCCAGGCCTACAGGGAACAGTGGATGTACCAGATGGCACATCGAATACATGGGTTGCTGCTGATGTATACCTTTGTAGTACATTGTCTGAGTTAGACAGGACATTGACAGGTCTTGAATTGTGGACTGGTATAGTCCTCAGAGAACATATAGAACATAGATGAGCCACATTTTTCCAGACATCTTTAGTCTCTGGCCCTGTCCCAGCTGACTCTGTCTTCTCCAGATAAACATGCCACTAGATAGATAGGGTGGGCCACCCACTTACAGTATAGGGTTAACCAGATAGGGAGGACCACCAACTCACAGTATAGAGGTCACCCAGGTAAGGAGGACTACTGATTTTTATTTTAGGGTCACCCATATAGGAAGGACCACCAAGTCTCAATTTAGAGGTCACCCATATAAGGAGGAAATGTTACTGCTTCTTCCTGGCTGCATTTATATCATATTCAGAGCCAGATTGCTGTCTCAGGTCAGTGGGGAACTTGGAGATAGCAAAAGGCTCCTGCACTTCCTGAAATTATATTTTAATATTTAAATAAAGTTAAAAGGAAGTGGCTAAAGTTTGTGGTTTATGTTGTTCCAGGAATCAATAGCGCTCACTTTGTTCATTACATGCACTGTAGCTGGTCATTTTGGTATAGGGGAAGCCACTGCACCTTCCCAGAAGTGTCTGTATAGTTATGTGATAGATTGTTTAGTTTGTATCTATATTTACTTTTTAGGAGATTAGGGCTGAATGAACCGTGCATTAGAACCTTTACTGAAATATTCCCCTTCACCAAGGACAAGGTTATTTTAATGTGAATATTTGTAGTCACACTATTAAAAAGCTTACACTTTTGTCATATTTTTTAACAACTTGTTTAACCTCAAAAAGCTTAGCTGAGATACAACATCTTGCTGTCAGTGAAGTCCAGCTTGTACCCATTTCAACAAGTGGGGGGGCCGGAGCACTGGGGGATTAATTAACGTGCTCAAGATCACACAGTGAGTACTGTATTTGGCTTTGGAAGTTTGAACTTTTTTCACAGTTTCCAAGTTGGTGTTCTAATGACTAGACCACCCTTTCTCTAACTTGAAACTGGCTAGGCTTGTTTAGAAACATAGAAGTTGACAGCACATAGGGACCACAAGGCCCATCCAGTCTGCCCATTTCTTTTTCTACCTTATGAATGTACCATCGGCCTTTGCTCTGTCAATGGCCTATCTATTCATACTCATCTGTATTGCTCCCTTATGCCTATCCCATGCCTGTTTGAAGCCCTGCACTGTATTCATATCTACCACTTCCTGAGGTATGCCGTTCCATGCATTCACCACCCTTTCTGTGAAAAAGAACTTCCTCACATTACCCCTTAATCGGCCTCCCTCTAATCTCATGCTGTGTCCTCTTGTCCTGTTATTTTTCATTTATTGAAACATGTTAGACTCTTTCACCTTGTTAATGCCCTTAAGATGTTTGAATGTTTTGATCATATCGCCTCTCTCCCTCCTTTGTTCTAGGATATACATATTGAGCTCCATTAATCTGTCCTCATATGTTTTCTGATGCAGTCCCTGCACCATTTTGGTTGCCCTTCTCTGGACTGCCTCAATTTGTTTAATGTCCTTCTGAAGGTGCAGCCTCCAGTACTGCATGCAGTACTCCAGATGGGGCCTAACCAGTGTCTTGTAAAGAGGGATTATTACCTCCCTCTTCCGACTTGTGATACCCCTACTAATACACCCCAACATCCCTCTAGCCTTACCTACTGCTTTAGTGGTCTGCTTGGATGATTTCAGGTCATCGGTGATGATGACCCCCAAGTCTCTTTCTTCCGTTGTGACTGCTAGCAACTCCCCTCCCAGCTTATAGGTGGCTTCAGGGTTTCTCTTCCCTATGTGCATGATCTTGCACGTCTTTGCATTAAACCCCAGCTGCCACTCTTCTGACCATTTTGCTAGTTTATTCAGATCTCTTCTCATTCTGCCCACTCCATCTGGATCATCTACTCTGTTGCAGATCTTGGTGTCATCTGCAAACAGACAAACCTTACCATCAGTCCATCTGCAATGTCACTGGCGAAGATATTGAAGAGGACTGGCCCCAGGACTGATCCTGAGGGTACCCCACTTGTGACTTGCATCTCTTCTGACTGTATACCGTTTACCACCACTCTCTGTTTTCTGCTCATCAACCAGTTTGCCACCCAGTTGATCAACTTCTGACCCACCCTGAGCCTATCCAGCTTATTTTGTTTTTATATCATCCTTATTTTTCTCACCTGCAGCCACAGTCCTGCTAGTTTTCCAGTCACGCTCCTCCTTCACCACCAAACCCAAAGCTTGATGTGCCCAGCTGGCATGTGCAGCTGTACCATTGAAACAAGCCCCCATGCCCCCATGCCTGGCCAGGATCAATACCGGCAATGCCTAATTCCAGGCATCGTCGGCTGGTGAAGCTGCGCCATCAAGCTGCCACCGGACTATGCTGGCATTTTTACCCTGTTTTTCCTTCCGATGGAGCACAGATGTGCAATGACATCCATGCACAATGTGCAGATGTCTGCCTTGCTCTCCCTCACTTGGCACCCACACATCTGTAGTACTCCAGACGTCCTTGGGACCACCAGAGCACAGTGTGCATCCCACCTTTCTCCAGGACTAGGAGAGCTGTCATCAGATGCTCAATCCTAGTCCTTTCCTGCTGACCCTGATGACCGGGCTCATTCCCAACCCAGGTCGCCGGCGTGGAGAGAGGTGTGGCGTCCAGCACCTCAACCCTCAGTGCCACCAGACCAGGCCCTACTCAGCTTATTAATCAATCTTCTATGTGGAACAGTATCAAAAGCTTTGCTGAAGTCAAGGTGGCGACATCAACTGCTCCCCTTGGTCCACCACTCTGGTTACCCAGTCAAAGAAATCTATGAGATTAGTTTGACAGGACCTTCCTTTGTAAACCCATGCTGTCTTGTATCCTGTGCTTCTATGGATTCCAGGTGTTGCTATCCTCTCCTTAAGAAGTGCCTCCATAATCTTGCCCACTACTGAGGTAAGACTGATTGGTCTGTAGTTCCCTGCCTCCTCCAGCTACCACTCTTGTGGAGTGGGATCACATGAGCCCTTATCCAGTCTTCTGGGACCTCTCCTGTGCTCAGAGACTCACTAAACAGTTCTGATAATGACTCTGCTAGTTCCACCCTTAGCTTCTTTAGTATCCTGGGATGTATGCCATCAGGTCAGATTGCCTTGTCGACCATGAGCCTATCGAGCTCTTGTAGGACCCTTTCTTTTGTGAAGGGACTAGTGCACACCTCCCTCACCCCTGTGTCCATGGTGTTGAGCTATGGGCCCTGCCCTTCCTTCCTCCTCAGTAAATACTGAGTAGAAGTACAGTATCTATTTAGGATAGATGCTTTTACATGGTCATCCTCCTCACATGCCTCCTTATCCCCTTTGATCTTAGCAATACCCCCTCTGGACTTTCTCCTTTCACTAATGCTTCTATAGAAAGTCTTGTCACCTTCTTTTACTGTTTGTGCTAGTGTTTACTCAGTTTGGGCCTTTGCCTGCCTTACTGCTTCCTGTTTCCTTAGGAAAGTTTGGTATGCCTCCTATCTTCATCCTGCGTTCCCTTATATTTCCTAGAGGCCATCCTTTTGTCTCTGACCTTTTCTGCTACTGTTTTGAGAACCAAAGTGGTTTCCTTCTTCTTTGCACTTCCTTTTCGCTAACACAGTGGGATGTTACTTCAAGTAGTGCATCTGTAGTACTTGCCCACTTTGCCTGTACCCTCTCACCTGTGTTTCTTTTGACAGGGCTGGCTTAATCTGTTGGCCATCTTATCAAAGTCAGATCCTCTGAAGTCCCATATTTTGCCTTGGAATGGGATGAGTTAGTTCTAGTGGCCAAATTGAACCACACCATGTGATGGTCACTGGCCCCTAGGCAATCTTCTACCTGGAGATCTGTGATCCTTTCCCTGTTAGTCAGTACTAGATCAAGGATAGTCCTGTCTCTTGTGGGTTGTTGTACCAGTTGTTTGAGGCCCTCCCCCTGCAGGGAATCCACCATGTGTCTAGTTCTGGCAGATGTTCCTGCTGGTATTGTCCAATCTGTATCTGGCATGTTGACATCTCCCAATATCAGAACCTCCCCTTTAGCTGTCATGTTTTGTATATCTTCTAACAGTAATGTGTCTCTGTCTTCCCCCTGGTCTGGAGGCCTGTAGACAACCCCAGTTCATATGGTTGTCCCATTTCCTGTTTCCTGGGTGACCCACAGTTCTTCTGGCTGCTTATGTGTATTCTGAATTTCTGTAGCTTTGATATTTTCATTGACATAAAGGGCTACTCCCCCTCCCCCCGCATTTTGCACCTCGGTCTTTTCTGAACAGTACATAGCCAGGTACTGAAGTCTTGTAAGTGTGGTAACTGGTAAACCATGTCTTGCTAATGGCTACTATGTCCAGTTTAGCCTCTGTCATTATTGCATGCAGGTCTGGGATCTTGTTTCCCAGACTGCAAGCATTTGTGTACATAATTTTCCATTGGTCAGATTTCAGTGTTTTAGTTGTTGGGTGAGGTCTGGCATTTCCCCTATGCATTATATGGGGAGCTGGACCTTTTTCCTTAGCTGGTGATGCAAATGAACTACAAACATGCTGAACTCCTGTTTGACCACTAGCTGAGGGGGGAGGGGTGTTCTTCCCATTCAATGTAGGTCTGCTGCGCCCTCTCCCCATTTGCTAGTTTAAATGTTCTGCAAAGACATCAAACTTCTGCCCCAATGCACTGACTCCCTCCTTAGTCAGATGCAGTCCATCAAATTTAAAGAACTTTCGCTCCCAAAACTGTTGCCAGTTCCCTACAAATTTGTGTCATTTTTCCTGGCACCAGCCCTTGAGCCACATGTTTAGCTCCTCTATCTCCCCTTCTCTGACCTTCTGTCCATCTACCTCCCTGTCCCAGACTGGCAGGATCTCAGAGAAGGAGATGCCGGATGAAATGGATGATAGTTTGTCACCCAGCCTGGTCAGGTGTTCCTTGGTCTCTACAACCAACTGGCTAATGAGACTGTTAGTCCCTATGTGTACCAGGATGTCAATGTTTTGTCCTGCTTCCTGAACAATTTTAGCAATGCAGTCAGTGTCTCTCCATGCTGATGTACCTGGGAGACATCTGACCATTACTCCTGGCTGGAGATAGGTATCAACTCCATGAATCATGGAGTCTCCTATGATCAGAAGTTTTTTGGATTTCCTTTTTGCTTTTTTTGTTTTGGTTCCTGGTTTGGGTGAGTTTTGTTGTGCTAGCTCCTGTGCTGCAGTGTCCTGCTCTGCAGTGTCCTCTGCCCCTTTGCTTGATTTTGGAGATAGAGGCAGATATCTTTTTTGTAGTTTTTATATGGTTTGTGGAGGTGATATGTTGGAGAGCCCCGAGTGATGGTCCACCCTATTTGCCCCTTCTAACCACCTGCCAACCTCCCGGACCAACTACCCTCTGCGGTCAAGGTTCTTCTGTTGGATGTTAGAGAAATGGTGCGCAATTCTTATAATATATTTCCTCTTGAATATGCAATTTGATGTGCACAATCTCTGCCCATGCTGCCTGGAGCTGAGCCCTAAGATCTCCAATAGCCCAGCATGTAGGACAGTGTCTTAAATCCTGTAAAACTGCCCTTCTGAAAAGTGTTCCGTGGTACCTGCAGTTAATGATATCCATTGCAGATAAGTTGCTGGGTTTATAACCTGGTCAGAGTAATTAGAAGGAAGAAACTGAAAGCAAAAAGTTTGATTTTGTGTTTTGTTTGTTTGTTTTTGTATAACTTGTTATAACAAGTTAAATTACTAGTGCTGCTATAAATGAGATCACTGTGTGGATACCCCTCTGATCTGCTGCTTCCTGCTTTGCTACAGGAAATGTCATGACTGTGCTACCCTATAAAAGGAGTGTAGTGTGGGGTGGTTGGGGATGGGGGTGGGTGGCTGGGCCCTTCCCCTGCCGAAAAAGAAGAACCACGGACGAAAGAAACAAGGAGGTAAGAGCAGAAACAATCAGCCAGCAACAAATGCAGTAGCCTTGAAAGCTTATCCTAATGATAGATAAAACTGTAAAACCTGTAAAGCACCACCTGTAATAATTTCACAAACGATATACCCTGTAAGAAACACTTTGCCACAGAGAAAAATAAAGCAGTAAAAGAAGATATACCTTGCAAAAGACAATTTGAATCAGAAGATTACAGCAGTAATCTGTAAACACACACCTGTAGGCACACCCTGTAATAATGCAGCAGAAGGTATACCCAGCAACAACAATTTGAATCAGAGGAAAATAAAGCAATAAAATGTTAGCAACAAACAGTAACAATCCCTGTAAGTACAAAATAAAAATAACAACACACAGTAACTCTGCCTAGCCAAAAGAAGCCTTAATCCTTTTCCTTGCTCTGGTAAAGTTCTTTGCTCTGTCCTTTCAAGGAACCTAGAAGAGAAGAGCTCAGGTGAAGCTAGGTGCCTTGGCCTGCAAACCTAGTCTTCCACATCTACATTACATTCCCAGAAGCCACCTGGAAGAGTTATCACCTGGGAGGAGCATAGGAGACCCCCATGTGAGCAGTTAAATTTAGGTCTCAGTCAACTGAGTTACCATGATGGGGTGCTGAGCTTAATCATTTGATTCAATCTGTATTAAGGGGTCCAAAGTATCCTGATGGCTTTGAGTTTTGTAGTATACTGAGAGTACAGTACTAATTTATTTAGTACGTCCTGTTACCTACCACAAAATATTCCACAGTGCAAAAGAATTAGCTGCTGCAAAACTGGTGACTAAGTAAGTAATAAACCACTCCAGAGAGTGGTTTAAAGGGTTTGAGATACCTGCGGCAAGAGGACACAAAGCAAAATGTTAAGTGTCCTACCCTTTAAACTGCAGTCTGGAGTGGTTTATTACACTTAAAAATATTCTTGAATGGCCTGTGTGCAACCTGTGTACATTGCAGATGTAATAAATAGGCAAACACAGTTGGATGAGTGCAACAGAACAGTGAAGTTATGCTTTCTAGTGTTAGTAGTGATTAAATAATCCCTTCTGGCTCCTTTAAGAGCAGTTTGAATTGCTGCATCTGCAAGTGGTGATGGTTTTAGCTGCTGATCTTCACCTATGTGCTGCTGTGTGAGTGTAGCACTGGTACTGCTAATTAGAAGCTAAAACACCTACGGCAGAGGTTCCATTTTGAAGAGAGGGAGAAAGAGAGAGAGAGAGAGAAATGCATGCAGCTTGGTTTTAAAAGCTGTTGAATACATGTAGGGATTTTTAACACAGGTGGCTAGTACTGAGGTTTCCATTAGTGCTACAATGCGAATACAACAGGTTAAACCACTGTCAGGTGATGTGTTCTGGCCAGTGAAGATTCTATATTCTTTTCCTAGATAGAATATACCACTGTATTGCTCCAGCTGCTTCACATACAGTGCCTTTGATGAGCTTGTGATATACTTCTTAATGTGCCCTTCTTGCTGTCCCACAGTGTGAGTGGTACAGAAACACGGAGCCATCCTTGTAAAGAAAATGAATGGTAGCAGGAGGTAATGTGGGGAAAGAGATGTACTGTAAAGTAGGGGTGCATAACTGAGTAATGAATAATCATTCCCACATACCACAAATAATAGCCTACTAGTTATTTGGGAACAAAAAATAAACAGCAGAGCCACTATTTGTGGTGACTGGCATTCAGCCAAAGCCATAGCAAAAAGCATAAAAACCTCTCCCCATTCTCCTCATCCTTTCCCTGGTCCCCCAGAGAGACTGCCACCAATAAAAATATTTAATTATCAGCTCTTGGCACTCTGGCAGGAACCAACAGGGTTTTTTGGGCTCACACCAACCCTAGCCTGATTCTCCTGTCCTCTTTTAAATATTGTGTTTGTATTCCTTAGCCCTCTGTGACCCCTTACCATGATTGGTTGGGGGAGGAAGCTAGTGTTTCAACCTGGAAACCACTATATTGCAGGCTAGACCAGTCAGCCCCCACTCCCGCCTTGTCCCTCGCTCAGCCCACAGCCACCACTGAAATGAGTTGGTGTAAAGTTCACCTACTGTCCACTGTCCATTCTGCATGGTTAGTAATAGAGTAAATCTGATGCCATTCCATACAATGATTATTTAATATAATGTAGAATCAGTCCATCGCTGATCCAGCTAAGACTGCCATGAAGGAGCATGCGATCATGAGAACGGAGTGTGGTAGAGGCATCAAAGTGATGCTGTTGGATGCATCTCATCACTATGATGCTCCTGCACCACCTGTTCTCCCACAACCATGTGCTCCCTCCTGGCAGTCTTATTGGATTGGTGATGGACAGATCCTAAACTATATTGCATAATTATAGTATGGAATGCTTTCAGACTTAGATTTACTGCATTTCTTACCAGGTGGAAAGAACACTGAGCAGAAGGAGAACACCGCAGTTACTCATCGCAGCGAAAGCTGTGGGTGGGTGATGGACACAGCAGGAGGGAGCCAACTTGGCTAGCTGAAATACAGTAATTGCCAACTTGCTACACTAGCCCCCTCCAATCAAGGTAAGAGGTCGGGGGAGCAATGAAATTTAACAATAATTTTTTAAAAGAATCGGGAACTTGGGCTGGGATGAAGGTGAGCTTAAAAAGATGTTGTCAGCTCCTGGTAGAGTCCCAGAAGCTGACAATTTAACATCTTTGTTGCTAGCTAGGAGGCAGTATAGCACAGTGAGTTAAGGCTCTGAGATGCAGATCTGGAGACCTGGATTTGAATCCCATAGCCACCTAGGAGCATGCTGTGTGATCCTGAGCAAGTCACAACTTCCTTGTGTTCCCAGGTTGCATCTGGAAACAAGCTCCGGCTTAGTGTGCTACTCCTGGTTAAACAATGTTCTCTTTCCCTTTTTAGCAGTCTCTGGGGCACCAGGAAAAGGTGGATGTGGGTGGGAAATGATTGAAATAAGCAAGGAGGGTGGCCAGGAGATTAGCCCCAACTGACAGATGGTGAGATAGGGCCATTTTATGGATCCCCCTACATACTGTACAGCCGAATATCATTTGTATAATTGAAGATAGTGAACCTCTGCATCAAGTAGGTTAAGCAAAAGTTAAAGAATGAAGAGACCACTATGGTTCTCCGAAGAGGTAGCAGAAAAGGTAAAGGCTAAATAGATAGCATTCAGAAGATATAAGGAGACCCAGAAAGAGGGGGTAGGGAAGTGTATCTGGGAAAATAGAGGGAGGCAGGCACAGCAGTAAGGAGAGAAAAGGTACAAACTGAGGAAAGAATAGCTCAGTGAGTATCAAAAGAGGACAAGACTTTTTTAGGTATGTTAGTGAGAAAAGAAAGATAAAGGGAGGGATTGTATGGTTAAAGAGGGAAGGGATGACTCTACAGAGGGGGATCAAAAACAGACATACATCTTGAACAAATACTTCTGCTCAGTATTTACAGCAGAAGGGGAGGGGTAGGGACCTCAAAAAGGTGCCAGGTGCTTTGATGGGAGGGAAGTGCACACCAGTCCATTTTCCAAGAGAAAGACTGGAAATCACTAACTAACCTGAAGGAAGACAAAGCTATACGGCCAGACATGGTACATGCAAGGGTTCTGAGAGAGCTCAGGGAGGCACCTCTGACAGATCTATGTAACAAGTCACTGGAGACGAATGAGGTCCCAGGGGACTGAAGAAGGGCAGAGGTAGTCCCACTTCACAAAAGTGGTAGCAGGGAGGAGATGGGAAATTATAGGTCTGTCAGCCTGACATTGGTGGTGGGTAAGTTAATGGAAAGACTACTAAAGGAAAGGACTGTGGAATATCTGGTATCCAATGGATTACAGGATCCAGGACAGCATGGTTTCACAGGGGGAAGTTCATGCCAAGCAAATCTGATAGACTTTGACTGGGTGACCAAGGAACTGGATAAAGGGAGGGGCAGTGACTGGGTGACCAAGGAGTTGCAAAGGAGGGGCAGTGACTGGGTGACCAAGGAGTTGGATCAGAGAGGGGCAATGGATGTGGCCTACCTGGACATGAGCAAGGTTTTCAACTTCATTCCTCATAGGAGACTGGTAAGCAACTTAGGGAACTTGGGGGTGTGTAGTAAGGTGGTAACCTGGGTAAAAAAATGGTTCGGGGACAAGACACAGAGTGTAATGGTAAACAGAGTTTGCTCTGAGGAAGGAAAAGTGAACAGCAGGGCATCTCAGGGATCAGTGCTGGGACCAGTCCTCTTCAATGCCTTTATAAGTGACATAGCAGAGGAACAGGAAGGAAAGGTCTGCCTCTTTGTGGATGACATCAAGATCTGTGGTGGAAAGGATGGGTATGGATCTGAAAAGACTGGAGGAGTGGTCAAGAGTATGGCAGCTGGGTTTTAATGCAAAAAAGTGCAAAATATTGAATTTGGGCCATAGAAACCCAGGATCAGAGTACAAAATGGGTGTAGTGATTCTGACAAAGACCAAACAGGAAAGAGACCTAGGAGTAATCATATTGGATGACCTAAAGGTGGTCAGGTAGTGTGACAAGGCAATCGGTATGAATAGTGGGCTGCTGGGGTGTATAGGAAGAGGCATTGCCAGCAGAAAGAGGAACATGATGTTGCTTCTATACAGACTGCTGGTAAGACTTTATTTTGAGTACTGTGTCCAGTTCTGGAGACCACATCTCAGGAAGTAAACAGACAGAGAGGAAGTGGTCCAGAAAAAGGGCTACCAAAATGGTGCATGGTCTGCATCAAAAGCCCTACGAGGAGAGGCTAAAGAAGCTAAATATGTACACCCCAGAGGAAAGGAGTGGATATAATAGAGATTTTTAAATACCTCATGGGGGTTAATAAGGTACGGGAGGGGGTAGTTTTCAGAGAAAAAGGTGCTATAGAACAATGGAGCATGCTATGAAGCTGGAGAGAGTAAATTCAGGAGGGATGGAAGGGAATACATTTACACAGAAAAGGAGGTGGATGCCTGGAACAGCCTTCCAGTGGCGGTAGTGGGGGCAAAAACAGTGGTGGGTTTCAAAAATGCCTGGGACAGGCACAAGAAAATCATAAGGGCAAGAAAAGGAGGGGAAGAGAGGGTGCCGTAGATCAAGTGAGGTCTGCAGCACAAAAGTGAAGTTAAAAAAAATGGGCAGATTAGGTGGGCCCAGCAGCCCTGATTCTATGTTTCTTTTTTTCTATGTTACTGAACCTTAATACCAAATATCTGAATATTTTGGATCCCCAAATATGAATACAGACTGGACATTCAAAATAAGATGTTCGCATGCCCCTACTGTATAGCCCTTTACAAAGCAAAAGAAAGCCATCAACCAAGACAACAATAACATAGCCATCACAAGTCTGGGTCCTAGAATTAACTGTTGCATCTAATAGACCTGATTAGGAGACTCTAATGACCTGGAGCACTTTCTAATGTATATCTGTATAAGTGAATTCAACTGTTTGTGCCCTGTGATGTTTTCAAGTCAATGTCATGAATACACTGCATTCTGCCACTAAATGAGTCTCTAAGCCTCTTTGGTATGCAAACAACTCCACTTTAGTCTCTCGTGCTATAATTCTTGGTTCCTAATATAACTTCTTGCATCACTTCCCTCTACCAGGCTTTACACTTTTTGAATCACACATACTGTATTATCTTTTATCTCATGTGAATTGTAATAGCAGGTGGTATTGTCTCCCTGTCTGCTACATCACCTTGTAGTGTCCACACAAATTGTACCTCTTGCAATTTCTGCACTTTCTGTTTACACACCTGGGATGTGTCTCAATCTATGAACTACTAGTCTTCTTTTGGAAAGCAACAACGGTGTATCAATAAAGTAACGTCTTTCTTTATGTGAGAGAAGGGGGGCATGGTAGCATACGCATCCATGAAGTGTTACTGCCTTTGTAAACTAGGCTGTATCAGCTCCCTTTCTGGATTCAGAGTGACTCTTTTTGTTTGTGTTTGCTCCCCTTCCCCCATGCTAGCTCTCTAGGTCTAGAGCCCCTCCTGGGTACAAAGGGGCCCTCTGAAATGACTAAGTGGTAATAGAATTAAAGTTGTTTTTCAAATCACAGCCTTTTGTGTGCTCTTGTGGAGCTCCCACCCCCAAAGGCACTCACAAAACTGGTTGATGGATAGGCGACAGAGGGTGGTGGTAATCAGCACTCACTCTGATGAGGGAAAAGTGACCAGCAGGGTACCTCAGGGCTCACTGCTGGGACCTGTCCTCTTCAATGTCTTCATAAACAATATTGCAAAAGAGCTGGAAAGGAAACTATGCCTCTTTGCAGATGAAACAAAAATCTAATCTACAGTAAGGTAGATATTCTGGAGGGGATGAAGAAAATGAAGAGAGGCCTGAGAAAACTCAAGGAGTGGTCGAGGGTATGGCAGCTGGGTTTTAATGCAAAAAAGTGCAAGATCTTGCACCGAGGGCACAGAAACCCAGGGCGGTGTACAAATTGGGGGATGAGGCATTGATGGGCACAAAGCAGGAAAGAGACTTTGGGGTTGTCATATCTGATGCCCTCATGGTGGCAGGGCAGTACAACAATGCAATATCAGGGTCAGTGGGATGCTGGGGTGCATAGGAAGGGGAATCACCAGTGGAAGGAGAGAGGTGGTATTACCACTGTGTCGATCATTGGTGAGACCCTACCTGGAGTACTGTGTCCAGCTCTGGAGACTACATCTCAGGAAGGACATAGACCAGGATAGAGGCTGTACACAGAAGGGCAGCTAAAATGGTACAGAAGTTGCATCATAAGGGATCTCAATGTGTATGCTCTGGAAGAGAAAAGGGGGTTACATGCTAGTGACATATAAGTACCTCATGGGGGTGAACAAGATACAGCAGATGAGTATTTTTCAGAGCAGAAGGTGCACTATGACAACAGGGCATGCAATGAAGTTGGAAGGAAGAAATTTAGGAGGGATGTGAGGAAGTACTTCTTCACTGAAAGAGTGATGGGCACCTGGAACAGTCTTCTAGCAGAGATTGTTGGAGTGAAAATAGAGGAAGGCTTTCAGCATGCATGGGACAGGCACAAAATAATCTTAGAATAAAATCTTGCACGATAAAAAAAAACAAAGGAATCTTAGTAAGAAAGCGAGGGGGAGGGAGAGAATAACTGGAAATCAGGTAGGGTCTGCAGTGACAGTATAGGCAGGGACAAACTGGGCAGACTGGGTGGGCCAAACATTCCTTATTTGCTGATAAATTCTGTGTTTCTCCATCTGGACTACTGGCATTCAAGAAATCCAATTGGGTTTCTGCACAGCTGTAAAAGGCTACGCATTACCTTTTACCTTACAAAAGGTGGCACTTCAGAATCAGAATGGCACACTCTAGGATGACAGACTTCTAATGGAAATCCATGCTTCTTCTTAAAGGGAACATTTTGCTACGAGTCAGCAGATGGGGAAAAACAATGGAACACCTTTGAGGGGTTAATAGGAAGTAATATATTGTAGGGCTTCAACACAGTCTTGCTGCTTTCATGGTCTTTTTCTACCATTATTTTTCTACGTCTCTATGTTTCTATGTGTCATCCACTTTCTAGTGCTTACCTGAGAGAATACAGGGGATGCTTGGCCATGCTGACTTGCCCTCTTTTTTCAACACACAAACATTTAACAAGTTTGCCAGAAAAAATTAAAACTATAGGCTGTGAAAGAGTGCAGTGCTTATTTTCAGTTTGCTGTTAACATTAATCAACATTTTAAAAACAAAGTTTATGTGTGGTTTAATATAATAGAGAATATATGATAAGTATTTATTCATTCATTTATTTAGACTTTGGTAACCGGGAAAGGCACACTGAGCTAGAGATTGTTTCCAGGTGCGACCTGGGGAAACAGGGAGCAAAACAGCACAGACAGAGGGAGCAACACAGTGCAATCATAAAGCAAAATATTAGAGACAATAAACAATATCAAAATATGTGTCTGAAACAATAGAAAAATAACATTTAACAAGATACTAGAGTGGCGAAAAGCCATAGTGCTACCAAATTGAGTCAAAGAAAGGGAGGCCATTGGGAACAGCGAGGCAAGCCAAGCCAAGCCAGGTAACCTTGAAGTGGGAGATTATGAGGCAAGGGGGAGGCAGAGCAGGAGCGGGGGGTGGGGTGAGGAGAAGAAAGAAGCAGCTGCTTTAAGGCTGAGAGTGAAGGGAATTGACGGGTGGCAGGATGGAGCTGGTTCCAGAGGTAGGGGAGGTGGTAGGAAAAAGCTGCCAGAACTGAGGCAGAGTGGGGACCAGGCAAGGAGAAGGAGTGGGAGTCCCTGGAATGAAGAGGATAGGATGAGGGGGCAGCAGAGGAGAGGAGGGAGGAGAGGTGGGGGGGCAGGGACCTCATCCAGCATTTAGTGATAAAGGCCAGACAGGGAGTCAGACGTGGATGGAGTAACAGCGTGATGGTGAGGGAGGAGTAAATGGAGATGTGATGAGTGCAGGGAGGGGAATTGGAGGCAAAATGACAGAAGGAATTTAGGAGGGTGTCAAGCTTGGAGCGGGTATGTGTGGTATACAAGAAAATATACCCATGGGGGGGTAATTAAATAATAAGACCTTGAGCCTGAAGAGTGAGTGACTTTATTATCTAATTAACTCAACCCATGGTGGGCATATGGCCTTGTATGCCACACATACCTATCCTGTGTTTTATATAAGACATGGAAGGTTGTTGCAACTTTTACCTGTTGTGTGGGTTCGGGTCAGTTTCTTGTTGAGCCGTGGTAGTGGTGATTTCCGAGTTTGCCTTTATGCTAAGTGGTCCTGCTTGTTTCTGGACTGTAGTGGCGTTTTGTTAAGGGCCTCTCCTTAGGCATGTTCTTGTTTCCAGAGTGTAAGGTTCCCCTATAAAAGAGGGAAGGGGGAATATCTGGGCCAGGCAGGCATCCTTTAGCTTGTTGGTGGGGTTGTGAATTGCTGTGGTGCAATGTGTTGTTGGTGGTGTGAAGCAGCGTAAAAGGTCAGGAGGATGATTTGTGGTCAAAGAGCAGGGGAGCAGTGTGTGTGTCGTCAGGCTCATGGACCCTGTGGAGTAAGTGGAATGGCTGCAGCAGCATGTGAGAGAGCTGGAGCTTCGAGGGAAAGGCAGCTGGCAAATGTGTGTGTGTGTGTGTGTGTGTATGTGTGTGTGTTGTGTGTGGGGAGTCTTTGTGTTCCCTGCAGTTGGCAGGTGGGGGGGGGGTGAGGCAGCAAGAAAAAGGGATTTGAGTGTTTGAGACAGAGTGTTTCTGGACTGCAGAGAGGAGCTTTTCTCCCATAGAGCCTTAACTTGGAGACTTACTTAGGTGGTTAGAGCTGTATACCCCCTGTATATCACTGAAGGTATACAGCTATAACTGGTGCGGTACACAGGAAATATGGTGCAGCCCACTTAAGTGCACATTGGATAAGTACACATTCTGGAAAAGTGCACGCTTTTTCATTTTGCCAATTTTTTTGCTATCTCTGTAATGTTACAAAAATTGGTTAAGTGTACACTGGATAAGTGCATATTTTGGATAAATGCACAGATTCTCACTTAACCAACACATCTCTTCTCTGGTAATAACACTTGATAAGTGCACAGCTGATTCTCAGCAGGTGTGAGAGCAGCATTTAACACCTTGCCCGTTGCGAGGAGCTATAACGTCCTACTGCAGTCATGGAAAGATTGTCACTCTGTCTCTCGGGCAAAAAGTAGCTCTGCTACAGCGTTTGGGTTCATACAAAGGCTTTGGGAGTGATAAGGAACAGGCCCATTATTCCTCCCTAGCAGCAGGATAGAAAACCTCCATGCAAAATATATTTCTCCAGTTTGATGTTAAATTCTCTCTTACTGCTGCTGAGAACTACTTCAGTAGGTAGGGAATTCCATGGGTTAACCACTCTGCTAGAAGTAAAATTTCCTTTGTAGATTATTAAATCTTTGTTGAGTTATTTGTAGAGGGTGGCCCCTTATGTTGTTATGAATCTGTTTAAAGTCAAAATCCATTTCACTGAACAAGGCTGGGTTGTGAACTGTATCAAGCATCTGCAAGAGATCCTCCCAAGTCTCCTTATTTCCAGTGACATTAGTACAAGTATGTTCAGTCTGGATTCATATAGTTCATTTCTTATGTCAGATATTAATTTAGCAGCCTTTTTCTGTGCCCTTGCCAGCTGGTGTATGTCACAGCTTTTGTACGGATACCAGAACTGGGTTGCACAGTCGAGCTGTGGCCTAATATATGATCTGTACAGAGGAAGAATGATGCTTATGTCCCTGGACTTTATGTTATTATTGATGGCCCATAATATCTTGTTAGCTTTAGAGATAGCTTTGCTACACTGTTTGGTATGTTCAAGGTCTCTGCTTATACTGATGCCTAGATCCCTTTTTTGGGTAATAGGTAATATTGTGTTGCACAATGAATAAGTATGAGAGGCATTATATTTGCCAAGGATCATAACCTTAGATTTGTCTAAATTAAATAACATTTCCCATTTTTCAGCCCGAGATGATATTACGTTCAAATAGTTTTGGATGCTAAGTCTGCTCTGGTGTTGCTGTGGATCCACATATTTTAGTATCATCAGCATATTTTATTGCCCAGTTTGACAGGTTTACTGTAAGGACCAAAATGAAAATCTGGAAAGTCACTATCCCAAGCACCCATCCCTGAGGTACACCGCTAGTCACCACTCCATACTCAGAGTAAAAACCATTAATTACCCCTCTTTGGAACCTTTTGTCCAGCCACTGGGCTATCCATCATAGAATTCTAAGGTTTAGACACTTTATTTTGAGCTTCTGTAAAATGGTACAATGTGGCGCTGTGTCAGATGCCTTACTCAGGTCAAGAAAAATTATATCACAGTGACATTTGGAGCCTGGAGTTTTACTAACTGTCTCATAGATGCTTAACAAGTTTTTCGTGCACAACCTGCCCTTTGTGAAACCATGTTGGTCTGTGTCCATGTTAGGTAATTGTTCAAGTATTTTGTCCATGATGCTATTTTCCAGAATTTTAGCTACAATGGAGGTAAGGCTAATGGGTTTTATAATTACAAGTGCTGGACTTATCCTCCTTGTTACGGCTGCAGTTGGCATAGCCCTGCAGATGTCTTGCGATCACTGTAGAGAAAGGGAGCTTACCAGATACTGAACATACTTTTAAATAGTGGAGGTGAATGGCATCCATCACACTATTTTGTCCATCGATACAGGCGGAACACGGCACTGTCTGCCGTGTCCAAAATGGCAGCTGGAGTTTTCTGCACATGTGCACTGAACTCATGTGGCACAGTGGCACAGTCCGCCATATCCAAGATGGCCACTGGAGCCCAGTGCACATGCACGAGTTGTTGCTCATGCGCAGAGAACTCCGGTGGCCATCTTGGACATGGCAGACAGTGCTGTGTTCTGCCAGACCTTGGCTGCAGCTGTATTGGCTCTTGCTAGAACTTGTTAAAGATGGGGGATGACATAGGAACTACCCTAGTATTTAGAGACTAAAATCATTTCCAAAGGGCCTAACAGGTGCTCCTTAAGTATTTTAAGTAGGTACCCAGATATATTATCTGGGCCTGTGGATGTGCCTGGTTTTAGTTTCTCAATTGTATTTCTAATTTCTTCTTTTAAGTGATGTGGTGGATTTTATTCCTTTTTAGAAAACACCGAGCAGAAGCATGTATTAAAGATATCAGCCTGTTCTGATGGTTCGCTTATAATTTCATCCTTATGTTGTATCGGTCCAATCTTCCTTTCTTTTTTTTCCAAAGAATTTAAATAGCCATAAAACTGTTTATAATTGTTCTTATTTGCTGTTTTCACCAGATTAGATTCCATATCCTTTTTTGCTTTGATGATAACTTTCTTACATTTCTTTTGACTGGTTTTGTATTTTTGCCAGTTATTTTCATCCCTGTGAACTAGATATGCTTTATATAGTCTGTTTGTTTTTGTTAACTTGTTTTTAACATGTTTTGTGAGCTATTTTGGTCTATCCTGAGCTTCTATAGTTAGTAACAGTAGGTTTGGGGCTGCTGTTAAAAGAAGTGATGTGGCATCTGAGTTTGGAATAGATGCCTCTACTGTCTCTCAAATTGGAGCCAATTCACGAATGGCTGGGGTGGCTACGCACCATGTAAGTCGAGCGCATAGCCATTACGCAGCCTCCCACGCCCACTGTGCCCCTCCATCTCATGCAGAAAAAGGATGCACCCCCCCACACATACCCGATCCTCCAGCTGATTGCAGAGCTCCGCACGGGGGCAGGCCGGGGGCACTGCGGGGGGGGGGGTGAGCCAGCACTCTGTGGCATGTACAACTCCACAGAGTGCTGTGTGCAGGGGATACCAGTTTTGCATCTGGGAGGCAGCCGTAAACCACTGGAGCCAGCTACGTGCCCCCAAGGGAGGCTGCCTCCAGACATGGCGGGTATGGCACTGGGCAACAGCCCCCCCCCACAGTGCAGCCCCTGCCATTAGAGCACTTCTGGTGGCCATGGTCAGGTGGACAGGGAGGACAACTTCCACAGCTCAGTTGGTGCACTGCATGCTGGCTGGCAACATGGCGCCTGATGTGCACAAGTGATCCACTGAGGGTCCCTGTCTGGGCAGCCGATTAGCTAGCTACCATGATCCAAGCTCCGCCTGCCTCTTGCTGACCTGCATACCGGGGGGCTGGGCCTTGTAGAAGAGCTGGGTGGGGACCGGTGGTCATGAATGCTACCCCCGCACAGAACTCCCTTGGGTGAGGAGCTGCATGCCCCAATACACGCCTCTTGCTCAAGTTTTTGTGAACAGGCCCCACTGTGTCAAATAAAGAAAAGTTGACTGCTGAATGGGAGTATTCAGAGAATCAGGACTGAAAATGCCAGCATGGCAAGAAGAGTGACAAGGTAGAAGCAACTCTTCTAAGTTGAATCTCCACTATGCAAAGTGTGGATGCCCCAGTGAATGGTCCCATTTTAGTTAAAAAAGCACAACAACTCACAAACACAGTGGGTATACAACAGTTCACAGCTATGAATGATTGGTTATGGTTACTTATTAAATGCACTTTATTATTTTATTTAACAATATTGTTGCACTTTTTAACCTTTTTTGATGATTTTGATGTAAAATAAGGATGGAATACAATAACGAACTTGAGACTTAGTTCTTTTTCATTTTCCTTTCGGTTCATCCATTGTAAACATAGAAGTCTGGTTAAATGCACAGCCTATTTAAATGCACATTTTTTTCGCTTTTTAAAATGGGTGCACATTTAAGTGGGCTCCACTTACTGTATATGATAATAGTTTCTATGGAGGAATTGAGCCAACCATGTAATACATATATATATATATATATATAGTGAAGCCCACCAGGATGAAGCGCAGTGTCACAGGTTTCCTGCATGACAAAAGGGATTAACTGCCATTTAAACTGCATCGTTTGCTGCAGTAACTCTACTGCAGGATTCTGCAGTGTTTAGTAGAGAGAGAGAGAGAGAGAGAAAGAGAATACTGGATGGGCAATTATGCACAACTAATGTGTTCTGCCACCGAGGTGTTCTGATTATCTCTGACCTCGAGTGTGAAGCTCGAGAGATCCATGGGAATCAGAACCCTTGAGGTGACAGAACACACTGGCTATGCATACTGTAGCTCATCCT
This sequence comes from Neoceratodus forsteri, assembly GCA_016271365.2. Classification (NCBI taxonomy): domain Eukaryota; kingdom Metazoa; phylum Chordata; order Ceratodontiformes; family Ceratodontidae; genus Neoceratodus; species Neoceratodus forsteri. The sequence goes on from CM057455.1 coordinate 897,873,585, forward strand.
GTATTTTTTAGTGTATAGTATTGTGTGAAAAGTGTGCATTGTGTTTTTTTTCTCTTTCACAATGAAACTTGTGAAGTCTCTAGAGGTTCTAGAATGCTGTTCTACCAAAGAATTGTATAGAGGAAAGCAACTGTAATGTATGGGAGAGGCTTATTATTAACTAAATTCACACACTTTGCAATGTTGTTATATCATCGATTTGACATTAGATTGTTTTTTTACCCTCTTCGCTGTGTCATAATAATGGGATAACAAAATGGAATGTTCACTCAGTGTAACATTCTGTACTGTGAATTCAATACAAACTGGTGCCCACACACTATAAAAGCTAATAGATGGTCTTTGGGTAACAACCATGCTGCAATCACTGCAAAAGGTTGTCATGACATTGTAAACCTTGAGAGTGGCACTACTGCAGCAGAACAAGCACATTCCAGTCATGGAATTTCATAGAAACATAGAAACATAGAATTTGACGGCAGATAAGGACCGCTTGGCCCACCTAGTCTGCCCATTTTCCTACCTAACAGATAAGCTGCAGATCCTAGTTAACCAACAGCTTACTTCCTCCTACCCTCCACTAGGACTGCCTTATGTCTGTCCCATGCATTCTTGAATTCCCCCACTGTTCTTGACTCTACGACCTCCTCAGGGAGGCTGTTCCATGCATCCACAACCCTCTCTGTGAAAAAATACTTCCTCACATTATCTCTGAGCTGTCCCCCCTCTATCTTCAAATTGTGCCCCCTTGTTCTTGCACATCTCTTTTTCTGAAAGATGCTACCCTCTTGGACTTTGTTGATTCCCTAGAGGTACTTGAAAGTTTATATCATGTCCCCTTTCTCCCTTCTTTCCTCAAGGGTATACATATTAAGCTCCTTTAGTCTTTCTTCGTATGTCTTCTGGTGCAGACCCTGTACCATTTTGGTTGCCCTCCTCTGGACAGCCTCCACTCTGTCTATGCCTTTGCGGAGATGGGGTCTCCAGAACTGCACACAGTACTCCAGGTGGGGTCTCACCAACTGTCTGTACAGAGGGATAACAACTTCCTGTTTTCTACTATTGATGCCTCTCCCTATGCATCCCAGTATCCCCCCAGCCTTCCCTACTGCCTTCTCACATTGCTTGCCCACATTTAGGTCATCTGATATAATTACCCCCAGGTCCCTTTCCATTTTAACTGTTGTCAATATCTCACCCCCCATTGTGTACTCTTCTCCTGGGTTTTTGTTTCCCAGGTGCATTACCTTACACTTCTTTGCATTGAATCTGAGCTGCCATACATTTGACCATTCCTCCAACCTTGCCAAGTCCCTTCTCATCCTTTCCACTCCATCTTGTGTATTAACCCTGTTGCAGATCTTTGTGTCGTCTGCAAAAAGACATACTTTTCCTTCCAATTCCTCTGCAATGTCACTTATAAAGACACTAAAAAGCACTGGAGCCAGTACTGAACCCTGCGGTACCCCTCTAGTAACCCTCCTTTCTTCACTGTGGACTCCATTTACTATTACCCTTTGCGTCCTGTTGTTTAGCCAATTTTTTATCCAGACTACCACCTTGGGACCCACTCCAAGGCTGGCTAACTTGTGTATTACTCTTTTGTGTGGGACTGTATCGAAAGCCTTGCTAAAATCTAGGTAGGCCATGTCCACAGCCCCTCCCTGGTGTACTACTTTGGTCACCCAGTCAAAGAAATCTATTAGATTCATCTGACACGACCTTCCCATCGTGAATCCATGCTGCCTTGGGTCCTGTGCCCCACTGGCCTCTAGGTACTCAACAATCCTTTCCTTCAGAAGTGATTCCATCAGTTTCCCTACCACTGAGGTCAAACTAACTGGTCTATAGTTTCCTGCCTCTGTCCTGCTCCCACTTTTGTGGAGAGGAATCACATCCGCTCTTCTCCGGTCCTCAGGTACCACCCCATCCTCCCATGATTTGTTAAAGAGAGTAGTCAGCGGTGTCACTAGTTCTACCCTTAGTTCTTTTAGAATTCTTGGGTGAATCTAATCAGGCCCCATTGCTTTGTCCACCTTCAATTTTATTAGTTTTACTAAATTCACACACTTTGCAATGTTGTTATATCATCGATTTGACATCAGATTGTTTTTTTACCCTCTTCGCTGTGTCATAATAATAGGATAACAAAATGGAATGTTCACCCAGTGTAACATTCTGTACTGTGAATTCAATACAAACTGGTGCCCACACACTGTAAAAGCTAATAGATGGTCTTTGGGTAACAACCATGCTGCAATCAGTTTGAGAGGTTGTCATGACATTGTAAACCTCGAGAGTGGCACTACTGCAGCAGAACAAGCATATTCCAGGCATTGAATTTCATGCACAACAGCATGACACTATACATATATATATATATAGAGAGAGAGATATAACGCGTGCAAGGGGAGAGATCTAAATTATACAAATTTTTTATACAGACTAGCCCAGCTGAGATACAACATTTCATGTCAAGTGGGGTCCTGATTTTACCCTTTTTCACACCTGGCATATGAAGAGATCTGCCCAAGGTCACACTGGGTATTTGGTTCTAGTAAGGTTTGATCCTGTGAACTGTAACCACTAGACTACTGGGCAGGATTTTCCAAAGGGTATGCAGGGCTTGCATCCAGCCCTGCACCACAGGACTCTGAATTTCATGGTGCACCAACCTCCTTTGCCACAACTGCACCTGAAAATCCATTCTCGGGTGCAGCTGCAACAGTTTCCATGGTTTATGGCTGCTTGCGCCAATGCTCTGTCGCAAGCATCGGTACTTAGATCCCAGGGGTGGTGCACACTATCCCACAAAACTGTGGTCTAAGGAGCGGTAATTGGCACAAGGGTTGGAAACTCCTGATCGCCGGCAGAGGAATGCTGAAAGCCCCGTGCATCATATGCTGGGCGCACCAGGGGCTTGCAGTATTCTCGAAGGTTTGAAAATCTGGCACAGTAGTGTGTTCAGAACAGTTAGATCAAGAAAATGTCATTTTCAAGCTGGAAGCCTTTGTTCTAACTTCCAAGCCCAAGATATATCAGGAATTGTAACACCCAGAGTGTGATTTATTTTTTGGGAAGTACTCACATCGTTAAGTTTGTAAGATCAGTATCTCACAGTAAAGAAAGCACATACAATGCTGAGATGCACTAGGATGGGGTGTGGAGCAGGTCAAGGGAGGTGATTTTCCCCTTGTACTGTCTGTAAGGAGGGATAGTGAGGATGAGGAGGGTAGCAGAGGGAGACTGTGCAGAAGTGGACAGGCATTCGGAACAGGTACTTCTGCTCAATCTTCACAGTAGATGGACCACCAGGGAGCAGCAGGAACAAAGTGGGGAAGGGGGGAAGAGGTAGATTTAAGTCAATTTTCAGATGAAACAGTTCTGAAGTGACTTGCAACTCTGAAAGTGGACAAGGCTATGGCATCGGATGGAATACACCCAAGGGTACCAAAATAACTCAGGGAGGTGCTGGCCGCCCCACTGGTGGCCTTACCCAAAAGCTCACTGGAACTGAACATGGCTCTGGAGGACTGGAGTAGAGCAGACATGGTCCCTCTATGTAAGAGACGCAGCAGGGAAGAGGCTAGCAACTATAAGCAGGAGAGATTCACATCATGGCGGGGAAATTAATGGAAACACTGATTAAGGAATGGTTGGTAGAGTATGTTGAATCCAAGACTGCAAGACCAAAGGCTGCATGGAGTCACAGGGTGATGTCATGGCAGATGAATCTGATTGAGTTTTTTGACTGGGTAACCAGGGAAATAGATGGGGGAGGGGCAGTGAACATGGCCTGTTTGGTCTTTAGCAAGGCCTTTGACACTGTGATGCATAGGAGACTGATTAAGAAATTGAGCAGCCTAGAGGTGGGTCGAAAGTGGTAAATCAGGTTAGAAGCTGGTTAATGGATAAGCATCAGTGGGTGGTGGTTAACAGTGCTCACACTAACAATGGAAAAGTGACCAGCAGGATGCAGCAAGGCTTAGTACTGGGACTGCTCCTCTTCAGTGTCTTCATAAGTGACATGGCAGATGAACTGTAAGGGAAGGTATACCTTTTTTGCACATGATGCCAAAATATATAATAGAGTGTACAATTAGGAGGGGGTGGAAAGAATGCATAGGGATCTTGGGAAACTTAAGGAGTGGTCAAGAACATGGCAGTTGGGGTTCAATGCCAAAAAGTGTAAAATCATGTACCTTGGGCATCGGAACCCAGGAACTGAGTATAGGATGGGAGGGAGGTACTGTCAGTCACTAAGCATTAAAGGGACCTTGAGGTGATTAAGCAACATAGAACCATAGAAACTGTCTGCAGATAAGAACCACTAGGCCCATCCAGTCTGCCTATAGGCCCTATATGTATGCATCCACTCACCCTAAGTGGTCAATGGCTTTTCAACACTCCCTTCCTGCCCAAGTTTTCTCTGTGCTTGTCTGAGGCATGTTTAAACCCCTCCACTGTGCTTGCCCCTACCACCTCTTGTGGCAGACTATTCCAAGCATTCACCACCCTCTTCATGTTGAAAAACTTCCTCATGTTACCTCTTAATCTCCCCCCCAATTTCATATCGTGCCCCCTTGTTCTGGTATCTTTTCTACAATGGAAAAGATCTCCCAACTGCACCTTGTTTATGCCCTTGAGGTACTTAAAAGTTTCTATCATGTCACCCCTTTCTCTCCTCTCCTCTAGTTATTATATCTCATGGCCTCAGAGTGGCTCAGCAGTGTGACAAAGCAGTGGGAAGAGCCAGTGTGATGCTTGGATGTATTGGAATAGGTATATTCTGCAGGAGGAGGGAGGTGGTTTTGTCACTGTATCGCTCACTGGTGAGATCCCACCTGGAGTACTGTGTCCATTTCTGGAGGCTGCACTTCAGAATGGACATAGGCAGGGTGGAGGCAGTCCAGAGGAGGGTAATTAAAATGATGCAGGGGTTGCACCAAAATCCCTAAACAGAGAGACTGAGGGATCTCAACATGTACACCCTGGAGGAAACAAGAATGACTCTGGAGGAATGGAAAGCAATAGGAAACATGATAAAGACCTACAAGTACCTTACGGGATGATCAGGGTGTGAGGAGTCTCTTTTGAATGAGGACAAGCACCAGAACCAAAGGGTATGTGATGAAGCTGGGGGGTCTAAGAGGGATGTGAGGAAGTACTGCTTCACTGAAAGAGTGGTAGATGCCTGGAATAAACTGCCAGTAGAAGTGGTGGAGGCAAAAACAATAGGGGGCTTCAAGCATGCATGGGATACAAATAGGGGATTATTACTAAATAGGCCAGGAGGAGGGAGGATTGCCAGAGACTAGTTAAGGTCAGCAGAGGCAGACTAGGCAGGGACCATCTGGGCAGATTGGGTAGGCCCAGCAGTCTTTTTCTGTTGACAAATTCTATCTTTTTTATATTTCTATGTACTGTACAAGACCTTGATTTGACCACACTAGGAGTACTATGTCCAGTTCTTGTCACCCCAGTAGAGAAAGGATATTGAAGACATTGAGAGGGTTCTGCACAGAGCCACCAATCTGATTAATGGCGTAGGAGTAAAGAACTATGAGGAGAGATTGGACATACCGATATTATTTAGCCTAGAAAAGGCAGGCTAAGAGGGGACATGATCACAGTATACCCAAATACTAAAGGAGATAGGATAGAGTGCACACAGGAGTGTGAGCTGGTGAGTACAAGCAGAACTAGAGAGCCTGCATTCAAATTGAAGGGGTCATAAGGAGGAGAAACATTAGAGAGCATTAGTTCACACACAGGGTGGTTAACTCACGGAACTGCCTATTCAGTGAGGTAGTAGAAACTAGAAATTGCAGGACCACATAGATTCCTGAGCGAGAATGGCAGTTGAGGGTTTTACTACATGAGTAGGCAAGGCAATTTTCTATGTTTGCCGTGCGTGCACGCGCAGCAAACATTTTGTTAGTAGAGTGGCTTTTGAGGGGTGTGACAGTGTCAGTCCAATGAAGAGTGGTCTGCAAAGGGCTTGTCAGTGTCATACCAATCATCAGCCAGGCTGATCATGACACTGTTCTGGCTTGCCGGATGGAAAGTTTGTGTAGTTCAAAGGAGAAAGATGACCCAATCATAGGTTGGCTCTTTCCTTTGATCTACATAACTGCCACCCAGCAAGCAAAGCTGATCTGGCATGATCAGCCTACTGAGGTTGAACTGCACCCTGTAAAAAGGAAAAACATTCATCAATGTCTGTTGCTGCCACTGCCCTTACTGTCCCCCCATTCCAATCCTCTCACTCAGCACCCATCCTCCTTCCCCCCTCTCACAAACATAACACCAACACTGGGGTGCCCAATCCCCAGTGCTGAAACCTGAAATAAAGAAAATCATCCCATCCATTGATGTCTGTTGCTGTTGCCACTGTTAGTCCCCCCATCCGACCCTCTCACTCAGCACCCACTACCTCCACAAACATAACACTGGCACTGGGGGGTGCCCAATCTACCAGTGTCACCACCTGAAATAAAGAAAACCATCCCTCATAGCTTTTTTAACAATATGACCAGTAAAAAAGAAAACCATCCAATGATGTCTGTTGCAGTAGCCACCATTGGCCCCTCCACCTGGCCCTCCCACTCAGCAGCCACCATCCCACACCCCTCCCACAAACATAACACTGACACAGGGGATGCTCAATCCCACATTGTCACCACCTGAAATAAAGAAAACTGTCTCTAATATTTTTTACAGTATTCCCTATAATAAAGAAAACCATCCATCGATGCCTGTTGCTGCCACTGCCATTAGTCCCCCAACCCATCCACAAACATAACACAGACACTGGGGTGCCCCAGTGTAGCCACCTGAAAAAAAGAAAACCATCCTTTGTAGTTTTTTTATACCTTGTTACAAAGAAAACTGCCTGTGGATCTCTTTGCTGCCGCTGCGTTAGTCCCCCCACCCGATCCTCCCGCTCAGCACCCACCACCCCACACCTCCCGAAGCCTTACTTACCCACTGGGGGTCCAATGCCATAATCTTCTCTGGATTGCAGACACGTCTTCGCTCTTCAATGCTGGACCATGAACTGAGGAAATCAGTTATGCAGTTCAATGTATTTCAATATGGTTTGGAACTTAATGGCATAACTTGGTCATTTTTGAATATTTTTGCCCTAGGTTTTCAACATGCCTTTTTGGGACCCCACCTCATAAACAGCAGTGAAATTAGGCAAATCCATCCCAAAAGGTGATTTCACTGTCACTGTTCCAAGTCTCCTTTCAGATAGGAGTTGAAAAGTTTCTCCACCCTTGTTCATGAGGTGGGGTCATAAGAAGGTGATGTTGAAGATTTGTGGTAAAAAATATTTAAAAAACAACAAAGTTATGAGCCTACATTGAAATTTGTGAACACAGACTCAAATTTTCAACATAGCCATAACCATTTCTTCACAGTACCTCATGAATGTGACAGCTATCATTTTTTTCAAATCCTGACCAAAATGTGTTTTTGCATTCTGAAAGGTGATTTTGTGGTCACTGTGCAAAATTACCTCTTGGGCAGGAGTTGAAAATTTTCTCCACCTTTGTTTCATGAGGTGGGGTCATAAGAAGGCTATGTTGAAAATTTAGGATAAAAAATATTAAAACGTAAAAAAGTTATGAGCCTATGTGGACATTTATGAATGCAGGCTTGTAACTTTGGTAATTTTCAATATTTTGACTTCAAATTTTCAACATTGCCATTTCTTCACAGCACCTCATGAATGTGACAGTTGTCATTTTTCAAATCCTGGCCAAAATGTGTTTTCATACTTGTGGCACAAAATCACCTCTTGGGCAGGATTTGAACATTTTCTCCACCCTTGTACATGAGATGGGCTCTTACGAAGGCTATATGGGGTCATAAGAAGGCTATGTTGAAAATGTGGGATAAAAATATGGGAAAATATGAAAAATATGAGAAATATAAAAAAAGAGAAAAGTTATGCGTCTACATTGCAGTTTTTCAACGCACGCTTGTAACTGGTAATTTTCAATATTTTGACCCCAACCTTTCTACATAAAATATGTTCTAACACTTGTGGCCAAAATGATGTTTCAGCCATTGTTTTATAAATGACACCTATCATGCTCAGAAGGAGTGGTCATAAAAAACATTGTACTGAAAATCTGGGGTAAAAATATGAAAAACCAACTAAGTTATGAGGAAACAAATTGTTCCAACATTTACTCATAACTTTATTTTTTGCAGATTTTGACTCCTAATGTTCAACATATCCTCTGTGTTACCCCACCTTCTGAACAAGGTAGGTATCATTTTTCAAATCCCCTCCAAAACTTTTTTCCATAGTTGCATAGCGAAATCACCTTCTGATGGAATTTTAAAAATTCAACCTGTCTTGATCATAACGTCAGGTCATAAAGACCGTTGGGCATTTGGGGACAAAATGTGGGAGTCTACTTAAAAATAGATATTGCCTCTCAGCTGCCCTATCCAGGGTAATTACAGTCTAACAATGTGTCAAAGCAGGACACCACTGAAAATGAGATATTGCATCTTATCTGCTTTATCCTGTGTAAATATATAGCAAAAATGTGTATAAGCAAGACCTGGTACAACAGCAATACCAGCAGCGAACATTCAGCATTGACAAATGCTTGTTACAGTGCTCCCTCTCTATAAAGAGCCCCTCTATAACAAACTCCCTCTTATAGTGAACACCTTTGATGGCTCCAATTGTTCACTAAGTAGGCATATTAGCACCTCGCTATAGTGAACATCTAGCTATGGTGAATACCTCAGCTGGCTCCTGAAGTGTTTGATGCAATGACTTGCCACTTTAAAAAAGACGCAGCTAGTTGACTAGGTCTAGAAGAGGAAGGGTCCCCTGTCAGGCTATCAACTTTCCTTGCACAGGGTAGGGGGTATAATACAACAATGGGGGAGACAGAAATCCATTGGCAAGGCTAATGCTGGAGGCATGGAAAATGGTGAAAGAAGAGCGGAAGAGGATCAAATGCTCTTGATACCCATGGCAAATAACCCATCCTTTATTCTGGGCTTGGAAGACCCTAGATTTAAGTTGTGGGAAGAAGGTGATGCACTTTGTACAGGGAATCTGTACATCAGAGAGTAGTTAAAAGCTTAGCAAAGTTCCAGGAGCAGTTTCACATCCTCCCTCCCCGTATGGAAAGTACTTTCAAGTAAGGGCCTTCAGCAGGAGCTGGCACAGAAAACCGTTAGAGAACTCATTGCTTTATGGCCTAGAACAGGTGGCCCAGGGATCAAGGATCCCCACTAGTGGACTTATCACCAAGGTAGTCAAGCAGGATAGAGATTGCTTCCTGGACTTATCTGGCAAAGTTGGAGACAATGGTAGAGAGACCTGGGTTCTACCATTTCAGAGGAAAACTGGGGGTTGGTACTGAGAACTCACATGAGGTACAATAAATACAAGGCGTCACAATTTAAGTTTGACACAGCTTTTATTGTTTTATTGTCCCCAAAGTATAGCCCACAAATTTAACACAATTTCCATCATATGTGGAAGTTATGATGTGATGATAGGTACCTACCTGCACTATTTCTGGGAGTGCTGGGAGATTCAACCCTTCTGGTCAACTGTGGCACAGAAGGCAGTCAGGCTATTTGCTAGGCACATAGATACATAGACAGTGTCGACAGATAAAGGCCTATGGCCCACCTAGTCTGCCCATTTGAATTTGTAACTTCAGTTTATGTTTTCCTAGAACTCTGTTGCCCCTTACCCCTGACCTCCAGAATTCTTTTATATCTATCCCATGCATTCTTAAATCCCGTGATTGTTTCAGCCCCCACCACTTCCTCAGGCAGGGTGTTCCACTTGTCCACAACCCGTTCTGTGAAGAAATTCTTCCTCACATTTCCTCTGAATCATCCTCCCTCCAACTTCATCCCATGCCCTCTAGTCCTGGAATATCTTTTTTGTTTAAAAATAGTGTATTCTTGCACCCTGTTCCTCCCTGTAAGATACTTGTATGTCTCTATCATGTCCCCTTTCTCCCTCCTCTCCTCCAGGGAGTACATATTCAATTCCTTCAACCTGTCCTCATAGGACTTGTGATGCAATCCATGTACTATCTTTGTTGCCCTTCTCTGAACCTTCTCTACCCTGTCTATGTCCTTACATAGGTAAGGTCTCCAGAGCTGTACACTGTACTCCAGGTGGGGCCTCACTAGTGTCTTGTATAGTGGAATCATGACCTCCCTTTTCCTGCTGGTGATGCCCCTGCTATGCATCCCAGCATCCTATTTGCTTTACCTGCTGCCTTGTCACACTATTTCCCTACCTTGAGGTCATCAGAGATGATAACCCCAAGATCCCTTTCCTGCTTGGTGCATGCTATATCCTCACCCCCCAACTAACATATTGTGCCAGGGTTTTTGTGCACCGTATGTATTATCTTGCACTTCTTTGCATTGAATTTAACTGCCAAACCCCTGACCATTCTTCAAGTTTCTGCAGGTCCCTTCTCATTCTGTCTACACCCTCTGGTGTGTCTACTCTGTTACAGAGCTTTGTGTCATCAGCGAACAGTGAAATTCTGCCTTCTAGGTCTTGCGCAATGTCACTGATGAAGATGTTGAATAAGACCGGTCCCAGCACTGATCCCTGTGGTACCCCACTGGTCACTTTTCCCTCTGTGGAGTGACAGCCATTTACCACCACCCTCTGTGTCCTGCTGCCCAGCCAGTTACCTACCCACCACACTACTGTCCTGCCACACCCATATTCCCTAGTTTGTGTAATAGTCTTCTATGTGGCACAGTGTCAAAGGCTTTGCTGAAGTTCAGATAGGCCATGTCCACTGCCCTCCCCTGATCCACCTCCCTAGTCACCCAGTCAAAAAATTCAATGAGGTTGGTCTGACATGACCTCCCCCTGGTGAAACCATGCTGCCTTGGATCCTGCAGTCCATTGACAACCAGATGTTCCACCAATCTCTCCTTCAGTAGTGCTTCCATGATCTTCCCCGCTACCGAGGTGAAGCTGACTGGTCTGTAGTTCCCCACTTCCTCTTTGTTCCCACTTTTGTATAAGGGGACTACATCTGCTGTCCTCCAGTCTTTGGGTACCTCCCCTGTTTCCAGTGATCTGCTAAACAGGATAGCCAGAGGTTCAGCCACCACCTGTCTGAGTTCTTTAAGGACCCTGGGATGCACCCCATCTGGCCCCATTGCTTTATCAACTCATTACTTCCAGTTCCTTCAGGACCCTTTCTCGTGTAAAGGGACTTGTGTCCATTTCTGCACCATTCTCACCCCTTGTACTCCCTTCAGACCCATTACCCTCCTCTTCCTCAGTAAAGACTGAGCAGAAATACCTATTCAGTATGTCAGCTTTACTGTTGTCATCCTCCACGGGGCCCCCATCCTCCCCTTTCAGTCTCACTATCCCTCCTTTTGCCTTTCTTTTTTCACTTATGTACCTGTAAAAGGTTTTGTCGCCTCTTCCCACTGATTTTGCAATGTGCTTTTCTGTCTGAGCTTTGGCTTCCCTTACTGACCTCCCTGCCTCCCTTTGCTTCTCCTGGTACTTCTCTCTATCCCCTTCTGCCTGTGTCTTTTTGTATTGCCTGAATGCAATCTTTTTGGCTTTCACTTTCTTTGCTACCTCTTTGGAAAATTATAATGGTCTCCTCTTCCTTTTCCTCTTGCTAACCTGCTTAATGTATAATTCTGTTGCTCTTGTAATCCCCATTTTAAATACTGCCCACTGTTCCTCAACCCCTGATTCCTGCCCCATTCCCCTTAATGCCTCTTTCAAGTATCTCCCCATTTTCCCAAAGTCTGCCCACCTAAAATCCAGGATATGTGTTTTTGTGTGGCTTGGTTCTGCTCCTTCTGTGATTTCAAACCACAATGACTGGTAGTCACTGTTCCCCAGGTGCTCCCCCACTGTTACCCCCATCACACTGTCCCTGTTTGTGAGCACAAGGTCCAGTATTGCCTTCTGCCGAGTTGGTTCCATGACCAGTTGCTTGAGGAAGGCACCCTGAAGGGAGTCCAGGATAAATCTGCTCCTAGTTGATGCTGCTGCTGGGATGCTCCAGTCCACGTCTGGAATACTGAAGTCTCCAACCAGTAGTACCTCACCCTTGTCTGCCATCCTTTGGATGGCTAGCATCAACTCCCTATCTGTTTCTTCCTCCTGGGCTGGTGGTCTATAGACCACACCTGTGCGGATGGCTGGACCCATTTTCTTTTCCAGCTTAACCCACAGTATCTCTCCCCCATTTTGTTCCTCCTGGATCTCTGTGGCCCTTATGTCATTTTTCACATACAGTACCACTCCTCCTCCCTGTCTACCTGCCCAGTCTCTTCTGGATATGTTGTAGCCAGAAATGGCCATCTCCCAGTCATGGTTTTCATTACACCAGGTTTCTGTGATGGCCACAATGTCCAGGTCTGACTGCACCATGACAGCCTCCAGATCTTCAGTCTTGTTGCTAAGGCTCCTGGCATTGGCACACATGGCTTTCCATGATTTGACCTCCCTAGACTGTTAAGCTGTTCTACTCCAGCCCCTTCCCTGTTTGTCCTTTATCCCTGGTTCTCCTTGCTGTCTGCCCTTCTGCTGATTTTTGCCCCTTTTCTGCCTATCCACCTCTTGGGTGCTAATCTCCATCTTTTTCACACTACTTTGTTGAGATATCCACTCCTCCGGTTCACTGGTTCCACTGCTAGTTGTGGGGGGTGAGCAAGTAGGTACCCTCCTTGCTGGCCTGCCACCCCCTTAGCTAGTTTAAATGCTTGTCAATGTAGCATTTAAACTTATCATTGAGTGCTTGGATTCCCCTCCAGGATGGATGCAGGCCGTCAGGCTTGAACAAACCTCCATCCCTCCAGGTGGGTCCCCAGTCACCAATGAATCCAAACCCTTCCTCACAGCACCAGTTCTTCAACCATAAGTAAAAGTTCCTGGTGTATGCACACCTATGCTCTCCCATGCCTCTCGCAGGTAGTACTTCTGAGAAGGTGAAAGAAGTAGTTACTTGCTTGAGACCCCTTCCCAATTTCCTAAACTCTTCCTGAACTTCCTTTGGCTCCCCATTTTCCAGGTCATTAGTACCTAGGTGGATAATGACATCCAGCTCACCCTTCCGTCTTGCCTTCCCAGTGATTCCCAGGATCTTCCTTCCATCCCTCCTTGCCATGGCACCTGGTAGGCACCTCACCTCTCTGTCCTCCCCTTCCCCCTCCTGTGTTCCTAGCTGGATCCCTCTTATGATGGAGTCCCCCACCAGGATTCACTTCCTCCTACTCCTCTGGGGTCCACTGCTCTCCCCACTGAGGTCACCTCCTTGGCTAACCTTCACATCCTTTCCTTCCACTTCTCTGGGTACCTCTATTTGGTTGCCCCCATTTGCCAGTGTGGCATATGAGTTCTTGAGTGGAATAGGATCTGGGATGTGCCTCTGCCTGACCGTCTTAACCCACCCTGAGCCCACTGTCATCCAAATACTCCTCGTTCTCGGTATCCTTTGAGGCAGTGGCATTGGACTGGGTGGTCTCTGGATAGGAGTGATGGTACTCCTGACCCAGTTTACCTCCGCTCTGAGTCTGGCTACCTCATCCCACAGTCCAGAGAGATGCATGCAGATAGGGCAGCACCTCAGTGTCCAGAAGGTCTGCCTGAATATGGCTGTCCCGCAGCTACTGCATTGCACCACTCCCCACATTATACTGCAGTTATACTGCTATTCCATTACTTGTCTGTTACTGAAGCTCTCCTAGTTCCCTTTTTATTAATTTACTGTCCTAAAAACCCTGCCAGTGATCCTCAGATACTTTTCTTTAAAAATAAATAAATAAATAAATAATTGAGTCAAAACTCTTGTCGTGCTGAGGGTGGGCTTCTTCCCCTTATGCCCCTCCTACTCCACACCCCCTACTATCCCCTGTGTTTAGCTGCTGTCAATCAGATTTAACAGGGCATGTAATTAAGAGTTGGGGAAGGGGAGGGAAGGGGGCGAAAATTTGCAGCAATTAAAGACGGCAAAGAAATACACCACCAATACATTTTAAATTTTCAACAGCCCAAAAGCAATTCTAAGTAAAGACAGCAAAGAAATTACAGTGTCACTAAAAGCCCACAATCTAAGTTTAATAACAAAACTAGCAATTACCAGTTACTGTAAAGCACAGAAATGAATATGTTTCCTTCCACTTCTGGCTTCTTCTGAGCAAACAAAAATCACTTGCTACCTAGTAGATATCCCGGTATCTCTTCTCTTCAGCATGGAGGACGTGGGAGAGGAAGGGTTGGAGCCATACCCCTGAGCCATTAAGGTACTCTAGACCCTGGCAAAACAGTGCAATCTGAACACATGGGTGTCCCATGATACCCCAACAATGGGGCATTGGAAGGCCCTAGTTATTTAAGCCATGACTCTAGAAAAGCTCCCCTACATGCTAAGCGATAGGAAAGAGATGTTCCTTAGGAGCTGAGGGAAGTTTTTGCATGCCCTACAAGTTACAATAAAGAAGCAGCTCTTCTGAGTCAGAGAATATAGGGATGACCAACATAGGCTCCATGCCCTATGAGCGGATGATGGAGAACCTTCCCTAACCAACAGTACAGGTGAAGAATGGTAATGAAACAACTGTGCTTTCTGTAGAGTACTTGACAGTTGGATTCAAGAGATTTATGATTTGATGTCTGTTGTCTGTAGAAATGTTTTGTCTTCTTCGTTCCTTTTTTTGTGGCTGGCTTTCCCATACTGCATTATATTACTGCACTGAAACGGACGTAAGGGGTGTTAATCTGGACTATTTGCAACCTGGGGTGCAGGGTATAATATAAATGGTAGGTCACATAATTGTCTTAGTAGTAGATGTCGCTATGAAACAAAAAAGAATGAATAGGGATCAACATTTCATGTCTGATGCCACTTCTTTGTGAGCAACCTGTGGTCCTGTATTAGAGCACAATAAAAGTATTTTAATAACTATCATTGATTGGTTTCTCTACAAATAGACTTCTCTCATCCCCTGCACTGTCAACAATGATGCACTGTCACTTTTTACATCCAACTTCACTTCTGTCTGGAATAGGCCCCCTCTCCCCAAGAGAGATCTTAAGTGCATGGCACTTACCTTCCTTGGGCCACCACTGAAACCATCTTCCTTTTCAGGGCTGGTGACTCAGCCTCATCCCTCCACAAGGCCTCTGAGCTCCATGGGGATTGGTTGAGGTACAGAGTGTCAGAAAATTACCCGGTGCACGCACAAAAGCCCTAAGGGAGGCAAAAGCCAACTTTTTTTGACCTAAACCAACAGAATAATATTAATTCCCCAAATACATTCTGGAATGTTATTCACTCTATTTTTGATCCCCCCTCCCAAGTGTCCTCTCTTATCCTCAAGCTCAGCAAACTCTCTGCTGTCATTTCTAACTCTGCTGAGGTGGCTGATACCTTCAACATGCATTTGTGGCACCTATCTTCCCCCTCCTCTAACTCTTAATCTACTGCTGCCCCCTCTCTTCCTCACCCACTTTCTCTTTTTCTCCTGTCACTGCCTCTGAGGTCCAGTCTTCTTGTACCAGGTCTTACCTCCAGTTCTGTATGCCCCTGGGCCATGCATGGAAATTAATCTTGGCTCAGTGCACCTTTCAAAGTCATTTATTTTATTTATTTATCTTTTGCTCCCACCTGAACCAGCACCCATTGGCCCTCACCTGCATCCTGAACCATCCTCTGGGGTCTTATGTCCATGACGGTGTTCCTCCCTGGCTTGTCCCCAAAGCAGGGCCCCTGAGGCCAGGGAGTGTAACCCTTGAGGATGTACTCTACTTGGTTTCCATGTGGAGTGTCTCAGGTTGGGATGCATGGGTTCTCAGTACACGGCAGGAGGCATCCTTTATCAATCCAACATTTTCCACTTTTTTCAGGGCTCCACCCACCTCCCAAGTATGTGGCTGTGGCAGAATCCTGGTGGCAGGGACGCTTGGCTGCTTGTGGTTACCCATGCCACCTAGAGAGTCTCCACAAACCATCTCCAGGAGCCACTCCAAGAGTGGTCTGCAACAACCCACCCCATGAGAGGAAAGCATCCAAGGGACACCATTAACTCCCTCTCTGCCGGCCTCCACTCCTGATTCCTGGGCTCGGGGCATGAACCTGGATTGCCAGCATGCCAGAGTGATGCATCTTTCCCAATCATCTATTTTCAAACAAATAAATGTAATTCAATCCTTGTGATAATGCTGAGTGCTCTATAGCACTTCATTTTATCTTTTGCTTTGTTAACTAAAAATAACTACTGTATGTTGAAACATCAGTTAGAGTGGTCCAGTTCAGTGGCATTGTACTAGTACTGCTACCTACCATGACAATTTCCCAGCTTTAAGTACAGACTTGAGTCACCAGGGGTTGGTGGGTGGAGAGGATTGAGCATTCAGAGGACTGCTCTGCTCTCCTGCATTGGATGGGTTGTGCCTCCCTCAGCATGCCTGACACCTAGCAGAACCTAGGTTTCTCACAATGGTTCAAATGGAAATGTTTTGGTGGGAGAACTCTCACATCTAGATTTCTAGGTGGTGGAACTATCATTTCTATGTGGTGGAATTCTCCTATATTAGCCAATGGTGAAAGATGGCAGAGGTGGTGGAACTCTCATACAATTTTTTAAGAGGTGTTGGAACTAAGTTTCTGTTGTCTCCTGCCAAATTTAATTCCTGTGGTTTCTGGCAGCTGGAAGGCCTAGAAGGGTGACAAATGTTGATGGATGCTATGTGTCATTGCACATCAGCGTTCCTGGGGCAAACAAGGGAAAACTGACGGGAAAAGCCTGCCAAGGCACAATGAAGAATGACCCTCTTGCAGGCCTGGCACCACAGACTGGGCACCACTGGATCCTGCCTTATGGGGGGACACATGCAAGTCCCACCTGGCCCTGCCATGAAGGGCAAGTGATGAAAGCTTTGGTAAGTCCTAGGAATGGTGGGTGACTAGGCTAGGGAGATCATCCAGATGGGGCTGGCAGCCAGAACAGAAAGATAAATGTAAGGGAGGGCATCATTTAGGGTTCAATCACAAAGCAAAAACAATTAAGGAAATGGGATGGTTGGATAAAAAGGTTCTATGTGATAACGGCGAAATCCTAAAGGTGATCACCATTATCACGCAGTCAGAGTGCCAAAAACATTTTCGGCACTCTGACACCACAGCGCACAGGACAATGGTGTCAGGGATATACATTTCAATGCTTTCTGTGGGGGCTGTGCCCCACCCTCCCACCTCCCCTACTAAAGGATTCTCAACTCCAGGGGGTGCATATGGGGTGAAAACATGTAAAATTAAAGGTTCAGGATGGGCGCAATAAAATCGCACCAGTGCCCAGACCTGAACCTGGTACCTCACCCACCCCAACCACAGGCCAACCTCTCATGCCACGACGCAGCTTGGCAACCCACCGCAGTGTCACCCCTACAGCTCCTGAGCCCCCTCCCAGCCCATGCTCACTGTGCTTGCCCCCCACGCATGTGCATATAGCGACATCCTGTCACCCATTTCACCCCCCCAATCCTGTCACCCTGCCCTCCCATCGCCGTGAGGGATTCAGTGGGGAACGAGTGGCTGTTACAGATGACGCCCTTCCCCATGCGTCCCCCTCACGGGATACAGATAAAAGTTCCCCAGGGCTTTAGGAATCTATGGAGGGGAGTTTCTTGGAGAAACATAGAAACATAGACTTTGATGGCAGATAAGGACCGCTTGGCCCACCTAGTCTGTCCATTTCCCTACCTACAGGATAAGCTGCAGATCCTAGTTAACCCACAGCCTATTTCTTCTTACCCCCCACAAGAATTGCCTTATGTCTGTCACATGTATTCTTGAATTCTACCACAGTTTTGGACCCTACCATCTCCTCAGGAAGGTTGTTCCATGCATTCACCACCCTCTTTGTGAAAACATACTTCCTCACATTGCCCCTGAACTGCCCCCCCAATCTTTAAATTGTGTCCCCTTGTTCTTGCGCATCTCTTTTTCTGAAAGATGCTACCCTCTTGGACTTTGTTGATTCCACTGAGGTACTTAAAAGTTTCTATCATGTCCCCCCTCTCCCTCCTTTCCTCAAGGGTATACATATTAAGCTCCTTTAGTCTCTCCTCATATGGCTTCTCTTGCAGACCCTGCACCGTGTTAGTTGCCCTCCTCTGGACTGCCTCTATCCTGCCTATGTCCTTGCAGAAATGGGGTCTCCAGAACTGGATGCAGTACTCCAGATGGAGTCTCACCAACTGTCTGTACAGAGGGATAACAACTTCCTGTTTTCTGCTGGTGATGCCTCTCCCTATACATCCCAGAATACCCCCAGCCCTCCCTACTGCCTTCTCACATTGCTTGCTAACCTTAAGGTCATCTGATATGATTACCCCCAGGTCCCTTTCCATTTTTGTTGTTGTTACTACCCCCTCCCCCAATTGTGTAATCTTCCCTGGGTTTTGTTTCCCAGGTGCATTATTTGCACTTCTTTGCATTGAATCCAAGCTGCCATACTTCTGACCATTCCTTCAACCTTGCCAAGTCCCTTCTCATCCTTTCCATGCCTCCTTGTGTATCAACCCTGTTACAGATCTTTGTGTCATCTGCAAAGAGGCATACTTTTCTTTCCAGTCCCTCTGCAATGTCACTTATAAAGACATTAAAAAGGACTGGACCCAGTACTGAACCCTGTGGTACCCCACTAGTAACCTCTCTTTCTTCAGAGTGGACTCCATTTATAATTACCTTCAGTGTCCTGTTGTCCAGCCAATGTTTAACCCAGGCTACCACCCTGGGACCCACTCCCAGGCTGGTTAATTTGACAATTAATCTTTTGTGTGGGACTGCGTCAAATGCCTTGCTAAAGTCTAGGTAGGTCATGTCCACAGCCCCTCCCTGGTCTACTACTTTGTTTTAACAATAATTCAGCACAACAACTTCACTGTCTGTCCATCCTTAGAAAAAACAGTCACACGCAAATGCCTGGAGAGAAGGTGCCAAAGATAGGGTAACAATAACACTATATTGCTTGATTGGAGATACAGTGAGATTGGGAGCTGTACAAAAAAGGTTTGCAGAATAATACAATAGTATGTACCTTAACAAATTCCCCTTTGGGAATAAGGCATGAACACTTTGAGAAGAGGTCTATAGATAAGTATGAAAAATTATTTGCTTCTGTGATAAATACTGATTACAAATTAAGTAACTTAATTTAGCCAACAAACCAACAAAGGTATCAGACTAGTTTTAAGAAGGTATGGTGCACACGCAGTGGTTACACCAAAAGGTTTAGGAAAAGTTTCATCCCATGGGCAGTACAAGAATTTTAATATATTCTTTATACAGGGATTTATTTGTCAATGCACTTATTAGAAAGTTCCCTCATTATGAGGCAGGGAAAAACCAAAGGGTCAACCTCATTAATTTAAAGCCAGCAGTAAGTCAGAGGAGAAGAACAAGAAGAATTAGCATTTACATAGAGGATAATGTATGGTCATCGATAGTTAACTGGTTTGTCAACCATCGAGAGGTTGCCAGGGCAACTGTGTAAACCTCGAGAGCAAAGCTCAAGAGGTTTACTTCACCATAGCAACCTCGAGAAGGCTTAAAAAACTGGTTGACGATTGACATACCATATAGTATATTTTATAGTGTATAGTGCCAATTACTTTTTAAAAAACAACAAAACGCTCTGCTCCGGATCATGCTGTCACTGCCACAGCCATTTCAAGGCCGTCGGATCAAGTTGCCCACATGCGCAGACTGTTCCCAGTTGTTGACCCATTGATGTGATGTACCATTGATGGGTTAACAACATCGTGACATCCCATCAATGGTAAAACATTGTTATAAAAAGGTAGATTTCCACATATAACAATGTTCTACCATACATTATAAGGTTGTATTCTGCTTAATTTCAGTTAATAATGACTCCCCATACATTATATAGTGCTTTTCATACACATTGTATCTCAAAACACATTACAAGCAACGGAAGACTGGCAGGGAAAAGTGACCATAAACAGGTAGAGTGACAGACATCTTGCACATCAACACCCATACACAGCCTTGAACAATTGCATGAATCAGTTTTTTGGGAAGGGGAATATTAGCTATTGCAGAGGGGAAAATCCACTACTCTTGTGAAAAATGTCTTGGGTTCTTTTACTTCCACCTGGACACCGAACAGGAAAGCACCAGAGATGGACAGAAGGGACCTTGGTTTAATGTCTCATCAGAAGAAAGGCACACCACAGCAGTACAGCATCCCCTTAGTACTGCACTTAGGTGCCGGTGTTTAGATATTAGCACAATCCCGATGTGAGACCAGAACCCATGGCCTTCTGGCTCAGAGGCAGATGTGCTACCAACTAAGTCTCGTTGATATCTCACCTATAGTCATTATTCTACTGTATGAACAATTTTAGATCATGGAATGTAATTGAATGTTTGTTAAAAAACTTGCTTTTTACTCCCTTGTGCTCCCACCTCACGACTCTTTATTGAAGAGGAATATTTTTAGTGAAATGTATGGGTGTAGAGTTTAAGTTTTCTCGGGGAGGGGGTGGGCGCTGAGGCTCAAAAACCATTGACCCAAACAGGTAACCTATTGTTAGACTACCCTATCCAGGGGGGGTCTCAGCTTTCCTGGGGGGGGCTCAAGCTTGGAAGCCCCTCAAACTCTACACCTATGTTTGTATAAGTATTGCACAGTATACTGTATGTGTAGCGAAAATTTTGTAATTGCTTTTATATTTGCATTAACTTCAATCCAGTTGTTATTCTCCACTACAATGAATAAATTATTATTCTACTAAAAATCGATGTGCCCAGTAAAGTGTCACAACCAGAAGCCCTGCCGTTCAATTTTACACTCATTCATGTACATACAGCCTGCCAGTATTTTCACACACATCTAGTGCCCTAATACGCAAATGGGAAGTGAAGTACAATAACATCTGTCATTTTGCCCTTGAGTATAATCACCTCACCTACCACTGCACACTTCATAGAAAACTAGGTTGGCATTCCCCCTTAACCCTGACAGACCTTTTTCCCTGGGGAGGATTATACACAGAACTCTTCTTAACCAGTTGCTTCACTCCCTAGCCTTCCTCCTCGTACCATGTAATAGACTTTACTCCCTTAGATCCTCTGACAATGATCAGCTGGCCATCCCTAGATCAAGGTCCAAATATGGATCAATGACATTCACTAGCTCTGCCCCCAAACCTTGGAGTAGCATCCCCCTACACCTGCGTCAGTGCCAAGTCCCCATCCCCTTCAGAAAACAACTCTGCACCTTCCTGATCCAGCACTTCCAATGCACTTGCTCCATATAACCTTATCCTTTTACTATATGCCTTCCACCTAATCAGGCTTCTGGTGATCTAATTAACTTTCTCCTGAATGGTACACTCACCCTTGCATATTCCCTGGCCTTAGGTTTCAGATGCGCAAATGTCATTATGCTGAATGAGCTCACTGTGTATCACAGCATTGCATGAAATTTGCATCACTTGCTGTACTGTATTGATTTTCTTGTTGCATTCATTACCATTCTCTCTATGTAACCTGAGCTTTTTGAATATGTAATCTTACTGTATGCACTCCTGAACCCTAAGTAACCTTAGTTGTTTTGCCTAGCTTTGTACTGTACCAATCGTAGCACCATGTCAATGTTCTCATTAAGTGTAAAACCCTACCTTGTAACCTCCTGGGTCATGCCTGAAAACAGGCAAATGTCTGCCTGGTACACCTTACCTGGTCAATAAAAACTAAAATAAAATAAATAAATGTAACACATCCGCTACAACACTGTAGATGGATTTAGTAACCGATGATAACAAAGTCGCAAAAGTACTTACACCTGAGATAATTTCAAAATCAAAATACATCAGAATTAAAAAAAAAATTGTAAATTTTACCTAACGTTGCTAAAGTTACCTTAATTTCCTGTTTGTGCAACTAAAATACTTTTGCTTGCAGCCTTTTATGCCTTTTGACTCAAGTCTTTAAACAGCGAGCTGTCATAAAAAAATAAAAACATAGAATTTGTCGGCAGATAAGGACCGTTTGGCCTACCTAGTCTGCCCATTTTTCTACCTAACAGATGAGCTGCAGATCCTAGTTAACCAACAGCTTACTTCCTTCTACCCCCCACTAGGAGTGCCTTATGTCTGTCCCATGCATTCTTGAATTCCCCCACTGTTCTTGACTGCACGACCTCCTCAGGGAGGCTGTTCCATGCATCCACAACCCCCTCCGTGAAAAAATATTTCCTCACATTACCTCTGAGCTGTCCCCCCTCTATCTTCAAATTGTGCCCTCTTGTTCTTGCACATCTCTTTTTCTGAAATATACTACCCTCTTGGATTTTGTTGATTCCCTTGAGGTACTTGAAAGTTTCTATCCTGTCTCCTCTCTCCCTTCTTTCCTCAAGGATACACATATTAAGCTCCTTTAGTCTTTCTTTGTATGTCTTCTGGTGCAGACCCTGCACCATTTTGGTTGCCCTCCTCTAGACAACCTCCATTCTGTCTATGTCTTTGCGGAGATGGGGTCTCCAGAACTGAACACAGTACTCCAGATGGGGTCTCACCAAGTGTCTGTACAGAGGGATAACAACTTCCTGTTTTCTACTATTGATGCCTCTCCCTATGCATCCCAGTATCCCCCAGCCTTCCTTACTGCCTTCTCACATTGCTTGCCCACATTTAGGTCATCTGATATAATTACCCCCAGGTCCCTTTCCATTTTTACTGTTGTCAGTATCTCACCCCCCATTGTGTACTCTTCCCCTGGGTTTTTGTTTCCCAGGTGCATTACCTTGCACTTCTTTGCATTGAATCTGAGCTGCCATACATTTGACCATTCCTCTAACCTTGCCAAGTCCCTTCTCATTCTTTCCACTCCAGCTTGTGTATCAACCCTGTTGCAGATGTTTATGTCGTCTGCAAAGAGACATACTTTTCCTTCCAGTTCCTCTGCAATGTCACTTATAAAGACATTAAAAAGAACAGGTCCCAGTACTGAACCCTGCGGTACCCCGCTAGTAACCCTCCTTTCTTCACTGTGGACTCTGTTTACTACTACCCTTTGCGTCCTGTTGTCTAGCCAATTTTTTATCCAGGTTACCACCTTGGGACCCTCCAAGGCTGGCTAACTTGTGTATTAATCTTTTGTGTGGGACCGTATCAAATGCCTTGCTAAAATCTAGGTAGGCCATGTCCACAGCCCTTCCCTGGTCTACTACTTTGGTCACCCAGTCAAAGAAATCTATTAGATTCATCTGACATGACCTTCCTATCGTGAATCCATGCTGCCTTGGGTCCTGTGCCCCACTGGCCTCTAGGTACTCAACAACTCTTTCCTTCAGAAGTGATTCCATTAGTTTCCCTACCACTGAGGTCAAATTAACTGGACTGTAGTTTCCTGCCTCTGTCCTGCTCCCACTTTTGTGAAGAGGAATCACACCCGCCCTCGTCCAGTCCTCAGGTACCACCCCATCCTCCCATGATTTGTTAAAGAGAGTAGTCTGCGGTGTCCCTAGTTCTACCCTTAGTTCTTTTAGAATTCTTAGATGAATCCCATCAGACGCCATTGCTTTGTGCACCTTAAATTTTTTTAGTTCTTTCAGAACCCTTTTTTCTGTAAATGGACTGGTATCGACCCCTGTCTTAACAGTGTTTCTCTGGTTTGGTTTAGGTACCTCCCCCTCCTCTTCCTTTGTAAATACTGAGCAGAAATAATTGTTCAGTATCCCTGCTTTTTCACTGTGACCCTCTGCCCACATTCCCTCCCCTTTATTAAGCCTCAGTATCCCTCCTTTGGTCTTTGTTCGCTCCCTAATGTACCTACTGTATAAAAGGTCTTATACCCCTTCTTAACACAGTTGGCTATCCTTTCCTCGGTTTGGGCCTTTGCTATTCTGACTGCCTTCCCTGCCTCTTTCTGCTTTAACTGATAAAGTTCTCTGTCCTGCTCCTTCTGTGTTTCCTTATATTTCCTGAATGCTATCCTTTTCTCCTTAACCTTCCCTGCCACCTCTTTTGAGAACAATAGCGTTTTTTTCCTTCATTGCATTTTGTTGATTTGCTTTACACAAAGGCTTGTTGCCTTTGTGATGGCTGTTTTGATTACTCCCCATTGTTCCTCCACCCCTCCTTCTTGCCAGTTTGCTAGTGCGTTTCTGAGGCACTCTCTCATTTTCTCAAAGTCAGCCCTCCTAAAGTCCAATACTCTTGCTTTTGTATGGCTTGATTGTATGGCTGTGTTTATCATGAACCACACTGTTTGGTGGTCGCATATCCACAGATGGCTACCCACTTCTAAATCTGAGATTCTTTCTCTGTCCCAATTTGAGAGTACCAGGTCTAAGATTGCTCCCTCCTGAGTGGGTTCCAATATTAACTGTCTGAGGCATGCCCCTTGTAGGGTATCAAGAATGACCCTGCTCTTAGATGTGCCTGCAGCAAAGGTGCTCCAGTTAACATCTGGCATATTCAGGTCCCCCATCAACAATATCTCCCCTTTTTCTGCCATTCTAAGGATGCCTTCTATCATTTTCTTGTCCATTCCCTCCCCCTGAGATGGGGGTCTGTATACAACCCCATGCGGAGTGTGGTGCCATTTCATGTCTCCAGGGTGACCCAGAGTGCCTCATCTGCTACCTGCTTACTCTGTAGTTCTGTTGCTTTGATCCCTTCCTTTTCATAGAGAGCTACTCCTTCGCCTCTTTTACCCTCCCTGTCCCTCCTGTAGATTATGTATCCTGATATGTTGACATCCCAGTCATGGTTATCCGTGTACCATGTTTCTGTGATTACCACAATATCCAGGCAACCCTATTCCATCAAGGCCACTAGTTCAGGGAGCTTGTTACACAGACTATGGGCATTGGTACTCATCACCCTCCACTTTTTGATGGCCTTACCCCTTTTAGCCCCATCCCTGTCCTTACTGCCTTTGCTTTTTTTTACATTTACCTCTGTCCTGCTCCCTAATGACTTTTCTACCTTGGTGTTTACCTCACTAATTACTGTGTTTTGTGGGGAGGCTGTGATTTCCCTGCTCCTTTTCAGTGCCTCCCCTTGGCTGGTTTAAATGCTTGCCAATGAAGCATTTAAACCTCTCACCTAGGATCCTGGTCCCCCGGACAGATGCAGACCATCGCGCCAGTATAGGCCTGCATCCCTCCTGAATGGCTCCCCAGTCCCCAATGAAGCCAAAACCCTGAGTTCCACACCAGTTTTCAACCATTCATTGAATTCCTGGTGAGGAATGCCCTAACATCACCCTTGCCATAGACAGGCAGCACCTCCGAGAAGGTTGCACCGACGCCTGCTTGTCTAAGGCCCTCCCCAACTCTACAAACTCCTCTTGTACTGCTCTGATCCCATTCCCAGCCAGGTCATTTGTCCCTAGATGGATAATGACATCCAGCTCCCTCACTTGTGCAGCTGCTCCCACGATCCTGAGGATTTGCTTCCTGTCCCTCCAAGCCGTGGCACCAGGCAGGCACCTTACCTCCCTCTTCCCTTCCTCCTCCACTTCCACCCCCCTAATAACTGAGTCCCCCACCAGGAGTTGTTTCCTTCCCCTGTGGGGTCCCATACCACCCTCCTGTGGGTCTCCTTTGTGAAGGTTCCCAGCATCCTCCTTGGTCTCCACTGCAGGTGCCTCCATAGAGGAACCACTATCCACCAGAACAGCATATGAATTGTGGAGAGGTACAGCTGGAGGGATGCAACTCTGTTCCACCACCCTCCCCCTCCCTGAGCCCATCCTGGTCCAGCCACTCCTCTTTCTTGGCAACCTCTGAGGTAGTGGCATTGGCCCTGGTGGTCCCTGAGTGGGGGAGGAAGTTTCAAAACACGGGAAGTGGATGAAAAACTCATGTTTTTTTTTTTTACACATCCTTGGTGTGGGATGCCTATATTTTATATATTTGTTTGTTTGTTTGTTGACCGGGTAGGTGCACCGGTCCAAGGACTGTTTTCAGACTTGACCTGGGCAATGGAGATGGCACAGTCATACAGCAAGTACAAAGCATCAAGAAGCAGTTACAAAGCACTGGATAATTAAGTGCAGGGAGAAATTATACAAAGGTAGTAAATAGCCAACTAATAATAAATACAAAATAGCCAAATAGCAGAATACTAGTAGACCAGATTAGTAACAATGACCTAGCAAGGCAGAGGCTGAAGATACAGATAGACAGGGTTGCGTAAGTTAGCAGAGGGGTTAGGCCCGGGGGGGGGACAGGGGAATAGGATAAATGGTTACATGATGAAATCAGTCAGGGGAGCAAGTGCAGGTGACAGTGGATTGTAGGTGTGACCTGAGGAGAGAGCAGAACTGCCGTGGGGAGGCCGGGGCTCTAAGGGGGGGGGAGGGCAAGCTATTCCAAAGGGTTGGGGCTGCAGACAAGAATGCCCTCTGGCCCATGCAGGTGGAGACTAGTGGACACTCCAGCATGGGGCCTGCTGAGAGGTGGAGGTCATGGTTAAACATCTTAGGCTGAAGGAGGGAGGAGAAAGGGTAAGTAATAGGATTTCTGATGGCCTTGTCAATGGTACAGGCCAGGAGGTAGCTATGTCTAGCTTAAGAGGGGAGCCAGTAAAGGGCCTGATAGAAGGTGCAGTGGTGGATGGGCAAATCAGCAGATATTGTTGTAAGTGGTGTTTAATCTTACCAGGTTTGTGGAGGAGGTTAGCGAGTAGATGGGGGAGCAATAATCAAGGGAGGAGGTTCTACTGGGCAATGGCGAGCCTGGCTTCTGGAGTGAGGTAATTTATTAGAGGTTAACCGATCCCCAGTTTCTGGTTAATGCGGAAGATAAGGATCTCAATATGGTCAGAGAATGTAAAGGCAGGGTCAAGGAGACACCCAGGTAACTGAAGTAATTAATGGTCTCTAGGGGAGTGCTGTCTGGGGATAGAATGTTTAGAATGTGTTGGGCTAGTTAGTTTGGCTAGCCTGGGCTTGGAGCCAAAGAGCATTGCTTTTGTCTTTTTGGTGTTAACCAGCTTAGTTAGCAGTGAACCAACTGTAGGTGTTACTGTGGCTGGATGTAAGTGAAATGGAGCAGCTGGACAGGGATTTACCACTCAGGTAGAGGATGAGATCATCTAAATATAGTAAGGAGTGACAGCAGAGATGGTACTCGGGGAGAGAGTTTACAAAGAGGGGAACAGGACTGGACCTAGAATTGATCCCTGGGGGACACCAGTGGAGACAGGCAATACAGAGGATGTAGTACCACTCATACAGACCGTTTGGGTGTTGCTGGAGAGGTAGTCGTGAAACCAGTCGGTAGTGGCAGAGGACAAAACAAGGCTAAATGAAACAAAAAGGGTTCTGCGCTTCAAGACCCCCTGATGAAGCCTTAATTGGCAAAGTGTCAGGGTACTTTGCAGCAGCGCTCTTTGGTGTATTGAGTGATCTGAAAAATAAATAAAACATTTTTCAATTCAAGGAACTGAATTGCTTGCATTTTTTTGGCAAACTTCACTGGGGATTCACTCACCTGGCTCTGTAGTGTGAGTTTTTCTGTTGTTTAATGACAAACCAAGGCTACCAAGTTTGCCAAGGAGGGGGTTGTGGTTCATCAGGTTAAATGCTTTGGAGAGGTCCACAAAGACAATTCCAACAAGCTTTCCATCATCCATGTTTCGGAGAACATGATCAGAGAAACGGGCCAGGGCTGTAGTGGTGCTCTGTCCTTTTCTGAAACCGTACTGCTGGGGGCAGAGGAGGTTATATTTTGTCATATAGTCCATGACCTGGTGGTGAATAATCACAGCAGTTTGCTTAGAGGGGAGAGGATAGATATTGGACGGTAGTTGTCTATGTTGCTAGGGTTACTGGATTTAAACATTGGGATGACCCTAGCCTGTTTCCATATCAAGGGTACTGAGGCAGTGGTGAGAGAGCATTTGAAGACTGTGGTGAGGGGTTTGGCAATAGCATGAGCCACGATTCTAAGGAAGTGGGGCGAGAGGCCGTCACTACCGGCACTACCCATGTTGGTGAGGCTCAGGAGGAGCTTGAGTGTTTTGCTGGGGGAGATATCTCTGAAGAGGAATGGAGGGTTGTTGGGGTGAGAGATAGGTTGGTCTGGGGTTAGAGGACTAAGATTTGATGAGGGGAGCTTGACAAGGTATTCATCAAGTTCAAGTTCAAGTTCAAGTTTGTTGCAGGAAAACTCCATTGAGCAAGCTCATTCACAAGGAGGTGGTAAATTTGGCATAGAGTGCCTCTGCAACTTCAGCCGGGCCAGTCAATGGACTGTTATATTAATCACTGCAGCTTCATACTCATGGATTAAGTGGCATCACACTCACTGGATGTGTAAAAAACTCATTACGCGCCACTCCCCGTGTATTATTCTAAATCTATATATAACTGCAGTAGAGATTCAATGTGCCTGTTGATGTACAGTTGTGTCCCAGTTTCTTGAAGTGTCCCCAACTAGGAAGTTTTAAATGGTAGTCGATTCTTTTTGTCAATCAGTAACCTGAGATGCAGCACTGAATCCTGAATGGCTCTACTTTATACTGTATGTTGATACTGCAACCACAACCATCCCAGAGGCTTAGACCTTGAGTAGTTTTCCCTTGATCTGTCTGGTCTGTTATATATAACTGGGTAGCTCTCGGACCCAGTTATTATACATATAAAAAACAATAGATACAAATTTAAAATGATTATTTTGTTCTTTGTATTTTTTTCCTTTTAAAAACACCAGATAAAACTGTAAAATGACTTGTTTGTTATTTATGTGTTTTACCTTTTCAAATTAAAATATTTTCCTTGCCTCTTAAGGCTTTCAGTACTGGACAGGAACGCAGTATCACGGATTTTGATTGGTGGGTGTAATGGGTTGGAGTCATTCTTAGTTTTTGGTAGCACAGAATAACTCTGCTGAAACAAAAATCCTAGCGTAATATCCCTAGGAGATACTTTTTAACTTTTTATGACAATGAAATACTTACCTAAAATGTCATGTTTCTAAAATAGGCCTGCCTACTGTTTAAAACTAGGTTCTTATTACCCTACAGGCACTACTAGCCTAATATGCTTTCTAGGTAATCTATTTAAGATAGTAGATTATTTTCCCACTAATACATCTTTGTGAAAGGCTTACATTAAGTATCTCTCATAAGAAAACACATGTGAGGTCAAGGGTCAGGCTTGAATTTAGAGTGCTGACTGTTAATATTTTCCCAGCAAAGCAGCCACTACTAAGCAGAAGGCTTTTTTAGTCCTATAAATAAGAACCTATGCCAGGAAAGAAAGTTGTATCCCCTCCAAACACACACACACACACATGCAACTGCATCTTCTCCAGGTCAAATCTATGGTTACCCATACATCAGAAATTAGACAGAGCTTTCATAATGAGCAGCGTTCTTTCTCTTTGTAGAATACCGTGTGCTGTAGTTTAAAGTTTACACTCCAAAGGTACAGTACATGCTCCGCCTTCACCAGTACAGCTCCACAGTGCCCCATGCTGCACCGACCACCCTCCTTCCTACAATCATAACCAGTTTTAGCCACAAGCAAACCCTGCAGTTGCTGTGGACCCCCTGCTTGTGGGGGGGGGGGCCCAACTAGAGATGTTTACCTTATGAAGTTTAATTAAAAAAAAAATCTTATTATCTTCTTAAAACAGCAATAAAGGGTTGTGCAGCTTCTTCTGATTTGGCATCATGATGTCATGAAATGCCTCACCAAGTTATGATCCAGTCGATAAGAGGCGGATGGGCAGCAATGGATGGGATGGAAAGAACAACCCCAAGGACTAAAGTAACCCCTAGGTGGTGCTATCCCAAGGGCTACTACCCCTGCCTGCTTGGCTAGTAGCAGATTAAGGGGCCTGAGTTCTGAAACGGGTGCCTCCACCCGGAGGTCAGGGTTGGTAGTGGTCAAGCTAACCTGGGCACAGCCCTCTGGGACACTGTAACCCCCCTCTTTCCCCTCTAGTGGCCTGAACACTGTACAATAATCACTTTCACAATACCCCTGGTATGCCACACAAGTACCCACACTGTTTGCATTTACCACCAAGGCTGGCTCCTCTGGTTCGACCCTGGGGACCCCCTGTAAAACAAGGTTATGCACAGCAAATAGCAACAGTACAGTACTTTGAGCACAAACTGGAACCACAGTCAGATTACATGTTAGATTTAATTTATTCAGGGGACTTGAACAAGGAAGGGGCAAAGTCAGGTTAATTAGCTTAAAGGTTATATCAATCAAGC
Source organism: Neoceratodus forsteri (assembly GCA_016271365.2). Classification (NCBI taxonomy): domain Eukaryota; kingdom Metazoa; phylum Chordata; order Ceratodontiformes; family Ceratodontidae; genus Neoceratodus; species Neoceratodus forsteri. Next base: position 897,903,862 of record CM057455.1, read on the forward strand.
ATGCACTTTGAGTCCCCCCACACAGTCACACCTCTGGGTACCCAGGTGGAGAAGAGATGGGCTAGCCAGGATTGTTGCCCGGGGTTGCAGCTGGTTGGGGCCCTGTGATGGAAAACACAACATGCACAGTACACAATATTTGTAATCCGGAGCCAGAGGGCTCAGCTCGTAAAGGAAACGAAACAACAAGACAATCAGATGACACACTCAGATTAAGCTGTTGTTGCAGGGAACTACCCTGGTATTTACTCAGGATACCTAAGACTGGACACAGGCTGGACGAAAATTGAGACTGCAGGTGGTTGATATGGAATGTCAGGAGAAGCAGGGCCCTCACGAGTCGCAGAGGTGTCGTTCCTGTTCAAGCATGGAGCAGGGGCTGATTCCCAGGCAGATCTCTCGTTGATGGCTTCTCTGTGCAGTGGGTAGTCTGGCTGGGCCAGTCTGGCAAGGCCTAGACCACATGGAGACAAATTCGGATGCAGTCCGTTTTGGGCTGGATACAGCTTCCAGCAAGCAGAACACAGTTCACACAGTGGGGAACTAACTCACAACCCACTAGCAGCTCATAGCACATTTACATGTACGGGAATTCTACTGTACCAGGCAAAGTGCTTCCCGGTCATAATCGCAAAATCTCTGCACACACCGGGAGCTTAGGGGTAGCTGGAACTCCTGACAAGCCGATTGCATTCAGCAAAATCTTCGGCCTTCTTCAAGTTGAGCCTGGCCCACTTCAGTAGCTTACTTTAGTCACACAAACTTGGATTTAGTTCAGAATAATTCTCTTCTGTCCCTCTCAGGAGCAGCAGCAGACATGCAAGCCAAAAACAGCCCTTTCACAGTTTTCCCATGTGAATCCACTCAAGATTGCTGCTCAGAATCACTTCAGCTCCTTCTTCTTTAGCTTCCAGCTTAGATCTAACTGAAAACTGTAAGCAGCCCGGGACTTCCCCAAGTTGCAAAATATTTGGTTGGCTGATTTGGCTGTCAGTCAAAGCAAGAGCTCCCCCTTCAGTTGCAAAAAAGGTGCAAAAAGCTCCAAACTAAAGTTCCTACAGATTTTGAATTCAGACAGCTCCTGTTTTCCGGCTACATTTTATGTCCCACCAGTACTGTTTGGTCCAATTTGCAGTCCAGGACTAAGACAGTGGAGACAAACAAAACAGTCCTTGCTACAAAGAAAGCAGGTTAGACAAACTACATTATCATTATCACTCTAAATGATTTTTCAGCAAATAGTTATATCTTTCAGCAGAGCTCCCTCTCAGATTACTTAAGCTGCAATCAGGCAGCTCTTAAAGAAACAGTACACAGAGGCTATACAGGCTCTGGTAATCACATTTAAACTGCTAAAACGCAGGACACCAGCCTGGCAGTGAGCATTTAGGCAAGCTCAAGGAAGACTTTTTGGGAACCCCCATTTGTAGGGGGGTTACACCAACACTAGTGTCTCCCTTAATAAATGTAAATATACCACTGGTTGTACTTAAAAAAATTTAAATGATGCATGTATGAGCTAAAATCAATCACATGGAGTGAAGGAGGGACATTTGGGTGGCCGCATGACTTAGATACATAGCTACAGTACATAAATGCTGTCAGCAGATAAGGACCACTAGGCCCATCAAGTCTGCCCATTTAAGCTTCCTAATGAAGCATCCAGTGACCCGATCTGGTCATTGGCTTTAGCTTTTTCTTCCTATCTCTATTATTCCTTTGTTTCTGTCCCATGTTTGTTTGAAGCCCACCACTACCTCCTGGGACAGGCTATTCCATGCATCCACCACGTTTTCTGTAAATAAGAACTTCCTGACATTTCCCCTTATGCGGCCACCCCGTAGTCTTGTGCTGTGTCCTCTTGTCCAGGCACTACCATTAATCTGGAATATGCTGTCCCTTTCCATCTTGTTAATGCCCTTAAGGTTCTTGAATGTTTCTATCATGTCACCGCTCTCCCTCCTTTGTTCCAGCATGTACAAATTAAGGTCCCTCACTCTCTCCTCATAAGGGGGGCGACTTCACTAATCAGGAGTGTGGGAGAGATCAGGGGAATTCAGAGAAAGAAGAGAGTGAGAGGGGGATCGGGTGGGGACAACTTCACTAATTCTTCTGGGGGGGCCCCCCAAACCCTAAAGCCGACCCTGCCTACAATGGCAGTTCATCCTCCATTCTGCAGATTAACAATACCCAGGTGAATACCTTGTTGTAAGGAGTGGGGAAACTAGGCACTTCATGCAGGAGAAAGCCACCTGTCTGTCTCAACCTCTGGAGGAAGGAGTGCTGGCTGTGAAGGTGCTTCCCCTGCATAGAGTGATCAGACTGCCATCTAGCCCCAATGTCTCCTCCAACACCAGCTGGGTTTTTGATGTGCTCAGTACCCTGGAGCCCAGGGGTCTTGCCTACTGCTGGTGTCTTCAGGCCCCGGGTTGCTGCTTGCAGCATGTGCAAGTTAGCTGACTACCACCACTGCCCCCCCACAGCAGAAATCCAGTAATGGACTGCAGATGATCAGTTTGACACAAGACTGAACCAGCAAGTGTTGCGCAACACCTGCTGTGTAAACACGTGTCAGAAGTAGTGTGAGTGAAATGCCGGGCAAGTGGTGCAGATGAAATGGGAACATGGCTCATTCATGTAAACGCACCTACAGAGAGCTTTCTTATGTGCAGATTCTAAGGCAAGAGCTAGAAAGCTAACACATTAGTAGCCACTAGTAATATCAACAATTACTGAGCTAGCAGTACAGCCTAGAGGTTAAAGTAACGAGCAGTAAATAAGCTTAGTACATCAAGCAAAATTGAGTTTGATTCCCACAGCCTCCACTTGCATACTGTGTGACCCTGAGCAAGTTACTTAACCCTCCCCAGTGTTTCAGGGTTGCACCTGAAAACAGGTCTTGAGTCTTATCCTGTTACCAAAAAATGAAAAAAGTAATATATGACATTGTGCCTCACCTTATTGTGGAAAATATATGTAAGACCACAAGTGGGCTTACCTTAGGAGCCATGGCTCACTGCTCCTCCTGCTGATTCCAGTCGGGGGCCTGGGTGAAGTTTGTGTCTGATGGCCACCACCGATTCTCCATGGTTTGGGACACATAGGTTTCTGCTGTCTCAGCCATTGGGGCAGGTGGCTGAGCGCCAGGATGTCGTTCTGCACCTGTGGGTGTTTTGCCAGTTTCCGGGGTTCGGTTCCTGAGGGGTGGGTGAGTTTCAGAATGGTGCGGGGAAAAAAATGTAAATAGTTATGGTGACCTGCACAGTTCAGAGCATGGGTGGCTGCCTGGGAATGAAAATTAAAGGAGCTGTGGTTCCATTTTTATGGATAGGTTATTTGGGACTCCATGTCCCGTAAGTTTCTTGGGGGGAATGGAGTTTTAGTGCCATAAGGACACATGGCAATGGAGTAATACAAGTACAGTAGGAGTCTGGTAGAGATCGGGGGATTCAGAGAAAGGAGAGAGTGAGAGGAGAATCGGATGGAGGCGATTGGGGTCAGTGGTACCACTATTATTTTTTTGATTTTGTGTGGCAGTGTGGTCAGGAGGCCAAGGATGTAGCAGGGACCATTTCCGTGGGGAGCCCCATTCTGGGGCTGAACTGCAGATTTGCCCCCTAAAGAGGAAAAAAATGTGAGAGGACAACTTCAGGCAGAGAAGGAGGAGAGCTTGTTTTATGGTCAGCATCATGTGGTGGCCGGTCTGCCACTGGCCCAAGGGTCCAGCCTCTGAGCAGGACCCCAAGTGAGGAGTTGCTGCCTTGTGGTTAGTTGGAGGGGAAAGATCAGAGGAAGAGAGACCTTGAGGGAGAGAAGAGACTTTGTGGTGAGGGGATCCTGGCACAGCCCCGGGTCCCAGACTCCACAAGTTTTGGACATGCCCTAGTTGGGAATATGGAGAGATTGTAGGTGAGGGGTTCAGTGGGATCCAGGGGTCCAGGGACAGCCCCTGGTCCTGATCTGCTTCAAGCTGAAGACTGTCTAGTTTAGGGTTAAGGGCCAGGTGGAGTCATTCACCTTTGCAGCCTGGGGTGAAGTTGCCTACCTAAGTCCCCAGAGTTTGAGGAGCCTGAATATGAGGGGGACCTTGAAGGGACTCAGCTAGCCCTCAAGAGGTCTGTGCTCCCAACTCTAGAGAAGAAGAAAGAGTGGACTGTTGTTGCCTAATAGTTTGAAGGCCTGATTCGGCCTCGAATTATGCTGCCTGTGTTTTGGACTGTGGGTGCCTAGTCAGTTGGGTAGCTGCCTGGATTTAATGCCCAGATGTGACCTTCACGGTCCAGAGTACCCAGCTAGCTTCTGATGTGACCCTTAGTCCAGAGTCAAACAGTTTGTCTGTTCTGCTGCTCCATGGAGTGGTTGTTCCATTTTGAATTAACTATTTATTAAATGGGTTTCCTTAATTCCTGAAATTTGTAGTGTTGCCTCATTCATTTTGGATGAATTATTTGCTGCTAACCAGAACTTTGCCTCCACAGCTCAGCACCTAGAGGTCAGTGGGCAACCTAGTTCCAGCAAGGCCTGGGACATGATGCCAACCAGGTATGTGTCTTATTTTGCTGTATGCACCCCGCGGACTTGCGCCACCATACCCTTAGATACTGGAAGGGAGGCTTACAATGTGGGGGCTCATCCTGGATTTGTTTTTGGGATGCTCTGACTCCTGGTGGATTCTAAGTTGTGTGCTGAGAAGGACTGTGGATGTCTCCCATCAGCTGGACTAATTACTGCACAACCGAGATGGCGCAGTGGACTGGGGATAGTTTGTGCCTTTTGTGTGGAGCTGCTTTTACCATTGCTTCTTCCTGTTGTTGGGACTGAAAGTGTGAATGAACTTGGTGGAAGGAGAGGCTGTACTGTTGGAGGCACCTCATGCCATGCCTTAGGCCCAGGCACATTGGGGTGGACTGCCTAATGACTATCTACTGCTTCTTGGACTTGGATTTGAAAGCAGCTCCATTCAGAGACTCATTAACTCTTTAATAGGGGACGATATGCTTTTGGGAAAAAAAATTGTACCACATTTGGGAAACAAAACAACACAATTTTTGCTGTAACTGTTTATGATATAATGTTATAGCTCATAAAGTAATCTTTAGTTGTTGCATTTCTATGCTGTGATTGATTGAGCTTGCTCCTTGTTCAAAAGTGCTGCACTGTTATAAAGGGGGTTGTTTTCCTATGGGGAACAGGAAAAAAAAAGAGAGAGAATGTGCTGTGTGACAGTGTTTAGAGACAGCTAAAATGTTTTCCTTTAGCTGTAGTGTATCTTGTGGATAGTAGAGAGTGAGAAAATGTTTATTGGGTATGCCAGTATAGTGTATTTTTTAACCATTGTTAAAAGTTTTGTTTCTGCTATATCTTGTCTTCTACTGAATATTCAGGCAGTCCATTGCATGCAGCTGGCAGCTTTTGAGTGGTTTAGCGTTGAAGTTGGGACTAGTTAATGGGCTGGGGACACCATTGTTTTAGGCCCAAATCATGGGGGTTAGTAGGTTCTGATGGTGGGTTGCCAAGGGGAAAGTTGGTCCTAGGCAGTTTGGAGAGCCGGGTTGGTGTTAGTGTTGGCAGTGTTAGTCTAGGTAGGTGGTTTTGATAGGTGTTCAGGATTTTTTCATTGTGCCACCTCAGTGGTGTTAGCTTTAGGCTCCACTTCAGTTGTGTGGTCTTGGGCGTTGCGCATACCCTTAGTGCTGGGCCGGGATCAGAGTGGCTGTCATTTTTAGCTCCCCCAGACAGAAAGCATTTAGCAGATGGAGTGTGTAAACCATCCAAGTTGGCTTACCTTAGAAGCCATGGCTCCCTGCTCCTCCTGCTGATTCCGGTCCGGGTTCCAGGTGGGGTTTGTATTTGGTGGCCCCCCAAGTTCTCCGTGGTTTTGGCCGCATTGGGTTCTGGTGTCTCGGCCATTGGGGCAGGTGGTCCAAGAGCCAGGATGTTGTTCTGCACCTGTGGGCATTGTGAGGGTTTCCAGGGTTTGGTTCCTGGAGGTGGCCAGGCTTCTGAACCATGCAGGGAAAAAATGTGAATAGTTATGGTGCAGTTTGAAGCATGCATGGCCACCTGGGAATGAAAATTAAAGGAGCTGTGGCTCCACTTTGATGGGTAGTTTCAGCACCAGCTGGTTCCGGGGGGGGGGGCACATTGTAAATAGTTTATTTGGGACTCCATGTCCCATAAGTCTCCAGGGAGGGGTACAGAGTTTTGGTGCCATAGTGATGTACAGCACCAGAGCAATATAAGGAGGAGTGCGGGAGAGATCAGGGGCTTCGAAGAAAGGAGAGAGTGAGAGGAGGATTGGGTGGGGTGATTGCTCACCCAGTCAGTGGTACTGCTATTGTTTTTTTCTTTTAAGTGGCAATGTGGTCAGGGGGCCAAGGACATGGTGGTGGCCATTTCTGTGGGGAGCCCCATTCTGGGGCTGGACTGGAGATTCGCCCCCTAAAGAGAAAAAAAGATGAGATGACAGCTTCAGGCAGAGAGGGAGGAGAGCTTGTTTCATGGCTAGCATCATGGGGTGGCTGGTCTGTCACTAGCCCTGTGATACAAGCCTCTGAGCACGACCCAACTGAGGAGCTGCTGCCTTTTGGTGAGATGGAAGGGAGAGATCAGAGGAAGAGAGGCCTTGAGGGAGAAAAGAAACTTTGAGGCGAGGGGGTCTAAGGGGGTCTGGGGTCCTGGCACAGCCTCTGGTCCCAGACTCTACAAGTTTTCAATATGCTGTAGTTGAGAATATGGAGAGACTGTAGGTGAGGGGTTCAGCGGCAGCCAGGGGTCCTGGGACAACTCCTGGTCCCAGTCTGCCCCAAGCTTCAGACTGTCCAGTTTTTGGATTCGGGGCCAGGTGGAGACACTCATCTTTGCTCCCTGGGGTGAAGTCACCTACCTGAGTCACCAGAGTTTGAGAAGCCTGAATATGAGGGTGGCCTTGAAGGGACTCAGCCAGCCCTCGAGAGGTCTGTGCTCCCGACTCTAGAGAAGAAGAAACAGCTGACTGTTGTTGCCTATAGTTTGAAGGCCTAATTCAGCTTTGAGTTATTCTGCCTGTGTTTTGGATTGTGGCTGCCTAGTCAATTGAGTAGCTGCCTGAATTGAATGCTCAGATGTGACCTTCACAGTCCAGAGTACCCAACTAACTTCTGATGTGACCTCTCAGTCCAGAGCCAAACAGTTTGTGTGTTTTACTGCTCCATGGGGTGTCTGTTCCTGTTTGTATTAACTATTCATTAAATGTTTTTCCCCGTTCCTGCAATTTGTAATGTTGTCTCATTCATTTTGGATGAACTATTTGCTGCTAACAAGAACTTTGCCTCCACAGCTCAGCACCCAGAGGTCAGTGGGCAACCCAGTTTCAGCAAGGCCTGGAACACAATGCCAATCATGTTTCTTCTTCTGCTATATGCACCCCCCCCCGACTTGCACCACCATACCCCAGGCATGGGAATGGGGGGGCTTATATATAAATAAAGCAACATTAATCATTCATGGTATTTATCTTAGGGTTAACACTTCCAGTATAGTAAGGGTAGTGGTGTTGTTCTTTAAAAAGCAACAGGTACCCTGGGTTAAACTTTGAAAAACATAATATTTAGACAAAATAAAACTCATGTTTCTTGTCTAAATGTATGCTTTTCACTTTCCCCCACAGGCACAACCTTGTGCTGACCTATTATTCTGCTCCTGCCCCTGTTGCTGTCTCCCTGGCTACTGGCCCATCCTGCTACCTACCTAGCCAGACCCTGACCAGCTAGGCAAAGACACTATGCACTAACCCCATCATGGTGGGCCCAAGCCTGCCCCACTCTTGTCTAAGCTTATATTTCATATAAACTGTGTATTTATGTTCCAATCAGCTACACATGTTTAGTACCTGCCATCCCTCCCAATTGCCCCAAATCAAGGCCTTGCTAACATGCTTCTAGGTGTACTGCTCCCCAATGATTCAAGAGAGGAACTCTTGTCATGAGTCACAAAAAGACATTATAGTTCATATCTGCTTTGTCTCCAGTTTCTTTTAAGCCAGTGCACCCAGCTTTTTGACAAACAAAAAAGAGAAACTGCACTGACAGGAGAGTGGCCCGGTGCATTTTCAGGCAGCCAGCCTGCTTCTACATACAAAACAATGAAAGAAATGCATTCCCCTGGTATAGGTGTACCGTACAGTAAATAGTACAGGTACTCACAATATCAGAGGGTCTATTGCAATATATAAACAAGTCAATTCTTCCTTCCTTCATTTGCTAATTGCAGACATTGTCCCATACAATTCCATTATAAATCCAGGATAGACACTTGGTAAAAAAAAAAAATCAAATCACTCACAGCACTCACACAACACCAGCAAGGAAGCAACTGACTTCAGTCACTTGAGCCCAAGTGTTTTACTTCAAACAGCTTCATCAGGGGGCTAACTAGGTGTTCTGAGAGACCAGCTTTTATACAGAAGTCACCAGATTATGACATCATCACTAATTGGGGCATATGACTGTGGCCTTGGTGTTCCCTGTTACTTTGCACCACTGCACTGGTGTTGGAGTTAATAAAATATTTCTGCAGCACATTGGAGTGTAATGCCTGTTTTTCTACATGGCAATTCTAACTGTGCTGTTGATAGTGAGAGTGTGAGCCACATCTTGGCTCTTTGGTCGTCATGGTGAAGGGTGGTTCCCCTATGAATCACACAAATTCTCTGCACCACTGAGCATGTTCTAACCTGCAGCTGTTTACGGCATTTCAAAGCCTGGTCAACAAACCATTTGAACTCATGTAAAACAGCACCCATAACTTATACTCAAGAATGTGCATAATAAACATTCCGTCAAAGAGGGGTCATCACAGTCATAAAATATACACTATACAAATTCTGCTTAATTCAGTACAGGATTTGTCCTCAAATACTGTGTTGAAACAGATAGGAAAACCTCTGAAGCAGCTTGTCCATGGTATCCTAACTGGCTTTGGACCTGACGACAAATGTGCAGGCCATGCACGTGAGATTTAGGTAGTCCATAGTAATATAATACCAATAGATTGTTTATGAATAATGGTCTAAAACACTTAGCAACAGCTTCATAAAGCACAAGAGAAAATGGTCCTAAAACTCCCAAAAACCCAAACGACATTGTTCGGGACCAGGCACAAGAACAAACTATCCCCAATGTTCTGCATCAAAGCAAAAAACAGCACCTGCCTGAAAAAGGCCAGCTCCTTTAAATACCTGGGAGTACACCTAGACCCCACCATCTCTTTCAAAACCAACATCCAACACACCACCACCCTCTTTCTCCAGACGCTGGGCTCATTGTACAGAATTCACCAGGACCTATTACCCAGCACCAGGATCAGAATAGCCCAGGCAAACCTAATCTCCTCACTAGATTATGGCTCGTTGATTGTTGACGCTGCTGGTAAATCAGCACTACAAAAAACAACATGCCCTATACTATAAAATCGCCAAATTCGCATTTAGCAGAGGTTGCAAAACACATCACTGCTTCACACTACATACGTTAAACTGGCTACTTCCTGACCTCAAAATCAACCAAACACTTGCCAGGTTCATTAAAAAAAATCTTGCAAATGGGCACCTCTGCTTATCTAGCTAAACAGATCTTGTTCATAGATTCGTCCACCTCCTGCTCAACCACAAACAATAACATCTCAGTTCTACTGTTTCATACCAATATGGGACAACGCTCTTTTTGCTATCGAGCCACCCCAATTTATTTATTTAAAAGTTGATAACCGGGAAAAGCACACTGAGCCAGAGCTCATTTCCTGGTGTGACCCAGGGAAGTGGGGTGCAGGAGGATAAATATAGGAAAAATAATCAATCATGACAATAGAGGCAACACTATTTACAATACAAGATCAAGACAGTACAATATCTATTCAAGGATTTATCATGTCTGCAACTGCTTTCACTAATTCCCCCTCCTTATCGCCTTCCTCTATCCCTACTAGCTCATACTGTTCGTGCACCTGCACTGCCTGCTTATTACTATTCTGCTGTCATCTTCACTATCCCTTACAAATATACTCTCCCATGTATTCATGCCCCATCCGTTGAAGCTTTACCGCCCATGTATATTGCAAGTGAATGCTTGCATTCTGTATGTATTGTACGTAACCCTTTCTGTAAACTATTGTACTTATTGTAAATTGAATACTTTGTAAAATGTTGTATCATATCCCTGTCTGTGCAATTGCACTTGGGTCATGCCTGAAAAAGGCACTTGTTGTCAGGTCACTTACCCAGTCATACCGGAGTGTGGCAGGCTCTGTGGTCAGAACATCCAGTAACTGATCTCTTCAGCACAGAAGCCTGTGTTATTCTGCCTAGTTCACTATTGTCCTGCTAGACCCTATAGACTATTTCTGTGGAGACTGAAAATTGATGCCTGTACTGCACTTTAGTAAACCAACATTGTGACTTGTGTGGAGTTGATGGTCACTACAACAATACTCCCCCTGTTCACATTCACAAAATGGGGTTGTAATTACTGTTAAATTGCTGTATTATTTTCACCTGTGTTCCATCTTGTACCTGAAGTCAGGAGCCAATCGCAGTGGTGGCAGCACTGATTGAGTTAGAGAGCCTACAGTTTAAAATCTATTTCTGAGGTGGGAGCGGCAGCAATCAAGCAGCAGTGGTGAAGTGCAGAGGGAAAGTGCGAGTGCTGGACTCATACCGGAGTCATATCGGGACATAACTAAGTCTACAGCTTAATCTGGTTCAAGGTCAGTTGGCATTCGTCTGTATCCCCTTCCCCTGGGTCGTGCCTGAAAATAGGCAGAATTTGTCTAGTGCACTTACCCGGTCAACAAAAGCTAAATAAATAAATAATATATAGTTGTTGTATTGGGAGTGGAACTGAAAACTATAGTTAAGGACAATATTTGCATGTTAAATAGTTATAATGGCATCCATGGGAATATTATTAGGTTGTATGTATATTGCTAGCATTTTGGGAACCAATGTTGTTCTCGCTAATAGTTGTTTACATGATGACGCTCATACATCAAATCAAGAAACAGGATGGGTTATGCCATAGTCCGAGTTAATGCTAACACAGTGTCAGTTACTGGCAATAACTTATAAAAGGCTGGGTTACAATTGTGGGTACTGTTTAAGAAATGAATCGTGGTGGTTTAATGGGGCAGTGCTGTTTGTGGTGGCTAATACTCTGTTAATCAGGGCAGGGGATGTTGAGCATAACCCAGGCCCTAAGAGGAACAATTTAGCTGATCAGGAATATGTTATTAATGCCTCAAAGGGAAGTGAATAATGCATTTAAATGCACAGAGTATTATGTCAAAATTTCATGAACTAGAAGCGTGGGTCACCTATTGCAATCCAGATGTTTTAGCAATCAGTGAGACGTGGATAAAACAGTCTATCTTGAATAGTGAAATATATTTGAATGGGTACAACATCTACAGGAATGATAGGGTGAAAGGCAGAGGTGTGGGGTAACGTTTTATATCAAAGATAGTTTCACAGTGGTTTAAAAATGTATACTGAAAGCTCCTCCAAAACATTGTGAATTTCTGGCACTTCAGATAGTTTTTGGTTGGATAAAAAAACTCACAGTGGGTTGTGTTTATATACCACCCAAGGTTAGTAATGAAGGTTTACAGGAGTTTTCTGACTTGTTGTCCACAAGTTCGGTGGGTGAAATCATCATACTGGGGGACTTCAATTCAGATTGGAAAGGGGATGGGATCTCTAGGTTTGGGGATGTCTTGGCACAAACAAATTTACAGCAACTCATTACCTTACCCACTAGGTTAAACTTAAAAACCAAAAAATGCACAGTACTTGTTTGGCTTTTAACACATAGGGTTAACCATGTCCAGAACTGCGATTTGCTTGCTGACTCTCTCAGTGATCACCACCCTGTATTTTGTGTTTGGAAGCACTGTAATAAGAAAAATGTCACTCCTAGAATAATAGAGTTTAGAAATGTTTCAAGGTTTGATGTTGATGGGTTTAGGAATAGGCTTTGGAATATTGACTGGTCCTATTTAAAAATAATTCCAGAGATTAATTGTGCCTTAGATTATTTTATTGGGGAGTTTACAAAAGTATTGGATCAATATGCCCCCATTATAAAAAGACATATCCGAGGTGTTGATTCTAAGTGGTTAGCTTCATCATTATTTAAACATATGAAAGAAAGAGACAGATCTTAGAAATTATATAGACAAACTCAATCAACAGCTAATTGGAAGAATTATAGACGTTTAAGAAATAAATGTAAGGTTGAAATTAAGAGTGCAAAAGTAGATTATATGAGACAGCAACAAACTGAAGGATTGTCTAATAAAAAGTTTTGAAGTACAGTTAACAACTTAGTTAATCCAAGGGGTAACAATAAGGTAACAATGATAAAAGGAAGTGATAGATTGACTGACCCCTTAGTTATTGCTAATGAATTTAACAGAATATTCACCAATTTGGAGGCTTACATGACTGACCCTGATGTGGATGTATCCTCTAGGGGTAAATGTGTTTTATGGGTCAACCTAAGTTTTATCTTAGGGCAGTTTCAATAAATAAGTATTTAAACTATTGAAGCAATTTAAAACCATGTGTCTAGTGGATTTGATGGCCTGCTCCCTAAGATATTAAGATTAGCACCTGCTGAATTAGTGTATTCAGTAAGTATTCTTTTTAATTTGTCCTTTTGTTTGTGTGAAGTACCTGAATTGTGGAAGCACTCATTTGTTGTGCTGATATACAAATCAGGACCCACTGGCAATTTTTTTAATTATAGACTCATTTCCATATTGTCAGCTTTATCTAAAATACAAGAAAAGCTAATTTACAGTCAGTTGATTACTTATGTTGAAACTCATAACCTGTTGTCCTTTAAGTCAACATGGTTTTCGGAAGGGTTGAAGTACAGAGACTGCCTTGGTCAAGTTCACGAGCTCGGTCCAGGAAGGCATGGAGGGTGGTTGCCTGACTGGGGCCGCATTTGTGGACTTGACCAAGGCATTCGAGCTTGTTGATCATTCCTTGTTAATTGAGAATTTGGATCATATCGGGGTGGGAGAACTTGTCTTAAGGTGGTTTGCTAACTATCTGATGGATAGGTATCAGATGATTAAATTTGGAGGGAGAGTCTCTGAAAAGGCACTTATAAAATGTAGAGTCCCACAAGGCTCCATATTGGGACCTATTTTATTTTAATTATTTTTTGATTCAGTTACATCACTTATAAAAAATGTTAGACTTACATTGTATGCAAATGACACTGCCTTGTATTGCCAAAGTGTATCAATATTTGATATAAACTCTATCTTAACGGCAGAATTTAATATTATGCTGGGGTGGTTGATTAGAAATAAAATGGTGTTGAATATTCAGAAAACCAAGATAATGCTGTTTGGGACTCCAGCAAGGTTAAAAGAGAATAGTTGCAAGTTAAATATTAACTCTTTGGATGGTACAACATTCGAGAATGTGACTAATTGTAAATATTTAGGAGCTATTTTGGATCCTATTTTTAATTTTGGATCTCACACACAGATGATAATCTCTAGATTCATGCAAAGCTTGGTTTATTATACAGACTTCATAGTTACTTGGCTTATGATGCACATTTGGCAATTGCATCTCAATGTCTACTGCCAATTTTACAATATGCTTCAGTCATAGTCGATAATTCTTCTGAGAGTACATTACATCGGAAAGTTGAGTTACTAAATAAGATAGGGAGATTTGTTCTATTAGCATCAAATATTGCACATCATTGTGATATTATTAATGAATTAGGGTGGTTAACTGTAAAGTTGTCATATACATTTTTTTTAGCTAAGTTTGTATTTAACATTTTTCAGTTAGGTATACCTAGTAGTTTGAAAGTTCAACTTATGACAATAAAGAATGAATCTAACACTAGATCATCTTTTGATACAACGCTGTTAAAAGTTCCATTTAAAAATTCATCAACTGGTCAGTGTAATTTTGGTTATATTGCACCAACAGCTTGAAATAGTTTACCCTATCATATTAGGAATATAACAAGTTATACCTTGTTTGCTAGAACTTTAAAAGCATATTTTAGAACTCTATGTAGTTGTGACTGTTTTTAAGATGACTGTCTTATTCATGACATGGAATGTTTATTTCCCACATAATTATGTATCTTTGCATGTTGTTATATGATTTTTTGTAATTGTCATTTGTCTATGCTGATGTATTGATGTTTGTAAGTTATTGTAATTTTTATTGACTATGTGTCGTACCTGTAAAAGGAATTTTTTCCCAGTGTAATAACCCGTATGCAAATAAAATCAATCAATCTATCAAATAAATTGGATACAGCCAATGGTGATGGTGGTGGGGGCAACTGTGCAAGTCTATCATCCCCATGTGGGGGCTTGTGGGAGGGGAATAGACAGGAGGAAAGATACACTGAAGGGTTGCAAGGATAAACTGTGGGTATGGACAGGTAGCAAAGGGGAACAGAGAGAAGGAAGGAAGGAAGGAAGGAAGGAAGGAAGGAAGGAAGGAAGGAAGGAAGGAAGTAAAAGTAAGTTACATCTGGGGAGTGGGGAGGAAAACAGGGAGGAATGAAAAGGATGAGAGGGGAAACGGATGACTAGGGTGGAGTGATAACCACACAGCTAGCCCATATCATTCGAAGAGGTGGTTAAGTATGCAGACAGATTCCCACACTTAGTGCATCCTAATAAATTCTCAATCATAATGGATCTGTCAATGGGAAAGGGATAACAATATCACCAATGTCCTCATGTTCAAATATATAACAGGACTTGCAGTGGAGCCCTCCAGGAAGCAACGCAGTATGGCAGCATTCTACAGCAGAGTTACTGCAAGAAACAAGGCAATTTCAATGGCTGTTAATCCCTTTAGTCAGGCAATAACCTGAAATACTGCATTCTTCCTGGTGGGCTTTAATGTACACATGCATTTCATAATCACGTGAAATACTAAAAGTTCACTGTCTACTTAGTACTATAAGTCAATGCAAACCTGTGGGTCAATGACATTACGGAGCACTGAAGCAAGACCAACAAAATCAGGTGCCAGTCTGCTGGAGGTGGTGCATGAAAAGCAGCATGCATTTTTTTCTTCAAAAATACTTTATTTAGATTTAAACAACAGCAAAGCATATTCTGTCAGTATCCCATTTGCTATGCTGGTTGCATTGAAGATTAAAAACCAGAAAACAGTACAGAGTAACAAACAGTACAAACAAAACAACATGTGTTCAGAACTACAGTGATAACCACATACATGGATATACTCAGGAAAATATATGCAACCCTGACAATTGATATGACATTGGTACGTTAACAATCATCCCAGTCCATTAAGAGTTGCTAGATCCCTTACGTATCTTTTATTCTACATTGTAGGGACTACCCTGGTGTCCCTGCCTCTTTTGGTCAGTTACCCAATACTTATCAAATGAAGCACAAATTCTGTCAGATATATGTGTGGTCATCTGATAGCTTTGTAGATGAGTCTTTCCATATAAGTAGAAGCTGCCACTTTTCAAATCCACTACTCAATCAAAGGGCAGTCCTCATCTTTCCAATGTATCAAAATCCCCAACTTAGCACATATAATGGCCCATGAAATACATTTATGGTAACCCTCTATTAGCTCATGCAACTCTCCCAAGTCTCCTAGTACTACTACTACTACCACCTGAGGAGTTATCTTGGCCAGGGAAGCCACAGCATCTGACAAGATCTGCTCTATCTTTGTCCAGTAATTTAACAATCTTGTTTTTTTATCATAGAAAGACTTAATTGACTTTTACTTTTGTTGACAGAAAGTTTGCAATGCTTTGTCATTTATACATCCATTTCAGTGCTACAAATTCATATTTCAGGTTTATGAGATGCTGCTACATTATATTACAGTAAAGCTAGTACAGATGTGATCCTCATCCAGTGAAGTACAATCCATAAAGCTATGAACTCAATTACTAATCTCTTCCCAACATTATTCCTTGTTAAGGAGTTCATATAAGCAAGATAGAAGGTTGGTACCACTAAATGTAGTCAAGCCTGCTTATGACTAACCTTATCCAGGAAGGTGAGAAAAAGAATAGTTACCAGAAAAGGAACCATGGAGATGAAGATAGTGAGTAGAGCGCTGCCTTAGTCAACCAGATATTCACCCCTCCCTCCATTCCATCTAGACTCCTTCAAATCAGTGATCGATTGCTGTCTGCCTAAGAGTGGTGGGTGGGTTGCCTGGAGGTGGAAGGGGGCTTTGCACAATGTAGAGTTCAGGGACGATCCCCATATCAAATAGTAGAAAGACATTTTACCCCGAGAGTTATAGGTCAACCTTTCAAATGTGGCTAGTCTTGCTACCGCTGAGTGCCAAAGGGGAATGGGGGGGTTGCATTTGTCTCCAGGATAATAGCAACAGCCTCTTCGCTTCCAACAAAACAGCCAACAGCCAGCTTACTTGGGGCCATGGTAGGAAACCAACAGGGGATGGATCCCCTAACAATAGAAGTGGATTAGAGATATCGATGGGAACCCCTAAAACCCCAGAGCAGTCCATTGCTATGGCATTCCAGAAGTTAGTCAACTGCTGACATTCCCACATGATATGCAGCATGTTTGCAGGGCTACACCCACATCTCCAGCACTGAGCATGAGGTAATATTCCCCACCGCTGAAGGATCGCAGGCGTGCAATACCACCTAAGCAGAATTTTAAGTTGAATCTGCTGACTCCTAACATCTTGGTAAGCAGAATGGGCAAGGTGAAGGCATTTGGTCCACGCTCCCCCAGTAATGGTGAGATGGAGTTCTTCACTCCAAGCCCTCCTGCAAGGGTCAGTGGGGTCTGGTTGTGCCTCCCACCAGGTACTATAGAATTTACCGGCCATACCTTTTAAGGAGGTTTTGTTGTGTAATTGTGACAACCAGTCCCACTTGGGATCTCCTGGGCACAGTGCCCGAATCTTGTGAATCGCATTATGGATCTGCAGGTATCTCCAAAAATCCTTGTATGGTAAGGAGTATTTGGCCCTCAATTGTGTAAAGGACATCAGAGCACTAAAATCATGCATATATAAGTCTTGAATGATGCAGATCCCTTTACTTTCCCATTCCAGCCAGTGGAGCATTTTGTTATCCACGGTAAGAAGTGGGTTATGCCAAAGTGCCAGGTAACTATACGGCATGGATCTGGCTGACTTCAGAGTGTTGGAAGCTGCCATGAGACCAACCAAAGCTCACCTTGTTTCAACCATGACTGGCGTAAGTTGGTTAGTAGTCTTGTGAGTGCCAGTCAGGAGTGTCCCCAAAGGGGGTTTTGGCCATTAACTGAGCTTCCAGTGACACCCATTGCGGAGGGGTATTACAGGAAGGAACAACCCATTCTGTGGCCTGCACAGAGGTATAGGCCCAGTGATAACCTTGCAACCACGGAAGTCCTAGGCCTCCCTTGGTCCAGTGCACCTGTAGCTTTGCCCGACTCCACCGGGGAGATTGATCCTCCCAGATACAGGAGGCAACTATTTTATCCAATTCATGAAACATCTGGCAAGGCAAAGCAATTGGGAGGTTGTTGAACAGGTGTGCCACTCTGGGTAGTAGTGGCATACGGATTGTCGCCGCTTTCCCAGGAAGTGATAAATTGAGGCGTTTTCATCTGTTGACCTCTACAGAGAGTGAGGAGATTAAAGGGTTAAAGTTCTCTGATATGAAATTGTTCCAGTGAGCTGGAATATGAATACCAAGATAAGAAAAGCCAGTTGGGGCCCACGTCAATGCAAGGTCCTGCAGGCATAACATCGTGCAGGTTGCATTAAGGGGCATCACACTTGTCTTACTTGGATTGATTTGCAAGCCAGACAGTTGCACAAATTTGTTTAATATCTCCAAAACCTTAGGGAGTGAGTCCTTTGGGTGGGTCAGAGTCAGTAGCAAGTCATCCATGTATGTGGCTGTAAGATACTCCTTCTGGCTCACCTTGATACCTTTAACCTCCTCTGTGGCCTGAAACATTTGTATGAGTGGATCTAACGTCACCAGAAATAGTAGGGGAGATAGTCGGCAACCTTGTCGTGTGCCTCTCTGCAAGATAAAGGAAGGAGAAATGTCTTTGTTAGTTAATATCTTGGCTGAGGGGACATTATATAGCACTTTGACCCATTGTCGAAAGTACTGGCCAAATCCATAGTGATGCAGAACCTCATGTTGATAGGGCCATTTGACTGAAACAAAAGCCTTAGTGAAATCCACCACCAAGGCTGCCATAGGGTCTTTGGAGTGCATTGCGACCCACTTTAAATCCAATACCAGCCTTATGTTGTCAGCTGTAGATCGCCCCTTCGTGAACCCCACTTGAGAGGGGTGAATAATAGACAGCAGTACCTCTGCTAGTCTTGTGGCGAGCACTTTGGCCGCAATCTTGCAGTCCACTGAGATAAGTGAGATTGGCTGATAGTTGGCACAGTTGAGCAGATCATCTGCCTTTTTTGGCAGGAGAGTGATCACAGCCTCCTTCATTGAAGGTGGAAGGATCCCAATCCTATGTGCCTCCTGTAACACAGAGAGCAAGGGAGCACTAATATCTGTGCCCAGCATCTGGTATACTTCTGTGGTCATCCCATCTGGCCCCGGGGACTTACCAGGAGACAGCTGAGACAGAGCTGACATCACCTCCCCTTCGGTGAATGGCTGGTCCAACGCCTTCTGCACATCCTCTGTTAATTGAGGAGATTTGGCCTTTGTACATAAGTCCTCAACCTGCATCTCCCACTGACTGGGTTCTTACTTAGAATGCGTTTGGTAAGGTCTTTTGTAAAATTTCTGCATGCATGCATTAATTTTCAGAGGTGATGAAATCACTTCACTGTCTATATTTCTAAGTGTATGTATCCTGGATGATGTGTGCTGCTTTCTCAATTGATACACTAACAATTTCCCTCCTTTCTCACCTCCTTCCCAATGCAGGTGCTTAACTCTCAAAAGTGCCCATTCAGCCTTCTGATACAATATAGTATTAATACGGTACTTTAGCCCCACAATTTCTCTGAGAAGGTTGGAGTCAGCTGCCCCTCCCCCTGAACCTCTAAACCTAGTCTCAAGTGTTGCCAGCTCCTTTAGTAGCTTATCGAGCTCTGCTCTCCTCGTTTTGTTTCGGTGTGCAGAGTAAGCTATAATATGCCCACACAAAACTGCTTTAAACGCCTCCCAAACCATGGCCGTAGAGGTATCAGCCTCATGATTAAGGGAAAAGTAGTCCTTAGTGACTTTTCTTATTTTTGGTACAAAAGTCAGGGTCGCGGAGAAGGAGAGGGCTGCATCTCCATCTAGTGCCCGACCCTCCCTGGCCTGACGGAGTGTAACAGCAAGTAACCGGCACATGATTCAATACCAAGATGTTATAGATTTTAACACAGGATATATATTTAGCTGTGACAGAGTTAGCCAACCAAAGATCAATCCTGCTTGAGGTTGTATGGGCTGCGGAGAAGAATGAGTAGCCTCGTCCAGATGGATGATCTCTTAGCCACACATCCACCATGCCCCATTCATCTATAATTTCTTGTAAAGCCCTTAGTGCTTTAGGTTGTGATTGTGGGGTCATTTTGGATTTGTGGAGAAAGGCATCCAGGGTGAAGTTAAAGTCTCCGCCCCAGAGGATCGGAATCTGTGGGTAGTCAATTGTTAAAGACTCTATGGCTTTGTTAAGATCCAACTGGACATCTGGCTGATCTGTATTAGGGTCATAGAAATTAGCCAATACCGCCCACCCCCCTGGAAAAAAAAACCTAACCACAATCCAGCGACCTTGATTGTCTGTAACAACTCGCTCTTGCATCCATGAGCATGACTTTTTAACTAGTATTGCCACCCCTTTTGACTTGCTGGGTGCTGAACTCACTAACACAGCACCAACCCTGCTTTTTTAAGCCACTGTACATTTCTTGCAGTGAGGTAAGTCTCTTGTACCAGAGCTATGTCTGCATGCAAGGAATGTAGGTGTCTAAGAACCATAGTTCTTTTAACTGGGTGATTTAACCCTTTTACATTCCAAGATACCAGGTTAATACCATCCTTTACGTTCTGTGTCATATTCTTAGATGAGTAGATAAGCCAGTACTCACCATCTAAGTGCAAATAAGGTAAAGAGTAACAGCAGAAAGTGCACTGAAGCAAGGATTAAGAGTTGACTGGAAAGGCTTAGAGAAAAACGATGTGTCCAACTGTACAGCTAGCAATAAGAGCATAATATGAAAAAATAAACAGTTGTATTAACACTATTAACTGGTCAGCCAAGGGCTGCTTGTCCCCAAAAAAGACAAATATTTAGCAAAAAAAAAAGAACTTGTCTGTTGCAAAAGTAACAATAATCAGAAACACCTTATATTAAATAACACCCTAATCAAACAGTGAAAAGGAGTACGTGCGCAATGCTAATCCCTTTGATGGGTAGCTAGTCGCACTGACCTGTCATTAAGAGAGGGGGTAGAGAGAGAAAACAACCTAAAGAAACCTGTTTTCTCCATCCCCAGCAAGACACATTTTAGGATAATCATCAGGGGATAACTAAATTTCGATGACCAAAGGGGCGGGGGTGAGGGGTGTACTAAGGAGAAGGAGAGAGGAAAAAAAAAAGCGAGATAGGGAAGGGCACAGGGAATGCCCTATGAGTGTGACATCCACATTATTTTAACTTCCACCCTGACCCAAGGATAGCTAGGACAGCTGGATGAGCCTGTCATCAGAGCATTCTTCATCCTCCAGCAATCAGCCTATGAGTGTTACAGAGCTCGTATCATGGGCCATACTCAGCATGTGTGGTCAAACTGCCCTGCTGCCTAAAACAAAAGTGGGAAGGGGGGAGAGGAGCATCAGTTCTTCCACCTAGGCCCATAGTAACCTGACTCAAGCGCCAGACACCAAAGAGGACTTTGGACCTATGTAGGTTTTACCCTTCTAACAAGAAAAACATTTAACATATAGCCTTTGGTATTCTATACTTTGATCACATGTGAATAAAGCCTCAGTCATTAACAATGTGTTCTTCCCTTTGGCTCTGTAGAAGTTGCAGCTGCATATGTCAGAGTTCCAGATCTCATTGGATAGTCCAGCAAATTTTGCGTATTTTCAGCATCCGGTTCAGTCTCAGCCCATGCAACATCTGCAGTCGCTTCGATCATCATATCATCTGGAATTTCACTCGAGTCTTTAGAACTATGGATATCCTCTCTGATGTATTTGGCAGAAGGAGCACCCTTGATGTCATTAGTGGGGGAGTCACGACCGTTGTGAGATCGTTGTCGCACTCTAGTAGGTTGGATTGCACCTCTTTGGGGTAGTGCTACTAGGGATGTAGACTCAGCTCCATTTGCAGAGTTTTATGAGCAGCTGTTCCACCTGCTGAGTTGCGGGGTGGAGGGGAAAACCTGGAGCAAGCGTCTGGTAGCAGTACTGTCCGATCCACTCTCTTCTCCTCCACTGGAACTTCCCTTGTACTTTTATTCCGCTGGGTCCCAGAGTCATGTCGAGGGCCTGGCTCCCATAGCCTCTTGAGAGTTGTAGTTCAGACGTTCAACTTAGGCCAGTACTATGAACCCACTGCTCTTTTGGATGAGATGTTAAACTGAGGTTCCATCTGCCTGGACTGGTGGTAGTCCAGGTGGATGTTAAAGATCCCATGGCACTTATCGAAAAGAGTAGGGAAATTTCCCCGGTGTCCTGGCCAAATTTCCCTCATTCACTAAAAATACCACCAACAGCTTAATCTGGTTCAAGGTCAGTTGGCATTCATCTGTATCCCCCTCCCCCCGGGTCGTGCCTGAAAGTAGGCAGAATTTTTCTAGTGCACTTACCCGGTCAACAAAAAACTAAATAAACTAAATTAAATAAAATTTCCCAAGGAGTTTTGGCAACAATGTCCCTTCCTTCCCTGGACACATAGAGACAAGCCAGGTTCCTGTATCCATACTAGAATCCTTGTTCAGCTAACAGTTTTTTAAGGGGTAGAAATGCTTTTCTCCACGCAGCTACTTCTGCCAAGAAATCCCTGAAAAAAGAAATATGAACCCCTCACCACATCAGTTCCCCTCTATCTCTAGCTGTGTTAAGGATTCTTTCTTTAACAGAGTACCTTAGGAAGTAAGCTATAATTGGCCAGGGTGGCCCCTGACGGTGCTTGGCCTTACTTGGGACCCGGTGCGCTCACTCTACTTCCACTGGTCCAGTCCATCTATCCCCCAGAATCCTTGGAATCTCTTCATTTAAGAACCTTTCAATATTTTTTCCCTCAACCCCTTCTGGAAATAATAATTCTTATATTATTTCACCTCCCCCTATTCTCCTGGTATTCTGCTCTCCTCCATAAGGTAGCCAGTTTCTAATCATGCTCTTTTAATTTTTGCCAAAGATTAGAGTTGCTTGCTTCAAAATCCTCCATCCGCTGCTCCACTACATTAATTTTGTCATTGGGCCCCTTAACTTCCACCGCTGTGCCTGCTAGAGTGGCAGTTATTGAGTCAACCCTTGACAGAAGGGTTTCCAGCATGGAAGTGATATACTGGAGAGAAGCCCCAACATCTACTGGTGGTGTGATGTTTTCCCCGATTTTCGGGCTTTGCAGTAGTGCCCAATTTTGATGAGGAGCCATGCCTTCAAAAGTGAGTAGCTCCAGTAGTGCACTCGCTTTATGGTATTCTGGGCCCACTCTCCTCGACCACGCTTCACCGTCTTTGTGTGGCTAATGGCTGATTACACCGTGAATGCCCCACTACATGCGTTCCGAGCCCAGGGATGCTGCCTACCTCTCTATTCCCTGCTTCAGAACAAGCCGCACTGCAACCAGCACTATAAAGCTATTTCCAGCGGTCTGGTCATGGCGCTTCCCTGCTTTCATGATCAGGGTGACGGCAGGTATGCTTCCGAAACTCAGGATCCCCTGGTTAGAATGGATAGTGATGACTTCGGCTTGCTGGGGAACGGAGTTCATAGACTAGGCATCCATCTCTCTCGGCACCTAAACCACGCCCCGTAATTTAACAATCTTGAACATGTAACCATCACATGCAGGAGGTGCATGTCCCCCAGTGACACCTATGGCAAGCACTGTCATACTCTGATGAAAATTTCACTAATCTGGCTGGAGCATAATAGGCTTTCGAAAGCATCATAAATTGTATCACCTTGAATTTACTCTTTATTGGTAAATGCCTCCCAGTCTTCTGCAGGTCCTCCCAATCCTCCGCAAGAATATCTACTGATAGCCATTCCTGCCATTTGGTTGGAATATTGTCTCAAACTGTATGAGCTGATTTCAGCAAAGTTTGATATAACTGCGTAACCAAACCCTTAGTGTTACCCACAGTGTCCAGTATTACTATGTTCGATGGTTCCTACAGCTTGTATTCGGCACCCAAACTAGTTCTCAAAACATGTTTCACCATGGCCCAATGGCACCAAGGGTTGAGGCACTGGATGCCACATCTCAGTCCACACTGGTGACCTGTATTTACAAGGAGACTCAGGATACTGGGGGCAGCCTGGGGTTAGAGGACTGAGCATCCAAGGGACTGCTCTGCTCTCCTGGGGAGGGTGGGTTTGTTGGCCCGGCCTATGACTGCCATCATGTGGAGGCCTGGTGGTAGTTCAGGCTGGGGTGGCAAGGAACGTTAGGGTCTGCGGCCTGGTGAGTGGTGCATGCCTCCATATGCACATTCATATATGGCTGCAGAAGGGAAATGGGGAGAAAATCAGAAGGGGAGGTCATAGACTACATGAAACCCGGCCTAAACTGTCTGCAGACCAGTGCCTCCACCGTGAAGGCCAGCAGCCAACTAGACTGTATTCTTGGGGGAGGACAACCCTCCCTCTCCTGACCCTGCCACCGGGGTGGGGGGTTGTAATCCATGGGTATACTTGGCTGCTGGTAGCTCCAGGAAAGGCATACACTGATCCATGGAGGCAAGGACAGAGCTGGGAAGCTTCCATGACTTCCAGCAGAGAAACACCTATATGGAAAAACAAAGGTTTCAGCTGGTTAAATGTAAACACATGTACAGATGACAAATCATATTCATCCCAGAGCTCCTGGAAAAATAATATGGTCCTATTTTTATGTAAGTATACCAATACTGTAATGCCCTGTTCCTCTTGTACTTTAAAAATCAGATCCTGCAGAAATCTTGGGAATACTGGATTGTCCCACAGAGAGGTCAAAACTGTATCACAAGCCTGCAAACTCTTGAGCTTATGTGCCTGATACCATACAACTAATAAATGTCTCAAGATAAAGTTCCTCTTAACCACAGTTAAAGCCCATGTTGTTGTCCCATAAAGCAGGTATGTAAGGTGTGCCCTACTCATGACAACTTTTTCAAATAGTATACCCTTGACCCCACAATCCAAAGAATACTGCCCTCAAAGGCCTGTCAACTGATCTGCCCAATAGCGACACTCAAAATACGGGACTCCAATTCCCCCTTTTCCCAGTGGTAGGGTCAGTAGATCCAGTGTGCGGGTTTTTGCCAGACAGCGGCATAAAGGCATCTGATAGAGGGGTCCTAAAAATGAAAATGCAGAAATTTACTTGTAAAAGAGTCAAAAAGGGGCTAGCGGCCCTAGTGAGCCCCGGTAGCTCACACATCATTGCCACAGTCTCATAATGGGAAGGGGGGGCTCAAGATAAAGACAGCACTCTTATAGGCCCCCCAGCTCCAAAGCTCAGAAAGTGTAATTCCAACTCTGACCCAGGGCTGGATGGGATGCATCTGAGGGTGCTAAGGGAATTGGCATTGGTGTTAGCCAAACCCCTCTTGGGTCTGTTAAATAGCTCTGTTCATTAATGTGGGGCTTCCAGGGAATGGAGAATGGCAGACATGGTTCCAGTGTACAACGGAGGGACAAAGAACAACCAGGAAACTATAGACCCATCAGTCTCAACTCTTTGGGAGTTAAACTGATGGAGACTCTAATCAAAGATGATCTTATGGAACACCAGGAGAAAAGAAATACAAAATCACACATACCCCCATAATGCAAAGCATCATGGGCTGTATATGCAAATCACCACAGAATATTATGCTGGTTCAACTTTATGCAGAAATGCATGGTGCCAAAAGGCCTCTCACACAGTCTGCAAAGGGTGCCAACCAGGAGAAAAATAGACTTCAGGATAATAAGCAGCACAGATTCATTACAGGGAGGTCATGTCAGACCAACCTAATAGTATTTTTTGACTGGCTAACCAAGGTAGTTGATAAGGGCCATGCTGTAGATTTACAATACTCTACTTTGACTTCAGCAAGCCCTTCAACTTGGTGTCAAACCTAAGGCTGCTGAAGATGATGGTGGATCAGGGAGCAGCTCAGGAAATAGGTGGGTAGGGAGCTGGTTGGAGGGAAGGCAGCAGAGAGTTGTGGTGAATGGGTCCAGGACAGAGGAAAAAGAGGTCCCTAATGGAGTTAAAAAAAGCTGTTGACAGGTGGAAAACCAATGGCACAGGGGATTTATTATTTAGTTATGTGATAGACAAAGCATGGACAAATATGTCTAATTCTATCTCCCAGTCCATTGTAATAAAAGTATTACCACAGAGATCTGAAATGGGCTCAATTCTCTTTAGCATGTTCAGCAACATTGTAGAGGGAATCCAGTGCAGGCTGTATCTATTTGCAAATGACACTAAACTTTGTTGTAGGGTTGACAATGTGGAGGGGATACGGGAGCTGCAGAAAGACCTGCAATGGCTGGAAAATTGGTCCAACGTCTGGCAGCTGAAACTGAATGCCAAAAAGTGCAAAGTTATGCACTTAGGAAACAAAAACCCCAGAACAGAGTATGGGGGGGGGGAGGCTAAGCTAGGCACAATGTCAGAGGAAAGGGACCTAGGAGTTAAACAAACCAGCCAATGTAACAAGGCCTTCAGCGAGGCCAATAGGATGCTGTGGTGCATCATTAGAGGGTTCAACAGTAGAAGACAGCAAGTACTGTTATCACCGTATTGGTTGCTGGTGAGCCCACATCTCGAGTACTGTGCCAAGTTCTGGAGTCCCCACCTAGAAGAGGACAGGGACAGGCCACAGAAGGTACAACGTAAGATGAACAAGATGATTCAGGGCCAGGAGGACAAATCCTAGGAGGATCAGCTAAAGGCACTGAACATGCATTTACTTGAAATCAGAAGAGAAAGTGAGGACATGATAGAGGCCTTCAAGTTCCTGAAGGAATTAATAATGTGGACTGTGAGAAGCTGTTTCCCAAGAACAGACAAGATAGGACAAAGGCTCACAATTGGAGGTTAATGGGGGGAGGGTTTAAAAAGGATGTGAGGAAGTATTACTTTACAGAAAGTATGTTTGAGCCATGGAATGGTCTGCCAGCTGAGCTGGTGGGTGCCAAATCCATAAATGGCTTCAAACACATCTGGGATAGAGTCAAGGGGATATTAACTACTCAGCAGGATGAGGCAGCAGAAACACAGATAACGAAAGGGGGAATAGTGTAAGTGAATACCCCACAGAGACAATAGATGCTAGGGCACAATAGGGTAATATCCAAAGACTTGCTGAAAAATCTACGCTCTAGGGACAAATGCTGATAAAAGTACAAAGCCTCTGGGCTACAATCTGACTATGCTACCTACAGAACCCTACGTAACTTCTGTAAAAAACAGGTCAGAACAGCCAAGAGTGCTTATTGTAAAGAATTGCTGCTAGGCTCTTCTGGGGACCCTAGGAAATTCTGGCCCATGCCAAGACCTTTCTCGGTGCGTCCCAGTCAACTAGCACCAGTGACATGGTATTAAATGGAATACATTACAATGACTCCAACACCATTGCTAATTCCTTCAATCAAATGTTCTTGGACCTGTCTCAGTATACTTCTGCCTTCCCATCTCCCCAGGCAGCCTCTCTGCTTGCAACATCAGCACAGTCCATTACCCCCAGCTATCCTTCCCAACAAATGTCTAAAAATCCCCCACTCTACTTCAAGGCAATATCAAGGACTGAGGTTTTAAAACTATTGCGGACTGTCTCTGACAACACTAGCTCTGGATCAGATACACTTGAGCCTCGGCTCCTGGAACTAGCAGCACCATACATAGCCTCCCCTCTGGCTAGAATTTTCACCTTGTCTCTCTCTAATAGCCAAGTTCCTGACCTCTGGAAGATTGCTCATGTAACGCTGATCCTTAAAAAAGGTAATACCAAGGAGATTACTAACTACAGGCTTGTAGCCATCCTATGGGTCCTAAGTAAAATTCTGGAAAAACTTGTTGCAAATCAAACCATTGACTACCTCACAAAGTACAGCCTTCTCTCTGACACACAACATGGCTTCCATTAAGGTCACAGTACCTCTACAGCACTTCTCAACTTCACTACCAATGTGCTTATCAGTATGGACGCTGGCCAGCTGACAGGGGCAGTTTTTATAGACTTTACAAAGGCCTATGATCTTGTTGATCACCCCCTGCTCCTCTCCACACTTTGCAATCTGAACTTTTCACCCCCAGTTGTCACCTGGTATGAAGCTATCTATCAAATAGAACTCTACCATCAATGTTGGGGTTCCCCAGGACTCTATTCTGGGACCTCTTCATTTCTCACTTTTTATCAATAACATAGATGAGGGTTTTCTTTCATGCTCATCTATTCTCTGTGCAGATGATCTTGTACTCTATTCAAGCTCTGACAAGATCGCCAGCATAAATGCATCCCTTTCTTCAGATTTCACAAATGTCCAAAATTGGCTTTCTGCACATAAGCTTGTACTTAATGCTAAGAAAACCCAAACAATGTTACTTGGATCTGCCCCTAAACTTAAGACATGTCAAACTCCCCTATTCGTGCAAGACCGCAGTGGCACACAAACAGAATGCGTTACATCTTTTAAGTACCTGGAAATTCTTCTGGACCAATCCCTATACTTCAGCCCGCATATACAATCTACCTGCAAGGCAATGAATGCTAAACTGGGGGTTGCTTACAAGTCCAGTTTCATGCTGACTCCCTCTGCTAAACTTGCTACTGTATAGCCAGAGGAATATTACTCCCTGCCTTCACCTATGGCATGCTGACCTTTGCTGCCACACACAAAACCATCCTTCATAAGTGAGATGTCACTTATAATAATATATGTCGTTACGCCTCATCATCACCACTGCTTAAGCACCACTGCCAACTGTACAGGGACCTGGGCTGGTTATCCCCCTCAGCTTGCCGTCAGTACTCTCTTGGCTCCTTGATTGACTCTGTACTCAGAAACCAGACCCCTTCAGTGCTCGCAATATTGCTGGTACTTCAAACCTCCTGCTACAGACTGCGATTGGTAGATAAATCCCTGCTGAATGTACCTAGATGTAAAACATCAAAAGGCTCTGTTGCCTTCAATTACTCTGCTCCTAAGCTTTGGAACTCTCTCCCCCAAGCACTTCGAATATCTGGATCCCATGACAGCTTCAAAAAGGAGCTGCACTTACATCTATCCCTTGCTGATCTCTGCACTTGTTTTAATTCTCCCTAATCCACTCACCCGCCAGATGCTGCCTGGCCTAACTTTAACCTCCCTACCTCATAGCACTTCTTTCCCTTGCTATCTCCTTGAGAGCTAATCTACCCCCACCCCACCCCCACAAGTGAGTCTTGTTTTAGAGGCCATGATAATGCATCTTGCCCAGTCAGGAATTTGCCCTTGCCTTTTTTCGCTGCCTATTTGAATCTTCATTGTTGTGACAAATTTGAACAATATTTCTTTGCTGCTATGTTGTGGTATCTCTTCCTAGACTGTGTAGGTTTTCTATGCCTAAACATTCTATGTGAATTTCATTGATTGTTATTGTCCTGGCTGCATGTATTCATTACTACTAACTGTTTTGACCTATGCTATTGTAATTTCATTGTACTCATGCTATGTACCTGTCTTTGATTGTTGTACTCTCGTGGGTTGTGCCTGAAAATAGTCATTTCATGGCTACTGCACCTACCCGGTTAACAAAAACGAAGTAAATAAATGAAATATGAGCAGGTTGGATGTACCCGTTGGTCTTTTTCTGCAGTCATTATCTATGTTTCTATGTTCCTAATTTCAGTTCCCCCACCTGCCCCTTATAAGCACCTATGTACATGCAAGCACCTTCCTGTCTCAGCTGGTATGCTAACAACGTCCCACGTTTAATCCCCTAGTCATAATATCTAACCTTTTGACCCATCAGGGTTCTCTCAATTTGTTTAGAGCACAGCTCATTGTATTTAGACTTTAGGCAAATCAAATTGATGTACTGCAGTTGATCATGAGTTCTTTTAAATGTCTTTTCTAGGGTGTCAATCCACTGCTCTAAGCTATTCAAGTGCTCCTTGCTGTGTGCCTTTATTTTGCTAACAAAGGCTATTGCCCTACTTCATAGGAATGCCTTTAAGGAATACCATGCAACTCCCACATCTTCCACAGAATTTTTAATTATTTCCAACATTCTTTTATTTCCCCTTGCATCTACTCTGAGAAGTCTTACTTGTTCAGTAATAGCAAGTCTAATCTCCATATGCAGACATTAGAAGAGATTTCCTTCCCTATGTCCCAAACCAGTTTTAAGGGGGCTTGGTCCAAGATTAATATGGGCAATATTTACAAATCAGTATAGCGAGCCACAAGCTCTGTGTCACAAAAAATACTCAATCCTGGTACAAGATTGATGAACTGGTGAATAAAATGAATAAACTCTAGTAGATGAGTTCAAGACCCTCTATATTTCCATCGATCCCAAATCTTCCAGTTGCCTATGCAGAAGGAAAGTCACCACCTGCTGTTGAAATGACTGTGTACAAGCTCTATCCATAGCCCCATTGAGAAATAAAGTCCCCCACCTTGGATAATGTGACCTTTTATCTGACTTAATAGCAGTATAAGATCCTGAAAAAAAAGCTATAGTCATCATAGTTTGGGGCACAGATATTTAGCAAAATGACTGGTTAATGATATAAAGTCTCCTGCTCCAAAATTCGCCTCACAGAGTGATCTGAATGTGTGCACTCCACCTTAAAGGGCAGCCGTTTATACACTAATATATCCACACCTGGGCATGGGAGGTAAAGGACGATTAGAACATCAGTGCCATCCAGTCTCTACTGAGCTTCTGATGTTCCAAATCATTAAGTGGTAGTCCTGTAAATGTACCATACCTGCACTTTCTTTCTTTAAATATGATGGAACCATTTTACTCTTACTGGGATGATTTAGTCCCTTTGCATTCCATGTAATTAGGTTAAGCAGATCCCCCATATTGTGCAGTTCAGTATGTACCATATGCTGTTCCATTTCTTCCTCCATATATCATTAGGTACCCTCCAAGATGGTCATTAAAACCATACCTTGCAGGAATAAAATCTGCATACCATGTCTGGCAAAACAAATAAGGCAGAAAGCAACAATGCTTCAGAATTATAGTTGTAAACCACGTTAAACATTTAACTGAGTTGAACAATAAAATGGAACAAGAATAACAAAGACATTAACACGGAACAAATATGTTTAGTATTCAGTTGTCGGGTTAATGGTAAAATCCCAAACCACCACCTAAGACACTTAAGGAAATTAGACCTTCACCCAGTCGAGAGTCTAGTGCTATTACAGACAAAGAAAATGAAATAACCAGGAAGCGCACTTCAGGTCCCCTTCCATGTAACTCTGTCTGGGGATATACCCTGTGAAGCATATCACCTCTGAAGCTCTTCACCTTACACTTCCAGCCCTACCTCTTGGGTGGGAGGAAGGCAAGCTGAGGAAGGGGATGCATAACCTCCTGACTCCCTGTGGGGCTCTAAGTATCAAATTACAAGCATGGTCCAATGCAACCAAAACACCAATCCCCAGGTACTACCACCCTGGTGTTCAGGACAGAGGTATTCCACCCCCACCCAACCTGTACCAGGGCAAATAATGATTAACTACCCCACAACCAATGTAAACCACAGGTACAATAACTATATAAATCAAGCATAATATTAAAATTAACTGACAGTGCAAACAATATTGAGCCAGTGTTCCAGAAAGCCCACTGATTGGCAA
The DNA here is from genome assembly GCA_016271365.2 of Neoceratodus forsteri. Lineage (NCBI taxonomy): Eukaryota > Metazoa > Chordata > Ceratodontiformes > Ceratodontidae > Neoceratodus > Neoceratodus forsteri. Next base: position 897,934,917 of record CM057455.1, read on the forward strand.
CTCCCTTAAAAAGTTCTATTCATTAAGGCCCTATACCAGTGATACTCACTCTGTGGCTCACGAGTTGCAAGCGGCTCTTTACAGTGAACCCTGACACTGTTTAATACCTAATAATCTCCTTATCACCTGTGGCTCTTAAATGTAGAAAACCATGGTTATGTGTTACCTTATCAATCTGAACCACTGTAGGGTTGTGAACACCTAATCACCTCCTGATCAGATGTGCCTCTTCAAATTAGAAATAGACGGTTACGTGTTACCGGATCATGCTGAACCGCTGTTGGGCTATGGTGTGAACCCGCTGTTGGGCTTGCTGTGAACAGTGTTAAAAGATCAAATGTTATAGAATGGTGCACTGTAAAAGATAAAAAATATGAGGACGAATATTAATGCATCCATCAAAATTGGGAAACTTAGTTTTTCTTAGTGAAGAGTGGCAGTGCTAAAAGCGTCTACTTGTTATGTGATGCTATCTGCACTCACTTCAGACTTGTGCACAATGCATCCCTCAAGGAGATGACTGAAATGGAAGAAATGTTTGCAGGAATGCCGGATTCAACTGACCTGCTTATGGAATTCGTAGCATTGAAGAGCTCTGATGAACTGCACAGAGAATTTCTGCAAAACAATGAAGTCCTCTGTTGGATATTAGTGAGCCATCTTCCTCATATCGCAAAATTAGCCAGGTGATTTATTTCTATATCTGTTCCACTCAACTTACAGATGTGAAGCATCCTTCTCTGTACTATCTCAGATTAAAAGTAACTGGTGAAATCAACTCAGTCTTCAACACACAAAAAGAATGCCTTCGAATTGCAGTGACCATCATAGAACCTGACTTCTCAGTGCTTGTTTCGAAGAAGGAGTGCCATGTATCTAACTGACAGCCATTCTATTAAAACACTGTGTTATTAATAAACAGTGTGTTATTAATAGTTAACCAGAGGCTTACTTAGAGTATTTTCCACTGTCAGATTGTGCTACTGTTTTTGGTAAATGCAATAAATGTTTATTAAATTTTTGTTTACTGTACTTTTGAACTGTGTGTACCAAATTTCGTATGAGGTGTATGTTGTGGCTCCTTGACTAATGTTGACCACTCTTGTGGCTCCTGAGACAGTCAGAACTGAGTATCACTGCCCTATACTGTCCACTGCACTGTTTCCAGGAAAGATGGCTCTTCACATGCCAAAATCTTTCTGCCAAATAGAAAGCTGTGGTCCACATGACCTAAGCAAAAGTACATGGGGTTATGTAGGGACCAGAAAGCTGTGTAGGCTGAGCTATTCGATCCATATTGTACAAACAAACACCAAGGACTGCAGCTGCAGAGGACATTTAAGTAACCAAAACCCTCCTCACATCTCAAAGAAAACAGCACTATGCCTCAGCTCTTATAGACACCATAGCCCTCCACTTGTCTGTAGCAAACATTTGCTTGCTGCACAGCTCAATGTGGACTTTAACAAAGATAATAATAAGCGTCCCAATGACACTTTCCAAATTTGGTCACAAAGTTAAATGTTAACCACTGTGCTGAGTACATGCACGAGTTACTACCTTGTATCTTCCCACTCCAGCCACCAGCAAGGGATCAAACAATTATAGTCCAACTATTCCATGCTGCACAGATAAATCCCTTCCCTGCAGTTTAACCAGAAAGTCAGTGGCACGCTGAAGATCAGTAAAAATTAAAAAAACACCTTTACCAGCAACCTACACCCAGAGTTTTGTAGGCATGAGCAACACAGAAGGGATCTTCTTGTGGGCACAGTTACGTTTTTAGTTCTGCAAATTCTTTGCTGTAGGTGAGCAGTTTGGCACTTATATCCGGAAAGATTTGAATGGTACGGTTCTTATATTTGATGCTCTCCTCCTTTCTTACCTGTCTCAGTACCAACTCTTTCTCCTGAAATTTGTGGAACATAACTGTGATGAACTGAAGCCTCTCATCTGGGTCTAACCTTGGCATCAGCACTTGATGCATGTGGTCCAGTTTCATTCGGCCTGTGTAGCCTGCAAGTGCCACAAACTCTTTAAACAGCTGGCTAAAGAATTCCTCTGGGCTGTCTCTCTCTGGCCCATCTAACAAGCCTACTAAGTTTTCTTTTCTTCTGTTTATGCTCCTTACTCCCCTCATCCTTTTATTTATTTATTTAGTTTTTGTTGATCGGGTAAGTGCACTAGACAAATTCTTGCCTATTTTCAGGCATGACCCGGGGGGAGCGGGAGACAGCTGAATGCCAACTGACCTTGAACCAAATTTAGCTGTTGGTGGTATTTTTAGTGAATGGGGGGAAATTTGGCCAGGGCACCAGGGAAATTCCCCTACTCTTGCAGTAGGGGGAATCCTTGTCGGCCAGATTCAAGATGGTGGACATGGAGTGTGGAGGTGTAAGTCATTAGAGAGGGAGGAAGGGGATCCCATCTTCAGCAAAACTACCCCTAGAAAGCTGGAGGTTCATGCAGAAATGGATCCTAGTAACTCAGAAATGGAAGACATAGTGGAGTTTTTAATGGATACAGACCAAAACATGGAGGAAGAGACTTCTAATAGGCAAATTTCTGGACAAATCCCTCAGGAGGGAAACACAACAGTGGTAAGGTTAGATAATGAGAATGTCTCTGGAATTAACCTGCTGACACCTGAGAAAGAAGAAACGTTATTGCAAAACACTATACTGAATAATAAAGCTTTTCTGCTGAAATTACTGGTGAAATCTGCAGAACAATCTCATATAGCAACCCCAAGAGTCGAACCCATGGTTTCAATGGACTCTACGGATCACACAGGTATGCCTATTCAACTAATTATTTTTCAAGCATCACAAGATATACCATCTTCTTTAAACTCCACAAACGCCGCTGCTTTAAGTAATATTACTGAGACAGTAAACACAACTCAAAATACACAGTGTGATAACCGCGCATTGGATCCTGTGACTACACCCATGAGCATTGTTTGGGACCTTGCATTAGCATTAAAGGTAGCTGGATGGCTTCCTGACCAAGATCACACAGGACGTTCTTCACCCTGGCCAGTCTCAGCAGCAGAAATATTGCAGCTTTTCCAGGTACAAGCATCAACTTCAAAGGCAATCCAAGGTCTTTTTTTTTGGCCCAACCTGACAGCTCATAGCCCAAATACCGGACTGCCTAAAATGCAAGTTCAAAACTCACCCTCTCAAGTTCCTGGTACTCCTGTGGAGTACCTTCAAACACTGTGCAAATAATAAGCGATGCCCAAGCACCTAACAACGCTCCTTCTAAGGACTTGTCTCGTTCTGACACTAATCCAGTGACAGCTCCGGTTCTTGGTGTGCACACTGAAGACTCCAGAGGAAACATCCTCATGGACCACCTGCTTCATTTAGAATGGCTGACTTATTCAAACAGGTTAGCGGAAGGCCAGGAGAAATGACGCTGTCCGCCTCGAATACACAGTGCTAGTGGAAACTTTCCTGAGCGGAGATTTGTATTGCACCAATATTGAAACAATCTATGGGTATACAAACACAAGAGCTGTTTGCGTTTGTTCATATCAAAGGTGAAAATACGTATAACATCAGCTTTATAAATAATGTTACATTAGAAAAGTTTTGGCAGAAATTTGAGCTTGTTAAAAATCGGAATGAATGGCAAGATTTTTTTCCTATACCATTAAAGAAACCCAATATTAAAACTGTTACCTTGTTGTTTAGAAATGAATGGGGTAAACATTAAAGATGTTCAGTATTGGCTATGGCAAAAATGTGAAATCCTACAAAGCTCTGTACTTACAGTATCTTAGATGAGGGTTTGGCATGGACAGGGGGGTGGTGAATAAAAGTGAAATTTCTACATACAGACTCTGGCATCCAGCACCTCCCTAGCAGTTTTCACATAGGGAGAGATAGAAGCATTTGCTTCTACCCGGGACAGCCCAAAATCTGCCACTAATGTGGGGCCAGAACTCACCTAAGCTCATCCTGTGACCTCCCCGGATGCAATTTATGTTTGGATTATGGTCATGTAGGCTTAGACTATTCTAATCCTTTTAGGTGTAACTTATGCAAAGAGTCAGGTCATATCTATGTTAAATGTCCCTGGGCAGCACGCAATAGAATGGAGAGGGCCATGCAAGACCAGGAATCCCTGATAACGCTCAGCAAGCGAGGTTACTACAGGCTAGGCAAGGCCTCAGCCCATTAACCTCTGATACTGCCCCCCCAAGGGACCCTCAGAGAGATCCAACTAATGTTTCCCATCCCAGGGACATGATTCAAGTAATTGACCCTCCTTCCTTTCCTCCAGGAAACAACAGAGAGGAGGCCCTCACTACAACTCCTACAGAGCAGACTACAGTTTCATCAGATATTGTGCTACCACCCATGGAAGCCCCTATGGAGGTAGTACAAATGGGCAAAACTAGGAAAACCAGAAAACAACTTGAGCCACAAGTGGCAGATCCCCCTATCTTTACCAGAAATAGAAATAACATTCTGGCTAAAAGAAAACAATGGGGTTATACTGAAGATAAAGAAGGGGACTCAAACACATCTTCCGTTACCTCGGGGGTTTTGGAATATAATACCGATCCACCCACAGAACTACCTAAAGTGAAAAAGGCTAAAGGGAAAAGTAAGCACAGACACAAACCAGATGGGTGACCTTATGACCTTTCATTTTTTCCTCATTTAAATGGACCGCATGATAAGCCCTCTGACCTTGAACATCAGCAGCATTAAATCATTCAAGAAATGTGGTACAACCTTCCAAATCCTGAAAGGTTTACTGAATGACATTTTTATTTTACGATACTCAAATAAAAACTGACTATGAGCTCATCCAAGCTAAACAATCATGGTCAGAGAGTTCATCATTCTGGGCCCAAGGGCAAGACCAATGTGACGGTGTGGCTATACTATTGAAAGGACCTGACTTTAATATTAAAAAATTACAGACATTGAATCAGCGAGGGCTCTTATGGTAGATGTTTTATTTCATGACATCGAACTACTCCTCATAAGCACAGTATATAGGCCCCTCAAAGTATAGCCACTCTAGTCACTTTATTCAAATTGGTACAACCTTTTTTGCACACTCAAAAAATAGTCATTCTAAGAGGGGATTTTAACTGCGGGTTCTCCCCTACTGAAAGAGGGTGTAAAACTCAAAAAATCTTTAGTTATATGGCATGTTTGAAACATATAATTTCCGATGCAAACCTACAGGATGTTTTTTCAGCAATAAAAGCAACAGGTGGTAAAACTTTTATAAAAGGACATTTAATACCAGGAATTGATTACCTTTTTATGTCAAAATGTTTAACCATTTTGAAAGCAGCTACTATACCCATAGAAACATCAGATCATTTAGCTGTATCTAGTCAAGACAGTATAAGTTTAGGTCCTACATCTAAAGTACCATCTAGATGAAGATTGAATAATAATTTATAAACAGATAATACTCTCCTAGAGAAATGGAGCCACTTATTATGAGCTAGAGTGTCCATCATTGAGGCATATGATACAATTATAGATTGGTGGATAGCATCTAGAACAGATTTTAAAGACCTGTTTATTAGCCATGCCACCTGGAAAGGGAGAAAAAAACAATATGCACAGTATTTAACACTAAGACTACAGCTACAAAATTTGATATCAACAGCACATACCCAGGCTTTGATCATTCTCCTGCATAAAAAAGGAGACAGGACTAATTTAAATAATTGGAGACCAATTAGTCTATTAAATGTAATATTACAACATTTTTTCAAACATTTTGACACAAAGATTAGCAGGCATTGCCAAAACTTTAATATCCCCAGTAGAGATGGTCGAAGTGGCCGAAATTCACTCCACGGAGTGATTCACGGAGTAACGCGGAATCCACGAAGCGCTCCGCAACTCGAAGCGGAGTACTTCATGTCATAATGGGAAACATGAAGTCCATTGAAACCAATGACTATGTGTTATTCGGCCTTCCCCAAACCACTTCTCCACCAATTTTAAGATGAAGTACATTGAAATCAACGTATTTTGCATCGCTTCGCCTTGTTATTGAGCTTCAAAGTGAATTTGCAGTGCTTCATGGGATTGCAGGTCACATGAGCTCTAGATTGTTCTGCACAGCCTCAGTTCTGTGTAGTGTGTGTGTAATGGAAGATCGAGACAGCTTCCCCTCAGAGCTCTTTGATTCAAATCCTCTAAAAGCTGTTAAAAAAGCCTTTTTGAGCCATTTTTTTTTTCTCAAAATTTAGTGCATCGATTGTAGAAACCTTCCTGTGCTCATATCATCGAGTGTTTATTGTTTGTGTGTGGATTTTGAATGTTAATTTAGAACAGTCAGTCTTTGTACTGTGAAGTGTGCTTTGGGAGAGGGGCGTATCTGTGGTGTAGGTAGATTAACTGGGAGAAAAAGGCAGTCTTTCTGTTTTGGTTATATTTTTCTTGTATAAGTGTGTTAATGTACACACAGTAATATTTTCAGTAATTCTTGACATTTTTTTGCTGATTGCAGTGGTGTAGCAGTGTATAATTTCAGTTTGTTTAAAACATTTTGTCATATTGCTAAAGGTTTTCAATTTGCTCGCTATACTTATAGTGTGTGTGTGTGTGTGAGTGTGTGTGCAATGCGTACCATTAAATCAGACAACTTTTATTGTGCCAGAGTAATTGCAGCAGTGTGAAGCTGCTATCCACCACACCTGCATGAATTTTTTATACTGCTTTGTGGTATCTTTACTGGTAGCGGACTGTTACTGCCGTGCACTACCCCCTTCCAACTGGCAAAAGATATTCTTTTCCAGATTTGGATTTGTGACTTGTGAGCACTGGTTAGGTGTTGTTGTGCCTTTGTGTCTGACTCTGCATCTGTTGAGTGTGCACCACAATCTTAATCTGTCTGTGCATTTGCAGTATGCCATTAATTCTGGGAGACTTTGCATTTCTTGTTACACTCTCATTTCACTTTGTCAGCACTGGAGACTTTTCTGGACACAAGACAGTAGCATTTTGGGGATGCACATTAATTCTGGTGACTGTGTGTGGCCACTGCTCGCATAACGGAGTGCACCATTAATTCTGGGAGACTTTGCATTTCTTGTTACGCTCTCATTTCACTTCACCAGCACTGGAGAATTTTCTGGACGCAAGACAGTAGCATTTTGGGGATGCAAATTAATTATGGTGACTGTGTGTGACCACTGTGCGCATGACTGAGTGTGCCATTAATTCTGGAAGAATTCGCATTTCTTGTTACGCTCTCATTTCACTTCATCAGCACTGAGGAATTTTCTGGACACAAGACAGTAGCATTTTGGGTATGCACATTAATTCTGGTGTCTGTGTGTGATGTGACCATGTCCACTGCATGCATGACTGAGTGTGGCATTAATTCTGAGAGACTTTGTATTTCTTGTGCTCTCATTTCACTTCGTCAGCACTGGGGAGTTTTCTGGACACAAGACAGCATTTTGGGGATGCACATTAATTCTGGTGACTGTGTGTATGTGGGGGCTCTGGGGGGCTGCCAATATTGTTGCCACTCCACCTCACTTCACGTTAATGCGGAATGACAATGCAAAGTAATAATCACAAGGTGAAGTGAGCTTTCCTATTGGCCACTGCATCTCTAATCCCCAGTGCAATCTTGCGACATTTCAAATACATCCATATTTCATAATTTACAGTTGTTAAGAGATATTACTTCCCTAGGTACAGCACATCACTGTTCTGGCTGGCTTCTGTCACTGGATCAGCAAAAAGCCTTTGACAGAGTCAGCCATACATTTTTATTTGATACTTTACATTGTTATGGTATCCCAAAACCATTCATACATTGGATACAACTTTTTTATAAGTCAGCTTCCGCACAGCCTTTAATTGATAAAGACTTGGGTACAGTATTTCATATCAAAAGGAGAGTGAGACAGGGATGTCTCCTGAGTTCTATATTATATTTATTTGCAATAGATCCTCTTATCAGAAAAATACATCTTAACAATAACATCAAGGAATAGTAGTACCTGGTCATCCAGATATAACAAACATTAGCACATATGCTGATGATTTATGTATAAGTATATAAACTGAAGACGCTATACCAGAAATAGAAAAAAATCTTAGAGACTATGAATCTGTCTCAGGGACAAAACTGAATTATGGAAAAAGCCAAAGTTTTCAAATAAACCCAGATGCTAGACAATTACAAACTAAAACACTTTACAGTATACTAATCACAGAAGCACCAATAAAAATGTTGGGAATTACTTTCGGCACAGAAGATGATGCTAAACATGGGAATTGGCCATAGCTAAAGGTCAAGCTATTGTACAACAATGGAAATCTAAAACTATCTCAAAAAAAGAGAGTATATCTTATTAAAACTTTAATTACACCTCAGTTCCTGTATATAGCAAATATTTTCCCTCTTCCCTTCTCGTTGGAACCCCAAGTTTTAAACATCTTTTTTCAGGGATTATGGGAGAGTCGATTAAATCCCATAAGAAGGATTTTTAGATATTATGATTATAAGTTGGGTGGCATTAGGATGTTGAACTCCATAGTATTTTTTTCACAGCATATTCTTTCATAGGAACCTCGTGGGCAATATTAAAGGTTTGAAACTAGAATGGTATAACATCCTCTACAACTGGTTTCTCCCTTTACAGAGAAAATGGAACAAGGGTACACTCACGGTACCCATGATAACTTTTACTAAAAACATGTTAGCTTACATAAAGATCTGTTTAGCAAAGTTACACCATTGGAGTATTACCCAACAGATGGTTATTACAAAGTCAAGGAAATCTTTTTATGCAGCTGTCATAGAAGATATATTGTTTACACAACTAGTGCTACTAGATTGTCCCAAGGCCCAAACACAGGAAGCATGTCTCCAACTTACTGATAAAAGAATTCTCAAACATATGTGAGATGTAGTATGGCTGTCTTGCCATGGCCGTTAGAAACACCTTAAAGCACAAGGCTGTAGATGACAGAATGTGTCCCAGATTATCCTGCATCAATACTTTAGAAACCATGGAGCATTTTTTTTATCCATTGCCCATTTGCTCAGGCCTTTTTGGATAACACTCCAGGACATCTGGAGAGAATCTAAGTTGTTGCCCATTACTTACGAAGTGGTAATTTTAGGACTATATCCCCATCACCGTTGGAAATACTGTAAAAGTACTTGAAGGATTATCTTTGCAGCTTGTAAATACTGATGTGTTTTCTTAATTCAACAAAAAGAAGTGATACCAAAAGGTATGGTCATCCAGGTTCTTAATTCCCTACACACAATATACTTTAAGGACAGACAGAACTCCAGGAGGAAGGAGCTACTGGTATAACTAAAAGAGGACAGACAGAACTCCAGGAGGAAGGAGCTACTGGTATAACTAAAACTTTTCTACTGGGACTAAGAACTAGATCTCTTGTACTGGGACCTTCAATTAAGGGTAAAAAACAAAAAAAAAAGGAGTTGGTGTGTTTGTCAGAGGTAGTTGAAGTAAATTGTTATCTGTGTACTTATCTAGGTGCTTGTCACAGGTGTCAGAAGGGAATTGTTATCTGTGAAATTAACTAAGTGTAGAACGATTTGCAAAGTAGGGGGAGCGGCTTAGCTAGAAGAAGCCAGGTTAAGACCAGATATAAATACTGCCCTAGATAGCTTCTGCAAGAGGACAGAAGAACTCCAGGAGGAAGGAGATACTGGTATAACTAAAACTTCTCTACTGGGACTATATTGCCCTCCATCCCTCCCCTCCACCCTAAACCAGTTCTACTTTTATGGGCACAGGATTTAACTGACAACAGGAACTTCGTGTTTGGGAGCAGGAAGTGAGTGATCACAGAGCCACCAAAGACTCACCATCCTAGAAGGGCAAGAGTAGCTCTCCATCCCCCCTAGCTGCTGGAGGTCTGACTCTGAGCAAGTAAGGAGACTACTGAGAAACATAGGAACTTCTTGTCTCAGAACAGGAAGATCAGGAGATAAAAGGGTGCAGATGCTGTAAGTAAGTAGGGAGAGAAGAAAAAAAAGAAATAAACAAACAGAGGAAAGGGTAAGTATTCCAAATAACAGTTAGGGGGCCAGAAAAAAGACATGATGGGAGTGATGCAGTGCAGTGGCTGTGGAGCAGCAGTCTTCCAGGAGATGTTTTGGAGGATGCAGTGTTGTCCCATCTGCAGACACCTCTCTGGGCTGAGGGAGGAGGTTGCTCATCTCCAGGCTGAGTTGGCCAGGATTTGTGGGACCTCCTCTCCCACCCAGGGACCACCAGGGTCACTGCCGTTGCCTCAGAGGTTGCCAAGAAAGATGAGCATTTGAACCACAGTGGGCTCAGGGAGGGTGAGGGTGGTGGAACAGAGTCTCGTCCCTCCAGTTGTACCTCTCCACAATTTCTATGCTGTTCTGGAAAAGTGTGGTTCCTCTATGGAGGCACCCACAGTGGAGACCAAGGAGGATGCTGGGAACCTCCACAAAGGAGACCCAAAGGAGGATGGCATGGAACCCCACAGGAGAAGGAAACAACTCCTGGTGGGGGATTCCATTGCTAGGAAGGTAGAACTGGGGGAGGAAGGGGAGAGGGAGGTAAGGTGCCTGCCTGGTGCCATGGCTTAGAGAGACAGGGAGTGAATCCTCAGGATTGCAGGAGCAGCTGCACAGGGGAGGGAGCTGGATGTCGTTGTCCACCTAGGGACAAATTACCTGGCAAAGAAAGGGATCAGAGCAGTGAAAGAAGCATTTGTGGAGATGGGGAGGGGCCTTAGACAAGTAGTACACATGGTAACCTTCTCGGAGGTGCTGCCTGTCTATGACACAGGTGAGGCTAGGGTGCTTCACACCATGGGATTCAATCAGTGGTTAAAAAACTGGTGCAGAGCTCAGGGATTTGGCTTCATTGGAGACTGGTGGTCCACCTGGAAGGATGCAGGCCTATACTGGCATGATGGTCTGCATCTGTCCAGGAGGGGAACCAGGATCCTAGGTGATAGGTTTAAATACTTCATTGACGACTATTTAAACTAGCCAAGGGGGAGGCACTGGAAAGGAGCAGGGAAATCCTAGCCCCCCCAAAATATCAGGGTACTAAGTGAGGTAGACACCAACATAGAGATGTCAATAGGGAGAAGTGCAGGGGTAAATGGAGAAAGTGGCAAATGCAATAAGGACCGGGATGGGCAAAAAGGGGTAAGGCCATCAAGAAATGGAGGGTAATGAGTACCAACACCCATAGTCTGGGCAACAAGCTCCCTGAACTGGTGGCCTTGATGGAAGAGGGATGCCTGGATATTGTAGCAGTCACAGAAACATGGTACACAGAGAACCATGACTGGGATGTTAACATACCAGGGTACACAACCTACAGGAGAGTCAGGGAGGGCAGAAGAGGGGGGAGTAGCTCTCTATGTAAGGGAAGGGATAAAAGCAACTGAACAAAAGAGTAAACAGGGAGGAGAGGAGGCACTGTGGGTCACCTTAGAGACTGGAAATGGCACCACGATCCGCACAGGGGTTGTATATGACCCCTCATGTCAGGGGAGGAATGGACAAGATATGATAGAAGGCATACTTAGGATGGCAGAGAAAGGGAGATACTGTTGATGGGGACCTTAACATGCCAGATGTTAACTGGAGAACCTTCTGGCAGCCACATCCAAAAGCAGGGCCATTCTTGATGCCCTTCAGGTGGCATGCCTCAAACAGCTAGTTTTGGAACCCACTCATGAGGAGCAATCTTAGACCTCATACTCTCAAATGGGGACAGTGAGAGGATCTCAGATCTAGAAATGGGTAGCCATTTGGGAACAAGTGACCACCAAACAGTGTGGTTCACGATAAACTCTGCTACAGAGTCAAGCCATACAAAAGTGAGGGTTCTGGACTTCAGGAGGGCTGACTTTGGCAAGATGGGAGAGTGCCTTAGAAAAGCACTAGCAAACAGGCTAGAAGGAGGGGTGGAGCAACAATGGGAAAATATCAAAACTGCCATCACAGAGGCAACAAGCCTTTGTGTAAAGCAAATAAACAAATCAAAATGAGAGAAAAAGCCACTATGGTTCTCAAAAGAGGTGGCGGTGAAGGTTAGGGAGAAAAAGATAGCATTTAGGAAGTATAAGGAAACACAGAAGGAGCAGAACAGAGAACTGTACCAGTTAAGGTAGAAGGAAGCAGGGAGGATAGTCAGAATAGCAAAGGCACAAACTGAGGAAAAGATAGCTAACTCGGTTAAGAAGGGGGATAAAACCTTTTATAGGTATATCAAGGAGGCGTAGAAAGACAAAGGAGGATAGTGAGGCTGAATAGAATGGATGGTGGGTGGGCAGAGAGTGACAGTGATAAAGCAGGATACTGAATGAATACTTCTGTTCAGTATTCACAAAAGAGGAAGTGGGGGAGGTGCCTAATCCAATTAACTGAAGCACTCTGGAGAGGGGTGTTGATCCCAGTCCTTTTACAGAAGAAAGGGTTCTGAAAGAACTCCTAAAACTGAAGGTGGACAAAGCAATGAGGCCAGATGGAATTCACCCCAGAATTCTTAAAGAATTAAGCAGAGAACTAGTGACACCACTGACTATGCTTTTTAACAAATCATGGGAGGATGGTGTGGTACCTGAGGACTGGAAGAAGGTGGATGTGATTCCCCTTCACAAAAGTGGGACCAAGGCGAGCGAAAACTACAGACCTGTCAGTTTGACCTCTGTGGTAGGGAAAGTGATGGAATCACTTCTGAAGGAAAGAATTGTTGAGTACCTAGAGGCCAGTGGGGCACAGGACCCAAGGCAGCATGGATTCACAGCGAGGAAGGTCATGTCAGATGAATCTAATTGATTTCTTTGACTGGATGGCCAAAGTAGTAGACCAGGGAGGGGCTGTGGTTGCATGCCTACCTAGACTTTAGCAAGGCATTTGACACAGTCCCACACAAAGATCAGTAGTCAAATTAACCAGCCTGGGAGTGGGTCCAAGGTGGTAGCCTGAAAACATTGGCTGAACAACAGGACACAGAAGGTAATTGTAAATGGAGTCCACTCTGAAGAAAGAGGGGTTACTAGTGGGTTACCGCAGGGTTCAGTACTGGGTCTAGCCCTTTTTAATGTCTTTATAAGTGACATTGCAGAGGGACTGGAAGGAAAAGCATGCCTCTTTGCAGATGACACAAAGATCTGCAACAGGGTTGATACACAAGGAGGCGTGGAAAGAATGAGAAGGGACTTGGCAAGGTTGGAGGAATGGTCAGAAGTATGGCAGCTTGGATTCAATGCAAAGAAGTGCAAAGTAATGCACCTGGGAAACAAAAACCAAGGGGAAGATTACATAATGGGGGGGGAGGTAGTAACAACAACAAAAATGGAAAGAGACCTAGGGGTAATCATATCAGATGACCTTAAGGTTGGCAAGCAATGCGAGAAGGTGGTAGGGAGGGCTGGGGGGATACTGGGATGTATAGGGAGAGGTATCGCCAGCAGAAAACAGGAAGTTGTTATCCCCCTGTACAGACAGTTGGTGAGACCCCATCTGGAGTACTGCATCCAGTTCTGGAGACCCCATCTTCGCAAGGACATAGACAGGATGAGGCAGTTCAGAGGAGGGCAACTAAAATGGTGCAGGGCTGCAAGAAAAGCCATACGAAGAGAGACTAAAGGAGCTTAATATGTATACCCTTGAGGAAAGAAGGAAGGGGGGGGACATGATAGAAATGTTTAAGTACCTCAGTGGAATCAACAAAGTCCAAGAGGGTAGCATCTTTCAGAAAAAGAGATGTGCAAGAACAAGGGGACACAATTTGAAGATAGAGGGGACAGCTCAGGGGCAATGTGAGGAAGTATTTTTTCACAGAGAGGGTGGACGCATGGAACAGCCTTCCTGAGGAGGTTGTGGGGTCTAAAACTGTGGGAGAATTCAAGAATGCATGGGACAGACATAAGGCAATTTTTGTAGGGGGGTAGGAAGAAATAGGCTGTTGGTTAAATAGAATCTGCAGCTTATCCTCTAGGTAGGGAAATGGGCAGACTAGGTGGGCCAAGCAGTCCTTATCTGCCGTCAAAGTCTATGTTTCTATGTCTGAGAAAAGCTTTTTGTCCAGGGAAAAATTTCAGGCCTATTGGAAACTGTGTAACTGGGTACTTCAGAACTTGAAATAGGTGTTAGTTTACCTGTAGAAAGTAAAGGCTGGCCAGCCAGTAGATTACTAAGTTAAGCAAAAGGGAAAAGAAAAGAAAAGAAAAGAAAGGAAAAGAAAAGAAAAGAAAAGAGGGGTAGGGAAGACATAAAGGTGCTACTTCTGAAATGCTCACCAACTATCTATGTGCATGGGGGGGGGGGGTAATAGATATTGTTTGAGTAAACTAGCCTACAATATGTCCCATAGTGTATTTGCTTTGTTTCTTTTTGCTCAGTCATATCCTTTGTTTTTTTTCATGTACAGTAATATGGTTATAAATATGTGTTTGATATTATCAATAAAAAATTCCCCGTCTCTTTTTGAGAAGTGCCATGGGATCTTTAACATCCACCTGAACTTCCACCAGAACAGCAGATGGGACCTCGGTTTAACATCTCATCCGTAAGAAGGCACCTCAGGAATGCAGCACCCCCCTCATGCTGTACTGCAGTGTCAGTATTGGGATATTAATCCAAGTGCCTGGTTGCCCCCACTCAAGCCCTCACTGGACCCAGGTCCTATCACCTCACCTTCTCCTAGGTCTTACCTGCTCCCGTGTTACTATTGTGGTTTGCCCCCCACAGTGGAGCCCACAGGATGGGGGTTAGGTCCCTTGGGTGCACAATATTCAGTCATCAGGAGCATGCACAGGTCGGTGAGTGCAGGGACTGCAGGTGTGGTGATTTTGGCTTGGGTGTGCATGTATGCATGTATGCAAATGTGCATAGCATGGCACCAGTCTGCATCTTCTCTGCCCCTTATGTGCTCCATTGCACTGCCACCTGTGGTCACCCAGGTGGTAGTATAACAACAGAGCTTGTGCCCTCTTTTCCTGGAGGAGGAGAGCATTCTCTAGGATGCTCAGTCCTCCTACCCAGGCCAGCACTCAACTACTCACGCACATTACCAAACATGGATTGCCAGCATTGCAAGTAGTAGCACTTCCTCTGCACTGACGGACTGGCTGCCTATTTTTTTTTTTAGTGTTCCATCTGCTCTGACTCTCAAGCTGGTCAACCTTTACTTGTAGAGATTTAAGTACATTATCTTGCTTGGTCACCAACAGTTCTAGCAGGGCAAGGCTATCTATATCAGTACTGACCTTCTGTATAACATTATCAACCCAGCAATCTAGCTCTGTAATATTTGTAGTCAGTTGAGAAAAATCTGTTTGTACAGTATGGTGCTGAACATTTTGTTGCCTCATTTCAGCTAGCACATTCAGCTTCTGCTCAAGCCATCGGTCCATGCTCCTGCAGGGACTCCATCTGCTGCACAGATGATGGCCTATGCTTCTTGGCCTGCACAGTCACACTTTTCAGTGGCATAGTTTTTGAGGCTTCCCACAATGGTGTAATGTCCTGAGTAACTATAGTCACTTTTTTTTTCTTGCCACCCCCCTTCCTATTCTTATTTGCCAGTTTGGGTGAAATATCTGTTGGATTGCAAGGTGAAATTTGGCACCAAGTTTGGGAGGGAAGCTTAATGTGGATGGCATCAATGAGAGTGGAGAAGTGAGGTGTGCTATCCAGCGATATGCTGAGATATTTGAAGAAGGTGACAATCTCAAGTGGAGTGCCATCCAGGGTAATGAAAATAGAAGGGAAAGAGCCTGGCCAGTGGCCAGTTTTTGGCTAGTGTCAATGGTCATTAATACTTTTTTTTATGTTCATATAGAGTTGGTTTGAGTGGAACCAATGTTGGACATGGTCAAAGTCATGCTGTAGCAATGTTACAAAGGCAGGGACTGAGGCATCAGAGATGTACAGCACAGTGTCATCCACATACATGTGAATGTGCAGGTCAACACAGATGGAGGAGCGATCATTGTGGGATAGTGAGAAAAAGATGGGCCTTAGGATGGAGCCTTGGGGAACCCCAGACTGGACAGTGAGGGGAAGGGACAAGGCGTTGCCAACTTGTACAGACTGGAGATGGCCAGAGAGGTAGATATTGAACCAGTTAGCCACTGTAGCAGAAATACCAGTAGATCTCAGTTTCTCCAGAAGGAGGGCATAGGCTACTGAAACAAAAGCCTTGGCAAGGTCAATGAAGAAAGCTGCAGCGATATGACACTGATCCATCCCTGTAAAGATGTAATCAGTGACATGCAATAGGGAGAATACAGTGGAATGGTGTTTATGGAAGCCAGATTGGAACACTGAGAGGAAATTAATGGAACGGAGGAAGTCAGAGAGCTGAGAGTAGATGAGTTTTTTTATGGAGCTTAGCAAGAGTAGTAAGGAGGAGATGGGACAATAGTTGCCAGGGGAGATAGGGACACTGCCCTTGTGCAGGTGGAGTAACTTGTCAAATTTCTAGGACAGCAGGACAGTGCTGAGAGAGAAAGGAGATTGAGTAAGTGGGTAAGGGATAAAGCAACAGCAGGGGCAGAGAACTTGAGCAATTCTGGGTAATGTCCATCAGGAGTAGTTCCTTTAGATAGATTAAGGGAGGAAAGTGCATGAATGGTATTAACAGGAGAGAAGTGGAAACAGGTGATGGAGGACTCAAGGGGGAATCATCTGTGTGGGGATAGAGGTGAGGAGGAGGAGGAGGAGTAGACAGTTACAATAGGTGATGAAGAGTGCAAGTGGTGAAGAAATAGTTGAAGTGAAAGGCAACCAGAGATGGGGAAGAGATAATCAAACCATTCCAGAATAGCACTGATGAAGAGAACTGGGGGGGAGGGGAGGGTCGAATAGGGAGTGAATGACCTTCCAGACTTTACCAGAGGATTTAAGGTTTTTCTGGAGGTTAGAGTTAAAGTAGTTCAATTTAGTTTCTCTTATAGTCTTGGTACAGGAATTCCTAAGTCTACTGTATGTGAGGATGCGAACAGGGGAGTGGGGCAATACAAAGCGAGACCAGACATTGTCACAGGATTTACAGAGAGTAATGAGGTCTGCTGTGATCCAGGGGTGGTGTGAACCTTTCACATGCTATTTTCTTAGAGGGGCATGCTTGTCTCAGGTTTCCAAAAATTTGGAGTGAAAAAAAGAGAGAGCCAGTCAGTAGCAGTGGGGATAAAAGGCCAAACAGCTGCAAGGTCTTGGAGGAGGGCAGAAATATTTAAGTACCATAGAGACCTGGACTAAACATATTTGGGAGGGTCTTGATGCAGTAAGTCTTACAGTGGTTACTGAAGGCATCAGGTGGCAAGCTGGCAGCCACAATGCAGTTGGGGTGGGAGGAGAGGACCCAATCCAGCAGAGAATAGTTAGAGATGTGGGGGTCTAGTCAAGTGGGCTCCATAACGAGCTGCGAGAGATTCAGTAATTCAGTCTTTTGAACAGTAGACCTGGTATTAGGGAAGAGACAGTTAGAATTGTAGTTCTCTAGAAGGATAAGTTTGCTCATTGAGGAATGAGAGAAAAGAGAGGAGAGAGTATTGACTAGCATAGAGGGAGAAATTTTAGGGCAGGCATAAACAATACCAACAAAGACAGGTAGAGAGGATGGAAAGGTGAGCTTAGCTAGAAGGAGTTTATGAGAAGATGGAACAGTGTTGCTGAGACAGAGAGCAAGTAAGACCATAATGGATGTAATGGGCCACCCACCTCCACATTTATCATGGTCCTGCCATAAGAGGTTGTAGCTAGAGATAGATAAGATATTGTGAGATATTTTTGAGGAAATCCAGGTTTCAGAGATGCAGAGAACATCAGGCATGTGCCAGGCAAGCCGCACTTGCAGCAGATCAAGTTTAGGTAACAGGCTTCAAGCACTGAGGTGGAAGATGCTCAGACCTTTGGAGAGAGAAGGTGGGGAGATCGAGGAGACATGGCCAGAGTTGGAAGCTTCAGCCATTTGCTAATCCAGTTAGGCAATTATTACAAATTTAGGGACTACCCAGCTTGAGAACAGCTATAGCCATACTATCTAGTTATAAAACTAAACGTCTATAAACAAAAATGTAGGGGCTACCATAATAGGAAGAAGCAGCAATCTGTTATCCCAGCTAGGTAGTCAGCACAACCCTGGTGCTGCCCAGAGAGGGAGTACTATAGACAAGTGGCTTGCTGTAAATCAAGGCTGATAAAATGTAGGGGCAACCCAGACAGGGAGAAGCAGCAATTTGTTAACCCTGCTAGGTTGTTAGTATAAATGTAGGGATACCCATATAGGAAGTAAAAAACAACATAGGAGCTAGGGGTGGGTGAATACTTAATTTCAAATATTCAGTCAAATATTCATATTTGGTGCCCCAAATATTTGGAAATTCAGTATTTGTGTATAAAAGTGTTCCAGAATTCTGTTAGCAGGAAAAAACAAAAACAAGTATAGCAATACTATTTAAAAAAGGTACAAACTTTATTCCTAGTAGAGACAAAATGGATCGACTTGGGAAATGTAAGATATTAGAAGGAAATCTAGGTAGAGTAGAGGTAAGAATATGTTGATGTACAGCTTAGTGGGTCTGTCATCATTTGTCATATAAGATTGCATTGCTAATATCTGCTGCTATTACTAATAAGAAATGCATAATAATATGACTTATGTTAGGGCTTTATTCTCAGAGCTGCACACTGTGCCACAGGACTATTCCGTAACTTGCTAGCCTAAGCATCTACAGTATATGCAACTGCTTGGCACAATATGAGTTACTGATAAGCCCAAGGGTAGCTACAGAGAACATCCCAAAAGAAAGATACATCCCAGCTGCAAAGAGTTACTGAGACAGCAAATGTTTGTGTAGTTCTTTGGTTGCTGAGTGACACAAGGAAGATTAAGTAATGGTATGAATTATGGATATATAGAAAGTTTATTTCGGGGACTCAGTGAGCCAGAACCTCCATGCGTAGAAGGAGGGCACATTGCCGCTGACTCCCAGGATAGGTAATGTGGTACTTTGTTCTGTGTATTGCTATGGCTGATAATAAATATGTAATATGCAAGCAATAATGCCCATCAGGGTGGTTGCTGTGGTGTAAAGCCATATAGCCCCTGAAAGGTCTGATATTGCCCATACCACCCACCCTGGAGGGCATTATAGCACTCAGAAACTGGGCTGTTTTTCAGATTTTTTTTTATTCAAATATATGAAAGATGAAAAAAGTATAAAATTAAAAGAATTTAGTCTAAAATTGTTTCTTGTAAAGTAGTCCCTGAGTTGGCGCAATTGCCAGTAGAGGGTGCTGCCTTTGGATCTTATCTGTTTTCTTTCTGTAACCATTTGTCATAGCATTCAATTTTGATGTCTGCAAAATCCCCATTGTCTAGTGTTTCCTCTGGTCACTGCCCCCCCCCCACCCCCTCAGCATCCTAGTAACACCATTCGCAAGTTAGAAAGCAAATGCTGTGGGTGACATTTTAAATTTCCTTACTCGTTATGTTTTCCCACAGCAATAGTATAGTGAAGTAGCACTGCGAAGCAGCATGCTGGTTGTGGTCAGCATAGAAGACAGAGTGTGGTCGGGTACTGCTGTGTGATCACAATCTGGAATCAGGGTGGGCAAACTTTTCCTTTTCTAAGTGGAACTGTATTTATTTAAAAGCAAACTGCTCATTTCAGAAAACTGTGGGTGGTGGAGCGGGAGGCACTCGCTAAGTAACAGAGTGGGTTGCTCACTGTGTGGAGATGGTGGCGTGAGAGTAGGGTTAGGAAAGCGCTGCCGTTTGAAATGAGTGCGGTTGGGAGAAATGCCAATTTCTCTCTCTCCCTGACTGCAGAATACAAAATGGCACTGCGTTTCTTTCTTTTTATTTTTTTAAAAACGTAGCCCTTTCCATTTCTTGGGGATTCAGTTGACAGAGGACTGTATGGGAGCTGTGCATGCAACAGAAGCAGTGCCGGTGATCAGTGTGGTGTGGTGTGGTGTAGGATTCGCACCACAACTGTTTTTTTTTTTAATTTAAACAATTTTCTTCTTCCTTCACTTAAATTACAGGTGAGTGACTGCTATTTTATAGCATATTATAGCATATATAATATATATTATAGCAGTGTCAGTGGCTCAGTAGGTAGCACACTCACCTCTGAGGCCGGGAGATCAGAGGGCTGTGGGTTCAGTTCCCACATTTGGCACTTGAGTTAATATCCCAGTACTGACACTGTAGTGCAGCATGAGAGGGGTGCTGCTCTTCTGAGGTGCCGTCTTTCGGATGAGACGTTAAACCGAGGTCCCATCTGCCAGGATTGGTGGTAGTTCAGGTGGATGTTAAAGACCCCATGGCACTTATTGAAAAGAGTAGGGGAATTTTATTGGTAATAAAGTGGGCTTCATTACAAAAAATAACACAACAACACAAACAATCAAAACAAGTCAAAAAACCAGTTAACAGAAAAAGTTATCACAATGTTTCCATAACAATATAGCTTGAGAAGTAGAAGAAAGTAAGAAATCATTCTTTTTTTACAGAACACAAAGCTGCACGAATATTGCAAAGAACTTCATGAATCGAAATGTTCTTTTGGTGTAATACTAACAAACATCTGGCTTGCCATAAATAATAATGAATGACGGCAAATATTATATACAAATTGTCGCTATGATACTTTCTATTAAGTAAATCATTAGTGCAAAACATAACATTTTCATAAGAAAGGGAAGATAACAAAGGTTCCACCCAACTAGTAGATAGAGTGGACCAAACCTCCAAAGAAAAGGGACATTCACAAAATAAATGTTGCTGGGTTTCAAAAATATTAAGGCAAGAGGTTCTAGGACAATATCTCAAAGACAGGGCTTTATGCTTATGATTGTTGTTAACTCCTAATCTATCATAGTTACATAACCATATCATATCCCATAAATATGGTGGTAACCGTTGATTTTGAAGTTGTTGGATTACCCAGGGGAGACGTCTAGGGGGACAAAACGGAAAAACAATCTCCTCCTGAGCCTCCAACCTCCAAAGTCTCTCATATAATTGGGATCTAGATGATATACAAAAGTCCTGAGGATGGAGACACCAAGTTAAAGCCATCTTAAAACTCTCTTTACCATAAGTAGGGATCAGTTGGGATTTAGAAATAACCCTTTATATCGGGCATGCCAATTATCAAGGCAGAGGAGAACCACGCTAAAAATAGGGCTTCCAAAAAACATTCCCAGGTTTCAGTACTTTACCATAATTATAAGAAAAAAAAGGCTGTAAAAACAACAGGGTGGATCATACGATTCCACCTTCCTAGCGGCCTATATGTGAAATTCCTCTTAATGGGGTTTAACCTGGATCCCCACAACCCCTTAAAAAAAATCCCTTAGTCTGGTAAATAAAGAAATGGGTGGTGGGAACACATAACACAGATGTAAAAAAATCGGTATGACCAAAGTTTTAAGAAGCACAACCCTTTTTTTTTTCCCGATTAAATATCTTTTCCACCCATTAATCACATTATCTGCTTTTTGTAGGGCAAGATCCCAATTATATGTTTGCGGGTTATCACAACCAAAGAAAATACCTAGATATGAAAAAACAGTAAGAGATACAGAAACACCGGCATAGAGGCCTGTACTGGGAAGGGAGGTATGCCCAAGTGGTATACAGATACTTTTTGTAAAATTTATTTTAGAGCCTGAAACAGAAGAAAACATCTGTAGAACTTGAACAATGGCCTCTTGTTTAGTGGAAGAATCCACAGCCAAAATCAAATCATCCGCGTAAGCTAATGTTTTAAGTGGTAAAGAGGAAGGAGTACAGAGCAACCCAACAATCTGTGGGCAAAGAAAAATGGCTCTCAAAAGGGTGTCAATATAAAAGGTATATAATAGGGGACTAAGCGGGCACCCCTGACGTACCCCATGGACTAGGGAAATAGGACGGCCTATCCAGCCGTTCACATTAGGACGTATCACAACATCTCTATATAATAAACGAAGCCAGGAAAGGAAGCACACCAGAAACCCAAAAGCTTCCAGAGCTAAAAATAAAAACTCATGGGAGACTGTATCAAACGCTTTTTCTTGGTCCAAGCTTATAATCCATCCGGTGACAGCATTACGTTTCCGAGTAAACAATTCTCTTAATAAAATCAGATTATCAGAAAGATGTCTACCAGGGATACCACAAGTTTGAGTCGGACTAATCAGTGTGATGCCAAAGTAATCATTCTGGATAGGAGAATTTTGGCAAGGATCTTATAGTCAACATTAAGTAAACTAATAGGTCTCCAATTTTTATATCAGAAGGATCCTTTTTCTTAAACAGTAGAATCAACAAAGCATCTTTCATAGAAGTAGCTAATGCATCATATTGTAACATCTCATTATAAAGAATAGTTAAGACAGGAACAAGATCAGCAGCAAAGGTTTTGTAAAATTGTGGGGTCAGACCATCTGACCCGGGACAAAATCTTGGTTTCAGACTAGTAATAGCAGCTAATACTTCATTTTCAGTAATAACAGAAGTAAGCTTGTCTCGATCAGAGTCCGAAAGTGGAGGTAAAGACAATGATCGAAGAAAGTAATCTGCATTGACAAGATCAGCTTTAGTACCAAACATGCTGAAAATATAATTTTCAACACATTGAAGCAAATCTTCAGGTTTCTAAGTAACTCCCCGACTGAGACAATAGAGAGGTAATTAATTTAGTGTCCACTCTATCTTTACAGGTCTTGAGCAGGTCTAAACAACCCTTAGTAATATGAGTGCCAAAGCAGCCTCCTGACCCAAAGAATCAGCACGATTATACTGAGATAGTCTCATTTGAGTACTGATGTCACTAATCTGAGAACTAAAATCATGAGTAGTGGAGCTAGCTAAAGAAAATAAATGCTGTAACTGATGCCGTAATGATAAATAAGACAAATATTTAGTATTTTGTTTTTTGGCAGCTGTTTTCTGAAAAAACTGTTTCCAACTTAGCTTGGAATCCTCCCACCAGTCCATCCCAGCATCATAAAAATCAACTACGCCATAGTTTAAGAAAAAAAGGGTCATCAAGTAGGGAATCATTAAGACGCCAGCTGGCTTTCTTGCATCTTGGGGCAGAGGCCCAAGAAAAAGAAGCACATAAAGCAACGTGGTCCGAGAATTCAGTAGCCACAGTCTTACAAGAAAGTAAAATTAAAACCTTAGATAAAAAAAGAAAATCTATCCTGGTATTTAGGGACCCCTTAAAAAAAGTCGACCCACCTGATTTGTGGAAATATCTATAAACATCCACAAGCTTAGCCATGGAAATTACATTATTTAAAGCCACCGAGTCACAAAACAACTTGGAAGTCTGTAGGCCTCGATCTGTTTGATGTAGGCCGCAATTGAAATCTCCAACCCATAAAAGTAATCTGGACGTAAAAAGATAGGGCTTAATTTGATGAAAAAGGGAAACCCTCTGAGCCTTGGTTTGAGGTGCGTAGGTCCCAATCATTCGAAATCTCTCAGATCTGTATGAAAAATCTAACAACAAGGCCCTACCAGGGGAAATATCTACTAGTCTGGATACTTTGAAATCAGAGCTGGAGAACAGTATCCCGACACCGTCACAAGTATCAGGTCCAATAGACCAAAAAGAAGGACCTACAGTCCATGCCTTAGAAGCCTGAAATAATTCCCCATGGGTCTTCAATCTGGTGTCAACAAGGCAGATTATATCACAGTGCAGGTCAGA
Organism: Neoceratodus forsteri; assembly: GCA_016271365.2. Taxonomy (NCBI): domain Eukaryota; kingdom Metazoa; phylum Chordata; order Ceratodontiformes; family Ceratodontidae; genus Neoceratodus; species Neoceratodus forsteri. Next base: position 897,958,628 of record CM057455.1, read on the forward strand.
AAGGGTTAAAAAATTCCCGCCCAGCTTTCTCTTCCCTTTAATACTGTTCACATTTAGAGAACATATATTTAGAGAAGACATGAGTTAAGTAATGGATGGAGACTTACCCCTCTGTCGTTGCCTAGTGCGTTTTGCAATGGGGTCTGTATCAGCCCCATCAACCCCGTCAGGGAAGGAAAGAAGGGAGGAGGAATCAGTATCCTCACCCCCAGAGTCTTTATCCGAAAAATCTGTGGCTAAAACAGCAAATTTGTTAGGGGTTTGCCAGCTACGTGTAGGGGTTCCCTTACTGCGATTAGCAACAGCTAGGCCTTTCCTGGTTCGGGCTTGTGAGTAACAGTGGTAAAATCCAGGTAGTTGTCACCCCCCAGACCGTAGGGTGAGGGGAGGCATATCAGTGTCTTTGGATTAGTGGGAGTAATAGCGGGGAAGCCACAATAGAAGCAGGAGGGGTACAGCAGGAAGAGATAATTGAGAAACTGGAACAGAGGTTACAGGGGATCATCTCCGACTACCGGAGGGTGGTAACCTCTGAGGTAGAGGAGGCTAAACTGTGGGAAAGCAACTGTTGAGCAACAGTGATGATGCCATCAGAGGAGGGGCAGTCTTCTCTGTTATGAGAGGCCCAGGGGCACCTACCATAAGCATGGCCAGTTCCTCGCATAAGTTACATTTAAATGAGTTAGCACATTTAGCTGCAATATGACCGTATTCAAAACAATGGCTACATTTAAGAGTGTCAAGACAACTCAAGTGAGTACGTGACCACACTTAAAGCAGGACTTGTTGCCCAGCACAAAAATTAAGCCTTGTCCTTACCCAGAAAGAAAAATTAGGCAGATGCTTTGGGCCAGTGTTAGTGGAGAAAAGTTTAACACGGATCTTCCAACTGCCATCCCAAATTTGTTCAGAGTCTAGATTAGGGTAGGCCTATTCAAAACTTCAGTAGCGTTTATTTAACCAGAATAGAATATCCTCAATGTGAACTCCCTCATTCTTAAAACAACAGTAATGGTATGAATGGCAGGTTTGGTGAGAGGAATGGCCTCGAAAGGGGACCACAAGGGGACTGAAGTTTGTCATATTGAGCCCAGAACCTATCGAGCCCAGACATTTGCTTAAAACTGATATCAAAGTTGGAATTACCTATATTAATCAGGGCAAATATCTCGGAGGAAAAAAACTTCATTGATCCCTTAAGAAGAGTTTTAGCTATATACACACGATCTGGGGGAAGTTCTAATCCACCCTTATAAAGCAATCTAACTGCATTCCTCCTAGGTGCAGGCTCGCCTTTGGAGGAAAATAAATCACTAAGTTTAAATTTTGAATCTTGAGATGCATTAACAGTAGCAAAAGCAGGTCCTGAAAAAACAGTTGTAGTTTCTTGTACAGTAGAAGGAGGCACAGGGACAGTAGCTGTAACACTAGTAGCAGTAGAGTTAGCAATAGATAAAGGAAGAGTCACACCCTGGGGTTCGTTGGAGCTCATAATGTTTTTTTCAGCAGATTTCTTAAGCATTGCAATATATACAGGATCCTGAGAATCAGGGGTCCACGTCCCTCAATATCCCTGTCCCAGCCAGCATTTTTAAAGCTGACTCTGGTGACCAAGCTAAAAGCAGTATCGGCCAGGTTTAACTTTTTTTGGGAATAAGGAACCCCCACGTTTTGACCAGCCGGGTTCCTGTGTGGCCGAGAAAAAAAACACAGAAGACAACTTAGTGGCTGAAAGTGAGTTAACTGTAGCACTAGAGTCACTTACGGAGCGAGGAACAACTCCAGGAAATGCAGAGTCTTGTGTTTCCAATGTCGATGTCTGCACGGGGTTAATAGAAGCAGTCCGAGGAACATCATTAGCAGGGAGCCGAGGAGGAAGCACCACGGAACGAACAGAAGCTGAATCCGTCGGTAGGACGTCGACTGGGAGCTTTCCGGTGTCGATGTCGCAGGAAGGAGAGCAAGGAATAGGCGTCCGAGACGATGCCTGCGCAGAAACGAGTAATGCTGAGTCCAAAATATGCAATTGCAGGACTAATGCCTCGCGTTGTTCCTGAAGACAGGAATTGAATGAGGAGTCACCCTGCACACCAGGTACGATAGAAATAATTTCTTTAGGCTTCTCAGCAAGAACGGAGTCCATCTCCAAAATAGTAGTGCTGCTAGTAGCAGCTATAGCAAGACGTTCATCAGGGGCCTCTTGGGAAGGTAGCACAGAGGAGGAGGCCGACTCCCCTGAGCTAACAGCGTCCATCTCCTCCAGGGGATCATGCAGACTGGCCATCTTGCAGCCAGCGCAAAGGCTCCACCTACACAGAGTAGGGGAATTTCCCCGGTGTCCTGGCCAAATTTCCCTCATTCACTAAAAATACCACCAACAACTTAATCTGGTTCAAGATCAGCTGGCATTCATCTGTATCCCCCTCCCCCGGGTCGTGCCTGAAAATAGGCAGGATTTGTCTAGTGCACTTAACCGGTCAACAAAAACTAAATAAATAAATAAATATTTCATGGTGGTGGTGGTGGTGGTGGATGGGGAAGGGGGGACTAATCAGTCACTAACTGATGTAAAAAAAAAAATAGTGGCAGTTTGAAATTGTGTGCCCAGTGCTTCAGCCAATGAGGAAGTAGACTGGGCACAAGAATACTTGACTGGGCATGAGGCAGGTTTGGACTGGCACTTTGTATTTGCTGGACATCTATTGAAAGGTAATGAACCCCTGTGGAATGAGTACCAGCCAATCAGATGCCAGCAAAAAAAAGCCCATTTTCTAAGCTGATTTTGTGTTTCTCTTTCGTGATGTCATTACCCACCAAATGATGTCATTACATACCAAAACCCTGAGCTAACACCAACATACTGAGAGTTTCTCACTGATTGTCTTCATTGGTAACACATATGTAATATCTAAGCCCCAAATGGAGAATCTAGCAAATTCTTTAACTTAGTTTTAGACCATTTCATAGATAGGAGTAAACTATAATTGAAAGAATCAAGCAGTAAAGCAAGAAAAATTCTTAAAGACAGGGTGAAAGATTTGGGATTAATAGACATATAGCACCTGATCCACCACACAGAAAAAGACTACACTTTTTATTTGTATTCAAATATGCATGCTTCGTATAGTTGAATTAACACTATACTAATTCCCAGTTCTCTTTCTGGCACTGTAGTGGATGCTAGAATTGAAACAGCTATTATCTATGACCATGTCCCTGCCTCTTTATCACTAGTACTATCCTCAGAAGGTGTAGGTCCATACAGATGGAGACTAAACAACGCTTTACTCAGAGATGAAAAACTGTGTATATAGCTTAAAAACCTGATCTTTATTATGAGCTTAATGATTACGGGGCAACATCTAAAGCCATTCTAGCCATTCTATGGGAAGTTCACAAATCATGCATAAGGGGAAGAATGCTAAGTTATACCGCTCCTAAGAAACAAGAAAACATAAAAGTATTTGAAAAAGAGAATAAACTCAAACATGTGGAGGACATTTACAAGTGAGGATGAAATATGAACACCAATCTACTTAAAAGAAAAGAATAATGAAACTAAAATTTGAGATAAATAACGTAGACATTGAAAAAGCTGAATTTGCCTCTGGCCCACTGGCACAGTGGTAGTGCTACCGCTTGCGACACCAGCGACCCGGGTTTGGTAGCGAGCCAGAGTCATCAGAGGGCCAGTCGGTGGGAGAAAGATTGAGTGCCTGATGGGCCTCTCTCCTTCTCCAGGAAGGGTGGGCAGCTCTCCTTGCTGCAATACCGCCACCACCTGGATGACCACGGGTGTTGCTGAGGAGGCAGAGCGTTAGGAAGCGGCCGGCGTTGGCCGAGGACTAGAGTGGAGGTGTGTCTCTGCACACCTCCGAATCATTGGTCCTCCCCTGAGTGCTGACGTCTGCAGGGGGATGGGGACCAGAACAAGGAAAAAGACCCCACGTCTGGGCCAGGTGACAGGGCATCTGCACTGAAGCAACTGCAGAGGATCTGGGGGGGATCTCCAGGTGCACGCTACCCTGCAGTTCAGAGGGTGTAAGGGAAGAGCCTCCTCCACTTCACCTGGGCGGTCATCTGGGCCTCTAGATGTCATAGAGCAGGGCACTTAATGGAGCGATCCCCGGTCCTCTTGGAGCAGCCTGGGTGGTGCATTGGGAGCCCAGAGAGAGAGAGGGGCTGGACATAGTAACAGGGGCTGAAAATAGAAAGTTAAAAAAAAAGAAAAAGCTGAACTTGTCATATTCAGGACAAAATAAAATCATTTGGAGTCTGAGAAGAAAGCAAGTAGATTACTATCATACAGACTAAAATAAGCACAAAATAAAAATAACGTAGCAAGAGTTAGGGTTAAGAATGGAAGTATAACTGCAAAACCTAAAGAAATTATTTAATGTGCTTATGCAACTGGATGAGATAATTTGAGATGATGCTTGTGTAACTTGATTTGCTTTGTGGCTTTCCGCCTCTCTATCCATGGGATATACCACCCTGCAGGGGTACTACGCAAGGAACCCTAGAGGAGGGTTCCCCCCTGTGAAATGGTGTGGGATAAACAAAAATGCTCGGACAAAATTAGCAGAATAAACTTATAAATTTATTACCTAGAGCGGACTGGAAATGACAAAATAATAAACCAAGCCATAAAGTCCATAGTTTACATATCAGAGGTAGTACTGACTATCTCAGGACTGGGTGTTGACAGCTTCACACCCTCCCTTACACTACTAGCTTCCTAGGCAGTTTTACTTAAATAGTAGTCCCTTTAGACATCTGACTTCATTGCTCCACCTCTAAAGTTTTAGCCATTCAATCTTTTCCAAAATTAAAGTATTTTGTTTTATTTAAAGATAAATTAACATTCCATAAACACTTTAGTATTCAAAACTTGGTTTTAATGAATTTATGAGTTGTTTTAACATTTTAATTTTTTCAAAAGGGAAGTTCCTCTTGGAAAGGGATAAAAATAGGGAACGGGAAGGCTGGTTCATAAGTAATAGTGTGGCAGGAAGCATCCAAAACGGCAGCGCTTTTGGCTACACAGAAACTTCATAAAAAAATAAAGGCTACCTTTTTCCACATTCTTTAAGTTTCATTCAAAGGTAAGCCAAGTTTCACTTAGTTCCTTTTCAGCACAGCCAAAATGTTTCTTATTGGTGTTGGTAATGCGAGTGTTTGAGCAAGTAGCAGGGACACACATACCACACAAACAAAGTTTACTCGCATTACCAACATCCTTTTTTAATAGCACTTTCTAAGGGTGAACTCCTTCTGTGCCCTGAAAGGAGAATTTATTTTTAACTAAATGGAATCACTTACAAATAAGACTATAGCCCAAAACCAGTACTTTTCAGGCGGCATAATTAATTTTCTAAAGACCGCCACTTAAATGGCAAAGGCAGAGCTCAGCGGGAGTTTAAACAGCAGCGGTCTGAACTTTTCCGCATCTCCCATAAAAAGGAAAGGCTTTACTTCACTGCAGTGTGTTTTCTTTTGTCCGTTCTGTTTGTAATGCAGCGGACAGATTTACTAAATTAAACATTACTTCCAGAGCCTTTTCCTACTCTTCGATAGTGCGAGCGTTTGAGCAGACTTCTTAAAAATGCTCCGCACTGTCGCAACGCCTGCCTTCCAACGAGGAAATTAAACAAATCAAATGGAGACTTATAAACTATAATTTTTTTTATTCTAAATCAATTTCTGTCTCCCACATGGTTTCTAAGGATTAACGCTGCTAGCATTTGGAAGGAGATCCGTGATGTACACAAGGGGGGTCACACACAACAAAAGACATAAACAAAAAAGATTGTGGGTGGCCAGCCCAACGAACACAACACACAACAGGACACACTGTACATCTCAAAGTCCTTCCGAATACCTGCAGTATTCAAAAAAAGTAAAAAAAAACGAGGGGGGATGTTTTTTTTTTTTTTTTTAACTTGCTCTCTCTTACATTCCTCCCCACCCAAAACCAAACAAATTACGTTTGGTTTACAAGAGCTACTACTGTACCTGTCTTCAGATCTCTACCTAAGAGATGGAGCCATAGCCCACCCTCACCAAGGCTCCACCTCGGGGTCCCTAAAAAAAATAAACTACCAAAAAAAAATAAACTATCTATTACAGATACTTTCATTATACTTATTTCTTTTAATAACCACTATCTTTCTTTTACCCCGAGGCCTGAAGATAGATAGGTACAGTTTCTGCTCCATATCTAGATAGAAAGTCTGCATTCTTATGCTCTGATCCTTTTCTATATTTTATCGAAAACCTGTAGGGTTGCATTGCTAGGTACCATCGCATTATACGAGGGTTTTTATCTTTCATCACGTGAAGCCAACATAAAGGGTTGTGGTCTACCCATAACTCGAATTCCCTACCCCATAAATAAAAGCGTAAAGCTTCTATTGACCATTTGATTGCTAGACACTCCTTTTCAATAACTGAATAATGTTTTTCTCTCTCATGTAACTTTCGGCTTATAAATATGACTGGATGCTCTTCTCCCTGTATTAATTGAGTAAGTACCGCCCCTATACCACAATTAGATGCATCTGTTTGTACTATAAATGGTTGGTTAAAGTCAGGAGAGTGTAGGACTGATGAAGAACATACCCGAGCCTTTAGTTTGCTGAATGCTTCTTCACATTCAGGTGTCCAGTTTACCTTGTCTGGCTTACATTTCTTTAAGAGGTCAGTTAGAGGTCCTGCTATTGTGGAACAATCAGGAATGAATCGTCTGTAGTAGCCAACTAGTCCTAAAAAGGATCTTACATCTGTTTTTGTTCTTGGTTGGGGGGTATTGGCCATTGCTTCTATCTTTGTAATTTCCGGTTTTACCAGCCCATTACCAATTTGGAAACCTAGATACCTTATTTCCTGCATTGCCAATGAACATTTAGGGGGATTTAGTGTCAACCCGGCTTCTGACAGGGTACATAATATAGCCTGGAGATGCTGTAGATGTTCTTCCCATGAGGGACTAAAAACCACAACATCATCTAGGTAAGCCGCACTATACTTTGTATGAGGTTGCAGAATATTATCCATTACCTGTTGGAATGTAGCGGGAGCCCCATGCAGGCCAAATGGCATTACTGTGAAGTGGTATAGGCCAATGGGTGTACTGAAGGCTGTTTTTTCTTTATCCTTTGGATCTAGTGGAATCTGCCAGTATCCCTTTGTTAAGTCTAAGGTGCTGATATAACGGGCTGCCCCCAGGCGGTCTATAATATCATCAATCCGGGGCATTGGGTAACAATCAAATTTGGATATGGCATTTAAACGTCGAAAATCTAAATAAAGCCTGATTCCACCTTCTTTTTTTTTCCACTATCACCATAGGAAAAGTCCATTCACTATGTGATGGTTCTATAATCCCCAGGTCCTGCATCTTTTTGATTTCCTGCACTACTTCTTCCCTTAATCTCTCTGGAATTCTGTATGCTTTTTGCCTAATAGGGGTGTCTTCAGATACCATAATATTTTTTTTTTTTTTGAAATTTAAGTTTATTGGTTTCCAAAAAGACAAATGAAAAAACACAAAAGAAACACCAAAACACAAAACAAGTACAAAACAGTCCAAAAATGTAGACAAAGAAATAGCATATATACAGTACAACCAAATATCCAACTCCATCCCTCCTCCCCAAAGAAAACCCGATCCCCCGAAACCACCCCCATCCAATCGCCAAAACCGAATAAAACATATAGCCATCAACACATAAAGTCCCTCAAACAACCCCCTTCCCAACTGGGTGCACCAACAAGGGACAAAAAACCTATTAGATCTGGATATCACTGTATACCAATAATAAGGTGTCATAACTTTAGCATCCTAAATCACATAATAACAAAAGAGATCAAAGATCTACAAATAAATGTATGATACATAAGGGCAAGAAGGATCGGGTCACCGAGCTACAGTGTTAAAGCAAACATAAGGCCTGGAGCTTATCCCATCTTTTGCGAAACAAATCCATACGATCTTTAAAACTGGCTATCAGCCTCTCTGATTGAAGATACGACATTATCTCCTTCAACCAATCGGCATAGGATAGAACCAACTGGTCTGTCCAATGTCTTAGGACCAGCTTCTTAACCGCCATGAACACCAAGGCCATATGACATCGGGCTCAACACTATCTACATAGGAAAAATTGCCCAAAACACAAACCTCCGACAAAAACCTACTCAGACCCAGAAGGGGATCTAGATTCTCCCGGATCAAGGACCACAATGGGGCAACTTTGGGGCACTCCCAAAAAATATGAATTAAATTACCCTCAGCTTGCGAACACCTAAAACAATCCGAACAGGAGGCCATCTTACGCTGAAAGAGTTTAACGGGAGTATAGTAAAGATTATTCACAATATAGTACTGTGTTAACCGCAACCTACCCTGGGTATGATATCTGTGCAAATTCCTCCATATATTAGTCCAAGCCGGAACAATATCAGGGAGAAGCTGTGTCCAGACCGAAGGGCCTTCAATGCCCTCCTGAGAACTAAAATTCAAAAGATAAGAATAGATCAACGAGAAGAGTGAGACTGAGAGGCAAGACTGATAATATTAGAGAGAAAGGGGTGCACAGCCGATTCTCTGAAAGTAGTGCCAAATTTACTACCCATTAAGTGCCAAAGCTGATAGACCTTGAAAATCCCTTTACTTGGTATGTCAAATTTCTCTAGGATATCATCTGACGAAAGAAGCGAATCTTGGCTGAACAAATGTTCAACTCTGGTATCCTTAAGTTGTGGGAGCCAATTCAGCATGATCCAAGAGTTCCCTAACCTAATGTTAGGATTAAGGACCACCAGCTGTCCCAAGTCCAATCCACTAGAAATCCGAAAGAACTTAAGACATTGTGCCCATGACCTAATAGAACCCATCACCGTGTTATCCGAAACCAGCTGTGAAAGAGCCTTCGGGAGCACATAAAATAAGGCAGACATGTCCAGTCTAAGTTCAGAAAGAAAGGCCCGTTCAAGCTGAAGCCAAATTGGACAAGGGATCTCCGAACCCATGGAAAACCATCTCCCTAACTTGGAAAGGTGAGTCGCCCAATAGTACAGCAGGAGATTAGGCAGCTGTGAGGCCACCCTTGTCCTTAGGGAGCGAGCTAGATATAGAGACACCATACCCCTTCCCTGCCAGATAAAGCTGGAGAACAACCGTGAAGCTGCTGGAAAAGGAAAGAGGGATCCAGAGATTAGTCAGGTTCAACGGATAGAAAATCCGGGGAAGAACGTTCATTTTAATAATGTTGATTCGGCCCCAAAGCGAAATAGGGAGGGTTGACCAGCGCTGCAAATATTGACTAATCAGATCTCTAACTCTATCCAGGTTTAGCTTTTTCAAGAGGGAAAGATCAGTAGAAAAGTGGATTCCCAGATACTTAATTGATCTGGAGGACCACCTCATTCCAAAGGGAAGGAAGTCCTGTTTATTAGTATACTTGTTTAGAGGGAAAATCTCACATTTAGAAATATTCAACTTGTAACGAGAAAAGATGCCGAACTGCGTAATGATATCGAGAGCGGCCTTTAAAGATGCTGCCGGATCCGTTAGGTGCAGCAAGACATCATCTGCATATGCAGAGAGAACCAGTTCCTGTTGCTGTAGCATAACACCTCTCACCTGGGGGGACGACTTAAGTTTAATCAGCAATGGCTCCAGAAATAAGTTAAATAATAAAGGAGAAAGAGGGCATCCCTGCCTGGTGCCAGCAAATAGACGAAAAGAAAAAGATAAGACCCCACTGCAGTAAATCCTAGCAGAAGGGCAACTGTAGAATGTCTGAATAATATTCAGAAAAGAAGATGGAAAACCCATTCCCTCCATTACTGACCAAAGGAAGGACCAATCAACCCGGTCGAAAGCTTTTTCAGCATCAAGAGAGATCAGAGCAACCGGACATAAAGCTGTTTGAGCATACTGAGAAATATGCGACAGAGTCCTCAAGTGATCTGCTGCCGACCTCCCCCGGTATGAAACCAACCTGCTCAGGGCTCAGCAGCCCCGACCAGACCCTCTTGATCCTTTCAGCAAATATTTTAGCAAGAATTTTCATGTCATAGTTTTGGAGAGAAATGGGTCGGTAATTGGCCGGATCAGTGAGAGTTTTGTCAGCTTTGGGGATTAAGACTATAGTAGCCTCAAACAGAGCAGGGTCAATCTCAGAAGAAACCAATAAATAATTATATAGTTTGAGGAGAATGGGCACCAGATCCTTAGCAAAGACCTTATAAAAGTTTGCAGGGAAACCGTCCGGACCCGGTGCCTTATCCGGTACCAAGGAGGCGATAGTACTCCTTATCTCCTCAGCTGAGATAGGGACTAGCAAACTAGCTTGTTGGGCTTCTCAGATACCATAATATGATGTACAGCATGTGTAACCTTTCCGGGTAAACTTGTAAATAGTGTTCTATAAGGCTCTAACATACTTTGTAATGTGTATGTTTGTTGGGTAGTTAAATGTGGGTTAATTTGTACCTCTGAGAGGTTACTCAAACCTTATAACCTTTTTATAAGCTATGTCTAATTCAGATTCAAATTCAGATGCTTCAGGGCAGACATAGTTACAGGAGGGAGAAGTTCGGTCCACCCAGGGTTTTAGCAAATTGACATGATACATTTTATATTTATTTTTCCTTTCAGGACAGGCCACCAAATAAGTTACTGGGCCCTTACGTTCTACTATCTGATATGGCCCTTGCCATTTCATAAGTAACTTATTCTCAGAGGAGGGTAATAAAAGTAGAACCTTATCACCTGCAATAAATTCTTTGGACTTTGTTCCTTTGTCATAGTATTCTTTTTGTTTAGTTTGTTGTAAATTATTTTGATGTGCTTTCTTTACATAGGTTATTAATCTTTGTCTTAGTTGTTGCCAATATTCTAAAGGTTCTATCTTATGTTTCCCCGTCTTGTCTTCCCACTCTTCCTTAATAATGTCCAATGGACCTCTTGGGTTATGTCCATACAATAACTCGAAAGGAGAGAACCCCGTCGAGGCCTGTGGTATCTCCCTATATGCAAACATCAAATAGGGTAGGTAAATGTCCCATTTATTACCTTCCTCTGTCATGTATTTCCTAAGCATTCTTTTCAGAGTTTGGTTGAATCGCTCAACTAACCCATCTGTTTGTGGATGGTAGGGAGTAGTAAAAACCGCTTTAATGCCTAAAGCTTGGTACAATTTTTGTAACAACTCTGAACAAAATTAGTGCTCTATCAGTTAGGATGGTTTTGGAATCCTCATACGGCTAAAATTTTACTAATTCCTCTGCTATCCGGTGGCGGTGGCAGTATCAAGGGTATCGCTTCAGGATATTTTGTAGCATAATCTACCACCACTAATATGAAGCGATTCCCTTTTGTACTTCTCGGCAATGGGCCTATAATATCCATTGCAACCCTTTCAAATACATTGCTAACCAAAGGCATTGGTAACAGGGGTACTTTATCCTTTCGGCCTACTGCTGCAACCTGTTGACACTCAGGACAACTTTTACAGTATTGAGCGACCTGTTCATGTATTCCCGGCCAATAAAACCGGTATAACAAACGTTGTAATGTTCGGTCCTTACCCAGATGACCTGCCATAGGAGAGTCATGAGCAAGGGATAGTAATCTTTCTCAGAAAGAGACAGGGACCAACAGTTGTTCTACCACCTCCCCTGTATGGGAATTTGTACCTACCCTGTACAATAATTCATGCTTAATAACAAAATATGGTTGATGAGACTCAGCAGGTATTGTTGACACTACCTGTGAAAAGAAAGGGATTAGTGTTTTATCAGCTTTCTGTACACTTATAAACTCTCTATTAGGTAACATGTAGTTTTCTGTTAATGTCTCTAGTCCAGTGTCTTTTTGGTTCCAAGCCTTTTTATCCTTCTGTTTTTGTGATTTACTTTTTCTACTCTTGCCAATGGTTCCAAACACCTCCTCCTCAAAAGGAAATATATGTCCTAGTTCTATCTCTTGCATTTTTTTCTCCTGTATAGCAGCTGCCCCAATATTCATAGATAACAAAGAGTCAAAGAAAGGGTAATCATGTCCAATTATAACTGGCACAGGCAAAGAAGGTACTATGCCTACTTTCATTTTATGCATAATCCCATTTATTTGTATGTCCATTTCTTTCAAAGGGTACCAGTGAATATCTCCATGGATGCATTTAACCCTGGTGGTTGTTTCTCCTAATTTTGGCTTATCCACCAACGAAGCGTGAATCAGTGTCTGTTTACTGCCAGAGTCTACTAGGCCAGAAACTGTCCTTCCTCCAATCTTTACAGTGGTAACATAATGGCCCCAATTAGCAAGGACTAGATGAATTGATTCAACCTTTTTTCTTGGACAGAACCGAGCAATATGGCCCTTGGTTTTACATTCATGGCATATTATATCGTGATTGAAACCTTTACTTGGTCTATTGTAGTTCTTATTCCCAATGTTACCACTAGGTTGTGACATAGGAGGACTAAATGATCTCACATCACCACTAGGTTTTATTGTAGTAGTCTGGCCTCCAGAGTTCATAAAGTTTTAGGGTGTTGTGGTCTGGCAGTCAGGTAATCTTCTGCTAGCCTTATGGCGGTCTCTGAGGTTTCAGGGCGATGTTCCTTAACCCATAACTGCACATCTTGGGGTAAGACCCGGATGAATTGTTCCAAAATAATGCTCTCTATAATCTGTACCACTGTTCTTGTGTTAGGTTGTAACCATTTATGATATAAATCTTTCAGATGTGTATACAGATCTTGAGGGGTATCTGTCGTTTGGGAATTTATATGTTCTAAAACGCTGTCTATAAGTTTCAGGACTTATGTTACATCTTTTTAAAATGGCATGTTTAACATAATCATAGTCATTTATGTGGGCAAGGTCTGTATGACTGTAGGCTAATTGTGCCTTCCCAGTTAAATATGGAGCCAGCCTGACCACCCACTGGTCTCTAGGCCAGGCACAAGCAACAGCTACTCTTTCAAATGTTAAAAGATAGGCTTCTATATCATCTGACTCGGTCATTTTGACTAACCTTATGTCTTTTTGGCCCACCAGGGGTGTTGAAGGAGACCTTGTGGAACCGAAGTACCTGAATAGCACGTAGGGTATCAGTCCATCTAGCAGCATTCTCTGCCCGATCTCTCTCTCTTTCAACTCGGTCTCTCTCCCTTTCTCGCTCCAGTTCTGTCTGTCTCAAGCACAACCATCGTAATAACTCATGGGGACTCTCTGGTGGCTCTTCTTCCTTTGGTTCAGCTGCTTGTGCACCCTTCTCAATAGCCTTTGTATCCTTATCCATTTCCATATTCAAAGCGTCTCCCTCCGTTGTCACCTTAGCCACTTTTCTTCGAACCGTCGGCTCCAGCCCAGACAATAAAGGCAACCGTGTGGCTAATATAAATGACCTTGTAGCTGGGATAGTCTGCTCTCCTGCCTTGTCCGACTGCATACACTCAGAATCTGCTCTCAGGTCCACCAACAGGTCCTCCTCGAACCCGCATCCCACTTCTGACACCAAATGTGAAATGGTGTGGGATAAACAAAAATGCTCGGACAAAATTAGCAGAATAAACTTATAAATTTATTACCTAGAGCGGACTGGAAATGACAAAATAATAAACCAAGCCATAAAGTCCATAGTTTACATATCAGAGGTAGTACTGACTATCTCAGGACTGGGTGTTGACAGCTTCACACCCTCCCTTACACTGCTAGCTTCCTAGGCAGTTTTACTTAAATAGTAGTCCCTTTAGACATCTGACTTCATTGCTCCACCTCTAAAGTTTTAGCCATTCAATCTTTTCCAAAATTAAAGTATTTTATTTTATTTAAAGATAAATTAACATTCCATAAACACTTTAGTATTCAAAACTTGGTTTTAATGAATTTATGAGTTGTTTTAACATTTTAATTTTTTCAAAGGAAGTTCCTCTTGAAAGGGATAAAAATAGGGAACTGGGGCGGCCGTTCATAAGTAATAGTGTGGCAGGAAGCATCCAAACGGCAGCTGTTTGGCTACACAGAAACTTCATAAAAAAAAATAAAAGGCTACCTTTTTTCCACATTCTTTAAGTTTCATTCAAAGGTAAGCCAAGTTTCACTTAGTTCCTTTTCAGCACAGCCAAAATGTTTCTTCTTATTGGTGTTGGTAATGCGAGTGTTTAAGCAAGTAGCAGGGACACACATACCACACAAACAAAGTTTACTCGCATTACCAACATCCTTTTTTAATAGCGCTTTCTAAGGGTGAACTCCTTCTGTGCCCTGAAAGGAGAATTTATTTTTAACTAAATGGAATCACTTACAAATAAGACTATAGCCCAAAACCAGTACTTTTCAGGCGGCATAATTAATTTTCTAAAGACCGCCACTTAAATGGCAAAGGCAGAGCTCAGCGGGAGTTTAAACAGCAGCGGTCTGAACTTTTCTGCATCTCCCATAAAAAGGAAAGGCTTTACTTCACTGCAGTGTGTTTTCCTTCGTCCATTCTGTTTGTAATGCAGATGGACAGATTTACTAAATTAAACATTACTTCCAGAGCCTTTTCCTACTCTGCGATAGTGCGAGTGTTTGAGCAGACTTCTTAAAAACGCTCCGCACTGTCGCAACGCCTGCCTTCCAACGAGGAAATTAAACAAATCAAATGGAGACTTATAAACTATAATTTTTTTTATTCTAAATCAATTTCTGTCTCCCACATGGTTTCCAAGGATTAACGCTGCTAGCATTTGGAAGGAGATCCGTGATGTACACAAAGGGGGGGGGTCACACACAACAAAAGACATGAAAAAAACAGATTGTGGGTGGCCAGCCCAACGAACACAACACACAACAGGACACACTGTACATCTTGAAGTCCTTCCGAATACCTGCAGTATTCAAAAAAAATAAAAAAAAATGAAAGGGGGGGATTTTTTTTTTTAACTTGCTCTCTCTTACACCCCCCCACAGGTGCCGGGAATGAATGCGTCAGCTAAAGGTACTGTAAGTTAGGAAGAATCCCACGGGAAAGAGAGATGAGCCGCTGGAGGAGGAGGGGTGGATGGTGGGCAACAAAAAAGAATCCTGGTGAAGCCCAGGATGTAATGACCTTTTAAGCTCGATGGCGGAGTGAAGTTGTTGCTCTGCCCATCGAACCTTTGGCTTAAAGCCCTCCCATTCGATGTGCTTACACAACTGGATGAGATAATATGAGATGATGCTTGTGTAACTTGATTTGCTTTGTGGCTTTCGGCCTCTGTATCCATGGGATGTACCAACCTGCAGGGGTATGATGCAAGGAAACCTAGAGGAGGGCCCCCCCACAGGTGCCAGGAATGAATGCGTCAGCTAAAGATAGGTTAGGAAGAAGCCCAAAAAGAATACCCAAAGATGTCAAGCTTCAAAGAGGCGAGGATGATGAATGAATTCTGTGAAGAGAAGGGCTAACTTCCTAAGAAGAGAGGGGAAAGCTGGGCCACCATCCGCCTTCATCCAACAGTGGAACCTAACTAACTAATGTGAAGAAAGCACTAACTCTAATATTATGACCATTGGCACGGAGGAAAGGAAAAACCCCCTTGGAGGAGGAAACCTCTGGTGGTCCAAGGCCTAGGTCGCCTTCCCTCCAGGATGATGGCATTTGATTTGAGGATGTCTGTCGGTAAAGAGAATGGTTCATAGATGAGGGCTATAAGTAGGGAGGATGATGATGGAATAGGGAAAATCTCCAAAGAAGCACAGATTAAAGAAGGAACATGAGGTAGCAGTGACTCAAGGAGGGTATGCTTGAGTAGTCAATGAGAGAAAGCGGTAGATCAGAGGAGCAAGGGGTATCCATATGTGATCATGAGGAGATTCCAGATTTGCTAATGAGGAGACCAAGAATAATGCATACTGGCTTGATTAAGTGATGAGAGTGAGCGATCGATGTGAGTAAGTAGACTTTGAGGCCAATGAGGCATGCTTGATTATGCAATGTGAACGATTAGACCCGAAGGTTGGAGTTGATGAACATAGGATTCAATGATAGGAATGTTCGAGTAAGTGATGTAAATAGATGAACCTTGAGGTAAGGCTGAGTGAATGATGACTGGAGTTATGAACTTGATATGTGCGACAGGATGGCCGCATGTTGATAAGATGGCATAGGAGTCATGATACTGTAGGTATGTCCAAAAAGAAATATCAATAGCAGACCACGAGTGGAGAGAATTCTGGATGGCTGGGACAGACTTGGAAGAGGAGGGAGACAGAAATGAACTTGAAAATGAACTTGTACGAAGGAAAGAAAAGGAGGTAGACTCTGAGGCCAAAAGGCAGATCTGGAACTAGAGGCAACTCAGGTTGAGCGATCAAGGAGCAAAACAGGACTAGGTATGATGAGAAGTTAGCAAAATTGGACGATGTGTGATGAGGAGTGAAGCTAAGAGTGGAGTGAAGCCATGATGGCTGGTACTAGAAAAGGCACTAGGACAAGGAAGGTAAAAGTAGGAAACAGATGAGATACAATCTAGGATTGAAGCCATGGAGGCTGGTATAGGAAAGCGAGGTATGAAAGGACAAAGGACTGTAGGGAGGTCAATGGGGTAGCATAGGACCCAGCCAATACAGGAGGAGAATGGCAGTAGGGTGATCTGGATGAGGTGGCATGCAGGCCAGGTTAGATGGAAGGCCAGATGGAGTCGGCCATAGAAGACCCAATGATGTGAAAGGCGAAGCAAGTGACTAGATAAACCATGGCACAGTGAGAGATAGAAGCCATGACTGGAGTGAATCCTTGACGGCTGAAGATGGATGGAATCAGGAACCTGATACATGTGGGGTGAAGGCCAAGGATTGATGAGGCGGGCATATGAGTAATGATACTGATGCCCAAAAAGAAATATCGATTGCAGCTGGAACGGGAGGAGAACTGCAGGAGGGATATGATTCATGACAGGTCATGATAGGCATGCCAAAAAGAAATATCGATCGCAGGCCAGTCAGAGGTGGCCAGAGATGGCCCAAATGATGTGGATAGCAGAGCAAGCGATATCCACAACGGAATGCAGGCTATGGGGCAGACGGAGCCTGCCAGTGACAGCCAAAGGAGGGGAATGGATTAACAGGCAAATGAGGGGGCATATTCCAGGTGAAAGAAGGCCCGAGTTGATCGGAATGAGGCCTAGAAGCAGGTGGACAACCTAAGGCAAGCAGGAGGAGTCAAGCAGCTGGAAGGCAGACGTGGGCAGGGCCATCAGGAATGGATGTGCTGGACTGGGTTCCAATGTATGAGGCAGAAGTGGAGATGGAAGCTGAGAGAGGTCCAAAGGAGGAAAAAACAGAGACATGACATTCCGACCCCAGGAACAGTGATTCAGAAAGATGCACAGCATGTTACTTTATTGTTTTGGTTTTTGTAAGATCTCCACAAGTAGTGCATAGCACATAAAAGCAAGCAAGCAACAGGAGAAAAGGCAGTGAATTACACTCCTGATACTGTAGGTCCAAACTGATCTAATATGTCAAGGAATGACAGACAACTCCCATGGTAACAAGTATGCAAAGAGAGTTATAACAGCCTATGATTCAGGACCTCATATATGGGAGTCGTAGGATAGTTTGATACTGTTTACTTGACCAACATATACCTTGTACAAAGATGATATAGTAAATAAGCTTTTGGGGCCACACGGGTCCCTGCAACAGGTGCAAACTTTATACATCTAGTTCAGTTGCAGCTGATACTCTTCCCCAACTACTTCACCTGCAACTTCAGAAGTAATGGTTGCTCAGCTGACAATGACAGGCAGAAAGGACTCTCAAATAAACCGTGGAAGGGGGCAGTCATGTCCTGCTGGCAGAACTAAAGACAAGATATTGCCAGTTAAGATATGTCAGATCATACCATGCAGACCTTGATGGGGAAAAAATTGGGAGGTCTCCAGGACGAGCCGACCACCAAGAGGATGGGACTCGGAGAGAGAGAGAGAGAGACAGAGAAGGCACGCAGGAGAAGCTCCCAGGCAAGCAGCACAGATGAGGCTGAGAAGTGGTCCAGAGCAGGCAGCAGAGAAGAGGTCCAAAGCAAGCAGCCGTGCAGGTGCAGGAGCGACACTGCATACAAGCAGCAGGAACGGTGGCCCCAAATAGAAGGAGCAGCACAGGAGGTACTGGGAAGGGGGGAGGACAGCCAATGAAACTGGAAGAGCTGGCCGCCAAAGCAGCCCATGCAGGAGATGAACACCAACAAGCAGAGCACAAGAGTGAGGGTGAGCGACGGGAAGACCCAGATGGCAGAGGGAGAGAAGGGAAGGCAGCGGCGGTGCACGAGGATGAGCCACTAAACACACAGCAAAGGGGTGCCCAGAGGCAGGAACAGAATGAGGCGAGAAAAAGGAGCGAGAAACCGGAACTCCGAGGAGAAGGCAAAAGGAAGGGCCAGATGAAACGAAGGAAACCTGAAAGAGAGAGCAGGGGGGAGACACAATAAGCAAGGAAAGGAACGAAGAGTGGGGGAAGTCATAGACGGACAGGAGGGGCAGAGGCAGAATAAGGAGAATGTAGAACGAGGGAGAAATGCAGGGCAGCTGGAGGCAAGAGAGGAAATGACATGCAGAATAAACAAGAGAACAGACAGAAGGAGCAGCCCACAGAGCCTCCGGCTGCAACGAAAAAGAATCCTGGCGAGGCCCAGGATGTAGTGACCTTCTAAGCTCGATGGGGGAGTGACGTTGTTGCTCCGCCCATCGAACCTCGGGCTTAAAGCCCTCCCAATAAAATATTCTATGACTTCTATAACGACCTTTACAAAACTAAATATAAACCGATCAAGGACAGTTTAGATATTTTTGTCATTATGCCATGCGCAGTGAACGTTAAGAGTAGCACACTTTGGAGGTGTGCCTCCCTTCCATCCACTGCTCCTGAGCAGGTGTGGCTGTCCAGCACTCAATGGGTGCGGGAGTTGTATGACAGCGGTGGTCTTACGCCCAAAAACCACCGCTGTTATACAGAGCACCGCATCACGCCGCCCGCCACGCCGCCCACTCAATCTTTGCTGCCACGCTGGGAGCCACCCCAGCGTGGCAAACGCCCCGGTTGTCTGCCAACAGGGTGCCCAATCCACGCCGGCTCCACGCCCCTCCCCTGTTGTTTCTGCCACGCTGGGAGCCCACCCCAGCGTGGCAAACGCCCCACGTAGTCTTGCTTTTTTTTTTCACCTGCAAAGCAAAAACGGTCCCACGGCACTTCTCCCAGTCCCCCCTCCCACAACCCTCACCCACCCACTGTGCATCCAGCCTTCCCACACCCCCCCTCACCTCATACTTACCTCCGGAACTTGGCGCGATGATCTTCGGTGGACCAGGAACACGTCTGCACTCTTCAAAGCCGACCGCGAACTGAGGAAATGCCAGTAAGCTGTATAATGGGCTGATGGGGTTTTCAACTTTATTGTATATTCAGGTATTTTGATGACACGATATTAATATAGATCTCTTTCTCGATGATGATCACTCAAAGGGTGCTGCAGTCACCACGCAGTCACTGAGCAAATCACCTTTTGGCCTGAATAACGCCATGACAGTGACATCATTCATGAGAAGGGGTCCCAAAACCCCTGTTGAAAATTTGGTGCAAAATTCTAAAATGACCTTGTTTACGAGTCTGTGCTATGCAGTTCTATGCACGTCAGAAGTTTGCGATTCAATATTTTCACTCCAGATTTTCAACATTGCCATTTTACCACACCTCCTTATGAGCAGTACAGCTGTCATTTTTCACATCCTGCCCAAAACGTGTTTCTGCCCATGTAGCGCACAATGGCGCAGTTGGTGTGCGAACTCAATGTATGGGACACATTAAGAAAATCACAGTGACACTGTTCATGAGCAGAGGTCTTAAAATGGCTATGTTGAAAATTTGGTGAAAAAATTCCTAAAAATAACTGTTTTACGAGCGTGCGTTGTGCAGTTCCTACGCACACTCGTAAGTTTGCGAATTTTCAATATTTTCACTCCAGATTTTCAACATTGCTATTTTACCATACCTCCTCATGAGCAGTACAGCTGTCATTTTTCACATCCTGCCCAAAACGTGTTTCCGCCCATGTAGCGCACAATGGGGCAGTCGGTGTACAAACTCAATGTATGGGACACATTAAGAAAATCACAGTGACACTGTTCATGAACAGAGGTCTTAAAATGGCTGTGTTGAAAATTTGGTGACAAAATTCCTAAAAATGACTTTTACGAGTGTTCATTGCGCAGTTCCTATGCACGCTCATAAGTTTACGAATTTTCAATATTTTCATTCCACATTTTCAACATTGCCATTTTACCACACCTCCTTATGAGCAGTGCAGCTGTCATTTTTCACATCTTGCCCAAAGTGTGTTTCCGCCCATGTAGCGCACAATGGCACAGTGGGTGTGTGAACTCAGTGTATGGGACACATTAAGAAAATCAGAGTGTTACTGTTCATGAGCAGAGATCTTAAAATGGCTATGTTGAAAATTTGGTGAAAATATTCCTAAAAATAACTGTTTTACGAGCGTGCGTTATGCAGTTCCTACGCACGCTAGTAAGTTTGCGAATTTTCAATATTTTCACTCCAGATTTTCAACATTGCCATTTTACCACACCTCCTTATGAGCAGTACAGCTGTCATTTTTCACATCCTGCCCAAAATGTGTTTCCGCCCATGTAGCGCACAATGGCGCAGTCGGTGTGCGAAATCAATGTATGGGATGCATTAAGAAAATCACAGTGACACTGTTCATTAGCAGAGGTCTTAAAATGGCTATGTTGAAAATTTGGTGAAAAAATTCCTAAAAATGACTGTTTTACGAGTCTGAGTTACGCAGTTCCTACGCACGCTCGTAAGTTTGTGAATTTTTAATATTTTCACTCCAGATTTTCAACATTGTCATTTTACCACACCTCCTCATGAGCAGTACAGCTGTCATTTTTCACATCCTGCCCAAAACATGTTTCCGCCCATGTAGCGCACAATGGCGCAGTCGGTGTGCGAACTCAATGTATGGGACACATTAAGAAAATCACAGTGACACTGATCATTAGCAGAGGTCTTAAAATGGCTGTGTTGAAAATTTGGTGAAAAAATTCCTAAAAATGACTGTTTTACGAGTCTGCATTGCGCAGTTCCTATGCACGCTTGTAAGTTTGCAAATTTTCAATATTTTCACTCCAGATTTTCAACATTGTCATTTTACCACACCTCCTTATGAGCAGAGCAGCTGTCATTTTTCACATCCTGCCCAAAATGTGTTTCTGCCCATGTTGTGCACAATGGCGCAGTCGGTGTGCGAAATCAATGTAGAGGACACAGTAAGAAAATCACAGTGACACTGTTCATTAGCAGAGGTTTTAAAATGGCAATGTTGAAAATTTGGTGAAAAGATTCCTAAAAATGACTTTTACGAGCGTGCGTTGCACAGTTCCACGCACGCTCGTAGGTTTACGAATTTTCAATATTTCCACTCCAGATTTTCAACATTGGCATTTTACCACACCTCCTCATGAGCAGTACAGCTGTCATTTTTCACATCCTACCCAAAAATGTGTTTCAATGAAGCACAATGGCGCAGTCGGTGTGCGAAATCAATGTATGGGACACATTAAGAAAATCACAGTGACACTGATCATGAGCAGAGGTCTTAAAATGGCTGTGTTGAACATTTGGTGAAAAATTCCTAAAAATGACTGTTTTACGAGCATGCGTTGCGCAGTTCCTACGCACGCTCGTAAGTTTGCGAATTTTCAATATTTTCACTCCAGATTTTCAACATTGCCATTTTACCACACCTTCTCATGAGCAGTACAGCTGTCATTTTTCACATCCTGCCCATAACATGTTTCCGCCCATGTAGCGCACAATGGCGCAGTCAGTGTATGAACTCAATGTATGGGACACATTAAGAAAATCACAGTGACACTGTTCATGAGCAGAGGTCTTAAAATGGCTGTGTTGAAAATTTGGTGACAAAATTCCTAAAAATGACTGTTTTACGAGTGTTCATTGCGCAGTTCCTATGCACACTCGTAAGTTTGCGAATTTTCAATATTTTCACTCCACATTTTCAACATTGCCATTTTACCACACCTCCTTATGAGCAGTACAGCTGTCATTTTTGACATCCTGCCCAAAACGTGTTTCCGCCCATGTTGTGCACAATGGCGCAGTCGGTGTGCGAAATCAATGTATGGGACACAGTAAGAAAATCACAGTGACACTGTTCATTAGCAGAGGTTTTAAAATGGCAATGTTGAAAATTTGGTGAAAAATTCTAACAATGACTGTTTTACAAGCGCGTATGCACAGTTCCATGCACGACGTAGGTTTGCAATTTTCAATATTTCCACTCCAGAATTTAACATTGCCATTTTACCACACCTCCTCATGAGCAGTACAGCTGTCATTTTTCACATCCTGCCCAAAATGTGTTTCGCCCCATGTAGCGCACAATGGCGCAGTCGGTGTGCGAAATCAATGTATGGGACACATTAAGAAAATCACAGTGACACTGATCATGAGCAGAGGTCTTAAATGGCTGTGTTGAACATTTGGTGAAAAAATTCCTAAAATGACTGTTTTACGAAAAGCAGCAGTTCCTATGCACACTCGTAGTTTGCGAATTTTCAATATTTTCACTCCAGATTTTCAACATTGCCATTTTACCACACCTCCTTATAAGCAGTACAGCTGTCATTTTTAGCATCCTGCCCAAAACGTGTTTCCGCCCATGTTGTGCACAATGGCGCAGTCGGTGTGCGAAATCAATGTATGGGACACAGTAAGAAAATCACAGTGACACTGTTCATTAGCAGAGGATTTAAAATGCCAATGTTGAAAATTTGGTGAAAAAATTCCTAACAATGACTGTTTTACAAGCGTGCGTTGCACAGTTCCCACGCACGCTCGTAGGTTTGCGAATTTTCAGTATTTCCACTCCAGAATTTCAACATTGCCATTTTACCACACCTCCTTATGAGCAGTACAGCTGTCATTTTTCACATCCTGCCCAAAATGTGTTTCCGCCCATGTAACGCACAATGGCGCAGTCGGTGTGCGAAATCAATGTATGGGATGCAATAAGAAAATCACAGTGACACTGTTCATTAGCAGAGGTCTTAAAATGGCTATGTTGAAAATTTGGTGAAAAAATTCCTAAAAATGACTGTTTTACGAGTCTGCGTTGCGCAGTTCGCACGCACGCTGGTAAGTTTGCGAATTTTTAATATTTTCACTCCATATTTTCAACATTGTCATTTTACTACACCTCCTCATGAGCAGTATAGCTGTCATTTTTCACATCCTGCCCAAAACATGTTTCCGCCCATGTAGCGCACAATGGCGCAGTCAGTGTGTCAACTCAATGTATGGGACACATTAAGAAAATCACAGTGACACTGATCATTAGCAGAGGTCTTAAAATGGCTGTGTTGAAAATTTGGTGAAAAAATTCCTAAAAATGACTGTTTTACGAGTCTGCATTGCGCAGTTCCTACGCACGCTTGTAAGTTTGCAAATTTTCAATATTTTCACTCCAGATTTTCAACATTGTCATTTTACCACACCTCCTCATGAGCAGTACAGCTGTCATTTTTCACATCCTGCCCAAAACATGTTTCCGCCCATGTAGCGCACAATGGCGCAGTCGGTGTGCAAACTCAATGTATGGGATGCATTAAGAAAATCACAGTGACACTGTTCATGAGCAGAGGTCTTAAAATGGCTATCTTGAAAATTTGGTGAAAAAATTCCTAAAAATAACTGTTTTACGAGCGTGCATTGTGCAGTTCCTATGCACGCTCGTAAGTTTGTGAATTTTCAATATTTTTACTCCAGATTTTCAACATTGCCATTTTACCACACCTCCTTATGAGCAGTACAGCTGTCATTTTTCACATCCTGCCCAAAACGTGTTTCCGCCCATGTTGTGCACAATGGCGCAGTCGGTGTGCGAAATCAATGTATGGGACACAGTAAGAAAATCACAGTGACACTGTTCATTAGCAGAGGTTTTAAAATGGCAATGTTGAAAATTTGGTGAAAAAATTCCTAAAAATGACTGTTTTACGAGCGTGCGTTGCACAGTTCCCACGCACGTCAGTAGGTTTGCGAATTTTCAATATTTCCACTCCAGATTTTCAACATTGGCATTTTACCACACCTCCTCATGAGCAGTACAGCTGTCATTTTTCACATCCTGCCCAAAATGTGTTTCCGCCCATGTAGCGCACAATGGCGCAGTCAGTGTGTGAACTCAATGTATGGGACACATTAAGAAAATCACAGTGACACTGATCATTAGCAGAGGTCTTAAAATGGCTGTGTTGAAAATTTGGTGAAAAAATTCCTAAAAATGACTGTTTTACTAGTCTGCATTGCGCAGTTCCTACGCACGCTCGTAAGTTTGCAAATTTTCAATATTTTCACTCCAGATTTTCAACATTGTCATTTTACCACACCTCCTCATGAGCAGTACAGCTGTCATTTTTCACATCCTGCCCAAAACATGTTTCCGCCCATGTAGCGCACAATGGCGCAGTCGGTGTGCGAACTCAATGTATGGGATGCATTAAGAAAATCACAGTGACACTGTTCATGAGAAGAGGTCTTAAAATGGCTGAGTTGAAAATTTGGTGAAAAAATTCCTAAAAATGACTGTTTTACGAGTGTTCATTGCACAGCTCCTATGCACGCTCGTAAGTTTGTGAATTTTTAATATTTTCACTCCAGATTTTCAACATTGCCATTTTACCACACCTCCTTATGAGCAGTGCAGCTGTCATTTTTCACATCTTGCCCAAAATGTGTTTCAGCCCATGTAGCGCACAATGGCACAGTCGGTGTGCGAACTCAGTGTATGGGACACATTAAGAAAATCACAGTGTCACTGTTCATGAGCAGAGATCTTAAAATGGCTATGTTGAAAATTTGGTGAAAAATTCCTAAAAATAACTGTTTTACGAGCGTGCATTGTGCAGTTCTATGCATGCTCGTAAGTTTCAGAATTTTCAATATTTTTACTCCAGATTTTCAACATTGCCATTTTACCACACCTCCTTATGAGCAGTACAGCTGTCATTTTTCACATCCTGCCCAAAACGTGTTTCCGACCCATGTAGTGCACAATGGCGCAGTCGGTAAAGTAAATCAATGTAGGGGACATAGTAAGAAAATCACAGTGACACTGTTCATTAGCAGAGGTTTTAAAATGGCAATGTTGAAAATTTGGTGAAAAGATTCCAAAAATGACTTTTACGAAATCGCATTGCACAGTTCCACGCATCGCTCGAGGGTTTCTGAATTTTCAATATTTCACTCCAGATTTTCAACATTGGCATTTTACCACACCTCCTCATGAGCAGTACAGCTGTCATTTTCACATCCTGCCCATAACATGTTTCCGCATGTGCGCACAATGGCGCGGTCCAGTGTACTGAACTCAATGTATGGGACACATTAAGAAAATCACAGTGACACTGTTCATGAGCAGAGGTCTTAAATGGCTGTGTTGAAAATTTGGTGACAAAATTCTAAAAATGACTGTTTTACGAGTGTTCATTGGCGCAGTTCCTATGCACGCTCAGAAAGTTTGCGAATTTTCAATATTAATTATCCAGATTTTCAACATTGCCATTTTACCACACCTCCTTATAAGCAGTACAGCTGTCATTTTCACATCCTGCCTAAAACGTCAGCCTACTAATGCTAGCACAATGGCGCAGTCGGTGTGCGAAATCAATGTAAGGGACACAGTAAGAAAATCACAGTGACAGTGTTCATTAGCAGAGGTTTTAAAATGCCAATGTTGAAAATTTGGTAGAAAAATTCCTAACAATGACTGTTTCTGATGGTGCATGCCAGTTCCCACGCATGCATTGTAGGTTTGCGAATTTTCAATATTTCCACCAGAATTTCAACATTGCCATTTTACCACACTTCCTTATGAGCAGTACAGCTGTCATTTTCACAACCTGCCCAAACGTGTTTCCTTATGTAGCCACAATGGGGGTAACAAAAAGGTCATGCTGAAAATTTATTGTGCAAATACCAGCAGTCCCACAGGGCATTAGGTTAAAGCACCATACATGCCAAACACCACTGCAAATACCTGCAAGCGAACGTCCGGCATTGACAAATGCTTGTTAGAAAAGTCACAAATCCTAACCTTATCAGAGGCCAATAAGCAAAAGCTTAATGCTGAAACAACAGGACAGGAAATGAAAATAGCCATCAGACCTTCATCCTGTAACAAAACCCCTGGAACAGATGGACTCCCAGAAGAATTCTATTCCCTTCTAGACAAAAAAAAATAAGTAAGTACCTATTACAGGTGTTTCATGAAGCTCAAGATAGAGGCAACAGCCGACCCGGTGGCGCAGAGGGTTGAGGTGCTGGATGCCTTACCTCGCGCTACGCTGGCGAACTGGGTTCGGGAATGACCTCGGGTCATCAGGGTGCCAGCATGGGGGGGGTGGAGCAGGATTGATCATGCTGGTGGGCAGCTCTCCTCTCCTCTCTTCTCCTGAGGGTGGGTTGGCACCACCCTGTAGTTCCGCTCCCACCAGGTGGAGGTCTGGTGGGTAGTGTAGGCGGAGAGGGGGCGGAAAATGTAATGGGAGGTGGAAGGGGATGAGCTTGCACCATGGGATGCGAAGCGTGCCTCCACATGTTGGCACGGCTGTGTGCCAGGGTCTCGGGGTGGGGGTCAGGGGAAAAACATCTAAAAAATGCATATGTGTCCCATCGCCAGTCGGTGGGAGGAGGCGACTGGAACCAAACAGCTATATTAAAAAAAAAAAAAAAAAGATAGAGGCACCTTATCCTCTTTTATGTCTGAAACAATTCTTACTGTTTTACACACAAAAAAGGGTCCATACTGGGCCCACTCCTGTCTAGCCTCTTTGTAAACGACCACCCAGTTGCTTGCCCCTCTGACAGAGTTCTGCTCTATGCAGAAGACATGGTTTTATTCCTTCGAGGCTCCTGCCAAGACACATTGATCAGGAACCTGCAGCAGAACTTTGACCTGTTACAGGAATAGTTTAACACCAGTCTTTGTGTACTCAATAGCAAAAAGAGAAAGACAATGCTCTTTGTCAGCCGCCAGAAGAGAAGATCCACTACACCTTTCATAATCGCACACAACCCGGACTCCCCCCTTGAACAGATCCACTCATTCCGTTATCTGGGGGTCACTATCAATGAGCCCCTTTCCTTTGATGAACATATAAGTAATATCACTACGGCTGCAGGCAGAAAACTGGGGGCACTTTATAGGCTATGCTTCTGCCTCACCCCTGAAGCCAGGCTCCAGGTGGTCAGTGGCACAATCCTGTCTATCTTGGATTATGGAACCGTGATGTATGGTTCAGCCACAGACACCAGCCTTCACAAAGTCCACATGACCCTCCACAAAGCCTGCAGATTCGTCCTGGACGCTGACCGCCTCACACATACATGTGAGCTCTACATAAGGATGAAGTGGCTCCCACTCCAGGATAGAATAAAGCTAAAGACCCACCTACTAGGGAAGAAGGCCCTCCTAGGACTTGCACCTGCCTCCCTGCAGGCACTATTCAGACCTGCTCCAGGTGAGCATGCCACTAGAAGTGTCACCAGTCAAGCATTAGCTGTCCCCTTCAGGAGAACAGCTCTGGGGAGATGTGCCTCCGTGGTAAGGGCACCCAGTTGGTTAAATGAGCATCCCAATTCTATCACCAGTCTACAACACCTAGGGCAATTCAAATCCAAACTCAGGAAGACCATGTACTGTATCCTCCAGTCCACTGCACGTGTCAAACTTAACCCGACCTGCATACCAGCATTCCACTTAACTTCCGCTCCCTGCTTTAACCAGGAGCCACTTGTCCATCCTTCACCCCCTCCTCTTCCCCCTCTCCCCTACCCCACCCTGCCACTTGCCCCATTCCTGTCCAATACACCCCATACAATCTAATTGCCGGAGTCCACTCCCGCTTCCCCACACCCCCCACACACACACCCTTCTCCCCGCCCAAGCTGAACTCCCTCTCTCCCCTCCCCTTCCACCCACCTGCACCTGTCCCAACCTCAACTTGGGTCTCTGTACTGAACTTCTCAGCTTGCTGCACTTAGGCCCCACTACTGGGAAAGTGACAATGCCTCTGGCAGCTTCATGTACGCTGGCATGTAAAATTTGTAACTTGTATTTGCTGCTCAGTCCTATGTAAACTATGTTAGGTCATGTTACTACTTTGTCAAAACTGTTCTGCTGCAACAAAATGTATTTTTCTATACTGTTGACAAGGATCTTTGTAAACAAACTCTTAGCTCAAAGGTTGTAATTTCGATTTCTCAATAAATAAAAATAAAATAAATAAAAAAAGATAAAGATCCCTTAGACCCAACAAACTATTGTTCCATTTCACCACTATACATATACTATAAAATGTTGAAAAAAATATTAGCAAATACAGTAGGTTACAAACTTTTATGGCAGATCTAATACCTAAGGATCGGGTAGGATTCCTCCAAGGGAGACATGGTTATGAAAACAGACACAGAAGAATAATACTGATTAGTTGGGGGGGGGGACCTGCAATAATACTATCACTCAATACTCATAAATCATTTGAATCAATAGACTAGTAATACCTTAGCTCTATTATAAATTTTAATTCAGGATAACAATTTTTAAAATCAACAAAAGTGATATACACAAATTATTTGGCCAAGATATGTACTGATAGAAACTTATCTGACTGCATCAGGTTAAAAAGGGGGACTAAACAAGGTTACCACTGTTATTTACATAATGGTGGATGAATGCCTAGATATTGTAGCTATAACGGAGACATGGTGGTCGGAACATAATTCTTGGGATGTTAGTGTACAAGGTTACGGTCTATTCAGAAGGGACAGGGTGGGTAGGGATGGGGAAGGGGTGGTTTTGTATGTCAAGGAGACCATTAAAGCAATGGAAGAACATGAAAATGGTGAGACAGAATTCCTGTGTCACATTAGAGAAGAGACCTGGTGCTATATTAAGAATAGGAGTGATACATAGGCCTCAAAACCAGGGGGAGGAAATAGATAAGCAATTGACGCAGGTAATTCAAAGGGTGTCAAGGAAAGGGGAGTTTGTACTACTGGGGGACCTTAATATGCCTGACGTTGAATGGGGAATCCCTAAGGCAACATCTACCAGGAGTAAGGAATACCTGAGGCACTGCAGGGATCGGTTCTACAACAGCTGGTGAAGGAGCCCACACAAGGGGAAAATGTACTGGATGATGTACTCACAAATGGGGATAGTGTTGAAGATGTGGTGGTGGGAGACTCCCTGGGTACAAGTGATCATAGCACAGTGAGTTTCAGGATACACATAGGGAGAATAACAAATAAGACCAGTACAAAGGTTCTGGACTTCAGGAGGGCAGACTTTGAAAGAATGAGAGATTTACAGGGAAGAAATGGAAGTCAAAGTCCAGATAGAGGATGTAGAGAAATTGTGGACATGTATCAAGGGGCGGTACTAAAAGCCACAGAACTATGCATAAGGAGGACAGGAAAAAAAAGGAGGCCTCTTTGGTTTAATAGGGATGTTGTTGGGGCATTAAAGGATAGAAGG
This sequence comes from Neoceratodus forsteri, assembly GCA_016271365.2. Taxonomy (NCBI): domain Eukaryota; kingdom Metazoa; phylum Chordata; order Ceratodontiformes; family Ceratodontidae; genus Neoceratodus; species Neoceratodus forsteri. The sequence goes on from CM057455.1 coordinate 897,988,252, forward strand.
ATAGCATTCAGAAAATATAAGAAATCTCAGAGTGAGATAGACAAAGCTAATTAAAAGGAGAAAATGAGACAGAGAAATTGATTAGGAGCGCAAAAACAGAAACAGAGGAGAGAACTGCTAAACATGCCAAAAGAGGAGATACAACTTTTTTGAGGTATGTGGGGGAGAAAACGAGAACCAGACAGGGATTGTGACGTTAAGGGGGGAGGGGGTATAAATGTTGAGAATGACTTGGAGAATGTGGAGATTCTAAATACTTATTTTTGCTCTGTTTCCACAGTGGGGGGGGGAAGGGAAGGGAACTGAATTAAAGAGGAAGGGAGGAGAAGAATGTGGGATGGATCAAAGCCAGTTAAGTGATGACAGAGTAAAGAAAGAACTTGGAAAATTAAAGGTAGATAAGGCAATGGGGCCTAATGGTTTACATCCAAGAGTTCTTACAGAGTTGAGGGATGAGCTGGCATCACATCTGACAAAGTTATTTTATTTATCCCTGGATACAGGGGGGATTCTGAGTGACTGGAGGACAGCGAACGTAGTACCAATTTATAAGGAGGGTCTGCAGGGAAGAGTCAGGGAATTACCGCCCTGTCAGCCTCACATCAGTGGTGGGTAAGGTGATGGAGGTGTTAATAAAGGAAAGAGTGGTAAATTACTTAATGGACAATAAACTATCAGATGAAAAGTAACATAGCTTCACTAGTAAGAGATTTTGCCAGACAAATCTGATTGAATTTTTTGATGGGGTAACAAAGGTTATTGATCAAGGTAGGGCAGTTGATGTGGCCTACCTGGACTTCAGTAAGGCCTTTGACTCTGTTCCTCACCGTAGTCTAGTAAATAAGATAGAGATCCTGGGGTCGTGACAGAAAATAACTAGATGGGTAGAAAACTGGCTGAATGATAGAAGTGAGAGGGTGGTGGTTAATGGCGCACATTCTAGGATAATGAGGGTGACGACGAGTGGTGTTCCTCAGGGGCCAGTACTGGGACCAATCCTTTTTAACATATATATCAGTGATATATCAGTGGGACTTGAAGGGAAAGTGTGCCTTTCTGCGGATGATGCAAAGTCATATAATAGGGTTGACATAGCAGGAGGGGTTGAGGCCATGAGGATAGATCTGAGCACCCTAGAGAAGTGGTCGGACATTTGGCAGCTGAAGTTTAATGCTAAGAAGTGTGCAGCAATGCATGTGGGGCATAAAAATCCACTGGCTGAGTACTCACTTGGGGGAGAACTGAAAAAGCAAACAAAACAGGAAAGGGACCTGAGGGATTATAATCTCAAACAACCTTAAGGTAGGAGACCAATGTAGTAAGGCAGTAGGTAAAGCTAATAGAATGATGGCATGCATAGGAAGGGGTATAACAAGTAGGACGAGGGAGGTGTTAATGCCTTTATATAAGACCATGGTCAGACCGCACCTGGAGTATGGGGTACAGTTCTGGAGGCCTCATTTAAGAAAGGATATAGATGGGTTGGAGAGGGTTCAGAGAAGGGCAACAAAGATGGTGCAAGGTATGCAAGAGAAGCAATACGAGATTAAATGGAGAGAATTAAATCTATACCTGCTGGAGGTTAGAAGCGATAGAGGTGACATGATAGAGACTTTTAAGTATATGAAGGGAATAAATAAAGTGAATGAAGGTAGACTATTCAACAGGAAAGTAGGAGTTAAAACAAGAGGTCATAATTTAAGATTGGAAGGGGGAAGATTTAAGAGTAATGTAAGGAGCTGTTATTTCACTGAGAGGATGGTGGAACCCTGAGACAGATTACCTAATGAGGTGGTGTGTGCAGAAACAGTGGAGGAATTCCAGAAGGCGTGGGATGACACAAGGGGTTGGCTGGTGGGCAGAGGAAAATATCCCTGGGAAGTGGCGCTAGTAGGGGCGAGTGGGAAATAGGCAGACAAGATGGGATGGTCCTTTTCTGCTGACACATTACTATGATACAATGATAGTATGATTAGTGTTGCTCAGATGGATCCGAACAAATCCAGATCCACAGATACCAGCCCTTTGTGGCAGGATAGTGGATCTGCCAGGTGCTTCCACTATCTGCCTGTGGATCCGGCCGTCGGATCCTAACTAGGATCCATCACTATCTGGCCCTGGATCCTATCTGCCCTAGGATCTGTAGATCCTAACCAGGATATCTGGATCCTAACTAGGATCCATCACTATCTGGCCCTGGATCCTAACTATCTGCCCTAGGATCCATGGATCCTAACCAGGATACCTAGATCCTAACCAGGATCCATCACTATCTGGCCCAGGATACTAACTATCTGCCCTAGGATCTGTGGATCCTAACTAGGATACCTAGATCCTAACCAGGATTCATCACTATCTGGCCCCGGATCCTAACTATCTGCCCTAGGATCTGTGAATCCTAACTAGGATACCTAGATCCTAACCAGGATCCATCACTATCTGGCCCCGGATCCTAACCATCTGCCCTAGGATCCATGGATCCTAACCAGGATACCTGGATCCTAACTAGGGATTCATCACTATCTGACCCTGGATCCTGCATCTGTCTTTGGCAGGATATCTGATAGGATACAAGTCGGGGTACCAGCACTATCTGACAGATAGTGGTGGGACCCACAAAAGCACTATCTGAGCAACACTAACTATGATTTATATTAGCACTTGACCCTCCCCAAAACACAAATTAGAAAAGATAAGGACATTTGTAGTATAAAAAACAAGCATTTGTCAATGCTGAATCTTCTCCACTTGCATTGCTGTTGTACCAGGTCTTCCTTGTAGACATTTTTACTATATATGTTACTATATATTACTCAAGATAGACCAGATGAGATGCAATATCTCATTTTCAGTGGTGTCCTGCTTTTACACATTTTTAGACTGTATTTACCCAAGATAGGGCAGCTGAGAGGCAATATCAATTTCCGACGGACTTTTCATGACCTGACATTATTTATTTTGAAAAGTTTCACCAGGAAAGACATACTAAGCTACAATAGCTTGTTTCCAGATGCGTCCTGGGGAAGGGGAAGAGGGGATACAATATTGATTACAGAATCAGATAACAAAATAATACAAAGAGCTAAGTCATTACAAAAACATTAAGGCAATACAAACAAGCATTTGTCAATGCCGAATGTTTGCTTGCTGGCATTGGCACTGGTAGTGTAGGAGTTACAGAGCTGCATAATAGGAATGGCAGTGAAGTACTGAACTGAAGCCAACCCCATCACCACCCTGCAGATAGTGACAGGCATTGGGGTGTGCCTTTGGGTCATCAGGCACAACGGCCACGCCATTTCACCACACCCTACCGTGCAGACACTGACAAGTGTCACGGTGTGCCTTGGGGTCTTTAGCCCTTATGCACACCCCATTCCATCAGGAAATATTGTGAGATGGGTGCAGTATAGGAGAATGGGGTGAACTTTGGGGCCGAAGAGTCCAAGACACACCTCGATGCCTCTCAGTGGCTGCAGGGTGTGGGTGGGGGTGGAATGGTATGAGCATTGCAGGTGACAATCCCAAGTCACAGCCCAGATGCCTGTCATTCTCTTCAGGGTGGGGTGTTATGGTCGGAAGCCCTAACGCCTCAGGCATTCGTTGGTATTTTCACTCCAAATTTTCAACATGGGTTTTTTGTGACCCCCACCTCATGAACAGTGGCAATATCAGTTTGTTAGCCGAAAGCTGCTTTTGCACAGTGACTACGGCATTTGTCATCACAGGTGCAAAAACACATTCTGAACAGGATGTGAAAAATGACAGCTGTACTGTTTATGGGGAGGTGTAAAAAATGGCAATGTTGAAAATCTGCAGTGAAAATATTGAAAACTGGTGAAGTCAATGAGCGTATGTAGAAACTGTGCAACGTGCACCCGTAATGTAATTAGTTTGGGAATTGTTTACAGCAGATTATCAACACAGGCATTTTGGGACCTCCGGTCATGAACAGTGTCACTGTGATTTTCTTTATCTGTCCCGAACAATGATTTCCCACAGCGACCACGCATTTCTATGCTGAAAGTGTGAAAACACATTTCAGCCATGTTGTGAAAAATGACAGCTGTACTGTTCATAAGGAAGTGTGGAAAAATGCCACTGGTGAAAATGTGGACTGAAAATATTACAAATTCATGAACTTATGAGGGTACGTGGAAACTGCGCAATGTTCACTCGTAACACAGTCATTTTTAGGAATTTTGTCACCAAATTTTCAAAATAGCCATTTTAAGACCTTTGCTCATGAACAGTGTCACTGTGATTTTCTTAATGTGTCCCATACATTGATTTCGCACACCGAATGTGCCATTGTGCGTTACATGGGCGGAAACATGTTTTGGGCATGATGTGAAAAATGACAGCTGTACTGCTCATAAGGAGGTGTGGTAAAATGGCAATATAGAAAATCTGTAGTGAAAATATTGAAAATTTGCGAACTTATGAGCGTGCGTAGGATCAGCGAAACAAATGCTCGTAAAACAGTCATTTTTGGCAATTTTTTCACCAAATTTTTAACATAGCCATTTTAACACTTCTGCTCATGAACAGTGTGACTGTGATTTTCTTAATGTGTCCCATACATTGAGTTTGCACACCGACTGCACCATTGTGCACTACATGCGTGGAAGCACACATTTTGGGTGAGAAATGACAGCTGTACTGCTCATAAGGTGGTGTGGTAAAATGGCAATGTTGAAAATCTGGAGTGAAAATATTGAAAATTCGCGAACCTACGAGCGTGCATAAAAACAGCGCAACGCATGCTCGTAAAATAGTCATGTTTGGGAATTTTTTCACCAAATTTTTAACATAGCCATTTTAACACCTCTGCTCATGAACAGTGTCACTGTGATTTTCTTAATGTGTCCCAAACATTGATTTCACACACCGACTTCGCCATTGTGCGCTACATGCGCGGAAACACATTTTGGATAAGATGTGAAAAATGACAGCTGTACTGCTCATAACGAAGTGTGATCAAATGGCAATGTTGAAAATCTGGAGTGAAAATATTGAAAATTCATGAACCTACGAGCATGCGTAGGAACAGCGCAATGCACGCTCGTAAAACAGTCATTTATAGGAATTTTTTCACCAAATTTTAAACATAGGCTTTTTGAGAGCCCACCTTATGAACACTGGCACTGGCACTGTCATTTTGTTAATCGGTCCCAAAAGGTGATTTCACGCAGTGACTGCGAAATCACCCTTTGGGCCAGATTAATGCCATGACAGTGAAAGAATTCATGAGGAGGGGTCCCAAACCCCATGTTGAAAATTTAGTGCCAAAATTCCAAAAAATGCCTGAGATATGCAGCAAAGTTGAAAACCCTATTTATTTATTTTTATTTATTTATTTAGCTTTTCTTTACCGGGTAAGTACACTAGACAAGTATTATGCCTATTTTCAGGCACAACCCAGGAGAATACAACATGAGGAATAACAGTCAAGGAGACATGGCAAAGAGAGTACAGTTTTTTGTCACAGTAAACAAACATGTGGGAAATACATCATTTGATGCTGGGGAAACATATAGTAGTAAGCACATTTCAGATTATCACTCTAGACTAGCTGGTTCAACTGACAGATCATTACATTATACAGCTTACAGGCATTTCCTCAGTTTGCAGTCGACTTTGAAGAGTGCAGACGTGTTCCTGGTCCACCGAAGATCGTCGCGCACGAGTCTGGAGGTAAGTATGGGGAGGGGTGTGGGGAGGCAGGGTGCGCAGGGTGGTGCGGGTGGGGCAAGAGACAGCGAGGATCCGCTTTTTCTGTTGCAGGTTTTTTTTTTAACAAAAGGAGGAGACGACGCGACATTTGCCACGCCTGGGGTGGGCTCCTCCCAATGTGGCACAAGGTCGGCTTGTGGGGGAAGGAGCCGATGGGGATTTGGTACCCTGCCGGTGACAGCATCTGTTGCCATGCTGGGGTGGCCCCAGCGTGGCACCCCTGTACTCGGGGGACAGTGGAGCCGATGGGGGATTGGCCACTCCTGTCGGCTATACATGTGTAGCCACGCTGGGGTGGGCACCCAGTGTGGCATGTACAACTCTGTTTGGGGGGGCGTAGCACAGCTGATGTGGGATTGGGCACCCCTGTCAGCTGTACAGTGCGGGGGGGCGAGCATGCAGAATGCGTGTGTGTGTGTGTGTGTGTGTGTGTATAGGGGGAGCGCGCATAAGCAGAAGATATCTTAACGCTGCTCGCTGAAGTGTAGCTCCCCCCTTTCAAATGTAGGCCACTGCATTTTGGACTGCTGTCATAGACAGCTCCAGCAGGCATTGGAGAACTGCGGCCGCGCCTGAAAACACACTGACTGAATTGGAAGAGGGCTGCCACACCTCCGAAAACTCGGATGATGGCACTATGTTTCTTGCACATGCGTGCAAGCAAACATAAAAATGTTGTAGGATAGTCAGGCAGTACGCTGCCATCATATCATTATATACATATAACCATTTAACATATATACACACAGATCTGTTTCTATTTGTTTTTTACATTTTCATTTGCACGTGCATGTATTAGTGCTCAGTTACATAATCATAGACGTACCCACATGACCATTAAAAGGGAAATATTAACTTCTTTTTTGTTAATAGATTTTTATTCGTTTTCCAATCATAATACAAAGTACATGTTACAGCAGGATTTATATTCACAAACAGTTACAGATATAGAGAGCAATATAATTTACACAGTAGATAGTCTGAACTGCAGACATGCTGGTGAAAGATGTAGAAGGAGCAGCACCTACCAGGGAAAGTAATAAAGGAGGGAGATAAGTTTACCATCTGAATGAATGGTGTGCAATGGCAATATTCACAATCTGTCTTCCTGGGGTGACTTCTCTTACCTGTAAAATACACATAAGCTACAAAAGACCAGGCTAAACTCTAAGATATAAAGTCTCTTGTCATATAAAAGCACTGTAGACTTGTCATACAGCACAGCACATTCACAGGTTTCTGCCAGGGGAAGATTATAAAGCAAAAACAGTATATGCAGGAGGGGGTGGTCAGCCTACCCCCGTTCTGGGTTTTAAATATAGAAGAAAGGGTCTATGGTGGACAGGAAATGGACTCCCCCTAACCTCTCTAAGACGTCATCCATCCTAGGCATGGGGTATGCATCCAACTCTGTGCAGCTGTTGAGCTTGTGGTGTTCAATGCAGAACCTCGAGGTCCCATTCTTTTCGGGAATCAGTACCACTGGGGAGGCCCAGGGACTACTGGACTCCTGTATCACATGGAGGGCCAGCATCTCTTTGATTTCCCCCTCTATGGCATGTCTTACACCTCTGGAACTCTGTAGGGTGGCTGTCTTATTGGAGCCTGGACCCCTGTATCCATGTGGTGTTACCCCAGTGGGGCATACCCTGGCTTCCCTGTGAATGAACATGTCACCAAATGTACTCAACACCCTGCTCATTTCGGCAGCTTGGGCTGATGTTAGCTGCTTTGAGAGTGTGACAGCATCCACTGAGGATTCTCCCTTCACGTCTCCCAGGAGATCTACCACTGGGTCTGTTTTTGCCCCCTCCTCCAGAGAGCTGCACACAACCAGAATCATCTCATTCCAACCATGGTAGGGTTTCATCATGTTTAAACCCACTGTTTGCGCCTCCTGTTGGGTAGCTCCACCACATAATTAACATCATTCACCCTCCTGACCACGAAATAAGGCCCTTCCAAGCCACCTACAATTTGTTCTGCCAGATGGGGATGAGCACATCACCCATTGGCTGACTTCATACTCCCGGGCTCTGGCTCCATGGTCATAAAATGTTTTTTGCTTTTGTTGTACAGCAACTAGATGCTCCTGGTCGAACCCCAACAGCTCCTTGAGCCATAACCCGAAATTCAGGAAATACTCCACAACAGATTCCTCTTGGGGAGCAAGCTCACCCTCCCATTCATTTCTTAACAAATCAAGGGGGTGCGGTACCCTATGGCCAAACAGGAGCTCAAAGGGTGCCAATCCTGTGGACTCCTGTGGGACTTCTCTATATGTGAATACGAGATGTCGTAGATACTTGTCCACTCTCTGGCATGCTGATCAATGAATACCTTTAACATTTTCCTAGGAGACCCATTGAATCGCTCAACCAGACCATTAGTCTGAGGGTGGTATGGTGAGGCCCTCAGCTGCCTTACCCCATACTTCTTCCAGAGACTAACCATCAGATCATACATGAAGTTGGTGCCCTGATCTGACAGAATCTTCTGTGGAAAACCTACCAGGCTAAATATTCCCAGCAGTTCATCGGCCACCTTCTCAGCCTCGATGGAGGACATGGGCACTGCTTCTGGGTACCTTGTGGCATAATGTACAACTATCAAGACGAACTGCTTGCCAGTGCGATGTGGGGTGCTTGGGGGCCCCATAATATCCACGGCAACTTGCAGATATGGCTCTTCAATAACAGACAGGGGAATCAAGGCCACTTTAGCCTTGTTCCCAACCTTTCCCACCCTCTGGCACTGTGGACAAATCCAGCAGTAGTGTACCACAACTTTAAAAATACTGGGCCAATAAAAACTATTAGTAAGCCACTTTTTTGTGTGGCTTACCTCTAAGCGTGCTGAAAAGGGTATGTCATGGGCTAAGACCAGAAGCTGCTTCCTAAGTACACCTTCCTCTGGCCCTTCCCCTTTAGGAACCCACTCATGGTACAGAAGCCCATTCTTCCAGTATACTTCCCTTTTCCCCAACATGGAGAGAGTCACCTTTCCCACTGGTGGCTAACTCCCTTAGCTTTTGCAGGGATGGGTCAGCTTGCTGAACTCTCCCTAGCTCTACATGCTTGATCTTCCCCAAAGTGCTCTCTACTGTGGGACAGCCACCCCTGGCTGGGCTTTCTACCGTCAACACCTGCTACTCAGAACTGTTGCTCCCAGCTCGTTCTTTAGCCATAATTACTCCTGCAATTAAGGTAGAGGTGTCTTCCTCATGCACTGTCCCCTCAGGGTCCTTAGGAGCTGGTTCCTTCATCTTGCTATGGGCAGCGACACACACAATATTGACCCTACTATTGAAGTCATTACCAGTGATTACATCCACAGGTAGATCTGGTATAATATCCACATCCCATGTGCCCTGGCCACCTTCCCAGCTCAGAAAGATCTGGGCCAGTGGCACTGAGACCGCTGGACCCGTCACCCCTCTAATCCTAGAAAACTGACCAGGCAAGATCTGTTCTATTTGAATTAAGTCTTCCTTCACCAAACAAAATGGAGTCCGGGATATGAACTGATCAGCCCTCTCAGCCCTCTCAGCTGCCTCCTTCGCAGAGCTCAGAGTTCTGTCCAGCAACCATATTCTCATATTTTCAGGTACAGTTTTTAAAAACTGTTTCAGCAGAAATAAATCTTTTATCTCCTCTACAGAGTGAGCTTTTGCACCTTATAACCATCGTTCTAGCAAGTTACTTAGCTGTACACACATTTCAGCATAGCTGTCTCCTGATGCCTTTCCTAACACCCTAAATTTTAGCCTATAGGCCTCAGAGGTTAACTCAAAACACTTCAGCAAGGCATTTTTTCACTTTATCATATTCCATGCAGTCATTATCATCCATTCAGGCAAAAGCTTCTAATGCCCTGCCTATAAGCAGTGGCAATAGGTGAGTTGCCCAAGAAGTCCTGCCAAGTTCCAATGCCCACAGATTCTCTCAAAAGATCTTAAACACAAATCAAGATCACCCCTTTACTCATATGTAGGAAACATTTTAGAATCAATTTTGGCTTCCTGGATCGAACCCCTCATGCCATTAATCACAGGTTCTGCTGATGTCCTCTGGTGCCGTATCTCCATCTGATTGTCATGCTCCAGCTTTTTCATCTGGGGTTCATTCTGGCGCTCTTTATGTCACTCCTCAGCTTTTTGCAGTTCCATCTCTGTCTGTTGCTTAAGCTGGGAAGCTGCAGCTGCAACATCTGTAACTGGTCTGTTTGCACTGCTGCCCCAGTCACAGGCGCTGGCACCTCTGATTGTTGTGGTGCAGCAGTGCATCATTTTAGTTTGTTTAAAATATGTGGTTATCTTACTGAAGTTTTCAATTTGCTATGCATTACTTAGTGTGTGTGTGTGTGAGTATGTTTGTGACACGTGTCATCAAATCAGACACCTTTTATTGTGCCACAAAATTTCAGCAATGTGAGCCTGCTATCCACTGCAGCTGTGTAATTTTTGTACTTCTTTGTGGTATCTTTACTAGTACTGGTACTAGTGACTGTTACTGCAGCAGTGCAGTACACTGCCCCCCCCCGCCAGCCCCAACCGGCAAAAGTACTGTATTCTTTTCCAGATTTGAATTTCTGATGGTGAGCACTTGTTATGTGTTGTGCCTTTGCATCTGCATCTCTTCAGTGTGCAGCGCAATCTTAATCTGTCTGTGCATTTGCATCTCTTTAGGGCCCAATCTCCATCTCTAACTTAAGTCACAGTTGTTTCTTTGACTTCCCTTCAGAGTACTGGACAAGTGTGGTGCATAATTCTGCATGAACATTGTTCTCATTAATATGCATTTTTAAGTCAGGACCATCATCATGAGTCACTTATGATACAAATCACGTTCTTTATCATCATGGTTACAAATGCAGTCACAAATCACGATTTACGATAGTGTCACGAATCACAACATTAATTTTTTTTAATAGTTACTTGGATGTATTGTAAGCCTGTTTTGTAGTATCTCTCCATACTTCACCACCCCACCATTGTACTCATTAATGAGTGTTTTTAAGTCGAGGAGTTTTGTGCCCCACCTCATCGGGGCCCTGGGAAGTACAGCCGTAGGCATTCACGTTTCTTCATCATCACGGTCATAAATACAGTCACAAATCATGATTTATGATCAAATCACGAATCACAACAGTAATTTTTTTACTAGTTACTTGGATGTTTTATAAGTCTGTTTTGTAGTATCTCTCCAGGCTTCACCACCCCACCATTGTACTCATTAATGCGTGTTTTTAAGTCAGGCAGTTGGACAGTGTCTGCAGTACATACACAGACTGTAAAGAAGACTGAAAGCACACATGCAGTTTAGTACAGTATACTTGCACTGCTCAGAATACAAAGTGTCACGCAAAATGAAGACAACAAAAAAAGGGCATAATTACATACAACAGTCGGGGATGGTGGAGGAATACATTTTATAACACAGCAAGGAAGGTGTGGGGGGGCACATGGTGTGAAGAAAAAAAACTAATGTGGGATCCCATGGTGATCCAGAAGCAGTTCCAGCATGAACATAATTTGCAACTGATGTCCCTCTATGTGATCCGGCCACTGCTCCACAGCACTCACCTTCTTATTGTTCTCCTCGACAGCACTCCAGAGAACTGCCAAGTCAGCCTGTGTTACATGCAGTTCTCAGGGGTCCACATGTTCTACAGGCTGATCTGCTGGTGGCGGTGGTGGTGGGGGTACTGGTGGAGCAGCAGGTGTTGCTGTGGCCCTCCTCTTCTTAGGGATGCCACCATACACAGCTGCACCCCCTGCCACAGAATGGCCAGCAGGTGCAGGCATGGTCCGTTCTGTGGCAGCCTGCCACTCCAACTGGTGGTGATTGAGCATATGGGTGTGCTGGCCCCCAGCCCCCGGGTGAGTCCCCCGGGGGCCACGGCACACCTCCGCCTCACATAGGTGGCATTTGACCACACTGCTGTCCCCCCCGACACAGTCAAAAACCTGCCAAACAACAGAAGTGCGGGGAGGACCAGGCACAGGCAGGGGAGGGCCAGATGAACTGGCAACTGGCTGGTCATGGTGCTGAACAGGGATGGGATCCACACCTGGGCCTGGGGGAACAGGCGCATCCTGCTCCAGAGGACTTGGTGCTGGACTTGGAGGTGATGGTGGTGGTTCAACTGCCTCAGAGTCAGTAAAGGAGGCGGTGCTGGTCCTGCTTCTGGGCAATGGGGACACTCACAAGTTTCGAGCAGTCCAACAGGAATGGGCGCCCATGCCCCCCATGCATGCGCACGGTATGACGCTTACCAGTACCATGCTCTCCCAGAGCTTCCCCCCCCCCAGACATCCCCTTACCCTGGTCCATCTCTCCTATTGAGCTCCCTCAGTCCGAGCAATCACTACTCACACTGTCACACAGACACAGACAAACAACTATTTATAAAGGTAAGAAAAATAAAATTTATGGAAAGAACAAATTAAGTAAAAAAAGAGTACAGAAAAGACAAAAAAATGTAGCTTTTAAAGAAGCTGTTGGGTCTAAATCAAAGTTTAAATCTCCTCCTCGCTCTGATCTCAAAGTATCAACAATCACAAAACACACTACTCTCTCTCTGTCTGCACAGGAGAAAGTGAAAGTGTCTGCTTGTATGACTCACTTCCTTCCTGCCTAGCTAAAGAGCATGTGACTTACAGTACTGTAAGCCATGTGATGTGTGTGTGTGTGGGGGGGGGGGGCTGCCAAATCTGAAACACCAAGTGGATCACTTAGAATCATAATGAGGAATGTGAAGTCCATGAAAAACAATGACTTTGCCTTACTTTGCATTGCCATTCTGCCTTAACTCAAAGCGGTAATCACAATGCAGAGTGAGCACTTTGCATTGCCCACTCCACGTAGCGGACTGGCAATGCGAAGTGCCCACTTCGCGTTCACTTCACCGGCGAATTTAAATTCGCTGCATCTCTATTCCTGAGAATTAGAAGGCAGACAGAGAAGGTGATCTGACCAGTGGAGGTTTTACAGCAAGGGATGTGGAAAGATCTAGTGTTAGAAGAGCAAAGGAAGCATGGAAACCTAGACAGTGATGGCAGGTAAAGGCCTCGTGGCTCATCCAGTCTGTTCAATCCTCCTTATTGTACAGTATCTTGTTGGTACCCTAGAGGTCATTCACACCGCCATTCATCGTACCATCTTCCCCTCCTGCTTTTTTTACTATTGCCATATGCCTGTACCACCTGTACTTAAATCCCACTACTGGTTTGCTGCAGACCACTTCCCTTGGCAACTTTTTCCTCTTCATGCACCTCCCTCTCTTTAAAGAAATACTTCCGGACATACTATCTGAACCTCCCTCCTGCAGATTTTTTAGAGTCCCCCCAACCCCCCACTTGTGCGCATGTCCGTACTCATTATCAACAGATTTCTGCTTACCACTTTGTTTATCCCATGTAGAAATGTATAGGTTTCTGTCATGTGACCCCTCTCCCTCCTGGCCTCTACAATGTACACGTCCAGGTACTTCAGCCTTTTCTGATAGGGTTTCCCATGCTGATCTTGAATCATCTTGGCAGTCTTCCTCTGCATTAACTCTGTCCTTCCTCAAGTGTGGATTCCAGAACGGCACACAGTAGTTCTAGGTGTGGCTGCACCAGGGATCTGTACTGGGGTAGGGGAGGAGGGGTGGCTTGGGGGCAACATGAGGAAGTATTTTTACTCAGAGAGGGTGGTTAACACATGGAACGACCTTCCTGAGGAAGTTGAGGATCAAAAACAGTGGTGGAATTTAAGAATGCATGGGACAGACATAAGGCAATTCTAGTGGGGACAGGAGGAATTACAGTAGGTTGTTGGTTAACTAGGATCTGCAGCTTATCGAATAGATGGGGAAATGGGCAGACTGGGTGGACCAAGCGGCCTTTATCTGCTGTCAAAGTCTATGTTTCCTGTCTCCTGCTGCTGATGTCTCTTATTTACCTAAACATTCTGTTTGCCCTTCCCAGTAATCTAATATACTTCATTGATTGCTTCACGTTGTCTGTAATTACACCCCATGGTCCCTCTCCTCACCTGCCTCTTCTAACTCCCCCCCCCCCATTCTGTATTCTTTTTTCAGCTTCCTGGCCCCTTAGGCATGATCTTACACTTCACTGCATTCATTTTCAACAGCCAGAGCCTGGACCAGACCCTCCCTCAGTGTGCTTATACCCATCTCATTGTCCACTCTGTCACAGATTTTGGAATCTTCAGCAGAGGCAGATCTTTTCATGAATCTCCTCACCAGCATTGTATAGCAAAACATTACGAAAAACTGGACCAAAGTATGGATTCTTGGATAACCTCAGAGAACTCCCCATTTAAATAACTTTCTAGAGTCTTCTAGTTAGCCAGTTTGTGATCACTCCTGTAACACTCTCATACCCAGGTCACTCATTTATTTTTTTACCAGCCATTCATGTGGGACTGAGTCAAAGGCTGTGCTAAAGTTCTGGAATAGCGCATCCATTGTCTGGCCTTTATCAGTTACTTTTGTGACCCAGTCCAATAAGTCTATCAGGTTCATCTGATAGGACCTCCCCTGAAGAAACATTGCTGCTTTTGTTCCTGTAGTCTTTTTGCCTCCAAAAAATCCACCAGTCTTTTCTTTATAATGGCCTCCAGCATCTTACATACAATGGACATCAGGCTTACTGGCCTGTACAGTAGTTCCCTGTGTAAGCACAATTACTGTTGATCAATTTAACTCTGTGGCTGTCTTAAGCAAAGGTGTACAGTAAATAGTACCTACTTGTTTTTGTGGTTAATTCCTGAGACGACAGATTTTACTTGGACACGTAGTACCATTAAAAGCTGTTTATTTCAACACACACAGTTAACATTTAACATATTTCTAACACTTAAACAGTACCAGGCATTTCTAGAAGACCTTATTTAGACCGTTGTCTTAATTCATGCACTTTAATTCATTACGCATTTCTTTACTACGTACGTATAAGAACTAGTATTCCTTATCAGGAGATACGTTTAAGGTAGTATTCTTTTCTAGTATAGCTTGGACTAACTAGTACACCATTCCCTACTACTAATAATCTTGGCTAGCATTTAAAGCAATATTTTACTGCAGTATATCTGTGTATGTGTGTATATAGTGGAACCAGGATTCTTCAAAGACACATTTTTAGGCACCTTAAGTAAAAGTTTATACTCAACTAGTCCTTTGGCCAAGAGTCTCTTTATTTCTCAGATGCCTGGAGATTTGAAGTATCTTGGAGAGCTGTATGAAGAATATTCTTCCTGGTTCTTTGGATCCTTTTCTCCTCGAGGCTTTGCAAATGAAATAACAAAGTTAGTTTAATTTCAGTGTTTCTTACTTCTGGCAGAAGCCAAAAGTCTTCAGAGTTTTAGCAGAGTGATAGTTTTAAAGTCAGTAGCAGTAGCATAGATGTGAGATTTCTCTCAGTGATGAAATAGCTTCAGATGGCAACTAGTAGATGATCACAAAGTATTGGTCCTTGGAGATGTCCTTTATAGGCAGAATACTGCCTCAGAAGTATCCTGAGGTTTTGTTCTACCTCAGGAGTAGCATGAGGTTTTGGGATGATATAGCCATATTTGGGTAAGAGCTTGCCTTGGGTCAGAAGTCTTATAGCATACGTGCAGAGATGTTCTGACTCATCATGGCTCTGTCATTGACCTGCCTATTTGCCTTTTTGAACTTTGTCCATAAGGTGACAGACAGTAGACTTATAATGTGTGGGTAGCCCTTATTACCCACTGAAATCAAACAGATTACAAACTTGTAATCCCACTGTTGTGATGTCAGAACTTTATAAACCTATCACATCTATGTCACAGCAGTAGGTTTACAAAACAGAATGCCAGTGTTATTCATTATTCTACACACCCAGAATGTGACTGTTAGCCTCAGTACAGTATTCAAATAACATTCCAGTTGTCTCAGCTTACTGTTACTGAGTCTAGCAATCTCTATGTCTGATAGAGATTTTAACTCTGGTGCTATTTTGGCCCGCTGTCATTCAGTCCATGTATCCTAATAAATTGTTTTCCTACACAATCATGTGGCTGTAGTGCAGATTCATTAATAAGGTATGGCTAAATTACTTCTGTTTGGGGGGGTAACTTCTCATGTCGAGTGCCATACATTATAAATGACAAAGCCTGATGTACAGGTTATAACCATGGTGTAATCATCTCTCGTGGTTGCTAGGGCAATTGTAAACCTCTTGAGCTGTGCTCTCGAGGTTTACTGATGCCCTAGCAACCACATGAGGCGATTATACCATGGTTATCACCTGCACATCAGACATTATCCTCTATATAACCACAAGACCTTCCACTGTGCATGTTCAAGATGAGATGAAAGAAGATTATCTCATTGCAGTCTTATAGTGCTAGGGTAGTTGGTAGCAGGTAGTTCCTTGTTTTGAGGACCCAGTTCCTTGGCTATATGGTTTCAGAGGTGAGGCCCTCTTCTTATGGTATGACTCAGTGACCTTAAGAAATGCTGGGTCCTGATTTCAAAGTACTTTTTGAAGATGTTAGATAATGTCTGAATCTAATTAATTTATTTGGCTGACATGTTGAATGTCCTTGAAACCAACAAACTTGCAGTCATATTGTTCAACGTAGATTGTGCCATGCTTCCTGGGTGTTAAGATGAATTTCATATACCAGTGTTAAGCATTTGCAGGTCTGCTTGGTTTAAAAGAAAATGTTTTTATGACCAGTTCTTTTAAGGTGCATTAAGGCAGCTGAGATTCAAGGTGAATCATCCTTTTTACACTTTGGCAGGGTCTGCTGGCTTATGGATGCTATTGTGCCTACACCTGGCTCTGCCCTTTTCCCACTGTTATGCAGAGGTATGATATTTGCTGTCTTCTAGTACCCTAGTGTGACTATGGAATTATTGAGAGTAGAGCTCAAGTAAGATAGTGCAAGTTATTCGATTGTACAATCAAGGCAGTGCCATGGAGCCTTCATAGAATCACAGCCTTGCAAGTAACCATAAAGTTAGTTCAATACTATGCAGTCATGTGGGCTCTACTTCTTTAGTCTGGGTGCATTTTCAGTGGTCGTTCAGGTGATCAAGTGTATGTTCTGAGGGATCCCAGGTCTGGTTCCTTCATGGTGATTGGTATTATTGTGTTCAGATAATTTTTGCATTTGGATGGGATGTGTTTGCTAGCTGTGTTCTGACTGGTTTCTCTCAAACTTGCACGTAGTTTCAGATCCTGTTCCTGGTAGTTTCAGGTTGCATTCCAGTTCAGGGATCATTCTTCCTTCTGATTCCTTGGCAAATCCCCAAAACCAGAATGCCATAAAAGTGCAGAAATTTCAGAACCCAACCCAAAACAAAGTGGAATGCTGCAGGAAATCGCAGCTGGGCTATGCAGTCATGGTTCCATCCTCCAAGTTTTGTAATTAACTTGTGGTAACCCATGGATATAACTGTCATATACACTTCTGGGCACTTATTATTTTTAAAATGCATTGTACTACAAAGATCTGCTTGCTCAGGGATCCCGGCCCTCCATGGCGTCGAGAGGGCTGGGCACAGGCCAGCATCAGGAGTCAGAAGTTTACTATACCCCTGTGTTGCAAGACCGGAAAGTAAGCAGCAGTTATAGCTGCTTACTCTAGGGATATAAAAGCAGATTCTGAATATTTTTTCAAATGGTTCATTACATGACAGCATACCAACCATTTGTTTTATCATTGTTTACATGAGGTTTGGATAGACAAATCACAAAAAGAGAACCTATGCACTTACTGTATTGCTTTGCTGTACTGTACTGTGCTTTGTATTATATGAGTGCTGGTTCAAGTGGCATTATATGACAAGTTTCAGCTGGGAAAAAGTTTGAAAATTGATTTTTGAATACTGTTGAAACTGTTTTACTGATAGTGCTGCTACTGCCATTTTTTTCAGTCTGGGTTTAGTCTCCTGGACATTTTGCTCTGTACAACATGGTTTGGTGCTAGCCTCGCCTAGGAGTTATACCAGCAGTTCTGTTTTGTCCCTATACTTGTTGCAGGTAAAAATAGGCAAGTTGCTCATCTATTTACAAGTATAAAAAAATAAAACAAACATCCCTGAACAGGTTCAAAATGGCAAGATCAAAAGATCCGTTTTTTTTTTCCTGGCAGTCTTTTGCTGACCTTCCATTGTGTAGTGTATCAGACCACTGCTATTAGCAAAGCACAAAGCTACAGAGAATACAGCGTCATTTCATCATATGCTTGCTGCACTGTACTGTAGCTGTGCATGGCTACTTTCATCACATGCTTGCTGTTGATTTAGGTTTTGTCAGTTTATTTGAGTTGGGGGAACTCTGTTCCCCACACAGCCTTGTTTCTTTAACACGTAGGTGTGGGGGGGGGGCGAAGTCCCTCAATTCAAGTAAACTAATTAAAAAACAAAAAAAAAAAGAAAAATTACAGGCCAATGTGGTGCAGAATATGTCATAAGTGGGCAAGTAGCATAACTTGAGCATTACGTTAATAGTGGAGGTCCAATGCTGGTCTGGCTTAACCGCCACAACCCTCACGTAAAGTGGGCTTTGCTCCTATAGACCCCCTTGGGGGGGTGGGGTTTTGACCCCTGGGCCAGGGGGTGGGGCTTTGACCCCGACCCCTGGGCCCCACTGATTCTTCCCAAATTTTTACCCATTTAGCTGCCTTTTTGGCTCCTTATGTCCACCTGCCTATGGTGCTGGGGGGACTGGATCCTTTTATTACAGCCTGATATAGATAACTCTCTCAAGGGTTGAAAAGCTCTTTCCCCCACACAGCATGACCTTCTGGATTTCGTTGACTCACTCAGTCTCATGAATCCCTGGCATATGCTGCACCCCTCCAATCATTCCTTTACTTTTTATTCCATTCCCACAGTTCTTTTTCTTGTACAGATTTTTTCCTTATTCCACAGAGCACGTTTCTGGGGTGTTGAAGTGTAGCATCCCTGAAATGGTCATCTCTGATCAGCCACCAGTACAGTTAGTGAACAACTTTCAGGGTGGCATCATGAGGGATTTTGTCTGGTGCCTCAATACCCAACTTTTGCGTGACAAGGTGGTAATTGATACCATATGTCAGTTTATTATTCATTTTTTTTAAACTGAATGTTGCTTCTAGTGTTTCTTTGGACTTAGTATGGAGGGCAGCCAAAGTCACATTTCATGGGGAATGTATTAGTTTGGCATCTAGGAAAGTGAAGGAATGCCAATAGTTAATGGATGATCTTTTACAACAAATTTGGGCCCTTGAATCCACCTTGTCTTTGACCACTCCAGAAGCTACCTGGACACTTCTCAGCTCATTGTGATCTAAGTATCTTTCCCTTTTAAACGAGATGGCGGAATTGGCCATATGACAAACTAAATATCTCTATTTAGAACATGGTGAAAGGGCTGGGAAACTGCTTGCACTGTGTTTGCAACAGCAGGAGGCCTCCAGGGTAGTCCACATGCTGCACACACTCAATTCTAATAAGTAAGTTGCCCATCCGAGGGAAACAGAGGAAGCCTTTTGGACTTACTTTGAAATGCTGTGTACTGCATCCCGTCTTGAGGGTGATGTTCCAGAGGCTACAAGGCAGTACCTACAAGGTGTCCCTCTTCCTCGACTGTTGGAGGAGTGGAAAGGCTTCTTATCAGGTTCTATCACTGAAGAAGAGGTATGTTTAGCCATTTCTTCTCTTTCCATAGATCAGGCTCCTGGCCCTGATGGGTTCCCGGTGAATTTCTACAAAGTTTTTCTACAGCTCTTACCCGATTTTGACTGCACTTTTTAATTTTTTGTTTGACCATGGGCTTTCGGACATTTCACTTGCCAGGGCTTGCATTATTTTGTTACCTAAACCTGTAAGAGACAACCACCTGCCATCTAATTATAGGCCAATCTCACTTCTTATTACGGATTTCAAGATTCTGGCGAAAATACTGGCCATGAGATTAGAGCGAGTTTCAGCAGAATTAATTGGCCCAGAACAAGTGGACTTCATGAAAGACAGGCACTCTAGTGATCACACCCATAAGCTTTTTCACCTAAAAGCAGCATCTGAGGGAACCAGAGACCCCGCTGCCTTGGTTTCCTTGGACATTGAAAAATCTTTCAATCAGGTGTCTTTTATCTGTTTACAGTGTTGAAAGCCTATATTATACCTGAGGATTTTATAAAATGGGTTTGCCTTCTTTATGCCTGACCTTCAGCAATAATTTTATGTAATGGAGTTCTTTCCAAACCTTTTTAGGGCTGCAGTGGATGAAGCCCTGCAGACCTCTTGCTATGAGAAAAGGATTCCTGCATTCCTTGTGAACTAACAACATGTTGGAGTGACAACACAGTCGCCTCTGGATCTGTGAAGCACTCTCTATAGGTAGTTATAACAGGGGTTTGGGGAAACATGCAACCTAATTAGTGCACTGGGTCTGCGTGGCTGTGGATTAAATCCCCTCTTTAATCTATGGTTTTGTGGAGTGTTTTAGGGGATTTGCCACTGGGTTTTGTCATGTTGTGGGAGAAGCAAATGGGAGAGGCAGCCATACTCGGGAGGCAGCGAGTGCAAGTGGAGCAAGCTTGATGTGTAGTGTACTATTAGTGCCGAAGTCTCAGTGTTATAGGAAGACAGTCAGGTAGACAATGTAGATTCAGTCAGCAGCTGGTGTGACCACAACCGCCAGAGAGTGACAGGCACAGTGGTGTCCACACACAGCAAACCGCTGACAGGTAGAAATAGAGGAGATTGCAATGACGATCACTTACATGTGCCCTTTCTAGCTGCCTGTGTCTCTTTGTAGTTTCTTCACCAGCAGTTTTGTTGTAGGTCCACCTCCCCTCCACTGGAGGATACCTTGCAGGCTGTCAATATAGGTAACCCAGTGGTAGTGGTGCCCCCACCCACCCGCCCATGCATCAGAGAGAGAGAGAGAGAGAGAGAGAGAGAGAGAGAGAGAGAGAGAGGGAGATACACTGATAGTGAAATCAGGATACAATTCCTTCTGTGTCATCTCTCTTTTGTGTATGGACTTGTCAGCTATGTATCTTACCTGGGAAATGGTAACAGACACTGTGTGCAGCTTGGGATTCGGCGGGGTCTGCAGGGCTTTGGACAGGGGCCAACTTGTGGTGTGGCTGTAGGGCGAACCTCTGTCTGAGTCTCAATTTCTCCATGTGTGGCCCACACAGTGTCCCTGAAGGAGTTGAGTTTCGGCATTGTCTGCAGGGCTCAGGACAGGAGCTGACTTGTGGTGTGGCTGTCAGGTGATCCTCTTTCTGTTTCTGGACATCTGCATGTACGGCTGACACAGTGTCCTTGAAGGAGTTGGTGGCATGACCCCCCACCTCCACCATTGTGAAAGACAGATAGTGGCAAGTGTGCTATGTGTGGTCGACACAGTGTCCCCAGAGTTGGCTGCATGCCCCCCCACCACCACCATTGCAAGAGATAGATAGTGGCAAGTGTGAGGGACACAGCTTGCAGCAGAGAGAGTGACTAGTTTTGTTCCCCCATTCCATGTCCTCCCGAACCACTACAGTATGACAAAGACAGAGGTATGCAGTGTGAGAGTCACAAAGCTCTTCTTAGAGGGGGAGAGAGAGAGAGAGAGAGAGAGAGAGAGAGCAGCAGGTTGCTTGGGGAAAGTGAGTGTTTGTGTCACTTTGCAGCTGTCTTGATATCTGAGCTATGTGTGGGTGGAAGGGGGGGCTATAGTAAATGTTGTAGGCATGGTTTCTCCCCACCCAACCCTCCCTCTCAGCACCCACCACCCTATCCCCGAGAAATGTAACAGTGGCCCTGGGGTGCCCAATCCCCAGTGCTGGAATCCTCATGTTTTTTTTGATCTTGTCAAAAAAGGAAAACATCCATAAATGTCTTCTGCAGCTATTGCACTCCCCCTCACCTGACCATCCCACTCAGTACCTACCATCCCGAACTCCCCACAAGCCCTTACTTACCCAACAGGAGTCCAACGCTGTAAACCTCTCTGGATCACAGACACCTCTTCACTCTTCAAAACTGAACTGCCAGCTGAAGAAACAGGTATGCGCTTCAATGTATTTCAATGGTGTTTTGAACTTACTGGCATAACTTGGCCATTTTTTCAAGTTTTTGGCCCAAATTTTCAACATGCCTTTTTTGGGACCCTGCCTCATGAACAATTGAGCTGCCATTAGGCAAACACATCCTGGAAGGTGATTTCATGGTCATTGCACAAAATCACCTTTCAGGAATGACCTGAACATTTTTTTGTCGTAGTTCATGAGGTGGGGTCATAAGAAGGCTATGTTGTAAATTTGGTGTAAAAATATTAAAAAACAACCAGGTTATGAACCTACATTGACTTTTGTGAACACAGGCTCATAACTTTGGTATGTTTCAATATTTTTACCCCAAATTTACTACCTAGACATATCTTTACAGCACCTCATAAATGTGACAGTGGTAATTTTTCAAATCCTGGCCAACATTTTTGTTTTTTACATCTGAAAGGTGATTTTGTGGTCCCTGCATGAAATCACTTTTTGGACAGGAGTTACACATTTTCTCTACCCTTGTTCATGAGGTGGGCTCAGAAGAAGGCTATGTTCTAAATTTGGTGTAAAAATATTAAAAAAAAAAACAAAGTTGTGAGGCTATGTTGTATTTTGCAAACACAGGCTTGTAAGTTTGGTAATATTCAATGTTTTTACCCCAGATTTTCATTATAGCCATTTCTTTACAGTACCTCATGAATGTGACAGCTGTCATTTTTCAACTTCTGCCCAAAATGTGTTTTTGCATCCCGAAAGTTGATTTCGCAGTCCCTGTGTGAAATCACCTTTAAGCCAGGAGTTGAATATTTTCTCTGGCCTTCATCATGAGGCAGGGTCGTAACAAGGCTATATTGAAAATTTGGTGTACAAATATTACAAAACAATAAATTTATGAGTCTATGCTGCATTTTGCTGATGCAGGCTCATAACTTTGGTAATGTTCAATATTTTTACCCCAAATTCGTCCCATGCAGCCCTATCGGGTCTATCCAGAATTTGTTTTATTCGTGCTGGAACCCATCAGTGGTGCCCCCTGTCACAAACACACTCCATGGGTCAGACTCTCTGCTCCCACAATGCCCAACCTTGAAGTGCAATATGTGAACAGGAGACAAACAGGGAAACCCTCCTGTCTGTTTTGGGTCCGAGCAACTACCAGTCTTGAGTTCTGGGGTCAAATATGAACCCTTTTTCACTAGCACACCCCAGGTAACAGATTCAAATATCACGCTCTCTTCAGGGAAAGCAGTGCAATACTCAACCCAGTGAGCACACAACCTGATTCACAATCCCTCTTCTGACTCAGTTGAGACCTAGGTATTTCCTTACCTTGGTGCATGTGATGAAACACTATAAGCACTTTAACAGTTATGTCAGAATTATCAGCACTGTCCCAGCATTCACACTCAAAAGAAGAAGAAAATGCCTCAGGCAGGATTTTAAGGAAAACAAAGTTCATTAAAATTAAAAATAGTAAATACAATACAAAACACTGAACATATAACATTAATGGTACAGTCAGAAAAATAAATTGGCAATTATGAAGAAATCGTCTTATAGTGAGTAACTAATCCTATCCCTGTTTCAGCTGGTAAATAGAGGTGCTGAAATTACCTAATTTTGGTAGAAATGCTTCTTAAGTCCAGAACACAAGTGTGTTAAGTCTTGCAAAATTGGAACAAGACTGTGTTCTTTCAGGAGTCCAAAGTAAAAGAAGATTCAGTCCTTTCAGCCAGCTGATAATATTCAAAGTTACAGTCACAAACTCCCTGTGATGTCACAGCACATGAGGTCACTCTTAGTCCTGTAATTAATTTGTAAAATAAATAATGCATGCCCAAATGCCTCAGCTCACTGCCTGTTTGAAAATGGCAAAGATAGCAATATCTTAATTATAAACAAGACCGTCTATTTCCTCAACAGAGCATAAGTTTATAATTAGCATTCCCCCCTTTGATGTTTCAGAGAAACATCCTGCAAAGCACCTCTCTTAGCTGTCAGAATTTTCATAGGTATCTATCAGAGTAGGCTTACATCCTGATGTTGTAAAAATGCAGTCTTTTATGGCTAGTTTCCTAGGTTCAAAGCAGTGACTTTTTTACAGCCTGTTGTAGCAACTAACACAGGCTCTGTCAGGTAGGTGTAAAAAAAAGGAGGCTCTTAATTAGTTTATCCACTGGGTCAGTGACAGGCCAGATCCTTCTTTCTTCTCTTTTAAAATCCCATATTCCATGAGACTTTGCTGCTTGGCCTGTTTCCTAAGCAGAAGTCTAAAACATATATTTATATCAAAATTATATGCACACAACTAGTAGATGGTTATCATGTTACACTCCCTATATATTTTCCTTTTTAATCTGTATTTGGATCCACTGATTTTTAAAGTAAAAGGGAAACTACGGGTTCGGGGCATCTCCATGGAGGGAGCTGAGAGTAAACTTTCTGTGTACGCTGATAACATTCTGTTACACTTAACAGACCCGGTATCATCCCTCTCCGCTGCTCTTGATGAAATTGCCCTATTTGAACAAGTGGCTGCCTACAAATTAAACACTGGTAAAACTAAAGTATTATCACTTAACACTTTTGTGGATAAAGCTTCTATTCTGTCCCAGGGTTTACAGTAAGAATCTTAAGCGCTATCTTATTTGGGGATTTTGATTCTACATTGTCTTTCTTCTTTATCACACTTTAACTGGGATTCCCTATTGAGGGTAATTAAGCAAGATTTAAATAGGTGGACTGTTCTCCCACTTTTATTTTGGGGTCATGTGAATGTTATTAACATGAACATTTTACCCCAGCTTTTGTACCCCATGGGGATGCTAAATATTATTTTAACTCATAAATGGTTTCAACAGGTCCACTCGATAATTTCTGCTTTCTTGTGGAAATATGGGGTTGCCCGGTGGGCATATATTAAACTCACTTCTTTTACTGATCAGGGAGGCCTTCAGTTGCTGAATTTTTATTTGTACTATCTTGCATTACACAGGTCTAAATATTTTAATTGGGGAGCCCTTCAGATGAGTTACCTGGACTTTATGCACCACAGTGGTTGATTCTGGAATCAGCCCTATGCCAGAAAGCCAGATTTCAAGCATGTGCTCTTTTATATACCTCTCCTGCAGCTCTTCCTTGTTTTTGAGAAGTTCCCCAATATATTGGTCTTTATGGGCCTACGCCCAGTGTTGCTGTTATTTCAGCTTCAGAATAAGTCATGTCTTTCACAACCACTTTTTGGTAATCCCAATCTGAAAACTGGACAACAGTGAATTCCTCCTTTTTTTCTCCCTCTGGATCCCTCCACCTCCATCTTTGAATTTTTGCTGGAGGATTGACTTTTGGATTTTCCAGTTTTGCAAGCCAGATTTAATTTAGAGTTCAAACACTATTTTAAATATTTGCAGTTGTCTAGTGTGTTGCTTACTCATTTTGGTTTATTTCCTTAGCTAGACTCACTCTCCTCCAATACTGATAAATGTATTTCTGCAGCAAAGTTGCACCATGCTGTAGCACAATGGTATTGTTTGTATCAGGTTACGGACCACTCCAGACATTCTGGCATAGCCTATTATTGGCAGAATTCTTTATCTTTGACTTGAAACTTGTCTGACTGGTGTAAGGTTTGGAGGGATCTATACAAACTGATTAAACAAGACTGATATAGTTAACTTCAGTTCAAAATTTTACACAATATGTATTTCACTCCATCACGTCTGTTTAAGATGGGATGGCAGGCTCAAACTGATTGTAACAGGTGTGGTAAGAAGGACGACACACTTTTTCATATGCTATGGCAGTGTGAAAGGGTGGTGCCATTTTGGAATGCTATCAAAACATGATTACATCCTTCTTTCACAATGAATGATTTATTTACTCCTGAAATCTGTACTTTGGGCTGGTACCAGGATATTGTTTTCTCTTACCAAAAGAATTATTATGTCCTTATTTCAGCGGCTGCAAAGATAGTTATCTTATGGCATTGGTTAGATGACTGTCTTCCTACTTGGACAGAGTGGCATGAAGAACTCCTCAGGGCCTTAAATTTAGAATGACATATTGTGAATATTCAACACAGATGATCCACTTTTCTTGTTAATTGGAGGCCCTTTTATGCTTGGTTATCCATGTTGTAATGGTTGGAGATTTAATACTTGTCCTTTATGTGTAGCTTGGACTGGTTGTGTTAAAGTTATTCTTTTTTGATTGTTCAGATATTGGAATCTTTCTTTTTCCAGGGCAGTGGCTATGAGGGGTGGTGGTGGTGTGGGGGAAGGGTTGTTGTCTTATGTTTTGTGTTTGATGTAATGTTTGCATTTGTTAAATGTGAAATTAAATAAAGTTTACTTAATAAAAAAAGGGATGAGGGGGACTGTGCAGAGGGGGACCAGAAAAAGGGACGAGGGAACTGTGCAGAGGGGGACTTGGAAAAGGCAGACATCATGAATAAATTCTGGAACATGGAGCAGATCACTTCTGCACCCTTTCCGTTTATCAAAAATTACCATTCACTGCTGTTTATTTTGAGCCTAAGCATCTGGCTCCTGTACTGGGGAAATTATACAGACACAGGGGTATAGAAAACCCATAGCAACCAACTCCCTCTTAAGGGCAGACAGTGCACATCCACAGTCACTCAAAGGATCTATACCATATGGCCAGATGCTTAGGCTCAAACAAAACTGCAGAGAACAAGTAACTTTTGACAAATGAGCTGGTGATTTAGAGCTGAGACTCAAACAGAGAGAGTACAGAAGTAATCTGCACCATGCAAACAAATTTAGAGCTAATGTCCTCATCAGAACAGTATTACTGACTAATAAAAAATCGAACGTAATTGGGGGTTCTGTTACACCCTCCATTGAATATAATGCTGCAGCTGGTTAAGTAGGAGCCAGTATACACAAGCACTGGCCGGTATTACAGGGAAATCCTACAGCAGCAACTAGTGGTGGGGAGAAACCTTGGATTAGCTTTAGGAGACCTCCAAACCTCAGAAATAAGCTGGTACATAGCAACTTCCATGAGGCGGTGGGGAGAAAGTTAAACAAATGGGTGCCAGTGAAACTTATGGGGTTCTATGACTGTGGTAATTGCAATATTTGCCAGTTTGGTAAGCCTCGTAAAACGTTCAAAGATGCAGCCTGTAATATCGAATGTGACAACAGAGAATGTATCAGCTGCATCGCTCCCTTTGTTGTTTATTGTTTGATTTGCTCATGTGACAAACTCTATGTAGGTCAAACAGTGAGACCGCTAAAGGAGCAAATACAGAAGCATATTCACCACACCAGCAGGAGAATGGAAGAAACACCCTTTGCTTTCCATTTCAAGACACTCCACAGGGGTAACATTAGTGACCTTAAATGTGTGGGTTTGGAACATACAAAAACATCTGCTGGGGGAGATAGACAATGTTTCCTACTCCAGAGAGAGACGTACTTGATCTTTCATTTTAAAACACTGAAACCAGAAGTTTTAAATAATGATTTTGATTTGAAGCCTTTTTCATGAGGTCCTGAATGCATTTTATTTTTCAGATTGATGGGTTAACAAAGTACTTGGAGTATGTAATATATGAGAAAGTGATGGTTTAAGGAGCAGCCATTATTTAAAGTTCCAGATTTGTTACTATATTTTGTGCATTTCATATAGTACAATATGCTATGATATCATGTATAACAACCAATAGGTGTCAATTTCCCCTGTGTTCTATTCCCCTCTCCCTTCTCTTTTTTATGTTTGCTTGCATGCATGCACAAGAAACATTTCGTCACAACTTCGGAGAGAAGTGGTGTTTTGGAGGTGTGGCACTATGGGGGCCAATGCCCCCAATACCTTTTGAGGCTTGGCCCACTTTTCCCAGTGCGGTGGCATGTTGCTGCTGACATTAGTTCAGCCAGCATGCCACCACCTTGAAAGGAATCTGCCACTGCAATGAGGGAGCGACCCGTCACTGCAGGGTGGCCCCTTGCCTGGTGTAACATTTCTTGGAACATGTCGGCGGGCGGTGACTCTCGCCACCCACCTCAGAGTGAACATTAAAGCTGGGTCAGGGGTTCCCAATCCCCCCTGTTGACATGTCCCCATCCCCAGTTCACTTGCCAATGGAGTAGCTGAATCCCCATTGGCATGCTGAGCCCCCCATTTGTTATGTGTTGAGGGGGTGCCCAATCCCCCTTGGCTTATTCATTCCCACTCCCCCCCACCACACTGTATGGCTGATGGGGGTGTCCAATCCCCGTCGACTCCAGTACCCACCTCCCCAACAAACATCTGACCAGGTGGCACACTGGGAGCCTACGCAAGCATGCCAAAAGTGTCCCCGATGTCTTTTTTTCATGTGTATTATTTATTCTGGAGCTCCCAGCTTGCAAGCCTGCCTTCAGTTGTCCCCCAGCGCAGCCCCAAAGGTTAGACCCCCTCCCTTGTGCACCCCATTACTTACCCTTTATGGCAGGGTGGTGGGGAGTGACTCAACCCACCCCAAATGGATCCATGCCAGGGAGGTGCCTACTCAGAGGCAGTGCTGTGGGGACCACTTCATTCTGCTGGAGCTGTTTTCTGCTTTTCTCCCCTTGTGTGGAGGTGGGGCATGCAATGATGCCTGCGATGAGAGCACACACACTTCTGCACGTGCTCTCACCAAGTGTCTGCCCTGTCTCCTCTCCTTCGGCTGTAGCATCAGTGTGCTGCCCCTCAGCAGCTACTAGGGGCCAGTGGAGCACTGACAGCTAATGTCCCCCCACCCCGGAGAAGGAGAGCAGTCCAACAGACGCTCGATCCTTCTCCTCCCTGCCAACCCCCGATGACCCATGCTCATTCCAAAACACGGGTTGCCAGCGTGGCTTGAGGTAAGGCAGCCAGCACCTCAGCCCTCAACACTACTGGGCCACCATCCCGTGATGTCTTTTAATTTTTTGCATCCTGTAAAAAAAGAAAACTGTCCCTCGTTGAGCCCCATGCCCCCTCCCCCAACCTGCACCCACCCACTGCATACTCTACCTTCTGATACACCCCCTCACCCCATACTTACCTCTGGTGCCCGGTGCGACAATCTTCGGTGGAGCAGGAACATGTCTGCACTCTTCAAGCCGACCGTGAACTGAAGAAATGCCGGTAAGCTGTATAATGGCATAAATGTTTGTTTTCCAACTTTGATGCATATCTCGACTATTGTTTTGAATTTTGGTCCCAAATTTTCAACATGGGGTTCTTGGGGCCCCACCTCATGAACTCAGTCACTGTCATCTCGTTATTCGGTCCTGAAAGGTGATTTTGCGATCACTGCATGGAATCATCTTTCCAGACTGATTACTGAAGTGTTGGTGTTACTGTTCATGCGGTGGGCTCTCAAAAAGTCTATGTTGCAAATTTGGTGAAAAAAATCCAAAAAATCACTGCCTTATGAGCATGCATTGTGCAGTTTCTAAGCATGCTTGTAACTTTGTGAATCTGTAATATTTTCACTCCAGGTTTTCAGCACTGGCATTTTTCCACACCTCCATATGAGTGGTACAGCTGTCATTTTTCACATCCTGGCCTAAATGTGCTTTCGCACTCCCGGCACAGAGTAGCGTGATTGCCTGTGGGAAATCAATGTTCGGGACAGATTAAGAAAAACACAGTGACACTGTTCATGAGCAGAGGTCCTAAAATGCCGATGTTGAACATTTGATGACATAAGTCAATAAAATGAGTGTGTTACAAGTGTGTGTTGTGCAGTTTCCACACACCCTCATAATTTCGCAAATTTGTAATATTTTCACTCCAGATTTTCAATATTGGCATTTTGCCACACCTCTTTATGAACAGTACAGCTGTCATTTTTCACATCCTGCCCGATATATGCATTTGCACATCTGGTGTACAATGGCGCAGTCGCTGTGGGAAATTAATATTTCAGACAAATTAAGAAAATCATAGTGACAGTGTTCATGAGCAGAGGTCGCAAAATGCCTATGTTGAAAATTTGGTGAAATAATTCCACTTAATACAGATTGCACTGGAAGGAGACGTAGTTATTGCAGGAGATTTTAATTACCCAGACATATGTTGGGGAAATCAAAAAGGAATTAATTCAAATAGCAGGAATTTTTTTGTCAGCATTGCAAATGGTAGGATTGAAACAATTAATGATTAAACCTACTAGAGAAGAGGTTATATTAGACCTATTATTAACTAATAGATCAGATCTTATTAGGGGCATTAGGGTAATGATAACTTTCAATGTTAAACAGGTAATAATAGGTACTAAAGGTAAAACTGTGGTAAAAAATTATCATAGGGGAAATTTTGATAAAATCAAAGAGGAATTGAAAATATGGAATTAGAAAAAGGATTTGATTAATAAATATGTTAATCAAATGTTGGAATTATTTAAAAACAAATTACTAAATTTAGGAGAACTGTATGTCCCAGGAAAAAAAAGTGTATAATAAAAGAGGAAAACAAAGTTATGGTGCACCAATAAGGTGTTAAAATCTTGTAACAAAAAGAAGAAAGCATTTAAAAATATGAAGAAATTAGGAACAGAGGAGGCAATAGTATGTTATAAAAAATATCTAAAAATAATTAAACAGAATATAAGAAAAGAAAGGAAAAAGCTAGAGTCTAATTTGGTATATAGGAAAGATAATGGCAAAAGTTTTTTTTCATATGTAAACCGGCAAAGAAGAGATAAACAGGAAGTGGGGCCATTACATATAGGTGGAAGAGATATTACTGATATAATGAAATGGCCAATACACTGAATGATTTTTTTGGGTCTGTTTTTGAAAAAGGAAAAGATGTAGAAAATATCATAATAATATCATAATAAAGAAAAATTATCAAAATATAAAAATAGAAACTACAAAAGAAGTGGAAAGATTGGTAAATAAAGTCAAAATATATAAATCAGCAGGACCGGATTTATTACATCCCCGATATATTAAAGAAGTGTTACCATGGATATCAGAAATCTTGACATATATATTTAATAGATCACACAAGACAGGGGAAATTCTGGATGACTGGAAAAAGGCCTGCATGGTACCGTTGTTTAAGAAAGGTAAAAGGGCAGAAGTGACAAATTATAGACAAGTGAGTCTAACTGCTATACTGGGAAAAATTGCTGAGATCATATTAATAACTAAAATAGAAAAAAGTATTGAAATATTACAATTCAAGGATGAGAAGCAGCATGGATTTAAAAAGAACAGAGCATGCAGCACTAATCATTTGTGTTTCTATGAAAATATCAAAATTAACTGAAACAACAATGTCCCCCTAGACATAATGTTTTTGGACTTTAAAAAAAGCATTTGACAAAGTACCTCATGATAAATTGATAAAGAAATTAGTAAATATGGGATTGGATAGTCAAATTATATTATGGATTAAAAATTGGCTGAGTAATAGAACACAACTTGCGAGATTAATAGGCAAAATGTCAAAATCAATCAAAGTGGAGCGTGGAGTCCCACAGGGATCTGTGTTGGGACCCATTTTTTTTCTCTATATATTAGTGACTTACATCAAGGAATAACAAATCAAATTGCAAAATTTGCTGATGACATTAAGTTAGGAGGACAAGTAGAAACATTTGAACAACAGGAAGGACTAAACGAGGATTTAAAAAATTGAGAGGTGGGCAGAACAAAATGGGATGAAGTTTAACACAGACAAATCAGTAGTAATGCATTTAGGAAAAAGATAAAAAGAAAAATAAGTATCTACTAAATGATAAGGAAATTAAAAAAGTAGATGAAGAAAAAGACTGTGGGATAGTGATTGATAATAAATTAGATTTTATTAAACATCGAAAAATGGCTATACAGAAAACTAATAATATGGTGAGGAATATAAAAAGAAGCTTTATTAATAAATCTTTAGCATGTATGGTACCAGTATATAGGTCTTATGTTAGGCCATACTTGGATTATGGGTCACAATTGTGGAACCCATATAAGAAGATGGAAATAAAAAGAATTGAAGAAGTACAAAGAAGATATACAAAGATGATTGGAAATTTGGGGCGGTATGGGTATAACGAGAGACTAAGATGAACAGGTCTGTGGAGTTTAGAGGAAAGGAGAGAAAGAGGAGATTTAATGATGCTATTTAAGATAATAAATGATGAAGAATTGAAAAGTGAGATGAATTTAGAATTACAAAAAAAAAAATGGATTAAGAAGATGTGTAAATCAGATTAGGTTGAGAATGGTAAAAAAATGGTATATACTATTCTTTTATAAATAGAAATGGAAGATTGTAGAATAAATTGCAGTTGATATAGTAAAAAGTCTAACATTAGCACAGTTTAAAAGAAAATGAATATATGATAGAAAGTAGAGTAAAGTGCTCCCACTGATGTGGGGAACAGTTTATATGGACAATGAGTCTTCTACTGTTCAAAAATACCTAGTATGAGAACCTAGTATAAATGACTGTGGTACAAGCATGTGTTGCACAGTTTCCACGTACACTTAGAACTTCGAGCATTTTTAATATTTTCACTACAGATTTTCAACATTGCCATCTCTTCACACCTCCCTATGAATGGTACAGCTGTCATTTTTCACATCTTGCATGATCTGTGTTTTCGCACATCTGGCGCAGAATGGCACAGTTGCCATGGGAACTCAAAGTTTGGGACACATTAACAAAATCACAGTGCCACTGTTCACGAGAAGAGGTCCCAAATGCTTTCATGAGGTGGAGGTCACAAAAAGGCTATGCTGAAAATTTGTAGTGCAAATACCAACACTCGCCCAGGGCATTAGGGTTTCTAACCATAATGTCCCACCCTGTACAGACTGACAGACATCAGAGGTGTAACTTTGGATCGCCAGCTATAATGCTCATGCCATCCCACCCCCATCCTGAAGCCAGTGACAGGCATCGAGGTGTGCCTTGCACTCTTCAGCCACAGACTTCACCCCATTGTCCTGTAGTGTATCCATTTCAGTGTATGTCCTTATGAAATAGGGTGACTGTGAAGCTAAACACCCCAAGGCACACCTCAACACTTAGTGTCTACAGGATATGGTGAGGTGAAATGCAGTGAGCATTATGGGCAACGGCCCACAGACACACCCCAATGCCTGTCCATCTCTACAGGGTGGAGGTGGGATTGGGGAGAATTCAATACTTTACTGCCACTCCTATTCTGCATCTGTCTAACTCCTCCATGTCCAATGCTAATATCAGTAAGCAAACATTTGGCATTGACAAATGCTTGTTTTATTAGGGGAATGTTAATTTCTCTTCTTAGTCTTTCCATTCCCTTCCATTCCCTTTTCTATTTTTTAAAGTCCCTGTCTTGAGTATGAGATAATAGTACTTTATGTCCTTATATCATTATGTGTTTACTTATGTCTATTGTTTTCTTGTTTTCTATGTACATCTATTCCTCGTACTGCAGATGGTTTCTGATATTAAAGCTGAAGCTTCATAGTCACCAGTCTATTTGAGCACTCAAGGCTTGAGAGGAGTTTGAAGCACAGAGATTGAGTCTAAATTCATGTTGCAAGTTATGTAATGAGTAGACAACGAGTTCTGAAATGTAGTGGGAGCTACAAATATGGCCAGGTAGTAATACATCTTTGCCAAAGAAGTACCCCTATGAACTCTGGTCTGGATGCAATGAAGCAAAAATGAAACATAGAAACATAGAAACATAGATTTTGACGGTAGATAAGGACCGCTTGGCCCACCCAGTCTGCCCATTACTCTACCTAATGGATAAGCTGCAGATCCTAGTTAACCAGCAGCCAACTTCTTCCTACCCCAACCCCCTAGAATTGCCTTATGACTGTCCCATGCATGCTTGAATTCCACCACTGTTTTTGACTCCACAACCTCCTCCGGAAGGCCGTTACATGCATCCACAACCCTCTCTGTGAAAAAATACTTCCTTAAATTACCTATGAGCCGCCCCTTCTATCTTCAAATTGTGCCCCTTGTTCTTGCACACCTCTTTTTGAAAGATGCTACCCTCTTGGACTTTGTTGATTCCTTGAGGTACTTGAAAGTTTCTATCATGTCCCCCTCTCCTCCTTTCCTCGAGGCTATACATATTCAGCTCCTTAAGTCTCTCTTCATATGTCTTCCGGTGCAGACCCTGCCATTTAATTACTTCCCTCCTCTGGACCGCCTCCATCCTGTCTATGTCTTTGTGGAGATTGGGTCTCCAGAACTGCACGCAGTACTCCAGATGGGGTCTCACCAACTGTCTGTACAGAGGGATAATAACTTCCTGTTTTCTACTGGTGATGCCTCGCCCTGTGCATCCCAGTATCCTCCCAGCCCTCCTTGCAGCCCTCTCACATTGCTTGCCCACCTTTAGGTCATCTGATATGACTACCCCCAGGTCCCTTTCCATTTTTGTTGTTGTTAGTATCTCACCCCCCATTGTGTACTCTTCTCCTGGGTTTTTGTTTCCCAGGTGCATTACCTTACACTTCTTAGCATTGAATCTAAGCTGCCATACATTTGACCATTCCTCTAACCTTGCCAAGTCCCTCCTCATCCTTTCCACCCCACCTTGTGCATCAACTCTGTTGCAGATCTTTGTGTCATCTGCAAAGAGACATACTTTTCCTTCCAGTCCCTCTGCAATGTCGCTTATAAAGACATTGAAGAGGACCGGTCCTAATACTGAACCCTGCGGTACCCCACTAGTAACCCCCCTTTCTTCAGAGTGGACTCCATTTACTATTACTCTCTGTGTCCTATTCTCCAGCCAATTCTTTACCCAGGCTGTCTTCTTGGGACCCACTCCCAGGCTGGCTAACTTGTATATTAATCTTTTGTGTGGGACTGTGTCAAATGCCTTGCTAAAGTCTAGGTAGGCCAAATGCAAACATGATTGTATGTTTAATGTTGTTACTAAGGGGTAGATATGCTGCTTGTTTAGTGATTTAAATGACATTTTAGAGAGAACCCCAATAGCACCAGTTTTTTATAGCAAGCTTTCCTTGTAGTTGTACTTAAAAATTTGTAACCCATGTAGTTTTTATGGCTGCTGTGGACGGAGCCCTGAAGACATTTTGCTATGACAGTAGAAAAAGGGAGCTTTCCAGATTACTAATGGACTAGAGAAAATTGAAGGTTCCCTGCAGTCACTACGCTAGTTGAAACAGTCTGGTATGTTCCTACACTGTACTATTAAACTCTTTCTGCCCAGCAGCAACAAGATGCTTTTCTTCAAGTTGAGCTATTTGTTTTTCATTTAATAAAAAGGACCCATCACACAGGATGGCAGGGCAGACACAGGGTATCTCATTTCCCTGATTATAGCATACTCCGCATTTTACTGCAGAGAGACAGAGAACACGGAGGGAGAGAGAGAGAGAAAGAAAGAGAGAGAGAGAGAGACAGACAGACAGACAGAGACAGAGACTGTGCTTTATTTGTCATGGTATTTTCCTTCCCTCTCTGTCTGTCTCTCTCTCTCTCTCTATTTTCTTCTCTCCTGCCTTGCAGCAGTGCTGCTTTTTAGCTCCTTGGTTTTGGCTGATAGCTTTAGTTTATTTTGGATTTTAAACCCAGCAGGAGACTGACCAGCCAGTATTAACTCTTTATTTGACAGCTCCAAGAATGGAGCAGCCGCTAGTCATAATAATTAGTTACCCTTCAAGATGCTCCACTTTAGGAGTATATTTCATTCAAATGGAAGATGACAGGCTTGTCCTGCAGCATACCCCAAGAAAAGGAGATGGAACTGAAACACACACACACACACACACACACACACACACACACACACACACACATTCTGCTAGCAGTTAAAACACCAGTAGTTGCTTACTCAGTTTATTTAGATGCAGGAAACTGCACTTTGAAAGTAAAGCACTATAGAAACATAGCAGTACTGAAAATTAGTGTACATGCATCATGATTTCAAAACTGGTACTGAAAGACAACATTATGTTGAAATGTGGAATAAACAAGGCATTTAGCATGCACTGACTACTACGAGCCAGATGTAAAGGATACTTATTAGAGAAGCTAATGCTACGTGACAATCACATTACTTCAGTAAAAAGAAAAAAAATTGAATCTGCTAAAACAAACTAGTTGTTTGCTGTGCAATCAATAATGAAGCCCTCTCTCATCATTATTTAATTTTTCGGGTACTAGTCATCATGAAATCATAGTATTTGTTTAATATTTTGTACTTCTTATTTGTAGGAGACAGTTTGCTGAATGCTTTGTTTTTACTGTGATCCAGTTCTGTCCTGGTTCACCCATATTGGTGCGACAATTATTTTGTCAATGCTGATACAGGCAAAGGCAACAGGGCACCAAGCATTGTGGCTCCTGGGACGTGTAGTGCCAAAGTGCCACCCTGGGAAACAGTCCTGTTTTGCAGGGCCTTTGCCCCCTGCATCCCTCCAGTGCAGAGGGCTGCACTCACTGCATCCCCCAAAAATAAAGATAACCTCTTCCACAGCGGGCGTACCCTGGAGGGGGCAGAAATTGTGTGGGTACAAAGGACAGCATGAGTAAAGGGTAATCTAAAATCAAGATCACCCCTGTCACTGTCACCCTTGTTGCAATGTCCTATTTGTGGTGCCCTAATGTAGTCATTGGGTTGACGGGCTATGTTCTGTCCCAGTGCTGTGGGAGTTTTGCTATGCTGGCAACCTGGCTGGACCCCACTGCCCACCCTGTTCTGATGGAGCAACTGCTGAGGGATTTCTCCTCCCTATCCCATTACCTGATGTAGGGTCAGGATCAGCGGAGATAAGTTGGGGATCCAGCCTACAACACCTGGCAGAGAGCCAGGATCCATTTGTGCTGCAACTACTAAACAAGAGATATACATACAGCATGTCATACTATTTCTTTTATAATAAAGAAAATTAAACTATAATTAAGAAATGGTCCCAGCAGCAGATTCTGACTATTATATTTTTATAATAACTGGTCAGCAATTTTTTCCATTGTCTGACCCAATTATACTTGTCCTTATGACCCACGGGTTATAACAGCAAACACAAGCCACATCAGTTGAGCAAGAGCCACATCCGGATTGTCTCTTTACCCCTCCTGGGTGAGCTTCCTAGTTATGAAAACACGGCGACTCCTCAGTCCTGCTTAGCGAGGAGCCACCACACCGTGAGCGCATGTATTTTTTTTTTTAAGTTTTAAACAGTTTTTTCCTCTTGTAATTGTATCTGGCTAATCCTACCATTTAAATACTACTCTATGCACTTCAATCCTTTGGAGAAAAACTACTACCAGGAATGCCTCAAAAGTGTTTCACAGGTAAGCGCCAACGGGAGAGGACACACCACAATCAAAATAAATAAAAAGTGTATCTAACTACTAAAATCCGTGTGGCAAAATATTGCTGAACTGCAATTATAACAAATAACAGGCGGGGTGGTGTGTAAAACTCAATTTTACACAAACCCATATTTGTGGGATGCTTTCATAAACTCCTCAGGCTTTGTCCTTGGGGTTTATGTAGCATCCCACAACTCAGGTGTGGGTAAAATCTCATTATACTCACCTCCCCATCCATTATTGTGTATATATAGTCATAAATGAGATGGAAATAAGTTATGAGCAAAAATCAACACCTCCTCAGCCCCTGGCCACAATTATTAGGGGTATAGAACTGGGGGGAGCTGGGAAAACTGAAGTAAGGTGCCTGTCTGGTGCCATGGCTTGGAGGGACAGGAAGCGCATCCTCAGGATCATGAGAACAGCTGCAAGGGAGTCTGAGCTGGATGTAATTGTCCACCTAGGGACAAATGACTTGGCTCATCATGAGATTAGAGCAGTGCAGGAGGACATTGCAGAGTTGGGGAGGGGCCTAAGACAAGTAGCACACACAGTATCCTTCTCAGAGATGCTGCCTGTCAAAGGCATGGGGAGGCGAGGATAATTAGCACCATGCAGTTTAATGAATAGTTGAAAAAATGGTGGGGAGCACAGGGGTTTGGCTTCACTGGGGACTGGGGTTCCACCTGGAGAGACACCAGCCTATACTGGCAGGATGGTCTGCATCTGTCCAGGAAGGAACAAGTCTTTTGAGCAATCGGTTTAAATGCTTCATTGGCAAGCTTTTAAACTAGTCAAAGGGGGAGGCACTGACAAGCAGCAGGAAAATCCCAGCCTCTCCCTACAAAACAGGGTACTAAATGAGAAAAAGACCGAGGTAGAACGGTCAGTGGGGATGCTGCAACAGAAGGTAAAGCCATCAAAATGGAGAACAATGAGTACCAATGCCGTAGTCTGGGTAACAAGCTTCCTGAATTAGTGGCCTTGATGGAGGAGGAACATCTGGATATCGTGGCAGTCACAGAAACATGGTACACACAAAACCATGACTGGGACGTAAACATACCAGGATACACTATCTACAGGAGGGACAGGGAGGGTAAAAGAGGAGGAGGAGTAGCTCTTACATAAGAGAAGGAATCAAAGCAACAGAACAAAAGGGTAAACAGGGAGGAGAAGAAGCACTGTGGGTAAATTGGAGACAGGCAATGGCACCACAATCCACTTGGGGTTGTATACAGACCCTCTTCTCGGGAAATGGACAGGAAATGATAGAAAGTATACTTAGAATGGCAGAAAAGGGGAGATATTGCTGTGGTGATCTGAATATGCCAGATGTTAACTGGAGTGCAGTTGCAGCTGCCACTTGAAAGAGTGGAGTTATTCTAGATGCCTACAGGGCATGCCTTAGACAACTAGTACTGGAGCCCACTTCGAGAGGAGCAACATTAGACTTGATTATCTCAAATGGAGATGGAGAGAGGATCACAGATGCAGAAGTGGGTAGCCATCTGGGAACTAGCGACCATCGAACAGTATAGTTCACAATAAACACAGCAATAGAGTCAAGCCATACAAAGACAAAAGTACTGGACTTTAGGAGGGCTGACTTTGCCAAAATGGTGAGTGCCTAAGGAATGCACTAGCAAATGGGCAGGAAGGAGGGTGGAAGAACAATGGGAATAATAAAACTGCCATCACAGAGGTGACGGGCCTTTGTGTGAAACAAATAAACAAAACAAAGCGATGTAAGAAACCACTATGGTTCTCAAAGGAAGTGGCAGTGAAGGTTCAAGAGAAAAAAAGCATTCAGGAAGTACAAGGGATCTCAAGAAGGAGCAGGACAGAGAACTGTATCAGTTAAAGCAAAAGGAGGCTGGAAGGCAGTCAGAACAGCAAAGGCCCAAACCGAGGAAAAGATAGCCAACTCAGTTAAGAAGGGGGATAAAACCTTTTATAGGTACATCAGGGAGTGAAGGAAGACCAAGCGAGGGATAGTGAGGC
The DNA here is from genome assembly GCA_016271365.2 of Neoceratodus forsteri. Lineage (NCBI taxonomy): Eukaryota > Metazoa > Chordata > Ceratodontiformes > Ceratodontidae > Neoceratodus > Neoceratodus forsteri. Next base: position 898,027,299 of record CM057455.1, read on the forward strand.
TTAATAAAGGGAGGGAGGGTGGGCAGAAGGAGACTGTGAAAGGCAGAGATACTAAACAAATATTTTTGCTCAGTATTTACAATTGAAGAGGGGGAGGTACATAAAACAAACAGTAGAAACACTCTGGATACAGAAGTTGATACCAGCCCATTTACAGAAGAAAGGGTTCTGAAAGAACTCTTAAAACTGAAGGTGGACAAAGCAATGGGGCCTGATGGGATTCATCCCAGAATTCTAAAAGAACTAAGGGTAGAACTAGTGACACCACTGACTACCCTTTTTAACAAATCATGGGAGGATGGAGACTGGTACCCGAGGACTGGAGGAGGGCAGATGTGATTCCTCTTCACAAAAGTGGGAGCAAGGCAGAAGCAGGAAACTACAGACCTGTTAGTTTAACCTCAGTGATAGGGAAAATGATGGAATCACTTCTGAAGGAAAGAATTGTCCAGTATCTAGAGGCCAGAGGGGCACAGGACCCTAGGCAGCATGGATTCACAGCAGGAAGGTCATGCCAGACGAATCTGATAGATTTCTTTGACTGGGTGACCAAAGTAGTAGATCAGGGAGGGGCTGTGGACATGGCCTACCTAGACTTTAGCAAGGCATTTGACACAGTCCCACACAAAAGATTAATATACAAGTTAGCCAGCCTGGGCGTGGGTCCCAAGATGACAGCCTGGGTAAAGATTGGCTGGAGAATAGGACACAGAGGTAATAGTAAATGGAGTCCACTCAGAAGAAAGGAGGGTTACTAGTGGGTACACATGAGGTTCAGTATTAGGACCGGTCCTCTTCAATGTCTTTATAAGCGACATTGCAGAAGGACTGGAAGAAAAAGTATGTCTCTTTGCAGATGACACAAAGATCTGCAACAGAGTTGATGCACAGGTGGGGTGGAAAGAATGAGAAGGGACTTGGCAAGGTTAGAGGAATGGTCAAATGTATGACAGCTTAGATTCAATGCTAAGAGTGCAAGGTAATGCACCTGGGAAACAAAACCAGGAAGAGTACACAATAGGTGAGATACTAACAACAACAAAATGGAAAGGGACCTGGGGTAGTCATATCAGATGACCTAAAGGTTGGCAAGCAATGTGAGAGGGCAGCAAGTAGGGCTGGGGGGATACTGGGATGCATAGGGAGAGGCATCACCATTAGAAAACAGGAAGTTATTATCCCCTCTGTACAGACAGCTGGTGAGACCCCATCTGGAGTACTGTGTGCAGTTCTGGAGACCCAATCTCCGCAAAGACATAGACAGGATGGAAGTTGTCCAGAGGAGGGCAACTAAAATGGTGCAGGGTCTGCACCGGAAGACATATGAAGAGAGACGAAAGGAGCTTAATATGTATAGCCTCGAGGAAAGGAGGGAGAGGGGGGACATGATAGAAACATTCAAGTACCTCAAGGGAATCAACAAAGTCCAAGAGGGTAGCATCTTTCAAAAAGAGGTGTGCAAGAACAAGAGTGCTGAATTTGAAGATAGAGAGGCGGCTCAGAGGTAATTTAAGGAAGTATTTTTCACAGAGAGGGTTGTGGATGCATGTAACGGCCTTCCGGAGGAGGTTGTGGAGTCAAAATCAGTGGTGGAATTCAAGCATGCGTGGGACAGTCATAAGGCAATTCTAGGGGGTGGGGGTAGGAAGAAGTAGGCTGCTGGTTAACTAGGATCTGCAGCTTATCCAGTAGGTAGGGAAATGGGCAGACTGGGTGGGCCAAGCGGTCCTTATCTGCCATCAGATTCTATGTTTCTATGTTTATATGTTTCTTGTCAGGGTCGGATTGGGGTACAAGTGCCAATCTGGAAAGTAAATGCTGGATCCCATCTGGAAATTCAGTAGGGGAAGGCCCAGGGTGACACATTCATCTCTGTATTCCACTTCAATGTGAAGCAGTAGCTCTGTATTTGCATTTTACATTTACCAATAGTGCCTTGAATGCCCCATTGAATTAGAAAAAAAGATGATAAATACAGAGATTTCCAGAGTTGTAAGGAGGACAGGTACCCAGCAGAGGGGGCTCACCTTGAAATTTCCAGGTATCCTAAGGGGCCAGTTTGACTCTGATGGTGAGAACTAGAGTATTGAACTACCGTGTAATGACGTAGTTCAGCAGCTCTCAGGAAGTCAAATTCTCCAGGTTTGTACATAACAAATTAATTTTATTCAGTAGGTTATAGTCATTGTAACTATGCATGTACAGTTGCAAAATGCAATGGCAACACTGGCAAAACAGCACAGTATTGATCAAGCTCTGTGAAGGTTTAGTCAGGTATTCAAATGCATTGAACAGGGTAAAGTAACAGGAGAACAGAGCTCAAATCAGCTTTCAAACCTTAGTTCAGTCATTATATTTTATATCAATTGAGATACTTCAACCTGTGACAGAACTAGTCAAAAACTGGCCAAAAAAGAAAGAGAAGCTTCACTCCCACTGAACTAATCACAATCTATCTGACTCTATCTCTGTCTCACAGCACACTTTGACAGCTGACCTGACACCATCAAATAGAGGAAGTGTCGGTGGCCCCCCAAAGGTAGGTCCCAGGGATGTTGTGTGATGGGGTTGGGGAGCCACAAGGGCAAAGGGGGCATGCCGGCAGAGTGGGAAGGAAAAAAAATAGAGGGAGTGAAGTTCCCTAACCACATTTTTTCCGGAGCCTGCCCCCACCATGGTATATGCCCCCTTTCCACATTCAACAGTTTAATTAAGTTCCCCCACTTAACACCCACTAGCCCCAGTTACCTCCTCCCCTTCCTCCCCCAGCACCTCCCAAAAAAGATCAAATACTGTCGGGTAATCACATCAATAGCTACACATCCTAATCAGGACCTAAATCACCAAACCTTGATACCTTACCTCTCTCCTAATTATCCCACACCATTCCCATCCCCTTACATTCTGCCCATCCCTACACAATCAAAACACCCCTCATCCCCTATCTTATACCCCATTATCCATCTACCACACTACTATGGCTACCATTCTACCTTTACCTCTGGGCACCTCGGGGAGACTAGATTTACAACCCATATTCCCCCCAGATTTTGGGGGGGTGAGAGTATAGGTTTGAGGCAAGTTAGCATTGATATAAGTAAGACATCACATTTTATTTCAAGAGGCTGCAACACCTGCAACACCTGCAACGTCTCAGACACCCTCAGCCCAATGGACACCAAGACAAGCTTTATCCATTGCCACAACCTCACTGAAACTACCAACCCATCTGAATTCAGCATACAACAATGGTGAAGGTTCATACAGTGCTTCATTTTGCATTGGTGTGCCTGTATTATGAACACATTTTGGTACAGGAAGCAGAACCAGACAAACAAGTGAAGTTCTGTAAAGTTTTTCTCCATTCTTTTGCCTGCTGCTGCATTGGAATTGTGAGTTGATGTGAATAAGTTGTATCTGGGCATGTAGACATCTAACATTTCTTTTATCTGAGTGTGTAGACATCTAACATTTCTTTATCTAAGTCCTCCTCTGTGTCAGAGGCCTATAGATCACTCCTGTCCAAATAGCATCGCCGTTTCTTAAGTCAAGAGTGACCCACATCTCCTCAGCCCTCCCTGAATTCCCTGTACCTCCATCACTTTTATGTTTTCCTCCATATAAAGCATTCCCTCCCACCTTTCTTCCCTACCCTATCTCTTCTGAACATTATATAGCCTGGTATGGCCATGTCCCAGACATAGTTGTCAGTACACTGTGATTCGGTAATGGCCAAAATATCCAGGCCTATCTCCACCATGATTGCCTCTAGGCCTGGGATCTCATTTCCCACACTTTAGCACTGGCACACATGGCCTTCCATATTTTGTTAGCTTTTCTCCTGTTGCTTTCTCCTTTTTTGTAGTTGTTCCCCCTTCCTCACCTTTCTCCTTTGACTGCTCCTTTCTCCTTTGCTAACCCCCTGCTTCCTTGAATAACTTGCATCCTGGTGGGACTCTCTCCCCTTAGTATCGCCCTACTCTCTATCTCAGCCTTCGGTGTGCCACCTTGGGCCTCCCCTATTTCTTCCATCACCCTCCTCGGCTACTTGAAATGTTCATCAAAGTATATTTAAACCATCCACTGAGGACTATGGTACCTTTCTGCATGGAAGTAGGCCATCACCTTAGTATAGGCTCTTATCCTTCCAGGTTGGCCCATAGTTCCAAGTGTAGCCATACCTCTCCTCTCTTCACCATTCCTTCTACCATTACTTGAAGGCCTTGCTGCGGAACTCCCTCTCCTTCCCCATATACTACAAGACACACTCACTGCTCGCATTTTAAACACATGGGAAACACAGGATCAACCAGACAAATGATCTAACTTTACCAAAAATGAAATTTACACTCTGAGCTGATTACAGCAATTCATCTTTACATTTAAGCCCATGAAAGGCCCTTATCAAGTTAATGCATTGGCAGCAGCAGTAGTGACTCTGACCAGATTTTGTTAATTATTTGCATTGTACTTTAAGGGAACGAGCGTCACAAATCATCTTGAAAACTTCAAGCTCTGGAGACTAATGCGAGGCTTCAAGGAGCACATTCACACTGTAGCTCAAGAGAATGCACTTTGCAATAAGTGAAGAAGTTACTGTCTTGTGATTGGATGTAATTTCTACCAAGTCACAAAAAGGTGAAGCTCCAAAGCTTAAAAGGAGGGATACTGAGAAGCTAAACCATGCTCCCTGATGAAGCCTTTGAGTAAGGTGAAACACTGGAAATAGCTACTGGTAACATGGAAACATAGAAGCTGATGGCAGATAAGGTACCGCAAGGCCGAGGGATGTTCTGTTTGGGACATTTTTTGTGATCCTAGCACTGAATGTTGTTTGTACCAGAGCACTGTTTGCATATTACTGCTGACTTGTATGTGAGTAGCCCAGCAGTGTAATGGACATTTTTCTTCATGAACAAATATTGAAGTTTGGATGCCGCATACAAAATGGTGTTCTGAATTTATACTTCACAAATCAGTTTTAGAAGTACGAGTACAAGGCCCCCTTAATGCTGAACTACAACACCATAGACCTCAAGCTGAAATCAAGAGTGGGACTCTCCTGCAGCTAGTCTTAACTGTGTCATTACAAAAGGTGTTCCCACTGATAATGCTGACAAAGGTAATTCAGTTGTCAAAGTCAAGATAATAACGGTGGAATGCAAATCGGACTCTGAACCTGGTTCCTCTAATAATGGCTGATGAAGACAAAGTTCAGAGCCAACCTTTGATGACTTATTCTAGGACAGAACTGAACCTGCACCCCATAGCAACATGGTCAGGTTGAAATATAAGGGAGGGTTGAAGGATTATCCAGATCAGGAATATGTGACTCAAAAGCTTCTCAAGGACTCAATGCTTTTTTTCTGCTCTGAAATTTAAGCACTGATTCATGTTTCTGGGGAGGACATCCTTGATGTTAGTTTCAGAGCCACACAATCCCTGGAATGGTTTTGAAATAAGTATGAGCAATTGAAATTCTCTCCTTTATGGGCCCCACTCATAGCAATCCCCCTGACCAAGCTATTAATAAAAACTGTGGTTATTCCTTTCTGGAACGAGGGGGTTCATGTAAATGACATTCATTTTTAGTTGCATCAGCAGTGTGATGTGATGTGATGGGCCCTCCAGGCCCCATCCTGGATAGTGAAAATATTTGGACTGGGGGCTGGAGGTTCGGGGTAAAGTTAAAGCAGACCGGTGTGGGAGTGATCCATTTACCCAATAATTTTTTTCTTGTAAGATTCAGGAGAGGTCTGCTTCTAAGTAGGCCAGCCCAAAGCCTGTTATAAATGCAGTGTCAAAACTCATTTGAGTAACGCTTGTGACTAGATCAATTGTGGGCTTTGCTGTGAATTTGGGCACGTAAGTATGATGTGCAAGAAATCTGTTCAGATGCAGTTTGTGCAAAGAAAGGGGCCACTCTTTTCACAATTACCCCTGGGCCTCCAGAAATAGATTGGATTGCTATGACCAGGAAACTATTCTTACAAAGGCTCAACATGACACCCCTACACACCCCAGTAGGAGCTCTCAGAATGGAACCCAGATTGGCTCCTGTATTCCAAGGTCTTTCCCTGCTAAACCCTCCTTCTTCTACAGATGCTGCTGCACCCAGCCAATCAAGACTAAATAATCCCTTGCTTTTGCATCAATCTGGGAATGTGGTCCACGTAGCTACCCAGGTACCTACTGATCTGAAGGCACCATTTCTATGTCATGATGGTGATTGCCAAAAGGAGACCATCATTATGGTGAGGGTATATAGCCAAAAATCAGTTTCAGCAATGCTACACCCCAGGCACAGGAGAAAACAGAGCTGGGGACTTAGATTAAATGTTAATGTGGGGCTGTGCCCCGCACCTAAAGAGTTCTTAACTCCAGGGGGGTGCATGTCAAGGGGGGTGCAAATTCTGGAAAAAAATAAATTTCAGGCTGGGTGCATAAAAATATAGGTGCTCCTGGACCCGAACCCAGAACCCTCGCAGCTTTAGGCTGCCATCCACCCACCATGCTACGGGGCCAGCTTGGCAGCCCCACGCCAACCATGCCAGGCCACCCCTCCCTCCCTTCCATCATGCTCACTCCCCCCGCACATGTATACATATAGCTATATGTGCAAACCTCCCCCATCCAGTCGCCTTCCTCACTCCCTCACCCTGTTCTTCCTGTGCCACAAGTGGGTCACCATTTTTGTAGGCGCCCACTTGCAGCTAGCCCACATCACAGGATACCAAAGGCACCCCTGCTTCTACTACCTTTACAGCTGAATAGCAGGAGTCAATGCCCCCAAATAACATGATGGTGGTCACCAGGAGGCAGACCAGAACATCACAAAACAAAGCATAAATTATACCACTTTCCCAACAACACAAATTAGAGGTGTTAACAATCCAGAAAGAATGGGGAAACTCTGACACCAGGAAAACTGACTTGGCTGTTTCCATCAATTCTATGTGCTCGAGATCCTCTCACATCCTTCCTTCTTCAGAAACACAAGAGGATACAATCTCAGTTTCTAGTAAAGTAAGCGGAAAAAGAAGAGGGGAAATCCTCAAGAAAAGGAGTGACATGACTGTAGGATTTGATTGGTGACATGTTTCCTTCCTCATATTTCGTTCCTCATGGAGTCTTTATACATAGCCTCTTTGAATGTCTGTAGTTTGTTTGTTGGCTCATTTGTTTACTTGCTTGCTTGTTTGTTTGTGTATTACATTTCTATGAAGCACCCCTCCAGGGCTCTGAACACCTGTACAATACACACAACGAATAAATTGATCATAATTGATGAAGATGAATGCCGGACTGGGCATGCTGCAGTAGCTAGCGTGTGACTCTACAAATCTTGTGTAACTCTCCTCGACTTTTATGTAATTTTTCTAATTGTGTGTTGTTTTTCCTTTTTTGCTGTTATCGTTTTCTTTCTTTGATATGTTTGGAGCTGCTTCGTTTTGGTCCTTTCTCCGTGCTGTATGAATAAGCTGCTATGCTTTGGTTTTGTGATGAGTTGAAGAAATAAACTTTTGTGGTCTTATGCATTACTTTTTCCCTGGACTTATTTGGTACTGTTCTTTGTCTTTTTATGACCCAATTCTGGTGGACCAGGGATGGAGAAGTTGTGAAGGGAAAGGCAGTGAGGAGGTGTTCTCTTATGGGAATGAATCAGAAATGTACCTGCTGTGAGGACCGTGGATTTAACCGTTAGCAAGGGTTTTACAAGGGCGCTTGGTCGATGCTGGAGTTTGGACTAATTGGTGACATTTCTGCGGGTGGTCCCAATTGCGTGGGGTGTCTGGTGGCTGAGGCTCTGGGCTGCATGGGGGAACTGGGCTGCAGTTTTGGTCGGGTAGCTGGCAGACCAGGCAAACAGTCCTCTTAGGTTTCCCCGGGGGCCAACTGGTGGGTTGACACCGACGGGGATCCGGAGTGGTAGTCGCTAGTATTCTCAGCTGCTGTCCCCCCTTATGGGATATTCTGGCTCCACTCCTTGAAGTTTTGGATCCTGAGAAGAGGATTTTTGCTCCAATTCATCCTGCCAGATTCTGAGAAGAGGACTTCTTTTGAACCCTTGTCTAAATTATCTTGCTTAATTTTGAGAAGAGGACTTTAGCTTCTAAACTAATCCTGTTGGTTACAGTCAGACCTTGAATTTTTATTCATTTTCTTTTCTGATATTTATGTGCTATTGGAAGGCAGTGAGAGTGCCTATTTTGGTTTCCCCATGTAGTGAGAGTGCCTGGGAGAAAGACATAAAATCAAAGCAGCTTCTGACAATAACTTTAACTGGGCAGTGAGAGTGCCTATTTCGGTTCCCCATGTAGTGAGAGTGCCTGGGAGAAGATATAAAACCAAAGCAGCTTCTGACAATAAGTTTAACTGGGCTCAGGTAGTGAGAGTACCTGTGCTTTGTTGGCCTCCTTAGGCTGTAAGTGGGCCTTTGGGGGCTGAAGATTTTTACCTTTCTTTCTTTTATTTTACTTTACACTCTGGGACCTAAGTTACAGTCATAATTTCATGGAACTATATTATTTATTTTATGATTGGTTTTCTTTGGCTGACCTTATTGTTTTGGTTTTGAGTTTAGTCATTCATATTTTTTTACTTTTATATTTTTTTGATATGGGGGTGGGTGATTGAGGGTATTCATTTTATGGTTCGATTAAGGACTTGTTTATAGGGGTTTTATTGTATTTATATTGTTGTTATGTTTATGTTTGTCTAGTTGGGGTTATGAATGTTGGAATATTGTTTAAGTAAGAATATTATGATTTGGGTGTTTTTTTCAGAAGTGTTATTAGGTAGAGTGTAAATTAGGATTGTCTGGAGAGTTGGATTTGGAGGGTGTCTATTGATATTAAGGAAGACTTTGTTTATTTATTGCATTGTGTGGAATGTGTTGGGTGCCTGCCCCCGCAGTTGTGCGCTACTCACCCTCTACTCTCCGTGCCCTCTGCCCTTTTTTCACTCCTCCTCTTCAGTTTACAACTTACCAGCACTGTAGAGCCCTGGGTATTGTGCGTAGGAGATGGAAGGGTTGGGGGGCTATGAACAGTGGAGGGTGAATGAGGGGGATCACCGTAGCAGGGAAATAGGATCCAGGAGATGCTCTGGGGTGAAATGGAACCCAGAATATGGTCCCTCATGTCTGGTTGCCATACCCAAGGGCACCACCGACTGTGGTGGGTAGGTGGCTTGGACAGCCCGTGAGGTTCGTCAGACTCGGGTGGTGTTGTGCAATACCAGGTCCACCAAGAACAAGACTGCGGTTATTGCAGATCTTGTTGAAATGGTGGGTCTGGCATGCATCACTGAGACCTAGCTGGATGAGAATTCTGGCCCCATTTTGGAGGCTTTAACTCTGGCCGGGTACTTGGTGATACACGGCCCGAGGTTGGACCCTTGGGGGGGGGGTTGCGGTATGTTTCAAGACCGAACTGGCCCTCTCGACTGTACTAGTTGAGGAGGCTGAGTCATTCGAGTGTGTCATAGTGGCAGGTGTAGACTATCAGATAGCCCTCATTTATTGTCCACCTGGTGATGAGAAGCGATTCCTTAAGGACGTGGCGGACTTCGTCATCGAAATGGCATTTGAGTTGCCCAGACTGATGGTTCTGGGTGACTTTAATGCCTGGGTCAACGACGAACTCATGCAATTTGGTCAGTACTTCCTCCAATTGATGACATCACTGGGCATAACACAGGTGGTTACCACTGCCACTCACATACACGGACACTCCCTTGACTTAGTCTTCCTCCTAGGGATCGAAACATCGGACTTGGGGGTGGAACCAGTTGGGTGGTCCGATCACTACATTGTGTGGTTCAGTTTTAGCACCCCCCTTCATAGGCCTACCCCTGTGGAGATGGTTAGGTACTGTTCTTTATGAGATAAAAGTTCTCATAGCCTGGCGGCGGTGCTTGACCTATCGTCCCTCCCGTTGGCAAGCAGTGACCCAGAGACCCTCGTGACGGCCTATAATTCAGCCATCTCAGTGGCTCTGGATTCCATTGCTCCAGTCCGTGTTTGTCCTGTCTCCCTTTGCCCTCGATGCCCATGGTTTGATGGGACTCTGAGGGAGATACGGAGACTAGGACAAAGGTTACAGCACTGCTGGTGGAAGTACACCCTTGATACTGACTGCCTTAGATTGATGGACCATTATCAAGTCTATCAATCTGCAATCACCCGTAAGAAGGCAGAATTCCTGGCCAGGGAGATTGCGGCCACTCAGAATCGACCAGCTCAGCTTTTCCGTACTGTAGACAGGCTGTGCAACCCAACCTGTCTGCATGTCCTGAAAGCATTTTTACAATTAGAGTGCAATGAACTTGCATGATTCTTTGCTAATAAGGTGGCTGATATCAGGGCAGTTCTTCAACCGGCACATTCTATGGGCATTACTTCTGATCAGTGTGCGGTCACTGCACCTCGGCCTTCCTGGAGTACCTTTAGCTGACTGGAGTTCATGGATGTCATGCAGATCATCCAGTGTGTGCGCTCTACATGCTGCAGTTTGGATCCTGGACCAACTTCCCTAATTTTGGGTTGTATTGATGTCATCGGTCTGGTCCTTGTGCAGATAGTCTGGTGCTCCTTGGAATCTGGAGAATTTCCTAGCTCCCTAAAAGAGGCGGTGGTTACACTGCTCTTGAAGAAAGCTACCTTGGACCCAGACTGCCTGAAAACTACAGACCTATCTCTAACCTTCCCTTTTTAGGGAAGGTGATTGATAAAGTAGTGGCGGCACAACTGGAGGACCATTTGACCATCCATGACATCTATGAACTGCTCCAGTCCGGTTTTCAAAAAAGACATAGTACAGAGATAGCACTGGTTCAGGTGCTCAATGATCTCCTGATGGCTAGAAAGCGGAAGAACCATTCCATCTTGGTCCTTCTGGATCTCTCTTCAGCATTTGACACTGTGGACCACGGGGTGTTGCTTGGTCACCTGAGGTACAACTGTGGACTGTCTGGTATGGTCCTCAGGTGGTTTATATCTTTCCTCATGGGTAGAACACAAAAAGTGGTGTCTGAGTTTTTTCCTCAGACCCCATCTCTCTGTAGTGTGGGGTCCCTCATGGGTCAGTGCTATCACCCAAGTTGTTCACGGTGTGCATGCTACCCCTCGGAGACATTGTAAGAAGGTATGGGCTGAGGTTTCACTGCTATGCTGATGATACCCAGCTCTGTCTTTCTTTCACACCCGACCAGGATGGAGCTCTCTCGATCTTTACTAACTGTCTGAAAGAAATCCAGGAGTGGTTTGGATTCCAGCTGGCTGAAGTTGAACTCGGGAAAAACTGAGGTGTTGGTTGTGGACCCAGGTCGCCGGATGGGGGGTTGGGGGTTGGTTCACCCTCGGGACTTTTTCTCGGTGGCATTTCATCCCGACCACTGAACAGGTACGTAATCTGGGGGTAATTTTTGATGAAGGACTGACCCTGCACTCGCAGGTGTCGGCTGTCGCCAAATACTCCTTTTACCATTTTAGGAATATCACCAGGATTAGGCACCTGGTTCCGTTTGGTGACTTGCCTACATTGATCCATGCCTTTTTGTCCTCACGCTTAGATTATTGCAACTCCCTTTACCTAGGGCTTCCTGGGGTGGAAATCTGCCGCTTGCAGCTGGTGCAGAATGCGGCAGCCTGGCTTTTGACAGGATCTGCTTGGTCCTGTCATATTTCATTGGTGCTGGGCAAACTGCACTGGCTGCCAATACAGTGGCAGATCACCTTTAAAGTTGGTTTGCTGACTTTTAAAGCCCTACATGGACTGGGCCCAGACTACCTGAAAGAGCTCCTCATTCCTTACTGCCCTGGACGGTCACTCCGTTCGGCCGACAAGGAGTTGCTAGAGATTCCAAGGGTAGGCTTGAAATCATCGGGGGTGAGAGCATTTATGTATGCAGCCCCTACCCTTTGGAATTCTCTACCCTGTCGGTTATGGGAGTGCACAACTGTGGAGTGATTTAAACGAGCTTTAAAAACTTTTTTGTGGCACCAAGCATTTAATGATTGATCTTCCTTTTGATGAATATTTTACTGATATTTTACTGATGTTTTAGTTATAATGTATTGTTTTTTGATTTTGTCTTTAAATTGTTAGGTGCCTTGGTCTTGGATGAGGCACCATATAAATAAAATTTATTATTATTATTATAAGTAACATGAAACCAACAATATATCAAATACATTCTTACAAATATCTTTCTGTACTACAAATTTACACATGAAACAGCCAGTACAGTACATAACAGCACTAGATAATCAGTCAAATGCTCTCAGCATTAGGTAATTTTTCAGTTTCTTTTTGAACAGTCCCCCCCCAAGGTTTGTCCATGTCACCGAGTTGCCTCCCCCCGGAGGTAGTTACGGACAAACCTTGGTGGGAGGTGGTGGTTGTTGGCTGGGTGAGAGAAAAAAAAGCAGACATCCCAGGAATCTAACGCTGGGCCACCGAGGTGCCACCATCCTCATTGCCTGTGGCTTTGTCCTCTGTGCCACGGCAACTGCTCAGTGAGACCCTCCCAGCACAGGCTTCATCCCTTTCCCCTCCTTTCCCCCACAGCAATACAGCTACAGGGATAGCACTAATCTGACCTATGCTATTCTATCCCAGTAGCTGTATCAGCATTCGCTATTTTTACATTGCAGTTTTGCTCACTGTGTTCTTACTTCGCTCTTCTAACCTGATACGGATACAGCTACTTACAAACAATGTAACGAGTCAGCTAAAAACTGACACTGTCCCTCTAATATAACTTTGTTTCTCTTGCATGATGTAAAAGTTGGGGGCTGCAGCACTGAAAAGAAGAGGCAGGGCTATGCAAATGAACACAGCACAGAAACAAAAGGATTTTTTTTATGGAAAACAGTACTTTTTGGCAGTTTGAATGGCAGGAGACTGATTCACAACTCCTACAGGTTACTATGCCCATTTGCTATGGCAACCTTCCATAAATCACTTGAATGTATATTTGCCACAAGTAAAAATTGCTCATGTTGCTCTTTTGAATGCCATTACTCCTTAACTACACACAGGAAAGAGGGTAATTCTGGGAGGGGACTTAATTCTTAATTGGACAGTCTTGACCATAGTATAGTGGAAAAAAGTGTACTGTGATGTTCATGCATTACTTAATATGATTAAAACTGTGGAGCTTGAAAGATGCCTATAGGGTACTGCATCCCACAATAGTCAATACTTATTTTAAGCATTCCTATTCTACAAAAATAGATTATTTTTTTGTTTCCTCCTGCATGATTATTGAATCTTTTACATTTCTACCTGTGGAATTTTCAGACCATTTATCACTATAGGTCAGGTTTATTGTTTATGCAGCTCCATTGTATATCTCTAAGGGTAGATGGAGAATGAATGCTTCCCTTTTAATTCACCCTGACATAGAAGAAGCAAGGTTTATGACTTGTTAAATGCCCATCATTCTTTTTTTTTTTGCATGTATGAGAACCCCTTATCTTGGAGGGAGGCTCAAAGATTTATATAAAGGAACTTTTCCAGCAATTTGGATGCAGAAAAGTAATGAGGATTACTTGCATTATTTAGGCCTTAGGGATCAGCTACATAAGCTGCTTACAAAAGCAGCTGCTTATGCTGGTAATTTTAAACAATAACAACAATAATAACAAATTGCTGCAACAAACGCTAATCGGGCTGACTCCCTCAATATGAAACACAAGTTTGGTACCCAGCAGTCACCTTTTGGGCATCCTTTTGCTACATGTAAACTCAGGGTTGACTATACAGTTTTTACAAAATTATCAACAACAGGGAAACTTCCGGTGACGTAGCTGTAATGGTGGTAGCTTGATCCTCTAGCTCCCAGCGCCAACTCAGCCATTGCAATCCATCCTCCCTACTTTCGGGCACCTCTTCTCTCAAAAATGCTCCCTAATTGCGTGATTCATGCCGGGGATGCTGCAGCGCCCGAAAGGTAGCAAAAAATCAGGACAGAAACTAGCGATGACACAAATGGAGATCGGAGGTTTCGCTGATGCGGGAAGGCCCCTCTCCCCATCAGAATCCTCATGGGAACCCAATCCTGACCTGGAGAAAGAACTGCAGAATAAAACTGAAAAAGTCCTCCAGAAAATACTAAAGGCGGTTAACAAAATAGAAACTTCTATCGCTGATCTATGTATGCATTTTAAAACGGTTAATTCCAAAGTCCAACAGAACAAAGGGAGAATCACAGAACTTACAGAAACCCAGGACTGCCACGGTAAGGTGATGTTATATCTCCTGCAGAAGGACCACCAGACTCACGCCAGACTGGAGGATGCAGAGAACCGAGCAAGGCGGAACAATTTCCGCATTCATGGTGTATCGGAGGGCACCGAAGAGGGATATCTGACTCCAGCTAACTTTATAACAGCTCTACTCAAAAAGAACCTTTCTTTGCCTTCCAATTTTCCCCAACTATAGAAAGGGTTCACCGTTCTCTTGGCTCGAAGCCCACAGACCCCAAAGCCAGACCACACTCATGGATAGTGCACATGCTGCACTATCAGTCCAAAGAGTACATACTAACTGAGGCATGGAGACACAGAGATCTACAGCATGAGGGGCAGAACATTTATTTTGATCATGATTTCTCCTCTGAACTGCAAGCAAAGAGAACACAAATCAGAGGGATTGTTAGAGAGCTGAAGGATAAGCACAACATTCAGGCTTAATTGAACTTCCCTGCTAAAATCAAAATTTTTCTGGATTCCGGCAACAGAATCTTTGCTTCGTTGGCCGAGGTGGCCCCATTCCTGGCAGAACATAATATTACCGTCCCCAACAAGGAACTGGAAGTTCTCGAGCATCAGTTGCAATCCTCGATGTGGGGAACCCAAGGTAGAGGGCGCAAGAGGCCACTTCCATGGCTGCTGCCGCATGGAGCAGCATCTGAGGTGCAGAAAATTCTGAAGAAGGCTGATCAAAACATCCCTTCCCCCACATCTGCCGAACTTGACGCAGATAAACTCAGGTGACTGTATAAGGGGATTGTCTCTATCTTTTTTCTGCAAAGGTAATTGTTCCATCGCTCGTAACTGAGCAAGCACATTTATCAGCAAGAGTGCTGGGGAAGAGACACTATTATTTCCTATGCATCGTAACCATCACTCAGAACTTGGCCCTGTTTAATGCTGGCATAGACTTGAAGTAATATTTTGAATAGATACAATCTAAAGCGAGATCGGGACAGGAAAATGTCAGTGAATGATATAATTTTTATATTCAAGCTGATTTTGGGTTTGAATTTAAAGTGAAATACAGAAGGGGTTATAAGGGGAATGACATTAAAGGTCAGCCATGATTGTGGTACGATTATGCAAATTGTTATTCAGTGCCTACAGGGGGGATAGTTAACTCTTAAAGATGGGTGATTACACCCACAGTGGGGGCAGGGAGAGCAGATAGATCATCTCCAGTAACCTAGTCTAGCCACATGATTGCAGCACGTTATATGCTAAGCGTGCTGATACCAATTTTTGAGTTACTATGGTGGTTCTGTTATTCCAGGCGACACCACGAGAGACCATCAGTGGTGTACTGTAAATGGGGAATTATACACCCAGGAAGTCACATACTGATTAGAAAAAATAGCATGGAATATTGCTCATATATGAAGCAGTACAAGTTTTATACACTACCTAAACCTGATTTGTTACTACAGTGGCCAGTTCAGGGCTATGTTTACAGTTTAATGTTTACAACCTCCACACAAGTTCACTGGAGGAATTTGTTATTTAGTATATTTGTTAGGTGTTTGTCTGTTATAGGTAAGAAACTGCTGGTGGGCAAGATTTCAAAATTGGGAGAACAAAGTTATTATATTACAACAAGAAAGGGAGGAGGGCCCAGGTTTCATGTAATTGTACGTTTCCTTAATCAAAATGGATGACATTAATATACTGACCTATAATGTTAAGGGGATCCATTCACTTATTAAATGATCCAGAATATTGTGCGAACTCAACAAACTACAATGCTGTTTTGCATTCTTGCAAGAGATGCACTTACGATCGCAAGAACATGCTAAGCTGTGGAGGGCGTGGGTGGATAGGGTTGAAGCGGCCCACTCACCAAATAGCAAGGGGGCAGGGGTTGCCATACTCTTTAGAAGGGATGTCCATTGCAGATAACATTGGTAGAGACTGGTTGGGATGGTCGATTTTTAAGAGTCACAGGAACATTACATGGAGAGGTAGTCCATCTAGTTAATTTATATGCCCCAAATGTACACCCCCAACACTTTATAAAGGAAACGTTTCTCAAGTTAGCCATGTTGCCAGATGGACAGCTAATTATTGGAGGGGATTTTAATATTGCCCCATCAGCAACTATGGACAGATCAGCCTAGACAGTGGTACATGGCAAAATGGCAGCCAAAGTCCTCAACTCCCTAATAGAGGAGATGGGCCTGGTAGAAATCTGGAGACATCAGCATAAAGGTGAGAGGGATTATACCTTTTTTTCCCCAAGCCAAACAATTCTATTCTAGAATAGACCTCTTTTTAATAGCCAAACCCTACATGCATAGAGTGTTATCCTCCAAAATCCACTCTATTACTATCTCAGACCATGCACTCGTGTCCATTAACCGGGGGACCCCCAGAGCAGATAATATTAAGTTATGGAGGTTAAATGTCTCCCTCTTGACTGACAAGGGCCTCATTAAGAAAATGTTGGATTCTATTAAAGAAATTTATGATATCAACCTGGGACAGCAATGTTCACCAATGTCCACCTGGGAAGCTCTGAAAGCAGTGTGCCAGGGGGAAATTTGTAGGGATAGCCTCTGCAAAAAACAGAAAAGCAGAAATAACACGGGACAAAATCCTAACTAAAAAACAGGACCTAGAGGCCCTGCATAAGAGGGACCCCAATAACAGACAAATATTGATAAAACTAAAGCAAGAAAGGGAAGAACTCCAGAAAACAGACATCCAAAAATTAGAGGGACAACTTAGATGTTTAAATCAGAAGTACCATGATACAGGAGGTAGGGCAGCGAGGTTGCTTACACTCCGACTGCGTAAAAACCAGGCTGAAAGAACTGTCACAAAGATCCATAACCCACTAGACCCCCAAAATCCTTGGTGCAGTCCCTCAGCCATAGTGGCACAATTTCAGAACTTTTATCAGCAGTTATATCAGGACAAAACCCTGACCTCGGCCGTTAAAACTAAAACTGAGCAATTCCTGCAGGATCTGCCAGTGCCTAAATTATCAGATTCAGCAAGAAAAGTACTGAATGCCCCCATTAGTTTAAAGGAAGTTTGGTAAGTGATTACATCTCTCCCAACTGGCAAATCACCGGGCCCTGATGGCTTTCTCCCCGAATTTTATAAACAGTTTAAAAATGTACTAATCCCCATTTTAACTACAGTATTTAATAACTGTCTAAATGAAGAGCGAACACCTGAATGATGGAAAGCAGCCTTAATTAGTGTCATCCCTAAACTGGCAAACCCATAGATAAATGTGAGGCTTATAGACCCATTTCATTACCAAATCAAGATTTAAAAATTTTGCCCAAAATTCTATCTAATAGACTACAACAATTTATTGAACATTTGATGCACCCAGAGCAAATGGGTTTCATACCTGATAGACACTTAGTGGATAATATCTTCAAATTACTTAATGTACTAGAATACAGTCCCCCTCACAACCACCGCACAACTTGCCCTTTTCCTTGACGCTAAAAAAGGCATTTGACCTACTAAACTGGGAATAACTTTGGGTAGTCCTGGAAAAAATGGGGTTGGGTGACAAATTTATACAGTGGATTTTTCTGTGTTATAGTAACCCTACAGCTAGAGTCCGGGTGAATGGCACCATTTCGAAGGAAATAAAACTTGAAAGAGGGACACAACAGGGTTACCCCCCTGTCACCCTTACTTTTCATGTTAAGCCTAGAACCACTGGCTATTGCCCTACAACAATCTCCAGATATACAGGGTATATAGATGGGCACTAGTTGCTGCAAAGTTTCAATGTATACAGATGATACTCTGCTTTTCATAGAGAAACCTGTCCTCTCCATTCTCAATCTGCTGCAGATTTTCAAAAATTATGGGGCTATTTCAGGATTTAATATCAATTTAGAAAAGTCAGAGGCATTACTGATAAAGGGGAACTTAGCCCTGATAATCAAAATCAAGTTCCCCTTTAAGTGGGTGAAGGACAAAGTCCGTTATCTAGGTATATGGATTCCAAAACATCTAAGCAATCTCTATAAATATAACTATGGCCCCCTTATTCAACAGATATACACAGACATGGGCAGATGGCACAATTTACCCCTACCATTTCTCAATAGAATCCAAACCATAAATATGAATGTGTTACCAAGGTTACTTTTCCTTTTTGCATCATTACCAGTACATATTCTCAAGTTAGATTTAAACCAAATACAGCAAAAGATCACACACTTTATCTGGGCGAACTGGAAACCCAGAATACGCAGTCAGGTTTTACAGAAAAATAAAAATAGTGGTGGCTTGAGTCTTCCAGACATACAACAGTATTACTGGGCAGCAAAAATTGTCCCTTTGATTAAAATAGTGAGTAGCCCCTAGCACATACAATGGTGTGTGCTGGAACAGAGTGGGCATACAGGTTTCCCCTTGAAGCTACTGCCTAGGATAATTCTACCGGGATTATGTAATACCATTAAAAACAAATGGACCAGACATACACTATCAATTTGGCTGAAAATAAGAGGGGTTTGGGAAAGACCAACGTATATCTGGCAATATACCCCACTGTACTACTTGCCCCACTTCCTGACAGTCTGGATGGATCCTGTCCTACTTAGGTGGAAAGAACAGGGTTTGCAATTTTTATCACAATTCATAGAGTGTAATCAGGTTAAAGCCTTTAAAACCCTGCAGCAGGATTACAACCTTCTCCATACAGACTTTTATAAATATTTACAGTTTAGACATTATATCACCCAGGTTGTGGGTATCCATTCCTTGGGAGGACAGCCGGAAGAGGAGATATCCCTGGTGTGGAACAAGGCCCAAGTAGGAAACCTGAAACACCTAGTATCCCTGTTTTACCAGAAGTTAGACAACGGATTGTCCAAGCTGGCAATCCAACAGATACAAAATAATTGGGCAGAGGAATGTGGGTGAGATATTTCAGATGAGGTGTGGGCCAAGGTCTGGGCCAATCAGTGTAAAACAACAAACTCAATAGTTTGGAAGGAGTTTCACTGGAAGGTGTCGACACGGTACTTTATCACTCCCAGAATTTCACAGCATTACTCTAAAAATCCCACAGACAAATGCTGGAGGATCTGTAAACAAAAAGGTAACCACTTCCATATTTTTTTGACCTGTCCCAAGATTCATTCCTTTTGGTCTCAGGTAGGGAGGGAGATCCAGACAATACTGGATCTGGTACAGAACTTGGAATTTTACCATCTGGTGTTGGGATACAACCCTCCAGAAATCAGATCCAAAGGGAGGGAGTATCTGTTCCTAATACTGACAGTAGCAGCAAACAAAGTGATTACACAAAACTGGCTCTCACAAAACCAACTAACCACCACCCAGTGGCTCTCCAATGCCAAACTAATTAGATATATAGAGGCCACCACTGCTAAATTGCGGACAACAGTGGAGAAATACAATTCCTGGTGGCTCCCTTTCTTTACATATTTAGAAGAGAATGAAGGACTATCAGTCTTAGCCCAACAATTGCAATGATTCACTGCTGGGGGGGATGGACAAAGCCTTTACAGCAAGTAAGGTTCAATGGTAACTAAGTCATAAGACGCAATAGACAGACACAAAGTTCACTGTTATTCTTTTTTAGGTTTTATTTGTTATTTTTCTTGTTTCTTTTTCTTTTTATTTACAAAAAAGGAAAAACAGAGGCTGTCACAGGCATTAGAAATATAAGAACCTGGACTTCAGTTAGGACCATAAGAAAGATTAACTGTTGAATGATTAAGGATTAAGCCAAAGCACATACTGAAAGTAACCACTACTCCTTTCTGACGCCTGTAAAAAAAAAAGAAAAGTAACTAGTAAATGGCTTTTGTAATTCTATATAATGAGTTTATATAGAATGTGATTAGCCTAAAGCTAATTAAGTTGTCTATCTGTATGCAATTTGCCTATAATAAAATATTTAAGTTAAAAAAAAAGAAACACTCTGCTTAGGGGGTTCGATACCAGTCCATTGACAGAATAAAGGGTTCTGAAAGAACCCCTAAAACTGAAGGTGGACAAAGCAATGGGCCCTGATGGGATTCACCCCAGAATTCTACAAGAACTAAAGGGAGAACTAGTGACACCACTGACCACCTTTTTTAACAAATCATGGGAGGATAGTGTGGTACCTAAGGACTGGATGAGGGTGGATGTGATTCCCCTTCACAAAAGTGGGAGCAAAGCAGAGGCAGGAAACTACAGACCTGTTAGTTTGACCTCAGTGGTAGAGAAAATGATGGAATCACTTCTGAAAGAAAGAACTGTTGAGTACCTAGAGGCCAGCGGGGCATACGACCCAAGGCAGCAAGGATTCACAGTGAGAAGGTCATGTCAGATGACTCTAATAGATTTCTTTGACTGGGTGACCAAAGTAGTAGACCAGGGAGGGGATGTGGGCATGACTTACCTAGACTTTAGCAAGGCATTTGACAGTCTCCCACAAAAGATTAATAAAAAAATTAGCCAGCCTGGGAGTGGATCCCAGGGTAGTAGCCTGGGTAACAAATTGGCTGGACAACAGGACACAGAGGGTAATAGTAAACGGTGTCCACTCTGAAGAAAGGGAGGTTACTAGCAGGATACCGCAGGGTCCAGTAGTGGGTCAGGTCCTTTATAAATGACATTGCGGAGGGACTGGAAGGAAAAGTATGCCTCTTCGCAGATGACACAAAGATCTGCAACAGGGTTGATACACAAGGGGGATGGAAAGAATGAGAGGGATTTGGCAAGGCTGGAGGAATGGTCAAAAGTACGACAGCTTAAATTCAATGCAAAGAAGTAGAGATAGAGCCCCAAAACTGTTTAATTCACTAACCAGTGAGGTCACTAACACTGCCACTCTTGGCTCTTTCAAACACAAACTACATCAGCACCTAGTGACTCTTGTTACCTGTGACTGCCTCACCTAACTCAGAGCTTGACCTCTTACAACTCTGTACCTCATTTTACTTCTGTGACTGCTTCACCTAACTCAGAGCTTGGTCTCCCACAACTCTCTGCCTCCTCTTGCCTTTAGTACCCCTCCTCTCCCCTCCTTACTTACTTCCTTCTACCCATCCCTCTTCTCTATTCCCCCCTCCCCCCTCACCATACTCTTACCTCATCCTGACCCCTACCTCTGTCCTCTCACCCTCACAACTATCACCTAAAACCCCTACTTCTTGCCTCCTTATCTGTCTCACATTGTTTGACAAGGCCTTTGGCTGCAATCTTATAATTTTTACTTTACGAGTCCACTGGGTGCACCCTTAGTTACTTTAGTCTAGTTTGTCTAGTTGTTGCCTTAGCAAATGTACTTCATTATTCTGTAAATATACTATGTTAAGTCTTACTTGTATATTCACAATTACTGTTTACTGACTTTTTGCAAAATGTATTTCATGATGTGGAACCTGTGTTAAAGAGCCCTTGGCTCATAGGTACTAATCTGAAACTCAAATAAATAAATAAATAAATAAAAGTGCAAAGTAATGCACCTCGGAAACAAAAATCCAGAGGAAGAGTACACAATGGGGTGGGGGGAGAGGTATTAACAACAACAAAAATGGAAAGAGACCTGGGGGTAGTCATATCAGATGACCTAAAAGTGAGCAAGCAATGTGAGAAGGCAATAAGGAGGGCTGGGGGGATATGGGGATGTATAGGAAGAGGCATCACCAGTAGAAAACAGGGAGTTATTATCCCTCTGTACAGACAGTTGGTGAGACCCCATCTGGAGTACTGCTTGCAATTCTGGAGACCCCATCTCGACAAGGACATAGACAGGATGGAGGCAGTCTAGAGGAGGGCAACTAAAATGGTGCAGGGTCTGCACCAGAAGCCATACAAAGAGACAGACTAAAGAAGCTTAATATGTATACCCTCCAGAAAAGGAGGGAGAGGGGGGACATGATGGAAACTTTCAAGTACCTCAAGGGAATCAACAAAGTCCAGGAGGGTAGCATCTTTCAGAAAAAGAGATGTGCAAGAACAAGGGGGAACAATTTGAAGACAGAGGGGGCACGGCTCAAGGATAAGTATTTTTTTTACGGAGAGGGTGGTGGACACATGGAGAGGTCTTCCTGAGGAGGTTGTGGGATCAAAATCAGTGGGGGAATTCAAGAATGCATGAGACAGACATAAGACAATTCTGGTGATGCAGCTTATCCATCAGGTAGGGAAATGGGCAGAGTGGGCTGGCCAAGCGGTCCTTATCAGCCATCAAAGTCTATGTTTCTATGTTCAACTACTTCTTTTACGCATCAGCTATAGCAGTATTACTTACCAAGCTGTAAATAAATCCTGGTTAGGTGACTTGTACAAATTATTTAACAGGCTGTGTAGATTAATATTGCTATAATCATCACTAATCCACCACGTTGATACATGCGTCCAACTCTTTTGGCTTGATCTGAGCAGCAAATGACATTTGCACTAGCATCTAGCTCTTCACAAATTAATCTGCTCTTCCTTAGTCAGCTTATCTGACCTGTCTAAATCGGCATCACCCTATAATCGTAGGAGAGGGAGAGAACCTATATACTGTAAATCCTATAACTGGCTGAATATCTGCCGCCCCACTGCCAAATTCACACCGAAACATTCAACAACACAGATCAACACTCCGGATATTATGGTCCTTATACAAAATGACAGAGCTGAGACAAACCTGAACACCAAACCAACTGGCAAACATATGTACAATATTTCTGACCCATGTTCTGCCATCCCAAACACACTATTAAATGTATTCTGTACAGGCAGGCACTCTGACTATGTAGGATTTGTTCTCAACACTTTAGTTTCAACAGAAGGCATAAGGAACTGAGTAACTTCTTGGTTTAGAGGGGATACCTGAAATGGGAGGGTCAACAACAGATGGACTGAGAAAAAATGATATCAAGAGAGGAGTCACTCAAATCCCAGAGCCAGAAGAATTCAAACAGAATACCACTGATGGTGACATACAATCCTGGATTACTCCCTCTACAGCAAATGATTAAGAAATTTAACCTTCAGCTATGGCAGTGCCCAAGGATTGGACTGGCTTTCAAGTCTCCCCCTTTTCTTACATTCTGTAGGTAAAAAAATATGAAACAGTGCATTTCTGAGCAATCCCTCTCTCTCTCAACTCCCCAGTTTATACTCCAGGTTGCTTTGAATGTAAATCTAAGAGATGCTCTACTTGTCAGTTCCTGAGAGAAATTATAGTTTTCAGAGCCACTTCACTAGAGCGCAGTACAAGATCAAAGAAAAGGTAAACTGTGTGACACAGCAATTGATTTATCTCATCAGCTGCAAGTGATGTGGACTACAGTATGTGGTTCAAGCAAAATATCTCCTTAGGGAGATGCTTTAGCAGCCACAAATCTTCCGTATCAGAAAAAAACAAGCATTTGTCAATGCCGAATGTTGGCTTGCTGGCATTGGCATTGGTAGTACAGGAGTTAGAGAGATGCATAATAGGAAGGGCAGTGAAGTATTGAACTGATGCCAACCCACCCCCATGCTGCAGAGATTGACAGGCATTGGGGTGTCCCTTTGGGTGTTGGCCATAGTGCTCATGCCATTTCACCTCTCCTTATCCTGCAGACACCGACAAGTGTTGCAGTGTGCATTGGGGTCTTCGGGCTTTATGCTCACCCCATTCCATAAGGAAATACACTGAGATGGGTGCAGTATAGGACAGTGTGGTGAACTTTGGAGCCAAAGAGTCCAAGGCACATCGTGATGATTGTCACTGGCTGCAGGGTGGGGGTGGGGGTGGAATGGCGTGAGCATTATGTCCGACAATCCCAAGTCACACCCATGACACCTGTCAGTCTCTACAGGGTAGGGCGTTACGGTTGGAATCCCTAACACCCGAGGCATTTTCACTCCAATACTGCAACATGGACTTTTTGTGACCCTACTTCATGAACAGTGGCACTATCAGTTTGTTAGCCAAAAGGTGATTTTTGCACAGCGACTGTGCCGTTTGGCACCACAGGTGCGAAAACACATTTTGCACAGGATGTGAAAAATGACAGCTGTACTTTTCATGAGGAGGTACAAAAAAATGGCAATGTTGAAAATCTGGAGTGAAAATATCACAATGAACGACGGTATGAGCTACATGCAATCTGCCAAGTAACGATCAGAACATGACAGCCATTTTATGCGTATCATCACCAAATTTCAACATAGGCATTTTAGACCTCTGCTCATGAACTGTATCACTGTCATTTTCATAATCTGGCCCAAACACTGATTTCCCACAGCGACTGCGCTATTGTGCGCTGGAAGTGCAGAAACACATTTCGGGCAGGATGTGGAATATGACAGCTGTACTGTTCACAAGGAAGTGTACACAAATGACAATGCTGAAAATCTGGCATTAAAATATTGCGAATACACAAAGTTACGAGCCTGCATAGCAACCGCGCAATGCACACTTGTAAAACAGGCATTTGTTGGATTTTTTCCTCCAAATTTGGAACATAGGCTTTTTGAGAGGCCACCTCATGAACACTGGCACTGTCATTTCGTTAATGGGTCCCGAAAGGTGATTTCACGCAGTGATCTGAAATCACCTTACGCCGATTAACGCCATGACAGTGATAGAATTCATGAGGAGGGGCCCAAACCCATGTTGAAAATTTGGTGCCAAAATTCCAACAAATGCCCGAGATGAGGCAAGCTGAAAAACCTATTCATTCCATTATACAGCGACCGGCATTTCTCAGTTCAAGGTCGACTTTGAAGAGTGCAGACATATTCCCGGTCCACCAAAGATCATCATGCCAGACTCGGAGGTAAGTATGGGATGAGGGGTGAGGTGTGCAGTGGGTGGGTGCGGTGGGGGCAGGAGACTATGAGGGACTGTTTTTTGTTACAGGAAGAAAAAAACCTAACATCGCATCACAGTTTTTTCTTTTCAGAACTTGGCATGCTGGGGTGGGCTCCCAGCATGCCATCTGTTTTGGGGAGGTTGCTGCAGCTGATGGAGGATTGGGCACCTGAGTCGGCAGACAATGGGGGTGAATTTATGCCGACGGGATTGGGCACCCGCCGGCACACAATGACAGCCGGGGGAGTCAAGAGCCGAGTGGGATTGGGCACCCCGCGCATAAAGAAATGCAGGGGCTGATTTATGCTGACTGGGAGTGGCCTCCATCGCACACAATGAAAGTGAGGGGAGGCAAGAACTGAGGGGATTGGGCACCCCGGCATATAGGAAATGAGGGGCTGCTGCATGCCGACGGGATTGGGCCCCCTGTTGGCAAATTTGTATGGCTACAGAAAGCTGGCTGGGGGATTGGGTACCCCGAGTCAGTCACATGCATAATGTGGCCAGCGGTGAGGAAGGGTCCGCTGCGTCTGATGAGCTTCGCTCGGATTGCAGTGGACCTTTCCTTAGATGTGCTCGCCACATTAGCATGCATGGTGTGGTGCTGGCATGCAGACTGATTGGGGAATGAGGGACGCACCTACTGATGCGTGCCCTGCATTCTCCCAACAGCAGCCGCGCCTCCAAATATGCACCGTCTCATGATGTTGACTTGCATGCAAGCCCGGCAAGCCAACATGAAAATCGGATACTGATGTCTCTTAACACTTCAGTCAGTTAGGTCCTTGCTAACATGCTGACCTCTGCATAACTGTGATCGAGAAAGCTGTGGATCAAAAAGATCTGTTATAGTGTGATGTATTGTGCATTGCCTGGCTCAAATCTTTGGAGCCATTTGTAATACAAAACAGGACTGGCAAGATGTCAATTGGTTTTTGAATGGACCTATGACACCCTTGTTTTCCTATTTTTTCTTCCTGACTCTGCTTTTTTTATCTCCTTCCCATTGTATCCTACATCTTAGTAATTTATACGTATGTGTTACTCTGCATTTTTTCTGGGAATTGCATTTATGACTACCCCCCCTTTGGAATTTCCCTCTTTAAGCCTACTGCTGTCTGCTTTTCTCTACACTGGACGAAGGCTATCTTTGTCAGATGAAACCATATTTATTTCTATTATGATTATTTTCTTTTGCCATGCTGTTTTGATACATTAAAGAATATTTTTCCCTATACAAGTTATACTGTGAGGTATCAATTCATCCATATGGATCCAATAGTCAATAGTCAATAGTGTGTATATGATTGGGAGGCAGACACAGAAAGCAGAAACTCTTGGAATGCTTGTTTTGTTATCCTTCAAAGGGCTCAGGGCTTTGAAAACTTCCAGCCAGAAATACCTTTCCCATTTAAAAACCCTGATGTGAAATAAGCTGCTACCACCTCTTTGAGTAATGTCAGCAATACAGTACAACCCTACCTTCAGATGTGACGATCTCCATGTAGATTATTCCAAAATCTATTTTATTTTATTTATTTTTATTTTAGTCTTTGGCAACCGGGTAAGGTCCACTAGGCACAATTGCCTGTTTTCAGGGGCGACCTGGCAGCACTGGGCGGTTAAGTGACTTGCTTAGAGTCACACAGTATGCAAGTGGAGGTTGTAAGAATAAAACTCAGGTCTAGTCTGCTGGATGTACCAAGCTCATTCACACCTCATTCCTCTAACTTCTAAGCTATACTGCCAGCACATCTATGTGCCATGGCTGGGAAATAGTCTACATACTGTACTGTATGTAGACCATCTTCTTGAAAGGGTTAATGGAACCAGGTTAATAAGAGAAAAAAGACTAACACAATAAACAGTGTGTTTCTATGAACTCCTAGAATTGAGAATCAACAGACAAGGTAAAAGACACTGGTATAATAGATGTGCAGCGCAGATCTCCATGCTATTCAGCAGGAGAACATCAACAGCCATTAAGATATCCATAAATGAAAACCACCAGGCATATACGAACTGATACCAGACCTCTTTAAACACAGAGGCAGAGATGTGATGACATGATAAGAGTGTACAGCAGCATCTGGTGAGAGGAATTGCGCTCAGATCAATAGCAGAGCAGACCTGTCTCAAAGAACTATCTAGAGTATATGTAACAAAACCGAGTTAAGTGCATTAGCTGGGTATCCATATTCAACACAATATTGTCCATCTTTATCTAGATTAAATAAAAATAAACTGCAACTAATTGGAAGCTACAGTAAGGGAAAAGTACTGTGAATTTTAGGAAAAGAGGCTTCATTTATGTACTGTAGAAACTGTTTCTGCTATACAATGTACTGGTCAAGAGGGAGCCCCAAAATTTCACAGAAATAATTAGTGGAAAAGAAAGTTATTCAGCAGTCCTTGGAAAACTAGTGTTGTTTGGTCATTGGATACTTTTTATTGGGCAAACATATAAAGAGCAATACCAGGCAGGATGCAACACAGTAATGCTGTAGTATATCACATACTGCTGCAGTATACTGCAGGGGATAGTGTTATTCAATGGCAATTAAGCCCTAATGTCATGTAATATTTTGACATGTGATTTACTCCAAGTTACTGCATTGCATTGTAGCTGGCTCCACTGTATGTATACTGTATACTGTACAACTGTATAACAGCAATTGCTTTCAGGCCACTCAAGTCTCTCTATCAGGTGTTGCAGCACTCTAAACTGCATCCTCAAAAACCTTTACCACTGAGTCAAGACTGCCACTGTGTCAGGGTGCATGGGCACATAACAAACTGGATATGCATGCCCTCATCACTTCTAATTAAACTAGCTATAAAATCAGACTACAGTAGACAGTGGGTTTCATTTATTGTGTAGTTTTGGAATTGGCTCTTACTGTACTTGGCTTAAGTTGGTTACCGAGATAAAAAATTATGCATATTGGAGCCAAGAATCCCAAGACAGAGTACTACCTGGGCGGAGTCTGAGTATCTGCATCAGAGGAGGAAGGAGGAGAAGGACTTGGGAGTGATGATCACTAGTGACCTGAAGCACTCCATGCAGTGCAAGAAAGCAGCAGCAAAGGCAAACAAGATGCTGGGATGCATATCTAAGGGGATCAGTATAGTAGGAGAAAGGAAGTTATACTGCCCTTGCACAGGTCACTGGTAAGGCCGCATCCAGAGTATAGAGTTCAGTACTGGTGCCCACACCTCAAAAAGGACATTACCTGCTGGAGAAGGTAAGGCATACAAGGAGAGATTGAGGGCACTGAACATGTACTCCCTGGAAGACAGGAGAGAGAGAGAGAGAGAGAGAGAGGGGACATGATTGGGACCTTCAAGTACTTGAAAGGAATAAATAAGGTTAATAAGAAGAGTCTCTTTAAGCTGAGTGGCAACCATAACACGAGGGGGCACAGTCTTAAGCTGTAGGGTGGGAGGTTTAGGGAGGAGGTCAGGAAGTACTTCTTCACAGAGAGGGTGGTGGACACTTGAAATGTGCTGTCAGAAGAGGTCATCTCATTGAAGACAGTGGGCAACTTTAAGAGAGGCTGGGATAGGCATGGGGGAAGGTAAGGATCATGGTAGAGAGGATGGGAGGAGTGGGGAAGGAGGTCAGGGACATTAGCACAGGCTGTGGAGCCTGCAATACAAGCAGACTTGATAGACCAAATGGCCTTCTTCTGCTGGCTTCTTCACATTTTCGTATGTAAAAAGATGTCAAAGGACTGAAAAAAGACAACAGCAGGGCTCCCAAATCTACCAAGATTCCTGTGTTTTACAGGGAAATGAAGCCTTCTACAAGGAAATTGGTCCCATAAACTTGCACTGATTATACAGGAAAATAACAACAATCTAGCTTTAACAGAAAATAATCTGTAGAAAAAAAACAGGAAAATTGCCTTGGAGTTACAGGAAAAATGTCCAATTATTCTGAAACCATTGCTATAGTCTAGTGAGTCTACTCTGTTGTTCCTATAAAGTTTCACTCGACCCCTTTAGAGCTCTCCACACCTAATTTTTCATTTTAATAATCTCCTTAAAACTGTCCCATTACATTTTAAATCCTGAGATAGTACTTGCAGTAATCACATTGCAGGGCCATCCTTTTTGAACTCCCCTCCCCTAGCTAGTTTAAAGGGAACATAAACATTCCACTTATATCCTTTAATAAAATGTTATTCACCAGAATCCATCCACTGTTGTGTATGTTGCTGCCTTTAGTGATTGTTGCTACCCTTAATGAGCATTGTACAATCCTGCCTTGTTTGTTGCTATCCTCAGTGAATCTTGTACAAGCCTGCCTTTGTAACCTCCTGGGTCGTGCCTGAAAATAGGCAAATGTCTGCCTAGTGCACCTTACCCAGTCAACAAAAATGAAATACTGGTAAATAAAAAATAAATCTTGTTTTTATCTAACCCCCCCCTACAAATGGGAGTTCCCAAAAAGTCTTCCATGAGCTTGCCTAATTGCTCACTGCCAGGCCTGTGTCCGGCGCTATAGCCGTTTAAATGGTGAGACTAGAGGGTACCTGTAGAGCCTCTGTGTGCTGTCTCTTTAAGAGCTACCTATTGCAGTTATATTTGATCCAAGGGGGGGCTGAGTGTTTCCCTGCTCGAGTCCCACCCGGGCTGCCTGATAATCACTCAATTTCTGCTATCGCTAATTGCGCAGCGGGAGCTCTGTTAGAGGATGTGCTCATTTACTGATTATTTGCTAGGGCAGTGAAGATATTGTAGTTTGTTCTAACCTGCTTTCCTTGCAGTGAGGACTGTTCTGATTATCTCCACCATCTTGGCCCTGAACTGCCGAATTGAGCCAATCAGTACATTGGGACTCTAAAATGGAGCCTACTTACAGGGGCTGTGTGGAGTAAAATCTGTGGGAATTGTAGTTTTGGACTGTTGGCCCCTTTTTGCAACTGAAGGGGGAGCTCTTGCTTTGACTGACAGTCGAATCAGCCAACCAAACCTTTTGGATCTGAGGGAAATCCCCAAGCTGCCTGCTGTTTAGGACAGATCTAAGTTGGAAGCTGAGAGAGCAACAGCTCGAGATAGTTCGAGCAGCCGTCTGTGTAGTTTCGTGTGGGAGAATTGTGGAAGGGCCTGATTTCCTGCCTGCAAGTCTGTTTACTGCTCTGAGAGGGAGAAGGGAATTATTTTGGACTGAATCTGATCCTGTGAGGATGAAGTGCACTACCAAAGTTTGACCAGGCTCAAACCTGAAGGGGACCGAAGATTTTGCTGAATGCGATCAGCCTGCCAGGACTTCCAGACACCCAGTGAGATCCCGGTTTGTACAGACTTTGCGAATGTGACTGGGGAGTGTTTTGCCTGGTACAGTAGAATTCAATTACGTGTAAATATGCTGTGAGCTGCAAGTGGGTCGTGGTTTGGTTCCCCACTGTGTGAACTGTGCTCTGCTTGCTGGAAGTTGTATCCAGCCCAAAACAGACTGCACCTGAATTTGTTTCCATGCGGCCTGGGTCTTGCCAGACTGGCCCAGCCAGACTACCCATTGCACAGAGATGCCATCGACAAGAGACCTGCCTGGAGATCAGCCCCCTGCTCCATGCCTGAACAGGAACGACGCCTCGGCGAATCGTGTGGGCCCTGCTTCTCTTGGCTCTCCAGATCAACCACCTGCTGTCTCAATTTTCGTCCAGCCTGTGTCCAGTCTTGGGTATTGTGAGTAATGATTAGGGGAGCTCCCTGCAACTACAGCTTAATCTAAATGTGTCTTCTGATTGCCCAGTTGTTTCTTTTCTTCATGAACTGAGCCCACCGGTTCCGGATTACAAATAGTGTGTATTGTGCATGTTGTTTTTTCCATCACAGGGCCACAACCAGCTGCGAAGCCAGTCTACCCCGGGCAACGGTCCTGGCTAGCCCATCTCTTCTCCACCTGGGTACCCAGAGGTGTGACTGTGTGGGGGAACTTAAAGTGCATGCATAATGGCCTGATCGATATAACTTTTAAGCTAATTAACCTGATTTTGCCCTTCCCTTGTTCAAGCCCCCTGAATAAATCAGATCTAACTTTTTCTGCATTTAATCTGATTGTTGTTCCAGTTTGTGTTCAAAATACTGTTCTTCTGCTATTTGCTGTGCCTAGCCTTGTTTTACAGGGGTCCTCAGGATCGAGCCAGAGCAAACAGTGTGGGTATCTGTGTGGTGTACCAGGGGTATTGTGAAAGTGATTATTATACAGTGTTCAGGCTATTAGAGGGGAAAGAGGGGGGTTACAGTGTCCCGGAGGGCTGTGCCCAGGTTAGATTGACCACTACCAGCCCTGACCTCTGGGTAGAGGCACCCGTTTCAGAACTCAGGCCCCTTATCCTGCTACTAGCCAAGCAGGCAGGGGTAGTAACCCTTGGGATAGTGCTACCTAGGGTTACATTTATATTTGCTTTTAATATGATTGGAAATGTAAGCATGTTTGATGTCTTTTTATACTCCCAGTGTAGGAAAAACAACACAGTATGGGTACATTCCAGACCACTACATGAAAATATAAACAATCATGATATAAGCAAGTGCATATAACACTTAACAAAGGAACAGTACTTGCAACTGTGGGTCAACAACTCACTAAACAAAGTGCTCCAGTGTATTGGTGTGTGTTTGTTTTAAAAGAGTCTTAGTTTTTATTATTTAGGGTCCCATGTGAGTGCTGCTTTTTTATCTCAATATTCATTTTTAAGGCAGCATGCATTGCCATGCTGTCTTATTGTTATGAAGTAAAAGAGGAAGGTGGATAGGAACGCTGTCATGTGTCCCTCCACAGTGCTATGGTCATTTTCCCAGCATTGATGTTCCACTGGCCTTCCGTCTGCAGACCTGACAACCCCCTCTCCTCTCTCTCCTGCTGGGGCACTGAAGAAATAGTTCTCTGCAGTTTTTAAAAACACAGGATTTGATCACCTTTTTCAAGCATATTCTGCTGTCAGTTTCTTATCAGGCTTGCACTAGGACCTTGAGGAATTTGAGTCACACAGGCTAAATGGATTGTAGTTCCTGAGTCAGAATGCAACAGCCTATGTGGAACTAAGAGGAAAGTAAACAGAACTGCAGGATTTTTAAAAACACATCTAGGTAAGCAACAGCTGCTGTTGGTACACATCACCTGAGAGACTGTAAATGTTTCTTCTTTAACTTAAACAGCTGTGACATTATACATTCCAGAAGTCTGTTTAACAAACAATTTAAGATCAATGGCAAATATTTTGTAGTGTTTTGCTGTATTGTGCCTTTTTCCAGTTTTGTTCTGTTATCTAGCAATACTGTAGCTGTTTGGGGAAATGATTTTATTGTGAACACTATTTTCTCCTCCTGGAGTTTTAACCACTGAAAAGGAAGTCAGAAGGAAGTCTGTTCTATGTTCAACGTCTTTCTGCCTGATCAAATAGTGCTGTAAGGACATCATATGGGTGCTACCAAGTAACAAGCTCCCTCAACTCGTGGCCTTGATGGAAGAGGGTTGCCTGGATATTGTGGCAGTCACAGAAACATGGTACACAGAGAACCATGACTGGGATGTCAGCATACCAGGATACACAATCTACAGGAGGGACAGGGATGGTAAAAGAGGAGGAGAAATAGCTCTCTATGTAAAGGAAGAGATCAAAGCAGCAGAACTAAAGAGTAAACAGGGAGCAGATGAGGCACTCTGGG
The DNA here is from genome assembly GCA_016271365.2 of Neoceratodus forsteri. Lineage (NCBI taxonomy): Eukaryota > Metazoa > Chordata > Ceratodontiformes > Ceratodontidae > Neoceratodus > Neoceratodus forsteri. Next base: position 898,060,034 of record CM057455.1, read on the forward strand.
TCACCCTAGAGACAGGAGATGGCACCACAATCCGCACGGGGGTTGTATACAGACCCCCATCTCAGGGGAAGGGAATGGACAAGGAAATGATAGAAGGCTTCCTTAGAATGGCAGAAAAAGAGGAGATATCGTTGATGGGGGACCTGAATATGCCAGATGTTAACTGGAGCACCTTTGCTGTAGGCACATCCAAGAGCAGGGTCATTCTTGATGCCCTACAGGGGGCATGCCTCAGACAGCTAGTATTGGAACCCACTCGGAGAGGAGCAATCTTAGACCTGGTACTCTCAAAGGGGATGGAGAAAGAATCTCAGATTTAGGGTGGGTAGCCATCTGGAACAAGCGACCACCAAACAGTGTGGTTCACTTATAACACAGCCATACAATGCAAGCCATCAAAAGCAAGAGTATTGGACTTTAGGAGGGCTGACTCTTGAGAAATGAGAGAGTGCCTTAGAAAAGCACTAGTAAACAGGCAAGAAGGAAGGTGGAGGAACAATGGGAGTAATCAAAACAGCCATCACAGAGGCAACAAGCCTTTGTGTAAAGCAAATCAATAAACACAACGAAGGAAAAACACTATGGTTCTCAAAAGAGGTGGCAGGGAAGGTTAAGGAGAAAAGGATAGCATTCAGGAAATATAAGGAAACACAGAAGGAGCAGGACAGAGAACTTTATCAGTTAAAGCAGAAAGAGGCTGGGAGGCAGTCAGAATAGCAAAGGCCCAAACCAAGGAAAGGATAGCCAATTCTGTTAAGAAGGGGGATAAGACCTTTTATAGGCACATTAGGGAGCGAAGAAAGACCAAAGGAGGGATACTGAGGCTTAATAAAGGGAAGGGAATTTGGGTAGAGGGGGACAGTGAAAAAATAGGGATACTGAACAAATATTTCTGCTCAGTATTCACAAAGGAAGAGGAGGGGGAGGTACTTAAACCAAACAAGAGAAACACTCTGAAGATGGGGATTGATACCAGTCCATTTACAGAAGAAAGGGTTCTGAAAGAACTAATAAAATTGAAGGTGGACAAAGCAATGGGGCCTGATGGGATTCACCCAAGAATTCTAAAAGAACTAAGGGTAGAACTAATGACACTGCTGACTATTCTCTTTAACAAATCATGGGAGGATGGGGTGGTACCTGAGGACTGGAGGAGGGCAGATGTGATTCCTCTTCACAAAAGTGGGAGCAGGACAGAGGCAGGAAACTACAGATCAGTTAGTTTGACCTCAGTGGTAGGGAAAATGATGGAATCACTTCTGAAGGAAAGAATTGTTGAGTACCTAGAGGCCAGAGGGGCACAGGACCCAAGGCAGCATGGATTCACGATGGGAAGGTCATGTCAGACAAATCTAATAGATTTCTTAGTTGTTTTTTTTAACCAGGTATAGCACACTAAGCTGAAAGCTTTTTTACAGGAGCGACCTGGGAGCACAAGGAGGTTAAGTGACTTGCTCAGGGTCACACAGTATGCAAGTGGAAGCTGTGGGATTCAAACCCAGGTCTGATCTACTAGATGTCACCAGATTTGCAGCTCAGAGCCTGAGACCACTGCGCTATACTGCCTCCTCAAATTTCTTTGACTGGGTGACAAAAGTAGTAGACCAGGGAGGGGCTGTGGACATGGCCTACCTAGATTTTAGCAAGGCATTTGATACAGTCCCACACAAAAGATTAATACTCAAGTTAGCCAGCCTTGGAGTGAGCCCCAAGGTGGTAGCCTGGATAAAAGATTGGCTAGACAACAGGACGCAAAGGGTAGTAGTAAATGGAGTACACAGTGAAGAAAGGAGGGTTACTAGCGGGGTACCGCAGGGTTCAGTACTGGGACCGGTGCTTTTTAATGTCTTTATAAGAGACATTGCAGAGGAACTGGAAGGAAAACTATGTCTCTTTGCAGATGACACAAAGTTCTGCAACAGGGTTGATACACAAGATGGAGTGGAAAGGATGAGAAGGACTTGTGGAGTTGGAGGAATGGTCAAATGTATGGCAACTCAGATTCAATGCAAAGAAGTGCAAGGTAATGCACATGGAAACAAAACCCAGGGAAGCATACACAATGGGGGTGAGATACTGACAACAGTAAAAATGGAAAGGGACCTGGGGGTAATTATATCAGATGACCTAAAGGTGGACAAGCAATGTGAGAAGGCAGTAAGGAAGGCTGGGGGGATACTAGGATGCATAGGAAGAGGCATCAATAGTAGAAAACAGGAAGTTGTTATCCCTCTGTACAGACAGTTGGTGAGACCCCATCTGGAGTACTGTGTGCAGTTCTTTATTTTTTGAATTTTGCTGACGGGTAAGCCCACTGAGACTAGAGGTCCCTTTTTCAGGGGTGACCCGGGGGTGGGGATACAGATAGTAACCAACTGAAACTGAACCAGATTAAGCTGTTGGTGGTATTTCTAGTGAATGGAGGAAATTTGGCCAGGACACCAGGGAAATGTCCTCTACTCTTTTTGAGAAGTGCCATGGGATCATTAGCGTCCACCTGAACAACCACCAGAACAGGAAGATGGGACCTCGGTTTAATGTTTCATCCGAAAGATGGCACCACAGGAGTGCAGCACCCCGGCCCCCTGCTGCACTACAGTGTCAGTATTGGGATATTAACCCAAGTGCCTGGTGTGGGGACAGAACCCACAGCCTTCTGAGCTCCCGGCCTCAGAGGTGAGTGTGCTACCTGCTGAGCCACTGACACTGATTTAGTGTCAGTGGCTCAGCCACTCAACCTTGGAGTAAGAACTCTTTTACAAAGGATGTACAGCCATTAAATGGTGCAAAGACAGATATCGTTGAATTCACAGTACAAATAGAGACATAGTTCAATTATCAGTACATACTTGAATTCACAGAGCAAAATACAAACATACTTGAATTATCAGTGCAGGAAGTAACAAAAGAATAGAAAACAGCCATGTTTCTTTTGAGTTTCGTTAAGGGTTAATACTAAGTGCTGTATGGCATAAGGAAGTATATGAGAGAGAGGAAAATGGCGGCTTAGGAGAGAGTGGTGTGGGATATAGCAGCCCAATAGGAGCCTTGTCACATTGCGTTACAGCTTTGGAGCTGAGTAACAGGGGAGGGTGCATGTGAGATAGTGTGGTAAGGTGGGAGAAGGTGGTTAGAGAAAGAGAGAGAGGAGGGGAAGAGAGGGGAAGGAGGGAGAGACCAAGCAGAGGAGGGGTGGTATAATGAGAGTGGAGATTGATGAAGAAAAGGAGGGGTGGTGGAGGTGAAGAGAGGGTCAATGAGGCATGAGACAAATGAGAGAGCACAGCCACTAGCAGAATAGGAGCTACAGAGCATGAGGTAGCAGAGTTTGGGGAACAGGGGTAGGGTGTGGGGAGGGGTGGACCGCATGAGTGAGACCATGAGTAGTTGCTAGAAGGCAGGATTGGTGCAGGATCTGGAGAACTGCTCTGAACAATTGAGCACTCATAGACATTCGTTTGCAGTAGAAACTGCATAAGTTCAGCTTTGATGGTTCCAGGGTTAACAGCATTTAAAATGTTAGCTGGGATCTCATTAAGCCACAGTGGAGTATGGGTAGGAAAAGGATCTTTGTCGAAGAGCTGTTCTTTGGAATGGGACACAGAACAGGTGTAATTGTTTATTCCTGCACTTTGCCATTGATCTAGAGCTGTACTGGTACTGTAAGAGCGGTCTTGGTGGGGGGGGGGGCTGGACTTCAAATTCTTACCTTTCAGACACAGACCTGAGGGACTGTAGCTGCTAGTCTTTTGTGGGTACACAGCACCAGTACTGAGAGACTGCATGTAACCCCCCCTTCCGGGGCTTACCTGGTAGTCCTCCCATATGTCAGCTATAGCTCTTGTGCATCCTCCCAATGAATCCCCCAGGTCACCGCCTGGCCCAAGTTCTGTGTCCCCCCGGGTTCTCCAGGCAGCCTCATTATCTCGTTTGAGCCCTTCTGGACTCCTGGAGCACATTCTGTGAGTGGCCGGCATTTCAGCCATGCAGCCACTGTTTGCACTTTCGAGAGGCACACTGTTTGCGACTTCTGGTTGCAGTCAAAAGTTGGAAGATGTTCCCGTTGATCCTGGCGTATAGTATTTAGGTAAAAAGGCACTGGGGAACCTAGAGCAAAGGCAGAAAAAGTATTTTTTAATTAAGTAGAAGGCAAGCACCTATAGCGCTGCCTCTGGGGCACCAGTATTAAAGGACACATGAAAGGGCAGTGAAGCCCTAATGAATATTATGAACTGCTACAGGTTTTAGAGGGGTGCTGTATTTGCAAGGCAGCAACACAGAAACTAGTCACATATAGGAGAGATTAATAAAAGTGTTTAAAAGAGAAATGCTGGAGCTATGTAACTGCAGGGAATTTATGTAAGAATAAAGTTTATTCTGGCTGCACCAGGACAGTTATATTGGGACTGCAATAAAATGTGTGTTTGGGACTATGCAGCAGTCACTATTTTGCAGCAAAATAACCAGTCGAGACCCTGGACCTTTGACAAGAGACTTAAGGGAATTAATAAAGACTTGTGAGGAAAAAAGGAGGACCTTTTCTAGGCACCAAAAAACAAGCCAATTAAGAGACTGGGACAGTTTGGGATAGTTTTGACAGTCAATGAGATTTCTGGACCTTAACCCCATATAAAATGGGGTAACTGCTGAAACAGTGGAGATTTGCCGGATCTGCCCGGGAGTTCAGAGTGTGAGCCTCTGAGGAGCCAGCCATCTCTCAGATGTTAGGCCTGGTGACTGTAGACTTTTCTCGGTGGTTTAGTCCACGTGGTCCAAGGTGCATCAGTTGGTGCAAGCTGCAGCTTGCAGCAAGTGGGGATTTATGAAGCAAAAGGCAGTATTGCAGATAAGCCTACAAGTTACTGGAAGGACCAGAGAACCAGCAGCACTCTTACATATAACATAACAAGAACAGACCATCTTAGGGTAGCTGGTTCATTCCACTGGGGTGTTACACAGACAAGGCACACTGATGAGTCCTGGTAAGATCGCGTATGTGTCTTCTGTTGGCACCCTTTGCAGACTGAATTTTTGCTTAAAGTTGAACCAGATTACTATTCTGTGGTGATTTGCATATACAGCCCATGATGCTCTGCATTATGGGGGTATGTGTGATTTTGTATTTTTTTGAAACTTGGCTTCCTGGTCAATGTTCTGTGGGGTAACCATTGCCTCAGTGCTTGCACACTAAGGTTCTTTGTCTTTTAGCCTGTTTTGTTATTTTTATTGGGCTCACCACAATGTAACCCAGACAGATCATCTTAGGGTAGCTGGTTCATTCCAGTGGGGTGTTACACAGACAAGGTACATTGATGAGTCCTGGTAGGATGAAACATGTGTATGTGTCTTCTGTGGGCACCCTTTGCAGACTGTTTGAGAGGCCGTTTGGTACCAGGCATTTTTACTTAAAGATGAACCAGCATAATATTCTGTGGTGATTTGCATATACAGCCCATGATGCTCTGCCTTATGGGGTATGTGTCATTTTGTAATTCTTGTAATCCTTACATATAGATGTGTAAAAGTTGCAGAAGTGTTTGTGCGGCTGGCCAGTTCAAGATATCCGGTTTGCAGTTTTTACTCATTGACTCTGCTAAGCCATTTGGCCTTAAATTGGCCTCCGTCGTTTGCTCCTGTATCACCAGATCAGCTGCTGTACGAGGTCCATGAGGGAACCCTCCCTCTGCTTCAAGAAACATCTCCACAGGTCTTATTTCATTGGCTTATTTTCAGTGTCTGGGTACAGTGAGTAGAAATCAGGGTAGCTCCGAGACAAGCTTTAATAATCATTGTAGTACCACCTAATCTCCATTTCACTGCTTGTTTAATGGATCAAGAGACTGGCCCATCTGGCCACTGGACACAAATAAAACTGCATGCCAAATCATCATGTCTTCTTTCATCAAGGGTCCCAACAATAGCTACAACCCTGGGCACCATTTAGGCTAGCTTGTTTTCCATCTGGGTACCTAGTATATTTATAGAACTGCAAAGTGGAACTAAATGCATGCTAGTGTCCTGGCTCAAACCAGTAAGGATAAAATCATTTGACCAGATTTGCCCCTTCCTTGTTATGCTCCCCCTAAATAAACCTGATTGGTGTTGCAGTGTTACATTGCCTCATGCAAGTTTACTGGTGATCTATTACTGTGTTTAAAATATTCCTGAACATGCATGCCTGATAACCATTGTTTGCAGGGGCTCCAGGAGGTAACACTGAAGCCAAGATCATGGTAAGTGGGAAACCTATGAGCATATCATTAACGTCTGTTGACAAATGTATTGTGAATGTTGTGAGAGATTACTGTTTGTTCCAAGGTATAGGACCACTAGGTGGGGTGGTTGGTAGTTATAGCTTCCCAGAGGGCTACAACAAATTTAACAAATACCCAGTGAAATCTGACTGAGTGGAGCTACCAAAACACTGTGTTTACCATGGGTGAGCAAACCCTGGTACCAGCTAGTTACAAACCCAGGACCCTCAACCTGTGGATAGTAATACAGGCAGGGGTTGTAACCCAAGAAGTAGTGCTACAAGCCTGTTTAACAAGCAGTGTAAAGTTTAATATACAGAGTTGCACTGGTACTGGAAGAGTAGTCTTGTTGGGTGGGACTGGGATGTAGGTTTTCCTACTCTTAGTAGGGTGCTCAGCTTGAGGGCTGGTCACTGGGCAGGCATGTCTAAAGGCAAGGCAAATTTCATTTTTCAGGTGCCCAGTACTGGAGGCTCTGGACGCCGCACAACAGCAACAAATCTATCATAATATGACAAAGGAACATAACACATTTTCAGTCTATAAATTATTACTTTCATAAATTAAAATCAGTAAAACCAGAAGCGGGTAAAGGGGGAGAGGGCCATCTTGTGGATGGTATGGCTCACTCTAGGGCTCTAAGTTAAGTTTTGCAGCCACTAGCCAGCATGTCTAGTGACTGGGAAAACTAACTAGCCCCACAGACTCTTCCACTAGCCCAGCTGAAGTACTGTACTTTTTGTTTACATTCTGCAGTACCAAGCTACATAGCTAATTAAAGGAAAATCTTACTAGCCTAACACAAAATCCACCAGAATTTGACTAGTGGGCCTGTACGAGTTTCGACCGCTGCATTCTCTGCGATAGGTTGTCAGTACTTAAACAACTTATTTTTAAAATGTAATGACTGAGGTGTGGTCAGTTCTGGGGCTGCCAGTGCCTGATTGTCAGTGCTGTGACTGTCGGGAGCATTGCTGTAAGGGGACAGGTAAGAACTATAACTGTTGAGGGAGGTTCAGAGGGAGTGTTGTGTTAATGGTTGGGGCCAGTACTGCAACTGTTGCTGTTGGGGGTGTCGGTGCTTTAACAGTTGTAGGTGAGGAGCCAGTGCAGTTATTGTCAAAGAGTGGGTGGTCAGTGCCGTGACTGTCAGAAGGGAGACAGGACTGCAACTTTTGGCAGTGGGGAGGAAGTGTTGTGACTGTGGGGGTGGGGATTACTGCTGTGTCTGTCTGTAGGGGGTATCAGCCCTGTGACTGTTGTAGACATGGGGGCAGTGCTTTGACTGTCCTGGTGGTTAGTGCTATGACTGTTGGGGTTAGAGGTAAGTGCTGTCACTGTTGGGAGATGAGGAACAGCACTGTGACTGTTGGGTAGGTCTCCACTGTGACTGATGGTGGAAGGTGTTAGTTCAGTGACTATTGAAGGGTGGTACACTTCTGTGACTGTTGGGGGGGGTTGGGGTGGCAGTCCTGTGACCATTGAGGGGGAGGAGGCAGTGCTGTGGCTGTTGTGGATGGGGGTCAGTGTGGTGACCATTAGGAGTAGTAGGTCAGTGCTGTCTTTGTCAGGGGATGGGAATTAGTGCTGTGACCGATGGTAGGGGGTGTCAGTTCTGTGACTTTTGGGGTTGAGGTGGCTGTGATGTGACTGTTTGGATGCGACAATGCTGTAAGATGGGGGTAGGCTGCAGTACTGTGACTGGTGATGTTACTATGGGGGAATGGGGATTTGTGCTGTGGGTGTATGGTCATTGCTGTGACTGCCAGGTTGGGGGGGTTGGGTAGGAGAGCAGTTCTGTGACTATTGGGAATACTGAGAAAATTTTGTGACTCGCAGGGGTGTGGATCAGTGCTGTGACTGTCAGAGGTGGGTAGTCATTGTCAAGATTGTCAGTGGAGGGTGTTAGTCCTGTAACTGTCAGAGGGGTGATACAGTCCTTTGATGGGGTTCAATCCCGTGCTTGTGGGGGAGGGGGTGATACAGTCCTGTTACTGTTGGGGGGGTACAGTCCTGTGACTGTTGGGGGTAAAAGTCCTGTGACTGAGGAAACAGTCCAGTGACTGTGTGTGTGTCGGGGGGCAATCCAATGACTGTTAGGTGGGTGGTTATTGCTGTGACTGATGATGGATGGTGTCAATACTGTAATTGTTAGAGCAGTGGTACAGTCCATTGATTGTCAGGAGGAGGGCCTGTTATGTTACTGTCAAGGACAGGGTGTCATGTATGTGACTATCAAGGTAAGGGTCACTCCTCTGACTTTTGGGAGGTCTGCTTCTGTGCAATTCTACAACTTTGAGGGACAGTTAGCATTTGCAGGAAGTTGTACATGTGGCAGGAAGGTTGTATAAGATGCTAAACTAAGTGACTGCTCGAGGGGGGGGTATTGTGGTCCTGACTGTGTGGGATGGTTATCAGTACTGTGATGTAGTCTTGTGACTGGTGAATGGGAAGGGGGCTACTCCTGTGACTGTCTGTGGAAAGTGTCCTCCATGTGACTCTTGGGGATATGGGTATAGTGATGTCGTGGTGATGGAGTGTAGTGCTGTGATTGTTGGAAATGGGGATCAGTTCTGTGACTGTCAGGCATGGGTGCCCAGTGCTGTGACTTACAGTGGAGGGTGTCGGTCCTGTGACTGTCTGAGGGGGTACAGTCCTGCAACTATCAGGGGTGGGATGGTCAGTACTGTGATGGTTAGGAGTCTGTGCTGTGACTATAATGTAAGTAGTATAGAGTGGTGCACAAGTAAAGGAAAAAGGCAGTGCATAAGCAAAGCAGCCAGCTTGTAATAGCAAAAGAAGAGAATGGTCAGCACTCCTAGATTCAGTTTTACATGCAAAGTGCAAGATTTATTTTCCAGCAACATGCCTTGCATGCACCCACTTGGGCAGGCATCAACAAGCAAGTCAATATGAAAACACAGGAACAGCTTTTCCAATGGTAACAAGCATTTCATTATTCTGTTTTTTTGGGAGGGTTGTTTTTGACACTCATGGTAAATGTTAGCATAATACTTAAATTAAGCTTGTCTCTGTATCTTTTACTTCATTTAATTGTATACCTTTCCCTCTACAGCTATATTTTTTACCTCTTACGCTGTACTGTACTCGTTTCATCTGTCTCCTCTCTATTGTTCCCACTACTGTGTTTACTCCATATTAACCTTCTTCTCTTTACTTTCACAGGTCTCACAGGATGTGAACTCCTTTCCCATAAGACGAGTATTACAATATGTCTAACCTGTCTTATCCTTCCTTGTAACTCTCCAAGAACTGAGGATCCTGTGTGACCCCTTTCCTCTATTTTATTCTACAGATTTAAGAAATGCCATCCCTTTATGACTCCTACCTCTGGCTCCGTAGTGCCCTGGTAAGAGACCCTGTACATTACTACCTATACTAGATAGGTTTACTGTAACAATGCATCTGCACCCATTATGGGGGGGTTGTGTATACTGTATGTGTTAAGGTCATACATACTGCAGCATTTTCCCTCCTCCATGAGAGGGGTGCTGCACTTCTGAGGTGCCATCTTTCAGATGAGACATTAAACCGAGGTCTCATCTGCCTGGATTGGTGGTAGTTCAGGTGGATGTTAAAGATCCCATGGCACTTATCGAAAAGAGTAGGGGAGTTTTTATTGGAAAATTAAACATAAACAACAACACAGTAAAATCACAGTAAACAAAAACAGGTCAAATTAAATCCAGTGCTTAAAGACAAAAAAACATATAAAACCTAAAACAAAAGAGAAATATTTAAACCTAATACCCCGATTATTTAAATTTTATAAAGTGATGAAACCCTTTCCACCACCACCGTAGTTTAGCCGAAGCCAACCTCTGTGCATCCTAAGAATACATTCTTGAAAGTTCATTAGAGATTAATATGCTAACACAAGAATAGGGCATTTTCCTTTGATATATCACCCATTGGCACCTAGCTTCCATAGATAATATTAGAGGCAACAAAAATAATGATAATGTTCCCTCATGAAAATATTTAAGATTTCTTGAATAAAGTCCAAGAATTAATACATCATATGTAATCCAGTTTAACCAATTGAAACCCCATAAAACTGCCAAATAGGCCCACAGACCCTTTGCATAAGAACAGTGCAGAAGGAAATGTTCCATTGATTCTTCAATATTAATACAGTGTAAATTGGGGCAATTACGCTCTTCTAGTGCCTTATACTTACCAATTCCCCTCACATTTAGGCGACCATAGAAAATCAACCACTGTGTTTCCCATTGCGATTGAGGCAATCTGACACAATTCAACTGTGCTAAAACCTTGGGATTGAGAGCAGAAGGACAGTTTTTAAAGCCTGGCTCTTGAGGATACAAATTTCTCATTAATAATTGATAAAACTGTTTTATATTATTATGTAGAATCATCCCTTACGTAATTCCCCATCTATATAATGTTTGGGCCTCCGGCCAAAAATACTGTGGAATAGGAATATGAGGGTTTAGTTTTGGGGCCAACATATGCCAATTCGACATATATTTCCCTAATGACCTAGAAATCCATCCTGTCTCAAACTCATCTCTTAAACCTAAAACACTTTTTACAGAATTCATAAAAATTAAAGTATGAACAAAGGCTACGGGATCCACCATCCCAAGCCTCCTGATTTTGTATCTAAATAGGTGTAACACCTCTGACAGGGTTCAAACGGCTACCCACAACATTTGGAAACACAAACTATACATCCTAGACTCTAAATGCACCGGGAAAGGAAACACCATAACCACATACTGTAGTCCAGGTAACAAAAACTGTTTGATCACCTGAATTCTCTTTAGTTTTGAAAGTTTCCACTGTCTCCACCTGGTGACCTTATTTTCCATTGCCTGAAGGACCCTTTCCCAATTGTCCACAGGCATATTTTGAGGATCAAAAGATATCTAAAACTTTAAGGGAGTTAGGAAATACAAACACCTCTTGTATTACATAACTGGCCCATCTGCTCAATGAACAGTCCTTTCGCTTTTTCAAGTTTAATTTTTGCATTATAGATTCGTGAAAAGGATCAAAACCTTCAAAATGTGGCAGATGAATAATCTGAAAAATATAAAATCAAATCATCTGCATAAGCCAGTAAAACCAGGCGATGAGTTTCAGTCACATTCTTGAAATTCCAATCCAGTGTTGAAATGTGGTCAAATGCTGTAAAAAGGGTCTAATACAAATATATAAAGAGGGCTTAAACAAAACCCTACTGTCCTGTGGAAAGACAAAACTTTCCAAAGTGTGACCCTTCAAAAGGGAAAAACAAATTATGTTTATACAACGTTTAATTACCTGAACCAGTTGCATTGGGATCCCATAATGTTTCAATGATAAAAGAGAAAGGGTAAATATACTCTAGCAATGCTTTATCAAAGTCTACGATTACCATACAACTTAACCTACCTATTGAGGACAGATGCTCAATAACCTCACGTATGATCACTAATGCTGCTTGTATCCTTCTGTCCGGAATGCCACAGAACTGATAGGGAGAAATTACTAGTTTGGCATATTGTTTTAACCTATTTTTCAAAATACTGGTAAAAATCTAGTCATTGGAATTTAGAAGAGTAATAGGCCGCCAATTCTTAATGTCTTGTCTATCCCCAGTTGTGAATAAGTAGATTAATAAACCATTAGTAAATGAGTGAAAAATGACTGAGATTTGAATAAGATATTTAAACAAAATACAAAGACATTGACTTAATTCAACAGAAAAAGCCTTGTATAAAGAATTAGAGAGGCCATCTATGCCTGGGGATACATTTGGTTTCAGGGTCCAAATAACCTGTATAATTTCCTCCTGAGACACAGATTCTAACAGATTGGCAGTATCTATAAATGCAGGATGGGAGGGGATTTTACTTAAATAAGAGTTTATAGCTGTATCTAGAATTGGAAAAGAAGGTTCCAAAGACCAAAAATGGTCAATAATTAACACCCTTAGCTGTGTCTCTGACTGTGCTAAAGAGCCATCCTACCTTCTTAATGATCCCAAAGTGGAAGAGTCCTTCTAGGTTTTACACATCTCAAAGGGATCCCCTATAGGAGACTTTTTGATACCATTAGTAAGAATTGCTTGTATGGTTTTGGCCCTATCATACTGATACATCTTCATGTTTTCTTTCAATTTAGTAATCTGCTCCAAGTAGTCATATCTAGAGATATATGCTGTTGATGTAAGTCTCTGGAGCTGCTGCCTAATCGACAGGTATTTCAAAAAGTTATGATTTTCAGTCCTTACACCTTGTTTTTTAAACCAATTCCATAAATCCTTTTTAGTATCCAACCACCACTCCCCTAGATTATTATAAAGGAAGGCTACTGATAATCTAGCTTTTAAAATACTTTTAACCCCTAACTGGATAAAGGTATCTCCAAAATTGAGGTGTTAAGCTTCACCTCTTCTGTCTAGACTCAGGAAGGCCATGGCTGGAAAATGCATAATAAGAATAGATGGTCTGAGAATTTGCTGCAGAATCATTTGAAGGAATATACCTTCATAGAAGGAGACTAACATATAGTATATTAAGGAGAACAATTTCCTTTATAAAAGGAATATTGGGGCCTATGAGGAGAAAAGAAATACAATTAATAAGCCCAGCTAGTTTCATAATTTTAACACATGCATTTGAATCACAATATTTTTTTTTCTGTTTTGGTGAGTCAATAATTGTACAATTGAAATCTCCACCCATAATATCTTGACTGTTACCAAAAAGGTTGAATAGCTTTAAACAGGCAACTCTATCAGCCTTGGTTTGTGGATTGTATATATTAATAAACCTGTAACAAGTATTATGCCATTTCCCATCCACTATCAGAACTCTACCAGGTATTAGATCAATTAAGTTATGTAATGTAAAAGAAAATGAAGAAAACAGTATTCCTACCCCATCAGCTCTATCCATTCCGAAGGACCAAAAGGAAGAACCCCATACCCAATCCCATTTGAAAGAGTGTAACTGTTCTATTGAATGCATCCAGGTTTCTTGCAAGAAACACACCGTAATCTGTAAATCATGTATCTGATGAAATAGAGCTTGCCGTTTCATGGTATTTAATAAGCTATGAGTGTTAAGGGTTAACCGCATTACCAAAAAAAATTGTCAAACCCAACTCTATTTTTTCTTTTTCTTTTTTTTCTTTTTATAATTATCTACTGGCTGTGACAGAGTAGATAATGAAGATTTCTGGGAGTCCGAATCCCCTAACTCCATCTCTGTATCCCCCCCATGGCGTAAACAAGGCCACATAGGAATTGCTAGTTTTCAAAGTAGGCACAGCAGGTGGATTGGGGGGATGTAAGTGTCTCAAAGATCTGCGACAAGGCAGAGGAGACCCAGAGATCACTTTTTTGGGCTCTTTCCCTGGGGCAATTGTTATCTTGTCAGAATAACATACTGGAGGGAACTGCGAGGGGTCCGGTGGACCCATGCAGGGTACTATATCCTTCCCTGAGCCAGATCCAAAGTTTTGGTCATTTGTCTCAAGTGCCTTAGAAGAAGAAGAACTACCAGAAGGACCCTGGAGGAGATTTCCCTCTTTAAGAGGAGATAGAGAATGTGGAGGAGGGATGAAGGGGGGCACTGGGGGTGTTGGCAGCATCCTGAGCCTTTTAATTAAAGCTCAGGACTAATGCAGGATGCCTTATTCTTAGCGGCCCAAGGACATTCTTGAAAAACATGTCTGTATTCCTCACATAAGTCACACCTAGAGTGATTGGCACATTGCATAGTGATGTGACCCACCTCCCCACAATTGTCTCAACGAGGCTGGTTGCATACACTAGAAAGGTGTGTCCGAGATCCACACTTACAGCATGATCTTGGCTGGCAGCTATAAAAACAGACCCCCGGTCCCTGCCTAACAAAAATGAATTAGGTACATGCTCTACCCCTGAGTCAGATTGCCTCAATTTGATTTTATATTTCCAGCCCCAGTCCAAAACTGTTCTGAATCAAAATGGGTTCAGGGCACTCAACACCTCACATTTCTGGGATAACCAGAAAGTAATATCTTCCACATAGACCCCCTCATTCCTAAACATCACTGTGACATATTTTATTAATGGCTTGGTTAAAGGCATAACCAAAAAGGGGGTCCATGTGGGAGAAAATTTCACCTGCCCATAACGGTCCAAAATAAATCCAAAGCATGCGAAGTCTGAAAACTAATATCATAGTTATCCTCCTCCTCTGAAATGTTGATGAAGGCAAAGACCTCCTGAGGGGTAAAATGAAGCGATTCTTTTGGCAGAGTTTTCCTCACGTAATATCTGTCTGGCGTGTTTTCTAATCCCCCTTTACAGAGTATTCGGACTGCATTCCGACGTGGTGCTGCTTCCCTCTTTACAGTATTAAAGAGATCAGACATCAGTGGCTTCTGTGGAGGGGGTTAGATAAAGCAGAATCTTTTGCTAAAGGGATATCATTCAGCAGAGGAGAGATTATAGCTGGTTTAGGGGAGGTATGCAGTAATGCCTGTGCCTCAGGGACCACCAGGGTGGAAGAATCCTGTACCGGCTCCATAATCCCTTTTTTTTCACTCAAATTAGTAGACTGCACTGTCTGTGCCAAATCAGGTTTCCATTCTGGTGAATGTGTGTTAGAGGGAAGTCCGAATCCCAGGACGGGTCAGGCTTCCAGATGCCTGATGAAGCCTGTTTCCAACCTGCCCCTAAGAGAGCTTTATCTGGGGACCAGGCTTCCTGTGTTGTTGAAACAGTCTCTGCAATCACAGAGTTTATAACTTTCTGTGGCCTTTCTCTTTTGTAGGGAAAAGAGAATTCAGTAACCCCCTTTTGTGTTCCTGCATTTGTTTGATAAGTTACTGGCATCTGGGTTTGTAGTTTTTTGACAACAGGATCGTTTTTTAGTACAAAACCTGTTACTTTATCCAGAGAAGGAATCCCACTCTAAGCAAATATAGACTGAAGTAGTCTCTGTGAAAAGTCTGTTTGCAAAGCTGTAGGCAACACCTTTACTTTTGTTTTAGACCCCAAACCTGGGGTAACAGGCTATAGGCACTCGTAACCCAGTACGATTTTACAGCCAGCCTGTGCAGTAGTGTCTTAAACGTTGGATGCACCTGGGTCTGCTGGAATGCACAAAGGAATTTGACCATACCCTTTAGGGCCTGCAGAGGCATTTACCTCAGCTGTAGAAATGACGATTTAGGCGTTACTGTTGTCAGCTAGCAACTCTCCCTGCTGACATTTGTCAGCCAGCTCATTTTCCACAGCAAAACTCCTACTGCAGTGAGGTTCTTCATTCCTTCCACTTAGCACCGCAGCGGCTTGTTGCTGTAAAGGTAACCATCGAACTCCGGGAACATTCATTTTGCAATAGGTGGCTATTCTGAAACATATTACTTATATCCTGTTGTAAATAAGTATCAGAAATATGTAGGGGAGATAACTCACCAAGCTCCGCGGACTTTAATACTGCTGACAGACTGTCTTAAACAGTCGCAATTTTTGCCGAAGGCAAAGGCAAGATTGTTGGTTGGATTTCTCCTGCTGGGCTTGTACTGAGCCTGTACACCATTTTGTTGGTAGCCTGTTCTTCTGCAACTTGCAAGCCCATTCCAGACTGCTCCTCAGTGAGTTGATTTAATTCTGCAAAATCCACAGGTGCATCATGAAACTCCATATCTGATTCCATTTCCACGATAGTAGAAGCAAAAACCTCTTTGTTACAAGTAGTGGGGGCAGAAGCAAGCTCCCTCACCACACAGACGTCTTCCTCCTTCGATGTCCTGCACAGAGTGGCCATTCTTTCACCCAAATGTTCATCTTCAGCCCCTTTTGAATTCAGACCAGGAGAGGAGGCCTGCTCTCCTGTCTGCAACCCTTCCACACCAGGATCCAAGGGGGCCGCCATCTTGGTCCCACAGGAAAATGGGTCCCCCCTGCT
This sequence comes from Neoceratodus forsteri, assembly GCA_016271365.2. Lineage (NCBI taxonomy): Eukaryota > Metazoa > Chordata > Ceratodontiformes > Ceratodontidae > Neoceratodus > Neoceratodus forsteri. The sequence continues at coordinate 898,076,223 of CM057455.1, forward strand.
CACAGGAAGCAGAGCAGGGGAAAGTTTTATTGAAACATAAATCGTACATTAATAGACAAAACAGAATTCAAAGGAAAAACCTAAAATAACTAATTTACAACCATTCACGTAACAGCAAAATCAGAGTCTGTTACCCAAGGAAGGGCCATCCAAAGTTCCAAAAGTGTCGCCTCAGACAATAAAGTACTTTCATGCACATAGATATTCTTCAAGTCTTGTACAATTTTTTTCCCCAGCTCAGAATAAGAGCATTCTTTTTGCTGTAAAGTAAACAAACAACGTGCCATCCATATATTCCACTTAATAACAAATACAAGATTCAAAGTATCAGTATGCCAAAATGACCACTGGGGGGAAAAACTCCATATACAATATTCAAATAAGAAACCGTCTGAAACAAGGGAGTATCCCACTCATGTGCCAAAAAAGACCACCATTTCCAAATAAAAGAACAGTCAAAAAATAAATGAGAAATGGTTTCAGGTTTGGTAATACATTATAATCTAGAGCACATTCGGTCTTGGAATTGCTTATGTTTATGATTTGCCTTTACATTAATTATTTCATGGCAAGACAGCCAATGAAAATCCCACATATGGCCCGGCACCCTCTTACAATGTAACAAAAACCAAAGTGAAGAGATATTTTGGCTCGGGCACTTTTCAAAGGGCAACTGTACGGTACAGACTGTCAAAAGTAAATTATTATATAAGACTTTATGAGAAGTATTTAATAACATCCGAGGCGATATCTTCCATTGTTTCAGACGTAAGAATATATGTTTAACATAAATTGGTATACCAACAGTATGTCGTAACACAGTTAGTGAATTACATTCCCATTGGTGAAACCATAACCTGCAAGAATCATAAAACCAAGGTTCCCACCCCCTCTGGGTAGTAATCAACAAAGGCCTAAAGTTTGCTGTGAGAAAAATACATGTAAAAAATAACAAAGGATTAATCATATGCAAACCGCCCTCTGTAATTGTTAAGTATGTCACATTCATTTTTATTGGATTCAACCTACTCCCCCAAAATGCCTGAAAAAACAGGCTAAAGACTGCAGTTTCTAGTTGTTTAGGAATAGGGAATATATAACTCAAATAAAGGAAGGTTGGTATCAGATAAGATTTAATCAAAAAAACACGCTTCTTTTTCCCAATCTGCCCTCAATTCCAGTAAGCCACCTTAAGTTTACCCTGTTGCAGTTTAGCATCCCAGTTATGATAATCAGAGTCCAATGTCCCCAAAAAACCCCCTAGAATACGAATAGGGCCCACAACCATACGTAAAGGGTCGATATGGTCCGAGGGGGGGCTAAAGCAGAACCTAACTGGATATCCAAGCTTTTATTAAAATTTAAGACTGCACCAGAAAACACGCCAAATGTAGAACACACCTGAAGAGAAATAACCACAGAGGGTTCATCAGCTACAAGAAAGCAAACATCATCTGCATACGCAATAGCCTTATAAGGCGAGTGCAGGACAGAAATAGAAATATCATGAATCTGAGGATGGGCATTCAACCGTCGAAGCAAAACATCTAAAAAAATGACATACAATAAAGGGCTCAATGGGCAGCCTTGGTGAACCCCTCTCTTGATGGGGATCATTGGTCCCTCCCAACCATTCATTACTGGCACAACAGTAGCCATTCTATAAAAACCATGAATCCAGCCAATTATAACCATCGGTACATGTAACAAATGAAGTGCTTCCCATAAAAAATCATGGTTGACCAAATCAAAGGCCGCTTTCTGGTCCACAGAAACCACAAGTCCCGAAACCACATCTGCATAACCATGAGAAAATAATTCTCTAAGGTGAATCAAATGGTCAGAGATTCTCCTATTAGGCACTGAACATGATTGTGCAGGATGCAAAACCACCTCTGCAGTCACCACCAGACGCTTCACAATAATTTTCATCAATACCTTAAAATCAGTATTTAACATACATAAAGGGTGCCAATTCTCAAGGGAGTGTGTATCCCCTTTCTGTTTGTATATATAAATCAAAGTACCCTTCATGAAATCCAAAGGAAGAATTTCGCATGTTAACAAGGAATTAAACACTGATGTCAGTTCTGGAACCAAGTGGTCGCCCAGCACCTTATATAAGGCAGCCGTGAGACCATCCAGACCAGGAGTCCTCTGTAAGGGTAAAGAGGAAATAGCCAATTTCAGGTCCATCTCTGTTATTGGCAAATATACTTGGTCCAAACTTGACTGTGAAGGAATTGGGATATCAAGATTATTATACAAAATTGCAGGATCACCAGCTACTGCTGGAAGAGAAGAGAATAAAGCTAACGTATAATCTGTCACAATTTAACAAATATCAGACTGAGAGGTAGATAAAGTACCTATAGAATTAACAAGACACATCATAGTTTTCTGGGAAATTTGACGGGAATTTGCCTCAAAAGGGCAGACAACATCATGTGTTCCTGCCGTACTAAATTTATGTTGATAATAAAGTTGTTGCGATTGCTAGGATTGGAAATTAAACATATCATCCTGTATCAATTTTAATTGCTGGGAAAGGTCTTGCCCTGTCGTATATGCTATTGTTAATAATGACTGGAAGTGTACTGTCTTCTGCAAATAATCCAAATACTCCCTTCTACATTTCTGGTGGCTACAATTTTTCAAGAAAACAACCAAATCATGCTTTGTATCAGTCCGCCACTGAATAGGGTCCTTATAGCATATAAAAACAGATTTACGGGCCCGAAGGAATGACAAGAGAGAGACTACATAAAGGTTGGGACTTGTAACAAGGATGTGTTGAATTTCCAAAGTCCAGAGCCTTTATGGAAAGGAGCAGCAGATCCTAGACCAACAGACAGCAACTTATGGTCTGAAAACGCAACAGCTTGTACTGTGGCAGAAGCAACATTTAAAGTATGAGACAAAAACACAAAATCAATCTGAGTTGCCAGTTTACCCTTTTGAAATGTAGGAGTATGTTGTTTAGTAAAAGAAAAATAGGCATCAGTCAAACGAGCAGTGCGGGCAATTTCCCCAGTTCCTGAGAGTCACAAGACAATTTTTTAGTAGTTGCAAAAGATCTCTTATCGTGAAGACTTAAACCACAATTGAAATCACCAGAAAATATAACTTGAAAAGAAGTGTGCAAGTAGGGATGAAGTAAAGAAAATAAAGCTATACATGCTGTTTTAGTCTGAGGGGCATAAAGATTAATCACCCGGTAAGGAGAGGGCCCAATCACAAAATCTAGAATGAGCGCTCTACCTGGAGCCACATCATATAATTTTAGCAAACGGAACTCAGGGACATTAATCAAAATCCCCAGTCCCGAACAGGAATCCTGGCCTATGGACCAAAAAGAAGGTCCCAACAACCAGTCCTTCTATGCTTGTCGGATTTCTTGTGTGGTATGAAATCGAGTATCCTGCAACAAAAAGATCCCCAAAGGCAAAAGCCGTAAAAAGGAAAAAAACAATCGCCTCTTTGTCATACGCTTCACACTGTTTACATTAATAGTATGACAGGCAAAATGAGATATAGCATTTAAGCGGGGCAGGAAAACTCATCACGACTTCCTTTTCCCAACCACCTTTTTCCCTTTAAGTTTCACTCTGGCCTTCCGCTTCTGAGAAAGACCAGTTCCAAGTTGACAATCAGAGTCAATGGTTCCATCAGGGAGAGATGAAGCAATGGAGGAAGAATCTGACTCACCTCCAGCATCATCTGAGACAGGTTAATGAAGCTCAAAAGAATTAGACAAAGGCACAGGAGAAGGCTCCAGTACCACTGGAGGGGAAGGTAATACCCATGGATTGTTCCTCATAGACCTCCGACACCTAACACTGGCAGGTACTTGGGGGGGGAGGGGGGCATAGTGCTTGGACCTGGAAGAGGGTCAGGCACAGACAGGACAGGCTGGACAGATATAAGGGTAGAAGAGGTCTTAACTATAGAACTCTCAGAAAAGGAAACCATCGGGGGCTCTATGCCTGGTTCTACAACAGACACAGAGACCTGCGGTAAAGGCTGTAAGACCGCAGAGTGCGGTACTACCGATGTGGCTCGAATATGAGCCTTCTGCACTTGTGTTATAATAAAGAGCTGATCAACCCCACCATCATGAGAATCCTGATTTTGAGCAGCCCATTGACAGTTCTGAAATGTATGCCCCATCTCATCACAAAGGTTGCATTTGCACTCATTCAAACAATGGGCCCCCACATGACCCAGTTCACCACATACATTGCATTTCATCTTGTCACACACATTACTGAGATGTGTGGGGTCACCACACCGGTCACAAACCTTCGGCTGACCCGGTAGAACAGGACCCCCCTATCACGACCTATAAAGAAAGAATTAGGTAAGTGTACAGGACCGGACTCAGTAGTGTTCAACAAAACCTTAACCTTCCATCCCCCTGTCCAGATATTCTCAGTATCCAGGATAGCCTCAGCCTGACCCTCGACATTACAGTGCTGTTTCAGCCAATAAATAACATCAGCCACATCAACACCCTCATTTCGGAACAAAACAGTGATGGTCTTAAAAGTTGGTTCAGAAAGGGGAATAGCCTGAAACAAGGTCCAGAGAGCAGTATTCCTCAAAGCATGGTATTTCAACCAGAAGCGCTCCAAGCCACAAGACGTTTGAAAGCTGATATCAAAATTAGATTCACCTGAGATGTGAATCATGGCATAGATTTCATGAGAAAAAAAATTTAGCAAGTCCTTTATAAGTGTACGTGCTACATATACACGATCTGGAAGCTCAGGTAACCCTCCCATATAAGCTGGGCGAATGGTATTATGTCTCTTCGCAGCTTGAATTGGGAATTTAAATAAAGATGAAAAAGAGTGACTCGGCTCAGTCTTTTTAGCAGGTGACTGTAATAAAACTGTAACCGGAGTCCCCTGGGATGTAACAGAAGAAGAAGAAGCCCGAAGTTTAGAACCTTGTAAATGTTCCAAAATAGGGTTCTGAGTCAATTCCAATCCCTGTGCCAGGCGCAAGGGGTCAGGAGAGACCGCAGCCTTGCCAGATTCACACTGCAGCTCGGGGGAGTCTTCAGGATGGGGGGACCGCACAGGAGACGGACCTGAAATCCATTGCCCTGCGACGGGTTCCTGTACCCAGCCAGTACCTCGTAATGCTGAATCTACAGACCAGGTAAGCACTTCAGATGGATCTACAACTTGGGGTGTTACCAAAGAAGGGGATAATGCTGCAGTAGTCGTATCAGACACAGTACTCACTGTGGTCGGCTGGGAGGCAGGCGGCACAGAGTCAACAATAGATACACTAGAAGTCTCTGAACATACTTGGACTTCAGTCGATAGGTGTGTCACCGTGGTTTGTCCTGTAGAACCTCCCGTCGCAACAGGAGGAGAAGTAGTGCACATAGCATTATTCTCTCGTAATTGTTGAAGTTCTTGACGTAATTTCATCTTAGTGATCACAAAACTTCGTTCTGCTGTAGTCAGGCGTTCATGAATCACCTTCTCAGCAGTGCAAGCCACATCGAGGTCAGAGGAGGAAAGATCCTCCATTATGTCACCATTATGCAAGGAAGAATGAGAATCCATACCATTATTAGATACAGTAGCTGAGGTTCAAGCACTCCATTCTGTACATGTAATTCAGATCCTGAAGCAATACCATTCTTTTGCAGAACCTCTGTAAATTCAGTTGCAGTCTCCACTAAGTCAGAGGTGGGAACCGAGACCAAACCTCTCACCTCCATAGCTTCCTCCACAGTAGGCAAAGGTACATCCGCCATCTTGGACAGAGGTTCTCCCTCTGAAGAGTAGGGGAATTTCCCCGGTGTCCTGGCCAAATTTTCCTCATTCACTAAAAATACCACCAACAGCTTAATCTGGTTCAAGGTCAGTTGGCACTCATCTGTATCCCCCTCCCCTGGATCGTGCCTGAAAATAGGCAGGATTTGTCTAGTGCACTTACCCGGTCAACAAAAACTAAATAAATAAATAAAATAAAACTTTTTGCTTTGCCAGTTGATTCAGGCAGGCTCTCAGCCCTATCCCTACCTCCCCTGTCCATCACTCCCTGTCCCAAACCACAGAGCCCAAAGTTCCCATGGATTGCCTCCCTCCCCCATATCCCCATCCAGTCACTTACATCCACAACTGAGCCAGTCGTCCAGGTGGTCATGTGGGACACAGGTAGCTGGGTAGGGCTTTATGGAGCCTGCGCTAGCCATTTCTGCATTTTCCCTTTCTTGATTTCCTGCCTTCACTTGGGGGAAGCTAAAGGTCAAGTCATCATGCCTTTCCATGAAGGGACAGGACAGCTATGTGATGAATGTTCAGACTGCTTTCCTACCCGTGGCAATCTGGCATGTTCCTGAACTTGAGTCACTGATGTGGCGGGCAATAAGGCACCTAGCACCTCATTCCTCCATACCACTGGACCAGACAGGCCTTATACTGCAGCAAAATAATTATTTGTTACTACTGGGACAGGTGATTGGACAACAATGGTGCCACTGCACACCAGGAAATTATTTTTTTTTTTCTTTATTAACAGGCCCAGCAGTAAGAGGGTGGGTTGTACTTGTGGACAACAGAGAATGTGTTCATTTTAACAGGGCCATCAATCACTGTTACTGGCTATCAGTTTTAAACAAAATATTGAGCTGCTTGAGGTTACCTATAAATTATTGATATATAAATTCTCTTGTAGATCGCGCCTAACCCCTATAAAATTTATTTATTTACTTGATGAATTTTGTTGAGCAGGTAGGACTGCTGAAACTAGAAGTCCCTTTTTCAGGGGTGACCAGGGTTAGGTACAGATGGATCCAACTGCAACCGAAACCGATGAAGCTGTTGGTGGTTTTTTTACTGAATGGGGAAAATGGGCCAGAACACCAGGGAAATTCCTCTACTCTTCCAGCAGGGGACTTGACTTCCTGGGAGCAGAGTGGAGGGACCCAGTTGGGAGCCAGACAGAGGAGGAGGAGGAGGAGGAGGAGGAAGTGCTGATGTGGCAGGGGAGATGTTGCAGGAGAAGGTGGGCCAGGAGGACTCTGTGTAAGTCTCAGCAGAAAGTTTGCACGATGAACTGATTTTGTTAACTCAAATGGACACTCCTAAGATGGAAAACGAGTTGGTTGCTATGGAAGTTGTGACTGACCTGCAAGGAATGGCAATCAGAAAAAGCAAGGTTGGTGCTGTGGTTTTAGAAGTTTGTAATGTTGAGGAACCTGTTGTGGTTCAAACAAAGTTGGAGTTTTTGCATGCAGAAAAAGCAAAGCAATTGCAGTGGCTGCGAGAACTGGATGCAGCACTCTGTTCTTTGCAGCAGTCTCAAAGCACTAGTAAGGCTGAGAATGACGCTGTCAATGCAGGAGAGACGGCATCTGGTACAATGACTCACCCCTCAGGAACGCAGGGGTGTTCGAAGGAAACAAGGCTTGACACAGAAACTGAGGGAAATGTTCAACTGGAGGCTGGCAGTTTAAACAGAGCACCATCTGTGTGCCCAAAGCCTCAAAGTTCTGGAAAAAACGTAACACTGTTGAAACCCCAGAAGCAGCATCTGGGGCCTGGATCAAATATTTGTACTGGGAGCAGCGCTAAACAAAGGTTGGGGAAAGGTGCATTTCAACAGCAGCAGAGCAGTTTGGAGCAAACCTTTTCATTTAAGGACAGACCTCACCACGAGGACTTGGGGGATATTATGGAAACCAAACTTGAATCAATTGACTGGTCCCCTAAAATCACCCTGGAGCAGGCATGCTGGGAGCAGGGCCTCTTGGGAATGGTTGCCAGACCCTAAGGATTCTTCCAACGTGGACTTATTGTTGAATTCTGTGGCCACCAACAATGCATTACAACTGAGCTCCACCTCACCCCGGGGTAATGTTACAAATGACACTGTTTAGACTGGGGAAATTGTTAATGATACTGTAATACCTGTACAGGTGGTTTGGAATGTTTTAGATAATACCCTTCCTGTAAGGGGGGGGGATTGATGTAGGTGCACCTATAGAAAATGTGAATCAAGAACAAGTAGAGGGGGGATAAGACAGTAGATACCGAAGTTTCAGAGCCTGTTAAAAAAATGTCTGACCTCTTTGCTACCAGAGGAGAGCCAGCCCCCCAGCGCAATGCGGTCAGGCTTCTGTAGGGGGTGCTGGAGGAGCCTCCTAACAGGGTATACATAGCTAGAAACTTATTAAAAACATCCATGCGTTATTTTTCATCAGAGATTTTTGCCCTAATTAGTTTAGGCAATGGGAACTATGACATAAGTTTCAAGAGTGTTGCTATCTTAGAGAGGTTTTGGGCCCAATATCAGACATTAAGGAACACTCCTGTTTGGATTCCCTTTCATGCTATAGCATTGACAAGGCCACAGGTCAAAACAATTACTGTAATATTTAAAAATGAAGGGGTCCATGTAGAAGACATTTAATTTTTTTTACGACAACGCTGTGACATATTAGGTAAACCTGCGCCTACGTTGGATAGCAAACAAATCTGGGATGGAGGCTGGTACATAAAAATTAAGTTGCGATCCTCAGATGCAGGTCCTATGCACCTAACTGACTCCTTTTTGGGGGGAAAGGACCGAGGTTCGATTTTTTATAATGGTCAGCATCGCTCATGTTTTAAGTGTGGTTCAAGAGCATATTTTAGTTCAGCTTGTGACTCACCATGTTGTAGCCATTGTTTGGGGTTTGGGCATGCTTCTTCTGCATGTCTGAACCACTTTAAATGTAACTTATGCAAGCAAACAAGACACGCATATGGGTGTTGTCCCTGGGCGTCTCACAGCAGGGAAGCCTGTCCGTCTCAGGAAGGCATAATCAATGGGGCCCAACCCCAGCAAGCCAAATGGGTAGCTGCTCAGGACTTTCAGAACATTGACACAGTCTAATCAGGCCCCAGTGGGTGGTGTACAACCAGTAGGTGTGGAGGTGGTGGGAGAAACACAAAACTCTGAAGTCGCACAGGTCGCCATAGAGCCCCCTGGACCAATTGTAGAATGCTCACAGGATGGTATGGATGTGGAGAAAAGGGTTATGCCTCTCGCCCCCCCCATAGACAAGGAAGGGGCCTTTCAAACAATCTCCTTAAAGAAAAGACCTAGAGACGGGAGGTTAGGGACCCTTAAATCTAAACAAAATGTACCCAAGATAGGCCAGGGAGCCAGTTCCTGGAAAACAGGGAACAGATATGCCACCTTACCCAAAGGAGGAGCAGATAGGGACTCGGATGAAGAAGAGAATGATTCCTACTCTATTACATCAGACACAGAAGGGAGTGGGAAGGGATCCATTGCAAAGCGGATTAGACAACGTAGGACATCTAAGACCCCTTAGCTTTTCTTAACATCAATAACCCTTACTGATGAATAATCTCACTATATGCACTATTAACATTAATAGTACAAAAAGTGAAAGAAATGTGTGGGGGCTATATTCTGTCTCAAACAGTTGCAGAGTGATATTATTTGTGTGGTGGACTCCCGTCTGAAAATCAATTATGAGTTACAGCAGGCATCCAAATCCTGGCCTTTAGGACCATCCTTTTGGTCCTCAGGAACAGAGACATGTGGCGGGGTGGGTATTTTATTTTCAAATTACAGGCTTAAAGTGTCACGGTTGGTGGACATCCATCGTGGAAGAACCTTGATGCTGGACGTGTCTGATGGTCTCTGTAGGTACAGGATTATAGCCATATATGCCCCACAGACAAAGGCCCAAAGATTTGCCTTATTTAAAGAAGTACAGCCTTTCTTGCATACCTCTAGGATGGTATACTGGCTGGGGGATTTTAACTGTGGCCTCTCTAGGGCAGATGGGGGTTTACAAACAGGGAAGGTCTTTTCTGATACTAATGCGCTGAACAACATTTTAAATCAAGCAGGGCTTATTGATGCCTATAGGAGAGTACACCCTAAGGGTGGCTTTCCCTTCCATAAAGGGATATTAAGAACAAGAATAGATTTTGTCTTTCTCTCATCAGGATTAATGGTTCAAGAAGCACACACTTTAGCTTGTGAGTTTTCTGATCACATGATTATCAAAATATGTACACAGACAGGGCATTCTCCACAATGTAAGAAACAGTACTGGAAACTGAATGAATCAGTACTAACTGACCCCTGGGTACAGAAAACATGGGAAAGAGAGTGGGTGGCACTGTTATCAGTAGTGGAATACTACTCCAAACTGGTGGACTGGTGGGAAGACTCAAAGATAGCATGGTGTTCCTTTTTTCAACAAAGGGCACGAGCTAAATCCACTTTTGAATATCTTACCTACCTACAACTTAGACAACAGCTGCAGAGGGTCATTTCCCTGAAGGATACCACAGGGCAGGACCCAAGTGCACAGGTTTGTAATTTAAAAACCCAAATGGCTGCAGTACAGTATGACAGGGCAAAGTCCCTACAGCAAGAACCTAGATTTGGCACACAAATGGTAAAAAGTGGTTTGGCTCCTTTTAAGGAGAATAAGAAAAGGGTTGAAAGTAGAGTTATAACACAACTCTCTTCCTCTTCAGGAGAAGTGGTTACCTCCCCTTTAGGGTTACTAGGAGTAGCGGAAGAACAGCTGACTCAAACCTTTGTTACCACCCCCCCAGAAACAGATGTACATGGAATCTTAGCTTTTCTGGGGTTACCCAGACTCCAGGATAATGATGCCCAGGAACTAGTTATAGAGGTTACAATAGAGGAAGTTAAGGTGGTTATTTTACAACTATCCATCAACACAGTCCCAGGATCTGATGGACTGGGAACAGGATTTTATAGGACATTCATGGATAGCCTTTCCTCTGCACTAGTGATCTTATAGAATCGCATTCTACAGACATCCATGTACTCCGCGTCTATGATGGACACCATTTTAGTGTTGATTCACAAGAAAGGTACAAGGGAGGACATTGGAAATTGGAGGCCTCTAAGCCTGTTGAACTCGACTTGAAGATTCTGAGTAAAATATTACTGGCAAGGTTAAGTAAAGTAGCCTCTTTTCTGATTAGCCCCTTTCAAACTTGTGCTATACAGAATAGGAAACAACAAGATAACTTGATAGTTTTACGAGACACTCCTTATCAAGGGGAATTGGTAGGGGAAATGGGTTATGTCTTAAGCCTGGACCAAGAGAAAGCTTTTGATAGGCTTTTCCATCATTTTTTGTTTTCCACACTATTGGGATTTGGGATACCAGTCACCTTTGTAGACTAGATAAGAGGGATGTGTACGGCTTCCTTCCTCTGACCAAACGTAAATGGCTGGTTTGGAAGGAAAGTCAAATTCCGTCGAGATGTTAAGCAAGGATGCCCACTAAGTCCTCCTTTGTATGCCTTCAGAATAGATATTTTAATTAGACTAATATGGAATCATACTGATTTGGTGGGTATTACACTTGTTGATTCTTTACAGGTGAAGATTTTGGCCTTTGCAGATGATCTGGTTTTGGTGCTTTCTAGTATATCATCAGAAATGCAACTGACAACTGTGGTAATACAGTTTTCTCATCTGTCTGGATCCAAAATAAATTTGGGGAAGAGTAAGGGAGTTATTTTGGGTAATACCCCTATGCCAGAGTCAGGCATGTGAGCCGGGATTAATATCTCATCAGATCCCATTCTTATATTAGGAGTTCTATTTGAACCAGGGAATATGGCACAGTTAAACTGGTCAAGGAAAGCTGAACATGCAACTAAATTAGTTAATAGTTGGAAAGGGCAGCAAATATCCAAAAAGAAGAGGGTACGTTTAATAAAACCCCTATTGATTCCCCAGTTCTTATATGTTAGTTATATCCCCCCCCCCCCAAGTCTGTCTTTGCCAGCTTATATGGGTTATTCTTCCAGGCCTTTTGGGGCTCTCAACTGAATCAAATTAAGAGGGAGCTCACACATTTGTCAGTCAAGGAAGGTGGTGTAGGGATGGTTCATCCTATTGCCTTCTTTTATAGTTTGTTTTTGAATTTTAATTTGTACCCAGCCTTATGCCCTAGCACGAAAGTGTGGGCTCCCTTAATTCATGAATGGTTAAATCCTTGTAGGGTGGCATGGGAGAACACAAAGACAAGATCTATTCCTCTTGATGTGCCAGAGTTCGGGAAAGAGTGTATTAAGCAGGTTATTAAATGGAAGGTTACCCCAGCACAATTGATGACTATGGATAGGAAGGGGCTATATAAGACTATACTACAAACTGAGAAGACATCATTGGTAGAATTCCCAGGGTGTTCAGCAAACAAACATATGTTCTGCAACAGCTTTCTAATCTTAGGATGCCAGCATTTATGTGGGACTACGTATGGCTCAGTAATTATGGTAGACTGGGCATCAAGGGTAACAACAAACACAAACGTTTATCAGAAATATACTATCCTAGAGAAACATGTAATTTGATCTTGGAAACGCAGGAACACCTCTTTCTGGAATGTCCTTACGCTAATTCCTTTTGGGCATACTTGGCACAATTTTGGTTAGATGACCAATTGGATACACCTACATATTGAGAGATTATGTATGGGCCAGAGTAGAATAGATTTAGTAAATATCATAGGGATACTTTATACATAACCTTTGCTTTAGTTAGATTTTATTTATGGCAATCAAGGTGTATGTTAGTAATACAACAAAGGATTGTTACTTATCAGGAGCTTTTGAATAATATAAAGTTTTCATTATAGAGTGTACAAAACGCAGATATGAATAGATTTCCATTAGGGAAATCATAACATCTCTGGTTGAATTGTTTGGGTTGGCTGCATTTATGAATTTATAGGATATTACGTTGATGGATATATAAAATATGACTGATGGATTATATATATGTATATTAATGTTTATATTGTCATTTTTTGTAATGAAGTCCAATAATACAAATTCCCCTATTCTTTTCAAGGAGTGTCATAGAATCTTTAACACCCACCTCAACAACCACCAGACCTTGCTGAAGGGACCTCAGTTCAACACCTCACCTAATAGATGGCACCTCAGGAGTCAAGCAAACCCCTCATGCGGCACTGCAGGGCATGTATTGAGATTTAAGCCAAGTGCCTGGTGTGGATATAAAACCTATAGCCTTCTGATCTTCTAGCCTCAGAGTTGAGTGTGCAACCTGCTGAGCCACTGACACTGAAAATGGCAATATGTTGCCTTGTTGGCTCTGACCAGAGTTGTTTAATTACTTGTGAGTTACAGAACCCTGTGACATTAGTTGAGTGGAAGCCTAGAGTGACAAGTTCTATGACTGGCTTCCATTCAACTGATGTCACCAGGTTCTGGAAGTGAAAATTAAATAAAAATGAATATTGAACATGAAAAAGGCAACATTAACAAGGGACAAAATAAGGAAAACAGGACAACTTCAAAACAAAATCAATCAGTCAAGCAATCAAATCTTTATTTAACCAGGTGGAGCACCATTGAGAAAAACTCATTTTCGAGGTGGACTTGGACAATAGACATATTCAGTACACATACATACAATACAATATACGTATTCTGTACACAAGCATACATGCATACATTCAAATTTTACAACTTCAGTATTCGTAGTAAAAAAAAAATTACAAAGTGTATGTATAGCAAAAAACATTTTAGTACAGTTTATACATGTTCAGGTTCAGTTCATATTTTAACTTACACACACGTTATACATGCGTGAGTGGACACATGATTGGCAGTGCCCTCAACAGGATACAAAGGGACTGGTTCCAACTTGGGAATATGACAGAGGTCAATATACTAGACTAACACAGGCAGTAACAATAGTGCTGAGGTAAAACAGGGAGGTACCTGGTTGAAGCATATACCCTAATATGGAGTAAGATGGGATCCTTGTGAGATAAGAACAGATGGTAAGAACAGAGGCTAGTACTGTGGGTCTATGCTTGGGGTGTACATAAAGGGGTCTGGGAGGACAAAACAAGGATTCTTGAAGAGGTAGAGGAGGAGGAGGAGCATAGCAATCGACTGAAAGAGATGGACAAGTGCAATCATAAGGGGGAAAGTTCACCAGCTCCATGGTGAGACACCTGTTGTATGTTTTGAATACCTATAGGGGGATACCTATAAAGGGTTTGGTAGATAGAGTATACCAGGGGGCTAAGGGATACTGAAACATGGAGACACGCCGCTGATCAGGGGAAACAGTTACATCACTCCTTGATAGAACTTACATACGGCATTTTGAATGCTGGGAGGTTAGTAGGGTGGACCAGTTTCAAAGATTTTTTGCAGCTTGTTCCATAGCAGGGGTAGTGCGTAGCTTGTGGACGATCTACTGAATCATTATTTGACCTTAGGTACAGTAAGCGAGATGTAGAAGGCACTTCTCAGAGCATACATACCTACCATACTTAGTGGCAAACAGTCAGATATGTAATGAGGTAGCTTTTTAATGATTGCTCTGAACATCCAAAGAAAAGTGTTTTTCTGCCTTCTATAGGCAAGAAAAGGCCATCCTACTATGGCATATAAGGATTAGTGGTGTGTAGAATATGGGGCACAAATGATAAATCTTATGGCTCTGTGGTATAGTGTATCTAGTTTGGCCAGTTCAGAAGCAGGGCCTTGGCCATACAAAAAGTCAGCATAGTCCAACAATGAAAGGAACGTGCTGAGTACTAGTCTCTTCTTGGTGTCTTGGGTGAGAAGATTTTTGATTCTGTAAAAGAGGCCTAGCCTAGGTCTGAGCTTTTTTGTCAACTCCTCAGTATGTTTGAGGAAGGAGAGCTTGTAATTGATTCAAACCTCCAGGTATTTAAAGGAAAACTGCACTCTCATATCTTCTAAATGTCATTTGCTTCCATGTCAACAGACAACTCTTTTCATGTAGCTGTTAAAGATGTATGCAACTGCTTCTGTTAGTTTTCACACTTAATACTAGGCACTGCCACTCTCCTGGGAGGGTCCATTTTGTGGTTATTGAAATCTCATTGTCCCCGAGAGCTGCATTAGCATATGAGAATGTGATGCGTAATCAACCTTTAAACTCCCCAGTATACCTGTCTGCTTAAGTAGTTTTAAAAGAACCAAGCTGCAAGAAGGTGAGAAATACCACATTTACCTTCAGTGAGTTTTACAAGCTATCCGAATAGTAATGTAGTTTTTTTCCCCCTTTAAACTCCATTTGGTTTATAAGTTTCCAGGGAGTTTTTGCAGGGTATTTGTTATTTTAGCATACAGATACATGGGCCCAGATATTCAAAAGGGTTGCTCCATGCGCAACAGGGTTGCGCATGCGCAAGTCCTACATTGCGCCATTCTGCGATATTCAGCAGGAGGCAGTTGCTCCACTGGCAACAGGTTGCACAAAAGAGCAATGCAAATGAATGCATGCTCAACAGGAGGGGGAGGAACCATGCATAACCTGCGCAACCTGATATTCAGTCGGGTTGTGCAGAGTTGTGCATGCGCAACCCCCAACCTGCGCCTGCACAACCTTGAGCAAAAAAGGATCAAGTTGAGGACCACCACAGGTGAGCTGCTGTATTGCAGGGTGCAACACAGCAGCTGCCACCCCTACCTGGCCCCCAACTCGGTCCCTGTGCCCCCCACCAGCCCAATCGCTGGGCATCACAGTTACATGAACCCCCACATCTCCCACAGCCCGATCGCGGGCAGTACACATCCATGAACCCCCACACACACACACATCTCCCCAGCCCGATCCGGGCAGAACCTGTAACCCCCAGTGCCCGATCGCGGGCAGAATGTAACCCTCCCCCAACTCGAATAACTCCCTGGTGGTCCAGTGGACCCGTAAAGCCCAGTGCGGGCAGAATGTCACAGCTCAACCCCCAAACATCTCCCTGGTGTCTAGGTGTCCCCCCACCCACCCGAAGCCCCTCCACCCGCTCCCCCGCCCAGCTGGTGGGCGACAGCATCCACCGCCTGCCGCCCCCGCCCGCCGACTGACTGTCGGTAGGGCTGCCGACCAGTAGTGCAGAGCTACAGCCAATGGGCATGCAGCCCATACCGTACATGACAGTCGAATTGAATAATGATCATTCACAAATCTGGACAATCATGTCTGGGGCGGCAGGCGGGTGGATGCTGTCGCCGCTGGCTGCGGGGAGCGGGTGGAGGGGCTCGGGTGGGTGGGGGGACACTAGACACCAGGGAGATGTTTGGGGGTTGTGCTTGACATTCTGCCCGCGATCGGGCTTTACGGTCCACTGGACCACCAGGAGTTATTCGGGTTGGGGGAGAGGGTTACATTCTGCCCGCGATTGGGCACTGGGGGTCATACAGGTTCTGCCCGCGATCGGGCACTGGGGGTCATATAGGTTCTGCCCGCGATCGGGCTGTGGGAGATGTGTGGGGCCAGATACGTGTTCCGCCCGCGATCGGGCTGTGGGAGATGTGTGGGGGCGATATGTACGTGTTCTGCCCACGACCGGGCTGTGGGAGATGTGTGGGGTGCATGAACTGTGATGCCCGCGATCGGGCTGCATTGTGCATCGGTCCCCGACGGCTGCTGCCTGGCAGGGTGGCCAGGAGCAAGTCCTCGGGGATCGGCGCACCTACATGCAAATGGCATGCAAATGGGGCCATAAATAGATGCAAATGGCCCCCCCTGCGCCTTGCATAAATTATGGCCCCATTTGCATGTCACCTTTTGAATATCGGAAATTTGCGCATGGCGCAATGGTACTTGCGCCACCGCAAGTTTAATGCTCAACTCTGGCAACTTGCGGTAGCGCAAGTTCCACTGCGCCATGCGCAAGTGCTGTGGCTCGGGGGTGATATTCAAAGGAGTTGCTCAACAGCGCAACTCCTTTGAATATCACCCCGGCCACACCCCTGCGCAACTATTTTGAGCGGCGCAGGGGCTTGCGCCTCAGACTGGCGCAGTTTGAATATCTGGGCCGTGATATAAATTGTTGATCTGACATCATGTTCTCATATGCTAATTCAGCTCTCAGGGACAATGAGATTTCAACAACCACGAAATGGACCCTCCCAAGAGAGTGACAGTGCCTAGTATGAAGTGTGAAAACAAACAGAAGCAGTTGCATACATCTTTAACAGCTACATGAAAAGAGTTGTCTGTTGACATGGAAGCAAATGACATTTAGAAGACATGAGGGTGCAGTTTTCCTTTAAATTTTGTTACAAACTCTAGTGGCTCTCCTAGGAGTGTAGTAATCTGGGGAATGGATCATACCATAGCAGAGATGTTAGCATTAATAAATGGTGAGAAGAGCATTACCTTCGTTTTTTTTGCATTCAATAGAAGTTTCTGGCTTAGCAGTTGCAACTGTAACTCATTAAACATCAAACACTTGTTAACCAGCCACTCACCCACCACCAGTGAAGTGTCTGAACTTCTGATTTTACCAAGAGCACCCCCTCCTCGTGCAAGTCCTTTTGTGTGTTTAACTGGTTAAACTCCTGCTGGAGATCCATGCATGCTGCTTCAGGGGTAGGTCTGTCAATGTAGAGTACCGTATCATCGGCAAATAGATGAGTGTTGGCAGATTGGATTCCTGCATCAATTCCATTAATATACAGTAAATCACAAATAATAGTGGACCCAGAACAGAGCCCCTCAAAAATGGTTTCAGTGGTGAGAATTCCCCTTCAGCTTTTACCTGCTGCTGGCATCCCATTAGGTATCTTGAGAACCATCTCAGGGAGGGGCGTCTGCACCAATATTATGGAGGGATACCAAAAGCAGGTCATGATTGACAGTATTGAAAGTCTTGCTCAGGTCCAGGAATACTGCGCACATGAAGTTCTTGGAGTCCAGAGCCCCCTGCCAGTCATTTGTCACCTTTGCAAGGGCCAAAGTTGTGCTGTGGCTTGGCCAAAATCCTGATTGCAGAGGGTTTAGCAGGTTTGCGGATTCTAAGTAGTTCTTAAATTGAGTACTTACTATTTTCACTAGCATCTTGAATAAGATAGGTAGTAAGGAGATTGACCTGCAGTTGTTGAGATCACTAGGGTCTCCAGATTTTCATAAGGGAATCACGTGGGTGGTTTTCCAAATGGGAGGGATTTCACTGTATAGGAGAGATAGATTGAAGAGGTGCGTGATTGGCATGACCAGAGCTTGGAGACTAATTTTAAGGAAAAATGGGTTGATGCAGTCTTCACCAGTGCTTTTCTTGGTGCCCAAGTATAGGAGTAGGTCTTCAACCTTCTTTAGAGTTTTCAGGTTGTAAGGAGAACACCATATCTGTGACCGGAGTTACTGTTTTTTTTTGTCCCAAGTTGGGAATGAAGGGTATTGGCGGGTGAGGTATCGAAGGCTAACCCTGCTGTAACAAAATGATTATTGAGCTGGTCGAGGATTAACTGTTTATCTGTGACCAAGATGCCACCCTTGGATATTTTTGCAGGTAAGGAGTTGGAGGACACATGACCTTCAATCTCCTCAAGAGTTTTCCAGAATTTAGCAGAACACCTGGAAGACGTGTCAAGTTCCACCCAACAATAACTAGACTTAGCCTCGCTGACCAATTTAGTACAGTGGTTTCTAGCTCTCCTAAATGAAGTCCAATTTGCCAGAAGCTTGGATTTCCGAGCATTTTTCCAAAGTAGGTCTCTATTAAGTAAGGCTGCCTTCAAATCTGCCGTGAACCACAGGCATGAGTTTTTTTTGTACGGTTTTTAACCATGGGTGCATGCTTTTCTAGGGCCCCAAGCACAATTTCTTGGAAAATATCATCTGCTGCATTTACTGTTTTTGCTAGATAGAAGTCCTGCCATTTTAAGGAGTTCTGCAGGTCAGATGTAAATGTACAGGAGTCAAAGTTACAGCGATTCCTTTTAATGGTAAATCTGGATGTAGAAGCTGTTTTTATGGCTGCTCTCACACAGGCAATAAAGCAGTGTCACTGAAGTCGGAGAAAAAAGCACCAACATGAGAGAATAGGTGAGGTTTATTAACTAGTATAAGGTCCAGCAGCATACTGTTATGCATGTTCTTTTTGTTAGGGCGAGTTACTTCTTTTGTAAGTTGGGATAGTCCAAAGGAGTCACAAAGATTTTTAAGTGGTTTGGAGGTACTGGAGTGTCAATCTATGTTAAGGTTACCCAATATGATAAATTCAGAGGCCATAGACCCTAATATAGTGTTTTAAATGGTCTAGTAACAGCAGTCCAGCTGATGGGGGGCCTGTAGCAACCTACGACACAAAAAGAGACAGATGGAGAGAGTTCGACCTTGAGAGTCAGGCTTTCGTATTCTTTAGGAATAAAGGTTGAGTTAACAACAGAGGCTGAAAACTTATCATGTACATAGATGGCAACCCCTCCACCTCTTGTTTGTCTATCAGTTCTGAAGATGGTATAGGATGAAATATTTACCTCAAAATCTGTGGTACTAGGTTTAAGCTAGGACTCAGAGACCACCTGGATGTCAGGCTTAGTATGAAACATCCAGGCCTGCACAGAAGCAAATTTCTTTAATAGGCTGCATGCATTGATGTGCATGAAACTCACAACTCTGATGTCAGCCAAGCCTGCCAGAGATGAGATGGCCACTGGGGGGACCAGGGTTTAGCCCGACTTTGCCAGATCACAATAACAAGAGTAGCAGGAGTTTTTTTATAGCCCCTAGAAGCAGTCTATGGGTTTTAACCCATTCCCATTTGCAAGGATTATCAAGTACGATGGGAGGATTGCTGAGGTGATAACCAAGGGAACATAACGCTGAATAGACCAGAAACCTAGCTGAATAGGGCAGGGAGAATTGGGGAGCCGAAGATGCCAATGGAGTCGGGTACTCTATACCTCCCTGACTGTGTTCCAGACCACCACGGTATTTGCACTAGGGACACCAATTGGGGTAACTGGGTTATCCAGAAACAGAATTTAGAGGAACTATGTGTACCTAAACAGTCCGCTGCAGCTTTGTGTTCGTACACACTGATATGGTGCTGCAGGTGAACATTACACATTTCAAGGGAACATATTAGGAGAAGACAGGGCAGCATATATCTGGCCATTATAATTTCAGCTGTATCCACTAGTTGATAGTGGCATATAATTCTGCCTAACTCAGTAGGCAGGAGCAGGAGATCAAGGATACTACTAATAGATAAAAATACCTGCAGCGAAGAAGGAATGTAAGGAAGCTGATAACACTAAACCAAGAGCCTGCAGCGTGGAGGGAGGTTAGCCTTGGAGGTATCACAGGTGTGTAGCTTGAAAGAAGGGGTATGCGCTTTTAACTAAAAGCACAACAGAGCAGCAAGAATAGATGTCCAATGTAGAGGTTCTGCCTAAGAAGTGGGAGGAGCCAACGTGTATTTAAGGTTGCCTAGGGAGGCGATGGGAGGGGGGTGAGCCAAAAAATTACTACAGATATACAGGCTTGCTCAGTGCAGACAAATAACGCAGACTTGCTCAGTGCAGACAAATAATGCAGGCTTGCTCAGTGCAGTAAAATTAGCTAATTGAGCAGTATAGTGACTCTGCAGTCACAACCGTCCGATGACTACAATTAATTAGCTGGATCACATACGTGCTGGCACTGCAGAGAAAGTAAAAATTACTCCTAAAGCAGGTAAAGAAAGCAAGCAGAAGAAAGCTTCTCTCTTTTTTTTTTTAATTTACAAAAGAGATCAGCCAGAATCCTCCTGAAAATAGAGCAGTGGCAGCCAGTCAGTGAGCAGCAGCCTGGCACTGAATTTTGAAAAGCCGTGCTGCTTCAGACCGTACCTTGCTGGGAGGGACTTCAGCTGTGGGAAGGTGAGGCGGGTGGTGGAAGTTGAGGAATGTTGCACCACCGTCTGAGCACACCCAATCAGGGGCTCAGGTCTCGGGGCACATCTGTGAGGGAAAAAGAGGAATGAAATTAGATTAGATATAAGCAGTAGATGGTGGGGGCGGGGGGACTGAAGGAACAGACAGAAAAACTGCAGGGGTCTAGAGACAGTATCTAAATCAGTGGGCTGAGTTCTCAAGAAAAGCTAGGTAGGTTAACAAAAGGATAAGAATAGAGTTGTGGCCAGGGCGTGTCTGTGCCAGACTCCAAGGGAGGTAGGGAAGAGGCATGGGTAAGATGAGAGAACAGCTGGAGAAAATGAGTAGGGAAAGTAAGGGAAATTAGCTCAAACTAGGTCTATGTAAGCAGTAATACTCGACAGGGTGGGTGCTATTGGGCAATACTGAACTGCCCAGGGGTGTAATGAGGCCCAACGCCGCAGGCAGAGGACCTTATAGCCTCTGGAAGGTCCGGTATTGTCCAATACTCCCCACCCTAGAGGGTATTATTGCGCTTGAAAAATGGGCAACTGCATTCTGTGTGTTTGGAAAAACAAGAAATATGTTTAGATGTTAAAATATTTAGTTGTTTAAGCTTTTTGGAATAAAATAGTTCCTCTGCAGCAACTGAGTGGTGCTTTTTTTCCTCTTAAACCTAAGGATGTTTTAGTGAACCTCCCAGAGTTAATGTCTTGACCCGTTGTCATGATTAGTTGCCCCACCCCACCCCACTTCACACACACACACACACACACACACACACACACTCAGTGGGCTTCACATTTTAAAGCCTTTTTTTTTTTTTTTTAACTTGTTTCCCTCTTGGTGCTGCTGCAGTGTGAAATGTGATGCCCCTGCTCTTACAGTCCTGTAAGTTTATGAAGCTCAGCACTGAAGGCAGAGAATGGCCAGTGCTGTCAGGAGTGTGAAGACAAGGGGAGCAACTGCCTCAAAGCCGATAGTACTGATGGCTTTTATGTTACACAGGTAGCCTGTGTGGAGCTGTGGGCACTGTGAGTGATAAATAGAAAAGCCGATCTGGCTGACAGCTTACACAGTCAGTAAGTATTTTTTTTTTGGCTTTTTTTTAAATAAATAAAAAAATGGCATGCTGCTGGCATTTGGGATGTTCGGCAAGTGAAGACTGTTAGTGCAGTACGGGGCAACTCACATTGAAGCCGATCTCAAGGACGGGTCTTACTTTGCTATTCTGATGGGAAGATTGGCTCAAGGAGCAGTGGCGGCACTTGTGACCTTTTCTGCCCAGGTATGGAGACGTGCTGCTGGCTCCATTGTTCTACTACATCGGCCGTTTTTTGGGAGAGTGCAGCATGTGGGTATCTATCTCAAAGTATAGGCAGTTTGTTGAGACTGCAAAACAGTGACTAGTGTATTTCTTTAACATTTTGTGAGTTTTTAGTGACTGTGTGACTGGATGGACACTCTACTGTACATTAATTGTCTTTTAGGGTGGCAGGTCGCAAATAACTCGCTAAGCAATTGGGGAAACAATGGTGGCTACAGAGATGCAAATTTGGGGTGCCCAATAGTATACCAAGTAAGGGGGCACCCCGAATTGGCACTCGTTTTCTAGCAGGCTCTATCAAGAAATACCCACCCACTAAACTTGTTGTCCTAGCCAATGAGAATGCTAGAATCTACTAGCCCATTTTCTGAAGTCCATAACAATAAACAGTTCTGTAAGAATACAAACTCCCTATAAACAAAAAAATACTACAGATATACAGGCATGCTCAGTGCAGACAAATAACGCAGACTTGCTCAGTGCAGTAAAATTAACTAATTGAGCAGTACAGTGACCCTGCAGTCACAGCCATCAGATTGCTACAATTAATTAGCTAGGATCACATACATGTTGGCACTGCAGAGAAAGTAAAAATTACTCCTAAAGCAGGTAAAGAAAGCGAGCAGAGGAAAGCTTCTCTTTTTTTTTTAATTTACAAAAGAGATCAGCCAGAATCCTTCTGAAAATAGAGCAGTGGATAGCCAATCAGTGAGCAGCAGCCTGGCGCTGAATTTTGAAAAGCCATGCTGCTTCAGACCGTACCTTGCTGGGAGAGACTTCAGCCATGGGAGGGTGAGGCGGGTGGCAGCAGTTGAGGAATGCCGCACTGCCGTCGGAGCACATCCGATCAGGGGCTCAGATCTCGGGGCACGTCTTGCTGGGAGGGACTTCAGCCATGGGAGGGTGAGGTGGGCGACAGCAGTTGAGGAATGCCGCACCGCCATTGGAGCACACCCAATCAGGGCCTCAGGTCTCAGGGCATGTCTTGCCAAAACAATACACTGGGGGTGTTAGACTACACTTGCCCAGATTTCCATTATCTGAATATTAAAAAACAAGGTTTATGTTCTCTTTGAAATTATGCTCCCTGGAGGCTGTGTTATTCCTTTGCTTAAATAACTCTGAGAAGTCCTCTCTATCATGTCCTGCACTCATTTGCAGGTTTCTATCAGGTCCCCCCTTTCCCCTCCTTTCTTCCAGCAAGTGTGCATTAAGACTACTCAGTCATTCTTGATAGGAATTGCCCTGCTGACTTGGATGATTCTTACTACTGAACAGTCCCTAACCTCTCCTTGTCTGTTTTCAGATATGGGTTCGAAATCTGCATGCAGTACTCCAGATGTGGTCAAACCACTGTTCTGTACAGTGACTATATTACCTCTTTATTGTGAATAGTGAAACCACGCCTGACACATCCCAACAGTTTATAAGCTTTCATGTATACTGTACTGCACAGGAAAGAGGCTTTCAAGCTGTTGTATATTTTAACCCCATGTCCCTTTCCTTCTTTGAAGATCTTCTCTGACCTTATTATAATATTCCATCTGTGAATTTGTGTTTCCAGTGTGTGCCCCTTTACATGTTTTGACAGTGAATTTTATTTGTCATATGTTAGGCCACTGCTTCAGCATCTCTGAATGGATGGATGGATGGATATTTTAAGGTACACAATGGAGAAAAGAAAGACACAGGACAGAATTGAAAGAAAAACAAAGGCCAGGGCCAATGTGGAGAGTGATGTAGAAAAGCTAATATCCTAAATAGCTACTTCATCTTAGTCTTTAGAAAGGAGGCAGAGGGCCTGTTGTCAGACAGTGGTGTACAGTTTAAGAGGTCTTTGGGGCACAGGACTGAGGTAGGGGAAATCATAGTAGAGTGAGTTTTGAAGTGTTTTAGGAGTCTGAAGATAAACAAATCACAAGGCTCTAATGCCTTAAACTCCAGGGTTCTTAAGGAAACTGATCAGGCTCTGGCAGAGCTGTTGGCAGACCTGTTTAACTTATCCTTGTACTCAGAGGTTGTGAGTGCCGACAGACTGGAGGCTGGCAGACATGGTTCTGCAACACAAGGGTGGGGATAGGAATGATCCTGGAAACTACAGGCCAGTAAGTCTTACCTCCACCATGGGCAAATTACTGGTTAGTTAAGTTAGTAGGTGTCAGTGTGGTTTAGTTGGTAGCACACCTGCCTCTGGCCAGAAGGTCATGGTTTCTAGTCGCACACCGGGATTGGGCTCATACCATCCGTAGTGTAACATAAGTGCAATACTAGGGAGGTGCTATATTGTGGGGTGTGCTGTCCTTCAAATGAGATGCTAATCTGAGGTCCCATCTGACCATCTCAGCTACCATCCAGGTGGGTGTCCAGGAGAAAGTAAAACTACTCGAGTCACTTCTCATAACAGTACAGGATTTTCCTTGGTGTCTTGGCCAACATTCCCCTTCCCATAAAACTGATTCATGCACTTGTCCACAGCTGTGTGTGGCTGTTGCTGAGCAAAATGGCTGCCACTACATGTTTATAGTCACTTTACTACCAGTTTCTCATTGCTCTTAAGGCATTCTAAATTTCTTTGACGGCATGACAAAGGATTTAGATCAGGTTGGAGTGGTGAACGTGGCTTGTAGGGTTCTTAGAACCCAGTGAAGTTTTGAGTTCTAGTTCTATTCTAGAAGTTTTGAAACACTCTAGGGTTCTAATCTTTTTTAGAACTTTTTAGAACTCAAACCCTATTTTTGTGCTGCTAATACTAAAGATAATATAGAGGATAATGTATGGTCCTCTATCGGTAACCAGTCAGTTAACTGTCAAGAGGTTTCCAGGGCGACCGTGTAAACCTCGAGAGCGAAGCTCGAGAGGTTTACGTCGCCATCGCAACCTCGACGGTTAACAATATTGACCGCCGTTTAAAGAGGGACCATACATTATTTTTATAGTGTATGGTCCTAATGAAAAGGCTGCTTACTTTTACTAACTAGTCACCGCCGGCCAGCTGCTCAGTCCTTCCTAACCACTGCTGTTCATCGTCGGTTCCCCGCTGAAAAAGCGCGCACATGCGCAGACCAATCGCTGTTGTTAACCTATCGATGTGATGTAGCATCGATAGGTTAACAACATGTCTATGTCACATTGATAGGTTAATAACCTTAGGAAATGATGATTTCCTAAGGTTAACAGCGTTCTACCATACATTATAATGAAATACATGTCATGAAACAGAGGACAAAGAAGAAACACAATCCGTTCAATATAAGGGAAGAGAGAGAGAGAGAGATGATCATGTCTGACTTTGATATGGATATAGCTAGGTTTATCTGTGGTATCTTGTTTGCTAAAGCCAGCAAGTTACAGGTGCTAACAGGGCCACCCACCCAGCCACCCGTACGTTAAATGTTTTCCTGCTGCAGCTGCATTAGATTTTCTGAGTGAAAAAAAACAAACAATAAATAGTACATTTATTTGCTCAGTTATATCCTCATCATCACGGAGTATGAAAACAATTAACTGATATTAGCTAACCTCAGCTACTTGTTGCTGTTGCTTTTAAATAAGCAACTCAAAAGATGCTATGAACGTTGTATAATAAAGTCAAGGTACTGCAGCTGCAGCATGTGAAACTGGTGCACATATTGTGTTCAGAAGTGCAGTCAGGCAAGGCATTTAAATTAAAAAAGCACACCAATCATTCCTGTTGGCAAATTGCAATAATACATACGACTTTCTAAGATAATGCATCAGCTGCTATGTGAGTAAAATAAATTCTTCATGTATAAATAAAAAAGTGGTTTCCTCACCACCCAATATTGCAAGGAACATGTAATGTAGCTGCAGCAAATGGCATGTGATGTTTAAGGGACAGTGCCAACCCCATTAGGCCTCAAATTGTCCCTATTTAAAAAAAAAAAACACTTTATGATTGATCAAATTCTGCAAAGGTTGTAGATGTAGCTGGTTGTTTGATTCTGATTCCTTTTCTACACACCAAATATGCTGGGACAAGTGAAATACTTTTGGGGAACTCTGCTTTATATTTTTTCACCTAGAGATGTTGGGGGTGTGTCATTGCTGAACCCATTGCAGTTCAGAATAGCAGGGACTCGGCAGTTTATACCAATGACCATGCACTATGGTTGTGACGCAGCTCTCTGCTTGGTGGGCTAAAACTTTATGTACTTCAAAGGACCAGAGTCGCTCCAATCAGAGGAGACTTCAGTCCTTTGATTTGCATGAAGCCGCATCAGCAAACAGCTGAACAGCTTTCCACATCAGGAGCCTGTCAGCCAGGGATCCTGTCAGTTTTTGCTGACTATTTTTAAAGTGCTAAAATATTTTGCCTTTTGCCATCTAAATGTGTACTAATGGCATATATTGGCAATCAGTGACAATAATAATAGCAAGGAAGTATTTTTTTTATTAATTTATACTAAATGTCCTGATATTAACTCAAGCAGTCCGCTCCTCCTGCATGTCCCCAAACAAATACGGCACCAGAATGCCAGAAAACTGGTTTATGAGTAAGTTTTTTTTTCCAAGGCATATAGTTTTAAAGCAAATAAGCAAACTAAACTGAGCTGGTCAGTGTTAGCTATTTTTTTAAATGATCTCTATTTGACATTAAAATTTGTCTTTGAAAAGTAAAGTCATGACTCGGGGCATGCGCATCAGCACTGGCGCTAATGCACATGTCTGGAGTCACAGCTCTACTTTTCAAAGTCAAGTTTTATTATCAGATAGCTCTCATTTTAAACAAGTAATGTTGACCAGTTCAGTGTAGATCATAGATTTTGTTTGCATTAAAACTGCATGCCTTGAAAAAATCTGAGCTTGCTTAAGAATGAGTTTTCTGGTGCTTTGGTAGAGCTCCCCTTGATTTGGGGAGCACAGGAGGAGTGGACTGTGTGAGTTAAGCTTGGGATGCTCATATACATTTTTGATAAAACTACTTCCTTGATATTATGATTATGTCACTGATTGCCCTTATATGTACATTTAGATAGCAAGAGGAACAAGTTTTAGTACTTTAAAAAAATGGTCAGCAAATGCTGACAGTGTCCCTTTAAACCCCGTAAAAATGAAAACAGTCAATTGACATCTGTTGCAGCTATCACCATAACTGCCACCCCCCCCAAGCCCAACCCATGTTATTAAGGCATGGGGGTACCTAATCCTCCATGCCAGCTGCTACTCCCTGCCCATTTTAATTATGCAGCACTGGGGAGCCCACCCTTGGTGCTGCCAAATATAACACTGATACTGGGGGTGCCCAATACCCCAGTGTCGCCATCTGTAATAATACTGTCCCTCATCATTTGCTTTAAATTTGTAAGAAAGAAAACCATCCATCAATATCTGTTATGTTGTTAGTCCCCCCACTCGGCCCTCCCACACAGCACCCACTGCCACCCCAAGCCCTTACTTACCCACCGGAGGTTCAATGTCGTAATCTTCTCTGGACCACAGCCATGTCTTCACTCTTCAAAGCCAGACCTCAAACTGAGGAAATCAGGAGCAACCCTTGTACTGTGTTACATTGGTTTCCAGGGCTGTGCTCCAGTCGGTGCACACAGTCTGCATAAGCAAACGTGGAAGTCAGGAGAAGAACGCTGCAGTGATCCTTCAAGCATGGAGGAGCCAAGAACAAGTAGCAAGACAGCCCCCAAGGTGGTACCATTCAGTTTTGCTAACACACTTTTTGCACTCACTGAGGAAATGGATAATTTTCTCACTATGTCCACTAAAAGCACGAGAGGAGTTACGGGGGAACTGGGAAATTGTTCAAGTAATAACAGAATCCCTTACAATTAAAAAAAGCTTTTCAGAGCTATGAGAGGCTTGCTCTCAAAGCAAGAAGGCTATTTTGTCATCAAAAAACAATGCAAGTAAAACAATGCAGGCATACCTGGATATCCAAAGAGTACCAAAGGGTTTGAGAGTATTTAAGAATCCTGCTATCGGAAAATACACAACAGTGTTCATGCAGGAATGGAGAGAGGAACTACACACATGTTCCCTTTGGCTAATTGGCTGAACAGTAAGGGATTCCAAACACCCTCAGGATGAGCTGACATCTGAATTAAAGGAGAAAGACAAAACATATCAGCAATTTGTAGGTTCCCCAGACTCTGAACACCATAAAAAATGTCATGGATTCAACTGAAAAATGTGACATTAGAGCAAAAGCCAGAAAACTACAAAAAATTTCTCAGAGACCAACAAGATTACCTAAATAGCAGAGTGTGGGATTGGGCAAAACATCCCAAATCAATACTGAAGAAAAATAAAAATTGTGACACTCATAAGGGAGAGGATAGTTCAATGGACTCTGACTCCACATTTTTTTTAGAGGAGGAAGAGGGGTCACCCAACCCTCACCCCCATTACCACCACCACCACCACCCTACCCACCGATGCCCTCCCAGTCCAACCACGCAGAAGCTTCAGGAATGTATCACAGTTCACAAGAGGAGGACAAGGAGGGGACGTAGGTACGAGGGGACGAGGGTTCAGCAACTACAGGGGGAGACAGAAACAAGTGAGGTTTCAACAGGACTATTTAATGGTCCAAATGAAGAAATGACTACTGCTGAAAATGGACAATGCCATTAATTTATCTGGGACTGAACTCACTACTATTGAGAGACAAGCTTTGAATAAGGGGCTATGTTTTGTGCCCTCAATGGGGGTAAATAAATTTGAAACATATTTGGATTTTAACAGATTTGTACACCTGTTAAATTTAAAGTGCTTTTTTTCATTCATGAGATGACACACAGGACCCTAATTCCCAACAATCAACAGAGCCCTGGAATTTCCAGAGACACCACTATTGTCTAGATGCTTCACATTTTTACCTCCCATGAACTCTACTGTATTAACTTTTTTAAGGCATGTGAATATGATTTAAAAAATTATTGCAGTACTGCTAATAAAGTTCAATATAATAACATGTCTAAAGCAGAGAGGAAAGCTTTAAATGGCTTTTCTGATAACCCAGAACTTATTATAAAAGCTGTGGACAAGGGAGGAAATATGGTCGTGATGAATACTTGTGACTATATTAGGGAGGTAGAAAGGCAGCTGAGAGATGAAAAAGTGTACAAACCACTATCAAGTGATTTACCACCACAGTATAAAAACGTGGTAGATAGATTGATTCAAAAGGCTGTTGGGAGTGGATGGGTTGATGACAAGGAAAGGGATTTTTTGAGTGTGCTGCACCCTCTGCGACCTGTTTCATGTTTTGCCCAAAATTCATAAAACCTTAGTGCACCCCTGGCAGACTCATTATTTCTGAACAGGGGTCACTTACGGAACCCCTGTCTCAGTATATAGATTGCCAGATAAAACCGCTGGTGATGAGACTTAGGTTATATCCCCAGGACACCAAAGATAGCATTAATCTGGTTGAAGACATGCATGTAGGGGAAGGGAGTATTCTGGTCACACTGGTTGTGGAGAGTTTATACACAAACATTAAAACTTAGACTTTGAAGGCAGATAAGACCTGCTTGGCCCATCCAGTCTGCCCATTTCCCTACCTATTATATAAACTGCAGATCCTAGTTAACCAAAAACCTGCTTCCTCCCACCCCCCCCACTAGAATCTCTTTATGTCTGTCCCATGCATTCTTGAATTCCTCCACTGTTTTTGACCCCACTACCTCCTCAGGAAGGCCATTCAATGTGTCTACTACCCTCTCTGTGAAAAAATCTTCCCCACATTGGCCCTGAGCCATCCCTCCCTCTATCTACAAATTGTGCCCCCTTGTTCTTGCACATCTCATTTTCTGAAAAATGCTACCCTCTTGGACTCTGATTCCCTTGAGGTACTTGAAAGTTTCTATCATGTCCCCCCCCCCCTTTCCTCGAGGGTATACATATTAAGCTCCTTTAGTCTCTCTTCGTATGACTTCTGGTGCAGACCCTGCACCATTCTAGTTGCCCTCCTCTGGACCACCTTCATCTTGTCTATGTCCTTGTGGAGATGGGATCTCTAGAACTGCACGCAGTACTCCAGATGGGGTTTTACCAACTGTCTGTACAGAGGGATAACAACTTCCTGTTTTCTACTAGTGATGCCTCTCCCTATGCATCTCAGTACCCCCCGGCTCTCCTTACTGCCTTCTCACATTGCTTGTCTACCTTTAAGTCATCTGATATGACTACCCCCAAGTCCCTTTCTATTTTTGTTGTTGTTAGTACCCCCCCCATTGTGTACTGTTCCCCTGTGTTTTTGTTTCCCAGGTGCATTTCTTTGCACTTCTTTGCATTGAATTTAAGCTGCCATACATTTGACCATTCCTCTAACCTTGCCAAATCCATTCTCATCCTTTCCACCCCCCCTTGTGTATCAACCCTGTTGCAGATTTTTATGTTGTCTGCAAAGAGGCATACTTTTTCTTCCTGCAGGAAATGCTCAGGGGCTGTTACTGCAAAGGAACTTTCCACATTCCTTTGCACTAAGAGACCTTGAGTATTTCCTGCAGGACAGAATGGGCACTAGTCATCCACCCACCTAATTTCTTCTTGCTATATCCAAGGTAGTACTAGAAAGTAATGTTTTTAAATGCATGGGTACCTACTACATATAAATCAGTGTACTGTCATGGGGGCTAGCTTCGCCCTGAATTATGCAAATTTGACCATGGGATATTGGGAGGGCTTGGTCATTTATGCAGATACTAGTCCATTTAAAACAAACTTGAGTTCTGGAGGCACTGTATTGATGATTGCATTATGGTGTGGCGGTGGCCAGTAAAGGAAGTGCATAAGTTTAAGGGTTATCTGGAATCACATAGAACTGGTTTTAAATTTGCTATGAATTACAGCTAGGAAAAAATCCAATTTCTTGACTTGTGCATAACCAAGACAGGGAATGGTAGTTTAAAACTTCTTTGTATAAAAAAAAAACACTGACAGAAATACCCTCTTACAGGCTAGCAGCTGCCACCCCGCCACACCTTAGTGAATATTCCAAAGGTCAGTTCATGAGGATGAAAAGAAACAGTACAGAAAATGAGGATTATGTAAAAGTAGCAGATGGGTTGGAAAAACATCTTATGGAGAGAGGTTATGGTAGAGATGTTATCGAAAAAGCCAGAGCAGAAGTGGACAGTGTACCCAGGGAATCACTGCTGCAACTGAATAGTGCCTCTAATGGAACAGCTAATAGAATTAATTTTGTAACAACATTTTCTACTGATGCTAGGATGGTTACGAGTATTATTAATAAAAACTGGGATATCCTAAGGACAGAAAGAAAACTTAGAGATGTTGCAATTGATTTATTTACATCACCTACTGGAGGGCACGAAACACAAGGGATTCAGTGGTACACCGTGTCCAGGCAAGAAGAAACAAGGGGGGTGTCCCTCCACCTAACCCAGGACGCAAACTTTGTAACCACTGCAAATATTGTAATGTGGTAACAAATTCTAAAATGTTTTTAAGTCCCAGGGACAGTAGGGAATATAAAACCACTAATCTCTTTACTTGTGATACCCACAATGTGAACTATCTAGCGAAGATCGGGTTGGGGAACATATGAGGGCCATTTTGAACAACAGTGATAAATATGCTTTAGCATTACATGTAAATAAGTCGGGTAGAGGGAAGGCACCCCCCCCACACACACACACACACTTATTCAGTGCAATGCTGTGACTAAGCAACGACAACAACAATGACTTATCAGATTCAGTCACCGGAACTTTTTGATTTTGCCAACCCAGATGACTTTCCAAAATGGCTCAGATGCTTCAAAAGGTTTCATATAGCCAGTAGCCTAGCAGAGTCAGCAGCATGGAATCAGGTAAACACCCAGATATACTGCATGAGGTGAAAGCAGATGACATCCTTAAAGGGAAGATGTTAGCAGACAGTCTGGGAAAATTAAGTGCATATTTCACAGGTCGCAGAGCTATTATCTGTGAAAGGGCCAAATTTAACATACACAGGCAGGAAATAGGGGGACCCGTCAATGAGTTACTTACTGCATTGTACGACCTAGCTGAGCACTGTGAGACAAATGAGAGGAACTGATCCAGGAATGGAGTGTCATGGGGCTCTGAGATAGCAGATTGGCCGAACACATGCAACCTGACAACAAACTCACTTTAGAGAAGGCTGTCACAATGGTCCAGCAGCTGTCACAATGGCCCAACAGCTGTCACAATGGCCCAGCAGCTGTCACAATGGCCCAACAGCTGTCACAATGGCCCAACAGCTGTCACAATGGCCCAACAAAGTGAGGCCATATGAAAACAACAGTCAGACCTCCAGCCAGGAGCAGTCTAGGTGCAAAACAAAGCACCCTACAAGTGGACTCCACGTAAGGCAGACATTTTTTCATTGGTTGGAGTCTGAAGAAATCCAAATGTAGCTCAAAAGGTGATGCAGGACCAGTGGAGCAGAGGGACAAGCCACAAGAGAAAGGACATGCAGAAGCCATGCGGGCCATCACACCCAAGAGCTCATTGTCCAGCAAATGATGATACTTGCCATGCATACCACAAGAGAGGCCATTACAAGAATGTCAGTCAAACACAACAGTGCACAAAGTCCAAGAAGTGCTAGAGTATGACACAGAGTAGTCTTTTTTTTTAAATCAGTTCAGGGCCAAGGAATTAGTTGGAAAACAACAGTTCTCATCAACAAGATGCCAACAGAGTTCAAGACAGACGCAGGTACAGACATCACAACCATGCCAGAAGCCACAAGGAACTGTGGGGCAAACACTGCATACCTTTGCAGATCACAAGTAAAGTCCAGATGGGGCCCGGTAGATACACCCTGGATATGTGCAGAGTGTTCACTGCCACTGTAACTAAAGGCAAAAATGCAAGTTGAGAGAACATCTATGTTGCACAGAACCGTCATAACCCATTGCAAGGCAGACAAGCAATTAAGAAACTTCATCTTCTTGTAGACTCAATAGTGTTGAACAAAGCAGGTGGAGTTCCCAACATTATTCAATGACCAAGGAGAACTCAAAGAAGAGTAACTTATTCAGCTTACACCAGGAGCCACACCATCTTCACTGACAGCATCCAGGAGAATCCTATTTCTGCTAATGTCCAAGATGAATGTGGAATTTTCCAGTATGGAGAATCTGAGCATGATCATGAAGATCGAGGGACCCACAGACTGGTGTGCTGGAATGGTAATGGTTTCAATGCCGGATCATGCCATAAGGATCTGTGTTGACCTAACCAAGCTGAACAAGTCAGTCAGAAAGGAGAAATTCATCCTTCCTTTAGTGTAGCAGGTGCTAGGGATGCTGACAGAAGCAATTCTCTTCACCAAGCTTGATGCCATTGCAGGTTTTTGGGCATCAGAGAAACTGACCACCTTCAATATGCCCTTTGGACACTATTGCTTTCAAAGATTGCCTTTTGGTATCTCATCCATCCCTGAGCATTTCCAACACAGAATGTGTCAAGTCCTAGAAGGCTTGGAGGGGGTTGTCTGCCACATAGATGATATGCTTGTCTTCGGTCCTACCAGAGAGAAGCACGACTAGAGAATCTATGCAGCTCTAAGAAAGGTCCAGAGTGCAGGGCTCACACTGAATGCCAAGAAATGTGAGTTTGGGAAAACCAGAATTTGGTTCCTGGGATGTATCATCTCAAACAGAGGTGTACAACCTGACCCAGAGAAGCTGAAAATCATACTGAGGATGATGAGTCCCACAAATGTGTCTGAAGTTCGAGGTTTCCTGGAAATGGTCAATCACCTGGGGAAGTTGATACTCACCTTATCAGAGAAAACAAAAGCTTTATGAGAACTTTTTTCACGAGCAAACCAGTGGGTTTGGGGTCCAGCTCAAGAGCAATGATTTATAGCTCTCTAAGCAGAACTCATGACACCGCCTACCCTAGCCTTGTTCAAACCCAACAAAGAAACAAAAAGTTACTGCAGATCTCTCTTCGACCTGAAAAGTCAGGAATTCCTCACAGTTGTGGACCATCATTCGAGGTACATTGAAGTTGTTCATCTGAACATTACCACTGCAAGTCATGCTATCGGACACTAAAAACCAATATTCTCTCACCATGGGGTGCCCGAGACTCTAGTATTGGATAACCATCCACAGTTCAATTTTGCAGCCTTTCTCGATTTTGCAAAAGATTACATCTTTGTACATCTCACAAGCAATCCAAGATATCCACAAGGAAATGGAGACGCGGAAAGAGTAGTACAAACAGTAAAGAGACTTCTTAAGAAAGCTAATGATCCATTCAAAGCCTTACTGGCCTACCAAGCCACACCACTTGCCAACGGCTACAGTTTGGCAAAAATACTGATGGGCCAAAAACAGAGAACAACCGTACCTATTTTGCCATCTCTTTTAAATCCAAATCTTCCAGACCAAGGAAAAATCCAAGGCCAAGAGCAAGTTTCAAATGCAAACAGTCATACGACTTAAGACACAGAGCTCGTACTTTGCCACAGCTTCAGCCTGGACCACGAGTCTGGAAACCAGACTCAAAGATTTCAGCACAGGTTACAGAGCAGCTGTCACCTGATTCCTATCTTCTGCAGTGTCCACAGGGACAGCTGAGATGCAACAGGCACCACTTTGTTCAACTTCACTCTGGAGAAGGAGAAGAACAGGGATCGGAAGATGGATTGTCACCGCCTCTAGGAGATCCACCAGATGATCTACCAGAAAGGGTACAACTGTACTACAAGAAAATCCTGTACCATTACTGAGACCACAGCAGAGGCTGTTGAAAGACAGGTCAGTCGCAGAGCAAGCAGCCATGAGACGCAGTATCATGACCCGATAGGGTTGGGTGTTGGCCTACCCTCAAAGACTAGTCTTGTAAATAAAAAGGACTGAATATGTTAAAATAATTTCATGGCAAGTGACCCAGAGGCAGAATAATCCTCCCACTGAGCCAGAAGTGTTCAGGCTGTCTACCCTGACCTTCCTTGATAGGCAATGGTAGCAATAACAGAAAAGTTTAAAAAGTGCACCACTAAGTTGTTAGTATAAGACTGCTCAAAGTTCTGTAAACATGTGTATCTATCCCGAAACGGGAAATGTGGTGATAGGTGGCACCGTAACTTAACCAGCATGTCTAGTTTACTATTTGTCCTCTGGGAGGAACAACCCAGAGGAACTTCCTGTAAATAAAAGAGTTGCCATCTTACCTTCAACTTGTGTGCAGCATGGTTATTAAAAGCACACATGACAGAGGACAGGGACCAAATTTGGATCAGACAGATGAGTGGGAGGTTGCCCCGATAGCTCCTGCCTGATCCTACAGGAGAAGAAGTGAGCTCCTTTGAACTAGGAGTTAAGCACCTGCCGTCAGGCCAAAGGAAACAGTCATGGGAAGTGAAGCCACATTGTCCGTTGAATGCAGACTTTGATTCCCAACTGCCTGGAGGCCACCTCATCAGCACTGTGTGATGCCCTTGTCTGGTGCCTCATCTTCCCCAGGTCCTTGGCAGAAGGACTCTGAGTGAGGCATGGCAGGTAGGAGCTAATCTAATTGTGACCACAAACACTTGTTGTAAGCTGCATGATGTGCAGCAATGCACATCATGGTGTGAACTGAGGTAAACACCCTCCTGCTGAGACATCTGCCTGAGCAGAGTCAGCTTCATGAGGTCAGTCATGCACCAAGTGATGAGGCACTTGTCAGGGTCTGAATTACCTCAGTCCCAGAGGTGGGATGAGGCACTTAGCTGCAGAGTCCGCGGGTGTACAATACCATTGTTGGACATCCCTTGGGATTGGAAGGAGTGCGAAGGAACATCTCCAAAATGTCTTTGAACATTCTTCAAGAGCTGTGGACCACAGAGGGATGACACAGGTGGCATCGCTGAAGGCTCCAAGGAGTCACATCTGGAAGGACAATGTATTGTGGGTGGCAATAATGCCAATGTCCAGCACCTGCAACATGTCCACCAGAAATCTTTGGTACAGAGTATACGCAGAGGCCGAGGACATGTGAAGGAGGATTCCATGCTCTCAGAAGAGAACGCTGATGGAGAGGAGGTGCTGGACATGGAAGTGGGCAGTGCTAGAGGGTTGGGTTGGGTTGGATCTGGACCTGGTTGCCATGCCTATGGTATAGGTACAAGGCACCGGCTGCATTTCCATGCTGCCTCTAGGTGATTGGCCCCTAGAGAGCCCATGATCCCTGGAAATTCAGGCAGAGGTGATATAGACCCAGGAGGAAAGCAGAAGCTAGAAGCTAGAGGCTCCGGAGCCTAAACCTTGGAAGTGGGGATGCTCAGAAGACCTTGCCTGAGAGGAGGATCTGGCAAGACCATCCGAACAAGGTCAACCTACAAAAGAGGAATGACCCAGTTGGGGCTCCTGGGGGATTCCCCAGGGGAGGAGAGCGGAGCCATACAATCCCCTCAGGGCAACTCCAGTCCTCACCGGTGACATGCTCAGCACATAGGTCTGGGGAGAACTCCACCTTTTGGCTACCATATGACCCCTAGCTGGTACTGTCTCTGTTAGTACTATCTCTGGCACCAGGTTCAAGGCTGACAACTGGCCAGGAGATTGGTTCCCCCCCATCCTAAGTGCCAGGCCTGGCCCAACGCCAGGTCTGTCTCAGGGCTGATGTCAGGTCCAACACCATGTTCAACATCAGGTCCGACAACTGGCCTAACACCAGGTCTGACACCAGGCCTGATGTCTGGCCCAATGTCAGATCTGATGTTGGGTCTGGGGCCATGCACACTGCTGGCACCATGAGGCATATGGAACCAGCCAAGTGTCATGGATGGCACCGGAACTAAGGACAGCCCCAGGGGCAACGGTCTCAGGCATCATGGCTAGTGTTGAGCCCCAGACCAACACCATGGCTGATGTTGCACCTGTTGCCGGTGGACTTTGTCTTCCCTCTCCACTGTGCCATGAGGACTACCAAGGGGAAAGGACCACCACCACCTGGCCAGCTAATGCCACACAGCTCCAGTGTCAGTCCAGTTCAGTGTCAGTCCATCTCCTGACACCAGGAATGGTGTAAGGAGAGAATCCAATATCACGGCCAGTGCCACCTCACTCACTGGCACTGTGAATGGTGCCAGAAGCCAGGCAGCACCAAGTTGCAACACTAAGGTGCCCACTAGGGAAAACCAAGCATGTAGCATGGGCCTTAACACCAGGGATAAGGACCTGACATCACGGCTGTTGTCATCCCATTTAAAAT
The DNA here is from genome assembly GCA_016271365.2 of Neoceratodus forsteri. NCBI lineage: Eukaryota > Metazoa > Chordata > Ceratodontiformes > Ceratodontidae > Neoceratodus > Neoceratodus forsteri. The sequence continues at coordinate 898,113,425 of CM057455.1, forward strand.
ACAAGCACTGAAAATGGCACCAGGAGCTGGGGCAGCACTGGGCCACAACATCAAGGTGTCCACCAGGGAAGATAGAGCATATAGCATTGGTCTCACCACCAGAAACGGGGATCTGACATCACATCTGACACCCCCCTGCTCACCTACAGTGTGAAGGGTACCAGCAGCTGGGGCAGCACCAGGCCGTGACTACGTGGTGTCCGCCACTGAAGGCTGAGCATAAAGCTTTGGCCTCACCACTGGGGATGTCTGCTGTACAGGACAGACAGATGGCAGGGTTCGTAGCCAGCTGCCCAGAAGGAGCTGGTTATCCACCACTAATGCCTGGGTGGGGCGAGGTCAAAGAGGATCCTGTGCTTCCTCGACACCAGAGGTACCAGGAAGGGACATAATTCAAACCAATGGAAAGCTCACACTCTCTGGTGTGAGATGGTGTAGACCAGCATGGGTGCTAGCCTCTATGACAACAACTGCACAAACAGAATGTGCTGTTGCAATAACAGACACAATGGTCGCAGGATAAATATTGCCAAAATTAGAAAGGTATTTTATTATGGTGACATACAAACATGACTTATTGCAGAACTACACAGATGACCCAACACTTTGATCATTCATCAGGGGGTCTAATGAGCAAAATGCCGGGGCAACTGTTTGGTCCTGCAATAATTTGTGTTTGTTTTTACCACAATAAAATACCTTGCTAATTTTGGCAATATCTATCTCGCAACTAGTGTATCTGTTATTCCGACAGCACTTATAGAGTGTATACCTTCTGTTTGTTTGCACTAGGAAGGGACCCAGGGGAAAGGCCCAAAGACCATACTTGGCCGAGCCAAGGCAGATTCAGCACAGTTGATGCTGGTCCATCACATAATGGGAGGCTGCCAGACTTTCTTTGTCTTCTTAGCCCCCTTATCTTCTTTCAGGTTTCAGCATCACTTAGATGAAAAATAACAAAGGAAGAAGGCACTGGAAATAAAAAAAAAAATGAGGTATGAGGGTGTCATCAGTAGCCAACGCCAGTTCCCTCCCTGTAGAAAAAATGCTCCCGTGGGGTCCTAGTGCCCTAGAACTATAAGTATGAATCAATGGTGAAGACTGATTCTTGGAAGATATAAGCTTTCACAGTCTAGTATGCTTTCCTGGTCAAAACTTACAGATACGAAATGACAGATGAATAGTCTTTATCATCAGAGTGCAAGTCAAAAACACCTACAGAATTTATTCAAAGATCATTAAAGATGGAACAGTATGAGGCAATAAACCAGTATTTGAGAAACAGCTTTAACTGACAGTACTGGCTTGCACGTTCTATGCAGTTCTCCTTTAAGAAGGCTTTAATTTGGGGACTGCATGTCCCAGAATCCTGGTAGGGCAGCTTTCCCTGCCCTCTGTGGCCATGTGAGGCAGTCTTGCCAACTCTTTGGACTGCTGTTGTGGATTCATTGTTCCCTTCCTGCAGTTCTGTAGGGTCAGAGATAAACAAACAGGGCAGCACCCATGCCTTATGAGCATGTGTCATTTCTAAAAGCTTCCAACTGTTTCTATAGTTGCCTGATCTCAGATGCTGGTACAGGGGACCAGGTGGCAGAGATGAGTGGTCTCAAGTACTATTGGTGCAATCAGCTTTGATGTGTAGTTCAGGCAGCTGCGCAGCTCCCTTGCTGCATTCTGGCAGGAAACCAGATTTGCCCATGTCCTCTGGTTTGCTCCCTGACTATGTGCTGCAGTCCTTGAGGCTGGGACAGAAGATTAGAATAGCCAGAGATGGTAGCAGTAGCAGCTCTGGATGAGAGCTCATTAAGTAAGCCCCTGATTGGGAGAGGGGTTATATACATTTTCTAGTGGTGTAATTTACTGGGGAGGATGGAAATGTTTTGGAATAATGCTAGGGCTTCATTATGTACCCCATTTTGCCTACAGAGGGGAGGACAGGGTACATGTGTAGTTACTGTGAGTTGGTCACTGCTGATCTGGAAGTCTAGCTGGCCATGCCATGGGTGCACAGGAAAAAGGGATGGTGACTTGGGGGGAGTTGGGGGCAGGGTGGGCATTCTAGTGTTCAGGACACTGGGAAGCACACCTTGTACACTGCCTGTGCTGTGCAATGTACACTCCGTTGCCCATGAAGAGCTGTGGAGATACATCTGGGACCACTGTGGGGTGGGTGACACTCTCGGGAGGTACATTGCTAGGCTTGAGTGGCAGATGGAAGCACCATGTTGGGCTCAGAAATGTGAACAGGCAGCTGAGAAGAATAGGGAGTGGAGGCTGGGGACTTGAGCACTAGGTCTGAGGTCTGGTTAACAGGGAAAAGTAGGGTAGGGAGGAGGGTGGCTGGAACTGCGATTTCTAGTGAAAGGGATGGGGTTCAAAGTAGAAAAGGTAAGCAGCAGGCATCATGGGGGAGCAGGCACCAGTGGATACCAGCAACAGGTATCAGCTTCTGGCTCTCCAGATTGGGGGGACAGGTTACTGTAGCTAGTGGTGGCAGTCCTTCCTTCACCTTTCCTTCTCCTTCATTGGCAGGTTGAATGTCTTGGTGCCAGGACCAAGACTCTTGACAAAGCACCCAGTGAAACCGGTTGGGTTGCCAGCTCAGTGGTTCTTTGTATACCACCACCATCTGAAACGGTATGACTGCCATTTATGTGCACTAGTTGCACTTTGTTTTGCACTTTAAGCACTGTGGAGCACAAAATTTGGTGCTTTATAGCAGTTCCTGTTTCTTGGTGCCAGTTTTTTCTGTTCTTGGTTTTGGATTTTACCTGGCATGAGCAGTCTACGAACAGTGGCTTTTTTGATTTCTACTTACTATATAATGCAGAGAATGCTTAAACAGCAGAAAGCCATCCACCAGTATGCAGTCCAACATGGCACTTGGAAAGGAGACATGATTATCAGCCCCAGTCAGTGGAGAATGGGTGTTGTGTCATTAAACCCTGTGAGGAGGCTACCCGAGTGGTAAGTGTCAATGATGCTGGGCTAAGCCAGATACTACCCCTAATTTAATTCATTAAGCTTAGACTGGAGTATCTCAAGTCATAGTTTGTTGACAACGATGACGTCAATGTTCTGTCACTTGTGGAAAAATATTAAACATCTTCCTGCATGACCAGCACTTTATAAACATGTACAGAACTAAACATTACATTTTGCCCGCACTTTTGGATCCTCAGTTTAAGGGCACTGTTTAAGCATTCTTCCAGCCAAATGACTTCAAGGACCTTGAATATTATTGAGTACTGTTAACTGAGAAAATGTCATCACGTATAGCTGAGGTAAGTACTAAATTATTAGTGCCGCTATGGCCACATTTGGAATCTGCACAAAATCTGGTAGAGAGGGAAGGAGGGAACACAGTCTTCCACCACTGCTGCTACTGTTACCAGTACTGATGCTTTTGGCCACCGAACACCAACCAGAACTGCTGCTACTATCAGTGAGACTGCAGCTACCCCACAAGAAGATAAACCTCCGTGATACATGCTGTCAGAGTTTGGGCTGATAAAGATAAATGGAGAAGCTCATTCAACTATTGGGATGCCAGAAGTCCCTGCTACAAAAATGGTGAAGTATATGGAGGAGACTGTGCTTGTACCTCAATCCAAATGATAAACCACTACTGTACTGGCATCAGAAGAAATCATAATGGCCTTTTTTAACTGAGATTGTCATGGTATACCTCAGTTGCCCATCCTGCAATACGTATTCAGAGAGAATTTTCAGTGCTGCTGGAACAATAGTATATGACAGAAGAACATGCCTTTCTCCAAAAATGTGTGGAGAGGCTCACTTTTCTAAAAATGAACCTGTCCAAATTTAAAAACGTGTACTGTCCAAAATGTATGCAGACTGACAGCACCCAGATGGCATGTCGCACAGATGATGATGACAAGGGAGTCTGCTGCCACTAGCCTTTCCTTTTGTCTTTCCTCCACTGGTTAGGTCCTCTTGTCACCTCCTCCTGTTCCTTAAAGAGGCACCAACGCTTCAAGAAGATCTTTGAAAAACACAATATTTATTTATTTAGCTTTTGTTAACCAGGTAAGTACACTAGACAAGACAATTTGCCTATTTTCATGTACGACCCGGGAGAGTACAGGAAATTACATACTTACACACTTGGGACAACATGGTACACAATTAGGAAAAGATTACACGTCATGAGACAACAAGGTACAAGTTAGAAAAAACAAACTCGCATGTCACGTGCGAACATCATAATGTAGAATACACAAAGTACAAGGCATATGAGGCACATTTAGTTAGAATAGGTACAGCAGAGTAAGCAGTGTGTGCCAGTTTTAGAGCAGTACAAGGTAAGGATTGGTAGCAGCAAGTACAAAACTATCATCTTAAGGGTCAGCTGTTATGCATGAGTGCTAAGTGCAAACATATGTCACGGGGGTTTTTGGCACCCGCAGGCCGATCCGAGTTTGAGATGGTTCCATAGGAGGAACGCAGGCTGCCTTGAGAGGGGGCAACACGGACCTGGGCTGGGAAGGTGTTCCAAAGTTTGGGGGCACATGCTGCAAAATCCCTTTCACCCATTTGAGTCCGAGTCACAGGTACCTTGAGTGTGGCAGATCCCTGAGACCTAAGGTGATAGGACGAGGGAACAGTTTGGGCCAGCAAACTTGCCACCCCTGGAGGGGTGCCTGTGTTGAGGACCTTTCTTGTGAAGCAACCAAAGACAAAGTCAATGTGCTTTGAGGGCAAGAGCCAGTTTAACTTATTGTAGAGATCACAGTGGTGAGTGAGCCGGGGGGGCCACTAGGGTGAAGTGGCAGACATTGTTGTAGGCCGTCGACCACCTAGAGAGATGGGCCTTAGTGGTGCTGGCAAACAACAGGAGCCCATAACATAGTGAGGGGAGAAGCATACCTCTAGCAAGAGCAATATACGCAGCCAGCATGAGGTTATTTTTTGCTCTGTAAGCCAGACCCAGTTTACAGTTGACAGTTTTGTATGTCTTCTGGATATGGTGGCCAAGGTCAAGCTGTGGGTCCAATGTTACACCAAAGTATTTGAAGTTGTCCGTGATTGGGATCGGGATGTCTCCCTTACTGGAAACACAGAACGGCACAGGGGAGGCCTTAATCTTAGCCTGGGACCCAAAGATCATGGCCTGTTTTTTTTTTTAGATTAAGGACTAGCTTATGGTTCAGGATCCATGTATGAATGTTTCTTAGGTCATCACTCAGGTGGTTGTTAATGACCCACACCTCTGAGGAGTGAGACAGGATGACCAGATCATCTGCATAGAGGATTGGTTTACAGTGAGCAGTGGTTGCAGGGAGATTATTAACAAAAATGGAGAAGAGCATTGGTCCAAGGATGGAGCCTTGGGGGACCCCCATTGTTACTGGGATGGGATCCGAGAGCTCTTTGCCATATTTAACCCGCTGTGTTCTACCATGTAGGTAGTTGGAGAACCAACTGAGAACGGCAGTGGATAGTCCAATTGATCTAAGCTGTGTTGATAGCATGGCATGGTCAACCAGGTCAAACGCCTTTGAGAGGTCTATAAAGATAGCCCCTGAGAGTTTGCCTTGGTCCATGGCCTCCCTAATCCACGATGAAACAGTAACTAGGGCAGAGGAGGTACCATGCCCCTTCCTGAATCCATGCTGTTCATTAGACATTATGTCATATGCCTGTAAGTACTCTGAGAGTTGCCCTGCCACAACTTTCTCCAGAAGTTTGCTAACCGCGGATAGGATGGATATGGGGCGATAGTTCTGTATCAGTTTAGGGTTCCCCTGTTTAAGGATTGGGACTACCCTGGCAACCTTCCATATGTCTGGGATAACTCCAGTTGACAGGGACAGATTGAAGATGTGTGCCACCAGAGGGGCAAGCCAGGGGGCACCGAGACTGAGGAGCTTTGGTTCCAAGCCATCTTGACCAGCACTTGAGAAGGGAGAGAGTCCAGCTAGCAGTTTCTGCACCTCTTGAGCCACCACTGCCCTGAACAGAAAGGGTGGGCGGGGTGATGATGGTGCTATGGGCTGGTTGCCGCTGACACCACCACCATTGGGGAATGTCGAGGTATACTCAGACAGATCAGAAAAATAATGATTGAAGGAGTTGGCAATGGTTTCCGAGTTGTTGCAGCTGGAACCTTCAATTATCATATCAGTGGACTCAGCGCTCTGTGTACCACTCACAACGTGTTTAATATTCCTCCAGAACCTACTTGGATCCCTAGCCGAGTTCAGTAACACAGATTTGCAGTACTCACTCTTGGCTATCCTTATGTTCTTTTTGCATTTCTGAGTTTCCTGTATCTCTGAAAGATAGCCTGGTCAGCCGTGGCCTTAAACTTGGCCCAGCACTTATCTCTGGTGTTGAGAAGGGCCAGGAGACTACCATGAAGCCATTTAGTAGCCATTCCCCTCACCCTCCATCTGATGAGGGGGGCATGTTTCTCCTGCAGGGCCCTTAACAAGATGAGGAAGTGACTGACAGCGGATGTGGAGTCCTGAGCATTCCATACTGCCGACCAGTCAGTGTACTTGATATCATTTTGAAAGGAGGACTGATCAAACCTAGAGTAGTCTCTGATCTGGATAATTTTATGGGGTATTTTCAGAAGTGGGATCCCCGCGACACAGTACACCGGGGAGTGATCAGAGATAGAATCAGGTAGGATACCAGACAAGCTGGACCTATCAGGTCTATTTGTCAAGATCCAGTCCAGGAGGAAGCTCTTACCGCCATTTGTAGAGCATCTGGTAGGATCCTTGACAAGCTGTGTCAGTGAGAGACCGGCAAGTGACGGTTCAAAGGCTTTGATGTTGCCACCCAGCCAATTGAGGTTGAAGTCACCCAGAATGACTAGCGCATTCTGCCATGTTACTGCACCAGCTGTGTCAAGGAGGCCAGTCAGTCCCTCTATGCCTCCCTTTGGAGGATTGTAGGTGTATACAATGTGTATCTTTTTTGTCATCCCTAGTAACAGCACCGTGTGCAGTGTCTCACAGGGGGACTGCAGTGTCTGTTGATGAGGTTGGGCAGATAGGTTAAGATGGCTCCTGTAGTAGACCAGGATGCCACCACCTCCTCTCTTTCTTCCCAGACGATCATGACGGATGAGGTCATAACCAGGGAAGGCACATACAGAGTTTGATGTGGAAGGTTTCAGCCAGGTTTCTGTAATGCCAAGAATGTCTGGATTATGACGAGTTACCCAGACACGAAGTTCCGTCAGGTTTGGCAGCAGACTTCTGATATTAAGATGGGCTACCTTCAACCCTTTTACCACCGACCAGCCCGCCAGTGTAGATGAGGACTGGAGTGATGGTTCTGGGTTTAGTTTTATGTCCCCTGCTAGCACAAGGGTCACCAGCAGGAGCCAGAATAGATGCCTTAATGGGGGAGATCTATCCTTGTTCTGTGACTTCCGGTCATAACGCCTGACCTTTCGGGCAGGTCTCAGAAGGCTCCTTAGGTTAAGACCACTGAGGACCCCGGTCAGGGGTGAGCCGTCTGCTAGAATGTTTGAGAAGGTGAAGTCAGACTCCACTGGATGGACAAATGTACACTAGGGGTCTCTTTTCAAGGGGTCACCCGCCCTTGAGATCCAGGGGATCCATGACGCAGTAAGGATCACAGTGGTGATTGTGCCCAGGAGTAACTGGCACAGGACTAGCTTTGATGGGAACTCAGGAAGTCCCATGATTGCCCCAGTACAGTTGTCCGGCTGAGACAGGAAGGGGATTTCCGCCATAGGTCACCAATGGACACAGGACAGTGCCAAACGGGTATTTAGTAGCCTGGCAACTGGCGGGAAATAGATTATTTGTACCTTACTGGCACTTATCTCAAGAACAACTAGTGTATTATTATGTGATAAAGACAGTTAGCTGACTAGTAGAGCCATAGCACTAGTATTAATCATATGGGAGATGTCAGACATAGGTTTGGGTAGGCAAGTAAACAGAACAATAGGTACAGTGCCAACTTTCTGGCATGTGTCTAGTTTGCCACCAAGAGACCAGAGAATTACCCTGCAGGTTTCCCCACCATGAGACTAGAGGATACCATGCAGGTTAACAGTCTAGAGGCAACTAGATTTATTTTGCGTGCATGAGATAGGCAGATAGGAATAAAAGTTATGCTGGCAGTGATTACTTCCACAGGCATGAGTTAGGCTGAACAGGATGTAGTTATACTGGTACACAGCAGACAAACTGGATTGAAATATATCAGTTACAAATAATGCAATAAGACTGGCTGTAAGTTGATTACACTGGCAAGAGGAGATCACCACTATGAATTTTATCACAGGGTTCAGACTGTCAGACAGTTAGTAGTCTGGGTGAGTAGGCACTGCACTGTAACCAGAAGGGGAACACCCAAGAGACTACAGGGTGGTCCTTTGACAGCTGCTCCGTACCGCCCTAACTCAGTTTAATTGGCCAATGTTAAACTGACAGCGTGGCTATTTGGCATTTAATGGGAGGAGGGAACGGGGTGGGCAGGTGGGCCGATAAATCAAGTCCAGTAGAGCTCCTGTGTGCAGCTCCCAGCCCCTCCACAACCCCTTCGATCCCTGACTAATCAGCAGAAAGTGTCCCAACAATTACACTCGTTGACATAAAGAAACTTTACATGTATGTATGTATGTATTTATTTATTTATTTATGTATTTGAAAATTGGTAACCAGGAACGGCACTCTGAACCAAGGCTCATTTCCAGGTGCGACCCAAATATTTCTCATAAACTTTCTAATTATTACTGAGGTCATGAGCATTAAATCAGGATTTTTGTTCCTTGATGGTTCATCAGCTCCTGTTACTTCTTCCCAACCTGATGTCATAATACTCTGCTTGTGACATCACAGTTATTCCCATGGCAACGGAATGTGATGTCATAACACAGCATTATAACTTTAAGTAGGGAATAAGCTATAGAGACAGATGAACACTAAGAGATACAGATATTGTGTTTGTGGGAATTTCTTCAGTAATAAATAATGGAGAGAAAAAAATCCATAGAAGATATGTGAAATAACAGCTGAAGTGCATCTAAATATTATGGGAAGGATTTTCAAAAGGCTTAGATCACTGCAAGCCCCGTGCTCGCCGACCATACGGTACATGAGGCCTGTGGCGATCTAACGGGAGTTTCTATCCCATGTGGCAATTGTCGCAAGTTAGACCAACTTTTTCTGGTTTAATTTGTAGCAAACTAGGGGGCCTTTTTTAGGGAGCTTGCACCAGATATTTGGTGTAGGCTGATGTAAATCATGACAACTGCCACAACTGCACTGGAGATTGTGGAATTGGGTGCATTTATGGCGATGGGTTTGGTGCACTGCCAGAACTTAAATGTCGTGGCGCAAGCCCTGCACTATGCTTTGAAAATCCTGCCCTATGTTTTTTAAAGTTTTCCCAAAGGTGTCAGCTGCTCTTTAAATTCCATTAATTTTCTCAAACAACCAGCTGCTACTGGTTCTCCCGTGTGCCACTGAGGCCCAGCAGCACCAGCAGTTGAAAGACACTGCAAACTATTCAGTTGAAACAACCAGAACAAGCATTTGTCAGTGCTGAATGTTTGCATGTGTGGCGTGTGTGGCAGGCATGCATAGTGAGATGAGAAATTTGAGATGCACCCTGCTGTCCTACTAACTGTGGGTCTGTGCCTGCACTGTAATTTAAAACCATCAGGCTAACTTACTTGTTCAGATGCAGTGCATGGGTCCATCAGGCCTCAGTGCATGGGTCCATCAGGCCTCAACGCACACATCAACTCCCCCTTCCCCCCACAAGGTGTCACGTGTCCGCCAGAACACTGCTCTATCCTTCCTCTGGCTGGAACCAGTGTAGCATGCTGCAGTACCTTTTCCCCAGCCTTGGCCCATTCATCCAGCTCACTGAGCTCACACCTGAACTCAGGTCACCAGCACTGGAAGGCAACGTGGTCAACATTGGGCCAATGGCCATCTCTGCAAACAACAGTACTTTATAATTTTAATTTTTTTATTTTTTGTTCCAGTTTTGACCCAAAATTTTAACATAGTTTTTTATGAACTCCCTTTTGAATATGACAGGTGTCATTTATAAAATACTGGAAGAAAACATTATTTTGCTCCACAAGTGAAAAATCACATTTTGGCCAGGATTTGAAAAATTACTGCTTCTGGGTTCATGGCATGGTTTGAAAAATAGCTATGCTGAAAATTTGGGTGGGTAATATTGAAAATTACCAAAGTTATGATACGTGAGTGTAGAAAAATGTCAATGCACCTTCATTACTTGTTGTTGTTTTTTTTTCTTTTTACTATTTTGACCCTAAATTTTCAACATAGTCTCCTTATGATCCCACCTCACGAACCCAGAAGATGAAAATTAAAATACCAGCCAAAACATCGTTTCGCACTACAGGGTATGAAAACACATTTTGGCCATGATTTGAAAAATGACAGCTATCACGTTTGTAAGGTGATGTGGAAAATGGCTATGTTGAAAAATTGGGGTCAAAATATTGAAAATTGCCAAAGTTATGAGTGAGCATTGACAAATTTCAACATACATTTTATAACCTAGTTGCTTTTTTAATATGTTTACCCCAAATTTTCAGCATAGCCTTCTTATGACCCCACCTCATGAACCCGGTAGGCAAAAATGTTCAAATCCCACCCAAAAGGTGAGTTCACATAGCAACTGCAAAATCACCTTTTGGCCCAGAGTGGAAGAATTTCACCTAATTGTTCATGAGGTGGGGTCCCAAGATGGCCATGTTGAAAGTCTGGGGGAAAAATATTAAAAAATTACCAAGTTATCAGTACAAGTTCAAAACGCACTAAAATACATTGACCACAAACCTGATTTCCTCAGTTCCCAGTCCAGTGTGAAGAGTGAAGATGTGTCTTTGGTCCACAGAGGATTACAGCGTTGGACCCCAAGTAGGTGAATAAGGGGTAGGGGTGTGTGGGGCGGTGGATGCTGAGTAGGAGGGCAACTGCTGTGGTGGCAACAGACATCGATGGACTGTTTTCTTTTTTAAAGGGATTTTACAAAGTAAAAAAGACTATGAGGATGGTTTTCTTTATTGGAGGTACTGACCCAGTGTCATGTTTGGAAGCACCAGGGGTGGGCTCCCAACTGTCACACAGTGGAAACGGGCTGGGTGGGAGGTACTAGCCGACTGCAGGGATTGGGCATCCTGGTATTGGAAAATACCAAGGGGGTTGCTCTCATGGCATCCTCACATGAATGTGTGTGCATACCAAGGAAACTCGGGAATGGCATGACAAGGCTTGTGATTGAAGAGATGAGCAGGCAGAGGGTTTGGTGTTTGGAAGAAGATGGGCTGTTTCTGTGTGGCTCTGGGACTGGGGTGTTTGTGCTTCTCAATCTTTGCGGCTCCAGCTGCAGTGTCTTTGTCACTTGCAGGTATTTCACCTGAATGGGCACTTCTGATATTTTTAGGACTGGGACTGACGGACATCAAGGGGAGTTGACTTAGGAATGGCATGATAACTGCTTGCCAGCTGGCTTCATGTAAATGAAAGGACTGAAGCTCTAATTCATAGGAGTGCTTCAGTCCTTTCAACTACATGAGGTTTTTGACTAGCAAGCAGTGATCAGTGCCATATTCAGCTTGTCTGGTTATTGGTCTGTCACTGCGAAGCCCTTGAGCTGCACTGGACACGGCAGTGACACATCTTCTGAAATGCTGTTCATCATAATAAAATGTTTGCTATGCACACATGCTCATGCAGACATAAAAATGACTACATATTAGTGTCACACAGTTTTTCAGTCTTTTCTATTGCCATTTCTGTTAACTGTGGATTCAATTTTTTTTTTTTGCTATTATGTTTCTGCTCCTATAGTGTGGTTCCCCATCTGGAGGGTGCCCCCAGCCCCATCCCCCGGTGTCCACCAGCCGGCCCTGGCACTTACCCCAGGGTTTGCCCCCCCCAGCGTGGCTGGCAGGGTTCCACAACCCCTGCTGGAGACCGGATCCAGTGTGGCAAGTGCCGTGACTAGCTGGGAGTGGGGCCTGCGAGGCGTCCTCCTTCATCCTGCCGCACTGCTCTTTTCCTTGTTTTTCCATGCTCCTTTGTGGGCATGTGACATTCAATGACACCTACGATGGGGTTGCACAATGCTCCCATGCATGCCCACATCAAGTGTCTGCTGAGGTCCTGCCCCACACTGTTGCAGCTCCATGTCACTGTACCGTAGCATCCACTAGGGGTCAGTTGTGCACCAGCTGCTGGCCCCCCCCCGGAGATGGAGAGCAGTCCGTTGGATGCTCGATCTATCTCCTCCCCTGCCGACCCATGACAGCCCATGCTCGTTCCTGAACAGGGGTCACCGGTGTGGCATGAGGTGTAGTGTCCAGCACCTCAACCACTAGAGCCACTGGGCCAGCATAGATTAAAAATTTGATAGGCTGTTATATTCTTTGTCCAGATCCAGATGAGGATTTGTTTATTTTTGTTGCAGTATCCCTTTTCCTTTCTGTTTTTCAGTGCTGGATTGAAGGACACATCCGAGGTTTTGAGCCTGACTAAGCCATCCTCCAAACATATATTGTTTTCATCTTGACTTGGAAAATGAAAAGATTAGAACTTGGCAATGATTGTTTCTAATTATTTTTTAATATGGGTGCGTTGAGGTGCAAACACAAGGAAATATATTCCCAAACAGGTCAACAACGCACTAATAGGGGCATCAAGTAGTTGTGAACATAGGGACATTTTTTTCCAAATAGGCCTATAATAGCACTTGTGGGCGAGTCAAGCTGAGTAGTGAAAACACCGACAAATTTATTCCAAACAGGTAAGTAACGCACTTAATTGATGCGTTGAGCGTGAACACAGGATAATATTCCCAAGTAGACCAGTAAACTAGAATACAGCACTATGCAGCTTCTGTGGGTGCAAACACAGGGAAATTTATTCCCAAACAGGTTAATAAAGTACTGGGTGTATCAAGTTAAGAAGTGAAAACACAGGGAAATTTAATCCAAACAGGTTAACACAGCTACTACTGGGTGCATCAAGTAAAACAGTGAAAAAACAGGGACATTTATTCCAAACAGCTCAGTAAAGCACTTGATAGGTGCTTTGAGTGTGAACAAAGGAGAACATTCCCAAGTGGGGCAATTAAGTGAACTAGAACACTATGCAGCTGCTGTTACTGCAAACACTTGGAAATTTATTACCAATCCCAAATCGGGCAATAAAGCATTTAGTGTGCATATGAATTGTGTGTGAAACATTTAGCAGAATAATATCAAGTGGAGCAATAGCCCATGTCTGGAGTACAAACCCAATGAGGATTGGGTGGGATACATTTCTGGCTAGTGGGCAGGCAGGCAGGCTGGCTCTGTAGCAGTTATGCAGTACAATACAAACAGCTAACAGAAAAAAAAAATGTCTTGGGTATTTTTTTTTGTTACACAGCCTGTATTAATAATCAGCCTCACTCGTCAAACTGAAATTTGAAATTAAACCTTTGTTTGCCAAGCTCCCACACTGAGACTCCATCAAGAGCTGAGACCACACTGTCATCATTTTTTAAATCAATAATTCTCTCTCACTGTCTTTGTGATCCTACATTTGGTTTGACTATTTTACTAGTAAGTAGTAGCAGCCAGCAGTGGCTGACTAATATAAATCTTAGTGCTGCTTTCTTTTTTTATTTTAACTTTTTGCCTGGTTGTTAATTCTTGTATTGTAGCTAGACAGATGGATGGTTTATTTATAAAGCACCCCTTTCTGGGGATTCAGAGTGCTGTACATTAAAACAAACCAATAACATACAATACAATAATAGTATTGCTTAACCATAGAATCATAAAGATCAGCAGAAATAGTGAGAGACCATGCATATTTAAAACACATCTATTGCTAAATTAAAACAAGATAACTGTATATACTTATAGTTCAAATGCCTGCTGAAATAGAAACATCTTTAGATCTATTTTAAAGGTTTCTACCGAGGGTGCCTCCTTTAAAAATTTAGGTAATGAGTTTCACAGGGTAGGTGCAGCAACTAAGAATGCACGGTCCCCAGAATGCCACAACCTAGCCCTGGGAACTCTAAGGAGGCAACCCTCAGCAGAACAGTCTGGCAGTGCAGCTCCAGGAGATCTTACAGATAAACTGGTCCCCTATCATGCAGGGCCTTGTTGATAAGAAGCCCTACCTTGAAGACAGTACTCCACCTACCTGGCAGCCAGTGCAGTTCGTGGAGGATAGGAGTAATATGCTCATTGCTTTTAACTCCTGACAACAATCTAGCCATCGAATTCTGCACCAGCTGCAGCCAGTGGAGGTTGCCTCCAGATAACCCTAGGTAAAGAGCATTGCAGTGGTCCAGTCTGGACATAACGAAAGCATGCACCAGTGAGGGCAGGTCTTCAGCTGGAATCAGTGCCCGGATCCGGGCAATGTTCCTCAGATGATAATATCCACTTTTCAATCAATCAATCAATCAATCAAAATCTTTATTTAGCCAGGCGAACACCATTGAGCAAGCTCATTTTTGAGATAGATCTGGGCAAGATACATGAACAATACTTAAAGAGGAATACCAATTTACAGAGTCATTACATAGATTAAGGATTACACACAAGAGGTTAATTACAGCAATGGAGTACCTTTATAAAATAAGACAGAAAGCTAAATACCGTGTGCTACAGAACTTGTGCCACAAAAGATACAGAGTAAACCTATACAACCATATATACAGAGTTTTCATGGAGCAGGCTTGGATTCAAGTATTGAGTACGTAGTGCAGGGAGGGGCACAGGTGAGGAAGGGGGAGGAACTCGGGTATGAGAGCATAAGTGCTAACTTTTGACAACGGCCAACATCTAAGCATCTAGTGTTAGGTCATCGTCTAGGATCATGCACAGATCCTTCACCTATGTAGATGGGGTAAGAGGGACCCCCCCAGGGCTAGGTCAGGGAGGTTTCCCTGGTCATCCCCTCCACCATGATGACCTGGATCCACCACCAGCACCTCAGTCTTGTCTGGATTAAGTCTAAGCCAGTTATGAGTCACCCAAGTCTGGATTTCCTCTAGGCAGCTGTTAAATATGGAGGGCACTGTCTGGTTAGCTGGTGCACAGGACAGCTATAGCAGGGTATCATCTGTATAGCAGTGAAAACCCAGCCCATACCACCTGATAATGTCTCCTAATAGCAGCATGTACACTGTGAACAACAAGGGTGACAAGACCGAACCCTGCGGGACACACAGGACAGAGGCTTCAGACTTGATGTGGCAAGCCCCATCATCACCTTCTGCACTTTGCCTGTCAGGTATGACCTGAATCATTTGATGACATTTCCTGACAGGCCATACCAGTACCGCAGGTGGTCAAGTAGCACCTCATGGTCCACAGTGTCATAGGCTGCCGACAGGTCCAGGAGGACTAAGATGGTATGCTCCCTCCTGTCCCTTGCCATCAGGAGATCATTAGGCACCTTCACCAATGTAGACTCTGTACTGTACCCAGCTTGAAACTCAGACTGGAATACCTCTTAAGGGGAAGAAGAGGCAAGATGTTCCTCGAGCTGAATGGCCACCACTTTTTCAATAACCTTCCCTAAAAATGGGAGGTTAGAGACCAGCCTGTAGTTGCTGTGACACTCTGGGTCCAATGATGGTTTTTTCAATAGGGGCCTAACCAACACCTCTTTCAAAACTGATGGAAAGACCCCACTTCTCAAGGAACTCTGAACAATCTCGGCCACCACAGGTCCAATCTGGTCCAAACACTCCACCAAAAGGCAGGTGGGACCTTGATCAAGATCACACTGTGTTGGTCACAGCCTCAAGATCATAGTCATCACCTCCTCCACTCCAACTGTATCAAACTCAGCCCAGACATGAGTTCTACGACATGTCTCAGAAAGAACCCCACAATCCCTCTGAGAGACACTGGAGATGATTTCAGCCCTGATAGAGGACACTTTGTTTGTATGGTTTATGCTCAGCTGAACATGAACAAACACACTTTACTTCATAGGCAGCCTAGCAGAAGTAATTGGCCACCTCAGTTTGGGAGCTGACAACATAGGAACCAGCTATGTAACTAATTGTGTAGCCACCCACACAGTAACTGTAGTGCTATGCATTCATTTGACACAATAAATTTTATTTTTTAATTATCTTTTTTTTTTTTTAAGGCTGAATGATGTGAGATTGGATGACAGGACAACAGACTCATCAATCTAGACCACCCACACCCAGCCTACTGCTGCTTGTTTTCCTTCCCTTCTAAGTCCTTCTTATTAAATTCATTTTTTTAGCTGCCTATAGCCTGTTTTTTATTTTCTTTAGTCAAGCCCCTAGCTTCCTAAGTCATTTTAATTCAGCTATGGTATATTAGTCAACTCTGCCCACCAACTGATTGACTGTCAGCGCCACAGAAGAGGAGACTAATTGTTCCAGTTCTTTCACTGTGAGTCTCATGTGTGCAGCAGCTAGCAAGTGCTGCTGCTGCTAGCCACCATGTGGGTCTGTTGGCCTACTTCAGTCAGTTGTCCTCTTCTTAGAGGATGGAGAGCAATGAAACAAATCATCACCCACTGTGTGATGGCAGGGTGAGGGTGGTTAATGGTCGGCATATGACCACACAGCAAACGAGACATCAAGACAAAGAGTATGCATGGTTACATGGCTGGAGAGAAAGCAGAGAGCATGCCTGGCTGGGCTGATACATATTTTTTTTTTTGCTGCCTGGAGTGAGCTAAAGTTCACAAATTTCAACAGTTTGCTCACAGCAGACTAACACAAACAATGGGGGGGGTTTGTCCATTTGGGCACAATGGTCAAATTGAACTTGCAGCCCTAGTCTGAAGGGCCCTGAACAACATGAGTTAGGACTCACCTACTGCACAAAGCAAGTTAGGACTCACCTACTGTGTGATGCAAGAGAGAACTTAACTGTTTATTTTTGCAGGGTATGAAGGGCCCTGCACAAAGTAAATTAGGACTCACTTAGGCTTCACCCAGGACCCTTTGGGCGTGGTACAAAGCAAGTTGTGAATTTATTTTCTTAAAAAGTAAGGGAATTCATAGCAAAAAATGATATTAATGCATTGCTATTGTTCCAAAGCCACAAAAGGATAGAAATGAGGTATTAGAGTTTTTTCAGCCCTAAAAACCACCTGCCCCATCCCTCCCTAGCCCCTAGTGTCATTACCCAAGGTCAAGCCACAGGTCTGGGGCAATACGCCATGGTTCTGCCGCTTCAAGCTACAGGTTTAGGACCCTTTTTGAAGAAAGTTATGACTGATCTACTGCTTTGAGCAAGGCGTACAGAACCCTGCATGATAAAAATAATGACTGCTCTCCTGCTTCAGGCAGAACCCACAGGGCCCTAGCTGAAGAAAGTTATGAGTGCTGTCCTGCGTCATGCATGTCCTGCATGGTCCTGCACAAAGAAAGTTATTAGTGATGTCTTGTTTCATGCAGGGCTTGCAGGGCCTCATGCAAAGAAATTTATGAGCAGGGACACTGGAAAATTTCAGAAACGTTTATCCAACAATGAGATTTTTTGCAAGAATTGCAGGAAAAATCCAGTGGTTCACTATACAGTGACAGTGCTTCTCAATAAATCATTTGTCTTCTGCAGTGGGTATTTTTTTTTATTATTTTTTATTTTTTATTTATTAAACTCTAGGATTACAAGTACCTTTGAGCAGGAACTGCTCATTTACAAATGTTCCACATCGGAGGATGGGGGGTAACATACAACAATGGTAAACAATGGTAACAGTCATAACATATAGATTACTTGTACATAATTAGTTCAGTCAACATGTTAAAGTAGAACAACACTAGCTAGCTTATATACAGAATCCAAGGTGAAACGGTATACTTGGTCAGAAGGAGTCAAAGAGGAAGCCGGCTAGAAGGTGCCATTGTCAGACTGGGATGAAAAGAGTGAGGGGGTCAGGGGCCAGTGGCCAATGGTATGAGTGAGTCGATAGAGAGGGGATGAGTGGGTGAGGGGGTAAAGTGAGGGGGGAGGGGGCTGGTGCCACAAAAGCAGGGCTGTGATGGCTGATAACAGTTCCAACTAGGATAGAGGGTGATGACCATGGCTTGGGGGGGAGGCAGTCACAGTGTGCAGTAGAGGGGGAGGAATAGATGCAGTTGCCTTTTAAAAGGGCTTAGCATTGCAGCACCAAGTGTTTCTTTGTTAAGGGTATTGAACCACTGAGGAGCCCTATGCATGAAGAATCTCTGACCCAGTGATGTCTGGCACCAGGGGACCTGGAAAGTCTGGGATTGAGAACTGCATGTTGGCAGGGTGCAGCTGTTGGTAGTAAGGAGTCTCACCACACCTGGAGGCATAAATCTGAGAAGAACTTTTTTTGCAATAAGACAGGTCTGGTATTGTATTCTACTTTTCAGAGGTAGCCATCCAGCCTTGGCGTAAAGGTCACAGGTGTGCGTTAGGCGTTCAGAGCTGGTGAGAAGTCTGCAGGCCTTGTTAAGAGTCACTGATACCCTCCTGAGGGCAGTAGCGGAGGCAGAGCCATAGATTACTAGGCAGTAGTCAACAATGGAGGTAACAGAGCTGTGGATAGCCAGTCTAAGGGCTTCAGAAGTCATGCAGTGTTTGTACTTGTGGAGCAGGCCAAGGCGTGTGTTGGCAGACTTTGCAACCTTCCCAGTGTGCTGGGAGTAAGAGAGTGAGCTGTCCAGGGTGATGCCAAAGTATTTGAACTCATGAACCTGATCAAGTGAGGTCCCATCTTGATTTTTGATGGTGAGGGGTAGAGGTTTATACTTAGAGCAATTAATACAACAAGGGTATTAGATCTAATGTACTCCCCCCAGATGGCCAAATTATTCTTATTAACATATAATCCTTGCTCCCCTCAAAATCTCTATGAATTATTGGAGACTGCTTGCCAAGCAATTAAATCCAAAATATACAATTTTACAACAAATTCAATTAACCTAAATACTTGGTTCGATAATCATTGTAAAAAAGAGAAACAGTATCTAATGAAAATTATTAGATATACTAAGAAATTTCCAACCAGAGAGAATTTTGTATATTTAAAAGAAGTGCGTAAACTATATCACAAGTTTCTTGAAATTAAAAAATTGGAATTCAAGCAACTGCAATGGGAAAAAATGTACGATATTATACGATCCAACAATACCAAGGCATTTTGGTTAATGGTATCTAAGGGAGAAATAATTGATCATTGCTCTTTATCAGTCCATATCCCACAAGACATATGGATTATGCATTTTAAAAAATTACTTACTACAGACCCTCAGGTACTTAGTTTGCATCAAACCGCGCATAAGATCCTACTAGCTGAATACCAACCATTATCAGTCTCCTTTAAGGAAGTTGAAGATGCTGTAATTAAATTAGCTATAAACAAAGCCCCTGGTCTGGATTTCATTCCAGTAGAAATATATAAAAAACATATGAATTGCTGGGTAACATTCTTTGTAAATTTCTTTAATCTCTGTTTTAGAGAAAGGTACATTCCGCCATCATGGAACAGGAACATAATAGTTCCTTTACACAAAAAAGGATCTTATCAGTCCCCTTCAAACTATCACCCTATAAGTCTTTTAGATACAAGTGGTAAACCTTTCTCTAGAATATTTTTAAACAAGTTTCAGATCTGGGTTGGAAAATACAATCCATTATCTAATTTTCAATCAGGGTTTATTCAGGGATGCTCAACCTTGGATAATATATATATTATCTAATCTAATTGAGAAATATAAGGTTTATAAGAAAATGAAGCTCTATGCACTGTTTGTAGACTTTTCTGCTGCATTTGATTCTGTGATAAGAGAAATGTTATGGGAAATTCTATATACTGTAAAAAAGGTTTACCCTTAGAATTATTAAGTCCTATTGTACTACTTCATTCAAACACGTACACTGCAGTGAAATTTGATAACAGTGGCAATATTAGAAATTACTTTCAAACCAACAAAGGGGTTAAACAGGGGTGCTTACTTGCACCATTGTTATTCAATATTTATATAGACTCTCTTCTTTCATCTGATGAATCTTTACCATTAGACTCCCCTAAAGTTAACAATGTTCCTGTTCCTATTTTGGCTTATGTGGACGATCTGGTGATACTCTCTCTTTCAAACACAGGACTCCAAAGAAAAATGGATCAACTTAAAGTAATATGTAACTATCTTCATCTTGGAATTAACTTAACTAAAACTAAAATAATGGTTTTTGTTAGTCTTCAGTGGTTCCTAGAATTTATATTGAGAAACAGCTAGTAGAGGTGGTGAAGTCATATGTTTACCTGGGAGTTACATTTATATCAAATGGTCTCTGGAATGAACGTATCAAAAAACAGGTAGACAGGGTAAAATTAATAGTGAAGGGATTACTCCATTTTAACTCTAAGTTTGGAGAATCAACTGTACTGCCTGCTGTTAGAGCTGGAGAAGCAAAAATCATTTCATCACTTGCCTATGGGGCGGAGATCTGGGGAACTAAAGAATATTCCCATCTAGAACTCCCCTTATCCTACTTCTACAAGGCCATATTACAGGTTCCCCTCTCCACCTCTAATTCAATAGTACGCGCTGAGTTAGGCAGGATCCCAATAAAAGACATAATAAATCTAAGAATAGTCTCATATTGGCTGAGGCTAATAAATATAAAAATGATAATAATAAAAAGAACTGTACGAGTAGTATCACCTATCTTTGTCTATTAGAAAAAATTCACTGGAATACTGAAAGCTTTCATTCTCTATGGTTAAAAAAGTTTACCACTATTCTGAAAAATATCACTAATTATCATCTGTGGAAAGATTTTAATAAGGGTATTTTGATCTCTATTCAATATAAAAATGAAATTAAAAATATATTTTTAGATTAGCCCAAAAAAAAAAAAAAACAAATAGAGTCAGTCAAAAACCAAAAACAGGCAATTTGGTGCAGAAAAAATAAAATTGACTCAGGGATCGAAAACTATCTGTTGTTACCCCTACCCCAAAGCCTCCAAAAAGCAATTACTTGGGCTAGGTTTGGAATTCTGATATCTAAGTATATTTATTTCAATCAGGGTAAAAACAACAAACAAAACACAGAGCAATTCTACAAATGTAATAGGGGCTTCCATGAAACATTGGGAGCACATAATAATACAATGCCCCATGTATTGTCATCTAAGAGATTCCCATTTGAAACAGTTTTTGACAAAATACCTAAATTTATATTATGAGATCCAGTCTTTATTCTATTGCACCCCATGACCCTAGAGGATGCCATCATGATTGCTAAATTTATTGCATCGGTTATCCATTTAATAAAAATTAAAAAAAATTATAAGGAAATTATCAGCCCATAATATTTTATTTTATTGCACAAATATATTATACTGGTAAAACTTTGACTTATTTACATTATTTCGCTTTTTACTTTATCTTCTTTTTTATTATGGTACCTGCTGTTTTTAACTGTTGTATTTATTTTAACTTTGTAATGTCCAAACTGTTATATAATGGATGAACAAATAAATGATGATGATGATGACACATGCATTGCAGAAAGACATAACCTTAGTTTTACTATAGTTCATGACAAGCCTGTAAGAGCCAAACCATTTTTCCACCAGGCTGAAATCATGTTGCAGTTGACTCTCAAGTAGGTTAAAGTCCCGATTACTAGAGAAGAGGACTGCATCATCTGCATAGAGTAGTATCCTCTGTTGGCAGGTGCCAGGGAGGTTGTTTAGGAAGACAGAAAAGAGTAATGGGACCAGTATCGACCCCTGAGGGACACCCATGAGGACTGGCTTTTCAGCTGTGGAGACTCCAGCAATTTTAACACTTTGAAAGTTTATTAATCAACATAAATTGTTATATTAATGTTGATCCACTTGGATATGCTTTCACATGAAGAAAAATGTGTGTTCTTGAAATAAATATATACATATCTATATACAGCATACCTTTTAAAATCTAAAAATATCTACCTCATGCAGTGTTAACTAGATTTTATTTAGTAATTCACAGGCAGACACTATTTAACAAATCCTGAAGCAACATATTTTGTCAGTTTCTGGATGTAAAAATATGACGCCTGTTTAACAACTACTTACAGTGCTCCCACTATAATCTGCCTACTTTGGTGTAAAAAAATAAGAAGATAACCAAACTGCCTAATCATGTTCCGGTAATGTGGGTGTAGGGACATATACTCCAAGTAAGCTACAGCTTACAAGTTTATAGGAGAGGAGGCAGCATTCTGGGACCTGGCCATTGAATCTGGGTACTCCTACTGTCTGATATCCATCCCCTACTGATGTTATAATATGAGTTTTGTACTCTTTCTGAATTAAACATAATGCTAACTACATAAAAGTAAGTAACATGGGGTGTACAAGGGGTCTGAGTAAGAAACATGAGCATGTCTACTATCGGAGCAGTAAAGTGGCTCCAAAGGTCTCTGGCTTACCAATTTCATTTTGCTAGCTACAACACTGTCTATTACCAAAAAAACTGTTTATTTTGTTGAAATGATTGCTGTTCTTAATTTGCACAGTAAGCACAGACATTTTATAAATCACATATTAAAAGCAAATATCCTTTCACTACATTATGCTATAGTCCGCAATGCATGGCACCCTTGTTTTACACAGGCTATATTTTTCTTCAGTTGAAAGTACTATAACTGTTCAGCTGTTTTCATGAGTGTTAAGTTTTGTTTTTCAAAATTTGCATGTGAACTTATGTGTGGTAGTTCATCAAGTGACTGATCCCTGTCATCATCTCCCTCAAAAGCACAATCAAGTATGAGTAGGGCCATCCAAAATCCTCAGATGTGTGAATCAAAATCCATTCTGGATAAAGGTATGCATACAAGGAAAAAAACTATCCTACCACTGAAAATAAAGCATTGTAGTCAGGGCTCCATTTAGGTGAAGGGAACAATTTACACTTTTACCCCCAGCTATAGTTCCAGTGTTTTGTGACAGCAGCAAAATGTTTCCTATTGTCTGCTTCAGTACAGATGTTAAGTGCTTAATTGGATGTATGCAAGCCAGAAGATTTTCAAACAAAATCAGGGAAGTATATTAGATGAAAGTGGAGTCACATATAATGCTCCACACCTCACGCTGTATTGTTTTGGCCAAACACAAGCCAGCATGCGAAACTGTCAGCATGTTTGAGTATCTTTCATTAAAAATGATAAAGCAATTTCAGTCAAAAACTCAATAAATTGCAAGAAGGTTTTAATTTTTTTGTGGAGAATGGTAAAAATTGTGGATTTTGCAATAAAATTGTGGGTGCAATTTTCCAGTGGCCCTGGTAATGAGTGGTCTTGTGCTTTGCGCAGGGCCAGGGCCCTGGGCAAAGAAAGTTATGACAGATACTGTACTGTGGGCCCTATGTGAAGCACAAGACTTGGGGGCATGGCTCTGCACCTGTAACTTTAAGCAGCAGACCTGTGGGGCATTGTCCCAGACCCTTTGCTTACCGCACTTCTGGTAACAGAATGTAATACAATTTGCCGGCCATTTGGAAAGGCCCTACTTGGAAATTGGGGAGCCACCATCCAGGGGACAAAAACAACAAAACAGTTGTGAGGATTTTTCTACAATCCTTTGTAAGATCTATATACTAATGCAGCATTCTCCGGACATCAAGCATATGTAAATGACATTCCTCACTATCTGTGGGAGATGAAAAATAGGAAGGCCAATAGTCTGATTTAGTGTTCTTTCAGACACTACCTTCAGAAGGAAGCAAGGATTAGTGTATAATGTAACCCTTTCCTTGTGAAAAATAATAAAAGGAGGGTCTGCAACCAGAGCCTGCAGTTCCAAAATGCATCTTCCAGACATCACAGCCACTAGAAATAGTGTCTTCCAAGAGAGGAAGCACAGGTCACAAGTAGTAGCAGGCTCAAAGGGCGGTACAGTCAGGGTCTCTAGGACCAAATTAAAGTCCCACACCAGAACTGGATCTCAGATGAGGGTGCAACAGTATAATACCTCTTAGGAATCTATGAGATATCTCCATCTGGGCCACCATCTTGCCTTCAGAGAGGGCATGAAAAGCTAACAACATGGCCAGGTGGACCTTAATAGAGGAAAACACAAGTCCTGAGTCCTTAAGGGACAAGAGGTAGTCCAGTACTTTAGGACTTTAGGAACTGGACATGAAAAGGGATCTAGGACATGCCTAGTAAACCAAAATGTAAAATGTTTCAATTTTTGTGAGTAGGTGTACCATATAGACTGCTTTCTAGCTACCAGTAGAACATCTGCAACCACCAGGGAAAACCCAAAGCAGGAGAGCTCTATGGCTCCTGGAGCCAGGCACATAGGTGCAGGAATCAATGATCCGGGTGCACCAGATCACCCTGCTTCTGTGACAAAAGTCCTGCCAGACAGGGGGATTGGGACTGGAGGTTCCACTGCCAGTTGCTGGAGTAAAGGGAACCAAATTTGTTTAGGCCAGTAAGGGGCCACCAGAATCACGGTGGCTGGCTTGGCCTGCAGCTTGACCATAACCCTCTGTATTGGAGGGAATGGGGGAAGCATACAGAAACCACCCTTTCCAGGAGAGGGACAATGTGTCTTGCCAGAACACTCCAGACCCTGGTGCAATCGAACAGAAACATGGCAGGTTTGCGCTGTATGGAGACGCAAACAGGTCTATGTCTGGCCGACCTTATTTTTCTAAGAGGTCATCCACAATGGAGTTGGAGAGTTCCCATTCATGGCGCATCACATGGAACCAACTGAGGCAATTTGTCACAGCATTTGGGTACATGATAGAAACACTGTGGGCAGAAATATGTCTTGTTCTATCACCCAATGCCAAACCCTCACTGCCTCTCTGCAGAGGGGATATGAATGAACTCCACCTTGTGGATTGGAACAAAACATCACTGAAATGTTTTCTGTATAGATTAGCAGCTGAGTCCCTGGGAGGAGGGCAGCAAGGGCCTGAAGGCCATTCAGAAAAGCCCTCATCTCCAGAGTATTGCTGTGCAGAACTGTATCCAGAGGGGTCTATTGGCCCTAAGATCTGAAGGAGTCCAGATAGGCACCCCATTCAGAGCATGAGGTTTCCATGCCCATCACTAGGACGGATGGCTGAAGGAACTGGGACCCTGGCTTTAGGTTGTAGCAGTCCAAACACCAGAGGAGGGAGCGATGAAGAGGAGGAGTCACCTGTATGAGATGCTCCAATTCATCTGAATGCTGTGCCAGCTGTACCCGAGAAACCGCTGAAGGATTCTCATGTGAAGGCAAGGTAGCAGAGCAGTAAGTATGGCAGCAGTCATTAAGCCGATTAATGTCAGAAGGCATCTGGCTAAGACATAGTTGCTGGATTATAGCAGCTTTTCCTGGGCCACCAGTGCTGTAGCATGGTCAGAGGGCAGAAATGCTCATCCCAGCCCAGAACTGCTTCTATATATTGTAAAAACAAAAAGAAGGTGCTGTGTCAGCATGTGGTCTGAAAACAAAACAAAATGGTTATATTAAATGCACACTGAAAGAAAATAGAGTTAAAAATCGACATTTCACCAGTAGGTCTTCTTCAGGAAATATCTAAAAGAGAAAAAGCAAAATTAGTGTAGAGGAAAGGTAAAATAAGGAATATATATATATATATATACATATATGGGGAAGAAAAAAGGGGGAGAATCTGGACGAAGAAGTGATAAATGGCAAGATCAAGACAGAGTCTGGAAAACAAAAAGGTGATGATGGGAGTGACAAGGCATAATAGCAGTGGATGAGTTAGAGAAGTACCCAGGTGTGGACTGATTAGCAGGGCCTAGTAAGAAGGCTGAAAGGTGACAAATGTGGGGGAAGGAGACATGGACAGAGACATCAGTGGAAAAAGAAAACAGATGTGTACAGATACAAACAGACTTTAGGGAAAAGAAGGGGTGGCTGAAATATGTTAGTAGAAAACAAATATATCATTTAGAAAAGAGGGCTGCTGGGAGCCAAGGTGGATGATCAGCTTGTTTTCTATGTTTTTTCTATGGTCAGAAGCCCTGCTGAAGGACACAAACAGAAAGATCATTGACACCGTGGTCCCTGGAGATAAAGTGAGATACAATGGGTTTATCAGTGTCTCAATTCCTGACTGCCCTGTAGTGTTCCCTGAAATAGTCAGCAAGGCCCAGATCCTGGAGCGATCAAGCAGAAACATGGCAGTTTTGCTCTGTATGGAGATGCAAACAGGTCTATGTCTGCCCAACCTCATTTTTCTAAAAGACCATCCACGATGGAGTTGGAGAGTTCCCATTCATTGCACATCACATGGAATCAACTGAGGCAATATGTCACAGCTTTTGGGTACATAATAGAAACACTGTGGACAGAAATATGTATTGTTCTATTACCCAGTGCCAAACCCATGGAGAAACTGGCAGATGCCTTGCTGACCATTTCAGGGAACACTACAGGGCAGTCAGGAATGGAGACACTGATAGACCCATTGTATCCCACTTTATCTCCAGGGACCACAGTGTCAATGACCTTTCTGTTTGTGTACTCCAGCAGGGCTTCTGGGATTCTGACCATAGAAAAAACATGGAAACCAAGCTGATCATCTGCCTTGGCTCCCAGCAGCCCTCTGGTCTAAATGATATACTGTACTTATTTTCTACTAATATATTTCAGCCACCCCTTCTTTTCCCTAAAGTCTGTTTGTATCCGTACACATCTATTTTCTTTTTCCACTGATGTCCCTATCCATGTCTCCTTCCCCCACATTGTCGCCTTTCAGCCTTCTTACCAGGCTCTGCTAATTAGTCCACACATGGGGACTTCTCTAGCTCATTCACTGCAATTATGTCTTGTCACTCCAGTCATCACCTTTTTGTTTTCCACACTGTGTCTTGATCTTTCCATTTATCACTTTCCTAGACAGAGCCTCCCCTTTACATATATATATATATATATATATATATATATATATATATATATATATTCTTTATTTTACCTCTCCTCTACACTAATTTTGCTTTTTCTCTTTTAGATATTTCCTGAAGAAGACCTACGGTCGAAATGTAAATTTTTAACTCTATTTTCCATTTTCACCGTGCATTTAATATAACCATTTTGCTCTATATCTTATGACCACTGGCAGGAAGTAATGACCGACTTTGGTTCACTGACCAGTATACTCAGCTAGTTGAACAACTGTCAGGTCCAAAAAGGTGTATAAATAATGTTTCCCGAGACAGGGCTTTCAACAGCCTGTCAACTATGTATGGAAGACATGGGGGCCCTCTCTGCAGAGGGAAGCTGCCACCATGGTAAAGACACATGGTGCAGAGCACAAACCAAAGGGCAAGACACAAAACTGTTACTGTAGGTCCTGAAGCATGAAACGCAGGTATTTTATGTGTGACTTTTGAATTCTGACATTAAGGTACACCTTCTTTATATCTAGAGCAACCATTCAATTCCCTATTAGTAGGAGGGGGAGGAGGAACTGCAAAATGACCATTCAAAACTTTTTTGTATTCAATGAATAGATTCAATTCTTGAAGGTCTAATTCAGGCCTGAGATACCTGGTCCATTTTGGGACCCGAAAGTACCAGGAATAAAAGTTTTGGTTCTATTCTGAAATAGGGACAGGTTCCACAGCCCTTTGGAGAAGGAGGGTTTGAAATTCCTCCAGCAAGGTGCAAGATATCCTGGAGAATATCTGTTGGGCAATGGGGGGGGGATCAAGGGAGGAACAGTAAGGAGCTCCAGGGCACATCATTGCTGAACCACCTCCAGGACCCTGGTATCTGTGGTGCTGTCTCTCCATTTTGGTAGGAAGAGGGAGATTCAGCCTCCCATCAAGACATCCTAATGTAGTGAAGCCAGAGAAGAAGAAGGGAGTCAGAAAGCACCAGGAGCAGCGGGGGTACCGGTAATGGCCTGACCTTTTGTAAGTCTGGCATGGGCACCAGGAGGCAGGTTCACAGCCTGGGAAGTGGAAGGCTACTGTCTCTGGAACTCACGTCCTGGGCCTCTTGAATAGCCTGAGCTTGGATGAGCATAGGGCCTGTGAAAAGAAAGACAACCCTTTCCACGAGGTCTAGGGTTCAAAGTATGCATGGACCTCAAAGTTATTTTTGAGGACTGTAAATCCCTTAATGCATTTTCTGTGTTGTTGCCAAACAATTGTTTACCTCTGGATGGAGCATTCATTGCAAACTTTTGCACATCCGAGGAAAAAACAGCCACCTTTAGCCAAGAGTGGTGTGGCGGAGACACATGCCAGAGGCTGTGGCCCTGGGAGCAGCATCAGAGGCTAACCTTAGCAGGTGCTTACCAGCCTTCTGGCCATTAGCAATTGTCTGCTGTGCCAATATTTTGTCCTGGCCCTCCAGCAATCTTTCAGCCAGGGTGGCCATAGACTTTAAAGGCCATTTTGATATTTTATCATGTATGCCACATAGCTGGCAATATTTAGGCCCAGAGAAGCAGAAGCAAAAGTTCTCTTCCCCGTCACATCCAGTTTCCTCAACTCCTTATCAGAAGGAAAACAACTCATGTTTGAGAGCCTTGGGTCTGTCATGACCAGCCATAATCAGCACAGATTCTGTTTCAGGCTGTGTTAAGTAATAGGGCTTATCAGTGGGGGCTGAATATTGTTTATTAGCCTTTTTTTGGAACTGCTGGCAACTGAGCTAGCCTATGCAAAGTGCCAAAGTATCATCCTTAAGAGCAGAATACTACAATAGGTGGCATGAGACCCTGCAGTCATTCTAGATGTAAGACATATGTGCACATTTCCACTTCAAACGTTATCAACATCCCCCAAAATAAACAATTCAAAATACATGGGAATTATATATGTGTATCTCAGAATGTTGTTTATTACATTCAGTGCAAGAAACGTCCACAAACAGGTTATGTGGAGGAGACCAGACAACCTCTTAAAACCCAAATGAACACTCACAGATATGATATTAAATAAAGAAGACTGAAAAAACAGTGGGACAGCATTTCTCTCAGTCTGGTCACTCCATCTCTGACCTCTCTGTCTTGGTTCTCAAAGGACATTTCAAAAACACACAACAGAGACAAGTGTTTGAGGTCAAACTTATTTTTCACCTGTATATGGTTGACGATGCTATGACTATGGACATTAGTTTCATGCCCCATTATACTAGCTAAAGAGCTCCTGCTTCCTATATTTATAGCTTTGATTTTAACTGGTGGGTGGTGACTTCATGGGTTTAGATTTACACATGCTAAACTGCTGTTTCAAGTGCTTAGTGCACACACAAACACATACACACATGCACGCACACACAAATACACACATAAACATGCACATATAAATGAAGGATGATGCATCATCTGCAATTTGTGCCACAACTGCACCAAAGCCCTTTGGCGCACTGCAGCTTGATTCAGGAAGGGCTGGAGCAGTTGTTGCATTTTCCATGGTTTATGGTAGCTTGCGCCACAGGTTCAGCACAAGCCCCATAATATGGGACCCCTGTAGATGCAATGTTAGACCAGGGTGGAGCTGGTCTACCTTGCTGCATCTGGCACACCCACTCAAAAATTGCAATTGGCACCAAATGCCTGCAGCAAACCTCCTGCGCCATTTGTTTGGCACACCAGGGACTTATGGCAGTGCAAGTTATTTGGGCCCATAGTCTCCAATTTCTCTTTAGTAAGACGTTTAGCATTAGATAATTTCTAGACCTTCTGCACCTACATAACATTTCATTCTCTAACATTCGCTCTACATACAACTAGAGTTTCA
Organism: Neoceratodus forsteri; assembly: GCA_016271365.2. Lineage (NCBI taxonomy): Eukaryota > Metazoa > Chordata > Ceratodontiformes > Ceratodontidae > Neoceratodus > Neoceratodus forsteri. The sequence goes on from CM057455.1 coordinate 898,143,182, forward strand.
AGGCTGTTTTCGTAGGGCTGCAGCCAAGAATTTTGGGGCCCAGGACAAGTTCTTTGAGATGGGCTCCCTTCTCTTAAACTAGCTAAGGCTGGGGGTCTGGGTACCGCTAGGCTCCCAGAAGCTCTGGGGTTTAGATGCTCTGTGGTGAGTTTTGGGGCAGTTGTTGAAGATAAAACATAATTTTGTTTCATCTTCCCTACCCCCTGACTCCAGAGAAACATTGTTTTCCCCCTGGAGTCAGGGGTGTGGTAGACTCTGGCTGGCCTTAGAGTCTGCAGCTGCAACTGGGGTTGGCAACTGGCTGACTAACAATGCTATCAACCACCCACCCTGTGAGTATTATTGTAATGTCCTGTGAAATATTTTTATATAAAGGCTGGGGGTATGGGGTCCACGAGGCCCCCAGTTGATCTAGGATTTTAAATATTCTGTGGTGATTTGGGGGGCTTTTACTGAACATAAAACACACCTAGAAACGTATGTAAAACTTCCCCCTATAGGAATTAGTAGTCTATCTAAAATAGGCAAAAATAAACTTCTACATCTTTGCTTTACATCTCCAGCATTCATTTGGTACATTTACCCTGGCTTTATAATTCCCTGTCAAGATTTTCATTCTGGTTAAGCAGTCAATAGACCACTGCCACTGGAGCCAGGAGGTCCCCCATCTTGTTGCCCATGCTGCTGGCATTGACACAGAAAACAACTAAGAAAACAACACAGCGCAGACCAAAAGTGCAGCTGTTCACCACAGTTACTACTTGAGTCACAAACATGGAAAACAAAAGAAAAGACTGTGCACTCACCAAGTAAGTAAATTTGGTCATTGTATTATCAATGCACACAAAATTACAAGTGCATTACTTAGCAGGACATCCAAATGATAGGCAGCCCTACATATCGACTCAACATCTAGCTCAGGGAGTGGTTTCTAGCAGTTTCAACTGGGCAATGAAGTGTTCACTTTAAGACATATTAACCCAGCTCAAATATTATTATAGTCAAAGAGTCATAGTCATAAAGAGTCATATTTTTGGAGGAAACAGAAGTAAATTTTCATATAAACCCCTTATATACATTACTTAAAATGTGCTCAGCACTTATTAAAGTGCCATTACACTATTAAAAGTATATACAGAAAAACTCTATTCCAACATTTAAAATCTCCTAGTCTTGAACGTGCAGGCCTAAGAAACTACAATTTGAGCAGTAATACTTGGAGCAAAACCTTTAGCACACTACAAGCAGTGTATGCTGTATATTTTGTAATTAAGTGAACTCAGACAACCCTCCCTGATGCCTGTTGCCCCCCAACTCCTTACTCTGTTGATGCCTTGGGCATTTAATTGCTGACCAAGTGCCCAAGCAGCATTGGCTCAGCGGTAGCGCATTCATGTGGTATTCTTTGAAACGGAGCACCATCTGATTATTTCGTCCCCACTCTGACTGTAAATAGGAGACGGTGTTGCAGTGTAGCAAAGCACTTGTATCACACAGTGCAGTTTGCTTTTTTGGCTGCTTACGTGGACATATTTGAGCCGCTGCCCCAATCTAAGTTAGCTGCAGCTATTTTAGTCAGGCTGTAAATTTGTGATACGCAGACTGCAATTTTAAACCTGAGGACCAAAGGTGTGCTCTCTTCCCGCGATGCGGCGCTGTAGCGACTTCTCCCCTAACCGCCCTACACACCCACCCTTGTCCCGGCTCTAGCTTTATAGGGCTAGGCCACGCCTAACACGCCCCAGTGACGCCCCTGCTTGTAAAAATACTATCTCCTTACTTCTCCATTAGCAGGTTATACTGCTTACAACTAGAGGGCGTATTAAATAGTTAGCATCATAAACTGCTTTAAATAAATAAAATAAGTTAGCATATTTAAATTGAGTTAAACAAATAAATAAAGCTTCTGACTTCTTTAACACCTTTTCTTCTTAGACTTAGTTCTCTCTCTGACAATCGAATCTTTCCTAAAATCATATAATTAACATGGCTATTAAGGAGTTTGTAACTCTTTTATTTCTTACAATACTTTCTAACCCCTTTTTGGTCCAAGTCCCCTTCAGACCTAAAAAAACTTCACTGGGCTGGACTCTAACTATCAATCCTAGGTCCCCTCTGTCTAGAAAGTTATTTTTTAACCCCTTTGACACCTTCTCTCTTATTATTCCCCACAAACTCACCTACCACTTAGCCTACTCTCTTTATATACCCTCAGTCTGCAAAATTCCTCTCCTAACTCTTTGTACCCATCGTAAGCTGTGGCACTTCCTCTGCCTAGCTTTACTTTTATCTGGGGACATTGAGCAAAATCCTGGACCTTTGGCACCTAACCAGTCAACATGTAATGTGATTTGGCTGGACTCTAAGGGACTACGGATTGCGCACATGAACATTAGGAGTCTCCTTCGCAATCTATCAGAACTTGAGGCTTGGTTTGCACAGAACCTCCCTGACATTCTATGCCTGTCAGAAACCTGGTTAAAGCCTTCTATTGCCAACCATCTGTGTGCTTTACCCAATTACAATCTTATTAGGCAAGATAGGGCTGCCTCCAAGAGTGGGGGTGAAGTTGCTATCTATTTCAAACAACACCTGCTACTAACCCAAAATGTTTTTCCTGTCCCATCTCTGTGTGAAGCACTTCGTGCTACACTCCTACTAGGCTCAAAAAAGTTGCATCTAATCTGTGCCTATAACCCTCCTGTTGGAGGGATAAAAGGCCTTGAAGAACTTCTTCGGTTAATAGACAGCACCATTGGTCACAACGAAGTCTTACTATTGGGTGACCTTAACCTAAACTGGGCTAGTAAAGCATTTCAAGCCCTTCATACCTTAGTGCAAGGCCACAATTTTCATCAGTTGATCTCTGACCCTACCAGGGTCAGGGCTCCCTCTCAGTCTAGCACGCTTATTGATTGGATCCTTACAAACCGCCCTGATAGCATCAGCTGCGCAGGTACGTTACCAGATGTAATCAGTGATCACTCCCCGATATACTGTACGTGGAGCTCAAATAAAAAACCATCTCCGCCCCCAAGGCTTGTAACGTTTCGCAACCTTGCCAATTTTAATCCTACTCACTTTACCAATGACCTCGCCATGATTGACTGGTCCCCCATTCACAAAACATCAGATGTACAGTCCACTCTTGATAGCTTCCTTACAAAATTTAGTCAGTTCCAAGACGCCCATGCTCTATGGATCACTAGGCGCTTTCGAGGCACTCGTACGAAGTGGCTAACAAAAGATCTGCTAACCCAGATTAGGGCCAGAGACAAAGCCTGGAGTCTTTTTAAATCTACAAGGTTGGAATCTGATTACTGTCAGTACCGACTACTAAGGAATGCCTGCAAAAGAAAAATCCGTCTCTCCAAAAGTACTTTCTGCAGGAACCTACTAATAAACGCCTCTGGTGACCCTAAGAAATTCTGGACTACCATTAAAACTCTCCTAGGCTCTAATCAAAAATCCCATACAAACACAATGTTACTTAACGGTATACATTGCAACAAACCATTAACCATAGCCAATACCTTCAATCACCATTTCTCAGATTTATCAAGCTATCTGTCCTCTTTCCAAAATGATAGCACTACTATACCCCCTTGCAACACCAAACCACCACCCCTGAACCCCCTCTTTAGGTTCCGGATCATTCGGAAAAAAGAAGTTGGAAAAACTACTTCTCTCCATCCAGGAAAACACTAGCACCGGGTCTGATGGTCTTGAACCTAGGCTCTTGAAAGCAGCGGCCCCCTTCATAGCCTCTCCACTAACTAAAATCTTTAATATGTCCTTATGCCGTGGTATAGTCCCAACTATATGGAAGACTCCTAAAATCACTCCTATTCCAAAAAAAGGAGATCAAAAGGAGATCAATAACTATCGTCCCATCGCTATACTCTCTGTCTTATGCAAGATCCTAGAAAAACTTGTTGCTATGCAAACGATTGAATACCTCCAAAATATAACCTCCTTTCACTCCCAACATGGCTTCCGTGAAGGTCACAGTACCACCTCTGCCCTGCTAAAGCTGACCAATGACATCTACTCTTCCATGGACTTAGGCCTCCTGACTGGAGCAATTTTATCGACCTAACCAAGGCTTTTGATCTGGTGAACCACTCACACCTTCTTTCAAAACTTCAGTCTTTTGGTTTCTCCCCAGATACCATAGCCTGGTTTGAAAGCTACCTGACTGACAGGCAACAGGCTGTGGTCTTTAACTCAGCAACCTCGGATCCAGCACCGATCCACGTGGGAGTTCCCCAGGGGTCTATTCTTGGTCCTCTACTTTTCACAATCTTCATTGATGACATACCCTCAATTGCACCGAATTGCTCATCTCTGCTCTATGCGGATGATCTGGTTATTTACCACAGTGCAAAAACTTCAACCTCCCTTCACCATCCCCTTGCTTCGGATTTTGCGCGTATCCAGACCTGGCTCACTGCTAATAAACTAGTCCTCAACTCTAGCAAATCCTACTCAATGTTGTTTGGCTCTCAGTCCAGACTGAAAGCAAATCTGAATCCACTTATCATCTCCTGTGCAGATAGCTCTCCTCTACCCTCCACCAAATCCTTCAAATACCTTGGTGTTACCTTGGATGAATCTCTTGACCTTGACCTTCATATCTCCACTATCTGTAAGTCGGTAAATGCTAAATTGGGAAGTGCCTATCGCTTTCCAGCTATGCCCTTACTTCACAAGCCAGACTAGCCGTGGCTCAAGGTTTCCTGCTACCAGCCCTAGCATATGGCCGTCAATCTTCCTATCTGCATCCAAATCCTCACTTCATAAATGGGACACCACTATAATAGCATCTGTCGCTATGCCACGCCTCCATCGCTTGCACCACTGCCACCTCTATAGGGACCTTAATTGGCTTAGCTCCTCTGCATATCGTCTTCAGACCTTTGGATCACTAATTGACTCCACCACCAGAACAGGTCTCCCTGTATCCCTTTCTTCCATACTGGAACTACAACCTTCTACACATGAATTACGATCAAATGATAAAGCCCTTCTGCGAGTCCCAAGGTGTAGAACTAATATGGGCACTCGTGCGTTTGCCTATACTGCTCCTAAATACTGGAACTCTATTCCCCTCTCTATCCGTCAAACAAACACCCATGCGGTCTTTAAGAAACTACATCGGGAACACCTTCACACCTTACATCCCTGCACTTGTTTTAACCCACCTTGAATCCTCACTCATTCTTATCCTCTCCCCATCTCCTTCCTGTCCACCCTTCTCTACCTTCCTCCCTTAAGACCTTGTCTGCCTGGCTCTTTCTTCATCTCTTTCCTCTCTCTCTCCTCTCTACTTTTATGACACTTACTGTCCTGAAGCTTATTATCCTCCCATGTTGAATTTTTTTGCTACCAATCATGTTTTTTCCCTGTATTTACTGTATCTTAAACTTCAGTTTTTATTATGTCACTGTACTTCTTACACACTGTTTTCATGCGAATTTGTACTGCAGTCATGTGCTGCGTCACATGTTTATTGTTTGTCTGTAAACCGTTCTCTCCCGGGTCGTGCCTGAAAATAGGCATTGTTTGCCTAGTGCACTTACCCGGTCACCAAAAGCAAAATAAATAAAATAAATAAATGCTGGGTTGGTATGTCCTGGCCTATTTGTCTGTCCTGTATCCCTCCCCTTCTTGTTGCCTCTGCTCCCCTGTATAACCCCACCCACCCTATGAGTATTGTCTTGGGGATCTCTATGGCTTCCACTATCAGAAATCTTAGCGCCCTGTGCTGTAAAGGAGTCCTCTCCCCATCTAGTTTAAATTTCTTGTGATTTACTCATCTAGATCCTGCCCCCCAATGCTCTGGTTCTCCTATACTAAGGTACAGATAGTCTGCTGCAAACAGGCTTGTCCTCACAAAGGGTTCCCAGTCCTCTATATGCCCAAATCTCTACTCCCTTTAACACCCTTAAAGTCACTTGTTAAGTCCCCTATCCTCAGTTTCCTGCCATGACTGTCCAGTGACATTGGTAGCACTTCTGGAAAGGCCGCTGAGGCTGCCCACTCCCTGTGCCTTTTCCTTAGCACTCTGACTACCACACACAAACAAAAACCGGAGCACAAGCAAGCAATCTGAAGCTCAGTATACATTCACCTGTGCCCTACCCCTGAATGCCTTGGCATTAGAAAAGTTAGGATTAGTTCCTGGGCAATTCGGTATTCCCAAAAAATGTGTACTGTGCAAAGCCAGAGTGTGGGGGGCAGGTGCTGCTGGAAAAAAGTGACCATCCATGACAGAGAAAAGTGACCATCCATGACAGAGAGCTGTGGGGTCAAAGACACCAAGCGCCAGCCTCTGCCACCAACATACACAATCACAAATATAAATGATACTGGGGAAAAGTACCAAAAATACAATCCTAACCAAAATCTACCATCAGTTCCCAGCCAAACTCTCAGCCTTTTTTTTAGTGCCATTGGTGTCCGGAATCCTGGCAGGCCACAACTGCCTGCCAACTCGGAGCTGTAGGGCAGTGAGGGGGAATGGTATGGGAAGGAATTTATTATAGTGCAATACCCTCTTTGTTTAGATGTTTTGGTGGCAACTGCCTGGATCTCAAATGGAGCAACATGATTGGTTCTGACTCCTCACAGTAGCCCAATCACTGCCCGCCTACTCTGCCTGTAGCTGATTGGCCACTAAACTCTTGGCCAGCAAATATGGAGCTCCTGATAGGCTGGCATCCAATCCAGCCTTGGTGCTCTATAGCTCACACTAGGTGCCTAGCTGCCTACAACAGGGGGGGAAAAAAAAGCCAGGAAAAAAAACACGCCAGCTCCTCAGGTGCCCCCCCCCAGAGCTCAGGCCCCATACAACAGTCCCGGTTGTCCCCCCAATGGCATTCTGTGTTTTCTTATCTCTGTTTGGTTGTGTTTCTCACCTAATTACTCCTCTAATCTGTCACATTCACGTGTAAAATGTTTTTTTCTCCCTGGTATTGTTCTGGGTACTTAAATGTGAGCTCTTTTTTTTTTAGAAACCTGCCATTCCTTCTGAAGAAGAACTATGTAGGTTTGAAAGCTTAAGGATTTTCTGTAAATCTTTGCTGGTCCAATAAAAGGTATCAAATCGCCTACTTTGTGCATCTTGTCATACAATGACCAATACGGCAACAAACAATCCTTTGACATCATGGAGGATACCCACAATCCGCCATCTCATGTGCAGCTTAATAACATCAAGAAGAAAGAAACTAAGTCAGATAGTGACATCTACAGTATTTCCTAGCCCAACACAAAAACAGAATATTGTCGTAAGGGCCTTACCATCTGCAGTCTATTAAGAAACACTTATAATTCAAAATATGCTTAACAGGTCTGCTGGAGGACTTCTGAGAACCTGAGAAATCACCTCAATTGCAGGATATACTCTAAGGAAGCTCTTTTGAAAAAGAAGTTGAAAGGATTTCTGCTACACTAGAGGGAAGGACTGCTAGGTTGAAGCCAGAACTCCTGAAAGGGATCAACACGATCAACCTGAAAACTTTAAAGAGAGCCATATTCAGCAGGAACAAGAAGCTGAATACCCTCTGTGATGTAGACAGCCAGCTCTGAGTGCTGTATCATTTTTTTTAATATAAAATGTATGACTGACTGTCTCTGCTAAAAAAAAATCTGATGCTCTTAGAATGACCTCACTCATCCCCCCAGATTTTAGCTGAAAGATGAAAGCCCTAAGAAAAATGCTGACAGCATGTGAGTTCACACACACACACTCAGTTTTTAGAGACCATGGCCCAGATATTCAAAAGAGTTGAGCCATGCGCAATAGGGTTGCGCCTGCACAAGTCTGAAATTGCGCCATTCTGCGATATTCAGCAGGAGGCAGTTGTGCCCCCGAAATCATGCTGAGCAACAGTGCAATGATAATGAAGGCTCTATGTTCCTATGGAGCCTATTACCAGCTATGGTCAGAGATGCCTCGACTGTAAATATCTTTAAGATCCACCTGAAAACTTTTTTATTCTCTCAGGCTTTTGATGTTTAGACTACATTAGACTATGATGTACCCAATATCTGTTATTTCATTTATTTTATGTATTATGCTCTTTTAAAAATTTGTACGGTGCCCAGAGCCACCAGGATTTGGCGTCTTTTAAATAAATTTGACTTGACTTGACATGTGCAACCAAAGGGGGAGGAACCATGCATAAATGGTGCAGTGCGATATTCAACAACTTGCGCCATGTGCAATAGGGGAGCAAGCAGAAGTTGTGCCATAGCGGAAATGAGCCAAAATAAAAAGGAGCAAGGGAGAGGTGCAAGAACGCTACAGAGAAGCCACATAAGGCAGAACTCTAACCAGACAAACAGGGCAGGGCAGGAGGCACAAAAAGGGCAGGCCAGGGAAAGGGCACTCTGAACAGCCAGGCGCAGGGAAGGTGTAGGGAGCAACACAGCACAGAGGCCAGCACAGTCAAGTGTACCCGGTGCAGGGGAAGTAGCAGCCAGGACAGCGGGGAGAATACAGCAACAGATGCCGGGGGGGTGAACACAAGCCAGGGACATGGCCAGTGCCACCTTCCAAATGGAGGCCATTATGAGGGGTTGAGAAGGTGGGCGGCAGGGGGGCGTGGCAGTGGAAGGGCCCGTCGGCGGTATGCCCCCAACAGGCAGTACTGAGCCCACACCAGCTTTGAGCTGTACACTGATACTGAGATTGTGGGCCGGTACCACCTGAATAGGGCAATTCTGAGACAGCTCTGTGAGCTGTGCAGTGATGTGATGCAAGCATCCACACGACGGAGCCATGCCCTGTCAGTGGAGACTAAAGTAACAGCCTGCATGTGCTTGCTCACCACGGGTACCTTCCAGAGACCAACTGGGGACACCACAGGCATAACCCAGTCGGCCACATCACGCCACCTCACCCAATTCCTCAGCGCACTGCTGCCACATGCTGCGGAGTACATCCATTTCCTCAGCACATCGGCGAAGCACACAGCAAACATACAGGAGTTCCACAGGGTAGTATATATGCCTGGCATGCTAGGGGCAATGGACTGTACCCATGTGGCCATACGCACACCACCTAGCCCTGAGGGGGTGACATACATCAATCGCAAGGGCTATGCCAGCATCAACTGCCAGGTGGTGTGCGATGCTAGGGGGCGCATAATCAATGTCTGTGCCATGCACATGATTCTTTCATATGGCACCAGTCAGCACTGTGCCACAGATTCGAGAGTGGGGACATCCCCACTGGACACCTAGTGGGTGAGTATGCAAACCACATGGACTATCATAGGGCCTGGGGGGGCATGGCCAGAGGTGGCATGGGTAGTGGCCTACATGGCCTGGGGCAGGGTGGTGCTGATCACAAAACTAACCTCCATCCTCTACACACAGGTGACAGTGGATACCCACTCCGTCCCTGGCTGCTCACACCCTACCGGCGGCCCAAGACCCCATCACAGCAATGCTACAATGAGGCACACGCCACCACATGTAATGTCATAGAGTGGGTGTTCAGGATGCTGAAGGCATGTTTCCATTGCCTGGACACCTCTGGCGGTGCCCTACAGTTCAGCCCCTCAAAGGCCTTCAGGCTATTCCTGGCCTGTAGCATCCTGCACAACATGGCCAACAAATGTGGGATAGCCGTACAGGTCAAAGAGGGGGACAGCGATGGGGACGCCGGTGATGATGGTGATGGGCAGACCCCCCCCTTGGCTGACGGGACCCCCGACTGCTCCGGCTGGCGCAGCTGCACCAGGACACCATCATGGAGGAGCACTTCAGCCAACCCAGGTAAGTCATGGAGCCATATGCAACCACCAGTGGCTAAGGCACAACCCACAAACACGCATGGACACACACCAGGGGTGTATGCCATCAAGGGAAGTGGCAGGGGACACAAGCACACACACAACCAGGGATGCGTGAGGATTAATGTGCCATGCAGATGGACACACACACACGCACACACACAATGCAACAAATGTGCACAGAGGGCAGGAGGCACACTGACCCAGAATGCCAATCCTAGCAACACACATGTCCACAGGCCACCACGCCCACTGCCTGTCCATGTGCATGTGTCAGATGCTGAGCACCATTGCACATTGGTGTATAGCACAATGCAGGCATCATCATGCACACGCAACTGTGGACAGCAGCCAGGAGGGTGTGCAGGTGGACTGTGTGTCCGCGTGCAGGGCCGGGTACCCACCCATGCACTACCCACTGAAACACACAATGCACACAGGGCAGCACCAGACAGTAGCCGCTCTGGGAGACAGGTCAGTCACGCGACACAGTGCCCCGGCCACCATGGATGCATGGGCGGCCCCGCCAAGACCCACCAGCAATGACAGGCTGACCACTGGCCTCATGGGGTGGCACCGATGGTCACCCAGGGGTTCCACTGTGTGAACATGACCGTGCTCACGTAGGGGTCTGAAGCACACCAAACATGCCTGCACCAGGAGTGCTCGGGATGCCCACAGCTGAACCCGGCGTCGACAGGGTGGGAGTCGCACGACGCTGGGAATGGGGGGTGGATAGTGCACTGCGTGGTGTCTGCGATGCATGGGCACCTGACTGTGTGCCCATTGTGACCATAACAGCAATGAATGCCTGTGCATGCCTGTCAATGGCAGTGGTCACATCCTCCCACAAATGGTCCATCCCTGCCAGGATCAGTGCGGTGTCCCTGCTGCGATGCTCCTCTGCCCACTCCAGAGCCACACGCAGTGCATCCACAGACGTCACAAGCCGCATCTGCTGCTGGACCGATTCTTGCAGTAGGCGAGTGTGCTCATCCAAGAGGTCATCATCCTCCTCGGCATCCTGTCCCTCAGGGTGTGCATGGCCCTGATGATCAGCACCCCTTGAGGGTGGGTGCTGTGCACCAGGACCAGGTCTGGGTATGTCCACAGACGGTGCACAGATGCTGTCGCTGAACCCTGTACCCCCAAGCCCATTGGGTGACTGCTGATGCTGCCCCTCTGGCTGCCACTCCCCAGGGCTCAGTGGAGCCACCGCAGTGGCCACAACAGTCTCACTGTCCTGAACACACACCAGTGCTGCCCCACTGGTGCTGACAGGCACAGGCTGGGACTGTGCTGACACGCAGGCCTCCATGGCAGCACCACCCACAGCCATGGGCGCGAATTGCCCTGCTGTGTGGCCATCCCATGGCACACACATGTCACTGCCCATGACGGTAGTGTCATCATCACCAGTGACAGACTCTGCACCGGCCACAGTCACAGCATGCTGGCATCCATGGATGCCAGCACACTGGGACACAGGCAGGGCTTCCTCCACACCTGTTACAACAACATCAGTGTGGACAGTCAGGTGGCCCCACTGTCGCAATGCTCCACGTATACCTGTGGAGGTGGATGGTCCCTCCTCCAACTCCAGCTGACTGTTCTCAGTGGACAGGCCCACCACCACTGACCCATGCAGATGCTCAGGATCTGTAAGGGAAAGCAAAGTCACGTTACTGCGTGTGACCTACCCTGCCCCCCCATAGACAGACCATGACTTACCATTCAGTGATGGGCCACCACCCGTCTGGAAGCCACCACCTGGAACACCCTCAATGGCACTGTGCTGCATGCTTCCAGCAAGCCTCTCCTCCTTTGGGGTCAGCAGTACCACCTCCGGCTGTCCACCACCTGTTGCAGCACATGCTGCCCTGATGGCAGCCACCTTCTCCTTTATCCTCCTCCTGTCCGTGCCCATCTTTTTCTTACACTCCTGCATGGAGCACTGGTGGCTGCCATACAGATTCACAGCACATGCCACCTTCTCCCATGCAGCAGCACGGGCTTGAGGTGTTCCCCGCCATCCACTGAGAAGTGGCTCCTGATCCAGGTAGGCCTCGAACAGGGCATCAGTTTTGGCCTTTGTAAAGTTAGGCCTCCTCCACCTCCCACCACTGTGTTCCTCCTCTCCAGCAACCTGCTTGGTCATAATGTAGCCTGTAAGAATGGCAGTTGTTACCTGTGACTGTGCAGTCCCATGCATGTCCCTGAATCCACAGTCCACACTCCCAAACAGCATGCGACTCACCAATAGACTGCAGTAACTGACTATGGCCACTGCAGCACAACGTCGCACTTTTATAGCACAACCCATGCAAATGAGGTGAGGAGCAACTTTAAGTAGATGCAAATTGCAGTGCTGCGCCATTGAATGGCTGATTAGATGATCTGCATATGATGGCTGAATATCACGCTGTTGCACTTTACGCAGTTGTGTTGAACGTGCTGAGCCAATGGCGCAGTTCTGTGACATGCGTAGTACACACCTCACTGCACATGCCCGGGTTGCTGACGCAGGTGATGACGTGCTGTGTGCCATAGGCAATGCAGGGCACAGCCACCATTGTTCCAGTGGCGCTATAGTGATGGTCACTACATGGCGCTGTGGCACTGGGCCATCATAGATGCAATGGGCCAACTGCACGGTAGGCCGCTATGGTGCTGGCACACAGGCAGGCAATTGCGCTACACACATTGTGTTGCAATGGCACTGTTTGTGGCCATGCGCCAGAGACCCTTGACCCTGTGCCTGACCTTTGCCCCCTAGGCACCATGCATCAGGCATGGGTGCACCTCTATCACGCTGTTCGGTAACAGCACGATAGGAAATGGCAGTGCTGTACCGCGCAGCATCTGGACGTGGGGAGCCGCGCTGCAGAGCGCCAGATTGCCAACTATTACTGAGAGAATGGCACGCAGATGGGCAGCGCAGTGGTCTGCAATAGAATTAGCCAATCTGGTGGCAATTGTGGAGCCACACCATGGGCCTCTCTTCGGGGAGAAGCCCCTGGACAGGGCCAGAAACCAGGTGTGGCAGGCCACTGGATGGGGGAGGAGTGCAGAGCAGTGCAAGCACTGCTACGGGGACCTACGGAGGAGGGAACTGGAGCTACTGGCATGACTGTGAGCACGTGTCAGGAGGGGCACGGTGCCACGGCCAGGTAGGGGTTCTGTCAACACACTTTTATCGTCCATATGGGTAACAGTATTGTATGTGTCCAGCACATGGGGTGGACCATCTGGGGTTGGCTGTGGTGGTGTTCACAGGGTGTGGGGTGGATGAGTCTGGCTGGGTGGAAGGGCACACACCTGGGGGCAGGGGGACTTTGCTTCAGGATTGTACTGATGTTCTTCTCTCCTTATTTGCCCCACAGGCCCGGAAGAACACCACCATGTGAGGGAGGAGGATGGTGCAGCCAGGCGGGGCAAGGGCCATCACTGCCCACCTGACTGGCCCGATGAGGGTGAGTGCCATGCATCCATGATTACTATTGCATGCTGTGTGACAGAGTGGACAGCGGGGCATGGTCACCATACATCGACACCACTGCCATGCACACAACTGGTTACAGTCAACACTGCCCAGTGGCAATGCATGTCTGGGAGTGCGTCAATGGTAGTCCATGCATGCACCAGGTACATGGCTCTGCCACTGCCTTTGCACCACATAGCCATGTCACTAAACAGCCACGGTGGTGCTGTGCATGACTTGGCTGGTGGGTGTGTGCAGCATTCCACATGCCTGTATGCACCTGGGTGGGCAGATCCTGTGGACGTGATCACTGCGGGTGGTCACACACCATCACAGTGGTATGTCCCATGGCCGTATGCCATGCACAGTGGGCAGGCTGTAAGGGGTTGTGCATTCACACCTATTGACTGTGCTCCCTTGTCCTAGGTACCTGCCACCTTCGAGAGATATGGGAGGCACTGTGGGAGATCCTGGTGGTCACACGGGTATCGCTGGACATCCTGTGATGGTTGGATGAGACCGGAGTTCTGAGGAGGCACAGGGCCCGGAGGAGCCAGAACAGGGAGAGGTGCTCCCGCTAGTGTGGATGGCTGGCAGTATTCCCCTACCCCCCTGGACCCACACTCATGCCCCTCCTTCCCCATCCCATTCATCCACCCCTGCCCTCTACCCACCCCCACCTTGTTTGTGGTCCCCCCATCCTCGTATATAGTTCCACTGTTTTATTGTATATAGTTTGTATTATTGTAAATAGTTGATGGTTAGATATTTTTTCAATAGATTTAATTTTGATATGAATACTGTTGTGGTCTCTGATTTTCAGCGGGCTATAGGTGCTCAGCTGCAGTGGTGTGCATGGCGTCAGGGGTGGTGCGGTCATGGGTGTGTGTGTGTGTCAGTGTGGAGGTGACTATGGTGTGGGGGTAGCTATCAGTCAGTGTCTGTGGTGTGTGTGTTGTTCCCTGTGCACTGGCTGATTGTGTGCAGTGGGCCATGGTGCTTGCTCTGTGTCCATGGTGCACCCATCAGCCCGTCCATGGCCTGTGCAGCTGACACACATGCATGTCTGTGACCTGCACGGTCCACTGGCATGTCGGTGGTGGCAGTCCCTGCAGGGATGCCACTGTACCCGTCACTTTGCTGGGTTGCCTCCTGTCACTGGTGTGGTGCATGCCTTGCTCGGGTGGCACTGTGGGCACCACAGTCATTGTCCCACCTCCATGCTGTGCCTTGTGTGTGTTGCAGGGGATGTGTCCCACTGTCTGTGACTTGTGCTCCGGGTGACTGCTGGTGGTGTACGGGTCCACAGTGCCTGCGCAGGGTGGCTGGTACTCCAGTGCCATGGAGGACTGCGGGTTGTGTGTACACAGTTTCCATGGGCCTACACTGGGGGCTTGGTTGCCCCACCACTGCGTCCCTGTGTTGTTGTGCCCTTGGGTATGGGTGGATGTCTGTCCATACACTGTGTGGCAGCCGGTGTGGTGCTTGCTTCCATGCACCACTGTGGGTGGCTGTGCTGGCTGTTGTGGCCAGTGGTGGGTTGGAGTGTGTCACTGGACTACTGTGCGGGGTGCTGTACCACTAGTGGTGGTGTCAAGGGCACGCCCTGTCCCGTGTGGGGTACCTCTTTTGCTGACACATGGTTGGTCTCTCAGCAGTACCTTGGGGGGACTGTGCATGATGGCACTGTGTCTGCCGTTGTTGCATTGCTGTGTGCTTCCACCCGCTGATGGGTGCTCGTGGTGGGGCTGGTTTGCATGATTCTGTGGTGCACAGGGTTGCAGTGTCACAGTGGGGGTGGTGGCATGTATGGGGTTTCCTGCAGTGGTGGTCACTGCTCATGGGGGGGTGTCTGGGGGTCACGGTGCAGGGTGTGCTCTGCATTGGGGGGATGGTGTGGCACGGGGGGTGGTCAGCCCTCCTTGTGTGCCAGTCACAGCTTGCTGGTAGGTGTGATGGGGCACTGTGGCCTGGCTGTGGGTTGTTTGCTTTTCTCCATGGGCCAGTGGTTATTACAGCCCTCCCCCAGTTGTGCAGTGCATGGGGTGTGGGGGGGGATGATGTCTGTTCTGCTGTGTGCTCCTGTGCCCATCTGTGGCATGGGTGGTGGGTCACTACCTCCCTGGTTATGCAGTTATAGTGCTCTGCACTACAGTGCCTCTGGACTGCTCAACTGCACATTCCTTGTTGCGCTATGGTGCATAAGATCTGCTCAGCTTCCCCTCCCTAGTTGCACTACGGAGCAGGTGGTATGATATTCAGTCGTCGGCTGTAGGCGCAGTTTGGCCTGCTCCATTCTTGAATATCGCGTCTCTTGCGCATGGGCGCAACAGACTTGTGCTTGCTCCTGCTATTGTGCACTTTTTGGGTGCAGTTTGAATATCTGGGCCCATGTGTTACATGTAAGGCCTTAATTAAGGATCCTGTCTGTCTGAGTTAATTACAACCATAGTTGCTATAACATATCCATTTATGAAGTTGGAAGGAAAACCCAGGTTATTACATAGAAGTGCAAGGGCCTCACCTGTAGTCCTTGTGCCCAAGCCAGATGGCTCAACTTGTTTCTGTGTGGACTGTCATGGACTGAATGCAGTTACAAAGTCTGATGCCCACCCGATGCCCGGATGGACGAACTCCTGAACAAGTTGGGAGGGGTGACCTGCCTTATGACTATTGACCTGACCAAGGGGTATTAGCAGGTAGAATTGACAGACAGAGCTAGGGAGAGGTCAGCCTTCATCACTCTGATAGGCTTATTTGAGTTTAAAGTAATACCTTTCGGAATGAAGAACACCCCAGCCACTTTCCAAAGGTTGGTGAACCAGGTGTTAAATGGTGCTGAGGAGTACGCTGTGGCATACCTGGTTGACATTGTCATCTTTAGTACCAGCTGGGAGAACACCTGTCCCACCTTAGGGAAGTGCTGGGAAGGATACAGAGGGCTGGAAAGGATACAGAGGGATGGACTCACTGTCAAAACTGAGAAGTGCCAGGTGGCCATGGGATAAGTGGCATACCTCGGGCATGTGGTAGGCCTGGGACAGCTCTGTCCTAACCAAATAAAGATAGAGGTGATCCAGGCATGGCCCAGACCAGAAACCCAGAAGCAGATCAGGAGCTTTTCTAGAGACAGCAGGGTACTACAGGAAATTTGTACCCAATTACAGTGCCCTGGCTGGTCCTCTATCTGACCTGACAAAGAAAAAGATGCCAAAGAAAATTACCTGGGGCCCAGCCTGTGAGGAAGGCTTTACCCAACTGAAGAAGGCATTGTGCAGTGCTCCTGTTTTGACAAGTCCTGACTATAGCAAAATCTTTATAGTTCAGCCGGACGTCTCAGATGTGGGTATTGGGGCAGTACTGAGCCAGATGTCCAGCCAAGGGACAGATCACCCAGTAATGTACCTGAGCAGAAAGCTGCTTCCCAGGGAGCAAGCGTACTCCACGGTGGAAAAGGAGTGTCTTGCCATAGTGTAGGCCCTAAAGAAATTAGAGCCATACTTGCATGGGCAGCATTTTGTGGTGCAGACTGACCACAACCCCCCTGATTTGGCTGATGCAGATGGGGAAAAACAATGGCAGACTACTAAGATGGAGTCTTGCTTTACAAGGGTATGATCTAAAAATTATACATAGGGCTGGAGTGAAGAACCAGAATTCAGATGGGCTGTCTAGGGTCTATGAGGAGTGAACTGAGTTGGGAAGCTCATCCCTTGTAGGGGATATATCCCCCAAATTCAGTCTAGGTGGGGAGGAGTGTGACGTAGACAGCCAGCTCTGAGTGCTGTATCATTTTTTTTAATATAAAATGTATGACTGACTGTCTCTGCTAAAAAAATGTGATGCTCTTAGAATGACCTCACTCATCCCCCCCCCCAGATTTTAGCTAAAAGATAAAAGCCATAAGAAAAATGCTGACAACATGTGAGTTCACACACACTCAGTTTTTAGAGAACATGTGTTAAATGTAAGGCCTTAATTAAGGATCCTGTCTATCTGAGTTAATTACAACCATAGTTGCTATAACATATCCATTTTATGACATTGGAAGGAAAACCCAGGTTATTACATAGAAGTGCAAAAATCATAAAGTTGCTGTCATGTCCTGGAAGGAGGAAGCTTATTATGAGATCAAAAGAAGTGTAATTTGAAGGACATGAATTATGCTGAAGTTGCAAAATGTAATACTTTTGTAAAAGATATATATTTTTTTATACATAATCTGACAGAGGAGGAGCTAGCTGACCTCACACAAAAATGGGTTGTCCCATACAGTTGTATTCTGTTTTACTTACACACTTTTACCTAGACTCTGACTGAGGAAAGATCTTTGGAGCACTTGTAAACAGATATTTAGAAAGATTTCAAATCTAAGTACTGTAATTAGGAATTTGCATTGTTTAAACCTTGTTCTTTTAAAAGATTTGCATGTATTGTGGTATAAGAGTTCTGTATGTTGCGTTTTACATATTTTTAACTATTTTAGTAAAATTATTTTTAGAACTTACTTGTTCTGTCTCTGACTTCTTTTTAGTTGTAAGAAAACTATATGGTTATTGCAGATACTAAACATAAGCTTGAATGGTGGTACCAAACTGGAAAGAGAAGCATTTTAAATCTGAGGTCTTTATTAAAGGTTTTTTAAGGGTTCATCTCTGTATACCTGGTTAGGTGCCCGTAGGCAACGATATCTGGCCCCCCGAAGACAGAAATATCTAAGCCTCTGCATTGGGTACACTAGCAAGAGGTTCACAGTTTGAATCCCTCCAGGACTTGAGACCAAATGGTGATCTGAACACAAAAACAGACAAGAGGGTTACCTTGTCTGTTACACTGTTCACAAGACTGCACTCAGAGGTTGGCACTTTGGGAGTAGAGGGCCTGACCTGCTGAGTGGGTTTGTGACACCCTCCAACAATCCAAACTTCACAACAACAGTAAAGAAGTCAGTAATAACATAGAACAACAAGGTAAGACTGCTGAACATCTCTCTGTTAATTTGTCCAACCACACACTGACTACTGGAGAATTAACTGTACTTTCTAAGGGATTCACATTCTGCCCAACAACACAGCTTGACAAAATACAGTTTTGTGGAGAACTAGAAGAATACTTCTCTAGACTGAGACTTAGAAATTTTTTCACAACAAAGGAGATACCCCAGACATCAGCATTTCACTGGAAAAGAAAAAGAAAAAGAAGTCATTTGATTTTACCCCCTCCCAAGTGGGTGCAATACTAAACTGGACACTTACATTCAAATATTCAGTCTTTTCATCAGAGTCAGTTGCTAGATCCTTAACAAGCAAGAACAGATCCGTTATAACATCTCCCCATTTGAAATGTGAGCAATACAGTCACTGAACTCTAATCAGGGCTATCCTAGATCTATCACTGACTAACAGGAAAAGGATCACAGATCTCCAGGTAAAAGGTCACCTGGATGTCAGTGACCATCACATGGTATGGTTCAATTTGGCCACTAGAACAAAATCATCCCATTCCAAGGCAAAAATATGGGAATTCAGAGGAGCTGGCTTTGATAAGATGGTCAACAGAGTTAAACTAGCCCTGGCAAAAAGAAATACAGGTGAGGGGGTACAGGCAAAATGGGCAAGCATTAAAGATGCAATACTTGAAGCAACATCCCATTGTGTTAGTGAGAAAAGGAAGTGCAAAAGAAGAAGGAAACCACTTTGGTTCTCAAACACAGTAGCAGAAAAGGTCAGAGCCAAAAGGCTGGCCTTCAGGAAATATACGGGAATACAGCAGGATGAAGATAGGGAGGCATACCACTCTTCCCTAAGGGAAGCAGGGAAGGCAGTAATGCAGCCAAAGTCCCAAACCATGGAAACACTAGCATGGACAGTAAAAGAAGGTGACAAGACTTTCTATAGAGACATTAGTGAAAGGAGATTAGTAAAAGATTTAGTTGATTGTTTCATGAGGCCACAGTTTAGGCCCAACCCCTTCCCACCCTTCACCCCACCCACCCCTGGAAATAGTTCCTCTATACCTGAGGTTCTGACATCATCTCTCGAGTGCAAGGTGCATTTCACTGTCATATCCTCTCTAGCACACTGCACTGACAATATAAGCATACACATTGTATTATATATATATTTCTATATAACAAATCACACACCTATGCAACACACACACACACACACACAAATACAATAAAAAACTAGATAAACATTTGGGGAGTAGTGCAATGTAATGGCTGTGGGCAGCAGTCTCGGGGAGTCTTTCTGGAGGCTGAGGTGCTGCCCTATTTGCAGACAACTATCTGCCCTGAGGAGGAAGTTGTCTGCCTTCAGGCTGCACTGGACAGTAGTAAGGAAACCTTCCCCAGGCCACACTGGACAGTAGGAAGGGAACCTCCCCCATCCAGGGAGCACTAGCGCCACCACCACTACCTCAGAGGTTGCGAAGAAAGCACAGCAGTTGGACCACAGTGGGCTCAGGGAGGGTGAGGAGGGTGGAACAGAGGCATACCCAATCAATTGTTCCACTCCACAATCCATACACCATTCTGGGGGAGCATAGCTCCCCTATGGATGCACCGGCAGAGAAGACTGATGATAACTGTCACAAGGGAGGCCCACAGGAAGGAGGCAGAGGACACCACAGGGAAAGGAAGCAGCTCCTGGTGGGGACCCACTATTAGGGGATGAACTGGGGAGCTGGGAAAACTGGAAGCAAGGTGCCTGCCTGGTGCCATGGCTTGGAGGGACAGGAAGCGCATCCTCAGGATCACGAGAACAGCTGCAAGGGATTCCGAGCTGGACGTAATTGGCCACCTAAGGACAAATGACTTGGCTCATCATGAGATTAGAGCAGTGCAGGAGGACATTGCAGAGTTGGGGAGGGACCTAAGACAAGTAGCACACACAGTATCCTTCTCAGAGGTGCTGCCTGTCAAAAGCATGGGGGAGGCGAGGGTAATTGGCACCATGCAGTTTAATGAATGGTTGAAAAAATGGTGCGGAGCACAGGGGTTTGGCTTCATTGGGGACTGGGGTTCCACCTGGAGGGACACCAGCCTATACTGGCAGGATGGTCTGCATCTGTCCAGGAAGGGAACAAGTCTTTTGAGCAATCGGTTTAAATGCTTCATTGGCAAGCTTTTAAACTAGTCAAAGGGGGAGGCACTGACAAGCAGCAGAAAAATCCCAGCCTCTCCCTACAAAACAGGGTACTAAATGCGAAAAAGACTGAGGTAGAACGGTCAGTGGGGGATGCTGCAACAGAAGGTAAAGCCATCAAAAAATGGAGAGAAATGAGTACTAATGCCCGTAGTCTGGGTAACAAGCTTCCTGAATTAGTGGCCTTGATGGAGGAGGAACATCTGGATATCGTGGCAGTCACAGAAACATGGTACACACAAAACCATGACTGGGACATAAACATACCAGGATACACTGTCTACAGGAGGGACAGGGAGGGTAAAAGAGGAGGAGGAGGAGGAGTAGTCTTTACATAAGGGAAGGAATAAAAGCAACAGAACAAAAAGGTAAACAGGAGGAGAAGAAGCACTGTGGGTAAATTTGGAGACAGGCAATGGCACCACACTACGCACAGGGTTAGTATACAGACCCCCTTCTCAGGGGGAGGAAATGGACAGGAAATGATAGAAAGTATACTTAGAATGGCAGAAAAAGGGGAGATATTGCTGATGGGTGATCTGAATATGCCAGATGTTAACTGGAGTGCAGTTGCAGCTGCCACTTCGAAGAGTGCAGTTATTCTAGATGCCCTGCAGGGGGCATGCCTTAGACAACTAGTACTGGAGCCCACTTGAGAGGGAGCAATATTAGACTTGATTCTCTCAAATGGAGATGGAGAGAGGATCACAGATGTAGAAGTGGGTAGCCATCTGAGAACTAGCGACCATTGAACAGTATGGTTCACAATAAACACAGCAATAGAGTCAAGCCATACAAAGACAAAAGTACTGGACTTTAGGAGGGCTGACTTTGCCAAAATGGGTGAGTGCCTAAGGAATGCACTAGCAAATGGGCAGGAAGGAGGGGTGGAATAACAATGGGGAATAATAAAACTGCCATCACAGAGGTAACGAGCCTTACAAGATGATGTAAGAAACCACTATGGTTCTCAAAGGAAGTGGCAGTGAAGGTTCAAGAGAAAAAAGAAAGCATTCAGGAAGTACAAGGAATCGCAGAAGGAGCAGGACAGAGAACTGTATCAGTTAAAGCAAAAGGAGTCTGGGAAGGCAGTCAGAACAGCAAAGGCCCAAACCGAGGAAAAGATAGCCAACTCAGTTAAGAAGGGGGATAAAACCTTTTATAGGTACATCAGGGAGCAAAGGAAGACCAAGGGAGGGATAGTGAGGCTTAATAAAGGGAGGAGAGTGGGCAGAGGGAGACTGTGAAAAGGCAGAGATACTAAACAAATATTTTTGCTCAGTATTTACAAATGAAGAGGGGGAGGTACATAAAACAAACAGTAGTAACACTCTGGATACAGAAGTTGATACCAGCCCATTTACAGAAGAAAGGGTTCTGAAAGAACTCTTAAAACTGAAGGTGGACAAAGCAATGGGGCCTGATGGGATTCATCTCAGAATTCTAAAGAGCTAAGGGTAGAACTAGTGACACCACTGACTACCCTTTTAACAAATCATGGGATGATGGGGTGGTACCCGAGGACTGGAGGAAGGCAGATGTGATTCCTCTCACAAAGTGGGAGCAAGGCAGAAGCAGGAAACTTCAGACCTGTTAGTTTAACCTCAGTGATAGGGAAAATGATGGAATCACTTCTGAAGGAAAGAATTGTCGTATCTAGAGGCCAGAGGGGCACAGGACCCTAGGCAGCATGGATTCACAGCGGAAGGTCATGCCAGATGAATCTGATAGATTTCTTTGACTGGGTGACCAAAGTAGTAGATCAGGGAGGGCTGTGGACATGGCCTACCTAGACTTTAGCAGGCATTTGACACAGTCCCACACAAAGATTAATATACAAGCTAGCCAGCCTGGGAGTGGGTCCCAAGATGACAGCCTGGGTAAAGAATTGCTGGAGAATAGGACACAGAGAGTAATAGTAAATGGAGTCCACTCTGAAGAAAGGGGATTACTAGTGGGGTACCGCAGGTTCAGTATTAGGACTGGTCCTCTCAATGTCTTTATAAGCGACATTGCAGAAGGACTGGAAGGAAAGTATGTCTGTTTGCAGATGACACTAAGATCTGCAACAGAGTTGATGCACAGGGTGGGGTGGAAAGGATGAGAAGGGACTTGGCAAGGTTAGAGGAATGGTCAAATGTATGGCAGCTTAGATTCAATGCTAAGAAGTGAAGGTAATGCACCTGGGAAACAAAACCCAGGGAAGAGTACACAATGGGGTGAGATACTAACAACAACAAAAATGGAAAGGGACCTGGGGGTAGTCATATCAGATGACCTAAAGGTGGGCAAGCAATGGAGAGGGCAGCAAGGAGGGCTGGGGGTTACTGGGATGCATAGGAGAGGCATCACCAGTAGAAAACAGGAAGTTATTATCTCTCTGTACAGACAGCTGGTGAGACCCCATCTGGAGTACTGTGTGCAGTTCTGGAGACCCAATCTCCACAAAGACATAGACAGGATGGAAGCTGTCCAGAGGAGGGCAACTAAAATGGTGCAGGGTCTGCACCGGAAGACATATGAAGAGAGACTTAAGGAGCTTAATATGTATAGCCTCGAGGAAAGGAGGGAGAGGGGGGACATGATAAAAACTTTCAAGTACCTCAAGGGAATCAACAAAGTCCAAGAGGGTAGCATCTTTCAAAAAAAGAGGTGTGCAAGAACAAGAGGGCACAATTTGAAGATAGAGGGGGGGCTGCTCAGAGGTAATTTAAGGATTTATTTTTCTCAGATGAGGGTTGTGGATGCATGGAACGGCCTTCCGGAGGAGGTTGTGGAGTCAAAATCAGTGGTGGAATTCAAGCATGCATGGGACAGTCATAAGGCAATTCTGGGGGGTGGGGGTAAGAAGAAGTAGGCTGCTGGTTAACTAGGATCTGCAGCTTATCCAGTAGGTAGGGAAATGGGCAGACTGGGTGGGCCAAGTGGTCCTTATCTGCCGTCAAATTCTATGTTTCTATGTTTCTATGAGAAAGTCCAGAGGTGTATTGCTAAGATCAAAGGGGTTAAGGGGTGTGTGAGGAGGAGGACCATGTAAAAGCATCTATTCTAAATAGATAATTCTGCTCAGTAATTACTGAAGAGAAGGTAGGGCAGGGCCCACAGCTCAGCACCATGGACACAGGGGGGAAGGAGGTGTGCACTAGTCCCTTCACAAAAGAAAGGGTCCTACAAGAGCTCGATAAGCTCAGGGTGGACAAGGCAATGGGACCTGATGACATACATCCCAGGGTACTAAAGAAACTAAGGGTAGAACTAGCAGAGCCATTATTAGAACTGTTTAGTGAGTCTCTGAGCACAGGAGAGGTCCTAGAAGACTGGAGAAGGGCTCATGTGATCCTGCTCCACTAGAGTGGTAGCAGGGAGGAGGAAGGGAACTACAGACCTGTCAGTCTTATCTCAGTAGTGGGCAAGATTAGGGAGACACTCCTTAAGGAAAGGATAGTGCAACACCTGGAATTCATAGGAGCACAGGATCCAAGACAGCATGGGTTTACAAAAGGAAGATCCTATCAAACTAATCTCATAAATTTCTTTGACTGGGTAACCAGAGTGGTGGACCAAGGGGGAGCAGTTGATATTGCTTACCTTGACTTCAGCAAAGCTTTCGAAACTGTTCCACATAGAAGATTGATTAATAAGCTGGGTAGGCTTGGGGTGGGTCAGATGGTCAACTGGGTGACAAACTGGTTGACGGGCAGAAAACAGAGAGTGGTGGTAGACGGTATACAGTCAGAAGAGATGCAAGTCACAAGTGGGGTACTTCAGGGATCAGTCCTGGGGCCAGTCTTCTTCAATATCTTCATCAGTGACATTGCAGATGGACTGAAGGGTAAGGTTTGTCTGTTTGCAGATGACACCAAGATCTGCAACAGAGTAGATGATCCAGATGGGGTGGGCGAATGAGAAGAGATCTGGATAAACTAGCAAAATGGTCAGAAGAGTGGCAACTGAGGTTTAACGCAAAGAAGTGCAAGATCATGCACATAGGGAAGAGAAACCCTGAAGCCACCTATTGGCTGGGAGGGGAGTTGCTGGCAGTCACAAGGGAAGAAAGAGACTTGGGGGTCATCATCACAGATGACCAGAAATCATTCAAGCAGACAACTAAAGTAGTAGGTAAGGCTAGAGGGATGTTGGGGTATATTAGTAGGGGTATCACAAGTCGGAAGAGGGAGATAATAATCCCTCTTTACAAGACACTGGTTAGGCCCCATCTGGAGTACTGCGTGCAGTACTGTAGGCCACACCTTCACAAGGACATTAACAAAATTGTGGCAGTCCAGAGAAGGACAACCAGAACGGTGCAGGGACTGCATCAGAAAACATATGAGGATAGATTAACTGAGCTCAATATGTATACCCTAAAGCAAAGGAGGGAGAGAGGTGATATGATTGAAACATTCAAACACCTTAAGGGCATTAACAAGGTGAAAGAGTCTAACATGTTTCAATATAAGAAAAATAGCAGGACAAGAGGACACAGCATGAGATTAGAGGGAGGCTGATTAAGGGGTAATGTGAGGAAGTTCTTTTTCACAGAAAGGGTGGTGAATGCATGGAACGACCTACCTCAAGAAGTGGTGGATATGAATACAGTGCAGGGCTTCAAACAGGCATAAGGGAGCAATACAGATGAGAATGAATAGATAGGCCATTGACAGAGCAGAGGCCAATGGCACATACATAAGGTAAAAAAAGAAATGGGTAGACTGCATGGGCCTTGCGGTCCTTATCTGCCATCAATTTCTATCTTAACATTGTTACAAAAAAGCTGATAAAGGCTTGGCAGTTGTGATATTAAACCAGAAGGATTATGTCATTTAAGCTGACAGACAATTAACAGATCACACCTACTATTGGAACTAGCTAGTGATCTGACTGCGCAATACAGGAGGGAACTTTGGGACATAATCAGATCATTTCCTAAGCATGTCCAGGACAAAATACATTATCTCATCCCTGATTAACCCAGGCCAGGGACATTCTACATGCTGCCCAAGTTCCACAAATCAGAGAATCTGGGGAGATCTATAATATCTGGCAAGGGCACCCTGACAGAGGGGATCTCTGGTTTTATAGAAACCATTTTAAAACCACTTGTCATGGAAAGGGACAGCTGTATTCAGAACACAACACACTCCTTGTGTAAGCATTCTGTTTCTAGGGACTTGCCACTTAATACCATACTAGCCACGATTGATGTAAACTCCCTCTACACTAATATTCCACATACTGATGCCATTTTGGCCAGTCTTAAATACCTACAAGAGAAAGGACAGCACCACAGCATCCACCCAAAATTCGTTGTGAGACTTATTGAATTGATTCTGACCCACTACTTCAGTTTTAATGGTAAACATTATGCTTAAATGACGGGAACAGCAGTGGGCAGCAGGATGGCTCCACAGTATGCCAACCTTTTCATGGTGAATTTGGAGGAGTTCCTAAAACAATGTACGTATAAACCACTTGCCTATTTCTGGTATATTTATGATTTGTTTATAAACTGGACAGATGGTACCTGCACAATCAAAGAGTTCCATCAGAAACTTAACAACCTCCACCCATCCATTAAATTTTCCCTGGAGTACTCTGACACTAGTGTTAATTTTCTGGACACCATAGTCACCATCAAAGAGGGAACCTTGCAGATCTGTATTCACAGGAGACCAACAGACAGACAAAGATTCTTGCAGTGAAGCCCGCCAGGATGAAGTGCAGTGTCACAGGTTTACTGCATGACAAAATGGATTAACTCCCATGGAAATTGCATTGTTTACTGCAGTAACTCTACTGCAGAATTCTGCAGTGCTGCGTTTCATCCTGGTGGGCTTCACTTACATAGAAACAGCAATCACCCTAGGCACACAAAAAAATCTGAAATGTACCACCAAGCGCTTCGATACCACCATATCTGTTCAAGTGAGGAGGACAGAGAGAAACACCTGGTCACACTGGAAAAGACATTTATTGGGCAAGGGTATTCCTCTAGAGAAATTGACAGAGTGGTGGAATGTGCTACACAGATACCAAGAGAACAACTGCTACAATACGAAATAAAGACTACCACCAACCAGATACCATTGGTTGTCACATACAACCCTGATCTAGAGCCCCTACATAAAATTATTATGGACCTTAAGCCAATATTCAATGAGGATGACACATTAAAATGAATCTTTCAAGAACTACCTCTATTGTCTTTTAAACAACCACCTAATTTTTCCAATCTGATTGTCAGGAGCAAACTTATACTGGACCAAAACAATAGAACTCTAGGTGACACAAGACCCTGCAATCATTCTAGATGCAAGACGTGAGCACATTTCCACTTCAAACTTTATCAACATCCCCCATAACAAACAATTCAAGATACAGGGTAATTATACATATTCATCTCAGAATGTTGTTTATTACATTCGATGCAAGAAATGTCCACAAACAGATTACATGGGTGAGACCAGACAACCTCTTCTAACCCAAATTAACTTCAACAGACATGATATAGAAATGAATAAGACTAAAAAACCAGTGGGACAACATTTTTTTCAGTCTGTTCACTCCATCTCTGACCTCTCTATCCTGGTTCTCAAAGGACATTTCAAAAATACACAACATAAATGAATGCTTGAGGTTAAACTTATTTTTCTTCTGAATTTGGTTGATGATGGTATGAATATGGACATTAGTTTCATTTTCCATTACACTATTTAAAGTGCTCCTGCTTCCTGTATTTATAGGTTTGATTTTAACTGGTGGTCGGTGATTTCATAGGCTTTACATTTATACATCCAGAACTGCTGTTTCAAGTGCTTAGCGCTCGCACACACACATTCTCCATTTTCTCTTTAATAAGACATTTAACATTAGATAATTTATAGACCTTCTATAACTACATAACATTCCATTCTGTGAGCTTTGACCTATATGCAACTAGAGTTTCAAGGTTGTTTTCTTATCTCTGTTTGGTTGTGTTTCTCATATAATTACTTCTCTAATCTGTCACCTTCATGTATAAAAAACATTTTCCTCCCTAATATTACACACTAGCTGCTATCTAAGTGTGTGTTGAAATATACCATTGTATTATTGCACCTAAACCTGTTCTTTATGCTTGTGTACGATTTTGAATTTTGAATTGTTTACTTAGAGCTGGGTACTTCCTGGTTGGAACGCCAGGCAGTGTGGGATTTTGGAGGACTGAAGGGCCAGGTCCCCAATTCCTGCTTTAAAACACCTACTCCCGCTGTTCTCGAGCACCACTATGGGGAACCCCATTACTCTAGGCTCAAACAGCTGTTGACATCTTGCCTTTTTAAAGGCTTTTCTTTTAAAAAGTTTTTTTAAAATATACCTTAGCGCGAAACTGGAAGTTGCGCAGTGATGCACTTCCAGTTCTGTGTCTCTAAAAACCTCGCACTAGCGAGCGGACAGCGGATTACTCACTAGCTGCTTTCTAAGTGTGTGTTGAAATATACCATTGTATTATTGCACCTAAACCTGTTCTTTATGCTTGTGTACGATTTTGAATTTGGAATTGTTTACTTAAAGCTGGGTACTTCCTGGTTGGAACTCCAGGCAGTGTGGGATTTTGGAGGACTGAAGGGCCAGGTCCCCGATTCCTGCTTTAAAACACCTACTCCCGTTGTTCTCGAGCACCACTATGGGGGACCCCATTACTCTAGGCTCAAACAGCTGTTGACATCTTGTCTTTTTAAAGGCTTTTCTTTTAAAAAATTATTTTTAAATATTCCTTAGCGTGAAACCAGAAGTCGCGCGGTGACACACTTCCGGTTCTGTGTCTCTAAAAACCTCGCACTAGTGACCGGACAGCGAATTACACACTAGCTGCTATCTAAGTGTGTGTTGAGATATACCATTGTATTATTGCAACTAAACCTGTTCTTTATGCTTGTGTACGATTTTGAATTTTGAATTGTTTACTTAGAGCTGGGTACTTCCTGGTTGGAACTCCAGGCAGTGTGGGATTTTGGAGGACTGAAGGTCCAGGTCCCCGATTCCTGCTTTAAAACACCTACTCCCACTGTTCTTGAGCACCACATTGGGGGACCCCATTACTCTAGGCTCAAACAGCTGTTGACATCTTGCCTTTTTAAAGGCTTTTCTTTTAAAAAGTTTTTTTAAAATATACCTTAGCATGAAACCGGAAGTGATCGCGGTGATGTACTTCCTGTTCTGTGTCTCTAAAAACCTACCGCACTAGCGGCCGGCGAGAGTAGCGTCTTGCGCAGCGGGAGGCGTCGCGCAGAGACACACAGAGACACCGTGCGCACGAGGCGATATCTATCGTGGTTCGACGAGTACTTCAGGACTGAGGCCTGATAAGTTCTGGGATAACAGTAAGGTAAAGTACTTATCTTCTTGACTTACTTTACATAGGATACAAAATATCACTATGAAGAGAGCTAACAAATATTGTTCTTCCTGTCAGATGTACGCTATTGGCAAACAAACTGCCAAATATATCTGCGACAGATGTGTGTTGGTTAAATCTCTACAGGATGAGTAGCACAACTTCAAAATAAAGTGGAAGCTGTTCCCGACACTACCAAATTAGTAATTGATCCTGAAATTGAAGCGTTAGAAGATTTTATAGACCATATGTCACTTCTCCTTGAAACCACTAATACAACTATTCCCCATGTTGATGCTGTTAACACTACTGTACCACTGGGTTCCTTAACAACAATCTCACTAAAGCATGATGTCCAAAAAAATGCTTCAACTCCTCATTGCCCTGTTTCATCCTCAAGATTACACTTATTATCAGATGAAACACCTTGGTCCACCATTGCACACTCTAGATCTAACCAGATAAGAGATCTACACCTTAACACTTCTCCTCCAGTTGCATTACACAATTCCTTTGAAACATTAGATTTTACCCCAGCTGACACAATCAGCTTTAGCCAGAAGCAGCGTAACACAGCTACTAAAGTAAACTCTGACTCCTCCCCTTTAACTAATACTTTTCCCCAACCGTTTACACAATATGGAGGCAAGCACGAACCAAACAATACTCAGGTGGTACATCCCCCCACATCCCTACCTAACACTAAGCAGGTTTTTGTACTGGGTGACTCCATGATTATATTCATTGATCGAGCAATTTGTAACCCCAACAAAGAGAACAGAACCTGCTCAAGCTACAGGGGGGCAAGGGTCTCTGATATAACATCTATGACTAAAGTTGCCCTCTCTGCAACAGGTAATAATCCTTTAGTAATCATTCATGCTGGGACTAATGATATTACTAAAGTTCCACTTCAACAACTTAAACAGGACTTTGTCTCACTATGTAACATTCTAGACGAAAGGGGATGTAGTACTGGTATCTCTGAAATCCTCCCTGTACCTCGAGCCTCGTACCAAATTTTAAATAAAATCAAAGCACTGAATGAATGGCTTCGTAAATGGTGCTACAGGCAGGGCATTGCCTGTCTTACACATTGGGAAGAATTCAATGAAAATCCTTCTCTCTTCTGCTGGGATGGTTTACACCTCAGCAGAAGGGGGAGTTCTCTTCTTGGTCGTCAGTTTTTATCATTTATTAATAACCATTTAAACTGACATCAAAGGGGAAGACTAGGCCATTAATGCCATCTCTTAATACTTCACCATTACACAATTTGAATGTCCTATCATTTAACGCAAGGTCTCTTAACAAAATAAAAATGGCTGAATTAGAACTAAAAGTCCGTGAATTTAATATAGGACTGATAGCCATAACAGAAACATGGGGAAACTCCGATAAACATTGGATAATGGACATTCCAGGATTCAAACTTTATAGTAAAAATAGAGTAGACAACCAACAAGGGGGAGAAGTGAGTCTCTATGTCACTAACAGCATTCCGTCCTTTGAATCCTCTTTGCTAACCCAGACAGAAAGCATCTGGGTTCATTTACAACCCAATGGTCACCCCCAGATCCTGGTTAGAACTTGCTATCACCCCCTTCTTCAGATATCAGCTATATTAAACAACTAACTTTAGAAATCACCCAAATTGCCGATAAGGGATTAGTAATTATCTTAGGTGACTTTAATCTCCCTACTATAAACTGGGACACTTTATCAGGCACTAACCAGTATGATTTACAGTTAACTTCAACGATCATCGATCTTGGTCTTACACAACTAATTAGAGAACCTACTCGTGGGACAAATATATTGGACCTAGTTATAACCAACATGGAGGCCTCTCTGTCTAACCTATGGGTTATGGATCCATTAAGTAACAGTGATCACATGTCAATCCATTTTTCTATTTCCTTGGTACATAAAACCCCTACAAATAAACTCATGATTAAATTGTATGAGAAGGCTAATTTTTCCAAAATCAATGAGCAGCTTACAGCCATACCATGGGACTCAATACTCTCACCGCTTAACATTGATGGTGCATGGAACACCTTTAAAGATATCATACATGATCTAGAAAAACAGCATGTTTAGGAAAGAAAGAAATATAACAACAAAGGCAAATTTCCCACTTGGTATAACAGCACAATTAAAAAACTCAGTACTCGTAAACAGAAGTTATTTACAGTTCTGAAACAGTATCGGTCTGAGCAGATAGAGGGAACTCTACTACAATACAGGAAGGCAGTCAAGGACCTTAAAACATCTATTGTTCTAGCTAAATGGAACTTAGAATTTAAAATTGCCCACACTGAAGATTCACACAAAAATTTATATTCCTACCTAAATAATAAAAAGGGAGACACAAAAAAGATAGGCCCTCTAATTATAGACGACACTACCATTCTCTCAGACAAGGTTACATCAATTGAATTTAATAAATACTTCTGCTCAGTCTTCGAGCAAGGTACAGAACCTTTGCCATTTGTCAATTCAGGTATATCACCTAGTTATTCTATTACATTTTCTGAAACACTCAATCTCCTAGATACACTAAAAAAAACAACAAGTCTGGGCCCTGACAATATAACCCCTAAATTTCTCATAGGAACATCTAACAGTATTGCTATTCCACTTACCATCATTTTTATTAAATCTCTCAGTGAATCCAAGGTCCCCTTGGAATGGAAAACAGCTATTGTCATGCCAATCTTTAAAAAAGGACTACACTGTAAAGCAGAAAACTACAGACCTATCAGTCTTACGTCCATACCCTGCAAACTACTGGAAAAAAAGATTAAACTCCTAACTGAAGAAGAAATGCTGTCTTTGAATTTAAGTGATATTACACAACACGGATTTAAAACTGGTCATTCTTGTACAACCATCTTGCTATCTTTTTATAACTCAATTAGCAAAAATCTTGACCTAAATATTCCAGTGGATGTTATTTTGCTTGATTATAGTAAAGCCTTTGATAAGGTTTCACATTCCATACTGATAAATAAGCTTATAACCCTAGGATTTTCTAATAGCATTGTGTCCTAGGTCCATAGTTGGCTTTACAATAGATCCCAGACTGTTAGGGTGAATGGGGACCAGTCAGATGAAAGGTTGGTATCCAGCGGTGTTCCTCAGGGCTCTGTTCTGGGTCCCACACTGTTTGGTATCTTCATCAGCAACCTAACCATTTCATCAAATAATATTATATCAAAATTCGCAGATGATACCAAGTTGGGTGGATGGGTTGACAGCGATATTAACAGGAATATCCTAAAAAATGATCTTATAAGGATTGAATCATGGGCAAAAGCAAATAGAATGTCATTTAATGTGTCAAAATGTTCAGTATTACATATTGGTAGCAATAACCTCAAACAAACATATTGCCTTAACAACACTATTGTTAGGGAATCATCTGTGGAAAAAGATCTGGGTATATTGGTAAATAATAAGTTGTCATCTACCGACCATTGTAATAAGGTTGCTAACCATGCCAACGCTCTTCTACGCAGAATTAATAATACATTTGTTCTTAAAACTGAGGAGTGTATTATGGCACTTTACAAAACTCATATTAGACCTCATATGGATTACAGTTCACCTTTCTGGAGTCCCTACTTGGTCTTGGACATTACCAGAATCGAAAAAGTTCAGAGAAAAGCCACAAAAATCATACTGCATCTCTCACTACTGGATTATGAATCTAGGCTTCATAAAATGGGGCTTTATTCACTTAAACTTAAAAGAATAAGGGGTGATCTCCTCCAGTTATTTAATATCTCTCATTCTGCCATACTAATGAATTTATGTGGATTATCTTTCACATCAAGAAAAATTGTAGCCAGGAAACACAATAAACAAATAGGAGTTGATAGAGCAAAAACAAATAAAACGCAACAATTTTTTACAGTTAGAGCCCCTAGAATTTGGAATTCTTTACCTCAGGATATTATTGACTGTCAGAACATAGATAACTTTAAAGTTAAACTTGATAAATGGCTTCTAGGAAGAACATAACGTAACAATGATCCACAATGTGTGGAGGACATCCTCGATGGGCTTCGGCCTTCTCTTGTCCATTAACCAATTAACCAAGTAACCAAGTAACATTGTTTTGGGTACTTAAAAGTATGCTCTTTTCAGAAACCTGCCATTTGTCCTGAAGACGAACCATGTGGGTTTGAAAGCTTAAGGATTTTCTGTAAATCATTGTTTGTCCAATAAAAGGTACCAAATCATCTACTTTGTGTGTCTTGTAGGAGAGATAGAAACTTACAAGAACTAATAGAGATTTTTCTAAGAGGAGTCCTCCTCCCCTGCTTGAAATCCCAATTTAGCGTGTAGCTATTTCAGGTAATCTTGGAAAGAGGCATCCTCAGATGGAGATGTTGGAGTGTTTTTCACATTCTCCTCTGAGCAAGAGAAGAGTGTGGAACTTGAGCTCAAAACATCTGTTGCCTCTTCTTTTTCATCAAAGGCCTCCTACTCTTCTTTCATATACTCTAGGATTATACTCCAGTTCATGACAGATGCCAATCATCAGTGACTGAGTGTCGACGGGACTAGGAGACAAGTAAGGAGAGCAGTCAATGGAGGCCCCTGTTGATGGAGGACAGTCAGGGCCCTGCACTATAGCTGGGACCGAGAACTGGAACGTCAATGGTAAGGTTGACTGACAGGCCATCCAAGAGTGCTGACAGAGCTGGCGATGATGGTGGGAGCAGAAGTAGATACTGAAACAGATCAGACATTATCTGGTGCAAAAGTTGTACATAGGCAGACCCTGCAGGAATCGACGATGGCTTCACTGTCAATGGGGCTTGTCTAATGGTGGTATAGGCTGCAAATCCCCTGGAAGGGGAGGCATGCTGGTGCTGGACCTCAGTCTTGGTGTATGAGAAACCATTGGGGAGGGCAGCAGGACCCACAGCTGAAGCCAGAGACCAATCTTTTTCAGTAGACTTACCTCTGTTTTGAGGTGAATGGGAACAGTCTGGGGAGGCAGCCTTGTTGTTGCACCATTTCTCTTTCATAGAGTGGCGTTGTTTTTCCACTGACTTAGAGGACTTATCCCTTTTTCCAATGAGTCAAAGACTGCCACTGTCAACTGCAAAGATCGATGGGCCAATGGTAAACCTGGAACAGAAGCAGTTGACGATGGTAAAGCTGCCTTTGCTGCAACTTGTTTGTCCTTTTCCTGAAGCTTAGATGAACTTCCAAAGCCTTCTTATGACATCTGTTGGTGTCCTGGTTAAAGCCCTGGAAAATTGAGCAAGCTTTGATGTCATGGTTTGTACTGAGTCAATGGGTAAAAATGGAGTGGTTGTCATCTTTATAAATTTTAACATCACCACAACAGTAATAACAGAACAGGTTTCTTGTATTTCAGCAGAAGTATAAAACAAAGTTCTAAAATAAATAAACTTAGAGAAGTAGCAGCATTAGCAAATACTTGCAAAAATGTAATGTCATTCTTCAGCAGTGGTGGACTGCCAAGTGATTGATGGCAGGAGAAAAAACTGTGCCATGCTGGGGATGCCCATGTTATATAGGCACTGATGAGGCATGTTGTCATTGGTGGTCCCAGCCAGCAAAAACATTCCAGGTGGTCCTGACACCAATGGCTTATAGTTCCATGATGTGGCTTGATGGGGGGAGATATCCTTGAAGAAGATAAATTTCTGTGTCCCTCCTTTAGCTTCCTGGATATTTATCCTGACCCACTGAGAATTGTAACATAGAGGCACCTTTTACACTATTATAGTTTGGCTCGTTATTTACTCTGTCAGATTCCAGAGACAGCAAGGTGCATTTAGCTCCATTAACATGCCCAAGGAATTCAACCATCCAACCATTCCCTAGACTCAGTACACAGTTGACCCACTACTTTCCCAGAGGGGGAATTATGGTAGTAACCTCCAGGCCCTTAGATCTACTGCTGCTCCATAAGTAATCTTAAACAGAATCCAATGGGGAGGCCCCACAGTTTGTATGGCAAGGGGAGGTAGGCACTCCCTGGGGGTCTAAGGTTGCCACTGGTGCCACCTCCCACTCTCTCCCAGGTACTGACCCCCATGGGCAGAGTCCAAGGCCAAATTACATACTTTTCTGGCCTTTGACCCCACTTCTGTGCACCTTTGTGGGTTACCAACTCAATTTAGAATGTCAAGGAGAGGCAGACCACCCCCTTGGGGGTCCGAGGCTGCCACAGGTGCTGCCTCCAACCCTTTCCCAAGGCCAGATTCCATGGGTAGAAAGTCCCTGGCCAAATTTACTCACAAGGTCATACTTTGCCCCTCACCTGCCTGGTGTGGGTAGGGGACACCACCAGTTGCACCACTGAGTGCCTGAGTCAGATACTTGTTAGAAAAGCATAAAGTTCAACTCTGCATTAAATATTCAGTATCCATTTCTTTAGATGTTCCAAAATGTACTTCTTTCAAACAGCAGTCCCCTTCTGTCTTCTCCTACATGGAGATGGGGGGATGCCTGTTGGGGCTCTCAGCAAATGGCAGCTGCCACAGCTCTGTGAGTTTTGTCTCTGGATCACACTCACTAGAAAGGAGGTTCAGAGAGTGGAGCAGTAATGCATACCTGACAAAAACTTTCCTCAGACTGACTCCAACTAGTTGTTGCTCTCCTGCTCTAGCTAGTTGGCCCCTCCCCTTGGAGATCTTGTACATCCTAGTCATCCCAGCCCTCCAGGAGACTAGAAGTCAACCCTTTGAGGTCTCTTAGGGCTCCTTATAGTGGTTACAGATAGATAGATAGATAGACAGACAGACAGATAGGCAGGAAGGCAGACAGACAGACAGACAGGCAGGCAGGCAGGCAGACAGACTGTCCTGTCTGGCAGGAAGACTTAACTTTTCTTCTGAGCATCTGATTGGCCAATCCTGGATCACAAGACTATAAATAGCTAGTACTATTACACAGTTTGTAGGCAATAGTACAGCCAGTGGTCACAGTGTACATGATTATGAACATATACATAACCCCAGGACAGAGTACTGGATGGATGAGGTGATAGCACTATGGCTGAGGAATGGGACCATGGAATTATCCTCAGTGACTCCCTCAAACAATCAAATCAATGAAACAAGGCATA
This sequence comes from Neoceratodus forsteri, assembly GCA_016271365.2. NCBI lineage: Eukaryota > Metazoa > Chordata > Ceratodontiformes > Ceratodontidae > Neoceratodus > Neoceratodus forsteri. The sequence goes on from CM057455.1 coordinate 898,179,114, forward strand.
TAGTAAAGCGATTAGAATGCTGGGATGTATTCGGAGGAGTATTTACAGCAAAAGGGAAGAGGTAATACTTCCCCTATATGAATCCTTAGTGAGGCCACACCTGGAGAACTGTGCCCAGTTCTGGAGTCCTTACATCAGGAAGGACAGAGATAGATTGGAAATGGTGTAGCACAGGATAACAAAAATGCTTCAGAGTCAATAGGGCAGGTCCTATGAGGAGAGCCTCAAGGCATGAACATGCACTTACTGGAGACCAGAAGGGAAAGGGGAGATTTGATAGAGACAGTACAGTTATGTAGGAACTTACCATAACAGTAGATCTTCGAGAGAGGTTCCTTCAGTAGGTCATTACATATAGGACTGGTGCCACCTGGCATCTGGGCCGCACCACAGATTTTTCTAGCAATACCTGATGGGGGACTGCCCACCCGACGTCACGTGACCGATGTCAGTGTGCCTGTATATAGTGGGCGGTCCCCACTCCCACCCTCCAGTTCTCCCGCTGGAACCTGGAAGAGGCCTGACAGCAGGAGTAAACAGGATTTGGAGTCCCTGTGTAAAAAATAAAAGGGGGAAGGAGGGAGGGAAAAATATGACCTACTGAAGGGACCCTCTCTTGAAGATCTACTGTTACGGTATGTTCCTACGTACCTGTACTATCATACTTCGAGAGGGTTCCTTCAGTAGGTCAGTACATATAGGACTGAATACCATGCAGTCCTTCATAAGAGAGACTGAGAGAAACAAAGGAGGAGGAGAAAAACAAACTCCAACAAAACAGAACAGGTATGGACCCAGCCTAGGCCAGAAGGCCCTGCAGAACAGCTAGGCCGAAACCTGCCCCCCGCCTAGAAGCAATGTCCAGACTGTAGTGTTTGATAAAGGTGTGGGCAGAACTCCAAGTTGCTGCTACTCAGATATTTGCCACAGAAATGTTCCACAAAAAAACAGCAGAAGCAGCAATGCCCCTGGCAGAATGACCTCTGATGGGACCCGGCAGAAGTTTGTCGTACTTTTGCTAACAGTAGCGAATACAGTTACCTAACCAATTGGAAAGGCACTGCTTAGAAACAGCTTTGCCCACTGACCTGGGGGCAAAGGAAACAAAGAACTGATTGCAGCTACGGATATCTTTTGTTCAGTGTGTGTAACACCAAAGGATCCAATGGACGTCCATGGTGTGCAGGAGTGGCTCACCTCTGTTCGTAGGGGACGGAAAGTAAACTGGAAGCTCCACTGATTGGTTCAGTGTGGCTTCTGACACCACTTTGGGTCCCTGTGGAAAATAAGATAAGGCTTTTTACAAACTAGAGCCTGAAGCTCCGAAATTCTTCGAGCTGAAGTAATATCAACCAAAAATAACGTCTTCCAAGAAAGGAAGTGTAAATCGCAGCTCATCGCTGCTTTGAATGGGGGGAGAGTAAGTTTCTTCAGCACGAAGTTCAAATCCCAAGGGAGTGTAGGGTTGTGGATGGGGGGTTTCAGATGGAGGATCCCTTACAGAAAGGTTTTTGAGACCTCCAACTGAGCCATGGGTTTACCATCCACCAGCTTGTGGTACACCAAAATTGCTGAAAGGTGGACCTTCAAGAAAGAATACGACAGACCCGAGTCTGAAAGATGGAGGAGATATTCCATGACTTGTGGGGTCAAACAAGAAAATGGGTTCCAATCCTTGGAGATCACCCAAGTGGAAAAACATTTCCACTTCATGGCATAAGTGGAATGAGTAGAGGGTTTTCGAGCCTCTACTAGTAATTGAGCGACTTGAGAGGAGACCTCAAACTGGGGAACCGTTATGTCTGCAGGAGCCACGTATGAAGATGCAATGTACTGAGCCCCGGATGAAGAAAATTACCTCAATCTTGGGTCAGGAGGTCGTGAGTCACTGGAAGAGGAATCGGTGGTTCTCTGGTTAGCTGTTGCAGCTGCGGGAACCAAATGTGTCTTGGCCAAAGAAGGGAGATGAGGATCATCCTCGCCTTTTCTGCCTGAAGCTTGAGGGGAACCCTCTGGAGAATGGGAAATGGAAGCAAGGCGTACAAAAATTTCCCTGTCCAAGAGACAGACAGAGCATCATGCCAGAAAGCACCATGCCCTAGAATGAGTGAGCAAAAACTGGGAAGTTTTGCATTGGAATGTGAGGTGAAGAGGTCAAGTTACGGACGCCCCCACATTAGGGGGAGAGACTCTGCCACTTCCTGATTTAGTTCCCATTCATGATTTAGGGTCCAAGACCTGCTGGGACTGTCCATAGGACATTTTGAACACCTCAAACATGTACGGCCACTAGGGCCAGATTGTGCTGGATCGCCAAGTTCCATATCCGCATCGCCTCCCTGCAAAGGGGGTACGAGCGAGTTCCTCCTTGTTTGTTGAGGTACCAGACTACTGACATATTGACCATCTGGACAAGCAGTGATCCCTTGGGAAGGAGGGTTTGAAAGGCCTGTAAGGTGTACAAGACCGCCCTCATCTCCAGAACACTAATGTGTAACGATGCTTTCAAGCTGGACCACAGTCCTTGTGCTTGATGCTCCCCTAAATGTGCTCCCTATCCCATACTTGATGCATCCATAGTCAGGGGATGCAGAGGGAGCTGGGCTTCTGAAAGGAAGACCCAAGTAGAGGTTGTAGGGGTTCCTCCACCACAGCATTTCTTTCTGGACTGCTAAAGACACCAGGACCAGATGATCCAGGCCATCCAGGAGTTGATCCCACTTCACCCGCAAGGACCACTGAGTGATTCTCATGTGTAGCTTCGCAAGGGAAATGGTGGTGATGGAGGCTGCCATCAGGCCAAGAAGTCGAAGGACCTCCTGGGCTAGGATGGTCCTGGACACACAGCTACTAAAGAAGCTAGATGTACCAGTGTCTCCATCCTGTCTGGAGGAAGGAAGGCTCTACATTGGACCATATCCAGAACTGCTCCAATGAATGGAAGTCTCTGGGATGGAACCATAGATGATTTTGGAATACTGATGGTAATTCCCAGTTTGCCAAAGAGGTCCAGGGTGAAGGACAGAGCTTCCAGTAAGGAATCCCTGGAAGGTGCTGAGATCAGCCAGTCATCCAGGGCAGGGAAAACTGCAATACCCTAGTAGCACAGAAAAGCCACCACCACCGCCAGGCACTTGGTAAACACTAAAGGTGCCGAGGACAGAACAAAGGGGAGGGCCCGAAACTGGAAGTGCTCCCCCTGGAATGAGAACCGCAGGAATCAGCAGTGGGTGGGGAAGATTGGGATGTGCAGGTAAGCATCATACATGTCCAGAGTGAACAGTTAATGATTCTCCAAAAGAAGTGGGAGAAGACTCTGGAGCATCAGCATCCAGAACTCCTTGTATTCAATGAACAGATTGAGACTGCTCAAGTGAAGGATGGGTCTCAAGTCTCCGGTCTTTTCTGGAACCAGGAAAAAGTGGGAGTAAAACCCCCTTCCCCTTTGCCAGAGGGGAACGTGCTCTATTGCTTCCTTGAGCAAGAGGCTTTGAATTTCTTCTCAAATGAGAAGAGCCTGACCCCTGGAATAGGAAGACCTTTTGGGTGGAGTGTCTGGTAGGATCTCCAGAAACTCTATGGTGTGTCTGATGGACACCAGTTACAGGACTCAAGCACCAGAGGTTGCGTGTCCTGTCAGTCCTGCGCATGGCGGGAGAACCTGCCCCCCAGCAGCTCCTCACCAAGATGCTGAGGAGGTGGCGGGATAGAGAGTCAGGAGATGGCAGGGTGTTCAGGAGGAGGGCCTCCTGAGCGTCTCTGGTTTTTGGAGGTAGGAGGAGTGGTGGAACCCGTGGTCTTGTGTTTTCCCTGGTGTTGAGCTAGGGTCTGCTTCCTCTACCTCCAGGTCCATTTCCAAAAGGGCTGCTGCATGCCCAATCGGTACATGGACTGCACTGATCTCAGGGTGAGGCCTCTATCCTGGAGATCAGTGATGTTGTCTTTGGTATCACCACCAAAAAAGCACCAAGCCTCTGAAAGGGGTGTCATGAATCACAGACTGTACCTCATTGGTGAGGCCAGAAATGCGAAGCCAGATGTACTGTCTTAAGGCAACAGCCATCTCCGAGGCGTGGGCTACAGAGTCGATGGAGTTGTATGTAGCCTGCAGAGCATGCCTACAGGAAAAGCGTGAGAGGCAGAGATCCTTGGCAAGCTTCTCCTTGAGGCTCAAGGGTTCCATAGCCTGGACTTGGTCCTCCAGCCAGGTCAGGGTGGCTTTTTGGTGTGACACCATGTGGGCCACATAATTCAGGGATGGGAGTGCGCATGTGGCCGAAGCATAAACCTTTCTACTGAACTGGTCCATCTGCCTCGCCTCCTTGTCTGGAGGAGAGGTGCTCATGTGCTTGGGTGCAGACAAGCGATCATGAGCAGCCAAAATAGCAACGGAGTCTGCCTTTGGATGCACTTTAAGAAAAGGAGCTTCCTTTGGTGCCCGGTACTCTCTGTCCGCCCTCTTGGGGACGGCCAGACAGGAATGAGGCATCTGCCAGACCATACAGGTGCGGTCTTGGTGAGGTCCAATCCAGGGAGGAATCAAATTGGTACCAGGGACAGAGACTCTAAGTCCAGGTGTTTGGTAAGCCTCTGTTGCATAGGGTCCTGATCCTCTGACTCTCAGTCAAAAAAGTCTTTCATGGACCTCAAAAGGTCCAAAAAGGCAGGGTCCTCTTGGGGGGGGGACTTGGGGGAACCCTTGCCCTTTTGAATCTCGGGTTCTTCCGAGGGCTCCTCCTCTGCTGACTCGGCATCCTCATCATCATTGACATCATCATCATCTGCCCCCTCATCCAGAAGGCCGCGAAGGTCCGGGAGAACAACAGTTTTAGGGACCATCCCTGAGACGTGGACCATAGATGGAGGAGAAGAACTCCTCGGGGATGGAGATCTGGGAGACCGTGGGTGTGGGAGCCTGCTTTCCAGATCTGAAACCAACTCCGAGCGCACCCCCTGCCACCAAGACTGAATTAAGGTCTTGAAGTCTGGCGTAGCCAGAGCCAGTGGATGGGGTGGGGGAGGAGGCTGAGGCTTGGAGGGAGGAGATGGGGGGATTACCGGGGGAGGTGGGTAGTGATATCCCTGGTAACCCTGGAAATGGTAGCCCTGGTAGGGATTGTACCCAGGGTAGTACTGTCCTGAAGTACTCTAATCAGGAGGAGGACCAGCTGGGCAGTGGTCCCCAGAATACTTTGGGGCAGTAATGAGGAACAGTCCGGGGTCTAGAATAAATACTCACTGTCAGGGGGTCTGACAGAGGGGGGGGCCCATATTGGACCTGCTGTCGTATAAATCGTTGGCGGATCCGGCGTCAGGATAGCTAACGTCTGCGGTACCGACGTCGGGACTGGTGCCACCCAATCTGGCACTGGAAAGGGATCCAGCATCAGAGGGCTGGCATCGAAGCCGGACGAAGGGGACCCAATGGAGGGACCATATCTGGCACCGGAGGTGAAGGCTAGGGCATCCGACTGGGCCCGGGCTCTGAAGTTGTCATCTGAGGTTCCGGCATCTGGTGAAGGTTTGTCGGATACGATGGTGGGATCTTGACCGGGATATTCGCCGTATCTGGAGGGATCCCACACGATGGGGAGAGGAGGGGCCTCCACCGTTAGGCCAGACAACTGAGGAGGGGCCTCCTTCCCAGTGACCCCATCAGGGGAGAGTGGAACTGACCCCAAGGAATGGTCTTCGATGTTGAGGGGCTCCACACTGTCCTCGCCTGAAGTGCCCACCACAGGAGAGGAGGGTACTGGCGGGGGAGAAGAGAGAAGAGGGTCAGTCTTCCCCTGGTTTGTCCGGACATTGGGAGAGGCACTGTTAGGTCCCGACCGGCAAACCACACCCGAGCGGCCGTCGGAGACAATCGTCTTATCAGATGGAGCCGGGCGGGCAGGGGTGGAGCCCCCGGCCAACTTATCGGCTGTAACCGGGCGGGTTCCTGAAGTCTGGGGAGCTGACTTATTGGCGGCTTGGCGGTCCCCGGAGGAGCCAGGGGCCAACTTAGCAGCAGCAGCGGTGCGACTGTTGGAGGAGCCGACAGACGACTTACCTGAAGAAGTTTTGTCCGACTTACCATCAGAAGTCTTCGCTTTAGGCGGCAGCTGAGAAGATGCCTTGCTTGTTGAGGGCCTAGAGGCCTCTGGCTGGGCCTCCATGGAGTGCTCCTGCTCCCCAAGATTTCTCCTTGCGGTGCTCTTTCTTTCAGGGAGAAGATTTCTCTGAAGAAGACTCATGGATCTGATCCATTTGCTTTTCTAATGAAGCAAGACGGACTTTTAAAATGTGGGCCTCCAAAGCCTGCTGTCTCCACTTTCTGGTGGCCTGGTTGAAAGGCTGGCACTCTGGGCAGGATGAGACAGGATGGTCTGGGCCTAAGCAGATCACACACTTAAGATGACTGTCCTTATGAGGTATTTGTGTCCGCAGGATGAGCACTTCTTCTTGGGTGAAGACATAAGCAAGAATTGAAGATTATGTTATAAAGTCATGTGGGGAAAAAGTCGACACAAGCACTATTCACAACGATCCCTAATGGAAGTCTGCAATGCGACTGACATGAGGCAACGGCAGGAAAGAACTGGAGGGCGGGCGAGACTGCCCTTATATACGGCCATGCTGATGTCGGTCATGTGACATTGGGTGGGCAGTCCCCCATCGAGTATTGCTAGAAAAGTTTGCCGCATGGACCAGACGCCAGGTGGTGCTAGTCCTATATGTAATGACCTACCGAAGGAACTCTCCAGAAGTAAGATCTTCAAGTTCCTAAAAGGAATAAATAAGGTGAAAGGGAAATATTTAGCTTGAATATTAGTTCTCAGTTACGTGGACACAAGTGGAAACTGACAGGAGGGAGGCTCAGAAGGGACATGAGGAAGTATTATATTACAGAAAGGGTGGTGGAGCCGTGGAATAGTCTGCCTGCTGAAGTGGTAGGTGCTAAAACCATTGGTAGTTTCAATCAGAGATGGCATATAATGAAAGGTATAGTGTTTGTTCAGGGTGGCAGAAGCTGGGAGTGAATGGGGGGAAGGAAGGAAGAGGAAGTCTAAGACTCTGGAGGGACAGTAGGTCCCAGGACTAAATAAGGAACTTGAGCAGACTGGATGGACTGCTGGTCTTTCTCTGTTGTCTTTGTCTATGTTTCTATAAAGCTGTCACATCTTTCTAGGAGAATCTGTCTACATTTGTCTAAAGACCTAGGCAGCAGGCAGATAACCACCCATGCTTGAAGATACCAGTTTTTCATGTTGAAATGCCACACGCAAAGAAGTCTGTCTGACTTTTTACCATGCAAAACTCTCTGATAGGAGGACATCTATCTCATCATTCCTGTACTTTTTTTTAATCAATAGTCCCCCCCGATCTGCCTAATAGTATCCCCCAGACTCATCATCAATCTTCTCACAGACTTACCGGTTATCCACCATTTGCTTAGAACCACGAAGGGTGGGTGGCCTGCCATGTTGATCATGCAAGCTTGGGGGGGGGTGCTGGCCGTGGGCAGCCCGGCATCTTTTTCCTCCACTTTCTCCCTCTGGGCTGTAGTGTTGGGATGTGTGCACCATGAACATCATGCTACAACCCTGCCCCTCGTGCACTTCCACTGTGCTGGCACCTGACCTCCACCAAGTGGCAGTTTCTGCAGTGGGACCCAGTAGCCCCATTCCCCGAGGAAGGAGAACTGCCATTGGGCACTCAATCCTCCCTCACCCAACTGGCCCACTGAGCAACCCTAGTCCATTCCCAAACCTAGGTCACTGGCATGGGGAACAGAAGGGGCAACCTCTCCTCCACTGGGCAGGCTGCCTCATCATTTTTTTAGTCTTCTGCTCTAATATTACTGTCATTCTTTCAATGTGCTATGAAACCCAAAGCCAGCCCCAGAGACAAATGTGCCGTTTCCCAGTAGCCGGGAACATTTTTTGTTTGAGCTATTTTATTCAGTTTTCACATGTTTGTGCAGAATCTCTTTTCTTGCTAAAATAAAGCTTATATTTGCCCAAAACCCAAGCTTACTAGCTACCACTTGACGGTTCACAGTAAGTGCTAAGTGTTGTCAAACTTGCATACACAATAACTACTGCTGATACTGTACAAAACCTGTTGAAGTGTTTCTTATTTTTTTACACATTTATTTAGCCAGCCTTTTTTAATGATAAAATTACATTCAGTGAAGGAAAAGGTACAGTTACAAAGAGAGGGTCTGCTTCAACAATCAGCTTTAAGAAAAAAAAGGTTATTTGTCGAAGTTAATACCACTTGGTAAATAGGTTGACAACCCTCACTCCTTCATGATGCCCTTCTCCATATAGGAACAATGATAGCCCACTTTCTTGAAAGCAAAGGACCCCATGATTAAAAAAAAAATCACCTGCGACATTGTGAACATTTCTACTCACTTACGTCTTATTATCATGGTAATTTAACCAATCATTTCATTATAGCAACTTGAACTCTTATCCTGAGGTCAGGTTTTCAAAATGTCTGACTTGCTTGCTGATGGAGAAACTTGGACTTATTTTTGTTTTTTATAGTTGAAAAAATGATTTTGTATTTCATGTTAGTTATCAAAAGATACTGTAATGGTACAAATCACAACCTGAGGCTGTAACTGTGCTACTGTGATGTTGACAAAATAGGATTTATTTAAAAACATATTTTTTTAAAGTTAAAAAGTAGGGGGAGTTTTTGTACACTCCCTTCCCCACCCTTGATGAGTGTGAGGTAGCCTTAAACATTTAAACAGTTATTGTTTTTTTGAAAGGAATTTGTTTCATTTAGAAAGAGTTGTAGATAGGGCACAGTCTGCGGTAATTGTGTAGGTGGGGAGAAATGGGCAGACTGAAGGGGCCAAGTGGTCCTTATCTGCCATCAAATTCTATGTTTCTATGTTTTTATGTATTGCCATTCATAACCAGTGTATGTCAAGGAGCTTCGCAAGTCCTGAACAATTGGCAGTAGCCATTCAGGTATGCATAGAGGCATTGACTTAGATAATGGGAGGTTAAGAAATGCTTGGCATAGAGGTAAGAATAGAGAAACAGAGTGAAAGAAAGAGAGGGAAAAAAGACGATTAGGACAAGGGTTAAGTGACTTCCTCAGTCACATACTAATCGGGACTGTAAACAGGTCTTCAGGTTTATAGCTCTGAACTGTAACCATTAGGTTGTACTGCCTCCAAATGGTCATATGAAGGCTGCACAAGTCAGAAATGGGCAAACTACATCCACCAGTTTCTATTACAGATCATGGGAGCATCGTGTGACACCCCCAACCAATCACAGTACTTCATTCATTTGCTCTTCTTGCACATAGAACACACTTATTTTCATAAGTGTCTCGTGCACTCTGCTATAGAAATTGGCTTCTTGCTAGTGCTGCTCACGCTGCACAGAAAGGTACCAATGCACTGATATGAAAGGTAATTAAATAAAAAAACATTACTGCACAACATATAATAATTTTATAGAGATGCTAGAAGGACCTCTTATGGATATAATAATTTGCCTCTTGTGTCTTTATGGCACCAAATCTGCTCACCTTTGGACTGTAGTTTTCCTGCCCAAAGAACTCGTGAGGTGACACTCATATCCATAAGAGGCCCACCTAGTGTCCCTATAAAGTTAGAAATTAGGTACAGTCACAGCCAAAGACATGGTCAGATATTTCTCGAAATTTCTGTGATATTTCTAGAGAAATCTCCTACTTTCTGCAGTTCCACAGTAGGGGCAGCAGAATCTTTTTAGAGATATTTGAAAATATCTGGAAATATCTGATCATTTCTTTGGCTGCAAGTGTACTGTCAACCAACCCCCACAGCAAGCCAATTCTTTGTATTTTTAAAATAATGGGGGAGGAGGTCAACAGTGTCTTAAACATAGACTTTAATTTTGTGTAGATGGCTTCTCACTGAGGTCCAGTTTAAAAAACAAAATTTATACCGGCCCACCGGCTCAGCGGTAGCACTACCACTTGCAACGCTAATGACACAGGTTTGAAAGTGAGCCCAAGGAGTCAGAGAGCTGGCTGGGGTGAGGAGGAATGAGCATCTAGTGGACTGCTCTCCTCTTCCGGGGTTGGGGGGGAGGATAGCCCAGTGTTTGAAAGGCTCCTGGTGGAAGCCAGGGGAGAGGCAACCCAAGCTGGAAGGTTGCCGAGGTGTGGCAGATGTTGGCATGAGTGCAATGACATCATTGCACACCTCATCTCCCACAGGGGAAGAAACAGGGAAAACACCCAGCCATGCAAGATGACCTCTACAGTACCTCCACCCAACAACTCAGGCTCCTCTTGGAATCTGGATCCGGTCCTGGTGGGTTGAGGGAATCCCCACCACCCTGCTATGGAGGGCAAGCCATGAGGGACTACAGCAGAGGCAATCCTTGGTGGAGGCTGGGAGAACCAGTGGAAAGGAGTGCCAACCAAGATGGGGGAGCAAAGAAAAAAAATATATATTTTTTAAAAGGGTACCAAAACACAGACGCTTTCATTGGTTTGTCTTTTGTATGTTCCTGGCATATAAACAGTGCTGATAATGTGCTGTAGTGTTATCTCACTAAAAATATATTTTTTTAAATGCTACAATTAAACACAAAACTAAATTTTGGGTTTACTTTTGTTTCTAATGACCAAAATTTGAGGGGATTTCTGACAGGGTGCATTGCTGTGGAGGTCTGGGTTGGCAGGCGGATCTGGTGAAACCCTTATCCAGGTTGTAATTGGTGCTGGAGGCTGGAAAGTAAATTAGGAGGAAGAAGAGGCATGGGGACAAAAAGCAGATTATGAAACATTGACCAAAACAGGACGCTGTCCCTTTAACCACAGGTGGATGGTTTTGCAGTCGAACTGAGAAACAAAATCAGTACATAGCCACATCCCACAAGGTGGGGAACAATTTCTAACACTGTCCAGTATACACTAAATGCAACCTGCAGCAAGAGTTGTCCACTGCAGACCCATAAGTCTTCTGAAAATCTGACACCCTAGAGTAACCCTCAAAATGTGACAGTACATAGCTGCAGGAAGTGCATTTGCACAGTGAAACAAGGCAACAGTGTTCAGCAGTTTGACAGACTTCTAGTTTTGTAGCAGCTGGCAAGAGCTGTCCTGTGATACTAGAAATAATAAGCTTCACATTGCTGAATTGACTGAGGGGATCAGCGTCTTTGGCTAGGGCTGGTTTCCCCTGGGTGTTGTCAGTGTGTTGAAGGTTTTGGGGAGAACATATTAGTGTCTTTTCAGTTGACCTGTTGAAACCAAGGCACCTTCTAAAGTCTGAAAAAGACTAGCACAAAAAAACTGTTTTAGATGGTTGTTGAAGGTATTTCACACCTGTCAACTGTAACATGTCATGAGGGTTGCCTCTTATTTTACTCAGAAGCTCTTTAGTTCCACTTGGAGAAGGTACTGTCCCACATTGTATGTACATTTTCTAGGCATAAATTCGTATCAGTTCTTGTTGCTCAACCAGCAGCAAACCTGAAACTCATAAAAGTACTTATTTCCACTGTGTTCTGAGCTTGTAATCATGATTTAATGGAGTCTCCTAAAGGTTGTCTATTTTTTACCATAGGATATCTCATAACTGGATGACAAAAGGTTGAGAGGTATGAGACAGGTGTGTGTCTAACTGCACATAGTGACTACGTAGTTGCACAATGCTTGAATCAGTTCCATTTACAGTACACAGCACTATATGGAAAACATCGTCTCATACCAGCTTAGTTGCACCAGAAAGACTTAACGTAGATAGGAAAATGTAACCATTTTCTTTCCTGGGATTTGTTTTCCCTGAATTCAACATCCAGAGTCCTGACCAGGAATTGGTCTTTCTTTTTACAGTTTTATATTTGAAAGGCTTGCAGGGGGGCCTATTACTGATGGAGCTCACTGGGTATTATAAAGCAGGCATATGAAACATATTTGCCTTGTTACTTTACAGGCATCTCCAGCTCTTCATTGTTTAAGCCTCAGGATCTTCTTTCATTAGAAAACGTTCTGAGGTACAGTATGTGTGTCCTAACTGCATCATCCAAGAGCACCTTGTTTCATTCAAAGGCTCTGGGAACTGCAAGTGTATTCTTTATATTGAGAAGACATTATCAGTGGCAAAATCCCAGAAGTCTGAGTCCAGTAGAAAGAGAAACTCTAAGCAGATGCATCAAGATACTCCATTTTGGAACTTTGTGGGAACCAATTGTTCTGAGTTTGTCGCCTCGTCATTCTGTGAAGAGTCTTTATCGAACAACGCTCCATCCATCTGTCCCTTCAAGGCAAGGTAACGGAGTGCCACACTGTGCCAGTCAATAACCTCATCCACATGCACTGGGCCACTTGATCGTGTACCTCGGAAGAGCACACCTGTAGTACAAAAGAGAAGACACTTTATTAATGCATTTTTTTTTCAAGCAAACGAACAAACATCAAATAAGAAAGTGATCCAGTGTAGGTCAGCTGATACTAATAAATTCAAATTCTGATACAGTGTAGATCATGACCCAGTACAATTCTACATAAATTCTAGTTGTAGATTACCACAGCTGCTCTAAACCAATTAAGCTTTGGAACTTCAAGAGGGCCACTGATCATTTCTAATAGTTTGTTACACAGTAACTTGTTTACATATAATCTGTGGCTAGGAAAGCTTGCTTGTGCATCCTGGTGAGATGGACTGAGGAAAAGAATACATAAAATCAAATCCAAAATGTAGAAAAATATGTATAGAGTAGTGTGTAACAAGATTTTTGTATAGACGTGAGATGTCTGATGCCTCAAACCATGAGACGAGCAAGGCTGAAGTAGTTTAACCAGGCATCACACACTAAGGGAGTGTACAAAAATGAGTTACTACCCCAGTAGTGCAGCAGTAAGGCTACTACTCGCCATGCAGGGGACCTGAGCTTGGGCATGAACTCGAGTCCTTGTGTGTCGACTGTGGGAGATGGGAATATCAAGCATCCAAGGGACAGCACTCCTCTCACAGGGTGGGTCTTGTTCCCACAGTGTGCCTGACACCTAGCGGAGGCTGGGTATCATGACAGTCAGGAGACCCTGATGGTCATTGGACACCGAAAGATGCACTATGTCATTGCAGGCTTAACTTCCAGGAGAGGAAACTGATAGAAAAATCCCTTGCTGGGCTGGATGCAATATGGCCCCTCAAAGGCCTGGCACTACCAACTGGGTATTCTTACTGGATCCTGCCTCGGAGGGGCAGGGCAAGCTCCACTGACCCCACCATGAAGGATAAGTCATGGGAGAATCTCTGGGGGTAAGTCTCAGGAATGGCAAGTGACCAGGCTGGGGGGGGGCTCCTTTCAGATGGGGGCTGGTTAGGCAATAGGGGGTAAACGGCAATACAAAAGTGTTACCATACTCCCATATTTAATTTTGTTATAACTCCTGATTTTAAAAGTGGACAGAAGGTAAAGTTCCACTGCAGTGCTCTTCTGCCCAGTCAGTGAAAAAATTATTTTTTTGTTGATAGGCTGTAGCTCTTTGATGCTCCGATATACACACGTCTGTCCTCACACTAGCTATTGTTAAAAATAGTGACACAATTGACAAACATAAACAGATATGTACAGTGGACTAAAGCAAACAGATACTTCATAAACAGCAACATAACTCCAGGGTCTGGACTTCCCAATCCTGGGACAAGGTGACTGCAGGACTGCTTGTCAAACTTTGACTCAGTTATTGCTGGAGCTGGCTGTGGAACCCCAGTAATGCTCCAACCCTTTTTTATAACTCAGCTTTACTGAACAAAAGCCTTGATACATTCATTACAATTGCAGTAATTGTGACTAAACACAATCTGGATCCAAATACTAACCTATTTCTCTATGCAACTACAAGAAAAAGGAAACACAATAAGGAAAAAATAAATCAAAAAAACGTAAAACTGAGATCATATAACAAAGAAGCAATGAAGGCAACAGTTTGAACTCTAAGCAAGTTCATATATCTGGTCTAAATGCACCAGTATGTGTGATGCAGTACGAGACTTGGGGGAGCAGTTCTGTCATCAGAGTCCTCTTCTGTATCGTATCTGGTCCCCAGACATTTGGAGATGTTCATGGGAGGGAGATCGTGTCAAACGAATCTGGTTGTACTGTTTTTACAATTGTCTTTGGTTTGTAGCAGATTCGTTAGGAAAGTTAATATTCTTCAGGTGGAGGCTACTTCGAACTGAAAGGTGAAATAAGGAACTTAGAATTATCAGAAAAGGCAGTCTTTCAATCAACAGAGGAAGGTGGACCTTGCTTTACTTTTGTTACAATTGTTAAGATTTTCAGTGCAGGAAGAGTTTAAACCCAGAGGTACCGAATACTGTTTACTGTGTCTGTCCTTGTGCACAGCTGACTTGTTTTGGGGCTGACTGCTTTCAGAGCACAAGTCACCAGGCTGTTTTGGGGCTGGGGAGGTTTACCTGTATCTGACTTAGATGTTTGGATTTTTCTCTGTTTGATTGGCAGGGTATTTTCTCTGTCAAATTGTCGTGTAGGGCATCTTGCTGACAGGAAGGCACCATCGCAGTGGTAGGTCAGAGCTTTTAGCTGATTGTTTCATGAGGGCATAGTTTAGGCCCAAACCCTTCCCACCCTCACCCCACCCACCCCTGAAATAGTTCCTTTATACCTGGGGTTCTGACATCATTTCAAGAGGGCAAGGTGCATATCGCTGTCATATCCTCTCTAGCACACTGCACTGACAATATAAGCATACACATTATATAATATATATTTCTATATAACAAACAATCACATACACACACACACACACACACACACACACACACAAAACAAAACAAACAAAAAATAAAAAAATAAATAAACAAGAAGGTAGACAGACATGTGGGGAGTAGTGCAATGTAATGGCTGTGGGGCAGCAGTCTTCTGGGAGCCTTTCTGGAGGCTGAGATGCTGCCCTGTTTGCAGACAACTCTCTGCCCTGAGGGAGGAAGTTGCCCATCTTCAGGCCACACTGGACAGTAGTAAGGGAACCTCCCTGATCCAGGGAGCACCACAGCCACCACCACTACCTCAGAGGTTGCAAAGAAAGCACAGTAGTTGGACCACAGTGGGCTCAGGGAGGGTAAGGGTGGTGGAACAGAGGCACACCCAGTCAGTTGTTTCACTCCACAATCCATACACCATTCTGGGGGAGCATAGTTCCCCTATGGATGCACCCGCAGAGGAGACTAAGGAGGTTGCAGACAACTGTCGCAAGGGAGGCCCTCAGGAAAGAGGCAGAGGACACCACAGGGAAAGGAAGCAGCTCCTGGTGGGGGACTCAATTATTAGGGGGACAGAACTGGGGGGAGCAGGGAAAACTGAAGTAAGGTGCCTGCCTGGTGCCATGGCTTGGAGGGACAGGAAGCGCATCCTTAGGATCACGAGAACAGTTGCAAGGGAGTCTGAGCTGGACGTCATTGTCCACCTAGGGACAAATGACTTCGCTCATCATGAGATTCGAGCAGTGCAGAAGTACTTTTCAGAGTTGGGTAGGGGCCTAAGACAAGTAGCATACACAGTATCCTTCTCAGAGGTGCTGCCTGTCAGTGGCATGGGTGAGGTGAGGGTACTTTTCACCATGCAGTTTAATGAATGGTTGAAAAAATGGCGTGGAGCACAGGGGTTTGGCTTAATTGGGGACTGGGATTCCACCTGAAGGGACACCAGCCTATACTGGCAGGATGGTCTGCATCTGTCCAGGAAGGGAACAAGTCTTTTGGGCAATCGGTTTAAATGCTTCATTGGCAAGCTTTTAAACTAGTCAATGGGGGAGGCACTGATAAGCAGCAGGAAAATCCCAGCCTCGCCCTGCAAAACAGGGTACTAAATGAGAAAAAGACCAAGGTAGAAAGGTCAGTGGGGGATGCTGCTACAGAAGGTAAAGCCATCAAAAAATGGAGAGCAATGAGTACCAATGCCCGTAGTTTGGGTAACAAGCTCCTGAATTAGTGGCCTTGATGGAGGAGGAACATCTGATATCGTGCAGTCACAGAAACATGGTACACACAGAACCATGACTGGGACGTAAACATACCAGGATACACTATCTACAGGAGGGACAGGGAGGGTAAAAGAGGAGGAGGAGTAGCTCTCTACATAAGGGAAGGAATCAAAGCAACAGAACAAAAGGGTAAACAGGGAGGAGAAGAAGCACTGTGGGTCAATTTGGAGACAGACAATGGCACCACAATCCACACAGAGGTTGTATACAGACCCCCCTCTCAGGGGGAGGAAATGGACAAGGAAATGATAGAAAGTATACTTAGAATGGCAGAAAAAGGGAGATATTGTTGATGGGTGATCTGAATATGTCAGATGTTAACTGGAGTGCAGTTGCAGCAGCCACTTCTAAGAGTGGGGTTATTCTAGATGCCTTACAGGGGACATGCCTTAGACAACTAGTATTGGAACCCACTTGAGAGGGAGCAATCTTAAATCTGGTTCTCTCAAATGGAGACAGAGAGGATCACAGATGTAGAAGTAGGTAGCCATCTGGGAGCTAGCAACCATTGAACAGTATGGTTCACAATAAACACAGCAATAGAGTGAAGCCATACAAAGGCAAAAGTACTGGACTTCAGGAGGGCTGACTTTGCCAAAATGGGTGAGTGCCTAAGGAATGCACTAGCAAATGGGCAGGAAGGAGGGTTGGAAGAACAATGGGGAATAATAAAAACTGCCATCACAGAGGTAACAAGCCTTTGTATGAAGCAAATAAACAAAACAAAATGACGAAGAAACCACTATGGTTCTCAAAGGAGGTGGCAGTGAAGGTTCAAGAGAAAAAGAAAGCATTCAGGAAGTACAAGGAATCACAGAAGGAGAAGGACAGAGAATTGTATCAGTTAAAGCAAAAGGAAGCTGGGAAGGCAGTCAGAACAGAAAAGGCCCGAACTGAGGAAAAGATAGCCAACTCAGTTAAGAAGGGAGATAAAACCTTTTTTAGGTACATCAGGGAGCAAAGGAAGACCAAGGGAGGGATAGTGAGGCTTAATAAAGGGGAAGGGGGTGGGCAGAGGGTGACCGTGAAAAGGCAGAGATACTAAACAAATATTTTTGCTCAGTATTTACAAATGAAGAGGGAGAGGTACCAAAAACAAACAATCAAAACACTCTGGATACAGAAGTTGATACCAGCACATTTACAGAAGAAAGGGTTCTGAAAGAACTCTTAAAACTAATGGTGGACAAAGCAATGGGGCCTGATGGGATTCATCCCAAAATTCTAAAAGAATTAAGGTTAGAACTAGTGACACCACTGACTACTCTCTTTAACAAATCATGGGAGGATGGGGTGGCACCTGAGGACTGGAGGAGGGCAGATGTGATTCCCCTTCACAAAAGTGGGAGCAGGGCAGAAGCAGGAAACTACAGACCTGTTAGTTTAACCTCAGTGATAGGGAGAATGATGGATTCACTTCTGAAGGAAAGAATTGTCGAGTACCTAGAGGCCAGAGGGGCACAGGACCCAAGGCAGCATGAATTCACAGCGGGAAGGTCATGCCAGATGAATCTGATAGATTTATTTGACTGGGTGACCAAAGTAGTAGATCAGGGAGGGGCTGTGGACATGGCCTACCTAGACTTTAGCAAGGCATTTGACGCAGTCCCACACAAAAGATTAATATACAAGTTAGCCAGCCTGGGAGTGGGTCCCAAGATGATAGCCTGGGTAAAGAATTGGCTGAAGAAAAGGACACAGAGGGTAATAGTAAATGGAGTCCACTCTGAAGAAAGGGGATTATTAGGGTAGAGGGTTCAGTATTAGATCGGTCCTCTTCAATGTCTTTATAAGCTACATTGCAGAGGGACTGGAAGGAAAAGTATGTCTCTTTGCAGATGACACAAAGATCTGCAACAGAGTTGATGCACAAGGTGGGGTGGAAAGGAAGAGAAGGGACTTGGCAAGGTTAGCGGAATGGTCAAATGTATGGCAGCTTAGATTCAATGCTAAGAAGTGCAAGGTAATGCACCTGGGAAACAAAAACCCAGGGGAAGAGTACACAATGGGGGGTGAGATACTAACAACAACAAAAATGGAACGGGACTGGGGGTAGTCATATCAGATGACTTAAAGGTGGGCAAGCAATGTGAGAGGGCAGTAAGGAGTACTGGGGGGATACTGGAATGCATAGGGAGAGGCATCACCAGTAGAAGACAGGAAGTTGTTATCCCTCTGTACAGACAGATTGTGAGACCCCATCTGGAGTACTGCGTGCAGTTCTGGAGACCCAATCTCCGCAAGGACATAGACAGGATGGAAGCTGTCCAGAGGAGGGCAACTAAAATGGTGCAGGGTCTGCACTGGAAGACATATGAAGAGAGACTAAAGGAGCTTAATATGCATAACCTCGAGGAAAGGAGGGAGAGGTTGGACATGATAGAAACTTTCAAGTACCTCAAGGGAAACAACAAAGTCCAAGAGGGTAGCTTCTTTCAAAAAAAGAGGTGTGAAAGAACAAGGGGGCACAATTTGAAGATGGGGGGGTGGTGGCTCAGAGATAATGTAAGGAAGTACTTTTTCACAGAGAGGGTTGTGGATGCATGGAATGGCCTTCTGGAGAAGGTTGTGGAGTCAAAAGCAGTGATTGAATTCAAGCATGCATGGGACAGTCATAAGGCAATTCTAGGAGGTGGGGGTAGAAAGAAGTAGGTTGCTGGTTAACTAGGATCTGCAGCTTATCCATTAGGTAGGGAAATGGGAAGACTGGGTGGGCCAAGCAGTCCTTATCTGCCATCAAATTCTATTTTTCTATGTATGTTCATATGTTCTTTTGTATGATTTTGGACAAGTATTGTAATTTACCCAATGTTCCACTACTGTTTATTGTACAATACCTTGTGTTCCAATTGTTGTTAAAATTTACAATGTTGTATTGTTTGTATTACCCACATACTATTTTAACTGATCATCCTTCACAACTCTATGTAATCCTTCCCCCCAGGTCGCACCATGCGACGAGCAGCTTGTTGTTCAGTGTGCCTTCCTGATGAAACATTTCAATAAATAAATAAAAACACTTCAAGAGGGCCACTGGGCCAGACAGTGGACATCCTTTATCTGGATTTCAGCAAAAGGCTCTTGACTCTGTACCCCACATGAGGTTAATCAGGACGTTGGCAGATCTCAGTGGTGAAGAGAAGATGACCAGGTGGATAGAAAGCTGGCTGAGGGGCAGGACCCAGAGGGTAGTGGTGGGAGGAGAGTTATCTATCACCAGGGAAGTCACCAGTGGGGTCCTGCAGAGCTTGGTGCTGGGGCTAGTGCTGTTCAACGTCTTCATCAACGACATTGGGGATGGCATAAAGGGCAAAATGTGCCCATTCATGGATGACACTGTGAACACAGTATAAGAGATACAGAACCTGCAGGAAAACTCAAGAAAACTTGAGAAGTGGTCCTGGATTTAGCAGCTTAGCTTCAATGGCAAGAAATGCAAAGTTATGTACATTGGAGCCAGGAATCCAAGGACAGAGTACTACTTGGGAGGGGTCCAGGTAGCAGCAACAGAGGAGGAGAAGAATCTGGGTGTGATGATCACTAGTGACCTGAAGAATGCCACACAGGGCAAAAAAGTAATAGCAAGGGCAAACAAGATGCTGGGCTGTATAGCCAGAGGAATCAGCAATAAATGAAAGGGGTTATACTTCCTTTGTACAGGTCACTGGTGAGGTCACATCTAGAGTATGGAGTAAGATTCTGGTGCCCACACCTTGAGAAAGACATTAAGCTGCTGAAATCAGTCGAGAGGAGGGTAACAAAAATGGTAGCTACTCAGCAGGGTAAAACATATGAAGACAGGTTGGGGGCCCTGAATATGTACTCCTGGATTAGATGAAGGAGAGGGGAACATAAGAGAGACCTTCAAGTACTTGAAAGGGATAAATATGGTGATAAGGAGGGTCTCTTTAAGCTAAATGGCAGCCGAAGCACAAGGATACACAGTCTGAAGTTGAAGGGGGGTTGGAAGGAGGTTAGGAAACACTTCTTCACAGAGGTGACCAGTAGGAATGTGCTGCTAGAGAAAGTTGTCTCAATGAAGTCAGTAGGCAGCTTCAAGAGAGGCTGGGATAGGCATAAGGTGAAAGTATGGGTCACGGGAGGGGCAGATGGAAAGGATGGGATGAGTGGGGGAGCAGGGTCAGTAATGAAGCAGAGGACCCTGCAATACGAGCAGGCTAGAAAGACCCAAATGACCTTATTCTGCTGATTTCTTTGTATGTTTGTATGTAGATCCCATGGACACCAAAAGTCCAGAAAATGGTCCATTTGTGCTGCAGTTTCGCAGTGAGTCTTTCCATCTCTTGAACTTCTCTCACCTTGTTCATCCAAAAGGTCACTTGCGGGGTTATATCACTTCCAAGCAGCTGTTAATAAGATATAACATTATTTTTTTAGCTTTTTAATTTTAATCGGGGTCGATACTATACCTAAGATCAGACTGCTGAAAGTAAATGGTGTCATAGTCTGTGTTACTTGCTGTATGGAATCTCTAACTGCCAACCGGTAGTAAATCAGTCTGGGACAAGCCCAGAACACATGGACATGAGATCCCTTATCCCCAGACAATCTCCAGCATGTATCCATATTAGTCATCTAGAAGTGTTTAGTAACCGTAGGAGTATGGAAAAATAGGACCAGAACCTTCCATTAGAATTCCCTCCACACTGGGGAGGATGCCGCCTTCCATCCTTCTGTTCCCCACTCTCCTGGTTCCATTTAACTCTAAGCTGCTCCATTGGAGGAGCTAGTTGTTCTTGGAGAATGGTATACATGTCAGAAATGTAGCTAAACCTTGTTTTGTGGATTACCCCCAAGTAAAAGAAGTCCTCTAAGGGGGTCAGTTCTCTAGTGTGAGCATGGAAATTATTACTGGACTGGATAAAGTGTCTAACCTGCAAAAAAGGGAAAGAACTTGATCCGGGTAAATTAAATTGTTGAGCTAGGTCTTAAAAATTGTTTACCTGAGATCTCATTAGACACTGTGTAAAGTGAGTCAGTTCCCTTTGTTCCCACAATCCGTATCCACTATCCTGCTGTGGGGGCATGGATGGTGCAGTGTGTCTAATTAGAGATAGGGGACAAAGCTGGTTGGGCATCTGTGTACATTTCCACAGTTTTAAAAGGATTTGTGGAGGGTATTTAATCCACGGGTTAATCACCTTTCTAATCAACTCAAATGTAAGGGGAGCTGAAACTAATGCAAATTGTCATATTCCATTAAGTACCATTGTGAGTCCCTTCGATCTGCCCAGGTAATCAATGAGGCCATCTGAGTGGCCATATAGTAAACCTTAAGGTCCTGCATGACTAGCTCTCCCTTATCCCTAGGGTTTGTTAGGAATGATTGACTAACTCTAGGCTTGTGTCCTCCCAAATACAAGTAGTTATTTCTCTTAGCACCAGTTTCTAGTAAGCTAAGGGGATCAAGATCGGTAACATCTGGAATAGGAATAGGAATCTTGGCAAAAGATTAATTTTAGGGGTGTTAATACATCCCAGCAGGGACAGTGGTAAAAGCCTCCACCTAGTTATGTCAGACTGTGTAGCCATATATAAGGGTTGGTAATTTAAAAAATAAAAATTGGAAATTTGTGGGGTGACCTGTACCCCAGATATCTAATCTGATTGTTTTGTGCTCACGTCAATGGAAGACTGTTTTTGCAGGCTGGTGTGCAGGTGCCACTCAGTTAGACTATTTCTGACTTAGCATAATTTAATTTATACCAACAGAGTGGGGACTTATGTTTAGATGTTTGAAAGGAAAAAGATAGTGTGATCAGCATAAAGGGAAACTGTATGTTCCTCCTGGACTATGTGAATACTGGTAATGATGAATTTTGGTGAACTGTAATCACCAATGGTTCCAAACTTAAAGCAAATGAGAGAGGAGGGAGAGAGGGCATCCCTGACATGCCCTTGCCCAACCCAAACCTCTCTGAAGTGCAGCCATTCACTTTAACTGTTTCTTCCGGGTTTGTGTACAGAGGAGCTTACACTGTGTGCAAAAATGTTAGGCCAAATTGGAAGGAGCACAGAGGGAACTTTAGAAAACGCCAATTAACCTTATCAAAAGCTTTCTCTGTGTCCATGGAAATGGACAATTGTAGTTCAGAATTGCTGCTTTGGGAGAAGAATATGTTCAAGAGTTGGCGAATGTCATCTTGCATGAACCTGCCTCCGATAAATCCAATTTGGTCTGGATGTACCAAAGATGAAAATGTGTTTTTGTAATCAATTCGCGAGTATCCCAGTGAACGTTTTCATGTCAGTACCTAGCAAGGAAATGGGTCGATATTAAACACATTCTGTGAGCCTGGCACCAAGAGAAAGGGCAGCCTCCCCTTTCTAAAAGTTCATTGAAGGCCTGTTGCATTACAGGGACTAGGGTGTGAGTATTTTTTTCTTACCAGTTGTCAGGAAGCCCATCTGGGTCAGGTGATTTCATGTTGTGCAAACCTTTGATATATTGGGGTAAAGTTGGAAGAACTATTTTTTGAAAGAAGGAGGTGGGATCTGGGGATCCATTTCCTCTGTACAAAGTCTTACAGAAGTTTGAAAATTCTTGCAAAATATTCTGTGGCTCCCCTGAGGTGCCACCTGAACTACCTGCATGTTTGATCTTAAGGACTGCTCTATTTGCCATCTGTTTTCGTAGCTGCTGGTCCAACAAGTAACCTCTATTTCCATGTTCGTAACATTTCTGCCTAGGGAAACATAGGGATTTCTCCATCATATCATTTAACATTCTATTAAGCACTGCTTTTTATGTTTGCTTGTGCATGCAGTGCACAAGAAACATTTTGAGGAGAGAATTGCAGAGGTGTGGCAGTGTTTGGCCAATCCAGCCAACACTTTCAGGAGCTTGTCCCTCGGCCACCAATCAACAGAGAAGCTGCCAATGATGGCAATTTCAGAGTGAGCGCTGGACTTGAAAGAAATCTGCCACTCCAATCACAGACAGTTTAGTCATTGCAACAGTAGATCTCTCCCCCCTCCCCCCACAACCAAGCAAATTCCAGCCATGCATATTACAGTGCACAGTAATGCACATAGCTGGACTTATGAGCAACTCGTTTGCTCAGTGTGCCTTTCCTGGTGAAATAAATAAATGAGCCCTGCCGTACATAATTGGCGGCTCGTGCTGCCCACCACACACTCCCCTCAAAGCTGACATCAGGGTGCCCAATCCCCATGTCAGCATGCACCCACCATGCCCAAACATATATTTTGCTGACAATGGGGTGCCCAATCCCTGTGTTGGCATGCCTCCCCACTATTGTGGCACACTGGGAGCACACCCCAGTCAGTGTACCAAAGTACTTCTTATGTTTTTCCAAAACCGGGATGCTCACTCCGGGTGTCGGACGCACCCCATGCCCCCTTTTTGTCAGCCGACCTCAGGGTGCCCAATCCCTGGGGTTGTCACACTCCCCTCACTAGTCTGGCACACTGGAGCCCACCCAGTGTGCCAAATCCATTTTGTTTTCACCTATAAAAAGAAAATAGTCCCATGATGTATTTTTTTAAACCTGAAAAAAGAAAACAGTCCCTTGTCGTTCCTGCTGGCCCCCTCCCCCAACCCACAGCCTCCCTCTGCGCACATTACCTCCCCGCACCCCGCCTCACCCATACTTACCTCCAGAGGTCCAATGCTGCCATCTTCTGTGGACTGGGAACACTTCTGCACTCTTCAAAAGCCAACCGCAAACTGAAGAAAATCACGGTAAGCCCTATAATGGCAATCAATGTGGGGTTTCAACTTAAGTTGATATCTCAGCCATTGTTTGGAATTTTGGCCCAGAATTTTCAACATGGGGTCTTGGAACCCCACCTCATGACCACTGACACTGCCATTTCGTTTCTCAGTCCCAAAAGGTGATTTCATGGTCGCCGTGCAGAATTACCTTTCAGGACTGATTAACGAAATGACAGTGCCACTGTACATGAGGTGGGGTCCCATAAAGCCTATGTTGCAAGTTTGGTGAAAAAACTCCAAAAAATGACTGCGTTGTGCAGTTTGTACGCACACCCATAACTTTGCCACTTTTAAATAATTTAACTCCAAATTTCCAACATTGCCATTTTTTCATGCCTCCTTATGAACAGTACAGCTGTCATTTCCTGCTTCCTGCCTGCAACGTGTTATTGCACCTGTGGCACAGAATGGCGCAGTTGCTATGTGAAATCAACTTTTGGGACAGATTAATGAAATGACAGTGCCACTGTTCATGAGGGGAGGTCCCAAAAAGGCCATGTTGAAAATTTGGCGAAAAATTCCAAAAAATTACTGCATTAGGAGCATGCGTTACGCAGTTTCTACACATGCTTGTAACTTCGCCACTTTTTCACATTTTCACTCCAGATTTTCAACATTGCCATTTTTTCACACCTCCTCATGAACAATACAGATGTCATTTTTCACATCCTGCCCACAATATCTTTTCGCAGCTGTTGCGATTAATAGCACATTCGCTGTGCAAAATCACCTTTCAGGATTGAGTAATGAAATTATAGTGCCACTGTTCATGAGGTGGGGTCCCAAAAAGCCCATGTTGAAAATTTGGAGTGAAAATACCAACAAATACCTGAGGCATTAGGGTTTCCAACCATAATGCCCCACCCTGTACAGACTGACAGGGTGTGGCTTGGGGTCGTCGGCCATAATGTTCACACCATTCCACCTCCACCCCCACCCTGCAGCCACTGATAGGCATCGAGGTGTGCCTTGGGATCTTCGGCCCTAATGTTCACCCCATTCTTCTATACTGCACCCATCTCAGCTTATTTTCTTATGGAATGGGGTGAGTGTAAAGGCCAAAGACCCCAAGGCACACCGTGACACCTATCAGTGTCTGCAGGGTGGGGTGAGGTGAAATGGCATGACGACCCAAAGTCACACCCCAATGCCTGTCAGTCTCTGCAGGGTGGGGTTGGGGGCTGGCGTTAGTTCAATACTTCACTGCCATTCCTATTATGCACCTCTCTAACTCATGCAGTACCAATGCCAATACCAGCAAGCAAACATTTGGCATTGACAAATGCTTGTTTATCTTTCAACTGCTTCTTGACTGCGTCCAAAAGAGATATCTGATGTTCAGCCTCTAGGTTAAGTATTTCTCTCTCTAAATCTAAGCGGGCCTGAACTCTTTCCCTGTTTAAGCAATGCTCTAGTCCTGATGTGGAATTCATACTGTGCATCCATCCATCCATAGATGATTTCCCCACAGGTAGTCATGGTCTGCTAGAAAATCAATTTGAAACTGAAGGGAGATACAGTAAAAGAACCATGGGGACTAGCAAGCAACTTAGAGGGGGTGGGGGAACAGTTTAGGGGAAGGTTGTAAAAAGCTTTATTTACGTGGAGAATAGTGGGTGTTCAGAATAACCTACAGTACCAAATACAGTAGTCCAGCACTGAATTCCGTTCAGGTGAATCTAGATACATATATGGGGGATACAGACCTTGTATGTTACAATTACTGAGTAATAAGGGGAGGTGGTCTCAGTGGGATACTTGGCCAGCTCCACAGTAAACTTATATATTCCTCTGTATCTTGGATGTAGCCAACTGCATGTAACAGTGAACAAATGCTGCAGTTGCTACTGTTTGATGGCAGTCTCACTATTTAGTCCTTGTAGCAGCACTCCTCAGGAGTCTATAGGTCACAGTCCCAAGAAATATGGCACCAGAGCTTCAAGGGTTTAAACATAAACCCCATAAAGCTCCTGAATTCCTGTTCCACACAGGAGGCTGATAAAGAAATTTAGTAGCCGTGGGGGGGAGGTGGTGTGCTGAGCATCAAACTGGTTGAAAGATAGGAGGCAGAGGGTAGTGGTAAACAGCAGTCACTGGCAGGATGGGAGAGTGATCAGTGCAGTACCACAGGGATCGGTACTGGCCCCTGTTCTCTTCAACATCTTTGTAGGTTACATTGCCTAGAAACTGGAGGGGAAGGTGTGTCTCTCTGAGGATGACACAAAAATCTGCAACAGAGTGGACACCCAGGAGGGGGTTGAGAGAATGCAAAAAGATATGGAAACTACAAGAGTAGTCTAGGGAGTGACAGCTAGGTTTCAATGCCAAAAAGTACAAAGTCATGCCCCTAGGGTGGGGGAAACCCAGGGATTGTGTAGAAGATGAGGGAGGATACTTACAGTTATCAAGCAAGAATGGGACCTTGGGGTGATACTGATGACCTCAAGGTGGCAGGGCAGGGCAGCAGGCAAGGAGATCAGGATGATTGGGTGCATAGGAAGGGGGATCTCTAGCAGAAGGGAGGTGGTGTTGCCCCTGTGTTGCTCATTTGTGAAACCCCACCTGGAGTACTGTGTCCAGTTTGTAGGCCACACCTCGGCAAGGACATCGACAAGGTGGAAGTGGTCCAGAGGAGGGCTACTAAAATGGTGTGGGGGTTGCACGAGAACCATGGAAGAGGCTGCAGGAACTCAACATGTTCTCCCTAGTGGAGAGGAGAGTGAAAGAGGACATGACTGAGGCCTGTAAGTATCTCATGGAGGTAAACCATCTGCAAAATCCTGGAAGGTTATACACTCCCTCTTTGATCCCCCAGCCCAGTCTACTCCCCCTGTCCTCTTGGTGGATAGCTCACTGGTCACCTGAACAATTATCGGCCCATTTCTATACTTTCCACCCTCTCAAAAGTCCTGGAAAAAATTGTCAATACTCAAATCAGAGAACACTTGGCCCTGCACAACCTCCTAAACCCTGCCCAGTCCGGGTTCAGGGCCAAACTCAGTACCACTTCTGCTCTTGCAAAAGTAACTACCAACTGGCAAATCACCCTAGACTCTAAGAAACACACAGTTGTCCTTTTTCTCGACCTCAACAAGGCCTTCGACACCATGGACCACAACATCATGCTTACATCACTGAGAAATATCGGTCTCAACAACTTTGCCACTAACTGGTTCATCAGTTACCTCTCCAATAGATTGCAACAAGTTAAATCAGCAGGCAACCTGTCTCCACAGAAATCCTTATTGCGAGGTCCCTCAAGGCTCCATTCTGGGCTCTATCCTATTTGCAATCTACATCAATAACCTGGACTCTCACCTGCACACAGCAAATGTGCATCTATTTGCTGATGATACAGTACTCTATGCCTCAAACTCTCACTTCTCACGGCGTATGAAAACTTACAATGAGACTTTATCACTCTTCAGCATAGTCTTATCAACCACAAACTCCTACTCAATGCCAAAAAGACTAAAACCATGATTGTCTCACCAAAAGCAGCCTTCGGATCCACACATATCCCATTGATATTAACGCTCTTGGGTGAACCCCTTGAATTAGTAGATATCTTTAAATATCTAGGGTTCTGGCTGGACAACAAACTTAACTTTCTATGCCACTTAAACAAAGTCTTGAAAAAGCTAAGACAGCAACTCAGCCTGTTCTATCGTATTAAACACCTGCTTACCGTAGAAGCTGGAAAGAGATTAGTACAAACCACTTTCCTACCTTTACTCGATTATGCTAACTTCTTCTACAAACACTGCGCTCTTCCAGCACTAAATAAACTTGATACCTTTTACCACTGAGCCCTAAGGGGGGGGAGTTGTTTAACCAGGAAAGGCACACTAAGCTGAAGCTTGTTTCCAGGTGCGACCCGGGAGCACAAGGACGTTAAGTGACTTGCTCAGAGTCACACAGTATGCAAGTGGGGGCTGTGGGATTCGAACTCAGGTCTCCAGGTTTGCAGCTCAGAGCCCTAAACCTCTGCGCTATACTGCCTCCAGATTAATCTTTAACCTGCCTTTTCGCACCCATCACTGCCTTCTGTACCAAAACGTGGGATGGAGCTCACTTTCAAGGAGAAAAAGAAATGCTCTCCTCTGGTTCTTCAGAGCACTCTCTGGCAAGCTTCCAGCATACATCTCTAGCCTTTTCAAATGTGCCAATGGCTCCTATGGCCTCAGACATTAAGTTACACTTTGCTTCCAATTGCCTAGAACAAAAACTAACCATGGATTATATCCGCAATCAACTCCGTACGCCCTTCACTATGACACACTATGCAAAGCTCACTTAAGCTCTCATCACTACCGAGCCTTCTCACATTCAAAGCCCTTTTATCTGAGTACTTGCGGGAATCCTGCAGCTGTTATAGGTGATCTTGAGGCTTCAGACACTGGTGCCTTCACATTAATAACCCTTTAGAATGTCACCCATCTCTCATCCCTCTCTGGTTAACCAGCACTTCTAGT
This sequence comes from Neoceratodus forsteri, assembly GCA_016271365.2. Taxonomy (NCBI): domain Eukaryota; kingdom Metazoa; phylum Chordata; order Ceratodontiformes; family Ceratodontidae; genus Neoceratodus; species Neoceratodus forsteri. The sequence goes on from CM057455.1 coordinate 898,207,368, forward strand.
CCCTTCTCCGCATTCTGACATTTACTCCCCCTCTCTCTAGCACAACATCCTTCCTTCTGCCCCCATACATCCTCTTGTGGACACTAGCCTTTTTACAGTATATTATCTTAGCTTTACCCTCTTATTTCCTCTATGAGATTTATTTTGAAACTGTACCTGGGAGACTCTATGATAGACTTACGTGTTTTGCATTTGACCTGTACTGTATCTTGCTGATGTTATCAATTCTGTATTGCTAAGTCTATGTATTGTATTGTATTGTTCTCTGTCCAGGACCCCTTTGAAAATGAGCTTGCTCAATGGTGTTGATGCCTGGTTAAATAAAGTTTGATTTGATTTGATTTGGTCTCCAACCTTCCTTCAGTTGCTGCTCATTTTAATAAATTCTTCACCACCTTTGCTCTACCCTCTCCTCCATCTCCTGGTCATTCCCCCTGCTGCCTCTCCCCTATCCCATTCTCCTGAAAACTTCCATTTCCTTTCTGTTTTCCCCTTGGAAGTCTTCCTCACCATTACCTCACTTAGCCCTTCTAAGTCCAGCCCTAATGGGCTGGACCCCAAACTTCTATGTAGCTCAGCTCCAGCCTCTGCCTCTCCACTTGCTCACCTTCTGAACCTCTCCTTCTCCCTCAGAGCTGTCCCTCAGGCCTGGAAGTTTGCAAAGATTCTGCCACTGCACACACCTTGTCCTCTGGCAGCTTCTGGACGATCTCACTCTTCCTCTCTCTTGAAAAGCTTCAGGAGACCATTGTGCACTCTAGGCTTGCTAAGTTCCTTTACTCCTCTGATTTCCTCTCTCCCTTCCAGTCTGGTTTTGGGAAGCACCACTCCACTGTCTCCTCTTTGCTGCAAGTAACTGACTCTATCCTTTCCAGGATGGATCAGGGGCATATCACCTCAGCTATATTCATTGATCTGGCCAAAGCCTTTGACTTGGTGCCCCACCACTCTCCTCCTCGACAAGCTGAGCTCTGCTGGCCTCTTAGTGTCTGCTGTTTACTGGTTCCATTCATACCATTCATACCTCACAGACAGTCAACAGTGGGTACAGGTGGGAGGTGTCCTGTACCTACCCCTCCCCATCCTACCAGGAGTCCCACAGGGCTCCATCCTGGGTCCCGTTCTGTTCTCTATTTTCCTAAATGACCTCTCCTCTGCTTGTGTCTCTTCACATATCCATAAGTATGTGGATGACACAGTCATTTAAACATCTTCCGCCTCGGCTTCAGCTGTGGAAGGTTCGCTCCAACAGGACTTTCACAACGTACTGTGCTGATTCCACACCAGCCAGCTCAGGGTCAACACCAAGATGACTGTGTCTATGACCTTCAGCACCAGCCATAAACTGGCCAGGCTCTTTCCTTCCCCTGTTTTCTCCACACTAGATGACATCTTTCTGGAGGTTGTCTCTGCCTTCAAGTACCTTGGTGTGGCTTGACAGCAAGCTGGACTTCTATGCCCATATCAATGCCATCCATGCTAAACTCTACCCTACACTCAGTGGCTTGTACCACAATAAGAACTGTCTGCCCCTCCAGATCCACCGGAAGCTGGTAACCAAAATGGTTTTCCCAGTCTTTGACTATGTGGATGTGGTCTATGACACCGCCCCTTCCTCCTCCCTTGCCAGACTGGACACCCTCTACAATGCCTTCTGTCATTTTGCCACTGACTTTCCTCACCGTACTCACCACTGCTCAATCTATTCCTCCCTCTCCATCCTCCTATTTCTGTCATGTCACCAGTACCACTGTGCCTTCTTCATTGCTAAATACTGGTATTGGTCCCTTCCTTCCTACCTTTCCTCATTCATCTCCCTGCCCCCTCCTTTTCTGTCTCTGCTCCAGAGATTGCTGTACCTTCTCCATTCTCCAATCTAACTCCTCTGCTGAACAAGCTGCCTTCTCCTACTACCTCCCTTCACTCTGGAATCTGCTCCCTCTCCCCTCTGCCTTCCCCTCACTCCCTGCCTTTAGACTTCAGCTAAGGCATTTTCCTATACCCTCCTGTTCCAGTAACCCCCCCCCCAACTTGACTTTTCATCCTCTCTATTCTGACCCCCACCTCCTGCTTGGACCCCCCTTTAATTGAGGCTATTGTGACTCCACCCGAGGTCTGATTTTTGACCCCACTAGCACTGTCAACTGCCCCAACTGACACTGTGCACTATATTGTATTCTCTCATGGTTGCCCACATTTCATTGCATCAATCCATACTGTTAACATATTTGGTCACCACATTGTTACTACTACATTGCTGCCTTTGTAGTCTGTATTCTGATGTTTTGTAACTTTGTTCCTCCTGTACTCCCCTCTCCTAGGTTGCACCGGGAAACTGGCTTTGGCTCAGTGTGCCTTTCCCAGTTACCAATTTTAAATAAATAAATAAATAAATAAGGTGTAGGATGGGAGTCTCTTTAATAGCAGGAGGACCAAAAGAACACAGGGGCATGCTATGCAGCTCAGGGGGGAGACAGTTTAAGAGGGATGTGAGGAAAATGTCTTCACAGAAAGAGTGGTGGGTGCCTGGAACAGCCTGTTAGAGGAGGTGGTGGGGGCAAAGACAATGGGGACTTCTAGCCATGTGTGGGTTAGGCACATGGGTATAATAAAGAGAGGTAGGGAAGGAAGGAGTGACCCCTGTGATCAAACAGAGTCTGGGGTGTAGTGTTTGGCAGGGAAAATAGGGAAAACTAGATGGGACTACCAGTCCTTTTTTGCTGTTGCATTCTATGTTTATGTTTCTATGAAGTTCTTCATGTTTGGGGCCAGCACTTCAGGATGGTAGTAGCATTACTGCCCATGATGCCAGCAACCCGGGTTTGGGAACAAGCCTGGGTCATTGTAGGCCAGCCAGGGGGGAGGAGGCTTGAACATCTCACAGAATGCTCTCTGTCTCCTCCGAGGGAGGGCTGTCACACTACCCTGTTACTGCTACCTGTGGATGGATGCACAGGTGGTGGCACAGGACTCATAATGTGGGGAGAACACCATTAGGTGCTTGGCTGAGATGTGCGCCAGCATGTCTACAGCCTGGACTCTCGTCCTTCATGCCAGCGTCCTCGGGGTGGGGTTTTCGGGACCAAAACGCAACAGGAGAAAAATACAAAAAACTCAAGCTCCCACTGCTGCACAGCATGATTCCCCAATAGCAAACTGGAGGGGGGGATGGAGCACGGATGGTCAGTACTACTGCCACCGAACCCCACTGGCAGTGGGAGATAAAACTGTGCTGTAAAAAAATGCTCTTTAGGTTTGTCCAGCTTTCTATCAACTGCCAGCCCCCAATCTAACATTGCTTTGACCTCATGTAGATTGCCTGTTTACCTCCTTATTGTTTACATTTTTTTTCAACTTCCCCATTTATCGCATCACACTCACCCTTCTCTTTTCCTCCTTAGATGTTCTTATGAGCTGGGCATCCAGAGCTCCCCCACCCCAAGGGACATGGCTTGTCATCTTCACTATGTATTCAACCTTTAAAATTTGGGGGGGGGGCTGGAAATCTAAATTTGTTCCCCAACCTGGGTTTCAATAGATTGTAGCACAAGGTCCCATGACTATGTTTTTAGTGCCAGACCAGCTAATATTGTTCACTGTGACAAAATCCCCTCACCAGGGACTTCTAGTTCACTGCCACCATGAGGTTTTTGCCACCAGGAACCAGGAAACATGTTCCTTACTTCCTCCTTTCCACAAGGTCAGGAAGGTCAACACAATAACTATGGCTAGAGTTCTCCCTTCAGAGATGGACTGCAAACAGAGTCCAGCAGAAATAACCAAATTGCCTTAACAAATACACATGCAGTCACTTGTTCTATCAAAAACAGATGCTTTACTAAAAGACTACAAGTATTTACAACAGGATTTATGTACAGTCAAACAAAAGGAGTACCATTTACTAGAAATGAAAATAAATGGAGTTAAACCAGACAGCAAATAGAAGAATCTGAGCTATTCTCACTCTATAACCTATTTATTTACCTGCTGCTATCTAAAGAAACACAATTTCCTAAGCTGTATTTCTTACCAGATCTCTCTAGCTGCAGGGCTCTCTGTTTTCAGATGTTACTGGGTCCAAAGAGAGCGTGCTGGCTGTCAGCACGTCAATTTATTCCTTTACTCACTGTGGGAAGGGGGGTCTCACCCCCTTTGAGCGACAGTTCTTCCCATCTCCCTGCAAATGAGAGTGTGTGTGTGTGTGTACATGGATGGATTACATCACCCGGGCCAACTGGCTCACATCACACCCAGACATGTTCTGTCCCCTTTTATAATTCTGGCTTCCAGGATGTCTGAGGTGTTCAAAGTTGCACCTCCACATCTGTAACGATGTGCAACCTGGATTAGCTCATGGGAAAGTTCCACAGAGCAGTTCTCAGTATTTCCCTTAAGACTTGTCTGGACATGTGACCCTGAAAGCCATGTTTTTTTATGTCCACTTTGCAAATAGCAGAAATTATGACAGAAGCATACTTACATTAACAAAAATACATTAACAAAAATAAATTACTAGATCAATCTGTTCACATGTCCGTCACATTCACTCTCCAAGGCATTGGAACAAATTGTAGCTGACCAGTTGTCTGAACACCTCAACAAATATAACTTACTCTGCCTACAACAACATGGCTTTAGAAAAGCCCATAGTACTGTCACAACCCTGCTTGACTTCACCAGCCATATTCATAAGGCAATTGACACTGGCCACCTACTGGGTGCAGTGTTCATTGATTTGACCAAGGCCTTTGACACCATGACCCACCAGCTCCTGCTTCACTCACTCTCCTCCCTTGGACTATCTAATGATGTAACCAAATGGTTTGGAAGCTACCTCTTGGCAAGAAGCCAAAAAGTCAAAATCGTTGACTCTCTCTCACGTGCCCTTCCTGTCCGCTCTGGTGTACCCCAGGGTTCCATCCTTGGCCCTCCACTTTTCAGCCTTTTCATCAATACTCTTCCTGTAGCTTGCAATAATAACTTAATACTCTATGCCGATGATGCAGTCCTCTTTTCCTCCCATACTGACCCTGTCTCGCTCTCCAAGGTCCTACAGATGAACTTCAGCCTAGTTGAAACCTGGCTTCTCCACCATAAGCTGTTGATGAATTACAAAAAAATAATGTCCATGCTGTTCCATAGCTCTTACAGAAAATACAGATCCATAAACTTCACCATACATAATGAGCTTCAACAGCCACTTGAGCAAGTGCAGGAGTTTAAATACCTTGGTATTACCCTTGATTGCACGATGTCTTTCAGCTTGCATGTTCAACACATCTCAAAATCAGTCAACTCAAGAACTGGGGTCCTCTACCACCACCGTCACTGTCTTACCAATTAAGCTATATGCACAGTCATAACTGCATCGGTCCTGCCCGTCATTGATTACAGACTTGTCTTCTATGGGGCTGCCATTGACACCACCCTAAAATGGGTCAGGATGGCCCTTAACAAATGCTGTAGACTTCTCACTGGTGCAGGGAAGCATACACATACCTGTGATCTCTATAAGCAATCCAACTGGTTCAATCTAAATAGTAGACTTGTGTACCAGACCTGCTTACTGGATAAGAAAATCTGTCTTACCCTCACACCCCCTGCAACTCATGCCTTAATGTTGCCCGTAGTCACTGCACTTTTTACATGCAGTTCCCTCAAATCAATGTTTATCGTTCCATTCTGCCATACCAACCAGGCTCAACGTGCTTTCCACACCAGGGCCCCCCTGCTGCTAAACAACCTTCCCTTGAAATTGCAGCTGAAAACAAGCTTGGCCCATTCAAATGTAAACACCGCCAGCACCTCACTGACCTTAGCAGTTATGACTGCTCTACCTAGACTTGCGGCTTTGTTTCACCTCTCCTTCCCCTTCTCTCCTTCCTTGCTACCTCCCCACCTCTCCCACCCTCCATCCCTCCTACTCCCATCTCTCCCACCCCACCTACCATTCTACCCCTCTCACCTCCCACCTACCATTCCACCCTCTCCTGCTCCTCTCCTCCTGTCTCCTCTCCTCTCACCCTGTCTCTTGTTACTCCACCCCAGACCACCTAGCACTTATCTTTCTGTTCTTGCACTTACAACAATGTCAAATCCATAACTGCCTACCCCCCTTATCCCACCCCTCCCCTGTTATCACCCCCAAATGCTCCACTTATGTCACCCCTGGGAAGGTTTTCATTTATATCTGTGTCTTGCCATATATACACTTGTATTGTTAATTGTGCATTGTTATTTGCCACTGACTGTTTGCTACTGTGCTAGTCTATACACATGTACTGTCTTTTGCTACTAAGTTAACCTCCTGACCTGTATTGTATCTTACCACTGTTTGCTTCTATGTTAACCTCTTGACCTTGTATTGCATCTTACTACTGTTTTGCTTGCACCCATTGCTGATGCAGAACCTTTGTAAAAGAACCCTTGGTTCAAAGGTATTTGTAATCCTAGTAATTAATAAATAAAAAAATTAAAATATAAAAAATAAATTCACATGCTTTCTTTTCCACTCTCCCACAGTGTAAATGTGAGTGTAACCCCCCTACAAATGGGGGTTCCTGAAAAGTCTTCCTTGAGCTTGCCTAAATGCTCACTGCCAGGCTGGTGTCCTGCGTTTTAGCAGTTTAAATGTGATTGCCAGACAGTGCCTGTATAGCCTCTGTGTACTGTCTCCTTAAGAGCTGCCTGGATTGCAGTCATAAGTAATCTGAGAGGGAGCTATGTTGAAAGATGTAACTATTTACTGAAAATCATTTAGAGTGATAATGATAATGTAGCTTGTCTAACCTGCCTTCTTTGCAGCAAGGACTGTTTTATCTCCACTATCTTGGTCTTGGACTGCTGAATTGGACCAATCATTTCTGGTGGGACCTAAAATGGAGCTGGACTACAGGAGCTGTCTGGAGTCAAAATCTGTAGGAATTGTAGTTTTGGGCTTTTTGCCCCTTTTTGCACCTGAAGGGGGAGCCTTTGTTGTGACTGACAGGAGGATCAGCCAACCAAACCTTTTGGATCTTGGGGAAATTCCCAAGCTGCTTGCTGTTAAAGGCAGATCTAAGTTGGGATCTGAAGAAGAAAGAGCACAATACAGTCTCTATGGCAAGGCCTGAGTTTTTGGCCTGCATGCCTACCTGCTGCCCCTGAAAGGGAGAGAAGAGAATTATTTTGGACTAATTCCAAGTTTGTGAGAACGAAGCCGGCCACTGATTATTTACCAGGCTCATACCTGAAGAAGACCGAAGATTTTGCTGAATGTGATCGGCCTGTCAGGATTTCCAGCTGCTTTTGAATCCCTGGTTTGTGCAGAGACTTTGTGATCATGACCGGAGAGTAGTTTGCCTGGTACAGTAGAATTTCCTTACATGTAAATGTGCTATGTATTGAAAGTGGGTCATGATTTGGTTCCCCACTGTGTGACCTGTGTTCTGCTTGCTGGAAGCTGTACCCAGCCCAAAACGGACTATGTTCGACTTTGTCTCCATTTGGCCTGGGCCTTACCACACTGGCCCAGCCAGACTACCAGCTGCACAGAGAAAGCCATTGATGAGAGACCTGCCTGGGGATCAGCCCCCTGCTCCACGCTTGAACAGGAACAACGCCTCAGCGAATTGTGTGGGCCCTGCTTCTCCTGGCACTCCAGATCAACCACCTGCAGTCTCAATTTTCATCCAGCCTGTGTCCAGTCTTGGTTATTGTGAGTAATCATCAGGGTAGCTCCCTGAAACAACAGCCTAATCTAAAAGTGTGTCACCTGATTGTCTTGTTGTTTTCTTTTCACGAACTAAGCCTTCTGGCTCTGGATTACAAATAGTGTGTGTTGTGCATGTTGTTTTCTTTCATCACAAGGTCCCAACCAGCTGCAACGTTCCTGGCTAGCCCACCATTCTCCATCTGGGTACCCAGAGTGTGTGATTGTTTATGGACCCTGAAGTGCTTGCATAACTGTTTGATTGATACAGCCTTTAAGCAAATTAACCTGATTACGCCCCTCCCTTGTTCAAGTCCCTTAAATAAATCAGATCTAACTCTTTTTTGCATTTACCCTGATTGTGGTTCCAGTTTGTGCAAGAGTACCGTACTGCTGTTATTTGCTGTGTATAACCTTGTTTTACAGGGGGTCCCCAGGGCCAGGCCAGAGAAAAGCCCTGGTGGTAAGTGAAAACAGTGTGGGTACTTGTGTGGTTTATCAGGGGTACTGTAAAAGTGATTATTGTGTATTGTTCCGGCCACTAGTAAGGAAAGAGGGGGGTTACAGTGTCCTGGAGGGCTGTGCCCAGGTTAGCTTGACCACTACGATCCCTGACCTCCGGGTGGAGGCACCCGTTTCAGAACTCAGGCCCCTTAACCTGCTACTAGCTAAGCAGGCAAGGGTAGTAGCCCTTGGGATAGTGCCACCTTGGGGTTACATGAGAAACCTCATAGAAACATAGAAAACTGTAAACAGAAAAGGGCAGCCAGACTCATCCAGTTTGTACAAGTGTTCCCTGGCTATTGTAACTCTGCAGACTCTAACTGGTCTCCAGGGACACATACCTTCCTTGTTTCTGTACTAATTTGCCCCGTGCCTATCCCATGCCTGCTTAAAGCCTTTCAACTTTTTAGTGGCAACTTCAACTGACAGTTGGTTCCGTACTTCAACCACCCTTTCTGTGAAGAAGTATTTCCTCACATCCTTCCTGAAATTTCCCCCTCCAATTTCATTGCATGCCCCCTTAGTCCTGGAACTCATCCTCTTTTGGAAGATGCTCCCTCGCTGCACTCTGTTCACCCCTGTGAGATACTTGAAGGTCTCAATCATGCCACCCTTTGCTCTTCTGTCCTCCAGTGTACATATTGAGATCCCTCAGTCTGTCCTCATAAGGCTTCTTTTGCAACCCTTGTACCATAGATAACAGCATGTCAAGAAGACACCACTTGAATAGTGACAATTACTGCAAGTCTGCGTCCAGTGCCTATTTTGCCCAAAACGGCATATTTACTGATGAAAAACAAAACATGACAAAAGACAACTTTTATAATCTGTTTCCTGCCCAACTCCTTGAAGACTACAGATTCAACCTCCTTCAGCTGAACCCAGAAACATTTGCCATTGATCTTTAACTTCCTTGTGTTCTCAGGACACAACTGGAAACAAACCTCAGCTTAGTGTGTCTTTCCTGGACAAAAAGTGTAACAAAAAAAAAAAAAAGGTCCATGATTTTGCACTTCCACTGTGTATTGAAGAATTGTGATTTTAAGGTAAAATCTTTCATCTCTTGAGTTGCTGGTCTCAAGGGGGTGGTGGTGGAAGGGTGCCAGCTGCTCTGTACATTAGCAGTAGTGGAAATGCAAAATTTTAGTGGGACGGCCAGTCAAGTGTTGGCTTTAGATACAAAACATAATTGGCAATTTGGCTAAACCTATTTTTTTTAGTCATTTTTTCAAAGAGACAACTTCTGACATGGCTAGGGAAGTAAGCAGGAAGTTTTAATAAAAAATGTTTTGTGTAGCAGTTGCATTGTTACAAACTTCAGTTTAGTAGCTGCAGGCAAAATATGTTTATTTTTTCAGGTAACATTGTGTAAAGCAGCTGTACAACCACTTTTGGGTGAACTCAGTTGTGTAGCAAGTGACTGCTGTACATAAAGAATTCTGTGTAGCAGTTGATGGAAATTGTGCAGGTTTTCGCTACACTACAACAGATAAAATATTAGCTGGGAGTAAGGTGTCTATGGGTTCTTAAATTCCAATTTGGATCTGAATGTGAGGTCCCAAGGCCAAGACCCATGAACACCCCACCCTCTGCTCCATTTACTAACCAAGGGAAATCATTTACTTTATATACAGTGGTGCCTGTCAGGATCAGAAGCACGATCCTCTAGAATTATACAAGAAACAGTGCAATTCGAGGGCAATTTTCATGCAACAAAGTTTGACTCTGCATCTGACCCTGACAGACACCACTGTAGCATTTCATACAAACTGTATCCAACAGCACTTTACAACCTTAAAGTGAGTTAGAGGGGGAGTGAATATCAGTAGTATTTCTTCACACAAGAGGATTCAAACAGCACATCAATAGAAGGACTACAAAGAGTTCATACACAGAGAGGTAAAGAAACTTGCTCAGGGTCACGCAATAAGTTTCAGTTGTGAGATACAAACCTAAATCTTTAGGTTCACATTTTTGTGCTCTTAACCAGTATGCTACCACCCCACCTTCTATCTAGCCCTTAATCCCCCACTGGACTGGGTGAGGAGGGTGGTGTGACTGATATTGGAGTGGTGGGTGTATTTCAAAGAGGCTTGCTGGGGGGGGGGGTTGCTTGAGATCCAAGGTGACCTTGAAAATGAATTATAACCTTCCTGACTCCATCCCACTACTCATTTTCTGTACAGTTTTCCCTTTTATTATGCATAAGAGCCTTTTGTCAGCAGAAGTCCATTTTCAAAGGGTCCAGAGTCAAGCAATGCAAATGAATGAAAAACAATAGCAGCAGTATAATAATACCATGTACAGAAGAATTAAACAATCATATTCCAGTCATTTACAAGTTAAAAGGTGAAGTTAATTATGGGTGCAACCTTTCCATACAGCACTATACAAATTCACATCCTAACAAACTTGTCCAAGTGAAGTCCTCCAAAATGTCAGTTGTAAAGTTCCACAAATCATGTTCATAGTATTATATTTATTCTCAGCAAACTAAAATTTAGACTCCCGCTATACTGAACTCCCCAGGGTCCCAATGCAGAAAATGGCATAAAACGTATCAGCCATAAGTGACTGATTAAACATTTTTTTAGTCAAATAATTTAAAAAAGCCAGTTGGCTCAGTGGCTACTATGTAGAGCAAACACTGGACCCATCACCTGTGATGTAGGAACAGACACCTCAGTTGAGGGTCTGGGGCATTTTTCACTATTGAATGTTACATTTTCACACTTCATCCAGTGCACATTTACCGATGGGGGGGGTGCTATATTTTGTATGGCACTGCATCCCCAGTATGTTCCTGGAACAGAGTTATGCTAATACGTTTGCTCCTGAACTGAGTTCATGAGGGTTGCCACCTTTTCACTACTATGAATCAACCACAATAGCTCTGGTATTGCTAGCAAAGAGGATTAATGGCCCTTCCTGTTATCCAGAGCAAAGGTACTGTAAATAGGCTGTCATTACTAGGATAAAGGGCTCATAAATGTGGCATTTCAAGCACACCAGTTGTACCTGGAGGATACATTTTTAATGAAAATGATTGTCGTGGGCTGCCAGAAGTACAAGAAGTCAAGCACTGGTAGATGTGATGCAAGACTGTTTTGTCGTGCAATGGGTAATGGAACTGACTAGGGAGTGGACCACCTTTGATTTGGCTCTTTCCAATACTAATAGAAGCATAGAAACCCAGACAATGTTGACAGAAAAAGACCATCAGTTCATCCAGTCTTCCCTTTTATAGCGTATGCTACCCCAGGGCCTACATTCTCAATATGAGCCCATGAAAGAATAGTGAGGTGGAGAGAATAGAGAGGGTGTGAAAGGAGCGAGGGGGAAAAAGAGCGAGGAATATGGAATTAAGGAAACAGCAAGGAGAGTGAGGACATGTGATATTTAGTGCAGCAGCTGTGGGCTGCAAACCATGCTGCTGGCTTAGCGTGGTTAGAGTTACCACCTTTCAGTAGCTGGGTTGTGCAGGCACAGCTGGGTTTGGTTCCTAGCTGTAGTTCTTTTATTTATTGTTTATTTTACTTGCTTCTCCGAGGGAACATCTCCCCTCTCAAGTTTCTTCCACTCCCTGAGTTGCCCCCCCAGATGGTTATTTTAGTTAGGGGGGTATGGGTGGCGAAGCCCCCCGCAACGGGGATGTGAGTGGTGGAGCCCCATGCAAAAACATGTAAAGTTATTCACTGTTTTGGCAGGAGCTGTAATCCTGGTTGCTGTAGTTGTCATTTTGTATTTGCCGTATTGTGATGGCGCTGTTTATACTTCACTCTTATTACATGGTACCCAACATAACAACAGGAGCGCATCACTCCAGTTCAAAGGCTGCGGTCCCAGACTTCAGCAGGATGGGGGAACTGCTCACTGAAAAGCTGGTAGGTGTAGCACGAGCAGAAGGGGTAGATGCCAAATGGGATGCCATCAAGAGGAGTGTAATGGAAGTGACTAAAACCTGCCTGAGAGAAGTCAGGAAGGAAAGAAACAGAAAGCTGACCTGGTTTTCTTTTCAAAGGGGTGGGAGAGGCTGTCAGAGCAAAATGAGTAGCATTCAGGAAATACAAGAGGGAACAGTGCGAGGTCAACAGGAAGACTATCTGGAAAAACTAAAAAAGGCAAAGAGAATGGTAAGACAAGGTAAAGCAGAGAGCTGAGAAGAGCGGGGGTGTCAAGGAGGGAGAGAAAACCATCTTTGGGTACATCAGGGAAGAAAGAAAACAAATGAGGATATAATCATGTTAAAAAGGGAGGGTGTGGGTGGAAAAGAATTGAAAATAGCTTATAGAAACATCGACAATGATGGCGGAAAAAGACCAAAGATCCATCTAGCCTGCCCAGAGTCCCCTATCTGCGCAGGAACCTATTGTCCATATGGGTATTTATCCCTCCCAGTCCACCCTCTGCTCCCCTCCATACTGCTACCAACCATCAAACCGTTCACTCAGTCCCAGCCATGCTTGAAACCATTTATAGTTTTGGAGTCCATGACCTCCCATGGCAGACTGTTCCACGGCTCCACCACCCTTTCTATAAAATAGAACTTCCTCATATTCCTCATATCCCTTTTAATCTTCCCCTACCAGTTTCCAGTCATGACCTCAGGTTTTTGATTCTGTACTCCTGCTTAATAGTTCTCCGCAGTTCACCTTGTTTATTCCCTTCAGGTACTTGAACGTCTGTATTATATCCCCCCCTCTCTCACCTGGTCTCCTATGAGTACATGTTCAGTACCTTGAGATGATCTTCGTAAGATTTGCTGTTCTCTTGATCAGCCTGCATTCATCCCACCTGCCCCTGTATCTCCTTAGGTAAGGATTCCAGAAAGTAGCTCAGTATTCCAGATGAAACCTAATCACTGTACCTAACAGAGGTTGTAGTACCTCATTTTTCCTGCTGCAGCACCCCATCTAATACACTCCAGCATCCTGTCAGCCTTGCTATAGGCCTTGTTACACTGGCATGACTGTTTGAGGAAGTCACTAATAATGACTCATAGGTCCCTTTCCTATGCCATATTGCTCCGTTTAACCCCCTCCTATCCAGTACTCTGTCCTGGATTTTTTTTTCTCCATAGGTGCATAACCTTGCATTTTTTGGTGCTGAATTTCCAATGCTAAAACTTAGACCACATCTGGCCTTTGTAGATCCCTTTGCATCTCCCTGATCTCTTCATCAGTATTTACCCTACCGCTGGACTTTTTTTTCCTGATCGTCCTTTGTGTTGTTACCATCTTGTGACTTCCTTATCTTCACCATCCATCATCTTGCCTTCCTCTTCTCCCTTATGTACCTGAAGAAAGTCTTGTCCCCTTCTGCCACTCCTTTGGCTATCCTTTCCTTTGTTTGCTCTTTGCTTGCCTCACTGCCCTCCCTGTTTCTCTCTGGTTTACTTGATACCTCTCCCAGTCATCCCCCCCCCCGTACCTCCTGAAAGCCATCTTTTTTCCTTGAATTTCATGGCCACTTCCTTACAGTACCACAGTGGTCTTTTTTCCTCAATTGTATTTACTCACTTCTTTAACTCAGAGGCTAGTTTCATTCACTAGACCTTCCTTAATTTGTCTTCATTGTCCCTGTACCTCTCCCTGGCCATCCACCACTGCTAGGCTGTTTCATTTTTTTTTTTTTATTCAATAAATTTTTTACAATTTTAAACAACATCACTTGGTAAAATAGTACAAGGGTATTGTCATGCATACAATATCACTCTCCCCCCCCTCCCTCCCATACCTCCCCAACCCGTTGGAGCGATCAATTACCTCTCAAAACAAAACACCTCAGTTTGTTTATATCGTATAGAGAACTATTCGTTAAACTGGTCCAGAGAGCTCGAGAAAGTGAGGTAGCCTAATTCAAATAGAGAGCATATAATTTACCCCACTTCTTATCAAAAGCAACTGGATTATTACATAAACTCGCTATCACTGTTTCCGTCCTAAGATAAAAGGACATCTCATGTAACCATTCTGTATGTGATATAATGGTTTGATCCAACCAATGTTTGAGAACTAATTTTTTAACTGCCATTGATATTAGGGAGATACGGAATTTCCTTTCTTTGACTGTAATTGAAGATAAATCCCCCAGTATGCAAACCTTCGTAGTAAAGCAAAGCTCTAATCCTAGTAAAGGGTTCATTTGGGATTTAATTTTTAACCATAGTGGTGAAACTTTTTCACAGGACCAGAAAATATGTAGCACCATCCCCTCTTTTTGACCACATCTAACACATATAGATGATTGCACCCGTCCCATTTTAACTAGCTTACATGGAGTATAGTATATATTATTTAGTATTTGAAATTGAGTGACCCTTAGCCTGTCTTGTGTGATGTACATATGCATATCCTTCCAAATATCCAACCAGTTAACTCCCTGGCTAGGGATAATCGAATCCCACACCGCCGAGCCTGACAGCGTGGTTGGGTAAAAGATATCAAGTAGAGCACTATATATTAATGAGATACCATGCGGTCGCCCCGCTAAGTCTTTAATTTGCTCAACTATGTTACTTAATTTTGAGGGCATGTATACTTCTCTAAATCTCTGCTGGAGGAGATGCTGCAACTAATAGATATTAAAAATGAATCTGGGAGGAGTTTGAAGTTTGTTTAACATGCCGATGGGTGACAAAAGACCATTAGGCTGATAAAGATCACACACTTGCATACCTTGTAATTGGGGAATCCAATTCTGAGTAATAGGGGATTCACCAATTCTAATATTAAAGTTGCCTATAATCTGTTGCATTGTATCCTTACTTGGGCAGATACGTAAGGAGGCACAGACCTGGGTGAAAGTTTTGATGGACACACCCACCACTGACCATTTAATTATATCTGGAAGTATTCGAAGGGGCGTGAATAATGAGGCTAGCAGGGATATCCTAACTGTGTCCCTCTCAATTTGTAGCCAAATGGGAATATAAGTGTCCCCCACTCTGCTAAGGGGGGAGGACATCCACCTCCCCATTTTATGTAGGTGACTAGCCCAATGATAGTATAGCAAGTTGGGCAACTTAAGTCTTCCCTTGTTCTTGGGTAGAGTAAGTTTGCCGTATGCCCTTCTAGGACTCTTGTTTAACCACAGGAATTCTGAAATAAGGGCCTGCATCTTCTGGAAA
Source organism: Neoceratodus forsteri (assembly GCA_016271365.2). Lineage (NCBI taxonomy): Eukaryota > Metazoa > Chordata > Ceratodontiformes > Ceratodontidae > Neoceratodus > Neoceratodus forsteri. The sequence goes on from CM057455.1 coordinate 898,222,691, forward strand.
AAGGAGATAGGCAACCATATATTGCTCATATTTAACAGAAAGAATACCCTGGGAAGCATGTTCATTTTGATAAGATTGAGTCTTCCCCACAACGAAATTGGCAGGGATTTCCATCTAGAAAGGTCATGTTGAAGGTTCTGAACCAAATCCTCTAAATTTAGCTTTTTATACCATAGGGGGTCCGGTGTTAAGTGTATGCCTAAATACTTCATCGACAATGGGGACCATTTCATTCCAAATTTGTGAAAATCTTGCTGGAATGTGTGGTGATTGAGAGGGAGAATTTCAGTTTTATTGCAATTCAAGCTATAATTAGAGTATTTACTAAACTCTCCTATGATTGCTAATACCTCTCCCAATGAGGCTACCGGATCTGCTAGGTGAAGCAGGATATCATCTGCGTACACAGATAATTTTAGGTTACTTGTGCCCACTAAGATCCCTTGTACATTAATTGAGGAGTTAATTCTCCTTATCAAGGGCTCCAAATACAAGTTGAAGAGTAATGAGAAAAGGGGACAGCCCTGTCGAGTACCCGAATACAGGGGAAAGTCAGCAGAAAATACTTTATTACAGAAAATCCTAGCTGTAGGAGTTGAGTAAATCTTTTGAATCCAATGGATGAATTCTTCAGGTATATTTATATATTTGAGCGTTGACCACAAAAAGCTCCAGTCCACCCTATCGAAGGCTTTTTCAGCATCCAGAGATATTAAAGCCATAGGATGTAAGGTGGACTGAGCTATGTGGAATATATGGTTTAATTTACGAAAGTGATCTGATGCTCTGATGCCGACCTTCCCGGGACAAATCCTACCTGTTCTGGGCTGAGTAAGGAAAACCATATTTTTTGAAGCCAATTAGCCAGAATTTTAGTAAGAATTTTAAGGTCACAATTCAGCAACGAGATGGGACTGTAACTGGAAGGGCATTCTGGTGGTTTATCAGGTTTCAGAAGCAAAATGATAGTTGCTTCGAAAATGGAGGGATCCAGAGCCTCATTGGTGAGGATGTAATGGTAGAACTTAAGTAGTATGGGCACATCACTTTTTCAAATACCTTGAAAAAGTTTGAGGGAAAGCCGTCAGGACCTGGGGCTTTATCTAGAGCCAGAGCCCTGATGGCCTGTGTTATTTCTATTAGGGTAATAGGGGCTGCTAATATGGCCTGGTCCCCATACTGCAACCTGGGAAGCAGAGTTCTAGCCAAATATGCCTCGGTATCCTCCTTCGTTGGAGGGCTGAGCCGACGACCGTAGCGATCTGCATAGAATCTCTCAAACACAGAGACTATATGCCTGGGAAGAGTTTTTAAGGTACCGTCTACATCGTGAATTGCCTGGATAGTCCTTGAACTTTCTAACTGCTTCATATGAAGTGCCAGAAGTCTTCTGGCTTTTTTCCCTTGGTCAATGTAAGTTGCTTTCATTCTAAGAATAGCAAACTCGGCTTTCTCCTTAAGGAGGTCCGAGTATGCATTTCTCAGAGACAAAAGGTCCGTAAGTGACCCTTGCACAGAAGTGGCTGATGGATTTTGTTCTAGTGCTCTGATCTGTTCCAATAGTTTCCGTGCCTGATCCTCCCTAACCCTTTTCCGCTTTGTTGCCAGCCTAATAAATTTGCCCCTTATATAACACTTCAGTGCGCACCAAATTTGGTCCATCCTAGGAATGGAATCGACATTGTTTTCAAAAAATTGCTCAATTGAAGTACGAATTTTATTAACTATAAACTTGTCCTTCAGCAATTGTGTGTTTAATTTCCATCGAGTATCTTTCTGATGCTCCACTGTCGGAAAAATATGAAGCCATACCACCGCATGGTCAGATATCACTATCGGCTCAATCCCTACATCCAAAGTCCCTGATAGCAGGGCTGAGCTTATCAAAAAATATTCCAGCCTAGAGGCCATTTGATGCACCTGTGAATAAAATGAGTAAGCCCTAGTAGTCGGGTTCAGAATCCTCCAAGGGTCACATAATCCAAGGAGGTCCATCATTTCATTGAGCGCCCTCTGAGACGGGGTCACAGCCCTAGGAGTCGGGTTGGACTTGTCCAACAAAAGAGACTGGGCTAGATTCCAGTCCCCTCCCAATATAATAGGGGTTGGGATAAAAGTAGCCAGTCTATCTGCCAGCCCCATAAGAAAATCTGGATCACCTCCTACCGGTCCATAAATACTCCCCAAAATTAGCGGTTTTCTTGCCAATAGACCACTAACTAAAATAAATTTACCCTGCGGATCCTGAATAATATTTTCGGGTTGGAATGGGACTGTTTTCATAATAAGTATCCCTACCCCTCCTCTACTAGTGGAATTTCCGGTGGCAAAGACCTGCTGTATTCCTTGCTTTCTAAAATTACCAGCCTCGGATGTCAAAAGATGCGTCTCTTGTAAAAAAATTACGTTAGCTCGCAATAGAGCTATATGCTTGAGGATAGCAATCCTTTTAGCTTGATCTCGAGCTCCCCTAATATTCCACGAAACAATCTTAACTGCAGTATCCAGCATTTACCAAAACTATTTGTGTATTCCTGCTACTACTACCCCTCTCTTCTATGATCACTCCAACCCCACCCCAACCCCTCTCTCCACCCTATATCTAGTGCCTGCCCAGTGTCCCTCTACTACCAAGACCTCCCCCCTACTATTATCCGCTAAACTACATACAAAGGCTCCCCCTCTAGACAGGAAAGCCAATACCCCCAGAACCTCTTTGGTATGTACCTTTTTAATTGGAAACCAGTTAACTAAACCCCCATTGCTCACTATCAGACCGTCTAATCCCATTATTACTAAGCTAATCAGCCCAAAGAGGTGAACCCCCCCCCCAACTATTTGGGTTGTGATACAATGCACCCATCAGCGCCCTGATGCCGCCCCACCCTGCCCATCTTGATACCAATCATTTTGAACTCAAAAGGCCTGAATCTTCTGGCATATCCAATTTTAAACTGCCCTGCATCCACCCATCTCCCCTACTAAGCTCCATAACTTATTAAACCAGTTAATGAAATTGGCCTTCCCAATTCTTAACTTGTACCATGTAACAGTTAAGTCATCTTCCTGCAAATGAAAAAAGTATGCTACATCAAAGCAAATTTTAAAATATAACTTGGTGCACACAAGTCTTTGTTTCCCAGGGGGCTCCTTTATGACGCACTGTGCATCTCAAATGTCTTCCTCTAGGAACCGTTACTTCCTTTTTCAGTTCCCATTCTATACATGGGGAACACCATCGTGGGTACATGTAGAGGCCTGCAGGCCCAATTACCATCCTCAGCACGGGCCTATTTCACCTCCACCGCCCGACTTCGGAGCCCTCCACTCTGCAGAACCTCTCACCACCCGAGAACAAGCCACCTTTCAGAAAGACTGAAAGCACAGGTCAGTGCCAGATTTGCTCTATCTAAATAAAACCAGGCTTCTGCCTACCAAACAAAAACGTGTCCGTTTGCAGTCCTCCTCTCAAAGCTACCAGGATTTCTGCTGCTTCAACTCTTGCTGAATAGCTCGGGAAGTTTGACAGCTAGGTCTTCCAGCGCTTTCGTAGGATTCTCATAGGCAGCCCAGGTATCAACTATCCTGACTAATAGGCGTGAGGGGTACTGCATTTTGAATCGAATATCTGCTGCAATCATTTTTTTCACTACAGGATGATAGGCAGCGCGTTTCTGCCTTATCTCATAAGGCAGATCCTGTGAGATACGGATTTTCACTCCCTCCCATAAAATGACTTGTGCGTCTCGTGCCTTGTTTAGTACATGTTGCTTCTCTACGAAGCTGAGAAACCTTACTATCAGTGGTCTGGGGACGGGCTTCGTTGCTAAGGTCGGGCATGCAGTGTTTCTCTATTTGGTATTTAAGTTCCCATTGGCGACGGCCAGCAATCTTACAGAGAAGTTTCTGCAAAAAAGCCTGCATATGCTGCCCTTCCTCTGCCTCAGGTAAACCAATTGTTAGGATGTTATTCCTACGGCTCTTTCTTTCCAAGTCCTCTGTTTTCAGTTGTAACTTCTGCACTTGCTGCCTAAGTGCCACCACTTCTGGTTCCAGTTTCTCCTTCCATCTCTCTGTGGATGCGATGGGGGCCTCAGAGTCGGCGACCCTTCTTGATAGATCCGAAAAATCTCCCCGCAAAGATTTTAGGTCATTAGCGATCTCTACTAACGTTTCTTTAAAAGGCTGTAGTTCTTGCAAGAAACAATCCTCTGTCAGAGGGATCGGGATTGTAGATTGCAGAGCCTTTTTGTCTGAGTTACCACTTTGGGCCTTGGACTTCGGATTCTTTTCTGGCGACGTTGGTGGAGTATGGCGGATAGTGCCTGTGCGCATTTCTGATTCCATCATATCACAGTATCGCAGCTCACCGCTTGAATCCGATATTTTAAATACTGCCCAAGCGATCTACTAAAAGGGGAGATGTTCAAAGCTCTTAAACAGGCTATGAGTAGTCCAAAACAACAAAATATAGGCAGGAGCTCAGCACCACTGCTACTATCAGAGCACTTGCATCACGTGACCTCCTGCTAGGCTGTTTCTAAGGCAGTTCCTCATTTCGTTACAGTTTGCCCTTCTAAAGTCCAGGACCTTTGCCCTCATGTGGTAACTGCTTTGATACTAAACCACACTGTATGATGATCACTGACCCCCAGGGGACCATCCATTGTGACATCTATTACTCTGTCTCTGTTAGTTAGCACCAGGTCAAGTATTTCTTTATCCCTTGTGGGTTCGCTTACTGTCTGAGAAACACTTAATGTACAGAGTCTAGAATTGATTTTCTTGACTAACCTGAGTACAGGTTACTGGTGTATGTGACATTACAGGGCTACCAAGTTCTATGTAGAAGTAGCAAGTGTGCCACTCTCCCAAGTTGCCTCTAAGTCTGCTGGATATGAGTGCCACGAAAAATATACCAGCTGATCAGATCACAAGAAAAAAACACTGTATAGCACAGCAAGCAAAAAACCACAGTAGCAATGTCAGATTAGGCTGGAAGATCCTTCCTGCAGGCAACAGGAGTGAATCCTTAGCTGGGGATGGCTGCTACAGCCAGATCCAGTTTGGGCTATAGCACCATTCCACAATTAGGCAACTATCAGGGGGAGTTAGGATTGGATAGCACCTACTGCATGTCAATTGCATTTAGCAACCAACAGGGATATACCCATGGAAACTGGATAGGAAAAAGGGAAAGAATTACACTTTTCTTTTTTACTTTTGTAGGTTTTTTTTGTTATGTGCCCAGGAGGTTCCAATAGGGAAAACGCAACACAAAGAGGGTGGAATATTAGAGAGCAACACATAGTGCATGCCACAGGGCAAGCTAGCCAGAGGCCCTGGCTCCAGATGGGTGTGTGGGGGGGGGGGCGTGGAAGTGGTACTCAATGAAGAAGGTATTCTAAAAGGTCACCAGTTATGGTCATAAAGTAATTTTTATATCTTCCCAGAATCAATCTTCTCCACTGAGTCCCACTAAAGGGTAAGAGTACCAAGCTTCCCTACTTAATGAGGGTGGGAGCTGGCTCAACTTGAGGGTACAGAATACCCTCATCCCTCTGGGTTGGGGAGAACACCTGAGGGAGAGGGCTCTTGCAGGACTGGCGAGACTTGTGACTGGTCAAGTCTAGGCGCGCACTCCTGTGGCACAGGGATGCCACAGGAGCACACACCTGTGGCACAGGAGCAGGAGGGTTCCCCAAATGTTCCAGCCTGACTGTAGGGGAGAAAAAGTGAGTCCCTTGCAAATGTGTATTTAGCACCATATGCCAGGTTAACGGTGCCAGTCATGAAAGGCTAAGCCCTGCTGGGTGTCCCTTAACAGTAGCAAGCACAAAACAGTGACTCACAAAAAACAGCAAGGACAAAATAGTGATTGCTGTATCTGTGACTTCGTCATTATCCCCTCCTTGACTTGTGCCCCTCCCACAGAGTTGGTCAATTAGAGTAAGGGTGTGTGTGGGGGCATAGACCCCCAAAAAACCCACAGTCACTGTTTTGTCCCTTGCTATTTTGTAGTCGTTGTTTGCGAGTCACCGTTTTGTGCTCGCTATAATCACATGGAACCGCCATGCTGTCCATCTAAGACACACTGCAGTTCCTGCCTATCAAGAGGCCACCTCATTGGCATCATAAGATACCCTTGATTGGTGCTGTGCTGCCTCTAGACCATGGGCAGGAAGGTCGATGTCCTGTCTGACTGTCTCACTTTTAAGTAGTGCAGCTAAGAGTCTGTGCAGCTGTAACCACAAGTTTAATGTTTATAGGTCGCCATGTATGAATATACAAATGTGCCAGCAGAAACAGACCACCCGGTCTATCTATGTCTGCTCGAGTGTGCAGCTAGCACCCCTAGTTTGCAGCTGCCCCACCCCCCTTTGTCATCCCACTGCAACCCCCACCTCCCCACCCTCGTTCTCCCTGCTCCCTGTCCCTTGCCCTTTTAAAGCTGTTCACAGATTTACATATGGGCCTGATGTATCAAAATAAATATGAGGTAACACGTCAAAGTGAAAATCTTACTCCCTAGAACATCTGTGACAGCAGAATCTGCATCTGGGGGGGGGGCAGTCGTGCCTTAGGTCCTGTGGCACAGACAGAGTCTGCAGTACCTGAAGCTTTGAGGTAGGGTGAGATACATCACCTGCAGACCCCGTAAATGCACAATACTGCACAGAAAAATCCCTAGAGATGGCAGAGGTGGCAAAGGAATGTCTCCATAAGGCCCTGGATGTCTCCTCCATGCCTTGAGGCCATGAAAAAATTATAGCAGTGTCTGAATTGTGAACTCCTAGGAGTCCCAATGGCAGGCCGACCAGATCACAGCTTGTGTATGCCTGAATCTGTGGTGCCTGGAGCATCTCCAACAAGAGTCACTGGTACAGAATGTACTCTGCAGATGAGGCTGGGTGGAGGGTAGATTCATTGTACTCTGAGAAGGATGTTGATGGATAGGAGTCACTGGCTTAAGAAAGGTCGGTGCCAGGGATGGTGCCCTGTACTGGTCCTTTTCTGAATTCCTACACCAAAAAGCAGTTCCGAGGTGACGTGCACACCACTGTCCTCAAAGGTGCTCCAGTAAGCAGACAAACTGAGCAGCAGAAAGGAACTGGGCACATAGTAGGTCAAGGAGATAGATATTTTATTAAACAGACATAAAAGCACAACTAAGGATGAGCTAACATCTCCACATATTGACTCAGGCTGGTGAGTCTTCCACAGCGTCCAGGAGTTCCTACACCACTGATCTATGGCATCGACCCAAGTCTGGTGTTGATCCTACACTACAGATCCCAAAGAGGTACAGAACAAGCGTAACCTTTCAAACATACACTGAGGCCCCTCTAAAGGAAATTGAGGCTCCTGGTCTCTTGAGCTTTGGTCCGGGCTGTGAAATTCAGGCAGTGCCCTCACCCTAAGGGAGGGTTGACCTGGGTCACCCGATCATGGTCCACCTGCGCCCGAGGAGTGACCAGATCCATGCCCATGAGGACAGTCCCCTAGCTGAGGACCCAGAACCTATGAGGTCCTATGGAAAGATCCTGGTCCTCCCCAGGAACGACATCAGGGGATGACTCTGGAGAGAATATCTGTCCCCGACTGTCATCCAGCCTAGAGTTGGTGCTGCTCCCAGCACTGGGCTCTGGGCTGACAACAACCATGAGGACTAGAGTCCCTTCATCACTGTCACCATCTGTGTCTTCCTTGACACCATGCCTAACATTGACATTGGGCCCGGTGGTGCTGCCTTCCTCAGTGTCGCAGGTCACACCGGAGTCAGGAACAGGCACCAAGCAGATGTCTCTGTCAGCACTGTGCTTGATCATCCACACCCTCAACAAACTCAGAGCCATCCCCTTCCTTAGTGTCACTAGCAACATCGCAATCAAGGACAGGTTCCAGGTCATCTCTAACGCCGACATCAGCCTCGGTGCCAGGTCCTCCCCTGACACTGTGAGCAGTATCAGGGGAGATCCAGTACCATCTTTGCCTCCCCCACTGCATCATTACTATGAACGGAGACAATAGCATGAGTGATGCCAGAGGATGGTGTTGAGGTGTCCTCTGTTGTGGACTGGGTGTATAGCCACAGCCCCGACACTGGGGACATCCGTCGCTGATGACTATTAAACTATTGAGGGTGCTCACCCAACCACTCTGAGGGAGTCAACTGTCTGCTAGACTCCACAACCAGGGCCTCTGTCTGATGCCTCAACTGAGGGTCACGGAGAACCCCGCACTTCCGAGGACCTGGAGGGTCCTGGAAAAGGCCCAGCTCCTTGGACTTTCTGATATGATGCCTGCCTCCAAAGGCTCGGTTTGGGCACCTCAGTTTAGCATGTGGTTTTTTAGCATGTGGCCATCCCTAGAAAAGCAGGCATCACATAAGTTCATGTTATGCTTAGGTCCAAGGCAGGTGAAGCACAACTGATGTCAGTCTGTCAAAGCCATTTTATTTCCACAGGAGCACCAATGCATAATGGGTGGTTTCTTACTCACTGCCCTCACAGACTTGGACTTTGGCATCACTGAAAATAAAAAAGAAGAAGATGGTGTTGAAGACAGAAAATTATTTGTGACAAACTAATCTGAACTGAGATGGCTGTCCTAATATGTGCACTAGATGGTGGGAAAAACAGAACTGAGGTAGGTGAGGGAGCCGACGATGGTGATTGGCAGGTGCACACACCACATGGGGGCACTCAAGTGCCATAGCCAGTAGCAACCATCAACCTCTTGGCCAAAGATTTGCTCCCTCGTGGTCCTAGTACCTCCAGCCCAGACCCTTTAGTGGAACTCAATGAAGAAGATTGATTCTGGTAAGATCTATGGTTCTCCCAGTTTTGGGAACTGCACCATGAGTTGGACCAATGAAGAACCACTAAAATATTGAAAAAACTAAGCTAAACTAAACACGCAGTATCAAATAAACATATAGGCTAGGATTTTCAAAGGTCTGGAATCAACACTTGTGCCCATATTTTCAAAGCATGCTTTGGCCAGGCAGATGTGTCAGGACGTTTGGGTCATGTTTCAAACATCCTGATGCATTTGTGACACTTACTGCAGTTTACAACAAAGCAAAAAAAATGATGCATGCCTTGAATTTGACACATACATCATTTTTGGAGTGCAAGTCTTACCAATCCTGCTCAGAAGTTCGACCACCTTTTAGGAGATCTAACAGTCTGGGCGGATGTTGTACACCCATGTCTGAAAAATGGACATGAGCCTTTGAAAATGCCACCCATAAACTTTACAAAAATAAGAAAACTGTAGTGAGAACTGAGAAAACTTAGCCACTGGGACTGGAGCAGGACTCTGGAGTAGCTGAGCTCTTCAGTGGAGAAAATGTGTGCCATTAGAATGCCAGACAGAGTGTGGCCCCAATGCAGAATTCGAACGCTAGCATTCTGAAGTTCTATCTCTGGGCACCATCTCTGGGTTAAAATGCAATTATTAATATGACATAATAAACACACTGTCATTGCTAGAAACAATCAAAAGTTGTAAGTGTGTGTGTGTGTGTGTGTGTGTGTGTGTGTTGAACTCCTAGTACTATGCTCAACGCTTGTGGAACACTCTCTCCCAGTTGCATAGCCACATCTGCACAGGCTGCTAAAGCATTCCTAGACATCCCACCCTAACTTAAGTACATGAACTGCTAATGTCCATTCTACAGAAATGTTGGACCTGACCTGAGGTGTGTAGGATGGAAATACACTGGCATGCATATGTTCAAAAGCCCCAAAGGGTCTTACTTTAGCATACAGTGGGGTAATTTCCATACTTCTGTATGAGGGCAGGTGTACCTACATAAACACTCTGCTTCCAATACTGGGACTTCTTTGTGATGGAGACCTTGATCTCACTTACTGTGATGCCCTTTATAGTCATGTAGGAACAGATCCAATACTCTACCTTCTGGTGACACCTGCGTTGACCTCTTTGCTGTAGTCCGTATCCATCCCACTGAGGTGTGTGCTAGAAGATCAATGGAGTGAGTGTCAGAAACAGCATCATGGTCTTCCTCTTCATTCATGAGGTTCCTTCCTTCTGTTGAGCATAGTTTACCTGCAAAAAGAATGACAAGGCATGAACAGTTGACACTGCCTGGGTAAACTCAAGACTTTTTCTAAATCTTTGTGATACGGAGCAAGACCCTGATCCAAAAACCCCTATGCTGGGCTGACCTGTGGCACAGAATGCCCCCTCAACAGATGCAAAAGACTATGTGACATTTCCCAGTCCTTTCACCCCGATGTCAAGGCCCCTTGCCAAGCTGATTCCACTCTGCTCACTGAGCTGCACTGGCGGTCAGGTGGGGAGGGAGGGGGGCAGGGTGCAACACTGTCCATCTCAGTACCCCTTATTCTGACCTGTAGACAGGACTGATTGCTTTTGAAACACTTCACATTTAAAAAACTCTGTTTACTGTAATCAAATGATTTCCAGCTATTTGGTGGAGTACATGTGGCCATTGTGGGGACTAATCTCTGAGGCACTCCACATTCATTACATCATGGGTTGTGTTCACCTGATAGGTTGCTTGATGCACATGTGACTTCTAAAGAAGTCTGCCTCTTTCCTCTAGGAACCTGCCCATATTGGAGCAGTTTCAAATGTACATCTGAACCGGCTGCAGCACAGTTCATCAACTCCTGAATACAACAGTATTACTCTTACATAAAAAAGAGGCTCAAGGTAAGAAACCGGTTGGCTTGTGATTAGATGCTGTATTTAAAAAAATCTCTCTTTAAGTAAGACTTCTTTATTCTATAGTTAGCATAGTGCGATGGACACGATAGGTACACAGTCAGGACATAACCTTCTAAGTTTTATATAGCTTAACAATATTTTGATACTAACCAGCCTTAATGTCATGGAATCAGGGCTACTGTCTATCAGCAAACGCAAGGGACTAATGCAATTGTTTTGACTCATTGACCCATACCTAATCCCTTGGGCAGCTCAATCTACCTATGATATCCCCTCAAAACACAGGGGACTGAAGAAACCGTTTACCGATTCAGCTCTACCAAATTTCTGGGCAACACAATCCACTTGGCATCCTGGAACCCCTGCTAATGGTTCCATGAACAGTCAGATCAAAGCAATACCGTTACAAATAAGGGTCTAATACCCTCTCTGCAGGATCCTGTGAACCCTGCTAGCAGTCTTAGAGACATCCCCTCCAAGATTAAGAAAAATAAATATTGGCTGCAGCATGCTGGGATCCCTGCTAGCAGTCCAGTGCCAGCCCCCACAAACACACTCATGCAATGCTGTCCCAAAAAGTTACCTTCGGACCTAGTAGTGGCCATGTCCATCCTTGGTCTCCAGTGATATTCTGGTTCTACATTTCCACATGATGAGCCTTTAAAATTGTGCTGCACCTATTCCCAGTATGTGTACTGTAGTCTGGGCCACCCTTCTTTTATGGATTCAAACTCCCACCGCAGCCAGATTCCTTCATGCAAGCGCTCTATGTTCCCTGACTCATGCATGCTCAGATCAGCATCTGCAATCTTATGAACATCAGGCCAGCTTGTCTGCTCATGCGCTTGACTCCAATATACCACACATGCACAGAGATGCGGCGGACATCTTGAGCATGGCACCCCTCATGAACGGAGAGAGGCTACAATTCCCTTCTGTGGTACAGGGGAGAAACAGAGATAAAAATAAACTATTCTGGCCCCTAATCCACCCACTCTTATTTGGGTTGGGTGAGGGGGGAATTAAAGCATGTTCCCCTTCACATCCCCTCTCGATCATATGCCGAAATTAAGAGGCCCCTACAAACCATCCAACAACTCTTTTAAAGGGGCCATACATATGATTTGTATACCTGTATGATTGCCAGCATCAGTATGGAAAAGGGGAATCAGGGTGATCAATAAAGTTTAAGCAATATATAATTCACATGCATATATAAATATATCCCAGCAATACTGTAGACATATGTTAAAACAAGATCCATCCTTAATAGCCTCTCTTGTTGACCCCTTCCTCCCACAGGGCACTATGGCCAAGACAAAGAGCTGCAAGCACTGTAATGTACTTATTCCACCAGGCCAGCTAGGTTGCCTATGTGCCCCTTGCACAGAAGAACCCCCTCAATTAAATGATGAGGAGGATCCAGCGGAGGGCACCAGTGGCACTCAAAACACTCCACACTAGCCACTCGGACCACCCAACAGTGTTCCAACACCAACTCAAAACCTTGACACTGCTGCCATACTCCTTCAAAACCAGCAAGTTATGTAGGCTTACCAACAAATATTGGCAGCAATGCTGGACAAAGTAACTGAACTGGCAGACCCTCACCTACCCAGCCCAGCCACACCTACAAATGTGCCCATAGCACCCATTCCAGATCCAGTCAGTCCTGCACCTACTATGCCTCCCGAAGGGCCTAGACCCTAAACGCCACACCCAGACTATGGAAATGACTTTCAGAGAGAAGGAGAGATGGAGGTTGATCCCCAATCCCTAACAGTGAAGTGGTGCTTTCCAGACCAAATCCCTGCATTGTTACACAATATTATGGCCACAGTAGGATTTGACACTCCAACACCTCCTCCCCAGTCCAAACTGCTACCATCTCTATAACCATCGGCAAAGAAAGCCGACATATTTCCAGTCTGCCAATCCATCAATGAGGTGGTCACCAAGGAATGGGACTCCTCAGACCCAGTCCACATTCCAGTGCAGATCTTGGGACAAAATGTACCTGCTGCAGGCCGATATACTGGCGCTGTGGTGTAGCACCCCTCCTCCCCCTATAGTAGACCCTCATATTGCCTCCATTAACAAGAAAACAGTACTCCCAACAGAGACTGCCTCGGGGCTAAAGGACCCCTTAGTCAGGAAAGTTGAAGACATCCTCAAGAAAACTTTGAACTAACAGGGCTGGGAGCAAGAGCAGCATCAATGGCTATTTATGCTACCAGAGCACAAGTAACTTGGTTATAAGAGGCAACAAAATCATTGACTCCAAAGTCTACAGAGAGTCAATTATTTGAAAATGCAATACTAGCCACAACATACCTAGCAGGCATTGCCATAGATTCTCTACAAATAAATACTAGAGCAGCAGTACTAATCAACAGGGCCAGGAGAGCATTATGGATGAAGCTTTGGGATGCAGACAATGAATCCAAAGCCATGCTGCACAAGCTACCATTCATGGGGTCCCTATTATTTGGTGAAGGCCTTGAGAAGTACCTTAAAGGTAAAGAGGATTGCAAGGCCTTAGGTAAAGACCAGCCCAACAGATCCACTTACCTAGCCACAAGGCTCACTCTCATTCCTTTTGTGACAAAAGGGGAGCCCACTACAGGTACAGGGGAAATAATGTTCGCCCATCCTACCCTCCCACTTACAACTACAACAGATACAGGGAGTAGGGAAGGAGCAAATAGGGGCAGGGGCTCCAACTCCTATGCCCGCAGAGCCCACTCTAAATAATGACTATCTTTACTTCAAAAACTCCCAAAACATACCAGTAAGGGCCCGGTTAATGCAATTCGTTGACACATGGAAAAGCTCAACAAAGGACAAATGGATACTAGAGATCATAAAAAAGAGCTATGCCATAGAACTGTACCAAATCCCCAAACAACACAGACTGATCATATCCCCAGTCTCCAAGCACAAAACAAAGATCATGATGATTTACCAGGTTCTAGAGGAGCCATAACGGAAGTACCGCCAGTGGAGGAAGGGCAGGGACTATACTCAGTTTTCTTTACAGTACCCAAGAAAATGGGGAGACCCCATCCAGTTCTGGATTTGAAGTCCCTAAACCGCTCAGTACAATACAAGCCCTTCAAAATGGAGACCATCAAATCAGCACTAAAGACCATACGCCCTGGAGACATCCTTACATCCATAGACCTAAAGGATGCCTATCTATACATTCCAAAAAGACTCTCACACTACAGATTTTTCAGGTTTCACATTCTGGGGACACTTTCAATATCAGGTTCTCCCATTCGGTCTAGCATCAGCCTCTCGGGTCTTCAGCAAAGTATCGGTGGCCTTAGCACCAAAACTGCAGTAGCAAGGCATACAGGTCATCTCCTACTTGGACGATAGGCTCATCAGAGTGAGATCAGTCCAACAATCCTTATGAGAGACACAAATGGTGATACGGTGCCTGAAGAGCCACGGCTGGGTGATCAACCAAGCCAAAAGCTGCCTCAAACCCATTCAATCCATAGAGCACCTGAGGACTATAATGAACACAATAGCAGGACTGGTACACCCATTGGAGAAACGCATCAACAATCTGATAACCATAGTGTCACAATTACAAAGGCTCACACACCCATCTCTGGAGTTACTCTCACAAATCCTGGGACTAATGTCCTCCTGTATATATATAATTCCATGAGCCAGGTGGCATGTGAGATATCTACTGTCATTACTAATCAGGCAAGGGCCAACATATGATATAGACTTCTCTAAGTCAGTCACTCTGTCCCCACAGGTATTGAAATCACTAACACAGTGGACAAAAAGACAAAACCTCTGCAAAGACATCTCCCAGACATCCAACCACAGGTAGTAATAAACACAGATGCAAGCCTAACAGGCTGGGGAGTGACCACAGAGCAAAAGACAGTGCCAGGAAAATGGTTTTCAAACAAGACAAAGCTACCAATCAATGTGCTGGAGATGAGGGCAGTCTTCCAGATCCTCCTATATTTAAGTCAACTGATCAATGGCAAACATGTTCTGATCAAATTGGACAATCAGGTCACAGTGGCGTATATCAACAAACAAAAGGGAACCAAGAGTGATGCAATGCAGAAAGAAGCATCAAAACCTATTCCATGGGGGCAAAAACATCTCACGAGTATCTCAGCAGTACATCTAGCTGGCAAACTCAATAGAACAGCAAAGTGGCTGAGCCGTCAACAGATACACCTGGGGGAATGGAGACTCCACCCTCACATATTCTGGAACATCAACAGATGATGGGGTCCTGTGGAGTTGGACCTAATGGCCTCCAGCAAAAATACACAATGCCCAAAATTCTATTCTCCTTTTCGGGACAGTCAGGCTACAGGGATAGATGCTCTATCATCCAAATGGACCTTCAACATAGCATATAAGTTGTCCACCGATACCACTCATCCCCCTAGTCCTGAAGAAAATCTGCATATCCAGAGTAAGAGTTATACTAATCACACTCTACTGGCAGAGGAGAGCCTAGTTCACCACAATAGTGGCAGTGGCACTGTACCACCCCTGGAGACTCCACTTCAGGCATGACATCCTCACCCAGGGACCAGTATGCCACCCGATTCCCCACAACCTCAAGCTAACATCCTGGCTCCTGAAAGAGAGAGACTGCTAAAAGCAGGCTACCACCCAATGGTAATAAACACCATGGCAAAATCAAGAAGGTATTCCGCCACCACAGTGTACCAAAGACACTGGAACATATTTACAAACTGGTGCTCCCACAAAGAAGTGAATCCACAAAACTCCTCTATCGTCGACATCCTCCTATTCCTACAGAAAGGGCTAGACAAAGGCTTACTGGCCTCATCTTTCAGGGTACAATTGGCAGCTATAGGAGCAGCAAAAGGTCAGCTAAAAGGAGCTACACCAGGTGCTCACCAGGACATCATCTGCTTTCCGAGAGCAGCAACAAATATCATTGATTAAATCAATGTCAGCTCCATGGGACCTCAACCTCGTGCTCAGAGCCATGATGGCCTCCCCTTTCAAACCTCTGGACTCAGTGACCCTCAAGTGGTTAAACCTAAAAACGGTTTTCATGGTGGCAATCTGTTCAGCCAGATGCATAGGTGAGTTACAGGCACTATTGTGCAAGGCTCCCTACTTAATCTTTCACAATGACCGAGTCTCCCTATGAACTATCCCATCGTTCACGTCAAAGGTAGCCTCTGCAGTTCACACAAGTCAATCAATAAAGCTACCAGCACAGATGCCAATGCAAGAAAGAGAGCAAGAATGGCAGCTACAGACATTAGCATGAAACGAGTACTGACCACATACGTCAGCAGAACTAATGACATCCGCAGAACAGACCATTTATTCATCATCCTTCAAGGGTGCAAAAAGGGACAACCCGCATCATGCTCCGCCATTGCTTCTTGGCTTAAGACAATGATAATGGAAGCATATAAGACAAGCAATACAACTCCACCAACAGACATCAAGGCACACTCCACCAGAGCAGTAGCCACTTCCTGGGCAGAGAAAAACTATGCCACCACAGAAGACATTTGTGCAGCCGCCACATGATCATTGTTACACACCTTTAACAGACATTACAGAATTGACATATCACTAGACTCAAAGGCCAATTTTGGCCGCTCAGTCCTTCTAGCTGTGAAAGCTAATACTCTAGAATGTGACGTATCTAATCCACCCTTGGATCTGGGTACTGCTTTTTAGAACCCATAATGTAATGAATGTGGAATGCCTCAGAGATTATCCCCCACAAAGGTAGTTTACTCACCTGGTAAAGGTGATTGTGGGGGTATATATAACTGAGGCACTCTACACCCCACCCGGTAGACCGTCATGCTCAGACATCACATGAGTAACCGGCATGCCATATGGGCCAGTCCTTATATTAGAATGTATCAATAGGAAATAAAGCAGTTTTCTTCTTGACATCCAAATGTCTTCAGTCTATAATGTTTAATCACAAGCCAAAAGTGTCGTTACCTCTCTTTCTAGGTACAGCTTTGGAAGACATCAAACTGATCCAATATGGACAGGTTTCTACAGGAAAGGGGCCAGACTTCTTCAGCAGTCATATGTGCATCAAGCAGCCTATCAGGTGAACACAACCCATGATGTAAAGAATGTGGAGTACCTCAGAGATGTATATATACCCCCAAAATCACCTTTATTTATTTATTTATTTATTTATTTATTGAATTTTGATGACCGGGTAGGCCCACTGGGCCCCGGAGGTCCCTTTTTCAGGGGCGACCCGGGTGACTCAACAACATTACAGGTAACGAATGGATCAGTACAGTCATGTGATTGTAAAGTATAACAGTAAGAAATACATAGGTATACAGGCGGCAGGTAGTGTACAACATGCAGGCAGTAAGGACATAGAGGTTACACATAATGAGACAGTTATTCATCCCAGGTTAGTGAATTAGGTTGAAGTGCTCTGGTAGACAAGCAGAAGCTAAAGACCTGGGGTTAGCTTCGTTGTGGGCATATTGGAAGGGGGATGAGAGGGACAAAGTGCACCCCGTCTTAGGGGGAGGTCCGTTATGCTTCCAGTAGGCTATACCTTTACCAGGTGAGTTAACTACCACTGTCTTTGTACTTGCTGTGACTGCGTATAGGGAAGGAGGGAAGATCAAAAAATTACTGCTGCTCTAATTTCTATGAGCCAGTCTTATGCAACAGTTTACGGAGGTTCACTTTGTGTTACATGTTTCTGTGTATTTACTGAATGTTAGAAATGATAGGCACCTTGGGGTTGAACGTGTTATTGTTGCTTTGTTTTGAAGCATAAAAAAGTTGTCTGTGTTTCTTGATAGTTTTACCATTAATATTCCAGAGGAGAATATATCGAGGGTCATGGTAGTGACACCAGTCAAATTAGCAGAATGATGCATGAGTCATCATGACAGGGTCTAGCTATACAGGACTGAAGTTGTTGGGAAATTTATGTTGCAAGGCTTTATTTTGCCAGCAAAGTTGGTGCGAAGTCAGGAACTTTATGCTTCGCAAAGGGGAGGTGAACTTCCTGACTTCATCCCCAACTTCACTCAGTGAAGGTTTTCTTTTTTTTATAAAATGTTTTTTTAAAGTATTTTCCATCCTGCTGCCCCTGAGCTATGGAACTCCATACCACATGACATTAGGGTTAGGTGGACTGTTCCATCTGAAATACGGACCCTGGATCGAACCTTGAATCCACAGACCTGGATAAATATGGACTTCACCACAGAAGTCTGGTTCTTGGTCTGTGGAAAGCAGGGCTTTTTTCTGCATGTCTGGCGCCTCACGGAGTGGGCCAAGGAGGAACAGATGGCACCAGGCGGAACAAAAAAGATTGAGGAGAGAAGAGGAGTGGAGTTGAACCCAGGAGCAGGAAGACCACACATCACAGTCATGTGTGGTGGAGATCTGAGTGTGGGCTGCAGCTGCTGTGGTCAGTCGGTCAGTTGATTGGTGACTCTCGGGTCAGCTGTCAGTCTTGTTCTCGGAGTGGAGATCAACTTAGGTAAGTAGTACCTCACAAATAATACCAGAAAGAGGGGAGAGGAGAGTTATGTACAGGCCCAGGGCAAGGGCAGGCTGGCAAAATAAATCATTGACTTGTGCCAGAGGAGAAAGTGAGAGAGACTATTAGGGGCCAAAGAGAAATGTTATCATTACAGAAATCACAAACAAAGTGTATTGTTGGTCTCATTGTGGCCGGTTGTGTACAGGGCAAGAGCAGGCTGGCAAAATAAATCTTTGACTTGTGCCACCATCCAGAGGAGAAAGAGAGAGAGAGAGAGAGAGACTACTGGGGGGCAAAGAGAAATTCTACAGTCACAGAAATCACAAATAAAGAAATTAATATTGGCCTCAGTGTGCCTGTGCAGTGTGTGTACACTGAACAGGGCAGGCAGACAAAATGGTGCTTGCATCGGTCTGTCTCTCTCTCCCTCTCAGTACACTCATATCACAGGCCAAAGCAGGATATTTTATTTATTTATTTATTTATTAACATCTTGGATTAATACCTTTGAGCTAAGAGTTCATTTATAGAGATTCCATGTCACATGAGTACACTATACAAACATTGAAGAGTAAAGCAACATTACGATTGCAACAAAAAAAGGACAGAGTTCCAAATTCTTAATGTTTACAGATTAGGTATACTTAGTTAAGTGCGATCATTAACCTGGGTAACAGTGGCCCGGTGGCGCTGAGGGTTGAGGCGCTAGACGCCATACCTCGCGCTACACCGGTGACTCAAGTTCGGGAGTGAACTCGGGTGCCAGGGGTCGGCAGGGGGCGGGTGAGGATTGAGTACCCGCTGGGCTGCTCTCCCCCCGGGGGGGGGAGATTGGGGGAGTCCCAGCATGCTAGTGGCTCCTGGTGGAGACCAGGAGCACTGCAGCACACTGGGCAGCATGCAAGTAGCGTGGCCTAACGTAAGGCAGGGTTGCCGTGCGCCACTGCATTGGGGGTGTGCCCACGCGGGGAGGGGCATGAGCACCAGAACAAGGAAAAGTCCAATCGGCAGGGGTAGGTGACAGCACCTACCCCCATGCCTGCAGCCGAGTCCGGCCTGCCTAACCTCCCAGGTTCCTCCACCCGGGTCCTCGCCCACACCGGAGCCTGATTAAGAAGAGCTCCTAAGGGAGGGGCGGCTCCACCCTGGAGGGGTTAAGCTGGTGGTGCCAAGTGTGGTGTCAAGGAGGAGGAGAGAAAAGGTACAGGCAAGGAGGACTTCAGTCTGGGCAGGAACCGGCAGGATGCCTGAGAGAGGCCCCTGCTGACCTTGACCAGAGGGAAAAATAAGTGTAAAAAAAACAACAACAAAAAACCTGGGTAACAGGAAAGGAGATTGGGAGAGTGAGGAGTTTAAGGAGGGAGGAAAAAGAAGTACTTTAGGCAGTACTGGATAGTAAGATAGTTGCAGGAAGATTCAGACTTGTCAGAGAACGTAAAGGAGGGATGAGTGGGAGCAGCCAAAGAGGCCCTTGTCAGTACATACTAGAAATAGAGGAGTGGCCCAAAGAGGTAGGTAAGGAAAGGGTAAACAGTGGTGAGTGTTAACATTAACCACTAAGGGGGTAGTTGGCAAAAGCCACAGAGAGGTTAGGGGGCATGGAGTAAGGAGGGGAGATGGCAGGAAGATTAGAAGGGTGTTAGTAGTAACTATGTGCTGCTGTTAAAAGTAGTCCCAAGGAAAGGGAGTATAGGCGTTAGGTGTTACAGTCACATGCACCATGCCACCAGTACAACCCAGTCATGAAGCAAACCCAGTCATGAAGCAGCTAGCAGTTATTGCTTTTATTTAGCAGTTTTACTGTAATTTTTATACAAAGCATGCATTAAATTTTGGGCTGGCAGTATAGTCTAGAGGTTAGAGGAACGAGGTGTGAACGAGCTTGGTACATCCAGCGGACCAGACCTGAGTTTGATTCTCACAACCTCCACTTGCACACTGTGTGACTCTGAGCAAGTCACTTAACCGCCCAGTGCTCCCAGGTCACCCCTGAAAACAGGCACTTGTGCCTAGTGGGCCTAACCCGGTTACCAAAGCCAAAAATAAAAAAATAAATTATTTCCTTTTGGCCTCTGTGTTGAATATGACCAACTTTGGCCACTTTTATGCATTTTTTTTTGAAATTGCAATTTTATTGTTTTCTGAATTTTTCCAGAAGCAAGTCATACTACAAGACTTTTACAGTACCAGACAAACAATATGTGATAATTGTATCTGTCCTAATGCACTACAACATCAATGCATATTTAGAAGCAGTAGTTGTCCAGACTCCTAAATTAATAAGCAAAACTAGTAGGGAGCTGATGTGACTCCCAGACATTTAATTATGTCATTAAAACTTAAAATTAAATCTAACAAGATAAACAGATAGACAAAGTCCACTCCCTTCCCCAACCCCCATGCAGCAGCAGAGCTCCCTTTCTGTTTAAATTAAGCTAAAGTATCTGTATCTGTATTGGACCCAGGGTTTCTGTACATCTAGAGTTTCTCTGGCTAAAATCTCTACAATTGACACTCCTTCCTTTTGACTCTCGAACTCAAGATAGGGCAGCCTCCAAGCCTTATATAAGTCTGGTTGGAGACGCAGATTGGCAGTCATTTTTTCCCTACCTTTTATTTGGTTACATCCAGCCAACCACTGTTTCTCAGTCGGGGGTCTGGCCGTCAGCCATAACTTAATATTTGACTTCTACGCCATTGTTACTAGTATAGGGAACAGGTATCTAGCTTTGGAACCTCGTACCCCAGGAGGTGGCTCCCCGAGTAACAAATAACGTGGGTCTCTGGGCAATGGGACCTGCAGGATAGCACTTATGTGATCAGCTATCTTTTTCCAGAAACTACTAAGTTTGGGGCAACTCCAGAAAATATGCTCATGTGACCCCTTCAGGCCACAGCCTCTCCAGCACTTCTCTGAGGCTGTCCCTCCATAATACTTCATGATCATTGGGGTTCTAAAGTATCTTGTCAATACCTGCCACCTGAACTCCCACCAGAAGGGGGAAGCGGTAGTCTTTTGCATCAACCCCCAGACTAGGTCCCACCTTATGAGATCCTCAGGCACTTTTAATTCTTTTTCCCAGGCCTGTGGAATAGGCAGTCTGTGTTGGTCCTGCAGACCCTTACAGGTCTTGTAGGTTATCGAGATCAGATGGTTTTTCAGGGCTGAGCCCTTGGCAATACTAAGAAGGAAGTCTATTAGCTGGTGCTCAGGGTGCGGCAATGGGTACCCCTTCCAGGTCCCTGACTGTAGGAAGTGCCGTAGCTGTAAATAAGCAAAGAACTCTCTTTGTGGCAGATTAAATTCATGCCTAAATTGAGTGAAACTCTTTAAAGTAGGCCCATCATACATTTGGAGAAAGGACCTGAGACCTCTGTCTCCCCACCTCTTAAACACCGGGTTTTCCCTCCCAGGAAGGAACTGTATGGTATTTATTATTTCTCCATGTAGGGGGATAACCTCCATTAGTTTTAATTCCTGAATCATTGAATGCCATAGTTTTACTGTGTTTTTAAGCCATGGTGTGGGTAGGGCTCTCAGCATCCCAGGAGACCCCCCCACCAAACAAGATGGGACCCAGAGTACACTGTTTTATTTGCTCCATTTCCATTTTAGCCCAGCTTGGTGTTTCCACTGACACCTGAAAAATGGCCAGACGCTGCAGTTGAGCTGCTTTACAATATCCCTTGAGGTCTGGCACTTCCAGACCCCACCCCATCCTTTATCTAATTTGAGCACTGCCCACTTCAACCTGGGTCTCCTCCCTGCCCATATAAACTTCATGAGTATTTTATGAATGTCTGTCCAATACTTTCTAGGTGGGCTTAAAGGGATCGAGTCAAACCGAAACAGTACCCTAGGCAGGATATTCATCCTAACCATTTCAGTCTTCCTGAAATAGACAAAGGGAGTACTGACCATCTATTGCAGTTTTTCCTAATTTCCTCTAGCAGCTTCCTATGGTATAATTGATACAGTTTACTAGTGGTCCTGGGTATCTGAATGCCCAAATACCTAAAACTTCTAGAGACTCATTTTAAGCTGGTGAGTGATTTGGCACTTTGGGAGACTTTCCGTCCAATAGACATTATTTCTGATTTTGTTTCATTGATTTTGAAACCTGAAATGCTGCCGTATTCAGCCAGTAAGGACATGGCTTTGAGGAGAGATGTCTCTGGCTCCTGAAGATAGAGGAGGGTGTCATCCGCATAGAGTGACATATGGTTGTCAGCTGAACCTATCTTTATGCCTTTGATTGCAGGCGAAGACCAGAAGCCCTCAGCCAAGGGCTCCATACTCAGCAGGGGCGACAGAGGCACCCCTGTCTTGTTCCCCTGCAAATGGGGAAAGGTTGTGAGACTGTCCCATTTAACCTGACCTGGGCCTGTGGGTTAGAATATAGTGCAGCTACCCAGACTCTAAACTTCGGGCTTAAGTTGAACTTCTTCAGAATCTCCGCTAGAAAAGGCCACTCTAGACGGTCAAATGCCTTTTCGGCATCTAATGCGACTATCACTGCAGATTGATCCTTTAGCGCTCCCTGGGACAGAGACATAATTGTTAGGAGATCCTAAACATTGTCATGCAGCTGTCTCCCCAGCATAATCCCCGCCTGGTCTGAATGAACTAATTGTGTGACTACAGTCTGAAGGAGATTGGCAATCAGTCTGGCATAGATCTTAACGTCTAAATTTTAAAGTGAAATAGGCCGGTAACTGCTACATAGAGTGGCATCTTTACCTGGCTTGGGGATTACGAATACTAAAAGTCTGGGCCAGGTGTCTGGTGCTTCCTGGGGCTCATGTGCTATGTTGCAAACCTGCAGTAAGAGAGGGGAGAGTTCTTTCACAAACTTTTGGTAGTATTCACGAATGAACCCATCAGGTCCCAGAGATTTATTGTGTTGTAGGTTATTTACAACCTCCTTCAACTCCTCCTGGGAGACGGGGCAGTCTAGTAGTTGCTCCTGAGAGTTCGAGAGTTTGGATAAATGTAACTTTTCTAAGAAATTTTTAATTTTCTCCTCTTGATTATGTTCTGTCTCGGAGGTATAAAGATTTTTATAAAACCGCTGAAAACATTTAGCTATACAATGCGGTTTGGTTTCAGACTCTGATGGGGATTGGGGATTTTTAATTAGTGGAGTAAACCTTTGGACCATCTGTTTCCGGAGTCTGAAGGCCAAAAATTGGTCAATTTTATTCCCTCCTTCATAATACTTTTGGGCTAAAAATCTAAAGGAGTTCTCTGTCTTAGCTAATAGTATTTGTTGCAATTGCCCCCTGACTTTTTTGAGTTCTTCCAGTGTATCATCAGCTCCCCCTTGTTTGTGTATTGTTTCAAGCTCTTTAATCCGCTGTTCTAAACTTTCTTGTTTTTGTTGTGTGGACTTTTTCTTATACACTGCATAAGCAATTACCTCTCTCCTCATCACCGTTTTTAAACCATCCCACAAATATTTTACTTTAGAGGTCATGCATGTGTTCTCGTTCACATAGTAATGACTTCTTTAATTTTTGTGTTAAAAGCCTGATCTTTCAACCGTCCTGCATTACGATGCCAGACTGACTGCTTAACCAGGGGGCCCAGTTCTACAATCAGACTGACTTTCGCATGGTCTGACAAACAGACCGGGTAGATCTCTTGATCTGTAATTGTGTGGAGCCAGGATTTTTGGGTATAAAACCTGTTCAAACGCGAGTACGAGTTTTGAGGATGTGAATAGAAAGTATAGTCTCTACTAGTGGGAAACCTCTTCCTCCATGTGTCAATCATGCCTGCCTCATTTTTTAAATTTGAAAGGGTCCTGGAACCCATTCTCCCCAGCAACCTCCCACTTCCGGACTTATCTAGATTTGCATTCTCAACACAGTTCTAATCACCCCCTAGAATGATTTGACCATCTTCCACCAACGCCAGATATCCAAATACCTGTCTGAAAAATTGTGGGTTGCAAGGGTTAGTAGCATACACATTTACAATATGGATCACCCTATCTGCTATATTCCCGGTAAAAGCAACCAATCTGCCTTCTGTGTCTGTACGTGTATTTAACTTGGTGAAGTTGAGAACCCTTCTGATTAAGATGGCAACTCCCGCTTTTTTCACTTTAGGGTGCGAGGAGGCTATAACCTCACCCACCCATAAGCGCCTCAGCTTTGCGTGCTCATGGGGGGTGATATGCGTTTCTTATAATATTCCTATGTCACATCTTGTTTTGGCTAAATCTTTCAAAATGGCATACCTCTTTGCAGGGGTATTAAGTCCCTTAACATTTAGGGACTGAATATTTAGTGACCCCTTTAATCATCAAATGGATTTGGTGCCTTCAAACTCTGTTTCTCTGGCTCCCCAAGGGTCGCCCACCTTGTTTTACATCTTACCCCGAATGGTGGCCCTGTGGCCTGCTTTGAACCAGACAGACAAAAATCTCGGCTATTGAGTTCATGCTGCATATTCCCCTTGTTCCGCTTCAAAATAGTTATACCCTCTTTAATAACCCCATTCCCATCCCTGAACAACAAATAGAAAGAACTATTTACAGAACAACATCCCCAATATCTCCCTCCCCCAGTATCTACATCAATCTCCAAGGAGGTCATTAACAGAAGGCAGCTCCTTCTGATCTGGAGCACGAGCTGCAAAAGCTCCACGCTTCACTAATTCCCTAGACAGGGAACTAGAAAATGCGGTCTCCAGAGGTGGGTGCACTGGCTATCTAGAAACTCCCTCCATGCTCTACCCAAAACCACAGAGAGATTCAGTGTGGGAGAACCAGAACCAGTACCCAGACCTCTGGTGACTGTTAGTGTGTTTACCTTGTAGAGGAGTTGAGTTCCGTCGGCAAGAATGCCTCCAAGTGCTCTCCCCCTTTGCAAACTGCAAACATCTGGCACTATGAACATTCGTGCTTTGGTAATAAACCTCAGGTAACATTCTGTTAAAGACTAAGTATACCATTGTATTATTTTTGTCTTTTGTCTTTTTCCACAACCCCCCCACCAAAACCCTCCTATAGGCATGAGCCACCGAATGAATACTGTTGTATGCTTATTCGTTAGGAGCCCTCCCCTGGTCTGGTCATACCAGCAGTCTGGCCCATTAGCCAACCACGGTTCAGATTAGGAAAGTGGAGAGCTCCACCCCCAACCCTCTTGAGAGGGGCTAGGAACCCCGCCAACCACCCAGGCCTTTCTGCAATATTCCCTGATGTATTACCTATAAAGCACCAGTGGCAAGGATGAGTTAAACCTCGTGCCTTTATATATATATATTTATGCAATGGGGGTGGACATATATTCAGTGTGATAAATGCATTTATCTGAGTCACTGTATGAATAAATAAATTTATATATACAGTGACCATTTATACACACAGTTACTATGTAACAAATCTCTTTAGAATTCATTTAGAATGTTCGGCCTCAGAAGCAGTACTAACCATATTCAAATGGGAATAACTTTAAAACGAAAAAGATAGCATGGTACTGTGAGCATGAAAATTGTTCAGCACAAAATTATCTACAAAATGAGTGGTGTTTCATGTATAGATACCTTATACATTTTTTACAATTAGCAAAAAGCAGAAGAAAATTAAATTTTTTGTTCACTTTTTTGACAAACAAATGTGAATAACTTTAAAACCAAAAATGATAGCATGGTATTGTGAGCACGAAAAATGTTTAGCACAACAATATCTACAAAATGAGTGGTGTTTCATTTATAGATACCTTTTAGTTTTTTTTATAATTAGCAAAAACAGTATTAAATTAAATTTTCTTTTCCCTTTTTTGACAAACAAATGTGAATAACTTTAAAATGAAAAAAGTAGCATAGTACTGTGAGCATGACATTTGTTCAGCATGATGTTTTCTACAAAATGAGTGGTGTTTCATTTAATAGCAACCACTATGCTAGGCAGACATACTCTCGGAAAGTTAAGCAAAACTCCCAGAAATTATCATTTAAAATAAAGATAAACAGTCAAACTAAATGTTTCTGCACTGATAGAAAGCATCTCTATTGCATAAATGAAATATACAATGGTGAGCTGTCAGATAAATGATTTATCTACACTCGTGCTGTTTGACCTCGGACACCTCACTAGGTAACACACCACTCGTGAGTTGCAGAGTCAAACAGCACATGTGTAGATAAATCATTTATCTGACAGCTCACCATTGTATATCCCTTATATATATTGTAGATGTTTTTGGCCCATTTTGCTGTTTATAATGAATTACATAGTCTGAGTAATTATAAATATAAAGAGGGTTTCTCTTTTAACCTTCATTTCCCCTTCTCCATTCCTCCCCCTTCCCTTCCACATATACCATATACATCCCTTATTCTACATATTTATGAGTGTACATAAAATAAGGAATAGTTTAGTTGAAACAGGGAATAGTTTAATATCCACAAGGAATTTATTAAGTAAATATCACATGAATTATGAATAATTGAACAGAAGCCTAAAAGTTTAAATATTATGAATTCTGTGCCTTGAAATTTAAATCTAAATCATGTGTTTTTAAGTAAAAGGGTTTCACATGTACTATCACTTTAAATGATTGTTTTTATTAACTGCAATGCTGTATGCCACCCCAGCCTTGAGAAAGTGCTGTTCACATGTGACAACTTTCGTTGTCTCATGGGGAGGGGCATTTGTTGCTTGCTGCTGGTTGTTTGTCTTCGAAAATAAACTTTATGGACTTTTATCCCGCCTGCACCGAAGCTGTTTTCAATTACCTGGTCAGTGATGCTGTAATCAAATTCACCATCTGCTTTAGGAGAAACTAGTCATTACAAAATTAAGGGACTATCTCAAAAACTCGAATCTTCTTAATCTGCTGCAATTCATTCTTCTTTAAGCTCTCAATAGCTTTCTTTTGCTTGATGGTACAATTGTGAAAATGTGCTGAATAGTAATTGTAAATTGTCTAGCTCTTGTGAGACCGCTTTCTCAAAAATAGATACAGCTACATTTTGAGGGGGAGCAAGCTGAGCTAGATTTACATTTTATAGTATCCATATTTTTACCCTGTTTTGTCATCCCTCTGTGTGTCCAGAGTATTAAATTACATATTCTGAGTAATTATAAATATTAAGAGGGCTTCCCTTTTAACTTCCCCCTTGCTTCCACATATACCGTGTACGTCTCTTATTCTACATCTTTAAGACCATACATAAAATAAGGAATAGTTTAGTTGAAAGAGGGAATAGTTTAATATCCTCAAGGAATTTATTAAGTAAATATCACATGAATTATGAATAAGTGAATAGAAGCCTAAAAGTAAAAATATTATAAATTCTGTGCCTTAAAATGTTGTGCTTTAAGAATAATAAATATAATGAATAATCATAATAGATGGATAGAAAAACAGAGCTAGGTAGATATCACATGAAAGAATTACTATTTTGAATCTGTTTTTAAACTATTTTGGTGTGTAATTTCATGTCTGTCTTCATATATGGTTTCATTTATATTACCTGCTTTGTTAGGGTGGCACTTAAGGTATTACTGACATGTAAAAGTAAAAATATCCTCACATTTTATAGGTGCAATAATAATACAGTGCACTTTATGCTTTTGCACTTTATATAACTAATACTTTATGTACTTTACACATCATGTGTTTTTAAGTAAAAGAGTTACACGTGTACTGTCACTTTAAATGATTGCCTTTATTATCTGCAATGCTGTATGCCACCCCAGCTTTGAGAAAGCGCTGTTCTTACGCAAAAACGTTCGACTATCATGTGGGGAGGGGTGTTTGCAATTTGCTGCTGATTGGTTGTCTTTGAAAATAAAGTTTATGGATTTTTATCCTGCCTGCACTGAAGCTGTTTTCAATTACTGGGTCAGTGATGGTGTAGCGAATTCACCGTCTACTATGTGAGTGAAATATTTATTTGGCTCTGTCTATATGTTTGTAGCTGCCTTTTGGTTATTGATAGTTTCTCCAGAAGTTTGGAGACTACAGGCAGGATAGAAATGGGCCTGTAGTTATTTAGGTCACTTAGATCACCAGATTTGAATCAGGGGCAGTGTGTGAGCTATTTTCCAAGAAGGAGGCACTTTGCCAGGTGGCTGTTAGGTGAACTACAGAATGGAGAAAAATTAACAATTCTCTAAGTACTTGAAGGCCCCAACATAACTGTCAACATGTCAGCTTGAAAATCGTTAGAACCAGCCTTTAAAATGTATAGTAAATGGCCAGAACGTGCTCCACATTCTTTGTTTAAAGAATATGAACAGAACCTGTGTGACTCAAGTTTAATATTAAAGAATGTTTATATTGATTTTTTTAATTATGTGTATTTTTGCTAATTGCTCCAACATTATGTGGAACATAACGGATATGCAATAGGTGGGGTGGAAGCAAACCATTTATTTCCATGAGTGAGGGGGGTGACCATAACTCACCAGTGGTGAAGTTCAGAGTGAGTTATGAAAGTCCTAGTCCCTCATGAATGGAAATAATTGGTTTATTTCAACCCACCTCATTGCATGTTCATTTCATCCAGTGTATGTGTAATTAAACTGAATGAACATGTGTCTTATCTTTTTTTTTTCATGCTTATACCTACAGTAATGTTATGGTTGTGTGCTCTCCCCAACTTTTTTTTTAATTTAGCAGTTCATCTGTCCTCGCTTTCTCTAATTTAGTATTTTTTTTTAATAATTTTACTTTGTTTTGTGTCCTTAAAGCTCCCCCACCCATAAGTAAGAGAGAGAGCATTGGGTGAGAGGAGTGATTAAGAGAGAGAGGCAGCAGTGATCATTCTGGTCATGGAGAGAGTAAGGGAGTTAGAGAGAGAGAGAGAGAAGAGAAAGAGACAGGAGACAGGGAGATGGTGTGAGAGAGAGAGAGAGAGAGACGTGAGAGCATGCAGGAGAAAGCTTGTCTTTCATCCACATGAGAGAAAAGAGAACCTCAGTTGTGTCGGAGACAGTGAAGGAGACCGAGCAAGCAGAACTGTTTAGTTGGCAGCAAGTGGTTTGCAAATACCAGAAGCTAAGGTTGAAACATTTTATTAAATTGAAAATAAAAGTGGCACAGTGTTAGATAGGGTTGTAGAGGGGCAGTCAATGAAGCACACATAAACACTCCCCATCGGTATACTTATAAGTATTTATTGGTATATCTCAATGGAAAATGAAGCACAATAGCCCCACCTGCCATCAACCATCATCACCACCATTTCTCACTACATCTGGTGCTTTGTCAAGCTGTAGTGCCTTCTTCTGGAGAATACTTACATAGCACATCCTTAAAGATACAGGTTCAAGAAGGGACACTAGTTACATGGGTGCTCTACTCTCAAAGGTATCTATTGTTTATCACTAGTAAACCAAGATTTAATATACTTGTATAGAAATACAGAATTTGTCAGCGGAAAAGTCCACTTGGCCAACCCAGTCTGCCAAGATGTTCCCTGCCTAGTCCTTCTCCGCAGACTATAACTGGTATCCAAGGACCCTCCCTTCTCCTCCCTTCTTATTTGCTAAAATTCCATTATGCCTATCCCACAAATGCTTGATGCCTTCCACTGTTTTTGCCTTCAACACATCTGCTGGCAGTCTATTTTAGGCATCTACCACCCTTTCAGTGAAGAAATAGTTCCTCACATTGCTCTTAAACTCTCCCCCCGCCCCAGCTTCATCACATGCCCTCTGGTCCTGGTGCTCCTTCTCATCTGAAAGAGACTTCCCTTCTGCACCATGTTCACCCTCGTGGGGTACTTGTAGGTCTCTATCATGTCCCCTCTCACTGTCCTCTCTTCCAGGGTGTACATGTTGAGATCCTTCAGTCTCCTCAAAGGGCTTTTGGTGCAACCCTTGTACCCTTTTAGTTGCCCTCCTCTGGACTGCCTCCAGCCTGTCTATGTACATTCTGTGGTGCAGTCTCCAGAACTGGACACAATACTCCAGGTGAGGTCTCACCAGTGAGTGATACAGTAGCAACACCATCTCCCTCCTCCTGCTAGAGATACTTCCCCCATGCACCCCAGCATCCAACTCACCCTACCCACTGCTTTGTCACACTGCCCTGCACTTTGAGGTCATCAGATATGATAACCCCAAGGTCCCTTTTCTGATTATTGACTGTCAGTACCTTGGTTCTATCTAAAAAGTAACACATGAGAGTACTCTCAGGAGCCACGGCAAAAAAAGGTGCAACACAGAGAAAACAAAGAAGCCAGGCTAACTAAGAAAGGCTACTAGTACACCAACTGATCTGGAAGAGATAAAATGTTATTAAAACAAAGACACATAGCACACCATAGCAACTCCCCACCACTGCACCAAATCTGGTGCTTTGTCATGCCTTGACAAAGTGCAAAATTTGGTGCAAAATGTGCTGGCAGTGAGGTTGCTATGGCCTGAGTCCCTGTATGTGTCTCTGTTAATAAAATGTTATCTCTTCAAATCACTCAGGGGCACTAGCCGCCTTTATTAGTTAGCCCAGCTTCTTTGTTTTCACTGTCAGTACCTCCCCCACATCCTATACTCAGCTCTTGGATTCATATGCCTAGGTGCATAACTTTGCACTTTTTGGCCCTGAACTTCAACTGCTATTCTCTTGATCATTCCTTGAGTTTCCCAAGATCCCTACCCATTCTCTTCACTCCCTCCTGAGTATCCACCCTATTACAGATTTTGGTATCTGCAAAAAGGCATATCTTATCTTCCAGTTCTTCTGCAATGTCAGCTATGAAGACACTGAAGAGGACCACTCCCAGTACTGAGCCCTGGTAGTTACTCTCCAGTGGCAGAGCTAGAGGGGGGCTGAGGGGCCGGTCACCCCTCCTGGCTGCCCAAGTGTGAGCAGTGGTGCCCCACCAATATCTTTATTCACTGTTTAGATCCCATTGTGGAGCCCGTGATTGACTGAATGGCCACCCCTGGCTCCGAAATGCTCCCAAACCTGGCTCCGCCACTGTCACTCTCTCTTCATTAGTGTTCATGCCGGTAACCACTACTCTCTGACACCTATTGGTTCCATATCATAACAGCGATCGCAAAATAGCGATTGCTATTATGGTGAGTGCTTATCGCTGAAAAGCAAATTGGCGATATGCACTTCTTTGTAACCACACATCTAGATTAAATTAGTGCTTTTGTGTGGGGGCCCCCGGCAGCCCCCTGATTTTGGATCACCAACAACGGGGGGGGTGCATGTCAAAGGGAGGAGCAACACTCCAGCGCGGGACTAGAAAAAAAAAAGGCAGCCTCAAGCAGCAGCAAAATTCTTTCCCCTGCTCTGTCCTGAGCCCAGTGCCTACTGCACCAGAGACAGCCACCCTCACCACCACACCACAGGGCTGGCTTGGCTGCAGCAGGCACACACCCCTACCTAAACCCTCTTCCATATCCCTCCCCTTCTGGTCACCATCCTTGCTATTGCATCACTACCCTTGCAGGGTAGCCCAAAATGATAGTGCTGAAAATGAGTCGCTATTTTTGTATTCACTCATTTTCAGTCGCTGTCATCACTGGATAACATACCTATTCATTAACCAGTTTCTAACCCAATTCACCACTCTGGATCCCACCCCTAAGCGGATTAATTTCTTAATAAGTCTCATGTGCAATGCTGTTGAAAGTCTTGCTATTGTCCAGCTAGGCAGTGTCCACTGCCTTCCCCGATCTATTTCCCAGGTCACCCACTTGAAGAAAGCAGTCAGATTCATCTGGAATAATCTTTCCTCTCATGAACCCATGATGCCTGTGGTCTTGCAGTCCTTTAAATTTGGGGCTGGCAATATAACCTAGAGGACTGACTAAAGAGCTGTGAATGAGCTTGGTATATCAAGCAGACCTGGGTTTGATTCCTACAACCTCCACTTGCATACTGTGTGACTCTGAGCAAGTCACTTAACCTCCCCACTGCTCCTAGGTTGCCCCAGAAAACAGGCACTTGTGCCTTGTTTGCATTGCCTGGTTAACAAAGCAAAATAAAATTCAAGATACTCTACCAACCTTTC
Source organism: Neoceratodus forsteri (assembly GCA_016271365.2). Classification (NCBI taxonomy): domain Eukaryota; kingdom Metazoa; phylum Chordata; order Ceratodontiformes; family Ceratodontidae; genus Neoceratodus; species Neoceratodus forsteri. The sequence goes on from CM057455.1 coordinate 898,254,934, forward strand.
CTTTAGCAGGGTTTCCATTAATAACTTCATCACTGAAGTGAGACTGACCAGCCTATAGTTGCTAGTCTGCTCCCTGCTGTCACTCTTATGTAGAGGGACCATGTCTGCTCTCCTCCAGTCCTCTGGAACCATGCCTGCTCCAGTGAACAGTTGAATAAAGCCATCACTGGGGCAGCTAGCATCTCCCTGAGTTCTCTTAGTACCTTTGGGTGTACCTTGTCCGGTCGGTCCCATAGCCTTGTCCACCTTGAGAGCTGCAAGTGTCTTCAGGTCTCTTTCCTCCAAAAATGGAGTTGTGTCCACTGCCCCCTCTTTGTTCCTGCTGTTCCCTGGAGATCTGTCACCCCTCCCCCCACTGTAATGACAAAACAGAAGTACCTGCTCAGGATGGCAGTTTCTCCTTGGTCCTGTTCTACACAGTCACCCCCTGCCACCTCCCTCATCCTCACTACCACTCCCCTTGTTTTCCACTTCTCACTTATGTACCTGAAGGACGTTTCTGCTAAGCTGCATTTTTCATTGAGATATGCCAGTAAATATTCATATCTACACTGTTGGAAAGTGTTTACGTTGACTTCTTTAAATGGTCAGCTTGCTGCTTTCCACAGAACTGTGTATTTTTACTGAGCGGCACCTCTTAGCTTTAAGCGCCCTTATATCCTTTCTGCCTGTATTGTAGAGGGGCAGCCAACTTAAGGGTCTCTTGTAGCTGCAAGGAGTATGTGCAGCCATGAGAAATGGGATCATCATTTTCTGATTGCTTATGAGGATGTGTGATAATTTTAAATAGACAGAGAAACTTAGTTATAAAAAAAAGAGGATGTAGATTTTATGGAATAGTGTTGTGTAAAGTACAAGACTAAGGCACTGATGCAGAGCACAAGATGGTGGCAATCTTGTTAGGAAAAGTTTGGCAAACCTGATATGATTCATTCGGAGTTGTGGAGAAGTAAGCAGAGGATTGGTAGGAGACACTACCAAGTAAAACAATGCTGCAACCTGAAAATAAATGTTTCACATGTGAAACATTGTTTATTTTGTCCTATTGGAAAATAAATGGTTTATTTGGGGTACTTAAATTACACATACTTTGGATACTGAAGTATAACTTTTTTAATCAGTATGTTATTCTCTCCATGCTGGGCCTGCCTACAGCAGCCCCCGCCCTGTTACCATCCTTCTAATTGACTTACCAATTATCCACCACTTACACAGGGCCATAGATTGGAGAGTGGCCCACCTTGTTGGATGTGTGAGACCCTTTGGGGGGGGGGGTGCCATCATGTAAAAGCCTGCCCATTTTCCACCTTGGTTTTCATCCCGAGCTGGAGCGTAGTGACACATGAGGCAACACGTCACGCTCTAGCCCATCCCCCTGAGAGTGCTGTCCTGCTGTGCTGCCACCTGGCCTCTGCCAGATGACAGTACTCACAATGAAACTGGAGCCCCCCCTTGCTGAGGAAGGAGAGCTGCCATCGAGCACTTGATCCTTACTCACCCTGCTGACCCACTGAGTGACCCTGTTTGTTCCAGAACCCAGATCACCAGCAACCGCTCACTCACTGCACCAGCTACAATAAAAGTATATCTTCATGGAGCAAGGAAACATTTAGGTGCAAAATGTGTAGCGCTATGCAAAATTCAAAGCAGTTGAGAGGTATGAGCCCTAGGTTAGTGAGCTAGCCCCCACTGGAAAAAAGATTCTCCCTTAGTCTTCTCAAATGTTACTGAACTCACTGGGGCCATGGGTAAAGCCTTAAATCTATGAAACAGAACATAACAGTATCCTGTGTCTGTTCCATTAACTAACCTTTGTGTTTGCACAGCATTTTGATGTAGAAGAACAGGTTGGTGAAGAGGTTGAAAGGAGAAGGTGTTCCTGACTTCTTCGTCATGTCTCTGATCAGCACGGCTCTCCCAAACTTCCACTCAGTGTCAGACTGAGCCTGGATCCTTTGGTAGGTGTCACTCATCATAGCAATCAATAAGTTAATGAGTACGATTAAAGTCACCACCAAGTAGACTCCAAACACAAAACGAATGATGACAAATGTAAATGGAGGTGTCCTGTTAAGAGGGGGCAGGTAATCTGGCTCCACAAGGCCAAACAAAGAAAAAAATAAGATAACAGTAATGTCAATTGGATCTTGGATGGTGGATTCATTCCTTGCATTTTCAGTTCCATTTTCCACTGATGGGTCAACCATATGTTCTGGATAAACTGGCTGGTAGACTGCAGAAAGGTGCATGGTGAATGCTAAATGAAAAAGTGCAAGAATGACTGCAAACCGAGCCAGGTCTTTCATGAGGTCCCTGATGATGATGGCCCAGGGCCCAAAGAGGTGATGAAATGTGAGAAACTCCAGGAACTGCGCAAAGCACAGTGTCATAGCCACTGAGAGGAAGATGTTCCTAGCAAAGAGGCAGTGCAGGCGGTCAGTGCTGTCAAATGCAAAGGCAAGCAGGTGGCAGAAGAAAGCAACAGCAGAGAATCCCAAGACAAAAACCCTGATCCATGCAAGCCCAGCTCTCTCTCCAGGGTGTGTCAACTCTGATACCAGCATTCCCAAGAGCCAAGCCAGAAGCAGCCATTCATTCCAATAGGGAAACATCTGCCCTTTGTAAATGGGGTTCAGGGGAGGGTAGACAATGGTTATGATGAACAGTATGAGCAGGAAGATATGAGACACTAGATGGCTCATGAATTTCATGATTGGAATTTTGTTGAAGCGGTGCTTCAGTGGGAGGGAGAAAACCATCCACACTGGTGGACAGAATAGAAAGGAGAAAAACAACAGGACAATCTTCCAAGTGGCCCACTTCAGATTCCCGTACCAGACTTCAGTCAGGTACTTCTGCACAGCTGGGTGGGCTACTACATCCTTCTGCTCACACTCAATAGCAGAGTCCAGCATAGTGGTCCCTCGGTGGTCTACAGCCCACATAAGGTATCCAGCACTTTTACTCCCAGAAGCCACAGAAAGGAGTTCAACAGCCATGTTTTCACAGTGCTTTGCTGCATTTTGGAGGTCCATAGATCGTTCCTTCTCTTTCAAGGCAGTGCTACTGAAGGCACGGGACAGTTTGATTGCTGTGTCCAGAGGTGCAGAAGAATGAAGAACAAACTCCTCGATGACCTTGTTATTGTTCAGCCTTCCACACACCATCAGGTCAAAGATAAACTAAAGATAAAACAACAAATAATAACAGTCAATTAATGAATTAATTCTACTACATCAGGTCCCTGGGACCAGCGTACTTACCTGGTTATCAAATACATAAAGAAAGAAAGAAAGAAAGAAAGAAAGAAAGAAAGAAAGAAAGAAAGAAAGAAAGAATAACCAAATGTACTGCTGAAACAGAAAAACTCAAAGCCACTCTGAAACTATTCAGAAAGTAATCTGTACTTTTTTCCTGAATTCAGTATTTCTGGTGCAGAAGCAACCTAAAGAGAGCTTGAGGTGTAAAAAATATATATCATTAGGGTGGAAAAACAAAATCTGGATTAAAAAGAAGGATCACGATTCCAAAACAGGACCCAGTTTTGCAAAGTACTGCCCTTGAACAATCTAGTTGATAAGGTGAGCGAGTAGGACAGTTTGCTGTTTTCTGTAAACTGAACCCATAACTGGGCTCCTGCCTCCCATCACAGCACTCTTTATTTTCTCTGTTAGGTTTACCTTCCACAGATCCTAGGGAGTTGCACTGCAGAATGGGATGGAATGGAGTCATCCCTGGGTCCCATTGACTTCAGTGGGACCTGGGGACAACCCTGCATTGTCTCTTTCTGAGTTAACTGAAACTGTAAACAATCTGTGAGCAGGACATTAATACAAAGACATTGTGAAATGTTATAGATATATTGATGGTGTCTGTATGTGGAAGGGTCAGTCAAGGAAGCACACATCTTTATGTGGTGGCTTAATGATAACCCCTTTAATTTAAAAATTACATATTCAGTTAGTAAAGAGAGCACTAATTTCCTCGATGTGACTCTATCCAAGGATAACCTTTAGAAAGAAAGGCACTGATACAATCAATACCCTACAGTCAATTTCTACATACAAGGAGAAACTGTTCAACTTAAGATGATTTTGACCGCCAAGCCCAGGAAATTACAAAATAGATTATTCACCTGTAACAGTAGTTCTAGGAGTGGTATATGGTTCACATCCACACACTGGCAGTTTTTCCTAAACAGCCGGTTCACTTGAAAGTCTTTAAGCAATGCTCCTCCTACCACTCGAGTGGTATATCTCTCAGCTTCGCCCTGTGACATCAGGTCTTATGCACACTGGAAGCAGAGAACTGTGTGTCACTTACCAGGGAAGGCAGGGTGGGTGGTGCGGATGTGAACCATATACCACTCCTAGAACTACAGTTACAGGTAAGTAACCTATTTTCTAGGGGTGTGGATAGAGTTCACTTATCCACACACTTGTAGACTTACAGCAGTTCTCTGGGAGGAGAAGGCAAAACATGCATCCCCATTTGGCAAACAAGAACTGGAGAACTGAGGTCCCAAAAGCAGCATCCTGGCAAGACTTGAAGTCAATGCTGCAGTGGGAGAGGAGCAGCCCTACAGACCTTCCATATCGGGATGTTTCTGAAAGCAGCCACCGAGGCAGTGGTATGTCTGGTGGAATGAGCCCTAAGCCCTACAGGAGGCAAAGGGCGATGCAGGAAATAATCCACCTGCCAGTGGTCCTCTTAGCTGCCAATCTGCCAAGTGCAGCTTCAGCATAAACTACAAAAAGCTGGTGAGCCTCATTCCAAACTCCAACCATGTGCACCATATAATACGAGAGTGACCACTGCAGGTCCACAGTATGAAGCCTACATTCAGGTTGGCAAAGAAGATGGGTTGGTAAAGAAGACCAGAAGGTTCATCTCCTGGTTAAGGTGGAACTCCAAGACTACCTTCAGGTGGAACTTCAAGTGGGGGTGAAGGACTACTTTGTCCTCATGGAAGACCAGATATGGAGGCTTCCTTGAGAGCACCTGGAGTGCCCTAATGCTTCTAGCTAAAGTGATAGCTACCAGGAAGGCCATCTTCCACAACAGGTGTGACATCTTCCACCTGTGAATAGGCTCAAATGGTTTTCCCATGAGCACTGCCAGAACCAGCAGCAAATCCCAATGTGGTAGTGGTTCACAGACCAGTGGGGACAAGTGGTCAAGGCATTTAAAAAAGTGCCAGACCACCTTCTTCTGCACCACCATTGGCACACCTGCCTGTGCCCAGTATGCAGAAATGACTGCCAGGTGCACCTTGAAGGTTGCCGATCTGGGCCTCAGCTAGGAAAAGGCCCATAGGTATTCCAGTATGCTAACCACCAAGCAGGCAAGGGGATCAAGTGCCTTGCTCTGACATCAGATGTTAAATCTCTTCCATTTAAAGGCATAGCACTGGTGAGTTGACTCTTTTTGGGAGGCCTCCGTAACATGTAGCACATTCTCCAAAAGACCCAGAGACTGGAACTCCAGCTGTTCTGAAACCATAAAGATTCAGGTGCAGGTTCTTCCCCTGTTGATGGGTCAGCAGATCTGGATGGAGAAGCAACCGCCATGGAGTTCTGCTGCTGAGAAAATCCAGGTTCTAGAACTGGCAGCATCAGTTCAGAGCTATGAGGATCATCCCTGCCTTGTCCTTCCACATCTTAACCACCATCTTGTGGATCAGGGGAAAGGGAAGAAAGGAATACAGGAGGCTTGGGGTCCAAGACCTCACAAAGGCATCCCTCACCAGTGTCCCAGACTGAGGAGGATGGGCACAAAACAGCCTCTGTTTTGCATTCTCCCAAGAGGCAAACAGGTCGCTCGACACCTGCTGATGCAGTGACCACTTATGACATCTCGACCACCCGACAGTGAGTGTCTGCAAGCTGATTGTCTGCTTCTTCAGCATGGATCTCCAGGAGATCAGCTTCCATGCTGTGCACAAAGGTCCAGGTGTGGAGGGTCTACTCACAAAAAGGAAAGGAGTGTGTGCCACCCTGCCTGTTGAGGTAAAGCATGGTCACGGTATTGTCTGCCTGAATTTGCACTACCTGACCCCTGACTAAAGGAATGAATTCCATCAGAGCTAGTCACGCTGTATGGAGCTCCAGTAGGTTGATGTGGAGATGGGACTCTCTGGGAGTCCAGAAGCCATGGGTCCTGTGGTCTACCAGGTGCACTCCCAACCCCACCCCACCAGAGAGGCATCCTTCATGAGGGTGACGGATGGCTCTGGGCAGACAAATGGGACTCCTTACTCTAGATGTTCTGAGATCAGCCACCAATGTATGGCATCCTACATTGGCTGAGTTACTGTGACTGGCTGGTCCAGGTGACCTAGGTGCTGGGAACACTGCTGGCCCAACCCCATTGCAGGTGCCACATCTGCCAACAAGTCCATCTGACCATGCTGGTTCAGGATGCTGTGTACCCCCCCAGCAGTCACAGGAATTCCCAGGCAGGGCATGAGTGCCTAACCTAAAATAATTAGGAAAAGGAGGTATGATTCGATGCCTGGTCCACAGGGATGCAGGCATAGGCCTGTAGGGAGTCTAGCTCTACCCTGATGAAGTGGATCACCTGTGAGGTGATCAGTTCAGACTTGGTCAGGTTGACCAAGAGGCCCAAGTCTCTGCAGGTTTGGAGGGCCAAGTTTCCGTACTGCTCTATAGCATCTATGGATGGTCTGATTATCAGCCAGTCACCCAGATAGGGGGTAAACCATGATGCTCTTGTGCTGCATGAAGGTTTCCACCACTGCCATGCACTTGTGGAAGACCCTGGCTGCAGAGGAGAGGCTGAATTACATGGCCTGAAACTAACAGAGCACCCCTTTTGCGTGGAAGTGGAGGTATCGCCAGTGGGACAGATGAACTGGGATGAGGAAGAATGCATCCTGGATACCCACAGAGCAAAACCACATGCCCTGCTACAGAGATAGTATGATCTGACTCAGGACAACTATCCAGAACTTGCACTTTCTGAGAAACTGATTTATATCTTGAAGATCCAGTATCAGGCATCAACCCTCCATCTGTTTTGGGACCAGAAAGCACCTGAACATGTACCCCTGACTTGTTAGGATGTCTGGGACAAGGATCATGGCTCCTTTGGCTAGACGCTGAGTAACTTCCTCCCTTAGGGTGGACAGCATGTCCCGCGACATCAAGAACTCCCTCGGAGCATGGGATCAGTAAGGCAGGACAACCTCAAGGTCTAGAGACAGTCCTCTGCCTTCCACTTCAAGAACCCACTTGTCCATGGCAATGGTGGACCAGTGAGGCCATAAGTGGTGAAGTTGACCTCCCACCCAGGAAGCAGGATCAAGGACTGGACAGGCAGGAGGTGGACACTCCCAACCTGCCACTGGTCTGCTTTGGAGGGGGCACCAGTCACTGCAGCCAGAGGCACACCACTTCCCACACCCCTGCCTTTCTTGGGGCCCTTGTTGAAGAACTTAGCCTTGTTGGCACCAGGCTTAAAACTGCCCCTGCTGGAGCTGGGGCTGATGCTGCTGAGACTGCTATAGCTGAAAGGCTCTGGCACTCACCACCTCTCGAAAAAATCAAGCGAACACTTGGCTATGAAAATAACAAACTTTAACATAAGCAAAGTAGCTGCACACCTCATGCATTTCAGACAATAGTCCTTTATCAAAGCTTTTTACTTGATTTTTCAAGAGGTGGCGAGTGCCAGAGCTTTTTTGTGATTCAGTTGTTTTATACTCCGAGCACCTCCATCCCAGTGCTGCCTCTTATGAGTTTTATTGTGGCTGAAAGGCCCAAAACTGAAAGGTCTTTTCTTATGGTTTTGGCCTTTTAGGTCCTTTTGGGACAAAGTCATTGAACCCAAAATGAGATTGGACTTCTCGATCCTCGTGAGATGTCCAGTCACACCAGGACCAAAGAGGTCAGTGCGCAGGAAGGGAACATTGGCCAACTTATGTTGAGTGTCCAGCATGAAAGTGAGAATTCTCAGCCAAGACCTGGGATGCATCACAATGGCTGCTGCCATGGCATGTACGCAAGAGTCGTCAATGTCGAAAGTCATCTGAAGCTGGTGTTTGAACTTGGTCTCAGATGGCCTTTCCCAGAAGCTGCTTATTAGAAGGCAAGTAAGGAAGGACAGTATCAAGCACTTCCAGCAGGGAATGACCAAAGTGGGCCATCATCAGGATGTAACCTGCCTGACAAAGACCAAGAGAGGAAATGGCATAGCTTTTCTTAGCTTCAAGTTCAAGCCTCTTTGATTTCTTGTCAGGGGGCTCATCAACATCCCCAGTATTTCCAGATTTCCAGAACACCGAGTTGACAACCAGACCCTCTACCAAGGGAATGGTAAAAGAATCTGGCCAAAGAGCCAGTAGGGACCACATATTTACAGACCATATGGACATAGGATTCCGGGCAGGAGGCTGGTGCTACCAAAATTCCTGTGCCAGTCCCAAAATGGCCTCAACCATAGGAAAGGTGACCCCTGGGGATTCATCTTTATCCAAGATGTCAGTAAAAGGGTATTTAGCCCTTTTTTGAACTGGCTCCAAAGGAACTTCCATGGACTCCGACATAAGTTGGAGGAGATTTCCAAAAGACACCTGCCCATGGTCAGTAGTAAGCTCCTCGACTGATCCCCCGTTGCACATGTGTCCTTGAGGACTGCATAGATGGCCCACTGGAGCATCTGAGATCTCATCAAAGTTGGCCCTTGACTATTTCCCACCATGAACCACTCTGGAATTATCCAAGTAGGAAATTTCCACAAACAGCTGGCCTGGCATGCCAACTGTTGGACGGGAGTCCTTGGTAGAAGCCCCCCCACATGGGCTGCCGTGGAGGCGGTTCCACCTGCAAAGGCAGAGGGACATGTGTTGGTGACAGCTGTCTCTGGAGGACAGAGTCGAGAAAAATCTTGGCAACCTGCTCAACCACTATTGAGGTCAACAACTCTGACGAGGTTACCATGGAGCTAGCAATGCTCCCCTCAACCAAAGTGGGCTTGGCTGAAGCCAAGCCCTCAACTTTCTTCAAGCGGTCATGGGAATCGAGGGAGTGGGAGAAACATGATCTCTCACGGTCCCATGATCGAAGGTGGCTCTTCTTGTTTTTATGCTTCTAACCATGGTGGGAAGGACACTCCTTGAAGGTCTGGAGAACTCTGCACATTTCATGAAATTAACCTGTAAAGGACACTCTGACACTGGCTCCAAACAAGAGCAGCACCAAGGCCAATGAGGTGGCCAGCACAGCCTTAGACACTGCCCCTCCCATTGTTGCAAGTTGGGCCATGGACCTCACTTCAGTGGAAGCCTCTTTATGATCACCCTTGAGCTGCAGTTTTGGATCCCTGTTGGCCAGTTGAGAAGATGAGCCTAATGATCCTCCAAAGATGTGGGAAGTATCATTCGGCAAAGGCCACAACCCACTACACTGTGTGCCATCCTCAGGCAGTAGAGACATGACATGTGAGGGTTCATCCATGACATTTTCTGCCAGCACATGATGCACTGTTTGAAGCCAGGAGCAGGCTTTACTCCTTGTGTTGCATCGTAGATAACAATCAAGGAGAGTAGAACAGAAGTACATGTAGAATGAGTTGCTTAAAGAAAATTCACAGAGTTTGCCAATGGTGTACTAAGAAAAGGCCCTACAAAACACACAGCTGCAAAGGAAGAGACTGAACTCATCCAGTGGAAAGGAAGATTTGACATCATGGGGCAGACCTGAGGGATATACCACACAGGTGGTAGGAGGAGATTTGCTTAAAGATGTTCCAGTGAATCAGCTCTTCAGGAAGAACTGTCAATGTGTGGATAAATGAGTCATATCCACACCCCTAGAATCTAGGTTGCTCAAATGGGGTTATGAACCCCGCATACTACAGGATGTATTACTCACAGTAAGGAAACTGGATAGGTAAGGACTGTTACAAAAGTAAAGCAGGGGGTAACAAATGGGGTTATGAACCCCGCATACTACAGGAAGTATTACTCACAGTAAGGAAACTGGATAGGTAAGGACTGTTACAAAAGTAAAGTAGGGGGTAACAAATGGGGTGCCCCAGGGCTCAGTGTTAGGGCCCCTACTATTCAATATATTCATAGCCGACATTGCAAATGGACTAGAAGGGAAGGTGTGTCTGTTCGCAGCCAACACTAAGATTTGCAACAGGGTGGACTCCCCAGAAGGAGTGGAGAAAATGAAATCAGACCTAAAGAAACTGCAGCAGTGGTCCAGAGCATGGCAGCTGAAATTCAATGTCAAGAAGTGCAAAATCATGCACCTAGGAAGAAACAACCCCAAGAGGAAGTATTACTTGGGGGGGGGGGAACTAGCTGCAATCAGCCAAAAACAAGACCTAGGGATCATACCAGATAACTTGAATTTAGGCAGGCAGTGCGAGAAGGCGGTACTTAAGCCCAGTGGCATGCTGGGATGTATTGGGAGGGAAATCACGAGTAGAAGGAGGGACGTGATATTGCCACTGTACAAGGCACTAGTCTGCCCCCATATGGATACAGTGTCCAGTTTTGGAGACCACACCTCAGAAAAGATATTGATAGGATAGAGATGGTTCAGCAAAGGGTGACAAAAAATGATACAGGGGTTACACCAGATGTCATATGAGAATAGGTTGAGAGAATTAAACATGTACTCACTGGAGCAGAGGAGGGAGAAGGGAGACATGATTGAGACCTTAAAGTACATCAAGGTCATAAACAAGGTGCAGATGCAGGAGAGGTTTCATGTCAGGGGGGTAGTAGAACAAGCGGGCATGATGTGAGGGCATGATCTGAGATTGAAAGAAAGAAAGTTCGGGAAGAACACCAGGAAATTCTTTTTCACGGAGAGGGTGGTGGACATCTGGAACAGCCTACCGCCAGAGGCTGTGGGCGCAAAATTGGTCGAAGGTTTCAACAGAGCTTGGGACAGACACAAAGGTATCATTCACCAGAAGGGTAAATGGGGTAGAAAGTATATAACTCAGGCAGACTGGATGGACCTTGCGGTCCCCTTCTGCTGTCATCTTCTATGTTTCTATGTTAACAGCAAAACAAAGGGAGGGTATAACTGACAAACACATTACTTTTATTAACAAATTTATTGTATTGTGGTAAGGACTATTATCAGAAATGACTCTCACTGCCTCCCTAACCTTCTTAGAGAACCAGATTGGGCTCTTGCATCTATTACCCTTGGTAACCATTCTCAAGCATGATTTAGTTCTATCAAGAATGGCCCCTTTCATTTCTCCCCACCTCTCCACCACCCCCCTGATTTTGTCAACTCCAATCAACTTACCCTGGACAAATTTCCTCAACCAAAGTAGGCTCGTTTGAAAACTAGAACCACAGTCTTTGACAAGGGTACACTGGTATCAAGGGCTTTTCAAATCATATAATATTATGGTCACTGAACCCCAGTGCTTGCCCAACCCACACTCCGCCTACCATTTCCGAGCTGGTGAGCATCACGTCAAGAGTAGAGGGAGGTACAGAGGAAAGTGACTGAAGGGAAGGGGTGATAGAGAAGGCCTTTATGGGAGCTCTTTAAACCTGCTGGAACCCTCATACCTTAAACTCAAACTGTCATTGGACAAAGTGCTGGAGCTAGACAAAAGATGGGGGTCCTACTGAAAGCTGAACCAAACTTGACACTACAGATCACTGGTAGTGAAATGCTGAGCTCTGCGAACGTTAACAGCATGAACTCACAGTGTCTTGCTGGTGAAATTGCATGCAATGCAAAGAAATGCTGTAACTTTTCTGTTGGTGGACAATTCAGTTGCAACTAGTGAACCTGAATTTTGCTGGCCTGATGTGAAATAGAGTATGCCACATGTGAAACTTGAAGACAAATCCAGTGGTGAAAATCAGAAAAGTATAAACTTCAGAATTATGGTAGGCAAAACTGTAAAGTTCACACTGGTTGGGGACTGAAAGTCAAGACATGGATTCCAGCATCTACCAAAGTCACATTCATTTGTACATGAAGAGTTGGTGTTAAGGACTAATAGAACCACAGATAGCCAACAGTGCACAAAGTGCTATGTTCTCATTGACAAAATATTGTGAACTCATAAACCAAGAGAGAACATCTTAAGTGGCCTATGATGTCATAAGTTTTCCCAAGATGGGAACTTAGTCTTGTTGTGATTTGTTTTATAAGAAGACTGCTGAGTTTTTGTCCACCCTAGTTATTTTGCACCTTGTTTGTAATGTAAGTTATCATACGTACCATGACACCGTAGTTGTTGTCCACCATTTAGGCCTATACTGTTTTCCACTTGCACTAACTTGTATTCCTCTGCACTTCATTTACACTGTTATTTTTTTTGTTGTTAAAGATTTTTATTATTATTTCACACAGGACACACCAAGCAAAAATATAATATTGAGAGGTTACATGCAACCATACCGCAACATTGGTACAAGCATCAGAGATACAACATGATGGATACCAAGAAATGGAATAAAAAGCACTGTCATAGGTAATGATCCAAACCTACCTAGGCCCTCCCACCCAATAGAGTGGCAGCCATGGGATATAAACTGAAGGACCCCCCCAAAAAAATAACAATAGCATATAGGGCCCAGGGCAGCGTATGGTAGACGGGGTTGCGTCCTGGATCAGGCCTAATACTAATTGGAACTATATACACCATAAACAAGAAAAACAAAAAGGCAAACTGATTCTGAGATAGAAGAAAATACCTTGACAAGTATGAAAATAAAACGGGAAAGCCTATAAACTCAGACCAGACAGGGGTAGCAGGGAGTTACTGACCACCTAGGGTTGGACATCGTGACAGTACTTGGACTGGAGATATGGTTGCCACCGTCTGTCAAATTGGACCAGTAAACCCCCCTGCAAAACTAGAGAGCCTCTCATACATAGCTCCTTGGGCTAATGCCTGAAGGAACTCTTGGAAGGATGGGACCTCTGGGGACCGCCACCTCATTAAAATAAGCCATTTGGCTATCGCTCCCACAGCAGTAACCCACTGGGCCCCCGGACAGTGCTTGGGTGTATGGGAATGGGCACAACCAAGAAGGAGAAGAGGGGGGTCTGGTACTACTTGAGGGAACAGGAAAGTACACATATCTTGGATTGTTGTCCAGAAATGCTGGAGATAGGGACACTCCCAGAGTATGTGAAAAAGGTGGGCACCTTGATTACCACATCTCCAGCAAGTGTCATGCTGGAGGAGCCCCACCTTTTTGGGTTTAGCCAGATCCCTGTACCACCTATGAAGGGTTTTGTTCATAATGAGATGGGTGCGCCCATCCCTACATGCCATATGCAATCTCACCCAAGCATGGTCCCATTGGAGCTCGGAGATGGAAGAATGAAAATCCTTTTCTCATTGGGCTTTAGCTGACAAGGTAGGGTTTGCAGCGGCACCTCTAAGGGCATTATAGATCTCACTGGCTCTGTTCCTGGGTTGACGTAACCAATATGTAAGAGGATGAGATCTTGATTGCGACCCTCTATTTTTGGAAAAATTGGGTAGATGGCTGATGGCATCTCTAATTTGGAGATATCTCCAAAAATGAGAGGCTGGGAGGTGATATCTAGATCTTAAAGCCTCAGAAGTATCCATTGAGCTAGAATCTGGGAGCAATAAATCTTGAACTAAAAGGATACCCTGCGATTCCCAAGCTTTCCAACGGATCATACTACCACCCACTACCAAGGCGTGATTGTTCCATAGAGGCATAAACCTCCAAGGAGTTACATCCTGGCCTAAAAGAGTTAGAACTCTTTGCCAATATTGGATGGATAGTGGAATGGGAGGGGGAAGATTTGAGAGAAGATTTTTTTTTACTGTACAAATTTACACTGTTATTTTGTTTCTATCTATATGAAGTGTTCTCCCAGTGCCTTTTTGTTCTTAGAAGATGGTCTAAATTGTTAGATCTGAATTTAGGTAAATCCAAGCTTCAATCCCTATTCCATAACCCACACCTCACTGTTAATGGTCTGGTATTTGAGAGCTTGGAATGGGAAAAGAAGGGGATAGTTAAAGTTAAAGATTTACTACATATAACCGGTCCGGTGACACTGAGGTTTAAGGCGCTTGATGCCTTACCTCGTGCCATGCCAGCGAGCTGGGTTCAGGAATGACCTTGGGTCATCAGAGAGCAGGCATGGGGGGGGAAGAGAGCAGGAATGAGCAGCGGAAAGGCAGCTCTCCTCTCTTCGGGTGGACACCCCCCCATAGTTATGCTCCCACCAGGTGGAGGCCTGCTGGGTAGCGTAGGCGGGAGGGGGTGGCAGTGTAGTTGGAGGGTGCCCCGAGGTATGGCATGTGCTTGCCTCTACATGCGCACACACTCCCAGGGCACAGGGACAGGGAGAAAAAGCTAATAAAAATTTATATGGAAAAAAAAGATTTACTACAGGAATAAACATTCATTCCTTTTAACACCTTAATGCAAAATAATGATTTACAATCAGCTGATGAAGACATGTTTAACTGTATAGTCAGGAGCATCCAAGGCCTTATATTTGATGGGGAATCCATTCTAAACAAGAATATTAATTCTCAAAATGTTCTGGTGTATATTCAAGCTAGTCCGAAAATATCAAGCATTTACAATCTCCTTCTGGCCTGCATAAATGGTCCTGATTTACAGCGTGCAAGGAGGTGGGCAAACACACTTGGTAAAGAGACTGATAGCTGGAACTGGAACAGAATCTGGTTAAATTCCATCAAAACATTCAAGTCTGTTAATGCAAAACTGATACAATTTAAAACTATTCATAATCTGTACTACTCCCAACTTCAAATGAATAACATGGGTTTGAGATCATCTTCCAGCTGTCTGAGATGTGAAGCTGCTAACTGTGATTTGGTTCATATGTTCTGGGCCTGCAATAAAATGAAACTGTAATGGGACAATATTAAGCACTTCTTTCAAGATATTGCCTGGTTACAAGGGAAGCTGAATGTGGAAACATGTCTTATTGGTCACGTCAACGAAACAGAAACTTGGGGCAAGGAACAACACTGCACTATAACCTTAATCTCAACTGTGGTTAGGAACTCCAAACTCAGACTATGGTTAGAGGACAGTGTACAATCTTTTAGAGATTGGAAGACTGAGTGCTTGGAAGTTTTGAGAATGGAGAGGCTTGCCCACCAAATGCTAGTCCAGGCCTACATTTTCATTTTCAAGTGGGGCACAATTTACAACTTCTTTACGTCATCAGTTCCATAATTTAATACTCTGCACTTAATCTCCTTCTCTAGGTTTCCTTCTTTCCTTTCTTCCTTTTTCTTCTTCTTCTTGAATTCTCATATTGACTCAATAATTCAGGGGGATATTTTTCAAAGACTTGTGGAGCAACATCCTCTTTATATTTAGTTTTGATTTTTTGTAACCTTGTCTGTTGTTTTTGTTTATTTGATAAAGCTGGTCATTTACTGTATCTAAGATAGTTGATTCTCTATGTAATCTATTGTTTTGATTGTTGCATTGATGCATATTTAATGTGTATCTGTTGTGAACGTTACATTTGAAGAAAATCTTAGTCAGACTGCCTAGTGCCACTACTGATGCAATAGTTCCATCTGTGACAGGGTTGGGTAAGACGTGTCCCATTTGTTATTCAAAGAGAATTGAAACCAAGGATCTATCTTGTCTGTCCTTTTCTGCCACTTGTCTGTCTCTTGCCTGCCTGACTGCACAATCACATGTTTCATGCGGCATCTAGGAATTGGCCACTCTTCCTTCACTTGCTGTTATCTATTCTTTCTTTCTCCCCTTGTTTCTCTGTGGTTAAAAACTATATGTGAATTTTTATGTGATAGTGAGATCCCTTGGTTTGCAAATGTATATAATTATATTGTTGAAATGATTGCAGAAAGATAGTTGGGTTACTTAAAAAATTAACAATTTGTAGTATAAGGGGTAGATGTTGAGATGCATTTTGACCTCCACAAGCTTGTTTACAGACCTGTCAACAGGAGACCAGCCCTGGGACAGAGGCCCAATTTTCAAAGCCTCCAGACTGATGCAAGGAGCTTACAACAGAAAGAAGGAGGCAAGGAGTGACTTACACCAGGAATTGCACCAAGAGCAATTCACAAATGCAGCCTGCGGCAACTGCAGGTTGCATGCACCAAGGGTATCTTGTGGCATTCTTGCAGCACAAAAAGAGGTGCAGCATAGTATGAGGAGCTAAGCACCAGGGAAATGCTGCAGCGCCCCTTTTTCTCTAAATCTGTAAAGTGTATGGTGCCAACAGAATCAAGCACCCCTTAAACCAACAAGGGCTGATCTAAGGGTCCATGTGCCATCTGCAGAGCCCTCTCTGGGAGGGAGGGTACATAAAGGTGTGTGCATAAGTCCAACTACAGGGGCATTGCACTAGTATATATAAAGGGGTTTGATGATGTCAATATGGAATGCAGTGTCCCACTAATACAGTACTACTATATTTGAACCTACACAGTGTGTCACCCATGTTATACAGTGCCCTTCAGTAGGACATATGTCTGTCAGCCTGCAAATGTGTTATGTGTGTGGGTATGCATATGTTCTACGTTTATCTACAGCATACACACACACAAATATATGCTTTCGTGACTTATATCATGGGTGTGATACTGCTGCCGGTTATTAGGCGGAGGTGTGGAGAAGTTACATGACTTCTGAGTCACGTGTTCATGTCACTCAAGTAGCCTGCTTAGACAGATAATAATGGGCACTCTCACCTACATCCTATTTCAGCCCTTACAGGAGTGCTGCATGACTGTGCCTGCAACTTGCAGCAAACCTTCTAGATGAGCTGTCTGTTTGGTGCATGGCCACAGTTGCCACAAGCTATGAGACTTTGCTGCTGGGACCCTCCCCAGTAGAGAATCAGGTGCATGGTCCCTACTGCACTGAACATTGCCACAAGCCACCCTTTGCCACAGCTTGCAGCAATCTAAGGACCTTTTGAGAACTGAGCACTAGATGTGCTCTTCAGGCAGACCTCAGGAAGGAAACTAACAAAGATCCAAGACATTTTGTGAAAAATGGGAGATGAAACTTAAAGAAATATGATGCCAGAATTGAAACTGCCAGGAAAAGACATCTTATAAAAAGAGAGCACTGTTTTGTTCAGAAAGAGACAGTGAGACTGAGATTTAAACTGAGAGAGATACTCTCAGGTATAGGGCTCTGGCTTTCTTTGCTTGTTCTGCCTATATGAAGAGCTATTCTGTGCAATTTACATTTTTTTTAGTTTATTGATATTGATAATAAAATGCTACTTGCAAATTGCATAACTTCTCCTGGTCTACCTATGCTTCCTGACTTATGCCCTTACGATAACTGATGTCAGACAAAGTGGGATTTACGCTGTGTATACTGTATGCCAGGAGCTTTGTGTGTGGATACTAGGCCTGGTATCAAGGGAGCATAGAAGAAAGGTATGGATTCTGCAGCAGCAAGCCCAGGAGTGATTGCCAGAAGAATGGCAGCCAAACTTGAAGCAGAAACAAAAGTCCAAACTGACACTGTACAGCCAGCCCCAGTGATGAAAGAAGAAGAACAGGCAGGGACAGAACCTGAAAGCATATCTGCCTTCTTCAAATGGTGGGCTATACAACAAAGAGAGAGACTGAGAAACAGAGATGAGAAGAGATGCAGTGATAGAAGCAGCGATGGCTGGATGCCTTGCATGCCATCAAAGCTGGAGGATCTGGTACAGGTCCAGCAGATATCAGAATACAAATAACTTAAAAGACATTAAACTTACAAAGTTGTGTCCCTTGGATGATATCGAAGCATACCTCACACATCTGGAAACGAGCTATCTGTGCTTGGTATGTTTTTCCTGGTGAAACGCTTTAACCCTTTATCATCCTATGCTGAGTATACCCGGGGCAGTCCCGCTTTAGCACAACCATGGATGCTGATTATACTCGGCTTTCATAGGAACTGTGTTTTTTCTCCAAGTCAGTGCTTGTTTCTGCCGTGACAGCTTTAGTGTGACACATGTCCACATGTGATCTGTCAAAAGAATGACAGGTGGCCATGTGTCATGTGACCTAGCTGTTGCAGTGCTGTCTCCAAAAGGTGTAGGTCATAAGCTGTCCTTTCATTGTATGATGGGATTTCTCTGAGTGAACATCTCGGAGAGGGATCAGCAATCACTGAAGGGATCACTGTTGTCAATTTCATGGGATGAATTCCTGGACATATAACAGTGAATTCATTCATTAAAAAAATGATCTTTACTTGCTATTACCTGAATACCTATACATATATATATATATATATAAAAATAATAAAACATTCTGTTTTGCAGTTTCTGACAGGTGGGTGTGTGACGGCTGTCAGAATCATGTGGTGGCAGCACTTGGTTCTTTGATAGCTGCAAACAACTCCTTTGTTCTAAATACTGGCAAAATGTAAATAAATTCACACAGGGCATATAATTAGGAGCCAGTATGATGTTTATCTTGTTTTTAACCGATAGGAGGCACATGATTTAGTAGTCCTTTTGTCCCTAACTGGATTCCATTTTGTTCTCACAAGAAAAAAAAAATATGGAAACCAATCAACAGCATATCTGCTTATTACAGCCTCTCATTATTTGACAAATTGACAGACTGTTTTGACATTTCTGTCTTCTGTGTGAAAGGAAAAAAAACAGCAAAAATGATTTCTGTTTCATTGTGAGCCCTCAGTCAGTAGGAGTCTATTTGCCCCGATTGTTTGCCTCACATTTCTTTCTGCCAAAAACAAAACAACAAAAGATTTGTGTTACATTCTGAACCCTCAGTTAGTTACCACATTAGATTGAAATCTATTTACCCCTGACTTTTTGCCTTACATTTCATTCTGACAAAATAAAAAAGATTTGTGTTTCATTCTGAAACATCAGTAGCCACATTAGGAAGAAGTCTATTTGTCCCTGACTGTTTTCCTCACATTTCTTTCTGAAGAAAAAAAAAAACGATTGTGCCAATCTAGATTCAGAGGAGAGAGGGAGAGACTGTTGGGAGCCCAAGAGAAATTTGACAGTGACAGAAACCCCCAAATAAAAGTTGTTCTCTTTTCTTGGCCTCAGACAGTGTGGCTGTGTACATGAGCAAGGGCAGGCTGGCAAAATCTTTGACTTGTGCCATTCCAGATCCAGAGAAGAGAGGGAGAGACTACTGGGTGCCCAAGAGAAACTTTACAGTTACAGAAAATCTCAAATATTTTTTTTTCCTGGCTTCAGTGTGGGTGTGTGTACAGGACAAGGGCAGCAGGCTGGCAAAAGCAAGAGAAAAAGATGTGTGTTTCCTTCTGCACCCTAAGTCAGTAGCCACATGAGACAGCAGCGGTCTATTTTTCACTGACCGCCTCACATTTCTTTCTGCTAAAAAAAAAAAAAAAAATATTTTTTTCCTTCTGCACCCTCAGTCAGTAGCCACAGGCAATATCAATCTATTTGTCCCTGACTGTTTGCCAAATTGATTCTGCCATGTCCAGAAAAAGATTCACTGTGAATGATGCACTTGAGGAAATTGTCGCAGACAGTGACTCAGCTGGGATCACAAGAAGTGATTCTGACTCGTACTCATCATATTCAGACAATGAAATTGTGGTACCAGACCACAGCCTATTTTCTAAATATAATACCCAAATCACAAGTACAACTGGGCGAGGCAGGGCAAACAGCAAAAAAGCATTCAACAGTAGTGCACGGGGTACGGCCAGGTCAAATGAAGGCACCCCTAGGGTAACAGGATGATGCAGGCCAAATGCAAATAATGAAGTTGCCATAACTGTAAGTGGAAGATGGAAGGCAAATGCAGGCAACCCAAGTGTAACAGGATGAAGCAGGGAAAATAGAAATAATACAGTCTTTATGAGTGTAATTTGTCAAGGCAGAGCAAACAAAGTTGACAAAGCACACAATGCGGTCAGGGGTAGAGGCAGGGTAGCAAAATGTTATAACGACACTGCAAGTAGTATGGGCAAAGACAGGCTAAACAATTAAAGCGGATGAGGCACTTCATATACAAGGGATCCAGAAATGGCATTTGAGAGCAGTCCAGAAACGTCTACTGAGGTAGTGCAAATCATAGTACAAGCTTCCGAATCAGACCTTGACATGCAAACTGTAATGGAAGAAATCACAGGCAGTGAAAAAGAATAAAACACAGGAACTGAATGGGTACAGGAATCCTCAAGTGATGGAGAATCAGTCTCAGAAGAGAGATGGGGGCCAGAAATAGGATACAAGCAATCTAGGGGTATAGCAAGTACAAGAGTGAGAAGAAGAGGCCATGGAAGAGGCAGAGTCAGTGGACAAGCCCAGTGAAATCTCACTACAAATACTACTGGGGCAAACCAGAGAAGTGTATCAGAATGATATGGTATGAAAGGGACCAGCAGTTAGAACCTTTCAAGTTCACTGGAGCCCCTGACATTAATGTGCCTTTGACAGATAACCCATCACCACTTGAGTGTTTTAAAATATTCTTCTCAAACACAGAGCTTGATGGTAGTGACAGCATTATAAATATAATTTGTACAGAAATGAACAGATATGCCGAACAATTTCTGAGCAATGAATTCTTGCCTACTTCTTCCTGGAAACCAGTCAGTCCTTCTGAAATGTATGTATTCCTTAGTATATTCTTGTTGACTGGGTTGATAAAAAAAAAAAAAAAACACAACTGTCAGATTACTGGTCCATAACCCATTCCTCTCCACACCTATTGTGCACTCACTTATGAGCAGGGACAGGTTCTTGAACATTCTAAAATTCCTGCATTTTGTGGATAATGACATAGTCATGGAATTACCTGACAAGCTAAGGAAAATAAGAAGTCTATTAGATTTCATACAGAACAAGTTCGTGACAGTATATACCCCTTACTGATACATTAGCAAAGATGAATTACTTCTACTATTCAAAGGCCAACTCAGATATATATATATATATATATATATATATATATATGCCCTTGAAACAGTCAGGATTTGGCATAAAAATATACAAACTACGGTATGTGAAAGCTGTTCAGATAATGGTGGGATGGGAGGGTATGTGTGGAATTTTATGGTGTACGCTGGTAAAAACGTTGTACAAAATGTTACAGTTGACCAGACCATCACACACCCTGCTGAAGAAAATTTGGAATTGAATGCTCATCCACAAGCATGCAATAATCTTGAAGTAACAGCAGAGGTCATGAAAAATGCATCAGTAACAATGACAGGACAAACAACTCATGACACTGTAATACAGTTATTGGGTACACTTGCAGGTCAGGGGTATATTCTGTTCACGGACCAGTTCTACTCTAGCCCCAAATTTGTTCCCAGCTTATAGGACCTCAAAACGGAGTTCTGTGGAACTGTCAACAAAGCACGATAAGGATTGCCACAACAGTTTCAAGAAGCCCAGCTGGATGTAGGAGATAGTATTTCTCCCGTTACGGAGGACTGTCCAAAAATGAGAGCCATCATGTGGCGTGCAAGGACCAAGAAAATACAGACTGTACACATGTTGACCACTGTGCATAAGGGGGGCATGGTGTCATGTGGCTACAAGCATGATGGAACCCCCAGAATCAAGCCAGATGCTGTACTGCAGTACAATAATAATATGGGAGGAGTGGATGTTAGTGACCAGATGCTGAAGAACTATGCTTGTGTCAGAAAAACAAGAAGGTGGTACAGAAAACTGTTTTTCCATTTAGTGGATATCTCAGTGTTCAACTCATTTGTGATATATAAGTGTAAGGGTGGTAAAGGCACTCATTATCAGAATGTTACAAAGCTCATAGAACAGCTTGCAGAAGCTTACCTGTGTAATGCTACTGCAAAGGTAAGATATGTGTTGAGTGCAGACACAGAGGTATGCTTACTGGCAGGCACTTTCCTGCTAAAATCCCTCCCACACCCAAAAAGAAGAAACCTACCAGACTTTTCAGGGTTTGCATTTCAATTCATAAATATTAATGCGCTGTACAATCTTAAAAGTTTAAAACATTTTAAAACACTCTAAAACTTACTGACACTATCAATAAATACACACTTCCAAATACCATATCTGAAATACCATGTCAAAGATCAGGAAAAAACAGCTGGAAAAGGTGTATTTTAAGAGCAGTCTTAAAGTTCTCCACTGTCAGACACTCTCGTATCCGATGAGGTAGAGAATTCCACAAGGTAGGGGCAGCAAAGACAAAAGTTCATGCCCCAAATGGCTTTAAGCATGCCCTGGGAATCTCTAGCAATCCCTCGTCAGCTAAGCGGAGTGGTCAGTGGGGGCAGTAGGAATGCAGAAGCTCTTGCAGGAAACTCGGACCCAAACCATGTAGGGCTCTATAAGTCAGTAAACCAACTTTAAAGGTGGTCCACCACTGAACAGGCAGCCAGTGCAGAGTGCGCAGCACAGGGGAAATATGGCTGGATCTAGAAGATCCAGACAATAACCTGGCCGCAGTAGTCTGCACCAGCTGCAGGCAGCAGATATCTACCCCAGGAAGCCCAAGGTAAAGGGAGTTACAGTAATCAAGGCACAAGGTCGCAAAAGCGTGGCCCAAGGTTGGAAGATAGCCAGACGGAACAAAGATGCTTAATCCAGGCGATGTTCCTCAGATGGTAAAATGAGGATTTGATAATGGCTGACACCTGAGAACGAAGTGTCAGCCCATCATCAAAAACCACCCTCAGATTCTGCACCTGTTCAGAGGTTAGCAGCTGGGAGCACCCAAACCACAGCCCAGCAGGCCATCCAGCAGCCAACCCATCTATCCGGTGACCCAGCTCCACCACTAACACCTCTATCTTGGCAGGGTTTAGCTTTAACCAGCTGGAATTCATCCAGTCTTGGATTTCTTCAAGACAGTTGGAGAATACTGAGAGCGCACTATCCTGGTCAGGCACAACTGACAGGTACAGCTGAGTATCATCTGTGTAGCAGTGAAAACTCAGCCCATACTGTCTTGCAATGTCTCCTAATGATAGCATGTACACCACGAACAACATGGGGGGCAGCACTGAACCCTGGGGGACCCCACATGCCAGGGAGAAAGACTCAGAGGAATAAATTCCCAAAACTACTCTCTGCAACCTGCCAGAGAGGAAAGAATGGAACCATCTGAGGACCGTACCAGACAGACCACAGATGTACCGCAAGCGATCAAGCAGTACCCCATGGTCCACAGTGTCAAAAGCTGAAGAGAGATCCAGAAGGACCAAGATGGAATGATTCTTCTGATCTCTAGCTGTCAGGAGATCACTGAGTACCCGAACCAGAGCGGTCTCAGTACTATGTCTCTTACGAAAACCAGACTGGAGAGGATCATAGATAGCATGGATGGTAAGATGGTTCTCCAGTTGTAGCACAACAACTTTCTCAATAACCTTCCCTATAAAGGGGAGGTTAGAGATTAGTCTGTAGTTTGCAGGGTAATCTGGATCAAGGGATGGTATCTTGAGAGGGAGGGTCACCACAGCCTCCTTCAAGGAGATGGGAAACTCCCCCGACTCTCATGAACACCAAATTAGCTCTGCCAGGACTGGACTGATCACATCCACACACCCCATTAAGAGGCGAGTGGGGCCCAGATCTAAACTACAGCCAGTTGGTCGCATACTCTGGAGAAGCCGCATGATATCCGTGATCACCGGTTGGTCAAACTCAACCCAGCCAAACAGGAGTCGCAACTCCACTCCAACCACTAGTAGCCCCATAGGGCATGACAGGTGAATCTCCGACCTGTTGTTGGCAATCTTATCAGCGAAGAAGTGAGCAAACTCATCACACTCAATTTGCAAAAAGGCTTTCTGGACTCATAGACAGGCTGGACTGCACAGTCTGTCTACTGTTTGGAACAGCTGAGCTGGTCGGTTCTGCAAAACAGCAATCTCCCTGGACAAGAACCCTGCCTTCTTATGGGAGATTGTTGACTGATAGTCCCTATAATACTCCATCAGTCTGAGTTTGTCAGCATTCAGGCCAGACCTATACGAGGCATGCTCTAACCTTCAACCCACTTGCTTCAACTCCCTCAAGGGCCCATCGAACCAAGGAGCCTGGGGCAGACAGTGAGCGGGCAAACACAGAAAGTAGCAAGGGTATCCAGATCCCCCAGTACTGCTTTATTATAAGCCTGAAAAAGGTTCTCTGGACCCTCACTTGCATCCGGCATTCCCGATAGGATCCAGTATCACCATGAGGCCTTCAGGGGTCACACCCCACAAAGGGTGATATCGGACCATCTCCACAGGGGCAGGCCTGTAGAGGGGAGCCATGAAATTGAACCTTATGAGGTGGTGGTTGGACCATTCAACTGGTTCCACCACCAAGTTGGAGGTCTCCAACCCCAGGAGGAAAACCAGGTCCAAGGAGTGACTGTGCTTGTGTGTCTCAGAGGTAACTACCTATGTGAAGCCCAATGAACTCATAAGTCAGAAGAAGTCTTGTCCAAACTGCAAGAGTTCATCATCGATCCAGGCGTTGAAGTCCCCCAGTACCATCAACCTGGGGGACTGCAGCACCATGTCGATAATGAAGTCAGCGACTTCCTGCAAAAATTGATTCTTTCGGGTGGGTGCTAGACGAGAATAATTTTGCACCCCACTCCTGCAGCCACGGTACACTCAAAGAATCTGGTATCCTCAACTGGCACATCAACAAGGCCCAATTCTGATTTAAAACAAATTTCTACCCTCCCCACGCCTTGCAACCTGACCTAACACAGTGTATCACCGAGAAACCGGCTGGAATCGCTGACTCTAAAATGGGGCCTGCATTTTCATCCAGCCAGGTCTTGGTGATGCAAGCCAGATCAGATGGCCCAACAAGATCAGCCATAATGGCTGATTTGTTTTTAATAAATCTGGCATTGCATAACACCATGCGGGTCGGCGGAGAAACTGGAGCAGTTCGAGATACCTGCCCACTAATCATGGAGCCCTTGGGTATGGGCACTAAACTAGGAGGACCTCGTTCAGTGCTCCACTTCACCTCAGGGCATCTTCTGGACCCTGCTACCACAATCAGGCCACCCAGCTCATCTCCCCAGCCCCTTCTCCTCCTCCCCACTATACCAAAAGCTTTGCAGCAGACATAGACCACTGCAGATGTGGGGCAGTTAAATGGGCGGAGGTCCCGGAGCTCAGAAGGGGTGTAGTGCCTGACCGGGAAAGCCTCCATCAAACTCATCCTGCCTTGCAATGGCTACCTAATAATAAAAACACATACACACAACCCTAACAAAATATAACCCAATCACACACACATAACTTTATATTAATAAGTACATTAAATAAATATATACAATAAATTAAAGTCCAAAGGCAGATAGTGTCCAAAAGCATGTAAATAGCCCCAACCTCTTCCACAATGTATATTCATGAGCCTTCTGGTGAGCTCTCACCTCACCAGAACAAAAAAAAAATAACCCCCCAACATATTGCTCACATAGGTAGGGCAGATTAATATCAGTCACGTAAGTTATTGAAATGAAAATAAAAACACTCTCACTGCTGCCAGATCCTCAAGGGACAAGAAACAGTCAAGATGTCCATTGCAATCAGTACTCCTTCCACACTTCAGTTCTTACTCCGGCTTCCAATAAATGGGAGCTCCCTGACTGGGAAATAACAGATATTATCCTCTGGTTATACTATTTCTATGTCTTCCAGGTTCTTCATTTTTCACCTTTTAGTTGACGTGTATGTGCCCTAGTGTTGTATGTTTGCTCTCTAAAGCTCAACACCAATCTATCCCTCAGATTGCCATTTGTCAGGACTTTATATAGCAGACACATATCTCCCATGGCTATTCTGTATTCCAAGGAAAACAAGTCAAGATCCTTCAATCTGGACTTATAATCCTTACCACTTTGACCCTCAATGATCCATGTTGCTTTCTTTTGAACTCTCTCCAACATGCTGATTTCTGTCTTCTTACAGTATATGGTGACCACACCTGTGCACCATATTCCAAAATTGGCCTCACCAGGGACCCGTATAAGGGGATGAACACATCCCTGTTTCTACTAGAGATATGTTTAATTATGTAGTTCAGCACCCTGTTTGCCTTCTAGCTCAAGTTCTTACAATGAGTCTTAAACTATAGGTCATTTGATATGGTAATGCCCAGATCTTTTTCTTCAGCTACATTTCTGAGAGCTGTATTGTGTATGTGTTGTTTAAATTTTTATTCCCAAATGCATTACTGTGCATTTATCCAGATTTAGATATAATTTGCTTTTATTACACCAATCACATATATAGTTTAAAGCCTCCTGGGGAATGATGGAATCCCCAGGGCTATTTATCTCTGCCCTTCTACAGTCATCAGCAAATTTTGTCAACCACAAACCCTGATGTTTGAATGATAAACATGACCAGACCCCTAGAAAAATGGTTTCCAACAGTGAAAAAACTAAGATTATAATTTGGTTTCTCAGTAAAATTGAACTGCTAATAAAATGGCCTTTCTCACTCTCTTTTTTTTCAGATAGATACAAAAACACCAATGTATCTCAATAGATTGGGGAACCAAGGTGAAAACAGTTCCAAAATGTTGAAAAAGATACCAAATATAATATTAGAAAGGGGAAACAACCAAGTAGTTATCACAGTTAAAAATGAAAAACTGCAACAAAGGGAATTTTTCTCCAGTTCCTGGGAATCGGAGAAAGATACTAAAATAACAAAGGAAAGCAAAACATATAAGCTAAACTAACTTGAGCAGCAGAGATATGAAGAAAGAAGCAAAATATTTATAAAGAATTAAAAGAAAACCGTGTAAATTTAAAGCAAGACGAAGACAGCTCTTCGGAGCAACTTCTTCCTCAGATGGAGAAATAAATCTGATGTTGGAGTACAGGCTGGAATGTCACCATATGGCAGAGATTTGAATTTCATTCCATAGTTCTATAATTTACATAAAATTCCACTCTCGGGGCAGCTACAGGCTGATTGCAACAGTAAGCATAGTGAAGGATTCCTGGGGTTTGAACATGCCATTCTATTTATCAGTAGGAAATTGCATGGCAGTGAGAAAAAAGTACTCCACTATTGAAAAAGAATGCCTTGCTATGAAATGGGTAATGCAGTATATCAAGTTTTATCTGCTAAGAGCTGATTTTGTATTTATAACAGATCATAATCCTTTCTGTTGGCTTCATCAAATGAAGGATAAAAATCCCAGAATCACAAGGTGGTACCTGGCACTACAGCCATTTAAATTCAAAGTGATGCACAAATTCAGAAAAGAGAATGTCAATGCAGATTTTCTGTCAAGATATCCAGAAACTGAGAATTCAGAAGGCTGAAAAAATGTGTGCTTAACTGAAATGTTTGCTCTAAAAGATGTTATGAAGAAGGGATACTGCATACTCTATGCAAAGAACTGCAAATTCTTCCTGCTGCAAATGGTCAGTGAACCAACCAGGTTAGGAAATACCCTTGACCTTGTGTTGGCAAATGGGGACTTTGTGAGAGAACTTACAGTGGAGGAACCGCTGTCAGGGAGTGACCACCGCTCAGTATGGCTCACATTGGATATGGGCAAGGAAGGAGTGCAATCTGGCACAATAGTGCTGGACTTCAGGAGGGCTGACTTTGGGAGGATGGGGGAAGTGGTAAAAGGGTACCTGGCCAGAATTCAATCTAGTATGGACAATAACCAGAGGTGGGAGCTCATAAACCTGGGGATAGTGGAGGCAACCAAAACCTGCTGTAAAGCCCAGAGCAAGAAGGCTAGGGCTAAAGAAACCAATCTGGTTGAGCAAGGAGGTCATGGAAAAGGTAAGGAGAGAAAGAGCTGCCTTTAGGAAGTACAAGAAAACAGGGAGGGGGGAGGACAGGGAGGAGTACTTGACAGAATCGAAGGAGGTGACAAGGGCAGTAAGGGGAGCCAAAGCACCTCGGAACTCAGGCTGGCACAAGGCATTAAGAAGGGGGAGAAGGACTTCTTTAAGTACATCAGGGAGAAAAGGAGCTGTAAGGACTACATAGTAAGGATTAGGAAGGAGGGGGTTTGGGTGGAAGCAGGGTGCGATAAGGCGGAAGTACTAAATGAGTACTTCTGCTCAGTATTTACTAAAGAGAAGAGGGGGGGGTGACACCCAAGGTGGGAGAAATGGCAGAAGCAGGGGGGGAAGTGGTGACAGATGGGGAAATCATGGAGAGCAGAGTTCGAGAGGGTTTGAAGGCACTGAGGGTGGACAAGGCACCAGGCCCAGATGGCATCCACCGCAGGGTACTGAAGGAGCTGGAAGAGGTCCTTGCAGGACCTTTGGCAGACCTATTTAATGCCTCACTACATTCAGGGTGTGTACCTCAGGACTGGAGGATGGCTCATGCGATGCCCCTCCACAAGAGTGGCCCCAAGGATGAACTGGGAAACTATAGACCAGTGAGCCTCACATCCATCGTGGGTAAGCTAATGGAGACTATCCTGAAGGAGAGGCTGGTGGCCCTCCTAGAGGCCAAAGGACTACAGGACAGCAGACAGCATGTCTTCATACATGGCAGATCCTGCCAAACCAACCTGGTTGAGTTCTATGACTGGGTAACTAGGCAACTGGACAGGGGCCATGCAGTGGATGTTCTGTATCTGGACTTCAGTAAGGCATTCGACTCAGTGCCACATGGAAGGCTGGAAAGAAAGTTAGTAGGCACAGGGGCGGGTGCAAAGCTGGTGAGATGGGTAGGAAACTGGCTGCAGGGAAGGCAACAGAGGGTGGTGGTGGGTGGGGAGCTCTCACACCCAAAGGCAGTGACGAACGGTGTTCCACAGAGCTCAGTGTTGGGACCAGTGTTGTTTGGGATATTCATTGCAGACATATCATAGGACATCAAGAGCAAGATCAGTCTGTTTGCTGATGATACCAAGGTAGGCACGGTGGTGAACGACCTAGGGGGATGGCAGGGGTTGCAGGATGATCTGGCAAAGCTTGAAACCTGGTCAGACAACTGGCAACTGGGCTTTAATGCCAAAAAGTGCAAGGTGCTGCATTTTGGGGTGAAGAACCCAAGAAGGAGTTACCAGCTAGGGGGAGTGCAACTACCCCAGACAGAGGAGGAGAAGGATCTGGGTGTGCTCATTACAGGGTCAATGAACAACTCGGCACAATGTAGGAAGGCAGCTGCAAAGGCCAACACAATGCTGGGTTGTATTGCAAGGGGTATATCCTCGAGGAGGGAGGAGGTGATTCTGCCACTGTATAGGTCATTAGTTAGACCACACCTGGAGTACTGCATGCAGTACTGGCGTCCGTATCTGAAGAAGGACATTAAGTTACTAGAGGGGGTACAGAGCAGAGTGAAAAAGATGATCAAGGGGCTGTTGGACTTATCATATGAGAGGAGGTTGAAGGAGTTGAACATGTACTCACTGGAGGAGAGGAGAGACAGGGGTGACATGATTGAAACCTTTAAATACATGAAAGGAATAAACAAGATGGGTACAGAGGGGCTGTTCAAAGTAAGGGAGGGGAGGGCCACCAGGGGCCATGATATGAGACTGGAGCGAGGAAGGTTCAGGAGGGAGATGAGGAGACACTTTTTTACAGAGAGGATGGTGACTGGGTGGAATGCGTTACCTGCTGAAGTGGTATGCAGTAGAACAGTGGACTGCTTCAAACGAGGATGGGACAGGACAAGGGGGAGGGTTAATGAAGGGGAAGGGTGGAAGGGAGGGGCAGCTGCAGAATCACACAGAGGAACGCAACGGACTGGGGCCGGGAGGGCGACTTGCTCAATCGGGCCCCCCCCCACAAACCAACTCCACGATTCGACTCCCGGGGTCGAGGTGCCGGCAGCTCTCCTAGCCGGACGGACCTCCCTCGGACCATCTGCCTGCTGATCCCGATCCAGAGAATCGCCATGCCAACCAGCGGAGAGCTACAGGGGTCCGTACTCGCTCTTGCCTTTTTTTTTTTTTTTGGAATTTCGCGCGCTTGAAGGTGGGACTTGAGCGATTGGCTGCAGCAGCTTGCCAGGCATTCAGCTTGAGCCTAAAAAGGCTTCCTTCCACACACAGCGGACACAGAGGAACGCGAACGGACTGGGGGCGGAGGGCTACTTGCCCAATCGGGCCCCTCCCACAAACCAACTCCACAACTGACCCCGGGGTCGAGGCGCCGCAGCTCTTCTAGCCGGACGGACCTCCCCCGGACCATCTGCCTGCTGATCCCGATCCAGAGAATCGCCGCGCCAACCAGCGGAGAGCTACAGGGTCCGTGACCGCCTTTGCCTTTTTTTTTTTGAATTCTCGCGCTTGAAGGTGGGACTTGAGCCATTGGCTGCAGGAGCTTGCGGCGATTCGCTGAGCCTATAAGGCTTCCCCTTCCACACAGCGGACACAGAGAGAACTCAACGGACTGGGGCGGAGGCGACTTGCTCAATCGGCCCCCCAAACCAACTCCACGGCCTCGACCTCTGGCCGAGGTGGCGCTGCAGCTCCAGCCGGATGGACTCCCTCTGACCATCTGCCTGCTGATCCTGATCCAGGAGAATCGCCACACAACCAGCGGAGAGCTACAGGGGTCCGATCAGCTTTTTTTTTTTTTTGAATTTCGCAGCTTGAAGGTGGGACTTGAGCGATTGGCTGCAGGAGCTTGTCGCGATTCAGCTGAGCCTCTAAAAGGCTTCACCTTCCACACAGCGGACACAGAGGAACGCACAGACTGGGGCTGGAGGGCGACTTGCTCTAATCGGGCCCCCCCTCACAAACCAACTCCACGATTCGACTCCCGGGTCGAGGCACCGCAGCTCTCCTAGCCGGACGGACCTCCTCGGACCATCTGCCTGCTGAGTCCCGATCCAGAGAATCGCCGCACAACCAGAGGAAGACTACAGGGTCCGTACTCGCTCTTGCTCTGAAATTCCCGCCCACCGCCCTGACCCGATGGGATCTTAAATAGGCGATTTGGCTATAGCCCTGCCCATCTTACTATATCCTCCAATTATGGTCCCGAGGCTTACCATCCTAGGAGGAGCTCCTGGTGACGCCTGCAGTCGGTTTCGCCCCTAAAGCTACGACCTGCAGAACTAAGATCCTGCCATAGGGTACCTGCCTCTCTCTCCATCTGCAGCTGCCGGTCTCACCACAGGCGCCCCTCTCTTACCAAGGGCAGATTTCTTTCAAACATAACTGCTAGCTCAAACCTGAGGCAGCCTGCCACTCTGGGCAACTGCCTATGACTCTGACACTTATTGACTCTTGCTTCTACCTAGCTAATCTCTGTCACTCCTGCCAACTACAGCCTCATAGCAACTGCTTCTAAGTACTGTTAGCCTACTGTAACGCTGAAGAGAAAAAAAAAAAATCTGTGATTGCGAAGCTTAATCATATAGCCAACTGGTTTGCTGCTTACTCTTAATTAATAATAGGAAATGTGATTGCATAGTTTAAATCCCACCTACCCCTGCTGATAGTTAAGTCTGGTCATAGTGGTACCAATACTAAAGTTAATTCAATAATTAGTTAATAGGGATCCTTGGTACCAATATTTGTCTCACTGTGATACTCCAACTGCACCCCTGCTGTTGACTTGATTTCGGTGTCTCCCCTCTAAAGATAACTGTTCTAAATAACAGTAGGTTTGACTGGGTACCGTTAACCCAAAGATAGCGAGCCGGGCTTGCCTAACACATCTAGATTGGAGGCTGAACCTGCTCTGGTAACCTCAGCTGGACGTTGCGCATGCGCCTGCAACGCGGGGTATTGCGCTCAGTTCCTGGTTCCTCAACCCACTAGGGTCAGGGACCTGAGATCCATGTGGGTGGCCCTGAAAAGCTTCAAGATGAACCTGGGAACTGGAACAAGAGCATCCTCTTGGCTTTGATCTATATTCTGGCCCAACTAGGGATAGATTGGCTCATTAGTAATGCCAACTGCCCCCTTACGCCTGCAAGGGGCGGAATGCATCTGGCAAGACACTACAGCTGCCCTCCTCCAGGTGCAACATCCTCTCCTAGTGGCATATGAATTCTCTAGGAAAGGATCCTCTATCGATCCTTCTCCTCATTAGGAGCTTAACCCCATGCCCATCTACACTGGTTCCATCATCACTAACCCTCACTCTTCGGCGCTTGCTAGCAGCACTGCTGCTACTGGCGGGAGACATCCAGCCTAACCCAGGCCCAGGGACACCAAACGTATCTATTTCTTCCCCATCAGATAAGGCCTGGGATGGTGCCAAGGGTCTGAGGTTGGTGCATATGAACATCCGCAGCCTGAGACCTAAGATTCACGAAGTCCAAGCATGGCTAGCTGTCTACAAACCAGACATACTAGCAGTCTCGGAGACTTGGCTAAAGCCCCACATTCTGGATCACGAGGTAGCTGCCTCTGGATACGCCTTCTACAGAAAGGACAGACCCTCGAGAAGAGGGGGTGGGGTTCTGGTATATGTAAGGAACACAATTACATCCTCCCTCGTTAGCATGCCTCAAGGCATGACCCCGGACATAGAAGCAATCCTTATACGGCTCACTCTAGGTGGGGCTAAGCACCTCACAATAGGCTGCGCATATAGCCCCCCCACCAATGCGTTCGGTTCTCTGGATGCGCTCCTGAAGAACCTAGCAGTAGAATCTGCTTCTGAGCTTATCTTACTGGGCGACTTCAACCTAAACTGGGCCCTTGAGGAGAAGTCTGCCATCAATGGTATATTAAATGACTCCCGCCTCACCCAAGTCATCTCCCTACCGACCAGAATGAACCACGCATCAGGAAAGCATACCATAATCGACTGGGTCCTGGCTCTACCCCAGCAATGTAAAATGGCAGGGACCTTGGCCGATACCCTGAAGCGACCACTCGTCGGTTTTGCCATTGGAAGAACTGTGTGAATAAAGTCCCGCCTAAGTTAGCCACTACTAGGACTTCTCAACCTCCTCCCTGACCAATTCATTGGGTACCTAAATGGGATCGACTGGAGCAATATAAGACACCTTCCCAACCTGGAGGATGCCGTTGAATTTTTCCAGACATCCCTCACTAGAATTATTGACCTCTTAGCTCCTATGAAAACCCACAGAGTAAAGGAAGCTGCTATAAGTGGATATTGCCTCCTCTAAAGCTCTGATGTCCACCGGGACAAGGCCTGGAAAAAGTACAGGAAATCAATGCTACCAGGGGACTTAGCCAGTTACAGGGCCCTTAGAAACCAATGCAAAAAGGCCATAAAGTTAGCTAAAAAAGACTATATCACCAACCTCCAAAAAACTAACCTAGGCAGTCCTAGGCTCTTCTGGTCGCACATTAATGAACTCCTCAAAGGGAGCAAAAAAACTACACCCAGCCCAATCTTGGCTAATGGACAATTAATCGATGGGGGATCTCTCATTGCTGAGTCCCTTAACAGTTACTTCACGAACCTGGATGCTTACAAGATGGGACCCCCTGACAGGAGGAGTGAGCCGTACGCTCAACAGCCCCCAGACCTTGACCGCCCTTTGTTTCACCTGAGGCTGGTCAGGGAAAAGGAGGTTTGATCATCCTTAATCCCTACACTCGAGAGGATCTGGGGGCCCCGATGGGATCCAAACCAGAATCCTCAAGGAGGGCTCCAGCTTTAGCTAAGCTAACCTGGCTGATAAACCGGTCTATTAAGGAGGGTCTGTACCCAAGCTTTGGAAACAGGCCCTAATGATTCCTATACACAAGGGAGGGCCAACTGAGCCCATTGAGAACTACAGGCCCATCTCTTTGCTAGTGTGTCATTGCAAAAGTACAGGAGAAAATAGTCTCCCCAACTCCGAGAATACCTAGAAATCCACCGGGCAATCTCACCTTCACAGCATGGCTTCAGAGGCCAAGCATGGGGCCGGATACTGCGCTAACTAAACTCTCAGCAGATGTACTGAGCAATAATGACGCAGGGGTCAGCACAGGGGCGGTCTTTATTGACCTATCTAAAGCATTCGACTTGGTAAACCACAACCTCCTACTACAAAAAATGCGCTCACTTGGCCTTGACACCCATTCACTGGGTTGGTTCAAGAGTTATCTCTCTGGACGCACCCAGAGGGTCAAGTGGGAGGATAAAGTCTCCAAGCTAGCTCCACTCAAAGAAGGGGTACCTCAAGGGTCAATCCTCGGCCCCCTTCTCTTTACACTGTTCATAAATGATCTGCATACACATTGCGGGAGCAGTAGTATTATCCAATCATGTGGATGATGCGGTCATTTACAGAGCTTCCCTACTTTACCTGAGTTGAAGACAGCCTCCAAGAAGACATCCTTCAGATGGAGGACTGGCTCACTCTTAACAAAATGGTTTTAAACACCAACAAAACAAAGGTAATGCTCTTTGGTCCTAGATCCCTGGGATCTGAGAGGTCACATCTTCTACAACTCCAGTCCGGGGGGGGTGCAAAACTTGAGGTGGTCACCTCCACCAAATACCTTGGCCTTACCGTGGACCAAGGCCTCACACTAAAAAATCACGTAGACCAAATCACCAAAGCCATCCATGGGAAACTTGGAATCCTTTATAGACTAAAGGACCAGATTATCCCTGAAGCTAGGGTAGCCATTTACGCTAGTACTCCTCCCAAAGCTCACCCTGGCCCCCGATTCTCAGGGCGGCTGCGTGACCAGGAGTTAGGGAGGCTGCAGACCTTGTACAACAAGATAGTCCGCTTTGCCACTATGTCACATCCGAGGACTCACCACTGCGAGGCCCAATCTAGGCTCAGGTGGCCGTCTTTGGAAGCTCGCCTCTCCTACCCAACCCTCTGCCTTACATTCAAGCTACTGGGTCCCACACCTCCCCCCAGCCTGAATGGTCTCGTTAGGGTGAAACCCAACCCACGGTGCCTGCGCTTATCAGACCAAACTCTCCTCGTGGTTCCCAAGACTAGGACTAAAGCTGGGTCCAGGTCCTTTGCATACACCGCCCCTTCCACCTGGAACAACCTCCCCTTGGAGGTACGGGAGGCTGTGTCCATCTCCAGCTTCCGGACAAAGCTCAAGGGACACCTGCTCGACAGGAGCACATGTCTTTGCTACAGGACCTGACCATGTACAGCCATCCTGGTAGCTCATTAGACCCGACCTTCCATAGCCATCCTGGTAGCATAACGTACCTCCCCCTAAAGATGGGGTGCACTTTTGTCCCTCTTATCCCCCTTCCAATATGCCCACAAAGAAGCCAACCCCAGGTCTTTAGCTACTGCTTGCCTACCAGAGCACTCTCAACCTAATCACTAACTTGGGTTGTAAAACGGTCTCATTATGTGTGACCTCTATGTCCTTACTGTCTGCATGTCTTACACTACCTGCCGCCTGTAAACCTATGATTCTTACTGTTAAATACTTTACAATTACATGACTGTACTGATCTGTTACCTGTAATTTGTTGTCTCACCCGGGTCGACCCTGAAAAAGGGACCTCCG
The DNA here is from genome assembly GCA_016271365.2 of Neoceratodus forsteri. Classification (NCBI taxonomy): domain Eukaryota; kingdom Metazoa; phylum Chordata; order Ceratodontiformes; family Ceratodontidae; genus Neoceratodus; species Neoceratodus forsteri. The sequence continues at coordinate 898,290,309 of CM057455.1, forward strand.
GGGCCCAGTGGGCCTACCCGGTCATCAAAATTCAATCAATCAATCAATCAATAAAGGGTGCTAGCTGCACATTCGAGCAGACTTGATAGACCTCTAGGCCTTTATCTGCTGGCAAATTTCGTATGTTCATATAAATGTTATAAGGTAATGTTAAAGAAGAAATAAAAGAAGATTTTGGAAACCTGTTTAGAAAAGGTTCCCTCTTCAAGAGGGGTGTGTGTGTGTGTGTGACAGTGTTGGGTCAGACCCTGTCCCATTTATTACGCAGAGAGAGTGAAAAGCAAGGATCTATTTTGTCATTTCTTATTATGCCATTTGTCTATCTCTTTCCTGTCTGATTGTGCAATCAAATTTTTCTTGTGGCATCTAGAAACTGGCCATTCCAATGGTCCCACAATTCCCACATTATCTCATTCCCTTCACTTGATGTTTCTGTTCTTTCTTTCTGCGCTTGCTTCTCTGTAGTGAAAGAAAAATATGAAAATCTTTATGTGACTCTGTAATCCCTTGGTTTGCAAATGTATATAATTATATTGTTAATTTGATTGCAGAAAGCTGTTTGGGTTTGTTAGACAAGATGGCAGTCTAGAACACAGGGGGTTGACTTTAAGATGCATTTTGACCTCCACAGGTTTGTTTACATAGTTAGCAACAGGAAACCAGTTCTGGGTCAAAATGTCTTATTTTGATGCACCTGTTAAGATTAGATGTGATTCTCAGTTTGGCCCCAGGAAGGACAATGACACAGTTTTTATTTATTTTGTGGAAAACAGGAGAAGTAACTTACAAGAACAGGATACAGAGTTTGAACTGCCAGGCAAAACATCTTATATAACGAGAGCACTGTTTTTTTCCAGAAAAAAACACTCATATGGTGGATTTGTTTTGTTTGTACTGCCTCTGTGAAGAGCTATCTTGTACAATTTTATTTTTTCTATTTTATTATCAATAAAATACTGCTTGTGGCTTTTATAATTTCTTCTGGTCTGCCTATGTTTCCTGACCTCTCCCTCTATGACAGACTATCATGAGTTAATCTCTGGAGCTAAAGAAAGTTCCCCAGTGAAGAAGGTCCACACCTCCACAAACCTAGAATGAGGAAAGTCGCTACTGCTGAAATGCTAGCAGCCAGCTTCCAGACCATGAGGAGACCTAACATTGACTGGAAACTAAAGGAAGGGTTTACGTACTGAAACAAGGTGACCCTTAGGCAACCACAGGGAGTATAACTCTCAGTAGTGCTACTGACATGGTCTGAACAGCTAAATAAACCAACCTATTTGGGCTTAGGGTCCCACGTTCTGGCAGATGAAATCTTAATACCATACCAAGAGGTGCCAGTGACTGCGGGTCCACAGTGCTAGAATGTCCCCCAGAGCATTAGACCATACCACCAAGTGGGACTAGCAGGAGATGCCACAGGAGACAAGTGGTCTACAGAGAAAGACCCCACCCTAGTCAAGGAACTTACCTTCCAGATGCAGACTTTAAGGAGAGTGAATAAGCGTGTCCACCCACAGCGCAACTCTGAGGGCAAGATTCTACGATAATGGCTGGCAGGAATGCATTTATAGAGCCTGATGGCATGATTGCAGAAATAGACTGACTGAATGATGACTACTGAAAGAATGATTGATAGATTGAAAGGGACTGAATAAGGACTGCTAAAAAGAATGACTGATATGACTGAGAGTGAACTGAATGACAAAATAATAAAAATATGAATGCATATTTAAGGCACAAATCATAGGCAACACTCAGCCATGAGCAGGAAAAGCAGAGCATTAAAACCATGACAGCAGTGATGATACAGCAATGCCCACTTATAACACACACCTTTATGATTGATTGATGATTGATTGATTGATTAAAAGTTTACTTTTTCACAGGAAATTCATTTGTTAGGACAAAGTCCCGTTTACAACAAAGTCCTGCATGTAGATTCTAATACAATTACCAATTAACAATTGACATTTAACATAACTAATACAAACAAACATAATCACACTCTACATACATACATTATTTAAAACACGTACATAAAAAATACAAACTATTAAACAATTCATTTTTAAATTTAAAAAAATCTAAATTTGTTTTCTGTGATTCAGTCAAACCATTCCAACTTAATGCTACTCTATTCTGGAGCATACTGTCCCCTAGTCTATTAAAGCTTCTATACATTGGGATATTGCTTAATGGATTCCTAGTCTTTATATATGATTCATTATTTATCTTTCTTTTTAATTGCTTATACAAAGGATGGTTATACTTTTTGTGAATTATCTTATGACATATAGTAAGCCAGAGATAGTTTCTTTTTCTTCAGGTTGAAGCCAATTTAACTTATTATAAATTATACAATGATGCTCATTTTTAATACTTCGGAAGCAAATTTACCTATCCTATAATATATTTGATTAACCAAATTTAAAGCAGTTTTAGTCGAATTCATGTAAATTATAGAACCATACTCCAATATGGGTAACAGCATCTGTTTTGCCAATCACTCCTTTGCCACCAAAGGTAAAGCTCCTGCAACTCTTCTAAGGGCCTCTAATCTTTTATTCACTTTCTTTACCTGAACTGATATATGATTTACATATGTCATTCTAACATCTACTTGAAACCCTAAGTATCTGTATGTCAATACATTTTCAATCTTTGTACCATCTTGTAAATGTAATTGTGGTTTGGGCTCTTTTCCTCTATATGAACCAATCAAAAACAACATAGTTTGTGTTTTTTTAGCATTCAAAAGAAGTCCAGATTTACTGAACCATTTTTGCATTTGTAACAAATCACTGAAGCGAATCCATCATACCTGTGAGACTGTCAGTGGACGCCACTAAAACAGTATCGTCTGCGTACAGTCTCACCTCACTATGTTTAATTTCATGAACCAAATTATTAACATAAATATTAAATAATAATGGGCCCAAAATAGAACCCTGGGGAACACCTCTCTCTAGTTTCCCAGGGGTCGACATCATTATGCCACATTGAACACATTGATATCTATTTGTCAAATATGACTTAAGCCATTTTAATATTTGGCCCTTAATCTCTATGGCCCTTAACCTAGTCAAAAGCAAATCATATTGAACTAAATCAAAAGCCTTACTGAGATCCATAAACACCACCCCAGTGTACTTTCCTTGGTTCATAGATGTAGCAACCAGGTCATTAAATTCCAACAGGGCAGTGTTTGTGGATCTCCCCTTTCTAAAACCATGTTGTTCATCTACTATTACAATATTTGTATCTAAATAATTATTTACCTGTTCATAGACTTTACGTTCCAAGATTTTAGATAAAATTGGCAAAAGGGCTATTGGCCTATAATTTGAAGGAATAGTTCGATCCCCAGACTTATAAATGGGAATAATTTTCCCCATCTTCCAAATTTCAGGAACAGTAGAAGTACTCAAACTCCAATTGAACAAATAGGTCACAATAGGGGCTATTACATGTGCTCCCAATTTTAAATATTGGGCCTCAATCCCATCAATACCTCCTGATTTACTTTTATTTAAATTTTTTAGCTCTTTCAGTATATCCCTCTCTTTTAAAATTTCAAACTTAAATATTCCTGTATGGGCTACCAGCGTGTCTGATACAATAGAGAAATCCATTCCATTCCCATTCAAATCTGGCAACTTTAAATCCGGTAATTCCAAAAAATACGTATTAAAAATATTCACTATGACCTTTGTATCAGTAACTAGTTTTCCATCTTGTACCAAAGTAGGACTTATGGAGTCTTTATTTGGGGATTTCAGCTCTGTTATAAGCTTCCAAAACTGCTTGGAGTCAGAGGAATTATTTATTTTATTCTGATAATATTTATTCTTTATGTTTTTAATTATATTTTTACACTTATTCCTCCAAAACCTGAAGGTATTCCAATCTGCTTCTTTCTTTGTTTTTCTCACCTTTTTCCATATCCTATCTCTAATCCTTAAATATTTTTTTAATCTTATCAGTGATCCATGGGGCTTCTTTATTCCTTTTAATTTTTCTTATTAATGGGGCATGGTACTGTACTACATTCAAAAACATGTCATTAAACTCTTGAATAGCCAGTTCTATGTCTGGTATCAAATAAATTCTATCCCAATGGATTTGCCCTAGATTATTTACAAAGGACTGCTCATTAAACCCTTTAAAATCTCTGCTCCAATAAATAGTTGATTGTTGAGTAATGCACTGTTGTAACTCAATAGTACAAGTAATAGGATTATGATCCCCCAAATTTAAAGGTAATACTTCCCAGGTTTTTACTATGTCCTGGGATGCAAAAAATAAATCTAAAAGAGAACCGTAAGTTCCATTTTTTGTATTTCTTGTAGATTTTTGTATTATTTGGTGCAAACCCAGAATTGAAAAACTACTCTCCAATTTCCTCCCTCTAGTCTGAAACCAATCTGCATTAAAGTCCCTTGTTAAAACTACTTGTTTGTCCTTTATTTTTTTCTAAAATTAACTGTGCTAGTACATCAAATGTTTTACTTTTTGTTTTAGGGGGTGCATAAAACACTCCTACCACTAATTTTAATGCAATTAATTCAATAATAATACAGTCAATTCCTTTCTTGTTCATACTTAACAGTACTTTATAGGGGCCAAGAGTATTCTTAATAAACAACATCACCTCCCCCTCCCCTTTTACCTCTATCTGCACGTTCTATAGAAAATCCTGAAAGTTGAATTTCTTCCTGCATTACACCTGTATGTAACCATGTTTCTGATACTGCTAATAAATCATACTCAGCTTTAGTTGCCCATACCCTATACTAGTCCATTTTATGGACTATGCTTCTAACGTTCTCATGAACCATTGAAAGCTGCTTAATTTTTTTATAATTAGGGCCCAGCTTTAACTCAATATCCCCTCTTTGAATTAACAGCATTAAACATAATATATTTGTACTTCCTGTTACTTTTAACCCACAAAAACCATGCTTAACACAAGAACTCTTTTGATAATATCGGGATTCATTTGTAAAGCGATTCCTTCTCCGGACGAATCCATCTTCACAATTAAATCGAACATTTCCCATAAAATACATACCTTATAACTTCATCATATCACCTCTAACTTCTTTATCTTCAAAGGTACTCATGATTATTAATCCCCATACAAACCAACCCACAAACATATATACAAAACAGACCCCATAATTAAGCTTCTTACTGCCAAACAAGTTAAAACAATTTCTCTATCAGGTAACCGCTCCTCACATTGCTCGCGCCACGGCGCTCGCGCCAGTGATCAGCGCTAGGTTTTATAGTGCTGGAGCCCCTAGTTCATTCAATCACTGACCCCCTCATGCAGAATGACAGAGTTTCAGGTGCAGTTCATTCAAACCCAGAGTAAAAGCAGGCACTCAATTAGCAGCAGTAGTAAAAAGTACAGCTTGTGACAGGCATTTAATTCAAGCAAAGCAGTTCTCCCAAAGAATGTCCCAACTGGATATTATACTGGCATTTTATGCAGCTCTCACCTGCTGCCTTCTTGCTGGTCTCACACAGTCACTGGGCACCTTCGGGGGGGGGATCAGAGCAAGGCTTTATAGTGCTGGAGCCCCTAGTTCATTCAATCACTGACCCCCTCATGCAGAATGACAGAGTTTCAGGTGCAGTTCATTCAAATCCAGAGTAAAAGCAGGCACTCCATTAGCAGCAGTAGTAAAAAGTATAGCTTGTAACAGGCATTTAATTCAAGCAAAGCAGTTCTCCCAAAGAATGTCCCAACTGGATATTATACTGGCATTTATAATGGACAAATGCTGATAAGGGGCAGTAAACATTTGTCAAAAGCCGTTTCTTATATCTCACTGTATAATCTTTCTGCTTAAAATGTACACTGCATTCTGCCAATTGCGGTCTACCAACAGGCAACTGTCACCTCCTTCTCTGTCCATTAGCAGTTCCCTGCTGCTCCCTGCCTTGTAAATGCCCCTTTTTGCTAGACTGCAGTCCAAGCGAGCTGCCCATGTGAGTGTGGTCTGATATCTGAGACCACCCCAGAGCAATCAACCAGCAAGAAGCAACTTCCCAGATTATTAAAAACTGCATTTTGGCACAGCACAGCAGAGTGAAAAGAGTGAACAGCCAGATGGTGTGTTTTAGACATAGTGTATTTGTTCTGGAGCAAGCACAGTCCGAATGAGCAGCTAGATTGCATTTTAACCAGAGTGTGTTTACTTTCTCTCTCCCCTTATCTTGAGTGAGCATTGTTTAAATGAGAAGCTAGATGGCGTGTTTAAGCTTGAGAGCATTTACCTTCCCTTTCATTTCTTGAGTGAGCATGGAGCACATGTACAGCCTGAATCAGAATTTCAGGTCAGTGTGAAAAGAAAACAAATGAAATGAAAGAAATCACAGTTCTGATACAATAAGAATAGCACAATTCAGGTCAGTGGGGTGATCACAACAGACAGCAGAGTGTGCAAAACAATGTAAACTCACACAATTAGGATACAATGGAAGCCACTTATAATGGAAAAAAAAGGTATTCACACAGACTAGTTCATTATAAGTGGGTTGCACTGTGCTGAGACAGACTGACTGACTGATAAGGCTGGCTAAAATGATTGAATGGGAATGGTCACAGCTGTCTGGCTAGAGCCAGTTGCAATAAATTAAATTACTGCAGTGAAACTGAAGAGAAAAGTTTGTAAGTGGGATGAATTGTACCGAAGGTAGAACAGACTGAGAAAACACAAGCAAAATACAGCAGAATGTCACAGGTTGGACATAGGGTGGGAGAGGGGAGACTCAGTACCACGGCTGAGGAGCGAGACCGTGGAGTTATCATCAGTGACTTGCTAAAGCAACTGAGTCAGTGCAACAAGGCTTATAGCAAGGCAAATAGGGTGCTTGGATGCATCGGAAGGGGTACTAATAGCAGAAAAAGGGAGGTAATACTTCCCCTGTATAGATCTTTAGTGAGACCACAACTGGACCAGTGTGCCTAGTTTTGGAGTTCTCACCTCAGGAAGGATAGGGGTAGGCTCAAAAGGGTGTAATGCAGCATAACAAAAATAATTCACAGCCAGCAGGGCATGTCCTAATGAGGACTGCCTCATACTTGTACTCACTGGAGACCAGAAGGGGGGGGGGACACGACAGAGACCTCCAAATTCCTAAAAGTAATTAACAGGGTGAACTGTGGGGAATTATTTAACTTGAATACCAGCTCGCAGGCATATGGTCATGAGTGGAAGTTGACAGGAAGGAGGTACAGGAGGGACGTGAGGAAGTACTATTTTACAGAAAGGGTGGTGGAGCTATGGAATAGGCTGCCAGCCATGGTGGTGGGTGCAAAAACCATTACTGCTTTTAAGCATGGCTGGGACATAGCGAAGGGTATAGTGGTTACCCGGGGCATCAGAATCAGAGAAGAGAATGGAAGGGGGGGCTAGGACCCCGGAGGAACAGTAGGTCCCAGGGCAAAATAGGGAACTTGGGTAGACAGGATGGACCTTTGGTCTTTCTCTGCTGTCATTGTCTATGTTTCTATAGAAATGAGTCAGCACACCAAAACAAAACTGAAAGTAAAAAAAAAAATGGGAGTTAAATGAGGACATGGGTGCAGCATGAGTGGCCACCTAGGAGAAAAGCAGGAAGCAGAATGTTACAGCCAGGGAAGGCAGAAAGACAAAATACTGACCTAGAGCACTGCTGAAGACACATATCAAACAGAAGCCGAAGGCACAAACCAAAAGAAAGCAGTATAGCACAGTGGGTTAAGGCTCTGGGCTGGAGACCTGGGTTGTAATCCCACAGCCGCCAAGGTGCTACTGTGTGATCCTGAGCAAGTCACTTAACTTCCTTGTGCTCCAAGGTCGCATCTGGAAACAAGCTTCGGTTTAGTGTGCTACACCTGGTTAACTCATTATACCCTGGGTGGGCATTTTGTATCAGGAGAATCAATGGATGGTTCAGACTTCATACGGAGCTATTGGGTACAATGTCACAATGTCCCCTTTCCCTTTAAAAGCAATGAGGAGCCAGCCTGGTGGCACTGATGGCTGAGGCGCTGGGTGCCACATCTGTGACCCGGGTTTGGGAACAAGCCAGGGTCATCGGTGGTTGGCAGGGGGGAAGGGAGAGGATGTGACAAGCTTCCTGCAGGCAGTGCTCTGCCTCAGGAGGAGAAATCCAGCACTCTCGGAGCTTGGCCACCCTCTGGTGGAGGCCGGAGGGACAGTGACACAAAAGAGCTTTGACATAGGTCGATGGGGAGGGTTGAGGGGACCCGGTCCGGAGCCGTGGTGTGCATGTGTGCCTCCATGCACATGCATCGCCACTTTTCGGGGTCCCAGGGTAGCTTTAGGGAGAAAACAGAGGAAACTGTGGGGGCTGACATATATGATGCCCCTGGACTGACTCTGGGGATCTGCCGGGGCCGCATGGCACTAGAAACCCCGGAAAGACCCTGAGTTCGGTAGGCTTGGTGGATCTGAGATCGACCCACCACAAGGAGGATAAAAATAATCTACAAAAAAAAAAAGGCACTGAGGAAAAGCAGCAGCAGCAAACCCTAGCAAAATCTCCAGCTGTAGCAAAAAAAAAAGGTGGTTTTCTAGGCATTTGCACAAGTTTATTAACCATGGACAATCTTGTCCATAAATCAGGGAGAAACCATGGATGGCATTATCATTATCATGGACAAAGATCAGTGACAGAGCAGGGATGATCATGGATGTCCATGGATAAACTTGTTTATCCGTGCAAACACAGACAACTGGAGAACAACGGTCCACTGTGTCTTACATTGCTTCACTCTGCCCATCCACTGTGGGCCTCAAGAGAGTAGTGGTATGTTAAGATCCCCTTCCCTCTCCACAAGAGAAAAGTGTCTTTGTGAATGCATGATCCTCTTACATAGGCCCCCAACAGCAGAACAGGCGTGATGTTAACCTGGGCCACCTGCATAGCAAGTGGCTACCCGGCTGCTGTGCCAACCAGAAAGACAAAAGGCATTTTTAATTTTATTGACCTGTACGGGGTATCCCGTGAGGAGCCACAGTTGCGGCTACAAGTGTCAGTTACATACCTTTCTATCTTCTGTCAATTTCTGGGTGTTCTTGTTCTTCTTCAGCAGGAAACTCACTACCTCCTGGTGGTTATCTGCTGCTGCATACTGTATCGCTGTCCTGCCCTCTTTGCACTCGAGCTTTGGGGAGGCACCACTCCCTACCAGGAACCGCACTGTATCGAGGTAACCAGACTTTGCCGCAAAGTGAAGAGGGGTCCAGCCATTCTGTGTGTGAAGAAAAATCAGCATTTGTGATCAGGAATCATTTTGAATACTAGCATAGACTGGCTTTTTTTTTTTTTTTTTTTTAACCAGGTGAGACACACTAAGCTGAAAGCTTGTTTGCAGGTGCAACCTGGGAGCATGAGGAAGTTAAGTGACTTGCGCAGGGTCAAACAGTATGTAAGTGGGGGCTGTGGGATTCAAACCCAGATCTCCAGATTTGCAGCTCAGAGCCTTAAACCACTGCACCATACTGCCCCCTATTTAGGCTTCTATTCATGATCATTATCTGCAGCATTAACACCACTTTACTTTGCTTTCACTAAAGCAATTTTTGCAGTCTCCCATGGTATTTAATGGCACACTGCTGAATCGGGTTAGAAAAGGCAAAGTAAACAGGCATTAACAATGAAGGTAACATTCATGCATTCAGGCTCCTGTGTAAAATCAGAGTTGTAAATCTTACTAAGTACATTTATGTTCCAGGCAGTTACCACAAAAGTAAGGTCATGTGACCTCATTAAAGTACACTATATCCCATTCATAATCTGTTCCTAAACATAGAAATACAGACACACAAAATTTGTCAGCAGATAGGGACCACTTGCCCTACCCAGTTTGCCCATTTTTTCCCTGCCTATACTGTCACTAAAGACCCATCTGATCTCCAGCTACTTCCTCCCTCCTCTGCTTTCCTACTAAGATTCCTTGGTGCCTATCCCATGCATGCGTGAAGCCCTCTACTGTTTCTGCTCCCACCACCTCCAGTGGAAAACTGTTCCAGGTATCCACCACTCTTTCAGTGAAGAAATATTTCCCCAGATCCCTCCTAACCCCCCCCCCCACAAGCTTCACTGCACGCCGTCTTGTCCTGGTGCAACTTCTCTACTGAAAAATACTCTTCTCCTGCACCTTGTTCACCCCTGTGTCTTACTGATTTGTCTCCATCATGTCCCCCTCCCTCCTAGCTCTCTTCCAGTGTGTACATACTGAGATCCCTCAGTGTCTCCTCATAGGGTTTATGATGCAACCCCGGCACCATTTTAGTTTACCTCCTCTAGACAGCCTCTGCCCTCTCTATGATCTCCCCAAGATGTGGTCTCCAGAACTGGACACAGTACTCCAAGTGATGTCTCACCAATGATTGATATAATGGTAACACCATCTTTCTCCTTCTGCTGGTGATTCCCGCCTTATGCAGCCCAGCATCCTGCTGGTCCTGCCTACTGCCTTGTCACACTTCCCCGCCACCCTGAGATCATCAGCTGTGAAAACACTAAGGTCTCCTTCTTGGTTTCTGACTGTCAATACCTCTCCCCCTATTTTATACACCTCACCAGGGTTTCTGTGCCCTAGGTGCATGATACTGCACTTTTTTTTGCATTGAAACCCAGCTATCATACCCTTGACCACTCCTTGAGTTTTCTCAGGTCCTTACTCATTCTTTACACCCCCTCCATAGTATCAACCCCATTGTAGATATTGATGTAATCTGCAAAGGGGCATACCTTCCCTGCCAGCTTTTCTGTAATGTTACTTATAAAGACATTGAAGAGGGCTGGCCCAGCACTGAGCCCTGAGGTACCCTGCTGGTCACTCTCCCCTCATTAAAGTGAGTGCCATTTACCACCACCCTCTGTTGCCTACCCATCAACCAGTTCCGTACCCAGTTTATCAGCTTGGGTCCAACCACCAAACTGTCAAGTTTTCTTATAAGCCTCTTCTGTGGTACGGTGTCAAAGTTCTTGCTGAAGTCTAAGTAGGCCACATCCACCACCCCTACCCTGATCTATTTTCCTGGTCACCCAGTTGAAGAAATCGATCAGGTCCATCTGACATGACCTCACCCCCCCTCCCCCCATGAATCCATGCTGCTTCTGGTCTTGCAACCAGCTGGATTCAAGACACTCCACTAGCCTTTCTTTCAGCAGTGTTTCCACTAACTTTCCATCACTGATGTTAGACTGAACAGCTATAGTTGCCAGCCTTCTTCTGGCTGCCACTTTTATGAAACAGGACTACAGCTGCACTCCTCCAGTCCTTTGGAACTACTCCTGTTTCCAGTGAGCTATTAAATAGAGCTGTCAGAGGTGCAGCCAGTACCTCCCTGAGCTCTCTCTGCATGTTTGGGATGTTCCTCTTCTGGCCCCAAAGTCTTATCCACTTTCAGATTTGCAAGTCGTCTTAGAACTATTTCCTATGTCAACAGACTTGTGTCTACCTCCCTGCCTCCGTGTTCCAGCTGCTTCTATGTGGTCCATCCCCTTCCCCCTCCCCCTCTCCCCCCCTCTCCACTTTGAAGACTGAGCAGAAGTACATGTTCAGGATATCTGCTTTTTCCTGAGCATCTTCTGCACAATCTCCCCCTGCCCTTCTTAACCTCACAGTCCCTCTCCTTGTCTTCCCCTTTTTGTTTATGTACCTGAAAAGGTCTTGCCTCCTTTAGCTACCCTTTGACTTTCCTTTCCTTTCCTCTGTTTGTGGCTTTGCATCCCTCACTGCCTTCCCTGCTTCTCTCAGCTTCTCCTGGTACACCCCCCTGTCCTCTTTCCTCTGTGACTCCTTATACCTCCTGAATGCCACCCTTTAAGCCTTTACCTTCACAGCTACTTCCTTGAGAACCATAGTGGTCTCTTTTCTCCTGTTTTTGCCCACTTTTTTCATGCAGAGGTTTGTTGCCTTCACTATAGCATCCCTTAATTTGGCCCACTGTTCCTCCACCCCACCCAGGCAATTCCCCCTGTTATGTTGTCTCTCAGACATTCACTCATTTGTTTGTTTTATAAATCTGCCCTCCTAATGTCCAGGACCCTCATCCTTGTGTGGTTTGTCTCTGCTGCCGTCCTTATGTTAAACCACACTTACAGTGATTGCTGGTTCCCAGGTGCCATCCCACCTCGACAAGTGCAATACTCTCCCTGTTTGTGAGCACCAGGTCTGGTATTGCCCCATCTCAACTACTTGCCTGAGAAACACCCCCTGCAGGGAGTCTAGGATGGTTCTGCTTCTACTGAGGCTGCAATTGGGTTACTCAAATCTACATCCAACAGGCTGACATCCTCCAGCAGCAGCAGCAGCTTCCCATTTTTTGCCATCATGCAGATGGCGTCCCCCAGTGCCTTATCCAGTTTGTCCCCTTGTGTTGGAGGCATATATATCACCCCAGTGTGAATAGTGGCTAATGTCTCCAGGGTGATCCACAGCACCTCCAACCCATCCTTTGCCCCAGGTTCCCTTTCATTTCCATCGCTCTCATGCCTGCCTTCATATAAAGTACCTTTCCTCCCCTCCCTATCCTTCCTGTCTCCACCCCGATGGCCTCCAGGTCTGGAAATGTTATTTCCAAAACTCCTTGCATTGCCTCACTTGAATCTCTACACCTTGCTCCCACTCTGCCTGCAACCCCCTTACCCCCTTCCTGCCTTTGTTGCTACTTTAAACTTCCCTCTCTCCCACTTCCCCCACACTAACCTTTTCTGTGCTTCGTGGGGCACCTTGTTGTACTGCGTACTGCTTACACAGCTACAGCAGATAATTAGCAAAGAGAGTCATGTTGGGTTGCACCTGGAAATGAGCCTTGGCTTAGTGTGCCTCTCCTGGTCATAAACTTACAAATAAATGAATACATTTTTGTCTGCAAAAACTTCTCAAATTAGTTCTGGCTTGTGAGTCACCATAATCTACTTTGGTTATATCCTAAGAACCAGCAATCCAATTTTCAGAATGGGAACTGATGTTTGAATACACTGCTCTGAAACCATACGCTCACTAACAAAAGTTATCACAGTTATTGCTTTTGAGGAAATAAACATAAAAATATAGAAACAAAGAAGCTGTTGGCAGAAAATGATCTTCTGGTCCACACAGTTTGCCCTAAGGTCCCTTCCTACTGTGCTACCTTAGACCCTAATTGACCACCGGTCTTAACTCCCCCCAGCCCTGTTGTCAAGGTCCCCTTGTGTCTATCCCATGCATGTCTGAAACCTGTTACTGTTTCAGTACTCACCACCTCTGCTGGGAGGCTGAAACTGAGCTCCAAGATAGTCTCTGGGTGGGTGCTCATAAAAGCACTCCTTTTTCAGCCACTTGTTTATATTTGGCAGATCCTGGTGGCTGCTGCACTGCTGGACAGAATGATGTTAGGCCACTCCTGAATCCAGCTCACTTCTATAGGACTCAGGGACTACCCAATGCAATCCTGTCCAGCAAAGCAGTGTTCTTGGAACTGCAAGATGTAAATGGACTGTTGAAAGTGGGGCACTTGTGCGGACATCCACAGTCCAGTTAGGGTTCCATTTTGCAAAAACCATTAACTATGTACCTTGTTCTTGTTAGCAACTGCACTAGTTTTCAGTGTAGTCCGGTTTTCAGCATTTCATTGCAGAATTGGCAAGTTTAATTCACTTAGTTGTACTTTGTTGTGGCTGACATCAATAGATGACCATGAGGCTGACCGCAGTTTCAAAAGCAAAATGTTTATTTTAGAACGTGTCGCTACAAAAACCACACCGCCCCAGTGCTTCGACCAGAGGTCTTCCTGAGGGGGTACCCTGAAACTGCAATCCAGACTCATGGTCATCTGTTGATGTCAACTACAGAAAAGTACAACTAAGTGAATTTAAACTTGCCAGTTTGCCAGTGAGTGCTTTGAATTCTTTGGACTACATTTATTGTTAGGGGCTAGCAACTCCCTCTCAGCACCGGGTCCCACACCGCACTGCACACCTGTCTGCGGTTACCTTGTTTGCACAGGTTCACTGCACTATACTTCAGCATTTTTCCTGTAAATAAGCTGCAGACATTGGTTATTCCAAAATATTACAGGACCAATCCACAGTGCCCTACCCAGGTGCATTGGGTCTCCAAATGCCACGCTGTGCCCCCTTGATCTGCACTGCCCAGAACATGCAGAACCCCCCCACACTCCCTCGAGGAAGCTCTCCCCAACCCAATCCCACTCCACTATGTGAGTTACACAGGCAGTCAGATTAGGAGGCAGGTAGGGGAGGGTCCATAATCTATGGAAGCCTTAAAGCCATGGAAGCTGGGGTTGGGACACTAGTAGGATGCAGAGGTTATGTAAGGGTGGATCCTGCCCTGATGCAACACCTCCATTCTTTTTGCTAGTGGCCTGCACAGCATTTAGAGCTCTGATAAGAACCTCACATAGCTGTCCTCAGCCTTCTGCAACAGCGTGAAGGGCTGGGAGGGAAAGCTTGCATGCCTGTTATTTTCAAAATATTTCCTGCCTCATAAAGGGGGATATGGCAGTTGTAGCCAGACTTCCATATCCCATATTCCCCCACTTGGGGGGAACGGGAAACCACTTGCCCAGGGACTCTGATTCTGCTACAATGCCTAGTGCCCTTGCAAACTCTACCACTGGGCCCCCTCTCCCACCAAATGGAGCTCCTCACCTCGGTAGGGTTATATGAGTGTTTCCAGCACTGGGAGCAAACCAGCACCAGCTGTCTACTTGCGTATCATACATATGCTTCTCAGATCCATCCCTAAAACCAGTAATAAAGTATTCTGATAAAGACAGGGACTTAGGGACTATAGCCTTTATAGTTTGGGCAGAAATCCATTTTTCTTTTAATTATTATACAAACTATAAGTATTTACCAATGCATTTTAAATTAATTCAGTAGTCACTTTAGTAAGTGCTTAAGTACTCGCAGAAGAAAGAATACATGTTCTTAGAGGTTTAGAAATGTATTGTATTGTATACAGTTATGGATACTTTATTCCCACCACTTTGGTGTATACTGAAAACCCATTGACGGTCACTCCAGTATTTGCAGCTATGTTAACTTCAGTACTATTATGCTGTATAACTGTATATTGAGATGTATCTCACCACTTGGTGTTTATTCAGTTCCTCATAACAGTCTCTTTTATGTGATATAATTCAAACTGCATTTATCAGTGTTTTTTGAGACTAAAAAAACATTATTTTTTGCTCTCTCTCTCTCTTTCTTTTTCTAGGGCACCCTCTCCCTACCTCTCCCCGAAGTGGAGCTGTGAAGCTGATTGCAGAGGATGGCAGATCGCTACTCATCCTTCTATCTTTGTAACCCTTTAAAACCTTTAAAAACCTTCAAAAAATATCTAAAATACTTAAAATCTTTGGAGTCTTGCAAACTTCTTATAGCAACCCTTTATGAGAAATCTATTAAAAATTTAAAAAATATATTTTTCTTTAAACCTATGAACTTGGTAATCGGTTCTATTCTTTCTCCTATGAGAACTTAAGCACTTACTAAATTGACCATTGATTTAATTTAAAATGCATTGGTAAATATTTAGATTCTTTCAATACATTGAATTAATAATTACAGCTTTGTTGATAAATATGGTCAAATTCGTTATACAGTGTTACTTAATAATTAAGATAAGAATATTTTTACGAACATCTCTTCTAGATAAAAGTAAATGTTCTTTTTGTATAAAAGAGTCGCAGATAGAAAAATCTGGAAAAAACCTTCAGTTTGTGCAATAATTAAAAAAACGGATTGATTATTCATGAGTTATGTTACTTATTTGATGACTTCACTGTATAAAAGTGCACACATGGTTTTCTTTCACCATGACCCCTGACGAAGTGTTCCTACCCGAAGCGCCGGGGCCAGGTGGAGTGTAGAGTGCTTGTATTCACTCTTTAAATTCAGCATTAAAGCTGTTACTTACTGCATTTGAGTGTGGACATTATTGTTTTCCTGGAGCGCAAGCTGTCTAGATTCGTGTTATGTTGTCGGGGCTGGCTGCCTGTTGCTTGCACCCACTGCAAAGGAGGATTCACGGTCTGTCTTGTGGATTGTGTTTATAGTTCTGGCCAAGGTGACCAGATTATTATGCACAAAAGCATCCCCCAAAGGTGTCAGTTTCCAGTGCACCTACATGTGAGACACTCTTTCCAAAATATAAGTGTCTCATGCACAGTGGAAAGGAGCCCCCTGATTGGAATGGGGCAATCCTTTGATTAATTTCTTATATAAAAGAAAGGAAAAAAAAGAAAAGAAAAGAAAAGAAAAGATCACTGGTCCATCAAGTTATTGTTCTATTTCTAATGCATGAATCACTGCTTTATGGTTGCCTACATTATCTCTCGAGAACCATTTAACCAACTGTGATGAAACTTATTTATTTATTAGTTTTTGGAATTTAACACCTTTGAGCCAGAGGCTCTTTTACAAAGGTTCCACATCAGAGTACAAGAGAGGTGATACAAAATAAGAACTTGGAATACAGTTACAGTATGCGGTAAACATTCAAATTGAGTAGGTTCCATGTACACAATTAGATTCAATAGAGTTAGTGAGCGTAATTAAAAATAGGGATCAGTTCATTACAATAGTTACATAATCATAGTGCAGCCAGAGTGGCTTTGTCAAGAGGAGGAGGAGGAGGAAAGAGAGATTAGGTAGCACAGGCTAAGGCAGGGGGTTGAGGTGTGGGTTGGACCTGTGGGGAGGATGAGGGGGGAAAAACTGGTAGTGGCAGGAGGAGTTAGGGGAGATGGGAGGGAGGGAGGAGAGCGTAAGGGAAGGGGGTAGTGGTAGGAAAGTGAGAAGAGATTAGGGAAGGGGAGAGGGAGGGAGGGAGAGGTGGGTGGGGAGGGAGTGGTGGGGAGAGGAGGGAGCGGGGATAGAAGAGAGGTAGGAAGCACAGGGGATAAGTCAACAGGAAGTTAAGAGAAGCAGTTGCAGGTGGCCCTGGCCACAAGTGTTTGTCGAAGGATGTGTTTGAAAGAGCAGAGTGTTTAAGTTGGTGATTTCATGGCCCAGGGAGTTGAACAGCTTAGATGCTCTACCTGCGAAAGACCACTGGCCTTGAGAAGTATGAAAGCGGGGGACAGATAGTGCTTGGTTGTCAGCGCTTCTGGTATTTCTGGTGCAGTTGGCTGGGTTAAGTAGTGATAGGACCCCATGGGGCATGAGGCCCAGCAAAGCTTTTTTTACTACAAGGCAGGTTTGATAGGCGATTGTTCCCTGCAGCTGTAGCCAGTTTGACTGCTCATAGAGGTTGCAGGTGTGAGTGCGGTGAGCAGCACCGATAAGGAGCCTACATGTCTTATTCAGCGCTACTGCAATTTGCTGAAGTGCAGTGGCGGTGGTTGCTCCATAGACAACAAGCCCATAGTCAATGATGGAGAAAATAGAGCTATGTATTGCAAGTTTAAGTGCATCAGGGGTCAGGCAGTGCCTATGTTTATAGAGAAGGCCAATGCAAATATTTACAGATTTTGCAACAGTATCAATATGGCTGGAGAATGACAGTGTAGTGTCTAAGGTCACACCGAGGTATTTGAAGGTCTGAGTTTGGTCAAGAGTCTCTCCTGAGCAATTTTTGACAGCTAACTGTAGGTGTTTATGTTTGCTGTGTGCCATGGAATAGCATAGTCTTTGTTTTTTTGTAATTTAGCACTAATTTCTATGAGATGAACCAGGCTTCAACCCATGTGAAACTTTCCTGCAGTTGGTTCTGCAATTGGAAGGGGTCAGAGCTCCTAGTGAAAATCACCGCATCATTGGCATACAGCATAATGCGTTCATCACAGGCAGCAGGGAGTTTATTCGGGGAAATGCTGAAAAGAAGGGGCTCCAGTATTGACCCTTGGGGAACACCAGCATGGACAGGTAGTTTGGAGGAGAGTATGTCACCTATCTTAACCTGTTGAGACCGATCGGAGAGATAGCTATGGAACCATTTTAGGGTTCCATGTGACAGTCCTAGATTACCAAGTTGTTCAATCAGCAATGGATGGTTTATCTTATCAAAGGCCTCTGAAAGGTCGATATAGGTGGCCCCAGCAAGTTGCCCTTGAGCAAGTGTCTGGTGAATAAGATCAGTAAATTCAAGGAGCGCAGAGGTGGTGCTATGGCCTTTACGAAAGCCGTGTTGCTCTGGGTATTGCAGGTCATATTTCTCCAGGTACTCCACCAGTTGATCGGCAACAATTTTTTCGAGCGCTTTGGATAAAGGGAGCAGGATGGAAATGGACCTGTAGTTACTGTGAAATGCCCTATCTCCTGACTTGTATATTGGGGTCCCCAGAGTGGATTTCCACACGATCGGAAACTGGGATAGCGCAAGTGACTGGTTTATGATCCTGGTTAGGAGGGACAGGACAGCATCTAGGGTGAGGGTGATGAGCTTCATGTCAAGAGTGTCCCCACTTAATCTGTTTTTTTCAAGCACCTTGAGAAGGTATTTCCTGGTGTCCCTTTCTGTAATTGCCTTGAAGTAGAAAAGCGAATGATTTAGCTCCTTAGCAGACTTCTTTCTTTCTTTCTTTCTTTCTTTCTTTCTTTCTTTCTTTCTTTCTTTCTTTCTTTCTTTCTTTCTTTCTTTCTTCCTTCCTTCTTTCCTTCTAGAAAGATATACTGAGCTGGTTACAGCTCATTTCCATATACATCCTGGGGGAAGGGGAAGTGGAGTACAGTATAACTCGACAACAATGTGCAATAAATAAACTACAAAAATATTAAGTTACTGTTGTTGTTAAGAGACAAACGTTACATATAATAAACATACAGTAACTATGACCAATGGGCAGGTGAATTAAATAACAGATTCAACACAGACTGTGTGTGAAAGGAAAACCCATGTTAAGCTGGTGTCAAGAAGGATGATTGTTAAGCCGGCCCAGTGGCACTGAGGGTTGAGGCGCTGGTCACCACACCTCACGCCATGCTGGCAACCCAAGTTCGGGAGCGAGCTCGGGTGCCGGGGGTCGGCCGGGGTGGGTAGAGGATTGAGCACCCACTGGGCTGCTCTTGTCCCGGGGGGAAGGGCGAGGGACAACCAGTGGCTCCAGGTGGAGATCAGGAGCGCTGCAGTGCATTGGGTTACACACAGTACCACGTGGCTGATGCAGGCAGGGTTGCCATGCACCACCGTAAAAGGGGTGCCCACTCGGGGGGGGGGAGTTCCACAAGAACAAGGACAATACCGGTGCTGTGGAGCAGGTGACAGCACCTGTCCCCCATGCTCTACGCTGGGTTCACCCTCAACTGGCCTTTCAGTTCCCTGCGGGCCCTCATCCACAGCCAGAGACTGCCTTAGAAGAGCACCCAACGAGGAGGGGCCACCCACCCCGGATGGGTTAAACTGGGGGTGCTGGCTGCAGGGAGGCGGGAGAGAGGAGACACAGTTTGAGGACCCTCAGGTGGGCAGAACACGGGCAGGATGCCCGAGAGAGGGTCCACTGGGCCGTGACAGGAGTGAAATAAAAAGTAAAACAAATAAAATAAAAAGAAGGATGATTGTTGGGAGGTTTGGAAACCAAGTCATAATGCAGCCAAGATCTGTTACAGGAGTGAGTAGAGAAGTCAGGAAGGAACCATAATGAAGACATTCCATACAGGGAAGGGTTCATGAGCAGTGCCTTGATAGTGTGTAAATACATCCACAGTTCCTTTAAATAATGTATTGAGGCTTACCTGAAGGTAGCCACTGGCCAGAGATATACTGTACCTTACTAAACATGCCTTTTACTGATTCAACATAATAGTCATTTTTCAAACTCCTAAGACAGTAAATGATATCATAACCATGAATATCAGTTGCTGTCTGGAGATTCCATGCAGTGACTACTGCTTTGAATCACTATAGAGCAGGCCTAGTAATCGAAGTATCTGGACTCTGCTACCTACAGGTAAGCCCAATATCTTGACTACTAAGAGTTATTCATGTACTCTCACACTATCAGGAATTCAGTTCATGAACTGTCCTCCTTAATTCTGTAAAACCTTTTGAAGATACTAAATTTTGCACTTGCTGATCAAATTATTATGTATGAGTTCTGACTTTCAGTTCATTGAGATGCTGTTGTCCACATGTTTAGAACTGCATATCCACAAGTGATCAAGCTCACGAATGACTAGAAGGTTCTCAAACCTGGTAACTATTCCAGTGCTGCTCATATCTCATACACATCCTTACAAACATCTCTTCCCATCACTTACCCAATTCACATGGAGATATGTGTTATAGAAACACAGAAACATAGCAGTTGACAACAGATAAGGACAGTTTGGCCCATCCAGTCTAACCATTTCCCTATCTGTTTTCAAAACCAAGGACCCTAAATAATCCTCAATTTATCCTTTCCTTCCTGTTGCTATGGTACCTTTATGTCTATCTCATGTGTTTTTGAATTCTGTAACTGATTTTGCTCCCACGACCTCCACTGGGAGGCAGTTCCAAGCGTCAATGACTCTTTCTGTGAAAAAAATACTTCCTCACTTTGCCCCTAAGCCTACCCCCCTCCAGTTTCATGTCATGGCCCCTTGTTCTTGTGCATCTTCTTTTGAAAGATGCTGCCCTCACTTATCTTGTTTATACTCTCGAGGTACCGGAATGTTTCAATCATATCTCCCCTCTCTCTTCTCACCTCCAAGGAGTACATATTTAGTTCCCTCAGCCTCTCCTCACAGAGCTTCTCATGCAGCCCCTGTATCATCTTTGTAGCCCTCCTCTGGACTGTCTCCATCCTGTCTATGTCCTTCCAGAGATGTGGTCTCCAGAACTGGACACAGTACTCCAGCTATAGTCTCACCAGTGATCTGTACAGTGACATAACCACCTCCTTTTTTCTGCTGGTGATACATCTCCCTATGCACCCCAGCATCCCGCTGGCCTTCCCCACAGCCTTTTCACAATGCTTGGTCACCTTTAGGTCATCCAAAATGATTACCCCCAAGTCTCATTCCTGCTTTGTGGCTCCCAGTACCACCCCCCCCATTCCTGTACTCCTCCCCTGGACTTTTGTGCCCCAAGTGCATGATTTTACACTTCTTTGTGACACATGACATGCTCAAAGTGTACAAAGATGTGCAAAATGTTATCTGTAAGGGGAGGCTTAATGACTTAGCAATTTGAGGAGTATGGGATATCCACTTTGGAGATCAGGGTGTTTTTTTTTCTTAAATTACCAAGACCCAAATCAAACTCCCTCTGTTAGTGTTAAAATCTATTCACCACACAGGTGCATGCTTGAGCACTCTTGTGTGTGTCAGTGCATACGAAAAAGATCTCCATGAGGATCCCCGGAACAGAAGTGAACAAGCCAGAGTTCAGACATTCTGCAGTGCTACCCCCAAATCATATGAAATAAGGGCAGAAGGAGAAGGAACTCAGTTAAATGTAACACTGGTTTCTGAAAGATTAGTCAGACTTGTTCTCATCCCAGGCATTTCATAATGAAGGCATACATATATATGTGCACTATAGCACCCAATGAGGTATGGTTTAACATTAAGATGTGAACAGAGGCAAGCCACATGAAGATGAAGGCCCTGGACTTTAGGAGGGTGGATTTTAAAGAAAATAGGAGACTGCCTAAGAAACTGCCTCATGTGGGGGGGGGGGATGCCAGGGAGGGGTAGAGGTACAGTGGGGAAAAATAAGGGAGAGCATAATTAAGGCAGGCAATCACTCTCTTCATGAAGGAAGTAAGTAAAAGTAGAAGGAAAAAGAGACTGTTATGGTCCAATGGGCATACACAGCTTAGTGAGGAGTTATACTTGTGCAACTTTGTGGACAGTCTGAAGGCATGTGAATGAATGTGTTGTTGACTGTCCTATGTGGATACTTTGGCCATTTGCACTCTCTGTTCCATGGGGAACTATCATCCTGTCAGAGTACCTTGAAGGCAAAGGAACTTTCTTGAGGAGGGTTCCACCCCTAGAGGTGCCATGGGAACATAACATAGGATAAAGGTACCTTAAGAAGGAGCTCCACGGAGGTAGGTGCACCGCTGGGGGTGGGCAAAGAAACAATGCTTCTGAGTGAGGCTGGAGGAATCTGGCTTATACAGCTTAAGAAGGGGGCATGCCTGGTTGCTTCTGCTCACTGAACTGCAGGCATAGCCTTTGAATTCAATGGGCGTACACAGTGTAGTGAGGAGTCATGCTTGTGCTACTTTGTTGCTAGTCTGAAGGTATTTGAATGAATGTGTTGATAACTGTCATATGTGGATATTTTGGCCTTTTGCATGCTCCGTCCCACGGAGTACTTCCACCCTGTTGGGGTATCGAGAAGGCAAAGGAACTCTCTTGAGGAGGGTTCCACCCCTAGTGTTGCTGAAGGAACATAATTCTTTAGGTTAAAGGTATCGTAGGAAGGAGCCCAAAAGTACTGCACAGCAGCTGGTGAACCCTGAGCCTGAGTGAGGACAGATGGATAGCAACTAGTAATGAATAATAACAGGCAGAGACCTAACTGAGCAATGACTGGCAGTAATTGGTAAGTGATAGCAGGCAGAGGCATGACTTCTGTAAGGAGAGAGGGAATGGCAGAATGGATAGAGGGCCGCCATCCAACCCAACTCACAGCGGAAACCTATTAGGGTAAATACTACACTAATATAAATGTACTACATTATGTATCCTCCTGCAGAGACTCCCTAACTTTTATGACCTTCGACGTGAAGGAGAGGAAAAACTCCCTATGAAGAGGAAACCTCTAAGGGTCTAAAGCTTCGGTCACCTTCCCCCCAGGCTTGGGATAAAATTAGTGACAGATCGGCTACTGCAATTTAGAGATCCAGTTCAAGGGGCATACTGTATTTCAGCAGAAGGGCTCTCACTCAATCCCTCTAATGGGAATGCCGTGAGGGTGCCGCAAGCCAATCTATGCAGCTATAGGTGGTTCCCTGCGGAGGAAGCCCATCCCCAAGGTGGGAGGAGGAGGAGGAGCAGAGCAACAACTACTAAAAGGCACTCACCTGGCCTCCACCAAGGGAGGCCTAGAGAGGAAGCTGAACCCTTGAAGGGTAAGGCATAGGAGCTGGGCCCTCGAGGGGCTGAAACTTACATAATTGCATGATCCTCACCCTCATGGGGTAGAGGAAGTGAAGTAGGTGGAGACTAGGTGAATCTTAGGTGGCCATGGGGGGAATAGATTTTGAAAGTGCTGCTGACATTATCTGCACAGCTAAAGGAGTTCTCATGGACTTAAGAGGCTTCAGCCTCCAGCAACTGAAGTCTTAAATGCTACATCAAGAGGTGCCGCCAAGTTGACGTGCATGGCTGAAGCTTCCCCCGGCGCATAGGATATTCTCGCCTGAAGGGTAGAAAAAGAAGGACCCCATCCAAGTCAAAAGACCCACCCTCAAGATATGGACTTCAAGGGAGTAGAGTGAGACCATCAGCATAAAGGGCAGGGAGCCCTGGAAGCCATGCTATGGTCGTGGCTAGCATGCGTCTGAATGCAGGAGTAGTGGGAGGCCAATGGCAAAGCCTGATGACCAAGAGCACAAGGTAGAAATAAAACATAGGCAAAGCTGAACGAATAAGAGAAATAAGAGTTCCTGGCACATCAAGGATATCAGATGCAGTGAGCCAGGGTAGCCAACCCTAACAACAAAAATAGGAAAGGAAGCTCACTGAGCACACCAAGTCACACAGTAAATTAGGAGGTGCAAAATGTATATTTTATTAAGTGCCCTACAAATACATAAAAAAAACTTACACCTCCATGAAGACAAGCAGGAGGCCCGGACAGCCAACAAAACCCACCCCAACATTTCACCTCAAAGTCTGAGACTTCGACAGGTGGCTGAATGACTGACTGAGACATCAGATTACAACTAGGACAATGTATGAGACTGAATGATACGTGACTGGACTGAATAGTGAATGCATGCCAACCAGTTCCATAAGGGAATTCAGTGTCAGTTGCCAGTGCACTGCAGGTCAGATAGGCTGAGATAGTAGAGAACAACAAACTAAACTGCTGGGGAAAAACAGGAGCACATGAGAACTGGCTGCCGTCTGGACTGCATTTTACCATCTCCGTAACCTAGCCCAAATTAGATCCCCATATTACCCCTGGTGATCTGGCCACACTAGTACATGCGCTTGTCACCTTGAGGCTTGACTACTGTAACGCACTCTACCTCGGGGTCAGAGGAGGTGCGATACGATGCCTGCAGCTGCTGCAGAATGTTGCAACCCAGCTACTGACGGGCCTTCCTAGGTCTAGTCATATTACGCCAGTGCTGTGTGTACTGCACTGGCTGCCAGTGTACTGGTACATCTCCTTTAAAATAGGTCTTTTGACCTATAAGGCACTGCACAGGCTGGGTCCAGGTACCTGAAGGAGCTTCTACATCTCTACACTTCGAGTCACTCTCTATGATCAGTGGGAGAGGCCCTCCTGGAGGTCCCCAGAGCAAGGTTAAAATCTTCCAGGGACCGGGCTTTCAAAGTGGCTGCCCCAGCCCTGTGGAATTCTTTGCCGGGGTACCTCCAGGAAGCCCCTTCCCTTGAGATATTTAAAAGGAACCTAAAAATGTTCCTTTTTCAACAGGCCTTTGGGGGCTGAGAAACATATCCAACGTGACAAGCAGTCGAGGTTTATTAACAGGAATTTTATTGATGGCTATTTATTATTATTTATATTTATTGTGTTACAGGTTTTGTGTCTGTACCTTTGCTGTTTGTCTATTTTATATTTTGTAAGGGCACCCTGAGCCTACGGGGAAGGGCGCGCGAAAGAAGTAAAATCTACTACTACTACTACAGCCGAAAACTAGGAAGGAGAATGCTGCTGAAGTGAGCAACTAAACCATCAGAACACAAAAGGAAGTGGCTGCTTTGCTAGGAACCAGGTACAGTGAAGCCCACCAGGATGAAGCGCAGTGTCACAGGCTTCCTGCATGACAAAAAGGATTAACTTCCATTGAAATTGCATTGTTTGCTGCAGTAACTCTACTGCAGAATTCTGCAGTACTGCGCTTCATCCTGGTGGGCTTCACTGTATAATCATTTATGTATTGTAGTCAAACTGGGAGACTGCAAATGGGCTGGAACAAGCAGCAACATGTAAAGCCTGAAAATCACAAGTGAAGCAGAGAGCAAAGGCTGGACACTGTGAAAACTAATAAGCACACATGAACCAAAACAGAAAGAAACAGGAGTTACAAGAGAACAGGAATGCAGTAGAAGTAGTTGACTGAGAGAAGAATGAAGCACAAACAGCAGCCAGAAAGGCAGAAAAAATGAAATACTGACCTAGAGAGCTGCTGTAGGAAGAAACCAAACAGAAAGCCCAAAACCACAAAGGGAAAGTGGGAGACAAACACAGTGGAGAATGGGGGGAGGGGGAGAGATCCCCGGCAGAGCCTCTGGCTACAGTAAAGAAACAGTGCATCTGAGTGAGGCTGGAGGAAGCTGTCTTATGCAGCTCAGGCAGGGGGCATGCCCGATTGCTCCCACTCACTGAACTGCAGCCGTAGCCTTTGAATTCTCTAGGGAAGCGGCCAAAGTGGTGAAGGAAAAAAAAGAGTAGCATTCAGGAGGTATAAGGAAATGCAGAGGGAGGGAGACAGGGAAGTGTACCAAGTAAAACAGAGAGAAGCAGGAAATGCAGTGAAGGGAGCAAAGGTGCAGACAGAGGAAAGGATAGCCAAAGGGGTAGCTAGAGGGGATAAAACTTTCTCCAGGTACATAAGTGAGAAAAGGAAAGCAAGGGGAGGGATAAAGGACGAAGGCAGGGGGAGACTGTGTAGAAGAGAATCAAGAAAAAACAGATATTCTTAACAGTTGCTTCTACTCAGTCTTCACAGTGGAGGGAAGGGGGATGGACCACCAGGGGCAGCAGGAATAAAGTGTGTGTGTGTGGGGGGGGAGTGAACACAAGTCCATTTTCAGAGGAAAGAGTCCTAAAGGGACTTGCAGCTCTGAAATTGGGCAGGGCTATGGGACCAGACAGGATACAACCAAGGGTACTAAAGGAACTCAAGGTGGTGCTAGCTGCCCCACTAATGGGCACATTAAACATCTCACTAGAAACAGGTATGGTTTTGGAGGACTAGAGGAGAGCAGATGTAGGTCCTCTCCAAAAGAGCAGCAGCAGGGAGGAGGCCCGCAACAATAGGCCAGTCAGTCTCATATCAGTGGTGGGGAAATTAATTGAAACCCCATTAAAATAAAGGTTGGTAGAGTATCTTGAATCCAATGGGCTACAAGACCAACGGCAGCATGGATTCACCGGGGAGTGGGGTCATGCCACATGAATCTGATTTATATCTTTGACTGGGTGAGCATGCAAATAGATCAGGGGAGAGCAGTGGACATGGCCTATCTGGACTTTAGTAAGGCCTTTGACACTGTGCCGCACAGGAGACTGATAAAGAAATTGAACAGCCTAGGGGCGGGACGCAAAGTGGTGAATTGGGTAAGGAACTGGTTAATGGAGAGGCAGCAGTGGGTGGTGGTTAATAGCATTCACTCTAATGAGGAGAGAGTGATTAGCAGGGTGTTGCAGGGCTTAGTACTGGGATAGATCCTCTTCAATGTCTTCATAAGTGACATTGCAAAGGAACTGGAAGGGAAACTGTGCCTTTTTGCAGATGACACCAAAATCTGCAAGAGGGTGGACACTCAGGAGGGAGTGGAGAGAATGTGTAGAGACCTTGGGAAACTCAAGGAGTGGTCAACAGCCTAGCAGCTGGGATTCAATGCAACAAAGTGCAAAATTATGCACCTAGGGCATAGGAACCAAGGAGATGAGTATAGGATGGGAGGAAGTACTGACAGTCACTAAGCAGGAAAGGGACCTTGGGATTATTGTATATAATGACCTCAAAGTGGCAGGGCAGTATGACAAAGCAGTGGGTAGAGTCAGTGCAATGCTGGGATGCATAGGGAGAGGTATCTCCAGCAGGAGGAGGGCAGCGGTGTTGACACTGTAGCGCTCGCTTGTGAGACCCCCAACTGGAGTACTGTGTCCAGTACTAGAGACTGCAACTCAGACAGGACATAGACAGGGTGGAGCCCGTGGAGGCAGTCCAGGGGATGGCAACTAAAATGGTGCAGGGATTGCATCAAAAGCACTACGAGGAGAGACTGAAGGATCTCAACATCTAAACCCTGGAAGAAAGGAGAGCAAGAGGGGACATGATAGAGACCTACAGTACAACTACCTCACTGGGGTGAACAGAATTTTCCACATCCCTTTCAAGTTGTCTTATAAAATTAAATTTTGTTCAAAAACCCATGTGTTTGCAGAAACCTCACCACATTGTTGGGCAAACCCATTTACCCATTCCTTATAGCTAGACATGTTGGTAAAAAAATCATTTACTCTCTGGCAATATTCATTTCATCATAAATTATATTGTTCCCTGCTTTTATACTATCAATCCCGTCCCTCATTTTTGGTTTACAGAAGTCTTAAAAAGATTTCCAAAACAGTTTTGTGTTTGCCACGCCTTCCAATTGTTTGTTTTTACAGTAATCTTCACTTCAGTTCAAACTTATTGTTCAGTCTAAAAAGACTATTAGAAATGCAAACAATAGTAAAAAATACACATTATAAAAACAATATTGATACATAGCATTATATTTACCATGGTACACAAGAAACAGGTTATGGCAATAACCTAAAGTGTAATCAGTTGCTGGCACATTTCACATCACTTATTTAAAAAAAAAATTGGTATTACATTTATATTGTACTTTTCTAACTTATTATGCAGTTACATAGAAACATAGAGTTTGACAGCAGATAAGGACCACTTGGCCCACCTAGTCTGCCAATTTTCACTCCCTACTGTAAAACAGCAGACCCTACCTGATCTCTGGCTCCCACCTCCTTACCACTAAGACTGGGTATCCAGTGATATGGGCAAGCCAAATTGAACGACTTAATTTGAGCTACTCAATTTGACCGCCTGTGCAAACAGCGAGTGTGAAAGTGTGGCGAATGGCATATGAGTGAGTGTAAGTGACAATAAGAGCAATGGAAGAAGGGAGCAATGATAGGAGAGAGTTCAAGTGAATTACTATATAGGAAGTAGTATGGCCAGACAGTTCCAAGCTGGCTGTCTGGTCTTGTGGAAGCAGTCCATGCCTCTGGTGTGAGAGGAACTGAGTTCAAAGCTGGGTGTGTATGTGGTAGTATCTGTTTTATTTTGTCTATATTGGGCACTTAATTTTTTTTTGTCACTTCCTCAGTCCCCCGCCCTCCTGCATGGAGGCCCCCTCATATGCAGGTTGCTGCCCCCTCCGAATAGCCCCTCCAGAATTTTTCCCTGTACCCAGTGGCAGGCCCTACTGGAGTTGATTATAATAAGAATGTGGGGGGTGCGAATAGCAGAGCCCCCCACATAAAAGGTTTTGTAGATATATGGGCCCTGGACAGAATGGTGCAGATCATCACCTTTTTTTGGATCCACTGTGGTGCAGATTGCCGTTCTTGCATTCAGCGATTTGCACTCACTGATGTTTCATTTGCCATTTAATCCTCACTCATATCACATGGAACCCTAAGGTCCCCTTATGCCTATCCTATGCCTTTTTGAATCCCACCACAGTTTATGCCCCCACCACCTCCACTGGGGGGATGTTCCAGGCATTCACCACTCTTTCTGTGAAGAAGTACTTCTTTACATCTTCCCTAAGCCTACCCCCTCCAGCTTCATAGCATGACCCCTTGTTCTTGAGTATCTTTTTCTCTGAAAAGGGCTTCCTTCTTGAACCTTGTTTATACCCATGAGGTATTTGAAGGTCTCTATCATATCCCCCTCCTTCTTTTCCTCCAGGGTGTACAAATTGAGGTCCTTTAGTCTCCTGTCGTAGGGCTGTTGATGCAGCCCATGCACTATTTTAGTTACCCTCCTCTGGACTGCCTCTACTTTATGTCCTTCTGAAGATGTGGTCTCCAGAACTGAACACAGTAGTCCAGGTGAGGTCTCACCAGTGATTATATAGCAGTATCACCACCTCCCTCTTTCTGCTGATGAAACTCCCCTCTATGCTCCCTAGCCTCCCACTAGCTCTCCCCACTGCCTTATCACACTGTTTGGCCACCTTTAGGTCATCAGATATGATTACCCCCAGGTCTCTTTCCTCTTTAGGTGTACCCAGTACCACTCCCCCCAGTTTGTATTCCACCACTGGGTTTCTGTGCCCCAAGTGTATGATTTTGCATTTCTTCGCATTGAAACTTAATCGTCACACTCTTGACTACTCCTCAAACTTTCTTAGATCCCTTTTCATCCCCCCCTGGAGTGTCTACCCTAATGCAGATCTTAGTGTCATCTGCAAAAAGGCATACCTTCCCTTCTAGCCCCTCTGCAATGTTGCTAATACAGACATTAAAGAGGACCGGTCCCAGTACTGATCCTTGTGGCACCCCGCTGGTCACCTTTCCTTCCTTGGAGTGAATTCTATTTATCACAACCCATTGTTGCCTATACCCAAACCAATTTCTTACCCAGATTATCACCTTTGGACCCACTCCTAGACTGCCCAGCTTGTTTATGAGTCTCCTATGTGGAACGGTATCGAAGGCCTTACTGAAATCTAGGTAGGCCACATCCACCGCTCCACCCTGATCTAACGCCTCGGTCACCAAGTTAAGGAAATCTACCAGATTTGTTTGACATGACCTCCCCCCAGTGAATCCATGCTGCTGTGGATCTTGAAAGCCACTGGATTCAAGATATTCGACAGTCCTTTCCTTCTGTAATGATTCCATTAATTCCCCACCACCACTGAAGTCAGGTTGATTAGCCTGTAACTGTCAGCCTCCTGCCTACTACCACTTTTGTGAAGTAGGACTACATCTGCCCTCCTTCAGTCCTCCGGAACCACTCCCATCACCAGAGAGCAGTTGAACAGGACTGTCAGAGGTGCAGCCAGCAGCTCTTTGAGCTCCCTAAATATCCTGGGATGTGTCCTGTATGGGCCCATTGCCTTTTCCACTTTTAGATTTGCAAGTGCCATCAGGACTCTGTCCTCTGTAAATGGATTAGTGTCCAACCCCCTTCCTTTGATGCCCCTGACACTTATCTGTGTTCCCTCTCCTACACTTTCCTCTGTGAACACTGAACTAAAGTAATTGTTCAGGATGTCTGCTTTTTCCTTGTCCTCTTCCTCCATCCCCCTTCCCTCCTTAGCCTTACAATCCCTCCCCTGGTCTTTTTTCTTTCACTTACATGCCTGAAAAATGTCTTGTCCCCTTTCTTGACTGCCTGAGTTATTTTCTCCCCTGTTTGTGCCTTTACACTTCTAGCTGCTTTCCATGCTTCCCACTGCTTTTCCAGATACACCACCATATCCTCCTCCCTCTGTGTCTCCTTATACCTCCTGAATGCTAACCTTTTTGCCCTTAACTTCCCAACCACCTCTTTTGAGAACCATAGCGTCTCTTTTTCCTCTTGCTTTTGCCTAATTGCCTGGTGCAGACGCTTGTTTTCTTCACTATCCTCGCTTTTAGTTTCACCCACTGTTCCTCCACTTCATCAAACTCCTTTCCCACTGCCAGGGCATCCTTGAGACATTCCACCATCTTTGTAAAATTGGTCCTCCTGATGTCCAGGACCCTTGCCATTGTGTGTTTCGCTTCCGCCACAGTTCTTATATTGAACCACGCTGTATGGTGATTTTTGGTCCCCAGGTGGCCACCCACTATTATGTCTGCAACACAAGGTCCAATATTGCTCTGTCATGAGTGCGCTCCTTTATTAGCTGCCTGAGGAACGCCCCCTGCTGGGAGTTCAGGATATCCCTGCTCCTAGCTGAAGATGCAGGTGGGATGCTCCAATCTACATCTGGCAGACTGAAGTCCCCCACCAGCAGCACCTCTCCCTTATTTGCTATCTTTTGGATGGCTCTGTTGTTGAAACACAGGTCAGAAAGCATAGGAAAAAACAGGAGCAGTTGTAAAATTCGCAACAAGAGTTTTATTATGAATAGCAATAAAATAAAAAAATAAGATTGTTCAGAATAACTATTTACAAAGGTAGCATAAACAGAGAAGATACATCTGAGTTTTCCTTCAATCTCTGTGTGTCTCTCAAAACACTGCAGTTTGGTTTTTATAAGACCTTGCAACCCACCTTCTTAACAAGAATCCTGTTTTTGTAAATATCAAGCATGTGCAGCTTAGAACAGAGTGTGCCTGAGCAGAGAGGCCCCATTTCCATAGCTTTTGCAAAAGACTGAAAAATTTGACTCGGGTAACCTCTAGTTTCCAACAGCTTTTTGCAGTCATCTCAAAATATAATTATATACATTTCAACGATAGATAGCTAGATAGATAGATAGATAGATAGATAGATAGATAGATAGATAGATAGATAGATATTTTATTTATAAAGCGCCCATTTCCATAGACTCTGGGTGCTGTACAAAACAATTCAATAACAAAATACATATAGGCAGCAGCTCAACACAAGCTTAAAATTCTATCCATCCTATTAAAACCAAAACCAGTCATTAAAAGCCTTCTGGAACAGATATGTTTTTAACGCTTTCTTAAAGACTTCTACCGAGGGAGCCTCCCATAGATAACAAGGAAAGGAGTTCCACAGAATGGGCGCCACCACCAAAAATGCCCTATCCCCAGAATGCCGCAGCCTCACTCTGGGAACTCCAAGGAGGCCTCCCCCAGCAGAATGGAGTGCCCGGGATAGACGGTAGGGGGCAAGAAGATCTTGCAGATAGACAGGTCCCCTTTCATGTAGGGATTTATAGGTTAGAAGCCCTACCTTGAAGACAATCCTCCACCTGACTGGCAGCCAGTGCAGTCCACGGAGGAGTGGGGTGATATGATCACTCCGTCTCGCCCCAGTCAATAATCTT
The DNA here is from genome assembly GCA_016271365.2 of Neoceratodus forsteri. Taxonomy (NCBI): domain Eukaryota; kingdom Metazoa; phylum Chordata; order Ceratodontiformes; family Ceratodontidae; genus Neoceratodus; species Neoceratodus forsteri. Next base: position 898,322,181 of record CM057455.1, read on the forward strand.
GCCGCCGCATTCTGCACCAGCTGCAGCCTGCGGAGGTTGCCCCTAGATAACTCTAGGTACAGGGCATTACAATAGTCCAGCCTGGAAGTGACAAAAGCATGTACAAGTGTGGTCAGATCCTCCAGTGGGATCAGGACTCAGATTCGTGCAATGTTCCTTAGATGATAAAATCCACTCCTGACGATGGCCGACACCTGCGCATCAAGAGTCAAACTATCATCCAGCATCACGCCCAAATCCTTCACCTGTCTAGACAGAGTAAGGGGAACACCCCCCCAACACAAGGTTAGGGAGTAACCCCTCACAATGCCCTCCACTCTGACGAACTGGATCCACAACAAGTACCTCTGTCTTGCCTGGGTTGAGCCCAAGCCAGTTTTGAGACATCCAAGGCTGTATCTCATCGAGACAGCTGTTAAATACAGAGTCCGACACCCGGGTATTGGGCACACAGGACAGGTACAGCTGGGTATCATCTGCATAGCAGTGAAAACCCAGCCCGTACCACCTGATAATGTCCCCCAGTGGCAACATGTACACTGTGAACAACAAGGGTGACAAGACCAAACCTTACGGTACCCCACAGCACAGAGGCTTTGAGTTAGATGAGGCTAACCCCATCATCACCCTCTACACTCTGCCTGTCAGGTATGACCTGAACCAGTTGATGCCATTACCAGACAAGCCACACCAAAACCGCAGGTGGTCAAGTAACACCTCATGGTCCACAGTGTCAAATGCTGCAGAGAGGTCCAGGAAGACCAAGATGGTCCGGTCTCTCCTGTCCCTTGCCACCAGGAGATCATTAAGTACCCTCACCAGGGTAGTCTCTGCACTATGCCCCACACAAAACCCAGACTGGTAAGGCTTATAGGTGGAGGAAGAGATAAGATGTCTCTCAAGCTGCATGGCCACCACTTTTTCAATAACCTTCCCTAAAAAAGGGTGGTTTGAGACTGGCCTGTAATTGCTGAGGCAGTCCTGGTCCAAGGAGGGTTTTTTCAAAAGGGGTCTATCCGAGGCCTTTTTCAAGGCCATTGGGAAGACCCCACTCCTCAAGGAACTCCAGACAACCCCAGCAATCACAGGCCTAACCAGGTCCAAACTTCCAACCAACAGTTGGGTCGGACCTGGGTCCAGTTCACACTGGGTTAGCCACAGCTGCAAGATAATTTTTACCACCTTCTCCACCCCAATCAGCTCAAACTCATCCCAGGCAGGAGGAGTGTTTTGACACTCTCCAGGCTGGTCCATGCATCCCCTTCGAGAGATACTCGAGGAGACCTCATCCCTGATAGAGGACACCTTGTTGGCAAAGAATACAGACAGCTCCTCACACCTAGTGCTCAAACCTGCTCCCCCCAACACAGAGACAGGCAGGATGTATAAGCCCATCCACTGTGTGGAAAAGCTGAGCTGGTCTGTTCCTTGCCACAGCAATCTCTCTAGACAAAAGGTCTGCCTTCTTACAGGAGATTGCCCCCTGATAGTTGGTATAATGCAACTTCAGGGTCAACCTGTCCTCCAGCAGGCCAGACCTCCTCCAGCATCTCTCTAACCTCTGCCCCTTAGTCTTTAAACTCCGGAGATCCCCATCAAACCAAGGAGGTCTCTGGCAAGTGGACAAGGGACGGACACGAATGGATGCAATGGAATCGAAGGCCACAGCAACCGCCCCATTATAGGCTACCACTGCTTCCTCCACTCCAGTCGCACAAGATGCCCCAACACTTGATAGATCCAGCACCGCAGATAGTCCCATTGAGGAAACTCCTCTTAATGGGCGGTACTGGACCATCTCCACAGGAGCAGGACCATCTAGGAGGGTGCCACCAAGCATGAACCTCATGGTGCTATGATCTGACCAAAATACAGGATCAACACTGAGGTCATTAACATCTAAACCTAATGAAAAAAACAAATCCAATGTGTGGCCACCCGAGTGCGTAGCTGTTGTTACTTTTTGCGACAGGCCCAGGGCCCCCATGCTTCCTAAAAGATCATTTCCAAAACCCAAAAGCCCACCGTTAACCCAGGCATTGAAGTCCTCCAGAATTAACCACCTGGGACACTCCAGCACCAGACTGGCAATCAGTTCCTTAACCTCAGCAACAAAATCTCCATGCACTCCAGGGGGACGATAAAGCACAAGGACCTTGAAACCTGCCCCTACACCCCCTCAGGTGGCCACACACTCAAACAATCACATATGACTTACAGGTAGCACCGTGAAGTTTAGGCTGGTTTTAAAACAAATGGCTACCCCCCCGCCCCTGCAATCCTCCCTCGGGTTGTGTATCACGGAGTACCCAGCCAGAACTGCCGCCTCCAAAATGAGGATGGCATTTTCTTCCAATCACATTTACAAGCCAGGTCAACCAAGGATATCAAGCCCACCATTATGGTAGTTTTATTCCTCATTGACCTGGCATTGCATAACACAACCCGAGAAGGATAAGGTGAGGCAGCCGAACCTGCTAACTGCCCACCATCCGTCATGGAACCCTTGGGTATGGGAACTAAACATGGCAAACCCCTCTTCTGTTCCCATGTCACCCCAGGGAGTTTCCTTGGCCTCACCACCCGAATCCCAGACACCCCGGCAGCCACTCAGGTACCACCACCACCACCAGACCCCATCCTCCGAGCTATTACCAAGGCTCTACACCTCCTGTAGGCCACAGCTGGAAGTCCAGGGAGCTCAGAAAGGCAGAGGTCATGGAGGCAGACCTACGAGTAGCTGCAGACACATTTCATACAGATAATTAAAAACAACCCCTTAAACTAAATCAATATAAACAGTTGAAACCCACACCTCCCACAATACAACAACCCCTTAAACAAACACAATTAAATAATAATACCCTATGTTAGATCTAAATAACAAACACAACATAAAATTATAACTAAATTAAAAATATATTGCCACACTCCAGATGAAAAATATCAGCTATAGGAACTCTCACTTTCTAGTCCATGTCCAAAGAATTCCACTAAAGCCGGACACTCTCAGTGCCCCAAAACTCTGTGGTCATAAAGTTTACTTTTTATGGAGAAATGATCAACTCACAGCATCCTCACTGCCAGTCCAGTTAAGTCCAGGCCACACCAAGGAAGAGGTGAACGGAAACTCCAGTTTAAATGGTTCTCAGTAATGCTATATACAGTATTTTTCTAAACAAAATGGATCCCAATTTCAGTTACATTTCTATACAATGATTTGCACATATTTTTATATTAGCAGATATGCAAGGGAAGAAAAGACAGACAGCAAGAGAAAACTGAGAGACAGTGAGAGGCAAAGAATTGCGAGACTGTCGGGGTGATCAAATCCTAGGTCTCACAGAAAAATCTGGTTGTGCAATCAGATAGAGAAGAGACAGGAAAGGAAAGATCATTGCATTTAAACACTTTCTCCATAACAAATGGGGCAGGGTCCTATTCTACCCTGTCACATACACCCCTCCCTTCTTAAGAGGGAACCTGTTTTATTAAACAGGTTTCCAAAATGTTTATTAATTCTCTACTAATATTTTCTGCTTTCAGAAATTAAGCACATGTACATTATCTGTTTTTCTATAACAGTACATCAAACAATACATTTGTTTTTTCAACCTTCAGAACCCTCAATTCCTGATTCATATCTTGACAGAAAATCAGCACTGCTATTTGCTTTACCAGATTTGTGTATTACTGTGAATTTAAATGGCTGTAGTGCCAGGTACCATCTTGTGATTCTGGAATTTTTATCTTTCATTTGGTTAAGCCAACAGAGAAGACTGTGTTCTAAGTACAAAGTCAGTTCCTAGTAAATAAAACGTAAGGGACTCCATGGCCCACTTTGCTGCTAAACATTTCTTTTCAATGGTGGAGTACCTTTTCTCTCTCTCATGCAATTTCCTACTTGTATATAGAATAGGATGTTCTTTCCCATCTATGTGCTGACTCAAGACCATACCGGGTCATAATGTCGCACAACATAATGTCGCATGGCATTACGGCGAACCTGGACTTGTGCGCACCCCGAGTTGGACCCCGTCGGAGTTGAGAATTTATAGTGGGGGGTCCAGGGGCGCAGCCCCTCATAACAGGGGGTGTGGGGGGGAAGACTCCTCCACGGAATAAAGATATATGCCTCATGGCATCAATCGTGCAGCGTGATTGTGCCATGCGGCATTATGTCATGTGACATAATGACCCCGTGCCCTCAAGACTGCACCTAGGCCTACCTCTGATGCATCTGTTTGTAACAAAAATGGTTTCTCAAAATCTGGGCTTATTAAAACAGGAGCTGAACATAATACAACCTTAATGACTTGAAAAGCTTCATCACACTCTGGGGTCCATTTCACATTATTTGGGTAATGTTTTTTCGTGAGTTGAGTGAGGGAAGGAGCTAACTCGGCAAAGTTGGGAACAAATCTCTGATAATAACCAGCCAGCCCTACAAATGACCTGACATGTTTCTTTGTTTTAGGGACAGGGCTGTTAGCTACAGCTTCTATTTTAGAAATTTCTGGCTTTAACTTTTTCATTTCCCAACACATAGCCCAAATATCTGGTTTCCTACATGCCCAATGCACGTTTGGTAGGATTAATAGTCAGACCTGCATTTTTGATAGCTTGGATAACTACTCGTAGGTGTTCCAGGTGGCTTTTCCAGTCTGGACTGTACACCACAACATCATCCAGGTACGCAGCACAATAACCAGTGTGAGGTGATAAAATGACATCCATGTACCATTGGAATGTAGCTGGTGCACCATGTAAACCAAAGGGCATGGTGGTGAGCTGACAGAATCCTATAGGGGGTGGCAAATGCAGTTTTATTTCTGGATTCTTTAGCTAAAGGTATTTGCCAATAACCCTTAGTGAGATCAAGGGTACTGATATACTTTGCACTCCCCAGTCTGTCCACAAAATCATCCATTCTGGGCATAGGATAAGTGTCAAATTCTGACACTTGATTAAGTTTCCTAAAATCAAGGTAGATTTTAACACCCCTTCCTTTTTGTTTACAGTTACCATGGGAGATGACCAAGCACTCCTCGACTCCTCTATGATACCCAATTCTTTCATTTTTTTGTATTTCCTTAACCACATCAGCTTTTAACCGCTCTGGCAACCTGCATGACTTTTGCCTAATAGGGCAAGCATTCTTTGTCACTATTACATGCTCAACCCCCTTTGCTCGGCCTGGTACTGTGGTAAAAGTACTGTTAAATGTCTTTAGCACATTATGAATTTCTGCAGTTTGTTCAGAGGTTAAGGACACATTCACCTTTACAGCATCAGCATGTACAATTTGTTCCAGTCTATCATAAGCTACATCAATATCTTCTTTATCAGTTTCTAGTAAAACTAGCAAAGCAGCTTTTGGCCTTTTTTCAACCCATTTCTTAAGGAGGTTAGCATGGTATATCTTAGTAGGATTTTTCCTGTCAGTGGTCTCAATCTCATAGTTAACTGTGCCAGTACATCTAAGCACTCTGTAAGGCCTCTGCCACTTCATTAACAGTTTATCGTCTGTTGTGGGTAACAGTGGCAAAACCTTTTCACCTGGCTCAAAACCTTTTTCTTTTACCCCATGGTCATAATATACCTTCTGCTGGTTTTGGGCCTCTTCCTGATTACTATGGGCAATTTCAACTTATTGTGCCAGCTTCTTTCTTAGGGCACACATAAAAGACGTTATACAGTAGATTGTTTCTGAGTGGGGTTATCTTCCCACGTTTCTTTTATCACATCCAGTGGCCCTCTTGGCTGCCTACCATACAGCATTTCAAATGGTGAAAACCTGTCGATGCCTGTGGCACTTCTCTGTAAGCAAAAGGTAAGGCAAGTATTGGTCCCAATCTTTCCCTTCCCCTTTTACAAATCTTTTTAACGTGTTTTAGGACTTGGTTAAAATGCTTAACAAGACTGTCTATCTGAGGGTGATAGGGTGAGGTTCTTATGGCAGTGATACCTAGTAGGGTTACCACCTGTCCTGATTTTCGCAGGACTGTCCTGATTTGAGCAGCTGTGTCCTGCAAAAAAACATGAAAAATACTAAATGTCCTGACATTATAGTAGAAAAAATATTTTCTGATTTTCTTCTAAATGTTGCAAAAAACTATAATACCTTACCTAAAAGACCTTAAAATGATAAGAAACACTAGAAACAACTAAAAAACTATCACATATAGTCTTAATCCTGATTATTTAGAGAAAACAAGTCTGATGCATTGGTCGAGGTTACATATTGTCCTGCGAAAAATCATGTTTCAGTAAGAAATGTCCCACTTTGGGCTTCCTAAAAGGTGGTAACCCTAATACCTAGTAGTCTGTACAGCTCCTTAAGTAACGCAGCACCAAAATGACTACCCTGATCAGTAATAATTTCTTTAGGTATGCCCACTCTGCTGAACATTTTCGCAAGCTCTGCTGCAACAGTTGGGGCTGTAACAGTATGCATTGGAACTGCTTCTGGGTATCGAGTAGCATAGTTGCATACTACCAGGATAAATATATTACCCTTACTACTTTTTTCTAAAGGACCAACCACATCCATTGCAATTCTCTCAAAAGGCACATCTATCAAGGGTAGGAGCACCAGAGGCACCTTGTCTTTTCTAGTGAGTGGGGCTACTTTCTGACACTCAGCAAAGGAATTACAATAGGTAGCAACATCTTCATGAATTCCAGGCCAGTAAAATCTATACAGCAATCTGGCAAGGGGTGCGATCCCTCCCTGAGTGACCAGCCATAGGACTATCATGTGCTATCTGTAATAATTCTGTTCTATACTTCTGTGGTATAACCAATTGTTCTGTCTGTTCCTGTGTCTGAAGTTTAACCCATACTTTGTACAGTAACTCATTACATTTTTTAAACATCGGTCCACCCTGTTTTGGTTTCACCCACAGCTGCTTAATATAACCCTGGAGACAAACATTGTTAGTTTTGTTCTGAAAGAAAATCACAATCAGTGATCAGTTTAGTTTCATAATTTTCAGATGTTAACCTCTTATGTTCATCAGTCATTTGTTGCCACAGTTCCTTCAGGCATCATCTTTCTTTCCTGGATTTCCGGATCTTGGAGCTGTGCTCAAACAAGTCTGAATCAAAATCACTGAAAGGAAAAGTGTCCCCACCATTTGAGATTTTCTTTGCCTGAACTCTTGTTACCACTGCTGCTGAAACTGCAGGGTTCAGTTCCTCTGAGAGTAACTCAGTAAATCCTGGACAGCCATTTCCAATAATCATGGGTACAGGTAACTTAGGTACTGCCCCACTTTCATTTGGTGTGACACACCCTTGTGTCTTACTGGTGCTTGGCTGTTACCTCACTGCTGTGGCACCTGTCTGGCCATTTGGTAGTCCTCAGCCAAAGAAACAGCCTTTTCCCCACTTCCTGGTCAGTGTTCCTTTACCCAAAGCTGCACATCTGTAGGCAAGATGTTGATGAATTGCTCCATGGCAAATGTGTCGATGATCTGTGGGACTGTTTTGCTCTCTGGTTGGATTCATTTTATCAGGAGTTCTCTGAGTCGAGTGAAAGCTTCTTGAGGATTGCTGACTGAGTTGTACTTCAGAGATCAAAATCTCTGCCTGTAGGTCTCTCCGGAGATATCATACCTTTTCAGAATTTTGCTTTTCACCGGGTAATAGTTTTCTGACTGTGCAGTGCCCATACTGCTGTAGGCAAGTTGGGCTTTCCCTGTCAGGTAGGGTACCAGTCTGATTGTCCATTGCTGCTTTGGCCTTTGGCAGGCTGTGGCAACCCTTTCAAAAGTTGTCATGTATGCCTCGATGATATCCGAAGGACACAACTTTGTAAGTTTAATGGCTTTTAAGTTGCTTGTGTTTTGTTGCTCCTCTGGATCTATGCCAGATCCTCTGCTTTTGATAGCTTGCAAGGCATCCAGCCATCGCTGCTCCTGTCACTGCATCTCTTCTCTCATCTGCTGCTCCTGTCTGTGCATCTCTTTTTCTCTCTGCTTCTCAGTCTCTTTTTGTTGTATAGTCCACCATTTGAAAAAGTCCATCAGGCTTTTAGGTTCTGTCACTGCCTGTTCTTTTTCAATAACTTGTGCTGGCTGTACAATCTCAGACTGGACTTCTGTCTCTGCAAGTTTGGCTGCCATTCTCCTGGTAACCACTCCTGGACTTGCTGCTGCAGAATCCATACCTTTCTCTATACTTCCCTGGTACTACAGTAGGTCCAGTACCTATGCACAAAACTCCAGGCTTAGAGTATGGACGGCGTAATCCCACTTAGGCTGACACTATCTGTTATCAAGACACAGGCCAGGAAGCACAGGAAAAAACAGGAGCAGTTGTAAAATTCACAAGTGTTTTATTATGAACAACAATAAAATGAAAAAAATAAAATTGTTCAGAATAACTATTTACAAAGCAGAATAAACAGAGAAGATCCATCTGAGTTTTCCTTCAATCTCTGTAAGTCTCTCAAAACACTGCAGCTTTGTTTTTGTAAGTCCTTGCAACCCCCCTTCTTAACAAGCATCCTGTTTTTTTATAAATATCAAGCAATGTGCAGCTTAGAACAGAGTGTGCCTGAGCTGAAAGGCCCCATTTCCACAGCTTTTGCAAAAGACTGAAAAATGTATAATAATAATAATGATGATAATAATTAACAATAATAAACTTTATTTTTATGGCGCCTTTCAAATACCAAGGCACCTAACAGATTTAAAATCACAACTCAAACATCAACAACATAAATCATGTAAAATCAGTAGTATAGAAAAATTTGCACTCAGGTAACCTCTAGTTTCCAACACCTATTTGCAGTCATCTCAAAATATAATTATATGCATTTCAACAGTAATGCTATATATTTTTGCAAACAAAAGGGATCCCAATGTCAGTTACATTTCCATACAATGATTTGCACATATTTTTATATTAGCAGATATGCAAAGGAGGAAAAAACAGACAGCAAGAGAAAACTGAGAGACAGTGAGCGGCAAAGAATTGTGAGACTGTCGGGGTGATCAAATTCTAGGTCTCACGGGAAAATCTGGTTGTGCAACCAGATAGAGAAGAGACAGAAAAGGAAAGATCCTTGCATTTAAACACTTTCTCCATAACAAATGGGACAGGGTCCTATTCTACCCTGTCACAGGCTTCCACCAGAACCTCATCCATCTCCACCCCTCCATGCTGGAGGTCTGCAGATCATGCCAGTATGAATAGTGGCTCCATTCCCCTGTCTCTAGGGTGACCCACAGTACCTGCACCTCTCCCTGTATTCCCTATACCTCTTATTTATTTACTTTAGTTATTGGAATTTCAGAAACAACCTTTTCGTAAGAACTGTTTTACAAAGGGTCCACATCCATTAAACAGTGCAAATACAGACATAATTGAATTCATAGTACAGATACAGACATAGTTGAAATATCACTACATAAGTGAATTCACAGTACAAATACAGACATAGTTGAATTATTAGTATAGGAAGTAGCTAAAACATAAAAAACAGCTAAGAGTTTCTCTTGAGTTTCTTTAAGGGTTTAATACTAAGTGCTGTATGGCATAAGGAAGTATATGAGAGAGAGGAAAATGTAGGATAGGGAGAGAGTGGTTAGTGAATGGAGCGTGGGGATAGAGCAGCCCAGGAGGAGCATTATCATATTGCATTATAGCTTTGGAGCCGAGAAGCTGGGGTAGTGCATGTGAGAGTGTGTGGTAAGGTGGGAGAAGGTGGTTAGAGATAGATAGAGAGAGAGAGAGAGAGAGAGAGAGAGAAAGTGTAGAGGGGAAAGAGAGTCAGGGGAGAGAGGGGAAGGAGGGAGAGACCAAGTGGGAGGAGAGGTATCATGAGAGTGGAGATTGATGGAGAAAAGGGCAGTGGGAGGGGTGAGGTTGAGAGAGAGAGAGAGGGGGTGATGAGGCATGAGACAAATGAGAGAGCAAAACCACTAGTGGAATAAGAGTTATGGAGCATGAGGTGCCAGAGTCTGGGGGGGGCAGGGGTTGGGAGTGGCGAGGGGTGGCCCGTGTGGGTGAGTTCATGAGTAGTTGCTGGTAGGTAGGGTTGGTGCAGGCTCTGGAGACCCACTCTGAACTGTTTAGCACTCACAGACATTCTTTTGCAGTGAAACTGTTTAAGTTCGGCTTTGAAGGTTCTAAGGTTAACAGCATTTAGTGTGCTAGTTGGGATCTCATTAAGCCACAGTGGGGCACAGTAGGAGAAGGATCTTTTTCCAAGAGCTGTCCTGCACCAACATCTGCTGACCAGCATGTGCCCGGTAAGCAGAGGTGGCTGCCAGGTGCACCCTAAGGGTGGATGACCGAAGACCCCCTTTGGAGAGTGACCAAAGGTAGTCTAGAATGTTAGCCACTAGGCAGGACAGAGGGTCCAGGCCCTTGCCCTGACACCAAATGGAAAACCATTTCCATTTGAAGGCATAACACTTCCTGGTTAACTCCTTCCTGGATGTTTCCACTACTGTGAGTACATCCTCAGAGAGACCCATAGCCTGGAACTCTAGCCACTCAGGCACCAGTCTGTCAGGTGCAAGGATTGAAGGTCCGGGTGGAGAACCTTCCCCTGATTGACTGAGATCAGGTCCGGGCATGCTGGAAGCCACCTCAGGAACCTGTTGTTGAGGCTGAGGAGATCTGGATACCAGAATTGGCATGGCCAGTCTGGGGCTACCAGAATCACCTGCGCCTTGTCCCTCCTCACCTTGAGGAGCACCCTGTGGATCAAGGGAAATGGAGAGAAGGTGTAGAAGAGGCCTGGGGTCCACTGCTTTGAGAAGGCATCCTCCTGCAGTGAGCCCTGCTGAGGGGGGTGGGCATGAAACAGCCTCAGCTTGGTGTTTTCCCTGGAGGCAAACAGGTCCACCATCGATTTGCCCCAGTGGGAGAACAGGCTGTGAGCAACCTCTGAATGGAGAGACCACTTGTGGGATGTCTTGCCTATGTGGCTGAGAGCATCCGCCAGTTGATTTGAGGCTCCTGCCACATGGATGGCTAGGAGATCCACCTCCAGTTGACTCATGAATGTCCAGATGCAGAGCTCTTCCCTGCACAGCATCCGGGAGTGTGTGCTGCCCTGCTTGTTGAGGTAGTACATGGTTGTGGTAATCTCTGTCTGGACTTGAACCACTTGACCCCAAAGCTGAGGAATGAACACAGACAGCACCAGTCTGACTGCTCTGAGCTCCAACAGGTTGATGTGGTAACAGGACTCCTCGGGGGCCTAGAACCCATGGGTCCTGTTGTCTCCCATGTGGGCTCCCCAGTCCATGAGCAATGCATCGGTCATGAGGACGACCATCGGCTCTAGGTGAACAAATGGGATCCCTTCCTGCAATCGGTCTAGGATGGTCCACCACTGGAGAGCATCCCACATCTTTTGGGTCACAGTGATCAGCTGGTCAAAATGACCTAGGCACTGAGTCCACTGGGTGGCCAGCTCCCATTGAAGGGGGCACATATGCCACCGGGCCCAATGGACCACAGAGTTGCAGGCCACCATGTAACCCAGAAGGCACAGAAAGTCCTGGGCAGGGTGCAATTGCCCAACCAGAAATGATCGGGCAAAGGAGGAGAGAACCTCTGCTCTGTCTGCCGGGAGCCAGGCTCTGGCTCGGCGAGAGTTGAGCTCTGCCCCGATGAAGCACATCACCTGAGAAGGCACGAGTTCCGATTTGGCCTTGTTGATCAGGAGGCCGAGTTGGGAGCAGGCCTGACGGCCAGGTCCATGGACCTCTCCACCTCCTGCCAGGTGGAACCTGCTAAGAGCCAATCGTCGAGGTAGGGGTATATTCTGACCCCCCGATGCCTGATGTGGGCTGCCACCACTACAATGCATATGGTGAAGACCCATGGGGCTGATGACAGGCCAAATGGCATGGCTCAAAACTCATATAGGGTTCCCTCTGCTCTGAAGTGGAGGAACTGCTGGTGGGATGGACGAATTGGGACATGAAAGAACACATCCTGGAGATCCAGTGAGCAGAACCATATGTTTTGGTCCAGGGATAGTATAACCTGGGACAGAGTTACCATCCAGAAGGTGCATTTCCTGAGATACTGATTCAGTTCATGCAGATCTAGAATGGGGCGCCAGCCCCCCGTCCGCTTCAGAACCAGGAAGTACCTGGAAGCGAACCCTGGGTCTGGTGGAGGATCTGCCACTCGAGCTACTGCCTCCTTGAGGAGTAGCTGAGCAATGTCATCTCAGACAGCCAACTGAGTATGGGTGGATACTCTCTCCTCCCATGGGGCTTGGCTTGGCTTGGAGGGTACTGCTCAAATTCCAGAGGCAGACCCTGCCGACCACTTCTAAGACCCACCTGTCTGTGGTAACAGCAGACCAGGTGGCAAGAAAGTGGCAGAGCCTTCCCCCCATGGGAGGACCCAGAGCTGGCCTGATGGGAATAGTGGTGGCAACCCCTATCCTGTCACTGGGCAGGCTTGGAGGAAGAGGGTCCAGGGCCTGAACCCCGACCTCCTTTACAGATATGGGAAGGTCCGGGTTTGGGGCAGAGGCACCAAGCCTGAGCCTGCTGCTGCTGCTGACCTCTCCTGGTGTCCTGGCCAACATTCCCCTTCCCATAAACTGGTTCATGCAATCATCCAGGCTGTGTGTGGGTGATGATGTGCGATATGGCTGCCACCACACATTCAGTCACTTCACTACCAGTCTAGCATTGCTTGTAAAGCGTTTTGGGATACTGTGTATGAAAAGCACTGTATAAATGCTGATTCTTCTTCTTCTTCTTCTTATTCTTCTTCTTCTCCTCTGAAAGGAGGTCTGCTGCTGCTGGGCAGCAGGGAAAGAATGCCGAAAAGGCTTCTTCTTCTGCTGCTGCTTCTTCTTGGGACTAGAATAACTCTGAGCAGAAGTGGCCTCCAAGGTGGCATTGGACTGCTCGATGCACTGAAGGTGACTGGCCACACCTGGGCTGAAGAGATCGGTGCCCAGGAAAGGCACATCAGCCAGTTTGTGTTGGGTATCCAACGGGAAGGAGGAGAGCCTCAGCCAAGCCCTGCAATGGGAGGCAACTGCGGCTGCCAGCGAATGGGCACATGAGTCCCCAATGTCCAGGGCCATCTGGAGCTGCTGCTTAGCAATGGCACAGCCTTGGTCCTGGACCTGCTTGACCGTAGTCTGCAAGTCCATGGGGAGGTGTGGGAGGACTTCATCCAAGGACCCCAAAAGGGCATGGGAGAAGTGTGCATGATTTTTTTTTTTGTAAAATTTCTATATTGTGAATGAGGAAAGCTCACAGTACAGCCAGGTTATTTCATATAAAGAGGATACATTCAGATGTTATTATTGTTAAGCTTAGATACATAACAAATGCAGCCTGTAATGACCTATAGTCAGTATCGGGTCATAATTATTCTGTACAAGATCCCTTCGAACACCATGTGAGGAGGCAGCTGGGTTAGAAATATAACTTGTATTTATGCATGCATAGATTCCTAAGGGGTCTCTAGGGATATAATCAAGTAAGTTAATCCAAGATTATACACACCTCTACAGCTCTCAGCCACAGTTCCCATGTTTTCCAAAAGAGCGGTGTTTTGCCCAAAGCCACCAGCTGCGCCCTCTCTAGCTGCATACAATTTTTAACATTTTGTATCCATCTTACCACAGTAGGGGGTGAGGTAGACATCCACAGCTGTGTGATTGTTCTCCTAGCATTTATTAAGGTTATCGGCCATAGGGGGTGTGGCCTCCCATGGTCTGGATGGACAGGATCAGCCCCCAATAATAACTCTAAGGGGGATTTAGAAGGGGTGTAACCCATAGCCTGGGACATTATGTTATGAATAGAGTACCAAAATGGTGCCACGCTAAGGCAGGTAAGTGCCAGGTGAAGGAAGTCAGCCCCATCAGCCACACATTTGGGGCAGGTGGATGGCCTATTATCATCCAGATCATGCAACTAGCTAGGCATCACGTATGCCCTGTGAAGAAAGTAAAGCTGGATCTGCTGCAGCTTATTGCTGTGCAAGTAGTGCAGAAAATGAGAACAGGCCAGACCCCAGGTTTTCCGATCAATAGTAATGGAAAGGCCTGCACTCCACTTGTGCCTGCTGGAATTAGGAGGATTGGGGAATGTCCCCATGAGTGTTCAACAGTAGGCGGATAGAGGCTTACTAGTTGGTTGTGGGTAAAATAATTCTTCTTCAAAAGGTCAGGGGATCGCCCACTAATTAACTCCCCCAGTAGCAATACCACAGCAGTGACGAACTGTTAGATAAAGGCAGAAGTCTCTTGCTGGTATGTCCCATGTGGCACATAATTGTGTAAAACTCCTCAGTAAGCCCCCTTCATACAATTGGCCAATTGCAAATTATCCCTTTTTTCTCCAGGCCCATAGTCTCTGTACCATTCTGGCTGTGCACTCTCCAGCGGATTTCATAAAACCAAGGATACTAAGATTAGGAGAGTTACCCCCAACAAACCCTACTTTTTTATGAGCACTTAACCAAATAGATTTAGTAGTATCTGTAAAGGGATTGCAAAGACGGAGTGCTCCGGAATCTTTCATACTGCCAACTAATGTGTCATTACAGAAGTTCCCCTCCAACAAATCCTCCTCTAACACAATCCATGGGCAATCCAAAATGTCATCCCCAGTAGGTATAAAGGACAGTTGTGCCACCCAGTAATACATTTTGAAATTGGGCGGACCCCCTTCCCCCTCCCCAGGTCGCCTATATAATGTAGCACGGGGTATCTTGGCACGTCCACTTCGCCAATTACATTTGTGGATTGTCACATCTACCTGCTTAAAATGTAGTTGGGGAACCTTAATGGAGAGGGTTTGGTAAAAGTATAGCAACCTGGGCAAAATGGACATTTTAACCACCCCACCCTACCCAGCAATGAAATTGGTAGTGCAGTCCACCTACCACAGTCCTCTGCTATCACTTGCAGGATCGGCCTAAGATTTATTTTGTACAGCTCCCCTAGAGATGCATAAATTAGTACCCTCAAGTATTTTATTTTCTGAACTAACTGAAGCCCCCGCAGTTGGGCAATAAGCCGTACCCAATCCCTGAAGCCAATTGATAGTAGTTCACTCTTAGACCAATTAACCTTATGCCCTGATATGGTGCCAAAGGCACTCATTAGCCTGTGAACTAGAGGCAGGTCTTCAGCAGGATTCTACAAATACAATAGCTGATCATCTGCATACATTGCAATTTTATGCTCTCTGCCCCCTCCAGTAAACCCTCTAATCCCTTTATGTGCTCTAAGAGCAGCTCTCAATGGCTCCAGGCATATGACGTACAGCAAAGGGGACAAAGGCATTCCTGGCAAGTTCCCCAACTAAGCTGAAAGGAACCTGTCAACTCCCCACCGACCATAACTTGAGCTAAGGGGCCCTGATATAGTGCCCGCACCCATGCACAAAATGAAGGTCCCACTCTCACCCTTTCTAAAGTATAAAACAGGTACCCCAACTCCACACGGTCAAAAGCCTTCTCAGTGTCTAAAGCGACCACCATGGCACTATGAGTTCTCTTAGTTCTAGCCCACTGAAATATAATATTCAGTGTCTGCCTGATGTTATGCTTACCCAGCCGTCCCTTAGCAAATCCAGTTTGGTCAGGGTGTATGATTCCGGGTAACACTGCTTCTAACCTAGTCACGAGTGCCTTAGCCAATATCTTATAGTCCACTGTTAACAAAGAATTTGGTCTAGAGAAGGAACATAGAATTGGATCCTTACCCAGCTTGGGTAGTACTGTAATGGCTGCAGACCGTGTGGAGGGGGGTAACCTTCCCTCCCGTAGTCCCTCAGTCAAGGCCTCATATAAGGGTTCCTGCAGGAGGTCTTCAAAGGACTTGTAAAAATCTATTGGTAGGCCATCAGGGCCAGGTGCCTACCCATTCTTTAAAAGTTTTAAAGCTTCCCTGATTTCTTGTTTACATATGGGTGCATCTAGCTCCCCAGCCTCTGCTGACTAATCCTGTTGAGAGAAACCCCATTAAAAAAAACTATCATAGTCCTGTTGCGAAGGGCTACATTCAGAAGAATACAGAGACTTATAGAAGACCACAAAGGCATCCCCTATTTCACTTGTCCCCCGGTACATTCTGTCCTTGATCATTCTGAATTTGGTTTATTGATTTAGCAGATTCCTTTCTTTTTATTTGCCAGGCTAAGTATTTTCCCACCCTATCCCCATCTAAATATTAACCTGCATTTGAAAGGAGGATGGCTCTCTCCAGCTGTGCACTGGACAAGGTGTTATATCTCCATTTTAATTTTTGTAGAATCCCATAGAAAGAAACTGTGGGGTTGTGCATATGTGCCTTCTCACTGGCTTTGATTTTAGATCTAAGATATTCTAAGTCCCTAGTGGCTGTATGCTTTTCTTGTGATGCAAATGCGATAGTCTGCCCTCTCACATATGCTTTCAAAGCTTCCCACCATGCACAGTGCGAGGTATCTCCTCTGTGCTTGAAGTGCAAAAACTCCTGCAAATTCACCTTTAGATATGTAAGGTAACCCTGTTTTCTCAATAGTCTAGGGTCCAGTCTCCATGCTTTAGATCCTACTGAGGATCCAGTGCCCCAGAGAGTAATGAAATGCAATGCATGATCTGAGATCATGATCAGTTGATACCCTGCTTCCCCCAGCTTAGCCACCAAAGTGCCTGACACCAACATCCTATCTATATGGGTATAGGAATTATGTGCATGTGAATAAAAACTATATTCGCTCCCCGAGGGGTACATATGCCACCATGCATCAATCAAGTCAAAATCAGCTTGTAGGACCTCCAAAGCTTTGGCGTTATGAGATTTGGGAACAGGGGCCTTATTCGAATGATCTAAAACTGTGTCAATGATGCAGTTATAGTTACCTCCCAAAAACCATGGGCCCTCCCAGCAGGACTAAGCTTTTGAAAAAATCCAGGGTTCTCCACATTAGGGGCATACACAGACCCTATTAGCATTGTACCTTTACCCGGGACTTCAACCTTAGACAGTGCATATTGGCCAAATTGATCTGTCAGTGTATCTAGGACCTGTATAGGGGAACCTGCCGGGATCTAAATAGAGGCTCCTCTAGCTTTAGTAGGAAATGTTGACGATACCCAAGTACCATCCATAAATGCAGCAGTTTTCTACTATTCAGCATTTGAAAAGTGAGTTTCCTGTAATAGGACAAGCATACCCTAAGCTCTACATACTTAAGCCAGAACCCTTTTATGCTTTATATTAGATTTAAGACCATTAATATTCCAGGACAAGCATTTGACATCATCCCCATCATAAAACAACCTCTTAATATACATTTTAAATCTGGCATGTACCATATAAGCATCCACATTCTTTTCTCCTGGATGCCCAGCTCCTTCCCCTCCTCCCACCACTCTCATATCTAATGATCCCCATAAAAAAGCCCAGCAGTATGACCAGGCCAGAAAAGCAAGCTTCAACACCTAACATCGGAACCCTTGTTCAGCATCCACCACAGCCAGCAGATTCAGGTAGAACCAAACAGGTGCCCTTGCTTCTCTCACGAGGATTAGGTGCATATTGTACCCAACTTCAGAGGCCCAGTACAGCCCTCCCCCACTTATTACCAAAAATCCCCCCCTTCCCCCCCTCTACTAATCACTATTCCTTGGCTCAGCTCAACAGGAACTGAGCAGTCCCCTCCCCCGAGTATAAAACTGCCAGTAATCCCACTACAAACACTAGGCAGTAAAAATACTTCTGCCCTTAATGCTAGCCATAAAATCGTGGGAAGGGATGATGGCCCACAGGCTATATGAAAGAAAAAATACTGGTCAGCTGCACATAACCAGAGCATTCTCATAGCATAAGAAAATAATAAAGTAATATTAAAGCAGGAATAGGTCTCTAAACAGAGAATACTCCTTAATCAACAATAATTAATCATTTCCTTGGCATTAGAGGTAGATCATTGGGGCCAGGACTAACTGAAGGAACAAACTGACCTCTTCACATGACCCCTAAATGCAACTCAACAAAGCTAGAATTCAGTAGAGTCATACATTTTAACAGTTCTCTTTGGGGCGACAAAAGTTGGGACTGGGTGAGAGCCCATAAATAACACATTCACCATAGTATTTGCTGTCATTGTTAAGGGTCCACCCAGAGCCCTCTCTCTTCAAAGTGTGGAAGCGAACTGCTCCTTTCCACCCCCACCCCAAAGGAGGGGGGAGGAGTCCACGATGAACATGCCAGAGTAGCTTCCAATGGGCCAGGAAAATTTCGGATCAGAAGAAAACCTCCCACTGGTACCCAGGTCCCTAGACTCGGTCGGGGGTATATAGTACTACATGTTTTCCTGACTATTAAAGTTCCATCGACTAGGCCTCCCCTCTTGGCATGAAGCAGCATAGTTCACTCGAGGAGGAAATAAGGGACTCAGGTTGATATGTATACCACTCACAAACCGAGACAAAGCAAAATAAATCTGTCTACTGATTTAACAGCAATTGCACAAGTGAAAATACTACACACCTCATTCTGCATTAGGTTGTGGTCTGTCCCTCCTGATCTCTTCCTCCTCTAGCCACCCCTCCACTGCTTTGTGGCACGTGAAAATTTGAGGATTTTGCCCAGGCCTGTCTACTCGGGGCTGTGCAGGATATGCTAAAGAAAACTTCCATCCCAGTTGCTACAATTTACTTTTAATTGGATTGAATTTCTGCCACATCATCTGCAACTCCCAGCTGTAATCTTGGTAAATATGCACAGTAGTGTTACCCATTTTTATAGGGCCCATCTCTCTTGCTTTTTACAAAATAAACTCTTTGTCCCGAAACCTTAGATATTTTATAAGGCAGTGATGAGCACGATCTCCTGGGTTTGGTGGAGGGCCTACTCGGTGGACTCGCTCGATTTCAAAGCCTTCAGTTTCCTCTCCAAGGCCCAAGTTCTTAACAATCCACTTATGTATTTCTGCATTAAGATTTCTCCCCTCCGTCCCCCTCGGGAAGGCCAATGATCCGAATGTTGGCTCTACAGGAGTGATTCTCCTGATCGTCAAGTCCTTCCTTCAGGTCTGCAATCACAGAGAGTAAACCGTTTCTCTCTGCTGAAGCCGCCGCATATGTATCCTCCAGGTCACTGACTCTGTGCTTCAATTCACATATTTGGGAAGTATGTGTGGCAGTCGTCTCAGTTAAGCTAGTGACCATCGATTGTAAATGGGTGAATTGAGTGTTCAAGTTACGAAATCCTGCTTTTATGTCACTCCTCATTTGTGCCAATGTTTCAGGGACTCCAGCCAAGGTCTTGGTTAACTCCAGCTCTGTGCCCATATTTAGCGTGCCGTCTCCACAATCAGATGGCGATGAAGGCCCAGAATGGCGTAGGTTACTTTTGCGTCTTTTAACTGGCTTGTTGGCTCCAAATTGCAGTTTGGCCTGTTTGTTTTTAGATTTCCTGGATGCCATCAGGGTTAAGAATCTATCTATCACCTGCAGAATCATTCAAAAGCAATTGTACAGTTGAAATTCTTAAATTAGGAGCCGTCACCCCAGGGAGCTGTGTTATCAAGCGTCCTCCATGCTTGCCGTCTAGCTGAAGTGTGCCATGATGACGGCCGAGCTTGCCTGATGGAGGCCCAAGGAAGAGGCCGCTTGGACCTTCCAGGCAGAGTGATCCAATTTCTTGGACTCCTTCTCCAGAGATCTGTCGGTATCAGCAGAACTGCCTGTATGTCTGAATACAGAGGTGGTCACAAGGCTCTCAGCCGAAGGGTGCTCTGTGAACCTCGTTAGGGACCCCATGGGTACCACAAACTTGCGGGCCATCCGGGCAGACAAAGCTGGACAGGAGGCAGGATACTGCCAATGTTCAAAGGCCAGGCCAATACTGGCTTTGGCCACAGGAAAGGCTTCTGTCAGGGTATACCCTCTCTTGAGGATATCTGTGAAAGGGTACTCCGCCTTTTTCTAGATAGGTTCCAGGGGCATCCATGTGGACTCAGAGATGAGGCAGAAATGTCCTGAAAAGATGAAGGGCCTTCCTCCATTGCTAAATCATCAATCAACTCATCATTCCATGGATGAGAATGGAGGTCAGTGTCATCCAAATCTGAAGTATCCGGATACAGTGGTTGACCACCCAGATCACCCTTGACCCACCGAGGGCGGTCGGGGGTGACAGTGACCGAAAGACGTTGGGGGAGCCTGGTGTCCGGCTGAGCTTCCTTAGAAGGAGCCCCTCCCATGGGCTGCTTAAGTGGCACTTACACCAGAATCGGTGGAGAGACCAGTTTAGGCTGAACCCGAAGAGGTTTAGCCGACTCTGCGGATGGGGGAACTGATTTTATCAGTTCCTGGGGAGTCGGCTTCAGCCTAGGAGGCGAAAGCCAAGTAATGGCCGGGGCAGGAGCCGGGGTCGGGTTATACCCGGACAAAATCAGCTGCTGCCACATGAGGTCCTCATAGCATCAACGGAGTTTCCACCAAAGCCTCTCCTCATCCGAAGAGGATGAGGATGACCAGTGACATCGCCTCTTTTTGGCGTGTTTGTGCACCTTCCTTGGCCTGTCAGTTGAGGGGGTCTGAGACCTTGATTGAGAAGGCTGACTTGGTCACCCGGGAGTCGCCAGTAAAACCGGAGACTTCCAGGGGTCAGGGACCACTTCCTCGGTAGGTTTCCCAGGGGGCTGGGTCTCCTTGTCGGGGAAGGGAAGGAAAGGACCAGAGTCTGAGGGAGTCGTTGACAAGAGTTGGCAACAATTGGTTGACTGGGTCGAGAACAATCGTCGATCAAAACTTCAGTTGACTGGCCTGACAGCAGAGCCGAGAAGCCAGTGGCTGAAGAGGCAATATCGACCGAGGTCGAAATGGCAAGCTCCTGGGACCAAGATCTCTCCCGATCCCAAAAGTGTCTCCTTTGAGATGAAGATGGTCCCTCTGCTGCTTATGGGACCGAGAGGAGTGTGTGCCCACCAGACTCTCACCCTTAGTCAGGAGAGAGTTTTACAACTCTCAGAAGGAACCCGAGAAAGTGGAGCCTAAGTTGAGTGGAACGAAGAAGCCCTGAGAGGAAGATTATGTGGAGCAAGCCACTTCCTCCTTCAAGGCCTGCATGTGCTCCAACTACTCAGTGGATCCCTAGGCCCGTTGAACCTACCCACCAGGTCTCCTTAGATTTCACCGACGGGTTCTGTTTCTCAGGCCTGACCAATTTAAGGTGTGCGAGATGGTCGTTGAGGACGTTAGGCTGAAAAGTGAGGCAGAACTCGCAGGTTGTGGTATCATGGCCAACACCAAGACAGTAGACACACGTAGTATGTGGGTCCATACGCAATATTTTCTGGCCACACAGGCACTGGCAAAATCCAGGGGAAGACTTGTCTTCCATAATCGAGAAGCAACAGTCACAATAGCTAACGCGAGTAAGTCTAATTTTCAGAATAATTGAAGGTTGAGAAGCCAGGGCCTACAGAATGCGAGAGCACGATGGAGGCAACCTGAATCTTCCAAGGAAGATCTGGCATCATGGGGCAGAGCCGAGGGTTATACCACCCAGGTGGCTGGGAAGAGCTAGCTTGAAGAACTTCCAGCAGATTTAAAGGGGAAAGGGACTATGCCAAGAAATGTGGATGAACAACATATCCACGTCCCTAGAAAATACTGTTTTTTTATATTATAACAAGTTACAGAATGTTTCCTCAACCACCAACCACTTTAATTGTAAATATTTCGCATAATATCATATTGCATTAGCTGATTTTATCATCAGTCTCTGGTTGCCGAATCCATTTATTAAGTTCACCCAAGGACTAGCACTCAATATCAGTTTTGTGTTTTTATTTCCCACAATATTGCTAATCCAAGACCATTAGTTAAGGAAATTCCAGTTGAAGATAAATGTAATACTTGTAAATAATTTGCTCACATGTTTAATTTGTTTAAGTCATTACTTGTAAACAATGTAATCATAGCTTCCTTTGGAGTAATGTGTACATTATCCAAAATTTGTTTTAGCCATTTCTTTCTCTACTTCAAATACCTTGGACAATATAGTATTTCATGGATTAAGTCATCCACTTCTGCCAAATGACATTCACAGAATGGAGACATAACATTGCCTCTTAACTGTCCTTTTCTTCTTATCTGTAAGTACAGTTAAATACCTATTACCATTTGGTTTTAAGATTTTGTACAGGCTATGTATTTTTGAAGAATTAATTTGAGTTATCTCACTGTATTGCTTGGTCTCTGTATCTCCGGTTTATGGAACTGTATATAATTTCTTTTGGTGAGTTATAAATATCAGTAAGAACTGAGCCCAAGCCTGCTGGAAAGATGTTTGTTTTAGTAAACTTAAAGTAAGGGAAAGTGAAGCCTCTGGTAGAGTAATCAAGTTTTTCTTCCATGCATATTTTTGGTAATCGATTTTCCTTCATTATTTGTAGCTTCAGTATCAATAATGTTATTCTTTCTTTTATGAGGGTATCCAGAGACAATTGTCCTAGTTCTAATCTTAAAATATAGTCTGCACAAAGTTAGGAAGTCACAAGTACTTCTAGAGTTTGTTCATGACTAGTTCTAGCTGGGTCACTTTTGCAGATCCCCATATTTCTGAAGCATACAGTATTGCTGCTTTTATTTTAGTTTTTAGGATGGAAAGGCTACCATCCACTTATTGTTCTCCATACATACACATAAACCTCTGGACTCCACCAATTGTTTTCTGTAATTTATTATGTTTGCTTTCACGCATGTGCAAGAAACATAGTGCCATCATCTGAGTTTTTGGAGGTGTGGCAGCCGTCTTCCAATTCAGTCAGTGTGTTTGCAGGCGTGGCCGCAGTTCTCCAGTGAACGCTGCAGTTGTCTATGATAGCAGTTGAAAATGCAGTGGCCGTAGAGTTGAAAGGGACAGCTACGCTTCAGTGAGCAGCGATAAGATATCGCATGCTCATGCATGCTTCCCCCCACCCATGCACACACTGTATAGCCAATGGGGGGGCCCAATCCCTCATTGGCTGTGCTGCACTCCCCCCAACAGAGTTCCAGATGCCATGCTGGGAGCCCACCCCAGCATGGCAACAGATCGTATGGCCGTTGGGGGTACCCAATCCCCTGTCAGCTCCACTGTCCCCTCCCAAGAGACTACAGGGTGCCACTCTGGGAGCCCACCCCAGTGTGGAAACAGTTCCTAAGGCTGACGGGGTGCCCACTCCCCCATTGGCTCCACGGCCCCCCCAACAGCCTTCCAGCTGCCATGCTCGGAGCCCACCCCAGCGTGGCAAACGTCCCGTGTAGTCCAAGTAATAAAAAAAATCCTGAAAGAAAAAACCTTCTCTCACTGCTGTCTTGACCCCCTCTCCCATCCGCACCCACCCACTGCGCACCCTGCCTCCCCACACCCCCACCTCACCCCACACTTACCTCCGGAGCTCGGCACGACAATCTTCGGTGGACCGGGAACACGACTGCAGTCTTCAAAGCCGACCACGAACTGAGGAAATGCTGGTAAGCGGTATAATGTAATACATAGGGTTTTTTCAACTTTAGTGCATATCTCAGGCATTTTGGGGAATTTTTTTCAACAAATTTTCAACATGGGGCTTTTGGGACCCCACCTCATGAATTCTGTCACTGTCATGGTGTTAATCGGCCCCGAAAGGTGATTTTGCAGTCACTGCGTGGAACCACCTTTTGGGACTGACTTATAAAATGACAGTGTCACAGTACATGAGGTAGTCCCCCAAAAACCCTATGTTGAAAATTTGGTGAAAAAATTCCCCAAAATAACTGTTTTACGAGCATGCGTTGCGCTGTTCCTCTGCACACTCGTAAGTTCGTGAATTTTCAGTATGTTCACTCCAGATTTTCAACATTGCCATTTTACCATACCTCCTTATGAGCAGTACAGCTGTCATTTCTCACAACTGACCAAAAATGTGTTTCCACGCATGTAGCGCACAGTGGCGCAGTCGGTGTGTGAAATCAATGTTCAGGACAGATTAAGAAAATCACAGTGACACTGTTCATGAGCAGAGGTGTTAAAATGGTTATGTTAAAAATTTGGTGAAAAAATTCCCAAAAATTACTTTTTTACGAGCATGCGTTGCGCTGTTCTTACGCACGCTTCTAAGTTTGCAAATTTTCAATATTTTCACTCCAGATTTTCAACATTGCCATTTTACCACACCTCCTTATGAGCAGTACAGCTGTCTTTTTTCACATCTTGGCCAAAATGTGTTTCCGCCCATGTAGAGTACAATGGCGCAGTTGGTGTGCGAAATCAATGTTCGGGACAGATTAAGAAAATCACAGTTACACTGTTCATGAGCAGAGGTGTTAAAATTGCTATGTTAAAAATTTGGTGAAATACGTCCATAAAATGACTGTGTTACGAACGACCATTGCGCAATTTCCACGCACCCTTGTAACTTCATGGATTTCTAATATTTTTCAGTCCAGATTTTCACCACTGGCATTTTTCCACACTTCCTTATGAACAGTACAGCTGTCATTTTTCACACCATGGCCGAAATGTGTTTTTGCACTTCCAGTACAGAAATGCGTGGTCACTGTGGGAAATCACTGTTTGGGACAGATTAAGAAAATCACAGTGACACTGTTCATGAGTGGAGGTTACAAAATCCCTGTGTTGACAATCTGCTGTAAAAAATCCCCAAACTAATTGCAATACAGGTGTGCATTGTGCATTTTCTACGCACGCTCATGACTTCACCAGTTTTTTTAATATTTTCACTGCAGAATTTCAACATTGCCATTTTGTGCACCTCCCCATGAACAGTACAGCTGTCATTTTTCACATCCTGTTCAAAACGTGTTTTCACACCTGTGGTGTCAAATAGCATAGTCGCTGTGCGAAATCAGCTTTCAGCTAACAAACTGATATTGCCACTGTTCATAATGTGGGGGTCACAAAAAAACCATGTTGAAAATTTGGAGTGAAAATGCCAACGAACGCCTGAGGCACTAGGGTTTCTGACCATAACGCTCCAGCCTGTAGAGATTGAGAGGCATCAGAGGTGTGACTTGGGATTCTCGCCTGTAATGCTCATACCATTCCACACCCTGCAGCCAGTGAGAGGCATCGAGGTATGCCTTGGACTCTTCGGCCCCAAAGTTCACCCCATTCTCCTATACCGCACCCATCTCACTGTATTTCCTGATGGAATGGGGTGCCATTAGGCCAAAGACCCTAAGGCACACCGTGACACTTGTCAGTGTCTGCAGGGGTAGGGTGTGGCAAATGGCATGGCCTTATGCCTGACGACCCAAAGGCACAACCCAATGCCTGTCAGTCTCTGCAGGGTGGTGGTGGGGTTGGCTTCAGTTCAATACTTCGCTGCCATTCCTATTATGCAGCTCTCTAACTCCTACACTACCAATGCCAATGCCAGCAAGCAAACATTTGGCATTGACAAATGCTTGTTTTTGATATTGTCCATGTGTAAATTCCATTTTAAATTATGTGTATATAACAGACCTAAGTATGCATAGGATTTTACAGTTTCCATCTTTTCCTCTCATCAAATAATGTATATTTAGATCTATTTGTTGCTCCAAAACTAATTGTATTTTAGTCTAGTTTATACATAATAATTTTGCTGTGGATAAATTTATTCATTTCTCTTCGTAATCCTGTTACTGAAGAGGAGTTCAAAAGAATGCCATCTGCATATACCAGTTGGGAATTTTTTGACTAAACACGTTTGGAGAATGAAAGTCTTCATCATACAATTGTTTTATAATCTTGTTTATATAGAGATTCAAGAGCAATGGGGCCAAGATACAACCCTGCCTAACACCATTTATTGTTATAGAATTTGTTAGATTTCCATTCAGATTATATTGAACCTTAGGCCAAGTTGCCTCATGCAAATAAATGAGAATGTCTAAAAAATGTATCTGTGCCTAAGTTGTACAGTGTTTGCCATAAAGGTTTTGACTTATGCTGGTAAATGTCATACATAAGTCAATTAAACAGCAAAATAGTCTTCCCCTTTTAACTTTAATATACCTATAGATCAGGTGTGATAATACCATTCAGTTTTGTGTTGTCAAACAATATTTTCCTGAAACCATTTTGAGTTTCATGTCATAAATTATTATTTTCAACACAGGTGTCTAATTTTGCCAGGATGATGTGTGAAACAAATTTCTGTACGGTGTTGTTAAGGAGCTTTATTAAACTTGATTTGCAATACATTTTTTATTGATATACACAGGATTTAGCCTATATAATACATTTGTTTCTTGTCTTAGTTTTGTTATCATATCTGGCCTCTGTTCTCCCTCAGAATGATAATAGACTTTGGAAAAATGTGTCATCCAACTCTCTGGTTGTTTAAACACATCAAGAGAGGCAGAATATGAATTGAAGCCTTTGGCTACCATTACCTAAAATTATTTGCATGTTTTTCTCTATCACTGTCATGAATAATTTTGACCACAGAGTATTTGGAAACATTGTTCTTTCTGCTTTTAGGATATTGTTATAATGTTTCCTTTCTTTGTTTCATCACCTTAGATTTGTACATGTCTGATTGATTTTGACTTGCATCAAGTATTTTATTTAAGTTCTTCACCATTTTGCATTTCACGTTAGACCTAGTATCCCTCTTTTTCTGTTTATTAACTGCAGTATGATGATACAATAAAGGTGCTATAAACTGGGTTAAATCTTCCCAAAGTCTAATTGGCTCAATATTAATTCAACAGGCTTACGCAACTAAGTGCAGTGTAGTGTTATGCTTGTGCAAGTGTTAATATACCTTTGTGACTCTTCACCTCTCTATTCCATGGGGAATACCACTCTGCAGGGGTACCAAAGGCAAGGAACCCTGGAGGACGGTTCCCCCCATAGCGGTGCCACAGGAAGGATTTCCTTGGTTAAAGGTACCTTAGGGAGGAACCCCAAGGAGAGAGGTAAGCCACTGGAGGAGGAGGGGAGGATGGTGGAGCAAAGAAAAAATGCTTATGAAGGAAGCTGGAGGGCCTGCCTTAAATTGCTCAGGCAAGGGGCATGGCTGGTTGTTTCAGCCCACTGAACCATAGATAAAGCCTTTCAATAACTTTATGTTCTAATATTTGAAGTTTAATGTAATTTGGAAATGAATGATTTAATACCTGTCCTATCTTCTCTATATTGTCACTTTATTTCATCCTTTATGCATTAATTATTTCATAAAAATATTTATTTTAATTGTTTTTTTATTCCTGGTTTTGCATAATTTAGTTGTAAACTTAATGGGAAATGAGGTGATTCCATGCACTGATCCACTCTTAGATTTACCACTTGTTTTGCTGCATTCATATTAACCAAACACAGATCTACCAAGGATGAACCATTATGTGTACTGAATGAACATGAGCCTTCTTTATGACCTTGTATTTTTTTGTCTTGTGAATGAACTAATGTTTGTAAGGTTATTGTTTTTAAGATGTTAATCCTTTCTTCACTATGAGTATCAGTGAATGGCAAGGCAAGGCAACTTTTATTTTTCTGGTGCCCAATCCTGCAGGCTCTGGGTGCCGTACAAAAAATCACAACTCAATTTATACATACAAAACTATATCCTTATACAACTCCCATAAATATATAAAACCCTCAAACTTTAAAAAGGACTAATAACCCTAATGTCAAACAGTGTCTGAGAAAGCCTGATTAAATAAATAGAACTTCAGGCGGTTCTTAAAGACCTCTACTGACGGGGCCTCCCTCACCAAGAACGGGAGCGAATTCCATAAGACAGGGCCGGCAACACTGAAAGCTCGATCACCGGCAGTTTTTAATCTTGTCCTAGGAATCATCAGGGAAGCCCCTCGAGGAGAACCGCAGGGGTCAAACTGAGGCAGCAGGTGTCAGAAGGTCAGCCAGGTAACAAGGGCCCAATCCATGTATGACCTTATAGGTGAGCAAGCCAACCTTGAAGAGCACCCTCCATCGAACTGGCAGCCAGTGCAGTTCACGCAGCACTGGGGTGACATGGCAGTATTTCGACTGACTTGTCAACAACCTGACAGCCACATTCTGCACTAGCTGCAGTCAATGGAGGGTACCTCCAGAGACCCCGAGGTAGAGCGCATTACAGTAGTCTATCCTGGATGTGACAAATGCATGTACTAAGTTGGAGAGGTCCAGGGTCAGAATCAGGTGCCTAATCCTGGCAATATTTCTCAGATGAAAAAAACTTCCTTTAACAATGGCAGACACCTGATATTCCATTGTCATACCACTGTCAAATATCATGCCAAGATTATGCACCTTAGAGGAAGCCTTCAATGGGACTGACCCTAGAACAAGGCCAGAGTCTGCACCAGGGAGCAACCCCACCCGACTTCTATTTGACTCTACCACCAGTACCTCTGTCTTATCAGGGTTCAATTGCAACTAGCTGGAGGCCATCTAGTCATTGATCTCTGCAGACAGTTGTTTAATACATCCACCACATTTGATGTTCCAGGGACAAAGGATAAGTACAGCTGGGTATCATCGGCATAGCAATGAAATCCCAAGCTGTACCTCCTAATGATCTCTCCCAGGGGTAGCATATACACAGCAAACAACATCAGGGATAACACTGAACCCTGAGGTACCCCACAAGACAGAAGGCTAAAAGATGAGGAAAAATTCCCCATCACCACCCTCTGCCTTCTGTTTGTCAAAAAGGACTCAAACCAGCGAATGATAGTGCTGATGATTCCACAGAAGTCCCTCAGATGATCTAGCAACACCTGATGGTCCACCATGTCAAAAGCTGAGGAGAGATCAAGTAGAATGAGAATTGTCCCCTCTCCTCGATCTCTCACCCTGAGGAGATCATTTTGCACCTGAACTAATGCAGTTTCTGTTGAATGTCCCACACAAAACCCTGACTGAAGTGGCTCATAGATATCAAATGCCATGAGGTGTTCACCCAACTGACGTGCCACAATCTTCTCCGCCACCTTTCCTAAAAATGGAAGGTTGGAGACTGGTCGATAATTCACCTTGATGTCAGGGTCCAGTGATGACTTCTTCAAGAGGGGTCTCACCAGCGCCTACTTCAAGGCATCTGGGACAACCCCCTCCAATAAGGAACACTGAACATTCAAGGCGAACACTGGCCCAACAGCGTTGATACATCCCACTAAGAAACGTGTCAGCGCTGGGTCCAGTTCACAATATGTGTCCTTCAGTTTTGAGATCACCTCAATGACATCAGCCACCTCCACTGGTTTAAACTCCCCCCAACCAGGCGGAGTGCTTTGTCGACCATCCCGGCGACCACTGTCAGCCATAGTGAATAAATTAGATGAATGAGATTGAGTACTTTAATTTATTTATTTATTTAAATATCGGTAACTGGGAAAGGCATACAGAGCAGAAGCTCATTTCCAGGTGTGACCCAGGACAGAGACAAGTACAGAGAATAACAAAACAATTGGATAAGTTACAAAAAAAGTTGTGTACAAATAAAAGGTAAATTGGAATAGATTATACAAGAATAAATACAATTGCAAGGAAATTAATACAGTAATGTACAACACACTTCAGGTTATTTATAACAAGAATATGCACAGTAGCAAAGGACTTATACAATAAAGTGCATTGCTGAGCAGGATAGTTGTAGGAAGACTCTAATTTATACATTTATAAGCATTTGTGTGCATCACGGCAACAGGGGGTCAGAATAGGGGGCTTGAACACCTTGTGAAAAGAGGGAGTAACGTGCTATTTAAGGAGGGTGTAAGCTGGGGGGTGCAGAAGGGGAGAGGAGCATGGGGAGTGACACGAGCAATTATTGGAAACAAACATTTGAAATTGTGACCACAGGGCAGTGGGAGTGGCAAATGTAACAAGGAAGCAGGTTCCAGAGGGAGACAGTAGGAGAAGACAGCCTGACCTGAGCATATATGAGGATGGGGAAGGGAGAAAGTTTGAGCATCCCTAGATTGAAGGGCATACATGGACAAGCAAGCCAGGGATAGGCAGGAGTTTAGGTAGGGGAAGTATCCCAAACCAGAATTTGACAACATAGATGAGGCTGTGGACCTGGTGTCTGACAGGCAGAGGCATTATGAATAGGAAGGAGTAGACAATGATGAGTGGGGGGAGAAGGTGGCAAGCCGACAGATGGAGTTTAGAAGAGTATCGAGTCTTGCAAGAGAGGTTGCAGGTGCAGAGTCATAGACAGTATCTACATAGTCAATTACAGGTAGAATAGTTTTTGTGACCAGGTCTCGGTGGGTTGGTAGAGAGAGACAGTCTTTGTGGTGATAAAGAACACGGAGAAGGGTCAAATTTTGGTGCATAAGGAGTCAATTTGGGCAGAGAAGTCAAGGCTGCTGTCCAGCCAGAACCTGAGATATCTGAAGGTTTTGACTGTGTCCAAAAGTGAGCCATTGAGTGTTGTGAAAGTTCAGTAGTTCTGGTGTTTGGATAGTCTCTGCCTAGAACTGAAGGGCATAGGTACAGTTTTTTTTTATTTAGTCTTAGCTGGTTTTGCCTGAACCAGTGCTGCACTTTGTCAAAGTCACACTGCAAGGGGGCAGTCACATCAGTGATGGAGGGACCAGAAAGGTAAATCACGGTGTCACCGCTTACATGCGGATGAAGGAGGAAAAGCAGATGGATGGGAGGTCATTTATGAATAAAGAGACTAGAATGAGGCCAAGTATCGAACACTGGGGGACTCCAGTTTGAATAGGAGGGGTCGATAGTGCTTCTGACTTGTACAAATTTTTGTCTGTTGTGAAGGTAAGATCAGAACCAATTCACAGCAGATGGAGCCAGACCAGAAGAATGAAGCTTTTAGATAAGAAGGTGGTGGGAGAAGGTCTTTGCCAGGTCCACAACAATGGCAGCAGTGACATGGTCTTTATCCATAGCTGACTGGATATGGTCAGTGACTCGAAACAGGTAGGAGACCATGGAGTGCTGCTTCCTGAATCTTGACTAGAAAGGTAAAAGACTAGCCAAAACAGTAAGATGTTCCAAGAGCCTAGAGTACATATGAGACTCCTGGAGTTTGGCAAGAGCAGGAAAGACAGAAATGGTCCTGTAGTTGCCAGGCAAAGTAAGATCTCTGAATTTGTGGAGGGGGAGTGCCTTGGCCTGTTTCCAGGCTTCGGGGACACAGCTGGTAGTGAGGGAGAGGTTTAGGAGATGAGAGAGGGAGGAGCGATAGCAGGTGCTATTTGAAGAATCTTGGGGTATCAGCACCTGCTATCACTGCCCCCTCACTTATCTCCTACTTGGTAATCTTGCATTAAAATCTCCTAGAAGAAATATGTCATAGCCTGTATAACCATCTACTATTGCGTGAAACATTTTCTTTACATCTGGCCAAATAGCGCTATCATTTGTACATGAATTGTGGGAAGGAATGTACATATTAATAAAAATCACCTTAGTGTTTTTTGCCTGACATTAATTACCAGTATATTATCATTGTCTGTTTCTATTTTTACCATCTTAATGTATATTTAAAGTTTGATAGTCATTATTAATCCCATTTGATTTCTTCCTTTGGTTGAGGTTCTCTTGGCTCCTTTAAAGGGAAACATTTATGTACAGCAATGGACATACTGAAGTTTGAAAGCCCATGATAAGCTCTTTTAAATGAGGTATTGGACTTCCCTGTAACTGGAAGCACTTCCAGAGGTATAAATAACAGTGTCTGTTCAATATTAATACTACATTGAAGCCATTTGCAAAACATTGTGATGTCATCAAGGAACAAACAGTGCCTAACTACAGTGAGTCAAGCACAGCTTGTTCCTTGATGATAATAATAATATTTTATCTGTTATGCGCCTTTCAGACATCAAGGCGCAGTACAATAAGAGAATAAAATCCAACAGATTCAGCCATATAATAAATAAAATTCAATAAATAGTACATCCATAAGATTTTTCCCAGAGGAAAGATTTCAGAGTCTGTTTAAATCTCACCACAGCCGTGCACTCCCTAATGATATTATAATGTTCTACAAATGACTGCAGTGTAGTATTAATATTGAATAGATTCAGTCATCTATATCTCTGGGGTGCTTCCAGCTGTAGATGAACCCAATGCCTCATTTGAAAGAACATTCTATAAGCTTTTTAGCCTATGTTGGCTGCAGGGCATGAATATGTCCCTTTAAATTAATATTTTATAAACAGGTAGTTTAGGAGGTGTACCAGTCTACAATGTTTCTTGCAAAGGTATTATATCATATAAATCCATATACAGTATGTCATGCAGTTTGAATCATGAAGTTTTGTAGACAATTTATGTTCCAAGATAATATCTGCAAATGTTTAAGTAATTCTTTAGGTTAGAGTTTTAGGTTATTTACCTGTGTTGGTAACACCTGAACCTGGGGTAAAATAGCATACCTGTTACTTGTCAAAAGATAACTTGTCAGTGGTGCCACCTCATCTACAGGATGAGTTTGTTCAGTTCCTTGTGTTAACTACATCTGTTTTTACATGAACTAAAGATTTCATCAGGGTCTATTTGATGTAAGCCGATTTGATCTAAGGTTTCGGCTTTTTCAAGTGTTTGAGCAGCTAAACTTTTATCTATATTTATAATTTGGGGACACTTTACTAAATATTCTGATGCCATTTATATCTAATACAGTATATTGCATCTCGTGTCATTGGTTCCTGTAATAGTGGAGAAAAAAATCTAATAGTGCTTTTTTAGTTTTTCCTATCGACTCTCTTGGCTGGACACTCCATCCAAATAAGCTAACAGCTTTTAGATTTCAATTGTTTACTTGTTTTAAATCATCTCTAGTGTTATCTCCAAGTGAGTGATTACTCTATTTTTCCAGTTATTGATTTCTAGTCAGCACTGATTAATAAAGCTACATCATTATACTTTGTGTCAGGTCTGATTTTTCAACTTGGAAACCTAACTGATTCAAATAGGCTCTGTTTACCCCATATCAAATCAGATGGTTCCCTATTCTGGAAACTAATCAGTACACTCTCTTTGTTAACGTTCCCTTGAGATTCTTCTCTCTGGATTGAAAATAATAGTGGTGGTTCTATGATTCTTAACAAATACCTTACTTTTTCTTTTATTGAATCTCCAGTCTCTTTTGGTTTATTCTTAATCATTTAACCCTATTTTACTTTTGTATACATGATTATCTGTATGTTGGGTGCTTTGTTTACTTATGTCTCCTAGTAGATTATCAACGAGGATTGGTGGGTCCATTATATGTTTCACATGCCTTCAACTGAGCAAGAACAGCAAAGCAAAGCTGAGCTGTTCTGGCTCAAGCTGAAGGCAAATGAAACCACTCATTTTCAGCAATGAGTGGCAACATGGAATGTATTAATATATTATTGATCGAGAGCAATCAATAATATATGTGTATTTTAAAATACTCCCCTGAACCTTCCCATTTGCAGAGCAACTGCATGTAAGACACTCTTCACAGAATAAGAGTGTCTCACATGCAGAAGAAAGGAGCACTCCAATTGGTCGGGAGTGCTCCCTCAATCTCTGATTATACCTAGGTCACTCAGGATGATTACTTCCTTTCCATATATCTTGTGCCATTTCAGTAGTTTTGACAAATAACAATATTTGGTTTGGATCCTCCTTAGATCTAACCACACTTGGGATGCAGTTTACCTCTTTTTCTAGGTGTAGCAAATATATTATCCTGGAGGACAAGTCTTTATTTGTTTCTTCTTGATCCTTGAACTTTAGATATAGCATTTATTATCAGTAAAGTTGTGTTGTCAGTTTTAGTTATAGCCTGGTTCCCTGTCCTAGAGGAATTATTTTTTGGTTTAATGCTTTCTGTCATTTGAGGTATAGCCTCTAAGTTCTTCTCTGTTATGTTGGATTCTGTTAATATTATTACCTCATAATGTATGGGAGAGGCTTATTACCTGTATAAATCATACAGTTTATAAAGCTGCTATGGTATCGTTGTGAAGTCAAGAGGTTGTTAACCCCTCTTAGCTATGTCACAATGATACCATAACAATGGGAGCAGATCTGCGCATGCACAACTTTGAATGAGCAGTGCACAACAAACAGCCGAGGCAGTGGGAGCTGGCCCTAAGGCAGAGAAGCACTTTGGGGAAACAATAAAGAGCAAGGACTATCTTCTTTTAAACTGGTGCTCACTTAAGTTTTGGCCCATACACTATAAAAGGTAATGTATGGGTTTTGATCGCTAACCATGCTGAAATCGCTTCTCGAGGTTATTATGACAATTGAGAACCTCTCAAGCTTCATTCTCGAGATTTACAAAGTTGTCATGGTAACCCCTTGAAGTGATTACAGCATGGTTACTGATCAAAACCAATACATTATCCTCTATTTTATGTACATCCTGTCTATTTTAGACATTAACTTTGCTTCTGTGCATTACATCCTTAGTTCTTACTTTAACTGATCATTTGGTTTTCTCCTATATTTTGTTTTCTGCATTTTTGTCTGTCCTTCCATTATATTCCTTTATTTCTTGCTATTCTTTTTATTTGGTGTCTCTGATATTTTAATCACTATGTTTCTATCACGTGAGGGAGGAAGACTGACCTGAATGCACTTATTTGCTTTTTTTATCTTTCCTATCATTGTTTTGCTTCTTGATAACAAAAGAACCATTCTCATCAATTGAATAGTTTTGTGACAATTATTCACCCAGTAATTGTTTTTCCATATTTTGATTCTTCATTAAATGTGCTCTTATACCTAGGATTTCCTCCTTAAGAACCCAAAGCGATTCCAGGATCACAATATTTGCGTTATATGAGTTTCTTATATAGTCTAACAGATCCCCAGATAAAACTGTAGCCACTGGGGTGTCCATGAATCATCTAAGATTAGATTAGATTAGATTAGATTAGCTTGGTTACTCAGTGATTCTCTATTTTCCCTCTTTCTCATATTTTTATCTGGAAAAGGTTCCCAGCTAAATCTAGGAAAGGAAAGTTCTCTCAAATCAGGTGAAGTCAATAGGCAAACATCAGTTTCATTTATAGTTCTTTGTTGGTTCCCATTTTAAGTCCCCCCCACCAATCCCCTGTTCCTATTAAATTTTTTAAGACCATTAATTGAGGTGTCCAATTCAGTCATAACTTCAGTTAAATTATAGGAGTCAATTATTTATATATTAGTTTGTTGTTTCCCATGAGTTATTTCCATAAAGGTTGGTTGATGAGTTAACTAGTCAGGTATAATATGCAGATTCTAAACATTCAACAGGATGCATACTTGGGGTCAATTTTCCCTCCATATCTACAGTTAGATTTGTTAGCAATCCCTGTTTCCTTATTTGAAGGTGATAACTCCACACTTGTTACAAACTGAGGGTGTCCCCTAATTAATTTTGGAGTTGAAGTATTTTTAATTGGGCTAGACTATCATTGATAGTTTTTGTTTTTGTGCCCTTAGTTTTCTATTTGTCATACTTCCTTATTTAATTTTCTCTCCCTTTCCAGTTTCTGACTGTAATCTTCTTCTGTTATGACTAAGAGCCTTTTTTAGCACTGATGGTGTCAATAATATTTCTTGGGATTTAGTGCTCCTGGTCCTCATATTTCAATGGGCAGGATTCACAAAAGCATTGCACCAGCGCATCCCTGACTTGCTTACTGTCATGATTCTGGAAGAGGACCAATGCACTGATGCATCGCAGATGCACCGCATATCACACATAATGTTATGTGCTGCATCTGGAGGGTCTGTGTAGGGGGCATCCTCATGCACATGGTGTGCAGCCCCATTCACAGCCCATCTTGGAGGTGCATCCCCGGAGCAAGTCTGGAGTTGCTCCTCCAAAAGATAAGTCTACAACAAATAGACATAAGTGGGTGTCCACCCACAGGCAGGCTGCTGTACTGCAGACAGCAACATGGCAGCCTACCTACCCTGGCAGTCTAGCCCCCCTGCCAGTATCCCTGTAACATCAGCGAACTAGCCCTCTGCCAAAGTATGCATTTGTATCCCCCACCCTACCCGTAGCCCTGTATTGCAAACAAAAGCACCCTCTATCAATGCGTGCTGATGTATCCCCCTTCCCTGCCCATAGCCCCATGTTGCAAATAAAAGTGCCCTTTGCCAAAGTATGCTGGTGTATCCTCCCTCCCTACCCATAGCCCTATATTGCAAACAAAAGCATCCTCTACCAAAGGATGCTGATGTATCAGCCCTCCCCTGCTCATAACCCCGTATTGCAAACAAAAGCGCCCTCTGCCAGTGTATGCTGATGTATCCCCCTCCCTGCCCATAGCTCCATAGTGCAAACAAAAATGCCCTCTGCCAAAGTATGCTGATGTATCCCCCTTCCTGACCATAGCTCCATATTGCAATAAAGAGCTCTCTGCCAAAGTATGTTTTTGTATCTGACCTCCCTACCCTGACCCAATCACACTGCCATGCCACTTCCAATTATATCCTTGATGGTCCAGCAGACCCCTCCACCCACTCAGGCACCCCCACCCCACCCTGCTGTCCCCATCCCAGCAAGTCCCGAATGTTGGCAGGCAGCTCAACCCACCCACACACCACCACGGCTGCCAGCCGACAGAGCTGTCTGACAGTGTACTGTACTACTGTAAGCCCATTGGTAGACTATGTCAACCAATGGGCTTGCAGTGTGTACTGGAAGCAGTCATTCACAGCATATCTGGAGATGTGCTGCCCCATTGATTTCCCAGCCTGATCATGGGGTTGCTCCAGTGCATCCAGGGCTGGGCGCAACTGTGGTGTTCACAGAGGGGATGTGCCAGGAGCATTCCCCGGTGCATCTTCTGTGAATACCACAGTTGGTGCTCGTCGCATATTGTTTGTGCTGGGGCATCTGAGATGCTCTGAGCACAAGTGCTTTGTGAATCCTGCCCAGTATGTGCAATATAAATTCAGTATAACATTTCTTTTACTTTAAGCAATCTTTTAAAAACAATAATAAATATTCAAATAAACTGATGTATTGAATTTGCAAAAAAAAAAAAACAGTGGCAGAAATAACAATTGTGTAATTTGCCACTATACCAGTTCTATCTATTATTACTCCTTCTCAATCTCTAGTTTTGAATTATTCTCACACTTTTTCTGGTTTCTCTTTACTTCTTGTATGCACTGTCTTCTGTCTTCTTATAGTTGGCTCTTTAACTTGACCCTTTCTTCCTTCTTTCCTGCTTTGGTCTTGCCTTTTGCAGTTGGTCTGATAACTCAGCTTTGCTAATATTCCACTCAGGTCAATAGTCAGTTCCAGGTTTCTGCCTTCAATGGTCTTTGCCAGAAGTATCAAAAAGCGTTGATATAGGTAAGATGGTAAAGCAAAAGCAAATCTCAAGGTTGATGGAAGCAAAGAAGAGCAGGGCATGCAAGTCTGAAGGAGGAACTTCTGCAATAATCTTGCTTCACTTTCTTAATGACTATTTTACACAGATTTCAAAAATGCCTATATTTATTGAAAGCTAAACCTGATGTATTTTTTAGATATTGTTTGCAAGAAGTGGCCTCCTTCAAAAAAGGGACACCATAGCCATCTCCATAAGACTTCTGTTCCTGTGCCTAGTTTACTAATTTGATTTGGTTGTGTTTTGGTCTAGCATTACTGTAAGTTCTTATTGTTTTGTTTGCTCTTGATGCTACAAACTGGTCTGCTTCACAGTGTTTTGATAGTCAAGCGATTTTTAATAGGCTTTTGGGTCGAGTTTTCGGCCAACATCTCCAGTGTCATGTTATCCTTTATATAGTGTTTATCTAAGTAAATGCTTTATTTTGTATTGTGCCTGTTGACCCCTTGTAACCTCCGGGTCATGCCTGAAAACAGGCATTTAATTGTCTAGGGCACTTACCTGGTTAACAAAAAGTAAATAAATAAAAAAATAAATAAATAATTGATCTATTGATCTCATCATCTTAAAGAGCAACTCTATTATAATAAAAAGTTTAAAAAACACTAGATTAGCACCAATTATGTTTTTACTTTATTGTTTTTTTCAGTTATTTTCAGTTATTTTCTTCACTACCCCTGCTGCTGGTATACAAAATAGTGCAGATAATGTAGCAATTGTTTCACTGAGTCTTCAACATGTATCTGAATCTCCTCTGCTAACCACACAATTGCTGTGGACATGGCCTAGACCTAAGCATTTGACACAGTCCCATATAAAAGATTAATTTACAAGTTAGTCGGCTTGGGAGTGGGTCCCAAGATGGTAGCCTGGGTAAAGAATTGGCTGGAGAACAGGACACAGAGGGTAATAGTAAATGGAGTCCACTCTGAAGAAAGGGCGGGTTACTAGTGGGGTACTGCAGGATTCAGTACTAGGACTGGTCCTCTCCAATGTCTTTATAAGCAACATTACAGAGGGACTAGAAGGAAAAGTATGTCTCTTTGCAGATGACACAAAGATCAGCAACAGAGTTGATGCACAAGGTGGGGTGGAAAGTATGAGAAGGGACTTGGCAAGGTTGGAGGAATAGTCAAATGTATGGCAGTTTAGATTCAATGCTAAGAAGTGCAAGGTAATGCACCTGGGAAACAAAAACCCAGGGGAAGAGTACACAATGGGGTGAGATACTAACAATAACAAAAATGGAAAGGGACCTGGGGGAAGTCATATCAGATGACCTAAAGGTGGGCAAGCAATGTGAGAAGGCAGTAAGGAGGGCTGGGGGATACTGGGATGCACTGGGAGAGGCATCACCAGTAGAAAACAGAAAGTTGTTATCCCTCTGTATAGACAGCTGGTGAGACCCCATCTGGAGTACTGCATGCAGTTCTGGAGACCCAATCTCCGCAAAGACATAAACAGGATGGAGGCAGTCCAGAAGAGGGCAACTAAAACGGTGCAGGGTCTGCACCGGAAGACATATGAAGAGAGACTTAAGGAGCTTAATATGCATAGCCTCGAGGAAAGGAGGGAGGGGGGACATGATAGAAACTTTCAAGTACCTCAAGGGAATCAACAAGTCCAAGAGGGTTGCATCTTTCAGAAAAGAGGTGCAAGAACAAAGGGGCACAATTTGAAGATGGGGGTGGCTCAGAGGTAATGTAAGGAAGTATTTTTTCACAGAGAGGGTTGTGGATGCATGGAATGGCCTTCTGGAGGAGGTTGTGGAGTCAAAAACAGTGGTGGAATTCAAGAATGCATGGGACAGTCATAAGGCAATTCTAGGGGTTGGGGGGGTAGGAAGAAGTAGGCTGTTGGTTAACTAGGATCTGCAGCTTATCCATTAGGTAGGGAAATGGGCAGACTGGGTGGGCCAAGCAGTCCTTATCTGCCATCAAATTCTATGTTTCTATATTTCTATCACAGTCTGTTGTCACAGTGAGCACTATTATGTCACAGATTACGCCACTGTGAGGTTAACAGGGAAGAGGCATATGTTTTCAAATGTTTTCAATACAGACTTTTTAGATGGACTACCCAGATGTGCTGTAAATCTTGAAAAAACACACTGAAAATGAAAAAAAAAATGCATTCTCTAGTAAACTGTAACAGCTGTAACATCTCATTTATAAAAGCATATGCTGAAGTACAGAGCTGCTCTTTAAGTAAATTTGTGTTTATCCAGGGCCTGGATTGTTCCTAATCCTTCGACTTTTCAAAGGAGCATTTTTATTTGCAACATTTCCTTTTTTTTTATTTCAACTGTGTCATTAACACACTTTGAAAAATGTATGTCAGACCAGTAGACATGTTTTAAATCATTAATGAAAATCCTGTTCATTTAAATTGTAAAGGACCTGCTTTCATGAATTATCACTTTAGGTATAATGTCTTTCTTCTTTTTTCTAATAGCATACACAGGGCAATGGTCTGATATTCTGTCTGAGAAAACACCTGCACAAGTTTTCAGGTTGGACCTATTTGTTAGTATCCAGTCAATTACTGACTCACTTTAAGTCTTGTAATGAGGTCTAGTATGTCACCAATTAGCCATACCAGGCTATGCTCAGACAGTATACTATGGACTTTATCATTATTTCCTAAAATCAACCAGCCAAGCTCACCAGTGCCTAAGAAGGGGAATTTGTCACTTGGGAGGTTCAGGGTAAGGCAGCTAGGGTAAGTGGTTTTGGTATACTTTTTCTCTTGTACAAACAAGCGCTGGTAGTAAAGGGCAGAAATTGGGGGTGAAGCAAAGTAAACCTAAAATCGGTGGGGATTTAAATAAAAAAACACACAAAATAAAACAAAAGCTGTAAGAGAGGGAGTAAAGGATTTTGGGGAGCATAGGTAAAGATGATGGGGATAGTGATTTGGCATGCTTTTTCTATTGTTACAAGCACTGGTAGTGAATGGCAAAAATTGGGAGGGAGGCAAAGTGATCAAAATTCAGGCAGGGATTTAAACAAGCTTTCTTTCTCAAGAAAACTGACTTGTAGGTTTTTCTGTTCTTCCAGGTAACATCACCAAGCCAGAGGATACAGAGCTGGAGAGGAGGGTAACATGAGGAACACAGACCAATAGGGACTCAGCAGGAAGTCTCACCTGGAGGACGTCTTGCTTGGAGGAGGACCCACAGGAAGGATAAAAGAGATACTTCAGCGTGTCTCATTATGCTAGTGTCCCAAAGCATCAGTGAACAGAGCAGGAGTGAAACAGATGAAGGGACTGGCATCCTAAGTGTCCATAGGTGACAGCAGGCATGCAGACAGCTCTGCCGGTCCAGTAAGGTAAGGTACAGTACCTGTTCATTTGTTGCTGTCTGTGTAGCAAGCATTAAGAGATGGGTAAAGGGGTAATGGCAGGGAAGCAACAGTCCTTACAAACAGCAGGTACTTGTTTTGAGTAAAAAAAAACAACACCCTATCTAGGGCATGGGTATGTAATTGTTAAGGAAAGGCACAAATGGGGAAGGTTAAGTAGAAGAAGACAGATGAGTACAAGGTATAAACTACAAAAGCAAGAAAGGGGTAAAACAAAGGAATAAAGAGGGGAAAAAGAAACACCCTATCTAGGGTAGGGTAACAAAGTGATTACCAATAGAAGGTGTAGGCAAAAAAGGTCTAAAGCAACAGGAAAGGGGTAATGGGGGTAGGCACAGTATACAAGAATACAGAGTACAATATAAAGGCAAATATGTGAGTGATGCAATGTAATGGATG
Organism: Neoceratodus forsteri; assembly: GCA_016271365.2. Taxonomy (NCBI): domain Eukaryota; kingdom Metazoa; phylum Chordata; order Ceratodontiformes; family Ceratodontidae; genus Neoceratodus; species Neoceratodus forsteri. Next base: position 898,363,232 of record CM057455.1, read on the forward strand.
TGGAGCAGAAGTTTTTTGGGAGACTTTCTGGAGACTGAGGTGATGCTCCATCTGTGTATACCTCTCTGGGCTGGGGGGGTTGCTGGTCTCCGGGCTGAATTAGCTAAGACCCATAGAACCTCTTCCCCCACCCATGGGCAACTGAGTCTACTACCGTTGCCCCAGAGGTTGCCTAAGAGAAGGAGGACTGTATGGACTGTGGTGGTCTCTGGGAGGGTGGAAGTGGCAGGCAAAGGGCACACTCCTCAGCCTGTGCCACTACAAAATGAATTTGCTGCTGTGGTGGAATGGGATGGCCGGGGGAGAGAGAGGCACTTGTAGGAGTGGCCAGGGAAAATGTGGGGGTTCTCCATAGGAGAGGCCCCAAAAAGGGAGGTAAAGGACCCCAGCAGAGGAGGAAGCAACTTCTGGTGGTGGACTCAATTGTTAGGGGGTGGATTTTGGAACAGGATGGAAGGGAAAGAGGGAAGTAAGGTGCTTACCTGGCACCACATCTTACAGGGATGTATGGCAGATCCCAAGGATCGCTCGGGTGATGGAGTAGAAGGAGGAGCTGCATGCCATTGTCCACATGATAATTAATGACATGGTTAGAGATGGGCTGGGATTATGCAGGGAGATTTTAGGGAACTGATGAGGGGTCTTAGGCAGGTAGCACACACGGTAGCTTTCCCGGAGGCGCTGCCTACCTATGATGAGGGGGAGGATAAGGTTATCTGCACCAGGAACTTCAACTTGTGGTTAAAAGAATGGTGTAGAGAAATGGGGTTTAGCTACACCTGGGACTGGGGACCAACCCAGAAGTATATATGGGCCTACATGGAGTTGATGGCCTGCATCCATCTGGGAGGGGAAACGGAGTCCTCAGTGGAAGATTTAAATCTTACTTTGCTGAACATTTAAACTAGCTGAAGGGGGATGGCAGAAGAAAAAAGGGAGGCATTAACTACTTCCACAAAGTCTGAAACAGTAAGCAGGAAGGACCTGAGGGAAGGAGAATCCCACAGGGAGCAGACAAAAGAAAAAAGCAGTATGGTAGAAGACAAGTGGGACAGGAAAGAACAGTTATGTAAGAACTTACCATAACAGTTGATCTTCAAGGGAATCTCTGTCATCAGGTCACACCAATGGAACTTCACCATCAAGTGTCAGGATCCCACAGAAGCCTTTTCTGCAGCAGTCTATTAGGGCCCCCCCCCCCCATGTCATCATCAGGCTCTAATGTGACACACCCTATAAAAGTGAGAGTGGCCCCGCTCCCTCCCCAGTTCTCTCCCTAGCCGGAGGACATGAGAAACAGGGGTTCCACCAGGGAACCAAGGAGAGAGAGAAGAGAGAGAGAGGAGATGCCCAGCTAGCAGAAAAGCTGGAGCAAGAGGACAGCCAAGATGGAGAAAAAAAGAGAGAAAGGGGGATGAAGGGAAGGACAGCATGACCTGATGACAGATTCCCTCGAAGATCTACTATTATGGTAAGTTCTTATGTAACTGTTCTGTCTTCTTCAGGGATATCTCTGTCATCAGGTCACACCAATGGAATAAGTCCCAAGCAGTGCTGAGAGTAAGGACAGTCTGGTTGGCAGGAAGGCCAGAGGCCTAAGAAAGAAGGCCCCGAAGCACAGCTAGGACAAAGCCTGCCCTTCTTCTGGAGGCAAAATCCAGACTGTAGTGCTTGGTGAAAGTGTGGACAGTATTCCAAGTGGCATCAGCACAAATCTCAATTGCAAACACGCCCCTGAAAAAGGCAACTGAAGTGACCATGCCCCTGGTGGAATGGCCCTTAACAACCCCAGGAAGTTCCTTACCGTACTTCCTTTAACAAAAGACAATACAGCTGGCCAACCATTTGGACAAGCACTGTTTTGAAACTGAAGTGCCCACTCTGCCAGGGGTGAAAGAAACAAACATTTGGACTTCCTGCAGTCCTTGGTACAGTGTGTGCAGTAATGCAAAATTCAATGCACGTCTAAAGTGTGGAGTAATGCTTTCCCTGGATTGGCATGCTCTGGATAATAAACAGCAGGTGGATGGATTGATTTAGGATTAACTCAGACACCACCTTAGGAAGAAACTTAGGATTAGTACGCTAAGAGACCCTGTCTTTGTGGAAAATCAAATAAGGCTGCTCACACATGAATCAAGCAGAAGTAATGGCAACTAAAAATAACGCTTTCAATGACAGAAAGCGTAGCTTTCAAGACATGGCTGGATCAAAAGGAGGCAGGCTCAGTTTCCCCAAGACAAAATTCAGGTGCCAGGGAGGAACTGGGTTATGAGTAGGAGGCTTCAAGTGGAGGATGCCTCTCAAGAAAGTATGGGCCACATCAAGCTGTGCCACAGTACAGCCATCAATGGGCACATGAAAGGCTGAAATGGCCCACAGGTGCACTTTAAGTGAGGAGTATTTGAGTCCTGCATCAGACACGGTCAGGAGATACGCCAAAACCTGGTTCACCAGACAAGCGAAAGGGTCCAGGTTATGAGAAGTGACCCAGATAGCAAACCGCTTCCATTTCATAGAGTAAGTGGCCCTGGTGGAAGGTTTTCTGGCAGCCACCAGGAAGTAAGCCATCTTCTGAGACACCCTAAACCTGGCAATGGCTATGTCTTCAGGAGCCGTGCTTGCAGATGGAGGGACTCGAGGTCTGGATTGACTAGGGTCCCCTGGGCCTAAGTCAGCAGATCCTGGTAGAGGTGCAGGGGAACTGGAGGTTCTACAGCCAATTGTTGCAGTAATGGAAACCGTATCTACCATGGCCAAATGGGGCCACCAGAATTAGAGTAGCAACCTTCATCTATAGCTTGATGAGAACCCTCTGAATCAGTGGAAAGGGAGGGAATGCATAGAGAATGCATAGAGAAACCTCCCTTTCCAGGACAGGGACAAGTCTCGTGAGAAAACGCCAGGCCCTGAATCTAGCAAGCAGAAATGTGACAGTTTTGCGTTGAGTGGAGATGCAAAAAAGTCCTATTCTGGATGACCTCACCTGTCGAACAGGTCTTCTACAACCAAGGACAGCAGCTCCACCTTGTGCACTTTGGACTGTGACCAGCTGAGGCTGTCCGTCAAGGCATTTTGGATGCCTGGCACATGGATGGCTGACAGTTCTAGACTGTGATCTACAGCCCAGTACCAGACCCTCATTGCTTCCTGCCACAGAGGGTAGGAATGGGTCCCCCCTTGCTTGTTAATGTACTAGACTACACTGAGATTGTCTGACTGTACCAAGAGAGGGCCCGGAGAAAGATGGTTCTGGAAGGCCTGAAAGGCATATAGAACTGCCTTCATTTCTAAGCCGTTTATGTGGAGGTGAGTCTCCCAGTGGGACCAGAGATCCTGGGTCTGATAAGGACCTAGATTGGCTCCCCAACCCAGGCCCAAAGCATCCGTGGTGAGGATATGGTGAGGAGTGGGGATAAAAAAACAGGACCACCTTTATGAAACTGGCCAGGTACATCCACCAGTGAAGCACTCTGCATACTGGTGAGGAGACAAGGACCAGCTGATCTAGATCATCTGAATGCTGATCCTGCTAAACCCTGAGGGTCCACTGCAGAATCCGCATGTGCAACCTGGCCAGAGACACTGTGACAATGGCTGTGGCCATGAGGTCTAGTAGCCTGAGGAATGTTCTGGCTGGGACATGCTGGCTCTGAGCCACCTCCTGGGCCTCGGCACTAAGGCAATCCACCCTGTCTTGGAGAAGGAAGGCTTTGCCCTGAGTAGAATCCAGGAGTGCACCTATGTATTGCAATATCTAAGATGGCGTCTGCACAGACTTGTGCCGATTGACAGTGACACACAAAAACTGGAATGACTGCAGGGTGCATTCTAGAGTTGGCAATAGGAGCTCCCTGGACTGGGCTTTCAGCAACCAGTCATCCAGATATGGGAAAACATAGAGGCCTTCACACCAAAGGGCTGCTGCTACAGCTGCTAAGCACTTGGTGCAGAGGATAAGCCAAAGGGCAATACCCTGAACTGGTAATGCTCCCCTGGAACAGGAACCGCAGGTATCTCCTGTGAGGGGTGCAAACCATGATATGCAGGTAGGCATCTTGCATATCAAGGGAGCATAGCCAGTCACCCTGCTTGAGCAGTGGAAAAAGACCATGCAAAGTAATCATCCAGAACTTTTTGTACTTGATAAAAAGGTTCCGCTCCTTGAGGTCTAGGGTGGGCCTCAAGTATCTTGTTCTTTTGGGAACCAGAAAGAACCTGGAGTAGAACCTCTTGTTCCTTTGCCAGCTGGGCACTGGCTCTATGGCCTGTCTGCGCAGCAAGGTGAGGACCTCCTCCCTGAGAACCTCTGTGTGATCTGAAGGGTAAAACATGGGGACTGGTGGAACATCTGGAGGCTGCTGTAGAAGCTCTAAAGCATGGTCCTGCTTGATTGTCTGCAGGATCCAAGAATCTGTTGTGACGGTTCTCCACTGAAACAGTTGGAGGGAGAACAGACCTCCGACCACCACCTCCTGGCTTAGGGAAGGAGGAGGAGGGTCTAACAAGGTGTCAGGTGGAGGCTGAACTGGTGGCCAGGGCTGCAGCCTCTCCTCTAGGTTGCTTGGCAGAGGGACCAGATGAAGAAGAGAGTCAGGCAAGGCAGAGCTGGCTCTGAGTTTTCCCTGAAGCTTGGCTCTGGGACCTGACTTGTGAGAGACCTTCTGAAAGGAAGACCTCAGCCTACTCCTAGGCTGGGTATGATACTAGGGGTGAGAAGACTGAATAGCCCCACCAGAGGCCTGCAGCTCATTGATAATAAACTGCATATCTGGACCAAATAGTTGGTGCCCACAAAATGGGCATTCAACACATTTTGCTGGACATTATTTGCAAAGCCAGAGACCCGCAGCCAGGAGAGCCATCTGAGGCAAATGCCAGAGGCAGCTGCCCTGGCTGTAGTGTCAGCCATATCACAGGTGGCTCTGAGGAGGTGCTTGCTAACATCCTCCGAGGCCTGGAGTACCTTAAGAAGCTGCTATTTGTGGGAACCCTCAGGGAGGGCCTGAGCAGCTGCTTTGCCTTCCCCCAAAGGGTGTTTCGGTACTTAACAAGATAAACCAAATAACTGGCAATCCAAAGGCCAAGGGTGGCCGAGACAAAACACCGTTTGCTTCAGAGGTCCAACCTACTGGACTGATAGTCAGGGGGCAGGGAACTAAGGTGCTTAGGGGCTTTAGTTCTGTCATGAGCAGCTTTGATGACTACAAAGTCGGTCTCAGGCTAGGCCACACAGAAAGGCAACCCCTGAGGCACTGGGTAGAGCTTGTCAGCCTTCCTGGGCATGGCTGGCACCATATTGGGCTGGTGCCAGGCTACAGTGCCTGCATCATTTACAGCTGGCAGCAGGGGAGGAGTAACCTTTGATGGAGACTCAGGGATCTCCAGGAAGTCCACCAAATTCCTCCTGGTTTCATCTTCCTCCTCAAATTGGAAACCCGTGGTGGAGGAGAGCTGTTTCATGATACTGAAAAAGGAGGGGTCCTCTGGGGGAGGACCTGGGAGTGAGCTTGACAGACTCCTCACTCCCAGAGGAGACAGTGGACCTGTCAGAGGATTCCACATCAACATCATCTTCTTTCTCCTCTTCCTCAGGGAGGATAAGATCAGACTGGTACTCCTCTACTCTGAAGCAGGGGCTGACAAACGCCTTACCGACAGCTGTCTTGAGGGTGCAGGACGCATGAGTTGAACAGGTGTTGATGCCGAAACAGCCAATGACGGCGTGGGTGATGACAGTCCAGGCCATGGAATTAGCTGCTGGAAGAGAGATGTAACAGAGGTAAGTACAGTACTGAGGTCAACAGCAGGAAAAGGAAACATCTTCTACACAGGCATCGATGGAGAGGATGCGAGGCCCTGGTCTGATGATGAGCCAATAACTGAAGAAGTAGCAGGAGGGCCCTGCACCAATGGATCTTGAGGCTTGAGAGATCTTGATGGTGGGGCAGGGGCTGACAAGCCCTCTACAGCCCTATGACAGCTGAGAGATGAATCCACCATGGGGGGCCTGGAAGTAGCAGAGGCCTGCACATGGCAAGGCAACAACACAGAAGCAGTCAATGGGGCAATCCCAGGACAAGAAGAGGAGGAATCCAGTGGAGACCAGGATCACTGATGGGGGGAGCGGCCTTTAGGCCATTCCTTGTCCCACCAAGAGTGCTTCCCCGAGGATTTGTCCCAGGCCATAGTGGTCTGTGAGCCCATGGAAGATGCCAGCGACTGGGAGGGGGGGCTCCAGAGGAACCCTGCTCTCCATGAGTAACTTCTGTAGGGCTTTCTTACATTGGCGTTGGGTGGTAAGGTTGAACTTCTGGCAGGACTCGCAGGTGAGGACGTTATGGCTGGGCCCAAGACAGCAGACACAGAGCTAATGTTCATCGGTGGAGGAGATCTTCTTTCCACAGCGACAGCAACAGAAAAGAGTCGATTAAGGAGTCATTCTCAACATGCGAAGGAGAAAGAAATCACTTTACATAAAAGTGATTCAATGGTAAATAAAAGAAAAAGGTAACTAGCAATGTTGGTCAAACTGAGTGACGAAGCTTCCTAAGAATCCGTATGCAAATGGTCGATGGCGGGAAAGAACTGAGGAGGGAGTGGGGTTGCCCATGCTTTTATAGGATATGTGATGTCAGAAGCTGGCACTGGAGTGGGTGGCCCCTAATAGACTGCTGCAGAAAAAGGCTTCCATGAGATCCTGATGCCTGACAGCGAAGTTCCATAGGTAAGACCTGATGACAGAGATATCCCTGAAGAAGATCAAGAGTTACAAAAAGAGAGGAGAAAAGGAGGTGGTACAAAAGGGAAGAAAAGGGGGTTGCAGGCAGAGTGGGAATCAAGTGTGGAAGGCCGTGTGTGCAAACACAAGGAGTCTTGGGAATAAAATTCCAGACCTAGAGGCTATCGTGGTGGAAGCAGGCCAGGATACTGTGGCCATTACTGAGTTGTGCTGCACAAGTAACCACAAATGGGACTTGGCCATATCAGGCTATACTCAGTTCAGGAAGGATAGTGTAGGAAGGAAGGAAGGGAGGAGCGGTGATGCTGTATGTAAGAGAGGGTGTCAAAGTGACAGAAACATAGGGAAATTGGGGGGAATGGAGAGGTTAAAGGTACTATGGGTCACCCTGAAGACAGGAGATGAAGCCACTATTCATACTGGCATAATCTACAGACCTCCAACACAGGGGAAGGAACTGGATAAGGCACTGTGGGAAGCCATTAATACAATGGCAGAAAAAGGGGGGGTGCTCGTGGGGGACTTCTGACTGTTGGATGTAGATTGGAGCCTCACAGCCACAGCCTAAGCTAGAAGCAGGGAAATCCTAGACTCCCTGCAGGGGGCATTTCTCAGGTAACTAGTCAAAGAGCCCATTTGTGATGGGGCAATACTGGACCTGGTGCTCACAAACAGGGACAATATTACAGATATCAAGCTGGGAGGCCATCTGGGGACCAGCATTCACCATACAGTGTGGTTCAATGTAAGGAAGGCAGCCAAAGCAAACCACACAAGGACAAAGGTCCTGAACTTCAGAAGGGCAGATTAAAAAAAAAAAAGGACGACTACCTCAGAGATGACTTAGCAGGGTGGATGGCCTGGGTGGAGTGGAGGAACAGTGGGCCAAGTTAAGGGATGGCAGAGCGAAGGCAACAAACTTCTGTGCAAATGATGTGAGCAATAACAGGAGAAAAAAAAAGAGACTGCCACAGTTCTCTGAAAGGATACAGGACCCAGAGGAAGATCTGGAAAAGCTAGGGAGGTGGTCCAGGATCTGGCAGCTTGGCTTCAATGCCAAGAAATGCAAAGTTATGCATATTGGAGCCAAGAATCTTAGAACAGAGCACTTTCTGGGTGGAGTCCGAGTATCTGCATCAGAGGAGGAGAAGGACCTGGGAGTGATGATAACTAGTGACCTGAAGCATTCCACATAGTGCAAGAAAGCAGCTGCAAAGGCAAACAAGATGCTGGGATGCATATCTAGGGGAATCAGTAGTAGGCGAGAGGAGGTTATACTGCCTTGTACAGGTCACTGGTAAGGCTGCATCTATATGGAGTTCAGTACTGGCGCCCACACCTTAAAAAGGACATTAACTTGCTGGAGAAGGTCCAGAGGAGGGCTACACCCATATGGAAAAGATCTATATTTTTTAATATCTTAAATACCTGTATATCATAGTGTCCTTAAATATATCTCAGATGTATGTCAGATATTAGTCACAGTTTTCAGAAATATTTTCAGATATATGTAAGATATTCACAGAATGGTTCAGGCTGTATCATAAGTTGGAAACATCATTGATAAATATATATATATATATATATATATATATATATATATGTATATATATATATTTGAAATATAGTTCTTTAAATTAAGTTTTCACAATCTGTTCATGCAGTTCTATTTTAACTACATATATATATATATATATATATATATATATATATATATATAATGATTTACCTGTGCCTATTTACTTTTTTGAGGCCCTTATCTATGGTAATTGTTGTAGAAACCCTAACATTATATTAATAAAATATGTTTAAATTAAAAAGACTTATATGCAAAAATGCCCAACTTTTGAACTTGGGTAAAGCAGTTCATACTTTTTTGGTTGTCAAAGCCCTAATTGGCTCTGCATCATGCCCAATAATATGTACATTCTTTTCATAATCTATGTTATCATTGATCTCTTGTGGATCACCAGCAATTGTTTCATATAAGCCCATATGGAAAAGAACTATACTGTATTTTGTTAATATCTAGATTATATCTGAATATGCCAAATACATCACATATTTCTGATATCTGTGCATTCTTCCTGTTATACTTTAGATATTTGCAGAATTCAATGAGGTATGTCATACTTGGCATTGATATTCTAAATGTATATGTTTTGTTATACTGTCAAAGAACACATTTTGTTTTACTTTTTAATGTTTTATGGACTCTAAAATGAAAAATCATTATCATTTTATGCAAGCACATTTTTACCCTGGAATTTATATAATAAGTGTATGTTAGCAAATATAAATTTTCAATATATTAGAGATTTATATTCTGAGAACTATTTCATATCTGTTAAAATAGGTTTGGCCTGATATACATCTGGAAAGTATCTGTAATATATGTGTTATATATACAGATAATGCATTGTAAATATATGTTTCACATAGCAAATAAATATGTTTTATAGTTTATAAATATGACTGGAATATATATTACATATGCATTTAAAATACAAATAGGCTACATTCTGTAAATATATGTTGAATGCACTATTTCTACATAAAAAATAAAATGTAAGACCAAAGCCAAATGTAGCAATACACATAGTAAAAGTCAGACCTACCCACAGGACTGGCATTTTGTGCTGTTCCTGTGCTTTTTCAAGAAAGTGTGAAATATTTGTGCTGTGGGAAAGTTTGTTTTGCACTATTGCTACTTTTGGTTTTAGTTTAACAATTTTTATTTTACTGCACAACTAACTTTTGTGATGGAAAATCCAAGAAATGCCTTCTGGAGTGTCTGCTGTCAGTAAAATATGAATCTTGTTTGCTAGCAAGATAATGTATATGTAGAATATATGCGGAATATATTTTTGTGTATATATATACAAATATATTTATGCAAATGCTTGCTATAGTACTGTGCACAGATTTGCATAACTAATTTGCATATTTCAAATGTACAGTTTATCAACCAAAAGCATGGTAATTTCCATTTTTAAAATAGTTTTGAATTGATAGCATTAGCTTACAAACCAGAGAGAAAGGTAAAGAACAAAAAATAAGTACATGTTGGAACTCACCCGACATAAAAAGGAACCAAATAGGGGTGGTATAAATACCAATATGAGTCTTACAAAATAACGAGATCAAGAGGTAAGTTCTATGCGTAAGTATGTATGTGTAATCTATAAATTAATAGTAACGGTGTATTATTACATGATAAGTGTTCTATGCCGTAGTTATCTAAGTGGTTGCTAATAAGAGGCATTCCAAATGCACAGTTGTGCATATGTAATATCAAGATTAATCTATTGTTTGGGCATTTTAAGATATTTTTAACAATGCATATATTTTAAAAAATACTATTTTAGAAATATGTCAACTATATAAAAAGTATATCAATTTAATATTCAAAATGTATACACAAATATATAAAATATATATCATGCACCTATAATAAAGATATAATGGAAATATATTCATGATGTATCTGTCACATATATTCTGCATATAAATATATCTAAAATATATTTATTTTCCATATGGGAGAATAATAATTCACAGAATATTAACAAGATAATTCTATGATATATACAATAAATAGCATCTAAGATATATCTGAAATATATGCATCAGATATATTAGGGCAATAGTATTGCTTGACCCTGCTGTTACATGACTCCCGAATCCCGTGTACCATAACTGTTCATTCACAAATCACACATCAGATCTGGGGTGCTCTTGCCATTTCCTCTGTCCCTAACATTGCTGACATGACTCAAAGAATTTCTGCTTGCTTTTGGGGAGGTGCTCTAACTTTGGCTTGGCTACTTTTGTGAGGCATAATAGTTTATCCCCTAAACTATACCCCAATCCTGCATCAATGAAGGCAAGCTCAACTTGTAGAAAGAAAGGTAAATCAAAACTCAGAAGGGGGATCCCCCCACACTCTCTCCCCTCCCCTGTTCTCTCTCCAGTCTCCCTCCCATCTCCTGCAGTGCTCGCACTTGTGATGCTGACCAGTCAGATCACTGACACCACTCCTGGGTGTACTGTGTGGTGTATAAACAGCCCAGACTGCTGATGATAAGCTCTCACTGATTGCTTCAAATTTCTATAGCTTAGTGTGTGAGAAGAGAGGTAGCAGGCTTGGGACTCAGGAGGGCCCTGAATTAGGGAGTAGCAAAAGGACTTGCTGCAAACTCTAATTCTACTGCAGTATACCTATAATCGCAAGACTGCAATTGTGAAGCGGATTGTCCTTTAAATAGCAAGTAAGCAGGTCTTCATTTAAATGCAGTGATTCAAAAATATTACAAATAGTCAATGCACATTTAGTAACTTTGATTTTAGGAAGAGGGTTATTTAGAAACAATGAAAGGTCGACTACTTCAATGCAATTGTAGTGAGGGATGTAAACTGGAGGTTTAAACTATTTTGGCAGCAATCTGGGGAAAAACAGAACAGTGGACAGGTTTCCTGTTACTCAGCAAGTAAGCAATATATTATACACTAACCAGTTTAATTATGAAACTCATTTGTAAGTTTGAAATCATATTAAGTGCTTTTAATAATTTCCTCTCCCCCACTTTGCTTTCTACAGAGTGGATTATACAAGGAGGTTACTGGCTTCTTATAAATACACCCCGATCCCTGTTCTGCTCTGTGAAATATGATCTCTCCAGAAGGTAAAAAATTAATTGAGTTGGTATTCATTTCAAGGTTATCCATGTCCTGATTTTTTTAAACATATTAAATGCATTGCTCCATTCTTCACATTCAGAAGCACAGTATGACCGAATATGAAGAAATGAGCAATGTGCTCGATATGTTTCCTGTGTTCAGACCCTCACATTCAGTAGCACAGTATAACCGAATATCAAGAAATGAGCAATGCGCTCGATATGTTTCCTGTGTTCAGACCCTCACATTCAGATTTTAATTACAACCACTTAGAAGAAAAGTGTAAACTACATTCATTTAAAAAAAAATCAGGACAAGGTACAATGATTCTGTTTGCTGCATTTAATGTGTAGTTAAAGCTGCTAAGCTGATTGTTATCCTCCCCCCCCCCCCAATTTCCTACATCTGTCACTGTTATTATGTCTATAAAAAACAAGCATTTGTCAATGCTAAATGTTGGCTTGCTGGCATTGGTATTGGTAGTGCAGGAGTTAGACAGATGCATCATAGGAATGGCAGTGAAGTATTGAACTGATGCCAACCCACCCCCACCCTGCAGAGAGTGACAGGCATTAGGGTGTCCCTTTGGGTGTTTGGTAGTGCAGTGCAGGAAAACATGTCGGGCAGGATGTGAAAAATGACAGCTGTACAGTTCATAAGGAGGTGTAAAAAAATGCCAGTGTTGAAAATGTGGCATGTAAATATATCAAATTTGAGAAGTTACAAGGGTGCGTGGGAAATATGCAACGCATGCTTGCAACACTGCCATTTTATGGGCGTTTGGCACCAAATTTTCAACATAGGCATTTTAGCACCTCTGCTCATGTACAGTGTCACTGTTATTTCAAAGTGTCCTAAGAAGTGATTTCACACAGCTTACCACGCTTATTCTGCTCCGAAGTGTGAAAACACATTTTGGGCAGGATATGTAAATGACAGCTGTACTGTTCATAAGGAGGTGTGGAAAATGGCAATGGTGAAAATCCAGACTGAAAATATCACAAATGCATGATGGTATGAGCGGCAATCTGCCAATGCATCGTAACAGTCATTTTATGGAGTATCATCACCAAATTTTCAACATAGGCATTTTGGGTCCTCTGCTCATGAACTGTGTCACTGTCATTTTCATAATCTGGCCCAAACACTGATTTCCCACAGCGACTGCACTATTGTGCGCCGGAAGTGCAGAAACACATTTCGGGCAGGATGTGGAAAATGACAGCTGTACTGTTCACAAGGAGGTGTACAAAAATGACAATGCTGAAAATCTGGCATTAAAATATTGTGAATGCGCAAAGTTATGAGCCTCCGTAGCAACTGCGCAACGCACGCTCGTAAAACAGGCATTTGTTGGATTTTTTCCACCAAATTTGGAAAATAGGCTTTTTAAGAGGCCACCTCATGAACACTTCCACTGTCATTTCGTTAATGGGTCCCGAAAGGTGATTTCATGCAGTGACTGCGAAATCACCTTTCGAGGGCGATAACACCATGACAGTGATAGAATTCATGAGGAGGGGCCCCAAAAACCCCATGTTGAAAATTTGGTGCCAAAATTCCAAGAAATGCCTGAGATATGCAGCAAAGTTGAAAAAAACCCTGTCCACTCCACCATACAGCTTACCGGCATTTCCTCAGTTCGCGGTCGGCTTTGAAGAGTGCAGACGTGTTCCCGGTCCACTGAAGATCGTCGCGCCGGACTCCGGAGGTAAGTATGGGGTGGGGGGATGAGGGAAGGCAGGGTGTGCAGTGGGTGGGTGCGGGAAGGGGAGGGGCATCGAGACTATGAGGGACGGTTTTTAGTTTTATAGGAAAAAAAGAAAACCATCAGCGGGACAGTTTTTGTGTTGCAGGGCATTTGGTATGCTGGGGTGGGCTCCCAGCATGCCACCTAACTATTTTTTGAGGGGGGTGTCAGTAGCCGATGGGGATTGGGCACCGTCGGCTCACAACACGGGGGGAATAATGCTGATGGGATTGGGCACCCCTGCTGGCAAACAAAGCGGTGGTGCGAGCTGAGGGGATTGGGCACCCCTTGGCATTCAACAATTGGGGAGAGGTGATGCCGGCGGGATTAGGCTCCCCTGTCAGCGTACAAAGACAGCGGGGGCGCGAGCCGAGGGATTGAGCACCTCGGCATTCCACATTTGGGGTATGCCGATGGGAGTGGGCTCCCCGTCAGCACAGTAAAACAGCGGGGGTTACCGACAGGGGGATTGGGCACCCCCAATGTCAGCAGCTGTAAGCCGCTCGCTGACCATACTCATAATGGCGGCGAGCACGCAAGCAAAGGATAACTGCGTATGGCGAGCTTTGCTCGGATTGCAGCGGACCTTTGTAGATGTACTCACCCATTATGTATGCTATGGCGTAACGGCACGGGGCTGATTGGGGAATGAGGACGCACCTACTGATGCGTGCTCCTGCATTCTCCCAACAGCGCCACGCCCCAAATCTGCACTCTCCCTACATGTTGGCTTGAGCGCTTGCGCGCAAGCGCGGTAAGCCAATATAAAAAGTAGGATCACTGTCAAGCAGTGTGGACTGTCCTAACTTCTGACTATGATCCAACATTTGGACATCAGTGGCAAACTTCCAGTCTCTGTCTGCCATTGAAATACATGGCACATCTAAAGTGTACCGTCCTGATGTTATCTGACAGACTTCGCAAAAGGACACCCCACAGGCAGATTTGAACTTCATTCCCCCCAGTATGTCACTTCTGATTTTCTGTGTCTGATGGCATGCTCTGTAAATGACCATATGGACTACCTGAACAAAGATAAAAATTAATACTATGTTATGGACACTTGACATTTCATCCGGTAGTTCTTGTGCTGCCATTGGATTACTGGGTCTGAAATGACTGATCCAATCCACTAGCTCTTTTTTTAATGAATTATAATGCTGCAGAAAACAATTCTGCAGAACCGATCACTGAACTTTTAAATAATTACATATATTGTGTAATAATACATTAAACTGCAGAATAAAATTCCTCTGAACTGTCATTCCGCAGTTCATGTGTATTATTCTGCAGTTCAGCCATAAAATTTCATGGAACATGGCAAAAATCCACTAAACACATTCGGAAGATTCTGATATTGTCCATGGCAGGAAATTGGAAAATTTCACAAAATGTATGCAATTTCGCAAAAGCACAGCGAAAGTGGATTTTCAGCTTTTCCCATCTTTACCACTTGCCCAGGGTGCATGAGCAGACACAACCTCACTGCCACAGCAACTTGCCATTTCAGGCTCCCTACCTTCTTTCATGGTCATCAACCATTAGCACGAGGTAGGGCTGAGAGAAAAAGAACAGTTACGTAAGAACTTACTGTAACAGTAGATCTTCGAGGGGATCTCAGTCATTAGGTTACACCATAGAAACCTTTGGCATCAGTGAAGGGTAATCCACATGGAAGATTTTTAGCAGTAAAACTTGGGCTGCCCACGCCATCAACATTTGCCAACGTCACCAACCCTATAAAGGTGTGAGCTGTCCTGCTCCCTAATCAGTCCCCCCCCCAGAGACAAAGGGAGCATAGCCCTAGCCACGAGGGACCGAGGAGAGAGAGAGAGGTGCCCAGATCATATGAAAGGCTGTACACATCAGCTAGCCAGTTCCTAGACAGGAGCCCCAAACAAAAAAAGGCAGATGGTGGGAGGGAAAGCAGACCTGATGATTGAGATTCTCTAGAAGATCTACTATTATTTATTTATTTAGCTTTTGTTGACCGGGTAAGTGCACTAGACAAATCCTGCCTATTTTCAGGCACGACCAGGGGAGGGGGATTATGGTAAGTTATTACATACTGTAACTGTTCTATCTTCACCAGGGTTATCTCAGTCATTAGGTTACACTATAGAAATGAGACCCAAGCAGTGACAGGTATAAACAGACAGTCTGGGAAGAGGGCTTTCCATAAACATAAGACAGGAGGCCCTGCAGCACAGCCCTGCTAAAACCAGCATGGGCTCTAGAAGCAACGTCCAGACTGTAGTGATTGGTGAAAGTATGGACAGTACTGCAGGTGGCAGCCACACAGATGAGAGTGACTGAAACCCCTCTGAAACAAGCCACAGAGGTAGCCATGCCTTTGATGGAATGAGCTTTGAAAGCACCCGGCAAATCTTTGCCGCACTTGTAGCAATAAACAATGCAATTTGTCAACCATTTGGATAAACATTGCTTAGAAACAGCAGCACCCTCTTTACCTGGGGTGAAAGAAACAAACAACTGCTTTGACTACTCTCTATGGTCTGAAGCACTTAGCACTTCAAGGCTCTGTGCACATCTAACGTATGGAGCAGTGCTTCCCCAGGCTTGGCATGTTCAGGAAAGTAAACAGGAAGGTAATAGACTGATTGAGTGTAAACTCTGAGACCGCCTTAGAGAGAGAAACTTAGGATCTATGCGCAAAGACATCCTGTCTTTGTGAAAAATCAAATAAGGTTCCTCACACCAGGGGACCTGAAGCTCTGAAATTCTTCGAGCAGAAGTAATGACAACTAAAAATAACGCTTTACAAGAGAAATGCACAAATCACAAGTTGTGATAGGCTCAGAAGTAGACACGGTCAATTTCTTTAAAATAAAATGCAGATCCCAAGCCAGAACAGGAGAATGGATTGGGGGGGTTCAGATGCAGGATGCCCTGAGAAAGGTAGGGGAGACATCCAGCTGAGCAACTGTGCAGTCATCCACGGGCTCATGAAAAGCAGAAATGGCCGAAAGTTGCACCTTGAGGAAGGAGTATTGGAGACCTGAGTCAGACAAAGAGATCTGGTAGTCCAGAATGTGGTTCACCAGGCAGGTGAAAGGGTCCAAACTATGTTTGGCAGCTCAGATGCAAACCGCTTCCACTTCACGGCATATGTGGCTTGAGTGGAAGGCTTCCAAGTGGCCACAAGGACGTCCACTACTCTTTTAGAAACCCCAGACCTAGCAATGGCTATGCCGTCAGGAGCCAAGCATGCTGATGGAGAGACCTGAGGTTGGGATGGACCAGGGTCCGCTGAGCCTGGGTCAGCAGGTTCCTGCAGAGGGAAATAGGGACTGGAGCCTCCTCCGCCAGCTGATGTAGCAGGGAAACTATATCTGCCGAGGCCAGAATGGAACTACCAGGATCATGGTGGACCCCTCCATTAGCAATTTGATGAGCACCCTCTGAATTAGAGGAAATGGAGTGAAGGTATAAAGAAACCTCCTGCTCCAAGAGAGGGACAACGCGTCTCACTAGAAAACTCCAGGCCCTGGATTTGGGCGAGCAGAAATTGGGCAGTTTTGCATTGAGTGGGGACACAAAAAGGTGTAACTTTGGATGACCCCATCTGTCAAACAAGTCCTCTGCGACAGATGACAGGAGCTCCCACTCATACATGGTGAACTGAGTCTGGCTGAGGCTGTCCGCCAGAATGTTTAGCATGCCTGTCACATGGACCACCAAGAGAGATAGGCCATGATTCCATGCCCAGTACCACACTCTCATGGCTTCCCTGCATAGGGGGTACAGACCAGTCCCCTTCCCCCGCTTGTTGATGTAGTATACTAAACTCAGATTGTCTGACTGTGCTAGCAGCTCCCCTGGAGCAAGATGTTCCTCAAAAGCCTGCTTAGTGTAGAGCACTGCTCTCATCTTCAGGACACTGATATGCAAGGAGGTCTCTAGTTCGACCAAGAGCCCTGGGTCTGAAAGGGGCCCATGTGTTCTCCCCAGCCCAGACCTGAGGCATCCATGGTGAGGATCTGCTGCGGGGAGGAGATCTAGAATGGGGAGCCTTGAAGCAGATTTGAGGGGTCCATCCACCACTGCAGTACCTTGCGGACAGGGGAAGAAACTAGAAATGGACAGTCCATCTCATCCGTACGCTGGTCCCATTGCATGTGGAGGGTCCACTAGCAAAAACACATATGTAGTCTGGCCAGTGGAACAGTGAGTATGGCAGCTGCCACCAGGCCCAGCAGTCTCAGATACCCCCTGCCAGAATGTGGCAACTCTGAGCAACTTCCTGAGCTTGGGCAATAAGGCACTTTGCCCTGTTTTGGGGCAGGAAGGCCTTCCCTTGGGTTGAATCCAGAAATGCCGCTACGTACTGTAGTCTTTGGGATGGTACCAGAACCGACTTGGGCAGATTGATGGTGATGTCCAGAAGGTGAAAAAGCTGGAGTATTTGCTCCAGCACTCCCAAAAGCTGTTCCCTGGAAGGGGCATTTAGAAACCAATCATCCAGATAAGAAAAAACATACAGTCCCTCCCTTCTGAGAGCTGCTGGTGCCACTGCTATGCATTTGGTAAAGACTCATGACGCAGAGGACAAGTCAAAGGGCAGCATTTTGAACTGATAATGCTCACACTGAAGCACAAAATGGAGAAGCTTTCTGTGGGGGAAGAAGACCGAAATGTGCAGGTAAACGTCCTGCATGTCCAGTGAACATAGCCGATCCCCTGCTTTGAGGAGGGGCATTAGGCCTGGTAAGGTTGCCATCCGGTACTTTTGTACTGGACATACAGACTGAGGTCTTTTAGGTCTAGAATGGGCCTCAGATCGCTGGTCTTTTTGAGTATCAGGAAAAACCTAGAATAGAACCCCTTGTTCCTCTGGTGCCTAGGAACTGGCTCAATTGCCTGCTTGTGTAGAAGGGACTGCGCCTCTTCCTGAAGAACAGACAGGTGAGCTGGGGGGGTAATTGGAGAGTGGAGGAGGGGTTTCTGGAGGTTGCTTGACGAGTTCCAGGGTATGCCCCTTCTCTATGGTCTGCAGAATCCATGCATTTTAAGTTATGGTTCTCCACTGATTTAAATGTAGGGAGAACTGACCTCCGACCACCACCTCCTGGCCCAGAACCAGAAGAGGGAGGGTCCGGCAAGGAGTCAAGCAGAGGCGCTGCTTGGGCTGGTCCCTCATTTTTGGGGCGCCTGATCACAGCTCCAGTACTGGAGGGGCGAGCAAGGCAACTGGAGCTCTGCATTTCTCTTTGGACTGGGAGGGCACACTGGGCCTATTGGGCGCGTTGTGAAGGGGAGGGTGCCCTCTACCTCTTGATTGGGTATGGTAGAGGGAGTGAACAGACTTGAAGGCCCTATCTGAGGCTTACAGATCATTAATAATATCCTAGACATCAGGGCCAAACAGCTTAGTGCCATTAAAGGGGGCATTAAGCACTTTTTGCTGTACATCAGCAGTGAACCTGGATACTCTGAGCCAGGAGTGCCTATGTAGGCATATGCCTGTGGTAGCCGCACTGGCAACACTGTCAGCCATATCACAGAGGGCTCTGAGGAGGTGCTTGCTAACATCCTCAGCTGCTTGTAGGCACTGAAGCAGCTCCTGCTTCTGAGTGCCATCTGGAAGGGTCTGTACTGCAGCCTTGCCCTTTTTCCAGTTGGCATTTTGGTATTTTGCCATGTGAGACAGGTAATTTGTAATCCTCAAACCTAGGATGAATGAGGCATATACCCTCTTACCCCAGAGGTTAATTCTGCAAGACTCGTTATTTGAGGGGAAGGCTAACTAAGGTGCTTAGGTGCCTTTGACTTGTCATGAGTTGCTTTGATGACCATTGAGTCCATCTCAGGCCAGGCAGCATAGCAGGGGAGCCTTGGGGGACACGGTAGAGTTTATCTGTCCTACAAGGCACAGCTGGCATCATGTCTGGTCTGTGCCAGGCTGCTGTGGCTGCATTCCTCAGAGCAGGTAGGATCAGAGGAATGATCTTTGGGGAAGATGCAGGGATCTCCAGGAAGTCCACCGGCTCCTTTCTGTTGGCATCCTCTTCTTCAGTGTGGAAGTCCATGACTGAGGACAGCTGCTTTATTACATTGAAAAATGTGGGATCCTCAGGAAGAGACCTGGGAGTATGCATCACTGAGTCCTCACTAACAGAAGAGGCAGTAGATCTGTCAGAGAGCAGGATCTCCTCCTCCTCCTCCTCTTCTTCCTCCTCATCATCAGGAAGAATGCGGTCTGGGTGGTGCTCCTCCTTGACGTTGACCTCCTCAAATTCTGGGTCTGGTGTTGGACGCACTAACAATGGCCCACGGGGAGCCTCCCGTGACTGATGAGTAGGTGTTCATGACAAAGCTGCCATCTACTGCGTTGGCGAGGGGGGCCTAAGACACTCAGCTACTGTACAAGCACATTAGTGAATTTGAGCAGAACGTTCAAGTAGATGGTAGTCATCAACGGAGGGGGGTTTGATGGCACAGGTGTTGACGACCCACCTGCTAAGTCCTGGGAGCCCGAAGAGCCCTTAGCCCTGGAGGGAAAAGGGACAGGCCTCAATGGGAGAGTTGTCGATGATGAGCCTGTTGTCGATGAAGGAGGGGCCGATGACCCAGAGGTCGACAGACGGCCGCCCTGAGAATCCGGCAGAGATGCTGTCGGTATGGGTCTGGTGGGCACAGAGACCTGGACAGCAGTCTTCCTTGTCAGTGCAGCTGCAGCTGATGAGGATCCCCCAGAAGAAGGTGAAGAGGTCATTGAGGAATGAGACTGACACCGGGGGGAGCGGTCGCAATCTGTCTTTTTTATGACTTTTCCCAGAGGATTTGTCCCAGGGGAGGCCTGGGAGCTTGACAATCCAATCGGCGACTTAGAGGCTGGGACCCTGGAGGACCCCTGCCCAGAACTAACTACCTGTTGATCCATCAGGAAATTGTTAAGAGCCATTTTGCATCGCCTGAGGTTGTTTGGTAACACTTCTGGCAGAGCTCACAGTCAGAAATCTTGTGTTCAGGCCCAAGACAGCACATACAGAGAGAGTGTTTGTCTGTGAAGGAAATCTTCTTTCTGCAGTGGCAGTGGCAGAAGAGAGAAGTTGAAGGATTAACTCTTGATATAAACAAATTAGAGGAATCTCCTTAATAGAAGAGATTCAGAAAAAAATAGAGAAGAAAAGCCGTATGTGAAAAAATGGCATGAATACTGCGTCGGAGCTTCCAAGGAGACCCATGTGGGCGAGTCGACAGTGGGAAATAATTGAGGAGGGAGCAGGACCACTCACACCTTTATAAGGTTGGTAACTTTAACTGACGTCAGCAGAGTGGGCAGTCCCAGTTGTACTGCTGAAAATCTTCTGTGTGGATTACCCTTCACCAACAGCTAAGGTTCCTACGGTGTAACATGATGACTGAGATAACCCCGATGAAGATCTGTAAATATCTGAGTGTTAAACTAACTAAACTGACACAAAAAGAAAAAAACTCTAGTGTATTTTAAACTAAAACTGAAGAACTGCCAGCCCAGTGGCGCTGAGGGTTGAGACGCTGGATGCCACACCTTGCGCCACGTCGGCGACCCGGGTTCAGGAGCGGACTTGGGTCACCGGAGGTCAGCCGCCTGAAGGAGGATCAAGAGTCCCATGGACTGCTCTCTTCCTTCAGGGAGGGAGGGATGGGGAAATTGCTGGGACACTGACCCCTGGCGGTGGCTGGGGCAGGTGTAGCTCGGTGACCAAAGTGTGGGCTGGCTTGGGCAGGCATCCGGTGCACTGTGGACGTTTGTGTGCACAGAAGCATCCTTGATGTCATTGCATGCTCGCACCAGGGGGAGATAAAGAGGTTCCAAAAATAAATCCTCCGGCATGATGACGTCTGATTCCATCAGCGCCATAGCAGTCTCACTTAAGGTAGCTCCCCTTCAGCAACCGACCTCCAGATTTCCGCAGTGCACGGGATAAATCCTCGCTGTGAAGCAACCTGGGATGGCAGGACAGAAGGGTCAGAGCTCTGACTGGTGCCGGGGCAGCAAGGGAGGCAAGTTAGCCCTAGTGATGGGGATCCATATGAACACCCCCCCAACCGAGGAGGTGAAAAGTATAAAGTAAAAAAAAAAATTGAAGAACTTAATGGTGCTGTTGTATAGACGGTGAAGTTCTGATCCTGATGTTGAGAGAAGTGAGATTCCTGTTGCCCACTCAACGTTGGCAAAAAAAGGCACTGAGGCGATTAGGAGCTGACACCACTGTATGCCAGTGGACACATGTGGTGATGTGTACATGGTGCCTACTCGTACCACCAGCCCTCCAGAAAAATTCTGACTCCCCTATGGTCCTAGTGCCTGTGGCACAGACTCATTAGTGGGAATCTCTGGAGAAGATTAATTCTTGGAAGATCTGTCTTTTCTTGCCCGTTTGTGTCTTCATGTCGTGCAGGTATAGCCACTGCCAGCAGTGACACTGCCAGCAAGCCTCTTTCAACCTCAAAGACATCTTCTTCTCCAGCACCAAACATTCTACCTCCACCAGTGTGAACACTGTCTCTTGTACCTGCGTAGTTCTCTGCACAGCCAGACAGCCTCCTCCAGCACTATGGGTTTACCGTGAAGGGCATCTTCATCCGCTGCAATGGTGAGTGTCTCAGACAGTGAGCCAGCACACTTATTAGAAATTGGAATTACAGTCTTTGAGTTAAAAGCTCTTTTACAAAGGATACTTGTCGGCAAAAAAACAAAACTTAGCTACTAATATCCATCTCCCTCCACAGGTGTATCACGGCAATACTCCATGCTGTTAGTGCTCCTTGACTAGAATTTTTTCTATCCTTTGTATCACCTTCTGCAGGTCTTACCAAAAGTAGAAAAAAGGGACAGATAAGTTCATCACACATTGGCTGTCTTCAACAGTTGGAAAAAACATGTTGGTGGCTCATCCTCCTCCAGTGACATGGACTGGCATATTCTACTACACAACAGCAGCAGCATGCAGTGACTGTCAACACAAAACACTTGCAGTGCTGCAGCATCATCAACAAGCATCACAACAACCTCAAGAAAGATGGTGACACAAAAGGCAATTGGCTACAATGACATCTCATAAGAAGTCATAATGACAGGTCATTGAGTCATTCAAAAACACAGCTGATGGCTACCACGATGTCACATCACAAGAATCTTGAGGAAGCATCACAGATGAACAACAGCACAGCAGCAAATCGGTGCCTTTGACTGCTGCCAGGGTCATCTTCAAGATCATGTTCATAGCTGTTATTTCACTTCTATGCATTATCACAAGATAAACCCAGGCTGCAGAATTAATCTTCACAGCAACATGGACTTGTTCACTGCCTTCCACAGTGTAGATCAAGTAGGTCACTATCTACTATGGATATAAGGTAAGTGCAATTAAGTATTTTTTTCCATCAAGGTTTTTATCCCTCTGTGGCAGGCTGGGTGGCTGCATCAGCCTGTCCCACCATCCCCAGCTGTCCTGTCTCTGTCTTCCCCTACAAGATACGGTGGGTCACCAGTGCTAGCGGGTTGGGATTCATAAAGCCCATCCTCCATTGTTTTTCTACCAGATTTTTCTCCCCAAGTAGAGTGGGAGGGCTATGAGCACTCCAGCTGGCTCCACCTCTGAGGAGGTGCTCCAGCACTCTGAACACTGGTTACACAGAAACATAGAATCTGTCAGCAGATAAGGACCATACAGCCCACCTAGTCTGCCAATTTCCCTACTCACTGCTGCAGCCCCAGATTCTATTTGATCTGTGGCTCTCCTGCTCTGCATGTCTCCAGGGTACCCTTATGTCTATCCCATGCACTCTTGAACCCCCGTATTGTTTTCACACCCACCACTTCTGCTGGAAGGCTGTTCCATTGCTCCACCACCCTTTCAGTGAAAAAGTACTTCCTAACATTATTCCTGAGTCTTCCACCCTTCAGCCTCATATCATGCCCCCTTGGTCTTGTGCAGAGTTTTCTCTGAAATATGCTTTCCACCTGTACCCTGTTTATTCCCCTAAGGTACTTGAAAGTCTCTATCACATCTCCCCTCTCCCTTCTTTCCTCCAGTGAATAGATATTAAGGTCCTTAAGTCTTTCCTCGTAGGGCTTTTGGTGCAGTCCATGTACCATCTTCGTTGCCCTTCTCTGGACTGCCTCTATTTTGTCAATGTCCTTCCAGAGATGTGGTCTCCAGAACTGGACACAGTACTCCAGCTGACGCCTCACCAGTGATCTGTACAGTGGCATCACCATGTCTTTCCTCCTGCTTGTTATGCCCCTCCCTATGCACCCCAGCATTCTGTTTGCTCTCCCCACCGTGTTACCACAATTTGGAGTCTCACACATGCTTCCATCTGACTTCCACCAGGTGGCAGTTGAACAGTGTGGCACTGAATTCCCCTTCCCCGAGGGAAGAGAGCAGTCCTATGGATGCTTAATATTCCCTCTCCAGGCTGATCCCCCGAATGACCTGAGTCTGTTCCTGAACCTGGGTCGCTGGTATGACAACTGAGAGGCATGGACCACTGGGCCACTTAGCCACTGGGCCAGCTGAATGTAATTATTACAAATGTGTTAATTCTTCATTAGCTGGGTGTGTGGTCTGTCGTGGTTTATGCAGCTGTAAATTGCAAGGTTAAACCCTGATTAGTTTAGTGTATTGCCTTATTCTGTCGTTTCTGGTGTTGGTAGAGTGTTTCACTATAGGTTTAAGATTAAGATTTTCAGATTTCAGAATCTGATTCAGACCAGCACAACAGAATCAGATTGGATTCGGATACATCCGAAATCCTAAATAGCTCTGTCAGAATGTATTTCTGTGGATCAGAGCACCCCTAATTACAATAAGGGAATGAGACCTTTTTCTTCACCTGAAAGCATCTCTCTCTCTCTCTCTCTCTTTCTCTCTCTCCCCCTCTCCCTCTCTCTCTCTCTCTCTCTCTCTATGTCTCTCTTTCCCTCTCCGTCTCCCTCTCACCCTCTCCCTCACCCTCTCCCACTCCCTACCTGCCTCTCTCTTCCTCACCCTCTCTCCTCTCCTCCCTCCCCCCTCTACCTCTCCCTCCCACTCTTCTCTCTCCCCCTCACCCTCTCCCTCTCCCTCTCTGTCTCTCCCTCTCCCTCACCCTCTCTCCTCTCTCTCTCTCTCTTGCTCCCTCTTTCTCTCTTGTCTCTCTCTCCTCACCTTCTCCCTCTCTCTATGTCTCTCTCTCCCTTTCTCTCCCTCTCCCTCTCTCTCTCTCTCCTCTCTCTCTCTCTCTCTCTCTCCTCACCCTCACACACACACTCTCTCTCTCTCTCTCACCCTGCCAGATGCTATTTAGAACCCATCACTGTGACAGGCTCAAACAACTTGCAGTAATTTTTATTTTATTTATTTGCAAGTCTAAGCCAGGCAGGCACACTGAACTGAGGCTTGTTTCCAGATGAGCCCTGAGGGGTGGTGGAAAGAGGGGATTACAGAAGATTAAAGAGGACTACAGAAGGTTTAAAAGCAACTAATTGCTTGAGGCAAATACTCAGCAATATAATATAGAGAATTATGAAAGGGGTGTTGTACATTATGAGGTTTTTTTTACACACTTGAGGTGTGTAATACCACATAAACCGTGAGTGCGAAGCATGAGTGGTTTTAAGATGGTATTACACACTGAGGGTGTGTAAAAAATGAATAATGCAACACCCTAATTGCTGGTCAGTTTAGTGTTGTGTAATAAACAAACAAAAATGTAACCCCCCTGCAAATGGGGGTTCCCAAAAGACTTCCAGGAGCTTGTTTGAATGCTCCAAGCCTGAATGGTGTTTGGCATTTAAGCCATTTATCAGTGAGTGTTTTTAGAGCCTCTGGTACTGTCTCTTTTTAAGAGCTGTCTGCTTGCAGACATAATTAGTTTGTATGGGGGGACTGTGTGCTTCTCTGTTTGAGTACCACTAGAGCTGCTGCCAATTCACTCCATTTTTGCAGTCACTAGGAGTGCAAAGGGAACCTATCTGAAAGATGTAACTGTTTGCCAGAAATCATTTAGAGTAATAATGAAATTACAGTTTGTCTAACCTGCTTTCTTTGCAGTCAGAACTGCGTCTGCCTAGTTCCCCATTCTGGTTTTGAACTGCTGAACTGGACCAATCAGTGTGGGGTAAGCTAGCTCTAAAATGGTGCCTTGGACGAATCAGAACTTGGACTCATAATCTGAGCCAGCCACAAGAGGATTGTATGGGCAGTGACTCTGGGAGATGTAGTTTAGACTTCGGCGCCTTTTTGGACCAACAGGAGCAGTCTATTGTGAGTGACAGCCAATCCAGTCAAGAACTGGGAGGAACTCAAAGGAAGTGCACGGTTTTGTCTGTTGGAGTTTCAGTTTTAGCTCTGGCAGTGAAGGGGAAAGGAACCCTGTGCTCCTTCAGTGCACAGTTTTAGTCGCGAAACATGTGTAAGGTCCGGAGTTCCGGTCTGCAGCTTGTGTAACTGCTTGTTAGGACTGAATCCGTCCTGTGAAGAGAATCAAAGGATATCTGAAGAGTAGAAAGCAGGCTCACCCTGTAGAAGACTGGAGAAATTGCTGAATTGCACTTGGTCTGTCAGGAACTGAATCTGCTGTGTGTTCTCCCGGGTATTGTGCAGTAATTGCGATCGGGATAGAGAAGCAGCCTGCCTGGTATAGTACTTTCTTTTGCCATATAAATGTGTGAGGAGTCTCGTGGAGCTCAAGAGTAGCCCTGCTGACATTGAAGGACCCTATCTTGTTTGGAGGTCGTGAGTACTAATTCAGGGTCGCTCCCTGTTGAATTGCCACATTGAATCCAAATAGAATTACTGCACTGCTGACTGTTTAACTAATTTTTCTTTTCTCTGTGTGAAAGGGCCCCTACCAGCTGCCACGGTTTGGACTAGCCACTAGGGCTTGGGTACCCAGGGACAGTAACTGGTAGGGATAGGCCTGTGCAGAGAGCCATAGGTAGATGAGTAAAGTATAAGCTAATTAACCTGATTTCCCCCTATCCTTGTTATATTCCCCCTAAATAAATCAGAGCTGCTTGTTTCAGCAAAGTTATACTGCCTGAGGTATTTGTCTATGTTAAAGTACTGTACTGTGATTGTTGCACTGTATCTTATTTTACAGGAGGTCCCAGTGCCTGAACCAGCCCTGGGGGTAAGTGTATACTGTGAAGGTAATTCTGATATATTGTGTGGGCCACTAGTGGGAAGAAAGGGGGGTTGCAGTGTCCCAGAGGGCTGTGACCAAGTAAGTTTAACTATTGCAAACCCTGACCTCTGGGTGGAGGCACCCGCCATTGGATCCAGGCCCCTCAACCTGTTAGTGGCAAATCAGGCAGGGGTAGTAGCCCCTGGGATAGCGCCATCTAGGGGTTACATCTTGGAGGCTCACCGCTGGGATTGTGTGTCCTCTAGTGGCCATATTTACAAACCACTGTTAAGGGAAAAAATAAATAAATAAATGGGTACCCCGACAGAAGTGGCTGTGCACCGGCTGGTGGAGTGGTGTACTGGGGAGGAGATCGACCCCCAAATGCTATGCTTATCCTGGACATCCCCTGGTATCAATACGGACACTGTGCAGGGAGTACTTTCCAAGGTGGAAGGTTTACAAACCCTGTGGTGGTGGGTCAGCATGCTAATCTGCTCACCCACACTTTCCTGGCCCTAGTAGAGTTTAAGGATCCCATAGATAGCTCCAAAGTGCCACAGACCATTACCCCAGAGGGAGCCCTCACTGCTTGGAGAGTGATAACTAAGGACAGTAAAGACCCGGGGGGGAATGAGCCCCCACCACTATCTGAAACTTTTGAGGAGAAATTTGCTAAATGGTTGCTGGGGAAAGGGAAAACTGTGGAGGACTTGAAGAAACTATTCTTGCCACCTGGGGGTGTTCCTCCCCCAACACCCTCTCCCGCTCCAGTACCCGTAATGGTGGCTGAACCAATGTAGACTCCTATTTCTGCACCTGCCATTAGTCACGACTCTTACCGAAGGTTGAAGAACTTCTCTGGCACCCTCCCCACCCCTCAAGGGGAGGATGACTGGGAGACCTGGATAGACTATGTTGCCCCCCAAGTGCTAGAATGGCAATGCTCGGAAGCCGAAAAGCGAAAGAGGGTTAGTGAGAGCCTCCGAGGTCCTGCCCTGGCTACCATCCGTGCTAAACGGGCCAGTAACCCTGAAGTGACTGCACAGGCCTATCTTGAGGCCCTGGAGAATGTGTATGGGAGCCCAGATTCTGACGAAGACCTATGGTGGAGAGTAAGAGATGCACAACAGTACCAAGGGGAGTTGTTGTCTGTGTATGTATCTCGGCTGGAAAAATTGTTGCAAGAATGCCTCAGAAAGGGTAGTTTGCCAGCGATTGAACTGGACCGAACCAGGCTGGACAGGATCCTTAAGTCTGTCCCCTTCTCAGAACTGCTGTTGCTTCAGTTACGCCTGGCAAATCGACTGGAATCCCCACCCTCCTATGATGAGTTAATGAGAAATTCGAGGAGTTGAGAAAAGGCGACCTCGGGAGGGACCTGCACCAACAGCTGCGGCTACGACCCGAGTGACTGAGGGTGACCCATCAAGTGAAGTTCAGGGGCAGAGGTTGGCAGTAAATGAGTGCTCTGACAAGGAAAAAGATATGCCACAATGGGGCGAACTGTTGAGAGAGATCCGGGAATTCAAAAACAGTCCCTTTATGAAGGCCACGCCTGCAAGTACGGGCCCTGACCTATATCTGACTGCATCTGCTATGGGGGTGGGGGTACCCACCCATGTATCTCCTGCTGATAACAGCTCCGAACTTGATTCCTTGACCATGGAAGTGGAGAAACTGACGAGATGTCTCCAAATGCTTATCACGCCGCAGACAGAGATGGCACCAAGGTTTCCAGTTAGTAATACCCCCGCCCTGGCTCCCAGTGTGGCGCCTCGGCCAGCTCAAACTCCAGAAAGTATGTTTTGCTATAATTGTGGGAAAGATGGGCACATGAAAAGGGAATGCCGGTCCCCAAAAGACACTGACAAAGTTGCATATAGGCTACAAGGAGAGCTTCGGAGAACAAATCAGTGGTTAAGAGGTGCACGAAATGATCCCAGTGAGTGCACCAAAAATGCTAACTCACGTCCTTTGTGGCAAGGTCAGTTGCCCAGGCCCCCACTACTGCCTCCAGACTGGTCCAGAATAGTGGGTCCCTCCATGGAGACCATTGTAAAGGTGAATGGAGTGTCTACAAGAGCTGTATTAGACAGTGGCTCCCAAGTGACAATTATGTTCCAAGATTGGTATCAGAAGCATTTGTTAGACGTACCCTTACAACCATTAGAAGGACTGCATGTATGGGGTTAAGTGAGAAGGCCTACCCTATTCGGGTATATCCGAATTTGGCTGTCTTTCCCCACCTCCGTGGCTGGAGTGGCCGAACAAGTAGAGACCCTAGCCTTAGTGTGTCCCCCCACTGGACTGTATGATGGTGTCCCTTTGTTGATTGGAACAAATGCTCATATGTTCGGAAGGCTGGCACAGTTGTGTTATGAAAAACAGGGGTCAAAGACTAGTAGAGCTTTAAGAGTTCCGGCTTTAATTAAGAAGGCCTGTGAGGCACAGAGAGATGCTGAAAAAATAGAACCAGAGGAACCGGTCGGAATTGTATGGAAGAAGAATCCTGAGTCTCTGATCCTGGCGCCAAATGCCCAGTGTACCTTACAGGGAGAGGTCCGTATCAGAAAGGATGTTAAGAATAAAATATTAATGTTGGATGCACCAGGCGATGGAAAATTGCCAGAGGGACTGCTGGTCAAGCCTAGTATTTTGCCCGCTAGAGCCCATGTTTATGCCAGAAGGGTAATGGTCCAAGTTCATGATGTGTCTGAAAGAGACATTCGAGTAAATAGAAGTTGCATCCTGGCTAATGTGCATTGTGCAGACACTGCAGTGCTACCCAGCAGCAAGAGTTCAAGGAAGAATGACAGAGTAACGCCTGACTTGTTTGATTTGGCAACTCCCGCTGCCAGCTGAATGGAAAGTGAGGATCAGTGAGAAGCTTTCCCAGAGAGACCAGGTGTTTTCTTTAAAGGAATGGGATGTAGGATGCGTGCAAGGAGCTGAGCACAATATCCGCTGCATGACGAAGACCATTTCGTGAGAGAGGTCTCGACGCCTGGCACCTGCTGACATAGATGATGTGAGACGGCATCTGCAAGAGATGTTAGCTGCTGGTGTAATACAAGAATCCAGAAGACCTTATGCTTTCGCCATTGTGGTAGTGAGGAAAAGAATGGAATAGTAAGGATGTGTGTGTGGATTATCGCACTTAAACCGGCGGACTATCCTCTGATCAGTACACAATGCCCAGCATTCAGGATGCTTTGGACTCGTAAACGGGAGCAAGTGGTTCTGTGCTGGATCTCTGCAGAGGGTACTACCAGATCCCGATGGCCCCAGAGGACCGTGAGAAGACAGCCTTTATCTGTCCGCTTTGGCTTTAAGTGAATCATGAGGATGCCTCAAGGGATTTCAAGTGCCCTAGCCACTTTTCAACGATTGATGGGCGTGCAGTGGGGGACATGAACTTACTAGAGTGCCTGGTATACCTAGATGATGTTATTGTGTTGGCAGCTCACTGGAGGAACATGAGAGCAGATTATTTAAGGTATTGGACCGACTGGAGGACTTTTGGCCTTAAACTGTCCATTGATAGTGTCAATTCTTTCAAACATCAGTAAAGTATGTGGGACACATAGTATCCACTGAAGGAATAGAGACCGACCCAAGTAAAGTTGAGGCCTTGACCACCTGGCCACAGCCCAAAAATCTAAAAGAGCTGCAAAGATTCCTGGATTCTGTGGTTATTATCGCGCTTCATCAAGGACTATTCAAGAGTGATCCGCCTTTACTTAACCTTACTCAAGGGTATCCCCAACCCACAAAAATACTAAAGTCAGCTTCCTCAAGACTGAAAGAGTGTATTTTCATCCGAGTGAAGTATTTGGGGCCGCTGGACTCCTGATTGTGAGACTGCTTTTCATGAGACTAATATCAACTTACCCATGCTCCAGTGCTGGCCTATGCCAATCCAAGAACATCCTGAGGCCCTGCACACACTGATGCCAGCTTGCAAGGGTTGGGGGCTGTGTTGTACCAAGAGCACGAGAATGGCCTGAGACCAGTGGCCTTTTGCCAGTAGAAGCCTGACCCATCCGAAAAGTACTATCCTGTACATAAGTTAGAGTTCCTAGCTTTGAAGTGGGCTATTGTTGACCAATTCCATGAGTACTTGTATGGGGCTAAAATACTAAAACTGATAATAATCCTTTGACCTATGTGCAGACCTCAGCTAGTTGGATGCCACTGGCCATAGGTGGCTTTCTGCATTATCTACATATGACTATGCTCTCGAATACTGAGCAGGTCTGAACCACATAGATGCTGATGCTCTCTCCGGAGGCCTGTTCCCCAGAATGATTGGATCCGATTGGCAGAACCTGACATTCGGGCACTCTGCCGGAAGTTTGACAGGGAGGAACAAATGTCCACGGACGCAGTGGACTGCATGGTGGATTGCTTGGGACCTCTGAGAATTGCATACCTGCTGCTTATTGCCACTTTTCTGCAATAGACATTGGTGCACTGCCTCAGCTGGACAATGACAGTATTCTCGCGGGCTCAATCCGCGATCCCATGATCAAAGCAGCTTTAGAAGCCCTCTATGCAGGAAAAGATGTGTCCAAATTATGCTCCACTTGATTTGAGAACTGCACTATTATACAAAGAAGATCCTAAGTTGAAACTGATCAATAAACTGTTATACAGAGAAACAGTAGACAGAGGGGACAAGTAGACAACAACAACTAGTGCTGCCCACTGCCTTCGAGACTCAGTACTGATGTCCTTGGACAACCACATGGGGCACCTTGGTATAGACAGAACACTTGACTTGGTGAGTTCAGATTCTATTGGCCTAAGATGGGGGCTGATGTGGAGCAACACATCGAACTTGTAGTCGCTGCTACTACAGAGAGAAAGCTTTGCCCCAGAGGGCTGCCCCTTGTTAACATCACCACCAGTGCACCCATGGAGCTGGTCTTATTGATTTTCTGAGTTTGGAGTCAGATCAAAGAAATATCAGTAATGTGCTGGTGGTCACTGACCATTTCACTGAGATACAAGCTTTCCCCACCAAAGACCAGAAAGCATCCACTGTGGCCAAAGTACTTGTAGAAAACTTTTGTTCACTATGGGGCTCCACAAAGAATCCATTCTGATCAAGGGAGAGACTTTGAGAGTCGCCTGATCAAAGAGATGCTTTCTCTGTGGGAGAGCGAAAGTCCAGAACCACTCCTTACCACCCCCAGGGGACCCCTCAGCCTGAACGTTTCAACCACACTTTGCTAGATATGCTAGGCACCCTGCACCCAAAGGCATGCTCTAGATGGAGCCAACAAATTAGCACCCTGGTACATGCTTATAACTGCACCAAAAGTGATGCCACTGGGTTCTCCCCCTACCGCCTGATGTTTGGAAGAGAAGCTTGACTACCGGTAGATGTGTGTTTTGGGGTCTGGTCTCTCCTGATGGGGTTCAAGCTGACAACTATTTACAGTATGTGCAAAAGTTAAAGGCCCAGCTAACTCATGCATACCAACTGGCTCAAACCATGGCTGCCAAAAGAAATCTGGCCAACAAAGAAAGGTATGATAAAAAGGTGAAAGCACAGGAACTCCAGGAGGGAGATCGGGTATTGCTAAGAAATCTGGGACTGCATGGCAAACACAAGATTGCTTACAGATGGCACCATCTCCCTCACATTGTAGTGGGCAAACTAGATGATCTGCCAGTGTACAAAGTAAGGCCTGAGAATAATTCAAAAGATGTAAAAACAATGCATAGAAATCATTTACTGCCCATTGGACAAATCTTGATTGAGTCTGAGCCCCAGAAGATGCCCCTCTGGACCAGTGACTAGAGCTGCTGCTAAGAAAAGATCAAGAAAGTCTGCACCTACAGAAGCAAAGTTAAAGTGTTCCCTCCACAAGTCCCAGTTGAGCATGACTGTCAGTCCATATCAGAAGAAAGTGAGAGTGACTTTGAATATTATCCTTCTTACGAACTGAGTCAATTGTTTCGGGCAATCCCTAGTCAATACTGGAGATGAAGCTGGGCCTTCTGGACTGTCTAAGCCCCAGCTTGTCCTTGGAGCCAATGCTCCCAGAAAGTGAAGTGCAAAGCATCAGATCAGATGAAATGGAATCATTGTGCATGGTTGAACTGTTTGAGCTTTCAGGGAGGAAAATGATGGATTGGGTCAGACTGGTGATACACCAGAACAACAAGAGTATTTTGAGTGCCCTGACAGTCCACTGCCAGTGTCCGAAAGCTCTCCATGCGAGCCAAATGTTGTGGACTCAGAAACTGTAACTCCTGGAGCTGAAAGTGCCCCAAGTTCTACCTCTCTACCCCATGGAGACTCCCTGACAAGTGAGGACAATGCTGAAAATGAGGCTCAGAGTGCAGAGACTGTAACAGTTCCCCTAGAAAGACTGGTCGAGCTGTAAAGCCTGTGGTGCACCTCAGTTATGATTCCCTTGGGAGGCCTGTGGACTTGCCTCTCAATGTTGTCCATAAAGGAGTGTATGTGTCCCCGAGCTCATTGCCCAAACTGAGCGTCAGTGCTAACTCAAGTTACTTGTGTTGCCCTTCTAAGTGTGGTGCCTTGCCCCGTCCAGCCCCAAGGTAACTGATAGGGAAGGGCCCCCTCTCTTCAGGTTTCATGTACAAGAGGTAATAACTTGAGTTATGGTACAATGCGTATGTAATAGTGTGTAAAGGGTGACGTACTGCAATGTTTTAGAAATGTGTTCTTGGTAAAATGATATATTGACTGATGATTACATGTGTGAGCCTAATGCAAATGTATATGGTTGCAGTTGAAACTTATGGGGGTACTTGCTTGACGCGGACGTCAAGCTTTCCCAGGCCAGGAAGGGTGTAACCCCCCTGCAAATGGGGGTTCCCAAAAGACTTCCAGGAGCTTGCTTGAATGCTACAAGCCTGAATGGTGTTTGGCATTTAAGCCATTTATCAGTGAGTGTTTTAGAGCCTCTGGTACTGTCTCTTTTAAGAGCTGTCTGCTTGCAGACATAATTAGTTTGTATGGGGGACTGTGTCTTCTCTGTTTGAGTACCACTCAAGCTGCTGCCAATTCACTCCATTTTGCAGTCACTAGGAGTGCAAAGGGAACCCATCTGAAAGATGTAACTGTTTGCCAGAAATCATTTAGAGTAATAATGAAATTACAGTTTGTCTAACCTGCTTTCTTTGCAGTCAGAACTGTGTCTGCCTAGTTCCCCATTCTGGTTTTGAACTGCTGAACTGGACCAATCAGTGTGTTAGGGTAGCTCTAAAATGGTGCCTTGGACGAATCAGAACTTGGACTCATAATCTGAGCCAGCCACAAGAGAATTGTATGGGCAGTGACTCTGGGAGATGTAGTTTAGACTTCGGCGCCTTTTTGGACCAACAGGGAGCAGTCTATTGGATGACAGCCAATCCAGTCAAGAACTGGGAGGAACTCAAAGGAAGTGCCGGTTTTGTCTGTTGGAGTTTCAGTTTTAGCTCTGGCAGTGAAGGGAAAGGAACCCTGTGCTCCTTCAGTGCACAGTTTTAGTCAAGGAACATGTGTAAGGTCCGAGTTCCGGGTCTGCAGCTTGTAACTGCTTGTTAGACTGAATCCGTCCTGTGAAGAGAATCAAAGGATATCTGAAGAGTAGAAAGCAGGCTCACCCTGTAGAAGACTGGAGAAATTGCTGAATTGCACTCGGGTCTGTCAGGAACTGAATCTGCTGTGTGTTCTCCCGGTATTGTGCAGTAATTACGATCGGGATAGAGAAGCAGCCTGCCTGGTATAGTACTTTCTTTTGCCATATAAATGTGTGAGGAGTCTCGTGGAGCTCAAGAGTAGCCCTGCTGACATTGAAGGACCCTATCTTGTTTGGAGGTCGTGAGTACTAATTCAGGGTCGCTCCCTGTTGAATTGCCACATTGAATCCAAATAGAATTACTGTACTGCTGACTGGTTAACTAATTTTTCTTTTCTCTGTGTGAAAGGGCCCCTACCAGCTGCCATGGTTTGGACTAGCCACTAGGGCTTGGGTACCCAGGGACAGTAACTGGTAGGGATAGGCCTGTGCACAGAGCCATAGGTAGATGAGTAAAGTATAAGCTAATTAACCTGATTTTCCCCTGTCCTTGTTATATTCCCCCTAAATAAATCAGAGCTGCTTGTTTCAGCAAAGTTATACTGCCTGAGGTATTTGTTTATGTTAAAGTATTGTACTGTGATTGTTGCACTGTATCTTATTTTACAGGAGGTCCCAGTGCCTGAACCAGCCCTGGGGGTAAGTGTATACTGTGAAGGTAATTCTGATATATTGTGTGGGCCACTAGTGGGAAGAAAGGGGGGTTGCAGTGTCCCAGAGGGCTGTGACCAAGTAAGTTTAACTATTGCAAACCCTGACCTCTGGGTGGAGGCACCCGCCATTGGATCCAGGCCCCTCAACCTGTTAGTGGCAAATCAGGCAGGGGTAGTAGCCCCTGGGATAGCGCCATCTAGGGGTTACAAAAAAAAGAAACAAAAACTACCATTGCCCTTTTATTGGCATTTTATTTCTGTGTCTATTCAATTCAAGTTTATTGTTCGACACAAAGTCATTACAAAGATAAAACATGTTAACATTCAAAATAATTCATCAATATCCATGTATAAATAACAGTAGAATAAAAGACAGCATACAAATTTAAAATAAACAGTTTATAGAAGTAAAGTTAGAGCTAATGAATCCATAACTTTAAAATAGACCAGGGAAGTAGCTTGTGTAACTTAACTAACTCCTTCCATTTCAGTAGATTGGGGGTAGCAAATATAGCTAACCCTCCATTCAAAGACCTTTATAGAAATATAAACAGTCAGAGGGCAAGACTATCAATTCTAATGTTCCTTCTTCCTGTAGTCTCTAATCACTGAGACAGAGAGTTGTAAACACTACTAATTGTGTTCTTTTACATTTTATATTTTTAAATGTGGAGTGTTTCTAGGAAAAAGGCAAGCCTCCTGATGGTCATTACACTGGTAGAATTGAAGAGCTATGATATTATTTCATTAGGGGGGAGACTGAGGCCTTCTAAGATTGCACCAAGCTAAAACGTCCTTGCCTTCTCATAAATTGGACATAACCGAACAACATGCTTTAAATCATCAGGTGTCTTATTGTTGCACTTACAAAAATGATCTGAGGATTCTGGCTTATCTCGATTAATATGAAAATAATTATGTCTGTATAATTCCAGCCTAAATCTCATAATTATGCGTCGCTTCTGAGGGTCAGAAATGTTCAGCAAGTAATTTTCAGTATAATGACTGGTTCTTAAAGTCTTATACCAGGAATAATATTTATAGGTTTTTATTAATTCCAAGTCCCTGGCTTCTAATGTGTCCTTTAACCTCTGTTTAAGGACCTGATAGATATTCTTATAGGGTTTAAGATGTATCTCACAGATTAAGCAACCCAGCCCCATAGAAAAAAGACAGTCAGATATATTTCCTGTTATGGGGGGTCCTGAAGTTCCTATGGTTATAATCCAGCTCTTCTTCAAGGCACACATGAATGAGTCTATTGTCTGGCAATAGAAAATTTTTTAGCATAAAGTCCAATTTCCTTTCCAGAATGGAAGCTGAGAAGGGAAGTAATCCCAATTCTAAGCTAGCTATAGGGGCTGGGGTTGCTTGCAGCACCCTGAGAATATACCGATAGAATTTATTTAATTGTATTTCTAAAGAAGTTACTGGTTCAGGTTCTGTGAGTGTGAGATGGCTGCAGCTTTCATTTTCACTTTGACTGGCTGACACCCATGCCATAATAACTATCTGGTTATTACAGAATGGAACCCGGTTATTATGGCACTAGAAAGTGGTGTCAGTCCAGTCAATAAATGGGTTCACCAGTAATTATATCTAGACACAGTATAGCTTACATTTCATGTGTTTTTCAGATTCCATCCTCCTCTTGCTCTTTACCATTGAGGATATTAATATGGAAACTGCTGCTGTTGCACCTGTGTCCATCTACTCCACAATCTGCTGTCACGCCAGAAATGAATATGATGTCACAAAGAGTTATGACTTCAGATGTGACAAAAGGCATAAGAACAGATGAAGTCTAGGGAACAAAAGCCTTGTTCTCATACAGCAATCCTTAGCAAGAAAAACAATATTAGAAGGGAAACGTGGACAATATTAGAAATATTAACTAAGACATGTCTAAATATTTTGTTTTTATTTTCCAAGAGGCATCAGTTGCTCTTTAAGGAAAGGGAGTATTAAGTAATTTACTTATTTTTATATGATGAAATAATATATAAATACCATCCAATATAATGTGGAGGATGAAAGAAAATTTAATGACACAATATCTGACAAGAACATTCAGAACCATTGTATTATCTAACAAGTTTACAGGTGGTATTGGCAGTGGACACTACAGGCACATTAACCACAGGAGCAGGGGAAGAGGGAAGAAAGAGGAACTATGAGAGAAAGGTGAGTACTAAATACAGGTACAGAAGAGAGAAGTGAATTCATTTGACAGAGCTTTAAGGGTGTATGGTGGGGAAACATATCTATCATAATAGGCATAAACAGTATGCTTCCAAGAAAGGCTTTAGAGGAAGAGAGCACTGCATCTTTCAAATTCATGTTACCTGCTTGATTTGCACTACCCCCTCCCTCCACCAGAACTGTACCTTGTCAGTGACGTTGATCTCAGCACCCTGACCAAGCAGGGCTCTCATCATCTCAATGTGGCCATTGGCAGCAGCCAGGTGGAGGCAGGTCCGCCCACGCTTGTCCTTCAGGTGCAACAGTGAGGTTGATTTACTCAGGAGAAGCCCAACAACAGCTGTGTGTCCATTCTGGGCAGCAAGGTGCAGTGGGGTGGAACCTTAAAAAATGGAAGCCAAATATTTAATGCTGGGCCTTACGTGTAGGGGGATCCAGGCAGAGATAACCTTTGTCAAAAGGCATTAGTATTCAGGAGCACTGCTCTAGCTCTCTCCATTACTGTAGCATGGTGGGTCACCACCGTGATGTTTTATTTAATTAATGCCAGATATTTCAGTTTCTGTTTATTGTTTTCTTTATTGATTTTGTCAATTATAACAATACCATTTTTATTCATTTAGTTCTGATGGCTGGGAAAGGAGGGCTTAGAAATACTTCCTGTTTTCAGCTTCATTCTAGGGATGGGGGATACAGATACAAGCCAACTTATAGTGAACCAGGTTAAGCTGTTATCCCTAACAGGTATATTAAACATGATAATATTATCTATTTAGCCTTACAGCAGGCAATTACAGTCATATACCAGTCATTTTGCAACAGGTTAGGGTACACATCACTCTAACATTGATAACCATTAAAATGAACTTACTATATCCTAAAAAGGAGCATACAGCAGCAAAGCCTACTGACTACTTAGAATAGGAAACTAACATTTGATTAGAAAGGCATCTACACAAACTGTGACCAGGCAATTAATGTCCATTATAGTCCAGAGGGAGATGGTCTCAGTGCCTCCAAGCAGCTATTTACACCAGTAACAACTACATGAAAGAAACTGAAGCCCAA
The DNA here is from genome assembly GCA_016271365.2 of Neoceratodus forsteri. Lineage (NCBI taxonomy): Eukaryota > Metazoa > Chordata > Ceratodontiformes > Ceratodontidae > Neoceratodus > Neoceratodus forsteri. The sequence goes on from CM057455.1 coordinate 898,401,053, forward strand.
CTATGAACTCATAATTGAAAGGCTATTGCCCATGGTTTGATAGGGCAGCAGGCAATACACACCATGCCCATTGAGTGGTACTTAATCCACACATGCCTAAACATCCCTTTGACACTCGTTTCATTGCAACTTGGTAGCCACCCTCCCTTTCTCCTGTTCCCCTCCCTACTGCTACTGTCATCTGCTGTCTGCCATCTCGGGCTCCAGAAATGGTTTTCCTGCAGTTACCCTGCTGTAGCCACATGGTTGCTATTTCACCTGATGTCTACTTTCATGCAGTGTCGTCTGCTTTCCCTGTCTGCTTCTACTGTATCTCTACTCTGGTTCATCATGCGGCTTCTTCCCAGTGACTGCTGCCTTTCTGTCCGTCTGGGCTCCTTCGGTTTGGGTCTTCATGCTGCTGGTGGTCTGCTGATTTCTGGGTCCCCTGCCTCCCTGCCTTGTTGAGTGGTTTCTTCTATCCATATTCATGTGAACATTACCCCTCTCCTGCTCCTTACTTCAATGGGGCATACTGACTCCCTGTGCCTCTTGCTTCCTGTGGTTCCTGCCTCTGCTGCATCCTTCTTCTGCAGGCTATTTCGGTTACTTCGCCACCTTCCCTGTGCTACTTTCTCACTTTGACCCCTTGCTCCAAGCCTCCATGTTCACTCCCCCTTGGACCCCCCCCAGCTTGCTCTGGGCTCCCTCCTGATTGTTTGTTTCTCTTTGCTTCTGTATGCTCAGCCTCTCCCTGCTTCCTTCTGTGCTGTCCCCTTCCCCTCTCCTTACTCACCCTGTTTATGTCACAGCCCAGCTCTGTTTTGCCCCCCTCAGCCCTGCTTCCTCCTTTATACCTGTCCCTTTGCTGGCCTCTGTCCACACTTCCTGTCTTTACCTGTTTCTGGACCAGTTGCGGCCATGCTCCACCATTTATGTGTTTTGGCTCTTCAGCATGGATTGGGCCCTCATGTTTTGTCCCTTCTATAATGTCCTCCAGCATGCCCAGGCGGTAACCCATGCCCTCTCCTCGAAGCTCAACACTCATACTATGTAATCTGTATAAGCCTGTATCTTTCTTATCATACTACCTACCCAGACAGTCGCTCTCCTTATCTTACCATCATATTACTTTATTCAGTCATTCACTCTCCTCCTCCTCATTCACCTACCTGGACTTCGCTTTCCCTATCTTCTACCTACCCAGGCTTAACCCTTCCTTACATCCCTTCTTTTTTCAGCATCATACCCTGTTCACTCATGCCCCTAAGGGCTATTTACCTTGGGTTTGACTCTCAAGGGCTTGGCTCCAATGTTGTTCATCAGGTTTTACACCTCAAAGGCTGCACTCCAAACTTTAATATGAGCTATGTCTCAGAGAAGAACATCTGGGAAGCCAAGCCTGAAGCAGCTGTTTGTTATATTTTTCTTCTGCTTCGGGTTCCTTCACCATGTTGGGTGGCAGTTTCAGAAACCCTAGTCAGCGCTGTTTGTAAGCTCATTAGGGCCTTTAAATAAAAGCTGCATTCGGCATTGGTTTATTGGTTGGCATCCACTGGAAAGATCTTGCCAAGTGGGAGAAGCAACAGACAACTGCTACAACTGAAAAAAAAAACACTATTTAGGGCTAAACTTTAACTGCTGCCAAGGAATCCATGTTATGTTTGGGCAGTTCAGCCCAGAAAAAAATATGTATGGATATGAGGAGAGTGCTGAGGCTGTTTGGCTGGAGATACTGTACTTTATGCTGGGCTATTTTACTGGTATAGTAGCCCATCTGAAAGTACCTCTGGAACAGTGGCATGTCTGGAAGTACCTCTCAGCCAGTCAGTATTATCCATTTCATAATTTGCATTGGCTTCAGCCTTCAGCACTTCCCGAGTGGTGAACTTCTTCCATGTAGGATTCCTTCTGTTGCACAGTCATCCCTGCAATATCTTCAAGAGGGTGGAAGTCTCTGACAGGAGAGTTTCTTCATCCTGTTTATCTGTAACCTGTGTAGCGGTTACAACCTAACCTCAGGCTATTCAGCTACTATGGAGGTTTCACTGCCTGACAGTTCTGTTGTGTCCACTGACATTTAAGCTGGGGCTATGCTGAGCCAAAATCAAAAAGTTCTTTAAACTGTTTTTTTCTGCTTTTCTTTCTGCCCCTCATAGTTCATGTGGTGTTTTGCACTATGCGCACCAAGCAGTAGCTGGTGCAGTGATACCTGCAGCTTTGGGAGACCCGGACGTGCCATTTCCCCACTATCAAGGCAATCAGGGGGACTGACCTACCTCCACAGCACTGGGATTCCCTTCCAACATAGATGCTCCATTGATTACCGATTCAGTTTCTACGGCAGTGAACACACCAGTCCTCTCTTTCTATCTTAGGCAGTGCAGTTACTGGGTCATTGGCTGCAGTCTCTAGCTCTCATTTTCTTGTTGCTGCCTTCACACTACCTCCATCACCACTTCTTCCTTTGCCTCCAGGCACAACATCTAAGTTTGCTACATGTGCCACCACCTATCCCCTCTCTTCTTTGCCCACAGGGTGGGCAAACTCTTTGAGGTACTCCACCAATTCAAAAACAGGGCAAATCACAGGGGAATATGCAAATTATTTCCCTTGCTCACAATGTGAGGGACAATGTTCCTTTGCAGGCTTTTGATTGCTCTGCGTGTATGCGCCTTGCCTTCAGGCATGTTCAAGTTAAATGACTCTCAGGCAACTTTTTTTTTCAGTGCTATTTTGAAACCACTGTCTTTTAGCACAGTACAGCCTGCTTCAGCACACTGAAAAAAAGGTGCTCTCACTGCCAAATTACCCCAAATCCCCATACCAGTCACTACATTTGTGACCCATGTAGGGGTTACAACTGGACTTCAGACTGGAACAAAATGCAGCCAGAGGTTCAAATGCCCTCTGCATGGGGAAGCACACATGACAGCAGAGGCTTCTCACAGGTTCAGTGAGACCTGGGATTGGTCAGGGCAGGGTGGGGTGGGGGCTCCTGTGGCACAGGAGTAGGAGGGTTTCTTGATAGTTCCCACCTGACCATAGGGGAGAAGAAATGAGCCCCCTAGACGTGTCAGTTAAGTGCCTTATGCTGGGCCAAAGGTGCTAATCAGGAGAGGCAATACCATGCCATCTGCTTAATGCAGACTGCAGCTCCTGACAACCTGGAGTCCACTTTGTTGGCATCATAAGATATTCTTGACTGGAGCTGAGCTACCTCCAGGCCCTTAGCAGAAAGGTCAACAGGCTGCCTGACCGTCTTGCTCTGCGGCAGTGTAGCTAAACTGTGCTAAGCTTGAACCACAGTTGACAGTTATAGGGCACCATATCTGCCAGCTGTGCATGCATATTACAGCACACACCAAAGAAAAAGCCTTCCTGACAAGGACATCCATCTGTGCAGAATCTGCTTCTGCAGGTTGGTCATGCACACGGTGTCTTCAAACCCTCAGGTGGGGGTGAAGTACCTTACCCATGGACCTTGAGGGTGCATGATACCATGCAAAGAGGTCTGTGGGGATAACTGGGTTGGAGAATAGATGCCTCTACACTGCCATTGATGTCTTCTCAAAGGCTCTAGGCCATGCAGGAATGATAGAAGTATCAAGACTGGGAACTCAGAGGAGTCCCAAAGAATGGGCTGCCCAATCATGGCTTCTAAAAGCATGTAAGTCGAGCTCCTGGAGCATCTCCAACAAGAATCTCTGGTACAGAGCATACTCAGCAGTTAAAAAAAGATGAATAGATGATTTATTGTCCTCCGAGGAGGATGCCAAAGGAGACAAGGTGCGGACTCCTGGAACCGTTGGTACTAAAAAACTAAAGTTTTACTCAGGTACAGTTAATTATGAATTATTTGGGCATGAATTTCAATTTTGAAAACTGAAACATTGCAAGCACCAGCAAATTCACACAAGTTTTCTGTTCCCTTTCACGTATCCCTTTACTCTTTTCATCACATTCTCATATAACTCTTCAGGCTAATGGGAATTTTCCAGCTAAGTGGCAGCGCTTAAGATAGTATTAGTTAAGAACTATGTTGTCATAGCCTTCTTTTGTGTTCATGTAAAGGCTGCTTTTTACTCTGTATGGAGCTCAAGATGATTATTGTCCTGAGCAAGTAATCTGTGATAGAGTACTGTACATGTGAAAACCAACTTTAACAACCCTGCTCTCACCTCTGGAGTAGTTAAAGAGGATGCCTCACCTGTAGGTTAGTTTGTGTGTTCGTCTGCACTCCTGGGTAATTGAGCAGAAGTCGAACCAGACTCTCATGTCCAGACTGGGCAGCCAGGTGCAAGGGGGTGTACCCTGACTGAAAGAATCAAAAAACATTAGTTTCTCTTATTAGCAATATTCATTTAACCACCGTATGAGATAAAAAAAAAACTCTGGATACATTGGTCTCATTAAAAAGGCATGCTGGCCAGGCTGAGGAAGTAATCACAGGGTACAGGCTACAGTGCATACAAAAACAGCTTGCATAAAACAGAACTATGGACCAAGATAACAACTTTTGAATCACTTTATCAGTATGCAGTGCTAATAATGCACAATAAGTAAGCAATAAAACACAGCAGGGTGTGCATTGTGGTGAGATAGCAGCACACCCAGAGATGCAGTGAGGCACATGGTTGCAGGACAAGTATCTTAAGCTCCTGGTAGTGCAGTAATCATAGCACAATGCACACTCCCAGATTGTCTTATTCTGCTTCTAAAATGAGCTTCAATTTTTAAAACAGGTTTAATTATTATAGAATACATTTTTAGGATGTAAAAGTTGTTTTGTTTTGTTTCCCAAAACACTAGAGATAGGTACTCCACAAAACTGCCTAGATCAAGCGGTTGTCACAAAAAAAAATGGAAAAAATAAAGTGAAAGAAAGAAAGAAAGAGAAAGAAAGAAAAAAGAAAGAAAGAAATGAACTAGGTGTACTCACTCTAAACTGACATTCAGGCAATGCACTGTAACTTCTGTATATTGTATCAAAAAATACACTCTCATTCAAACCATGTAGAAGAAGTATATACTCACATTTTATTCAGATATGTTCAGTGTACTTAACATGGTGCAAATCACTGCAAAAAAAAGTATACAGCAGAAGAAGCTCCCCCCAAAGCAAAATGTAAGGTTTACTTGCTCTACCGGGTGATGCTGTAGCATTTAAAACTGCCTTTCCCCTTTGATGTTTCCTTAAACATTTTTTGATGCTGCTTTTGATGTGTTGTCGTATACTTTTCTTTTTGCACTGATTTGCACCATGCTAAGTATATTGAATATATCTGAATAAAATGTGACTATATACTTTTTCTACATGGTTTGAATGAGAATGTGTTTTTTGATGCACTATACACACGTTACAGAGCGGGTGCACCTAGTTCTTTTCTTTTTGGTTTTTTTTCCCCAAACTAGTCTTTTCACCCATTGGGACTAAATTTCATTTACTGGTTTGCTTTAGGTCTTTCGACCCAAGGTGGGTTCCATAGTTGTAGTTTTGTTTTGGTCAGGTAGTTTTGTAGTCCCTGGCTGACCACCACCACCCCAAACAATGATCGTATTTTTAACAAAAATATATACATTCAAGATAGCAGTAGGCATGTAGACTTCTACCATGATTGTTGTGTTTCTCTGCTTGTTTGATGGAGAAAGTGGTATGATATTGCAAGAGATGGATTTGTATGTAATCAGGCTGGAAAGTGTAAGTGGCTTTGAACACTGTGACTGTGTGTTTCAATGCTACCCTTGCATCTTTAACTTCAGCTGAGAGTCAAGCAGGGGGCTTAGTCATTGAACTGTTACTTTCAGAGAGCTGCGTTTTCTTAACATGTAAATGGTTTGTTTGGATAATGGAGGATGGAGAAAGACATGTGGGTAAGCGGTGATTTTGCCAGCATATCATTTCAGCAGTTTGGTAACAGTGGTGTGGACCGAAATAAAGCGTGAATGCTGCTACAAATGGCAGGTAAATTAAAAACAAAAATGTGAAGGGGAAGGTACATTTGACGCTGACTTGCTGAGTTTTTTTTTTTTAACTTTTCCAAGGATTTAAAGGTAGGGAGGGGGGATGGGAACATCCTCTCAGTTTTTACAGTATGAAAAAAATGGAGGCCAAATACTCTTAAAAAAAAAAATGTTACCTAGTGCAGTGATTTGTTACAAAGCAAGGTGCCTGGATTACAGTTCATTGCTGGGGAATAATGCTCAGTGTCCTGACCGATTTTGACCAAGACTATTAAATTAGTATCTTACTTGCCTCTTTTATAACATTGTTTTAATACAGTCAGGTGAAGTGTCTTGACCAATAAGATTTCTGTATTTGTTCTTGCTATTTTTTTTTTACTATTTCTTTATCCTCCTAATGCTACTACTGATCCCGCTCTCAGAGCTCCCCTCGCAGATCCCAATTTGCAGCCCCAAGGAGTCTGCCCCTAGAGTGCTAACGCTACCCTCGTACCTTCAGGGCCTCGGATTACCCTCTGAGCAGGGCAGCGGATATCCCCTACATCTCCCCCTGAGCATTGGTGGGAGCATGCACAGTGGAGTCTGCTTCTCGGTTGCTGCCTTGGAACCAACCTAGATCAGGGCAGGGTTTTTCCCATGTTCTGATGGATCCCCAACGTTGGCGTGCAATGAGAAGCAAGGCTGCCAGCGTGCATAGAGACTCACATCAAAGCCGGTCCTCTATCAACATCTACCCTTGCGTAGAGCATCTCCCAGCTACACCAACCACCCTGAGGTTCCCCCAACAGGTGGCGGTGTCACAGCGGAGAGTATGGCCCCCCTCCCCGGAGAAGGACAGCAGCCATTGGGTGGTCAATCCTTTTCCCTCTCGGCTGACCCCCGACGACCCGAGTCCGCTCCCGAACCCAGGTCACCGGTGTAGTACGAGGTGTGGTGGTTCTTGCTATTTTTAAATGTTTAATGTTTCACAATAAAAGTTCAATCATTCATGGAGTTCAAGCCCAAGAAATTCATATGGTTTGTTTTTTCCACGATTGCATTGTCAGGGACAATGCCAGTAGTAATTTATTTGTCTGTTTATTTATGTATGTATTTATTTATACAGCTGGGTAGGTGCACTGGTGCCAAGCAGGTACAACAGAGTGGAAGTCAAGACAGTGGTACAGGATACAAACATATAAACATACAAACACAAGATCAATAATAAAGTGACATGGTGCAATCATAAACATTTAGCTGTACAGCAGAGCTGCAAGATTTGTAAATTATGCAATGTGCGTACAGACATTGGACTGCTGGAGACATGAGAACACGTTTTCAAAGCACCTGAGATGGGGACTAGATTAATGGAGACAGATTTTGTTTTAAAAGCCCAAGCTGGACCAAAAGTGCTGGGGCTCTACATGGGATAGACACCTGGGAGACCAGGGTCTGTGTGTGAGAATCCCAATATCCCACACCAAGGCCGACTGGGAGCAGTGCATGTTGTGGAGGTGCAATGCTTCACTCCTGGGGAGGAAGGAAGGGAGGGAGAGAGTGGGTTGCCATATATTCCCATATATATGCCATATATATATGATGGGAGAATAGGTTCATGTAAGTTCAGAACCTTCCACAACTTTTGTCATTTTTCTGTAATAGAACTTTAATGGAACCTTTTTATTTTTTAAGGTTCTGATCAATTTTAAGCATTAATTTTGGAGCTGAATATCCTTCCCCAGCAGATCTTTAGCTAGCAAGAAGGCTGCCAGCAGTGGAAGGACCCAAAAGATGGCTGAAGATAGAGAAAGGGCACAGTAAGCCTGAACTAGATTACGTAGTCATACACACAGTGGTGGTGCACAGAGGGAACTACCTAGTTACTGTGTATGACTTACATGTTGTGCACTTACCAGGTGTCCACAGCAAGAAAATAAAAAGATCACTCAAGAACTCATTTACATGCATAAATGAGAAAAGTTCAACCTAGCCCTTTCACTGATAACACTTGCATGTGGTGTCCCTCAGTGCTCTATCCTCCCCCCATTATTATTCGTAGTATATTTGCTTCCCCTGGGGGATGTGCAGATTACACTCAGCTTTACCTTTTGTTTAGACCCAGGCAGGGAAATCCGATGCTAGTGTTCAAAAGTGCTATCTCAGAGATGAGGGACTGGATGAGTGGCAGTTTGCCGAGACTCAGCCCCAGCAAAACCAAGTTGCTTCTCATTGACCCAGATCACCTGATGTCTGAAGCTATAAAAATATCTTTGGCCCTCTGTCATCGAAGGATCTAAACTTCATATGTGGGAGGAGGTTTGCAACCTGGAAGTTATCTTCGACAGTGAGCTGGCTATGAACTTTCAAGTGTTATCTGTCATTCTAAGTGTTTTATCATCTAAAAAATGTGGCAAGGTTGTACCCCTTTCTAGATCAGAGTGATCTGCACACAGTAGTGCAAGCTATCGTCACCTCTTAAACTGATTACTGAAACACCTTATATTATGGTCTTCTAGCAACACAGTTTCACTGACTTCAGCTCATCTGAAATGCGTTAACCAGATCATTATTAGCTACTCCTAAATTTCAGCTCTGCACAAGTTACAAGCCTGCCAGTAAAATAACACTCTGAATTTAAAATTCTGTTGCTGATCTATAAGGCTGTAAATGGATTGGACCCTTGTTACATTCGAGAACTACTTGAGACCTGCCAGGAAGATTTTCAGGGTAGTACAGTTCTTCACTTGGACTCTCAATGACTTTTAATAGTCCCATCTTCAAGGTTAAGATCACTGGGGATCATGCCTTCACTGTTGCGGCTCCTAGGCTTTGGAATGCCTTGCCAAGATCTATCCATTTTGCCCTCTTGATAGGAGTTTCTGAATCAAAACTGAAGACCTGGCTCTTTAGATTGGCTATGTCAAGTGATTAATTAAATGATCTGTGCCATTAGTGTTTATAGAGCTCAGACTGAACATATTTTATGTTACCTAAAAAAGCTGTTATCATGGATATGTGTTCTTTGCATTATTTTTGTGTTATTTCTTCAGTAAAGTGCTTTCCGCCCTGGAAAGACACTATATAATTAAAAATCTATCTATATCTATAAAACAGGCAACAAAACAGGATGACATGCATAAGGTGCTCTTCTTTATTGTGCAGAAGAAGCTTTCTGTGTACACAAATGTTGACTGGCAGTATAGCCTAGAGGGTACAGTAATAAGCTATGAATGAGCTTGGTACATCCAGCAGAAATGGGATTGAGTCACATAACCTCTACTTGCATACTGTGTGACTCTGAGAAAGTAATTTAACTGCCCCAGTGCTCCCGGGTCACTCCTGAAAACAGGCACGTGTGCTCAGGGGGGCCTCACCTGGTTACAAAATAATTTTTTTTTTAAAGTGGCGATGTTGTGGGGGCTCTTGCTTTACACCATGTTTTTGTGCACAGAAAGCTTATTGTACACAAAAAATAAGAGCACTTTACACAGATAATCCTGTTTTGCTACCTTTTTTAAGTGTGTAAGTGAGTTCTCGAGTGCTGGCTTTGGTTTTCTTGTTATGCAGATACTGGTTAAGTGAAGACACCAAGTTTCCTGGAGGCATCTCCCTATTTCTGTTGTTACTCATCATGTGAGTGAAACCATAGCAGTAATTTTTAGCCACATTTGCACTCCTTGTGCCTTGACTTCCAAGGTGCAAAGTACTGTAAACATGCTCAAGAGATAATAAGAGGTCATTCTGAAGGATAATGCATCCCATTATCACCTTCTGGCTATTCAGTGGCCTTTATCAAATGACTTGTGGTGGTTTCAGTCCAGTTATGGACAAGCGTCCACAGCAAACAAACACCAACACAACTAGCACCCTTGTTGGCAGCCTCACATGAGAGGCCAAGGACTGAATGGGCATGGCGTCTGAACTACTCTCTCACCTATGCGGTGCTCCCTCTATGACAGGGCCAGGCACATTGGTGGGGCAGTGTAGGAAAGCTTGCACTGCCTTCACCCATACTGTACCGTACCATACCATACCATACCATACCATACCATACCATACCATACCATACCATACCATACCATACCATACCTGTCACACTGTAAGGATATAAACAAAGCTCACTACAAAATCTCTTTTTTAGTCATGTGGTTAGCCAGTCCAGCTACACAGCAGCAGCAGTTGGCACCACTGCCCAGGAGATCCCCCAGCAGTTTGTGTGCAGTTAGGTCCCTGGAATGAGTAAAGGTGTGGTTGCATCACGTAAGTGGGATCCTAGCTCCAGTGAAAGAGTGTACCAGATGCCTGACATTCATACACCCCCTGATCAGTACTGGCTTCAGCTATGAAGCCAACCACTTGTCTGTTCTCCCAGAAGAAAAAATACAGCCCATGGTTGTCTCCATAATTGGGGCTGAGGGAAGTAACTAAGGACAAATGTAAATTCCCCTCCCTAGCACACAAACAAAGGCCTGCATAATGAAGAGTGTTCTCTGCTTGATATATATCCAGTTTTCCTTTTCTTTATTTACTATTTGTGCCACTATACTGTACCTGTAAACAGGTTGGTAGGAACTCCCACCACCACATGTAATCATTGCCACACATTTTGGTAACTATCACCAACTGTCCTCCCTATACACTCGTGGTTGGTACTCCTAGCCATCTTCTGCTCTTCTTCTTTAGTGGCACCCCTTAACTGGTTAGGGTTTGAATGATAGGGACCTATCCAAGTGAGGTGAAACTGGAGCAAGGAAAATAGCAGGCAGGTCCCTTGAGGTGAATAAAGGGAGCAGGCTTCAACAGCCTGCTCAGGACTCCATTTGGTTTTCCTCCATTTTTATCCTACTGTACAACTGGAAGTACAGTATGCCATGACTTCACTGCTGATGTGTGGACACTGCCGAATGGACATTAGCTCATTACACATGAATTCAGCCTTGCAAGATTCTACTCCCTGCAGCCACAAGATGATAGTCAAGTGGCAATCAGCAAAAAGTCCTCCTTAGAGAAGATGAGCAATAGAGTGGATGCTAGGTCCTCCCTGTTAGCCTCAGTTTCTGCCATCCCAGACTTGAGGCACAAATCTGGGTTGCCAGTGTGTCAGAGCTGTCCCCAACCATTCGGCACTAAGATGTACATGCAGTTTTCTAGATTTTAGTTATGTTATGGGAATTTCTTAATCATTGCCTATCTCTTGCTCTGGTTGCCATTCTGCCCCTTCAGACACTGAAGGCTGTTGACCAATCAAGTGACATTTGTGTTGTAGATAAATCATGTGAGTTGTTGTTAAAGGCCAAGGAAGCAACCTTGTGTTGCCGTGAAACTTGACAACTCTCAAGTTTCCGGTGAAATAAATACCAATTTTCACAAGTGAAATGGGGTGGCATCCACCACTACAAACCTTTCTGGGATATAAAGATGTTTTACTGGCATCAGGAGAAAGGGAGCCCATGACACATGCCTGTTTCATGCAGCTCAGGGAAGGGGGGTAGAGTTGAGCACAAAAATATTCCTTCCATACCTCACTGGTCTGCTCCTTCAGCTGCTGTCCCTCGGAACCACTTTTGGGAACCTCGCTGCAGATTGTGGCTGATACTTTGGTAAGCATTTCTCTGACGAAGTCCAGCTGTCCAAAATGAGCAGCCACATGAAGGGCTGTGAATCCAGTCTAACAGTTGGAAAATACAGAAATACAATATCAGACAGTGAGACTGGGACACACGGGACATGCTGTTTCAAGTCACTGACTCATTGTGTTAATTCTGTCTCACAAAACATATCAAATAATTTGTCAGCAGAAAAAGGCCTGGTAATCCATTATGTCTGCCTGTACCTACCTATCTTTTGAGGAACTGGGAGAATCCTAGTTGCTCCCTTAAACTTCCCTCCATTCATGTTGGGTGCTTTGTTTAACTATACACCTATTTCTGTTTCATCCACATTTGAAAATTCCTACTGACTTTGCACAGACCACATTCTCTGGCAGTTTATCCCACCCATCAACCACCCATTCTGTGAAAAAAAAACATTTTCTAATATCCTATTTGAATCTGCCCCTAATTTTAAGGTGTTTCCTCTGGTGCTCTTGTGCCCTCTCAGTTTGAATAAATCACCAATCTCCAAGTTTCTCACACCATGAAGTTATGTGTATGTTTCAGTTATGTTCCCCCTCTTCCTCCTCCTCTCTGGTGAGTACATACTTAGATTTGCAAACCTCTCTTCATACTTTATGTCATTCCCTGTTGTCCTTGAATTGTTTTCGTAGCTCTCCTCTGCACTGCCTCCAACCTGTCCCTGCCCTTTAAGTATAGCACCCAAACTGTGTGCAGTGTTCCAGGCCAGGATGAACAGGTGATGCACATTATACAGTAACAGAATCACCTCCTTTCTCCGACTTCCAGTTCCGCTCCCTATGCATCCCAACATGTTGTTTGCCTTTCCAACTGCTCTATTGCATTGTGATATTGTTTTCATATTGTCTGCAGTTATTATTCTCAAGTTATTTTCTTCAGTAGTGCCTCACAATACAACATCCCCCATTGTGTATTCAGTGTTTGTTTGTTTGTTCCTGTGTGCATACGTGGCATTTCTGGTGTTAAATATTTAAATACAAACCGAAAGATGAACAAATACGCCAGCAAACAAAGTTTCTTCAGGTTTGAATAAGATGTAATCTCTTTGAATTCTTGCTTACATCTGAGAGAAGTTTTCCTCACTTTTAAAGTGGTATTGCTTTGTGTTTGTTTTAGTTTTTAAGTCAGGAAGGGGTTTTTTAAAACTGCTTATCTTCTGCATATTTAATTTTCCTTTGTGGCTAACTGGACTGATCACTAGAATTCTGTGAGAATCTGCATCAATATATTTTGCAACTTTTGGTGGGTTTACATCTGAGAGAAGTTTTCCTCACTTTTAAAGTGGTATTGCTTTGTGTTTGTTTTAGTTTTTAATTCAGGAAGGGGGTTTTTAAAACTGCTTATCTTCTGCATATTTGATTTTCCTTTGTGGCTAACTGGACTGATTACTAGAATTCTGTGAGAATCTGCATCAATATATTTTGCAACTTTTGGTGGGGTTGTGTGATTCAAAATAGCAAAAGCTGCAGTTTGTAACTGGATGCCAAACATAGCCTGAGGCGGGGGTAATTGTCTTCACAAGTCAGAGCTCAGCATCACAGCCATTTGTCTAGCTAGACCATTTCAGCATTATTCAATTACTATAAACTAGTGGTATGATCCTGTTTGAGGCAGAAGTCCATCTTCTTCCAAGTTGTGTACAGGAGTGCTTGGAAACAACTAAGAAGCTGCGTGGGATATACTATTTTGGTTGAAATATCTGTAACTAATCTCTCTCTCTCTTGCTTACATCTGAGAGAAGTTTTCCTCACTTTTAAAGTGGTATTGCTTTGTGTTTGTTTTAGTTTTTAAGTCAGGAAGGGGTTTTTAAAACTGCTTATCTTCTGCATATTTGATTTTCCTTTGTGGCTAACTGGACTGATTACTAGAATTCTGTGAGAATCTGCATCAATATATTTTGCAACTTTGGTGGGTTTACATCTGAGAGAAGTTTTCCTCACTTTTAAAGTGGTATTGCTTTGTGTTTGTTTTAGTTTTTAATTCAGGAAGGGGTTTTTTAAAACTGCTTATCTTCTGCATATTTGATTTTCCTTTGTGGCTAACTGGACTGATTACTAGAATTCTGTGAGAATCTGCATCAATATATTTTGCAACTTTTGGTGGGGTTGTGTGATTCAAAATAGCAAAAGCTGCAGTTTGTAATTGGATGCCAAACATAGCCTGGCGTGGGTAATTGTCTTCACAAGTCAGAGCTCAGCATCACAGCCATTTGTCTAGCTAGACCATTTCAGCATTATTCAATTACTATAAACTAGTGGTGTGATCCTGTTTGAGGCAGAAGTCCATCTTCTTCCAAGTTGTGTACAGGAGTGCTTGGAAACAACTAAGAAGCTGCGTGGGATATACTATTTTGGACGAAATATCTGTAATCTCTCTCTCTCTTGCTTACATCTGAGAGAAGTTTTCCTCACTTTTAAAGTGGTATTGCTTTGTGTTTGTTTTAGTTTTTAAGTCAGGAAGGGTTTTTAAAACTGCTTATCTTCTGCATATTTGATTTTCCTTTGTGGCTAACTGGACTGATTACTAGAATTCTGTGAGAATCTGCATCAATATATTTTGCAACTTTTGGTGGGTTTACATCTGAGAGAAGTTTTCCTCACTTTTAAAGTGGTATTGCTTTGTGTTTGTTTTAGTTTTTAATTCAGGAAGGGGTTTTTTAAAACCGCTTATCTTGTCAACATCCTCAGAAGGGCTGAAATAACTGCATATTTGATTTTCCTTTGTGGCTAACAAACCACCAGGCTGTTTTGGGGCTGGAGAGGTTTACCTGTGTCTGACTTGGATGTCTGGATTTTTCTCTGTTTGATTAGCAGGGTACTTTCTCTGTCAAATTTTTGTGTAGGGTATCTTGCTGACAGGAAGGCACTCATCGCAGCGGTGGGTGAGAGCTTTTAGTTGATTGTTTTGTGAGGACACAGTTTAGGCCCAACCCCTTCCCACCCCTCACCCCACCCACTCCTGGAAATAGTTCCTTTATACCTGAGGTTCTGACATCATTTCCTTGAGTGCAAGGTGCATTTCACTGTCATAACCTCTCTAGCACACTGCACTGACAATATAAGCATACACATGGTATTATATATATATTTCTATATAACAAATCACACACGCACGCGTGCGCACACACACACACAAATACAATTAAAAAAACTAGATAAACATGTGGGGAGTAGTGCAATGTAATGGCTGTGGGACAGCAGTCTTCTGGGAGACTTTCTGGAGGCTGAGATGCTGCCCTATTTGCAGACAACTATCTGCCCTGAGGGAGGAAGTTGCCCGTCTTCAGGCCACACCTGGACAGTAGTAAGGAAACCTTCCCCCAGGCCACACTGGACAGTAGGAAGGGAACCTCCCCCATCCAGGGAGCACTAGTGCCACCACCACTACCTCAGAGGTTGCGAAGAAAGCACAGCAGTTGGACCACAGTGGGCTCAGGGAGGGTGAGGAGAGTGGAACAGAGGCACACCCAGTCAATTGTTCCACTCCACAATCCATACACCATTCTGGGGGAGCATAGCTCCCCTATGGATGCACTCGCAGGGAAGACTGATGATAACTGTCACAAGGGAGGCCCACAGGAAGGAGGCAGAGGACACCACAGGAAAGGAAGTCAGCTCCTGGTGGGGACTCAATTATAAGGGGTATAGAACTGGGGGAAGCTGGGAAAAATGAAGTAAGGTGCCTGCCTGGTGCCATGGCTTGGAGGGACAGGAAGCGCATCCTCAGGATCATGAGAACAGCTGCAAGGGATTCCAAGCTGGACGTAATTGTCCACCTAGGGACAAATGACTTGGCTCATCATGAGATTAGAGCAGTGCAGGAGGACATTGCAGAGTTGGGGAGGGACCTAAGACAAGTAGCACACACAGTATCCTTCTCAGAGGTGCTGCCTGTCAAAAGCATGGGGGAGGCAAGGGTAATTGGCACCATGCAGTTTAATGAATGGCTGAAAAATGGTGCAGAGCACAGGGTTTGTTCATTGGGAACTGGGGTTCCACCTGAGGGACACCAGCTTATACTGGCAGGATGGTCTGCATCTGTCCAGGAAGGAACAAGTCTTGAGCAATCGGTTTAAATGCTTCATTGGCAAGCTTTTAAACTAGTCAAGGGAGGCACTGACAAGCAGCAGGAAAATCCCAGCCTCTCCTACAAAACAGGGTACTAAATGAGAAAAAGACTGAGGTAGAACGGTCAGTGGGGGATGCTGCAACAGAAGGTAAAGCCATCAAAAAATGGAGAGCAATGAGTACTAATGCCCGTAGTCTGGGTAACAAGCTTCCTGAATTAGTGGTCTTGATGGTGGAGGAACATCTGGATATTGTGGCAGTCACAGAAACATGGTACACACAAAACCATGACTGGGACATAAACATACCAGGATACACTGTCTACAGGAGGGACAGCGAGGGTAAAAGAGGAGGAGGAGTAGTTCTTTACATAAGGGAAGGAATAAAAGCAACAGAACAAAAGGGTAAACAGGGAGGAGAAGAAGCACTGTGAGTAAATCTGGAGACAGGCAATGGCACCACAATATGCATAGGGGTTGTATACAGACCCCCTTCTCAGGGGGAGGAAATGGACAGGGAAATGATAGAAAGTATACTTAGAATGGCAGAAAAAGGGGAGATATTGCTGATGGGTGATCTGAATATGCCAGATGTTAACTGGAGTGCAGTTGCAGCTGCCACTTCGAAGAGTGCAGTTATTCTAGATGCCCTACAGGGGGCATGCCTTGGACAACTAGTACTGGAGCCCACTCGAGAGGGAGCAATATTAGACTTGATTCTCTCAAATGGAGATGGAGAGAGGATCACAGATGTAGAAGTGCGTAGCCATCTGGGAACTAGCGACCATCAAACAGTATGGTTCACAATAAACACAGCAATAGAGTCAAGCCATACAAAGACAAAAGTACTGGACTTTAGGAGGGCTGACTTTGCTAAAATGGGTGAGTGCCTAAGGAATGCACTAGCAAATGGGCAGGAAGGAGGGGTGGAAGAACAACGGGGAATAATAAAAACTGCCATCACAGAGGTAACGAGCCTTTGTGTGAAGCAAATAAACAAAACAAGACGATGTAAGAAACCACTATGGCTCTCAAAGGAAGTGGCAGTGAAGGTTCAAGAGAAAAAGAAAGCATTCAGGAAGTACAAGGAATCGCAGAAGGAGAAGGACAGAGAACTGTATCGGTTAAAGCAAAAGGAGGCTGGGAAGGCAGTCAGAACAGCAAAGGCCCAAACCGAGGAAAAGATAGCCAACTCAGTTAAGAAGGGGGATAAAACCTTTTATAGGTACATCAGGAGCAAAGGAAGACCAAGGGAGGGAGAGTGAGGCTTAATAAAGGGAGGGAGGGTGGGCAGAGGGAGACTGTGAAAAGGCAGAGATACTAAACAAATATTTTGCTCAGTATTTACAAATGAAGAGGGGGAGGTACATAAAACAAACAGTAGTAACACTCTGGATATAGAAGTTGATACCAGCCCATTTACAGAAGAAAGGGTTCTGAAAGAACTCTTAAAACTGAAGGTGGACAAAGCAATGGGGCCTGATGGGATTCATCCCAGAATTCTAAAAGAGCTAAGGGTAGAACTAGTGACACCACTGACTGCCCTTTAACAAACCATGGGAGGATGGGTGGTACCCGAGGACTGGAGGAGGGCAGATGTGATTCCCTTCACAAAAGTGGGATCAAGGCAGAAGCAGGAAACTACAGACTTGTTAGTTTAACTCAGTGATAGGGAAAATGATGGAATCACTTCTGAAGGAAAGAACTGTCTGAGCATCTAGAGGCCAGAGGGCACAGGACCCTAGGCAGCATGGATTCACAGCGGAAGGTCATGCCAGAAAATCTGATAGATTTCTTTGACTGGGTGACCAAAGTAGTAGATCAGGAGGGCTGTGGACATGGCCTACCTAGACTTTAGCAAGGCATTTGACACAGTCCCACCAAAAGATTAATATACAAGTTAGCCAGCCTTGGAGTGGGTCCCAAGATGACAGCCTGGTAAAGAATTGGCTGGAGAATAGGACACAGAGAGTAATAGTAAATGGAGTCCACTCAGAAGAAAGGAGGGTTACTAGTGGGGTACCGAGGTTCAGTATTAGACGGTCTTCTTCAATGTCTTTATAAGCGACATTACGTGGAAGGACTGAAGGAAAAGTATGTCTCTTTGCAGATGACACTAAGATCTGCAACAGAGTTGATGCACAGGGTGGGGTGGAAAGGATAAGAAGGGACTTGGCAAGGTTAGAGGAATGGTCAAATGTATGGCAGCTTAGATTCAATGCTAAGAAGTGCAGGTAATGCACCTGGGAAACAAAACCCAGGGGAAGAATACACAATGTGGGGTGAGATACTAACAACAACAAAAATGGAAAGGGACCTGGGGATAGTCATATCAGATGACCTAAAGGTAGGGCAACAATGTGAGAGGGCAGCAAGGAGGGCTGGGGGTTACTGGGATGCATAGGGAGAGGCATCACCAGTAGAAAACAGGAAGTTATTATCCTCTGTACAGACAGCTGGTGAGACCCCATCTGGAGTACTGTGTGCAGTTCTGGACACCCAATCTCATAAAGACATAGACAGGATGGAAGCTGTCCAGAGGAGGGCAACTCAAATGGTGCAGGGTCTGCACCGGAAGACATATGAAGAGAGACTTAAGGAGCTTATGTATAGCCTCGAGGAAAGAAGGGAGGGGGGGACATGATAGAAACTTTCAATTACCTCAAGGGAATCAACAAAGTCCAAGAGGGTAGCATCTTTCAAAAAGAGGTGCGCCAAGAACAAGAGGGCACAATTTGAAGGTAGAGGGCGGCTCAGAGGTAATTTAAGGAAGTATTTTTCGCAGAGAGGTTGTGGATGCATGGAGCGGCCTTCGGAGGTTGTGGAGTCAAAATCAGTGGTGGAATTCAAGCATGCATGGGACAGTCATAAGGCAATTCTGGGGGGTGGGGGTAAGAAGAAGTAGGCTGCTGGTTAACTAGGATCTGCAGCTTATCCAGTAGGTAGGGAAATGGGCAGACTGGGTGGACCAAGCGGTCCTTATCTGCCGTCAAATTCTATGTTTCTATGTTTAAATCCATAGTGTTTTGCCAGTCACACCTGCCAGCTTTAGCAAGGGTCCATTGTCCTGGGATTTAAACACATATACACCAGTCAGAGGAGATAATACAATGATATGTCCTCCACCAACATTATATTAATAACTTCATTATGAATCCTTAAGTAAGAAACAAAATATGATGGGGTGTGAACAGATCTGACCGCACGCCCGGGGTACAGTAATGGTCTTGTACCTTCAGCCCATGGAAGTGCAATCAGAGCTGTTCAATGCACACCCATAGAGTGCACTTATAAAATGGACTACTTTTATTATTTGTAATGTTAGAAAAAACATGTTTATGTATATAAAAAGGATATTGTTATTAGAATTTATGACAAAATAGTCCATTTACCAGCTAGAAAATCAGCCAGGAGCCCTACCCCCATTGCACTGTGTAGCAGGAACCAGCATTTTTGTGTTGTTTTTGACTGTGGAACAAGACAGAAAGCCTGTAAGCTAGAATTGGGAACAGTGGGAAAAGAATATACAATAGGATAGTGAGGCTTCCCCCCTCCCGAGCGCGAGTGGCCCTATCGCGTGAGTGACAGTACTTCTGCCCCCCAACTGAGCCTGCTAATATAAACATTAACAAACAAAAAACAGAAACAGATTTCAGTTTTACAAAGAACTGTGGGGGACAGAGATCAGTTGGCAATGGACACAGTGGGAGCAGCCATTCTGGGAAAGCGGCAGTGCGATCGTCATCTCACAGAATGGGATTGCTTTGTAAATACATTTTTTTTTCAATTTATGTGTGAGCTATATGTAGGAATTATATTTACTGTAAAAAAAGAAACAAAATATGTTTACTGGAGGGCTTTTATGAAGGATAGTTTCCTCACTAAGAATGGGGAAAAAATGTCAGCTTTTGAAAACTCAGTGTTCTAATGGCACAGTATTTTTTTTTTTGAAGCCCAGTCCTGCTTTTTAGTACTTGTTATTAGCTGTGCATCAAACTGATTCGATGCACAGGTGACAACCAATCAGGATGCAGGAATTCCCCTGCCTATTTTATAACGTTCTATAAATGTTTAAAAAATTGCAATATTAACTTCTTTTCAGACAAAAAACACCTAACCAGATTAGATAGATAGAACACCAAACCAGATTAGGTGGATGGCATGCCAGGAGCATCTTTAGGAAGCAGCATAATCCTGTGGTTTAGAGCGCTGACCTGCAAATCTGGAGGCCTGGGTTTGAATCCCACAGCTCCTACTTGCATACTGTGTGACCCTGAGCAAGTCACTTAACTTCCCTGTGCTCCAAGATCACACCTGGAAACAAGCTCCAGCTTAGTGTGCCTTTCCTGGCTAAACAATTTCCCCCTTCCCTTTTTTTAGCACAAAGACGTCCTGCAGGTAGGACTCTGAATCACTTGGTACAGAGAGAGAATTGTCTGAAAAAGGACTCTCACTTGTGTATATGTGTTTAAATCCCAGGACCACAGACCCTGGATAAAGCTGGCAGATGTGGCTGGTGAACCATTGGGGATTTAAGTGGCATTCACACAAATTAAATCCTACTGAAATCTGAAGAAACTTTGTTTGCTGGTGGATTTGTTCATCTTTCGGTTTGTAATTACTTGGTCGACATTGAACTGATCTTAGCAGACTTTTAAAGACCTACTGATAGTGTGAAGACCACATTTGAGGAACTCTTTCGGTATTTGTAGTTGAATTTTAACTACCATGTTTTGACTACCTCTCTAATGTTTCCGGGTCCTATTTCATAAGGTTGATACCTCATTATTATCTACTCTACCACAGTTTGTGGTATCATCTACAAACAAGGACATCTTACCCTGTATTTCTGCTGCTACGTCACAAATAAAGACACAGAAAAGAAATGGCAAAAACACTGATCCCTGTGGCACCCCATTTGTTATCCCCATAACATCTGAGAATTGTTCATTTACCACAACCCTCTGAGTTTTGTCAAATAGCCAGTTCCCACCCATGTAGTGGTTTTGTTCCCCAACCTTAGGTCATACAATTTCTTTATTAACCTTCCACGTGGGACTTTAACGGAGTCAAGCTATACTATGCCCATCACATGACCTTTTTCCACTACCTTTGGTACCACATCTTGAGAATTCTACTAAGTTTGACTGACAAGACCTCGCTCCCATGAACCCATGCTGTCTTTTTTTTTTGTAAACTTTATTTAAAAGTCAGAAATTGCAGCCAGCCCGGTGGTGCTGAGGGTTGAGGTACTGGACGTCACATCTAGTACCATGCCGGCAACCCAGGTTCAGGCTCGAGATCGGGTCATCGGGGTCTGCTGGAGGGGGGAGATTGAGACACTGATCAAGCTGCCAGCTGGCAGCTGTCCTCCATGAGAGTGTTGTGGAGTGTCTCCCCGGTGCTTGGCTGCCTCCTGGTGGAGGCTGGACAGCGGCACCATGTTGAAGAGCTCCGGTGCTAGGCTGGGGGAGGGAGGAAGGGACCGTTACTGGAGCCGCGGTGCGCATGTGCACCTCCACGCGCATGCGATACCATGTTCCAGAGCCACGGGTAGTGAGGAGGAAACCAGAGGAAAATACAGGAGTCACAGCAGGATGAAGCCTCCAGGCTGGCACTGGGGATCTGCCGGGACATGCAAAGCATAAATAAAATCCCGAACTACCCCAGTGCCCGGCGAAGGCTGGCTAACATAGTAGCGGCCTGCCATGGAGGATAAAAATCTTTCAGGAAAAAAAAAAAGTCAGCAATTGCATAGTTTAAAAAATGCAAAACATTGTACATCAATTCACAGAAAGTACAGAGAGATATCTTTCAATAAGTTATATACTAACAATATTGTGTAATCAATAGTCAAATTATCAACCTGTTTCCAACATCTGTACTAATTAAGAAATCACGCTGTCTTATATCTTATAGTCCATTTGTCTCTAGGAAACTTACTTTTCTCTGTTTTATCAGTTTCTCAGTTATAAACCATGGCATCGTTCTTGGCCAAACAGAATTATTTCTAAACATTCCAAGTACTCTTTTTTTTTTCCCCCACAAGAAGATCAATTTCATCACATAGGGGTTTCTCTTAATTTTCTATCACGTCAAACAGTTTTAGTTTAAATTCAAGCTGCATTTTTTTAAACAGAAATCTTCAACATGATGTATAATATGTTTATACAGTATGTACAGTTCCTGTGTCTCTTATGGTTATAAGAGTTTTTCTTTCTCAAGTCCTTGGTGTAGCAGAACTGCTCCGCTTCTGTTTGTAGTTCTCTCTCCCAAAGAACTTGAGAATACACTCTCATAACTTGTCAGTGGCTCAGCAGGTTGCTCACTTGCTTCTGTGGCTGGAAGATTGGAAGGTTGTAGGTTCTAGCCCCATACCAGGAACTTTGGGTAAAACCCAGTACTGACACTGTAGTGCAGCATAAGGGGGATGCTGTACTCCTGAGGCGCCATCTTTCAGATGAGATATTAAACCAAGGTTCCGTCTGCCTGTTCTGGTGGTTGTTCATGTGGACATTAAAGATCCCATGGCACTTCTCAAAAAGAGTAGGGGAATTTCCCCAGTATCCTGGCCAAATTTCCCCCAGTCACTAAAAATACTGCCAAGAGCTTAATCTGGTTAAATGTTAGTTGGTTTCCTTCTGTATCTCAACCCCCCCCCCCCAAAACAAAAAATAGGCAGAACTGTCTAGCCCTCCTTTCCCAGTCAACAAAAATTAAATAAATAAAATTAATAATAACCATAAGAGACACAGTAACTGTACACCTAAACATATGGCAGCATACCCACAATAGATGTAAGAATAACAGATTTATAATTCTCTGGTTCATCTCAGCTCTCACTCCTACTGTACGTAGCGGACCCACATTTGCTGTTCTCTCATCTCTCAGTACTATTCCTGATTTTAGAGAGCCTGTGAAAAGTCTTCCCCTCAGACATCAATATAATGCTAAATTTCACGGACAAACTGACAAACGTCAGCATACAGTATTTACAGTTACGATTCAAATAGACATCCTTAAAGGAGAACTGCATTCAATTTGTAAGCCTTTATCTTCCATAGAAGCTAGTATTCATATAATGGTTCACATCTTGTTATTGAACATTCTAGCTGCCTTACTGGCTAAAAGAAAAGTACAAGAGTATAATTATCTGGCCATAATTACACTCCTGTACTTGTTTAGTCTGTGTACCAGGTTTGGCGACAATATCAATACGCCAGAACTGGTGCTATGCTTTTGTCTTCTGCTCATTTGTTATATAGAAAACAACATTTTCTTATTACAAATAAAAAAAACTTCTTTAAAAACATTTTTCAGTAGAACCCATGTTATAAGTGAGGTAAGACACTTGAAGTATGTGTTATGTGTCTGTGGGCCAATAATCACACTTTCCTGTTGTGTGTTTAAAGGCACTTGGTTCAAGCACTTTGTGTCTTATAACACACTCATGGTGTGAAATTATTGACCCATAACTACACACCCAGGCACCTCATATTGCAGACATATTTACTAACCTTTAGTTAACTCGGTGGATATTTCTGTACACAATGTCAATAAGTATAATCTTAGAACTGCTCGATGTAGTCCTTGTTATGCTCTTACACTGTTGTCATAATGTATGACCAGTCGCTGAGTATTTGGGTTAAAGTACTCGCACACCCCAATGGGCATTCAAGCAAGCACTGGGAGTGAAGCCTGGGTAGCAGGCATTGTTGCTCCCCTGGTTCCTGCTGTTACAACTAGCAGGCACTGTGCTAAAACTTAAAATAAAAATAATTAGTTATAAAAAATACATATATTTCAACTTTTAGGAAGGTATTTATCAGTAGTAGCCTTGTAGGTGCTGGTAAGGATGAGCCAGTGCCAAATATGCATTCCGTGAATATGCTGAAATCTGGCATTGTAGACACTGACAAAGCTGGTCCAAAGTAACACAATTTCCCCATGGCACTTCAATGTCATGAAACAGCACTTTTTACAGGGACTATACACTGAGCATGTCCAAGCTGTTGGCAAGCCACATGACTTGCAGAAGCCAATTAGTGACACAGGAGTTCAAGAGCACCTCGCACTGCTCACTTCTCAGCTCCATGTTCACCTCTCACTCTCATGGGATAACGACCTGACTAATGAAGGAGCTTCTTTTTTTAAATTGATCTTTATTGGTTTCCCAACTGCATTGTGATACAATTGATCAAGATCCATATGATGGACAATCTGACATCTTAAATAACTTCTAGTGCATAACGTTTGATACATAACGTTTTGTACATAACCTAAAATACAAGTTATTCCACTTCATAAAGGGGGGGTGACTCCTCCTCCTCCTCGGCAACTTCCATCCCATCTCTTTTGTCCCCTCCCTCTTTAAGCTGCAAGAGAAACTGGTTCACTCTAGACTCCTTGACTTCCTTTCATCCTTTAACTTCCTCTCACCTTTCCAGTTTGGTTTCTGGAAGTACTATTCCACCATTTCCTCTCTGCTGCATGTCACTCATTCTGTCTTCTCTGAGATGGATCAAGGGACATTATGGCCTCTATATTCATCAATCTAGCCAAATCCTTTGACTCAGTGTCCCATCCACTCCTCTTGGACAAGCTGAGTGACCTCTCATCTCCCACTGTGGCTTGGTTCCATTCCTACCTAATGGGCCAAAAACAATCTGTTCAGGATGGTAGTGCCCTACTTTCACTTCCCCTTCCTATCCAGTCTGGGGTCCCACAGGGCTACATCCTGGGTACCACACTTTTCTTCATCTTCCTGAATGACATCCCTTCTACTTGTGCCAACTCACATATTCACATGTATGCAGATGACACAGTCATCTTCACCTCTGGTCCCTCCACCACAGCGGAGGAAGACCCTCTCCAGCAGGACTTCAACAAGGTTCTGTCCAAGCCAATCAACTCAGAGTCAGCACTACAAAAATGGTGTCCATGACTTTTGGGACCAGTCAGAAACTGGTCAGATTCACTGCCCCCACCCCCACCTCTTGTAGCAGTTCAGTCCATCAAGTACCGTGGAGTGTGGCTTGACAATAAGTTTGACTTCTCAACCCACATCAGTGCCATCCATGCAAAACTCTGTCCCAAGCTTGGTGCCCTGTACTGCAACAAAGACTACGTATCTCCAAATGCTTGCAATGAGCTTGTTACTAAAATGTTGCTACCCATCTTTGATTACACTGATGTGGTCTATGGCACTGCTCCTTCCACTTCCCTCGCAAACTGGATACCCTCTGCAACTCCTTGTGCCATTTTGCTAAAAACTCTCCCCCTCGTACCACCACTGTATACTATATTCATCCCTTTGCATCCTCCCTCTGCTCTTTTATCATCAGGCTCACTGTACCTCCTTCATATTCAAATACAGGTTTGGTGTCTGGCCCCGTGGCGCTGAGGGTTGAGGCACTGGACACCACACCAGCGGCCTGGGTTCAGGAATGGACTTGGGCCACTGGGGGTCAGCAGGGGAGAGGGTGGATTGAGCATCCCAGGACTGATCTCCTCCCTCTGGGGTAGGCAGGGGTATGCATGTCACACTGTAGTGACACCTGGTGATGACCGGGTGCAGCACAGTGCAGTGCATAGTAGGGGAGGAGTACGGCAAGACATCGGCTTATGCACAGATGTCATTGTACTGTCGGCTCCTGGGGAAAAACTGGAGGAAAAATGGCTGGGTGCAACTGAGGCAGCTTGATGGCTACACTTCCACCAACCCAGAGGACTGTCATGGAATCATGCTGGGAGACCCAGTCCAGCTCAGCTCGGAGAGGCATGGGGAAGCCCTGCAGTGGGCTGGGGCAGCTGCACCAGACCCCATCATGTGAGTGAGTCTGCTGCTCTCCAGGGAGGTGGGGACTGGCTGTTGGATGCCCCTGCTGGGTGTGCAGCAGATGATGAGAAAAAAGTGTGATATGATAAAAAAAATATATACTGGTTTGGTTCACTTCCCTCTTATTTCTCCTCTCTCAGCTCCCACCACCTCCAGTTCCCTCCATTCCAGAGACCATTACACTTTTGCCACTCCCCACCCCCGCTCTTCTACTGGGCAATCTGTCTTCTCCTATTGACCTCCCTCACTCTAGAACCAACTCCCTCCTCCCTCTGCCTCTCCCCATCCTCTGACTCCCTCAGCCACCAATGTGAACTCCAACCCCTCCCCATCTGTTCCTGTTACCCTTTCTCCTGATACCTCAACAGCTGCGCCTTACCATCCTGGTCAGCAGATGGCTAGGTCCCCACTCCTGCCTTGGGTTAACTTGCTCACCATTATATTTCCCCCTTCCTTACAAGTTTGGGCAATAATTCACCCAACAAGTCAATTGCTAGTTGTCAATATCATTCTTATTCACCAAGGATTGTGTCCACTTCTGAAAATGTGCTTGTTAGGTGTTCTAATTGTACTGTACTGCACCTTATTCTCTGCACAACCATCTTTTTGTATTTATTCTATTTTGCACTAAATTTTGATTGAATGTTGTTCAACGTTTTGCTGCTATTTATGTGTTTCTGTCCTTCCAATTGTTCCCTTCCCCCGGGTCGCACCTGGAAATGACCTTTGGCTCAGTGTGCCTCTCCTGGTTAGCAATTTTTAAATACATAAAAAATAAACAAACATAATGTCTGGTACATAACTTCTGGTACTACTATGTTCCTTAATCAAAGAAAACAGGTGCCTTGACCACACTTTGATACAACATTTGGAGGGGTTACCAAGAAAATACATCTTTAAAAAAATAAATAATAAAAAATTCAAAAAAAATCAAAGAAAGCCAAAAAGGTGCCAGTGAGTAGCATGACTGGGTCCTAAAGAAGATGAAATCAAACATTTTGGCAACCAGAGGCATGTGTCCCTATCTGGGCCTGTGTACAGTCATGCTAGGACTCTAAAGTTAACATTAAACTAAACAGTCCCCTGAGTCTCCCTTCAGTAAACACTTCTCCAACAGCCAGTCTCACATAAACATTAAAGGGTGGTTTCCAGGAGATCTATTATACAATGGGGTCTGTCAATCCACTAACCTGATTGGTTGGCTGGAATCTTTACCCGTGGGTAAATCCCAGCATAACCCACAGGTAAAGTTCTGACTGTCCCGGCTACTGCACAACACAAGAAATCACTACCTCTTTTTTGTTTACTTCAACCTCCGTTCAGCCGTGGTGTCAGCTCTGTTCCCACGGTCCCCACAGCTCCACAGTATATGCTCCTTGACAAATATGAAAATAAAAATGCTGAGTGGGAGCGTCACCTCTCATCAGCCACCTTCTGACCTGAAAGAGCACATTAAACACAGAACCAGACCCTCATGGCAGCCCTTCAGTGCCGTAAATAACCATGCTAGAGGGACCCCTGAATATGAAATCATTAAAACCACCATGTTGGACTCTCACAAAAGCTGTGGTGTATCTGTCACTGTTTCGGCTGTTACACTACCCTGCTCATGTTAAAACTCTACAAAACTTGGGAAACAAATTTACTCAAATCTCCAAGTGACCACTCTTTAAAAAAATATGTAATGTTATCACCTCAGTGGTCAGTGATTGCTGGCTGCTGCACACTCTCTCACCTCCATTTCCCAGACCAGTAACGCTCACTCCATCCTGCATTACAGTCACCATCTGCACCATTTAGATGAATGCCTGGTCTTGCTATGCCAATGAATGAAAACAAAGTTACCATCGATGGAAACCGTTACTTCCTTCCCAATAAACCCAGAACCGCTAAAGGCATATGAAATATAGAAGGAGATGACAGCAGCCGCTCATGCTGACATCTGCTCTGCAGTGGAACTGCTGCTCTCTTTGTCATTTCAACCTATCCCTACTGGAGAGCCTAATACTTCAGGAGATAGGGACTGAAATGCACTGTAAAAACAATTAAATAAATAAAAACTAACAATTCACTGAACTGCTAATGGCATATCAAACACAGAAGCACAAGGGCAACTGCTCATGCCAACATCCGCCCTGCAGCTCCATTCACGTTGTCAAATGGCACGGTCTCCCTAGCAACATATAACAATTTTTTTTCAGGCGGAACAATAAATTGAATAAAAATAATTTAAAATACAAAAAAAAACCTTTCACTTTATTTTTTTTGTCACTAAAAAAAGGGGGACATTGTATAATCACAATAAACCAAGCCAGGGTGTGGGTTATGCAGTGATTTACCCACTTCTGGTGTGGATTTGGTCACTCAGCCTGCGGCCCCGTGATCAGATCACACCAGGCATGGGTAAATCCCCGCATAACCCATATCCTGTCGTGGTTTATTGCTTAATTATGTCCCTCTTAGCCATAGAGTTCTGTAATAGAATACGGATGCATTGTGCCATCAATGGAAGAGCTGAGCAAGGGACATAAACTTCATCACACAATTCTAAAATGGTTCTTACTACTTCAGTGTGAATCAGAAATATCCACTAGAATAGCTAAATAGCCTGTAGAAATGAATGGAACAGTAACAGAATTTAAACCAGTATTTTAAAAGTAGGTTTTTACAGAGGAAATGACATACATGTTCAGTGCAGTTCTCCTTTGAGAGATTAATCTTTACAGCTTTTGCCCCAATGACTGGGGGGGGGGTTCTGTTTCTGAACCCTGCTTAACCACAATGGTGGCTTCTGCCGCTGACTGCAAGGGCAAGGTTGCTGATGTATTTTTACCTTTTCCAGAGTCTCCAGCTCCTTTATCGTTACAGGGGTCACCCATTTCTTGCAGAAATGTGTACTCTGTCTGCTAATAAAAGGTTCATTTTTCAAAAGGCACGGTAAAAGGAGCAGGGATTTAGCTATATCGGGGACTGGGGACGTACCTGAAGGGGATAGAGGCCTAGATAAAGGTGATGGCCTACATCCGTCCTGGAGGTGAATGGCAGTCCTAAGTGGAAATTTAGATGCTGCTTTGATGGGCATTTAAACTAGCCCAGAGGGGAGGCAGAAATATTGTGGGAGGCAGTGATTGCTCTACCCCTCACCCCCAGAGAATAGGACATCAGTGAGGAACAGCCCAGGGGAGAGAAATTCCCAAGGGGTAATGGGAAGAAAGAACCAGAGGGAAGGAGTGTCGGGAGTTCAGCAAGGGGAATTAAGGCTGCAGAAGGGGCTAAGGAGGGCAGACAGAGTGACAGTGGAAAAAAGAAGGAAAAACCAGAGGAAATGGACAGGGCAAGAGATGGAAACAGAAGGAGGAATGGGAAAGGAGGAAGAGGGATAAAAAGCAATGAAAGGCCATGTGTGCCAATGCAGGGAACCTGGGAATGAAACTCTCTGACCTTGAAGCTATCATTGCACAGGTAGACCTAGATCTAGTGGCTATAACTGAGTCATGGTGCAACAACAACCACAACTGGATATGACCATCCCAGGGGATACCATGTTCTACCATGTTCCATAAGGACAGGACAGGGAGTCAGGGTGGGGGAGATGTACTTTCTGTTAGGGTAGGAATTAAGGTGACAAAGATACAGGGTCACCAGGGGGGAAAAGGAGGGGCTAGATATACTATGGGTCAGCCTAGAAATAGGATCAGGGGCCTTTGTTCGAACAGTAATGGTATACAGGCCACCCACACAGGGGAGGAAATGAACAGGGCCTTGGGAGAGGCTATTAGGAAAATGGCAAGCAAGGGAGAAGCACGGGTTTTAGTGGATTTTAACATGCCAGATGTAGACTGGAGCACACTGGCCTCAGCTACATCAAGAAGCAGGGCCATTCTCATAGAGGTGGACAAGCCAGAGCAAGTTTAAGCCTAATGTCTGGCTCGGCTTGGCTCAAAATCTAGGAGAAGCTGAGAACCAAATTCATGCTGAGCCAGTTAAAACATAGGATAACTGGGAACTTGTAAGTTTCAGTAAAAGGTCTAAAAAGGGCAGTAAGGCCATGCAGTTTTGTATCCCCATTAATAATATCTATAACCCCTTAATCAACCTTGTAGATGAGGAATCCTCAACCAGGATAAATGATGGGCCAATGAATCTAAATAACACGGGACAAAGTACAGCTGGAAACTTAGATACAGGGAAAAGGCTAGTAGAGAGGATGGTACCCCTTTAATAGACATGGGAAATAGCCAGACTGACTTGATGATGGATATGTTGCCAGTACTAGGAAATAGTAATGCATCAGCTGTACCACAAATCAGGGCAACCTTAAATCCCCCTGAGATCTTCGAATGGGAGAATTCCCACTGAATAGTGATCCCACTGCACCCCACCCAATTGCAGTCGGACTTCAGCAACAGGATTTGTTTATGGATGTAACTCCCTTAATTTGTGATAGTACTGAAGCAGACCCTACGATCAGTAACAATAAACCCTCTGCCCCCACATGCTGTAACAAAGCAGACCCTTGTCATAGGTGACTCCATTATTAAAAACATGAATAGAATAATATGAAACCTGGACAAAATTAACCAAACTTGCAGTAGTTTTAGGGGGTCTAAAATCAAAGATCTAACCCTTATGGTTAAAAACATTCTGAAAGATGACAGGCACATGATGGCTGCCTGAGCAGTCGTCTTTTCTCCTGCTCCTGCTACACTCTCTTATTCATTGCTTTTTCGGGTCTATTCTGCAAGCTATTAAGTTGAAACTGGCTTACCCCATCTTCAAGAGTATGCCTAAAGCATCAAGGAGTCAAAAATACAAGGGCATGGAAACCGAAATGCGCGACAACGTACCTCGTCATATGCCGCCAACTACCCCACCCCGAGATAAAACAGCTAAGCGGTCTAAGGCCTCTGCTGCTGGGGTGCTGACAGACTCTAGTGCCCAGGTATTTCTCCTTTGAGAGAAACTTGGGATTCTCTAGCCACTTCCATCCAAAGCATAACTGCTTCACTGGCATTGCTGACACAGCGCACATCAGACAACGAAAGTCGTATCTCCTCTCTTGATGACTGGTGGGCATGGACTGACCCCAAATTAACCCAGCTCTGGCACTGCATAGAGGTCATTGAATCTAAGATGGAGTACCTTGAAGGGAGATCAAGAAGGAATAATTTGCTGGTCTTGAGTCTTCCTGAAGGGAAAGAGGGTACATCGCCTTATCTCTTTATCAAAAAAATGATGCAATAAACTTGCAGGACCTTCCCTCAGTGGTCCTGAGTATGTGATTGAGTGGGCCCACAGAACTCTAAGGCCCATACCACAATCTGGTGCTCTTCCATGTCCTATAATTTTCCACCTCCTGAACTTCAGGGACAAGCAGCACATCCTGAGCAAAACTCGTGACTTATCTGAACTGCTGTGGGAGGGCTGGAGGATCCGAATAACTCAAGACCTACCAAAAACAGTGCGAGAGAGAAGAACTGAATTCCTCCCAATAGTCACAAAGCTCATCGCGGCTGGGATCTGCTTTAAAATGAAGTACCCCACAATGCTTCAAGTCCTTCATCAGGATGTATGGCACAGCTTTGAATTCGTTGATAAAGCCACTGCGAGCCTAAATGATCTGTATCCTGATTTATTCAAGTGAACTCGCTGGAGTGAGAGATATTGGGCACCTACCTCTGATATGTAAGTATTACAAGGGTGTAAATGTGATGTGCAACTCCCTGAATTGTCATTTGATTGTCAACTGTTGTGAATCCGACAAACGGATCCTGAACCCCTGCTGGAACGCGCTCAGGCTGGACATTTATTTTTTGGACACCCTGCATTTATTTAACTTTAATTTACCATGCTCCATATTCTGTTTACCAACCCAGAAGACGCACACTCCATGGACCAGCCCTGGGCTTGTATTAATGATAACAAAATTTAACAATGTTTTGTGCGCACAGGCAGGCAGAGATTTAGCTGAACTTCTATGAAATCTGGAGCTTTACTAGCACAAGTCTCGTAGAGCAATCTTCGATTGAGATAGTCCAATTTGAACCTGAAGTAAGATCCATTGCATCAGGGAACAACTTCACTTTGATCTATCCCTTAATATCGCACATCTCTCAATAGGAAGTATGGCATAGCTTTTGAGTCAGTTGATTAAGCTACACCTTGTACCCTGATCACGCACAAGTATTAGAGAGAGACATTGCAATCTCTACCCTCCAGTTACACAATCTAATCTGGGCATGGTATGTCCTGCGTCATTTTCCCAAGGCAATATAAGGTGAACTGCAGTGCCTGGGTTTTAATACTTCCCTCGTACATTTCTCATCTGGATACATTGAAAGATGTAAAATCTGCTTTTATCCTGTGGAGATTTAATAACAGACAGCCCATCAAGCCCAATCTGTCCATTACTTCAACTGACCCATACATCATAGACTGCCAATGGCTTCTACTAGTGACTGCGAGGGGACATTAGCTTTGGAACCGATTACACAAGTCTCAATCTAGTGCATGCAGCTTCTTAGATCTCCTTATATGAAACACTCTTGGAGGCAGACATAACATGGCTCATTGTTTTCTTTGGCTACATCCTTTTAACCCAAGGAGAGATACCACACGTGGAATTTTCATAACTTAATCCATCTTTCAGAACCTATTACAGTAATGACCCTACCTAATTTCTTAAGACCCTCTAGTACTTCCCTCAACTTGCACAAATGCTCCTGATGACTGTAATCCCCTGTGCAACTTTAAATTTTCTTTTACCCACTCAGCTGTCCTGAGGACCCTAGGGGAGGCCCTCTTAAACTTATCTGTTGGACACCTACCAGGACAGCACCCCCTGTGCTCTGATAACTCCTAATAGTTATACATACAGGGCGATGCTAACAAAGTTTCTACAATGTTGCATTATAGAATCTATTAGGAACTGTTTGGAACTTTCTGAAAGTTAATTCACTATCGTTAGAACATTGGGATGGTTCTGATTTAGTAGCTTGACATTTGGCTGGGGTGGGTTGGGGCGGGGGTGCAAAGTTGTTGGGAGGGGTCAATATAATTGCGTGCCTAATACTGCAAACTATTCTGGTAATTTAAACCAGAATTAGAGAAGTGTGATTTTGTTTTGTTCTCTTTCTACAGGAAAGATTGCTAAGAGAAGGACTAGCCTGATGGGTGAGGGGATGTGGAGGGCACAAGCGGGTGGGCTCAGATATCATATTAAGTGCTATTTTAGGGTTACTTAAAAGCACAATACTTGGAAGCTACTTACATAAAACGGTTACAATATGAAATATGTTTCATGGAATGTGAAAGGAATACAGTCCACTAATAAGAGATACCAGATATTGAAGCATCTGCAACTGCTGCAGTGTCATACAGCCTTCCTTCAGGAAACCCATCTACTAGCCTCGAAGAATCTTTTCCTCCGTCGTCAATGGGTGGATCAGAGTTTCACAGCTGGAAACTCCACTAATCAACGAGGAGTTGCTATCCTTTTTTCTAGAGGAACAAATTTCCAATTAATTACAACTGTCGAGGATCCTGAAGGAAGGTTTCTCTTCCTACATGGTACCCTGGACCACACTGAACCATTTATGGGTTGTATCTATGGTCAAACCACTCCGCAGCCTGAATTTTTCTCGGGCTTATTAAATATTATCTCCCCTTTTGTACACCTTCCCGTAATTACTGCTGGAGATTGGAATGCTACCATCATGCCCACTCTAGATAAATCAAATGGACGAACCACCAGACTTTCCCCAACACATCGGGTCTTACAAGAATTCATTATTACGGTGGTCTTTGTGATCCCTGGAGAATTTTTCATCCGACTAATCATAAATGTACCTTTTATTTCCCAGTTCACAAATCGTACTCATGAGTTGATTACTTTTTAACTAGCACCGAAATCCTACCGAACATCCTGGATACTGGGATATCCACTAAAGCTTTGTCGGACCACTCGCCAGTATGGCTCACCTATGTTCCCCACCCAAATGTTAGATTGGATAAAATATGGAAACTAAATATGCAACTGCTTAAAGAACCTTGGGTCTTAGATAAATTGCACATTCTCATTAAGAATTTCTGGCTGACTAATGTAGGGTCCATCCCTGAATTAGATAAAATCTGGGGAGCCTTAAAATGTGTGCTCGGGGGAGAATGTATCCAGATCGCCTCTGTCCAGAAAAAAAAAGAAGAGAACTATCCCTTCACTCTCTTTTGGCACAGATTGAAACACTAGAAAATAGTCTAACCATAGCTAACTCAGAATGAGACCAGATAGAACTTATTAAATTAAGACACCAATACACAGACTTGCTGCGAGGAAAAGCTGAATATGCATTACAAAAATTACACTCTACCTATATAGATCAAGGGGACAAAGCGGGACATTTACTAGCATTATGGCTCAGGGAACAAGAGGCCTTCCGGATTGTGAAAGTCATTTCCTCCCAGTCGGACGGTATGCTTAAAACCTCCCCACCAGACATAGTTGCGGAGTTCGACACTTTTTACTCTCAGCTGTATAGCTCCCCTTCAAACACCCCGCAAAATCAAAAACCCAAGAACACCTGAAGAACAGTGCACTCCCTCAATTATCCCTTGAACAAAAAACCTTTTTAACCCTCCCCATATCTCTGCAAGAAATCTTAGATACCATTCAATCCCTGGCATCAGATAAGTCCCCAGGACCAGGTGGTTTTCCTGCAAATTTTTATAAATCCTTCGCTGAGGAATTAGCCCCTGTCTTAACCCAGGTTTTCTCCTACCTATGTGAGTCAGGCATCTCTGACCCTTCCCTTCTGTGGGCTCTCATAATTGTTCTGCCCAAGCCTGACAAACCCACAAATAAAGTAGCCAACTATCACCCTATATCTCTTATTAACAATGATATGAAAATCTTTGCTAAGATACTATCCAAGAGGATAAGGCAAGTGTGGGAAGGAATTACAGGTCCCAAACAAGTGGGGTTTATAAAGGGGAGATCCTCCTCAGCCCACCTGCGCAAGTTAGAATATGTTTTCTCTGTGTCCAGAGATTCCCCCAACCCCATGGCCCTAATGTCTCTGGATGTGGAGAAAGCTTTTGACCAGGTGCAGTGGCACTTTTTATTTCTGGTTCTGGAGAGAGTGGGCTTCCCTGAGCTTTTCATTCAATGGGTACAAGTACTCTACACTGGGCCAAAAGCTAAGGTATATTGTAATGGAGTCCTCACCACAGGCTTTTCCCTTCACTTGGGCACAAGGCAAGGCTGCCCTCTTTCCCTCCTTTTGTTTAATATCTATCTAGAACCTTTAATCAGACCCTTGAACTCCTCTCCTGCTGTTCAAGGTATTCCACTTGGTTCACTCGAGATTAAAATATCAGCATATACAGATGATATCCTAGTACATCTATTTCACCCTACCATCTCATTACCAGAAGCATTTAATATTATATCCCTTTTGGTAATTATTCTAATTACAAACTAAATTTAGATAAGATCACCCTTATGCCCTTAAACTGTCATTTCAAGTACATACCAATGGTCATCAGATGGACCTCTGAGCTCATCTGTCTTGGAGTTACTGTTACACAAAGCCCGTTACTGATACGGAAACTCAATTTAGATAACATAGTTGTTTCCATTTCAAGAGATTTAGTCAGATGGTCTACACTCCCTTTATCTTTATAAGCCCAAATAAATGTGATTAAAATGAACATCCTTCCCCGAATCTTTTATCCCCTCCATATGCTTAATTTATACATCCCATCCACATGGTTCAAAAAACGTCATGCTCTTATCTCTCGCTTCCTCTGGAAAAAGAAGTGTCCACGTAGATCATATGTCAAATTAGGAGCCCCAAAGTAACTGGAAGGACTCAAACTACCAAACTTGTATCTGTATTACTTAGCTAGTCACATTTCAAAATATGCCTGATGGCCTTTAACCCAGACCTCTTTGATCCCTGTAACATACACATCTGTATGGCTGCAGATCAAAAGGGCATTGATTATATCATCAGGAATCTCCCTAGAATCCATTTATTTTAATTCCCCCCACAGACTACCCCTTCAACTCAAAATCACGGTCATATATATATCCCTTAAGGTACAGTCCCAGCTTTGTAGCTCCATGCAGTACAGAAATACTCAGGCCATATCTCAATCAGTCTCTGTTAACCTTAATTTCAAACTCCAAGGCCTCACCATCCATATACTAGAATTAAAGGGGAAATGCATTTCTGACCTTCTAGTGAAAGGGAAGTTACCTCAAAGCCTCATCTTACTACAACACCTTGGGCTTCTACAGTAACACATTTTTAAGATTTACCAGATCTGTCACATGTTAATAGAGTGGTTTGGAACAACAGACTGTGTCGCTAATCAAACAGATTTCCTCTCCTCCATTCACTCTCTTGTGTGGAAGCCCCACTCAGTTTCACAACTAGTGACTTTTCTATTTCCCTATATTGACCCCAATGTAACTGTAGATCCCATTACTGGGACAAGGCATTGCCTGCTCTGCCCCAAATGTGGGAGCACATCTGGCTTGACCTACAACAATACCTCACCAATGACAGGTTACGCCTGACCCAGTTTTACATACTCCACAATATTTATTTTACTCCAGTGCACTTACATAGAATGAGGAAACTTGCCTCAGCAACATGGTCTAGGTGTGTATTGGTTGAGGGTTTATTACTTCATGTTCTGTGGGAATGTAGCAAGGTAACCCGATTATGGGAAAGAATAAAAAACACAATTGATCCCTTATTGGGACTAACAGAATATTTTTCCCTGAAATTTGCATTGTGGGCTCCCTCTCAACAATTCCCATCAGGGAAATAAGGTTTCATATTTCCTTCATTTCCTTAATGGTTAAATGCTTGATTCTGTATCATTGGCTTGACCAAAATGAAATATCATATTTGAAATGGCTAAATGAAATCTTACACAGCCTGAGAATCGAAAAATCAATAGCTACCCTCAGGAACTGTCCTCAGTCTTATGATAATAAATGGAGTAAATTAGAAACTCTCTTATTATTGCAAATAACTCCAGCAGTTGATAAATGATAGATTTCAATGGACCTTGTGACTGCTTTTGAGTTAGTATGACCCCAATCCTCTAAAAACATATCTTGACTAGTGTAAACCATATGTAGCTACCTTCCTTAATTTTATTATCTGAAATGGGAGGGGGGTTGGGGTTGAAGAGGTGGGAGGAAGGGGGAGATATGATGCTTACTTGTTTCTCTTCATCACATGTATGTTTACTCAGTGATTATGTTTTGTATCTTCTTACACTGTTTTACTTGTCTCGATTATACAAGCTAAACCAATAAAGATGACTTAATTTAAAAAAAAAATTCTGAAAGATGCAGAAGAACACCCAATAGTGATTATACATGTGGGAACAAACTATATAAATGTGTCAAGCATAGATAAGATCAAGAAAGACTCTACCCTGTTGTGCCAGATTTTAGAGGACAGGGGATGTGAGATTTTCTTATCAGAGATACTACCGGTACCCAGGGCTGGAAATGTGATAATGAGAAAAATCAAAAGCATTAATGAGTGGTTAAGGAAGTGCTGTCTGAGCAAAGGGTATACTTGTATCCCACATTGGGGAAACTTTGAGGCTGACCAGAACCTGTTCTGCTGGGATGGTTTACATTTAAGTGAAAGAGGTACAAGATTACTGGGGAAGACATTAGAAAACATTATCTCAAGCAATTTAAACTAACTGTGCAGGGGAAAGGGCAACAAATAACCACCACCCAGTTTCTAAACCTGAAACAAAGTTATGTTCCTTTGTAATTACAAATGTCAAAAGTCTCAACATAAGCAAAACAGTTGAACTCGAGTCCTTCTTAACACTTAATAATACAGACATAGCAATGATCACAGAAGCTTGGTGGGATGAAACAAATGATTGGGTGAATAACATCCAGGGGTTATCAACTGTTCAAGAAAAACAGGTCTGGGAAAAGGTGGCATTGTTATAGTAAGGATAGCATATGCTGTACTTAAATTGATATAAATGAAGGAAGGTCAACCTCTATTGAATCCATGTGGCTGAAAAATCAGGTTAAAAATTGGAGAAAAATAATCCCTGGAAATTGTTACAGAGCCCCAGCCAGCCCAAACAACTATAATTTGGAATTACTAAATGAGCTTGAGAAGGCAATAAACTTGGAAGATGTCATTATAATGAACATTTTTAATACCCCTGGCATTCACTGGATATAATTAACAGGTACCACAGAATATGAAAGAGAACTTATAAGGGTGATAACTGCAAATGGATTGGATCAGTAGTTACTAGACCTACTGGGGTAAAAATACTTATAGGGTACAAATAGGGGTAATTTGGGAGGCAGTACAGCGCAGTGGTTTAAGGCTCAACGCTGCAAACCTGGAGACCTGAGTTTGAATCCCACAGCCCCCATTTGCATACTGTGTGACCCTGAGCAAGTCACTTAACATCCTTGTGCTCCCAGGTCACACCTGTAAACAAGCTTTCAGCTTAGTGTGTCTTGCCTGGTAAAAATAAATAAATAAATATACTTACTCACGACCAATATAGGTACCAGTATTACTGACATAAGGGTGCTTAGTCTCCTAGGATCTAGTGACCACAGCAAAATCATCAGTTCACTCACTACTTTGAAACTGCCCAAAGCCACTAACATCATTTTCTGGGTCTATAACAAAGCAAATTGGGGTCACATAAAGGAATCTCTGGACAATATTGACTGGCATTACTTAACAAAAAAGTTGAAAGATAAATTTGTCCCCACAATTAGGAAATATGACAACAAAGGACAGATTCCTACATGGTTAACAAAAGTTGTTCAAAATTAAATAAGGTTAAAGAAAGGATGTTCAGGAAAGCCAGAAGGTACCCAACAAGTGAGAATACTATAAGTACAGAACTAAACTCAGGAAACTAAAAAAGCTAATAAGAAAGGACAGAGCAAATCTGGAAAGAAGACTGGCACTTTATAGGGACAACAACAAGGCCTTCTTTTCTTATACAAACAATAATAAATCACTCAAAACCACTGGTTCCCTAATAAAGGATATCGGAACTATAATAGACCCTAAAGAGATGACAGACTCATTTAATAATTACATTAGGTCAGTTTTCAACATGAGTGCAGAACAGGGTACACCACCACCTAATAGCAGCACCCCCCCAAGACTGATTTTGGCAAAATGGGAGAACACCTAAGGAATACAGTAGCAAATGGGCAAAAAGAAGGGGTGGAGAAACAATGGGGAAAAATCAAAAATGCCATCCAAGAGGCAACAAGCCTTTACGTGAAGCAAATAAACAAAACAAAATGAAGAAAAAAAAGCACTATGGTTCTTAAAAGAGGTGGCGGGGAATGTTAGGAGAGAAAATATAGCATTCAGGAAGTATAAGGAATCACAGAAGGGGCAGGATAGGTAAATGTACCAGTTAAAGGAGAAGGAAGCAGGAAAGGCAGTCAGAATAGCAAAGGCCCAAACTGAGGAAAAGATAGCCCACTCAGTTAAGAAGGGGTACAAACCTTTTTATAGGTACATTAGGGAGCGAAGAAAGAACAAGGGAGGGATTATGAGGCTTAATAAAGGGGGAGGGATGGGAAGAGGGTGACAGTGAAAAGGCAGAGATACTAAATTAATACTTTTGTTCAGTATTCACAAAAGAAGAGGAGGGGGAGGTACCTAAACCAAACAATAGAAGCACTCTGGATAGGGGGTCGATACCAATTAATTCATGGAAGGGTCCTGAAAGAACTCCTAAAACTCAAGGTGCACAAGACAATGGGGCCTGATGGGATTCACCCCAGAATTCTAAAAGAACAGGGGGGAGAACTAGTGGCACCACTAACTACTCTTTTTAACAAATTATGGGAGGATGGTGTGGTACCTGAGGACAGGAGGAGGGCAGATGGGATTCACCTTCACAAAAGTGGGAGCAAAGAAGAGGCAGGAAATTACAAACCTGTCAGTTTGACCTCTATGGTAGGGAAAGTGATGAAATCACTTCTGAAGGAAAGAATTGTTGAGTACCTAGAGGGCAGCAGGGCACAGGACCCAAGGAAGCATGGATTCACAGCTGGAAGGTGATGTCAGATAAATCTAGTAGATTTCTTTGACTGGGTGACCAAAGTCGTAGACCAGGGAGGGGCTGTGGACATGGCCTACCTAGACTTTAGCAAGGCATTTGACAGTCCCACACAAAAGATTAATAAACAAGCTAGCCAGCCTGGGAGTGGGTCCCAGGGCAGTGGCTTGGATAAAAAATTGTCTGGACAACAGGATGCAGAGGGTTATAGTAAATGGATTCCATTCTGAAGAAAGGGGGGGATACTAATGGAGTACCACAGGGTTCAGTACTGGGACTAGTCTTCTTCAATGTCTTTATAAGTGAGATTACAGAGGTACTGGAAGGAAAATTGTGTCTCTTTGCAGATGACACAAAGATCTGCAACAGGGTTGATACACAAGGGGGGTGTAAAGGATGAGAAGGGACTTGGCAAGGTTGGAGGAATGGTCAAAAGTATCGCAGCTTAGATTCAATGCAAAGAAGTGTGAAGTAATGCACTTGGGAAACAAAAACCCAGGGGACGAGTACACAATGGGTGGGAGTACTAACAACAACAAAAATGGAAAGGGACCTGAGGGTAGTCATATCAGATGACCTAAAGGTAGGCAAGCAATGTGAAAAGGCAGTAAGGAGGGCTAGGGGGATACTGGGATGCATAGGGAGAGGCATCACCAAAAGAAAACAAGAAGTTGTTATCCCTCTGTACAGATAGTTGGTAAGACCCTATCTGGAGTATTGCATGCAGTTCTGAAGACCCCAACTCCGCAAGGACATAGACAGGATGGAGGCAGTCCAGAGGAGGGCAATTAAAATGGTGCAGGGTCTGCACCAGAAATCATATGAAGAGAGACTAAAGGGGCTTAATATGTATACCCTCGAGGAAAGGAGGAAGAGGGGGGACATGATAGAAACTTTCAAGTACCTCAAGGGAATCAACAAAGTCCAAGAGGGTAGCATCTTTCAGAAAAAGAGATATGTAAGAACAAGGGGGCACAATCTGAAGATGGAGGGAGATGGCTCTGGGGCAACATGAGGAAGTATTTTTTCATGAAGAGGGTGGCGGACACATGAAATGGCCTTCCTGAGGAGGTTGTGGGGCCAAAACATTGGGGGAATTCAAGAATGCATGGGACAGACATAAGGCAATTATAGACATAGTGAAGTGTAGGAGGAAGCAGGCTGTTGGTTAACTAGGATCTGCAACTTATTCAGTAGATAGGGAAATGGGCAGACTGCGTGGACCAAGCGGTCCTTATCTGCTGTCAAAGTCTATGTTTCTATGTAAGAGATATTACACAGAACAAACCCTGGACCTCTTAAGAATCATCAAATCGATCATCTCCCCAGGGCCCTGTAATATTCATCCCTAGTTCCTGATGAAAATGGTTGATTTACCTGGCAATAGCCTTGTCTATCTTGTTCAATGCATCCATGCAAACAGGTGCAGTACAAAAGGACTGGAATCAAGCAGTGGTTATTCCTATTCACAAAAAAGGCAGCAGAATTCTAGTGGAGAATTACAGGTTGTGAGCCTGACTTCCGTATGCTGCAAAATTATGGAAAAATTGTTAAAACAACTTATCAAGAATGAGATGACTACACTAAATTTGCAGGACATCTTGCAACACGGTTTTAAAAAGGGTCTATCTTGCAACACCAACCTAATAACATTCTATGAACAAGTCAGCAGCAGTCTAGACAATGGGAAACCATATGATGTCATAATGCTGGACCTAGGAAAGGCATTCAGTACAGTGCCATACGACCTTTTGGTAAATCAAATGAGCAACATGGGTATCAACTCCTTTATTGTTGGTTGGGTCAAGAGTTGTTTGACTGACAGAAGACAGATAGTCCTTAACAGTGAGTGCTCTGATGAGGGTGGAGAGTGTAGTAGGGTGCTGCAGGGCTCCATGCTGGGGCCTGTACTGTTCGTACTTTTAATCAGCAATATGGGCTTGGCGGTGACTAGTAGATTGGCTAAGTTTTCAGATGATACAAAGGTAGGAACAGATGTGGACACTTTAGAAAAACACAGGATTCTGTGTGATGATTTATCGCCTATTCAAAACTGGACTACTAATGCTAGAATGTCTTTAAACCCCCCAAAATGCATTGTTCTACGCTTCAGCAAAAACAACCCTGGGCACTCATATTCCATGAATGGTACCCAGCTCCAAGCAGTAAACAAAGAAAGGGACCTTAGAGTAATTGTAAATAACACCTTATCTCAATTTGATCATTGTATACAGGTAGCGAGGAAAGAAAACTACTTGACCTGAACAATATCTCGATCCTTTGTGACCAGAGATCCATACTGCATAATACAGATATACAAAACATTTGTGATACCGCATTTGGACCATGGATCTCCCTTTTGGTGCCCCTACCTCAAAAAGGGTGTAAATTTATTAGAGAAACCACAAAGAAGGCTAACCAAGAGTTTGCAAGGTCTTGGTAACATGGACTATAATGATAGGCTACAAAAATTGGGCCTGTTTAGCCTAAAAGAGAGATGACTAAGGAGTGATCTTTAGTTTCTGTATAGAGTATTGGGGAATGATGACATCATGACTGAACTTGGTTTTCAATATAATTTTAGAGTGGTTCAGTTAAGATCACATAACAGTCAACTTAAGGTCCAGAGAGCTAACACAAACAAGCGCATGTACTTCTTTACAATCAGAGCACGTAGCTGGAAAAATTTAACTAATGACACTGTAAATCAAAGCACAATGGATGGCTTCAAGAGAGAGCTAGATAAATACATAATTAATTCAAGTGCAGAATATTACCCACTTCACAGTGGGAGACAATCTAGATGGGCCTTTGGCCTTCTTTTGTCTAATAATACCAAGATACCAAGGTGATCAAAGCAAGCATTTGTGTCAGCTTGAACAGCTAGTGCTATGGCTGAAACTTTCAACTTTTCTTGTGTAACTCATAGGGGACATGGGGGACACAGTCACTATTGTAGTGGCTTGGCTCATGCTTTGGCTCATGAAGCCAAGTCAGCTCTACGAGAAAAATTCCTGGCTTTCCCTCTTCTCTGCTTAAAACATTTTGTTCATCTGGGGCTCAGAAAATATTTCACAACACTTATGTTTAAAATCTTTATGCAGCATATGAAGGATTCCTTTGTGAACACAGTGTTTAACAAAAAAAATCTAATTACTAATTTAGTTAAAAAAACAACATGTTGTGTGTCACATTATACCCCTCCTTCACAAACACTGAAGTATTACCCTTAAGATTGACATATATAATAAGTTATATTAAATTAAAAAAAAAAAATCATGTGGAATTTTAACACAAAAAAATCTTCATACAACTTGCAGGTTTTGAAAATCATTGTGTGGTAGTTATGTTCAAAATCTTTATGCAGTGCCTAGATTTTCAAAACCTTCACAAAGGATTACTTTACAAATGTGTTATGTTTAATTAAAATAACTATTTACTATTTTTTTTAATGAACACGTTGTGTGTCTCATTATACCCTCCCTCACAAGCTCACAAACACTAAAGTATCACTGTTAAAGGTGACAGGAAAAGGTATGTAAGCACAGGGCTGGCCCTGTACTATCACGTACCGTACTAGCTGAGGTATTCATACAGCTAATTATTACAATTTATTTTTTCATCCTTAATCAATAATTTTACTATGTAGAGTTTCAGCAAATGTGGAAGCGAAAGTGGCTTTGTGAGAAGCCCAATCAAGTGGCACTAAGAATTAAGGAAAACGTCTTATTTTAGTGACGTAGATGCCAGTATTGCTGTATTGAACACAGAAGGGAGCGGGCATTGGTTTTAGGTTTTCAGGCGTTGGCATGAGGGTTCATGTTTAAAAGTATACTTACAACTAGTTTAGATCACTTTGCACCCCATTCTCGATTCATAGATGGCGGGGGTCTTGCTGAAGAACACCAGCATCAAGAGTGGGAGTACAAAAATGGAGTGTGGTTCCCCCAAGGTCAGGCCCAGAGGATGACCATTTGAGCTTGTCTGAGTGGTCTCAGGTGGAAAGACATGTTAGGCACCATGTGTGGCAGGAGTTGCCACAATATGATTACTCCTACTTACCAGAACGCATCTGGGATATTATAGAAAAGAAGAAGTCTGATTAGGTGCTTCATGGCATCCTAGGCAAACTGTACCACAAACACAATCTGCATGCCAGTAGCCCCACATCTTCCCTGCATGAGGCCCAGTGGATTGCAAAAGGCATCAATGCTCAGAGTGCTTTTGAAGGACATACCTTGTTCAAAAACTATGCCCTTCTGCAGGACATTGATGGTGGCCTACCAGGTACTGTCAAGGGGCAACCAATTCCTATGGTCACTCTTGCACAAAGCCCCACCCTGTTTACTATTTCAGCAAGGGAGAAGGTTGCAACAATAAACCCCTGGAGAGTGGTGATGCTTAATGCCCTATGGACTTCACTTACTGGGTGAGATCAACCCTTTTCTGTGACTTGTTGCAGTTCAGCC
The DNA here is from genome assembly GCA_016271365.2 of Neoceratodus forsteri. Taxonomy (NCBI): domain Eukaryota; kingdom Metazoa; phylum Chordata; order Ceratodontiformes; family Ceratodontidae; genus Neoceratodus; species Neoceratodus forsteri. The sequence goes on from CM057455.1 coordinate 898,445,087, forward strand.
TTTAAATTTGAGAATTTGGAGGGACTGCCTTTAATATTTTCAGCATCATTAGTGTTCTGACTGTTGGCTTTTGGACCACATTCATGTTGATCAAGTTTAAGTAAATGAGAGCAGAATGTTATTATTATTGTGCATGCATCACTGTTGCCATATGATTAAGTGTTTAGATTTTGGTGCCCCGTGTCTCTGCTCTTACATTGGGACAGTAGCTGTTTGGGTTTGACACAATTCCAAAGGGGGGAGTATGCAAGAAGGAGTCTCAAACAGGCAGTAAGCAGCATTTTGAGTTGTAGAAGGGTAGTTCAGGTTAGTGTTTGGCCTGGGACGCCACCCTAAGTTGTAGGCAACCTGTCTGAAAAGTCTGGTGTGTGGGTGGCCAGGGAATAGGCTCGAGAGTAATTAGTTTAGTTTATTTGTTCAATCTTAAAAATGATTATTACAAAATAGATAAATAAATATCAACTTACAAACAAGCATAACACAATCACAAGACTTAAAAATACAGTCTGACACAACAATTTAAACATATTGACCAATAGTGCAAATAAGTACAGAGAGTACAATTTATGTGCAAAATTAGCAGAAGGGGGTCGGGTGGATGAAGCCAGGGTATAGCATTAGGGGGGGGACCAAGACCATTAGGCCAATAAACATGAACCCTTAAAGGTACTCACATTCCTTCTCCTAATTTTCCTTGTTAGGAATGCAAATTTCCCCATGGAATATGATAGTTGGATCCTCAGTGGAAAGAAAAACCTTAATAAGCTCTGTGTCACTGGATGTTGCTATTCCTGTGATTAATGGAGACAACCATTTATGCCTAATTTTAATATAGCAGGGACATCTCAGGAAAACATGAGCCAAATCCTCCCTTTCTTCTTGTTTACAAGCACAGAGCATATCCTCAGAGTTACTAGAATTCTTACATAAATCATTTCTAACATTAGATTCAAACAACTCAAGCTTGAATCTTGTATATGTTTTACGAATATCTGGATTTTCCAAAACAGCATGATAAAATCTATGTGCGTGATTGTCAATACTATGAGAATACCATTTAGAATATTTGAGGTAGCAATACTTGCCAAATCCAACTCTCTGTGAAACTGTACCTTTGTAATTTTTACACAAGCTTTATAATTCTCACTAATATTCATACCCTGGTGCCTGTATTTCAACAGGAAAGACAGCAAGTATTTATCAAGTAAACTATACAAATAGGGGAGCCAAGTCGATTGCTTATAGTTACATTGCACCCAAACCTCCTTCTCCATTAAGCATGTCTTGACCCATCTATCCTTTGGTAATCTTAAGATACTGATCCAGAAGTTGACCAATCTACTGTCAGCCAACGCCTGTAAGCTATGGATTCCCAATTCCACTCTTAGGAAATAGACCGGCATAGATCTTTGACAGCCAGTAACTTTCCCTAAGAGTTTATTAGCTGCCATTTCTAAATTGTTTAATGGTTTTAACCCCCAAATTTCTACTCCATATAGGGACTGTGCATTGTACTTTGCCTGTAAGGTGGATTAAAGGGGTCTAAGTGAGTATCCACTATATACATGATTAAATTTTGCCAGAGCCCCTATTGTTTTATTAGTTTTAGAGAGTATGTAGTCATGATGTCTACACCAGAATCCATTATTGGAGTATAGTAAACCCAAGTATGTATATGATAAAATTGTTTCCAAATAGTTATCTACCAATTTCCACCTAAATCTATTAGTTTTGGCACCAAATACCATTACTTTTGTTTTACTGAGATTAATTTTCAGAGATAAAGTCTCAGATACAGTTGACAAGAGATATTCTGTAGTTCTGAAACTGAGAGAGAACACAAAACAAGATCATCGGCATAAGCAAGTGCTGAGCAGACATTTGTACCAATTTTAGGAGAATCGGATTGTAAAGACTATAGCTGAATTAATAAATCATCCAAATAGATCGAAAAGAGCATAGGCATCAGAATGCATCCCTGTCTGCACCTTTATTTGTATTTATTCTGCCAGCTAATACACTCCCAGAGTGAATCTGAGCCCAGGTGTGTGAATATAAATTTTTAATACTATTAACCAATACAGGTGAAATACCACATGGTAACATTATTTCCCATAATGTTGATCTATTAATTGAGTCAAATGCTGAGTTATAATCTACAAAACTACATACAGTTTTTGTTTCCTTATGTTTACATATTTTTCAATCAAATGTGAAAGTAGGAAACAGTTGAAATCCTTCCCGAAATCCTGCTTGAGCTGGGGCAAGCCCTCCTAGTGTTTCTATCTCACCACTAAGTCTAATCAATAATAGTTTGGCAAAAATCTTGTCCAATACGTCCAATAGGCTTATAGGACGATACATCACAGGATCACCCTTAGGGCCCTTTTTATAAATTGGAAAGATAATAGTCCCTACCCATGATTCAGGGACAAAATTATCACAGACACATTGATTGAAAAAAGGAACTAAGTAATTTGCTCAGACTTCTGGTAAGCACAAATAAACTTCCCCGGGAATCCTATCTGGACCCGATGCCTTATTAGATTTAATATTCCGAATTGCCTCAATCACTTCTGTTTTTGAGAATGGAACAAACTGATCTTTAATAATATTTATATCCATTAAATCACAGGCAGATACCATGTTTGGATCTGACAGCATGTTGCCATAAAACTCAAGCCATCTACTTGATTCAATATATTGCTCTAACTCATTAGACCATCCCTTACAGCCCCTGGCAACCAGGGAACCAAAACGATTTAATATCATTATCCATGACTGCTACATACATCATGCCCCATTGTTGTTCACAGAATGTTTTCTTATTTTGCTTCACTAAGTTTCTATAATTTTTTTAGCTATTTTCAGATCAATGGCACTACACTGACCTGGCTTAGCCTTGGCCTTTCTAGATATTTTACGCAACTGCCTTTTGTAAGTCGTGCACTCGGAATCAAACCATCCTATGGTTGCTTTTGTACTTGGCACAGGTATAGTTTTATATAAATTAGGCTCAAGAATATTAAAAAGAAAGATTTAAGTTTTTCATAAATCAATGACAGATCTATAATTGAATTGTCCCAGGTATTAAAAAAAAGAGATTATTAAAGATGACACACCAATTTGCAAATCCCAAGACCATTCAATTTTCCTAAAGTAGCGAATTATAATTGGTACAGGTGGTGGACAAATGTCATACTTTGCCTGAATCATTTAATGTAATGTGATCGGAAAATGATCACTTTCCACTCTGTTTACTACTACTATGTCCTCCCAATAATTGGGAGGTCCCTCCCAAAGGGCCAAATCAATTACAGAAGAACTGTTTTTTGTAAAGAAAGAGGGCGAACCTAAGTGGTCTCCCTGTGTTCTGCTATTTAGGGGATATACCAAATTATAATTCATAAATTTTATTAATTTATGTCCATTATAATTAAATTTTACATCAGATGAAATTCTCTTTACTTTAGGAATATCAGGGAACATATATCCCAATATTGAATTATCACTTAGTCCATCAAAGTTGCAAATTCTGGCATTAAAATCTCCAATAAAAAGTAGAAAAGCATTAGGAATAATCTTTTGTCAACTGTATCTGAGGCTTTATCTCTGTATGGGAGAGCTGAGCTTGTTAGTTTTAGTGCCCTACTTCCGGTGACGTCACAGGTCTGATGGCCGCTTGATTTTGGTGCTCCGGGAGCCGCGGACAAAAATCATTAATGGGGTACAAACCTCAGATTCTACCTGGAATCATTACTCAGGATGGCAACTAATCATTTGAGGAAAAATCAGTCACAAAATGGCAAGTTAAAAGCATTGATGGAAGGTGATTCTATTTCGGGCCGACCTTCTGATGAACGCATAGGATCCCTGACATTAAGTACAGACGGAGGAGATGACTGGCCAATATCCTCAGATCAAGGGATAATCCTAACAAAGTTAAACAGCATCAGCAAAGCCATACAACGTGTGGAGTCCTCTGTGGCAGACCAAGCAGATTTGCGAACAATGGAGAAGAGAACGACGGCAACGGAACAAGCCCTGGGCAGCATTACAGACTCGGTGCCCTGACACAATCGGGAATTAATATATATTTTCTAGCTTGGGAAAGAGAGCTTCACAATCTCCTGGAAGATAAAAAAAACAAGGCCCGGCGGAAACATCTCCATATCCATGGAGTCTTGGAAGATATGGAAAAATTATTTAGATCGGTGGAGGATTTTGTCACTCATATCCTCCGCTCGGGTTTGAAAATCCCAGAAGACGTTACTTTACCCATCGAGACAGCATACCGCTCCTTGCTTCAGAAGCCAACAGATCAGAAGGCATGCCCAAGATCCATTGTTGTACGAATGTTGGAATTTCCTAAACAACAACTGATTTTACAGACTGCATGGCATCTCAAAGACCTTAATCTTGATGGGCAAAGAATTTATTTTGACCAGGACTTTTCCGACATTCTTAATGAAAAGTGCAGTCAAGTCAGAGACATCAACAAGCAAGCCATGGTTAAAAATGTCAAAATTCAGCTGTTTTAACCTACCCGGCTAAGGATTCAAACTGACTCAGGCTATCAGTCTTTTGAATCGCTTAGAGAAGTAGCTCCGACCCTTAGAAAACTGGATATTAAATGTCTGGAACTCGACATGGAAGCTCTAGAACACAACCTTACTTTAAAAGCCTGGCATCGACAGGGAGACCAAAACAGACCAACATCTCTCCAGAAACCTGTCCACTTTACATGCGAGAGGATTTTAAACATTTCCTCAAACAGGAACTGCATGACTTTAACAACTCCCTCTCCACAGCAGACATTCATGTGGCAGGCTCACTGACATGAACTTCCCCAGCATTAAACATTTTACCTGCTTCTACTCAAATATTATTGACCAAAATAACCAACTCGGAGACCTGAACAAACTCTATCCATGCCATACAATATGGGACTTCTCTGCAAGCAGCCTAGCTTTGGGAAGTAGACTCTCTACTTCATATTTCTGCTAAATCCTCCGATGGATGGATTTGATCTGTGGTCTTGTGGATCTGAGCTAAATCCCCCCACCTCCCCACACACACACACCCTTTTTTTGTCTGCACTTACTGTTAGATATGCTTACAGTATGTGTAAGTATTTTCATAATTGAGTGCCTGGGACACTAATTACCTAAATGGGCCAAGAACCTGAACTCCTCTGTAAGATTGAAAATGTGTTCAGCTTTCCTATAGGTTGTTCTCCAGCTTTATGGGGCTCCCAAAATACTTTATAATACCAGCATTAAGGCACTCATACATGAACTTAGCACAGCTTAATATCTGTTACCTTATTAAAGTCATCACCAGGATATCTGAATAATATATATGAAAGTCAACAGTAGGTGTCCCCGTCCCCTCTTCTTTTTCTTCCTGGCCGCCGTCTCCATCTCTTTCCTTCCCTTCTTCCTTTGGTCTTGCGTGGATGGGTTTAATGTATTTTAAATATGGGTCCCATTAGGTGTTGTCTCTGGCTCCTAGGCATCGGGCTGCCACTACAGTTTCCAGCAGCTCCCTGGAGGCCCTGACTACCATTCCTCTTGTGGCATCAGCCTTGGGACCTTAACTGACCAGTCATTGTACAGGGCAGATTTGCTTACATAGCAAGCATAGTAGCTGCTGTAATTCCAATCCGTCATCAGGAGTGGGAATGCTTTTTTTATGCCTTGGAAGCATACATTTAATGTTGTGTTTAATATGTTTAACGCTTGTAGATTTTTACAAGATGTTGCATCGGTTGTGCAAGAATGTTTGATTTTATTGACAGATGTTATGACGTTTAGACCTTTTATGAGGCATGGTATACTCAGTATGGGTGTGGATCAAGGGGTGACTTTGAGGGGCTTGTCTAAACAAGGAGTATGAAAGGAAAGATTTTGACCTGGATATCAATTTTATCCATTATGGGGTTCTTAAAAGATCACTACCTTGAATGTGCAGGGTATCAATTCTCCAGTAAAGAGAACCAAGATTTCGACTTATCTCAAACATCTCAACACTGACATTGGGTTCCTTCAGCAGACTAGACTCTTGGATGAGGAACACCTAAAATTACGTAGACTGTGGGTTGGACAAGTTTTTTCAGCCTCACACCCCTAAGGTAAAAAGGCTGGAGTGGCAATTTTAATCCATAGAAATTTGCCCCTCGATGCCATGCATTCAGAAATTGCAGATCAGGGAAGGTTGGTCATAGTTTCCGGCACTATTTTTTCCCAAATAATGTATTTATTTATTGAAATCTCAGAATTACAAACCTTTGAGTCAGGGACTCGTTTACAAAGGCTCCACATCAAAAGTAGAACAGGTAAGATACAAATAATGAACAAGCAATTCAATTACAAAAGGAGCTATAGGGTGGCAGTATATACATTAATGCAAATAACACAAACGCTGTGGCATAGAAGAACTAACATCACAAAGAGGGTACAGTATACATAGGTTTACAGTAGAAGTAAGTGCCCATAATGCAGGGAAGATAATATTACCAAACTTGGGTAGAATAATAACAGTAAAATACAAGTAAGCAGAGAACAAGGAGTATATTAAACAAGAGATTCCTAAAGTTTAACATTTGAATGGAGGAATTAGAAGTGGACTATCACAAAAAAGTGATGTAGGCCATGGAAGCAAAGGTATCAGTGGAGTGGCAGTCCAGGTGACTCTGCCAAACATTTTTTTATTTTATTTTATTTATTTATTTTATTTATTTCATATATTGGATTTACAACCTTTGAGTCAAAGACTCATTTACAAAAGCACCTTGTCGCAGGGAGGGTAGACAACAATAGATGATGAAGTACAATATTTGTGGATGATACAGGTGAGATACAATAAGTGAACATACAATGCAGTTCCAATGGTACATAGGAGTGCAGATGCTTTCAATTATCAACAAATTTGATCTAACAATTATATTAAATAATGAGGCCCGCTCTAGAGGGTCTAGGGACAGAGTGTCTGGGGGGACATAGTGGAAGGAAGTAGAAAATTAACGGGGGGGCAGGAAAACACATAAAACAACAGAAGACAAGGAGGGGAAAGGAGAGAAGAGGAAGACGAGTGTAGGAGGACAGTGGACTGGTGGAATAGTGAACAAGGAAGGCAAGAGCAGGCAGGGGAAAGCAAGTAGGAAGGAACAATACAGAGGGGAGAATACAGACAAGTGGAGAGGAAGGAGGGAGCTAGGAACAGTCACAGCTGTTTAATGCTGGGAGGTGGATTTTATCAACGTCTATGCTCCCGACCAGGACTCCCTGGAGTTTTTCCGAAGGGTGTTTTCTAGAATAGCAGATTTGGGTGAGGAATAATCCTGTTGGGAGGTGATTTTTTTTTTTGAAATTTAAGTTTTATTAAATTTTATATAAAAACAAAATACATGGAGTGAAGGTTATCTGATCATACAATACACAGAACAAAAATGTTACACTTGGAAATGCATACAAACTCACTAAATTAGACAGGAACAATAAATAAAAAAAAAAACAACAACATCCCCCCATACCTCCCAGACCACCCCCCCCCATCGCCTCGGAGAGTTTCATAGCTAAAAGAGATGCTGGGTCTCGAGAGAGGAGGACAAAGGATAGAAGTCATGACTGCACTGCAGATAGGCAGTGCAACAGCATCAACCAAAGGGACTACACCTATCAGAGTTAATTTAGGTAGAGCGATATAGTTTGTCTACGCATTCGGATTGAAAGAAGCCAGACTATGTCTGGAGCTAGCTATAAGTTTTCGGTATTAAAACAGTGGGACATCTCCTTGAGCCATTCCTGGTAGGTGATAAGGTCCTGATCCATCCAGTGTCTGAGGACCAGCTTTTGACAACTATTGAGATTAGAGCCATGTGGTACCTGCGCTTTCTTCACCCCAATGTTAGAGTAAACTCCCAAATACATATTTCTATGGTGAATAGTTCCTTGAGCCCCAAAAGGATCTAGACTGTCTCAGATTATATTCCATAGTGGTGCCACTTTATTACAATCCCAGAGGATATGCAGCAGATTCCCTTCAGCTGCTCCACATCTCGAACATATATCCGACTTAAGCTTACCAAATTTGGTCAACTTAACTGGGGTATAGTAGAGATTATTTAAAATATAGTATTGGATCAATCTATGATTATCCTGGGATAGGTAGCGGTACACGTTCTTCCAAATCGATTCCCATGATAGGGGAGAGCTCAAGTTAGGGAGTGACCAGATTGTGGAACCCTCCAGGGAATTAGGAAAGAGATCATCTAATAGTCTGTTGTATATGTTAGCTATTCCTTTGGGATTACCAGCCGCATCCTGGACTTTCTCCAAGAATTGCCTTATTTTGGAAGGAAGGGAGACAGGCCCAAAAATTTTGTGTATGAGGTGTCTCAATTGAAAAACTTTGAAGATATGCTTCTGGGGGATGTTGAAGGAAGTTAAAATTCTGTCCAACAGGAGAAGTGTGCTTTGCTCATACAGAGACTCCACCAGTAGATTGTGTATTTGTGGGAGCCACTCAGAGGTTAGCCAACTACCTCCGATTTTAATATTGGGATTTAGAGTGAGAGGTTGTGCTGAATCCTTGGTCTGGATATGTTGAAAAATTCCAACATTGAGAAAGAATTTTGTAGAGAGACCAATGCGGAGTCCTGAATGGCTGGAGGTAGCATGGAGAAAGGGTGACAAAAGATACGGGGGGGGGGCGTAAGTTGAACTGGTCCAATAGACTTAGCTCCAGTTGTAGCCAGATTGGTTGAGGCAGGTTAGACTGTGTGATGGACCACTTCCCTATTCTATATAGGTGACTAGCCCAGTAATATAGTAAAAAATTAGGTAAACGAAGACCCCCTTTGTCTCTAGGTGCACTAAGTTTAAGAAAGGCTTGACGAGGTTGTTTCCCATTCCAAATAAAGTTGGATAGCAGAGAGTTTACTTGATTAAAGTACTGTCTGGGGAGCCAAATATTAAGGAGGTTTAGAGGGTAGAATAACTGGGGTAAGACATTCATTTTGATGATGCTGATTCGCCCCCATAGGGATATTGGTAATTTTTGACATCGGTCCAAATCCCTCTGAATCCTCGTTAATGCATCATCTAGATTAAGCTTCTTGACCATTTCCACCTCCCGGGCCACGTGGATACCCAAGTATTTAAATGAGACCGGGACCATTTCATACCGAACCGTGTGAAACCTGATTGGAAGGTAGTAGAATTTAGTGGAAAAATAACTGATTTAGAAACATTCAACCTGTAGTTAGATACCTGACCAAAACGGTCAATGATTTGTAGTACTTGTGTTAAGGATGTTTCAGGGTTGGTAAGGTGTAGCAGAATGTCGTCTGCGAAAACCGATAAAGTCAGGGGAAATTGAGAAATGAGACAGCCTGTAACTCGTGGTGAACTTTTAATGCTAATGAGTAGAGGTTCTAGGTATAGTTTAAAAAGGTAAGGGGAAAGGGGACATCCTTGATGTGTGCCAGCACATAAAGGAAATCGGGAAGAGAAAACCCCGTTGCAGTAGACTTTTGCCGAGGGAGACTTGTAGATCGCCATGATCCAATGGATAAAGGTGTCAGGGAAGCCCATTCTCTTCAGAGTGGCCCACAAAAAGTCCCAGTTCACCCTGTCAAAGGCTTTTTCTGCATCAAGAGCAACTAGGGCCATGGGAACTTGTGAAGTTTGGGCCATTTGGAAGATATGGGACAAAGTTCTCAAGTGGTCGGCTGCTGATCTATCCTGGACAAAGCCAGCCTGTTCTGGGCTTAGCAGGTGCTGCCAAATCTTTTTGATTCTGAGCGATAGAATTTTGGATAGAATTTTGATATCATAATTTAAGAGCGAAATTGGACGGTAGCTGGCTGGATCTAGTAAGGATTTATCAGGTTTGGGAATTAAAATTATTGTAGCTTCTAAGAGAGAGGGGTCGATCAATTCCGCAGTGAACATATATTCGTATAGCTTAAGAAGTAGCGGGGACAGCTCTTTACAAAAAACTTTATAGAAATTCGAAGGAAAACCATCAGGCCCGGGGGCTTTTTCTAATGGCAACTCGTTGATTGCATCTTCTACTTTGCCTAAAGTGATGGAAGTTGATAGAATATCACAGTGGTGTGTCTGGAGGGAAGGGAGGTTGATTCCGTCTAGGAAGTGCTCTATCATCTGGGGGTGTGATGGAGGAGAGCCCTTACTATAAATGCCTGTATAGAAGGACTCGAAAAGTTGAGCAATATCCCTAGGTAACGTCTTAGTGGTGCCGTCTTGAGAGTTAAGAGCCGGGATTACACGAGAGCTCTCCATCTCTCTCAGCCTAAGAGCTAGCATTCTTCCAGGTTTTTCACCCTGGTCAATATATCTGGTCTTAGTCTTAAACAAAGCATATTCAGCTTTTTTCCCTTGTCAGGTCATTGTATTCATTCCTGAGCTTAATTAGAACCGCTAGGTTTGCTGAGGAGTTGGAAAGGAGAAGATTGTCTTCGGCTGTCCTCAGCTGTCTAGATAGTAAATTAATTTTGGACTCCCTTGCTTTTCTCCTAGTGGAAGCAATCTTGATAAGTTCCCCCCCGATGAAACATTTGAGGAAGCACCACAGTATGTTGTCTCTGTGGACAGACCCTTGATTCAGGTCTAAGTAAGAAAGGATCTTGTCTTTGATTTGGGAAACTGTATGGTCATCCTTAAGGATTTGCGTATTAAGTTTCCATGACGTGTCCCTTTGACCCTGGAGACCAAGGGAAATCGTGATCCACACCAGGGAGTGGTCCGAGATAACTATTGGTTCTATACCTACTTGATGTGTACTGCTTATTAAGGAAGAGCTAATTAAAATATAATCGATTCTTGACCAAGTTTGGTGAACCTGAGAATAAAAAAGGAAAGAGACGGTTGTCTGGGTTAAGAAGACGCCAGGGATCATATAGTCCCAGTAGGTGTGAAAATCTGTAAGGGCTTGTTGGGGCAGGTGACATCGGTTTTAACAGTCTATAGGTTTTATCTAAATCGGCTGGAAGGAGCTATATTCCAGTCGCCCAAGGATAAGAAGGAAGGCAAAAATCTGCTCAGGTTGGCTGCTAGGACATTAAGAAGGACGGTCACCACCCACTGGGGCGATATTGCCCCTAGTACCACATACTGTTGTCAAGCTGGCCCCTGACCAATAACATACCTACCATCTTGGTCGGTAATACTATCTTCCGCTACTAATCTGACGCGGTGTTTAATTATTATGGCTACCCCCTGCTGGCTTGTGAGCCAGAAGCTGTGAAAATATGAGTGAACCCTTGCTCACGTAATCTTTAGCTTTGAGGCAGCCAAGTGAGTTTCCTGCATGAAAACTATGTCCACATTTAAAAGGAAGCAATTCAGAAAACCTGCTGTCGTTTAAGAGAATCATTGATGCCTCTGACATTCCAACTTCGCAAGTTTAATCGGTCTCGCAGCCATATTGACCAATACAATATTTAAAAGACTTAGGAACTTCAGCCCCTCCAGTGCAGTTAGTAACATGTGGCTTACACCAAGACTACCCAGTTGCTAATATATTCCAAGAAGATTGAAACTCTCGAGGCTCCCTCCTCCCTCCCAAAACCCCTTAGTAGACAACATTTAGGATCTGACCAAGTCACCATCAGACTTAAGTGTAACTGTATAATGTAACATCTAAACCCAGAAAGAAAATGTCTAATGGTAACTAGACCCGAGTTTAAAACATACCCCTTCCCAGCCGCCCAATTGTCTTGTACTTTAAGTAAAACTGAAATCCCCCATAAACTATTTACAAACAATCCCTTTAAATTCAGAGGAACATATCTGGACCAACTTTGTGTCCTAGATAGGGATCGACCCCCGGGACTAGCAGACCCACTCCTATCTATAACCATCCCCTGGTTGTTGCCCCAGCTGACGTAGTATAATAAGATAGGCACAAACATCGTAAGGCAGAAAAGAAACAGAAACCAGGGTACTGCTGTCCCCCCCATCTCAGGCTACGAGGCAGCTCTCCCAAGGCTCGTCAATCCTGTCATCCCCCCCCAGCTAGGAGTAGATAACAGTAGTAACCAATAATCCATAAACAATATTCTCGGCTTCAAGACATTAATAAGTCCTACCAGTCCTTGAAACGAAGTCGCTGTACTGGGAAAATATTATCGCAGGCTGGCCACTGTAGCAGTCATTCTAGCCAGTCTATGTCAGGATCAGGAGTAGAAGGAGCAAAGCTCCATACGAATGAAAAGGCCTTCACCTAACAGGAAGAGGGAGGGGAAGGCAAACTGGTAGAAACCAACTGGTCCGTCAGAAAACTAACCGACGGAAACCAAAAGCGGAAAAAAGGTGCCTAACCCACACCCTCAGGCCAAGAGTTAGAGGCAGCAGTCGTTCGATATCTAGGCCGCAAACAAGGCCCCAACAGACACCTCTACCCCCAACCGCTACAGAGGACCAGCCAGCCCGCCGCCCACTCAACCAAGTCCCAACTTGCAGAAAACAAGAGCGCACATAACAGCATAAATCCCTCAGCACAGGTAAGCAGACTTTGACCTAACATTTACATTCACAGGTCAGCCAGTTTTGAACAAATTAGGTAGTCTCTGGAAAAGTTCTCCTTTGGCTTGTTCCGGATTCTCAAAAGAATGCCATGCACTGTCGAGTTGTACTTGCAACTGAGCTGGGTAGTTCATGCGGAATCTAATCCCGGCAGCTATCAGCTTGGTCACTATCGGGTGAAAATCTCATCTCCTCTGTCGGGTTTCGAAAGGAAGGTCTTGAGTGAATCTCAAAGTATGATTTTCCCACAGAACCACTTGCAGACCTTAACTTTGCTCAGGAGTGTTCCTTTCAAGGTAGCTAAGCAACTTAATTATTATGGGTCTTGGAGAGGAACCGGCGTGGCTTTGGCTTCAAAGATCTATGTGCCCGCTCGATATGGTAGTAGGGATTGATAGGCGAGGGACCTACAATCTTGGTCAGGAGCTTTTGTACAAAGGACAGGATATCTGGTCCTTCCTCCGCCTCTGGTAGACCCAGGATCAGGATATTGTTCCTCCTGCTACGTCCCTCGAGGTCTTCTGTCTTTAATTTCAGTTTGGTGATTTGTTGTTTGAGCATAATAATTTCGGGTTCGCTTTTAGCCTTCCATGACTCCAAGGAGCAGGTTCGAGCTTCAGTGTCGCCAACTCGGATAGTCAGCGAGGCAAGGTTGTTACGCATGGATTTCAGCTCAGTTGAAATGTCCTGCAGAGTTTCCCAAAACGGGATCAGCTCCTGGAGGAAATGGTCCTCTGTAAGCGGGTTAGAAGAGGTACTAGCGGAGCTAGACTTAGCACCCGAACCCATAGGCAGGCTTCTTGATTTTTTGGCCGCTTTCTCCAGAGTATTCGGTGGCGTGTGCCTGGCTCCGAGGGTCTTCATCTCGGCCTCCATAATCTTCGTCGCACCATGGCGTATTTGGTTTGAAAAACCACACGAACGCCGATGAAAGGTGTTGCTGGTCTTCAGAGAACTATGGTAGGTAGATAAATAACGAGAAAAAGTATCCCGGAAGCCGAAATGTAGTTAATTTAGCTGGTTGGGAGGGGAGAGCCGGAGATTATGCTGCCATTAGGAGTGCTGCGTCACATGACGTTCCTTGGGAGGTGATTTTAATTGTGTTACTAATTCCCATTGGGATCGGTCTTCCCACTGCTCTACCACCAATCGGTTTTTGGGCAGAACTGTCAGGGCTATTGGATGTATGGAGGGAACTTCACCAGTCAGATAGGGATTATACATTTCATTCAAACTTACATAAGTCCTATTCCAGAACTGATTACCTCCTTGGAAGTGCTCTGTATTTATATATAATAAAATCCTGTTTTATCCTCCCGAGAGTCATCTCCGACCATTCCACAGTAGTCCTTGAAACTCAGTTGGGGAACTGGTCAAGACTGACATTTTGGAGAATGAAAACATCCTTATTAAATAGGGAGGAATTCTGTTGCTTAATGAAAGACACAGTTGCGGACTTTATTGAAAACAACCGCCGGCTTCGTGGCACTGAGCGAAGGGGTTCGTTCGGCACGCTGGTGACCCAGGTTCATGCCCCGAGCCTGGATGTCAGGAGTGCAGACCAGCAGGGAGGGGATCCACAGTGTACATTGGATGCTTCCCTCCTGGGGGGGCAGGGTCTCAGCACCTGGAGATGGATTGGGCGATGTGCAAGGAGAATGAAGCCTTGACACGCTCCCACACATCCCCGCCTCAGGTTGCCATCCCCATGTAGGCACAATAAGGGGTGAGTGGGAGGGCCAGAAAATGGAAAATCACCTCCTAGTTAGCTGGATGATGACCACTTGTCCCCGCCGCCACAAAGCCCCAGATCGCCCGGACTGACCCCCGCAGCACCTGAGTCAGTAGAGATGCGCATACCGGTGCACTCTCCTTGGAAGGGGACCTATTCAATGAAGGGTTACAATAGGTTTCTGGGGCCGCTTCATGTGGGTGTGATGGATGGCACAGGGTGGAGGGTGGCAGGGTGTCCAGGAGGTCTGAAGGACTGGCCAATCGGGGGTGCTTGGGAGGAGCAAAAAAAAATAACCACGGCTCTGAAACCAAATCAAATTGGTGCTGGGTTGCCTTGAAGGCCACACTTTGAGGTATCATTATGTTATATGCCTCTAATCGTAAAAAAAAAAATTGGAGAGGCAAATGAAACTGGAAGCCAGTTTACAAAAACTTGAGCAGCAGCATAAACAATCAGGCTCCCCTATACTGTATCAGGAATTGCAACAGGTCTGAAAAGACCTGCAAGATTTATAGGATGAAAACACTGAATGTAATTTGAGGTATACCAATCAAAAATATTACGAGCATGGTAACAGAGTGGGATGGTTACTGGCATTTAGGTTATGCAAGGCACTAGCAGAAGGGTCAGTCAAGAATATTAAAGAAAAAACAGGGGGAACCCATACTAACAGCTTATACTCCAGAGGATATTGCTGCTGCCTTTCAAAAATGTTATAGTGCCCTATATAATACGGATACTCCCAATGAATCAACTAAAGAAGAAATTTCTGACTTTCTGGCATGAATTACACTCCCTACAATAACTGAAGGGAAACAAGAAATGCTTGATGCCCCATTACTCCAGAAGAAATCTCTCAAGCTATCTTGCACATGGCTTCAGGCAAGTCATTGGACCACAATGGTTTTAATTAGAATTTCACCAGACCATCCAGGAACAACTTACCCCTGTTCTGGTGCAGGTATTTAACTTGTGTCAAGAACAGGGTGACCTGCCTGATTCCTGGCAGTCAGCCTTTATAACAGTCATCCCCAAACCTGGAAAATCAGCTGATCAATGCAAATCATACCAACCTATTTTTTTGTTAAATGTAGATTTGAAGATATTCTCCAAAATTTTAGTCAGTAGGGTCAATAAACTAATAAAGAATCTAGTTCACCCAGACCAGACTAGATTTATTCCAAAATCATCACTTGCTGGATAACATTAGACGCCACCTGAACATATTCTATTATGGTCAAGAAGCACAAGTTCCACAGACAGTGGTCACCACTGATGCTGAGAAGGTGTTTGATCATCTTAATTGGAATTTCCTTTTTGCCACCCTGACCAAATATGGCTTTGGGGCTCAGTTCTGCAAATGGCTAGAAGCACTCTGTCTGGCACCCATGGCAAGAGTCAAAGTTAATGGTACAGTGTCTGATCCCTTGTCCATCAGTCAAGGGACCAGGCAGGGATGCCAGCTTTCTCCAATTCTTTTTGCCCTCTTTATTGAACCTCTGGTGGAGCCGATCTGTTCCTAACTAGACCTTGAAGGGATTGGGGTGGGAACAACTAGATCTCTCTCTCTCTTTATGCAGACGACGACACCATGTTGTATCTCCATAATCCAACCCACACTTTCCCAAGCATGTACCAAATCCTGAGGCAATATGGGCACATATCTGGGTTTAAAATAAATGAATGAAAAATGGAGGTAATTATGGTAAGTGGAGACAAGACACCTGACCTCACCCGACTGATACCTTTTAAATAGGTCTCAACCCAGATTAGGTATTTAGGGGTGCACATTCCTGTAAATTTTAAACATTTGTATTAAGTAAATTATGGTACCGTTATTAAGGAAGTACAGTACTAACAGATCTTAAACAATGGAAACTCCTCCCACTTACTTTACTTGATAAGGTTGACACCATTTGTGTGAATATTTTATTACGTTTTTGTTTTTATTTCAAGTTCTCCCTTTGAAAATCCCTGGGTCAGACTGGATGAAAATAAATAAGGCACTACATCATTTTGTGTGTGGGGGGGCATAATATGGTGGTCTTATTCACAAAGACACAGGGAACGGGGGGGTTTAGGCTTACCCAACCTCAAGATATATTACCAAATGGCCCAGCTAACAATACAGATTCTACTCTTGAAGCAAGACCCAGAGAATATCTGGGTGGAACAGGAATTATGAGGCGGTCTAGGACCACACACTTCGGAGGGTTTTGAAGCCCCTTTAGAAACTATACCTAAACTACTGATTTCTAACCCATGGACACATCAACTTTATTACATATGGTGAACTGCAAAGAGGGACCTGACCATTCACAGATCAGTGAACTCATACACTCAGATAATTCATTGTTCCTAATTTATGCCACCCAAATTAGATCACTCTTTCCGCAGATGGAGGGATTTGGGTTTTTATCATTTCTCTCAGTTTATTCATCTTGGGAACATTAAGTCGTTTGCAGACATGAAGAAAGTTTCATTTGAGACAAGTGCATTTTTTCCATTATTTACAGGTGGTATCCTTTCTTAAGTTCAGTCCCCACTTTCGAGGAGCCTAATAGGACACACATCCTCTTTCCTTTGTGATTTTCAAAGCAGCTAGGGGTACAATTAATAAAAAATGTATCTCCCTACTCACCCAAGCTTACACTTCAACAAAAAATCAACCCCTGCCACACTTCCGGGGAGGCAGTATAGCGGAGTGGTTTAAGGCTCTGAGCTGCAAATCTGGTGACATTCAGCAGACCAGACCTGGGTTTGAATCCCACAGCTTCTACTTGCATACTGTGTGACCCTGAGCAAGTCACTTAAGTTCCCTGTGCTCCCAGGTCACTCCTGTAAAATAGCTTTCAGCTTAGTGTACTACTCCTGGTTAAACAACTAAAACAAAACAAACTTTCAACAAGCCTGGGAACAGAAATCTGGCAGGAATGTTACCTCACAGGAATGGAAACAGGTTTGGTATGGGGTCTTCCATACTTTCTCTTCAAACAACTGGAGGAAATTCCTTTGAAAGATGGTTAGCTGCTTCTTTCTTACCCCCACTGGAACAAAACATTATACAGAACACCAGATAGATGTTGGTAAGGGTGTAGGGAGGAGGACACTCCCTATCATATTTTCTTGGAGTTGTCCTATCCTACACTCTTTCTGGATGGAGCTGGGACAGAGGTATAAAAGATGGCAAATACGCAGGAAGATCCAGATTTTGTACACCTGATTTTAGGTCTTATACCCGAGGGAAAACTAAACAATTGCCAAAAATCTTTCTTGGGAATACTGCTGGCAGCCGCTGGTAAAGCCATCACAAAGAGATGGTTACATCCTGACCTACCCTCTCTATAAGAGTGGCTTAGCCTTATTAGATCAAAAAATCAGGTGGAGAAGTTCACTGCTGATCTATGACTGCAAATGGAAAGGTTCAAAGGTGCCTGCCTCCCCTTTATGACACTTGTAGAGGAACTTGAGGGTATCTCGATTCTAACCCAACAAGCACAGGGATATTGACTTCTGGGGTTCACACATCCTTTATACAGTTTGCTCCCAGATGAAATCACAGAGCCAGATCTATCTATGATATTTAAAGCAGCAGTGGAATGAAAATGGGCTAAAATTTGACCCCATCTCTTTTTTCTTTCTAATCAATGCCAGGTCTTCCAGTTTATTTTAGTGGTACAATTTTCAGTTTTCATTATCATTTAAGCATTTTATGAAAGTTTTAAAGTAATTATTTCTCAAGAAAAAAAGATAGTCGCCTCATTTTTGCATAAGGACCCGAGGAGGGTAAGAATCTAGACAAAAATGAAAATGTACAGTACATAGCATAGAAAGCATCCAGAAAATCCAAATCAACAGTTCTGCCAATATTTTTCATAACCAAGGCAAAAAATTATTTTTTGTAATGACTTTTTTCGTTGCACTGCTGCTTTAATATTTTAAATTATAATTGAATCTAATGCCTGCTTCATAAAATAGTTATTCTTACTGTTGTTTATAATTTTATATAGTTATAAAATTTGATTACTTTGGTTGACTCTGAACATTTTTATAGATCAGGGCCCATCCCTGACTCTAATAGAAAGTGTCAGAAGCATGGACTACAACTGTTAGCTCTTGTAGATCTAGGTTTCACATCGGGAACTATCAACGTCTTACTCAGAACAAGATGATGTATGTTCTACAGTGCTAGTTTGTTTCTTAAATGCAACAAATATATATATTTTTTTAATTTGACATACTTTATTAAGCATATCACAATACATCAACATTTGAAAAGTAAATGCAGTACTATCAATGCACACTAGCAAGAAGACCATACATAGGTTAATGAAATAGAATGAAATGAGATTCAGAGAAATTAAAATCAACTCCACTTTAAGAACCCTCGAAAAACCCTCCCCACCTCCATCCATCCCCACGGTGCACTCTCCTATACTTATTATCATAAGGTTAACAAAGAAACAGCAAGGGTAGTCATTAAGATATAGTTAAAAACGGAGGAGAGGTTCGTGAGATCAACAGGAGAGATCCTATCAAGACAAATACAGGGCATATAACTTCCCCCATTTTTTGTTAAAAGATGAGAGGCAATGGAGCACACTCGCAATTAAGTGTTCAAGGCGGAGTGCGAATGATATTTCATGCAACCATTCTGCGTAGGAGATGGTAACTTGGTCCGTCCAGTGTCTAAGCACTAGCTTTTTGACCGCCATTGAAATTAGAGCCATGTGAAACCGTCTCTCCTTCACCGGAATTCCGGAGTAATCTCCCAAGATACATATGACAGGGGAGAAGAGGACCTGTAGTCCCAACAATGGGTCTAGAGCGGATTCAATTTGCTTCCACAATGGGGATATCCTTTCACAGGACCACAATAAATGGAGGAGCAAGCCTTCCTCTTTATTGTACCTAGAACACGTGTTGGAGGTAAGCCTCTTCATTTGGGCCAATTTTACCAGACTATAATACATATTGTTTAAGATACAGTATTGTATAAGTCTATATCGGTCCTGGGTGAGATATGTATATAGGCCTGTCCATATTGAATGCCAGTTAATAGCTCCGTCAGGGAAAGAAACCTGCCAAACCCGAGAACCGGCAATCGAAGGAGACTGAGGAAAGGTGAGGACCAACTTGTATATGGTAGAAATGCCATAGGATTTGCAAGCCAAAGTCTTAATTTGTTGGAGAAAGGCTTCAATACGAGAGAGGTTGCAATCTTTCCCCACTATCTTAACCAGTAGGTGCTTAGGCTGTAAAATTTGAAAGACAGCTCGTGACGTTAGACCCAGTTTAGTGAGAATCTCCTCGGTGGATAGGATAGCACCGTTTGAGTAGAAATCAGCCACCGTGAGCTCAGGAGGGAGAGATAGCCAACGCTGAGATATGGGAACTCCCCCTATTTTGAGATTCAGATTGGCATATAGTGGCTGAGAAGGATCCGAACTCGAAAGTACCTTATAGAAGCTGAATATTTCAGAGAGAACTCTTAATGAGGTACCAATCAGGAAGGACTGCAGGGATTTTGGCAATTTTTTAGAGGGTGTATAAAAGAGCGATGAGGGAGCTAAATTATGTGCAACGAGAATGTCAGACTCTATAAGTAACCAAATAGGAACATAGTAATGAGGAGCACAGAGATCAGTTAACGAAAACCATTTCCCACACTTATAGAGGTGACAGGCCCAGTAGTAAAACAAGAAGTTAGGGAGACACAAGCCCCCCATCTCCTTGGGTAAAGAGAGATTTCGATAGGATCTTCTATTTGCCTTATCTTGTCAAATAAAGGAGCTAACATCAGAGTGGATGCGCTGAAAGAAGGACAAGGGTAACCAGACGTCCAACATATTTAGTGGATAGAACAATCTGGGTAGAACATTCATCTTGACGGTGTTAATTCTACTCCAGAGCGAGAGAGGGAGCCTCTTACATCTTGATAAGTCCTGTTGAATGTTGGACCACAAATCCTCTAAATTAAGTTTGCGGATTAATGGTAAATCCTAGGTAATATAAATGCCCAAGTATTTAATGGACTTGGAAGTCCATTTCATACCAAACTCACTGAAAGCTGAGCTATATGTTAAAGAATTAAGGGGAAAAATTTCAGTTTTAGTAATACTGAGTTTATAATTCGAGAATTTCCCAAAAGTATCAATAATATGCTATGCTTCTGTTAAGGAGGAGACCGGATCTGAGAAGTGAAGCAATATGTCATCTGCATAAACTGAAAGGACAGGGGTCCTATCACCAATTGAAATGCCAGTAATTAAGGGGGAGGAGTTTAGTCTCCTGATCAGGGGTTCAAGATATGTATTAAAAAGAAAAAGGGAGAGCGGGCAACCCTGCCACATGCCCAAAAAAAGAGGGAAAACCTCGGCTAAGACTCCATTACAGCTTGTTTTTGCCTGAGGAGAGGAGTATAGGGTCTGAATCCATTTGATAAAGGTATTAGGAAAGCCCATTGTCTGCAACGTAGCCCACAGGAAGTTCCAATCCACCCTGTCAAATGCTTTTTCTGCATCAAGGGATATCAGAGCCATGGGAGAGGGGGAGGTCTTGGCCACCTGAACCAAATACGCCAATTTACGAAGGTGGTCAGCAGGTGTTCTACCTGACATGAACCCAATTTGCTCTGGGCTAAGAAGTTGAGTCCAAACTTGTTTGATTCTACTACCGAGTATCTTAGCCAAGATTTTAATATCACAATTTAACAAAGAAATGGGACGATAACTCGTAGGAGATTGGGGTGGCTTGTCTGGTTTAAGAAGAAGGATAATGGAGGCTTCTAATAGGGATGGATCTAAGGTTTGTCCTGAGAGCATATATTGATATAGACGTAATAAATAGGGAGCAAGATCTTTAGCAAAAACTTTGTAGAAGTTCGAAGGGAAACCATCTGGACCAGGGGCCCTATCCGAGGCGAGATTATGAATAACAGACAATACTTCCTGAAGAGATATAGGAGCAGATAAATGGGATTGTTGTGAGAGAGAGAGGGTAGGTAATGGTAAGGCAGATAAATACTCTAGTAATTCGGGATGAGATGGGGATACAAGATGCTGACTATAGATAGAAAGATAAAACTGTCTAAAAATGGCAGTTATGTCTCTTGGATGTGTTTTAGTGGTTCCATCCAGATCATTGATCGAGGGAATAAATCTGGACGCCTCTAGTTTCCTCAGACGCAAAGCTAGAAGATGACTTGCCTTCTCCCCTGCTGTATATATTTTGCCTTAGTTCTTTAAATGAGAAATTCTGCTTTTTCCTGCACTAGATGAGAATACTGATTCTTTAAGTTCAACAATGATTTTAGCACATCGGGAGAAGAGGAAGAGGTGAGAGAATGCTCAAGTGTGTGAATCTGACCCAGGAGTGAAATAGTGGCCAACTCTCTCTTTTGTTTACGAGTGGAGGACAGTCTGATAAACTCACCTCGCAAAAATCATTTTAGGGCGCACCATTCATGGTTCATTCTTGCAACCGAGCCCTGGTTATTTGCAATAAAAAGTTTAATCAGGTCTGAGATCCTGGTAATGATGTAGTCCTCCTTTAGAAGCTGCATATTTAAACACCATATTGAGTCCCTTTAGAGATTTTGGTTTAACATAACTGTGACCCATGCCACAGCATGGTCCGATATAACAATTGGTTCTAGAGCGGAATTATTGAGACCGTGTATGACAGAACGACTAAGTAAGATATAATCCAGCCGAGACCTAGTGGAATGCACCATAGAGTAAAATGAGAAAGCACGGGTCTCAGGATTTAGGAGACACCAGAGATCGCACAATCCAGTAGAGTCAAGAAATTCAGCAAGAGCCCTTTGGACTTGAGAAGGGGGCTTAGGCAAGGAATTAGATCTATCCAAATCCTGTGTAGGTGGCAAGTTCCAGTCCCCGCCAAGAATTAAGGGGAACATCGAGAATCTTTGTAATTCAGTCGATAATTCCTGCAAAAAATACAGAATTTCCCCCCACAGGCCCATACACACTTCCCAGGACCAATTCAGTACAGTCCAATAATCCTTGGACTAAAACATATCTCCCCTGTGGATCACCAATTGTTGTTTTGGGTTGAAAGGCTATCGCCTTGTGAATTAAAATAGCAGTACCACCACTGACGGATGAGTTACCAGATGCAAAAACTTGCCCAATCCCAAATCTGCACAGGCCACCCGCTTCCCCAGGGAGCAGATGAGTTTCCTGAATGAAGGAGATATAGGCATTCAGTAGTGATAAGTGTTTTAAGATCTGAATTCTCTTGTTAAGCTCACGAGCCCCTCTTACATTCCAAGTTATAAACTTTTTCAGACCTGTAGCCATTGGGTGTTATACCAACCAATGCATAACCAAACCAATATACTATGAGAGTGCACCGCTAAACACCCCCCCCCCACCAATCTTGCATACATATTATTAAATTGGTGTTCCCGCAAAACCCAAGAAAAGCACCAGAACATACTTCTGTCCATGATGACAATTATGAGATACGGGGAAACCCCATCAACAACAATAGAAAACGACGGAACACCATAGTTTCCAAACCCTCCCATAATCCCCCCCCATATAATTATTTACAAGTATCCCTCTACCTAGCTTTGACACTAGTAAAGAGACTGCATTATTATTCAATGGTAGAGAGCCCACAAGTACCCCATTGTAACTACCCTCAATACCTCTGACCAGATATAGGCTAGTAAATGTGGTGAGAACTCGCACTGGGTACACTTCCGACCCCAATTTGGGCATTAATGTAAACCAGTCTAACAGGCCAAAAGGAGTCCCCAGGATGTCAAACCAAACAAAGCAAGAAGCGAGAGTAATTAGGGTACTACCCCTCATACCTCAGGACGTGTGGTGGATTACTCTTAAGCCAATACCCTCCCCCTCCTGCCCCCCCACCCTCCAAGACGAAAAAGAATATTGAATTTATTCTGCAATTCAGACTGAGATACCCCAGCAGTGTATAAACTTCATGCAAACCCCATAAATCAAATCTTATTCCTGCGAGTACCAAAAGTGAAGTAAAGTCAACACCACACTCTCCGACAGAATTAGTAGGTAGAAGATATGAATATGTAGTAGACAAGACTACAGAGAGAGCTGAGAAAAAGCCCAAGGGATAGGTATACCAAGAAGAGTGATGACAGAATGAAAGAGACATGAACAATAAGGGAGGAGAAAAGGATTGGAGTCCTATAGAGAAAGAGAAGTCGAGAAGAGACAAACACCATTATACTAAACGTAGTGTAATTATCTCACTAAATACAAGAGATCGAGAAATATAGAAAGGAGCTGAAACAGCCCAAGAGAATAGTTTTGATAGTGAGCAGGAGAATAGGTAATATGAGTCTTTCCAGAATTGCTTGCATAAAATAACAGCAAAATCATCACCAGAAGGAGTAGGCGTAGCAGGCAGCTTCTCGAATATGCAGGTGTTCCCACAGGGAACCATATTGGAAACTGGCCAAACTGTCCGATGAGAAAGAGTCCCCACTGAAAACAAGTGGCTGCAAGAGAAGGGGATCTGAGGGAAGATGGTGCCTCATTGCCATGCAGAGTCCTCTGGGTCCACAGGCCACCATCCGCCTCTCTCCTTGGCCACCGCCGTCCTCACCACACCGGGGAAAAACTCCCCTCCCAAAGACGTCCCTCAGAACAAGCTCCTCAGTGGTAAGCCAGCCAAATAGCAAGTGATACAGTCAGAAATAAACTTCTTTGGCAGCAAGAGAATGAGAATGCAGTCCTAAGATTTGAATAATGAAGGCAGCTTCTTGCAGAGATCAGCTTGAGCCTGGTTGGCCGAATTGTATGATAGCCATGCTCCGTCCACCAAAACCTGCAAATGTGCTGGGTATGCCATGCGAAACTTGATACTGGCAGCTATCAGCTTGCTGACTACTGAATGAAAGGAGGCTCTTTTCCGCCGAGTTTCTAATGGCAAATCCTGAGTAATTCTTAGACGTTTGCCCTCCCATTGTATAGATTGTAATTCTCTGACTTTTGCCAAAATGTGCTGTTTTTCCAGATAGTTGAGAAAACGAATGATCATTGGACGAGGGAGGCATTCTCCTCTGGTTTTGGACGAGAGACCTGTGCGCCTTTCTATTAGATAGGTAGGGTTATGGGGAAGGGCCCACGATCTTGGAGAAGAGTTTCTGCATAATAAGATTGCAGAGGGACCTTCAGCCCTTCTGGTAGGCCAAAGATCAAGATATTGTTCCTCCTAACTGCCCCGCTAGATCTTTGGTTTTGAGCTGTAGTTTAGTAATTTGTTGCCTGAGCTTTGTGATTTCTGGTTCCGTCCTGTCTCTCCAGGCCTCTAAGGAGTAGGTGCGAGTCTCCATGTCTGCCGTGCGAGTTCTGAGTTCAGCCATTTCAGTACAAATATTTTTTAGATCAGTAGCGATATCCAGAAGCGTCTCCTTAAAAGGTTGCAGCTCTTGCAAAAAACGCTCTTCTGAAATGCACTCAGTTGTTTGGCGATAGTGGTTGCTGGAGGTTTTTACTCTCTTAGCCTGCTTGTCCAGAAAAATGAGACCGTCGAAGCGTAATGTCTGGGTAGGCCGTTTTCATCTCGGCCTCCATCCGTGCATATTAAAACAATAGATGCTACCAAAAAACAGCCAGCAAGCTCCGTTGGGTGAGCGGGAATATAGAGATGTTGAGGATACCCCAAATTACAAGCCAGAAAGCACTCGATGATATTAGATTATCAGTCGGGGAAGTGGGAGCCGAGGGAAGCAGCAGCTAGCAAGCCCAGACCATCACGTGATCTTCCAAATGCAACAAATATAAGTCTGTGTCTTCGAGTGAGGCATGCAGTCTGGGTTTAAGCAGAAGGTGTTATGACCCATGTGGACATTTAGCAGTTCTGTGAGTAGCTGTTTTTAAAACTATACAGGATTACCGTTTAGTTGATTTTTTTGTGGTCAGGGTTGACGTTCAAAATTATACTGCCTTGTGGTCACCAGGGGAAAATATTTGACAACCAACAGTTCACACTTTAGAAGCTATGCCGCTCCAAGAGCAAAAACTAAGGTTTTGAACTTGGCTATGATTCAAAACTGAAATTAGTTTAAAAGTTCATCCTTAGCAATGTGTCTTGTTTAAAATTAAAAAATTAAAAATAAACTGTCTAAGGTTTGAACTTGGTTAAATATTAAGCGCACACTGAAATTTATAAGTAATTATCAATTGTAAATTATTGATTAATAGAAAGCAGACGTCCAAGTAGTGGACTTGGCTAAAATTCATAAGTGAGTACTAATTGTTAAATAAAGCAGAGGCCTAAGCTTTTGAGCTCAGCCATGTTTGTATGCTTGAAAACTATCAGGTGGAATTTGTTTATGGTCTCCAGCTTGGGGTTCCAGGAGGAATGTTTGCAGCAATCCACCTGGATGCTATAAGCTCATGTTCTGGGTTCATTTCCTCATTGATTAGTGGTAATGGAGCCATGAAATGTAATGTAGTAATGGAGTTGAAACCAATGGAACTAGCCTACACAGTGATAGGGCAGGTAAGCCTAGTGGAGCTGGCAAAGCCGGTCCAAGTGATGAGGCAGGCAGAGCCAATGGAGCAGGCAAAGCCTGTTCAGGTGATGGGGCAGGCAGAGCCAGTGGGACAGGAAAGCCGGTTCAGGTGATGGAGCAGGCAGAGCCAGTGGGGCAGGAAAGCCAGTTCAGGTGATGGAGCAGGCAGAGCCAGTGGGGCAGGAAAAGGCAATTCAGGTGATAGGTCAGGTAAGCCCAATGAGGGCCACATAGGATTGCACCCAGGGCAGTTCTCTTATTCCATGTACATCTACATGTACTGTCACTGTTGTGTCTTTTTTCTAATAAAGAAGTTTAAAAAAAAAAGTATTAGTGCCCTTTGGTTTCCATTGTTTCCACCTTTGTGGTGAGCAGCCTGAATCCTTCCTGAGGCTTAGCGGGGGGGGGGGGTGCACATACCTCACTTGCTTGGGTAAGCTAGCCAAGGACAGCAAGCATTCAGCTCAGGGAGAGTTGTAACACACACACACACACACACGGGTTTGGGGGCGTCATTTCTGTGCATTTGGAAATGCACCATTGAGATATTAGGTGGAAACATTTCATCTCTGTATTTAAGGGGTTAATATTTTGCCACCCTGGGGAACTGCTGGCTGCTCAGAAGTACCCTGGGGTGGTGCTAAATATATGGCAGAGTGTGGTAAAAGCAAGGGAGAGAGACAGAGTGAGGTCGGCTGTATGAGCAGGGACAACTGCCCACTCAAGTGGCAGGACAGTTTTTTTCTCTCAAGGAGTAGGCGAAGAGATAGCATCTAAGTCAGTGGTGGGCAACCTATGGCCCAACGGCCACATGCGGCCCTCCAGGGGTTAACCTGCAATCCACGCATCCATCTCATAATATAACTTTTAATGCTGTTTCCAGTCCTTTAAAAAAAGTGTATTGCATTCTAATGTATACTTTCTGCTTGATACTGAGGTAAGAGGGATTTGTGGGGGTCTTGCGGCCCTCGGGGTGTTTGAGGGCCGCATCTGCGACCCTCTGGTTATCTTAGGTTGCCCAACACTGATCTAAGTGGTATGTAGCAGCGGCTGCTCCAACTGGAACTCTCCCTCTCGCCTTGAGGGGACAATTTCTAGGAGCATTCCCCACTGGAGGAAGATGGTCTGAAGGGGTGAGATCCAAGGGACAGAAAGGTAGAAGTCGAGATGGGGACGGGTTGCTGCAGGTTTTTTTGGGGGGCTGTCGCTTATTAAGAGCAGCGAGCTTGGTGATAGAGTGATGCAGTGGCCCCAAAGTGAGAGGCAGTACACCCCAAGCTAAAGACAGACTTCTGGGAGAAGGGAGCAGTAGTGAAAGGCTAGCTTGAACTGCTCTAATTGCCAATTTGGACCTTTGGGACAGTGAAGCAGAGCCCCGAGGTGAGAGGCCATGCTAAGCTGAGAGGAAGGGAGCAAGTATGTTTGAGACTGTTTGGGAAGTAACCTTGCAACACTGAATTTTCTTTGTTTCAGGATGAACTGAACTGCATGAGATTTGGGGGTTGTCTGGATCACGCCCCATGAATGGACTCTGTGTGAAGAGATTTGAGTAATTATGTGACCTCCATGGTCCGGTGTAATGTGTTGCTTCCCCTTGTTGAACTACTAACAGCTCCATGGAGTGACCATACATTTACTGCATTAAGTTTATTAAATTAGGATCCCATTGTTCCTTTAAACAAAAGAGAATTGTTTTGTTCTTTAAGGAGTGTTGATGCTGCTAACCTCAGTCTTCCCTTCCAGCCCAGTACCGCTGAGGTCGGCAGGCACCCCCTTTTCTGTTATGGACTTGGATAAATGTAAGCCATCTTGGAAGGTTTTCTGCTGTTTTGCCCCCCACCCCTGGACAGTGATCATCAGCATACCCCTAGACATTGGGGAGAGGGTGGTCTTACATTTGTTTTACCTGGGATGTCTCTGACAGCACATACTTGATTGCACTACTCTTGCTGCCTGCTGTTTTCATGCTCACTCACTACTGTTTCTTGAATCCACCCTCCTAATTCGGGTCCATCTACGTAGCGCCATAAGTGAAATAAAACTGACACAAAAATAATCCATTTTAATGTATACTCTAGAAAGCCAAAATATTTAAAATATTTTACTACTTGAAAGTAAAAACAATGTAAAACATCATATTGGATTATATGACAAGTGAGATAATGATTGAACTTTTTTATTTTGAATAATCTGTTAATTAGGGAATTTTACAGTCATGACATATATCACATACAACATTAAACACTCACACACACATAGGCATAATAACATTTCCTCTAAAAGGCTAATAATACATATTGACTGTTAAATAATAATAAGGAACTAGTACCTAAGCGCAGTCAGTCAGCAGATACTTACAGTCAACAAATAATTATACTAAATTAAATGCATTAAGCATAATGACACAGTAAGTAATCAGGTAGATGGACCGATGTTTAGATACATACAAAAAAAAAAAAATACGTACATACATACATTCATACATACATGCAGTCGAGTGTGCAACCTCCTTTCTACTTAAAAAGGCTCAATCATACCCACCACCTTGCTCTCACAACATCCTGCCCTATTCACTTCCTATACACTTGTATATATAGATACAGTTTCATGGGGATAAGAGTAAGAAAAAAAAAACATAAGAACATATAAGTCATAGGCACATAGACTCAGGGCGGTGGCTGTTCAGTTAACCACCATATTCCTTTCTTTTGCATCAGTCTCCCTGATATTACTTATACATTCAACCCTGTACGTAGCATTATATTCTCAGACATACTCAGGGATGCTAAGAAGGGAGTCCAGTCCTTCAGGAATACCTCTTCCTTATCCCTCATCCAAAGGGTGAGCCTCTCCAACACCAGGGAGTGGATGACCATTCTACGCCATTCAGCCACTGTGGGCCTTGTTCCCATCGACCCAGGTATTCTGAATGCAATGTCTGGCCAATATAAACAGGACCCTTGTACTCCTTTGCAGAGGCAGCCACTCCTCTTCCCCTCCTACCACCTCCACCTCGAATAAACACACCAAGGGGTCTCGAAGTAATTGTCTCCCTGTTATCCTATTTACCACATATACTACCTCCCCCCAGAACCCGGCCAAGACCGGACATGACCAGAAACAGTGGAAGAAGGTGCCCATCCCCTTATTACATCTCCGGCACAATGGGGACACTGTTGGGTGCACCCTGTAAACCACAGCTGGTGCCCAGTATGCTCTATGCAGAAACTTATAGAAGGCCTCTTTAAACTTGTTACATACCATGATCCCTCCGCATCCCCAGAACCAATTCCCCAGTTCCTCTCTGATATTAGATTCCTAGATCCCTCCCACAGGGCCTAGTGGCGCCAGTCAAATCAGGTAGCCTTTGCCTATCCTGTCTAGCTACTTTCCTAGGAAACCCTTCTGGGCTGATTTAGCTGCACACCATCTGCTCTACTTCATTTGGGTATAACCTCCCCCATATTCATCTTCCCCACAAAGGCTCTCACTTGCAAGTAACGAAATAACTGAGAGGTCCCCAACCTCACATCTCTTCTAACCCTATCGAACTCCCTTACCTCACCCTTTTCCAAGAGGGCCCCTATGTAGGTAACTTCCCCCCTTTCCCACTCCAAAAATCCTCTATCCTCCATCCTGGGTACAAAGAAAGGGTTATTCACTATCGGAAGTAACAACGTCTCCCTCTGAACCCCACCTTTCTGCCGCCAAAGATGATCCCAAGCCTCCAATGTCTCCCTGACTAATGGATTACCATTCCTTAGTTCCCTGTAGGCTCGTGAGGCCTCACTATGCAGGTAGGCTGGGCCCCGGTGCCCCTCTCTGTTCTAACTCCACCCAGCTAGCCACTTCCGGCCTATGCACCCAATCGGCTATCCCCCTTAACTGCACCGCCCTATAGTAAGTGCCCAGATCTGGGAAATTGAGGCCCCCCTTAAGCCTATCTGCTTTAAGCCTCTTCAGACTGATCCGGGGTTTTCTACCTTGCCATATAAAGCCTGAGAACCTCCTCTCTAACCTTTTCACATCCTTCGTGGTAAGCCGCATCTGCAGCATCTGCATGGGGCATAGGACCCGGGGGATAATATTCATTTTTATTATATTTATCCTCCCCATCCATGACACCGGTAGCTGCATCCAATGCTTAAGGTCCGCTAAGACTGACCTAATCAGGGGCTGATAGTTTAATTCATACAGCTCCTCCCATCGCTGTCCTATCCGAACCCCCAAGTACTTAAAATCTGTCCCGGCCATCTTAAAACCCATTTGCTGTATCTCCTGACCAACCTCTGGGAAGCCCATAATTTCAGATTTCCTTACATTAATCTTATATCCTAAGAAACCTGCAAATCTATCAATAATGCTCATTACATGTCCCATGGACTTTTGTAGTTCCCCACGAATAACAGCATTTTCGTCTGTGATAACGCCCACCTTATGTTCTCTCCTCAACGTGTTCTATTCCTACTACCCCCTTGTGCTGGCATATCGCCGACGCCAGGGGCTCGATCACCAGGGAAAACAAATTGGGGGAAAGCGGGCATCCCTGCCTCGTGCCTCTACCCAACTTGAGGGTGTCAGAGTGACATCCATTTACAACAACACGTGCGTTTCGCTTAAGATACATGGCTCTGACCCATCCAATAAACGACTCACCCAGACCAAACCGGGCCAACACTTCAAATAGATATTCCCACTCGACCCTATCAAACGCTTTTTCAGCGTCCAGAGACACCACCCCCTTATCTGCCCCGGTCCGGCCAGCTTGCCATATGACATTGAGTAGTCTACGCACATTATGATAGGACTGGCGCCCCTTTATGAACCCAGTCTGGTCTGGGTGTATCAGCTCCGGGAGTATATTCTCAAGCCTGTTGGCCAGAATCTTTGCCAAAATTTTCAGGTCCACATTAAGCAATGATATAGTTCGGTAGGCCATGCAGTCCGACGCGTCCTGTCCCCCCTTATGTATGAGGCATATATTCACCTCATAACATGAATCAGGCAACACCAGGCTTTCTCCCTCTGTCCCCACCCTGAATACCCTACATATTGCGTCAGCTATCTGTCCCCCCAGAATTCTATAATACTCTACTGGGAGTTCGTCAGGCCCACTGGCCTTCCCCGCCTGCAGCTTCTGAACAGCAGCCAGAATTTCTGCCTTAGAGATGGGTTGGTCCAATTACTCTTTCTGCTCCACTGTTAACCTCTGCAAAGGTACCCCTTCTAAGAACTCTCTTATAGCCTCTCCCTTTCCAGTGTGCTCCGCCCTGTATAGCTTTTCATAAAAGCTCCTGAAGCACTCTGCAATTTCCTTCAACCTCACAAAGACCTGCCCCTCCCCATCCTTCACCCTCAGTATTCGTGATGAACACCTACCCCCTTTCATCAGCCTCACTAGCATGGGCTCTGGCTTGTTCCCCCACTCAAACACCCTTCTTTGACAGTGGAACCACGTTCTCCCAGCCTCCTCCCTCAGCAGTGTGTTGAGAGCATCCCTTGCCGTTGCCAGTAGCCTGCTGGCCTCTCCTCCTCCCCCCCCCACTCGCTTCTCCAACTCCTACTTGCCTCTCAAGTTCCTCCTTACCCCTGGTCTGTCTCTTACCTTAGCGATATATGTTATTAGCTCCTCATGTAGGCCTTACCGCCTCCCAGAAATGGCGCTCGAGACCCCACCAAGAGTTTGTCTCTCATACATCTTCCACTGCTCTGTCAGATAGTCCCTAAAGGCCTGATCTTTAATTAAATACATCGAATTCAGATAGCGGGTCTATCCTCCGGAGCTCTCCCGCTAGTTTTAACATAACCATGGTATGATCCGAATCACAATGGGGCCATGTGCTATTTCCTTATCCTGTCGACCCAGCCCCTGGGGAGGTAAATATAGCCCAGCCGTGACCATGACTTATGAGGATTAGAGTAAAAGGTATACTCCCTCGCACTCGGGTTAATAGCCCTCCACCCATCAACCATGTCCAGCTCAGCCACTCCAATACACCACTGTTTCACAGTCTCTGCTGCCCGTCCCCTACCTGCCGAATGATCCATACTTGCATCCATCGTCCAGTTAAAATCCCCCCCCCATAATGAGTCCAGGGAACTGTTCCTTGTTCAGTAGGCCCAGCAAAGAGGTATAAAATTGCGGATCATATACAGCCGGTGTGAATGCATCCAAACATGAGTGTCTCTCCCCGCCATGTACCAGTAACAAAAATATATCTGCCTTCTTTTACGTCTCTTACCACTCTTTTCACATCAAAGAGCAGGTTCTTATGCAGCAGTATCGCTAACCCTTTTATGAGAGGTATGAGGCAGCCAAACATTTCCCCACCAATTCCGCACTAACTTAGTGTGTTCGGATCCGCCAGGTGGGTTTCTTCAAAGAGCCACCTCAGCCCCTCCTTTAAGGCGGCCAAGTGCAGTCCTCTTAACGGGCTCCCTATACCTTTACATTCCAGGAGATAACATTAAGATTCGACATATCACCCATCCCACTTTATGAAATTTTCCAATACCCAGCCTTTCCCATTAAGAACCCCTTTATATTTCCATACTGTATAGACATTTTAATCCATACTTATACCTTTGCTCTGTGGTCTGCACACACCAACTACATCCAAAAGAACTAACAAAAGGACCAAAGACAAGAAATTGGCACGACATAAACACATCCATAACACCTATAACCCTAAGCCTACAAATCTTTCTATCAATACTACCCCAGTAACCCCATCTGCCCACCCAACTGTCCCCTCGGCCTGAACCCCCGCCCACCCCCCTTTTGTAACTCCTCATGGTCTACACTAATTGCTAACATAGCACAATGTATCCTCAGAAAAGTAAAGAAAAAAGAAAGAGAAACAATCACCAGATGCACTCCTCCCTCAACTGAGATGGCCCCACCGCCCCCGCAACCATACTCCATCATTTGGTAGCTCCCCTTACCCTAACAAAGGCTGGCTAAGGTCTGAAACATCAATCCGCTCATCCCTCCCTCCTCTCCCCGCTCTGGAAACTCTCCCTCACTCCCTCCTGCCCCTATATCCTCTATTCCAACAATCTCGCCCCTCATCTCCCAGCACCCTCCATCTTCAGAATCCGTTTGAGTAAACCCCAGCCCCAAGCCCCGAGCCCCCTTCCTGCCAAAATAGCCTTCCCACTATGCAGGCTCAGTGCATCCCCACCATGAGGGAGTGGGGGGGGCTGGCCCACTACGATTTCCCTAATCGTCCCTCTGTCCTCTCCAGTCTCTTCTCCCACCTCTCCTGCCATCCGCATGAGAGAGGATCCCATCATTTACATCTTTCACGTCCCAGCTCCTTCTGACCATCCTAATCCCCCCTACCAAGCTGAGCCACCCACCAGAAACCCAAGGACTAGGCCGCATAAATTTTCCACTCATCCCCCCAGCTCCCTTCCTCCAGGCTACCCGACCCCATCCTCCATCCTCTACTCTCACGCCCCACGACCTCATTCCCTTCTAATTTCTCCCACAGAAGCATGCTATTAAAGACAGAGGGAGAGGGCAGCCCACCTCCGCAGCAGCCACGGACTCCACTCTCCATCCCCGCCTCCCCTTTTCACTCGCAGCCCAATAAACTTTTAACCTCAATACCCCCCCTCCCACTCCTGTTCATGAAGGAGGAGAAAGTCATTACGCCCTCCCCCTCTATCCCTTCGACCAAGTTACCCTCCAAAAGTCCATATAGCCCCAAGGGAAATCCATAGCTTACAGACACAAGGTCGAGGCCAAAGGATGCGAGGGCTAGGTCACGCCATCAAATGCACGCACCAAGCCCGCCCCCGCTCCTACCTTACAGATTCCGGCCGAGTGCTTCATAGACCTCTGGTTTCAACTTCTCTTTCTCTCCATGCCATTCTGAAACCCCAAAGCACAGTCACAGTTTAGGGGGGATATCCAGGGAAGCACCCCTTCACCTCTTCTCATACCTTCGACCTGTCAACAGTCCAGAAAAAGGGAAAGAAGGGGCATAACCGATCCATCCAAGCCAGCCATTGTTCTTTATAAAGTCCAAGTTCTTCCAGTAGTAATGAGCAACAGTGCAAACAGCAAACAGTCACAGAACCTCCCAAACTAGTTGTGGTGCAGCACAGATATAACGTCTCTCCTCACCTCCATCGTTAGACCCGTATACCTTTCTCCTTCAACTTTCAGCTCACCTTCCTCTTCAATGCTTTCACAAACTCCTCCGCTTTCTCAATCTCCCAGAAGGAATACGTCGCTCCTTCATGCTTAATCTTTAGTGTTGTAGGATATACCAGGAAATTTTCTACCTTTAGACCCCTCAGCTGGGCCATGATACCATTAAAAGCTTTCTGTTTCTTTAGCAGACGCGCTGAGTAGTCTTGCGACAAGAACAGCCGTGACCTTCATAAGTCATAGAACCCTTTGCTCTATACGCCCTCAAGATCACCTCCCTATCCTGAAAATTGTGGAATCGCATAATAATCTGTCGGGGAGGTTGGTCTGCTGGTGGTTGCGGTACAACAGCACGGAGTGCTGTTTCCAACTTCACCCGGCCATGCTTCGTATTCAGGCCCAGAAGCTCCGGTAATATCCTGCCACAAAAATCCAAGGCATCATTCTTCTCTTTACCCCTCTGGAAGACCCCTTAACCGTAGGTTCAGCCGCCTATGATAATTCTCTTGATAATCATAGGCTTCTTTAAATCCTTCCAATTCCTTCTGCAGAGCCCAAACTTGCCCAGGCACTTCCAACACCTCATCCTCAATTCTTGCAATCCGTTCCTCTGCCTCTGTGAGCCTAACGCCCTGCTGCACCTGCTGCTTTGCCACTTCTTGCAGCTTCGCATCCAGCTTGTCCTCCAATTTAATTAGCCGCGGTTCGAGAGCCGCGATCACTTGGCCCGTGACCTCCTTCCCCAGTGCCGCCACCTCTGCGGCCGAGAGCGAGACTAGGCCCGTGTTTTCCATTACTGGGGCTGCCACACTCTTCTTCCCAGTTTTTCCGGTAGCCCTCTGACTTTTAGATGACATTGGAGTCAGAAATTCATCCATCGCGCCTTCCTCTGCTCGGCTTTATCTTTTTTAACCATTTCGAGCAAGCTACCCTTTTGTAAATTTAATAATTATTGATTGCTCTGGCGGAGCGAACGGGAGATGCGACCGCTCCACTAGCTGCTCATTAGCGCCCCCCATGATTGAACTTTTAAAGAGTTTTGATAGAAACTAAAAAGTTACAGGCCCCAAACCCTAACTATGCACAGTGACGTGGTCTATCACTGCATTTTAGATGGGGCATCCAGTAGGTGACTCTTCTTGGGATCATAATCTTCCACCTTGACCCCCCAACATCATAACCACAACCAAACCCTTAACTATATTCCAGCTGGATCTGAACTCGGCCATAGACCCAGTGTTTATCACATTCCTAGCCAAACTTTTCCATTTGTCTACCACCCTTTCCATAAAGAAGCACATCAATCATGTCCCACTTAAATCTGCCCCCTACCAACTTGTAGCTGTACCCCCTGGTATACAAGCCCCTATTATCTGGTTACCATGTATCTTCCCCAAGTTTGATATCACTTTATTTTATATTTATTCATTTAAATTCTTACCTTTGTGCTGGAGATTTTGAAGGGTATGCTGCTCTTCAAGGCCTCCAAAACACTGATGTGTCCATTTTTAGCTGCTAGATGAACAGCAGTCATGCCCTCCTAGAAAAGATACATGTCATGAGGAGAGAGAAATGTTTGCAGTTCTTCATATCCTGCTCAGTGTGTCTGTGATATGAAACACAAGGCTAAACACAGACTTATGACAAGGATGTAGCCAGACATGATCAGACAAAAAGTCTGATCCATGGGGCAACAGTGGGCTGTTACCTGTGCATGGCCTGCTGCAAACAGGCAACTATGGTCTGTTGAACCATTGACAGGTTCTGACACTCTGTGGGACACTCCAGGAGAGACAGTGACAGCTCTTTCTCTCACTTTCCATCTATGCCTCGGTATTTACAATTCTGTTTATCCAGGAAAGGAACCAAAACAAACTATGATGATGGCGCTCACTCTCAGTTAAGCAGTAAAAGAAATTATAAAATGGGAAAAGGATTTCAAGCAATCTGATTGGTTGTTGGCCGTGCATTAGATGTGTCTAATGCTCAGCTAAAACTAGAACCCCCATTTAGAATACACAGGCCCATTTTATAAGCACAATAAGCCACTCCGGGGATGTGCATTAGACAGTTCTAATGCATGGCTAGGGAACTGGACGCACTCGGCCTGTGGCCTCGTGCCTCACTACGTCCCCCTAGCCGTGCATTAGAACTGTCTAATGCACACCCAATCACGTCTTATTGCTTACATGATGTCTGCTTTAGCCCACAAAGCAAAAACAAGAAAATAAAGATGAGGCCCTCACAATTTAGGACATTCTGAGTTCCTTAATAAAACAGCCTGCTGGCTCTGAAATGTTGGATGTTTGCCAACCATGCAGTAACAGCCTACCTGTTTAAGTTAACTTCTTCAGCATCTTAAACAGTCAGCCTTTGCTTTTTTGTTATCCAGGTAGCACAATGGATAGTCTCAGGAACTCTTATAAAAGGGATGTTTCCACCCCCACAGAGGCTTTCCTATTTAAAGATTGTAAATAAATACCATCTCATCTGCAGTGGGGTCATGTTTTATATGGTGGGGGGGGTCAAGCAATTCAAGAAAATTTGCTCAGGGATACAAGCTGAGTATTTGGCTGTGGTGAGTTTCAAACCTAGGACCTTGAGGTCTACACTCTAACCATCAGGCCACATTGCAGCTTATTATAGAGCACTTTCCACAAAGTTCCCAAACATTGAATATTTGACCCAATTCCTGTTTTTTTTTTGTTTTGTTTTTTTATAAAAAGCACTTTTCAGTGAAATATACAAAAGCACTTTTCAGTGAAATATCCCTACCCCCTGATGGATAAACCCCAAATTAGGGCTTTCACTTGAAAAAAATATTTTTTTTACATTTCTGCGGTGTTATTTCAATTTGTGAAACCTCCCAGTATGTAAACAATGGCTATGTTGCACAGCGCCATTTCAAGTGTGAGTGCGGCTCGGCATGTCTCACTTGTATGGATTCAGCATGCTCACACTCAAAATGGTGCCACACAGTGTGGCCACTGTTGACATATCGTGAGATTTCACAGATTGAAATAATGCTGCAGAAAGGTAAAAAAAAAATATTTTTTTCAAGTGAAACCTTGATCAGGTGGTTATCCGTTGGGTGGTGGGGTTATTTCACTGAAGAGTATTTTCCTTTAAGAGGTATAGAAGAAGCCAGAGTACTGTAACAAAGAATTATATTTTGCCTCTGTGGTACAAAGAACTATCAGCTGGCTTCTTTTCTGCAGGCTCATGATGTCACTGCATTCTGAATGGAGAAACAAACCTAATTCATCTGAAGGAGTACGGGTCTACGTCATTTTGCTCCCGACGATATACTCCCAATGTGTTCACTCCCAACAGTTCGCTCCCACACCATTGCTCCCGGTCGCATTCGCTCCCTGTCAGTTCACTCCTGCTTATATCCACTGGTTTGCAAGGAGATTTGTACCAACCAAATAAATAAAAACATAATGTTCCGCTCTTCACATCATGACTTAGCACCTCATGTCTTGGTGGAAGGGGGGGACTTTATTGATTAACAGTGCCTAATGAGCACTGATTTGATGAGTACAATGGTCATGGCCATTTATCAATTAGTACAGTGCTAGCCCAGTCAGTGACAATCAGTTTAAGTGCTGTGACCTTTACCTTTTACAGCTTTCCTTGTTACTTGCCAGTTTGTGTTTGTCCTGCAACCTGATAGTCAGTGCTGCTACAATGACTGCGAGGTTTATTATGTCCGAAAGGAATAGGCCTAAGCTAGTGGACAAATCTAATTTTATATACACTTTCTACAAGTGGGGCCACGATGGAAAGGCTACAGTATCTAGCAGTGTGAGCATGCTGTGAGGAAGCCGAAGGGGTGCAGAGCATGGCTGCACAATGCCAGTGTAGATGATCCCACTGTTATTCATCGCTTCTCACAGCATAGTCATGCACCTGACCCGAGTGCTGTAGAGAAAGCAGAGGCAGTGACAATAGCCAAACAGAGGGCTTCGGCAACTTAGGACACAACTACCCAAGTCCTTATTCACGCCAGATGATCGCATGGCCGAGTACAGAAGGGCAGCCAAATACAAGGTAAACACATCATAACTATTACAGTTAATCCCCCTTCCATAGCAGGAGTGAATATTACAGAATATTACATGAAATATTACAGTTAATCCCCCTTCAGTGAACTGTGCCCTTCATGCACAAAAAGTGAGCTATTGTGTATGCACAGTACAGCTCACAGTTTCATAGCAGCTCTTTCCGATCGGGAGCAAGTATATGGCTAATGAGATATATGGGAGTGAATTTGTCTGGGTTGAGTCATTGTGGGAGCAAATTCTTGGTGGAGTGAGATGTCAGGAGCAAGATGACTCGGAGCGAGTCGTCGGGAGCAAATTGTCATGCTCCCAAGGAGTACAGTGTGTGTATTTTTTTCCGGGATGGTCTGCACAACTGACCAGTTCTTCTTGGAATCAAAGTCAGGAAGTGTTTTGAAGCTGTCTCATTGAGATACATTGGGGAACTTGGATACACCTTTTTATGGCTGTCAGTGAGTGTGTGCTATTGCACACACCAGTTCTCTTTAACCACTGCCAACTGTGTATTGGCTACAAGGAGGATAGTGCATGAGAGCTGCAAAAAAAGCAGGCAGAATCAGTCTTTGGAACACTATAGCTTACTATAGTGCCAAATCACTGAAACTCCCCCCGCTTCTCTCTTGCACTTCCCCCTCCCATCTTATGATGTGACACCAGGGTGCACACCCTCAGTGCAGTGAAACTACAGTGTACCCCTCCCATCTTAGGATGTGACAAAGGGGTGCGCACCCCCGCCATCACCAAACAACAAACTGACACTGGTGAGCCCAGTCCCCAGTGTTGTTACCTGAAATAAGGGAAACCATCCTTGTAGCCTTGTGTTTTTAAACCTGCAAGAAAAAGAAGTCCTTGACACCTTCTGTCCCCACTCCCATCTGCCAGCCCCCCAAGCCCACCCCTCTTTCAGCACCCATCACCACAGACCCCCCTACCTCTCACTTACTTATCTGATGAGTCCAGTGCTGCCTATCAAATGTACAAACCACAAAGTGACTGAAAACAAAGGTAAGTTCAGTTAATGGCTTTTCAATGCATTTTCCACTTTTACTCAAAACTTCGTAATTTTTCAATATTTTTGACCCAGATTTTCAACGTCCTTCTTTTTACCCACCTCATGAAACAATGGGGTGAAATTTTTCAGAACTCCCCCAAAACATATTTTTGTCATCACTCTGTGAAATCATGTTTTGGATCAGAACTAAAAAATGTCACCTCTCTTGATCATAAGGTGGGGTCATGAAAAGACTATAGTTATGTTAAAAATTTGGGAACAAAATGTCCCAACAACAAAGTTATGAAGAACCACTGAATTTCTCCAGTGTTTACTCATAACTTTGTCATCTGTGCAGATTTTGGCCCCAAATATTCAATATAGCTTTTTTGGTACCCCCCCCCCATGAACATGATGGATATCATTTTTCAGATCTCCTCCAAAACTTGTTTTTGCAGCCACCACAATGAAATCGCCTTTTAGCCGGGTTTTAAAAAATCCCACTTGTGTTGCTCATAACGTGAGTCCATAAAAAGACTATGTTGGAAATTTGGGGTCAAATTGTCAAAGCCTACTGAAACTGAGGTATGACCTCTCACCTGTCCTATTCTGGGTACATATAATCTAAAAATGCATGAAAGTAAGACAATACTGAAATTATATATTGTATCTCCACTGGGCTGTCTTAGGTAACTATTTTGCAAAAATGTGTAAAAGCAGGATCCCACTGAAAATTAGATTACATCTCATCTGGTCCACCCAAGGTAAATATAGAGTAAAAATATGTAAAATCAGGATGCCAGTACTGTAGAACCCCACTGAAATGTGCATCTATGCTGCTCCATCCTGGGAAAAATACTAGGCCCTACTAAAAATGAAAAATTGCCTCTCAGCTGAGCTATCCTGGTTAGATACATTACAAAAACTAAATAAGGGTGTTTCCTGTGCTTAAACATAAACATTTATTTATTTATTTTAAAAATATCAGATTTACAAACCTTTGAGTCAGAGACTCATTTACAAAGGCACCTCGTCGAAACTAATACAAAGACAGCACAGTTAACAAGTCCAAAAACAAAGGCTCGGAGAGTAGACCGTTATAGCAATCATTCACTGGAGATACATGGGTAGCAGTAGATAAACATATTACATAGTTTAGGCACACAGGCACCACATCAAGAAGACCAAAGCAGTTCCAACAATATACAATAGCTAAAGCAAATAGATGTCAGGAGTCAAAGAGAAGCCCAGTTAGTATAGCAGATACCTGAGAGCAAGCCAACTGGGGTTTCTGTAAGACAACAGCTACTAAATAGCTCTAATTCACTATTTTTGTTTTCTCTGTGCATCAGGTCTAGCTAGCAGAAGTGTTTTAACATCAAAAACACAAATAATGAATTAGAGATATTTAACAGCTGTTTTCTTACAGAAACCCTAGTTAGATAGTTTTCAGGTATCTGCTAAACTGTTGACATTTGTGCTCCCTGGATAAGAACAGTTACAAGGCTCTGTTGTTGCTAAACTAATTTTAAAGTAGTACACATGCTAAATCTAAGGGCATGGCTACATCACTGTCACATGAGACAGGGGGCATCGTAGGAGAAAGAAAGCCAATACAACTATTTGTTATGGAGATCTCCATGAGTCGTAAAACTACCATACAGCTAGCAGGCAATTTAGGAAAAACTCCAAATAGCAGACAGAGGGAAGGGCACACTAGGACTTAACATACATATCAGAACACTCTACATAACATATGTTTCTTGCACTTTCTGGGTGGACTACTTCTTTTAAACAATTTCAACCCCTCCCCCCGTGCCAGATTGCATTCTGGGAAGATTACCTTGGCAAGATACTGTAATAAAACCTGAAAAACAGGTTTAATAGAGTGAATGCTGACATCCTATTTCTAGTGTCCATTAAACAATAAAAAATAGTTAAGATTCTTTGTTATGTCAGTTCTGATCAGAATAGCTTTTAAAATCACCAATTGTTTTCTCGTTCAGTGTTTTCTAATACATCTCAAACTTTAAAAGAAAAAACACACTTTATCATCAAAGTTTGTTTTCAGCTTCCTACCATACACTTCATTTATAAAAAAAAATGATCTTGTCACAGACCACAATCAGCACTAACTACTAACAGAATGATGATACCTACATTTACAATTTAGCAAATACTTGAAATCTAACTGAGTGGGGTTTCTGTAAGAAAACAGCTAGAGTCTGTTAATTATAGCAGTTTATAGCATTGATGATCTGGGCAGTTAGATCTGGGTTTGAATCCCACAGCCCCCACAAAAATAAAATGAAAATTTTCTTACAGAGCTAGATGTGTGTCTAGGTCTCCTTCTGATGCCCCAGGTGGCTCTGATAATCATTTGTTCCAATTGATTTTTAAGTTAATTTGAAGGCATTAAATCACTTCTGTTCTGTTCTCCACTGCACAAGCATGTCTGTTGGTTGATAACGTAATTTGGTTACGCATGCTAGAGCTATCTCATGCCCCTCCCACATGAATCAGAAAAAAGTTTGGGGTGGAGGTGGAGGTGGATCTTACTCCAAAAAAAAAAACCCTAATGCTGCCTCTCACTACTCTGGTTCCAGTTCTTGTACCACCCATTTAAGAAAGAAAATAGTACCCTGCAACCACTGACTAACATGAAAGTGTATTTATTTGAGGGCGGAAAATATTGCTTGG
Source organism: Neoceratodus forsteri (assembly GCA_016271365.2). Lineage (NCBI taxonomy): Eukaryota > Metazoa > Chordata > Ceratodontiformes > Ceratodontidae > Neoceratodus > Neoceratodus forsteri. Next base: position 898,486,822 of record CM057455.1, read on the forward strand.
AGGAGGGTAAGGCGAAGGAGACTATTTACACCTTCAGTCAGTTCCACGGACAGAAAACATGACATCACTCCTTTTTTACATGCAATACTCCTGTAGGCTCTGCCCACAGTCGTAATGAATAAAAGCAAGACCCCACTGAAAACAAGACATTGCATCTGAGCTATGCTATCCTGGGTAAAAACAGTGCTCCCTCCTTTATCCACCCCCCCTTATACACAACCCTTGCTTAATGCCAGTGTGAGCTCCTGTCTCATGTTCCAGAAATATTATCTTACCCTTAAACTGCCGCACTCTGTTATCCGCCACCTTCTTTTATCTACCACAATTTAGGATATACGGAGGCTGTCGGATAAAAGAGGGAGCGCTGTACAGTGTAAAAATATGTGACAGCAGGACCCTATTGAAAATTAGATATGGTGCTCACTTGCTATAACGTATCTCACTATAGCAAAAACCCAGGTATAATGAATCTGAAGCATGGCTCCCAGGAAGAGGTTACTAGCAGCTCTTACCAGCTGTTTGCAGTATAGTGGGTGAGCATTATCAGCGAGGGAGCATTGCTTCTTTAAACGCGGAGCAGAGCTCAAAATGTTAAACTAAACCAAACTTGCAGCTTTTACATCTTGAAATTCTGCCTTGTAGACTGTCTGCCTACCACATACACTGTTTGCTCCTGCTTCCTTATCCAGCTCAGTCCAGCTCAGTCAGGGAAACACTACGTTGAGCAGGCTACTTGCTCTTGCAATTGTGACGGGTAACATAGCACAAGTTTTACTGCACCACTGTTATTCGACTTCCATGCTTACCTGCTAGGTAATCTGGATAGTGTTAATCAGTAAGTTCCCACTGATAGTCTGCCGAAAAGTACAAACCCTCTACTCCAACTGACATCACCCAGAAGACCAAGCCACAGCAAACACTGTGTTGCCACAGTCCGGAAACAAAGTACCAGTGGGGAGACGAGAAATGAGACAAACAAGTACAGCATTTACAAGTAAATACAAGAAACCTGCTCTACAGTGTTTATTGAGCCTTTGTTTTTAATCAAGTGTGTGTCTGCAATTGCCAGACTGATTCATACAGTGCTTTACCACGTGTTAGTATGTTGGAGACCGACATCCCTCAGTGCAACGAACAAAGCACTATAATGAACTTGACTGCTAGACCCCATTTTGTTTGTTATAGTGAGGGCGCACTGTATTGCATCTCATCTGGTCTATCTTTTTTAAATATATAGTGAATATGTGTAGAAGCAGGACCTCAATAGTACAGTATTGTAGACTGTAGAAAGTAAAACTGGAAAGATGAGGATGGATATAGTCTTTCAATAAATAACATTCTAAAAGTGATACAATAACTGCTAAACTACGATATATATATATATATATATATATATATATATATATATACAGTATATGCAATACAATATTAAACAAAATAACAACAAACCCACAAAAGATTAATAAACATAAAAACATTAAAAAAAAAAAAAGACTGGCCTTGTTGGCACCAGCCAAAACTTGGTAACTTTTTCACTCGCCAAACAAAAAGTACTAATTAACTAACAAGCCTTATTCATTTAAATAATAGATTTATTTAGTTAGCAGTTATTAAAGAAAATTAGTTTGCAAAGCCGTTCACTGAAATGAATGGGGTCTGCTTCAAGACTCCCCATTCAGGGAGATTATCAGTCTGCAGAAAACTTGCCTGCTGGCAACTGTATAGTGCCACAGAGCCACAATATGATCCTATGGATTCAGTAACAATGTGCATTTCACTCAATGTAAAAATTTGTAAAGACAGTTTTATGTCGAATATAGTTTAACCTGACAGAGTTCATACAGTTATTTATATTTATTGTTTTGTTTTTGCAAGTGTAAAATATTCAATCTACTGTACAAGCAATAATCATTGACTTACACTTGGTCTAGGAGGAAACTGTGGAATACTGTGCCCAGTTCTGGACTACCCCACTAAGGAAGGACAAAGATAGGCTGGGGACGGTGCAGCATAAGGTAACCAAAATGATTACCAGAGCAGATCCTATGAGTATAGGTTTAGGAGACTGAATATGTATTCACTGGAGACCAGAAAGGAGAGGGGTGATATGAGAGACACCTTCAAGTTCCCAAAAGGAATGAACAGGGTAGACTGTGAGGAATTACTCAACCTGAATAATGAGTTAAAAACATGATGGACATGAGTGGAAGCTACCCGGGGCAGAGGGATATCAGAAGGGAGGAGAGAAAGTTTTATTTTATAGCGAGAGAGTGGTTTGGCCATGAAACAGACTACTGGCAGAGGTGGTGGGCACCAAAACCAGTTATGCGTTCAAACACAACTGGGGCAGAGTTAAGGGTTTAATAGGTACTGGGGGGTAGTAGTATGGCAGACAGCAAAGGGGGAGAAGGGGGCTATAAAAAACAATCTAGACAGCAGATCAAGGGTAGGATAGGTCATAACAGGGTAGACAGGATGGACCGGTTTTTAGGGCTGCAGTGGGAAGAGCCCTGCAGACCTCTTGCTTTCAAAAAAGCATTCCTGCATTCCTTGCATTCTTTGTGAACGAACAACATGCCGGACTTAAACAACAGTTGCCTCCGCATCTGTGGAACACTTTGCTTGCACTGCACTATTTTTTGCTTGATCGGCAGTGCTGATCGGGATACTGGGAGACTGGGCACCCCAAGTGTCACTCTTATGTTTCTAGAGAAGTGCTGAGAGGGAGGGTCAGGTGGGGGGGATATCTATAGTTTAAACTGTTTATTTTTGGCAGTCACAGCGGAACACTGTACACTCCACCGAAACAAAGATGGCAGCCGCACTTTACTGTGCATGCACAGTGTACTGCGGTGGCCATCTTGGTGATGGCAGAGTGTACAGTGTTCCACCATGACTGCTGAAAATAAACAGTTTAAACTATAGATATCCTCCCACCCTACCCTCTCTCTCATCAACCACGCCCCCCCAGAAACATACGAGTGACACTGGGAGATGCCCAGTACCCCAGTGTCAGGAAACATACGCGTGACACTGGGGGTGCCCAATTCCCCCCGTGTTGGAAAACATACGCGTGACACTTGATCCCATCCATGATATCAGTTATGAATATGTTAAACACCTGACAACACCAGACTGAGCACAGAGTCCTGTGGGACCTCACTGGTCACAGGTCTAACTTCTGGGATTCCCACCCTCCTGATTACCACCTTTTGGCTTCTGTTCTGCAGACAACTTCTGACCCACCAAAAAAGCTTAGTCCCCACTCCCAGGTCTTCTAGCTTCCTGACCATTCTCCTGTAAGGTACCGAGTTGAAGGCCCTGCCGAAGTCCAGAAACTGGAATCAACTGCTTGACCCTTGTCAACTGTTCTGGTGATCTAGTTGATTAAGTCAGTGGGGTTAGTCTGGTACAACCTCCACGACACAAACCCATGCTGTCTCACCTTCTGGAGCCATTATTCTCTAGAAAGCTCACCAATCTCTCTTTCAGGATAGTCTTCATCAGCTTGTCCACTACTGAGGTAAGACTGACTGGCCTGGAGTTCCCTGGTTCATCCTTCGGCCCACTTTTATGCAGAGCAGTGGCGGAGGAGTGTACCAAAAAGTGGTGGTGGTGGTGGTGGGGGGGACAGAACTGCATAGAACACCATAGCCCAGGACACTGGGAAAACAATTGCTTTCTGAAAGATATTTTAGGCAACCTTCGTAGCTTTTTATAATCCTGAATAGGGCTGTGTGGAATGTTGAATTTCTGATGGAATGGTATTCTGTGGAATTTTAGAAAATGACACTACATTTTCATCAGTGGCAGAATTTCCACATGGGAAATGTTTTTTGTGGATTAAAAATCCACAGCTCATGTAAACCACGGATTCTTTTTCCTCAATCTGTGGAAAATTATTCCACAGTTTACATGATCCATGGAAAATTAGGCTGCAGTTTGTACAGAAATGCTTTTTTAAATTCCGTGGAACTTAAAAAGAAATTCCTCAAAGTACTTCAGAACTGGAATTGCCATTGTGCAGTAATTCCGATGGCAGAATTTCGCATTCCGCACAGCCTAGTTCTGAATAATCCACAGATTTTGATGAACAATCCATGATTTATTAACAGAAATGCATGGGTTATTCATGATAATCAGAACAGAAGAGGGTCAGAAACTGTAGCTTTTGAAGAGGTTTGAGAGGAGAAAGGAAGCCCAAAATAACTATACAGTGCAAGTCATGCTACAGAAAAACAAAATATTCCATAGAGATTTTCCAGTTGTCCGGACTTTCAGTATATGTTGAGTACCAAAAGGATTAAAAGCAGCCTCCTGCTGTAATTGAAGAAATTCCACCAGCCTCATTTTAATGCTGCTCCACTGATTAAATGTGTGTGTGCGGGGTCTGACCCTTCCGATACAAAAGTGAGGGGTCTGCTGACCCCCCATGACCCCATGGCTCTGCCACCCGCGATGCAGCGGCACCACATGTGCAATTCTCCAATCCCAGGGCATGATCACTGATTCCAGAGAGGTGTTAAACAGGTTTGCGAGGGAGATCTGCCACAGCCTCCGCCAGTTCCCTTAGGATCCTTGGCTGCAGGCCATCTGGCACTGGAAATTTATCCACCTTCAGGGCCCTTAGGCCCTTAAGTATTCTATCAACTTGAATGACATCATCTGTGACTTCCCCCCTCCCAGTCCCCACCCCCCTGTTCCCTTGCGGCACTGGTCCATCTTTCTCTCTAGTGAAGACTGAACAGAAGTACTTGTTTAGTACCCCTGCTTTCTTGTCACTACCCTCCATCCAACCTCCCTTCTTTTTAACCTATCTCATTGTGTATGTTACTTTTCTTCTTTATATATTGGAAAAAGCCTTTCTCCCCTGTTTTTACCTCCTCTGCCAGCTGCACTTTCCTTGCAGCAAACGACAGAAAGAAGGTAGCACTTAGGTTGAAAACCAACGCTTGTAGCCTTTGCCACCCTAATTGCTTGCCTCACTTCCCCTTGATTTAGCAGAGTAATTCATTCAATCCTCCTCCTTCTGAGTATGTTTGTACTTCTGGACGGCTGCCCTCTTGTCATCTACAGTTTTTGTCACCCCTTTTTCACCTTAGATTTCTTAGTTTTTATTCTGGTACACTTACTAGTGGCCTTCATTAGTCCCTCCTTTATTGTTGTCCATTTCTGCTCCACATCCATCCCCCTTCTAATCCCAGCAAGGTGTCTTACTAGAATTTCTCCCATCCTACTAAAGTCAGCCCTCTTAAAGTCCAAAACCCTTGTCCTGGTCCTGACCATTCCCCTGCCCATGTCTAGGTGGAACCACACCATGTGGTGGTCACTACCTGCAAATGGCACTTCCACTTTCATATTCTGAACATGTTCACAGTTGGACAGGACTGGTCCAGTACAGCCCTCTCCCTAGTGGGCTCAATGAAGTCCTGAGCCTCGAAACCTTCCTGAAATGCATCTAACAGTACTTTCTCCCTAGTGCAAGAGGTAGCGGGGATTTTCATGTCAACCCAGGTAGACTGAAATCCTCCATTCCTACTGTAACCCCTAGGTGGTGCTATCCTTTGGGTTACCACCCCTGCCTGTGGGAATATGCACAGGTTGAGGGGCCTGAGTTCTGTGAACAGGTGCCTCCACCCGGAGGAATGGTATTGGGGTAGCTCGATTGCTTTGGTATACCCTCCGGGATGCTATAGCCACCCACCAACCCTTCTAGTGGCCTAAACAGTAGTACCATAGAACAGCTTGCATAGACTGAATAACAATAAGAATATGCTCACACCCCTTGCACTTACCACCAGGGCTAGATCTGCTGCAATTGTCCTGGAGACCTGCTGGAAAATAAGATCAGTGATAAACAATGCAAAACCTTTCAATGTGACCTAACTAAGTATATGCACACTAGCCAGGTTAAACATGAAACAAATGATCAAAGTTTATTCAGGGGAAGTGAACAAGGGAGGGGCATGAATTTAGTTAGATGGTTGCCACTCTGATTTACTTTAGGCTGATTCAGCATGCATTGTAAGTCCCTGATAAGTAGTCCTGCAACACTGGGTACCCAGATCTTACACAGGCTAGCCTGAAGCATTGCCCGGGATGGCCGGCATTGCAGCTGTTGTTGGGGCCCTTTAGAAAGAAAGACAGCATGTGCACAACCCAAATATTTGTAATCCCGAGCCAGATGGCTCAGTGCATTAGTAATAACCCAAAACAGATCAATCAGCTGACACTCAATGATTTGTAGCCATTGTTGCAGGGAGCTACCCTGATTTGTACTTACACAACCCAGACCAGGATGTAGGACAGGTGAGATGAAGACCTCATGGTGTTGATGTGGTGTGTTGGGGGAAGCAGGGCCTACATGACTCATCTCCTGGTGATCACTACCTGTTCGATGGTGTTGAGCAGGGGGTCGAATCCCCAAGCTGGTCTTTCACCAAGATGATCTCTGGATTGCAGGCAGGGCCTTGGGCCGAGATGGCAAGGCGCGGGCAGGCAGAACAGTCCTGGAAAAGATTTGTGAACCTTTGCTGGGAAGCCTCCAGCTGACATAACAGGATTCACTATGGGGAACCAAATTGCCACCCATGGAACACATTAAGATCACTTAAATCAGTTAGTTCTCCAAGCCACAATTTGGATATAGTCCATTTGCTAATTACACTGTGCAAACCTTTCGACCCAAGGCTATCTTCTCTCATTCAGGCAGGCCGATCGCTTCTGGAGCAAGTCTTCAGTTCCACTTGCAAGTAGTACTGACACACTTCCTTTCCTCCGCTGCAGGTCTAAGCCAGTAATCAAAACAATCCAACTTCTGCAACTGACAATCTCTGTAGGCCAAAAAATGTGGCAGGCAGGCCAACAGAGCCTTCCAGGTGATTCTCCTGTACACCTCCTAGGAGCTGCTGCTAGACCGCTCGAGCTGTTCACTTTCCAACTTCCACTCTCGACTGACACACACTGCTTCAGGCAGTTCTGGGTATTTCCCCATAATCCACAAGGTTTGGATGGTTGAGGGAATCGTCTGTCACAGAAAGGGCTCCCCCTCCAGGTCAATTTAGATGCCAAACACGTAGAACTACAAATACTACAGAATTTCCTTCCCATATAACCCCTGAAGATAGTCTCCATTTTAGGTCCCCAGAGATTCGATTGGTCCAGTACTGGCAGTCCAGAACCAAAAGGGTGGCTCCTATTCAAAAGATCAAGCTGCAAATGAAGGCAGGTTAGACAAACTCCTTTTTCATATTACTTTAACAGATAAACAGTAAATAACTACATTTCCTAACAGGGCTTCCTCTGCGATAACAGCGACTGCAGAATGGAGCAATATAAGTGCCTGTCTGGCTGGTCGCGAGCCTTAATTACTCGGACCCAGCACAGACGAATCTCCAAACACAGCCTAGCCCTTCAGGACCCTCTCAAAGAGACAGGCCCAGAGACTTACTGAGGCGCTCTCATGCAGACAAATAGAACTACTGCAAAACAGGACACCATCCTGACAGTGGGCATTTAGGAGCCCAGGAAGACATTTTAGTAAACCCCAATATGTAGGGGGGTTACACTACTACTTCCCCCTTACTGGCTATTTCCATGATTTGAGACCCTAGTACCCTGTCCAACTCAGCCTCCTTCTGGGAAGTTGGCCTGTAGAACACCCCCCTCCTTAGTTTCCTCCCCCTAGTGGACTGTAATTGTACCAGCAATGCTTCAGTCTTACCCTTCACCTCTTCCTCTCTGGTACCCCTTTTTCTTGTACAGGGCCAACTCCCCTTCCTGCCCCCCTATCCTTTCTATACAGTTTATACCCAGGAACTGTGAGATCCCAGTCATGGTTTTGTGTGACTCACATCTCTGTGATAGCTGCTATGGCCACCTCGCCTTTGGCCATCAGTGACTGCAATGCTGCCATCTTGTTTTCCAGGCTTCTGGAACTCAGTGACACCACCGTTCACCATGACTCATGACCTCCCGCACTCCTGACCTGCCCCCACTGTCCCCTACCTCTCTCACTTGCACTCCCTACCTCCACCCTTCTCGTCCAGCTCCTCCCCATGCTGTCCTGGTTGGGAGGACACCTATTGGCCTCCTCCTCCACATGACAAAGGGTGCTGGGCACCCTTGCTGCCTTCCCCCTGTCAATTTAAATTGAGGTTGTTCCCTATAAGGTCCTCCAGCTTGCCCTTCAGGACCCTTGTATTCTTCCCACTCAGATGCAAACTGTCCAGGGCAGACAGATCTTTGTTACCCCAGGTCCCTCTCCAGCCACCAATGAACCCATACCCCTCCTTTTCACACCACCCCTTAAGCCATCCATTAAATTCCTCTATTCTCACCTTCCTTGCCGTACTAGCCCTCGGGACCTGAAGCACCTCTGAGAAGACCTAGCATCCTCCGTGCCTCACTGCAAATTCTCCCAACTCCCTGTACCTCTCTGGCACCTTCCTCACCTCACATCCTGCATGGTCATTCATCCCAGGTGCATTACAATGTGAGGTTTCCCTCCCACCTGCCCCATCGACTATGCTATTAAAGATACCATTCTTCCTGCCATCCTCCCTGGCATACATTCACCCTCCTACGGCATGCCCTTGACTCATTCATTCCCCTTCTCACCCACTTCACAGTTGAATCCCCCAAGATTACCACCCTCCCCCATTGTCTTGGGCCCACTCACCTCTCTGTCTGTCCTGCTGCCCACTCACAGCTGCCTCCGCTTTCCTCTTCTGTCCCTCTTGTATTTCCTTCCCCACCTCAACTATTGCCTTCTCCATCCCCCTCCTCCCAAGCCCTTCTTCCCCACTGGCATGCCCCAATCTTACCTTTTTGCTCACTCCCTGGCCTGCCCTCAACCCTTCCCTTCCACTTCTATCAGTCTGCCCCCTGTTCCTTTTTATTCCCCTTGGCCCTCCTCCCCCCTCTTGTGTCCATTCCTGCTCCCTTCCCTTTATCATCCTTCATGCCCTGTTGTCACTTTTGCCCCCTCCTTCATTACCATATGAATCCCCCTCCACCAGCGCACCTATTTCCTGCCTCAGCTGCCATACCTCCATACTCAGCTGGTTAAAATTCCTGCAAACCAGGCATCCCTCCATCTCCCAGAGTGCTCTCAGGAACACTGATGCTCCATACCGTATCTCCCGCACCCCGCAACCCTTCCTGCCCTGCTTTGCCCCACTGCTTTCCCCCTCCCTACATATTAAGTTTCTAGGCCCTTGGACAGTGTACTTAGGTAAGCCCCTTAACCTTTCATGACTTCTAATTAGGACTATTTGTAGTCCTCTCCTAGAAATGCAGAGAGAATGCTCATGATAACTCACCAAATCACATACTTGATTTGGCAAAATATTCAGGTACTGCTCCAACACAATTAAATCCACAATGTCTTCTTTAGAGTATACCTCTGATTTTAACCTCCAGGTAGCCAAATCTTTCAATTTTTGAGCCATCACTCTGGGTCTGGTTCCAGCTTTAAAACAAAATGAGTTAAAGTTCCATCAATAGCTGTCTTCAGTTCTTCCAATTCGGTCAAGGTTAGTCACCTTTACCTGCTCATAGACTCTGGCAGTGGCATCATCTAGGCTTGTGCAACTCCAGTTAGATATGGTGCAATGTGAGTGACTCAGCTTTCTTGTGGCCAGGCAGTGGTACTGGCAACTCTCTCAAAAGTCATAGGATAGGTTTCAGGCTCGTCCTCAGGACCCATTTTTGTTAGCGTGGGGTGAGGTTATACAGTGACTGGATTCCTTGTGACCAGAAGCACAGTTTCCTTCTGTGTTTGCAGCACCTGCTTCATAAATTCCTGCTGTTGCTGGTCTCTCCAGGCCATCTAGTCCCTTTGCATCTGGACCCCTTGTGCCAGTTGTTTGTCTCTCTGAGTCCACTGTTGTGCTTGATGAACCATTCAGTCCTTTCGCATCTGGGTTTGTTGTGCTTGCATCTGTGACTGTTTGCACTTGTTGCTCTGCCAGCCATTTTAGTACTTTGTCTGAGTCCATCCTACCCCTATTTAGACAATAGAACGTTCAACCCCACCGCTAAAGAAAACCGCATGTAGGAGAGGGCGTGGAAGGAGACCAGGAAAAAACATAAATCCTGAACAAATATTTCTGTTCAGTATTCACAGAGGAAGGGGAAGGGGAGGGACCACAGCTAAGAAAAAGGATTGGAAGAGAGGAGGACGCCAGTCCATTTACAGAGGACAGAGTCCGAAAAGAACTCGCAAAACTGAAGGTGGACAAGGCGATGGGACCAGATGGAATATGTCTTAGAATATGAAAGGAGTTAAGGGAGATACTGGTAGCACCACTGGCAGCACTGTTCAACAGGTCACTGGATACAGGAGTGGTTCCAGAGGACTGAGGAAGGGCTGATGTAGTCCCTCTCCACAAATGTGGGAGCAAGGAGGAGGCTAGAAACTATAGACCTGTCAGCCCGACCTCGGTGGTGGGGAAACTTATGGAATCACTGCTAAAAGAAAGGATAGTGGAGCACCTTGAATCCAGAGGAGTACAAGATCTGATGCAGCATGGATTCACATCAGGAAAGTCATGTCAAACAAATCTGATAGATTTCTTTGACTGGGTGACCAGGGAAGTGGATTGAGGTGAGTGGTGGATGTGCCCTTCCTTGACTTCAGCAAGGCGTTCAACACCGTTCCACAATGGAGGCTTGTAAACTAGCTGGGCAGCCTGGGATTGGGTCACAAGGTGGTGAACTGGGTTGGGAATTGGTTGAGGGATAGAACACAGAGAGTGGTGGTAAACAGAGCTAAATTCAAAGAAGGGAGGGTGACCTGCAGGGTGCCACAGGGATCAGTTCTTGGGCCAGTACTGTTTAATATCTTCATTAGTGACATTACAGAGGGGCTGGAGGTAGAGGTATGCCTCTTTGCAGAGGACACTAAGATCTGCAATAGGGTAGACACTCCGGGGGGGAAAAATGAGGAAGGACCTAGCTAAACTGGAGGAATGGTTCAGAGTGTGGCAGGTAAGATTCAACGTGAAGAAGTGCAAAATCATGCACTTGGGATGCAGGAACCCAGGGGAGGATTCCATGATGGGTGCAGAGTTATTAAAGGCCACCAAACGGGAAAGAAATCTGGGGGTGATCATATTGGGTTACACAGGGAGAGGTATCACCAGCAGAAGAAAAAAGGTGGTGATGCCACTGTACAAATCATTGCTGAGACCTCATTTGGAGTACTGTATCCAGTTTTGGAGGCCACATCTCCGAAAGGACATAGACAGGGTAGAGGCAGTTCAAAGAAGAGCAACAAAAATGGTGCAGGGCCTACACCAAAGGTCATACGAGGAGAGACTGGAGGAGTTCAATATGTATATCCTGGAGGAGAGGAGGGAGAAGGGAGACATGATAGAGACCTTTAAGTACCTAAAGGGAATAAATAAGGTATAGAAGGGTAGTATCTTTCAGAAAAGAAGATGCTCTAGAACAAGAGGGCATGACATGAGACTGGGGGAGGTAAATTAAAGGGCAACATGAGAAAGTACTTCTTCACAGAAAGGGTGGTGGAGGCATGGAACGGCCTTCCAGCAGAGGTGGTGGGAGCAAAGTCAGTGAGGGAATTCAAAACTGCATGGAATAGCTATAGGGGGACCCTAGCAATTCAAAAGAGGAGATAAAACTAAAGATAAAGTAGGATCTCTGGCATTTTTAGTAGGTAGGGAAAAAGGGCAGACGGGATGGGCCTATCAGTCCTTATCTGATGTCAAATTCTATATTTCTATGCATTTTTTAAGTGTTGTAGTGAGACACGACTTTTGGAGGAACCATCAGGAAAAAAAAAATTCCAGGCAAAGCTCAATGAAACATAAAGTTGCCTTACTTCCACACCAAGACAGGGTTCAAAACAGCTTACTTTGACAGAGCAGATACAAAACCAAAAGTTTTTTCTCTCGATTCAGCTTTCCAGTTCACAGCAGTCCTCCTGCTTATCCTCTCTCTCACTTTCTCTAGCCCCCAAATCTTCCTTCTTGCTCAGTCTGGTTTCCTTTTTATGCCTCCCAGGTGAGGTTTATTTGCGCCCTTCCCCTGCTGGGATTTCCAAGCTGGCATGCAGCCAGTGCATGTGGCCTTTAAAGGGCCAGGCCAGAAAGCAGCAGGGCTGGGTCTCAGCTCCACCTGTTCTTCTGCTAGTATCTAAGTGGAGAGGGGGTCCCGGGTGAAGGTTGTATAGACTCCTTCACACTACCCTTCTGTAAAAAGACTACAAAAGCTGCGTGAACTGTACGTAATTATCTGAAACTATGAGACACTGATAATTTATATATGGAATGTAATACAAGAAGTAGAGTAGAATCAAAATAAGGCGTCTTAATGTGCTGTACCAGTGTTATGGCCTTCTACTTAGAACTGTGCCAATGCCTGCTTGTCAGTTGTTAATAATCCAAGTCAATTGCTTATCACTTTTCTATGCATTCCACCTCCTCTATGTAAAATGTTCCTTGTGACTCTCTGTTGAATAACTGTATAACTGTCATTAATTCTGGGTTGCCCCTGATAAAGGGAATTTTGGTCCCAGTGGGTTCACCTAATTACCAAAATAAAATAAATAAACAAAGTACCAAGGTTTGAGTGACAGTATATCCATAAACACACAAACTCACACAAATTCTTGTACCCGGTATCCAGTGAGGATAGCGACTGAATATGGGCAACCGTAAAAAAGGCGACTCATATTCTGCGCTATCCCCATGGGTTACCCTGCAAGTGTAGCGACCCTATGCAAAAGTGAGTGTAGGGAAGGGTGACCAGAAGTGGAGGGATAGCGAGAGGAGGGGGAAGGACAGGGAAGGGATTTAAGGGGACTGGTATGCCTGCTGCTGCCGAGCTAGCCATGTGGCATGGTGGTGTGGGTGGCTAGCTCTGGCTCAGCAGGTACTGGGTTCAGGGCTGGGGACTGGGAGGGTAAAAATTCTGCCTGTGACTGTGGGACTTTATTTTTTTATTTTAAATCCGGACTGTGCCCCTCCACGACATGCACCCCCCCCCCCGGAGTAAGAAACCTAAAATCAGGGGGCTGCGGGTGCAAAGCCTCTAAGAGGGGCACAGCCCCCCACAAAAGCACTTTTTGTTTTTCCAGATGTCAGATTGCCAGTAAGTGTATATCACATCTGCTTTTCGCGTATATACACACGCCATAATAGCAATTGCTATTATGACATGGAACCCTTGCACACACATACCAGGGTTGCTCAGAATCTGACAAATTAAATCAGGTTCATTGGATTTTGAGCTTTTTTGTCAGAATTTCAGAATTTTGGTATTCAAGGTCAAAATTCTGAATCTGATAAACCCTTGTCGGATGCAGATCTGGAATTGCAATTCAGTTCTGAATTCCACATCCGATTTCATCTACTTGTTAAACTTGCTATAAAATCTCTCTCCACCCGCAGCACAGTGAGGACTCTGAGAAAAATCAGGAAGAAGAGAGACACTGATGCCTAACGCCTCCCTTCTTCCCCCACCCTTTTTTTTATTTTATTTAGTGATTCAGAAAAGACCTTTGAGCGCAAGCTCTTTTACAAAGGTTCCACGTCACAGATTGCAAAACAAAGTACAATAGGAGAAAGCAAAGGTACATCACAATGAACGATACAGCTTGGATTCAGAACTTACAGAATAGCTCAAAACATAGGTACAAGTTAAAATAACAAGAAAAACACTTTATGAGGTGGGGAAGGGGAATAGGCAGCCACAAAGTGCCTTGTCAGTAGTTCAGAGGGGCGGGATAGCTGGCAGTGGGGTGAAGAAAGGAAGTACAAGAGAGAGGTAGGAATACTGTGGTGGCGGTGAAGGGTCGGAGAAGAAGGACAATAAGGTATAGGGAGAAATGTGGGGTATGGGGAAGCTAAGTGGAGAAGACGTGCTAGAGTAAATGGTGGGATGTGAGGGGGCATGGTCAGGCAGCTTGCATTAGTAGTGACTGTTAGGGAAACTCACGGGACTGGGAGTTGGGGTCTACATTAGTCAACTGGCTCAGCTACATCGCTAGCTATGAGGCTGGTCAGTCCAGCAGCTGGTGGGGTTGTGTGATGTCCACATCCTCTGTTCATGACGTGTGAGGGTCCATCTTAGAACTCAATACACAAAGTTTCCCAACCGCCCCAGTCCCCATTCAGCAACCCGAAGTCCAGTACCCCCATCACCCATTACCCAGTCCCACTGTCTGACTCCCCTTGGCCCCGATCCAGAACATCCAGACCCGGAACTGATCCATACATTATTTTATTTTATTTTTTATTTATTTATTAATTAGATCAAAATTACAATCCTTTGAGTCAGAGACTCCTTTACAAAGGCTCCACATCATGGTATGAATAAACATAGAAGATAACAAATAACATACTGACAATGGTACACGAACAGAGAGAGAGAAATGAAACACTGAGAGTACACATTATGATGGTTACAAGGAAAGTACATTTGTAACGGGCAAGAAGCCCTGAGTCTAAATAATCAAAGGTGGGACAAATAGGAGGTAGTGTCAATAAAGGCAATGAGTAATTTAGATCAGCATCTTTAACAGAAAGATGATAAATAAGGTAAGGGGAACGGGACTGAGGGAGGGACAGTGTTGATGCTGGGAGGGGATGCTCAACCAAGTGTTGTTCAATGGCAATCACAGTTACTGGAAGAAATGATTGCATTTCTGAGACTAAACTTGAAATGGCCGGCATGACATGGAGAGAGCAGCTGATGATAAATGCTATAATAAAATAAATATTAATATATCCTCCAAACTGCAAAACATACCAGCATGGACATGGTTCCATCATTGCCTCATCACTTGAGTCTCCCAGAAACCCCTGGTTGTTTCCTGAGGTGGCCATCCTTAAGTAAGACCTGGAAGAAATTTATACTAGATGTGTGAGTTAAGGCATCTGGTAGTGTCTTCTCCAGGGCTTATTTAAGGACTACACCCTCAGGGAACCACTGGGAGCTTCTGGGAGACTCGGTTTTGCAATCTGGAGATCATAAATAATTATTTGTTTTATTATAGCACTCATCGCCATCAGCTGCTACCTGCATGTCATGCTGGCTAATGAATGGAACAGTTCATGGCTGAGGAAAGGGGCTAGATTTGGGACAGGAGAGTCAGACCATGGGACCAGGTAATGGGGGAGGAAGTACTGGACTTTGGCTTGCTGGGTGGGGACTGGGGGGATTGGAAATTTTGTGGAATGGACTTGAAGAGAAGTGTCAGCAGTACTGAGTCTGCAGGGAAACAGAGAGACCCGACCCACCCCGGTGCAAGTTGACAGTGAGAGGAAGGGCCAAGGAAGGGGAAGGACTTTTTTATGGCCATTTACAGGCTCCCATGCACTTGCATTGGTTTGGGGAGGGTTATGTTTTTACCAATGCAGACTAAGATGCAGAACTGGAACTTCGATTCTGACTCAAATACCTTAGCTGGCACTAGAACGGAATCAGAGTCACAATTAGAAGCTGTGATTACCGACAGATGTAGAACAGAATTCAGTAATCATATTCCAAGCAACCCCCCCCCCAACAAACATGTCCTGCACATTACAACTTGCAGTGGCAGTGCTTTGCTCTGAGGGGCTTTATCAATTTTGCAATATGCAGTGGTGTTGGATAGTGCTATTTAGACAGTGCTTTCATGGATCTGACTATCCTCCATCAGAAAATGCCGGTATTTGACCTAAGATTTGGCCAATGGATCCAGTGGGCGGATCCACTGGATCTAATCACAGATAGTTGGATTCGATGGGCGGGTCCATCAGATCCAGGTTGGATACACGGATACCTCAGATACTTACTGTGGATCCTCGGAGGTGAGATTCTTTGTTGGATGTTTATGCTATCCAAGGCTACCCCATATCTGACCAAAATGATAGTATCCGATGGTGTTTGACCTGGTAAGATACTATCCGAACAACACTAGTGTTGGAAGTAATTAAATCTTAACAAATTAGCCAGGGTTGAGCTTGTTGAGTCTTTAATGATTCAATGAACAGAAGAGGTGTTGCCTTTTCCTGTTTTGCAAGCTCCCCACTGGCCATCCATGAGCCTTTTCCCACTGGCCACCCATAAGCCTTTTACGGGCCAGCACTCAGTTTAAGAGAATGAACCCTGAAAGTGGTTTCCATGCAAGGCAAGCAGAGAAAGCAGTTAGACCACAGCTAACAGTCAAAGAGTAGGGATATGACTTACTATACGAGTGGCTCACCTTGCTGTCAGCGGTAAGCCTAATCAATGTTCAGCTGAATGATGAGATCAATAATCCCTGTCTAAAATTATTGACTGTCAGTATGCCTCTCTAGACCGATTATCTCATGTTACTCATAACTGACTCACTGTATATGACAGATGTTGGCAGGATTACTTCAAGTACATGAACCTAGTTCTTCTAGACCCTAATTCTTAGGGATATTTAGCCCTCCTTATTTTGCTCTCAGATTAGGTTTTCTTGAAACTTTTGTGCATAGATTTCTCCTCTTTTTTTCCTTCTTCCCTGTTTTCTCCCTCTCTCCTTCCCTTCTTCCTTGCTTTTTTCTCTCTCTTCTTCTTTCCTTGCACACTTTTCTGTTATCTTCACCTCTCCATTACTGAACATTGTTCATATTACCACATTTATCACTTTTTACAATTTACTGAATGCCTTGTCATAGCCTGCCCTAGCATGTATTTCATACATGGTTGCTATTTCTGATCCTATAATACCCTATTGATTGTAACCCTGCTGCTCTCCACTTACACCCTGTCTAGGTTTGTGTTTTATTATCAATACATGTATATAAGGCTTCTCCAATATGTTTACCCTAAATACTATGTTTTGTTAAGTGATATTTTATGCCTTACATGGAGGATAGTCTTGTATTGTATAAGATGTGCGCTTTCTTACATACTCAAATTTCAATAAAAAGATAAAGTGAAAACAAATAAAATTATTGACTGAAAACAAAAATTGAGTAACAAAATAGAACAACTTTACATGACTTGCAGGCTCTTTCAAGCAGTATTGGGGTGTGTGCACTGGTACTGGAACTGTTTGTCCCTTAATTACTGCCCATTTTTCTTATACCTCTGTGATCCTCTGTACTCCATCCAGTTTTTTTTCCCTGATCCTTTCCCTCATTTTACTGAATGAAATCCAGGACCACATCCTTTGAAGAAGGTATGTGGCTACCCATGGCCAGTTCAAACTACATGGTATTGCGGTCACAGGACCCTAGTGGTTCCCCCACCATTGCCCCTTTCACCACCTTTGAACTGGTAAGCACCAAATCAAGAATGACATCCTGTCTTGTGTGTTGTCTGACCCACTATACCAGTAAGCAGCCCTGCATTGTGTCCAGCAGTGCGTGACCTGTGGTACTTACAGCTGCCGGGGTAGCCCAATCAACGTCCAGGAGGTATAGGTCACCCTCAACCACTAGTTCCCCTTCTGCCACCCCTCTCCTAATTTCCTCCCACAGTTCTTTATCCCTCTTCTTCTTCTGCCCTGGTGGTCTGTAGACCATTCCCATCCTTATCTTTTTTCCTGCAGCTGTCCTCAGCTGCACCCAAATTGACTCCACTCCCCCCTTTTGATAGTACCATTCTCAGTAGCTTCTATGTATTCTTTAATGTAGAGTGCTACCCCCCAACCCCCTTGCCCTTACCCTATCCCTCTTATAAAGGATATAATCTAGGCTAGCCAGATCTCAGTCCTTATTTCCAGGTGCCTGTGTCTCCATTGTGGCCATCATGTCTAACGTAGCAACTGCCATCATTGCCTGGAGGCACAAGACAAGGCAGCCTGCTCAGCTGAAGTTTTGCGATGAGGAATGGAGGTCTAGGAATAAGAGGAGCAGGGGAAGTAACAGAAGGGAAGAAGAAGAATGATGGACAGGGAACTGAACCAGAATTTGGATGGACGAAAGCTCAGTGACAAAGGTGCTTGCCCTCAAGGGAGAAGAGGGAGAGACTGGTGTAGAGGCAGCAGTAAGGAGAGTGCAAGAGGGCAGCTTACAGCAAAGTGACAGGAGGAGTGAAAGAGTGAAAAAGAGGGTCCTCAGCCTGGCCAAGCAAATTTTAGGGGCAACACTATATACCATAGCCATGTAGTCAAACACTGGTAGGATCACCTTGAGGATAATCTCATGGCAGACTGGGGGGAGACAGGATTTGTTGAGACACAGTGCACCAGGAATAAGGAGAAGGGGCAAGGGAGATGAGGGAATGGGCAACAAAGAAGAGGGATGTATTTGCCCTGCAAGAAAAAAAACCACCACATTTAATGATAGCATCAAGCAGCAGACCATGGTTATTTCCTGTGCTATTTCATCTACTCCTATGTTAGCAGAGATCAGTTTGGGGGGGGGGGGGTGTTACAAAAGTTAACCGTATAAATACAGTGCAGAACCACAAAAAAAGAATATATCTACCATATATTTTTATTTATTTAGTTTTTTTTTTTATCTCGGATTAACACCGTTGAGCACAGGCGCTGGTTTACAAAGGTTCCACATCAGTGGTGGGAGGCTAACATACAAACACAGGGAAATTACTGCAAACTAAAATGACAAAAAAACAACAGTATAACTAAAATGATACATTGATGAATACATGAGGGGATAAATACAATTTAGTTAATGATAACAGTAGCAGAAATGACATAAGAAACAGTACCTGGAATTGATAACAGTGTTGGATGGCAAAATGTATTTTTAATATACCAAACATTAGCACCATCTAAGTATTTTAAGTATACCTCTGTATGGCCATGCTTCAATGTTGTACATTTTTATGTTTCAGGATTGTTGCTCAGGCTGCAATATTGTACTTATAAGCATTTTGGATTGATGCTCACCAAATGTCCTCTCCCCCAGAATGCACCTGGAATCGAGCATTACTCTGCTCAGTGTGCCTTCCTGATAAAACGTTTAAATAAATAAATAAATATTTTAATCTATAAAAGAGTGGGAAAATGTGTATGTGTGTGTCTAGAAAAAGAGTGAGAAAGAGAGAGATCCTGTATGTGTATGACACACAGAATGACTTTAAACACGTCTTGAGTGTTGCTAAGAAGTCACGTTGACTTCTTCCCACACTTTGTTAGCCTTTAATATTTATACAACTGTCTGTACAACACAGGGTCACCCTGGACACAGTGCTACATGTGATGTCCCTAATCTTGCAAACATAAACCTGAAGAGAAATTTAAAACAAAACACTGCCAAATATAGCATGTGCGGTATCAGTAAACATTGTAGCTGCTTGTTGGAAATCTCTATGTAGGAGCTCTTGTGACACTGGATACTCACAAAATATGTTCTGTGGCTCAGTAGGGAGAGAGAGACATGCAAAGATTAGCCTCCCACTAGCAGCCTCTTCCCGGCTGTGGCAGTGCATGTTTCAACAACACTGAAGCACTGCAGCTAGATAGAACCTCTCATGTTCTCATCTACAGCAATCAACAAACTAGCAGTCTACAAGCAAAGACTAAGGGCGCACTTCTCGGTCGCTAGCTGGGTGGGGGAAAATTCCCGCTCCATTGAGCCATGACCCACAAAACACTATTCTCAACCTCAGTCTTGCACCGCAGGGATTGCACACCTCCTCCCTACTCCTGACTTGTTTGAAGCATTTCCTAGTGTCTAGTAATGTTTTCTCATCTCATCTTGCTTCAAGCATTGCCTGGTGTTGAGCAGCACCCAATCCCACCCCTTGTCTAATTCTATGCATTTGCTCATGTATATGTAAGCCCCCTGTAAATGCGGGGCTTATATTCCCACTGTTAGGCATCCCTTTCCCCCTCCTCCCCCCCTGCCCCGAGCAAGGAAATGGGTTTGGTGCTCTGGAAGGTATTGCTCTGGATACCTCAAGGTGGCAGCAGACAGCAGTGAAAGAGCATAAAAAGGGACTGACAGGAAGTAGCAGGGCCTTTCCAGCCCGAGCATTAGGCCTGGGGCTGGACGGGGGAGGCTGGAAGAGTAGCACCAGGAACAGATAAGGTGGGCAAGTGAGGGAGCTCAGCAGTGCAGGACGGCCAGTGGGGAAACCCCCCAAAAGAATGCAGTCAGGATGGCTTCTCATGCGCCATGGTCAACGAGGAGTGGGGGTATGGAGCTCCATGGGGGCACAGGTAGCCAGGTCCTGTGTTGCATAGGGCTAGGGTGGTAGGAGGCTTTAGCAAGCCCAGAGTAGAGCCCTTAGGAAGCCTGCTTGTATATATACACAGGGCCTGCAAAAGAAGCCGTACGAGGAGAGACTAAAGGAGCTTAATATGTATACCCTTGAGGAAAGAAGGGAGAGGGGGGACATGATAGAAACTTTTAAGTACCTCAGTGAAATCAACAAAATCCAAGAGGATGGGTCTTTCAGAAAAAGAGACGTGCAAGAACAAGGGGACACAATTTAATGATGGGGGGAGCAGTTCTGGGGCAATGTGAGGAAGTATTTTTTCACAGAGAGGGTAGTGGATGCAAGGAACAGCCTTCCTGATGAGGTTGTGGGGTCTAAAACTGTGGGAGAGTTCAAGAATGCATTGGACAGACATAAGGCAATTATTGTGGGGGGGGGTAGGAAGAAATAGGTTGCTGATTAAATAACTAGGATCTGCGGCCTATCCTGTAGGTAGGAAAATGGGCAGAATAGGTGGGCCAAGCGGTCCTTGTCTGCCGTCAAAGTCTATGTTTCTATGTTACACAGGTTACCAGGGCTGGGAGGGCTGTGGCAGGGCCCTCTCAGGAGGGGAACCGGTGGCAGAGGTTCCCCTCGTACCCGGTATGGCAGCATGGCCTGGTGGGTCAAGGGAGCTGGGGAGCCTTTCACCCAAAACAGGAGGCCTGTTTGGAGGGTCAGGTCCTGGGGCACCAGTCCATCAAAATCCAGGTGGGTCACAGGCCAAAAATGGTAGACCTTGGAGGGTGGTCCCCGTGCTGGAGCTTAACTCAAGCCCAGGAGTAGAAGCAGGGATGTGGGCCTGGCAGGGATCCCTATAGGAACTAAGTACCAGCAGAACCCCCAGAGTGAATTGGGGCCATCAGAATGTTGAGGTAGAGCTGAGTGATCGTGGCAGGTGTGGTCTTAACACTGTGAAAGTGCCAGCCGTCTGAAGGTGGGTTGGGTCCTAGGTCATCAGGAAAATTCATGGAACCCCTTCTGGCTTGGGCCAGCACCCAGGGGTCCAGGTGGGGGAGGCCACTTGCTTTCCCGCACCAGTGTAAGGTGTGATGACCAGTGCCATAGTAGAAGGGACCCGTAAGGAAAAGAAAATTAAGGTTGGCTTACCAGATCCATTGGAAGCTAGGAGACTGCAGGGATCTGTGTTCTGGTGAGTTTTGGGTAGAGCACCTAAGAGAGTGAAGTGGTAGACAGAGGAGAATCCTTGCTGTGTCTACTATATCTCTGGGTTTCTGCTGTATATCATGTTCAGCCCAAATTGTAAAAAAGTTAATAGCCCCATGGAGCTGCTTATTTATTTTTAGAGAAGAATGGTCATCCCTGTATCGCTGGAATCATTTGCCATGCAGGTGAAAAATAAAAGTCAGTTGGGGAGAAACAGGTGTTTGTGCCTTATTTGACGGTAGGGAGGAGGGTAATGAAATGAAATTCTCTTTTTCACCCTGTATTTGCAGTCTAATTAATTTTCCACGAGTTGCATTTCAGGGGCAGAATTCAGCCTGGTTGGGGCTGCAGTGGCTTCTGAGACCTCCGAAGAAGAGGGAGGTCTTGGTCCAGTGGTTGGCTCGGGAGAAGATCAGATGCTGAGATAGAGGAGGTACAGTTATGGCTATGAAGATGCTGAGCAGGTAGGAGACAACCGCTTCCCTGCTGTTTAATGTGCAAAAGGTCTCGAATGTTTGCACTTGGGAGTACTTCCCCTGTTCTGCCTGGAACAGCTGTGAGTGAAAATTTATGCCTCTAGATGGAGCAGGAAGTGGGGGGAGTTACATATAGTAGTACCTCCAACAGCCCAATCCAGGCCCCAGTTTCCTGATGCCATCCCCAGTTCTCCAGATACAGTCCCCATTACCAAAGCAGCCCCCCACAATTACTAATTCAGAACCTTTCCCCCCCTCAGTTACCAAGGCAGACTCCCCTCTGTTGCCCAATATAGACAATCTCCATTGTGACATTCCTGATGTTCAGCGGTATCCCACCCTCTCCCATACCCACCTGCATTTAACTCATTGAGTCAGGAACAACCTGTGACTCAGACTTCAAGGTCCGCATAGTGTTCCTAATGTTAGTGACTGTATATGTTGTTTAAGCAGGGTGTGCCATCAGTTCTATTTGTTACACATTGTCTTGTTCTGCTGTATGTAAAGTTATATGCCTGAGTGACTGAAGAGGTGTATTCACCTAGTCCACCTCCTGGTAAAAAGTTATCAAAAAAAAAAAAGATCACTACTGTTAAACAATGCTGGTCACATAACATCATGGGTTAGTAAATGTTCTGGTCCTGCATGACTAAATCCAACTTGTTTTAATCCATCTGTATAACATCGTCAGATAAAGGCAATAAAAAGCACATTATGCTACAATCAATGTCATTAACATTTTATTGTAAGTAGTCTATCCTGTTTATATTTTCTAGGCCTACAATTTAACAAGCCTTATCACACATTCTGTTTTAACACTAAGTAATCAGGACATTTGGAAAGAACATACATAGGTAATCATTTCTACTATACAGATAATAAAATACGGCTTCATCTTCTCATGTACTTTAAGGTCACCTCAGCTATTACATTTTTTTTTTATCTCCAGGGAGTAAAGTAGAATACATTTGTAAACTCAGCTCACTCCAATTGTTTTATCACACTATGAGTAAAAGCTCTTTTCCTTTTCTGTTTTCAATACATTCCAGGTAAGTAATTTCAATACTTGCTGAAAGTAATTTGTAGCTGAGATCTTATTGACCGGTTCTGACGACTATGTATTTTTTTTATCTCTTCCCTGACTTGCCTGATAGCACCCCCCAGGCCCTGTCATCGACCCTGTCATGGACTTACCCATTATCCACTACTTACCTAGGATCACTGTAGTGGTGGCTGGCTTGACATGTCAGTCATGAGTTGGCCTGCAGGGGGTGCCAGTGCAACGTGAACCAGGGCCTTTTCCCTCAGCTCCTGTTTTTTTCTCCCCCGCGGGCCTGCGTGCAGTGTAGCGCACATGTGTACTGGCACTTGCCAACTGAGCCTTCCCCTTGCTACGATCCTACAGTGCTGTTTGGCAGGTGAACAGCAGAGTGCTGTTTTCCCACTCCCCAAAGAAAGGAAAGCTGTCCGTAGGATGCCCAACCCTCCCTCCTCCAGCTGTCCCCAAACCAGCTTGAGTCTGTTCCCCACCCCAAGTTACTGGCATTGTGAGCAGTACAGCTATCACTGCACTAGAGGGCCAGCTTCATTTTTTTTTTAATGTTTAGGCATAATTCTTTCCTGCAGGGCATTAGCACTGCAACCCCCCCAACCTAGAAGTGTTTGGTTCCCCATTGATCATTACGCTTGAATAGGTCACCTGGCCTTCTTGTGCCTCAGTCCCCCAACTGTAAAATTGGTGTGGAAGGAGGAAACACTGGCAACAAGACACTGCATCTCAGCCGAGCTATTCTGAGCAACTAAGTTGAAAACAAAACTACCACCTGATTTCATCTTTATTTTGGTTTTTTAGCTTTCTTTTGTCCCTCCTATCTAGACCTATTTTTGTGCTCAACCAGCCTTCTGTTGCTCAAGGAGTCGCTCAGGTGCCCCTGCCACAAGCACATAGAACAGACAGTCCCCGGAAGACCAGAGCCCCAAACTTGTCTGCACTCATTGTGAGAAACAAGATCCATGAACAGTACTGTATAATGCAGTGTGTTTATATGGTTGAGCTATTTGTGTTGCACTTAGTCTGTAAAAAACTTGAAAGCCTGGAATGGCGCTATGTAGAGGTTATTAATTGTAAGAATAGCAATGTTGCATTTCAAGGTGTGCCCCCAGCGACCCTCATTGAGCCAGGGAGCAAGCAGTGCATCACCTGTCCAATTTAAGGTTTTTTCTCTAGTTGATGCTCTTCCTAGCACCACCTCAGTGGCATCAGTAGAGCAGGCCATGCATGGTGACTATCCGCTGTGCGATACACACATTTGCTATCTTGGCCTGAAGTGCTATGGGGCAGGCGCGCAGCAGCGTGGACAACCTAACCCTCTCCAGGGTGGGAAAGACACAGTGGGATGTGCATGCACCCTTTACTAACTAGCCCATAATGACAACCTAGGCTTGGAACGCAAACTTGGTCTACCTACAAATAAGTGGCAGCCCTGCTACTGTGTTCTTGGTCGGCCTTCATCCTCCTTGGATTTTTTTTATTTTATTTCAGGAATTTATGCTCCTTCCTGCTAGTCAGCCAGCCCCATTAGCTCTGGCCCACCCAGCCTCATCACCCACCTTCTCTGGGATTTACCTGGCTCCTTGAGTCTCCCCACAGATTCCCCTCATGGTGGGGCTGGGGGGAGGGCCCCCCCAGTGCACAATCCATATCCAGAGCTCTGTCTAGTCAGTGGTGTGTAGCCTGGTGCTGGACCAAGCAGTCACCAAGCTGGTCTGGGTTTTTTCTTCAGCATCTGCAATGATGCACCACATGTGCATGCCTGCACATTGACAGGCATATATATCAGCATCTGAGGGCAGCACTCCCACTACTAGGGTGAACCTGCTGCACTACCACCTGGATTCTACCAGGTGACTGCCTAAAAGCAGGACATAGGACAGCCCCTCAAGAAAGGAGAGCTGTCCTTTGGACACTCCATCCAACCCCCCCCCCCCCCATCCTTAGTCTATTTTTTTTTTTTTATTTAGTTGTTTAACCAGGTATAGCACATTAAGCTGAAAGCTTTTTTACAGGAGCGACCTGGGAGCACAAGGAGGTTAAGTGACTTGCTCAGGGTCATACAGTATGCAGGTGGAAGCTGTGGGATTCAAACCCAGGTCTGGTCTGCTGGATGTCACCAGATTTGCAGCTCAGAGCCTTAGACCACTACGCTATACTGCCTCCTAAACCTGGACCGAACTGGCCCACCACTGCAGTGGTTGGATTTCTGCTTGCGACACCGGCGACCCGGGTTTGGGAACAGACCCGGCGGGTGGCTGGGCGCCAACAGGGGAGAATTGGCGTCCCATGGACAGCTCTCCTTCTCCGGGAGGGAGGGTGGGGAAGTGTCCAGTGCATTATGGGCCCCCTAGCGGAGGCCAGGGGTCCCACAGCACCGGTGCTCGCACTCAGTGGAGGCGGGGTGGATGCTGGACATCATTGTACGTCCCCGCCTCAGAGGAAAACTAAAAGAAAAATGGAGGGGAGAGCCTCTGTCTACATGAAGCCCTCCCCAGCACTTCAATTAGCCACTGCCGCCACACTCCCAACCAGATACCAGTTCCACAGCGCCGGAATTAGGGGAACCAATGCCATGGCCCCGCCCGCCAGGGCGGCAAGCCGGGGGTAACCGGGAGTTGCGGCACTTGGCGGTTGGTGGAAGTCTTGGGGGCTGTGACCAGGGCAGAGACAGGACGGAGGCCTCCCGGGAAAAATGATAAATAAAAAAATTAAAAAAACCTGGGCTGGAGGTGTGGCAGGCTATAGCACTACCACCACATAAACAGGTCGGCTTCATTCTCTTTGTGGCACTATATTCTGTATAAGCATTTGAAAATTGTGCTGTTATCTAGAAGCCTCCAAGAAGGCACAACTTTTCACAAAATTACATATGATAACTTTTAGTCAAGTGTAACCCCTAGATGGCGCTATCCCAGGGGCTACTACCCCTGCCTGATTTGCCACTAACAGGTTGAGGGGCCTGGATCCAATGGCGGGTGCCTCCACCCAGAGGTCAGGGTTTGCAATAGTTAAACTAACTTGGTCACAGCCCTCTGGGACACTGCAACCCCCCTTTCTTCCCACTAGTGGCCCACACAATATATCAGAATTACCTTCACAGTATACACTTACCCCAGGTCTGGTTCCGCACTGGGACCTCCTGTGAAATGAGATACAGTGCAACAATCACAGTACAGTACTTTAACATAGACAAATACCTCAGGCAGTATAACTTTGCTGAAACAAGCAGCTCTGATTTATTTAGGGGATATAACAAGGACAGGGGGAAATCAGGTTAATTAGCTTATCACTCTAATAATCTACCTATGGCTCTGTGCACAGGCCTATCCCTATCAGTTACTGTCCCTGGGTACCCAAGCCCTAGTGGCTAGTCCAAACCGTGGCAGCTGGAGACTTTTCCACACAGAGAAAAGGAGAATTAAACAGTCAGCAGTACAGTAATTCCATTTGGATTTAATGTGGCAATTCAACAGGGAGCAACCCTGAATTAGTACTCACGACCTCCAAATAAGATAGGGTCCTTCAATGTCAGCAGGGCTCACTTGAGGTACACCAACCTCTTCACACATCCATATAAAAGAAAGCACTATACCAGGCAGGCTGCATCTGTATCCCGATCGCAATTACTGCACAATACCCGGGAGAACACACAGCAGATTCAGTTCCTGACAGACAGAGTGCAATTTTCAGCAATTCCTCCAGTCTTCTACAGGGTGAGCCTGGTTTCTACTCTTCAGAGATCCTTTGATTCTTTTCACAGGACGGATTCAGTCCTAACAAGCTGTTACACAAGCTGCAGACCGAACTCTGGGCCCTACACACGTTTTTTGACTAAAACTGCACACTGAAAAAGCACAGGGCTCCTTCCTTCTTCACTGCCAAAGCTCAACTGAAACTCCAACCGACAAAAACCGGGCACTTCCTTTGAGTTCCTCCCAGTTCTTGACTGGATTGGCTGTCACTCAAAATAGACCGCTGCTGTTGGTCCAAAAAGGCACTGAAGTCTAAACTACATCTCCCAGAGTCACTGCCCATACAATCCTCTTGTGGCTGGCTCAGATTATGAGTCCAAGTTCTGATTCGTCCAAGGCACCATTTTAGAGCTAGCTTACCCCACACTGATTGGTCCAGTTCAGCAGTTCAAAACTAGAATGGGAACTAGCAGACACAGTTCTGACTGCAAAGAAAGCAGGTTAGACAAACTGTAATTTCATTATTACTCTAAATAATTTCTGGCAAACAGTTACATCTTTCAGATAGGTTCCTTTGCACTCCTAGTGACTGCAAAATGAAGTGAATTAGCAGCAGCTTGAGTGGTACTCAATCAAAGAAACACACAGTCCCCACACAACTAATTATGTCTGCAAGCAGACAGCTCTTAAAGAGACAGTACCAGAGGTTCTAAAAACACTCACTGATAAATGGCTTAAATGCCAAACACCATTCAGGCTTGGAGCATTCAAGCAAGCTCCTGGAAGTCTTTTGGGAACCCCCATTTGCAGGGGGGTTACACCCTTCCTGGCCTGGGAAAGCTTGACGTCCGCGTCAAACAAGTACCCCCATAAGTTTCAACTGCAACCACATACATTTGCATTAGGCTCGCACATGTAATCATCAGTCAATATATCATTTTACCAAGAACACATTTCTGAAACATTGCAGTACGTCACTCTTTACACAGTATTACATACACATTGTACCATAACTCAAGTTATTACCTCTTGTACATGAAACCTGAAGAGAGGGGGCCCTTCCCTATCAGTTACCTTGGGGCTGGACGGGGCAAGGACACCATACTTAGAGGGCAACACAAGTAACTTGAGTTAGCACTGACGCCAGTTTGGGCAATGAGCTCGGGGACACATACACTCCTTTATGGACAACATTGAGAGGCAAATCCACAGGCCTCCCAAGGGAATCATAACTGAGGTGCACCACAGGCTTTACAGCTCGACCAGTCTTTCTAGGGGAACTGTTACAGTCTCTGCACCTGAGCCTCATTTTCAGCATTGTCCACACTTGTCAGGGAGTCTCCATGGGGTAGAGAGGCTAGAACTTGGGGCACTTTCAGCTCCAGGAGTTACAGTTTCTGAGTCCACAACATTTGGCTCGCATGGAGAGCTTTCGGACACTGGCAGTGGACTGTCAGGGCACTCAAAATACTCTTCTTGTTCGGTGTATCACCAGTCTGCCCCAATCTATCATTTTTCTCCCTGAAAGCTCAAACAGTTCAACCATGCACAATGATTCCATTTCATCTGATCTGATGCTTTGCACTTCACTTTCTGGGAGCATTGGCTCCAGGGATGAAGCTGGGGCTTAGACAGTCCAGAAGGCCCAGCTTTGTCTCCAGTATTGACTAGGGATTGCCCAAACAATTGACTCAGTTCGTAAGAAGGATAGTATTCAAAGTCACTCTCACTTTCTTCCGATATGGACTGACAGTCATGCTCAACTGGGACTTGTGGAGGGAACACTTTAACTTTGCTTCTGTAGGTGCAGACTTTCTTGATCTTTCTTAGCAGCAGCTCTAGTCACTGGTCCAGAGGGGCATCTTCTAGGGCTCAGACTCAATTAAGATTTGTCCAATGGGCAGTAAATGATTTCTATGCATTGTTTTACATCTTTTGAATTATTCTCAGGCCTTACTTTGTACACTGGCAGATCATCTAGTTTGCCCACTACAATGTGAGGAGATGGTGCCATCTGTCAGCAATCTTGTGCTTGCCATGCAATCCCAGATTTCTTAGCAATACCGATCTCCCTCCTGGAGTTCCTGTGCTTTCACCTTTTATCATACCTTTCTTTGTTGGCCAGATTTCTTTTGGCAGCCATGGTTTGAGCCAGTTGGTACCATGAGAGTTAGCTGGGCCTTTAACTTTGCACATACTGTAAATAGTTGTCAGCTTGAACCCCATCAGGAGAGACCCCAAAACACACATCTACTGGTAGTCGAGCTTCTCTTCCAAACATCAGGCGGTAGGGGAGAATCCAGTGGCATCACTTTTGGTGCAGTTATAAGCATGTACCAGGGTGCTAATTTGTTGGCTCCATCTAGGCTTGTCCTTTGGGTGCAGGGTGCCTAGCATATCTAGCAAAGTGCGGTTGAAACGTTCAGGCTGTGGGTCCCCTCTGGGGTGGTAAGGAGTGGTTCTGGACTTTCGCACTCCCCAGAGAAAGCATCTCTTTGATCAGGCGACTCTCAAAGTCTCTCCTTGATCAGAATGGATTCTTGTGAGCCCCATAGTGAACAAAAAGTTTTCTACAAGTACTTTGGCCCAGTGGATGCTTTCTGGTCTTTGGTGGGGAAAGCTTGGGCATATCTCGTGAAATGGTCAGTGACCACCAGCACATTACTGATATTTCTTTGATCTGACTCCAAACTTAGAAAATCAATACAGACCAGCTCCATGGGTGCACTGGTGGTGATGTTAACAAGGGGCAGCCCTCTGGGGCAAACTTTCCTCTGTAAGCAGCGACTACAAGTTCGAATGTGTTGCTCCACATCAGCCCCCATCTTAGGCCAATAGAATCTGGATCTCACCAAGTCAAGTGTTCTGTCTATACCAAGGTGCCCCATGTGGTTGTGCAAGGACCTCAGTACTGAGTCTCGAAAGCAGTGGGCAGCACTAGTTGTTGTTTGTCTACTTGTCCCCTCTGTCTACTGTTTCTCTGTATAACAGTTTATTGATCAGTTTCAACTTAGGACCTTCTTTGTATAACAGTGCAGTTCTCAAATCAGTGGGAGCGAATTTGGACACATCTTTTCCTGCATAGAGGCTTCTAAAGCTGCTTTGATCATGGGATCGCGGATTGAGCCAGCCGAATACTGTCATTGTCCAGCTGAGGCAGTGCACCAATGTCTATTGCAGAAAAGTGGCAATAAGCAGCAGGTATGCAATTCTCAGAGGCTCCCAAGCAGTCCACCATGCAGTCCACTGCGTCCGTGGACATTGTTCCTCCCTGTCAAACTTCGGCAGAGTGCCCGAATGTCAGGTTCTGCCAATCGGACCCAATCATTCTGGGGAACAGGCCTCGGGAGAGAGCATCAGCATCTATGTGGTTCAGACCTGCTCGGTATTCGAGAGCATAGTCATATGTAGATAATGCAGAAAGCCACCTATGGCCAGTGGCATCCAACTTAGCTGAGGTCTGCACATAGGTCAAAGGATTATTGTCAGTTTTACTAGTATTTTAGCCCCATACAAGTACTCATGGAATTGGTCAACAATAGCCCACTTCAAAGCTAGGAACTCTAACTTATGTACAGGATAGTTCTTTCGGATGGGGTCAGGCTTCTACTGGCAAAGGCCACTGGTCTCAGGCCATTCTCGTGCTCTTGGTACAACACAGCCCCCAACCCTTGCAAGCTAGCATCAGTGTGCAGGACGAAGGTTTTCTTGGATCGGCATAGGCCAGCACTGGAGCATGGGTAAGTTGATATATGATCTCATGAAAAGCAGTCTCACAATCAGGAGTCCAGCGGGCCCCAAATACTTCACTGGATGAAAATACACTCTTTCAGTCTTGAGGGACGCTGACTTTTGGTATTTTTGTGGGTTGGGGATACCCTTGAGTAAGGTTAAGTAAAGGGCGGATCACTCTTGAATAGTCCTTGATGAAGCGCCGATAATAACCACAGAATCCCAGGAATCTTTGCAGTTCTTTTAGATTTTTGGGCTGTGGCCAGGTGGTCAAGGCCTCAACTTTACTTGGGTCAGTCTCTATTCCCTCGGTGGATACTATGTGTCCCACATACTTTACTGATGTTTGAAAAAATTGACACTTATCAATGGACAGTTTAAGGCCAAAGTCCTCCAGTCGGTCCAATACCTTAAATAATCTGCTCTCATGTTCCTCCAGTGAGCTGCCAAACACAATAACATCATCTAGGTATACCAGGCACTCTAGTAAGTTCATGTCCCCCACTGCACGCTCCATCAATCGTTGAAAAGTGGCTGGGGCACCTGAAATCCCTTGAGGCATCCTCATGAATTCATAGAAGCCAAGCGGACAGATAAAGGCTGTCTTTTCACGGTCCTCTGGGGCCATCGGGATCTGATAGTACCCATCGCGGAGATCCAGCACAGAGAACCACTTGCTCCCGTTTAGGCAGTCCAAAGCATCCTGAATGCGGGGCATTGTGTACTGATCAGGGATAGTCCGCCGGTTTAAGGTGCGATAATCCACACACATCCTTACTGTTCCATTCTTTTTCCTCACTACCACAATGGGGAAGCATAAGGGCTTCTGGATTCTTGTATTACACCAGCAGCTAACATCTCTTGCAGATGCCGTCTCACATCATCTATGTCAGCAGGTGCCAGGCGTCGAGGACCTCTCACGAAATGGTCTTTCGTCATGCAGCGGATATTGTGCTCAGCTCCTTGCATGCATCCTACATCCCATTCCTTTAAAGAAAACACCTGGTCTCTCTGGGCAAGCTTCTCACTGATCTTCACTTTCCATTCAGCTGGCAGCGGGAGTCGCCAAATCAAACAAGTCAGGTGTTACTCTGTCATTCTTCCTTGAACTCTTGCTGCTGGGTAGCACTGCAGTGTCTGCACAATGCACATTAGCCAGGATGCAACCTCTGTTTACTCGAATGTCTCTTTCAGACACATTATGAACTTGGACCATTACCCTTCTGGCATAAGCATGGGCTCTAGCTGGCAAAATACTAGGCTTGACCAGCAGTCCCTCTGGCAATTTTCCATCGCCTGGTGCATCCAACATTATATTTTATTCTTAACATCCTTTCTGATACGGACCTCTCCCTGTAAGGTACACTGGGCATTTGGCCAGGATCAGAGACTCAGGATCCTTCTTCCATACAATTCGACCGGTTCCTCTGGTTCTGTTTTTCAGCATCTCTCTGTGCTTCATAGGCCTTCTTAATTAAAGCCGGAACTCTTAAAGCTCTACTAGTCTTTGACCCCTGTTTTCATAACACAACTGTGCCAGCCTTCCGAACATATGAGCATTTGTTCCAATCAACAAAGGACACCATCATACAGTCCAGTGGGGGACACACTAAGGCTAGGGTCTCTACTTGTTCGGCCACTCCAGCCACGGAGGTGGGGAAAGACAGCCAAATTGATATACCCGAATAGGGGTAGGCCTTCTCACTTAACCCCATACATGCAGTCCTTCTAATGGTTGTAAGGTGTACGCCTGACAAATGCTTCTGATACCAATCTTGGAACATAATTGTCACTTGGGAGCCACTGTCTAATATAGCTCTTGTAGACACTCCGTTCACCCTTACAGTGGTCTCCATGGAGGACCCACTATTCTGGACCAGTCTGGAGAGGCGGTAGTGGGGACTGGGCAACTGACCTTGCCACAAAAGGACGTGAATTAGCATTTTGGTGCCCTCACTGGGATCATGTCGCACCTCTTAACCACTGATTTCTTCTCCCAAGCTCTCCTTGTAGCCTATATGCAACTTTGTCAGTGTCTTTTGGGACTGGCATTCCTTTTCATGTGCCCATCTTTCCCACAATTATAGCAAAACATACTTTCTGGAGTTTGAGCTGGCCGAGGCGCCACACTGGGAGCCAGGGCGGGGGTATTACTAACTGGAAACCTTGGTGCCATCTCTGTCTGCGGCGTGATAAGCATTTGGAGACATCTCGTCAGTTTCTCCACTTCCGTGGTCAAGGAATCGAGTTCGGAGCTGTTATCAGCAGGAGATACATGGGTGGGTACCCCCACCCCCATAGCAGATGCAGTCGGATATAGGTCAGGGCCCGTACTTGCAGGCGTGGCCTTCATAAAGGGACTGTTTTTGAATTCCGGATCTCTCTCAACAGTTCGCCCCATTGTGACATATCTTTTCCTTGTCAGAGCACTCATTGACTGCCAACCTCTGCCCTGAACTTCACTTGATGGGTCACCTCAGTCACTCGGGTCGTGCCGCAGCTATTGGTGCAGGTCCTCCCGGGTCGTCTTTTCTCAACTCCTCGAATTCTCTCATTAACTCATCATAGGAGGTGTGGATTCCAGTCGATCTGCCAGGCGAATTGAAGCAACAGCAGTTCTGAGAAGGGGGCAGACTTAAGGATCCTGTCCAGCCTGGTTCGGTCCAGTTCAATCGCTGGCAAACTACCTTTTCTGAGGCATTCTTGCAACAATTTTTCCAGCCGAGATACATACAACAGACAACAACTCCTTGGTACTGTTGTGCATCTCTTACTCTCCACCATAGGTCCTCATCAGAATCTGGGCTCCCATACACATTCTCCAAGGCCTCAAGATAGGCCTGTGCAGTCGCTTCAGGGTTACTGGCCTGCGTTAGCCACGGATGGTAGCCAGGGCAGGACCTCGAGGCCTCACTAACCTCTTTCGCTTCACCTTCCGAGAATTGCCATCTCTAGCACTTGGGGCAACATAGTCTATCCAGGTCTCCCAGTCATCCTCCCTTGGGGTGGGAGGGTGCCAGAGAAGATCCTCAACCTTCGGTAAGAGTCGTGACTAATGGCAGGTGCAGAAATAGGAGTCTGCATTGGTTCAGCCACCATTACGGGCACTGGAGCAGGAGAGGGTGTTGGGGGAGGAACACCCCCAGGTGGCAAGAATAGTTTCTTCAAGTCCTCCACAGTTTTCCCCTCTCCCAGCAACCATTCAGCAAATTTCTCCTCAAAAGTTTCAGATAGTGGTGGGGGCTGATTCCCCCCCGGGTCTTTACTGTCCTTAGTTATCACTCTCCAAGTAGTGAGGGCTCCCTCTGGGGTAATGGTCTGTGGCACTTTGGAGCTATCTATGGGATCCTTAAACTCTACTAGGGCCAGGAAAGTGTGGGTGAGCAGATTAGCATGCCGACCCACCACCACAGGGTTTTTGTAAACCTTCCACCTTGGAAAGTACTCCCTGCACAGTGTCCGTATTGATACCCAGGGGATGTCCAGGATAAGACATAGCATTTTGGGGTCGATCTCCTCCCCAGTACACCACTCCACCAGCCGGTGCACAGCCACTTCTGTCGGGTACCCATTTTTTCTTAACAGTGGTTCAGTAAATATGGCCACTAGAGGACACACAATCCAGCGGTGAGCCCCCAAGATGTAACCCTAGATGGCGCTATCCCAGGGCTACTACCCCTGCCTGATTTGCTACTAACAGGTTGAGGGCCTGGATCCAATGGCGGGTGCCTCCACCCAGAGGTCAGGGTTTGCAATAGTTAAACTAACTTGGTCACAGCCTCTGGGACACTGCAACCCCTTCTTCCCACTAGTGGCCCACACAATATATCAGAATTACCTTCACAGTATACACTTTCTACCCCAGGTCTGGTTCCGCACTGGGACCTCCTGTGAAATGAGATACAGTGCAACAATCACAGTACAGTACTTTAACATAGACAAATACCTCAGGCAGTATAACTTGCTGAAACAAGCAGCTCTGATTTATTTAGGGGATATAACAAGGACAGGGGAAATCAGGTTAATTAGCTTATCACTCTAATAATCTACCTATGGCTCTGTGCACAGGCCTATCCCTATCAGTTACTGTCCCTGGGTACCCAAGCCCTAGTGGCTAGTCCAAACCGTGGCAGCTGGTAGGGGCCCTTTCACACAGAGAAAGGAGAATTAAACAGTCAGCAGTACAGTAATTCCATTTTGATTTAATGTGGCAATTCAACAGGGAGCAACCCTGAATTAGTACTCACGACCTCCAAATAAGATAGGGTCCTTCAATGTCAGCAGGGCTCACTTGAGGTACACCAACCTCTTCACACATCCATATAAAGAAAGCACTATACCAGGCAGGCTGCATCTGTATCCCGATCGCAATTACTGCACAATACCGGAGAACACACAGCAGATTCAGTTCCTGACAGACAGAGTGCAATTTTCAGCAATTCCTCCAGTCTTCTACAGGGTGAGCCTGGTTTCTACTCTTCAGAGATCCTTTGATTCTTTTCACAGGACGGATTCAGTCCTAACAAGCTGTTACACAAGCTGCAGACCGGAACTCTGGGCCCTACACACGTTTTTTGACTAAAACTGCACACTGAAAAAGCACAGGGCTCCTTCCTTCTTCACTGCCAAAGCTCAACTGAAACTCCAACCGACAAAACCGGCACTTCCTTTGAGTTCCTCACAGTTCTTGACTGGATTGGCTGTCACCAAAATAGACTGCTGCTGTTGGTCCAAAAGGCACTGAAGTCTAAACTACATCTCCCAGAGTCACTGCCCATACAATCCTCTTGTGGCTGGCTCAGATTATGAGTCCAAGTTCTGATTCGTCCAAGGCACCATTTTAGAGCTAGCTTACCCCACACTGATTGGTCCAGTTCAGCAGTTCAAAACTAGAATGGGGAACTAGCAGACACAGTTCTGACTGCAAAGAAAGCAGGTTAGAAAAACTGTAATTTCATTATTACTCTAAATAATTTCTGGCAAACAGTTACATCTTTCAGATAGGTTCCTTTGCACTCCTAGTGACTGCAAAATGAAGTGAATTGGCAGCAGCTTGAGTGGTACTCAATCAAAGAAACACACAGTCCCCCATACAACTAATTATGTCTGCAAGCAGACAGCTCTTAAAGAGACAGTACCAGAGGTTCTAAAAACACTCACTGATAAATGGCTTAAATGCCAAACACCATTCAGGCTTGGAGCATTCAAGCAAGCTCCTGGAAGTCTTTTGGGAACCCCCATTTGCAGGGGGGTTACACAAGATTAACAGCATGTCTGCAGAACTGAACACCAAAAAAAACCCCAAACACACATACAGCATTTTCATCTGAAGCAGAAGCACCAGCCTCCAGCAAGACCTTCACAACCGCAGCATGACCTCCAGAAGCAGCCAAGTGAAGAGGCGTTGAATCATTAGTCTAAAAAGAAAAGAGAAAGGAAGTGTTTAACAAGGTGGGGAATGTCATTGCACTGGATGTTCATTTAGATCCTCACACAGGAAGCATGAGTGTTAGAACACCAACCTCAAGTACTCCATGGCACACGTTTATTTTTTTTTGGGAGGGGGGCATCATTCTTCTGCTCCTTTTGACACTACAAAATCATGTTTGTGCTCTGTTGGATGGAGGAAGTCTAAATGCACAAAATGGGATGTTGTGATAGTTTGTTTTTTTTTTTCTCTAGATTTCACACAGTGTTGTGGGTATACAAGTGTGGCGGGGGGGTAAGAAACAAGGTTACACATGAAACTGGGGAAGGATAGAATGGGGTTCATTCATTATGGCCTGATCCTGTGACTACAGCTGGAGCAGAACGCTGTAACATCACTTCTGATCTCTGCCTGGAGGTCAGCTCCTGTTACCCCGGCACTGCACAGTCTGCACTGGCAGCCTGGAATCAGAGCAGCAACTACAATGCCCTTTCCTGACTTTTAAAGCCCTCATTGGGTCTGGCTCACATTATTTGTATAAGCGTCTGACCGCCAATCTTCTGGGATAGCCACCCATGCCCTTGGCCTGGGGCTGCTACACAGCGCTGCATTGCAATTAAAAACTACAGGTGAGGTGGTGGTAGCCAAAGCCTTGCAGAACACCCTGCTTGTTGACAAGCAAACATTTTACTTGAATTCATGTAGCACAAATTGAGCCAGTTCTTGGTAATGGCAGTGTTGTTTTAGCTTGATTTACTGACAGTTGCAAATCTATTATATAATGTCGCCCAGTGCTCCCCATCCCATCAGCACTTCTTCCTCCTCCCCATTGGTAAAAATAGTTTATAAATGGGTAGGAGACATCCTGCATTCTGATTGGCTAAGGCATCCTTGTACTCATGTCTTTACCACAGGCTAAGGCCCTGTTGAAAAAGTTCCAGTGCCAGGATGCCCCCATTCCATTCCATATTCATGTGCCAGCTTAGAACGTTTATTTTAATTTAACCACCATTTTGTTTTCATACCAGCACTTTTTCACATAGTCTACAGCTTACCAGCAGCAACTGTTAGCCATGGAAAATCATATTCTGCTCATGTGTATCATTCCCACATGTTCTTGTCTTTTTTCCTAACCTGATCGCCTATTCAGATGCTCACTTACTCAACCACTTCGCTGTCCACTCCAACTGTCACCACACAATTATGCCAATGAAATAAAAAACTTCTTGTTTGCTCACATACTCTTAGCCATGCCCCACCCTCATTGTTCGCTCAGACATTTGCTCCAAATGTCACCACTGAAGCTTGTCAAGTTTTGCATACTGTGTAAAAGAGACTCATAATCGAGGTGGGGCACAAAACGAAAAACACAAATGACCAGGCTACCAACAATAACAGTATTAAGCAGACACAACCTTATACGGTATTTGCATCACACTACATCCTACACTACAGTAGCATCCCCTGGTGATGCCTTGAAGACAATTCACAAGCATAAGGACTATTTCTATAGATAATTAATAAGTAATGAAATATCTGAATTGTTCTAATCTTGATCACATTTTTACACAAAGCCCATTTTATAAGCACAATAAGACACTCTAGAGTGGGATTTGGGCGGAGACAAAACTGCTTATAGGAGATGTAAGCCCTCCATATGTGTCATCACACCCACATGCCTCATTATACCCCAGGGCATGTGTTTATCTCAGCTTATAACACTTTTGGGCATTTTATGAATGTTATATTATAATAATCCATGCCAGGTGTGTGTCAGTGCTGTAATAACCTCACTTCCTAGGTGGTTGAAGGCTCTTGGCTGTGCCTCAGCCTCACAACCCACCCAGATCACTTGGTTATAACAATACTGCCGTACAGCTGACCATGGATTATTCCTTACTTAATGAATACCCTGCTTCATCTTATTGTATGCAACCCCCCCACCCCCACTCACCTGAGCCCCACCACATTTGAGCACCTGGGACCATAAAAGTACTAGAGTTAAGGTTCCCACTCTGTCTACCTCGCTGGGCTAGACTGTCAGAAATCTTGCCTTAATAGTGCTCTGTACAATTGTTAAGGTCAATAATTTTTATGTTAGGCATTGAAATGCCATTACAATCAGTAAAAAAGCAATAAAATATTCATTCAAAATATCAATAAAAATACAATAAATATGACATAGTCATGTAACAACTATGATTTCCAGAGGTCAGCCTTAAATTACTACCATTTTTCTTTTCCATTTCTTTGCACAAACTTTTCTTCAGTTTTTAAAACTGATCTAAACAAAAGGTTGCTCTAGCAGAATCAATTTCCCACGGGTTCAGTAGTATGAAGCAGTCCTGAATTCAGTTATTAAAAATTAATTCAGATATGAATATCTAAATTGTGTATACAGAGGGCAGTTAAATGTCACATGACATTGTTTCCTTATGATTCATATTATAACAAACTCTGGTTGGAGCCGATATGGCTGCTCAGAGCTGTTGCGAGTGCGCTATGCCCAAGATGACATCACCGAAAGAACTGTGCATGGACAATTTGATCCAGGGCCTCCATCTTGGGCAGGGCGCCTGTGACTTTCACAGCTGCAGAAGAAAAACTAGTGCCCTGTGAAGGGGGCATGTTTATGCGACCCGTGGAGGGTA
Organism: Neoceratodus forsteri; assembly: GCA_016271365.2. Classification (NCBI taxonomy): domain Eukaryota; kingdom Metazoa; phylum Chordata; order Ceratodontiformes; family Ceratodontidae; genus Neoceratodus; species Neoceratodus forsteri. Next base: position 898,525,176 of record CM057455.1, read on the forward strand.
AGGGCCATATAAACAGAATGAGTGGACATTAGGCAGAGCACTGTGGAAGTACACTGGACAGAGGTCCAATCACGTGCTTCCACAGTGCTCTTTTAAAGATAATCGCATGACGTCTGCCGAGCTCTGCCCACGCAGCCATGAAGACAAGTAATTGTCCATGTTTTCATTATTTCCCTTTGCATATTTATTTATTTAGTTTTTGTTTACGGGTAGGTGCACTAGCCATAGCAATGACTATTTTCAGGCACGTCCCGGGAGGGTACAGTACAACAATACAACAATACAGGGAAAGCATTCAATACAAGTACAGAACATGACTGACAATGTTATACAGAACAATTAGCAAATGTAATACCAGTGTAGAGAAAAAAATTAATAAATAAAAAGAAGAGAGGAGCAGTACAAACCAAAAACCTACACTGCAATATGCTTTAAGGAAGAAGAAACATGAACAGATTGACCATTTAGTGCTAATAAGGGAATGAATATAGTACAAAGGGAAGGATACTAGTAAGTGATAGAAGTGATAGAAGTAAGAGCAAAGAAGAGAGGGTTGGGAGTGAAAGTAAGGTGGGAGGTGGGACAGATTGGAAGTAGAAGTGCATAGTGTATAGACGATCAGAATCAATAAACTCCATGGAAGGGGAGGCTGGGAAACAAAAGGAGCTATGGAGGTTTGAAGCACGAGCACTTGTGAATCAAGATAGTTTGCAGCCCTTTTTTAAAAGATGCATGAGATGGTGATTGGCATAAAGCTAGTGGAAGGGAGTTCCAGTATTTAGGGGCATGACAGGTGAAAGCACTAGCGCCTTTAGTGGTTTTGTGTCTGGGGATGAAGACAGGGGCCTGGTCGGCAGACCTCAGCTCATAACAAGGAATCAGATTTTGGAAAAGTTCTGCAAGGGATGCAGGTATTTGTAGGCGAACAATGTTATCAATGATAGAGCCATATGCATGAAGCCTTAATTAATTAGAAGGAATAGAGGAGACAGTGATGTTTCAGATGGTATGAGGAGGACACATAGTGACATATATTGTTATATGTGACATTCCATTTCCTAAGGATCGATTTGCATGCAGAAGCATAAATTGCAGTACCATCGGTAAATGATGGGAGGAGTATGCCACGGGCTATGGCAAGCCTAGCTGAGGGAGTGAGCACATAGCTGGTTCCGTAGGCTATTCCAAGTTTTGAACTGACCAGTTTGCATGTCTGATTGACGTATAAGTCGAAATTTAATGACGGATCAAGGGTGAGGCCCAGGTATTTAAAAGAATTTACCACCCCAACTAGTGAGCCATTTAGTGAGGTGGCTTGAAAATTAGGATGTGCATATTTGAGTTTAACACTTGATCCAAAGAGCATACGGCATAGCTTGAGTTTTGGACTCATTTAAAACAAGTTTGTGAGTAGACAGCCACCCCTGAATTAGATGAAAGTCAAGAGACAGAGAAGATTGTTTATGCCTTCAATGCTTTTTGCGCTAGCATATAGAACAATATCATCTGCATATAGCAAGGAGGTTGTCCTGCAGAGGTTGGTGGAGATGTTATTTATGAAAAGAGAGAAAAGTAGGGGCTCAAGGATGGAGCCTTGTGGAACCCCAATGTTTACAGTGATCTTGTCCGAGAGAGTAGCGTTGTATTTCACAGTTTGAGTCCTATCAGATAGGTAATTCTCAAACCACCTTACAACGTTATATCTCATTTCAATTTTTTTTTAATGCCATTAATTCCAGTCTTATATGAGTTATTGGCCACCTGTCCTCTGGCCTCAATGGGAGAAGAAGGTAGGGCTCCAGTGTATGATCCCATTTATTCATGGCCAGCCATGAACACAGTTAAGAATTTCTCAGGTTGGTTAAATCATTATAACAGCTGAAAATGTTTTTTTTTACTAATTCTGTATATGAATGATAGATTGATACTACATAAAAATGATCCTGCCACAGATGTTTAAGAGTCAATTGTTCGAGAACTTCAGTAACTTTCTCTAACCTGTCAGATTTCCCACCATTTACCGGAATTCTAACTTTTTCTGAGAAACACATTTGTGCACATATATTACCATTGTCACCATTATGTAGAGCCATAATCCAGAAAGATATAATTCTATTATCTAACAACACCTATACGGGAGCTCTTTGCTGTTCTGCCCTTACAATATAGCAGGAATGGATTTACAAACTTGCAAAAGTGAACAATAAAATCATTAAACCAACAGTCATTTTCTTTGTACAGTTGTAATTTGCAAGACTAATGTTGGATCCCCTACCTGACTCATAATGAATGATTTGGAGAGGCAGTGATGGGAAGCAAAGTAGTGCAGTGCTAGGGTGAAATAGGTCGAGTAGTTTGAATGGAATCAGGAGCAAAAGCCAGGGTCGCCGGGGCACAGAGAGACCTTCACAGCCTTGCAGAACAGTCAGTGACTTTCTTAGCTGGAAATAAACACATTGACAGGGTGTGGAAAGGTTTACAGGCCTTGAAGGTAGGCAAGACCCTTGGACTGGCTGGCATACACCAGAAGGTGCTGAGGGAGTTGGCAGATGTGTTGGGGTCCCCTGGTGGTCTGGACTGAACAGCACATGTAGTACCACTGCACAAGAGTGGGCCGAGGGATGATCCTAGTAACTATCAGCCAGTCAGTCTGACCTTGATAGTGTGGCAGCTCGTGGAAACCATACTGGATGAAAGACTGGTAAGCTTTCTGGAAGAACATGAGCTCCAGGATGACAGGCTGCATGGGTTCATTGTGGGCAGTCTTGCCAGACCATCCTGATTGATTTCATTGACTAAATAACCAAGACAGTGGAAAGGAGCAAAGCAGTTGGCATCCTGTATCAGGATTTCAGTAAGGCCTTTGATTCTTTTCCCCATAGGAGATTAATTAGGAAGCTGGAGGACCTGGGGGTTGGGGCAAAACTGGTTGTGTGGGTTAGAAACTGGCTGCGGGGGGGGGGGTGCTGTGGAGCATGAGCAATATGGCCACTGAACAATAAGGCTCTGCTAATCTCACTCTAATAATTAGCTTATCTGGGCAAAAATACCTCTAATAGCATGACAAAATAGACAGACTTATGGTGCTAAGTTATTACTGAACACGATGGGTGATTATCACAAGGAAAAACTGTTGGGAGAAGGAGCTAAAGCTAAGACAGCTCCTGGAGCCCCTAACACGAGGGTGGCGCTGGGCCACGAGCCTGACCATAAAGTGGGAACCAGAGAAGAAACCCTTCAGACCTTAGGGGCTAAACTGAATAAGCTAATCATCTCCAAGGCAGGTTTATCCAACTAATTTGACTCTCTTACCAACCGTGTGGCCACTGTTGAGACTATTGTGGAATTGGTCACTTTGGCATTGGCAGAAGCTACTAAGAAAGCTGATGCCACCATGGGAATTGTCACCTCGGTAATCAAGGAAAATACGCATCTCTGCTCCCGATTGGAAACATTGGAGAATCAGGCGAGAGAGCCCAGAACATAAGGATTTTGGGGCTCACTGAGGGATGTGAAGGTGATCATCTGATTTTGTTTCTGCAAGAGTGGATTACACAGCAGTTGGGAAAGGAAGTGACCCCGACAGTCCAGAAGATCCAGAAGGCATACTGGGTTACTTCTAGGGGCTGTCCGGACAACCCGGAGGCTTCGCGCACAGTGGTGATAGTGACCAATGGAGTGGGCTCGCAGGACTATCTGTTAGCCCTGGGTTGAAGAAAGAAATGACTGTTCCATGATGGCCACTAAATATGGGTCTTCCCTGATCTTTCATATGCCACTAAGCAGAAGAGGAAAAGATCTGATGGAGTAAGGGCGATGCTATGAGAGGCAGGAGTTCCGCATGACCGGATCTTCCCGGCCGGCCTGAGGATTGTGCACTGGGGCAAAATTTTCCTTTTTCCAAACCCAGCGGAGGCTCTAAAGTGGTGCCAAAGGAATGCTCCTTCTCGACTAAGAGTAACCGAGGGAGATGACCCATCGTTGGATGAGGAAGTTCCCTAAACTGCTACGCCCTATAACTGTGAATTCTATGACTGGTAATGGAGTTGGGGGATGTTTTAGTGCCATGAGGTAAGCATTTTAAAACCTATTTATAATGTTTATTCAGTTTTTCTGGTTATTACACGTGGACTTGGATTTAGACATTTTCTTCTGTATCCCCTTGTAAAACCCCATATCAAATTAGACAGACCTGGGATTCTTCACTTGGTTTGTAAAAGACTACTGTCTATATTAGCACTTTCTGTGCTGCTGTGTCTTTTTTCTTTTACATAGTCTCTGATGTATCATTGTAGGAAAATGTTTGTTTATGATATTGATGATTATGATGGGGGTGTTAGGGAACTGGAATGGAGTTTGGGAGGATAAGGGACTATATGCCAAGGACAGGTTTCATCTTGCCCCATTAGGGAAGGAAGTCCTTAAACAGGGGATGGCTGACTACATACAAGAAAGGTGGGGTTTAAACTTGTGAGGGGGGGAAGGGATAAGGAAGGGGCTGACCAGAAGCCTCCTCCAGATGAGGAGTAGCCTTCAAGCCCAAGGGGGAGGGGAAACAGATTGGGGTGGAGGTTTCAGGAGGAGCAGAGGGAGGATGGCATAAGGAATCTGGGTGGGGTTCACAAAGAGGATCAAGGGATAAGGGGTGGGGGTTGTGTAGTAAATGCCAGGAGCTTGGCAAACAAGTTGCCAGAGTTCCAGGCCATGCTGTTCGGGGGTGGATGTGGCGGCGGTCATGGAAATGTGGCCAACAAAAACCATGACTGGGACCTAAACGCACGGGGCACACTATGCTTAGGAAGGATAGAAAGGAGGGCAGAGGGTGGAGTGGCTATGTTCATTAGAGATGACATAGAAATTGCTAGGGTAGAAGAGGCAGAGGAAACGTGGAGGTCTTATGGGTCACCCACGATCCCCAGCAGGAGATAAGGTCAAGCTGGGTGTAGCATATAGGCCCCCAGGATGAGTGATGTTCTAGAGGATGGTTTGCTGGACAACATCATTGCCCAGTGTGGACCAAAGGGGAAGGAGTGGTGTTGATGGGGACCTAATATGCAGGTACAAACTGGGGAACCATGTCTCTAAGGTGGCCAAGGAGCAGAGGCTGCTGGATGGCTTCCAGGATGTGTTCTAACACAGCATGTGATGGAGCCCACAAGGAGGGACATGTCCTGGATGTGGTTCTGGCAGATGGGGATCTGGTAAGGGACACGGTTGTCAAGACCCCTGACTGGGAGTGACCACAACACTGTCTGGTTTCAAATAAGCATGGGGGGGGAGATCTAGGACACTGGCAGTGGACTCCAGGGGGGCAGACTTTATGGGCATGGGAAATATTCTCAAGGATCACTTGATGGGGATTACCTCAATGACAAGTGTGGAAAGGAGATGGGAGGTCATAAATTGGGGACTTCATGAGGCAGTCAGGATCTGCGCTAAGTTGAAACGTATGGGAGCAAGGTCACATAAACCATGCTGGTGGTCCAGTGAGGTACAGGTAGCAGTCAGAGAAAAGAAGGCAGCCTACAAAAAATATAAAACAACAAGAGGGGATAGGGATAAGGAAATGTACCAGCTTGCATCTAGAAAAGTCACCCGTATGGTGAGGGGAGCAAAGTCCAGTAAAGAGCAGCGGCTGGCACAGGGGATACATGGAGGGGAAAAGGGATTCTTCCGGTACATTGGGGAGCGGAGAAAAACTAAGGGCCATCTCAGCAGATTGAGATCAGAAGGAGGGTGGGTGGAAGGGTCGAGGAACCAGGCGGAGGTATTTAACGAGTACTTTGCCTCTGTGTTCACTAGGGAGGGGGATGGGATATCTACAAAGCAAGGCACGAAGGGGATAGATACGTCAGTAAGTGGGATCAGAGGAGCAACAGAAATGGAGCAAGAGGGAGAGAGAGGTACCCAAGGGGTGTCACATCTGGGTAAGGATAAAAAGGCCAGTAAGGTGGAGGGGACAGATGATGCTATCTCTGCCAAAAGGGAGTGGTTAGCCCTCAAGGCCCTAAAGAAAGACAAATCTCCAGGCCGGATGGCATTCATCCGAGAGTACTATGGGAATTGGGGACATACTGGCTGCACCTGGCGGAGCTTTTCAGCAGGTCACTTGAGACAGGGAGGGTACCTAGGGATTGGGAGAGGCCATGTGGTACCAATCCATAAAGGGAGGTCGAGGGAAGTACCAGGTAACTATAGACCCATCAGTTTGACCTCGGTGGTGGGAAAATTAATGGAGAGCATACTAAAGGAACGATTGGGGGTGTACTTGGAGGAGGTGGGAGGTCTGGATAGTCGGCAACATGGGTTTGTGCAAGGTAGGTCATGTCAAACCAACCTTGTGGAGTTCTATGAATGGGTAACATCAGAACTGGACAGGGGTAAGCCTGTGGATGTATTATTCTTGGACTTCAGGAAGGCGTTTGACTCTGTCCCCCACAATGGTCTGGTGGAGAAACTGATGGGGTTAGGAGTAGGCCCTTTGATGGTCAGATGGATTGAAAACTGGCTAGCTGGACGCACTCAGAGAGTAGTGGTCTGTGGGGAGCTCTCGAACCCTAGAGAGGTTGGTAGTGGGGTACCGCAGGGCTCGGTCCTGGGTCTGATCCTGTTTAATGCATACATATTGGACATCAGGGAGGGTATAGAGTGTGAAATGGGTCTCTTCGTGGATGACTCCAAGATGAGAGCAGTAGTTGAGGGAGAAGAGTGGAGGTTGGCACTGCAAGGGGACCTGGACACCCTGGAAAGCTGGGCTCACACATGGAAATTAAATGTCAATATCACCAAGTGCAAGGTGCTGCATCTTCGTCGGGGAAACCCTAAACACAGGTACACCCTGGGAGGGGAGGTACTGGAAGCCTCAATAGGGGAAAAAGACCTAGGGGTCATGGTGGACGCATGTATGAATAACTCTGAGCAGTGCAGGAGAGCGCTAGCAAGGCAAACAGGACGTTGGGATGCATCGTGAAGGGGATCACCTAGAGCAAGGAAGTGATTCTGCCGCTGTACAATGGACTGGTTAGACCACACCTTGAGTACTGTGTACAGTGCTGGAGACCACACTTGAAGAGGGACATACAGCTCCTGGAGAGGTACAGAGGAGGGCAACAAAGATGATATGAGGGCTAGGGATTTGACGATGAGGACAGACTTAAGGAGCTCTGCCTGTTTTCATTGGAGGAGAGGAGAGACGGGGACATGATTGAGGTCTCTCCTCAAGGGAATAAATAGGGTAAACATGGAGGGATCTTTAGACTAAAGCAGGAGGTATCACCAGAGGGCATGGTTTGAAGTTGGAAGGTGGAAGGGTGAGGGGGGAAAAGAGGAGGAGGTTTTTCACTGAGAGGGTGGTGGACCCTTGGAATGCACTGCCTGGTGAGCTGGTTCAGAGATCCACAGTGGAGGGCTTCAAAAGAGGGTGGGACAGACACAGAGAGTGGAGGTATCAGATGATGGCCTGTCCCAGGGGGATGGGGATGGATGATACGGGTTTCTGAAGCACAAGGGATGGGAGGGTCTCGGCACCCAACTAAGGATCTAAGGTTCGAGCAGACTCGATAGACCGTAAGGCATAATCTGCTGGCAAATAGTATGTTAGTATATTTATGCACCTTATATAGATTAATAGTAGCTGTTGTGGCTGTTAAATATGGGATTATAATTTATGGTATTGAGTGTTAAAAGTTGTTTCTTTCAACACTAGTAAGTGTAACTACTTTGATTAAGCAAGGTGAAGCTTCCCCAATTTGTGGGATCCATCTTGGACAATACACACTGTGGACTATTTCTTTTAAACACAATGCAGCTCATGGACTCTTTATGCAGCAATAGGATTATATTATGGCTGTTTATATAATAGTATTGGTTAACTGTGGTTCAGCGCTCAGTGCTTATGTTACATACTGTAGCTGGATATTGTAAGTTGTGCTTGGATACAGAGGCCAGGCCAATAAGTAAGATGATGTTTGTAAGGTATTATTAGTAGTATGAAATGATTCGTGCTTAGGTACTTGGCATAGACATGAGCAAGTCAGTGATTATAGTATGTATGAACTGGATAGTATGCAAGGTGCTTAGATGCATGAACTGATGAGTCACTTGTTATGATTTTATAGTTTTCGCCTTTCTCTGTATCCCACCGTAGGAAGGATGCTTAGTTCAGTAGTATGAGACCCCCCAAAATAATGATATCCACGATTGTTCTGTATCCGACTGTTGAAGGAGTCGAGTAGGAAGACACTCCCAATATGAGTAGCAGTATGATCACCTCATCCAACTCCGGAGATCCGGAGAGTGTGGCCAGTAGCACGCAGGAGAGGGAAAACCCCCTTGGGGGGAAACCTCTGAGGACCCATGGCTACTGACCTGCCCGTCCTTCTGGGCGTACTAAAGGAGAGTAATCCTAAATATTTTAACCGGCTAATCCGAACCCCAAGTTGTAGAACTGATCCAGAGAAATGGAGAAGTGAAGTAGAGTGTCATGACATATCAGGTGAACAGAGCAAGCATCATCCTGGTGAACTCCAAGTTCGAGAATCCATGAGCAGGTCAGAACGATAAAGTGGAATCCATGGTCGATATGAAGTCGAAGCGACAAGTTGCAGCACTGAAGCACTTGAACAGGTGAGGATGACTTCTTACAGGAAAATCATGAATCGAAGGCTCAGCATCCATGTCCAGAAGGAAGACTGTTGGGTCAAGTTCCGCCAGGCAGGCTTGCAAGTGAAAGTCATGGTGATTTCAGCCCATAAGGAACGAAGTAGGTTGTAAATTTAGGAGTTAGTCATGATAGCTTCTAGGCCCTATAAGGGCGAAGCAGGTAGTATGAACAAGTAATGCAAATTAGCGGACCAGTACATAGGTCAATTGTAGTAGTAAATAAAGGTGCATGATGCAGGTGCAGTAGCAGGGATGTAGGATTGCATAGTTTATGAACGGTATACTGCGAGGGGGTATGAAGAATGGAAATAGAACAGGAATTGAAGAGCTACGAGTGGATCCAATGGTTGCATAACAATGTTGATATCCACGGTCCAAAGGCAGAATGGTACCATAGCTAGAATTGATTTGGGAAGAATATTCTAAGTAGTCCTAAAGTCAAATGCATGATATTTAAATGATGATAACTGAAGAGGCTGAGTCAAATGAAGCAGCAAAGTCACGGGGGCCATGAAGCTTTGGAGAGTAAATCAGGATAGTGAAAGCCTTCTGCATAAGCACAACTAAGTCCTGGTAATAGTGTAGTAGTATCAATTTCACATGACTGAAGCAGCAGGGCAGAAGCATCCGAAGAATAGATGACAATGGCTAAAACAAATTCAAATGTGAGTCCATGGTAAAGAGTTCCAAGGTTGGTAGACATGTGGCAAGGCGTAAGTAGAATATGCAGACCTCCAGGCACCGAGCTGAGTGAGGCAGGTGAAGAGTAGAAGTAGTTATACTCCAGGCCTGAAGTGCAGGCAGGTGATAGAATCAGGCCATAATGGTGTAGTAAATTAAATTAAGGACCTCCAGCCCGTAGGGGCACGGGTCTTTGAAGTGTGATGCAGTGAACCTCAGGCCCTGCGGGGCAAGGCAGGTTATAGAGCAGTGTAGATAGAATAACAGTAATGTCTAGCTGCATGCAATGCAGAAAGTAGCAACGTAGCAAGGAATAGATTGTAATGGTATAGTAAATGGTAGCATGATCCTAAGTCTATTTGTACAGCGTGGAAATATTCTGAGGCTGGTAGATACAGTAGCAGTGATGTTGAACCACATGCAATGCAGAACTAGTATCCAGGTAGTGTGGAATAGATTGTAAGTGGCACTGTAAATGGAAGCCTACTGCTGAGCCAGTTCTATGCAGTGGAGAAATATAATCTGAGGCATGCTTATGAAGCCATAGAAGGGTGCTGTAGACTGTTGTTTCCTGTTCAAGATGGTAAAGCATGCAATAAATCAACCTTGGAGGATGAGTTGGCGACTTGACCAGAAGTAAAGCATCCAAAACTGTAGTAGTAAGTTCGAAGGAGTTGAAGCATTATGGCAAGAACCATACTAGGAACTGAGGTGAAAATCTGATGTAATCCAGAATTAATTCCCATGGAAGGTAGAAATATATCTTGACACATGGAAGTAAGTGTGAGCAGCAAGGTGAGGGCTGCGAAGTCCAGGATCTGAGTAGTATGACTGAAGGCGAGGAATACATGGCAGTGCATCCAATCCTGAGAAGTAAGGTGAATGGAGAATGGTAGCTAGTAAAGCTACGAAGGCTAGTGTAGTGACTGGACCACACGTAGGTCAGTCGGTAAGTAAGTAAAGTGTGGCAGCTAAACCCCAAAGCAAGCATGCACGGCTGGACCACACATAGGACAGCCAGTAAAGCAAATAGAGAGTGGCAGCTAAACCCCAGGAAGGCTAGCATGCTTGGCTGGACCACGGAGGTCAGCTAGTAAGGTGAGTAAATAATGGCAGCTAAGCCCCAGAAAGGGTAGCCAGTATGGCTGAACCACACGTAGGCAGCCAGAAAGTGAGGTAGGAGCAAACGAAGCCAAGCAACACAGTAAGCATCCAGGGACAGCGATGAAAATCCTCAGACATAGAAATCCAAAGGAGCACAGATGGGAAGATGCAAAGGTGAGCTGCAGCATCCAGAACTCAAGCAGCAGGACTGGAGACAAGACATCCTAGAGCACATCCAATCTTGATAGAGAAGCCCAGATGGTCAGCAAGAAGAGATGGAGCAGGCACTGCGAGCGATGAGGGGCACATGGCTGAAGTGCATAGCTGGGGGGCTGGAAGCCGAGAGGTAGGTAAAGAGAGGCAGCTAGCACCACATAAGCTAGCATACACAGCTGGACCCCCTCGTAGGTCAGCCGGTAAGGTAAGCAGAATGGTAGCAAGGCACATGAAGGCTAGCAGGTGACAGCCTGTGTGGTGTAGCAATGAGAAACTAAACAGCCAAGTGAAGGCCAGTGAGTGAGAGAGCAAAGTCAATGATCTGAATGATCACGTTGTGCCAAGAGCATGACAAATAAAGAGAGCAGAGAACTGGCGAAGTTGAATGCAGCAATAAGGCAGAAGCAGGGAGGTGTAAACTCAGTTGGATACCAAATAGAAAGGGATGGAGTTCTGCAGTGTGATGGAACTGGATAGAAGGCAATGCAATAGCCACCCAGAGATGGTCGAGGGAATTGTAAGGTAAGCTCCACACTCAAGTCCAGGACTCGAAGAATCAAAAGCAGACTGAGAATGCTGCATAGCCAGATGTAACCCCCAGGTGGTGCTTTCCCAAGGGCTACTACCCCTGCCTGACTGACTACTGACAGGTTGAGGGGCCTAGGTCCAATGGCGGGTGCCTCCACCCAGAGGTCAAGGTTGGTACTGTCTTCCCACTAGTGGTCCACACAATATATCAGGAGTATCTTCACAATGTACACTTACCCCCCAGCACTGGCTCTGTCAACTGGACTCTGAGGACCCCCTGTAAAACAACATGATACAGTGCGATAGCCACAGTACAATACTTTAACATAAATGAATACTGTAGTCAGTGTAACTTTGCTGGAACAAACAGATCTGATTTATTTAAGGGGCTGTAACAAGGACAGGGGAAAATCAGGTTAATTAGGTTAAACACATTAGTAATCACAGTACTGTGTGCATATTCAGAGTTCCAAAATGTAACTTTCACTGGGTACCCAGGATGGGGGCGGGGCACTAGCCAGGATCAGTGCAGCTGGTTGGGGCCCTGTGATGGAAAAAACACTTGCACAATACCCAATTGTAATCCGGAGCCGGATGGCTCAGTTCATGAAGAAATGAAACAGCAACAATTAGATGACACGCTTGCACATTTTAGAAACAGATGGCAGGGAACTACCCTGCTTGTACTCACAAACTCAATGCTGCAAACTGGATGGAAGGTAGATTGTCCTGGATTGCCAGGAGGAGCAGAACATGTGGACAAGGTCCTTGTGACTGGACCCCACTGCAGTTTATAGCAAATGGATGTAGTCCGGATTAAGCTGGGGTTTACTTCCAGCTTCATGCACTCAATTCACTGTACAGGGGATTTGAAATAGTGATTCCCCACAAGCACTACACACATTTATATGTAAAAAGGAAAGTACTATACCAGGCAGGCTGCTCCTCGATCCCGACCGGAATTACTGCAAAATACCCGGGAGAACACACAGCAGCTTCAGTTCCTGACAGACTGAGCGCGATTCGGCAATTTCTCCAGCCTTCTACAGGGTGAGCCTGGTTTCTACTCTTCAGATCGCCTTCCTTCTCCTCACAAGTCAGAGTCAGTCCGATTTGGTGCTTGAAAAGCTGCAGACCGCACCTCAGGGCCTCACGCGCTCCCCGCGCAAAACTACACACCGCAGAAGCACAGAGCTCCTTGTCTCTTCACTGTCACAACTGATCTAATCTCTCCAGTTCCAGAGCAGTGCATTTCCTTTAGCTCCACCCTATTCTGTTGGCTGATCCAGCTGTCACTCACAATAAACTCCCCCTGTTGGTGGAAAAAGGTGCCAAGGTCAAAACTACATTTCTCTGAGTCGCTGCCCATACAATCCCCTTACCGCAGGCTCCTGAGGAGAGTCCAAGTTCTGATTCGCCCACAGCAGGCTCCATTTTAAAGGATCCCCACAATGATTGGTCCAATTCGGCAGTTCAGAACCAACATGAGGGAGCTACTGTGCACAGTCCTTGCTACAAGAAAGCAGGTTAAAACAAACTGCATTTTCATTATTGCTCTAACAGTTTACAAGCAAACAATTACATTTTTGAAAAGTGCTCATTCTGCCCACTTAGCGATGGCAGAAACGGAGCGATTTGGCAGTAGCTCGAGCGGGACTCAAGCAGGGAAACACACAGACCCCCATCCAAATTAATTATGTCTGCAGGCAGACAGCTCTTAAAGAGACAGTACCAGAGGCTCTAAAAGCACTCAAAGATAAATGGCTTAGACGCCAAACACCATTCAGGCTTGGAGCATTCAAGCAAGCTCCTGGAAGACTTTTGGGGAACCCCCATTTGCAGGGGTGGTTACACATAAAACCACCAAGGTACTATGGCTGCTCCGGCGGGAAGTAAGTGCATAATATACGTATGGTGTCCAGTACAGATGCTGAAGTAGTAGTGCTGTGCTTCTAGCACCGAGTGCGGTGCAAGTTGGCCAGGCAAGACGGCATAGGCAGCAGCCGCTGGAGAAGGTAATCGGCTTCAGTAACCCGAAGGCTGAAAGCACACGCTCACATAGCAGAGCTAAGAACAGTAGAAACTGCAGGTCAGTGGGCGGCTGTAGATACAGCTGAATGAATGAGGAGGCAGCTATCCAGTCGAGAGGTCTGAACGGTGAACATAGCGGTGGCACAGGCAGTGGCTGCCAGAGAGACAGACATAAAGGAGTCGGAAGGCACAGACAGCGAGCAGGAGCAATAACAGAAGCAGAAACAGTTGGCTGAATCAGCGGATTCTAAGCAGCAGGGAGTAGGAAGTTGGGAGAGCAGCATGGCAACAACCCCCCCCCTCCAAAGCAAGAAGAGAAGCTGCAAACAAACAGCAGGTAACAAGCAGAGAGGGGAAGGAGACAAAGAAAGGCAAACACAAGCAAAATGACAGAAGAGAGGAATGGAAGGGGAGGGGAAGGGGGTGGATAAGAGAGGAGCAAAAAGCAGCAGCCACAAATCAGCATGCCAGCGAGTGCAGTGAGTGCGATTACCTAAGCAGGGCGATGCGCTGTTTGCAGGTTTATATGGGGAGGAGTTTTCCCACTTAACCACGGGCATAGCCCCAATTTATTCCTTCATGACATATCTTTTAACATTTAACGGATCAACTGAAGGTATTAAGAGGATCACGCCTTATTGTTATTTGTAACTATAATGTTAAATGTTGGAGCAATGACTGTAGGTTTGTTTGTCAAAGTAATAAACAAAAAGTCAAAAAAAAAAAAAAAGAAACTGGCTGCAAGACAGAAGTCAGAGGTAGTGGTTGGGGGGTCTTGGAGGCTAGACCTGCCAAAAACCGGGTACCACAGGGGGGCATGGTCTGGTGTTCTTTAACATCTTCATCATTGACATTGCTGATTGGATAAAAGGAAACATATAGAAACATAGAAACATAGACTTTGACAGCAGATAAGGACTGCTTGGCTCACCCAGTCTGCCCATTTCCCTACCTATTCGATAAGCTGCAGATCCTAGTTTACCAACAATCTACTTCCTCCTACCCCTCACTATAATTCGCCTTATGTCTGTCCTATGCATTCTTGAATCCCCCCACTGTTTTTGACCCCACGACCTTCTCAGGAAGGCTATTTCATGCATCCACCACCCTCTCCATGAAAAAATACTTCCTCACGTTGCCCCTGAGTCGTCCCCACTCTATCTTCAAATTATGCCACCTTGTTCTTGCATATCTCTTTTTCTAAAAGATGCTACCCTCTTGGACTTTGTTGATTACTTTGAGGTACTTGAAAGTTTCTGTCATGTCCCCCCTCTCCATCCTTTCCTCAAGGGTATACATATTAAGTTTCTTTTGTCTCTCTTTGTATGGTTCCTGGTGCAGACCCTGCACCATTTTAGTTGCCCTCCTGTGGACTGCCTCCATCCTGTCTATGTCCTTGTGGAGAAGGGGTCTCCACAATTGCATGCAGTACTCCAGATGGGGTCTCATCAACTGTCTGTACAGAGGGATGACAATGTCCTGTTTTCTATTGGTGATGCCTCTCCCAGTGCAGCCCGGTGTAATCCCCCCTGCAAATGGGGGTTCCCAAAAGTCTTCCAGGAGCTTGCCTGAATGCTCCAAGTCTGGGCAGTGTTCGGTGTCTGAGCTGTTTAAATGTGGTTCCAAGTGAGTACTATTTGAGCCTCCACATACTGTCTCTTTAAGAGCTGTCTGCTTGCAGACTTAATTAGTTTGTATGGGGGGGACTGTGTAATTAATGCTCAAATCCCGTCCGAGCTGCTGCCAATTCACTCCGTTTCTGTTGTCGCTACATGTGCAGAGGGAGCCTTGCAGAAAGATATAACTGTTTGCCAGAAATCATTTAGAGTGACTGAGAAAATGTAGTTTGTATAACCTGTCTTTTTTTCAGCATGAACTGTTTCAGTGTAGCTCTTTCATTTTGGTCCTGAGTTGCTGACTTGGACCAATCAGTATGATAGGGAGGCCTTAAAATGGAACCTGTGGATGAATTGGAACTTGGACTCTCAATTTTAAGCCAGCCACAAGGGGATTATATGAGCAGTGACTCTGGGGAAATGTAGTTTTGACCTTGGCTCCTTTTTTCACCAACAAAGGGAGTCTTATTGTGAGTGACAGCTGAACCAGCCAACAGAATGGTGTGGAGCTAAAGGAAATACCCTGCTCTGTGACTGGAAGCATCAGATCAGTTGTGACAGTGAAAACAGAAGGAGCTCTGTGCTTCTGCGCTGTATAGTTTTCGTGCGGGAAGCGCATGTGAGGCCCTCAGGTTCGGCCTGCAGCTGTTGTAAGCGCTAGTTCGGACTGAATCCGACTTGTGAGGAGAAAGAAGGACGTCTGAAAGGTAGAAACCAGGCTAACCCTGTAGAAGACTGGAGA
Organism: Neoceratodus forsteri; assembly: GCA_016271365.2. Classification (NCBI taxonomy): domain Eukaryota; kingdom Metazoa; phylum Chordata; order Ceratodontiformes; family Ceratodontidae; genus Neoceratodus; species Neoceratodus forsteri. The sequence continues at coordinate 898,540,755 of CM057455.1, forward strand.
AATTGCTGAATCGCGCTCGGTCTCTCAGGAACTGAAGCTGCTGCGTGTGCTCCCGGGGTATTTTGCAATAATTGTGATCGGGATCTAGGAGCAGCCTGCCTGGTATAGTACTTTCCTTTTACATATGAATGTGCATAGTGCTTGTGGGGAATCGCTGTTTCCAATCCCCTGTGCTGTGTGCTGTGTGTTGAAGCTGGAAGCAAACCCCAACTTGTCTCGGACTAAATCCGTTTGCTATCTACTGCAGTGGGGTCCAGTCATAAGGACCTTGTCTCAATGCCCTGTTGTTCTGGTAGCCCAGAAGAACATCCACCATCCGGTTCTCAGCTTGGGTATTGTGAGTACAAATCAGGGTATTCCCCTGCAGCCTGTTTTCAATTACAAGTGTGTCATCTAATTATTGTTGTTTTACTTCTTCATGGACTGAGCCATCCGGCTCCGGATTACAATTGGGTGTTGTGCATATATTTTCTTCTACAGGACCCTGTCCGTCTGCACCTGCTGGCCAACCCCAGGCAATGGACCTGACTAGCCCCCCCCCAACCTGCGTACCCAGAATGTGACTTTTCAGACCCTGTATGTGTGCACAGTACTGTGATTTAATTCTGCCAACTAACCTGATCTCCCTTCCCATGTTTTATTCCCCCTAAATAAACCAGATTTGATGTTAAACTTTAAACTGTCTGAAGTGTCAGTACCTACATATCAAGCATCGTATTGGTTTGTGTATGTTGATTAACCATATTTTACAGGGGGTCCCCAGAGACGAACCTCAGAATCAGTCTCGAGGGTAAGTGGTACTTTATGAATGAACAGTGTGTACATGTGGGGTATTGGGATTGTAACTTCTGTGCAATGTGTGAGCCACTAGAGGGAATAAAAGGGGGTCTCAGTGTCCAAGAGGGCTGTGACCAAGCTACAAACCCTGACCTCTGGGTGGAGGCACCCGCCATAGAACCTAGGCCCCTCAACTTGTCAGTAGTCAAGCAGGCAGGGGTAGTAGCCCTTGGGATAGCGCCACCTGGGGGTTACACTAGTATAACCCCAGTCCTCCTTACAGCCTTCTCACATTGCCTGCCTACCTTTAGGTCATCTCATATGACTACCCCCGGGTCCCTTTCAATTTTTGCTGTTGTTAGTACCCCCCCCCCACTGTGTACTCTTCCGCTGGGTTTTTGTTTCTCAGGTGCTTACTTTACACTTCTTTGCATTGAATCTAATGCCACATGCTTCATAGTGGCATTTGCACCACAACAACCAGCCGCTCGGATTGCCTCTTGTACAAATGTCAGCCGTATGGTATACTACCGAATTGTGGTAAGTGGCTCCTTGTGCTGCTTGGCAGTCTCCAAAAGTCTGGGGATGCATTCAGGAGTGAGCAGTTTAAGCAGCCATGTGGACAGGATGCACCGCTTACTCCCACTTGTGGGTGCTTCTATCCACTGACTGCCCTGACTCCCAGCCCCTCTCCAGCATGTCTTACATCGACATTGAGGGGGAGGGGCTGTGTAGACACATTTGCCAAGTGTCTTTAGGTTGGGGCAGCTCTGCAATGCTCCAAAGAAGGAGTGAGTTCAGCCATGTAAACACGGCACAAGCTGCCATACTTTTGACTATTCCTCCAACCTTTCCAAGTCCCTTCTCATCCTTTCCACACACTTTTGTGTATCAACCCTGTTGCAGATCTTTGTGTCATCTGCAAAGAGCCATACTTTTCTTTCCAGTCCCTCTGCAATGTTACTTATAAAGACATTAAAGAGGACCAGCCCCAGTACTGAACCCTGCGGTACCCCACTAGTAACTGCTTTCTTCGGAGTGGACTCCGTTTACTATTACCCTCTGTGTCCTGTTGTTCAGCCAATGTTTTGCACAGACTACCACCCCGGGACCCGCTCCCAGGCTGGCTAACTTGTTTATTAATCTTTTGTGTGAGACTGTGTCAGATGCCTTGCTAAAGTCTAGGTAGGCCATGTCCACAGCCGCTCCCTGGTCTACTACTTTGGTCACCCATTTAAAGAAATCTATTAGATTTGTCTGACATGACCTTCCCACTGTGAATCCATGCTGCCTTGGGTCCTGTGCCCTGCTGGCCTCTAGGTACTCAACAATTCTTTCTTTCAGAAGTGATTCCATCATTTTCCCTACCACTGAGGTCAAACTAACAGGTCTGTAGTTTCCTGCCTCTGACTTGCTCCCACCTTTGTAAAGGGAAATCACATCCGCCTTCCTCCAGTCCTCAGGTACCACACTATCCTCCCATGATTTGTTAAAAAGGGTCATTAGTGGTGTCACTAGTTCTTCCCTTAGTTCTTTTAGAATTATGAGGTGAATCCCATTAGGCCTCGTTGCCTTGTCCACCATATGCCTGTCTGCAGATGGCACAAAGTTATGAGAGAGAGTGGGCACGGAATAGAGGAGATGAGATATTAGAGAAGACTTGGTCAAACTGGAGAGGTTGTCAGGTATTTGGCAACTGGGATTCAACATAATGCACTTAGGGGTGAAGAACCCAGAGGTCAGATATAGACTGGGGGGGTGTGCAAGTTACCAAATCAGAAGAGGAGAAGGACTTGGGTGTGATCATTATGAGTGATCTAAAGCACTCAGCACACTACGAGAGAGCAGCAGCCAAAGCAAATCAGATGCTGGACTAAACAGCCAGTGGTATAATAACAGAAAAGTGGAGATCCTGAAGCAAAAACGCCTGAGGAAGGACTTGATTGCTCTGAAAGCTTAAGTATTTTGTTCTTTTTGTAACATCTTTGTTGGTCCAATAAAAGGTATCAAACCATTTGCTTCTGGATCTGCTCTTACAAGCACAAATACGACAACTAAATAATTTGTTTGTCAGAAGGTGGAGGTCATTCTGCCACTGTACTGATCACTGGTTAGGCCTCATCTTGAGTACAGCGTGCAATATTGGTGCCCTTACCTAAGAATACATCAACCTGCTGCCAATGGTCCAGAGAAGGGTAACCAAGATGATCCAGCAACAGCGAGGCAGATCATGCAAGGAGAGACTCGGAGATCTTAACATATACTCCCTGAAGGACAGAACAGAGCAGGGTGGCATGATCAAAACTTTTAAATACCTTAAAGGTTTCAATAGAGTGAGCTTGGAGGGTCTCTTCAACCTTAGTGGAAGCAGGACCACTAGAAAACACTGCTTCATGCTGGTGGGGGGGGCGGGGATTCAAGAGGAAAATTAAACACTTTTTCACTGAGAGGGTGGTGGCAAAATGGAATGAGTTACTGGAGGAAGTTGTCTCCTGAAGACTGTGGACAGCTTCAAGAGAGGGTGGGATAGAGTAAAAGGGAAAGTTGTATGGGGGAGCATCAATGGAAAGGGAGGAATGATTCACAGGGAGGGGGGCAGATCCCTTAGTAGGTAAGGAGAAGTCTGCAAACTTGAGCAGACATGATAGACCCCAAGGCCTTTTTCCTGCTGGCTCAATCGGATGTTCATATTTTAAATGCAGAGACATTTATCTGAACAGAAAACACTTCAGTCTGGTAAGAGGAAGAACTGAAATTTGACTGCAGAACACAGAATCATGGGTTTGGTGATGAAATGAACAACTCTATTTTCAGTCAGAACATGACTCTTGTGGTGGTGTTTTCTCACCTATAGGTGACAGAGAATGTGTGTTTTCTGTTTCAATAGCAGCAATTAAGTTCCCATCAGGCAAACTAGTGTCAGAGCCATTTGAAACCTTCCTACTGACACTTCTGCTTCTTTTATGAGCCTTAACGTGAGGGAGAGGGTGTGAATGCAAGTATTTAGTTTCTTTGGTTGGAGCCTGCTTTTTCTCATTACTGTGTTCCACTTTTGAAGCAAACTACACCATACTTTTGTTGATTTTGTTTCGGTGGCAGCAAGGTTTGTGTTTCTCATAGGCGCTTATGTCTTTGTTGCTAGGGGAGATTTAGCTTGCATACTATGGGCCTATAAAGCACAAATGGAATGTTATCATGGAAGATGGTGGAATTTGAAGGTCTGTTTCAAATACAGTATGTCTCCTATCATGTGGTGAAGGTTGGACTTTTCCAACAAGCCCCCATGCTCCCTCTAGTGACTCAAAGTTATAAAATCTACGGTTTCTTTGAATTTGTAGACTACCTGGATTTTTTTATTTGACAGACCACATTATTCTCCTCCAGACAGTGCCTTTTTTTTTTTGTTATACTTTATATTTTTATTTTCATTTGTTATGATTCATATAATAATTCCATATTCGAGACAGACCAATTGCATTACATAAGACATTACAACATGGAAACACTAATGGTCTCCTTAATAATAGGATAAATATATCTCAAATACTGCGATACCTCATAGGAGGGGTGATACTAAAATAAGTCACTGAAATTAGTAAACAATAGTTCCAGCTGTGATGGAGTCCATGAGCAGTGTGACTAAAACGAATACGACAGTCCATAATATAGTCCAACATTGCACGTCCCCAAGAGGACTAGAGGTGTCACACTACGCCTCCTATAAGCTAAAATGCTATAACATAATAATGCAAGCTACAGCACAAACACTCCAGATAGTGTCTAACACTCATAAAGGGACTGCACTTCTCCACAACATCAGTCAAGTAGTCCAGAAAAATGTACACTCTGTTTACCTCCCACATTAAAGCAGCTGTGCAATGAGACTGGGTAAAAAACTAGCTGGCCTGCTGGCACAGCGGTTGGATTTCCACTTGCAACGCCAGTGACCCAGGTTCGGGAATGGACCCGAGTTGTCGGAGGGACAGCCGGGGGGGAGAAGGATCAAGTGTCCCTTGGACGGCTCTCCTTTTCTAGGGGGGAGGGTGGTGTGTGCTTGGTGCACATAGCGATGCCTGGCGGAGGCTGGGTGTATTGCACAAGCACCAGTGCCTTGAAGAACTCAGGGGTGGGGCGGACACTGGCCCCCAGGGCTTCAATCAGTCTCCCAGCTGGTTCTCTGACCAGGATCAGTGCTTGCAGTGCCGATAGGGCACGGTGCCACGACCCCACCCCTTGGGGGTAAGCCAGGGGTGACAGGAGAACGCAGGTGCTAAGAGAGGTGGGAGTCTGGGGGTCTGTGATCAGGGCAGATGCTGATGGTCCGTGGTGCAACAAAGAGTATACTAATCGGAAAAAAGAAACTGGGTAAAAAACGGACCCTACCATTTTTTCACTATGTAACCCCTAGATGGCGCTATCCCAGGGGCTACTACCCCTGCCTGATTTGCCACTAACAGGTTGAGGGGCCTGGATCCAATGGCGGGTGCCTCCACCCAGAGGTCAGGGTTTGCAATAGTTAAACTAACTTGGTCACAGCCCTCTGGGACACTGCAACCCCCCTTTCTTCCCACTAGTGGCCCACACAATATATCAGAATTACCTTCACAGTATACACTTACCCCCAGGTCTGGTTCCGGCACTGGGACCTCCTGTGAAATGAGATACAGTGCAACAATCACAGTACAGTACTTTAACATAGACAAATACCTCAGGCAGTATAACTTTGCTGAAACAAGCAGCTCTGATTTATTTAGGGGATATAACAAGGACAGGGAAATCAGGTTAATTAGCTTATCACTCTAATAATCTATTTATGGCTCTGTGCACAGGCCTATCCCTATCAGTTACTGTCCCTGGGTACCCAAGCCCTAGTGGCTAGTCCAAACCGTGGCAGCTGGTAGGGGCCTTTCACACAGAGAAAAGAGAATTAAACAGTCAGCAGTACAGTAATTCCATTTGGATTTAATGTGGCAACTAACAGGGAGCGACTCTGAATTAGTACTCACGACCTCCAAATAAGATTAGGGTCCTTCAATGTCAGCCGGGCTCACTTGAGGTACACAAACCTCTTCACACATCCATATAAAAGAAAGCACTATACCAGGCAGGCTGCATCTGTATCCGATCGCAATTACTGCACAATACCGGAGAACACACAGCAGATTCAGTTCCTGACAGACCGAGTGTAATTTTCAGCAATTCCTCCAGTCTTCTACAGGGTGAGCCTGGTTCTACTCTTCAGAGATCCTTTGATTCTTTTCACAGGACGGATTCAGTCCTAACAAGCTGCAGACCGGAACTTGGGCCTTACACGTTTTTGACTAAAACTGCACACTGAAAAGTACAGGGCTCCTTCCTTCTTCACTGCCAAAGCTCAACTGAAGCTCCAACCGACAAAACTGGCACTTCCTTTGAGTTCCTCCCAGTTCTGACTGGATTGCTTGTCACTCACAATAGACTGCTGCTGTTGGTCCAAAAGGCACTGAAGTCTAAACTACATCTCCCAGAGTCACTGCCCATACAATCCTCTTGTGGCTGGCTCAGATTATGAGTCCAAGTTCTGATTCGTCCAAGGCACCATTTTAGAGCTAGCTTACCCCACACTGATTGGTCCAGTTCAGCAGTTCAAAACTAGAATGGGGAACTAGCAGACACAGTTCTGACTGCAAAGAAAGCAGGTTAGACAAACTGTAATTTCATTATTACTCTAAATAATTTCTGGCAAACAGTTACATCTTTCAGATAGGTTCCTTTGCACTCTAGTGACTGCAAAAATGAAGTGAATTGGCAGCAGCTGAAGTGGTACCTCAGAGAAGCACACAGTCCCCCATACAACTAATTATGTCTGCAAGCAGACAGCTCTTAAAGAGACAGTACCAGAGGCTCTAAAACACTCACTGATAAATGGCTTAAATGCCAAACACCATTCAGGCTTGGAGCATTCAAGCTCCTGAAGTCTTTTGGGAACCCCCATTTGCAGGGGTTACACCCCTTCCTGGCTTGGGAAAGCTTGACGTCCGCTCAAGCAAGTACTTCATAAGTTTCAACTGCAACCATATACATTTGCATTAGGCTCACATACGTAATCATCAGTCAATATATCATTTTACCAAGAACACATTTCTGAAACATTGCAGTACGTCACTCTTTACACAGTATTACATACACATTGTACCATAACTCAAGTTATTACCTCTTGTACATGAAACCTGAAGAGAGGGCCCTTCCCTATCAGTTACCTTGGGGCTGGACGGGCAAGGGCACCATACTTAGAGGGCAACACAAGTAACTTGAGTTAGCACTGACGCCAGTTTGGGCAATGAGCTCGGGACACATACACCTTTATGGACAACATTGAGAGTCAAATCCACAGGCCTCCCAAGGGAATCATAACTGAGGTGCACCACAGGCTTTACAGCTCGACCAGTCTTTCTAGGGGAACTGTTACAGTCTCTGCACTCTGAGCCTCATTTTCAGCATTGTCCACACTTGTTCAGGGGAGTCTCCATGGGGGTAGAGAGGCTAGAACTTGGGGCACTTTCAGCTCCAGGAGTTACAGTTTCTGAGTCCACAACATTTGGCTCGCATGGAGAGCTTTGGACACTGGCAGTGGACTGTCAGGGCACTCAAAATACTCTTCTTGTTCGGTGTATCACCAGTCTGCCCTAATCTATCATTTTCTCCTGAAAGCTCAAACAGTTCAACCATGCACAATGATTCCATTTCATCTGATCTGATGCTTTGCACTTCACTTTCTGGGAGCATTGGCTCCAGGGATGAAGCTGGGGCTTAAACAGTCCAGAAGGCCCAGCTTTGTCTCCAGTATTGACTAGGGATTGCCCTAAACAATTGACTCAGTTCAGAAGAAGGATAGTATTCAAAGTCACTCTCCTTTCTTCCGATATGGACTGACAGTCATGCTCAACTGGGACTTGTGGAGGAACACTTTAACTTTGCTTCTGTAGGTGCAGACTTTCTTGATCTTTTCTTAGCAGCAGCTCTAGTCACTGGTCCAGAGGGGCATCTTCTAGGGCTCAGACTCAATTAGATTTGTCCAATGGGCAGTAAATGATTTCTATGCATTGTTTTACATCTTTTGAATTATTCTCAGGCCTTACTTTGTACACTGGCAGATCATCTAGTTTGCCCACTACAAATGTGAGGGAGATGGTGCCATCTGTCAGCAATCTTGTGCTTGCCATGCAATCCCAGATTTCTTAGCAATACCGATCTCCCTCCTGGAGTTCCTGTGCTTTCACCTTTTATCATACCTTTCTTTGTTGGCCAGATTTCTTTGGCAGCCATGGTTTGAGCCAGTTGGTACGCATGAGTTAGCTGGGCCTTTAACTTTTGCACATACTGTAAATAGTTGTCAGCCTGAACCCCATCAGAGAGACCCCAAAAACACATCTACTGGTAGTCGAGCTTCTCTTCCAAACATCAGGCGGTAGGGGGAGAATCCAGTGGCATCACTTTTGGTGCAGTTATAAGCATGTACCAGGGTGCTAATTTGTTGGCTCCATCTAGGCTTGTCCTTTGGGTGCAGGGTGCCTAGCATATCTAGCAAAGTGCGGTTGAAACGTTCAGGCTGTGGGTCTCCCTGGGGGTGGTAAGGAGTGGTTCTGGACTTTCGCACTCCCCACAGAGAAAGCATCTCTTTGATCAGACGACTCTCAAAGTCTCTCCCTTGATCAGAATGGATTCTTTGTGGAGCCCATAGTGAACAAAAAGTTTTCAATACTTTGGCCAGTGTGGATGCTTTCTGGTCTTTGTGGAAAGCTTGGGCATATCTCGTGAAATGGTCAGTGACCACCAGCATATTACTGATATTTCTTTGATCTGACTCCAAACTTAGAAAATCAATACAGACCAGCTCCATGGGTGCACTGGTGGTGATGTTAACAAGGGGCAGCCCTCTGGGGCAAAGCTTTCCTCTGTAAGCAGCGACTACAAGTTCGAATGTGTTGCTCCACATCAGCCCCCATCTTAGGCCAATAGAATCTGGATCTCACCAAGTCAAGTGTTCTGTCTATACCAAGGTGCCCCATGTGGTTGTGCAAGGACCCAGTACTGAGTCTCGAAAGGCAGGGCAGCACTAGTTGTTGTTTGTCTACTTGTCCCCTCTGTCTACTGTTTCTCTGTATAACAGTTTATTGATCAGTTTCAACTTAGGACCTTCTTTGTATAACAGTGCAGTTCTCAAATCAGTGGGCGAAATTTGGACACATCTTTTCCTGCATAGAGGGCTTCTAAAGCTGCTTTGATCATGGGATCGCGGGATTGAGCCCCTAATACTGTCATTGTCCAGCTGAGGCAGTGCACCAATGTCTATTGCAGAAAAGTGGCACAAGCAGCAGGTATGCAATACTCAGAGGCTCCTAAGCAATCCACCATGCAGTCCACTGCGTCCGTGGACATTTGTTCCTCCCTGTCAAACTTCCGGCAGAGTGCCCGAATGTCAGGTTCTGCCAATCGGACCCAATCATTCTGGGGGAACAGGCCTCCGGAGAGAGCATCAGCATCTATGTGGTTCAGACCTGCTCGGGTATTCGAGAGCATAGTCATATGTAGATAATGCAGAAAGCCACCTATGGCCAGTGCATCCAACTTAGCTGAGGTCTGCACATAGGTCAAAGGATTATTCAGTTTTACTAGTATTTTAGCCCCATACAAGTACTCATGGAATTGGTCAACAATAGCCCACTTCAAAGCTAGGAACTCTAACTTATGTACAGGATAGTTCTTTTCGGATGGGGTCAGGCTTCTACTGGCAAGGCCACTGGTCTCAGGCCATTCTCGTGCTCTTGGTACAACACAGCCCCAACCCTTGCAAGCTAGCATCAGTGCAGGACGTAAGGTTTTCTTGGATCGGCATAGGCCAGCACTGGAGCATGGGTAAGTTGATATATGATCTCATGAAAAGCAGTCTCACAATCAGGAGTCCAGCGGGCCCCAAATACTTCACTTGGATGAAAATACACTCTTTCAGTCTTGAGGATGCTGACTTTTGGTATTTTTTGTGGGTTGGGGATACTAACGAGTAAGGTTAAGTAAAGGGCGGATCACTCTTGAATAGTCCTTGATGAGCGCCGATAATAACCACAGAATCTTGGGAATCTTTGCAGTTCTTTTAGATTTTTGGGCTGTGGCCAGGTGGTCAAGGCCTCAACTTTACTTGGGTCGGTCTCTATTCCTCGGTGGATACTATGTGTCCCACATACTTTACTGATGTTTGAAAAATTGACACTTATCAATGGACAGTTTAAGGCCAAAGTCCTCCAGTCGGTCCAATACCTTAAATAATCTGCTCTCATGTTCCTCCAGTGAGCTGCCAAACACAATAACATCATCTAGGTATACCAGGCACTCTAGTAAGTTCATGTCCCCACTGCACGCTCCATCAATCGTTGAAAAGTGGCTGGGGCACCTGAAATCCCTTGAGGCATCCTCATGAATTCATAGAAGCCAAGCCCGGACAGATAAAGGCTGTCTTTTCACGGTCCTCTGGGGCCATCGGGATCTGATAGTACCCACTGCGGAGATCCAGCACAGAGAACCACTTGCTCCGTTTAGGCAGTCCAAAGCATCCTGAATGCGGGCATTGTGTACTGATCAGGGATAGTCCGCCGGTTTAGGTGCGATAATCCACACACATCCTTACTGTTCCATTCTTTTTCCTCACTACCACAATGGGGGAAGCATAAGGGCTTCTGGATTCTTGTATTACACCAGCAGCTAACATCTCTTGCAGATGCCGCCTCACATCATCTATGTCAGCAGGTGCCAGGCGTCGAGACCTCTCACTAAATGGTCTTCCGTCATGCAGCCGGATATTGTGCTCAGCTCCTTGCACGCATCCTACATCCCATTCCTTTAAAGAAAACACCTGGTCTCTCTGGGAAAGCTTCTCACTGATCCTCACTTTCCATTCAGCTGGCAGCGGGAGTCGCCAAAATCAAACAAGTCAGGCATGCTACTCTGTCATTCTTCCTTGAACTCTTGCTGCTGGGTAGCACTGCAGTGTCTGCACAATGCACATTAGCCAGGATGCAACCTCTGTTTACTCGAATGTCTCTTTCAGACATTATGAACTTGGACCATTACCCTTCTGGCATAAGCATGGGCTCTAGCGGCAAAATACTAGGCTTGACCAGCAGTCCCTCTGGCAATTTTCCATCGCCTGTGCATCCAACATTAATATTTTATTCTTAACATCCTTTCTGATACGGACCTCTCCCTGTAAGGTACACTGGCATTTGGCGCCAGGATCAGAGACTCAGGATCCTTCTTCCATACAATTCGACCGGTTCCTCTGGTTCTGTTTTTCAGCATCTCTCTGGCCTCATAGGCCTTCTTAATTAAAGCCGAACTCTTAAAGCTCTACTAGTCTTTGACCCTGTTTTCATAACACAACTGTGCCAGCCTTCGAACATAAGAGCATTTGTTCCAATCAACAAAGGGACACCATCATACAGTCCAGTGGGGGACACACTAAGGCTAGGGTCTCTACTTGTTCGGCCACTCCAGCCACTGAGGTGGGGGGAAAGACAGCCAAATTCGATATACCCGAATAGGGGTAGGCCTTCTCACTTAACCCCCATACATGCAGTCCTTCTAATGGTTGTAAGGGTACGTCTGACAAATGCTTCTGATACCAATCTTGGAACATAATTGTCACTTGGGAGCCACTGTCTAATATAGTTCTTGTAGACACTCCGTTCACCTTTACAGTGGTCTCCATGGAGGGACCCACTATTCTGGACCAGTCTGGAGAAGCGTAGTGGGGCCTGGGCAACTGACCTTGCCACAAAGGACGTGAATTAGCATTTTTGTGCCCTCACTGGGATCATGTCGTGCACCTCTTAACCACTGATTTCTTCTCCGAAGCTCTCCTTGTAGCCTATATGCAACTTTGTCAGTGTCTTTGGGACTGGCATTCCCTTTTCATGTGCCCATCTTTCCCACAATTATAGCAAAACATACTTTCTGGAGTTTGAGCTGGCCGAGGCGCCACACTGGGAGCCAGGGCGGGGTATTACTAACTGGAAACCTTGGTGCCATCTCTGTCTGCGGCGTGATAAGTATTTGGAGACATCTCGTCAGTTCTCCACTTCCATGGTCAAGGAATCGAGTTCGAGCTGTTATCAGCAGGAGATACATGGGTGGGTACCCCCCCCCATAGCAGATGCAGTCGGATATAGGTCAGGGCTGCATTTGCAGGCGTGGCCTTCATAAAGGGACTGTTTTGAATTCCGAACTCTCTCAACAGTTCGCCCATTGTGACATATCTTTTCCTTGTCAGAGCACTCATTGACTGCCAACCTCTGCCCCTGAACTTCACTTGATGGGTCACCTCAGTCACCTGGGTCGTAGCCGCAGCTATTGGTGCAGGTCCCTCCCGAGGTCGCTTTTTCTCAACTCCTCGAATTTCTCTCATTAACTCATCATAGGAGGTGGGATTCCAGTCGATCTGCCAGGTGTAACTGAAGCAACAGCAGTTCTGAGAAGGGGCAGACTTAAGGATCCTGTCCAGCCTGGTTCGGTCCAGTTCAATCCATGGCAAACCACCTTTTCTGAGGCATTCTTGCAACAATTTTTCCAGCCGAGATACATACACAGACAACAACTCCCCTTGGTACTGTTGTGTCATCTCTTACTCTCCACCATAGGTCCTCATCAGAATCTGGGCTCCCATACACATTCTCCAAGGCCTCAAGATAGGCCTGTGCAGTCGCTCAGGGTTACTGGCCCGTTTAGCACGGATGGTAGCCAGGGCAGGACCTCGGAGGCTCTCACTAACCCTCTTTCGCTTTTCACCTTCCGAGCATTGCCATTCTAGCACTTGGGGGGCAACATAGTCTATCCAGGTCTCCCAGTCATCCTCCCTTGGGGGTGGGGAGGGTGCCAGAGAAGATCCTCAACCTTCGGTAAGAGTCGGGACTAATGGCAGGTGCAGAAATAGGAGTCTGCATTGGTTCAGCCACCATTACGGGCACTGGAGCAGGAGAGGGTGTTGGGGGAGGAACACCCCAGGTGGCAAGAATAGTTTCTTCAAGTCCTCCACAGTTTTCCCTCTCCCAGCAACCATTCAGCAAATTTCTCCTCAAAAGTTTCAGATAGTGGTGGGGCTGATTCCTGGTCTTTACTGTCCTTAGTTATCACTCTCCAAGCAGTGAGGGCTCCTCTGGGGTAATGGTCTGTGGCACTTGGAGCTATCTATGGGATCCTTAAACTCTACTAGGGCCAGGAAAGTGTGGGTGAGCAGATTAGCATGCCGACCCACCACCACAGGGTTTTGTAAACCTTCCACCTTGGAAAGTACTCCTGCACAGTGTCCGTATTGATACCCAGGGGATGTCCAGGATAAGCATAGCATTTTGGGGTCGATCTCCTCCCCAGTACACCACTCCACCAGCGGTGCACAGCACTTCTGTCGGGTACCCATTTTTTCTTAACAGTGGTTCAGAATATGGCCACTAGAGGACACACAATCCCAGCGGTGAGCCTCCAAGATGTAACCCCTAGATGGCGCTATCCCAGGGGCTACTACCCCTGCCTGATTTGCCACTAACAGGTTGAGGGGCCTGGATCCAATGGCGGTGCCTCCACCCAGAGGTCAGGGTTTGCAATAGTTAAACTAACTTGGTCACAGCCCTCTGGGACACTGCAACCCCTTTTTCCCACTAGTGGCCCACACAATATATCAGAATTATTCACAGTATACACTTACCCCCAGGTCTGGTTCCGCACTGGGACCTCCTGTGAAATGAGATACAGTGCAACAATCACAGTACAGTACTTTAACATAGACAAATACCTCAGGCAGTATAACTTTGCTGAAACAAGCAGCTCTGATTTATTTAGGGGATATAACAAGGACAGGGGAAATCAGGTTAATTAGCTTATCACTCTAATAATCTCATTTATGGCTCTGTGCACAGGCCTATCCCTATCAGTTACTGTCCTGGGTACCCAAGCCCGAGTGGCTAGTCCAAACCGTGGCAGCTGGTAGGGGCCCTCACACAGAGAAAAGGAGAATTAAACAGTCAGCAGTACAGTAATTCCATTTGGTTTAATGTGGCAATTCAACAGGGAGCGACCCTGAATTAGTACTCACGACTCCAAATAAGATAGGGTCCTTCAATGTCAGCGGGCTCCTTGAGGTACACAAACCTCTTCACACATCCATATAAAGAAAGCACTATACCAGGCAGGCTGCATCTGTATCCCGATCGCAATTACTGCACAATACCGGAGAACACACAGCAGATTCAGTTCCTGACAGACCGAGTGTAATTTTCAGCAATTCCTCCAGTCTTCTACAGGGTGAGCCTGGTTTCTACTCTTCAGAGATCCTTTGATTCTTTTCACAGGGCAGATTCAGTCCTAACAAGCTGCACACCGGAACTCTGGGCCTTCATACGCTTTTGACTAAAACTGCACACTGAAAAAGTACAGGGCTCCTTCCTTCTTCACTGCCAAAGCTCAACTGAAGCTCCAACCGACAAAAACGGCACTTCCTTTGAGTTCCTCCCAGTTCTTGACTGGATTGGCTGTCACCACAATAGACTGCTGCTGTTGGTCCAAAAGGCACTGAAGTCTAAACTACATCTCCCAGAGTCACTGCCATACAATCCTCTTGTGGCTGGCTCAGATTATGAGTCCAAGTTCTGATTCGTCCAAGGCACCATTTTAGAGCTAGCTTTCCCACACTGATTGGTCCAGTTCAGCAGTTCAAAACTAGAATGGGAACTAGCAGACACAGTTCTGACTGCAAAGAAAGCAGGTTAGACAAACTGTAATTTCATTATTACTCTAAATAATTTCTGGCAAACAGTTACATCTTTCAGATAGGTTCCCTTTGCACTCCTAGTGACTGCAAAATGAAGTGAATTGGCAGCAGCTCAAGTGGTACTCAGAGAAGCACACAGTCCCCCCATACAAACTAATTATGTCTGCAAGCAGACAGCTCTTAAAGAGACAGTACCAGAGGCTCTAAAAACACTCACTGATAAATGGCTTAAATGCCAAACACCATTCAGGCTTGGAGCATTCAAGCAAGCTCCTGGAAGTCTTTTGGGAACCCCCATTTGCAGGGGGGTTACAACTAGAAAATATTCCAGGCATCTTCCAGTTTTGTTTGGTGGTAACATTTTCCAGTTCTACCAAAATGTGAGTATTTCATGAATGTTTTTATTTAGCTTTTTCTCAAGAAAAAAAGATGACCACCACATTTGGCTTAGAAATAGCATTGTAGACCTGGCAAGGGTTAGGGTCGGGAAAATAAAATAAACTTACGATGTGTAGTATAGGAGGTACCTAGGAAAGTGGATTTGAGAGGCATGCTAATATTTTTATGAACTGTAGCTGAAACTAGTTTTTTGAGGGAAAAGTATTGTTTTATTACACTGCTGCTTTAAAACTTTTCTCTCCCTTACAAGCGTTAAAATACCTTCCTTAACAGAACATGGAAAGAAGTAGGCAAAAACTGGGCGATAGTTGGAACCAGGTTTGGGTTTCATAGAAAGAGTTTTGTGTGTTCTTTCCACCTCAAGAGGCCACACCCACTGACAGACCAAAAGGATTGGAATAACATTTTGCAAGAAATGGATCATGTTTTGCCAATCAGTGCCCTTTGGGACCCCCACAATATGAATGCTGCTTCTCCTCCATCTATTTTCAAGATTGTCTATCTTTTTGGTCAGTCAGTTTTAGCAGCCTGAGCTAGAAGTGATTCCTCCAAAGAACAATTAAACCCCTCTAAAGCAGCTATGTGATTTTCGGCCTCATCAATGTGACCTGTCATGCTGGTAAAATTAAGAGTTATATTTTCTACAGTTAATTTGAGGGACGCTATATTGGAGCTAATATTAGTGAGCATGTTTTTAATGGGAGTAAACTCAGCCTTGTGGTTGCTGTTGACAGCTGCTCCTCCTCCACTATCTGCTCCTCACATCTGTTGATGTTTTGCTGACAATAGGGCCAGCATTTTCAAATACCAAATGGCACTTACTTTAAACTAATGTGAAATAAAACCTATGCGTCTGACTGCAGCTGGTTAAATGGAAGGCAGCACCTGACGATTAGTACTGTGAAAACCAACACTTTTAACAAAGTGATGCAATGGACTTGTGATACGTGTAGAATGGATTCCTTGTGAGTGACGTAGCATTAAGGACTCAAGCTGCCATCTTACTAGTGTCCAGCATGCACAGCCTTTGCTCTTCTGTCGTCATATTCTATGTTTCTAACCTTCAAAGGGGCTGAGAACTCCCCTACCAGGTGTGTATATTTGGCATGCTTACCTTGTTTCGTGCATTGGTGACCCCAACTTTGTTAAACCTTAGGAGCTCCTTGATGACAGCAACACTTCCCTTGGAGGCAGCGATGTGAGCACAGGTGGAGCCCTCCATGTTGTCGGAGGTCACCAGCTCCGGCTTCTGCTTCAGGAAAAGTTTCACCACCTCAGAGTGGTCATTCTCAGCTGCCAGGTGCAGTGGAGTCTGGCCATGCTAGGAAACACAAACAAGCCAATAAGAATCCCCATATGAACCAGCTAAGCTACTGTACAAAGAACAGTTATGTAAGAACCTACTGCAACAGTACATCTTCAAGAGAATGTCCTCAGTTAGGCTACATCTTTGGAACTATAAGCCATCAGCGCTAGGACCACACAGAAACATTTGCTAGCTGGGTCTGTCCATGATGACATGCAGTGTCTTAGTGTACATAAATATGGGCTACCCCATCACTCCTCAGTTCCCTGCCAGATTTTTGCATCGGAGGACTTCTAACCATGGGGAACCAAGAGATGAAACCAGCCCCAGACATACAAGGAGAGGCATGGGTCTGGAGGCAGGATGCATAGAGTAAGGTTTTAGGCACAGCATCTGATATGACCCTGACTGAAAGCAAACAGGGGAAGGAGGCAGGGTATGGCATAATCTAATAGAGGAGATTGTCTCAAAGATCTACTGTTACAGTAAGTTCTTACTGTAAGCCCCTGCAAATGCGGGGCTTATATTCCCGCTTTTAGGCATCCTTTCCCCTCCTACTCCTCCCACCAAGAGATAGGAAATGGGTTTAGTGCTCTCAGGGTTATTGCTCTGGATGCCTCAAGGTGGCAGCAGAGGGCAGAAATAGGGTATATAAGGGAGCTGACAGGAAGTAGTGGGGCCTTTTTTCCAGCCTGGGCATTAGGCCTGGGGCTGGAGGGGGGGAGGCTGGACAGTAGAACCTGGAACAGAGAAGGCAGGCAAATGAGGGAGCTCAGCAGTCCAGGAGAGCCAGTGGGGAAACCCTCCAAGTAAAGTGCAGTCAGGACAGTTTCATGCACCATGGCTGACGAGGAGCGGGGGGCATGGAACTTCAGAGGAGATACAGGTAGCCAGGTCCTGTGTCGTGGGGGGCTAGGGCATTAGGAGGTTTTGTGTGAGCCTGACAGGGATGATGGAGCCCTTTAGGAAACCTGTGGTGTGTTCCCAGGTCCCCATGGCTGACAGGGCTGTGGCAGGGCCCTCTCAGGAGGGGAACCGGTGGCAGAGGTTCCCCTCATTCCTAGCGTGGCAGAACAGCCTGAGCGGTCGAGGGAGACGAAATGCTTTTCACCCGCTTAAGGGGCCTGTTTGAAGGGACAAGTCCTGGGGCGCCGGTCCATGAAGTCCGGGCGGGTTGCAGACCAAAGAATTCCATCTGTAGATTTATTTTAGTTTAACCATTTAGAACACACCATTGTGTTCTTTATAATGATCTCTGCTGGCTTCCCACTAAATTGATGTATTTTTATAATTTGGGTTGCCTGACCAATAATATACTGGCCCAGAGTTGTAAATCTCCATTGTATAGTTTAGTAAATATAAGGGATGATGTTAGGTCATTATGTTCATCAAATGTGCAATGGTTATTTATTCCTAGATCTGTTACCTGTATGGGTGAGAGAGCTTTTTCTTCACAATATCTGATCTTTTGGAATGCAGTGCCTTTTGACTGGATTTCTATTCATAGTTACGAACATTTTAAAAAGGCTTAGTTCCATTGTTTGCAACTTTCTGCTGTGTGTAACTGCTCTTAGGTACTATTTTTGTACTTTTTTATTACATTGTGTCATTGTTATTAATGTATTTGTTGATGTTTGTAATTGTATTACATCTAAGCTTCTTTGTGTATGAAGTTCCGGGTTGATCCTGAAAAAGGGCCTTGTCCCAGTGATCTTGCCTGGCAAATAAAGTGAATTTAGTTGAATTGAGTTGGTAGGCCTTGGAGGGTTGTCCCCATGCTGGTGCTTAATTCAAGCCCAGGAACCATTTGTAAGGGATGTGGTCCTGGCAGGGACTCCCCGTAGAAGGTGGTGACAGTGTAACAACCCTGGAGTGAATTGGGGGCCAGTGAGGTCTGAGGCAGAGACAAGTGAACAGGGTAGTAGTGGTCTCAGCTTGATCATCAGAGCTAGTCGTTCGAAAGGAGGGTCAGGTCTTGGGTCATCAGGAAAAAATCCTGGATGCCCTGTGGTTTAGGCAAATTGCACATGGGTCCAGGTAGGGAGACAGCTTGCTTTCCCACACAGGAGAAAGAAAGGATGACCAGTGCCACTGGGAAAAACGGACCCATAGGAGAAAAAAGTAAAAGGAAGGCTTGGCTTATTGGATCCTTATATTCCAGGAGATTGCAGGGATCTGGGTTCCAGGGTCTTGGGTAGAACACCCGAGAGAGGAAGGGTAGGAAACGAGACTCCTTCTGGTGTTTGTTGAAACTGGGTTCTGCTGTTTAATATGTCCAGCCAGTGTGTACAAAGTTGTAGCAACATGGAGCTGATTCATTATTTTCTATGAAAGAATGGTGACCCCTGTATAGCTGGAATCATTTGCCATGCAGGCGAAAATAAAGTCAGTTGGGGAGAAACAGTGGTTTGTGCTTTGATTGTGGAGGGGAGATTTAGTGAAATGAAATCCCCCCCCCCATTTGCAGTCCAATTAATTTGTCATGAATTATATTCCAGGGGAAAGAATCCAACCTCGGGGGGGCTGCAAGGGGCTCTGTGCGACCTCCATGGAAGAAGAGGGAGGGAGGTCTTGTTCTGGTGGTCAGTTCAGGGAGAGGATGCGTTGCTGTGAAAGAGGAGGTAGCCTAGCAGTGTGAAGACAGCAGCAGGTAGGAGACCATCAGTTTTCCATGGTCCAGTAGTATCAATGTCTCGAATGTAGTGTCTTTGAGTGTTCCTTTTTCCTGCCCGGACCAAGTACAATGTTTTTAAGTATGCCCCTAGATGGGGCAGGAAGGGAGGAGTTACATTGTAGGGGCTACTCCTCCAGGATGTTCCCTGAACCTCAAAAATCACTGCTGGACCCCGAGCCTTGCAATCCACAGTGTGCAGGTTTCCCAGCCTGGCTGGGCCCTGTTGTGCATTTTAAATTGCTGTGGGATAGGCCTGAAGTAAGCATTAGGCCTGGCCTCCTGGTGCGGTGTGCATGCATGACGTGCTGGTCACGTGACCTTCAGGAAAGGTTCTGATTGGAGGACGGGTGAAAGGGAGCTATAGCAGCTGCAGAAGGAAACGCCATCTTGGGGAATCAGAGTGAGAGAGCTGAGGGAGTGAGACCAGCAGTGGCAGAGAAAAGGAGAATAATGATAACAAAAAACAGAGCAAGAGAGATCGTTATGGGAGTGCGTTATTCAGAGCAGGCAAGTGGACTGGACTGCATATTGTGGAGCAAAAAAACTGTGGGCTCCAAGTGACTGTGGGACTGGGAGGGAAGGAAAAGAAAGAGCAGACATCCACATGGATTGGCAGCAAGTAGTATCAGGGGCAGGTGCAGAGAGGCCTGAAGCAATCCCTCAGGAGGAACCCCTGACTACAGGTCCAGCTTCACTTCTCTCCTGGCTCTGGAAAGCTGGGGGAAAATGCAAGGACATGAACACCGAGTGAGGTGTGGATTTATGGGAGAGGCAGTGGCCAGGTTGCCCATGGATCTACGACTGTACGGCAACAAACATTTTGTCTACTGACGGTACAGCGAAACCTTTATGTTGACTGAATTTGCAGTCGGCATAACGGTAGTCACTGCCTACCATGTTTTCTTTGGGGGGCTTGTCCCTTGAACCTCCAAGTGGGGGTCTGTGCCCCCCCAAATCCCCCCAATTAATATAATCAACTCCAAGTTGGAGCTGATTAGGGGAGGGGGTACAAGACCCCCAGCAAACAGTGCCAGGGTCCAGCGCCAACACTACAGCGACCTGGCACTATTGTCACTGTAGTGTCAGTCGATGTGGACATGTCGCTGTCGGGGCAGTATACAGTTGCCCATATGCCTCTACTGTATAGGCATAGCACCAGTGCCATGTAGGGGGATGTATGCTCCCAGTTCCACTGCCAGCTTATTCATCCCGTGGTCACCAGCCAGTGGGAATTTGGAGGGGTTCGAGAGACTGTCCCTGGGAGAGAGCACAAGTGTCCAGATGGATGAGACCTGCAGTGAATCCCCGGATGTGATAGTGGAGGCTGTAGAAGAAGAGGGTGCAGGTGCACCAGAAAGGGACAAAGGTGACGGGGAGTATAGTCATCTGCCCAGCTCTCTGCCACTTGCTACTGTTTATCCCACTGGCAGAGGGAGGGGCAGAAGCCTCAGACAACTGGTTGGGGATCCTCCAGGGCCAGGGGGACTCTCACCATGACCCTTGTCCGGAGGTAGCCCACAGGCTTTATCCAGTAAATCGGAGCCTGTCTCGGGAGCCAGGAACAAAACCAGATTCATAGAAAGTGGCCCCAAGTCTGAACCTGCACCAGGTTCAGCCAAAGGAAAGGCTGGTGACCCACAAGACCAAAGGGAACTGGATGAGGAGAAATATGTCGGCAGCCAATTCCAGTTCCAGGACCCACATGGTGGTTAGGGGCAACCCTAGGCCTCTACTACTGCCCAGTTATCAATACCTTCGTGATACTCTAGCTCCCAGTCCGGACGAGACTCTATTTGTTTCCATTTGGGGTGGGGCCTTTGATTTTGGCCTATTTGGTTTTCTTTACCATTTTTGTATAGCATTATAATGTGTTGGGGAGGTTTAGCAATGGTCGGTCACTATTCCCCCACCAGGCTCAGGGAATTGTGTCCCTTTAAATGTCCCCCGCTGTCATCCGATACCTATTTTAGGTGTCGTGCTTTGGGTATTCTTAGAAAGCATAAAACAAGGGGGAGAGCTGGGCCTGGTGGGGAACAGGAAAGAGGAGGGCAGATTGGAGTCGTGGGGTCCAGGAAACACCCTGGGGCAAAATGGAGTCAGGATAGAGGTCCTCCTTGTCTTGTCTCCATACCCAAGGGCTCCAACATTAGTGGGCAGGTGCCGAGGTCTTCCCCAACAGCTCATCCTACCTTGGCAGTATTATGCAATGCCAGATCTATTAAAAACAAGACAGCTATTATAACTGATCTTGTTGGAACAACTGATCTGGCTTGCATCACAGAGACCTGGCTGGATGAAAATGCAGGCACTGTATTGGCCTCGGCAACTCCGGCCGGGTTCTCGGTGATACACTGTCCAAGGTTGGATCGTAGGGGCAGAGGAGTGGCCATTATGTTTAAGACTGAGCTGGGTCTTGTGGATGTGCCATTGGGAAGTACCAGATCCTTCGAATATATCCTGGGAGAGGGTGTAGGCTGCGGGATTCTCCTCGTCTATCGTCCAACAGGAGATGGTGGAGAATTCCTGCAGGAGAGAGCAGACTTCATCATCGACATGGTGTTGTGGTCTCCCAGATGGATAGTTCTGGGGGGCTTCAATGCCTGGGTCGACGATGAACTCTCACATTTTGGTCAAAATCTCCTCCAGTTGATGGTGACGCTGGGCCTTACACAGGTAGTTACCTCCTTGACCCATGTTGGGGGGCATTCGTTGGATTTGATCTTTCTTTTGGGTATGGAGATAGCTGATCTGGGGGTGGAACCAGTCAGCTGGTCTGACCATCACACCATAAGTTTCAGCTTCAGGACCCCCCCAATAGGTCTGCCCCTATGGAGATGGTTCAGTACCACCCTTTAAGAGGGGTTAACCCTAGTGACCTGTTTGCAGTGCTGGACCTATTGGGCTTATCGGGTGAATGCATGAGTCCAGATGATCTCATACTAGCCTATAATAAGGCTGTGGGAGATGCTCTGGACAACATTACTTCTGTTCGCGTTTCGGCCTCTCACCCTTTGCCCATGGGGGGGCTTGGTTTGACGGCTCCTTGAAGGAGCTAAAGCGAGTCGGTCGAAGGATGGAGAGAGCCTGGCGGAAGTCCGGCCATGATGCTGACAGGCTTAGGTTGATGGCATATTATGATGGCTATTAATCAGAAATCACCCGTAAGAAGGCAGAATTCCTGTCCAGGGAGATTTCTCCTGCACAGAATCGACCGGCTCAGCTTTTATGGACTGTTGACAGATTGTGCAATCCAATCTGTCTCCAGCCCAGAGAAGCTTTTTCTCAGCTGAGATGCAAGGAGTTCGCTCGATTCTTTGCAGATAAGGTTGCCAGCATCAGGTCTGGCATCGGTCTGACCTCTCTCACGAGGGATTGCAGTGGTCACATGCACTTGGTCTATCTGGTCAGATTTCTGCAGGCCGGAATGCATGGACATTGTGAAGATCATCCAAACATTGTGCCCAACCAGTTGTAGTTTGGATCCGGGCCTTTTAGTGGGATGTAGATGTTATTCACCCGATCCTTGCTGAAATTGTCTGGAAGTCCTTGAGGGGGTCTTTCCTGACCCCCTCAAGGAGGCGGTCGTTCGACCACTCCTTAAGAAATCCTCCTTAGATCCAAACTGTCTAGCCAACTACCAGCCTATCTTTAACCTGACTTTTGTTGGTAAGGTTATTGAAAAGTTGGTTGTGTTGCAACTGGATGATCATCTTACAACTCACAATGTCTATAATACTCTCCAGTCTGGTTTTAGGAAGAAGCATACCACAGAGACTGCTCTTGTCTGGGTATTGAATGACTTCCTAATGGCTAGAGATTGAAAGGCACGTACCATTCTGGTCCTTCTTGATCTCTCTGCTGCATTTAACACTGTAGACAATGGTGTGCTGCTGGAGCGCCTTCGGCTCTTTTGTGGGCTGTCTGGTACAGTCCTTAAAAGGTTCCATTCATACCTCATGGACAGGTTTCAGAGAGTTGCCACTGGAATTTATTCCTCTGGTGCTCACTCCCTGCTTTGTGGGGTGCCGCAGGGCTCCATTCTGGCCCCCATGTTGTTTGCAGTGTATATGTTGCCACTGGGAGATGTAATCAGGCGATACAGTCTGAGTTTTCACTGCTATGCAGATGACACTCAGCTGTATAAGTCCTTTCTTCCAGGACAGAATGATGCACTCTCTGTGCTAAATAATTGCCTTACTGAGATCAGAACCTGGATTAGCTCCAGCTGGCTGAGACTGAATCCAGACAAGACTGAAGTGCTGGTAGTGGACCCAGGTCGTCTGGGGCGGGTTTGGGGGCTGGACAATCATCAGGCTTGTTACTTGGTGGTATACCGCTCACCACCTTAGACCGGGTGTGTAACCTGGCCGTTATTTTTGATGATGGTCTGACTCTAAAATCTCAGGTGTCAACTGATGTCAAATCCTCTTTTGACCATCTGAGGAATACTGCCTGGGTGAAATACCTGGTTCCACCAGATGATCTTCCAATATTGGTCCATGCCTTTATCACTACCCATCTTAATTACTGTAATTCCCTCTACCTAGGGCTACCAGGGGTTGATATCTGTCACTTGCAGCTGGTGCAGAACGCGGTGGCCAGGCTTTTGACTGGGACCTCTAGGACCAGTCATATTATGCCTGTGCTCCGCGAGCTGCACTGGCTGCCTGTTCAATGGCAGATCACCTTTAAGGTTGGCTTGCTAGCCTTTAAAGCCCTACATGATCAGGGACCCAGTTACCTGCAAGATCTCCTGGTACCCTACTGCCCCCTCAGTCCTCTCTGATCTGCCGACGAGGGATTTTTTTTTTAACTATGTTTCTTGCCCCTCAGCCTGGAACTCTCTCAGGCCTCCTGCTCACGCCAGCTTACTCTACCTCCTGCTGTGTTCGCTGATCATCTTCAAGGTCATTGCAGTTCCCCAAGTCGGGCAGGTCAACCCGGGGAGATCGCGGTGGCAGTGGCGGGGAACCAGCGTTGGGAGTGTGGCAGTGGCTATGGCAGGGACTGTCGCCTATCCAGGGCTGGAAGGGGTATTTTGGTAGTTATCCCCGAGATCCCCCTTCCCCCCTGCATGGGCACATCTGATGCCGGCACATGGCAACCCTGCCTACGTCAGCCACACTCTGACGTGCAGCCCGGCAGCTCGATGGTGCTTCCAGTCTCCACTGGGGGTTGCCAGAGCACCGGGTGTCCCTAACCCTCCCACCTGGAGAGGAGAGCTGCCCAGAGGGTGGTCAATCCTTCTCCCTCCCCTGCCGACCCCCGACTCCCGAGCTCGCTCCCGAACTCGGGTCATCGGCGTGAGGTGTGGTGTCCAGCGCCTCAACCCTCAGCGCCACCGGGCCGGTTTGCCAACAAGGGATTGCTTGAGATTCCCAGGGTATGATTGAAGATAACTGTTCTCGTGCCTTCTCTTTTTCAGCTCCAACCCTGTGGAATTCTCTACCTTGTCAGTTAAGAGAATGCCCAACCGTTGATAGATTTAAAACTGAGTTAAAAACATATGTATTTGATTTAGCCTTCCCTAAATATGGATGATTTGTTTCTATTGTTCCTGTTTTTAATTTTATTTATATTTGATGTAATTGGTTTTATGTACAGCACCTTGGTTCTGAAAGGCTCTATAAAAATAAAGGTGATTTGATTTGATGATTTGAAGACCCTCTGGACCCGTATGGAGAAGGTTAAACCCAAATGACCCATTAAACCTCAAATATCGATGGGTGATATGGCTGCCAATGGGATAAGCCCAGAGGACCAGCATGAGGGACCTACCCGAATGGAGTCAGGTTGAAAGGTGGGTTCGCAGGAGGCTGGGGGTAAAATATCCCAACTTGAACTACCCTAACATGCCAGAAAGGATTTTGGCCATTATTTAAGAGAAGCGGGAGAACTGGATTTTCAAAGAGCAGTTGGAGAGGCTGAAGAACCGTCCAGGAGGAGGAGGAGGAGTGCCCCATCTCAACAGTTGTTCCAGCAGGCACAGTCGATGTGCCACGCAGGGATTTGGTCAGGACTAACCATTTTCAAACATTTTGCTGTGGTCCAGGATTTAACTGGGGCTCAGACCAAGTATTACGTTTTGTGTATGTCTATATCCATTGACTATTTTAACTCCTGCAACTGCTTTGTTGTATCCGAAGCTCAGTTTCTATGGTTCTTTGTCTGTTGCAGGATCTGTATCCCATGTTTTGTTTTGTTTTATGTTGAGCAAAATAAATAAAGCATATTAAATAAAAAAAAAAAAAGTATTATGTTTTGGACCAAGATTCGTTTGGAGAGGTGACCACAAAGCTGGACCCAGCATAATTATTTCCCTCCAGGTGGGGGGGTCTGCAACCTATGCCTCTGGGACTGAAAAACTTGTGTACTGCGCCAGGACACTTACTCTATGGAGTGGATATGGTGACTTTGATTCAGTTTACTAATCAAGCTCTTAAACTGAAAAAATGTTATAGTTACTGTGTTATTATCATACTATAGTATGTTTCAGAAGGATTGGTGTAAGAATGTGTGTGTGCATGTGTGAGTGAATGGTTTGGGGTTTGTACACATAGAAACTTATTTTAAAATTTTGGTGGGAGGTATTTAGGGGAATGTCTGCTACCTCATTAATAATGTTAGCACAAAGCTTAAGAAAAATCTTTTTGAAATGCATAATCATTATAAAAAGTAATTAAATGCACGCTGAAAGTAGAAAATAGAGTTAAAAATCTACGTTTCGACCTTAGGTCTTCTTCAGGAAATATCTAAAAGAGAAAAAAAACAAGTTAGTGTAGTGTAGTGTAGTGTAGTGTAGTGTAGTGTTTCAGCGTGCATTTAATATAACCATTTTGTTTTGCTTTTAGACCACATGCTGACGCAGCGCCTTGTCTTTGTTTTTTTATAAAAAGTAATTGTTATTTACTGTTGAAAGAAATATTGATGGCTGTGACTAGCACTTTAGATTTATATCCTGGCACAGGTAGAGTTTAGGAATTAGATTTTTAGGGTATAGCTTAGGCTAGGTAGGTAGGTTGGGTGGTGCCTGGTGGCCAGACATGGTGTGTCCATCACCAGAGGGCTGGGGAGTGCGCATACTCAGTCTGATGGGAGTGGACCATCACTAGACCTTTGCCATCATTCCCAGGAGGGAATGATTTCCTGGGTGGGGAAGACAGTAAGCCTCCTGCAAATACGGGGCTTATATTCCCACTTTTAGGGGCATCCTCTCCTCCTACCCCCGAGATAGGAAATGGGTTTAGTGCTCTGGACGCTCAAGGTGGCAGCAGGGGAAGAAATAGGGTATATAAGGGAGCTGACAGAAGTAGTGGGCCTTTTTTCCAGCCCTGGCATTAGGCCTGGGGCTGAAGGGGGAAGGCTGGAGGCTGGAGACTAGAACCAGGACCAGGATAGGTGGGCAAATGAGGGAGCTCGGCAGTTCAGGAGAGAGCTCAGTGGTCCAGGAGGGCCAGTGGGGAAACCTCCAAAATGTGAAGTGCAGTCAGGATGGTTTCATGCGCCGTGGCCGACGGGGAGTATGGGTATGGAGCTCCGGAGGGGATACAGGTAGCCTGGTCCTTCATCGTGGGGGGCTAGGCATTAGGAAGTGTTGTGTGAGCCTAGTAGGGATGTAGGAGCCCTTTATGAAGCCCATGGTGTTTTCCCAGGTCACCAGTGTAGAAGGGCTGTGGCAGGGCCCTCTCAAGAGGGGAACCGGTGGCAAAGGTTCCCCTCATTCTCGATATGGCAGGGCAGCCTGGGAGGTTGAGGGAGCTGGGGAGCCTTTCAGCCATTTAAGGGGCCTGTTTGGAGGGACAGATCCTGGGGAACCAGTTCATGAAGTCCAGGTAGGTCACAGACCAAAGAATTGGTAGGCCTTGGAGGGTTGTCCCCATGCTGGTGCTTAATTCAAGCCCAGGAACCATTTGTAAAGGATGTGGTCCTGGCAGGGACTCCCCGTAGGAGGTGGTGACAGCAGAACAACCACAGAGTGAATTGAGAGCCATTGAGGTCTGAGGCGGAGGTAACCCGTGAAGTGGGCGCATGAGGAAGGGCGCCATCCATTATGAGCTTGCTCCGCCATGCAATCCACTCACGGCCGACAGGTAGGGCAACCGGATGAGGGGATGAATTTAACCAGACGACAGGATGTCGCCATACATGGGCGCTGGGAAGGGGGTTGGAGTGAGCACGGCAAGCATGGGCTGTGAGCGGGTGGAGAGGCTGTAGGGAGTGGCGCTGCAGTTGCTGGTTGAGCTGCGTCATGGTGTTGGGGATTGGTTAATGGCTGGGGTGGCTGAGGTGCCGGGTTTGGGTCCAGGCCCTGGTGCGATTTTTATTGTGCCCCGCCTGAACCTTTTAATTTTTACTACTTTCACCCCCGACATGCACCCCCGGAGTTAAGAATCCTTAAGTGGGGTGCTGAGGTGTGTGTGCGGGGTGCAGCCCTCCACAGAAAGTAGTAAAAAACTCCTGGCGCCATTGTACTGGTGCATCAGGAGTTGTCAGAGCGCCAAAATGTTCGGGCACTTGATTGAGCGATAACGGCGATCGCCTTTAGGCGTTCGCCGTTATCACATAGACCCTGAGGCGGCGGCAAGTGCTCATGGTAGCAGTGGTCCAGCTTGATCATCAGAGCCAGCCATTCAAAAGGATGGTAAGAGCCTGGGTCATCAGGAAAAAATCCTGGATGCCCTGTGGTTTAGGCAAATTGCACATGGGTCCAGGTGGGGAGGGCAGCTCGCTTTCCCGGACTGGAGAAAGAAAGGATGACCAGTGCCACTGGGAAAAACGGACCCATAGGAGAAAAAAGTAAAAGGAAGGCTTGGCTTATTGGATCCTTATATGCCAGGAGATTGCAGGGATCTGGGTTCCAGGGTCTTTGGTAGAACACCCAAGAGAGGAAGACTAAGAAATGAGAATCCTTCTGGTGTCTGCTGAAACTGGGTTCTGCTGTTTAATATGTCCTGCCAGTGTGTACAAAGTTGTAGTCCCATGGAGCTGAGCTGATTAATTATTTTCTATGAAAGAATGGTGATCCCTGTATAGCTGGAATCATTTGCCATGCAAGTGAAAATAAAGTCAGTTGGGAAGAAACAGTGGTTTGTGCTTTATTTGATAGTAGAGGGGGGTTTAATGAAATGAAATCCTTTTTTTACCCCTCCTATTTGCAGTCTGATTAATTTATCACAAGTTATATTCCAGGGGAAAGAATCCAGCCTCGGGGGGGGCTGCAAGGGGCTCCATAGGACCTCTTTTGAAGAAGAGAGAGGTCTCGTTCCGGTGGTCAGTTCGGGGAGAGGATCCTTTGCTATGAAAGAGGAGGTAACCTAGCAGTGTGAAGATAGCAGCAGGTAGGAGACCATCGGTTTTCCATGGTCCAGTAGTATCAATGTCTCAAATTTAGCGCTTTTGAGAGTTCCTTTCTTCCTGCCCGGACCACCTGTGAAATTTTTAAGTATGCCCCTAGACGTGGCAGGAAGGGAGGGGTTACATTACATAACTGTTCTATCTTCTCTGAGGAGATCTCTTCCATTAGGCCACACCTTTTGGAATGATTCCCAAGCAGTCCAAAGTAAACTGGGGGATGGCACAGTCTGATATGTAATCAAGACAGAAGGCGTTGCAGAACATCAAGCCCAAAGCTAGTATGTCTGCAAGAGATGATGTTTAGACTTCTGTTTAAGGAAAGAATTTGCAGTGCTCCATGTGGCTGCAGCACACATGTCAGCAGCAGGGATATTTCTGAAGCAAGCAACAGAAGTGGCCATACCATTTGTGGAGTGACCACGAACAACACCAGGAAGTTCCTTACCATACTTCCTATAAGAGAACATTATGCAATGTGCTAGCCATTTGAGAAGGTATTGTTTAGACACAGGAGCATCCTCTTTCACAGGTGCAAACACAACAAAAAGCTAAGAGGACTTTCTACAGTCCTTGGTGTGAGCAACATTGTATCTTAGTATTCTACATATATCTCAAGTCTGGGAGCAGTGCCTCACCCTGTTTGGCATCCTCAGGATAATAAACAGGAAAGTGTAGTGTAGAGAGGCTGGGATAGGCATAAGGACAAGGTAAGGATCATGGGTAGGAAGGATGGGAGGAATGGGGAGGGAGGACACGTACAGTAGCTCAAGCTGTGGATCCTGCAATACTCTGCTGGCTTCTTTGTATGTTCGTATGTTCGTATTCAATGTAAATTCACATACCACCTTCAGTAGAAGCTTAAGATTCACATGCAAAGAGACTATATTTATGAAAAATCAAAGATGTTCACTCATCAGAGCCTGAAGCTCAGAAATCCTTTGAGCAGACGTCATCATAACTAAAAATAATGTTTTTCATGACAGGAAACATAAGCCACAACTCGTAGCAGGCTCAAAAGGAGCCAACATCAATTGCTCAAGAATGAACTTCAAGTCCCAAAGCAGGACTGGATTATGGATAGGAGGTTTCATATGAAGAATACCCTCTAAGAAACGTACGAGACACTTCTAATTGGGCAACTGTGCAACCATCAATAGGGGCATGAAAAGCTGTTATATAGGTAGCAGCCAAATGCACCTTAAGAAAGGATTACTGCAGGCCAGAGTCAGACTGGGAAAGTAAGTAGTCCACACAGCATTTACAGGGTGTGTGACATGGTCCATATTCCAGGAAGAAGTCCGCAGAATGAAACACTTTCATTTCAAGCAATACGTATGTCTGGTAGAAGGCTTCCTAGCTGCAATCAGAACATCAGCAACCTTAGGGGATACCCCAAAACGTGCAATGGCTATGTCTTCAGAAAACATGCATGCAGATGTAGGGCCTTCAGGTCTGGATTTTATTTATTTATTTAAAAGTTGATAACCGGGAAAAACACACTGAGCCGAGACTCGATTCCAGGTGCGACCTGAAGAGGGATAAGAGAACAAAATGCAAAAGTTACAAGAGTATTATAAACATTAGTTTTTGCACTATATACAGATGATACAAGAGGAGAAAAAACATAACAATACATTAACCATTAAAGAGTAAAGGTACATACAGCATTAAAAACTATAGCACAAATCAGCTCAGTGATTGCAACTGGGAGGAGTGAAACAGGTACAGTTTACATGGGCTAGGCAAATCAGAGAGATAGTGCTGCATAGGCAAATACATCAGATCATAGGGCATGGATGCAGAAACAAGTGGCAGAGCAGAGGAAGCAGCAGTGCAGGTGCTACTTTAGGGATTCATGGAGTACGCATTTAGGCGCTAGATCAGTGAGTAAGAGCAATTGTTGGTGCGAGGTCAGGGTAGAGGAAGGTGGTGAAGGGGGGGTAGGAGAGTGGGAAGGGAAGCTGACAGGGGACAGGTTGGGGGGGAGAGGCAGAGGCAGGGGAGGAGATGCTTGAAGTAGTTTTTGATGGATGCTGAAGCTGGCAGGCTGCGTACCACGAGGGGCAGTGAGTTCCACAAAGCTAGGAGGTGGTAGGTGAAGGTCTGTTTACCTGTGAGAGAGCGTGGGGTTGCTAAAGAGAAGGAACGAGGGTCACAGGAGTGCAGGGCATAGCCAGAGCAGAGGGCAGAGGATATAAGAGAGGAGAGGTTGAAGGGAAGGGTGTTGAACCAGAACCTGGCGATGAAGTATACGCTGTGTGGATGAACCAGAGGTCCCTTGTCCAGCAACAACAGACCCAAACACAGAGGTAAAGGGGCAAAAGACTGCACTGCCAGATGTTGAAGGAGAGGAAACCATATCTGGTGAGGTGAGAATGCAGTAATAAGGATGAGAGTTGCACTTACCATCTGCAACTTGAGCAGAACCCTCTGTATTAAGAGGAATGGGAGAAAATGCATATAGGAATTTCCCCTCCCAGGACAGTGATGATGCATATTGCCAAAAAACTCCAGGACCTGAAGCGAGAGCAGAAATGCGGGAGTTTTGCATTGTGTGGGGGCACAAAAAGGTCCATCTCTGGGAAACCCCATCTTGCCTAGACATTATTTGCCATTGAAGTCAGCAGTTCTCACTCATGAACCATTGACTAGGACCTGCTCAACCTGTCTGCCAAGATGTTTTGGAAACCTGGAGAAACACGGCTGACAGCTGAAAGCCATGAGACAGAGACCAGTACCATGCACTCATTGCTTCCCTGCATAGGGGATAGGAGTGAGTGTCCCCTTGTTTATGTAATGCATCACACTAACATTGTTCATCTGGATTAGCGAAGGACCAGGGCAGAGATGATTCTAAAATGCCTGGAGGCTGCACAGGACAGCCCTAATTTCCAGGACATTTATATGCAACTTGGCCTCTACCTGGGTCCATGTCTACTGTGTTTGGTAAGGGCTGAGATGAGCACCCCAGCCAGAGTTCAAGGCATCAGTGGTGAGGATCTGTACAAGAGCTTGTACAAGGAATGGAACACCCTTCAATGGGTTTTTGTGCTCCATCCAGCATAACAAGGATCTGTGAAGAGGAGATGTGATGAGAATCATTTGGTCCAGCTCGTCCATCAAAGAATCCCACTGAACCCTGAGTGTCCACTGAGGGATTCTCATATGAAGATGTGCCAGTGGCACAGTCACAATGTTCACAGCCACGAGACCCAGGAAAAGGACACTGTTCTCGCAGAGACATAGTGACTCCTGTACACCAAGTGTGCTTGGGCAATCAGAGTGTCTGCCCTGTTCTGAGGCAGAAGAGCACATCCCTTCTCTGTGTCCAAGACCACCTCTATGCATTGCAGTCTGTGGCATGGAGTTAACACAGACTTTGGCAAATTTACTGTGACCCCCAAGTCTTCAGACAGCTGACATGTCCGAGACAGGGTGTATAACAGAACTTCCCTGGAGCAGGCATTCAGGAGCCAGTTTTCAGGGCAAGGCAAAACATACAGACCTTCCCTGCAAAGGGCTGCCACAAATACTGCCAAGCATTTGGTAAAGAGCTGCAGCACAGAAGACAAGCCAAAGGGTAATACATTGAACTAACAGTGGTCTCCCTCCAGTATAAAGTGGGGGTATATAATCTGTGGCCTTTCCTGATCTTAACATGAAGGTATATGTCCTTCATGTCCCAAGAACAGATGTCCAGTCATCCATAGTGATTCTCTGACTTTGTTTCAGATATAGGGAGATCCTGTCCCCCATACCTACCCCTGGAAGGAGCAACTGAGGTGGGGGGGAAGATAGAAAAGAATCAGGAGGAACCATGGGTGGCAGAACCACCGGAATCAGTTCCTTTGGGTGGTTTTGTACGGGCACCAGGGGGGAGGCAACCTGAAAGTGGGTCACCTTCTCTGCCATGACCTTTTTGGCAGTAGGCATGACTACTATGGGCATCAGGTGAACAAAAGGAACCCCAACCACTACCTCTAGCAGGAGCAGGGTATAGGGACTTTACAAACCTTAGAGTCAATTTTGAAGTTTGAAGGACATGTAGAGTCTCTTCAACATCATAGCCAAACAGTTTTGACCCTTTAAAGGTAGCATTCAAAACTGCCTGTCGCACATCATTGGCGAAGTCAGCAACTCTGAGCCAAGAATATCTCCTCATGCAAATACCAGAAGCTGCAGCCCCAGAACAGGTATCAGACACATCAATAACTAAGCACAATAAATGTTTGCCAACCTCCGCACCAGCAGACAATGTTTTCAGCAGATCAGCAGTGACAAAGCTATCAGGCAAAGCCTGAGCAGCAGTACAAGCAGCTTTCCACCGACTGTTCTGATATTTGATTCATGTGGGCCTGGTAGTTTGCAATCCTAAAGCCCAATGATGCTGAGGCATAAGTATGTCTACCCATCACGTCTAGCCTCCTATATTCCTTATCAGGAGGTAAAGTACTCATATGTCTAGGGGCTCTAGACCTATCATGAGTAGCCACAATGACCACAGAGTCAGTTTCTGGCTAGTTAGTATAATAAGGCTTAGCAGATGACGCAGGATACTGCTTATAAGCCATTCTAGGAACTGCAGGCAGGGAGTTTGGTCTGTACCATGCAGCCAAAGCAGCATCCTTGAATGCAGGATATATAGGTAGAATGATAATGGAGGGTGAACAGGGCACCTCAAAAATCCATGAGATTCCTTTTAGTGGAATCTTCCTCTTCCATCTCAAAGCTCATAGCAGATTGCATTTACTGCATCATGGCTTGAAAAGCTGGGTATTCAGGAGGAGAACTTGGGGTATAGACCACTGAGTCCTCACTACAAGATGAAAGGGTAGGGCTAGAGTGAGCTCTCTCAAAATTGTTCACCCTCGTATTCCTACTCTAATTGCATGAGGTTAGAATTATTTTATTTATTTCTCAGAATTACAAATACCTTTGAGTCAGAGACTCATTTAGAAAGGTTCCACGTCTGAGCATACAACAGTTTAGAATACAAAGTACAATAAATTAGTACAGACAATGGGATATTGACTCACAAGGTAGAATTATGTGGTAAACGAATATATACACATTTGGGTAACAGTTGGCATTGTGTATATTTGTGGATACAGTGGGTGTGCAGATGATAATAAAGGGGGAAGAAAATGAGAACAATAGGTGACACTTGAGCCATCAATGAGGAGACATTGTCAAAAGACCACGGGGTTCTGATCCCAGTGCAAATTGATAAATAACAAGGAAAGATAACAGTATTATATTCCACTTTGTCGTCGTCAGCACAAACGATGATGGGAGCCATAAAAAAAAGACCTGCATTGCCAGAGAAGGCTGCGAGGCAGGAATCCGTGATGTGCTATTGGAACCCATCAACAGGAGATGAGTGCCAGAAGGCCCTGTCAGCAGAATAACTGCCTGCCTTGGCAATCCAGTTCAGAATGCAGTGAATCATTTCAGAAAACAATGCTAGCACAGCCTGGGAGTCAACGGCATCTGGCAAAGGAGCCTGGACTACTTGTATTGATGGGCTGTGGCCCAACAATGATGGTGTCATACCATCATGACAATCCCTAAGCCAAGCCTCAACCTTGGTGTCTCAGCAACAGTCTGGAGGGGTTGTAGTCAATGCCACCAGAGTGGGCAGTGACAAAGGTTTATCTTGTCTCAGCGGTGACCTGGACCTTGCCAGCAAAGCAGACTTTTCTTTTTCTCTGTGTTTTTGCTTATGGCCATGTGACAAGGAGGGCAGCGGCAATGACCTTTCCTTGTTTCTGTCCTTAGAATTGAATGGCCACCTTTCAGCTGACAGTGAGGGAGATGCAGATTTTGAGCCTTTTTCCTTCTCCGTGGTTTTCAATGTTTTTATCAGAAAGAAATTTTTTAGAGCTTTCTTATGCCGCCACCTCACAGCATGGTTGAAGCTCTGGCAAATCTCACAAGTCACATTGTGAGACAGGCCCAAAAAGCACACTCAGACCACGTGTGTGTCCTCTTTGTAAATTTTATTTCCGCACTTATAATACCTAAATAAAGGCTCTTTTGACTTTGGAGGCATGCATTGATGATGATAGACACATTAATAAAAGCAAAAAGAATAAACAGCAATGGCTAGGTTGAGAGGGTTTCCTTCTGCCTGTCGGAAGAGGCTGATCGATGGTGGGAAAAGAACTGAGAAGTGATAGAGCTACCCATGTCTGTATAGACACTGCACGTCATCGAGGGTGGCCCCCGGCTAGCAACTATTTCCATGTGGTCCTAGCGCTGGTGGCTCATAGTTCCAAAGATGTGGCCTAAAGGAGGCAATATACTCAAAAAAGTTCTGTCTTTACAGAAATGTACTCTAACAAAGGCCTCATATTCAAATATCTCTGTTTGCACTGTGCAAAGTCCCTATCCTGAGTACAAATTAGTGCAATGCTCTAAAGTTGCTATATTCAAACAAATTCTGAGCACAGCATGAGTACACTTAACCTGGTCAATTATAGCACCCTAGAGCTCTGCCTTAACAAAGGCCCCAACTGGTCGTCTGGACACAATGCACAACCCCTGCTGGCCACAGAGAAGTACAGTATGTGCCTGTAGTGAAGATAGGGCTTGCAAAGAACAAATGTAGTTAGGGTGCCCAAAACCTGTTTGTGTTCTTGCACTAACTTCCTATATTCGAAAGTTCCTCTGTGAATGGCCTCTGTGCCGGTGCAGGTTACTAACAGGCATTTGCATGTCATTATAGTTCATTAACTAGTGAGGCGCAGTGAGACTGTACTTGCGTGAAAGAGGCAGTGAGCAGAAATGGGGGTAAGCAGAGGGTATGTGCTGGTCAAAGTCTTGGGGCTGGGGGGTGGCAAGTGAAGAGGATTAGCTCTGGAAAGTGATGGATAACTAGACTACCAGGGACAGCACCAATACTTTAAATTGCTGGCCCAGGGATCAAGTCAGGGCCACCAGACTATCATCAGCAGAAGTAATACTTTAAACTGCTGGCACAGGGATCAGATGGGGGGGGCACCAAGCTACCAGAGACCATAGTAATACTTTAAACTGCTGGCACAGGGATCAGGTGGGGGGCCACCAAGCTACCAAAGACTCTCGTAATACTTTAAACTGCTGGCACAGGGATCAGGTGGGGAGCCACCAAGCTACCAGAGACCGTAGTAATACTTTAAACTGCTGGCACAGGGCTCAGTTGGGGGGTCACCAAGCTACCAAAGACTCTAGTAATACTTTAAACTGCTGGCACAGGGATCAGGTGGGGGGCCACCAAGCTACCAGAGACCATAGTAATACGTTAAACTGCAGGCACAAGGATCAGAAGACAGTGGGTGACACTAGACCACTAAGGACAGTAGTAGTACTTTGCTAAAACAGGGATCAGAAGAAGAAGGGGGCCACTAGACTACTAGAGACAGTAGTAATAATTTAAACTGCTGGCACAGGGCTTGGGTGACAGAGGGGAACTTGTGTTTAATGTTGGAAACAAGGCACCGGAGCAGCTGGGTGGGAATTGGACACCATTTTGTGCAGTGTTAAAAGTAGGTTTTCAGCAGCGTTAACTAGTGTGGCACTGCCAATCAGCTAGCACTGCCAAAACAGCTGATTATGGCAGTCTGCCCATATGTGGTGTGCTGTCGTACATTAACATATGCACTAGGCACCAGTTAGCGCACAAAAGCAAACAGTTTTGCCATGCAAATGACCTCTGTGCCCCTGCAGGGTGCTAAGAGGCATTTTGCATGTCATTATAGCCTCAATAACTAGTGAGATACAAACATTTCCTCCTCTGATCTGTGTGGAGGGCTATCTCTCCTGTGTTGTGTGGTTCCTCCCTCTCTCACCCTAGAAGCTGTGATACCCAGTTTCAAACATTTAAACACACTGTAGATGTCCACAATTTCCCCCACTTCACCTGATCCCTGAGACAAAAGTTTGAAATATACTGGTACTGTCCCTCACAGTGTTGTGTCCTTCCCCCTCCTGGATTTAATCTCCCTTGCCATCCCCCTTAGCACCAAGATGGTGGCCAACATTACTCTCTGCTTACCCAATATGCCCGCCACTGTCTCATTAATGTAAGTACAGTCCCTTTGGCTGCACAAGCAACAATACCGATACTGTACTCATGTAGATACAATACTGATTCTGTGAGCTGTACAGCCAATGGGACTGTACCTACATGAATGAGAAAATGGTCAGAAGTGGAAGTATGTAAAGAGTAAGTACTGGCCACTGTCATGGAGTTGGGGGGGAAGGGTGGCAAGGGAGGATTACCTAAGGGAGGTGGGGGCCACTAGACTACCAAGAACTTAGTAATACTTTAAACTACTGGCACAAGGATCAGGTAAAGGAGGAGGCCACTTGATTACTAGAGACAGTAGCAATACTTTAAATTGATGGCACAGGCATAGGGTGAGGGAATGGGCCACTAGACTACCAGGGACAGTAGTAATATTTTAAACTGCTGGCATAGTGATCGGATGAGTAAGGAGGCCACTGGCACAATGATTTGGTGTGGGTGTGGGGGGAACCAAGCAGCTGTTTTGTTTTTAAATGTTGGAAACAAGGCACCAGAGTTTCTGGGGGGAGGACATCGTTGTGCACAGTGCTAAAAGTAGGTTTATGACAGCATTAACTAGCATGGTGCTGCCAGACAGTTAGCGCTGCCCAAAACAGTTGAACATAGCAACATGCCAGTATGCAGTGTGGTGCCAAACAGTAGCTCATGCGCTTGGCACCAATAAGGGCATACCCACAAAAAGCTTTGTGCTAACTGTAAATTTAAAAACGGCACTGATGCGTTAACAAGGACTAGGATGCACAATGCACTTCCTGTGTATCCTGAACCCTGTTAGCACCATGCAAAATATCTTGAATATCTGGCCCATAAGGCGAGAGTATTCAAAAATTTGACTAGTGCATAGAGTGCAAAATGAGTCATAAATGCAGCTTACTATTTGGGGCAATTTTGAAATATACCATGGAAATGTAGGAAACTAAAGACAGAAAAAGACTAAGGGCCGGATTTTCAAAAAGTAATGATACAGGTGCAATTCCCCATTTTTGGCAGTGCCTAGGTCACTCCAAATGTGCAAAGTTTAAATGGTATTTTTTTCAGTTAGTATTTTATTCTCCTCCCTTACGGGTTCTGCCTGGTGGCACATGTAAACATACATAGAATTTGTCTACAGATAAGGACCACTTGGCCTACCCAGTCTATCCATTTTTCCCTACCTACATTACTACCGCAGACCCTACTTGATCTCCTGTTCTCCCCACATACACTTTCCACAAGATTCCCTTATGTCTATCCAATGCATTCTTAAACCCCACCACTGTTTTTGCCCTCATCACCTCTGCTGGAAATATGTTCCTGGAATCCACCATTCTTTCTGTGAAGAAGTGCTTCCTCACACCTCTTCTGAATCTACCCCCTCCAGCTTCATAGCATGCCCCCTTGTTCTTGTGAACCTTTGTTTTCTGAAAAATGCTTTCCTCTTGTACCTTATTTATCCCTGTGAAGTATGTAATATAATAATAATAATTAATTTTATTTATGAGGCCTCTAAAGGTCTCTATCATATCCCCATATCCAGCCCGCCACCCCCTGACCAAGGAAAGCAGGTACGTTTGGTCAGCTCCTAGCTCGGAGGTGTCAAGCTTCAATCCCCGTAATTGGACTGGCTCCTGGGGACTGTGGCTGCTTCCCAATTGGATGCTGCAGATCCCCATTGAGAAAGAAAGCATACAAGGCACCTTTTTCAAAACACAGCTCGCCACTGCCTTGCTGTACTGCTCTCTGGACAATTTTTGCTGCTGAATTTACTGCTCATGTGGAAATATATATATATATATATATTTATATTTTTTTTCTCTTGGAATTTTCTGCTGTTTAGCCTGCTGTATTAGCTAGGCCTGACTTCTATATAGCTTATGTCTTGCACTACTGAATATTCTTACTGCTTAAACATTTTACTTTTAAACTATTGCACTGTATATGTAGGACTTGCCTAGCAGAGTTGTAGTGAACTTTAACTGACTGCCTGACATCTATATAGCTTACTGCTTGCACTACTGAATTTTTTCTGCTAATTGCCCAATATTGTAGAATAGCTAGAAGTGACTACTGCCTGCTGTTTGTTCTGCCACACATCACAGTTCCCCTCATTCATCCTCAGACAGCATTCTTTGCTTCCCTCTTTTGCTTGCTTTTTCCCCTTTTGTATTTCTTCCTCTCTATTCCCCACAATGTTTCTCTGCCATCTACTGGACACCTGATTCCCTCTCCTGACACCCCCCCCCAAACCTGCACATTCTGTAAATATTGCCTGGCATTTTGGGCCATCTTCTCTACCCATTCCAGACTACCCTGAGTTCTCTCCACCACATGTCTCCTTCCCAGCTCTCCCTGGTCTCATTCAAGGCCCCCCCCATCAACCTACTGAACCAGCCTTTTGTTTTGCTAAATTCCCACCTGGCACCTTTGACCAGACCTCTCTGCAGGAACCTTTTCTCTCCTCCTATTTGCACCTACTTCTGCCCTGAGCACTAAATTGCCCAGGGCCCTCCCACCAATTTACTTGACCTTTGTCTTGACTTTGTAACTAACGGCCCACCTTTTTTTTCTGCTCTATTTTAGCCACAAGGCCAAACCAGGCTCTCCACTTCAGCCGAGTGGCCCTGGCACTGCTACCTGCTGGCGGTTGGACCTCTGTATCCAGCCCGCCACCTCCTGACCAAGGAAAGCAGGTACATTTGGTCAGCTCCTAGCTCGGAGGTGTCAGGCTTCAATCCCCGTAACGGTACTGGCTCCTGGGGACTGTGTCTGCTTCCCGATTGGATGCTGCAGGTCGCAATTGAGAAAGAAAGCATACAAGGCACCTTTTTCAAAACACAGCTCGGCCACTACCTTGCTGCACTGCTCTCCGGACAAATTTTTCTGCTGAATTTACTGCTCATGTGAAAATATATATGTAACCCCTAGATGGCGCTATCCCAGGGGCTACTACCCCTGCCTGATTTGCCACTAACAGGTTGAGGGGCCTGGATCCAATGGCGGGTGCCTCCACCCAGAGGTCAGGGTTTGCAATAGTTAAACTAACTTGGTCACAGCCCTCTGGGACACTGCAACCCCCCTTTCTTCCCACTAGTGGCCCACACAATATATCAGAATTACCTTCACAGTATACACTTACCCCAGGTCTGGTTCCGCACTGGGACCTCCTGTGAAATGAGATACAGTGCAACAATCACAGTACAGTACTTTAACATAGACAAATACCTCAGGCAGTATAACTTTGCTGAAACAAGCAGCTCTGATTTATTTAGGGGGATATAACAAGGACAGGGGGAAATCAGGTTAATTAGCTTATCACTCTAATAATCTACCTATGGCTCTGTGCACAGGCCTATCCCTATCAGTTACTGTCCCTGGGTACCCAAGCCCTAGTGGCTAGTCCAAACCTGTGGCAGCTGGTAGGGCCCTTTCACACAGAGAAAAGGAGAATTAAACAGTCAGCAGTACAGTAATTCCATTTGGATTTAATGTGGCAATTCAACAGGGAGCGACCCTGAATTAGTACTCACGACCTCCAAATAAGATAGGGTCCTTCAATGTCAGCAGGGCTCACTTGAGGTACACAAACCTCTTCACACATCCATATAAAAGAAAGTACTATACCAGGCAGGCTGCATCTGTATCCCGATCGCAATTACTGCACAATACCCGGGAGAACACACAGCAGATTCAGTTCCTGACAGACCGAGTGCAATTTTCAGCAATTCTTCCAGTCTTCTGTAACCCCCCTGCACATGGGGGTTCCCAAAAGACTTCCAGGAGCTTGCTTGAATGCTCCAAGCCTGAATGGTGTTTGGCATTTAAGCCATTTATCAGTGAGTGTTTTTGAGCCTCTGGTACTGTCTCTTTAAGAGCTGTCTGCTTGCAGACATAATTAGTTTGTATGGGGGACTGTGTGTTTCTCTGAGTACCACTCAAGCTGCTGCCAATTCACTTCATTTTGCAGTCACTAGGAGTGCAAAGGAACCTATCTGAAAGATGTAACTGTTTGCCAGAAATTATTTAGAGTAATAATGAAATTACAGTTTGTCTAACCTGCTTTTGCAGTCAGAACTGTGTCTGCTAGTTCCCATTCTAGTTTTGAACTGCTGAACTGGACCAATCAGTGGGGTAAGCTAGCTCTAAAATGATGCCTTGACGAATCAGAACTTGGACTCATAATCTGAGCCAGCCACAAGAGGATTGTATGGGCAGTGACTCTGGGAGATGTAGTTTAGACTTCAGTGCCTTTTGGACCAACAGCAGCAGTCTATTGTGAGTGACAGCCAATCCAGTCAAGAACTGGGAGGAACTCAAAGGAAGTGCCGGTTTCGTCAGTTGGAGTTCAGTTGAGCTTTGGCAGTGAAGAAGGAAGGAGCCCTGTGCTTTTTCAGTGTGCAGTTTTAGTCAAAAACGTGTGTAAGGCCCAGAGTTCCGGGTCTGCAGCTTGTTAGGACTGAATCCGTCCTGTGAAAAGAATCAAAGGATCTCTGAAGAGTAGAAACCAGGCTCACCCTGTAGAAGACTGGAAGAATTGCTGAAAATTGCACTCGGTCTGTCAGGAACTGAAT
The DNA here is from genome assembly GCA_016271365.2 of Neoceratodus forsteri. NCBI lineage: Eukaryota > Metazoa > Chordata > Ceratodontiformes > Ceratodontidae > Neoceratodus > Neoceratodus forsteri. The sequence goes on from CM057455.1 coordinate 898,581,672, forward strand.
CTGCTGTGTGTTCTCCCGGTATTGTGCAGTAATTGCGATCGATACAGATGCAGCCTGCCTGGTATAGTACTTTCTTTTATATGGATGTGTGAAGAGGTTTGTGTACCTCAAGTGAGCCCTGCTGACATTGAAGGACCCTATCTTATTTGGAGGTCGTGAGTACTAATTCAGGGTTGCTCCTGTTGAATTGCCACATTAAATCCAAATGGAATTACTGTACTGCTGACTGTTTAATTCTCCTTTCTCTGTGTGAAAGGGCCCCTACCAGCTGCCACGGTTTGGACTAGCCACTAGGGCTTGGGTACCCAGGGACAGTAACTGATAGGGATAGGCCTGCACAGAGCCATAGGTAGATTATTAGAGTGATAAGCTAATTAACCTGATTTCCCTGTCCTTGTTATATCCCCTAAATAAATCAGAGCTGCTTGTTTCAGCAAAGTTATACTGCCTGAGGTATTTGTCTATGTTAAAGTACTGTACTGTGATTGTTGCACTGTATCTCATTTCACAGGAGGTCCCAGTGCCGGAACCAGACCTGGGGGTAAGTGTATACTGTGAAGGTAATTCTGATATATTGTGTGGGCCACTAGTGGGAAGAAAGGGGGGTTGCAGTGTCCCAGAGGGCTGTGACCAAGTTAGTTTAACTATTGCAAACCCTGACCTCTGGGTGGAGGCACCCGCCATTGGATCCAGGCCCCTCAACCTGTTAGTGGCAAATCAGGCAGGGGTAGTAGCCCCTGGGATAGCGCCATCTAGGGGTTACACTTCTACAGGGTGAGCCTGGTTTCTACTCTTCAGAGATCCTTTGATTCTTTCACAGGACGGATTCAGTCCTAACAAGCTGTTACACAAGCTGCAGACCGGAACTCTGGGCCTTACACACGTTTTTTGACTAAAACTGCACACTGAAAAAGCACAGGGCTCCTTCCTTCTTCACTGCCAAAGCTCAACTGAACTCCAACCGACAAAACGGGCACTTCCTTTGAGTTCCTCCCAGTTCTTGACTGGATTGGCTGTCACTCACAATAGACTGCTGCTGTTGGTCCAAAAAGGCACTGAAGTCTAAACTACATCTCCCAGAGTCACTGCCCATACAATCCTCTTGTGGCTGGCTCAGATTATGAGTCCAAGTTCTGATTCGTCCAAGGCACCATTTTAGAGCTAGCTTACCCCACACTGATTGGTCCAGTTCAGCAGTTCAAAACTAGAATGGGAACTAGCAGACACAGTTCTGACTGCAAAGAAAGCAGGTTAGACAAACTGTATTTCATTATTACTCTAAATAATTTCTGGTAAACAGTTACATCTTTCAGATAGGTTCCTTGCACCCTAGTGACTGCAAAAATTAAGTGAATTGGCAGCAGCTCGAGTGGTACTCAGAGAAGCACAACAGTCCCTCCATATTAGTCAATTATGTCTGCAAGCAGACAGCTCTTAAGAGACAGTACCAGAGGCTCTGAAAACACTCACTGATAAATGGCTTAAATGCCAAACACCATTCAGGCTTGGAGCATTCAAGCAAGCTCCTGGAAGTCTTTGGGAACCCCATTTGCAGGGGGTTACACCTTCCTGGTCTGGGAAAGCTTGACGTCCGCGCCAAGCAAGTACTCATAAGTTTCAACTGCAACCATATACATTTGCATTAGGCTCGCATATGTAATCATCAGTCAATATATCATTTTACCAAGAACACATTTCTGAAACATTGCAGTACGTCACTCTTACACAGTATTACATACACATTGTACCATAACTCAAGTTATTACCTCTTGTACATGAAACCTGAAGAGAGGGGCCCTTCCTATCAGTTACCTTGGGGCTGGATGGGGCAAGGGCACCATACTTAGAGGGCAACACAAGTAACTTGGAGTTAGCACTGATGCTCAGTTTGGGCAGTGAGCCTGGGACACATACACTTTATGGACAACATTGAGAGGCAATCCACAGGCCTCCCAAGGGAATCATAACTGAGGTGCACCACAGGCTTTACAGCTCGACCAGTCTTTCTAGGGGAACTGTTACAGTCTCTGCACCTGAGCCTCATTTTCAGCATTGTCCACACTTGTCAGGGAGTCTCCATGGGGTAGAGAGGCTAGAACTTGGGGCACTTTCAGCTCCAGGAGTTACAGTTTCTGAGTCCACAACATTTGGCTTGCATGGAGAGCTTTTGACACTGGCAGTGGACTGTCAGGGCACCTAAAATACTCTTCTTGTTCGGGTGTATCACCAGTCTGCCCTAATCTATCATTTTCCTCCTGAAAGCTCAAACAGTTCAACCATGCACAATGATTCCATTTCATCTGATCTGATGCTTTGTACTTCACTTTCTGGGAGCATTGGCTCCAGGGATGAAGCTGGGGCTTAAACAGTCCAGAAGGCCCAGCTTTGTCTCCAGTATTGACTAGGGATTGCCCTGAAACAATTGACTCAGTTCGTAAGAAGGATAGTATTCAAAGTCACCTCACTTTCTTCCGATATGGACTGACAGTCATGCTCAACTGGGACTTGTGGAGGGGAACACTTTAACTTTGCTTCTGTAGGTGCAGACTTTCTTGATCTTTTCTTAGCAGCAGCTCTAGTCACTGGTCCTGAGGGGCATCTTCTAGGGCTCAGACTCAATTAAGATTTGTCCAATGGGCAGTAAATGATTTCTATGCATTGTTTTTACATCTTTTGAATTATTCTCAGGCCTTACTTTGTACACTGGCAGATCATCTAGTTTGCCCACTACAATGTGAGGGAGATGGTGCCATCTGTCAGCAATCTTGTGCTTGCCATGCAATCCCAGATTTCTTAGCAATACCCGATCTCCTCCTGGAGTTCCTGTGCTTTCACCTTTTATCATACCTTCTTTGTTGGCCAGATTTCTTTTGGCAGCCATGGTTTGAGCCAGTTGGTACGCATGAGTTAGCTGGGCCTTTAACTTTGCACATACTGTAAATAGTTGTCAGCCTGAACCCCATCAGGAGAGACCCAAAACACACATCTACTGGTAGTCGAGCTTCTTCCAAACATCAGGCGGTGGGGAGAATCCAGTGGCATCACTTTTGGTGCAGTTATAAGCATGTACCAGGGTGCTAATTTGTTGGCTCCATCTAGGCTTGTCCTTGGGTGCAGGGTGCCTAGCATATCTAGCAAAGTGCGGTTGAAACGTTCAGGCTGTGGGTCCCCTGGGGGTGGTAAGAGTGGTTCTGGACTTTCGACTCCTACAGAGAAAGCATCTCTTTGATCAGACGACTCTCAAAGTCTCTCCCTTGATCAGAATGGATTCTTTGTGGAGCCCATAGTGAACAAAAAGTTTTCTACAAGTACTTTGGCCACAGTGGATGCTTTCTGTCTTTGGTGGGAAAGCTTGGGCATATCTCGTGAAATGGTCAGTGACCACCAGCACATTACTGATATTTCTTTGATCTGACTCCAACTTAGAAAATCAATACAGACCAGCTCCATGGGTGCACTGGTGGTGATGTTAATAGGGGGCAGCCCTCTGGGGCAAAGCTTTCTCTTAAGCAGTTACTACAAGTTCGAATGTGTTGCTCCACATCAGCCCCCATCTTAGGCCAATAGAATCTGGATCTCACCAAGTCAAGTGTTCTGTCTATACCAAGGTGCCCCATGTGGTTGTGCAAGGACCCAGTACTGAGTCTCGAAGGCAGTGGGCAGCACTAGTTGTTGTTTGTCTACTTGTCCCCTCTGTCTACTGTTTCTCTGTATAACAGTTTATTGATCAGTTTCAACTTAGGACCTTCTTTGTATAACAGTGCAGTTCTCAAATCAGTGGAGCGAATTTTGACACATCTTTCCTGCATAGAGGGCTTCTAAAGCTGCTTTGATCATGGGATCGCGGGATTGAGCCCGCCGAATACTGTCATTGTCCAGCTGAGGCAGTGCACCAATGTCTATTGCAGAAAAGTGGCAATAAGCAGCAGGTATGCAATTCTCAGAGGCTCCCAGCAATCCACCATGCAGTCCACTGCGTCCCGTGGACATTTGTTCCTCCCTGTCAAACTTCGCAGAGTGCCCGAATGTCAGGTCCTGCCAATCGGACCCAATCATTCTGGGGAACAGGCTCCGGGAGAGAGTATCAGCATCTATGTGGTTCAGACCTGCTCGGTATTCGAGAGCATAGTCATATGTAGATAATGCAGAAAGCCACCTATGGCCAGTGGCATCCAACTTAGCTGAGGTCTGCACATAGGTCAAAGGATTGTTGTCAGTTTTACTAGTATTTTAGCCCCATACAAGTACTCATGGAATTGGTCAACAATAGCCCACTTCAAAGCTAGGAACTCTAACTTATGTACAGGATAGTTCTTTTCGGATGGGGTCAGGCTTCTACTGGCAAAGGCCACTGGTCTCAGGCCATTCTGTGCTCTGGTACAACACAGCCCCCAACCCTTGCAAGCTAGCATCAGTGTGCAGGACGTAGGTTTTTTTGGATCGGCATAGGCCAGCACTGGAGCATGGGTGTTGATATATGATCTCATGAAAAGCAGTCTCACAATCAGGAGTCCAGCGGGCCCCAAATACTTCACTCGGATGAAAATACACTCTTTCAGTCTTGAGGGACTGACTTTGGTATTTTTGTGGGTTGGGGGATACCCTTGAGGTTAAGTAAAGGGCGGATCACTCTTGAATAGTCCTTGATAAAGCTGCTATAATAACCACAGAATCCCAGGAATCTTTGCTGTTCTTTTAGATTTTTGGCTGTGGCCTAGGTGGTCAAGGCCTCAACTTTACTTGGGTCGGTCTCTATTCCTCGGTGGATACTATGTGTCCCACATACTTTACTGATGTTTGAAAAATTGACACTTATCAATGGACAGTTTAAGGCCAAAGTCCTCCAGTCGGGTCCAATACCTTAAATAATCTGCTCTCATGTCCTCCAGTGAGCTGCCAAACACAATAACATCATCTAGGTATACCAGGCACTCTAGTAAGTTCATGTCCCCACTGCACGCCCATCAATCGCTGAAAAGTGGCTGGGGCACCTGAAATCCTTGAGGCATCCTCATGAATTCATAGAAGCCAAGCGGACAGATAAAGGCTGTCTTTCACGGTCCTCTGGGGCCATCGGGATCTGATAGTACCCACTGCGGAGATCCAGCACAGAGAACCACTTGCTCCCGCTTAGGCAGTCCAAAGCATCCTGAATGCGGGCATTGTGTACTGATCAGGATAGTCCGCCGTTTAAGATGCGATAATCCACACACATCCTTACTGTTCCATTCTTTTTCCTCACTACACAATGGGGAAGCATAAGGGCTTTGGATCTTGTATTACACCAGCAGCTAACATCTCTTGCAGATGCCGTTCACATCATCTATGTCAGCAGGTGCCAGGCGCCGAGACCTCTCACGAAATGGTCTTCCGTCATGCAGCCGGATATTGTGCTCAGCTCCTGCACGCATCCTACATCCCATTCCTTTAAAGAAAACACCTGGTCTCTCTGGGCAAGCTTCTCACTGATCTTCACTTTCCATTCAGCTGGCAGCGGGAGTCAAATCAAAAAGTTGTATGCTACTCTGTCATTCTTCCTTGAACTCTTGCTGTTGCAGCACTGCAGTGTCTGCACAATGCACATTAGCCAGGATGCAACCTCTGTTTACTCGAATGTCTCTTTCAGACACATTATGAACTTGACCATTACCCTTCTGGCATAAGCATGGGCTCTAGCGGGCAAAATACTAGGCTTGGACCAGCAGTCCCTCTGGCAATTTTCCATCGCCTGGTGCATCCAACATTAATATTTTATTCTTAACATCCTTTCTGATACGGACCTCTCCTGTAAGGTACACTGGGCATTTGGCGCCAGGATCAGAGACTCAGGATCCTTCTTCCATACAATTCCGACCGGTTCCTCTGGTTCTGTTTTTTCAGCATCTCTGTGCCTCATAGGCCTTCTTAATTAAAGCCGGAACTCTTAAAGCTCTACTAGTCTTTGACCCCTGTTTTTCATAACACAACAGCAGCCTTCCTAACATATGAGCATTTGTTCCAATCAACAAAGGGACACCATCTACAGTCCAGTGGGGGACACATAAGGCTAGGGTCTCTACTTGTTCGGCCACCCAGCCACGGAGGTGGGGAAAGACAGCCAAATTCGGATATACCCCGAATAGGGGTAGGCCTTCTCACTTTAACCCCATACATGCAGTCCTAATGGTTGGCGTACGCCTGACAAATGCTTCTGATACCAATTTGGGAACATAATTGTCACTTGGGAGCCACTGTCTAATATAGTTTTGTAGACACTCTGTTCACCTTTACAGTGGTCTCCATGGAGGGACCCACTATTCTGGACCAGTCTGGAGAGGCGGTAGGGGGCCTGGGCAACTGACCTTGCCACAAAAGGACGTGATTAGTATTTTGGTGCCCTCACTGGGATCATGTCGGCACCTCTTAACCACTGATTTCTTCTCCAAGTCTCCTTGTAGCCTATATGCAACTTTGTCAGTGTCTTTTGGGACTGGTATTCCTTTTCATGTGCCCATCTTTCCCACAATTATAGTAAACATACTTTTTGAGTTTGATGGCCGAGGTTTGGCACACTGGGAGCCAGGGCGGGGTATTACTAACTGGAAACCTTGGTGCCATCTCTGTCTGTGCGTGATAAGCATTTGGAGACATCTTGTCAGTTTCTCCACTCCATGGTCAAGGAATCGAGTTCGGAGCTGTTATCAGCAGGAGATACATGGGTGGGTACCCACCCCCATAGCAGATGAGTGGATATAGGTCAGGGTCTGTACTTGCAGGCGTACCTTCATAAAGGGGACTGTTTTGAATTCCCGGATCTCTCTCTCAACAGTTCGCCCATTGTGACATATCTTTTCCTTGTCAGAGCACTCATTGACTGCCAACCTCTGCCCCTGAACTTCACTTGATGGGTCACCCTCAGTCACTCGGGTCGTAGCCGCAGCTATTGGTGCAGGTCCCTCCCGAGGTTGTCTTTCTCAACTCCTCAATTTCTCTCATTAACTCATCATAGGAGGGTGGGGATTCAGTCGATCTGCCAGGTGTAACTGAAGCAACAGCAGTTCTGAGAAGGGGGCAGACTTAAGGATCCTGTCCAGCCTGGTTCGGTCCAGTTCAATCGCTTGGCAAACTACCTTTTCTGAGGCATTCTTGCAACAATTTTTCCAGCCGAGATACATACAGACAACAACTCCCTTGGTACTGTTGTGCATCTCTTACTCTCCACCATAGGTCCTCATCAGAATCTGGGCTCCCATACACATTCTCCAAGGCCTCAAGATAGGCCTGTGCAGTCGCTTCAGGGTTACTGGGCCTGCTTAGCACGGATGGTAGCCAGGGCAGGACCTCGGAGGCTCTCACTAACCTCTTCGCTTTCACCTTCCGGCATTGCCATTCTAGCACTTGGGGGCAACATAGTCTATCCAGGTCTCCCAGTCATCCTCCCCTTGGGGTGGGGAGGGTGCCAGAAGATCCTCAACCTTCGGTAAGAGTCGTGACTAATGGCAGGTGCAGAAATAGGAGTCTGCATTGGTTCAGCCACCATTACGGGCACTGGAGCAGGAGAGGGTGTTGGGGAGGAACACTCCAGTGGCAAGAATAGTTTCTTCAAGTCCTCCACAGTTTTCCCTCTCCCAGCAAACCATTCAGCAAATTTCTCCTCAAAAGTTTCAGATAGTGGTGGGGCTGATTCCCCGGTCTCACTGTCCTTAGTTATCACTCCAAGCAGTGAGGGCTCCCTCTGGGGTAATGGTCTGTGGCACTTTGGAGCTATCTATGGGATCCTTAAACTCTACTAGGGCCAGGAAAGTGTGGGTGAGCAGATTAGCATGCCGACCCACCACCACAGGGTTTTGTAAACCTTCCACCTTGGAAAGTACTCCTGCACAGTGTCCTATTGATACCAGGGGATGTCCAGGATAAGCATAGCATTTTGGGGTCGATCCTCCTCAGTACACCACTCCACCAGCGGTGCACAGCCACTTCTGTCGGGTACCCATTTTTCTTAACAGTGGTTCGTGAATATGGCCACTAGAGGACACACAATCCCAGCGTGAGCCTCCAAGATGTAACCCCTAGATGGCGCTATCCCAGGGGCTACTACCCTGCCTGATTTGCCACTAACAGGTTGAGGGGCCTGATCCAATGGCGGGTGCCTCCACCCAGAGGTCAGGGTTTGCAATAGTTAAACTAACTTGTCACAGCCCTCTGGGACACTGCAACCCCTTTCTTCCCACTAGTGGCCCACACAATATATCAGAATTACCTTCACAGTATACACTTACCCCAGGTCTGGTTCCGCACTGGGACCTCCTGTGAAATGAGATACAGTGCAACAATCACAGTACAGTACTTTAACATAGACAAATACCTCAGGCAGTAATAACTTTGCTGAAACAAGGTACCATCATTTAGGGATATAACAAGGACAGGGGAAATTGTACACTAGCTTATCACTCTATTAATCTATCCTATGGCTCTGTGTACAGGCCTATCCCTATCAGTTACTGTCCCTGGGTACCCAAGCCCTCAGTGGCTAGTCCAAACTGGCAGCTGGTAGGGGCCCTTTCACACAGAGAAAAGGAGAATTAAACAGTCAGCAGTACAGTAATTCCATTTGGATTTAATGTGGCAATTCAACAGGAGCAACCCTGAATTAGTACTCACGACCTCCAAATAAATAGGGTCCTTCAATGTCAGCAGGGCTCACTTGAGGTACACAAACCTCTTCACACATCCATATAAAGAAAGTACTATACCAGGCAGGCTGCATCTGTATCCCGATCGCAATACTGCACAATACCCGGGAGAACACACAGCAGATTCAGTTCCTGACAGACCGAGTGCAATTTTCAGCAATTCTTCCAGTCTTCTACAGGGTGAGCCTGGTTTCTACTCTTCAGAGATCCTTTGATTCTTTCACAGGACTGATTCAGTCCACAATGTTGTTACACAAGCTGCAGACCGAACTCTGGGCCTTACACGTTTTTGACTAAAACTGCACACTGAAAAGCACAGGGCTCCTTCCTCTTCACTGCCAAAGCTCAACTGAACTCCAACCGACAAAAACCGGCACTTCCTTTGAGTTCCTCCCAGTTCTTGACTGGATTGGCTGTCATCACAATAGACTGCTGCTGTTGGTCCAAAAAGGCACTAAGTCTAAACTACATCTCCCAGAGTCACTGCCCATACAATCCTCTTGTGGCTGGCTCAGATTATGAGTCCAAGTTCTGATTCGTCCAAGGCACCATTTTAGAGCTAGCTTACCCCACACTGATTGGTCCAGTTCAGCAGTTCAAAACTAGAATGGGGAACTAGCAGACACAGTTCTGACTGCAAAGAAAGCAGGTTAGACAAACTGTAATTCATTATTACTCTAAATAATTTCTGGTAAACAGTTACATCTTTCAGATAGGTTCCTTTGCACTCTAGTGACTGCAAAATTAAGTGAATTGGCAGCAGCTCGAGTGGTACTCAGAAGCACACAGTCCCCCATACAAACTAATTATGTCTGCAAGCAGACAGCTCTTAAAGAGACAGTACCAGAGGCTCTGAAAACACTCACTGATAAATGGCTTAAATGCCAAACACCATTCAGGCTTGGAGCATTCAAGCAAGCTCCTGGAAGTCTTTTGGGAACCCCCATTTGCAGGGGGGTTACATATATATATTTATATATTTTTTTTCTCCTCTTGGTATTTTCTACTGTTTAGCCTGCTGTATTAGCTAGGCCTGACTTCTATATAGCGTATGTCTTGCACTACTGAATATTGTTACTGCTTAAACATTTTACCTTTAAACTTTTGCACTGTATATGTAAGAATTGCCTAGCAGAGCTGTAGCGAACTTTAACTGACTGCCTGACGTCTATATAGCTTACTGCCTGCACTACTGAATTTTTTCTGCTAATTGCCCAATATTGTAGAACAGCTAGAACTGACTACTGCCTGCTGTTTGTTCTGCCACACATCACAGTTCCTCTCATTCATCCTCAGACTGCCTTCTTTGCTTCCCTCTTTCACTTGATTTTTCCCTTTTGTATTTCTTTCTCTTTATTCCCCACAATGTTTCTCTGCCATCTACTGGACACCTGATTCCCTCTCCTGACACCCCCCAAACCAGCACATTCTGTAAATATTGCCTGGCATTTTGGGCCATCTTCTCTACCCATTCCAGACTACCCTGCGTCTTCTCCACCACACGTCTCCTTCCCAGCTCTCCCTGGTCTCATTCAAGGGCCCCCCCAACCTCCAGAATCAGCCTTTTGTTTTGCTAAATTCCCACCTGGCACCTTTGACCAGACCTCTCTGCAGGAACCTTTTCTCTCCTCCTATTTGCACCTAGTTCTGCCCTGAGCACTAAATTGCCCAGGGCCCTCCCACCAATTTACTTGACCTTTGTCTTGACTTTGTAACTAACGGACCACCTTTTTTTTCTGATCTATTTTAGCCACAAGGCAAAACCAGGCTCTCCACTTCAGCCAAGTGGCCCTGGTGCTGCTACCTGCTGGCGGTCGGACCTCTGTATCCAGTCCGCCACCCCCTGACCAAGGAAAGCAGGTATGTTTGGTCAGCTCCTAGCTCGGAGATGTCAGGCTTCAATCCTTGTAATTGGACTGGCTCCTGGGGACTGTGGCTGCTTCCCAATTGGATGCTGCAGATCCCCATTGAGAAAGAAAGCATACAAGGCACCTTTTTCAAAACACAACTAGGCCACTGCCTTGCTGTACTGCTCTCTGGACAATTTTTCGCCCACCCTCGCTGCCCCTCCTCCCTCTTTTATTAAGTACACTTCCCCAGTGATCCCTGCCCCCCTGAGGCCTCACACTAGTCAATTACAGCAACTCCTTAAAGGGGCTCTCCTTACTGTAACTTCTTAAAGGGGTGATCCTCTCTCGTGCTCAGATAACTTATCATCCTCAGTGGATGAAGTGCATTGACACTGACTATGGTCCTCCTCCTACTTTCTACACCAGCCCCACCTTATTTATGACCATCACCCTCTATGCATAGTACCCCCCTCTTATCTGCAGTACCTCTACCAGACCCCCCGACGCTCGATCACCTTCCCCCCTCGGTACTCCCCCGCCCACACTTCCATCCCTGCTACCTCTTACTTCCCACTCATACCTTGGTCTCTTCTCCTCAAAGCCTTTCCCACCCTTCGTACTCTACCCACCACTTGCACCCCAGCACCTGGCCCATGTCCAGTTGCAAGGGGAGATGCCACAATCACTACCACGCTTTGGTGCGCCTAATCACCCTCCTGTTGCTTCTATCAGGTAACATTCATCCAAACCCTGGCCCCATACCTAACCTTATGAACAAGCCTGCCCAGGCTCAAGGACTCCACATAGCTTCTATGAATATTTTCAGCCTCCTTAAGAAGGCTGCTGCATTCCAATGCTGGGTTACTCAGCACCAACCGGACATTGTCGCACTCGTCGAAACCTGGTTATCCAAATCCACCCCTGACTCTTTCATCTCCCTGCCTGGTTATACCCTTTTCAGGGAAGATCGGGTGGGTAAGCGTGGAGGTGGTTGTGCTGTCTATATGCGTGACTCCCTCCTTGGGCATGCACTTCCACCACCCAAGCTTGATAGCGGGGTGCAATCCCTCACACTAAAAATCTCCCCCAAACCTGGCAAGGGCCCACTCTCTTTCTCACCGTTGCCTATATTCCCCCCAGAAAGCAAGACCTCGCCATTCAGGCACTTGCTGACTACTTCTCTGGCCTACTGCCAAAAATGGCCCAGATAATTGTTGGTGACCTGAATATCAACTGGCTCTCAGCCACGGCCTCCCAAACCAGAGATATCTTTGCCACCCTTGCCATGTCCCAGCTTGTCACCACTCCAACTAGATTCAACCCCTCTACTGGCTCCAGAACCCTCCTGGATATCACCATTACCAACCGCCCCCAGAGGGTGCTTGATATCTGTGTACTTCTCAACTCACTTAGTGACCACTCCCTGGTCATATTCTCTTGGTCAGCTGCCAACAGCAAACCTGCACCACAAACCACCCAGTGACGTCGCCTACTCCTAGGCGGCCTGCATCGCCTTAAACTGTACCTCTCACAACTGGATTGGTCTCCAATCAGGCTTGCACCATCGATAGAAACATAGACTTTGATGACAGATAAGGACCACTTGGATAGATGAGGCATTGGATCTTTTCACTTGCACTTTTAACACTGCCTGTGACCTCTATGTCCCCTTCGCTAGAAATCGCACCAAAAAGCAAAACATGCCCTGGGTTACCCCCCCCCCCTCACAAACTTAAAATGAGAGACAACCTATGGCATATTACCATGGAATCTGGCAAGCCAGCTGATAGGCAAGCGTACAACGATGAGTGCAATAAGTGTACTTGGGCCATTCGACAGGCCAAAGCCCAGTACTACCAATCCACTCTTGTCTCCTCCTGAGGGTCAGCTAGAAACGTTTGGGATAATGTAAAGGAGTTGAATGGGAAATCGCGTTCCCCACCCCCTCTCTCAACTCGCCTTTAATGGAACTGTCTGCTCTGACCCTCTTGGCATTGCTGACTGCCTAAACCACACTTTCTCAGACCTGAGTTCAGTCCTGCCCAGTAACTTCTTTGACCCCATCTCAGTATCACCCCTGCCCACTCTTAAGAGACCTCCTTTCTACCTACGTACCATCTCCCCGTTGGAGGCTAGACCCCTTCTGCAAAAAGCCGTTACTAGTAACAACCCCAGCACCGACCTACTGGACAGTAAGCTACTTCGTCTGATGTTAGATGCTATCCTGGTCCCACTTACCAAGCTGCTTAACCGCTCTCTGTGCCTGGGGCAGTTCCCCAGCACATAGAAAACTGCCATCATCACTCCCATCCTAAAGAGCGGCGATCAAGTGACCCCAGGTAACTATTGACCCATCTCCATCCTCCCCCCCCACTCTCTAAGGCCCTTGAAAAAGTAGTTGCCAACCAGTTTGCTGAACACCTTGCCATGCACAATATCCTGTGCCCTGAACAGCATGGCTTTCATGCTGGCCACAGCACCACAACCGCGCTACTTGAATTCTCCAATTTCCTGCACTCCGCTCTTGATGTCAGAAGTCCTGCCGGTGCCGTGTTCATTGACCGCTCCAAGGCCTTTGACACGGTTTGCCATCCTCTCCTGCTTGACTCCCTCAGATGCCTTGGTTTCGCCCCCAGCCCCATTGCATGATTCACCAGCTACCTCTCTGCCAGAACTCAGTGTGTAAAAATCAATACCACCCTATCTACACATGATCTGTCCACTCTGGGGTTCCCCGGGGCTCCATTTTAGGCCCTCTCCTCTTCAGTCTCTACCTCAACTCCCTCCCCTTGGCCTGCCCAAGTAAGATCCTCCTCTACGCAGATGACACTGTGCTCTCCGCTACTGACCCCAACCCCAACACACTCCAGGCCACCCTCCAACAAGCTTTTGATAGAGCAGAGCATTGGTTCACATCATGAAGGCTAGTTCTGAACCTAAAAAAGAACAAAGCTGTGCTCTTCTCGCATTGCCAAAGCAAAGCCAGTGGTGCCCCTCTCGTGATACTGCCTAGCACACTAAACCCCATTGAGCAGGTTTCCTCCTACAAGTATCTGGGCATTACCTTTGATTCGGCACTCTCTTTCCATTCCCATATCAGTGCCCTTTCTGCTGCCACCAATGTCAGGATTGGACTGTTATACCACCATAGGGACTGCCTACTACAAGAGGCCCTTAGATTGGCAATCACCTCCTCTGTCCTGTCGCTAATCGACTATGGGCTGCCCATCTATGCTGCAGCCAACAACACTGTGTTTGCAAGAATCCAGCTCTCTATAAAAAAGGCCTGCAGGCTAATGCTGGGAGCCCCTAGGTGCACCCACACGTGCCTTCTGTACTCCACCACCAACTTGCTCAATCTTGAAGAAAGACTCTGCTTCCAAACCTGCCTTCTTGTAAAAAAGACCCTGCTAGGGTTCCCCCCCACCACCACCCCCAGAGTCGCCTCCTCCCTGCAGCGTGCCTCCCCCTCAGTCTCCACCTGCAACACTGTCAAAACCTCCCTTACTGTCCCCAGGGTAAGGACCTCTATGGCCCAGAGATCCTTTTGCTATCGGGCTCCCTCCTGGTTCAGTTCCCTCCCAGCCAATATAGCTGACTCCACTAAGCTTGGTCCTTTCAAGGTCTCCCTCAGAAGTCATCTGACAAGCACTCGCTGCTGCAACTGCACATAATCCCCTACCTGCCCCTTACCTTCACGTCTAGGCTGGGTCTGCCCTGTCTACTTTTGCTGTATATACCTGGGGTCTCATGCAACATCTGCTGACTAATGTAATAAAATATCTGTGGTTGCTACCTGACGTGGTACTCGTGTACCTATATTATGACTACTGTGATCTATCTATTACCAAGCGTGTACCTCCAGTGAATGCCTGTAACACTGGTTGCTTTTTTAATCTAAGCGTTATGTACTGTACTGTTTTGTTTGCTGTAATGTATTGCTCTCTTGATGAGGTGCCTTTGTAAATGAGTCTATGACTCAAAGGTCTGTAAACCAATGCTCTAATAAATAAATAAATCCCTCCTCTCTTCCAAGGTGTACATATTAAGTTCTTTTAGTCTCACCTGAGTCATAGGGCTTTTAATGTAGACCCCGCACCATTTTAGTTGCCCTCCTCTGGACCTCCTCCACTTTGTCTATGTCCTTCCGGAGATGTAGTCTCCAGAACTGTACACAGTATTCTAAGAGAGCTCTTACCAGTGATCTATACAGAGGCAGCATCCCCTCCCTCCTTCTGCTGGTGATACCTCTCACTATGCACCCCCACTAGCTCTCCCAACTGTCTTGTAGCACTGCCTGGCCACATTCAGTTTATCAGAGATTATTACCTCCATGTCTCTCTCTCCTGCTTGGGGAGCACCTTTTTTCTGGTGACTGCCGATTGGCCCTCAGGACAGCGCATGGCTTCCGATTGGTGCGCCTCTCTGCACTGTCTTTTCCGGGCTTAAACCCTGGTTCCTGGACTCACTTTACCTCTGGTTTTCTAATTTTTCCTATTATTGTGTTCTATATTTGGCTGTTTCTTATTGTAATTGCTAGACGCTTTGCGTAGCTACATAGAGTGAATCTCAATTATTTGTAATTAATTTTTTGCCCTGCACTCTAACTGTGTGAACGCCCAGTACGGCACATACAGTTTTGTTCTCCCTAATTACTGCTGACTGCTTTTATCGTTCTGCCCTTTCTACCTGTTTTCTCGCTATTGCTCATACTTTTTTCTCCTCTTCTGCTCTAACCTCTGCTCCCCCACCACTGCACTAAAATTGCTGCTAATCTATTGTTTTCTCCTGGCTGATTTTGACCCTAACCTATCCCCCTCGTTTTCTCAGGATGTAACCTAATTTCTGTCTCACAGTCATTGCTACTTCTTTGTCCCCCTGAAACCCCACCCTTCCTCAATTTGCTAATCTCTGCCTTTGTTTCTATTTTAGCATCCCCACCCCCCCGCTGACGGTCTGCCACCAGTCTCCCACCCCTTGCAGTCTATATATATAACTCTGATTTCTCCTCTCTCTATCACTGATTGGACTGGCCCCGCACCCCGAGCAGCGCCCTCAGACACAGCAGCACCTTTTGGACGTTTTTCCTGGCTGCCGCCACTACCGCCGAAACTAAGGACTTGAAGCCGCTCTCCTGGTCCTTCTCCGTGGACCCTGACCCAAAGTACTACCGCTGAAACTTTCTTCTCCAGTCTGAGTGGCTGCATCACCTCTGATTGGAGCACCTTTTTTCTGGTGACTGCCGATTGGCCCTCAGGACAGCGCACGGCTTCCAATTGGTGCGGCTCTCTGCACTGTCTTTCCCGGGCTAAAACCCTGGCTCCTGGACTCACTTAACCTCTGGTTTTTCTTCCCTCCCCCCCACATCCGCCCAGGCCTCCTATTAAATACTCTACTTGTCCCCGCCTACTTCCAATCACCCCACTGGCTGTCTCACTCCCCTCTTCCCTACACGTTACTCTGTGGCATACTCTGAACGTTATAGTTACACTACTCTCCTTTCAGTTAAACCCTGAATCATTCCAATACTGCCCATTCCTAATTTGTTTGTCTTATACTCTACTAACCCTCCTACTTCTAATAACGCAGCCTCTAAATTAACTCTAATTACGTAGCATTTCAAGAAATTTTGTCCCCGACACTGTAAGTTCCCTCTCCGCTACCAATCTTAACCACTGGTTGGTATTATCCAGGCCCCCAATAGCTATATTGGCTACCCTCTTTCACCCCTCTTCTTATCGACCTTGCAGTCCTCCCCATCCCCTAAAACTCTCCCTACTCCTTTGGGAGTTATAGTCTGGTGACTGTTAGATTTTTGCTTCCATACTGCCCACAGTTCTAATTCCTCCCTTCGGCTCTTAGGCCTCCATCCTCTGCCTCTTGCTGACAACCTCTCTCTAATCCGCTCTACCACACCCTGTAAACTATAGGCCACCCTGTTATATCCCTTCCCTCTTTGTCTGCCATTACTCTCCTTTACTTCCCTACCCCCATTCCTGCCCTAACTGGCCTCTACTCTGCCACTCCACCTAGCCTGCTAGTTTTTGGGTCCAAAAATGAATAATCGGTGGCTGACATTTTTCCTCATTGGTACTCTGCCTCTGGTACATCTGTCCTTCAAAAAGGTCCCTCCTATAGAATCCGTTCTCCCCCACTATAAACAATTTGACTTTGTATTCTCAAATCTTCTTGTGGTACATGCCTTACGTTGTGATCCCACCCCGTTACTCCCTAATAAGATATGGGTCCACCTGGTTGCCTATGCACGCAAGCTCAGCTCCCGACAAGCTCGTGCCTTGTCATTTTTCTCTCACCGTAAGCTCTGGTACCTCTTCTTTTTAGCCATTCTGCTATCTGGAGATATACAACCAAATCCAGGCCCTATTACTCCAGCAGTAGCCTCTATTCCAGATGCCAAAGGTCTACTCCTTACACACCATAATATTAGGAGACTTGTGCGGAATTTCGCTGAACTTGAATCATGGACCACCCTCTATAAGACAGATATAATATGCCTCACTGAAACCTGGCTTAAGCCATCCACCCCTAACTCTTTATGCTCACTTCCTTCCTATAATCTCCTGAGAAAAGACGGGCCCACTTCGAAATGGGGTGGCGGAACAGCTTTATATTACAAGTCTCACCTCCAGCTCCCTATAATTAACTCATCTCCCTTACGTCACTGTGAGGCCCTACATTCCCTCCTTACCCTTGGCACAAAGAAGCTACACATTGTCTGTGCCTACAATGCCCCTACACATGGCCTAAATGGACTTGATGAGCTCCTTGACCAAACTGCTTCTCTCTCAGGAAATAATGAAGTTCTTTTACTAGGAGATTTTAACGTTAACTGGCTGGGAGGCTCACAAGTGACGGCCCTGTCTAAACTTCGAAGTTTCAACCTCCATCAGCTTATTTCCTCACCTACAAGAACCACTCCTCAATCTAATACTAGCACCTTACTGGACTGGATTGTGACGAACTGCCCTGAAAACATTGTGGATGTAGGCGTCCTTCCTGATGCCATCTCTGACCACTCCCCCACCTTCTGCATCTGGGGCAAAGGTAGGCCTGAACCCACGAAGCCCCATTTTATTACCTTCTGAAATTATGCAAATTATGACCCCAGGCCTTCCTGGCTGATGTTGCTTGTACTGACTGGTCCTCTCTCTATAGCTCTTCGGATGCACAGTCTGCCCTAGATATCTTCCTGTCCGCTTTCTTGACACTACAAGAAAACCACAGTCATCTAGTGACCAAAAGAGTAAGAAATACTGTAGACAGTCCCACTGGCTGAAATCCAGTATTCTCTCTAAATTACGTCTGAGGGACAAAGGCTGGTATCAGTTTAAGAAATCTGGTCTACCAGCAGAGCTACTTACCTACAGGGAACTTAGAAATGCCTGTAAGAAAGACATTAAGCAAGCAAAAAGCTCCTACTGTAAGGCTCTACTAACTGACTCCCAGGGTGACCCAAAAAAATTCTGGGTCCATATTAAGCAATTCTTAGGCTCAAGTCAGTCCACCACGCCTAATAACATGACTCTTAATGGCATCCACTGTAACAAGCCCCTCACTATTGCAAACGTCTTTAACACGCAATTTGCTGAACTCACTCAATAAACCTCCACTTTTCCTCCCCTCTCAAATCCGGTCCAACAAGCAAACCCTGCCAGGCCCACTTTCCACTTCAAATCAGTACATAGGCATGAGGTTCTCAGACTTCTACGGAACATCTCTGAGTATGCAGCCGTGGGGTCTGATAACTTGGAGCCTAAGCTCCTAAAATTAGCTGCCCCATACAGTATATAGCAGCCCCCCTAGCAAAGATTTTCACTCTCTCTCTTTGTGTCAGGGCTCCGTCCCAGACATCTGGAAAATAGCCAGAGTTACCCCTGTATTCAAAAAGGGTGATCCGTTTAACCCTTCTAACTACAGACCTATTGCCATACTATCCGCACTCAGCAAAATTCTAGAGAAACTGGCTGCCCTCCAAACTACTGACTTCCTTCTGAAAAATGACCTCCTAACTGATGCTCAATATGGTTTTCGGAAGGGACACAGTACCATCACTGCCCTGCTCAAACTCACATCTGGCACCCTAGTGGCCATGGATTCTGGCTGGCTCACAGGTGCCATTTTCATAGATATGACTAAGGCATTTGATCTTGTTGACCACTCCATCCTCATTGCCACTCTCGTCTCTCTAGGTTTCTCATCAAATGTTGTGAACTGGTTTAATAGCTACCTGAATGATAGGTCTCAATATGTGAAATTCAACTCTGCACTCTCTGACAAGGTCACCATCAATATCGGTATACTTCAAGGGTCCATCTTGGGTCCACTACTTTTCTCAATTTTTATAAACAATATTACATTCAATCTCCTAAAGACCTCCTGTCTAATATATGCAGATGACATTATATTGTATACCAGTTCAAACAGTATAGAGGACATAAACTCTCGACTTTCCATTGACTTTCAGCTTATCCAACAGTGGCTAGCAAATCAGAAACTTATCCTAAATAACACTAAGACCCAAGCTATGCTATTTGGGTCCAAGCTCAAACTCAAACACTCCCAAGATCATTTCAATGTCTCCTCCTTGTATGGCTCCTCAGTTGGGGTGGTAAACTCCTTCAAATATTTAGGGATCACCCTTGACCCATCACTGAGTTTTGACCTCCATATTCAATCTACCTGTAAGCAGGTTAACTCTAAACTAGGCATCGTCTACCGTACGAGCTATGCACTTACCCTTTCAGCCAGGCTGGCTATTACCCCTAGGATATTACTCCCCTCACTTACCTATGGGGTTGCCACTTACGTCTCTGCCTGCAACTCAAGTCTACAAAAGTGGGATGTTACCTATAATAACATCTGTCGCTTTGCTTCCTTCTCCCCCCGGCTGAAACATCACTGTCTCCTCTACTCAGATCTGGGCTGGCTTCCCCCCCAAAGAGCTTGGGTATTATGCTCTCGGATCCATTACTGATAACATCATCAGATCCCGTACACCTAAACCCCTCGCCAGTCTCTTTCTCCACCAGAAAACCAACTATGCCTTGCGCTCTGCTGACCAGGCCCCTGTTCTAATTCCAAGACACCGCACTTCCAAAGGTGGTCATGCCTTTGCCTGTCATGCTCCCCTTTTCTAGAACACACTCCCACTAACCTTACATCAATCCGCTTCCCATATCTCCTTCAAAAGAGAACTACACCACTATCTCTTCTCCTCCTATGTCTGCTCCTGTTTTAAATCACCCTAGCCCTCACTTTCCCTCTTACGACCCCTCTCCTCTGTTTGTCCATTGCCCCTGGGGCCCACGCCTACAGGGAGCACTTTTTTCCTTTCATTTTCCAATTACCAACCCGTCTCCTACTTAATTACTACCTGTTCTCTTTGCGTTCAATTCCTTGTCCCTTGTATACTGCTCAGTCACTCTAAAATGACCTGATTGTATTTTGTTACATGCTTAATCTAAATGATGTATTGTTTTTGTCAGTTTTGTGCTGTTAATTTACTCAAACACGTACTTGTCACTTGTAGTATTGTACTAAAATATTTTTCCTGTAGTTTGTCTCTGTACCCTCCTGGGTCGTGCCTGAAAATAGTCTTGTTGGCTAGTGCACCTACCCGGTAAACAAAAACTAAATAAAAAAAATAACACTAACTCTCCATTTTGTACCCTGCCCTTGGGTTTCTGTGCCCTTAATTCATTAGTCTGCACTTTTTCGCATTGAAACCCAGCTGCCATACCCTTGGCCACTCCTTGAGTTTTCATAGGTCACTGCTCATCCTTTCTGCCCCCCTTGGAGAATCCACCCTGTAGTAGATCTTGGTGTCATCCACAAAAAGGCAGACCTTCCCCTCCAGCTCCTTTACAATGTCACCTATAGGGACATTAAAGAGGATCGGTCCCAGCACTGATCCTTGAGGCACCCCGCTGGTGAACCTCCCCTCCTCTGGATGAACTCCATTTACAACCACCCTTTGTCACCTATCCCCTGAGCAATTTCTTACCCGGTTTACCACCTTTTGACCCACTCCTAAGCTACCCAGCTTATTTAATAGCCTTCTATGTGGCAAGGTGTTGAATGTCTTACTGAAATCTAGGTAGGCCACATCCACCAATCCACCCTGCTCTAATTGCCTGGTTACCCAGCCAAATAAATCTACCAGATTCAATTGACATGACCTCCCATCCATAAATCCATGCTGTTTTTGGGCTTGTAATCCATTAGATTCAGGATATTTCACTATCCTCTCCTTCTGCAGTGATTCCATTAACTTTCCCACCACCGATGTCAGGCTGACTAGTCTATAATTGCCAGCCTCCACCCTGCTACTGCTTTTGTGATGTATACCTGCCCTCCTCCAGTCCTCTGGAACTACTTCTGTTTCAAGTGAGCTGTTAACTAGGACTGTCAGAGGTGTAGCCAGTACCTCCCTCAACTCCCTCAATATCCTAGGATGAACTCCATCTGGTCCAATTGCTTTGTCCACTTTTGGATTAGTGAGTGTCTTTAGGATGCTCTCTTCTGAAAAAGGACTAGTGTCCACCACCCTCCCTTCAAAGCTCCTGTTAATTTTGTGTGCCCCCACTTCTCCTTCCTCTGTGAACACTGAACAAAAGTATTTGTTCAGGAATTCTGCCTTTTCCTGGTCCCCCCTCTGCACAGTCTCCACTTCAATTTTTAGAGCTACAGTAGGTGGAGCCCTGCAGTCCTTTGCTTTCAGAAAAGGACTCACTTTCTTGCATTCTTTCTATCCGAACAACCTGTTAGATGTGCATCACGATGCTTTTCGTTTGTGAAACAGTCCACTTTCATAGGTACTAGTTTTCTGGATAAAATGGCAAACCTGATCGTGACACTGGGAATGAGAGCCCCCCCCCCAGTGTCACTCTTGTGCTTTTGGGGGGGGGTGCTGACAGGGAGGGTCGGGGGCTATATCTGTATTATTCAAGAAAAAATAAATGCTGGTCACGGCCGCCAAACCGCATTGCACATGCACGACTACTAGTACATGCCCAATAGCATTCAGCAATGATCATCATCGTGGAGGATCGTGCCAAAAATAATTTATAAATTATTGATATCTCCTCACCCAACCCACCCTCTCAGCACACACCACTCCCCCCCCCCCCCCAGAAACATACGAGTGACACTGGGGTGCCCACCTTGTGTCAGGATCTTTTTTTCTTTTGTTTATTAAGGATATCCCACCTGACCCTCCCTCTCAGCACTCACCACCCCACCCCTCAAGAAACAAAACAGTTGCACTGGGGTTGCCAATCCCCAGTGCAGGAATCCTTGTTGACACTAGGCGGCCTAACTCTCAGTGTCAGGATAGCTTTTTTTTTTCTTATTAAAGATATCCTCCCACCTGAGCCTCCCTCTCAGCACCATCACCCAACTCCCCGCTCAAGAAATGAAACAGTTGTACTGTGGGGTGCCAAATCCCCCAGTGCAGGAATCCGCTCATTTTTTTTTTAAACCTGTGAACAGAAAACCGTCCATCGATGTCTTTTGTGGCTGTTAGAGTCCCCCATCTGACCCTCCCACTCAGCACCCAATACCCCACACACCCCCAAGCCCTTAATTAGCGATCAGGAGTCCAATGCCGTAATCCTCTCTGGACCGCACATACCTCTTCACTCTTTAATCCCGGACTGCAAACTGAAGAAACAGGTATGCAATTCACTGTATTGCAATGGAGTTTTGAACTTAGTGGCATAACATGTGCATTTTTGCATACTTTTGGTCCAAATTTTCAACATGCCTTTTTTGGGACCCCACCTCATGGACAATTGAACTGACATTAGGCAAATCTGTCCTGAAAGCTGATTTTGTGGTCTCCGCACAAAATTACCTTTCGGGCAGGAGTTGAGAGTTTTCTCTGCTCTTGTTCATGAGGTGGGGTGATAAGAAGGTTATGTTAAATCTTTGGTGTAAAAATATTAAAAAACAAAGTTATGCACCTACGTTGAATTTTGTGAATGCAGGCTCATAACTTTCGTAATTTTCAATATTTTCCCCCAACTTCACAGCATAGCCATATCTGCTTAATCCTCTGCAATCAGAATCTATGCCCCACCATAGTACAATATCGGCCCTTGCAAAAGTGACTAATGACTGGCGTGGCACCCTAGATATCAAACACTTTGTGTGTGCAGTATTCCTGGACCTAAGCAAGGCGTTTGATACAGTCGATCATGACCTGCTCTTACACACTCTCTGTATGACTGGCCTTGACCCCTCTTCCATGAAATGGTTCTCAGACTACCTCATAGGTTGTCATCAGCAGGTAAAAGCAGAAGGGGAATTCTCACAGCTGAAACCCTTGCTTAGGGGTGTCCCACGGGGCTTCATATTGGGTCCACTGCTCTTCACACTCTACATTAATAGTATCGACTTGGGAATAAAATCTTCCAATATTCATCTTTTCACGGATGATACAGTCCTTTACATTAGCAGACCTACCCCCGAAGCAGCCTGCTCGAACTTACAGCAGGAATTTAATCAGCTGCAATTAAATCTACTGAACCAGAAGTTCCTTTTGAATGCTAAAAAAACTAAGGTGATGCTTCTCTCACCCTTAATCAGTACCCCAAATCCTGCTACCCTAGGATATGTACCAAAGCTTACCACTCTCCTGGGTGAACCTTTTTACTTCATACCCAAATTCAAATACCTGGGGGTCTGGATTGACCATAATCTCTCCTTCCTTGTTCACATTGAGGAAATAATTAAAAAGCTTAAGCAGTGACTTGGCCTATTTTATAGGATCAAACACCTGCTGACCCAGGATGCTAAAAAAAAAAGGCTAGTCCAATCTACCTTCCTATCAATTCTGGATTATAGTGACTTCCTCTATGGTCAAGGTCCTGCCTATGTACTAGCCAAACTTGATGCACTGTACCATAGAGCCATAAGATTTATTTCTGGTGCACCGTATTCTATGCACCACTGCTCCCTCTACACCATAACTGGCTGGTCATCCCTCACTTTTAGAAGGCAAAGAAATGCTGCCTTCTGGATATATACAGCAATCACAAAGAAGCTGCCTAAGTACATAGCTGACTGTCTACCCTTAAGTACAGTAAGCAAGTATGCATTGAGAAGTTCCTCATTTATTTATTTATTTATTTTTATTTTATTTATTTAGACAGCAGTTTGGAAAACCTTTGAGCCATAGGCTCATTTACAAAGGTACCTTGTCACAGTAAGACAAATGAAAATACACAGTATAACACAGTATAACAGTAACTTAAGACATAGATACAAACAAGCTGGTACAGGTAGGATTGATGCAAACAATACCAGAGTTATGTTGTCCTTAGCAGCTTAGTAGTAAGCTTTGTCATTAGTACTGAGTACGGCTTTGACTAGTGGCAATTACAGCGTCGGGTGTTAACAAGGTGGTTCCGTAAGGACGTTTTGAAGCACGATATAGTTGGAGCTCCGGAGATGGAGGGGGGCAGTATGTTGAACCAGGAGGGGGCCCTAAAGCTGAAGGCTCTTTGGCCGTGAGAGGTCCTAGCTCTAGGGATAACGAGAGGTTTTCCCAGAGGTCTGAGTATGAACTAGTGGGACACAGCGGCGGATGGTGGTGGTCAATCCTGGCGGGGATAGCCTAAGGAGGGTCTTTTTTGTAAGGGTACAGGTCAGATATTTGAGGCGCTCGTCAAGATCAAGTACCAGCGCTTTAGCGTACAGTAGACAGGTGTGTGTTAGCCTAGGTGCCCAGTAATTAACCTGCAGGCCTTATTCAGAGTAGTGCGACTTTATGGAGTGCGGTTCTGATGTAGCACCATACACGGCAGTCCATAGTCCACTAGGGACAGGATAGAGAGGTGATCATGAACAAGAGCCTCCGGGGAGGCAGTGTTTATACCGATGTAATATGCCCAATCGGATATTAGTGGCAGTGGCTAGGGCAGCGATGTGTCCATGGAACGAGAGGGAGGGGTCAAAATGGATCCCTAGGTATTTATAGGAGCAAACTTGTTCGAGTGGGAAAGAGGACCCAGAGTGAATGAGGAGTTTGAAGTTGCAGTACTTGTTTTGAGGATGAGTGAAGAACATGGTTTTGGTTTTTTTAAGATTTATCACCAATCTATGTTCCTTGAACCAGCCCTTGGTTCAGCGAAGGACTTCTGCAGCGAGTCCTGAGGCAATAGGGTTACGACTTGAGGCAAAGATGACTGATCATCAGCGCATAGAATGTTCCCAGCAAGAGCGAAAGGTGTTAAGGTAAAGGGAGAATAGTAAGGGGTCCAGAATGGAGCCCTGGGGAACCCCAGAAAAGATGGGACAGATGTCTGAGTAGGTCCCATTAATTTTTAAATGCTGTGAGCGGTCAGACAGATAACTGGTGCACCAGGAGATAGGCCCAGCAGCAAAACCAGAGAGACTAAGGGCATCAAGAAGGAGGGGGTGGAGGTCACGTGATGAGCCTGCTTGGGTAAGACGCGCTCCGCGCTCCTCCGAGACCCAAGCGGTAGATTATAGCTTAAAATACCCGGACCGGCGTATATTTAAATTCCTTTTGGAGCCGAGCTTGTTTGGTGCCTCTAGTTCGCCCCTGCCTGGCAGAACCGGGATTGTGGCTGTTTGAAGGAGGGTGAAACCGAGTGCTGCAGAGGAACTCCGTGCAGGCGGGCTGAGCTCGATTAAGGGATGGAAGCGGTGGTGGAACTGCTGGCGGGGTGTGGCCCGCCAGCAACTAAACAGCCCAAGCCCCACTCGCCTGCTAACATAGATCAGGGTGAGGACTCTACAAAGAAGGGGGCGTCACAAGAAGTACTGAAGACATCAAGGAGATTAAATCCCTGCTTCAGGGTCTGGTGGTGGATTTTTCTGAGGTGAAACCAGCTTTACACTCACTGGCCCAAAGAATGAACGATGCTGAGGCCAGAATCTCCTCACAGGAAAGAAAGGTTTCGCTGGATCAGGAGGTGGTGACGATTCGGAAAAAAGTTAAGAAATTGGAAGAGAGGTTAGAAGATCAAGAGGCGAGGAATCGAGGAACAACCTCATTTTAGCAGGGCTCCCAGAGAGGGCTGAAGGTCCGGATTGTGTCTCTTTTATTCAGGACCTATTGCTAAAATGTTAGGCCCTTCAGCCCTTTGGGGAAGGGTATAACTTGGAAAGGGCCCATCGAGCATTACGGGAGACCCCACCGCCTGGGGCCCGACCTAGAGTCATAATTATGAGGTTCCTCAACTATAAAGAGAAATCCTATGTCCTTCAGGTGTCCAGACAAAAGAAACCTCTGCAGTGGAACGGGGCCTCACTATGGTTCTTTCAGGATTTAACTCGGTACTCGAGAAAACAGAAGGAGTACAGTGATATTAAGAAGAAATCTACTTAGCAGGGATAAAGTTCTCGCTTCTTTATCCTGCTACTCTTATGGTGCGGGTGTCATCTGGAGAAAAGAAATTTTAACAGCTAAAGATGCATTGGGGCTCCATTGATCTCCCAGATCTCTTCAAATCTGTAACCTGATTGTGTCTCGTATATGAGGATTAGCCTCTCTAAGGAAGAGGACTTGTGGGGGTTAAAGGGGTTCTCATCGTGAGTGATGAGGTCAAGCTAACCTCTGGCATGAACTGAGACATTTAACAGCAAGTCCTGGGTTTGATCCCGAGGGGGTCTCTATTATGGTTTTTTTTTTTTCTTTCAGAAAAGGGAGGGAGGGAAAAAAGGGAGGAAAAGGAAATGGTAAATGAAAAGAAGAAAAAGGAAAGACTGGGCTGCTTAAGACCTATTGTTTAATGGACTATTAGACCACCAAATAGGTGGATCAGACTTTCTGGGGGATAAGGACTGAACCGGGGCGGTGTGGTCACACCAGTAATCAAGGGGGTTACTATGATGGAACAATACAGTCTCTAGTTGGAGGCGCTATTAGCTGAGTCTTTGCTGTTTAGGCAGGATGGGAGATCGCCTCGTTCAATGTCTAGAAGGGTTCTTCTTTTTCTTATTTAGGCATTTTGTATATATGTGAACTATGTGGGGACACTGTTTCTTTATCCATTTGGGACTGGTTCAGTTGGGTTTGAGGGGATTTAAGGGCCAGTTCTTGTAAGGGAAGCCAATGACTGGGTTTTGGGGGGTTAGAAACGGGTTCATCCATGACTCAACAGGAAGTTGTTGGTCGGTCTCGGACCGGGGACAGAGGGGGAGGGTTTAGGGTGTAAAGAGAGAGTCCTCGACCGAAACTTGGGAGCAGGCCTCAAGAAGGTTTCGTGCTTTGGTCCTTTATCTAGCTCATATTAGCCAGATGGTATTGTACAACGTGATTTCTTGGAATGTTAAGGGTTTGAGGGGACGACATAAAAGACTGACAATCCTGCGGTATGTGGAGCAGCGGGGGGCTCATATTGTAGCTTTTCAGGAAACACACTTGTTATCGGACAAACTAGATTGTTTAAGGAAACGTTGGGTGGGTCAGGTATATGGAGTGGGTAGGGAGAGAGCGTCTGGGGGGGTTGCGATTTTAATTAATAAGTCCTGCCCCTTTGAGGTGAGCCAGGTTCTAACCCGCAGGATGGTAGGGGATCTATGGATGGGCACTCTACACGGTAAGGCAGTAGTGGTGGCCTCTATATGGACCAACCCTCCGGAACCTGAATTTTTTGCCTCAATAGAGGAGAACATTGCTACGTTCCCATCACTTTCATTGATATTAGCGGGTGACTGGAATTTATGCTTAGATAATAAGGAGGACAGGGTGCCTGCGTTTAAAGGCCCCAGGTCTAGGGCCCAATCAGCCTTGGCTAAGTTTTTGGAGGCTACAGGTCTGATAGATCATCTAAGTTTTTTTCTAATGGGGGCCCCAAAATGACATTTTATTCAGCGGCTCATAAAAGCCACACTAGGATAGATTTCTTTTTGGTAAATAGAGAGGCATTGGGGGAGGTTAGAGCGTTTTCGACTGAGGGTAGAACTCTCTCAGACCATTCCCTAATCCAGATGCAATGGGAACCTAAGTCCCTACCTCCCAGGCCTTACAGGTGGAGGCTTCATGACTGGCTTTTTTCGGTGAAGGAGAGAAGGGATGAGCTGGAGGGGGCCCTTCAGGAAATTATTAGAGCACAATTGCCCACAATGACTGATAAGAGACCAGCCTGGCCTACTTGTAAATTTTTATACTCCATGGCTGCTAAAACTTTAGCCGCAAAAGAGAGGCTGATTAGGAAGGCGAAAGAGGAATTTTTGAAGGGGGCAATAAGTTCTTTGTCACAGCAGGAGGGGCTATCAGAAGAAATAGATATGGAACTTAAAAGCTTAAGGAGGGAACTGTCAGGGATTCTGTATGGGAAGACTGAATTTTGGTTAAACAAGATTAAGGCTAAATACCTTCTGCAGGGAGATGTTCCGGGGCGTCTCCTGGCAGCGAGAATTAAGGAGTGGGAAGCCAGTAGGACCGTTACCTCGATTTCACATGAAGGGAGGCTAGTGACAGACCCCCAAGATATGGCCGAGGCGTTTGCCTCATTTTTTGAAAAGATATACCAGGAAAGTGCTCCAGGGGGGACAAGGAGGTCAGAAAATACTTGGAGGGAATTCAGCTCCCGACAGTGGACCCTACTCTTGCTAGGGAATTGGAAATCCCTATAAAATCCTCCGAGATTATTGAGGTGGTTCGGTCCCTTCCATTAGGTAAATCGCCAGGGCCGGATGGTCTAACGGCAAAATTTTACCAAACTCACATCCATACTATACTCCCTGTATTAAAGGATTTCTTTCATACTATAATGCGGGATGGCATTGACCATCTACCCATATACCAAGCATATGTCACACTAATACCCAAACCAGATAAGCCCAGGGATGTTATGGGAAGCTATAGGCCTATAGCCCTAATAAACCAAGACATCAAGATACTTACAAAGATCTTGGCTAACAGGATTTTAACTGTAGCCCCGAGTTTAATTAGTCAGGAACAAGTAGGCTTTATGCCGGGAAGAGGAGCAAAAGATGCGCTCAGAAAAATACATCATATTATAAACTCTGCTCCTGATTCCCAGGTTCCTTAGCTCTGATCTCCTAGATGCTGAAAAGGCATTTGATCGAGTCTCTCACCTATTTTTGTTTACTACAATGGAGAAGATGGGGTTCCCGGAGGGTTTAATTAGGGTATCAAGAATTTGTATGCGCTCCTACAGCTAGAATTTTACGTAATGGTTATCTGTCGAGGAATTCCAGCTCAAGAATGGTACTGGCAAGGGTGCCCTCTTCACCGCATATACTGTTTAACATCTACTTAGAGCCTCTGTTAAGATCTATTAATAGGGAGGTCGGGTTCATGGAATTGGGATTGACGATTTGGATTTAAAAATCTCAGTCTTTGCGGACGATATATTGCTCCACCTTCGAGATCCAGCAACTGGTTTCGAGACTGTTAGAGAGCTAATAGATCAGTACTCTGGGGTTTCGAACTATAAGCTGAATCTCACTAAAATCCAAACCCTACCTCTGACTCCACATGTCTTTAAAGCGGATTTTGCACCCCTGGGGGTGCAATGGAATAAGGATAAGTTGAAGTACTTGGGAATCTGGATTACTGCAAACCAAACATCCGGCGCAGATGCCAACATGGGGGGAATCATCTCGGAGATCTCGGGGGATATTTTAAGGTGGAACAAGCTGCCTTTGAACTTCAAGGCATGCTTAGGCATCATTAAGATGAATATCCTGCCGAGGCTGCTATATCCGATCTATTTAGCTCCATATACTATTCCTGTTAAGTGGTTTAAGCTAATTAGGAAAATGTTGACTGGTTTTCTTTGGAGCGGCAAACTTGCCAGGATCAAATATAAGGTGTTGTGTAGGCCATATGAGAAGGGTGGTATTAGACTACCTGACCTCCAGGCTTATTATGTGGCGGGTCAGTTGGGCTTGATGGCCCAGTGGGCGGTAGATTTGGATGAGGGAGAATACTGTCCTGCATGGTTACAAATTGAGAGGAAACTGTTGAGGGGTATGAGTTACTCCCCTGACTCATTATTATATGTTGGGCCCAAAAAAGGAATGGGCAAGGTAGGGGTGGGGAATCCAATCAGGAAAAACCTGAGGCTTGGTGGTCATTTCTCACTCCAGCCCAAAAGGTTGTCAGGTGAAATCAAGGATCAGCCCATTTTGGGTAACCCTAACTTGACCATAGGAGGTCTGGTGCTTGGGCAGGGTGGGCCGATACCTGAAGGGTCTTAGTCTGAGGGATATGCAACAGGGGGAGAGAATACTTTTGCCACCACAATGTGATGGCCTGCCCTTTTTTCAAAGGATACAGCTCAAGCAACTGATTGCGGGAGTTCGGTGGGGAAAGGGGGATTTTACAGATAGCTTTCTCTCGTGGGGAAGTCTGAAGGAGGCTGTGCAAAGAACTAGTCCACTTTCTCGGGTGTACAAACTTCTCTTGAATTTCATGTTTTAGTGTCCTCACCTCTGTCCCTTACTGGGATAAGGTGATGACCTCTAGGTTAGTGTGGACAGCATCTGGAAAGCTACTAGATATAATGTTATCCTAAATATAGAAATATGCAGATTTTGTGGTTCACAACATTTACTATACGCCTGTTAAGCTATGTTCCAGGGGCTTGAGACAGACAGATCTTTGTTTTCGTGTGGGACAGTAACAGGAGATTTGTTTCATATTTTGTGGAGTTTGATAAAATTTCCTTTATGGAATAAGATTAGACAGGGCCTGGACCCCAGTTTAGACTATTTGGGTTATTTAACTCCAGAAGTTTGTGTGCTAGGTGACTACTCCATGGTCAAGGGGTCACACCAAGATTCCACCTTGCTTTAATGGGGTCAACTGTTAAAGCGTTTATTGTGAAACACTGGAAAGATGGCCAGGTCTATCCTTATGAACAATGGATGAAGGACTTGCTGGGGGCCTTGGCTAAGATTAAAAAACACCTAATGTCTGAGGGAAGACAAGAGGTTTACAGTAAAAGGTGGGCA
Organism: Neoceratodus forsteri; assembly: GCA_016271365.2. Lineage (NCBI taxonomy): Eukaryota > Metazoa > Chordata > Ceratodontiformes > Ceratodontidae > Neoceratodus > Neoceratodus forsteri. The sequence goes on from CM057455.1 coordinate 898,612,174, forward strand.
ATTTCAGACGCAGCCTACTCGCAGTAGGACATAAGCGATAGTACACAGATCTGTCTGTCGGACGGTGGTTAGCAGAGGGATACGCGCTGGAACGGTGGTTGTTCCAAGAGATAGGTACAGTGGGTATTAGGATCTCTCTCTTTTTTTTTTACGAAGATCCCCTATAGTATGGGTGGTTATATTTGTTAATTAGTGCTGGAGTTTAATATGGATTCAAATGGGACACAGGTTTGACGAGGATGAATACTTGAGGTCGTTGGGGTTTCACTGAGCCGGACTCTCTCTCTTTCAGGGGACACACTGGATATCCGCCCGGGATGACCAGGTCAATTAGGATCCTTGGATGTTAAACGCTGGGAGTGGCATTTTGGGGAAGCACGAGCATGAGAGAAGGAGTTGTTCTAATTAACAGTGGTACTCGAGGGCTTCCTTGTGATGGGTTGATCTTGGATGGGGTGGTATCCTTGTGGGTGTGTAAATAGGGGATGTACATAGTTCGCACAGCCAATTTGGGTGTGTGCTCCTGGTTTTCCAGGTTTGTTTCATGTTTGTATGTCTTGTTGGTGTTGGAATAGAAATAAAAATTTTTCCTTTAAAAAAAAAAAAAGAAGGAGGGGGTGGGAGACAGTGTCGAAAGCTTTAGAGAGGTCAATGAATACCGCACCAGCCAGAGAACCAGTGTCTAAGGAGGAGTGGAGAAAGTTGGAGAACTCTAGGAGGGCTGTGTTGGTACTGTGGCCCGCTTGGAAGCCATGCTGCTCAGGACATAGGACATTGTAGGTGGAGAGGTAGTCAGAGATTTGAGAGGCTACCACTTTTCCAAGGCCTTGGAGAGGAGAGAGAATGGAGATTGGCGATAGGTTTCCAGCCACAGTCCTATCACCACCTTTAAAGATAGTGGTGACAGTGGCGACTTTCCAGACAGTTGGAACCTTCCCCAGGCAAAGAGAGTGGTTGATGAGGCACGTGATCGGGGTAAGGACTGTGTCTAAGACCAGCTGTAGGATACACGGATCCAGGGTGTCACTGCCTGTACTATTACTCTTGAGGGCAGTGACAAGGTGCGGCCTAAGTTCTTGGGCAGAAACACGGCGGAGGAGAAAATAAGGGCGAGAAAGATTTACAGCAGGCGCTGGGGGAGGAGGGTCAAAAAAATTTGTAGGGAGGATAGAGCTATAGGATAGGAAATATCATCTTATCTATACGCAAGGTCAGTTCTAGATTTGGTAGGTCCTCAATAAGTTACGCTCTACCCCAACTCTGGAATAAATTGCAAAAACCCTGAAGGTGGCCCACCCTATCTCCCTGGCATCATTTAAGATGCTATATGCACTTTCTATTGAGGAGTCATGTAAATGCCTCCCCTGAGTGTGGCCATTTAGTCCCTTTCTTCTGATGCCTTTCTTTGGCACCTTATGGCACCATAGAAGCATAGAAACATAGAATTTGACGGCAGATAAGGACCGCTTGGCCCACCTAGTCTGCCCATTTTCCTACCTAACTAGATTAGCTGCAGATCCTAGTTAACCAACAGCTTACTTCCTCCTACCCCCCACTAGGACTGCCTTATGCCTGTCCCATGCATTCTTGAATTCCCCCACTGTTCTTGACTCCACGACCTCCTCAGGGAAGCTGTTCCATGCATCCACAACCCTCTCTGTGAAAAAATACTTCCTCACATTACCTCTGAGCCGTCCTCCTTCTATCTTCAAATTGTGCCCCCTTGTTCTTGCACATCTCTTTTTCTGGAAGATGCTACCCTCTTGGACTTTGTTGATTCCCTTGAGGTACTTGAAAGTTTCTATCATGTCCCTCTCTCCCTTCTTTCCTCAAGGGTATACATATTAAGCTCCTTTAGTCTTTCTTCATATGTCTTCTGGTGCAGACCCTGCACCATTTTGGTTGCCCTCCTCTGGACAGCCTCCACTCTGTCTATGTCTTCTATGGAGATGGGGTCTCCAGAACTGCACACAGTACTCCAGATGGGGTCTCACCAACTGTCTGTACAGAGGGATAACAACTTCCTGTTTTCTACTATTGATGCCTCTTCTTATACATCCCAGTATCCCCCCAGCCTTCCTTACTGCCTTCTCACATTGCTTGCCCACCTTTAGGTCATCTGATATAATTACCCCCAGGTCCCTTTCTATTTTTACTGTTGTCAGTATCTCACCCCCCATTGTGTACGCTTCCCCTGTGTTTTTGTTTCCCATGTGCATTACCTTGCACTTCTTTGCATTGAATCTGAGCTGCCATACATCTGACCATTCCTCCAACCTTACCAAGTCCCTTCTCATCCTTTCCACTCCATCTTGTGTATCAACCCTGTTGCAGATCTTTGTGTCATCTGCAAAGAGATATACTTTTCCTTCCAGTTCCTCTGCAATGTCACTTATAAAGACACTAAAAAGGACCGGTCCCAGTACTGAACCCTGCGGTACCCCGCTAGTAACCCTCCTTTCTTCACTGTGTACTCCATTTACTACTACCCTTTGCGCCCTGTTGTCTAGCCAATTTTTATCCAGGCTACCACCTTGGGACCCACTCCAAGGCTGGCTATCTTGTGTATTAATCTTTGTGTGGGACTGTATCAAATGCCTTGCTAAAATCTAGGTAGGCCATGTCCACAGCCCCTCCCTGGTCTACTACTTGGTCACCCAGTCAAAAGAAATCTATTAGATTCATCTGCCACGACCTTCCCATCGTGAATCCATGCTGCCTTGGGTCCTGTGCCCCACTGGCCTCTAGGTACTCAACAATTCTTTCCTTCAGAAGTGATTCCATCATTTTCCCTACCACTGAGGTCAAACTAACTGGTCTGTAGTTTCTGCCTCTGTCCTGCTCCCACTTTTGTGAAGAGGAATCACATCTGCCCTCCTCCAGTCCTCGGGTACCACCGCATCCTCCCATGATTTGTTAAAGAGAGTAGTCAGTGGTGTCACTAGTTCTACCTTAGTTCTTTTAGAATTCTTGGGTGAATCCCATCAGGCCCCATTGCTTTGTCCACCTTCAATTTTATTAATTCTTTCAGAACCCTTTCTTCTGTAAATGGACTGGTATCGACCCCTGTCTTCAGAGTGTTTCTCTTGTTTAGTTTAAGTAACTCCCCCTCCTCTTCCTTTGTGAATGCTGAGCAGAAATATTCGTTCAGTATCCCTGCTTTTTCACTGTCACCCTCTACCCACATTCCTTCCCCTTTATTAAGCTTCAGTATCCCTCCTTTGGTCTTTCTTCGCTCCCTAATGTACCTATAAAAGGTCTTATCCCCCTTCTTAACAGAATTGGCTATCCTTTCCTCAGTTTGGGCCTTTGCTATTCTGACTGCCTTCCCAGCCTCTTTCTGCTTTAATTGATAAAGTTCTCTGTCCTACTCCTTCTGTGTTTCTTTATATTTTCTGAATGCTGTCCTTTTCTCCTTAACCTTCCCTGCCACCTCTTTTGAGAACCATAACGTTTTTTTCCTTCGTTGTGTTTGCCTCTGTGATGGCTGTTTTGATCACTCCCCATTGTTCCTCCACCCCTCCTTCTTGCCTGTTTGCTAGTGCTTTTCTGAGGCACTCTCTCATTTTCCCAAAGTCAGCCCTCCTAAAGTCCAGTACTCTTGCTTTTGTATGGCTTGATCATATGGCTGTGTTTATCGTGAACCACACTGTTTGGTGGTCGCTTGTTCCCAGATGGCTACCCACTTCTAAATCTGAGATTCTTTCTCCATCCCCATTTGAGAGTACCAGGTCTAAGATTGCTCCCTCCTGAGTGGGTTCCAATACTAGCTGTCTGAGGCATGCCCCCTGTAGGGCATCAAGAATGACCCTGCTCTTGGATGTGCCGCAGCAAAGGTGCTCCAGTTAACATCTGGCATATTCAGGTCCCCATCAACAATATCTCCCTTTCTGCCATTCTAAGGAAGCCTTCTATTATTTCCTTGTCTATTCTCCCTGAGATGGGGGTCTGTATACAACCCCCATGCGGATTGTGGTGCCATTTCCTGTCTCCAGGGTGACCCAAAGTGCCTCATCTACTCCCTGTTTACTCTTTAGTTCTGTTGCTTTGATCCCTTCCTTACATAGAGAGCTACTCCTCCTCCTCTTTACCTCCCTGTCCCTCCTATAGATTGTGTATCCTGGTATGTTGACATCCCAGTCATGGTTCTCTGTGTACCATGTTTCTGTGACTGCCACAATATCCAGACAACCCTCTTCCATCAAGGCCACTAGTTCAGGGAGCTTGTTACACAGACTACGGGCATTGGTACTCATCACCCTCCACTTTTTGATAGCCTTACCCCTTTTAGTACCATTTCTGTCCTTACTGCCTTTGCCTTTTTTTTACATTTAAATCTGTCCTGCTCCCTAATAACTTCTGTACCTTAGTGTTAACCTCACTAATCACCATGTTTTGTGGGGGGAGGCTGGGATTTCCCTGCTCCTTTTCAGTGCCTCCCCCCTTGGCTAGTTTAAATGCTTGCCAATGAAGCATTTAAACCTCTCACCTAGGATCCTGGTTCCCCCCGACAGATGCAGACCATCGCACCAGTATAGGTCGGCATCCCTCCAGGTGGCTCCCCAGTCCCCAATGAAGCCAAAACCCTGAGCTCCACACCAGTTTTTCAACCACTCATTGAATTCCCTGGTGAGGAGTGCCCTAGCATCTCCCTTGCCATAGACAGGAAGCACCTCCGAGAAGGTTACCGTATGCGCTACTTGTCTAAGGCCCCTTCCCAACTCTACAAACTCCTCTTGCACTGCTTTGATCCCATTCCTATCCAGGTCATTTGTCCCTAGGTGGACAATGACATCCAGCTCCCTCCCTCGTGCAGCTCCTCCCACGATCCTAAGGATTCGCTTCCTGTCCCTCCAAGCTGTGGCGCCAGGAAGGCACCTTACCTCCCCTCTCCCCTTCCTCCCCCATTTCTACCCCCCTAATGATTGAGTCCCCCACCAGGAGTTGTTTCCTTCCCCTGTGGGGTCCCATGCCACCCTCCTGTGGGTCTCCTTTGTGAAGGTTCCCAGCATCCTCCTTGGTCTCCACTGCAGGTGCCTCCATAGAGGAACCACTATCCACCAGAAGAGCGAATGAATTGTGGAGAGGTACAGCTGGAGGGATGCAACCCTGTTCCACCACCCTCTCTCCCTGAGCCCACCCTGGTCCAGCCTCTCCTCTTTCTTGGCAACCTCTGAGGTAGTGGCATTGGCCCTGGTGGTCCCTGGGTGGGGGAGGAGGTTTCACGAATCCTTGCCAGGTCAGCCTGGAGACGGGCAACCTCCTCTCTCAGACCAGAGAGGTGCCTGCAAATAGGGCAGCATCGCAGCCTCCAGAATGTCTCCCGGAACACTGCCGCCCGACAGCCATTGCACTGCACCACTCCTATCATGTCTTATTTTGTGTCCCCTCTACTGTTTCTCTGGATGATTACTCTCTCCTCTCCTTACAACTCTCACCCTTCCTGTTCTGGGACAGCAACTTCCTATCTTCTTCAGTAGCCTCCTTCTTCCTTGCTCAATATCAGACCACCATCAGCTGGGGGGGGGGGGAGAGTGAGCTACTTTTTTCCTTAAGGTTGACAAACCAATGTTTCTCTATGATCCTTCCCTTTCTACTGCCAAACAGGAAGTTCCTGTTGACAATCAAATCCAGTGGCTATAAAAGTAGAACTGGCTTTGGTTGGGATGGAGGGCAATTAGTAAGAAAAAGGCTAGCAACAGGAAGTTGTAATTTGACTCACCTGCTTTTATAGTGTCTAGGCCACACCCCCAATTAAGCTCTCTTTCCTCCTACTGGTTTAGCAAAGTCAGCTGCTACAGTACCCTTCCCAGCACAGAACACACACTGACTTTCTTTCTTTTCTTTCTAATTTTTTAACCCTAAATAAGACCCCTTCTACTTCTGATAAAGTTATCTGTCTACTTAATCTTAACAGACACTGACTCCTGCTGAGATATAAGTTTTAAATTAATAAGAAAATGTAGCTTCTTTTAGTTAGCTGCTTTCTGCTCTACAAGCAAGGCTAGCAACAGGAAGTTGTAATTTGACTCACCTGCTTTTAGAGTGTCTAAGCCACACCCCAATTAAGCTCTCTTTCCTCCTACTGGTTTAGCAAAGTCAGCTGCTACAGTACCCTTCCCAGCACAGAACACACACTGACTTTCTTTCTTTTCTTTCTTTTTTTTTAACCCTAAATAAGACGCCTTCTACTTCTGATAAAGTTATCTGTCTACTTAATCTTAACAGACACTGACTCCTGCTGAGATATAAGTTTTTAATTAACAAGAAAATGTAGCTTCTTTTAGTTAGCTGCTTTCTGCTCTACAAGCAAGGCTAGCAACCATCCATCGCTAAATGACTTGGAGCCTCCCAACGTCTTTGAGAAAGGATGTGAAATCCAAAACATGTCAGATGAAGTTTATGCTTTATGCTTGGAAGCTTTTAATTCATTAAATATGGATTGAATTTCATATCCATTGGTCTGAATATTTCTTATGCATCCCAGATTTGTGGTTTGTGTGTGCTGGAAACTTTTTTGGATGCCTCCCAACATTTTGTATCTACTCCCTCCTCTCTGCACCCTCCTCTTTTCTCCTCCCTTCACTATGTGAAATGTCCCTATTTCCTCTTCCCTTCCCTTCCCACATGTGAGACACTCAATGAGCAACTTAGTTTTTATTTATATGTTTGTCACAAGGATATCCCCCACAACTACCTGCAAGCACTTTGTATATATTATAAACTGCAAGATCCTTGTTTATATTGTATATAGTCAGTTGCCCTTCTCTGACCATATTGTGTTGCATGATTCATGTTTGTATACTGTTCATATTGATATGTATTTGTCCTGTGTACCCTTTTTCTGTATTCTGTATATTGTTTTACTTATGGTACTTTATACTTATTTTGTTAACTGCCCAGGTCCACCTTGAAAATGAGTTCACTCAAAGGTGTTTCGTCTGGTACAATAAAGATTAATTGATCTTTACAGCACCTCATGAATGTGACAGCTGTCATTTTTCAAATCCTGGCCAAAATGTTTTTTATATACTGAAAGGTGATTTTGCGGTCCCTGCGCAAAATCACCTTTCAGGTAGGAGTTGAAAATTTTATCTACCTTTGTTCAAGAGGTGGGGTCATAAGAAGGCTATGTTGAAAATTTAGTGTAAAAATATTAAAAACAAGCTGTCAATATTTTTGCCCCAAATTCCTGCGCTGCAGCCCTGTCAGCTCTGGTCAGAGTATGTTAACCTTACAATCCCATCCCTGGTCTTCTTCTTCTTCTCACTTACATACCTAAAAAATTACTTGTCCCCTTTTGTTACGGCCTGGGCCATTCTCTCTTCACTTTGTGCCTTCACACTCCTTACTGTTTCCCTACTTCCCTCTGTTTCCCCTGATACACCTCCATATTCTCCTTTGTGTCTCCTTATACCTTCTGAATGCCAGCCCTTTAGCCTTTCCCTTTTAAGGCACCCCCCCACTGACCTTTTCATGGACTTACCCATTATCAGTCACTATGGAGGACCACACTGCAGTGGGTGGCTTGCCTTGTCAGTCATAGCAAGAGCCTATGGGGTGCTGACATGGAGCAGTCCATCCATTCATCCTCTTGTTTTCTCCCCAGGGGCTCAATGTGTGGTGATGCCAGTGTGCACACATGCTCTGGCATACATCCACTCCAGAACGTCCCGTGGCAGCCCTTTCCCCTGTGTGTGCCACTGACTGTACTGCCACCTGATCTCCACTAGGTGATAGTCCCACAGCAAGAGTCTTGTCCCCCCCCTTCCCCCCGCGAGGAAGGAGAGCAGTCCTTGATATGCTCAATCCTTCCTCCCCCGGGTGGCACAGGTCACCGGAATCACAAGCATTAGTGCTACCGCTGTGCTGGCAGACTAGCTTGAATGGTATTTTAAAATGTTTTGGTGCATTTACAGCAGTTTTCCTGTTTTACAGCTGCTTGAGTCAAAACAATGGCACGTTTTTTTTTTTTTTTTTACAGATTACAATAATTGTGGCAAAAGGTTAGACTATTTTTACGTGATCTAACTCATTACTGCATTTTGTGCAATTGCATCAAAAGAGTGTACCACATCTCGGATATGCTTTTTCAAAATGCAGCCCTGTAAGTCCACTGAGTCTGCTTCAATGTTCTATGATGTGTTATCCTGAATTAGTCTTCCCCTCAGTCTTCCCTTTAAAGTTTGTCTTGGTTCCGTATATCTTGTACTGTTCTGTTTTTGCCCTACAGAACTTATGGTTCTGCATGGCCTGTTTAAAGCTATTGTGACTGCAAAAGGGTCAGTTTGTGGCATCTGTTTCATTCATTCATTTATCTCTTACAGGATCAGGGATACAATCCTATAAGATAAAGTCAAAATTGTCTTTATAAAAATTAACAATAAAGGATTTATTTTAAGACCTTAAAATCTCCCCTCTCCTTTCTTGGGGTATATGCTCCCCCCTCTGATTTTTAAATCGCTGTAAAACTATTTTAATTTAATTGAAAAGAACTAAGGGTATTACATTGCTGGGCTCAGCATCCTGTGGATTTGTTCAGGGATATAAAAATAAAATCTGTTCCCCAAATGCATCAGTTAGGAACAAAATGAAAAGTTGCTACTACAATTTCTCCATTCATGAGTATCAAAAGCAATACTTGCAATGTCAGTGGCATTCACGTCGGCCTTCATCTTCAGTAAGCTGTTGCAGATGTCTAGCTGGCCATTCAGAGCTGCCAGATGTAATGGAGTCTGTTTGGCCTGCAGAAAAAGAAAGGCTTTCAACTGGGCAAAACTTTCCAGGTAAACAATCTCTACTAACAGTTAAACAGAGCCAGTTATATACTTGTAACCCCTAGATGGCGCTATCCCAGGGGCTACTACCCCTGCCTGATTTGCCACTAACAGGTTGAGGGGCCTGGATCCAATGGCGGGTGCCTCCACCCAGAGGTCAGGGTTTGCAATAGTTAAACTAACTTGGTCACAGCCCTCTGGGACACTGCAACCCCCCTTTCTTCCCACTAATGGCCCACACAATATATCAGAATTACCTTCACAGTATACACTTACCCCAGGATTGGTTCCGCACTGGGACCTCCTGTGAAATGAGATACAGTGCAACAATCACAGTACAGTACTTTTAACATAGACAAATACCTCAGGCAGTATAACTTTGCTGAAACAAGCAGCTCTGATTTATTTAGGGGATATAACAAGGACAGGGGAAATCAGGTTAATTAGCTTATCACTCTAATAATTCATTTCATGGCTCTGTGCAGGCCTATCCCTATCAGTTACTGTCCCTGGGTACCCAAGCCCTAGTGGCTAGTCCAAACCGTGGCAGCTGGTAGGGCCCTTTCACAGAGAAAAGGAGAATTAAACAGTCAGCAGTACAGTAATTCCATTTGGATTTAATGTGGCAATTCAACAGGAGCGACCCTGAATTAGTACTCACGACCTCCAAATAAGATAGGGTCCTTCAATGTCAGCAGGGCTCACTTGAGGTACACAAACCTCTTCACACATCCATATAAAAGAAAGCACTATACCAGGCAGGCTGCATCTGTATCCCAATCGCAATTACTGCACAATACCCGGAGAACACACAGCAGATTCAGTTCCTGACAGACCGAGTGCAATTTTCAGCAATTCCTCCAGTCTTCTACAGGGTGAGCCTGGTTTCTACTCTTCAGAGATCCTTTGATTCTTTCACAGGACGGATTCAGTCCTAACAAGCTGTTACACAAGCTGCAGACCGAACTCTGGGCCTTACACACGTTTTTGACTAAACTGCACACTGAAAAGCACAGGGCTCCTTCCTTCTTCACTGCCAAAGCTCAACTGAAACTCCAACCGACAAAACCGAGCACTTCCTTTGAGTTCCTCCCAGTTCTTGACTGGATTGGCTGTCACTCACAATAGACTGCTGCTGTTGGTCCAAAAAGGCACTGAAGTCTAAACTACATCTCCCAGAGTCACTGCCCATACAATCCTCTTGTGGCTGGCTCAGATTATGAGTCCAAGTTCTGATTCGGTCAGGCACCATTTTAGAGCTAGCTTACCCCACACTGATTGGTCCAGTTCAGCAGTTCAAAACTAGAATGGGGAACTAGCAGACACAGTTCTGACTGCAAAGAAAGCAGGTTAGACAAACTGTAATTTCATTATTACTCTAAATAATTTCTGGCAAACAGTTACATCTTTCAGATAGGTTCCCTTTGCACTCCTAGTGACTGCAAAATGAAGTGAATTGGCAGCAGCTCGAGTGGTACTCAGAGAAGCACACAGTACCCCATACAACTAATTATGTCTGCAAGCAGACAGCTCTTAAAGAGACAGTACCAGAGGTTCTAAAAACACTCACTGATAAATGGCTTAAACGCCAAACACCATTCAGGCTTGGAGCATTCAAGCAAGCTCCTGGAAGTCTTTTGGGAACCCCCATTTGCAGGGGGGTTACATACTATAAAGTGATGCTACTATAAATCTGTAGTCCAGATACACGCACTCACTGTCACCCCATATGGTAGTAAAACTATTCAGTTACAAAACTGTGGATAATGCACTGTGGATAATAATAACTGTGGATAATGCACTATGGATAATGATAACTGTGGATAGCGCAGTGCCTAGAGGTGCCACTTTCCATCGCAATGACCTGTGTTTGTATCAAGAACCTGAATCTTCATTGCAGGCTGGATCAAACTGGAGCAGGTATCGCAGCACTCTTCGATCACCCCTTGGTATTCCCAGAAGGCAAGGGTGGAGTAACAGCAAATTAACAATACAGAACTGATTTTAAAACCTTGATGTGAGAACACTCATGTTCATTGCCAGAGGGTGAATTTTTATCCTGGCATACCTTTTCAAGACATGGTTATCCAAGAGTACCTTACTGAATACACCTATCGGTGCAGACAGATGGTTTCTTCAACCACTGAGCCAGGATCAGTTTTTCACCAATATTTTATTCACAGCTGCATTCTTGGACCAAGTTTACCTTGTGATATAGTGATTAAAGGTTAGGGTCTCCAAGTCAGGAAGGTTAACCCAGGGAGAAGAAATTATCTGGAGGCTGATGGAAGCAAAGAGAAGGGAAGGAAAGCCTGGAAGAGAAACTTTAGCTGGAAGAGAGGGGAAGGAGGAAAGGCAGAAAGACAAGATAATGGGCAGGGCAGGAGCAGGGTAACAGAGGGGGCAGGGAGATGAAGCAGGAAGGGGAAGCAGGTTAGCGTGATAAATAAAATGGAGAGCCATGTGTGCCAACACAAGGAGACTGGGAAATAATATTCCTAACCGTGAGACAATCATTGCAGAGGCAGAACTGGATCTGGTGGCCATGATGGAATCATGATGCACAGACAGCATAGAAACAAAGAAGCTGTCGGGCAGAAAATGACCTCTTGAGCCACCTAGTCTGCCCTATACTCCCTATCTACTGTGTTACCGTAGACCCTAATTGATCTCTAACCTTACCCCCCTCCCGTCCAACCACAGCTGGGAAGTAGCCATCCCACACTACAACATGTTACAGAAGGACAGGTCAGGGAGGAAAGGTGGAGGGTTTGTTTTATATGTGAAGGAGGGTATAAGGGCCACTGAAATACAGGGGCAGCAGGGGGACAGTGATAGGCTGGAGATACTATGGGTCAGCCTAGAGATGGGGTTGGAGGCTGTTATCTGCATGGGGGTGGTGTACAGACCTTCAACACAGGGAAATGATTTAGACAGAGCCCTTGGTGAAGGGTTCTAGGTTATAACAATGAATGTGTTACGGCAATCGCTGTTATGGCGAGTGTATATCTCCGAAAAGCAATTCAGTGATATACACTTTCAGGCGACAGGGCACACACAAAACATTAAGTGTGTTTGCGAGGGGGCTGTGCCCCCACATCCCCCTGATTAATGATTGTTAATGCCAGGGGGGTGCAAGTTGGGGAGGGGGTACAGCCCGGCTATAAAAAAAAAGTAAGTCCTGCAGCCATGGGAACAAAACTAATTTTCCCAGCCCGCAGCCCCGAACCCAGGACCTGCTCCATCAGAGCCAGCCTCCCTACCCACCACACCACACAGTTGGCTCAGCGGAGCAGGCACACTAGAGGGTAATAATCCCCTTCCCTATCCCTCCCCTTCCCCTCGCTATTTACTTTTTCCGCTCACCTTTCCATTCCCTCGCTGTTGCAGTCCTCGCTACCCTGGCAGGTAGCCCTTGATAATAGCATCATAATATGAGTCACCATTTTGATGGTCACCCATATATGATCGCTATTATCACTGGATACCTGAGGGGGAAGCCATTAGCAAAATGGCCAGCAAGGGGGAAGTTTTGATAATGGGGGACTTCTAATCTGGTGGATGTAGACTGGGGCATTCTCACCACAGCTACATCAAGAGTAAGGGCCATCCTCGACTCCACACAAGATGCATTTCTCAGGCAGCTGATTCTGGAACCCACTAGGGATGGGGCAGTGCTGGGAACAAATAGACAGCACTCACACTCCAGAGCCAGGAGTGTGTTTCACTCCAGTGAAAACATAGAGCCCAAATGAGTAACGGAATTATTCCATTTATTAATGCACATCAAAAAGTCGAGTGCACAGACACTCCAGCACTTCGCCATATGAGGCTTCGTCAGGGGGAGTGCTGGACCTGGTACTTATACACAGAGACAACATTGTTGATGTCACAGTGGGTAGTTCCTTGGGTACAAGTGATCCCTGTACTGTGTGGTTTGGCATATGGATAGGACAGGAAAAAAATACACTAAGAGGAAGGTCCTAAACTTTGGGAAGGCAGATTTTAAAGAAATGGGAAACTGCCTCAGAGAATGGCTGGAAGGGGAGAAAGCAGAGGGGAAGTGGAGGTTCAATAGGGGAAAATTAAGGAGAGTATAGCCCAGGCAACGGCATGCTGTTTGAAGGACGTGAGCAAGGAAAAGAAGAGGAAGACACCACTATGATTCTCTAGGGAGGTGAAAAGGCAGTGAAGGAGAAGAAAACAGCATTTAGAAAATACAAGGAGACTCAGAAGGATGAAGACAGGGAGGTATATCTGGCAAACAAAGGGAGGGAGGAAGGAAGGAAGGAAGGAAGGAAGGGAGGGAGGAGGGAGGAGGGAGGTGAGGCAGCTAAAGCCCAACAGAGGAGAGAGAGAAGAGCTAAGGAGATGAAAAATGGGACAAGACCTTTTTCAGGTATGTGGGGAAAAGAGGAAGACAAGGGAAGTGATAGTGAGAATCAGGAAAGTGGGGTGGGGACTGCACAGAGGAAGATCAAGAGAAAGCAGAATTACTAAATGATTACTTCTGCTCGGTCTTCACAGTAGAGGGTTGGGGGGGGGACAAACCAGCATGCTGCAGCAAGCAACAGGGAGAGGGGGGAGTGGACACATGTCCAATCTTGGTGGAGAGGGTCCAGAAGGAATTGGAAGCCTTAAAGGAGAACAGGGCGATGTAACCAGATGGGATTCATACAAAGGTCCTAAAGTAACTGAGCACAGTACTGGCCTCCCCTCTGGCAGTGGTTTTTAGCACCTCAGTGGAGATGGAGGAAGTTCCAGCGAACTGGAAGAGGGCTGCTGTGGTCCCTCTGCACAAAAGCGGCAGTAGGAAAGACGCAAGCAACTACAGACCAGTCAGTCTTACATCAGTGGTGGGGAAGTTAATGGAGACACTACTGAAGGAGAGGCTCATGGAGCACCCGGATGCAAAAGGGCTGCAGGATCACCAGCAACATGGTTTCACAGGGTGGAGGTCATGTCAAAACTAATCACATAGATTTCTTTGACTGGGTTACCAGGCAGGTGGATGAAGGGAGATCAGTGGATGTGGCCCATCTGAACTTCAGTAAGGCTTTCCACACTGTGCTGCACAGGAGGCTAGTTAAGAAACTAAGCAGCCTGGGGGTGGGGGAGAAAGTGACAGGCTGAGTATCAAACTAGTTAAGGGATATGAGACAAAGGGTAGTGGTAAATTGTAGCCACATAGGCAATAGTAGAGTGACTAGTGGGGTGCCACAGGGTTCGGTGCTGGGACCAGTCCTCTTTGATGTCTTCATCAGTGACATTGCAGAGGAGCTTGAGCGTAATGTGTGTCTCTTTGCAGATGATACAAAGATCTGCAACAGGGTTGACAGTAAAGAAGGAGTGGGGAGAATGCAAAGGGATCCGAGGAAACTAGAGGAATGGTCTTGGTGGTGGCAGCTGGCTTTTCATGCCAAAAAGTGTAAGGTTGTGCATTTAGGGCTGTAGCTACTAGGGGCTGTGTATAAGTTTGGGAGAGTGGGGCTTATAATCACCAAGCAAGAAAGAGACCTAGTGGTCATCATATCTGATAACCTCAAGGTAGCTAGGCAGTATGACAAAGCAGTGGGAAAGGCTGGCAGGATGCTGGGGTGCTTTGGGAGAGGGATTTCTAGCAGGAAGAGGGAGGTGGTGCTTCCGTTTTATCACTCACTAGTGAGGTCCCACCTGGAGTACTGTCTCCAGTTCTGGAGACTGCACCTCTGCAAGGACACTGAAAGGGTGGAGGTAGTACAGAGGAGGGCAACTAAAATGGTAAGGGAGTTGCATGAGAAGCCATACGAGGAAAGGTTGCAGGAACTCAAAATGTACTCCCTGTAGGAGGAGGGGAGAGTGAGAGGGGACATGACTGACACCCACAAGTACCTCACAGGAGTGAACAAGGCTCAAATGGAGGATCTATTTCAGATAAAGGATGGCACTAGAACAAGAGGCCGTACAATGAAGCCAACAGGGGGAACGTTCAGCTACCTAAAGCTCAAGTTTAATTTCAAGCTACAGTTCAGCTAGCTCATTCCCATGATGCCAGTGGTATGACCTTGTGCTACCATGTGACAGACCCAAGTTCTCACCACACTCCTGACTTGACGTTGTGCTACTATGTGGCAGACCTAGGTTCTCAGCACATGCCTAACTTCTAGCCCTGGACCAGGGGAATCTTGAGAGTGGTGTGAAGGCAGCATTCCTAGACTCCAGAGGATTGTAGACCTTATGCTAAATGGGCACTTCCTATGGTGAGTCCATTTCAGCAGCAGATGCTGTCAGTGACTGGGTGACATCTGATGCTCCCCCCCATTGGAAGGCAATGAGTGAGGATAAATGGACATTAGGTGGTGTGTGAGTCTCTTGCGGGGGACGCGGCTGATGCCAATATTGACTCTCCATGTGCTGCCCATGTCACTGGGCGTGGCTCACCCTGGCTCCCCTGCCTCCTCCATATGAATATGAGATGATGCTCTCTTAGTAAGTGGCCCCTGCCTCGAAGAAATGGGCTTTAATGCAATGGGGGGGGGTGCTTTCTTGTAGGGAGCAGTGAAAGGGAAGGGGGTGGTCTGTAGTTCGAGCCAGTGCAGACACCAATACCCTGATGAGAGTTGACTGGGAGGAAGTCAGAAGGAATAATGAGAAGAGGCATGGGCAGAGCAGGGGGAACAGAAAGTAAATGTAAAAAAAGACGAGCGATGCTTTATCACCTGCTTTGAGTTGTGACATGTGCTGGTACTGCAATGTATGTCTTTTTAAGGAAGCCCACCCAGTGAAATTCAAAGATTCAGTTGCTAAAATTCTGTAATTCTTGTAACTCAAACATACAAAGAACATAATCACTTAAGTAGCAAGAAATGTGGGGCAGTCCAGTGCCTCAGCGGCAGAGCTACTGCTCAATGTGCCAGTGACCTGGGTTCAGAAGCGGACTCTGGTTGCTCAAAGGGTTGGCTGGGGTGGGGATGGAGATTGAGCGTCCAAGGGACTGCTCTCCTCTCCTCTCCTGGGGAGGGAGGAACATCCACTCTGCTCTATGCCTGCCATTTAGGGGAGGTTGGGTGGCAGGGACAAGTGACCAATGTCGATGGCAGGCTGCTGGCCAGTGTGAAGCAGATTTGTGCCTCCCAAACACCTGTGCCTGCATTTGTGCATGCTGTGCAGCTGGGGACAAAAGTGGAAAGCAGGAAGTGATCATACAGGATGTTGGCCTGACGGTCGCAGTCCCCGCTCCCACAGACTGGGCACCCTCCTCTGGAGCTGTATCTGGATCGTGCTGCAGAGGAGCTTGCACTGTCCTGAAGGCCCTTTCCTCAAGTCAAATTCATGGGGGATCACCAGAGGAGGTGGTAAGTCCTAGGGATGGTGGGGTGGTGGTCTGAGCAGTGCGGGACTGCACAGGGGCAAACCACCAAAGGAGACAATGAAATGTATATAAAAAAAAAGGTAGCAAGAAATGCATATCAGAAGCTTGGCTTACAGTACTTTAGTCACAGCCTGCTTGCTCTGAACATCTGAAAGCTACTACTAAATTGGTCATTGTTACTTGCCCTGGAATATGCTAGTAAGGTACGCTGGGCAGTCAGCCCAATAATACTTAATAAAAAACACTGCTACATTTATAGTAGGTTTGTAATTGGTTGCAACAGAAAGACATATCACTGTGACCTGTACCAACAATTAGGGCTTCACACACCTGACAAGCGATGTGCACTCAAGTGGATCTCCCTAACTACTTATGAGGATTCTTTCTTGACAACTTGTGCAATCAGCTAACCAGGATGGTTTAAGTCCACCAGCTCAGATCTCAAGTCAGGGATATCCACCACATTCCCAGGAAATGAAAGGTAGCTGGTTAAAGGGCCTTTCTTACTGATGTCTCTATCAGGTGGAATGCCATACCAGACAATGTTAAAAAAAAAAAAAAAAAAAACTCAGGGAAATTTTCGGCATTTCAAGCGAGCAATGGCTGAATATCATAGTTGCTGCAACTGCATAAAATGACGGGTACTTTAATATTGTGAACCTTATACCTCTTTCCCTAACCTTTCTAACTTTTACGCATGCTTTTACCAAACCATATGTAGATAATTAAGCAAATACCGTGTACCGTACGTAGCCACCTATTGCAATTGTTTTTCTTATTGAAAATATTTGGATTTACAGTGTAATTAAGATGTATTATAAGTCCAATTAAACAGTCATGACCCTAGTGAGGCTCCAGATTGGCTACTGAATCATCATTAACATCTTAGAAATGACCAGTCCAGCTGCTGACTGACACTGTGTGGCATGCACGGTGCCTGCCACTCCACTTAAAACCTGCAAGTAAGTAAAAACAAGTATTTGTCAATGCCGAGCATTCGTTGTGTACACTGGTGTCACGGGGGTGATGTCTGAAAATTGCTTTAATTTAATAAAAAAATGGTTTTTTTTTTCGACCAGGAGAGACACACTAAGCTGAAAGCTTGTTTACAGGTGCGACCTGGGAGCACAAGGAAGTTAAGTGGCTTGCTCAGGGTCACATCTTTAGTGAAGTTGTTTGTGAGGTGGGGTCTCAAAAACATATGTTGAAAATCTGGGGCAAAAATATTTAACAATGGGCAAGTTATGCCACTAAGCTGAAAACCCTTTTGAAATCCATTAAACTGCGTACCTCAGTTCATGGTTGGGTTTTGAAGAGCAAAAACGTGCCTGCAGTCCAAGGTAGATTACGGCGACGGACCTCCGGTGGGTAAGTATGGGGTATGTAGGGTGTGGGGTGGTGGGTCCTGAGTGGGAGAGTAGGGGGTTGGGTAACAGCAGAATGAACAAAGATGGACGGTTTTCTTTTTTACATGGGAAAAAACTATGAGGGACAGTTTTCATTTTTTCAGGGAGTTTGCTGAACAGGTGAGGACACTGGGGATTGGGCACCCCCAGTGTCTGTATACTGTTGGGGGAGGTTACACAGCGGACAACAACAGACTGACAGATGACACTGGGGGATTGGGCACCCCGGTGTCATCATACTGTTTGGGGGGGGGGTTACACAAAGCACAAAAATGGACAGACAGATGAGGACACTGGGGGATTGGGCACTCCCAGTCTCTGTATACTGTTTGGGGGGGGGGGGGTTACACAGCGTACAATGATGGACAGTTTTCTTTTTGGGAGAGGATAAAAAAACAAGCATTTGTCAATGTTGAACATTTGATGTATTGAAAGATGTCCACCTCTGCACCTTGATTATGTCTTGAGGTACTTGAATGTATCTGTCATGTTCCCCCACTCCCGCCTTTCCTCCAATAAGTACATGTTGAGGTCTTTTTAATCTCTCCTGATATGTTCTGTGTTGCAAGCCATGTATCATCTTGGTTGCCTTTCTGTGGGCTGCCTCCACCCTGTCGATGGCCTTATGCATTTGTGGCTTCCAGATTTGCACATAGTACTGTAGGTGAGGCCTCACCACTGCATTATACAATGGAATCAACATCTCATGCCTTCTGCTAGTGATACCTCTGCCTATGCATCCCAGCATGCCACTGGCCATCCTTGCAACATGTGTGCTCTGCTTTGACACCTTCTGGTCATCAGAACTGATAACTCCTAGGTCCCTTTCTTCCTTGGTGATCATCAGCACCTCCACCCCATCCTGTAACTCTCCACAGGTTTCCCTCTTCTCAGGTGCATTATTTGTGCTTCTTTGCATTGAACCTCAGTTGCCACTCCTCAGGCATTTTTAAGCCTCTCCATGTCCCTGCTGCTCATTTTCTCCACCCCTTCTGGAGTATTCACTCTGTTACAGATGTTGGTGTCATCTGCAAACAGGTAGACAGACCTTTGCTTCTTGCCCTTCCGCAATGTTTGTAATGAAGACATTGAACAGGACTAGTCCCAGGACTTATCCCTGAAGTACCCTACTGGTCACCCCCCGGATTGGATCCCATTACCACCACCCTCTGCCTCCTGTCCATCAGCCAGTTTCTAACCCAGTTTATCAGCTTGTGCACCATTGCCAGACTACTCATGTTGTTAATCAGCCTTCTATGTTGGACATTGTCGAAAGCTTTGCTGAAATCAAAGTACTGTTGGTGACGTCAAACATCCCTCCCTGAGTTACTTTCTTAATGAGGCATTAAGGTTTCCAACCCTAATGTACCCCCACCCTGCAGACACTGACAGGCATTGCGGGTGTCCCTTTGGGTCATCGACTGTAATGCTCATGCCATTCCACCCCCACCCTGCAGACACTGACAGGGATCGTGGTGTGCCTTAAGGTCTTCGTCTCTCAAACTCACTCCATTCCATAATGAAATAAGCTGAGATGGGTGAAGTATAGGAGAATGGGGTGAACGTTTGGGCCAAAGACTCCAAGGTACACCCCAATGCCTGTTACTGGCTGCAGGGTCGGGGTGGAATGGTGTAACATTATGGCTGACAATCTCAAGGCACACACCCAACGCCTGTCAGTCTCTACAGGGTGGGGGTTACTAGTTGGAAACCCTAATGCCCTAGATGTTTGTAGGTATTTTCACTCCAAATTTTCAACATGACCATTCTGGGTGACCGCCTCATGAACCGTGGTAATATAATTTCGTTACTCAATCCCAAAAGGTGATTTTGCACAGTGGCTGCATTATTCGGCGGCACAGGTGCTAAAACACATTTTGGGCAGGATGTGAAAAATGACTGTTGTACTGTTCATGAGGAGGTGTGAAAAAATGGCAATGTTGAAAATCTTGAGTGAAAATATGAGAAATTGGTGAAGTTACGAACGTGCATAGAAACTGTGCAATGCATGCCCGTAATGTGGTCATTTGTTGTAATTTTTTCACCAGATTTTCAACATGTTCTTTTTGGGACCTACCCTCATGAACAGTGGCCCTGTGATTTTGTTAATCCATCCTGAAATTGGATTTCGCACAGTGACTGCAGCATTTTGTGCAACTGGTGCAAAAATACATTTCAGACAGGATATGAGAAATTACAGCTATGCTGTTCATGAGGAGGTGTGAAATAATGGCAATGTTGAAAACCTGGAGTGAAAATATTAAAAACTGGCAAAGTTAGGAGCGTGCATAGAAAATGAGCAATGTACACTCGTAACACAGTCATTTTTTGGAATTTTTTCACTAAATTTTCAACATGGTTTTTTTGGGACCCCACCTCATGACCGGTGGCACTGTCATTTCATTAATCTGTACCGAAAGGTGGTTCCGCACAACGACTGCAAAATCACCTTTCAGGACCAAGTAACGAAATGACAGTGACAGAGTTAGGAGGTGGGGTCCCAAGAACCCCATGTTGAAAATTTAGGGCCAAAATTCGTAAAAATGGCTGAGATATCAATCAACCTAAGTTGAACCCCCCCCCCAACGATTCCCATTATACGGCTTACCTTGAAATCTTCACTTTGCCAGTCAGCTTTGAAGAGTGCAGACGTGTCTCAGTCGACAGAAGTTCACTGCTCCCGACCTCCAGAGGTAAGTATGGGTAAGGGGGGGTGTGTGTGGGAAGGTGGGTGCGCAGTGGGAGGGTCGGGATCGGGAGGAGGACAGGGATACAACGATGGACCACTTTTTTTTTCAGGTTTATAGAAATAAGACACTGGGGACGGTTTTCTCTTTTTTTATATAGGGAAAGGATGTGAGCATTTCTTGACACTGGGAATGTGCTGTCAATCTCAGGGGAAATGGGTTCACTAGGAAACACAGTCTAAAATTAGTTGGGGGAAGATTCAAAGGGGACATGAAAATGCACTTTTTCGCAGAAAGAGTGGTGTCCAGGTGGAACTCACTGCCGGAGGAGGTGGTATAATTGAAAACAGTGGACAGCTTTAAAAGGGGTTGGGATAGAGTAAAAGGGAGAGTCATAACAGGTGGGAAGATGGGTAGGGGGGATGAGAGGGGAGGGAGGAAGACTCCATTTGGAAAAGGAGGGGGGAGAGCTCCAGTAAATTTGTCTGTGAGCTGCACACTCAAGCAGACTAGATAGACTATAAATGGCCTGTTTCTGTTGGCATTTTTGTATGTTTGTAACTCAACGAACTCCTCCTGGGAAGCCATATAAGATGGGAATCATCATGTGCTCTGAGACTGATCTGTGTCTCTAGTGCTAATGGTCAAAAGCACCTTAACAAGATTAGACACAGATATGGCAGTAAATTCAGTGTGCATGACCCTATCATATAGTGACCTAGGTACAAATATGTAATCAGTCCGTGACCAAGACTTATGGGGACTAGAGAAGAAAGTGTACTCTCGTGATCCCAGATTTGCCTCTCACCACACATCAACCAAATCCAGCTCTGACAAGCCAAGACCGCAACATCTCGCCCCCGGCTCTTGCCTCCCCTCTCCTTGTGACTGGTACAAGGAAGAATTTAACACACAATTGCAATACCATGCTAGGAAATTGTCTGTTTCTAAGAGGGCCAACATTTCGTCAAAAAACGCAAGGTCATGCTGTGCCGGTGCATAAATATTACCAAATGTGACGAGTTCTCCATATAATTGTCCCAACATGAAAATATATCGTCCAGCCCTCGGATTGCTCACCCTTTTATGTTCCACAAAATTTAAACCCCTATAGAACAATATGGCTATGCCACTTCTGTGCCCATTATAGGATGCAGCACAGCACTGGTCAACCCATTCCCAAACCAGCTTAGTATGTTCTACATCCGTGTTGTGCAGCTCAGCAACATGGCAACATTGACCCAGTGTCTTTTGAGAGCACTGAGTACGTTCTTCTGCTTTATCAGAGTGAAAAGCCCCTGAACATTCCAGGAGCACACTGCAATGTTCAACATCCTAACATCAAGAGGACTTAGGTGGCACTGGGGAAGGGGGTCCAACCCCTTCTAGTCTCAGATCTAGGCCACATCCCTCCAGTACCCAACTCTTGCCATCCAAAACTCCTCCCTGATCTGTCTCTCTATATGTAAGCAAGTCCAGCAGTTACTTTTAACAAGAACCCAACAGTAAACAACAGACAAAAGTAGAACAAGTAACAAAACAACATAGTAACCATCACAGATCACCAAATAGCCCTACTGCATCTGCCATCACACAGGTCATCCCCCCAACATATAGGAAATCACCTCCTGTTGCAGGCAGATACAAGTAGGAACATACTGTAATCCAGAAACTTACCATGCAAAAGTACATACCCCCACCTCCCATCCCCCTGCTCGAGTAACATTGTAAAATCCCTGCATGTAGTCTGCCCCAGTCTATATATCCCATAACAGATATATGAGGCCCATGTAAACCCTGCTTCAAGGAGCCAAAGCTGATAATAGATTGAAAACTCCAGCCCTGAGAAGTTGTCAAGTTGTTCTTGCTCCTCCTGGGTCTCCACAGCCCCAGATACACAAAAAGAACCACCTCTCCCTTCTATTAATACCCTGTGACGTAAGTCAAGTCTCAGGGTAACCCCTGCAAACTTTTAAATTGTCCTGAAAGGAGTGCATCCCCCCTAGGCAGGCCAGGGCAAACAGTAGAGGCCCCCCTTCCCAACACCTAGTCTCATAAATGGACAAAAATGCTATACCCATCCAATGCAGGTCGAGAACTGCCCTTAGAGTAGGCACAGGCAGGGAGGATCCCAAGCCATCTCCTCATACCCTAGTAACCCAGGGAAGTTTCCCCTTATCCTGCCCACAAGGACACCCTCCGCATACTGATTCTAGCTCCGTGCAGGTCACCTTACATAGCCTCTCAGCTTATTATCGTAGGTCACCAGAAGGCCCTCCTGCAATTCCACACTCCTCGTCTCCAGTATCTAGTCCCAACCACATTGTATTACCTGTAAGAGTTCATAACCGAGTGAACAAAACAGAATTAGATTAAACTGAAAGACTACAGCAAACAACAGATATCTGCAGACATTGCTCCAACAGTTTGAAAGGAGAGTTCTACAGGTTCGTTCCTTGAAGCTGCCATATAAGCCCTAAACAAAACAATGTCTCAGAAGCAACCTGGCAGCACTATACAGCTTTTGGGCCCTGTGTAATTACTTTGTGTCCCATGCCGCAATTTAGCCAGTTTGTTGAATGAGCGACAGGTCACAGAAAAATATATATTAAATCTACTTACATGTAGTGTGTCTCCAGTGAAAATTAGTCTTCCTGTTTGTAAGAGGTGCAAATTGACTGCAATACTTTGATCTGTAACCTGCTAGTCTAGGCTTTGAATCCTCATCCAACCTTTATATCTGTCATACTGATCAGCTGTTTTCACTTTTGACCTGAGGAAGAGAGTTTCACCTCTCGAAAGCTAGTCTAAAAAATAATTTTGTTAGTCCAATAAAAGGTATCACCTGAAACATAGAAACATAGAATTTGACGGCAGATAAGGACCGCTTGGCCCACCTAGTCTGCCCATTTCCCTACCTAACGGATAAGCTGCAGATCCTAGTTAACCAACAGCCTACTTCCTCCTACCCCCCACTAGAATTGCCTTATGTCTGTCCCATGCATTCTTGAATTCCCCCACTGTTTTTGACTCTACGACCTCCTCAGGAAGGCTGTTCCATGTATCCACAACCCCTCTGTGAAGAAATACTTCCTCACATTACCTCTGAGCTGTTCCTCCTCTATCTTCAAATTATGCCCCCTTGTTTTTGCACATCTCTTTTTCTGAAAGATGCTACCCTCTTGGACTTTGTTGATTCCCTTGAGGTATTTGAAAGTTTCTATCATGTCCCCCCTCTCCCTCCTTTCCTCAAGGCTATACATCTTTAGTTCCTTTAGTCTTTCTTCATATGTCTTCTGATACAGACCTTGCATCATTTTGGTTGCCCTCCTCTGGACAGCCTCCACCCTGTCTATGACTTTGTGGAGATGTGGTCTTACCAACTGTCTCTACAGAGGGCCAACAACTTCCTGTTTGCTACTGGCGATGCCTCTTCCTATGCATCCCAGTATGCCCCCAGTCCTCCTTACTGCCTTCTCACATTGCTGGCCTACCTTTAGGTTGTCTGATATGACTACCCCCAGGTCCCTTTCCATTTCTGTTGTTGTCAGTACCTCACCCCCCATTGTGTACTCTTCCCCTGGGTTTTTGTTTCCCAGGTGCATTACTTTGCACTTCTTTGCATTGAAATCTAAGCTGCCATACATTTTACCATTCCTCCAACCTTGCCAAGTACCTCTTCATCCTTTCCACCCCACCTTGTGTATCAACCCTGTTGCAGATCTTTGTGTCATCTGCAAAGAGACATACTTTCTCTTCCAGTCCCTCTGCAATGTCACTTATAAAGACATTAAAAAGGACTGGCCCCAGTACTGAACCCTGCAGTACCCCACTAGTAACCGTCCTTTCTTCACTGTGGACTCCATTTACTATTACCCGCTGTGTCCTGTTGTCCAACCAGTGTTTTATCCAGGCTACCACCCTGGGACCCACTCCCAGGCTGGCTAATTTGTTTATTAATCTTTTGTGTGGGACTGTGTCAAATACCTTGCTAAAATCTAGGTAGGCCATGTCCACATTCCCTCACTGGTCTACTGCTTTGGTCACCCATTCAAAGAAATCAATTAGATTTGTCTGACATGACCTTCCCATTGTGAATCCATGCTGCCTTGGGTCCTGTGCCCCTCTGGCCTCTAGGTACTCAACAATTCTTTCCTTCAGAAGTGATTCCATCATTTTCCCTACCACTGAGGTCAAACTGACTGGTCTGTAGTTTCCTGCCTCTGTCTTGCTCCCACTTTTGTGAAGGGGAATCATATCCGCCCTCCTCCAGTCCTCAGGTACCACACCATCCTCCCATAATTTATTAAAAAGGGTAGTCAGTGGTGTTACTAGTTCTTCCCTTAGTTCTTTTAGAATTCTGGGGTGAATCCCATCAGGCCCCATTGCTTTATCCACCTTCAATTTTAAGATTTTTTTCAGAACCCTTTCTTCTGTGAAAGGACTAATATCAACCCCCTATCCAGAGTGCTTCTATTTAGGTACTTCCCCCTGCTTTTCCATTGTGAATACTGATCAGAAGTATTCATTCAGTATCCCTGCTTTTTCACTGTCGCTCTCTGCCCAACCACTTTCCTCTTTGTTCAGCCTCAATATCCCTGCCTTAGTCTTTCATTGCTCCCTAATGTACCTATAAAAGGTTTTATCCCGCTTCCTAACCGAGTTGGCTATCTTTTCCTTGGTTTGGGCCTTTGCTATTCTGACTGCCTTACCTGCTTCCTTCTGCTTTAACTGATACAGTTTTCTGTCCTGCTCCTTCTGTGTTCCCTTATACTTCCTGAATGCTATCTTTTTCTCCCTTACCTTCCCTGCCACTTCTTTTGAGAACCATAGAGTTTTATTCTTTCATTTTGATTTGTTTATTTGCTTCACACAAAGGATTGTTGCCTCTGTGATGGCGGTTTTGATGTTTCCCCATTGTTGCTCCACCCCACCTTCTTGCCTGTTTGCTAGTGATTTTCTGAGGCACTCTCTCATTTTGACAGAATCAGCCCTCCTGAAGTCCAGTACCTTCACTTTTGTGTGGCTTGACTCTACAGCTAAGTTTATCATGAACCACACTGTTTGGTGGTCGCTTGTTCCCAGATGACTACCCACTTCAAGATCAGAGATCCCTCTCTCCATCCCCATTTGAGAGTACCAGGTCTAAGATTGCTCTCTCCCGAGTGGGTTCCAAAAGTAGCTGTCTGAGGCATGCCCCCTGTAGGGCATTGAGAATGGCCCTGCTCTTGAATGTGGCTGTAGCAAAGGTGCTTCAGTCAACATCTGGCATATTCAGGTACCCCATCAGCAATGTCTCCCCTTTCTCTGCCATCCCAAAGGATGCTTTCTATTATTTGTAATGTAATGTGAGGAAATTATTTTTCACGGAGAGAGTGTTGGACGCATGGAACTGCCTTCCTGGAGAGGTTGTGGGGTCTAAAACAGTGGGGGAATTCAAACATGCATGGGACAGACGTAAGGCAATTATAGTGGGTGGGTTGCAGGAAGTAGGCTGTTGGTTAACTAGAATCTGCAGCTTATCCAACAGGTAGGGAAATTGGCAGACTGGGTGGGCCAAGTAGTCCTTATCTGCCATCAAAGTCTATGTTTTTATGTTTCTATTTCCTTGTCCATTTCCTCCCCCTGAGACAGGGGTCTATATACAACCCCTGTGCGGATTGCAGAGCCATTTCCAGTCTCCAGGGTGACCCACAGTGCCTCCTCTCCTCCCTGTGTACCCTTTAGTTCTGTGACTTTGATCTCTTCCCTTACATAGAGAGCTACTCCTCCTCCTCCTCTTCTTCCCTCCCTGTCCCTCCTGTAGATTGTGTACCCTAGTATGTTGACATCCCAGTCATGGTTCTCTGTGTACCATGTTTCTGTGACTGCCACAATATCCAGGCATCCCTCTTCCATCAAGGCCACCATTTCAGGGAGCTTTTTACCTAAACTATGGGCATTGGTACTCATTACCCTCCATTTTGTTATGGCTTTATTTCTTTTTGCCCCATCCCTGTCCCTACTGTCTTTGTCTTTTTCTCCATTTACCCCTGCCCTTCTCCCTATCGACTGCTCTATCTTGGTGTTTACCTCACTAATTACCCCGATTTTGGGGGGGGCTAGGATTTCCCTTCTCCTCTTCTGTGCCTCTCCCCTTGGCTAGTTTAAATGCTTGCCACTGAAGCAATTAAACCTATCACCTAGGATTCTGGATCCCCTCCAGGATAGATGCAGACCATCGTGCCTCTATAGGCCTGCATCCCTCAAGGTGGAGCCCCAGTCCCCAATGAAGCCAAATCCCTGAGCTCTGCACCAGCTTTTCAACCAGTCATTGAATCCCATGGTGTGGAGTACCCTAGCCTCATCCATGCCATAGACAGGTAGCACTTCCGAGAAAGTTACCATGTGTGCTACTTGTCTAAGGCCCCCTCCCCAACTCCACAAACTCCTGTTGCACTGCTCTGATCCCATTCTCAGCCAGGTCATTTGTTCCTAGGTGGATAATGACATCCAGCTCCCTCCCCCTTATCGCTACTCTCATGATCCTGAGGATTCATTTCCTGTCCCACCAAGTCTTGGCGCCGGAGGCACCTTACCTCCCTTTCCCTCCTCCTCCCCAGTTTCCACCCCCCTAACAATTCGTGCCCCCATCAGGAGTTGTTTTCTTCCTCATGGGGCCTGGGCCACCCTCCTGTGGGTCTCCATTGTGGAGGTTCCCAGCATCCTCCTTGGTCTCCACTGCAGGTGCCTCCATAGAGGAACCATGCTTTGCCAGAGTGACGAAAGAATTGTGGAGAGGCACAACTGGAGGGATATGCCTCTGTTCCACCACCTTCACCCTCCCTGAGCCCACCGTGGTCCAACCACTCCTCTTTCTTGGTGACCTCTGAGGTGGTGGCGGTGGCCTGGGTGGTCCCTGGGTGGGGGAACAGGTTTCCCAAATCCTTGCAAGGTCAGCATGGAGACGAACAACCTCCTCCTTCAGACCAGAGAGGTGCCTGCAAATAGGGCAGCAATGCAGTCTCCAGAATGTCTCCTGGAAAACTGCTGCTCCACAGCCAGTGAATTGCACCACTCCTCACATGTCTGTGTCCCTTCTAGTTACAGATGCTTTTTTGGTTTTTTATTCTTGTTTTAGTGTGTGCAAGCTTGTGAGTGTCTCTACCCCCTATTCAGTGTGCTCTGCCTTTAAGGATGTGAACAGGTGTATGCTGTTAGCAGTTTTGGGGAAGTGATGTCAGAGCCCTGCTATAAAGGAAGTTATCGCTTGGGTGGGTGGGTGAGGGAAGAGTGGCTGGGAGTAAATCTTGTCAGTCCAGAAACAATCACCTACAACTCTTACCCTCCACCC
The DNA here is from genome assembly GCA_016271365.2 of Neoceratodus forsteri. NCBI lineage: Eukaryota > Metazoa > Chordata > Ceratodontiformes > Ceratodontidae > Neoceratodus > Neoceratodus forsteri. Next base: position 898,639,728 of record CM057455.1, read on the forward strand.
CGGAGAGTGCCTTCCTTCCTTTCAGACACCTATTTCATAAAGACTAGGTAATAGCTCTAGTCACAACTGACTGCAAATATCTCCCAGCTACAGTTCCTCCCTTGCAAATTAAAGTTAAAACTAAGAAAAGTCCACCCCAAAAACAGAATCAATACTAGTTACTTACACAGGTCCAAAAAGTAATAATTCACTTCAGTGTAGCCTAGAAAATAACCTCCTTGATTCAAGGAAGCTGTGGCTGTTTTCTCACTCTCTCTGTCTCTATCTTAGTCTCAGCAGACAAAGACCACAAACAACTCCAGTTATCATATTTGTTGTATTTTTTCTCTACGTTGTTGACTGGACTAACACGGCTACCACATTTCTCTTTTTTTATGGTTTATATGATAAACTAATAAGCAAATTAAAAAAAAAATCAGTCATGCCCTGACTCCTTTTGCTAGTGTAGCAATTGCCCAGGGTGTAAAGCTACCAACTTTTCGAAGCCTAAAACTGGGACATGCCAAAATTTTTTTTTTTTAGAAAGCCTAACCGCAAACCCCTCTTTCAAAAGCTAGGAGCACCACACATTATCATCAATCAGTGCCCACAGTGACAGTAACCTCTGCAGAGACTGACACCCACACATAAATCCTGACCATGACCCTCCCCCGTGTCACTCGCTCACTCCAACAAACAAGGCTGTGCTGCCCTTCACAGAAAATAAAATACACTTGGCGAAGTAGGAGCTGGAAAACCTTGTTTTCTGCACCCATCCTATGACCCCGCCCCCCCGTGTCACTCGCTCCTCAATGGGCACTGTGCCACCGCAGACCAGGCTGCACTTATATTCATTCAATAATCACATTTTGCCGCTTTGATCCGGCCCTGCTGCCCACTCACAGTAACAAGCAAACATACTAGGATTAAAAAAATACAGTACATCATTCTGCTACTGCGAACAAGTTATGAACTGTAGAAGTAATAACAACAGAAACAAACTTGCTTTGTTGACATTTGTTGAGCTACAGCTTGCTCTGCCTGACAGTCCCATCCCAAACCTGCTCACACTCACCTTGATTTGATGTGAACAAAAAACTTCAGTGACTCCACCACCATACTGGATCATCATGCTGTCATAGTCCGTCACACTCACAGCTGATCAGGTACCTTCAGTTCACTGCCAGACTCTCTGGAGATCCTCTCAGCTGCTGGCAGGTAGATGGCCATGCATACTCGCACTACTACCCAGTCTAATACAGGAATGAAGGATGCTGTATGGTGTTCCTACTTGCCATCTGACTACCCGAGGCATTTTCATGTTCACAGCCCAACACAGGCAGGCACAGGTGGAAACAGAGAAACAGAAGTTGACGGCAGATAAGGACCGCAAGGCCCATCCAGTCTGCCCATTTTTTCTACCTTATGAATGTGCCATAGGCCTTTACTCTGTCAATGGCCTATCTATTCATACTGATCCGTATTGCTCCCTTATGCCTATCCCATGCCTGTTTGAAGCCCTGCACTGGCAGAAAGTCAAGCAGCACCACGGTGGTGGTGAAATGAATGTCACTCACGGCTCAGCAGTTAGCAAACATTCAAACAAGAAAAAACAGGACAAAAATGACATTTTGCAAAACTTGTGGGGACACCGGACATGCTGCCTAAAAACGGGACTGTCCCAGGAAAATCAGGACGGTTGGTAGTTTTACCAGGAATCCTACTCCCTAGCCTTTCATAAGGGATCACCAAATTTTAGCAGGCCAGCACTTGCAACCCATCTAAATGGATCATCACCTACAATAATATACGTATGTTTGCCTTATCTGCTCCCTGGCTGACCCAGCACTGTATATTATACTCCAGTCTTGGTTGGCTCTCCTCACTCTCAGCACCTTTGTACCTTAAGCTGTGTTACTGACAACATCATCAGGTCATCCAAACCTGCCACTCTTGCAGCTGTGTTAACACCTTTAGACCAAGCCTACACCCTGTGTTCCAATGATCTGTTTCTCCTGGCCATACCCATGTGCTCATCTAAAATGGGTCAGCAGGCATTTGCCTCATTTGCTCCAAGGGTTTGGAACTCCCTCCCTCCACATCTTAGTGTTTGTCAGTCCCACCCCATATTTAAAAAAGAACTTTAGAGTTTCTTGAGTTCCACAGATAAATGCCCTTGTATTTGACTCTTTTTTTTGGTAATACTGCTTTGTAAGTTCATAACCCTTATGCTTCCTACTGCAGATCTCTTACCATATTATTATTGCTCTAATTACCTTTTTATTTATTTAAAAAAAAAATTGCTGTGACACTATCTTGTAGTCTCCTGCTGTTGCTCTTGTTTCAAATCACTCTAGCCTTCGTCTCCTCTCCTTGTGTTTCCTGCACCTACACCACTTCTTGGTTTACTGACCCTTACCAACGCATAGCTCTTTCTTTCTACCACCTGTTTTCTACCTTCTTATTACCTAGGGACTTTTAACTCTCACTAGGTCCCCATCTTCCTATCTTATCCTACCCTCCTCTTTCAATCCTATTTCCCTATTTCAATTTTAATCTCTCCCGCATTATCCTTTACTGACTACTATAATGCCTCTGTCACCTAGTTATAATCCTCCCAGATTTCCATGGTAATGTTAGCACTTATATGACCTAACCTAAGTGTTATTTGCTTTCTTGTAATTTTTACTCTCTTTACTTTTATTTTTATTTTGTCTTTGTTACATATGTTACTAAGCCTGTTATTTAAACTCCAGCCTGTTTTGTATTCCTACGTTTGTATATTGTGAATTCATATATTGTAACCTGTTATCTGATTGTTTCTGTTTTGTACCTTCCTGGGTCATGCCTGAAAATAATCATTGTTATGGCTAGTGCACCCACCCAGTCATCAAGGCCCACTAGATACAAGTGCCTGTTTTCAGGGGCAACCCGGGAGCACTGGGCTGGTTAAGTGACTTGCTTAGAGTCACACAGTATGCAAGTGGAGGTTGTGGGAATCAAACCCAGGTCTGCTGGATTTACCAAACTCATTCACAGTTTGTTACTCTAACCTATAGGCTATACTTCCTGCCCCTTTGACTCACTATGGCTTTGATTTTTGGCCTGTATAATGTTATTGCACTATCTCACATTGTTATTTGATTCCATGCTTGCTGATCCTTGCCTGCTTTTTGTGACTCCGTTATATGACACATATTATGTCTTTGTTGTTTTTCTGCTCTTTCATAATGCATTGACTCTAGTGCATTCTGAAAGGCTACGCCTGCAGTTCAATAGGTGAGCAACCAGCCACTACTTCCTAAACTATATTAGAAGTTCCCCCCAGCTTCCCTTTGAAGCACCTTTTCTTTGCCAGCAGGAGGCTCTGTTGGTTTTTCGTCTTACTTTGGGACTACTTCTGCCTTGCCCCCCCTCCTTTCCCATTGTCAGTGTTCTGTGACCTGTTTGGTTCTGCTGGATGTGTTCATGAATCATGTGTTTCTCCTGCTTGGTTAGTATGTGTTTTGCTTCCAGATGCTGTGTGCTTCCCCCTGTGCTTGTTTTCTGGTTTATTGTGTTTGTGTGTTTGTTTTGTCTTTTCATTGCCCTTTCGTATGTGCTATGTTAATCCTGTGCCTCTGCTCAAGCCCCTTTCCTTTTTAGCTGCTTACCACCCTCAGTTTTCCTGCAATTGTTATATGTTTCAGCTCCCATTCCAACTTCTCTGCTGCTGCTTCTGTTAATTCATTGCACCTGGCCTGGCTCCTGTTCTCAGTTTGCTGCCTCTCCCTGTTGCAGCTTGCTCTCAGTTCTCAGTGATAGCTCTACTCTGATACCGCCTACAGCCTTGCATTCCACTGTGGTTCTTTCCTATTTATTTACCTTAGCATTTCATTTATTTACTTCACAATTCCTTCCATTTGCCCTCAGTTTTATCCAGCCCTTTTGGGGATTTAAATCTACGCTACATGTTTATTTGCACTCAGTGGGAATCAAACCTGAATCTACTGCAATTCTATATTACTTTCTCCATATGATTTAAAGCTGCTTAAATGCAATTGTACCAAGCAATTATTATTGTTGTTTCAGTGCATTATTGCCCATGCCTACAAATTTCTATGCTTGTTCAGTTGTTCAGTTCAGCTACTGCTGGAATCTATAACTAATTATTGCTGTAAGCTATTCACTATTCGTACAATGTTTCATTATACTCGGGAGGTCAGCTCAGATACAGCTGTCACTGTAAACTAGTTTTACTATCTGCTTGTGGGTCATGGCACTTTACCATGGCTTTCTTGTCTTTCCTATGGTGGAGGACAGGGTTATAGTGGAGAGACGTGACCCCGTGCTGTTCAATTACCTCATGTTCGTATACTGCCTCACAACTAAAATCCTCCAAGCATTTATGTCACCTTTAATTGGCATTCATTGATGTCACCTTTAACTGGCATTCATTGATGGACTGGTTGACTAGTATTCCTTCCTCTTTACTTGCACCACATGTCCTATGACCTTACCAGGCAAGCACCTTGCACTGAATAAATGACCAGGATACCCTGAGCTGTTTGTGCTATTCCTACTGCTATCATGCTTCTGTGTACTATTTGTTTACCTTGCTGCATATTGCCTGTTACTCAATGCATTGCCTTGTATGGCCTGCTCCATTGCTAAAGGTGTTTATCATGCTGCACATTGCCTGTTACTCCCTGCATTACCATGTACTGCCTGTTCCATTGCTGGCAGTATAGCCTAGAGGTTAGAGTAACGAGATGTGAACGAGCTTAGTATATCCAGCAGACCAGACCTTGGTTTGATTCTCACAACCTCCACTTGCGTACTGTGTGACTCTAAGCAAGTCACTTAACCATCCAGTGCTCCCAGGTTGCCCCTGAAAACAGGCACTTGTGCCTACTTGGGCCTTACCCAGTTACCAAAGACTAAAGTAAAAATAAATAAAGGGGACTTGCCAACCATGCCCATCAATTTATTGGCTCTGAGCTCGCTCTCAGCTGACAATCTCACTCTACATCCTGAGCGTGTGAAGCCTGAGTGGAGTCCTTCCTTTCTGACCCATAGTGGGAATGTCCTTACTCCAGGTGGGGCTTTAGCCATTTGTGTGCGGCAGTGCCTCTTGATGTAGAATTTATGACTAGCTGCGAAGGGTGGCTATGAGCATCCCCCTTTGGCTGTAGTATTAATTTACTACCATTGCATCATCAGTGCTTCTCCCTACGACTGCCTTGGGTTCACCTGGTTTGTATTTTAGATTGGTAAGCCTACTGAGTGCCTCAGTGGTCGTTGCTCTCCTCCTTCTCCCGCCTTGGAGGTGCTTGCTGCAGAGAAAGCTCACAACCCTTCACAGCATTCTAGTTAGAGGGATGGAGTGAGAGCCTTCCACCAAATCAGAACATTTTCCACCCCCTTGAATTAAATTTCAAATGTAGCAGCCAAGCTGTCACTAAATAAAATAGCCACGCCTGGAAAGAAGGTGATCTAGCCTTGGATCCCCAGAGATTTCCTTATCAAAGGTTTTTTTTTCTGTCCTCCGTGTCACAGATCATAATACTTAGTTTTAGTAATATTCTTAGCTTACTTAGGTAGGTTCCACTGTTGGATGGAGAAGGATGGTGGCCTTACTAGCCATTCCCTCTCTCCTTAGGAAGTACCTTGCTGTCATCAGTGCAAGCCATATTATTGGAGCTATCCTGCTAAGTTGTGCATCTCATTTATGTTTCCTTAGGCTGCCTGTTGCTGTCAGTCTGCTTCTCTACCTCCTAGTCATCGATCGCTGCTACAATTCTTTTGGGGTTCCTTCCTAGGGTACCTTTAGCCAAGGGACCCTTCCCATGGCACCTCTAGGGGTGGAACCCTCTTACAGGGTTCCTTGCATTCAGTACCCCTACAAGGTGGTAATTCCTAATGGAACAGAGAGTGCGAATGGCCACAACGTTGTTATACAGTTGCACAAGCATAACACTATTCTGGTTGCCTAGGCCATTGAATTGCAAGGCTATGCCTGCAGTTCAATGCGTGTGAAACCAGCCAAGCCTACTTCCTGAGTTATATATGCAGTTCCTCCAAGCCTCCCTCTGAAGCAGTTTCTCTTTGTCTCATCTTCCCCCTTCTCCTCCAACAGCTTGCCTCTCTACTCACAGGGGGTTCCTTCCTAAGGTACTTTTAGCCAAGGGACCCTTCCCATGGCACCCCTAGGGGTGGACCCTCTTACAGGGTTCCTTGCTTTCAGTACCCCTACAGGGTGGTAGTTCCTAATGGAATAGAGAGTACGAATGGCCACAATGTTGTTATACATTTGCACAAGCATAACATTATTCTGGTTGCGTAGGCCATTGAAGTAATTTCATTTGTCTTTGTAACCTCCCAGAACATACCTGAAAATGGGCATTTTTTTATCTAGAGCACCAACCTGGTCAACAAAAATGAAATAAATAAATAAATGACTGCCTTTTTTGGTCATTATTACTTAAACAAAGTCTGCTGCAATGTCTGATTCCCAGGACCCTCTTGGAAAATAGGAAACATACATAAATGAGGTTATCTCAGAGAGCAAAATTCATTTTTTTCCAAAACCTTCTATGTTTGCCCCCTATTTTCTACTTCCCGGCCACCAGGTCTTCCTTCCACCTACCTAAGCACTTCTCCCTGCCGTAGGAGTCTTATGAGATTCCACACTGTTGCCAACCTCTGTTCAATGTTCTTCTTCCAATCCACTGATCATAACCCTCAGCTTATTTTCATGGGTAGAATCTCCTGGTTCCCAAAGCCAGGCCACACTGATTCAATGGTTGAGGTCTGTGAGAAGGAGTTGGCAAAGAGTAGGAGGTGTCAGACGGTCCCTAGTGTGACGAGGGGCCGCTTCATTTGCCTGGGCTGCCTGGTCATTTTTATGTTTGCTTGCACGCATATGCAAGAAACATAGTGCCATCATCCGAGTTTTCGGAGGTGTAGCACCCTGTCTTCCAATTCAGTCAGTGTGTTTGGAGGTGCAGTCACAGTTCGCCAATAAATGCTGCAGCTGTCTATGACAGCAGTTGAAAATACAGTGCTGTACAGTTCAAAGAAAGAGCTATGCTTCAGTGAGCAGCGATAAGATATTGTGTGCTCATGTGCTCCTCACACACACACACACATATGCATATTGTGTGCTCATGCTCCCCCCCCAAGCACACACTGTATGGCCGACGGGGGTACCCAATCACCCGTTGGCTCTGCTGTGTTCCCCTCAACAGAGTTCCAGGTACCACCCTGGGAGCCACCCCAGCGTGGCAACAGTCTGTATGGCCGACGGGGGTGCCCAATCCCCCATCGGCTCCACCGTTTCCCCCCCAAAAGACTACTGTGCCACGCTGGAGCATACCCCAGCGTGGCAACAGTCCAGACACAACGGGGTGCCAACCTCTGCCGGCTCCACTGCCCCCAAACAGTTTTCTGAGGCCATGCTGGAGCCCACCCCAGCGTGGCACAAGTCTCTGCGCCGCCTAAGAGAAAAAAAAAAGACCTGAAAGAAAAACCTTCCCTCGCTGACTGTCCTGACCCCACCCTCTGTGCACCTGCTCTCCCCACACACTTCACTCTATACTTACTTCTGGAGTCCGGCGTGATGATCTTCGGTGGACTGGGAACACATCTGCACTCTTCAAAGCCGACCGCTAACTGAAGAAATGCCGGTAAGCTGTATAATGGAATAAATAGGGTTTTTTCAACTTTTCTGCATATCTCAGACTTTTTCATCAAATTTTCAACATGGGGTTTTTGGGACCCCACCTCATGAATTCTGTCACTGTCATTTTGTTAATTGGGCTCGAAAGGTGATTTCGCGGTCACTGCACGGAACCACCTTTCAGGTCTGATTTATGAAATGACAGTGTCACAGTTCATGAGGTAGGCCCACAAAAACCCTATGTTGAAAATTTGGTGAAAAAATTCAGAAAAATGACTGTTTTACAAGCATGCGTTGTGCTGTTCCTATGCACGCTCATAAGTTTGCGAATTTTCAATATTTTCAGTCCAGATTTTCAACACTGCCATTTTACCATACCTCCTTATGAGCAGCACAGCTGTCATTTTTCACATCTTGCCCAAAACGTGTTTCCACCTATGTAGCGCACAATGGCGCAGTCGGTGTGTGAAATCAATGTTTGGAACAGATTAAGAAAATCACAGTGACACTGTTCATGAGCAGAGGTGTTAAAATGGGTATGTTAAAAATATGGTGAAAAAAGTCCATAAAATGACTGTGTTACGAGCAACCATTGCGCAGTTTCCACGCACCGACCATTGCGCAGTTTCCATGCACCCTCGTAAGTTCATGGATTTCTAATATTTTCCGTCCTGATTTTCACCACTGGCATTTTTCCACACTTCCTTATGAACAGTACAGCTGTCATTTTTCACACCATGACCGAAATGTGTTTTCGCACTTCCAGCGTAGAACTGCATGGTCACCGTGGGAAATCACTGTTCGGGACAGATTAAGAAAATTACAGTGACACTGTTCATGAGCAGAGGTTCCAAAATCCCTGTATTGACAATCTGCTGTAAAAATATCCCTAAACTAATTGCATTACGGGTGTGCGTTGCGCATTTTCTACGCACGCCGCACGCCCGTGACTTCACTTTCACTGCAGATTTTCAACATTGCCATTTTTTGCACCTCCCCATGAACAGTACAGCTGTCATTTTTCACATCCTGTTCTAAATGTGTTTTCGCACCTGTGGTGCCAAATGGCGTAGTAGCTGTGCGAAATCAGCTTTCGGCTAACGAACTGATATTGCCACTGTTCATAAGGTGGGGGTCACAAAAAACCCATGTAGAAAATTTGGAGTGAAAATGCCAACGAACGCCTGAGGCATTAGGGTTTCCGACCATGACGCCCCACCCTGTAGAGATTGACAGACATCAGGGGTGTGACTTGGGATTCTCGCCTGTAATGCTCATACCATTCCACACCCTGCAGCCAGTGAGAGGCATCGAGGTGTGCCTTGGACTCTTCGGCCCCAAAGTTCACCCCATTCTCCTATACAGGACCCATCTCACCATATTTCCTGATGGAATGGGGTGAGCATAAGGGCCAAAGACCCCAAGGCACACAATGACACTTGTAAGTGTCTGCAGGGTAGGGTGTGGTGAAATGGCATGGCCGTTATGCCTGATGACCCAAAGGCACACCCCAATGCCTGTCAGTCTTTGCAGGGTGGTGGTGGGGTTGGCTTCAGTTCAATACTTCACTGCCATTCCTATTATGCAGCTCTCTAACTCCTACACTACCAATGCCAATGCCAGCAAGCAAACATTCGGCATTGACAAATGCTTGTTTTTCTTCTAACTCCCTCCCACTAGGGCTTGAGCCTAACAACTGTAGGGCTCTGCCTGTGGTTCCATGAGTGGCTGTCAGGCCCTTCCCCCTCTCCCCATTTAAACCTCTGCCATTATCCAGGACCCCAGGCAGCATCTGTGCACGAGGGGCAGGTCTTTCCAGACAAATCTGGTCAAGTTTTTCTACTGGGTTACAACAGCAGTAGACAAGGGGTGGGCAACTGACTTCAGCAATGCTTTTAACTCAGTCCCCCACAGGAGGCTGGTCAAAAAGATTAGGGACCTTGGAGTAGAGAAAAAGATGGCAAGGCAAGGCAAATTTTATTTAAAGATGCCCAATCCCTGAGGCTCTGGGTGCCATACATAAGAACAAACCAACAAAAGAAAACTCATCAATAAATAGCAACAATAATTAAAAAATTCAATAATAAATAAATAAAACTCAGTGGATAAATAAAAGGACATCAGGGACATACAATATAAATAGTCATAGCGGGCAATATTTATAAAGCAGGATCAGCAAAAGCCTGCTTAAAGAGGAAGGCCTTAAGGCATGCCTTAAATGCCTCCACCAAGGGGGCCTCCCTTATAGATGGAGGGAGCGAATTTCACAGGACGGGGCTGGTGACACTAAAGGCTCTGTCGTCAGCCATTTTTAGCTTTGTCCTTTGAATTGCAAGGAGGCCCCATGAGGAGGAATGAAGGGAGCAGGCTGAGGTAGCAGGTGTAAGAAGGTCCACCAGGTAACCAGGGCCCAGGCCATGTAGGGCCTTAAAGGTGAGCAAGTCCACCTTAAAGAGGACCCTCCACCTTCACTGGCAGCCAGTGCAGTTCACACAGCACCGGGGTGATGTGACAGTATGTAGACTGCCCCATCAACAACCTGGCAGCTGCATTCTGCACTAGCTGAAGCTGGCGGAGGGTACCTCCTGCGACCCCGAGGTAGAGCGCATTACAGTAATCCAGCCTGGATGTCACGAAGGCATGCACTAAGGTAGGGAAGTTTGGGGCGGAACTAGGGGCTTAATCCTGGTGATATTCCTCAGATGGTAGAAACTGGTACAGACAATGGCCAACACCTGAGCCTCAGGTGTTAGTCCACTGTCCAGAATAACACCTAGATCACGCACCCAAGAGGAGGCTTTTAAAGGCACAGATCCCAGGACACATCCTGTCTTTGTGCCAGAGGCAATCCTATCATGCCCTCTGTTCGACTCCACTACCAGTACCTCCGTCTTATCGGGGTTCAGTCGTAACCAGCTGGAGGCCATCCAGTCATTTATTTCAGCAAGGCAGTTGTTTAGCATGTCCACTGCATTGGATGTCCCCGGGGCAAAGGAGAGATACAGCTGGGTATCACCAGCATAGCAATGAAGACCCAAGCTATACTTCCTAATGAGCCTTCCCAGAGGCAGCATGTACATGGCGAACAACATTGGTGACAAGATCGAATCCTGAAGTACTCCACAAGCCAGAAGGCTGGGGGAGGATGAGAAATTTCCCAGCACTACCCTTTGCCTCCTGTTAGTGAGAAAGGACTCAAACCAGCAGATGACTGTGCCGGCGAGTCCACAAAATTCCCTCAGGCGGTCAAGTAACACAGAATGGCCACCGTGTCAAAAGCTGAAGAGAGATCAAGGAGAATGAGAATTGTCCTCTTTTCTCAAGCTCTTGCCCTGAGAAGGTCATTATGCACCTGAACTAATGCAGTTTCTGTGCTATGCTTTGTCTGAAACCCAGGCTGGAGAGGCACGTATAGATCAAGGCCACGAGGTGCTCCTCCAACTGAAGCACCACAGTCTTCTCAACAACCTTACCCAAAACTGGAAGATTGGAGATAGGACAGTAATTTGCCTTGCCATCAGGGTCCAAAGATGGTTTCTTCAGAAGGGGTCTCACCAGTGCCTCCTTCAAGGCATCTGGGAAGATCCCCTCTGACAAGGAGCACCGGACAATCAAGGCGAACACTGGGCTAATGGTGAAGATGGTGAATTGGGTAGAGAGCTGGCTGAGGGGTAGAACACAGAGGGTGGTAGGCAATTGGGAGCTTTCTCTGGTTAGGGAAGTGGCCAGCAAGGGAACTCAGGGGTAGATACTAGGATTGATCCTCTTCGATATTTTCTTCTCTGACATAGGTAAAGGTATCAAGGGTAAGATCTAACCCTTTGCAGATACCACAAAGATCTGCACAAAGGTAGACATGAAGGAAGAGGGAGAAGGGAACTTTGGAAGCATCTCAGCAGGTAGGAGAACTGGTCCAAGATTTGGCAGCTGAACTTTAACACTAAAAATGTAAAGTAATGCACACTGGGAAAAGGAACCCAAAGGTACATCATGAAATGGGACGAGTGGTGCTGGATAGTCCACCAAAAGAAAAGGATTTAGGAACAATGATACTATACTGGAGACCCTAAAAATGTCTGTACACTGAACAGGGCAGTGAGCAAAGCAAACAGAATGCTGGGATGCTTAGGGAAGGGGATAAGCCATAAATTTTGATTTTTATTAGTTTTATAGGAAAGCTGTTACAAAAGTTAGCCACAATTAACACATTTTAACAACTAATAGTACTGCATACATACAAATATAGTGCAGCATATATATGAATGTACAGTGCTCCCTCTTTTGTCTGCCAACCTCTGTACAACCTAAACTGTGGCAAATAAAACAGGGTGGCAGATAGCAGATGGCAGTAAGGAGGGCTGGGTGAATACTGGGATGTATAGGGAGAGACATCACCAGTAGAAAATAGGAAGTTGTTATGCCTCTGTACAGACAGTTGGTGAGACCCCATTTAGAGTACTGCATGTAGTTCTGGAGACCCCATCTCTATAAGGACATAGGCAGGATGGAGGTGGTCCAGAGGAGGGCAACTAAAATGGTGCAGGGTTTGCAAAGGAAGCCAAATGAGGAGAAACTGACAGAGCTTAATATGTATACCCTTGAGAAAAGGAGGGAGAGGGGGGACATGACAGAAACATTCAAGTACCTTAAGGGAATCAACAAAGTCCAAGATGGGAGCATCTTTGAGAGAAAGAGATGTGCAAGAACAAGGGGCACAGTTTGAAGATAGAGGGGGGACGGATCAGGGGCAATGTCAGAAAGTATTTTTTCATGGAGAGGGTGGTGGACACATGGAACCACCTTCCTGAAGAGGTCGTGGGGTCAAAAAAAGTTGGGGAATTCAAGAATGCATGGGACAGACACAAGGCAATTAGAGTGAATGGTAGGAGGAAGTAGGCTGTTGGTTAATTAGAATCTGCAGCTTATCCAATACATAGGGAATAGGCAGACTAGGTGGGTCAAGCGGTCCTTATCTGCCATCAGTCTATGTTTCTATGTTTCTATGGTGGCAGTTAAAGAATGAGCTAGCAGGAGCTCACACTGGTGTTAAGCGAAGGTGGCAGATAAAAGGGGGGCAGATAAAGGAGGGCACACTGTATACATTTAAATGTAGTCTACAGTTCAGCTACATGTGAGGCATATAATTATATGGAATAAGACATTCAAAATATGGAATTTCTTACATGAGCTAGTCTTGCAATGGCAGACTGGACCAGTCCCAACATCCATAATGCGCATAATGTTAAACAGCCCACAGTAAAACTGTGATGGTCCATTTATTCAAAGAGCATAAAGATAAAACATTGCATCTTGTGACTGCTTCTGCTCTTGAACAGGGATTCTTGAAAAAACACAAGTAGAGTTACAGAAACACTGCACTCAGAAAATTACCAAAAGGAAAAGTGCCATCCTTTTAAAAAAAGACAAGCTAATCAGTGTTAAACTAGATAAAAATGTTACCATGCAAACATTTCATTTGGGTGATAAGCAGTAGAAGACTGGAGGTGATCCTCCCTCTGTACAGCTAGCTCACTGGTAAGGCTGCACCTCAAATACTACACAAGGTACTGGAGCCCACACCTGAGGAAAGACTACAACAAGGTGGAGGCAGTACAGCACAGGGCAATTAATATGGTACGTGGTCTTGGGAATATGACATACGAGGTGAGGCTGCAGGACTTAAACATGTACATCATGGAGAAAACGAGGGAAAGGAGGTGATGTGCCTGAGACATAGAAGCACCTGCACAGGATAAACAGAGTAGGAACTATTGTCCTTGAGTTCAAACACAAGGACAAGAGGGAATTCACTAAAGCTGGCAGGGGAGAGATTAAGAAAGAACATCTAGAAGCAGTTCTTCATGGAAAGGGTGGTGGATAAGTGGAGTAAGCTACCTGAAAATGTTGCACGGGCCATGTCTATCAGCAGGTTCAAGCTGAGATGAAACAGGCAGATGGGTTTAGCTAGAAAAAAGGGGGGGGAGTAAAAAAAAAGGAGTACTGCCACTAGGGCAAGGCAGAATAGTTAGGTAGGCTGAGCAGACTGGATGGGCCAAGAGCCTTTTTCTGCTATCAGTGTCTATGTTTCTATGTATTCCAACAATCCCTGCCTAGTGTTGCCACGTGTGGTTTTACCTTTATGTCCCTTGGCTTCTTCTCTCGCCATGCTGTGTTGTTCCTGCTCCATTTTGCTTGTTTCTCATCCTGTGTGCTTGTTTCTCTTATCTTACCCGCGGTTCTTTGCTTACCCTCCCCCCTCAGCGTCTGCTACCCTTCTCTGTGCTCTGTGGTCTGCAACCCCCTTTTTATGTTGGCTTGCGCGCGCATGCACAAGCAACATTTTGTGGTAGTAGCACTGTACTAGCACTTTCAAAAGTGTGTCAGTGTTGTGGTGAATCCAGGGGATGCTTTAGCCAGTGTGTACCTCAGCCTCCAACCAGTGAGCATACTGCCGATGACAGCAGTTTCAGAGAGTGACACCAACTTGAAAGAAATCTGCCACTGCAGTGAGAGACAGCTCATCGTTGCAGAGGCAGATCTGACACGCCTCCATCATGTGCCATTCCTGGTGAAACATTTTAATAAACATGGCAGCGGCTCCCGCCGTTCACCTCTTACAATCCCTAGAAAGCCAACTTTGGGGGTGCCCAATCCCCCTGTCGGCATGCCCCTTTCCAGTTCAATTTGTTTACTGACAGGGGTGCCCAGTCCCTGTCGGCATAATGTCCTAGTTTCATCTGTCTGCCAAAGGGGGTGCCCAATCCCCCTCAGCATCATGCCCCCCCAACACAGACACGCTTTCTTTGCCGACAGGGTGCCCAATCCCTGTCGACTTCAGTTCCCCCTCCAAAAAAAAACAGGTGGCACACTGGGAGCCCACCACAGTGTGCCCAAAATGTATTTGTCAAACCTGTAAAAAAAAAACCTTCCCCTGACATTCTGTTTTTGGTTTTGTTTTGTCCTGTAAAACAGAAAATGGTCCCTCGTGGTCACTATGCCCCCTCCCCAACCCGCACCCACCCTCTGCGCCCACCTACCTGCACCCCCCCACCCCATACTTACTTCCAGAGGCCTGGCACAACGATCTCCGGTGGAGCGGGAGACATCTGAACTCTTCAAAAGCCGACCGCGAACCGAAGAAAATCATGGTAAGCTATATAATGGTGTCAATGGGGGGTCAACTTAGGTGGCTATCACTCCAAATTTTTAACATGGGTTCTTGGGAGCCCACCTCATGATATCAGTCACTGTCATTTCGTTATTCAGTCCCGAAAGGTGATTTTGCGGTCACTGCGCAGAATCACCTTTCGGGACAGATTAACAAAATGACAGTGCCACTGTTCATGAGGTGGGCTCCCAAAAGCCTGTGTTGTAAATTTGGTAAAAATTCCAAACATTGTGTTATGTGTTGCGGTATTGTGTTTCCAGCACGCACACTCGTGAATCTCTCGAATTTTTATATTTTCACCCAGATTTTCAATATTGCCATTTTTCACAACTCCTTATGAATAGTACAGCTGTCATTTTCCACATCCTGCCCGAATGTGTTTTGCACATCTAGTGCACAATGGTGCAGTCGCTGTGGGAAATCAATGTTCGAGCAGATTAAGAAAATCACAGTAACAGTGTTCATAAGGAGAGGTTCCAAAAGTCCATGTTGCAAATTTGGTGAACAAATTCCAAAAATGATCGATACAGCATCACAGCATGCGTCTTTCCTATGCACGCCTAACTTCGTCAATTTTTATATTTTCACCCAGATTTTCAACATTGTCATTTTTGCACACCTCCTTATGAACAGTACAGCTGTTATTTTTCACATCCTGCCCGAAACATGTTTTCGCACCTGTGGTGCACAATGGGCACGGACACTGTGCGAAATCAACTTTCGGGACAGAGTAACAAAATTACAGTCCCACTGTTCATGAGGAGAGGTCCCAAAATGCCCAGGTTAAAAATCTGGTAAAAAAAAAAATGACCTCATTACAGGCGTGCATTGCGCAGTATCTATGCACGCTCGTAAGTTTGCAAATTTTTCACATTTTCTTTCCAGATTTTCAACATTGCCATTTTTTTACACCTCCTTATGAACAGTACAGTTGTCATTTTTCACATCCTGCTCGAAATGTATTTCCACACCTGTAGCTCCCAATGGTGCAGTTGCTGTGTAAAATTGCCTTTCAGGATTAAGTAACGAAATGATAGTGCCACTGTTCATGAGGTGGGGTCCGAAAAAGCCAATGTTGAATATTTGGAGTGAAAATACCAACAAACACCTAGGGCATTAAGGTTTCCAACCATACACCCACCCTGTAGAGACTGACAGGCATCGGGGACATAACTTGGGTTCGTCAGCCATAATGTTCACAGAATTCTACCCCCCCCATCCTACAGCCACTGACAGTCATTGAGGTGTGCCTTGGGTTCTGTCACCCTAATGTTCACCCCATTCTCCTATATTGCACCCATCTCAGCTTATTTCCTTATGGAATGGGGTGAGCATAAGGGCCAAAGACCCCAATGCACACCCGGCACCTGTTACTCTCTGCAGGGTGGGGTGAGGTGGAATGTCGTAAGCGTTATGGCCGACCCAAAGCCATGCTCCCAACGCCTTTCAATCTCTGTGGAGGTGTGTGTGTGTGTGTTGGTGTTAATTCAATACTTCGCTGCCATTCCTATTTTGCATTTCTAACTCCTGCACTACCAATACCAGTGCCAGCAAGCCAACATTCAGCATTGACAAATGCTTGTTACTGTTCTCTTTGCCCATTCTGATCTCTGTTGTACTAGCTGTGTTCTCCATTTTCTCCTGGTCTTCTCTTTCCTGCATTGTGTTCAGCAGCTCTTTCTCCTGGTCACCTACTCGTTTGTCCTTCTGGTCATCTGGTCTCCTTCTGCTTCTTGCTCCTCCTACTGCATCTCTGGTCCACTGCTGTGTGTTTGCCACTTATTTGTCTCTCCCCTGGTACTATTTTGTCTTTCTTTAACTGGTTTAACCTATCAGTTTGTGTTTTCTTTTCCTGACTGGTTCCACTATCCCTCTGCTGGTTATCCATTTCCTTTCCCTAAGTCACTGTGCATCAGCCTCCTTGCACTACTAGAAAACAAAAAGGAGGTTTACGCACAGGTGGCGCAGAGGATGCGGTGCAGCAGTGAGCAAGTCAAGCCCAAATCTATATCATAAAAACAAGTTGCCACTGCACTCAAGTGGTTTTCAAATTTATAGCCACGCAATTATATTAGGAAAAGTGCTCACTCTTTATTTATCCAAGTTCAAGTGCAGAATATAAGCAGTGCAATACAAAACAAAGCATGGCATTGGGGCACAAAAATTGTCTAGTAACACCAGTTGCCCCACTTGCCCTACCACCCTCTTGCTCTCAGTTGTTGCTTCCTGCACTGATGTGCCTGGGTTTCTGTCAGTGATGTATCGTTGCTTCTCTTTGTATCTCATCTGCTGTTCCATGTAGGGACTGCATACTTTTGCTTCAGTTTTCCACAGGGTTGTACATTGTTTTTTCTCCTACAGGATAGCTGGCTCTAGTCCCTTGCTTGCATTTACTTGAGCTCAGGTGTACTTATGGCAATGCTCTCCTTGTGGACCTTCTATGACATGCTTTGGTGGGTGCAGGATTTGGAACCGCCTCCCTTCATTTACCTTTTTTTGCTCCTGGAATAAGCACTATAGCACTAGTGCAACAGCCTTTAAAAGACCAACTATGCGGCTCTGTTTGTGGCCTAACTTGTGTTTTGAAATGGATCCCATTCCAAGAGCATTACTTGGGAGGTAAGAGGTCATCCACATGTAGCGGTTACCTTCTTGGGACAAGCTCTACACACCAAGCTCCCTTCTCAGACATCTAATCTTCCTTTTGTTACCTCCTTAGCGCATCATGACATCCGATCCAGAAGACACAGAAATGCAGATTTCTGACTCGGAGGATGCAGACTCCATCCAATCCAATGCCCATCAGTCCAGCCATCACAAAGTCACTTCTAAATCAGAGTACCATATCAAAGAGTGGAATGCACCAAACTAATGGCTGCTCTCTGGGCACTGGGCATGCCTTTTTTATCTTCGGACATGAAGCATGAACTGTTTTACTGTTTTGTTGTTGCATCTTCAGCCAGTCTTGATCATCCTACGCCTCCAGTGCCAATGCCATTTCCTGCTTCTTCCCAATTTGAAGAACTGCAGGATCTCATTTTTTAAGTTGACACAGCTGTTGCTCCATTGATTCTGGAGTAGCTTCATTGGAGTCTAGACCTCCTAATCAGCCTTCTGACCTAGGCAATTTGATACCATTTCCTAGAATTCCTCTGATCACTCCTGCTCCTGTACCTACTCAGCCATCTCCCTCTGGATCCCAGGTTCCTTCACTGCTGCCTCAGATGCTATCTTTATCTCAACCTTCTTTGCCAACTCCATATCCTACACCAGATCTGTAATCCTACCAGATCAGGTCAGCCTACACCTCATCCTACTGTATGGTCCACTCATCTCTTACACCTTCCACAGAACTCCATGGAAATCTACACTTTCCATGGAACTCTGCGGAGGTGCTGCAGATATTTCAGGTATCTGGATCCTGTTAAAATCCCCACAGAATTTCTGCAAGATTGCCGAGCTTCTCCAAGAATTTCCATGGATATCTCCATTTTACATGGAACCCCATGGAAATCTGCACTTTCCATGGAACTCTGTAGAAATCTGCACTTTCCACAGAACTCCATGGAAATATACACTTTCCACGGAACTCCGTAGAAATCTACACTTTCCATGGAACTCCGTAGAAATACTGCAGAGGTTTCGGGTACCAAGAGACTGAGGAACAAACAGTTCTATCAATGGTGGCTCCATTGATTGCAAAGTGACATTCCAACCCCAAATTAGCATCAGACTGACCTGCAACAATGGAATATTGGACACAGAGAAACAGATAGAAGGCAAAAATACTAAAACCAAGTGTAGCCCACCCCCTCCCCGATGTCTAGGGGTATGCTGATGGTAACTGGTTTGGGGTCGCACCTGGAGATGAGCTTGGCTCAGTGTGCCTTTCCCAGTTACCAAATGTTTAAGTAAATAAAACTGTCCATGGGGAGGGGGGATCACAGTAGATACTACTCCAGAAATGGATTGCATGAGCAGGGCTTACTGTCATACCAGGGTGCTAGGTTCTTTGGGTGTGGGATTGAAAGGCAGTCAAAGTTAACCACAACAACATTTGATGAAATAACTGGAGACCACAACTTCATAGAACAAACCATGGGGATCCTATTTAATAACAGAATTAATGAACACTCCATGGAGCAGAAAATAGTTGGGTTGAGGTAGTCAATACACTATATATATATATATATATATATATACACACACACATATACATATATATATATATATATATATACAACGTACATTTTGGGATAAATAAGAGTATAAAAAATTATATCTGAGCTGGCCAGTGAAGATAACATTGTTATCTTCATGTTCCTATACATCATACATTAATCTTCACATTCCTATACATCATCTTTAAAATGATTATTTAATGGTAGCACCTTCTTCAGCTTTTCTACGGCACTTTCACATTTCATTTATACTCATACACACCACAACACCATCCCATTATCACAAAATACATACTGAAAATCCACTAGCCATATCAACAGAAACACCACAATAGAAAACACATTTGCACAGAACACAACTTCCTCTAATCACCAATTCAATCTGCTACTTCCATACTGCTGCAAAATGTAAGCAAGCAAGTGTATAGAAGCACAAAGAAAGCAACAAATCAAACCCAGCAGTAACGCTTTTTCCGGCAATGTCTTAATATAAAGCACCTTTCACTTCAAGAAATGTACCACAATTTTAAACAACTCACCCCATGCTATACAGCATCAAGATACAAATAAAATATAAACCCATGAAACGCAAACGAACGAACACACCGGAATAACCCTTGACACATACACACACTGAGCAGCATGGCAGAAATAAATAAATGTGTGCTTTTACATACAAATATTTTTCAAATTCTTGAAAACACACTACATTCCCACTGCTGCCTTTATATCATAAAACTATTAAAAAGCATGATTAATGACACTGCCAGAAATTTTTTTTTTTTACACGAAGACTGGATTCGTGCATGCTTCATTTAACATGGTTACCAAGGCAACAGACATCTTCACACTCACGCACTGCAGACTTCTACAGCTCATCTGCTCTCTGACTTTTCACAGCCCAAAACACAAATATCAATTTAAAAAATATTGCCATTATCCCACCTCTCCCCAAAACAAGGAAAGCACCCCAAATAACACCTCTAAAACACTTGCTCTGTCCTCCCGTCCTACAGAATACCAAATAAAAGTCAATATTGATCATGGACACTAAAAAAAATTGTGCACCATCAGAATAACATGCAAACTGCTATATTTGTCAAAACAACACTTACCTGCAATAAGTTAACTTCAAGCAACTCTTTGCAATTTAAATAAAAAAATTCACCATGCTGCCGCGGGAGCACAGCGCGAGACAAACCTTCACCTGTGTACCATAGCAACAACAAACTTCTTCAGTGTTCTTGATCATCAAAGAGTTAAAACAGTATAATCTTAATTAACGTGCTATTCTCTATATTGTGAAAGAGTTTCCACACTTCCAATCTGTTCACACTTTATCAACTTTCAACAATAAAACAACTTTTAAAAGTAAAACCTCTGCTATTGTACTTTTCTCTAATTTACACTAACTGATTACCTTTATTCAAATGCGTAAGCTAAAAAACTACAAAAATCCCGAAACATACATTGTATAAACAGAACATGACATGGCCTGACTGAAGATATCATATTTATCTTCACGAGAGGCCAGTGACATCAAGATATCTCACTCGCTATCATATCACTGGCCTCTCGTGAAAATAAATATGATGTCTTCAGTCAGGCCATGCCATATCCCCTATTTTTATATATAGATATATATATATATGTATATAATAGGGGTGCAGTCGCGCCCCTATATTTAGGGTTGAGTAGGCACTTTAATGTTAAACCTCAAATTTTAATAACCTTGCAACTGTTCAATGGTTTGGTCTTTTGGCTTGAAATTTGCAGGGTATAAAGGGGATGTCCCAGAGATGTGAATTATGCTATTTAGGTGTGAAAAAGTTAATCAGTTATAAAGCTATTTTAACATGAAGTTGAGATTTTTCCCTTGGATAACATTGCAGTGCCCGCAGTGACTTTCGGTGCCCGTATCTGGGAAACAATGCCAGATACAGACTTTTCGCTACCTGCAGTTAGGTGGACTAAGCATGCATGGAGGTTTCAAAGTCATGATTACAACTGCAGTGGAATTTTTTTCATAGGTTGTACGGTTACTGAGATATTGGCAAATTAGTGTTGCAAGGGTTCCTTTTCAGGCCTATAGGTCTACTGTATGGCTCCATTCTTATGTGTAAGTGAGCGCGCAGGGCACAAGGGACCGCGCTCCCACCAACACATACCATTTACCAGTTACATTACACTTTCTCAAAAAGTAAGGAAATTCATTGCAAAAAACTTTGTTAATGCATCAGTTAGGTTTAAAGTGACAAAGTGGGGAAATGAGATGTTGGGCTGAGCCTAACTCCCCTCCACCTGCCTCCTTCCTCCACCGACAGACACGGGTGTGCCATGGGGTCATGAGGCCAATCTCACCCCATTCTCCCTTACTGTAGCATGTCAATCTGTTTACACATGGAATGGGGTGAGAGTTGGGGCCTGATGACTCCCATAGCACACCCCCAGCTGTCTGTCGTGTGTGGAGGATGGGGTGGTAGGGTGGTGGTTGTGTTAGGGGCTCAACCCTAACATCTCATTTCCCCTTTTGTTGCTTTAATCCTAACTGATGCATTAATGAAGTTTTTGCAATTAATATATATATATATATATAAAGACAAAGAACCTCTAAAGTAAACACTGAGGCAAGGGTTAATTCTGCAAGTGCATTTGGCTGGGAAGCCAAGTTTCAAGAAAATACAAAATCACACATGCCCACACAATGCAAAGCATCATGGGCTGCATATGCAATTCACCACAGAATGTTATGCTGTTCCAACTTTAAGCAGAATTGCATGGTGCCGAAAGGCCTCTCACACAGTTTGCAAAGAGTTCTAACAGAAGACATAGACACGTGTTTCGTCCTACCAGGACTCATCAGTATGCCTCGTCTGTTTGACACCCCAGTGGAATGGACCAGCTACCTTCGAACTCTTTGTAAACTGTGTGAGAGGCCTTTCGGCACCATGCAATTCTGCTTAAAGTTGGACCAGCATAACATTCTGTGGTGATTTGCATATGCAGCCCATGATGCTTTGCATTGTGTGGGCATGTGTGATTTTGTATTTTATATATATGTATATATATATATATTATATTGGACCGTTATGATCCCTTATTTCACATTGCAAACAGTTTACATGAGCAAACAATTCACAAATTTCCCGGGGGCATTAATTCCGGCAGCTTTAATCCCCAGATATGCCTTGCGATGATATGGCTCCACTCTCCTCTTTTACTCACTGGCATCTCTTCCCATGGAACAGGCTGGCCTTTCACCTCGGGGCCACCACCTCTGTCCTAAGTCCCATCTTGACTGGCTCACTGCGACTTCTCCACATGGAACTGGCTGGCCTCTCAAATCAGGGCTGCTAGCTCCCTTCAAACTACCATGTCGGCTTTGTGTAGCTTCTCTTGGGGGACTGTTACCCTGATTTATGGGCAATATGTCCCTGAACTGTGGCAAGCAGTGCTTCATCCCTCCTTGATCTATTCTCACTCACTGCAGGGCTTCAGGGCTGGATGCTCCTGGCAAAACCCTTCTCAGTGCCTCTCTACTTGGCTCAACCTCAT
Source organism: Neoceratodus forsteri (assembly GCA_016271365.2). NCBI lineage: Eukaryota > Metazoa > Chordata > Ceratodontiformes > Ceratodontidae > Neoceratodus > Neoceratodus forsteri. The sequence goes on from CM057455.1 coordinate 898,662,271, forward strand.
GCCTCAACTTGTGGCGGCAGTCCCAATGGGGCATCTTGCTCCAATACCACCGGGGTGGCATATCTTGGGGTCCCACTTGGGACTCGAAACTTCAACCACTGCCACGTCCTCCAACAGGCTCTCTTTGTCCACACTACAGCCTAGAAAACCTCTGTCCTGACCAGAGCGGGCAATCGCCCCCCACTCCAGTCCTCTCCCTCTTCCTCTCTCGATCACTCTCTTTCTCTCTAGAGCTCTCTTTCTCTCTGTGTGCCAATGCTTATCTCCCACCCACCAATGGTGACCTCCCACCAGCAGCAGGTCCCTAGAGGGCGGACAAGGATTAACCCTTTCCTTGCTGAACTGCCTATGCCCCACTAATGACCAACCCAGGCACAAACTGTACCCAATAATTACCTTAGGGCACAGACTATACCCTGACTTAGGCTCTAACCCCACCAAGGTGGGGTTACACAAGTATGATCACAGCTTACAGCAGCTTGTTGGGAATTCCCCCCCTCCCCCCCATGGTTTGCACCCAAATCAGTAAGCAACCACTGGGGCTGAGAGTTGTGAAAAGAAACCAAATGCAAATAGGATCTGACCATTTCCTGGTGAAACTTGTACTGTCCACAATTTAAATCTGGTGCCACAAGGAAAACTCAGCTGCTACCAAAAGATAACACTACAATCTTGGTGTTTTAATGAAGTGCATAGGAGACATATCCCCCTAAGGCAATACATCATGGATAAATATGCATCATTGGTAGGAGGAAGTGGTCCAGTTATTAACAGCACCAACCTGGAAGCCTGAAGATCATAAGTTCAAACCCAACATAGCCAAATAATCAATGAGAGACCCTAAGCAAGTCATTTTACCACTCAGTGCTCCAGTCTACCCTCCTGCTAAAATAGGTAGAAGCAGGACCCCACTGGAAATGACAAGTTATATTTAAGCTGGGATACCCTGGGTAAATAAACTGAAACGTGATACATGCAACCACCATAAATGAATTATGATTGACTTAGCTTTAAATAGAACTGAAAGGCGCACCAAGGCTCATAAACAGTAGCAGGATATGTGTAATTTAGGGCTTCTTTGTTTTATTTATGTATGTACGTATGTGTACATATATGTATGTATACATGTATGTATGTATGTGTGGGTTCTACGACACCTGTTCAACATAAAATCTGTCGACTGCCATTACAGTGACAGCACTATGTCGACTGCAATTGTGGTTGGCATTGAGCCATCGGAAAAGTTATGTGTTTTTTGTGGGGAGCTGCACGCCCCACACCCCCCATGTTGGGGGCTCTGCCCCTGAACCCCCCCCCGCACTTTATTATTATCAACTCCAGGTCAGAGCTGACTTGGGGAGGGGGCACAATACCCAGAGAAGCTGTACTGGGTCCTGAGTGGACTTTACAGCAATCTGTCATTGTTGTTGCTGTCAATGACAACACTGTAATGTTTTTGCTGCAGTGACAGAATACCGTATGTATGTATGTATGTTTTTCCTAACCGGGTACGTGCACTAGGCTATAATGGCTTATTTTCAAGCATGAATCGGGTATATCATGATGGACATTAGCAGTGTGATATTCAAACAGATTACAATGTGATGTTGAGCTGGCTCCATGGCACTGAGTGGTGGGATACTGCTCTGAAATGTGGGTGACCCAGGTACATGCCCCGAGCTTAGGACATCAGGAGCATAGGCCAGCAGAAGGGGCTTAGAGTGTCCCTACAGGCACTCTTCTCTTAAGTGGGAGTACTGATGAAGCACACTCTGGTAATGATTCCTAGTGGTGGCCTCATGGAGGTGCCTCTGATGGTGTGCTTGTCCCTGTGTCTGGGAAGGAGGGAAGAGAAAAGCGTTAGAAATAGGCTGGCTCTGCTGCTCCGGATAGCGACCTCCATGTGCTCATGGCACCAAACCATTCTCAATGGCTCTCAGTTTGACTAGTTTGAATATATAATCCTTATCAAACACAAAGGCAGATGTTCCCAGGATGACTGCCTTTGCAGCTACATTGCTTTCCTGGTTTCTCTTAAGAACTCTAAAAGCACAGTATAATAGAGAAGGGATGTCAGGAGGTAACTCAAAGGTAACAGTAAAATCTCCTTAACTAAGTCTCATGTATTGGGGAATTGGTTCTCAAGTATATCAGGGACCCTCACAAGTCTTACATTCTGATATCTGAGTGGAGTTTCATCGGTCTCAAGCTTCTGAGACATGCTATGGGTGTCTACAATGACCCTCCACAGAGTAGCTTCTAGAGAAACCACTTTGGTTTTGGTCTCTTCACACTTTACAATATGCTCAATGAACTTCTTTCTCTCTGCCATCCCTTTTGCTTTCAGTTGTTGGATTTACGATTGTACAAAATCTGTTTTCTGGTTTAAGGCATCAAACATTTGGTTACACTTCTCTGTCCATGAAACAAGCCAGTCAGTTGCTCTACCCAGCGATTCAAGGGTATACTGCTTAGAAAACAGTGGAGAAGACTGACTTTCAGGTGAGGAGTGGCCACTTTCACCCAACACTCAGTGTGGCATTATGGGCATTTGTTTGGGCTTAACTGCTGGGTGGGAGGTTGCTGTGGCATTAACCAGCAGGATGGAAGATATATTGGGAACTCCCCTGCCTCCACCCTCTGGGCTGAGAGCTGCCTGGTGAATCTGCTGTGCAAGTGATGCTGTCCTTAGAGACACAGATCTGTCAGCCATCAGATTTCCTTTTCAGCTGCCTCAGCAAAACTTTGAATGTTCAATCCAGCGATGTTAGCTGTAACATTCTTGCTATGTTTTAATTACAGAGTGTTCTAATAAAGCTGAAACATGGCAAATTCTTCTTGAGACGGTATGGAGGTTAGGATCAAAGCTGCTGCTGGTCCATCACCTTAACTCCACCTGCTAGGGCTTAAAGCACTTTTCTTGCCTTTCCAGTAGCTGCAGAGAGACTGTGGGGCCCTAGAGAGGAACAGAACTGGATACAGGGATTGGGTGCACCACTGGGGGACAGGTGGGGTGTGACACCGATGGGAGTGAGCCCAGCGGGTAGACATGTGGGCCAATGTGAGGATCTGAAGGGTAGGAGAAACTGAGGCCAAGGAAAGAGGTATTAAAAAAGTGATGTACAGGCAAAAACACATGACATTTTGTGGTATATCACAAGATATAATCACGAGGCAAAGTCAAATGCCTTCAACCATCAGAGAAGTGATGTCATCCCTTGATGTACCATACACTGGAGTATATTATTGTGATTATAAAATAGCTCACAAGACTTGGAATATTGCTACACTCGGTAATTAGCATTAATTAATGATGATATATATGGGATATGCAACAGGCTGACTCAAAATATTCAATTTCTCTTCAAGTCTGAGTTATGAGAATCTTGTCCTTTCACAAGTACTGATGAACCGCATAACTGTGTCAGACCATTGCATAGTCAGTTTATGCACCAGTTTACTTGTTATAGCTTTAATATCTTCTATTTGTATGAAGATTTAACTGTTTCTCTTTGAGTTCAACTGCTGGTCCACTGCTGCACATGGCTACTGTGAAAGCTGCTCTCCAATTGGTTCTGTATTCATAGAAACATAGAATGTGTCGGCAGAAAAGGATCGCCAGGCCCACCCAGTCTGCTCCAGTTTGCCTAGCATGCCACTATTCCATTGTGATTTGCTAGTATCAGCTGTAACATACCGCAAAATGCAAGATATCATGATATCCTGTGAAGTGGGTCGAAAAATATCAGTTCTATTCTGTGGCATTTCTTTCTACACCTTATGGATAAACTGAGATATCATTAGGGGTCAGATATTGCTCCAGTCAATCAGCTTTCAGGATTTATCCTATCCATTTTATAATGTTGAATGTAAGTTTTTAGCATAATCCTTTCCCAAGTGCATTGTATCTAGATTCTTTTTTTTAAATCTCTATAGTGTGTTGACTTCCACTGATGCTTGTATCAGGGAGCACGCCATTACTTCCAAATTAATCCAAAAGAAGAAGTTAAACGCTAGGCTTCAAAGCTGCTGTGGTGTGGCAGGTTAATTATCACCACTAAAAAAGTGCAACAGTGCAGTAAATAACAATACTGTAGTTTAAACAACTACAGTAGAAACACTGAATGGTAACGGCCTTCCAAAGGGTTCTGCTGACACCCCTACATATCAAGGCGCCCTGCCTCTTCTCATCATCATCATCATCATCATCAAATCTTTATTTATTCAGGCGAACATCATTGAGCGAGGCTCATTTACAAGATGGACCTGATAAGGTCAAGGTTCAATAGTTGATACACAACAGATACATCATACACTTATATAAGACAGTTATAACATACAGGGAAAATAACGTTTATAAACACAGTGATGTACAGTAAATTCACATGATAAAAACAGTTACAGGAAAGTTAAGCTAATATTTACAGTATGTACAGTATATACATATCCCAGTGGGGGGGCATGGCAGACACTCAACATAATGTAATACTAGGATGGTGAAGGTATTACTGGGTGCCATAAGATGGGGTGTCTGTCTGGAAGGAATATCATATATGGTCTGGAAGGAGATTTGTGAGATGACAATGCTAGCTCTAGTGGTAGCAATTGCATTTCTCTTTGAAGAAGACTGTACAATGCTGTTTAAAGGATGCAAATGGAATGATATTGGACAGTTTTAGGGATTTTTGTAGGGTGTTCCATGCTATAGCCAGAGAATAGCTGATTGCTGCCATCCCTAACCTGGTGTTGAATTTGGGCAATTTGAGCAGGATGATGTTGTTGCTTCTTAGGGCATAGGAGCTAGGAGAGGTCTGGGTGAAGCAGTCCAGGATATAGTTTGGAAGTTTATTTGACAACGCTCTGTAAATCCATAGTGCTGCATTTCTGTTCCTTCTGAGGTGAAGGGAAACCCACCCAACTGCAGCATAAAGAGAGCAATGATGAGTATTAGATGGCAGATCTGTAATGAACCTTATTGCTCTATGATATAAGGTATCCAACTTGTGATGGTAGGAGATGGGGCAGTGACTATAAAGGAAGTCTGCATAGTCAACAACTGATAGAAAAATGGCCTGGACTAACCTCATCTTTGAGTCTCTGTTTAGGAAGGGTTTTAATCTATAGAGAAGGCCAAGCCTTTGGCGAAGCTTTTTTAACAGTTCTTCTAAATGATGAGTGAAGTCAAGTCTGTTGTCAATCCACACACCTAGGTATTTGAAGTTTTCTACATACTCCAGATTTTCTCCAAGTATAGTGCATAGCTGGGGGAGAATGATTGGAGAGGATGTGCTGGTGGAGCTTTGATTTGTGAACATCATTGCTTTAGTTTTCTTTGCATTTAACAGAAGCTTTTTCTCGAGTAGCTGATATTGTAGCAAGGAGAATTCTGTTTGTAGGATTTCACGAGCAGCTGCAGGCAAAGGTTGCTGACATATAGAACAGTGTCATCAGCAAAGAGGGTGTACAGAGGAATTGGTAAGGGCTGAATCAATGTTATTTATATAAATGGCAAAAGGATAGGACCCAGAATAGAACCTTGGGGACTCCTCTTGACAGTGGTTTTAATGGGGATAGGCCACCTTCAGCTTTTACCTGCTGTGACCTACCGTGAGATAGCATCTGAACCACTTAAGGAGGATGGATCTAGGCCAGTGGAGTACAGGGATGAAAGTAGTAGTCGTGGTCCACAGTATCGAATGCTTTGCTCAGGTCCAGGAATACTGCAGACATTATTCTTTTATCTAATGGATTGCCAGTCATTTGTGACCTTGGCTGGTGCAGTGATAGTGCTATGCTTGGCCCTGAATCCAGATTGAGCTGGGTTTAGGAGGTTAGCATTGTCAAGATACTCCCTTAACTGATTACTCACTAATTTCTCCAGCATCTTGGATAGCACTGGTGAATAGAAATGGGCCTGTAATTATTAAGATCCATAGGGTCCCCTGATTTTAGAAGGGGAACCACTTGGGCTGTCTTCCACAGTGTGGGAATAAGAGCCAGAGTTTAGGGATAGGTTAAAGAAGGTGTGTTAGGGGGACTGCAAGTACATGGCATGCAATCTTTAGAAAGTAGGGGTCCAGAGAGTCTGCCCCATGCGCTTTTTTTGGTATCCAGTTGCCGTAATAGATCCTCTACTTGTTTCAACAGTATAGATTTGAAGCTGAAGGAAGAGTCAACTCTGATCACCAGTGTAATGAGAGCTTAATTGTTCCCTCAGCAGGTTAGCTGGAGAGGTGTCAAAGGCAAGGCCAGCCTTTGTGATGTGGTTATTGAAGGCGTCCAGAATTTCCATTTTGCCAGTGATAGGGCCACAACTGTTGTGTAATTGAGTTGCTGGGGCAAGTAGCGCCCTGCCCCACCATACCTTTGATGGTGCCCCAAACCTAACAGGATTATGGTAGGAAGAGTTTTAGTTCGCCAAGTAGAAGGCAGCCTTTGCATCCCTAACTTTCTTGGGCATCTATTCCTGGCTTTCCTAAAGATCATCCAGTCATTTGCATTCTTGTTTTTCTTGCCATTTTCCAGAGTTTGTCTCTTCCAGCAGTGCAGCTTTGAGGTCAGCTGTAAACCAACGTACAGGATTTGTTTTTATTCGGATACTAGAGATTGGGGCATGGGTGTTAAGGTCATTTATTATAATGTTATTTAGCACCTGCTGAGCTTTTTCAACAGAATGTGCAAGATAAAACTCTTGCCAGTGTGGAGAGTAAGCTAGATCATGCAAATATCCTTCAATATTGATGTTTTTCTTGGATCTCCTCATGAGGAATTTTGCAGGGCTTGTTGTTTATTTATTTTATTTATTTAGTTTTTGTTAACCGGGTAAGTGCGCTAGTCAGCAAGTGACTGTTTTCAGGCACGACGCGGGAGGTACAATTACAATACACAAAGAGTACAGCCAGATTATTAAGACAACGAGTACAAAAAATGCAGAGAGAAATACATATGGCAATGTAACATACATTAGTAAACAAAAATATACTTTAGCACTTGATCATGGAACATACTCAAAAATGTGAATAGTAGAAGGCAGAAAATAAGAGAGGATAGGCATCAGTAGAAAAGACACAAGGAAGGGAAAACTGGCAAAAGGACGGGAGGGAGAGATTAAGTGGAAAGGAGGTGCCGTCAGATACGGCAACAGCGGGGTGAGGTACCAACCTGCGGCCGGGCCTATGGAGCGAAAAGGCGGCAGGCGAGAAGAGAGAGTGGTGGGGGAAGCGGCAGTAGATGGCAACAGCGGTGAGGAAGTAGGTACAGCCGTCTGGTGGAACCGATAGACGGCAGGGCGCAGAGTGAGGATGCCGGTGAGAGGGGATAGAGGCAGAGGAGTTACGGCAATAGCGGCAAAGTGTCAAAGTCAAGCTGAGCCAGTGGAACCAAGAGACAGCAGGGCAGGAAGGGGGCTGGTAGACGGTGGGAGTAGGCGTGTAGGTGGAGAGAGGTGACTAAGCACAGCCAGGAGGGGTGGGGACTAAGGAGGGGCATGGATGAGGTAGGAACAGGTAAAGGTGAGTTTGGTGGGGAGTGGCAAAAAGGGGGGAAGAGGATATAACAGAAGAAGGGGGGGAAGAGAGCAGCAGTGGGGTTAAGTGAGGAGAGGCTTGTTATGCTGGTGGATCTTACCCCTGCGATGGGGCAGTGATCACTTATATCGCAGAGAAGCACTCCAGCGTGTGTGAATAGATGTGGTTTATTCACTAGCATGATATCAAGTAGTGTGCTGTTATTACTATTCATTGCATTAATTCTTGTTGGTTCATTAATTAGCAATGTAAACCCATATGTATCACAGAATGATACCAGAGGTGCAGCTGCCTGGGTAAGCCAGTTGAAATTCAGGTCACCTAGAATAATGACTTCTTCAGTGCTGGGTTTGAGCAGGTTCCCCAGATGGGATAAGAGCTTGTGTTCAGCAGAGGGGGGTCTGTAGGAACCAACTAGCTGAAAAGCTGCTGTATTGGGAGAGAGACTTTAGGATAGGCATTCAAACTCCTTGGGCATAGATGTTGCAGCAATACAGGATACAGCTATACCAGATTTTGCATATAGGCTACTCCACCTCCCTTGTTTGGTGATCAGCTCTGAATAGCTGGTAGTTAGGTAGGTTAACATCCCTGTCTGCTGTGGTGGGTTTGAGCCATGTCTCAGATACCACAAGAAAGTCTGGCAAGGTATGGGCAACCCAGGCTTGTATCAGTGTGTGAGTTTTTTCAGCAGACTGCATACATTAATATGCAGGAAACTGGAGGCCTTTAATTGAGGTTAGGTCTGATGGAGAGGTGATACATTCAGGGGTCCAGGGTTGATTTCCACATTACCAATACAGAGTAATAGAAGAGCAGGAGTTTAATTGAGGGCTGCCAGTGATAGGGAGAGGGGCTGTCTTTGGTCCTCCTTCTTTTATTCTGTTGCCACTCTTTTGGGTGCTCCTGTGGGTTTAAGAGATTGTGTCGAGACACCAAGTAGCAGTTTGGTGGTTAGGCTTAGGGGGATCTGTATATCCAGCAGTGGAGCCTTGGTTGAAATACATGTGTGGTGGTATGTGTCTCTTTATGGTGATCACACCACTGTAGTCGATGCAGCAATGGTAGAGCATATGTGAGGGTTTGAGTGTCAGCCAAAGGGGATGGTTCAGAGAGACTGGGCGGATGGATCGCCCCAGTTTGTGTGACAGGGACATCTTCTTTGTGGAACCCCATGGCTGACAGCGAAAGGAGTATCAGAAGTAAACTCCCCATTATGAGAGAGATATTGGTAGTTGGCTATCGGGGAGTAGTGAAGTTGCTGATTGGTTGGATCAGCAAGCCTAAATGCAGCCTGCCACACAGTGAATCAAACAAATGAGCCCACTTATAGCTACCAAAACAGGTTTCAAAATTCCAGCAGCCCCAAACAATACCCTGCTAGCCCCTTAGTTGTAAGAAAGAAAATAAATAACCTTCTACCAAGTAGAATCCACAAGAAACAATGTAAAACAACAATAAGCTATTGTACTGTAGATTTGATTCTGTCCCCCTTCTAGTTCCTTCTGAGAAGCCAAAGCACTGAGTTCCAAACTCTGTGATTTCCCTTGTGCTGCTTTCAAAATCAGACAGTTCCAAACTCTGTGACTTCCCTTGTGCTGCTTTCAAAATCACACAGTTCCAAACTCTGTGACTTTCCTTGTGCTGCTTTCAAAATCTTCTTCAGGGGTGGAGTCAGTCCTTTCTAGCCTGTCTTATATAGCTCTAACTTAAAGAGACATTCAATATCTTTACTTTAAACTTTTCAATGCTACCTTAAATAAACATATTTATTATAGCTATAAAGCTGACTGGGCTCGATCTTCTAATTAAACAGATGCGGCTGAGGGGGAAAAAAGTGCTTAATATGTGCTAAAGCGTAACCTTCAGAAAACACCCTAGTAACAAATCATAAAATAAGTGTTAAATGCCCTACCATAATGTTTTAGAGAATTTGAATGTGAACACAATTATAATTAATAATCAACTAAAACTAGATCAAATAATAAATCTACCCTGCATGCTCTCTTCTTTGTAAATGTTTACTACAGTATTATCTTTTGCACTGCTGCACTTTTAAGTGGTGATAATAAAGCCTGTTCCACCATAGCAGCTTTGAAGTCTGGCATGTGCTTTCCTCTTTTGGATTAATTTGTCTATGTCTTAGTGACACAGGAAATCAGCACCTCTAAACGACATATAGCTCACACCCCCTTTGTAAGTTTCACACAGCTGATTCCAAACTCCCGTGTCTCACGGGTGTGCATTCACTTACCAAGGACATGGCGTCAATGCTGGCCATGTGGGTCTCCACCAGGAGCTTGACCAGCTGGTTGTATCCATTCTGAGCGGCAAGGTGAAGAGGCGTCAGCCCAAGTTTGGTTTTCGCACTGACAAAGGCCTTGTGCCACAGCAGAACATCGGCAATCTGGTCGTGACCATTCTCGGCAGCAAGGTGCAGAGCTGCTTTATCATGCTACAGAAATACAACACATAAAAAAAGGGGAAAACAGTTCAGAGAAATGCATCCTTTTTTTATTTATTTAGAAAATCAGAATTACAACCCTTTGAGTCATAGACTCGTTTCCAGAGGCTCCACATCAGAATAAAACATAGGCATTCATACAGTAAATACATAGAATAAATGTGGGTGAGCAATCATACAGTGTATAAGTACAATGAGCACAGGTTAATGCTTATACATGTGATAGCTAAAACAGGGCACAGCTATCGACATATTTACCTAATGAGCGGTTAAGACCTATACAGTTGGTAGCTAAAGCAATGCATGATGCAAGTTGGTAGTAAGCCGCCTCAGGGAAGCCTTGTCTTATACATAATACAATGCATTCATAGTCCAGTGCAACTATATGGTAACCGTGAGAGGTGAGGAGCCTGTAAGCTAGAAACAGTGAGGGCTCTCCACTGCCAGGCCAAGGGCGGGTTTGAGGCCTAGAGGCATGCTGCAGGATCCACAGGTTTTTCATGCAGATCTTCCTAACACTCTCTATTATTAATCTAGTAAGTAGTACAGAAAGTTCAAACCACTTTTGGACAGGACTTCCAGTATCATCATGTAAGTGAATGGTTGCATGAAGCAGTAACTCTGCTCCTCCACGCACCAACAGGGTTCTTTATTTTTTTGGTTAAACGGTCATGTTGGTGCATGTGTTCGATGGGTGGGATCTAAAAAAATGAAAGCTGAAGGATCGCAGCCTCCAGCATCACTGGTGGGAATTCATGGCTCAAGCGTGTCATCAGCAGACAAGTGCGGCCTCCTTGCGAAGGTTGGTTGCAGGAAGCTCACCATTAAACATCACCAAGGACTGCATACTTATCAAGCTATTGGCGTTTTGGTCTGATGTCCATGACTCTCTGGCAGGGATGCACCAGGAACTGGACATAGTCAAAACAAGTCACTAGGAGCTGCAGTCCACCACTTCCTCCCTCACAGTCAGGACCAATCACATTACTGATCTCCTTCTTCATCTGCGCCATCACCAGATGTAGATGGAGCTCAAGCTGCAGGATATGGAGGGAAGGGCTTGGTGCATGAACCTCCATACCTACATGGTTCTGGAAGGGGTGGAAGGGCCTTTTGTGGTGCACCCCTTGAGAAACAGTTTGAGCTAAAGAGGGAACTGAATTTGAAAATGGAGAGGGTACATCGGGCCCTCGGCCCAAAACCAGAGCCTGGGGAAAGACCCCACTCTATATCATAATTTCTATACTTCACCACAAAAGAAATGGCTCCTACTACAACCTGGGAGCAGAAAATTGTCAAGTTTTATGACACCCAAATATATCTGAACAATGACTATGCCCTGCTAATACAGCAAAACCATTGGGCCTATGCTCTCTACCTTCGGGCCCTAAAGCTGACCAGTATCAGTTTCCAGACCCCCTTTCCTACAAAGCTGAAGGTACTTTTTCAGGATGAGGACATTTTGTACCACATGCCAAAAATAAAGCAACATTCTGAGTGTCCGGGGATTCGGGTACAGCTCCTACCTAGAGTGCAGCCACGATTCAGAAACCAGCTGCCGTGATCATAGACCCTCCAGCCAGCTTTGGACTGGCTCAACAGAGACTCTGGCTCCAAATCTGATGAAGACCATGTCCCTCAGTCCCAGGGGACCCCTGAAGACCATTAAGGCCATGTTGCAGCAATCTGAGAGCCAACCTCAATGAACATAGCTTGACAAACACCTGTCTTGTCATGTTCAAGCTGATCTACAGTACTGCACTACTTTAAAAGCCTCTTATTGATTATCTGGAGCATGAATACTGTTTATGTGGGGGGAAATTGCCTATTGGGGGAGTTGTGGGGGGGTGGGAGTGAGGTCCTGACATGTGTATCACCTAGCAGTGCCTAGTAAGTAAGTAATCTGTCTCTGAAGTACAGCTTAGACTGCCTTATGCAGTATGGGATAGCAATCCCAGGTGTGGGGACTGGAGGGGAGGTGCCCTGTAGGAAGGCACCTGACTTGGGCTGGCTCTCTGTGCCATTCTTCTCACTGGCAACTCCTGTGAGGAGGCTTGAATTGGCCTTACTATATGGTACCTGGCTAAATTCTTACCTTTCTATCTTAAGTATCCTGACAATACTGGAGTGGGGGGGAGAGACTGGGGCAGCAGGTCGGGGTCTTCCATGGGGAGTCGGCCAAGGGTGGTGCCTCTACCCCCCTTTCCTGTTTTCAGACCTTTCTTGACATTGAGCTGGCAGAAAGAAGGCTGTGGAGTCTGTTCTGGGCACACCTGCAGGGCAATAGCTGGCCCCAATTAGTAATTACAAGGTGGAGCTGTTCCACTGCTTTTGAATTTGGCAGTACTGGGTGTGCTCTGTTTATGGTGGTTACTACTTTAATGCAAGATATGCTTGGACAGCTGAACCTCTGATTATCTCCATCTTGGCCCCCTCCTCTTGACTGTCCTGGCTGCCATACCCTTTCCACCCCCCCCACCTGCTGTGGGGACCTGGGATCTACATGTACAGAGAATATCAAACTGAGGGCATGTACTGTTGGCCAGGGAAGGAACTGTCTGTCATGATGGTGCTGAGTGCCCACCCTCCCCTTATCCAGCACTAAGGACTGGCCCAGTAGTCTGATCCTACTATAATGGTTAATCTCTTTCATTGCATGGCATGGTGATATATTCTCTTTTACTGGGTCACAGAGGAGTACTACAGATTCTGTTTCCCATACCTCTCATGCTGATGCTTTGTTCTTGAGCTGTACATTACTTTCTGTACTGGCAGCCCAAGGAAACACCCTCGACTATACCCCACAGAGTTATCCATCCTGCTTGACCTAGGAACCCTTTGGGTTCTGACCCCTACCTAGGAAGGACAATCCTAGGACTTATGACTTTTCGACCTGATGGCTGCTTTTCTGTTTTGTATGTTATTTAGGGCTGCCTGGCTGGTGCCCCTGTATACTATGGTTCTCTGTAGGTTACTACCTCTTTTCTTCTTATGTTTTGGTAGTTGGTACATTGCTGTCAAATTCTAGATGATTGCAAGGGGTGGGGGAGGGGGCGGCGACTGGGCATATCTTAGCAGTTTTTTGACCACATGTGATACCAGGAACCACGAGCTATGACAGGGTTAACCAAGTTCATTTCATAAAATATTAATGGGGTCCATGACCCTGCAAAGAGGTCACGAATAGTGCAGATGCTGAAAAGGGAAAATCTGATTTGATCTTTCTCCAGGAAACTCACCTCTCCTTGGAAGAAAGTTAAAAAAATTAACATTATGGATTTGTGGTCCTGGGCTTTTCTTCCCATCACTCTGGTAAATGATGTGGGTTTGCTGTCCTGGGGAGTCCCTTTCCAGGTTTCTAAGACATCTAGTGATGCAGAGTGATGCTACACTATTGTAATAGGCACTCTCTACAGAGTCTCATACTTTGGCCAGTGTTACGTCCCTCCGGCTACAACCAAGACTATAGTCCGCTCCTTCTTTAACTGGTTATTTTTGGTCTTGAAGGGTCAACTTATCTTGGGGGGGGATTTAAATACTACCTTGAATCCTGAAAAGGATGCCTCTATCCCCCGCCAGTTTTGGAACTCCCCTCTATAGAAATACCTATGCAGTACTTTAACTTATTTGGGCATTATAGACACCTGATGGCACTTGCACCCTAACAAGCAGAAGTATACTCACTTCTCGGCTAGGTTTCATAGTTATGCAAGACTAGACTACTTCTTGACCACTACGGAGCACATGGAAACTCTTCATGAGATCTGACATGGTACCCTGCATCTCTGGGGCCATGTCCCAATTTTGACCATTCTGCATTTAGGAAAACCTACCTGAAGTAGCTATTGAAGATTTAACCTGGCTTTTCTTAGAGATTACATTTTTGTTATCAAAGTAAATATGCTAGTCCCCCAGATTTTAAAAGACAACATTACCCCTGAAATGGACTTGGGCATACTCTGGGACCCCTTAAAACTGATATTGAGGGGAGAACTCATTGCATGTGCCACTCAACATCATAAGGCCCCGGAGCAGAACTTGAAGCATTTACAGGACACCATGCAGACCCTCAAAATGTTTCATATGCAGGGGGGTGCCTCAGTCCTACCCCAACAGCTGGTCACTCACCATGCAGTGCAGGAGCTCCTGGTTTTAAAAGTCAAAGAGGCCCTTTTTTATTTAAGGCATTGCTATTGCAAAGAAGGTGCTCATGGAGCACCTCTACTGATGCGACACTTGAGAGCCAGTAAGACCCAAGCTTGTTTCACCCAACTGAGGGACTCCGATACTGGTGCTCTGTCACACCACATGTCAGGTATAACATCCATCCTATGCTGATACTACAGTATCAACAGCTTTATAGAGCACCTCTGTCCCTGCCTATGCGGGAGATAAATGAGTATCGAACCGCAGCTAACCTTCCTTGTCTAATGGACCCAGGCATCATCTCTGCTGGAGCCTATCACTACGGAAGAAGAAATGTCATGTAAGTCCCCTCTGAGAGCTTACTAGAAATGAAATGGTTAACTCCGTCACCACCGGGGACTAGCTGCGGGTCAGAAGGTTGGGGTAGGAGTGGGTGGTATAAATTTGGATGCCTTGGCAGGAAGAGGGAGTTCCTGTGGGAGTGCAAGTAGGGAGGGGACAGAAAAGTGAGTGTGGCCAGAGTGGGGGTGATTGCCTGCCCCGGCCCACCGAGCCCAGCTCGTTAGTGTGGAGGATGGTGATCCAGTCTAGGTCGGGAATGTGATATTTGTTAGGAGCCCTGGCTCTGGTCTGACCAATTCTGTGTGATAACGGGGAGCTGAGACTTGCCCCTTGGTGAGATCAGAGACTGGGATAAGCATAAAGAGAGAGAGCTGCAGTGACCTGCTTAAGTGCCTGCAGTGACCTGCTGAAAGTGGCCACAGTGACCTGATTGCGTAAATAGCAGTGACCCGCTTGGAATGAACTTTAATGTTTGATTTAATGTTTGAGAGTGCATCTTGCTGATGGAAGTGATACCAAGAGAAGTGCAGAAATGGTTAGTGAATCTGGCGAGCTGCAGCCGAGAATAGATAAGCTGAGTGTCTCTATGCTTGGAAGATTTGGAGCAGTGAGGTAGTGCTGGGAAGGGCTGAGGAATGTGTCCCCACTGTAAAGTGCCTGCAACATGTTTGGGAAGTGAGAGATTGAGAGACTTGGCAGAAGCTGCATCAGGGTGTACCATCGCCTTATTCAGCCCACCGTTTGTGCTGCTGCCATTGTGAAGCCTAATTTGGCTCCTAAAATTATTAATTTAGTGGGAAACCATATTGGTCAGTTACCACTATGCTGTTGGGTACTATTTGTGCCTGTGTACTGTTTACTGGCCCCGTGAACCCCACGGTTCCATGGAGTAATTGTTCATTGCAAGTCTTCTCACCTCATTAAATGGATTTTACTCTTTTAATTCTGTGTGGAAACTGGACTCATTTATGAACTGTTGCCTGCCAGTTAACTAGCATTCCATTTCAGCTACCTGCAATCTCAAGAAGAAGGGCACCCTCTGAAGTTCTGAGGCTAAGGACTAGGTAAATGCAGCCATTTCTTGTGGTGAGTTTTCTTCTGTGTGGTCGTCCCTTCCCCTCAGACATTATACCATCATACTCCAGACACTGGGGAGAGGGCTGCAACGTGGAGGTTCATCTGGGATTCAAATTTTGTGATGCCTGATGACATCTGGACTCACAGTAACTGCTGGCTGGCAACTTTGGTCTGGACTGTTTGCACTGAGTGGGCGAAGAGTCAGAGAAGCCACTGCCTGGGATATTTCACGTCTTAGGGACTGCTGGCACCTGTTGGTCTGGCTGTGAGAGTACACCTGCAGGGCCGTGGAGGGTATGCTAATGCCCTACATTTGGGACTCTTTGTGATTGGTCACTGGGACTGGTTGCTGGGTAGTGGGAGCTGAAGTGGAAGGCTGGAGGTGGTAGCATGAGGAGAGTACATGTGAGAGCTGGAGCAAGCAGAAGCACTGTGTGAAAGTTGTTAACTTTGGAAAGAGAGAATGGCCCAGGCTCAAATATTGTTACCCAAAGTAATGGTCCCTGCCTCTGTTAAAATCACTGTGGGCCCGAGTGGAGAAGATAAAAATGACTGATGCATGTGTGTGTGTGTGTGTGTGTGTGTGTGTGTGTGGTCTGCCAGTACAAGGGCTCTGGTATTATGGAACTGTAGCAGAGCTGCGAGTGCCTCTGCCCCTATGCCAAATTGGGGCTGGCTTGGATTCATTACACCTTATGGATCGACGATTACCAGCACTGAAGTATGGGAAGAGATAACTTCAGAGCCTAACAGCCAGGACCCAGTAGAAAGTGTTCCCAGTAGTATGCCACACCCTCCATATAAGCCAGAACCCGTATTTGCCCATGGGTCAATGGAGCGTCCATGGGGCCCACATGACAGAAAAGCTACTGCTGTCATCAGGTGGAAGTGCCAAGGAGCTGGTCCAGCCAAAAGAGAAGCTGAGCATCCCCACAGCAGCCAGCAATAAGCAGTCTGATGTGGAGGTGGAGGAGGTGGTGGAGTAGGGCAGTTCTTCAGACTTGGAAGATTCAGAGGATGAGTAAGGCGACAGTGCTGCCACTCAGGATATTGGCATCATGGTGTCTTTTGATGATGATGATGATGATATAAAGAGGGACATCTCAAAGCCATATAAAGCCCCAGTTCTGATGTTTAAGGATGAGACACCCAGGCTGTCTGCCCATTGCTGTCAGCGGCGAGAGAAGCTAGACCGCCTCAGGCTCACCGACCCCAAGGTGAAGATCTACTGTATTGGCATATGGCTCCCTGATGGTCAGGTCTTTTGCATCAGTTATCAGATGAATCCTGGAATGGTCCCAGGTTGAATGCATCATTTGGAGAAAGATAAAGCAAGAATACCCAAACCAAGTATACCTGTAGCTCCCTGAACGATTATGGAACATAATAGAGGAGAGCCGTCAAAACTGGATTTTCCATGGAATGCTGGATAAAATGTACAAGAAGCATTATTTAAGTGCCATCAATACCACAGTGGAGCTCCAAAAGCTCAGAGTCATGCCCGAGAGATGTGCTCAAAACGTGTGTATGATGGACTTATACTTTTTAAAACTTTTGAGCTAGTCCAAGACATTGAAGGGAAGCGTACCAAATACTATGTCATCAGTGTGGATTCTTTCGGGGAAGAAGTGACCAGGCCTGATACTCATTACTTAAAGCTACCAACTTTCTGAGGCCTGAAACTGGGACGGTCCATCCTGACCATGATCCCCTTCCCCCACTGTGTCACTCCCATGGGCACCGCCGCAGACAATGCTGAGTACAATCAGTTACATTTTGCTGCTTGCTCTGGCCATGTCGCCCCACAGCAAAACCAGTAGCAAACATTCAGATTGGAACAATACATCATTTTACTGCAGCAAGTTCCAAATCATGATATACATAAAGTGCATTAGAAGCAAACCTGCGTTAAATTGTGATCAGATATTTGAGCTGCATGTGTTGCTCCTCCTGACAGTTCCATCCAACCCACTTAACACTCACCTCATTTGCTGAGCAAACTTCACTTCAAAGACTCTTACCACCACACTAGATTGTTTTCACACACTTCCCTACAGCTGATCAGGTTCAGATAGCTTAGTTCCCTGCTGCCGGTCTCTTCTCTGTCTGGAGTCCCTCTCAGCTGCTGGTAGGCAGATGTCCACATGTACTTGTTTGCACTACTACCCAGTCTAATCTAACAGGAAGGAACATGCTTTACTGTGCTCCCACTGACATGCTTGCAGTGCAATACAGGCCAAGGGGTTGAAGTTGCAAACTGCTGTCCAGCCCGAGCAGTGCCACAGTGCTGCTGAAATAACTGTCACTCACGGATTAGCAGTCAGCAAAAATAAAAAAGGGACAAAACTGGGACAAGTAAGCAAAAACTGGGACAAAGGTGACATTTTGCAAAACTTGTAGGGGCACTGGGACATGCTGTCTAAAATAGGGACTGTCCTGGGAAAATAGGGACTGTTGGTAGCTTTATCATTACTACTATGAGAGACAGTAAAGGCCTACTTGCTCTGCAGGATTGTCAATGAAACTAAAGATCAAGGTGCCCCCCCATATGAACTTTGATGCTGTGTTGTGTTCTGGGACTACAAAGTGGCCCTCAAAAGAACACTTGCCTCCAGTGGGTGAGGCAAACCATTCTTCTTATTTTGTTGTTGTTCTGCTTGTTGCACGGTTACATATTCACAGACTGTTTAGAGAGAGACTAAAACATTTGAACACTTGTGCCTCAGCATGCAGTTATGCCTTGACATGCGGTTATGCCTCAGCATATAATTGCTTAAATGTGGGACTGAGCATTGCTAGCTGGTGGTTTAAAGGCACTGAAACAGTATGGACTTGGCACCATGATGCCGGTAACTCAGGGAGAGGTAAAGCATCAATTTTGGCAGGAATCCTGTTTATATTTCATTGTCTTATTGTTCTAGCTGCCTGAATGTTGTTATGGTGGGTGATTTTTGTGGGGTTGGTTTGGGCTGGCAGACTGGCACCAGCACAAAGAAACTTTGCAGCTTCTAATGTTTTAATAAGCAATTAGGTTGGGCTGCCACTGCTGCTGGAGCTTAGACAATTCATCTGTGGGCACGGTGGGCTGGGTCACCAGGGTAGCATAGTGTACAATGACATGAGTAGTGTGGCCATGGGAAGTGAGTTTATTTAAATTATAGGTAATCCACCATCTTGGCAGTGTTGCTAGTAGTGCCAGGTGAGCTTATGTGGAAGGAGTGCACATACCTTCTCATGGGTGTCACTCTGGTAACTGGGCGGAGCACTCACTGGGGTCGGTGAGCATTTTGGAGGGAGGAGTGTAAGCCCCCTCTGGGAGCTTACTAGAAATTAAATTGTTAACCCCTGTAGCCACCAGGGACCACCTGTGATTCAGGAGGTCGGGGTAGGCACAGGTGATATAAATGTGGATGCCTTGGTGGGAAGAGGGAGTTCCTGTTGGAGAATGAGAAGGCAAGGGACAAGAAAGTGAGTGCGGGAGGGGTGGGGGCCATTGCCCACCCTGGCCCGCTAGGCACAGCTCATTAGTGTGGTCAGCGCTGGTCCAGTCTGTGGGAATGTGATAGCTGTTAGGAGCCCTGGCTCCAGTCTGACCAATTCTGTGTGATGAAGGGAGCTTAGACTTGCCAACTCTGCTCAGGGCCTTTCGATCTAAGCAACAAGGGGCTTCACCCCCTTCCTCCTGGCATCCTGCCACATTTCTGCAGTCCCAAAGTCTGGAAAGGATCCCAACCTCCCCCAATTGTACAGAACAATCTTAACCTTAAATTATAACTACAAAATCTTTATTGCAATGTGGGCATCCCATTTGGCCCCCTTTCTCCCATTGCCTACATTGACTACCCTCTTTAACAAATCATGGGCGGATGGGGTGGTACCTGAGGACTGGAGGAGGGCAGATGTCATTCCACTTCACAAAAGTGGAAGCCGGGCAGAGGCAGGAAACTACAGACCTGTTAGTTTGACCCCAGTGATAGGGAAAATGATGGAATCACTTCTGAAGGAGAGAATTGTTGAGTATCTGGAGGCCAGAGGGGCACAGGACCCAAGGCAGCATGGATTCACAGCGGGAAGATCATGTCAGACGAATCTAATAGATTTCTTTGACTGGGTGACCAAAGTAGTAAGTGGGGGATCAATGATTCTCCTAGTGTTTAGTAGTGTTTGAGAGACATCAGACTACATTAGCAGTGCACATCCTTCACTTATATGGAGACAGGCTTTCTCACTTCACAATCCACATCAACCTAACAGATGCACATGATGGATATTGCCACTACACAGAACTGGACTACATTGTTTAATAGGGGTCCATAATTAAAATGCACTGAATAATCTTCAATAAAATACAGTCAGTCAAGCAAACACAAATCTTCTCCCAGTGGGATTTGACCCTCCCCATCTCCAGTTTCAGAAGACAGTGACAAAGATGCCTGTGCCACTAAAGTAACACAAGTTCACATAATGTAGGTTAACTTTCAATCTACTGTTCTCTATTAGCAGGTGGATAAAGAAACAATATAAAGGAAATACTCATTCTACAATATTTGAAAGAGTTCACTATTGATTTATAATAACGGGAGAGCATTTTCTTCCATAGGAAAACCTGGTTATAATTTGCTGTTATGACTAGCTGGTTATAACGGTGAACATGCTCTGGGTTTCCCTTGCCGACCACATGTGCACACTGCTTCTCTTGTGCACAACTTCTTGCAGTACCTCCTTACACAATGGATTTTACCTGCCAACACCACAGGCCGCAGTTTGTGGTCAAATAACTATGTCCCAGTTAACTTTACGATCATGAAAAAAAAAAAAAAGAAACTTCAAATTGCACTTCACCTGATCGCTCCTGAACTCGCAGTAGAGATGGAGAGAGAGCAACAGAGAGAGAGGCAGACAAAGGCTACAAACTGAAAGAGCCAGCACCAATACTTTCAATAACAGCACCATCTAGTGGCCATAAAGTTATTTTTTTGTTTAAAAAGATAAACAGTCCATTGCCACAGCCACATTACGGTGCTGATGTTCGGGCGAGAAAATGCTCCTCAGCAATTTATTTATTGTATTTGTTTTACCAGGAAAAGCTCCATTGAGCACAGCTCATTTGCAAGGAGGTCCTGGGTAGGACAGTAACAATGGTACATACAGTCTGAAAAATCCAGAAAAAGACAGTACATACAGACTGAAAAATATATTTAAGGATACAATAATAAAAAAATACAATCATCAGGTGGTGATACATAAAACAATATGTGGGTGGTTGTGCAAAAAAAGAACAGTTACCTAAGAACTTACCATAACAGTAGATCTTTGAGGGGATCTCAGTTGTCAGGTTACACCATAGGAACTTCCCTGTCGGTGAATGGGGAATCCACATAGAAGATTTTCAGCAGTACAATTGGGGTCACCCATGCCATCGACATCAGCCGATGTCACCAACCCTATATAGGTGTAGGCGGCCCCTCAGTTCTTTCCCTCTGAAGATGACGGGAACAAGGCTGCTGTGCTGAGGACCTGAAGAGGGCGAGGGACCCGGCTCTAAGAAAATGACGGAAACAGCAGACAGCCAGGTCCTGACTAGGAGCCCCCAATAAGGGGGATGGTGGGAGGGAAATATTGTTGACTGATATCCCCTCGAAGATCTACTGTTATAGTAAGTTCTTACGTAACTGTTCTATCTTCTTCAGGGGTATCTCAGTCATCAGGTTACACCATAGGAATGAGTACCAAGCAGTGACAAGAGTAAATGGACAGTCTGGGAGGCTGGAACTCTACAAACTTAAGACAGGAGAGATAGAACAACCTACCCAAGCAAGGATCTTCTTAAACTTAAGACAGAAGACCTTGAAAACTGAACCAGTCAAGGGACTCCATAAACTAAAGACAGGAGGTCTTGCAGAACAGCCCTGCCAAATCCTGCACAGGCTCTAGAAGCAATGTCCAGACTGTAATGCTTGGTGAAGGTGTGGACTGTACTCCAGGTGGCAGCAGCACAAATATCAGTAGCTGAGACCCCTTTGAAACAAGCCAATGAGGTAGCCATAACTCTGGTGGAGTGAGCTTTAACAGCACCAGGCAATTCTTTGCTGTACTTATTGTAGCAGAACACAATGCAATTTGCCAACCATTTTGATGAACATTGCTTAGAAACTGAAGCACCCTCTCTACCTAGGGTGAAAGAAACAAACAACTGCTTAGACTTTCTGGACTCCTTAGTCCTGAGTAGGTAATGCTTCAAAGTTATGCGCATGTCTAGAGTATGGATCAGTGCTTCCCCTGGATTGGCATGCTCCAGAAAATAAACCAGAAGGTGGATAGACTGACTGAGTATAATCTCAGAAACCACCCTAGGGAGAAATGTAGGATTTGTGCACAAGGACACCCTGTCTTTGTGAAAAATCAAATAAGGCTCCTCACACCAGAGGGCCTGAAGCTCTGAAATTCTTTGAGCAGAAGTAATAGCAACCAAAAAGAGCGCTTTCCAAGAGAGAAAGCTCAAGTCGCAAGATACGATTGGCTCAAAAGGAGACAGGGTCAACTTTTCCAAAATAAAATTCAAGTCCCAAGCTGAGACAGGAGAATGGATTGGAGGTTTCAGATAAAGGATGCCCCAGAGGAAAGTACGGGAGACATCCAGTTGAGCAATGATGTGGTCACCCATGGGCTCATGGAATGTAGATATAGCCGAAAGGTGGACCTTGAGGGAGGAATACTGGAGGCCTGAGTCAGACAAAGAAATCAGATAGTCCAGGACATGCTTCACTGGACAGGTGAAGTGGTCAAGGGATTGTTTTGCAGCCCAGATGGCAAACCATTTCCACTTCATAGCATAAGTGGTGTGAGTGGAAGGCTTGCGAGCAGCCACTAGGATGTCTGCCACCCTATTGGAGATGCCAAATCTGGCAATGGCTACATCCTCAGGAGCCATGCATGCAGAAGGAGGGACTTTAGAGTGGGATGGACCAGCGTCCCCCGATCCTGGGTCAGCAGGTTCCTGCAGAGGGCCAAAGGAATCGGAGGTTCCTCTGCCAACTGCTGAAGCAGAGGGAACAATATCTGGCGAGGCCAGAATGGGGCTACTAGGATCATGCTGGCCCCTTCCATTTGCAGTTTTATCAGCACCCTCAGTATTAATGGAAACAGAGGGAATGTATACAGAAATCTTCCGCTCCAAGAGAGGGACAATGTGAATCACCAGAAAACTCCAGGCCGTGGATCTAGGGAGCAGAAATTGGGCAGTTTTGTGTTTAGTGGGGACGCAAAAAGGTCCAGCTCTGGATGACTCCATCTGTCAAACAGATATTCTGCTAAGGATGAGAAAAGCTCCCATTCATGCATGCTGGACTGAGCCCTGCTGAGACTGTCTGCCAGGGTGTTTAGGACACCTGTCACGTAGACCACAGAAACTGTCAGACTGTGCTCCAGTGCCCAGTACTGCACTCAGATGGTCTCCCTACATGTGTGTATGAGTGAGTCCTGCCCTGCTTGTTGATGTAGTAGACTACACCAGGATTGTCTGATTGCACCAGCAATTGGCCTGGAGCAAGGTGCTCCTGAAATGCTTGCATGGCGTAGAGCACTGCTCTCATTTCCAGGACATTGATATTCAGGGTGGCTTCCCACTGGATCCAGGAACCCTTGGTTTGGAAGGGACCCAGGTGAGCTGCCCAGCCCAGGCCTGAAGCATCTGTGGTTAGGATCTGATTCGGGGAGGACAGTTGAAAAGGGAACCCTTGAAGAAAGATTTGAGAGAGCCATCCACCACTATAGCACCTTGTGTACTGGGGAGGAGACCAGGACTATTTGGTCCAACTCATCCACCCCCTGGTCCCACTGCACTCTAAGGGTCCACTGCAGAATGCGCATGTGAAGTCTAGCTAGCAGAACAGTGGGAATGGCTGTGGCCATGAGGCCTTGGAGCTGTAGATACAGTCTGGCAGGGATGCAGTGGATCTGAGCCAACTCCTGAGCCTGAGACATAAAGCATTCTGCCCTGTTCTGGGGTAGGAAGGACTTCCTCTGCCCAGAATCCAAAACTGCCCCAATGTACTGCAGTCTGTGGGATGGAACTAGCACAGATTTGGACAGATGAACCGTTATGCCCAGAGACTGAGAAGCCGAAGAGAATGCTGTAGAGTGGACAACAGCTGTTCCCTGGATAGGGCCTTGAGAAGTCGGTCATCCAGGTATGGGAAAACATACAGGCCCTCTCTTCTGAGGGCTGCTGCGACCGCTGCTAAGCACGTGGTAAAGACATGCAGTGCAGAAGACAAGCCAAAGGGCAATACCTTGAACTAGTAGTGTTCTCCCTGAAAAGTGAAGCGGAGAAACCTCCTGTGAGGAGGAAAGACCGCAATGTGCAGGTACACATCCTGCATGTCCAGTGAACAGAGCGAGTCCCCGGTCTTGAGGAGGGGCAAGAGGCCTGGTAAATTTACCATTTGAAACTTTTTGTGCTGGACGTAGAGACTGAGGTCTTTCAGATCCAAAATTGGCCTCAGATCCCCGGACTTTTTGGGGACCAGGAAGAACCTGGAGTAGAACCCATGGTTTCTTTGTTATGCTGGCACCAGTTCTATTGCCTGCTTGTGCAGAATGGACTGTACTTCCTCCTGGAGGGGGGAATGTGGAGGCTGTTGAATGAGCTCCAGAGGACGACCACATTCTATGATCTGCAGGATCCAGGTGTCTGATGTTATGGTTCTCCATTGGTTTAAATGGAGGGAGAACCAACCTCTGACCACCACCTACTGGGCTAGAACCGGAGGAGGGGGTCTGGCAAGGAGTCAAGCTGATGTGGGTCCAGCTGTGGAAGTTCGTCCTTCAGTTCTGGGGTGCTTAGCTGCTGCTCCAGTATGGGAGGAGGCAGGCAGAGAGGAAGGGGCTTTGCATTTACCTTGGGGATGGGAGCCCAAGGCAGGTCAACTGCCTGTCTACGAAAAGTAGAATGCCCCTTACCACACTGCTGAGTGTGGTAGAGGGAGTGGACAAACTTTAAAGCCATGCCTGATGCCTGCAGGTCACTGATAAGATTCTGGACATCTGGACCAAAAAGCTTGATGCCATTAAAAAGGATTTAAGCACCTTGTTTTGCACATACATAGATACATAGGCACTGTCGGCAGATAAGGGCCTACGGCCCACCCAGTCTGCCCATTTGAGCTTGTAAGTTCACTTTATGTTTTCCTAGAAGTCTGCTGCCTCTTACCCCTGACCTCCAGAATTCCCTTATATCTATCCCATGCATTCTTAAATCTCACAATTGTTTCAGCCCCCACTTGCTTCCTCTGGCAGGGTGTTCCACTTATCCACCACCCGTTCTGTGAAGAAATTCTTCCTCACGTTTCCTCTGAATCACCCTCGCTCTAACTTCATCTCATGCCCTCTAGTCCTGGAACATTTTTTTCACTGAAAAATAGTGTATTCCTGCACTCTGTTCCTCCCTGTAAGATACTTGTATGTCTCTATCATATCCCCTCTCTCCTTCCTCGCCTCCAGGGAGTACATATTCAAGTCCTTCAGCCTGTCCCCATAAGACTTATTATGCAATCCATGTACCATCTTTGTTGCCTTCCTCTGAACCTTCTGTACCCTGTCTATGTCCTTACGTAGGAAAGGTCTCCTGAACAGTACACTGTACTCCAGGTGGGGCCTCACTAGTGTCTTTTATAGTGGAATTATGACCTCCCTTTTCCTGCTGGTGGTGCCTCTGCCTATGCATCCCAGCATCCTATTTGCTTTACCTGCTGCCTTGTCACACTGTTTCCCTACCTTGAATGCCATCAGCAATGATAACCCCAAGATCCCTTTCCTGCTAGGTGCATGCTATATCCTCACCCCCCAACTGATGTGTTGTTCCAGGGTTTTTGTGCCCTGTATGCATTATCTTGCACTTCTTTGCATTGAATTGCAACTGCCAAACCCCTGACCATTCTTCAGGTTTCTACAGGTCCCTCCTCGTTCTGTCTACATCCTCTGGTGTGTCCACTCTGTTACAGAGCTTTGTGTCATCAGCGAACAGGGAAATTCTGCCTTCTAGGTCCTGCGCAATGCCACTGATGAAGACGTTGAATAGGGTTCCTGAAAGTCTTCCTTGGGCTTGTCTAAATGCCCACTGCCAGGCTGGTGTTCTGTGTCCTAGTGATTTAAAAGTGTTTGCATGTGAGTGCCCTGTTAGCCTCCATGCCTGTCTCTTTAAGAGCTGCCTATCTTGTGGTGTAAAATTAATCTGGGTAGGGACCGAGTAGTTTCAGGCTCGAGTCCCACCCGGGCTGCAGTGTTATCACTCCATTCTGCCATCGCTATTTGCGCAGAGGAAGCCCTGCTAGGAACTGTGACTGTTTACTGTTTCTCTGTTTTAATAATAATGATATTGTGGCTTGTCTGGCCTGCTTTCCTTTGCAGCATGGACATTTTGGTATTGCCTCACCATCTTGGTTCTGGACTGCCTATTGTGACCAATCAGTACCTTTGGGTACTCTAAAATGGTTTCTGTCCCCAAGGGTCTTGTGGGAGCAAATTTCTGTAGGAATTGTAGTTTTTGCACTTTGGTGCCTAAATGGAGCTGGAGGGGGAGCCCTTGCTTTGACAGACTGATGGATCAACCAACCAGAACCTTTTTGACTGAAGGGAAATTCCCAAGCTGCCTACTGCAATGTGTTCAGTCTGGAGTTAGAGCTTGAAGAGTAAACAGCTCAAGTGATTCAAACAGTTGCTTCAGCGTAGTTTGCACGGGAGATTAGTGGAAAGGCTGAGTTTAGGCCTGTCTGCCTGCTCTCCCTCGAGAGGGAGGGTGAATTTATCAGACTGCATCTAAATTTGAGTGTGTTAAAGCCACTGAAGAGTGACCAGATTTAAACCTGAAGAAGACCGAAGATTTGCTGAACGTGATCGGCCTGTCAGGACATCCATTTATCACAGAATTCTCCGGTTTTGCTCAGAGACACTGATATTGTGGCCAGACTGCTACCCACATTGTGGTATGGTGATTGCTTTACTATAAATGTGCTGCTTGTTGTTAGTGGGTCGCGATTTGGTTCCCCACTGCGTAAATGTGCCACACTTTCAGGAAGTTGCATCCAGCACTACCGGACTCAAATCCGAACTGTTCAATCCTGCCTGGGCCTTGTCACACTGGACCAACCAGCTACTTCGGGCACAGAAACCATCATCGATGAGAGACTCGCCCGGGGATCAGCTCCCTGCTCAACACCTTGAACAGGAACGACACCTCAGTGATTCGTGTGAGCCCTGCTTCTCCTGGCAAATCAGTCATCAGCCTGCAGTCTCCATTTCATCCATCCTGTGTCCTGTACTGGGTAGCGAGAGTAAGCACCAGGGTAGATCCCTGCAACAACAGCTCAATCAAAGTGTGTCATCTGATTTAATTGTTTTGTCTAATCATCACAAACTGAGCCTCCTGGCTCTGGATAACAAATTGTGTGTGGTTGTGCATGCCTTTTCTTTTCATCACAGGGCCCCAACCAGCTGCAATGCCAGCCTACCCCGGGCAACATTCCAGGCTAGCCCACCTTACTTCCAACTGGGTACCCAGCGTGTGTGAGACTGTGTTGAGGGACTAAAAAGTGCATGCATAATTGCCTGACTAGATCAGTTATAGAATCAATCAACCTGATTACGCCCCTCCCTTGTTCGAGCCCCCTGAATAAATCAGATCTAACACTTTTTGCATCTAATTTGACTGTGGTTCTAGTTTGTACCAAAAGTACTGTACTGTTGTTATTTGCTGTGCCTAACCTTGTTTTACAGGGGGTCTCCAGGGTCGAACTGGTGGGGCCAGCCCTGGTGGTAAGTGCAAACAGTGTGGATATTTGTATGCTAAATAGGGGTTATTGTGAAAGTGTTTGTTGCATATTGTCTAGGCCACTAGAGGGGAAAGAGGGGCGTTACAGTGTCCCGGAGGGCTGAATCCAGGTTAGCCTTGCTATTAACAACCCTGTCCTCTGGGTGGAGGCACCTGTTTCAGTACCCAGGCCCCTTAACCTGCAACTAGCCAAGCAGACAGGGGTAGTAGCCCTCGGGATAGCGCCACTTTATATCTTGGAGGCACCACTGGGATTAGTGCCCCCTAGTGGTCAGGCATTAGAATCATTGTTGCCGGAGTATGGCCACACCAGTAGAAGTCGTTATGCACCAGTTGGTGGGGTGGTGTACGGGGCAGGAGGTTGACCTCTATCATGCGGTGCTTATACTAGACATTCCCTTGAGTATTAGTAAGGACACAGTAGAAGGGGTTCTCTCCAAAGCCGCAGGTTTGAAAAATGCTGTGGTGGTGGGTCGGCAGGCTGATTTAATGGCCCAAACCCTCATGGCATTGGTGGAGTGTAGTGATCCCGTGGATGGCACTAAGGTGCCAATAACTATTACCCCCAAAGGGTCCCCAACTTCTTGGAGGGTAATAACTAAAGATAGTAAGGATCCCTTAAAGGATGAGCCCCCACCATTATCTGAGACTTTTGAGGAGAAATTTGCTAAGCTGTTGCTGGAGGAAGGGAAAACCATAGAGGATTTTAAGCAATTATTCCTGCCACTTGGGGGTGTAACTTCCCCGACGCCCCCTCCCATTCCAGTACCGGCTCCAGTGACTGTGCCTACATCGGTGCCTGCATTTAGTCATTACACATACCACAAGTTGAGGATGTTCTCAGGTACCATCCTCACCCCACATGGAGAGGATGACTGGGAAACCTGGATCAACTATATTGCCCCCTTGGTACCTGAGTGGCAGTGTGCAGAGGCTAAGACGTGAAAAAGGATCATGGAAAGTTTGAGAGGTCCGGCCCTGGAAGCCATTAGATTTCTGAGGTCCACGAATCCTGAGGCATCTGCTCAAAAGTATCTGCCTGCCCTGGAAGGCAATTTCAGAAGAACTGAATCAGGGAGACTTTGATGTGACAATTCAAAGATACCAAACAGTGGAGAAGGGAAAGTCTGTCTGTGTATGCTACTCGCCTAGAGAGGGCCCTGCAGAGAGCTTATCGAAAGGGTGGAGTAGCTGCCAGTGACTTGAACCGTGTGAGGCTGGGGTACATACTACAGCACGCCAAGCACTGGGATTAGTGCCCCCTAGTGGTCAGACGTTAGAATAATTGTTGCCGGAATATGGCCACACCAGTAGAAGTCGTTGTGCACCAGTTGGTGGGGTGGTGTACGGGGCAGGAGGTTGATCCCCATCATGTGGTGCTTATACTAGACAGTCTCACATTGTGCACTGTGCCTATGATTTGTTTGTTTGTACCAAGCCTCCTCATGTCCGATATTGAAACCTTGTATTCACTGTTCTCAAATGGACCTATGCATCAAACCTGTATATTGTGTCTACTATTGTTGCTTGTATCAAATCTGTTTCATGTGTATTACTGTTACCTTGTACTCCACTGTCACCCTGCGCCATGTGTTATGGCCCGGGTCGTGCCTGAAAACAGTCCCTGGGATCAGTGCACTCACCCGGTTATCAAAGTCATAAATAAATAAATAAATAAAAATTCCCTTGAGCATTAGTAAGGACACAGTAGAAGGGGCTCTCTCCAAAGTCGCAGGTTTGAAAATGCTGTGGTGGTAGGTTGGCAGGCTGATTTAACGACCCAAACCCTAATGGCCTTGGTGGAGTGTAGTGACCCCATGGACGACACTAAGGTGCCAATGACTATCACCCCGAAGGGTTCCCATCTGCTTGGAGGGTAATAACTAAAAATAGTAAGGATCCCTTAAAGGATGAGGCCCCCACCATTATCT
The DNA here is from genome assembly GCA_016271365.2 of Neoceratodus forsteri. NCBI lineage: Eukaryota > Metazoa > Chordata > Ceratodontiformes > Ceratodontidae > Neoceratodus > Neoceratodus forsteri. The sequence goes on from CM057455.1 coordinate 898,691,584, forward strand.
GAGACTTTTGAGGAGAAATTTGCTAAGCTGTTGCTGGAGGAAGGGAAAACCATAGAGAATTTTAAGCAATTATTCCTGCCACCTGGGGGTGTACCTTCCCACATGCCCCCGCCCATTCCAGTACCGGCTCCAGTGTCTGCACCTACACTGGTGCCTGCAGTTAATCATGACATGTACCACAAGTTGAGGATGTTCTCCGGTACCCTCCCAACCCCACAGGGGAAGGATGACTGGGAGACCTTGATCAACTATGTTACCCCCTTGGTACCCAAGTGGCAGTGTGCAGAGGCTGAGAAGTGAAAAAGGATTATGGAAAGTTTGAGGGGTCTGGCCCTGGAAGTCATTAGATTTCTGAGGTCCACGAATCCTGAGGCATCTGCTCAAAAGTACCTGTCTTCCCTGAAAGGCAATTTCGGAAGCACTGAGTCAGGGAGACTTTGATGTGGCAATTCAAAGGTACCAAACAGTGGAGAGGGGAAAGTCTGTCTGTGTATGCTACTCACCTAGAGAGGGCCCTGCAGAGAGCTTATTGAAAGGGTGGAGAAGCCACCAGTGACTTGAACCGTGTGAGGCTGGAGCACATACTACAGCATGCCAAGCACTCTAAATTGCAGATTATCCTGTTAAAGCTCCATGATAGGAGAGATAACCCACCTGACTACTGCAACCTGATAAAAGAACTCAGGGAGGTTGAAGGTGAAGAAAGAGATTGTGATTATGGGGTGGGCACAGCCCGAGTGACCATGGCACAGGAAGATCACTAAGGATATTTGGCCATGGGCTGAGTGGTGGAGAGACAAGCTGCTGAAGGAACTCAGAAAAGTACCAACGGGTGCCTTTACGGAGGCCTCCACTGCAGACAAAGATCCTGGTCCCTCTCAGGATGTGACTGCCATGGGAGTGGGAGTGCACACGCAGGCATCTTCTACCAAAGGTGACTCCCAGGCTGAGATCAAAGAATTGACTGCCACTCTAAAGGAACTGTTAAGACAGATTGCATCACCTTCGCCACTGCAAACAGATATCTGACCCTGATCCCTAGCTATTGCTTCAGTCCCTCATGCAATGTCCTTTCCAAGGATGACCCCAGAGTCTATCATTTGTTACAACTATGGAAAGGATGGCCATATGAAGAGAGAATGCCGGTCTCAGAAAGACTTAGATAAAGTTGTGTACAGACTTCAAGGGGAGCTCCGGAAAGTGAGACCTTGGCCGAGGGGCGCTGGCAACAATCGCAGTGAAGGATCAAGAAATCCTAATTCAAACTTCTTTGTGGCTAAATCATCTGTCCAGACCCCTGCTACTATCTCTACAGACTGGTCCAAAATAGTAGGCCCCTCAATGGAAACTACTGTGACTGTCAATGGTATCCTTGCTCAGGCTGTGCTCGATAGTGGGTTGCAAGTGACCATTGTATTCCAGGACTGGTATGACAAACACTTATCTGATGTGCCATTACAATCTCTGGATGGCCTACATGTGTGGGGCCTGAGTGACAAACGTTATCCCTACCTAGGATATGTCCATCTCTGGCTGTCTTTTCCTGTGACTGTAACTGGTGTAGATGAACAAGTAGAGACACTAGCCCTGGTGTGCCCTCCTACTGGATTATATGATTGGGTTCCCCTGTTAATTGGAACAAAGCCCATATGTTTGGGAGACTAGCACAACTCTGCCATGAGAAACAAGGGCAATGGACTGGACGGGCCCTAAGAATTCCATCATTAATCAAAAGGACTTATGACCTGCAACAGAAACCCAATGAAGTGGACCAAGATGAGCCAGTGGGGATAGTGTGGAAAAAGGATCCTGACTCTTTAGTGTTGGCCTCCAACGCCCAGTGTACGATCCATGGAGAAGTCTGCCTAAGGAGAGGTGTAAAGAACAAAATATTGATGATAAATGCCACTGGTGAAGGGAAGCTGTCACAGGGGTTGATGGTTAAGCCCAGTATACTACCTGCACGTACGCCAAGTGATGGTGCAAGTGAGAAACATGTTGGACAGGGAAGTTAGTGTGAACCGGGTATGTGCACTGGCTACAGTACACTGTACAGACACTGCAGTATTACCCAGTAACAAGTAGTCTAGCGAAAAGGAGAAAGTGTCCCCAGACATATTTGACTTCGGTGAGTCCCCTTTGTCTGCTGAATGGAAGACCCGAATTAGCAGGAAACTTGTTCAGAGAGACCAAGCGTTCTCACTAAAAGAGTGGGATGTGGGGTGTGTCCATGGTGCCGAGCATAACATACTCCTGCAAAATGACCGACCATTTTAAGAGAGGTCCCGACGCCTTGCCCCAGCTGACATAGACGGAGTTAGGAGGCACCTACAGGAAATGCTCGCTGCTGGCATTATTCAAGAATCAAGAAGCCCATATGCATCCCCCATCGTAGTGGTGCATAAAAAGAATGGATCCGTGAGGATGTGTGTGGACTATCGGACCCTCAACTGACGGACTATCCCAGATCAATACACCATGCCACGCATACAGGATGCCCTGGATTGCCTGAACAGGGGTCAGTGGTTCTCAGTACTGGATCTCTGCAGCGGATATTATCAGATTCCGATGGCCCCAGAGGACCATGAGAAAACAGCCTTCATCTGTCCTTTGGGGTTCTACAAATTCCTGAGGATGCCACAGGGGATTTCGGGTGCCTCTGCCACCTTCCAGAGATTGATGGAACATGCAGTGGGAGACATGAACTTGCTAGAATGTTTAGTGTACTTGGATGATGTCATTGTTTTTGGACGCATGCTGGAGGAACATGAGACCAGACTGTTCAAAGTCCTCGATCGTTTGGAAGAATTCAGCCTCAAGTTATCCATAGACAAGAGCCATTTTTTTCAAATGTCTGTGAAATATGTGGGACACATAGTGTCTGTGGAAAGGATACAGACAGATCCCAGTAAAGTTGAAGCTTTGACCACTTGGCACCAGCCCAATAACCTAAAAGAGCTACAGCATTTCCTGGGATTCTGTGGCTACTACCGCAGGTTCATCAAAGACTATTCAAAGGTGATTTGACCGCTCCTTAATCTTACCTAAGGCTACCCCCTACCAACCACAAATACAAAAAGGGGGCTATCAAAGACCAAGAGAAAATGTATTTTCAAACAGGTGAGCCTTTTGGGACTTGGTGGACACCTGAATGTGAAGCAGCTTTCTTTGAAGTCATATACCAGCTCACATATACCCCAGTCCTTGCCTATGCTGAACCTACCAAGCCCTATGTTCTGCATATGGACGCTAGTTTGCAGGGCCTTGGGGATGTGCTATATCAAGACTATGAAGATGGCTTGAGACGAATAGCTTTTGCCAGTAGGAGCTTAACCCCATCAGAGTGGAACTATCTGGTCCACAAGTTGGAATTCCTTGCCCTAAAATGGGCCATAGTTGACCAGTTTCATGAGTACCTCTATGGGGCAAAGATATTAGTGAAGACCAACAATAATCCACTGACCTACGTGCAGACTTCAGCTAAACTCGATGCCACTGGGCACCGTTGGCTTTCTGCCTTATCAACTTATGATTATGCTGTTGAATACAGACTGGGACTAAACCACATTGATGTTGACACCCTGTCACGAAGGCCAGCTTCCAAGGACAATTGGGTTAGATTGTCTGAACCTGACATCAAAGCATTATGCCAAAAGTTTGATAAAGATGAACAAATGTCTGTGAACACAGTGGACTGCCTAGTAGATTGCTTGGACCCTCCTGATATCTGCATACCGGCTGCCTATTGCCATTTCTCTGCTTTAGATATTAGTGCACTACCTCAGTTCGATAATGACAGTATTCAGTGGGCTCAGTCCCAAGATCCCATGATTCAACAAGCATTTGATGCCCTGCGTGCGGGGAAAGATGTGTCCAAGTTGCGTTCCCCTGACTTGCGAATGCTCTATTGTTCAAGGAAGGCCCCAGGTTAAAGTTGCATGATCAATTGTTATACAGAAAGACAGTGGATCATTGTGGTCAAGTAGATAAGCAACAGTTGGTCCTACCCATGGCCTTTAAGCAGCTGGTACTGAGGTCCCTCCACAATTACATGGGGCACCTTGATATTGACAGAAGTCTCGACCTCATACAATCCCGATTCTACCGGTCAAAGATGGGGGCAGATGTTGAGAATCATGTCAAAACTTGCAGTCGCTGCCTCCAGCAGAAAACTTTGCCCCAGAAAGCTGCCCCACTTGTCAACATCACTACCAGTGCCCCCATGGAACTGGTTTGCATAGACTTCTTGTGCTTAGAACCCGACCAAAAGAACATTGGCAATGTGTTGGTAGTTGCTGATCATTTTATACGGTACACAGCCTTCCCAACTAAAGATCAAAAGGCATCTACCATGGCCAAGGTGCTAGTGGAAAAATTCTTTGTCCACTATGGTGCCCCCCAGTGGATCCATTCTTACCAAGGCAGAGACTTTGAAAGCAGATTAATTAAGGAGATGCTCTCTCTGTGGGGGTTGCAAAAGTCTAGAACCACTCCTTACCACCCACAGGGAGACCCCCAACCTGAACGCTTTAACAGGACTCTCCTGGATATGTTGGGCACTCTTCATCCCAAAGACAAGTTCAGATGGAGCCAACAGATTAGCACCATGGTACACGCCTACAATTGCACCAAACGTGATGCAACTGGGTTCTCTCCCTATCGCCTCATGCTCAGAAAAGAAGCCTGGTTGCCTGTAGATATCGGCTTTGGATTCTCCCCGGATGGGGTCAGAGTTGAGAATTATTTACAATATGTGCAGAAACCGAAAGCTCAATTGAACCATGCGTACCAACTGGCTCAAACAATGGCTACCAAACGAAACCTTGCTAACAGAGATATGATCAACTGGTGAAGGCCCAAAAGTTGTTGCCCGGGGATCGAGTGTTATTACGTAACTTGGGACTGCATGGCAAGTATAAAATCACAGACAGATGGCATCATCTTCCACATGTAATAATCAGTAAACTGGATGATTTACTTGTGTACAAAGTGCACCCTGAGAATGACTCTAAAGCCGTCAAGACCATACGCAGAAACCACCTACTGCCTATTGGCCAAGTGATCATTGATGCTGAACCTTCAGACGTTGCCTCTCCTGAGCCAGTGACTCAAGCTGCTGCTAAAAAGAGACAGAGTCAACCTGCCCCAGTTGTTACAGACTCAAGGCTTTTCCCCCGGCAGGCCCAGAATGATAGTGACTGTCAGTCCACCTCTGATGAAAGTGAGTGTAACAATGCCTATTACCCTTCCTATGAACTGAGTGAATTGTTTCAAGGTAACCCTATGTATAACTGTGGAGATGAAGTTAGGACTTCTGGACTGCATAACCCACCAGCTTCCTCTTTACAGCCAATGCTCCCTGAAAGTGAGGTGAAAAGTATTACGTCTGAGGTAGCAGATTCATTGTGTCTAGTAGAACTCATTGAATTACTCGAGGAGGAACTTGATGCAATAAATCTCCCTGATGACATACCAGAACTTGAAGAACAATATGAAAGTGTTGACAGCACCTCTTCAGTGCTGCAGAGTCTAACTGTGCCAGAGTCTCCTCAGAATGAGCAACCTGGGCCCTCTTCAGAAGATGATAATGAGCAAAGCATTGTGGAAACAGAATCTGCCGAGCAAGGAGATGATAGTGTTCCCAATCTGGACATTTCAATCAGTGCAGAGGCCTCCCTCACTACAGGAGAAGAAACCAATGCCAGAGTTGACTGCCCAGAACCTGTGTCTATTCCCCCCAGAAAGTCTGGGTGAGCTGTTAAGCCGGTGATGCACTTTAGCTATGACTCCCCTGGGAGGCCTGTGGATTTGCCTCTCAGTGTTGTCCACAAGGGTGTTTATATTTCCAAGAGCTCACTGCCCAAACTGAGCCTGTCTTACACTTCTAAGGTAATTGTTCTACCCTCAGAACATGATGCCCCTGCCCCATCTAGCACTAAGTTAGCAGATAGGGAGGGTCCCCCATCTAGGTTATTCAAAGTGCAAGAAACTATTACATGAAAAGTATAGTAATGTTATTGCATAGGTCATAGTAAAAATCAGTATTGACTGTATGAAATATGCAAAGCTGTTGTTATTATGAATATAGTATATGAATAGAGAACACTGAATAAGTATAGTAATGTGTTATGTTTATGCTTACTGATGCATCAATCATTATTGTATTCTGTAGTATTGTCACATATATAACATATCGTATATTGTCTTTTTCCATGCTATTATGGTATAGACTTGACCCGGACACCAAGTTCTTTCCAGGCAGGGAAGGGTGTAACCCCACTACAAATGGGGGTTCCTAAAAGTCTTCCTTGGGCTTGCCTAAATGCCCACTGCCAGGCTGGTGTTCTGTGTCCTAGTGATTTAAAAGTGTTTGCACGCGAGTGCTCTGTTAGCCTCCGTGCCTGTCTCTTTAAGAGCTGCCTACCTTGTGGTATAAAATTAATCTGGGTAGGGACCGAGTAGTTTCAGACTCGAGTCCCGCCTGGGCTGCAGTGTTATCGCTCCATTCTGCCATCGCTATTTGCACAGAGGGAGCCCTGCTAGGAACTGTGACTATTTACTGTTTGTTTTAATAATAATGATATTGTAGTTTGTCTTGCCTGCTTTCCTTTGCAGCACAGACATTTTGGTGTTGCCCCACCATCTTGGTCCTGGACTGCCTATTGGGATCAATCAGTATCTTTGGGTACTCTAAAATGGTTTCTGTCCCCAAGGGTCTTGTGGGAGCAAATTTCTGTAGGAATTGTAGTTTTTGCACTTTGGCGCCTAAATGGAGCTGGAGGGGGAGCCCTTGCTTTGGCAGACTGATGGATCAACCAACCAGAACCTTTTGGACCGAAGGGAAATTCCCAAGCTGCCTACTGCAGTGTGTTCAGTCTGGAGTTAGAGTTTGAAGAGTAAACAGCATGAGTGATTCGAGCAGCTGCTTCAGCGTAGTTCATGCGGGAGATTAGTGGAAAGGCTGAGTTTAGGACTGTCTGCCTGCTCTCCCTCGAGAGGGTTGGTGAATTTATCAGACTGCATCTGAATTTGAGTGTGTTAAAGCCACTGAAGAGTGACTAGATTTAAACTTGAAGAAGACCGAAGATTTGCTGAACTTGATAGGCCTGTCAGGACATCCATTTACCACAGAATTCTCCGGTTTTGCTCAGAGACACTGATATTGCAGCCGGACTGCTACCCGCATTGTGGTATGGTAAATGCTTTACTCTAAATGTGCTGTTTGTTGTTAGTGGGTCGCGATTTGGTTCCCCACTGTGTAAATGTGCCACACTTTCAGGAAGTTGCATCCAGCACTACCAGACTCAAATCCAAACTGTTCGATCCGGCCTGGGCCTTGCCACACTGGACCAACCAGCTACTTCGGGCACAGAAACCATCATCAACGAGAGACTCGCTCAGGGATCAGCCCCCTGTTCAACACCTTGAACAGGAACGACACCTCGGTGATTTGTGTGGGCCCTGCTTCTCCTGGCAAACCAGTCATCAATCTGCAGTCTCCATTTCGTCCATCCTGTGTCCTGTACTGGGTAGCATGAGTAAACACCAGGGTAGCTCCCTGCAACAACAGCTCAATCAAAGTGTGTCATCTGATTTAATTGTTTTGTCTAATCATCGTGAACTGAGACTCCTGGCTCTGGATTACAAATTGTGTGTGGTTGTGCATGCCTTTTCTTTTCATCACAGCCCCAACCAGCTGCGACGCCGGCCTACCCCGGGCAGTGTTCCAGGCTAGCCCACCTTACTTCCAACTGGGTACCCACTGTGTGTGTGTGACTGCATTGAGGGACTAAAAAGTGCATGTATGATTGCCTGTCTAGATCAGTTATAGAATTAATCAACCTGATTACGCCCCTCCTTTGTTCAAGTCCCCTGAATAAATCAGATCTAACTCTTTTTGCATCTAATTTGACTGTGGTTCTAGTTTATACCAAAAGCACTGTACTGTTGTTATTTGCTGTGCCTAACCTTGTTTTACAGGGGGTCTCCAGGGTCGAACTTGTGGTGCCAGCCCTGGTGGTAAGTGCAAACAGTGTGGGGATTTATATGCTGAAAAGGGGTTATTGTGAAAGTGTTTGTTACATATTGTCTAGGCCACTAGAGGGGGAAAGAGGGGGTTACAGTGTCCCGGAGGGCTGTACCCAGGTTAGCCTTGCTACTAACAACCCTGTCCTCTGGGTGGAGGCACCTGTTTCAGTACCCAGGCCCCTTAATCTGTAACTAGCCACGCAGGCAGGGGTAATAGCCCTCGGGATAGCGCCACCTAGGGGTTACACGTTGGCAACCAGATGTTCCACCACTCTCTCCTTCAGCAGTGCTTCTATGATCTTCCCCACTACTGAGGTGAGGCTGACTGGTCTGTAGTTCCCTGCTTCCTCTTTGTTCCCGCTTTTGTATAAGGGAACTACATTTGCTGTCCTCCAGTCTTTGGGCACCTCCCCAAACCCATATATCCGGAGCCAGGAGTGCCTACAAAGGCATATGCCTGTGACAGCTGCACTGGCAACCGTGTCGTACAAATCATAGATAGTTCTAAGGAGATGCTTACCAACATCCTCAGCAGTTTGGAAGCATTGGAGCAACTCCTGCTTCTGGGCCCCTTCCAAAAGGGCTTGGGCAGCAGCCTTACCTTTCCTCCAGTTGGTATTCTGGTACTTAACTATGTAAGAGAGTTAGTTGGCAACCCTCAAACCAAGGGTAGAGGAAGCGTACATCCTTTTGCCCCAGAGATCAATTCTTCTGGACTTCTTGCCTGGGGGCAGAGAACTAAGATGTTTGGGCACCTTAGACCTGTTGTGTGCCACCTTGATGACCACTGAGACAGTTTCAACCTGGGCAGAAAAATAAGGGAGACCCTGGGGGGCATTGTAGAGCTTATCAGCTCTACGAGGCATGGCTGGCACCATGTCTGGTCTATGCCAGGCTGCTGGAATGGCATTTTTAAGTGTTGGAATCATAGGAGGAATGAACCTCGGAGGAGATTCTGGAATCTCCAGATAGTCCACCAGGTCCTTCCTGGTGGCATCCTCCTCTGTCTGGAACCCCATAGTGGAGGACAGTTGCTTCATAATGTTAAAGAAGGTGGAGACCTGGGGGTATGCTTGACTGATTCCTCACTGACTGAAGAGGCTGTGGACCTATCAGAAGTGTAGTACTGGTCCTATTCCTCTTCCTTTGGGAGGACAAGGTCAGGATGGTACTCCTCCTCAACGTCAACCTCTTCTTCTGGGTCGACCAGCTGTCGAGAAGGCTCTTGGGGCCAGCTGACAGGGGTTGTCGATGCAGGTGTCAATGACAGTGGCAGCGGCAATGAAGGTTTGTTAAAGGCAGCAAATTGCTGGACAATAACATTAGTAAAGTGGACGAGAACGTCGTTCAGGTCCATCGTCGCCGGAGGAGGGGTTGACGGCACAGAGGTCGATGACCCAAGAGGCCGATTCGACGATCCCGTAGCCTTCAGGGAAGAAGGGACAGGCCTCATGGAAGTGGTCATTGATGACAAGTCCATCATCGATGAAGATGGGGCCGACAACCCGGAGGTTGATGGCCTAGCGCCCTGGGAGTCGGCCGGCACAGATGTTGGTATGGGTCTAGGATGAACCAGGATCTGGACAGCAGGTCTCTTTGCCGGGGCCAGAGCCAACAACGAAGAACCCCCAAAGAAGGAGTGGCCAGCAGGGAATGGGATGGCTGCCAGGGGGAGTGGTTGTGATCCCAGTCTTTCCTGTGACTTTTCCCAAAGGACTTTTCTTTGACCTGGGAGGCCTTGGAGCTCTTAGACCTGGAGGTGGACTGAGCAGCGGATGTCCCGGAGGACCCTGACTGGGATCTGGCTACCTGCTGTTCCATGAAGGTTATTAGAGCTTCTCTTCTTCCCCTGAGGGTGGTTTGATTAAATTGCTGGCAGAACTCACAATCGGAGGTGTTGTGATCAGGCCCAAGACAGCAGACACACACAGCATGATTGTCGTTGGAGGCAATCTTCTTTCCGGAGCAACAGAAGAGAGAAGTGAGAAGTGGAAGGTTTCACTGTTGACATAAAAGAAAAAGGAAAAAAATTCTGTGAAAAGAGATTTAAGACGCTTGGTAGAAAAGAGGCCGTAGGCCAAAAAAAGGGCGCGAACACTGCGATGGCTCTTCCGTGGAGACTGTGCTTGCAAATAGATGGAAGGAAAGAACTGAGGATGGCGTGGTGCCGCCTATGCCTATACAGGGTTGGTGACGTCGGCTGACATCGACGCCATGGATGGCCCCAGTTGTACTGCTGAAAATCTTCCATGTGGATTCCCCATTCACCAATGGTGAAGTTCCTACGGTGTAACCTGATGACTGAGATACCCCCGAAGAAAATCACGCTCAGCGTTTATGAAGCATCACACTCTACCAAGTGTCTATAAAGTTCTCGTTATGGACACTCACCCATGTAGTGTTCTATATGTAATATTTGGGTAAAGTCACTTTTTCCAACAGGGAAAGAGCGGCACCCAGCAGTCATAGTGCCATCTCTGTGACATCAAAATGGTCACCTGACACAGCCAGCATTAAAAATGTCCCAAGTCCTGATGTCTTAAAAGTTGGGATATTTTGAATGCTGGCTGTATTGTAATTTTATTGAAGTAGGCAGGTTTTTTTGGCTTGTATGCCTTTCTTTAATTTTTTTTTTTTTTTTGCCAGTTCTGTAAAATTAAATCTGTCACCCAACCGCCCAGCTGAGCACTTCCCTCCCAGCCGAAGTATCTATTTATTACACACACAAAAAAAAATCTTTCTCTTTGGCCATTTCATGTTCAAAAAGCATCTGAACTGCATCTTTAGTAGCAAACTTTGAACTGCGATTTACTATTTTACGGATCAAAGGATACTATTCAAAAGCTTTTCGGACAGGAAATAGCAATGAGAAAGATCTAGGTACTTTTTAGAATAACTATTGTACTACCTTTGGAGGGAGGGGAGTTCTTAGCTGGCAGGTCAGGTGGGAGACTTTATTTTATAGAACAGGCAAAAAATGTATACACCAGAGAACAAATAGGGAGTAGGGGGAGCTGGGAGAGAATTGTCATATTGGAGGAAAACAGGGGAAGGAGGAAGAAAGAAAGCAGTTTTTAAGGACACTCACACAGACAGACAGACACACACACACACACACACACACACACACACAGTTTTCTGTTACAGGGCAGGGCAGTACAATTCCATTTCAGATCTCAGGTGACTTCATAAGCCTCTTGAGCTTCACCCTTGATATGTATGATGCCATTTGAGTTCCTCGGTGGAATAACATGAAAGGTTCCCAGTGTACATAATGAGGCTGTAATGGCATCGAGGAATTCTGATGACATTTATAAACCATGGCCCAGATATTCAAACTGTGCCAGGCTGTGACGCAAGCCTGGGCACAGCTCAACTTGGCAGCGCCGGGGTGTTGACTGGGCGATATTCAATGGAGCTGCGCCATGGCACAGCATCGTTGAATATCGCACCCTGGCCAAGCGCAGTTGCACTGCGCCAGCGCAAGTGGCCAGAGTGGAACAGGCAGATGTGCTAGCGCAAGTTCCGTTGCGCCATGCGCTGCAACCACGATATTCAAAAGTGCACATGCAAATGGGGCCATAATGTATGAAAGGCACAAATGGGGCCATTTGCATGTCATTATGGCCCCATTTGCATGCAGGTGCACCGATCCCCGGCGACTTGCGCCTGGCGCCCTGCCAGGCAGCAGCCATCGGGGACCGATACCCCCTGCACAGCGTGGCAATGTGCCCTACAGCCCGATCGTGGGCATTTGTATAAGAATATTATGTCCAATATCCCTGGTGGTCCAGTGGACCGGTGTCAGCCCGATCGTGGGCATTTGTATAAGAATATTACGTCCAATATCCCTGGTGGTCCAGTGGGCCGTTGTCAGCCCGATCGCGGGCATTTGTATAAGAATATTACGTCCAATATCCCTGGTGGTCCAGTGGAACACTGTCAGCCCGATCGCGGGCACCTGTAAAATAAAAGAACTCCTATATCCCTGGTGATCCAGTGGACCGCTGTCAGCCCAATCGCGGGCATTTGTAAAATAAAAGAACTCCTATATCCCTGGTGGTCCAGTGGACCGCTGTCTGTCCGAGCACAGGCTTCAGTATAAATAAAATGAATCCTATATCCCTGGTGGTTCAGTGGACCGCTGTCAGCCCAATTGCGGGCATTTGTAATAAAATAAGAATTACGTCCAATATCCCTGGTGGTCTAGCGGTACCCCCCTCCCCACATGCCCACTGAGCCCCACCGCCCCTCTCCCCCCCGGTCAGTGGCGGGCGGCAGCACCGCACCCGCTCTGCCGCCACACCACCCGCCGACGATTAATTGAGGGTTGGGCTGTATGCCCATTGGTCTTGCTGTGTGAGCCAATGGGCATGCAGCCCTTGCCGTACTACACATTCCAGATATGTGAATGGATCCATTCTACAGATGGACAAATTCCAAAATTATGATTATCTGATGAAATTTATTCCACAAGCTAGGTAGACAACAACATTCTGTAGATGTAATACGGTTGTTCCATCACAGCACCTGTGTGGTGATAGAACAACTGTGTCACATGCACTGTATGTTGTTGTCTATCTTCCGGAATAAATTTCATCAGACATCCATAATTTTGGGATTCGTCCATTTGTCATTTTCTAACCAGCGAGTACCGGACTTTCTGTCTGTCTCAAGAATTGATACGGGGGGCAGCAACCTCCTTGTTCTGCACCACAGAGTGCGAAACGCCACATCTATCTGAAAAAAAATTAAAACCCTATAACAGACAGAAATCTGTCTTACATTCTGCATGTGGTATCAACTCTTAACATATTGTCTGGACAGCCCATCTGCATTGCCCTGCTGCAAACAACTGCAGTGCCTGATGTCCATGTTATAGAACAGTAGCACCAGGCTCCATCTAAGAAATTCTGAGATCTGGTCACTGGTCCTACGCAAACATGTAATGGGGTTGTGATCAGTTACCAGGGTGAACTTTCATCCATACAGGTAAGGTTGCAGCTTCTGAAAAGCTCAGATAATCTCTTAACACTCCTCAAATGTGGTGTACACCTCTTCTCTGGGCAGCAACTTCCTGCTCAGGTACAGGACTGGGGGTATACCGATGAATGAATTTTGTTGCCGCAATTAGGGCGACGATGACAGGGGTGATCTTGATTTCAGATCTCCCCTCGGTCATGCATCCCTTTGCACCCACACAATTTCTGACCCCTACAGGACATGCCCGCCCCAGAGGAGGTTATATTTAGTTGTGGGAGGTGCAGGGGCCAAAGCCCCCCTGCAAAACATGACTTTCTGAGGACAGGGCTTTGGTGCTCTTTGTCTCGGGAACCACAATGCCTGGCACAGACATACCAGAGGTGGCATATTGCTTGCACCAATATCGGTATTGACAAAATAACTGTTGCACCGACATGGGTGACCCAGGACTGGGTGCTCCTTTCCCCAGTGTGTAACTTGACTCAGAATGGCACCTAGCCTGTGATCAGATGCATCTACATGCACAATGAACCTAAGGGAATAGTCCAGGCTGGTGAGCACAAGTGCCCGACACAATTCCTCCTTCAGCTGGCGGAATGCAGTATCACATATTTCTGTCCACTGAACCCTTTGCAGCATGTTCTTCCTGGTGAGATCGAATAGCAGTTTGGCCATGTTTCTGAAATTCGGCACACACTTACAGTAGTACCCTGCCATCCCTGGGAAGGCCCATACTTTCCTCTTGGTCGTGGGGTGGCCCATCCCTGGATAGCCTCAATTTTCACAGGCTCAGGCCTGATGCACCCACTCCCCACCCTTTGCCCAAGCTATGACACTTTTGCCATTCCTATCTCACACTTCTCCACCTTGACTGTCAGACTAGTGGGCTGCAGTCAGCGGAACACCTCGGTCACATGCCTGACGTGATCCTCCCAGTTCTGGCTATAGGTGGCAATGTCATCCATGCACGCCAGAGTGAAGTCTCCTGCCCCCATGAGAATGTGGTCCATGAGCTGCTGAAAGGTGGCTGGCACATTCTTCATCCTGAAAGGCATTATGCATTATGCTGGTTGACCTTTCTCTGGTTTCAGGAGTCAGGCATACCTGCCAACAGCCCTTTGTCAGGTCAACGGTGGACAGGTAGTGGGCTCCACCTAATCACCCTAGGACCTCATTTGTCCTGGGCATGGAATATACATCCAACTCTGTGCAGCTGTTGAGCTTGCGGTAGTCAACGCAGAATCTAATGGTCCCATCCTTTTTGGGAATCAGTACCAGTGGGGAGGCCCAGGGACTACTGGACTCCTGGAATGCCAGCATCTCTTTGCACTCCCCCTCTTGTGGCACAACATACACCTTCTGGGACTCTGCAGGGTGACTGTCTCAGAGGAGCTTGGAACCCTGCATCCACATGGTGCTCCACCAGTGTGATATACCCCACCTTCCCCGTAAATATTTCACCAAATGTATGCGGCACCAACTCATTTCGGCAGCTTGGGCTGGTGTCAGCCACTCTAAAAGGGTGACAGCATAGGGTTTCATCATGTTTACATGGTAAACTTGCTGTTTGCGCCTCCTGTCGGATGGCTCCACCACATAATTAACATCATTCACCCTCCTGACCTCCGAGAAAGCCACCTGTAATTTGTTCTGCTACACAGGGATGAGCACCATCACTCACTGCCCAAATCTGTACTCTCAGGCCGGGGTCCCAGTCATACCACGTCTTCTGCCACTGTTGTGTGGCGGTTACATGCTTCTGGGCCAATCCAATGAGCTGTTTGAGCTATGACGTGAAATTTAGGACATACCCCACAACAGAGTCCCCTTGGAGAGCAAGCTCACCCTCCCATTCATCCCTTACCAAATCCATGGGACCATTTACCCTATGGCCAAACAGGAGCTTGAAGTGTGAGAACCCTATGGACTCCTGGGAAATTTCCCTTTACGTGAACAGGATATGAGGTACGTACTTGTCCTACTGTCTTGCACGCTGGTTAGAGAATGCCCTTAACATTGTCTTAAATGAGATAGAAAACAATTTTATGTTGTAATTAGCTGTTAAATAAATCATAAATAACAAAAAGTGGCCTTTCTGTGAGTTTTTTTAGTCTAAATGTTTAGAATCCACATTTACTGATATGCTCATCATGTTCAAATGACAATTGGCTTGACAGTGTACGTCTTTGTATGGGGAGTCAGCGCGTGGCATGCTTTGAAATGCCCACATCACAGACTCCCAGTACAACAGTTAGTTGCAGAGTCACATGGTACTCATCAACTGCTTTGCCAAAGATTGATGCTGTACTGTACTTCAAAAGGACAAAACCAGAAGAACTGGCACTGAGTAATGGGCTTACATTACATATCGCTTCATTTCTTAAAAAGATACAAGCATACCTACAAACAGATGCTTCATTCACCAAGGCAATGTTGTCAAAATAATGGAAAGTGCAAAAACTAGCTGCAGGTGGCTGGTCTGATTTCGCCTGAAGTTTTCTCAAGAGGCAATTGCTTGGTTCCGGTTCTTTAGGTTGGTGCAGGTTTGATTAAGTGTATCCAGGCATGGGCAGTTTCAGTGGAGCCGCGACTGTAGTTAGTCATCATTACTCAACACAAAAGGACACCAGACTAAAAGTTTCTTATCATTTGGCAAGTCTCACAGCCGCACCCCCCCCCCAATCCTTGTCCGATCGCCAAACAGATTATGAAAATGGCGGTAATTGTCAAAATGTAATTTATCCCTTCCCTGGTGTCATGTGGGGCCCCACTGTATCATCTTCCTTTTATGTAACCTGCAGTCCCTTTTCCTCACAACGAGGCTCCTTAGGTTGCCATTCATGCCCCCTGCTCTGTGGGGCTCAGTTGCGCCAGGAGTAACTCTGATGTGCTGCATGCTAGTTGAGCAGTAGCCATAATTTGTTTGAATTCACCCTCTGAAACATAAAAAAATGTAGTTTAAAATTCCCCAATAGAAACTAATGGACCATGCCCTCGCACTCTACAGAATATTATAGTACAAGCAGTGCTGGTGCAGGGGCGCGGCTCCCATGTATCTAAATGGGGACACCTGGACATTTTCTGGGGACTCCCACTTCTGGGCTGTGGACCCTCCCCTTTTTTTAGAGTCAGTCCCAAACTCCCAAACAAAAAATCCTACTGAGAGCCCTGTTGTTGTGCACTGCACGCTCCCTGCCCTGCTGCTGGAATGTCTCTGTGGCAGGGGAATGAGAGAAAACTTTTTTTTTTCTATACAAACTGTTTTGATAATGATCGGCTAAGGATGGGGGGGGGTGCTGTGAGACTTGCCAAATGATAAGAAACTTTAACCCCTCTGCCCTGCTGCTGTAATGTCTCAGGGGCAGGGGAG
Organism: Neoceratodus forsteri; assembly: GCA_016271365.2. NCBI lineage: Eukaryota > Metazoa > Chordata > Ceratodontiformes > Ceratodontidae > Neoceratodus > Neoceratodus forsteri. The sequence continues at coordinate 898,707,965 of CM057455.1, forward strand.
CAAGAGAAAACTTTTTTTTCCATACACAAACTGTTTTGATACCAATCGGCTAAGGATGGGAGAGGGGTGGGGGGGGCTGTGAGACTTGCCAAATGATAAGAAACTTTTAGTTCAGTGTCTTTTTTGTGTTGAGTAATGAAACTGCCCATGCCTGGATAAACTGAATCAAACCTGCACCAACCAAAAGAACCAGCACCAAGCAATTGCCTCTTGAGAAAACTTTGGCAAAATCAATCCAGTCACCGGAGGCTAGTTTTAGCACTTTCTGTTCTTTGACTACATTGCCTTGGTGAATGAAGCATCTGTTTGTAAGTATGATTTTTATCTTTTTAAGAAATAAAGTGATAAGTAATGTTGCTCAGTGCTGGTTCTTAAGGTTTTGTCCTTTTGATGTGCAGTATGGCATCAGTCTTTGGCAAAGCAGTTGATGAGGTGCCAGCCTGTTGGTGCAGTGGTTAGATTTCCGCTTACGATGCCAGTGACCCAGGGTTGGGAGCGGACTTGGGTCACCAGAGGGTCAGCCAGGGGAGAAGGCTCGAGCGTCCCAAGACAGCTCGCCTTCTCCGGGGAGAGGGAGGGAGGGGGCCAAGGCCCGCAGTTAGCCTGACCCTGAGTGAAGGCTTGGGGTATAGCAATGAAGTCCTGCCTGTAGGAGGGGCCAGCTGAGACATGTGGTGGATGTCAGCATGTTCTGCCTAGACATCAAGGGCACACACCATGTGTGTGGGAGGAAACCGGTGGAAAAAGCCCAGCCGTCTCCTGGAAGACGGGGCACCGGGAGCGTGCCCAACGAAAGTTGACTGTACGGGGCGCATGGGCCCCACTTCATTCACCGCCCTGGGGGGGATAGCTGTGGCTCCATGGGGTGCAAGGTAAGTCCAGCATAGGGTGGCTGGCAGAGGGATGGCTCCCTAGGTGCCCCCAAAAGGTCAGAGGTGGAGGTAAGTAGGAGGGGAAAAAAAAAAGCAGTTGATGAGTACCATGTGAATCTGCAACTAATTGAATGTTGTATGGGGAGTCTGTGATGTGGGCATTTCAAAGCATGCCACACGCTGACTCCCCATACAAAGACACACACTGTCAAAGCCAATTGTCATTTGAACATGATAAGTGTATCAGTAAATGTAGATTCTAAACATTTAGACTAAAATAAACACATCCAAAGGCCACTTTTTGTTATTTATAATTTATTTAACAGCTCATTACAGCATAAAATCATTTCCTATCTCCTTCAAGGGGTCCACTGAATTGGTCATCCAGACCATTAGTCTGGAAGTGATATGGTGAGTCCCTGAGTGGCTTTACCTCACACTTCTTCCAGAGACTAATCATCAGATCACACATGAAGTTGGTGCCCTGGTCCGACAGAATCTCTTGGGGGAAACTCACCCAGCTAAATATCCCCAGCTGTTTGTTGGCCACCTTCTCAGCCTCAATGGAGGACAAGGGCACTGTGTCTGGGTACCTTGTGGCATAATCTATGACCACCAAAATGTATCGCTTGCCAGTGTGACTTGGGGTATGAATGGGCCCCATAATATCTACAGCAGCTCACTGAAATTGCTATTTGATAACAGGTAGGGGAATCAAGGTCACTTTAGCCTTGTCCCAGACCTTTCCCACCCTCTGGCATATTTGTCATGTCTTTAAAAGGTTCTATGTGATAACAGCGAGAAAAAAGCGAGTAGAAAAACAGCAACACCAAATCAACCCATCAAACACAAGCGTGCACACAACAGCGATTGTACAAAAATAAATAAAAACACACCTACGATCATTGCAGAGGCTTTACTCCCTGCATCCCTACCCTCCGTGGAGGCTTCAACCCCACACCCCCTTTCATTAAATAATCAACTCCAAGTTGAAGTGACTTGAGGAACAGGGAAACTCAGGATGGGGTATATCTATAGGGGGAAGCAACCCAGAAAGGGGGAGCAAGCCAGGAGAGGGGGCAACACTATATTTAAGCTACAGGGGGGTGACAAACTGGGGGGAGGGAGCAAAGCACAGCACAACACTCCAAAAATGAAAAAAAAAAAATGAAGACCAGAAATACCAATCCTTGAACCCCAGTTCAGCAAATCTGATGTGCATGCAACCAACTGCTCTAACCGCTAAGCTGCAGCAGCAGCTCAATGGCTCACCCCACGGCAGCCTACTTCAGTATTGAGCATACAAGAGCCAGAGAACTACCCCATACTACCTCACTGAAAAAACTTTCGCCAAAAAAAACATGTTGCTCACAACACGTTCGCTATCCTTGAATTGCTCTTATTGAGTTGCTCATATTGCTTCACTCTTTTAACGGGATACATCTTTAAAATACTGGGCCAATAACAATTATCAGTCAGACACCTTTTGGTACAGCTGACCCCTAGGTGTCCTGACAAGGGTATGTTGTGGGCTAAGGCCAGAAGGTGCTTCCTCTACTCCCTAGGAACCCCTATTTGCTAGAGTACCCCCTTCCTCCGGTCCTCCCTTGGGAACCCACTCATGGTACAGGAGCCCATTCTCCCACTACATCTCCCTTTTCCTAGAGTCACCTTCCCCACTGGTGGCTTACTCCCTTAGCTTTTGCAGGGATGGGTCTGCTTGTTGAGCTTGCCCTAGCTCCGCACGCCTGACCTTCACCAGAACACACTCTGCTGTGGAAGAGCCACACATGGCTGGGCTCTCCTCAGTCAGTAGCTGTGGCTAAGAACCACAGCTCCCAGCTTGTATTTCAGCTACAACTTCTCCTGCTACTGAGGTAGGGATTGCTTCCTCAAGCACTGCCCCCCCCCGTGTCCTCAAAAGCCAGTTCCCTCACCTTGCTACAGGTAGTGTGGGTAGTGTGTAACCCCCCTACAAATGGGGGTCCCCAAAAAGTCTTCCTAGAGCTTGCCTAAATGCTCATTGCCATGCTGGTGTCCTGCATTTTAGCAGTTTAAATGTATTGCCAGAGAGTTCCTGTATTGCCTCTGTGTACTGTCTATTTAAGAGCTGCCTGGATTGCAGTCATAATTAATCTGGGAGGGAGCTCTGTTAGAAGATGTACTTGTCTGCTGATCATTTATTAGAATAGTAATAATATTGCAGTTTGTCTAACCTGCCTTCTTTACAGCATGGACATTTCTGTTTATCTCCACCAGCTTGGTCCTGGACTGCTGAAATGGGCCAATCAGTACCTTTGGGGACTCTAAAATGGAGCCTGTCCCCAGGGGTCTTGTGGGAGCAAAATTCAGTAGGAATTGTAGTTTTTGCATTTTGGCACCAAAACAGACCTGGAAGGGGAGCCCTTGAACTGACTGACCGATAGATCAGCCAACCTAACCTTTTGGATCCTGGGGAAAGTCCCAGGCTGCTTGCAGCTAGAGTCAGTCTGAATTGGAAAGTGAAAGTGGTAACAGCTTGAGTGATTCAAGCAGCAGCCCCTGTGTAATTCGTGCAGAAGAACTTTGAAAGGGCTGGGTTTTGGCCTGCCTGTCTGTCTGCTGTCTCTGAGAGGGAAAATAGAGCTTATTCGGACTAAATCTGAATTGTAAGAGTGAGATAAGCCACAGAATTGTTACCAGGCTTTAACCTAAAGAAGACCGGAGATTTGCTGAATGCAATCAGCCTGTCAGGATTTCCAGCCACCTCTGAACTCCTGGTTTATGCACAGACTCTGTAATTGTGACCGGATAGCAATCTGCCTGGTACAGTAGAATTTCTTACATGAATATGTGCTGTGTGCTGTTAGTGGGTCGTGATTTGGTTCCCCACTGTGTGCTGAACTGTGTTCTGCTTGCTGGAGGCTGCATCCAGCTCCCACGGACTGAATCCGTATTCATCTCCATTGGGCCTGGGCTTTGCCACACTGGTCCAGCCAGACTACTTGCTGCTCAGAGAAAGCAATCGATGAGAGATCTGCCTTGGGATCAGCCCCCTGCTCACGCTTTTGAACAGGAACGATGCCTCAGTGATTTGTGTGGGCCCTGTTTCTCCTGGCACTCCAGTTCAACAACCTTCTGTCTCGATTTCGTCCTGCCTGTGTCCTGTATTGGGTATCATGAGTAAACATCAGGGTAGTTCCCTGCAACAACAGCTAAATCTAAAGTGTTGTCATCTGATTGCTTTGTTGTCTTTTCTATCACGAACTGAGCCCTCCAGTTCCAGATTACAAATAGTGTGTGTTGTGCATTTTGCTTTCTTTCATCACAGGGCTCCAACCAGCTGCGACGCAGACCAACCCCCAGGCAACGTTCCTGGCTAGCCCATCTTTCTATCTGGGTACCCAGAGTGTGTGACTGTGTAGGAACTCTGAAGTGCATGCATAACTGTCTGATTGATATAGCCTTTAAGCAAATCAACCTGATTACGCCCTCTCTTGTTCAAGTCCCCTGAATAAATCAGATCTAACACTTTTTGTATTTAACCTGACTATGGTTCCAGTTTGTGCTAAGAGTACCATACTGTTGCTATTTGCTGTGCATCACCTTGTTTTACAGGGGGTCCCCTGGGTCGAGCTACAGGAACCAGCCCTGGTGGTAAGTGCAAACAGTGTGGGTAATTGCATGGTGAATAAGGGTCATTGTGAAAGTGATTATTGTGTATTGTTCAGGCCACTAGAAGGGAAAGAGGGGCTTACAGTGTCCTGGAGGGCTGTGCCCAGGTTAGCTTGACCACTAACAACCCTGACCTCCGGGTGGAGGCACCCGTTTCAGTACACAGACCCCTTAACCTGCTACTAGCCAAGCAGGCAGGGGTAGTAGCCCTTGGGATAGTGTCACCTAGAGGTTACATTTTTGAGGCTCACCGCTGGAATTTTGTGTCTTCTAGTGGCCGAAATTATGAATTATTGTCAAACATAAATGGCTACCCCAACAGAAGTGGCTGTGCACCGGTTGGTGGGATGGTGTATGGGCCAAGAGACTGACCCCAATAATGCTTTGATAATACTGGATATACCTATGGGCATTAGTAAGGATACTGTTGAAGGGGCACTTTCTAAAGTTGAATGTTTGAAAAAAGCTGTAGTGGTGGGTTGACAGGATGATTTAACTGCCCAAACCTTCATGGCCTTGAAGGAGTGTAGCGACCCTCTGGACAGTTCAAAGGTGCCCCAGACTATCACTCCAGAAGGGTTCCCAGCCGCCTGGAGGGTGATAACCAAAGATAGCAAGGTTCCCTTAGAGGATGAGCCCCCACTGTTATCTGAGTCTTTTGAGGAGAAGTTTGCCAAGTTGTTACTGGAGGATGGCAAAACTGTGGAGGATTTAAAAAAATTATTCCTGCCACCTGGGAGTGTCACCTCCCCACTGTCCACACCCTCCCCAGCACCTGTTCTTTCACCAACTTCTGTACCTGCCTCTGAGCCAGCAAGTAGTCATGGCCCTTACCGCAAGCTCAAGGTATTCTCTGGCATCTGCCCTACTCCTAATGGGGAAGTCGACCTGGAGACCTGGATAAACTCTACTACTCTTGCGGTACAAGACTGGCAATGCTTAGAGGCTGAAAAAATGGCCTGTCTGGGGGAAAGCCTCCAAGGACCCACCCTATGTACTTTTTGCTCCCTGAGGTCCTCGGACCCTGAGGCCAAAGCCCAAGAGTACATAGTTGCCCTTGAAAATGTGTTTGGTGGCACCACTAGTGTTGAGGCCTTGAAATGGAAACTTAAAGATGTTAGGCAACAGCTGGGGGAATTGTTATCTGCCTACATGCATCGATTAGGGAGAATCCTACAAACCATTTTTCGGAAAGGAGGCTGGGCCTCTAGTGAAGTGGATTGGGTAAGACTGGATCATATACTCTGCTCTGCCTGGCACTCCAGCTGGGTGTTGCTCAAATCGCAACTGCATCAAAGGAAATCTGGTTCCTTGCCCTTCCATGTGTTGATGAAGCAGGTATGGGAAGTTGAGGAGGAGGAAGGCTTTTTTTTGGAGCCCTGTACAGTTGTAGCTGTTGCAACCCCTGCTTCAGGTGTGGGGTCGGTCGCTGATGGCCTGGAATCACCGCAGTCACATGACGGAATCTGAGAACTAAATGTCAGCCACGGGGGGCCCAGCCAGAGAGGGACTGCTACGAATGCTCCGCCGTGGGATGAACTGCTGAGGGAGTTCAGAGAAACAAAAAGGAGGCAGTATAGTGCAGTGGTTTAAGGCTCTGAGCTGCAAATCAGGAGACCTGGGTTTGAATCCCACAGCCCCCACCTGCATACTGTGTGACCTTGAGCAAGTCACTTAACTTCCCTGTGCTCCCAGGTTGCACCTGTAAAACAAGCTTTCAGCTTAGTGTGTTACTCCCATACCTCTCAAGTGTCCCTCATTACGAGGGACATCCCTAATTTTTCCCCTTAAAATTGCTCTGTCCCAGATCCGTCCCTCATGGAAAAGGTGCTGTCTACATAGAGAATGTGCTGTAAATTCAGATTGTAAAGCAGAAATCCTTAATATTCTAAAATACTAAATCCAAAATAAACTTTGTACAAGTAAGCAGTATGGTTTTCACAGTGTTCTGAGCTTGTATCTCCATGTTTGAGGATGTGTCCCTAATTCTGAGGGTCTGTGTCCCTCATTGTCCCTCATTTTGAGTGTCCAAAAATGTCCATGTCCCTCATTTCAGTCACAAAAGGTTGAGAGGTATGGTTACTCCTGGAAAACCAATTGGAAGAAAAACCAAAAAAAACAGTCTCTTTATGAAGGCCACCCCTGCGAGTACAGGCCCCAATCCTTATCCAACTGCATCTGCTATGGGGGTGGGGGTGCACACCCAGGCATCTCCTGCCGACAGCAGCTCAAAAATTGATGTCTTGACTATGGAAGTGAGAGAATTGACGATATGTCTCTAAATGCTCGCCACATCACAAACAGAGGTGGAACCAAGGTTTTCTGTTGGTAGTACCCCCGCCTCAGCTCCCAATGTGATGTCTCGGCCACACCAGACCCCAGAAAGCATATTTTGCCATAACTGGGGGAAGGATGGGCACATGAAGAAAAAAATGCCGGTCCCCAAAAGACCTTGATAAAGTTGTGTACAGACTTCAAAGGGAGCTTCGGAAAATGAGACCATGGCCGAGGAGCGCCGGAAATTACCACAGTGCAGGATTGAGAAATCCTAACTCAGATTTCTTTGTGGCTAAATCATCTGTCCAAGCCTCTACTACTGCCTCTCCAGACTGGTCCAGAATAGTGGGTCCTTCAATGGAGACTCCTGTGACTGTCAATGGTATCCATGCTCGGGCTGTGCTCGATAGCGGGTCGCAAGTGACCATTGTATTCCAGGACTGGTATGATAAACACTTATCTGATGTGCCACTACAATTTCTGGAAGATTTGCAGGTGTGGGGCCTAAGCGACAAGTCTTATCCCTACCTAGGATATGTCTGGCTCTGATTGTCTTTCCCTGTGACTGTAACTGGTGTAGATGAACAAGTAGAGACACTAGCCCTGGTGTGCCCTCTTATGGGATTGTATGATGGGATTCCCTTGCTCATTGGAACCAACGCCCACATGTTAGGAAGACTAGCACAGTTGTGTCATGAAAAACAAGGGAAACTGACTGGGCAGGCACTGAGAATCCCAGCCCTGATAAAGAGAGCCTATGATCTGCAAAAACGGACTACCAAAGCCGATGGCGATGAGCAAGTGGGGATAGCGTGGAAGAAAGATCCTGATTCTCTTTTACTCCCTCCCAATGCTCAGTACACCATTCAGGGAGAGGTTCGGATTAGAAAGGAAGTGAAAAATAAAATATTAATGTTGGATGCACCGGGTGATGGAAAGTTGCCAGAGGGATTATTGGATAAACCAAGCATTTTGCCTGCCCGTGCCCATGTCTATGCATGTTGAGTGATGGTCCAGATTCGGAATGTGTCAGATCGGGAGGTCCGGTTGAACAGAGGGTGCACCCAAGCTACAGTACACTGTGCAGACATGCCGTATTACCCAGAAACAAGTACTCTGATGAAAAGGAAAGAGTGACCCCAGACTTATTCAACTTTGGTGATTCCCTGTTGCCAGCTGAATGGAAGGCTAGAATTAGCAAGAAACTCGCACAGAGAGACAAAGTGTTTTCGTTAAAAGAATGGGACGTGGGGTGTGTCCAGGGTGCAGAGCATCATTTACGCCTGCATGATGAATGGCCATTTCGAGAGAGATCCCGACGCCTCACCCCAGCAGACATAGATGATGTTAGGAGGCACCTGCAGGAAATGTTCACTGCTGGCGTTATACAAGAATCAACGAGCCCATATGCCTGTCCCATTGTGGCTGTGCATAAGAAGAATGGGTCTGTGAGGATGTGTGTTGATTATCGAACCCTGAACCGGCGGACCATCCCTGATCAATACACCATGCCCCGTATACAAAATACCCTGGTTTGCTTGAATGGGAGCAAATGGTTCTTAGTATTGGATCTTTGCAACGGATATTAACAGATTCCAATGGCCCCGGAGGACCATGAGTAAACAGCCTTCATCTGTCCTTTGGGGTTCTACGAATTCCTGAGAATGCCACAGGGGATTTCGGGTGCCCCGGCCACCTTTCAGTGACTGATGGAATGTGCGGTGGGAGATATGAACTTGCTGGAATGTCTAGTGTACCTAGATGATGTCATTGTGTTCGGACGCACATTAGAAGAGCATGAGACCCAACTGTTTAAAGTGCTGGACTGATAGGAAGACTTCGGCCTCATGCTGTCCATTGACAAGTGCCAGTTTTTTCAAACCTCTGTGAAGTATGTGGGGCACATAGAATCTGTAGAAGGAATAGAGACTGATCCCAGTAAGGTTGAGTCACTGACTACTTGGCCCCAGCCCCATAACTTGAAAGCACTACAATGTTTTCTGGGGTTCTGTGGCTACTACTGCAGGTTTATAAAGACTATTGAAAGGTGATTCACCAGCTCCTGAATCTTACCCAGGGTTACCCCCCTACCAACTGTAAATACAAGAACGGGGCTGTCAAAGAACCAGAGAAAGTGTACTTCCACACAGGTGAACCTTTTGGGCCCCACTGGACACTCAACTGTGAAACAGCCTTCCACGAAGTCATATACCAGCTCACCCATGCCCCCATCCTCACCTATGCTGACCCTACCAAGCCCTATGTGCTGCATATTGACACTAGTCTACAGAGCCTAGGAGCTGTGCTGTGTCAAGCCCATGAGGATGGTTTGAGACTGGTAGCTTTTGCCAGCAGGAGTCTGACCCCATCGGAGCGAAACTATCCTGTGCACAAGCTGTAGTTCCTTGCCCTAAAATGGGCCATCGTCGATCAGTTTCATGAGTACCTCTATGGGGCAAAGATATTGGTGAAGACCGACAATAACCTGTTTACCTATGTACAGACTTCAGCTAAGTTAGATGCCACTGGGCACCAGTGGCTCTCTGACTTATCAACCTATGATTATGCTGTTGAATACAGACCGGGACTGAACCATATTGATGCTGATGCCCTGTCACGGAGGCCCTCTTCCAAGAGTGATTGGGTCAGGCTGTCTGAACCTGACATCCGAGCATTGTGCCAAAAGTTTGACAGAGATGAACAGATGTTTGCAGACACAGTGGACTGTCTAGTAGATTGCTTGGGCCCTCCTGATACCTGCATACCGGCTGCCTATTGCCATTTCTCTGCTCTAGATATTAGTGCACTACCTCAACTTGACAATGACAGTATTCAGTAGGCTCAATCCCAAGATCCTATGATTCAACTCGCACTTGATTCCCTGCGTGTGAGGAAAGATGTGTCTAAGTTGCGTTTCCCTGACTTGCGAACTGCCCTATTGTTTAAAGAAGGCCCCAGGTTGAAGTTACTCAATCAGTTGTTATACACAGAGAGACAGTGGATTGTAGAGGTCAAGTAGACAAGCAACAATTTGTCCTTCCCACGGCATTTAAACACTTGGTACTGAGGTCCCTCCACAGTTACATGGGGCACCTCGGTATTGACAGGACTCTCAACCTGGTATGATCTCGATTCTACTGGCCCAAGATGGGAGCCGATGTTGAGCCCCATGTAAAGACCGGTAGTCGTCGCCTCCAAAGAAAAGCCCTGCCTCAGAGGGCTGCCCCCCTTGTCAATATCACTACCAGCACCCCCATTGCAACTGGTCTGCATAGATTTTTTGTGTTTAGAATCTGATCAATGGAATATTGGCAATGTGTTAGTGGTTACGAATCATTTCACATGGTATGCGCAAGCTTTTTCAACTAAAGATCAAAAAGCCTCTACTGTGTCCAAGGCGCGCTAGTGGAAAAATTCTTCATCCATTATGGTGCTTCCCCGCGGATCCACTCTGACCAAGGCAGAGACTTTGAAATGCTCTCTGTGGGGGGTGCGGAAGTCAAGAACCACCCCTTATCACCTGCAGAGGGACTCTCAACCATAACATTTTAACCGCACCCTTCTAGACATGCTGGGCACCCTCCATCCAAAAGACAAGCATAAGTGGAGCCAGCAGATTAGCACCTTGGTACACGCATACAATTGCACCAAAAATGATGCTACTGGGTTCTCCCCCTACCACCTCATGTTCAGGAGGGAGGCCCGACTGCCAGTTGATGTCTGTTTTGGGGTCTCTCCAGATGGGGTCCGAGCTGAAAACTACCTGCAGTATGTACAGAAACTGAAAGCTTAATTGAACCATGCATATCAACTGGCCCAGACAATGGCCGCCAAGAGAAATCTCACCATCAAAGAGAGGCACGATAAGAAAGTAATGGCTCAAGAGCTATGGCCCGAAGACCATGTGTTGTTACGCAATTTGGAACTACATGGCAAGCACAAAATTACTGATAGGTGGCACCATCTTCCTCATGTAGTAGTTGGAAAGTTGGATGATCTACCAGTGTACAAGGTATACCCAGAGAATAACTCCAAAGCTGTCAAAACCATGCACTGTACCCACTTGCTGCCTATCAGCCAAGTTATTATTGAAGATGAGCCAGCAGACATTGCCTCCCCTAGGCCGGTGACTCGTGCTGCTGCAAAAAAGAGACAGAGTCAACCTACCCCAGTAGTTACAGATTTAAGGTTTCCCCCGCAGCAGGCCCAGAATGATAGTGACTGTCAGTCCACCTCTGATGAAAGTGACTATGGTAATGCCTATTATCCCTCCTATGAACTGAGTCAGTTGTTTCATGGAAATCCTATGCAGAATCATGGGGATGAAGCTGGGCCTTCTGGACTGCCTAACCCCCAGCTTCGGCCAATGCTCTCTGAAAGTGAAGTGCAAAGTATCACGTCTGAGGCTGCGGACTCCCTGTGGCATCTTGTATATGGGGCAGCAAAGAAGGGGCTGATGGTCTGAGTCTCTCTGGTGACACACCAGAACTTGAACAACAGTATGAGAGTGCTGACAGTCCCCCTTCAGTGCCACAAAGCCTAGTTGTGCCAGAACCTTCTCTAAATGAGCCAAGTGTTGTGGAAACAGAGCCTACAGAGCAAGGAGCTGACAGTGCTCCCCAGTTTGGACATTCCCATCCATGCAGAGGCACCCCTCATGACTGACAAAAATTCCAAAGTTAGTGCTGAAAGTACAGAGACTGTGGATGTTCCCCCCAGAAAGACTGGCCGAGCTGTCAAGCCGGCATTGCGCTTCAGTTATGATTCTCCCAGGAGGCCAGTGGATTTGCCTCTCAATGTGGTTCACAAAGGTGTTTATATTTCTCAGAGCTCACTATCCAAATTGAGCTTAATGGCCAATTCCAGGTTGATTGTTCTTCCTTCTCAGTATGGTGCCCCTGACCTATCCAGCCCCAAGTTAGCTGATAGGGAAGGGCCCCCGCCTACATTGTTTAATGTGCAAGAAGTTATAACATGAATCAGTATTGTGATGCTACAAGTATGTTAATCATAGTGGAATCAGTATCACCTGCATGAAACATGCATAAGTGTTGTCAGTACGGATATAGTATTGTGAAGTATGTTGAAATGTATAGTAATGTGACAAGTTTATGTTAACCGATGTATCAGATAGTATTTGCACAGCATGCTAATGTCATATATGTCTCATTTATATCGCATTTTCAATAGTGTGATGGTACAGACTTGATGCAGACGTCAAGTTTTCTCCAGGCAGGGAAGCTTGTAACCCCCCTACAAATGGGGGTTCCCGAAAAGTCTTCCTTGAGCTTGCCTAAATGCTCACTGCCAGGCTGGTGTCCGGCGTTTTAACCTGTATTGCCTCTGTGTACTGTCTCTTTGAGAGCTAACTGGATTGCAGTCATAATTAATCTGGCAGGGACTTCTGTTAGAAGATGTACTTGTTTGCTGAACATTTATTAGAATAGTAATAATACTGCAGTTTGTCTAACCTGCCTTCTTTTCAACAAGGACATTTCTGTTTATCTCCACCAGCTTGGTCCTGGACTGCTGAAATGGGCCAATCAGTACCTTTGGGGACTCTAAAATGGAGCCTGTCCCCAGGGGTCTTGTGGGAGCAAAATTCTGTAGAAATTGTAGTTTTTTCATTTTGGTGCCAAAACAGACCTGGAGGGGGAGCCCTTGAACTGACTGACAGATCAGCCAACTGAACCTTTTGGATCCTGGGGAAAGTCCCAGGCTACTTACAGCTTGAGTCATTCTGAATTGGGAAGTGAAAGTGGCAACAGCTTGAATGACTGAATGATTGAGCTAGGAGGAGGAGGGCTGATGTGATTCCTGTTCACAAAAGTAGGAGCAGGACAGAGGCAGGAAACTACAGACCAGTTAGTTTGACCTCAGTGGTAGGGAAAATGATGGAATCACTTCTGAAGGAAAGAACTGTTACATACCTAGAGGCCAGTGGGGCACAGGACCCAAGGTAGCATGGATTCACGATGGGAAGGTTGTGTCAGACAAATCTAATAGATTTCTTTGACTGGGTGACCAAAGTAGTAGACCAGGGAGGGGCTGTGGACATGGCCTTCCTAGATTTTAGCAAGACATTTAATACAGTCCCACACAAAAGAATAATACACAAGATAGCCAGCCTTGGAGTGGGTCCCAAGGTGGTAGCCTGGATAAAAAATTGGCTAGACAACAGGACGCAAAGGGTAGTAGTAAACGGAGTCCACAGTGAAGAAAGGAGGATTACTAGTAGGGATACTGAAAAGTTCAGTACTGGACTGGTCCTTTTAATGTCTTTATAAGTGACATTGCAGAGGAACTGAAGGAAAATATGTCTCTTGCAGATGACACAAAGATCTGCAACAGGGTTGATACACAAGAAGGAGTGGAAAGGATGAGAAGGGACTTGCACAGTTGGAGGAATGGTCAAATGTATGGCAGCTCAGATTCAATGCAAAGAAGTGCAAGGTAATGCACCTGGGAAACAAAAACCCAGGGGAAGAGTACACAATGGGGGGTGAGATACTGACAACAGTAAAAATGGAAAGGGACCTGGGGGTAATTATATCAGATGACCTAAAGGTGAGCAAGCAATGTGAGAAGGCAGTAAGGAAGGCTTGGGGGATACTGGGATGCATAGGGAGAGGCATCAATAGTAGAAAACAGGAAGTTGTTATCCCTCTGTACAGACAGTTGGTGAGACCCCATCTGGAGTACTGTGTGCAGTTCTGGAGACCCCATCTCCTCAAAGACATAAACAGAGTGGAGGCTGTCCAGAGGAGGGCAACCAAAATGGTGCAGGATCTGCACCAGAAGACATACGAAGAAAGACTAAAAGAGCTTAATATGTATACCCTTGAGGAAAGAAGGAAGGGAGGGAAATGATAGAAACTTTCAAGTACCTCAAGGGAATCAACAAAGTCAAAGAGGGTAGCATCTTTCAGAAAAAGAGATGTGCAAGAACAAGGGGGCACAATTTGAAGATAAAGGGGAGACGGCTCAGAGTTAATGTGAGGAAGTATTTTTTAACAGAGAAGGTTGTGGATGCATGGAACAGCCTCTCTGAGGAGGTCATGGAGTCAAGAACAGTGGGGGAATTCTAGAATGCATGGGACAGACATAAGGCAGTCTTAGTGGGGGGTAGGAAGAAGTAAGCTGTTGGTTAACTAGGATCTGCAGCTTATCTGTTAGGTAGGAAAATGGGCAGAATAGGTGGGCCAAGCGGTCCTTTTTCTGCCGTCAAATTCTATGTTTCTATGTTTCTATGATTCAAGCAGCAGCACCTGTGTAGTTCGTGCAGAAGAACTGTGAAAGGGCTGGGTTTAGGCCTGCCTGTCTGCCTGTTGTCCCTAAGAGGGAAAATAGAGCTTATTCAGACTAAATCTGAATTATGAGAGTGAGATAAGCAACAGAACTGTGACCAGGCTTTAACCTGATGAAGACTGAAGATTTACTGAATGCGATCAGCCTGTCAGGATTTCCAGCCACCTCTGAACTCCCAGTTTGTGCAGAGAATCTGTAATTGTGACCGGATAGCAATCTGCCTGATACAGTAGAATTTCTTACATGTAAATGTGCTGTGTGCTGTTAGTGGGTCGTGATTTAGTTCCCCACTGTGTGCTGAACTGTGTTCTGCTTGCTGGAGGCTGCATCCAGCTCCCACAGACTGAATCCGTATTCATCTCCATTGGGCCTGGGCTTTGCCACATTGACCCAGCCAGACTACCTGCTGCACAGAGAATGCCATCGACGAGAGACCTGCCTTGGGATCAGCCCCCTGCTCACGCTTTTGAACAGGAACGACACCTCGGTGATTCGTGTGGGCCCTGCTTCTCCTGCAACTCCAGTTCAACAACCTGCTGTCTTGATTTCATCCTGCTTGTGTCCTATATTGGGTATCGTGAGTAAACATCAGGGTAGCTCCCGGCAACAACAGCTAAATCTAAAGTGTTGTCATCTGATTGCTTTGTTGTCTTTTCTGTCTCAAACTGAGCCCTCCGGCTCTGGATTACAAATAGTGTGTGTTGTGCATGTTGCTTTCTTCCATCACAGGGCCCCAACCAGCTGTGACGCAGGCCAACCCCGGGCAACGTTCCTGGCTAGCCCACCGTTTTCTTAACTGGGTACCCAGAGTGTGTGACTGTGTAGGGACTCTGAAGTGCATGCATAACTGTCTGATTGATATAGCCTTTAAAGGAAACATAAACAGGGGTCATAATTGGGGCAAAGAAAACCACAGCAGTGTAGGTTGTTGGCTTACCTACAAGATGCTGTGCTCTGTTTACTTCTAAATGCTTTCATTTGTGAGTCGCTAGATTGTAAAAGTCGTGGCACAATACAAACAAATCCCCCAATCTGTATTGAAATCCGCCACTCCTCTAGCTTCCTAAGATGGCGGGTGCGTCTGTACGTGATGATGTAATCTGAGTGACAGCGCACCCGAGGATTAATATATGCAGTATAGGAACCTTATAAGTTACATATATAAATATTATTAAAAAAAGCACTGCTGCATAAAATCCTTTACAGTGCAGGTGTGACAACCTTTTCACACCTGCACAGTAAACAATTTTATGCAGAAGTGCTTTCTTAATAATATTTCTATATGTAATTTATAAGGTTCCCATACCACATATATTAACCCTCGAGAGCGCTGTCGCTCAGATTACATCATCACGTACAGACGCACCTGCCATCTTAGGAAACTAGAGGAGGGTCCGATCGGGGGATTTGTTTATATTGTGCCATGACTTTTACATTCTAGCGACTCACAAATGACAGCAGTTGGAAGTAAGCCGAGCACAGCGTTTTGTAGGTAAGCCAACAACCTACACTGTTGTGGTTTTTGCAGGCTGTATTTTGAATAACTTCTTTACGGGTCCTTTAAGCAAATCAACCTGATTACGCCTTCCCTTGTTCAAGTCCCCTGAATAAATCAGATCTAACTCTTTTTGCATTTAACCTAACTGTGGTTCCAGTTTGTGCTAAGAGTACTGTACTGTTGCTATTTGCTGTGCATCAACTTGTTTTACAGGGGGTCCCCAGGGTCGAGCTACAGGAACCAGCCCTGGTGGTAAATGCAAACAGTGTGGCTAATTGCATGATGAATAATGATCATTGTGAAAGTGATTATTGTATATTGTTCAGGCCACTAGAAGGGAAAGAGGGGGTTGTAGTGTTTGGGAGGACTGTGCCCAGGTTAGCTTGACCACTAACAACCCTGACCTCCAGGGTGGAGGCACCCATTTCAGTACCCAGGCCCCTTAATCTGCTACTAGCCAAGCAGACAGGGGTAGTAGCCCTTGGGATAGCGTCACCTAGGGGTTACGAGTGATACACACAATATTGGCCCTACTATTGAAGTCATTACCTATGATTACATCCATGGGCATGTCAGGTATAACATTCACCTCCTGTATGCCCTGCCCTGGCCACTTTCACAGTTTAAAAAGATCCAGGTCAGCAGTACTGAGACCACAGGGGCCCATCACTCCTCTAATCCCTCAATCCCTGGCAGGGTCACCATACCATTTACCCACACAGGGTGCCTGTGTGCAGTGGAGCTAGAGGACACTATGCTCTTCTTACAGGCTACCATCTGTGTGGAGCTTTCCTAACTACCCCTTTCAGCTGCATTCACACCTTTTTTACATTTTTTGGATTTTCCAGCTACACTCGCACCTCTCTTTATATATCTCGGACATTTGTAAGACAGATGCCCCAGTTTCTGGCAGATATGGCACCTGCGTTCACCTGTCTCCATGTTTTTGAGACCAGGTGGCTTCCCTTTTTGTTCAGGCACAGGCTGCCTTCCTTTAAGCTGCCCCCCCCCCCGGGTTCCCCTAAAACCAACTGATGTGTCTCTCCCATTCCCTTTGTAGTGAGAGGATGGTCAGCTGGATATGAGCTAGTCAGCCCTCTTGGCTGCCTCCCTCGTGGAGCTCAGAGTTACATTCCATAACATATTCTCAAATCTTCAGGTATAGTTTTTAAAAACTGTGTCAGAAGAAATAAATCAGTTACCTCTTCTACAGAGTGAGCTTTTGCACCTTCTACCCAGCATTCTAATACATTACTTAGCTGCATACACATTTCAGCATAGCTGTCACCCGATGTCTTTCTTAAAAAGGGACTCCCACCAAAAGTGCAACATTTTAGAATTAGAATAAGCATGGGGATCACATGATGAGCCTGGCATGAGAAGACGTCTTCTGTGCTGCTCCTAGGCCCAGATTATACAAATTAGGTAATTTTTCACTGGGATCCTTACACTTTTCAGTGTATTGCCTCTCTTGTTCACGAAGTTGCATTTGTAGGTTTAAGGCGCCGACAAACAGCGAGTAGGCGGGTGTAAGCGGTTCCTATCAGAATCTGCACTTTCAGTGGTGGTAATTGGGCGAGCAGATGCAGCGGAATGGAGGTGGAAGCTTCTGAGCCCTTGGCAGCACGCACGCCAGCAGTAAAGTGCCCAAAATCCAACTCGCCGGTGCCAGACAATCCAGCAGGGCAGGCTGATGTGGATGGAGTTGTTAACATGACCTCAGATGATATCATGGAAATTAAACAAATACTGCAGGGGCTGGTTGTGGACTTTGCGACAGTGAAACCAGCGTTGCATTCTCTGGCTCAGAGGATGGGGGACGTGGAAGCCAGAGTCTCCTCGCAGGAAAGGAAAGTCTCTTCCCTTGATCAATTATGTAGACAAGTTAAGAAGCTGGAAGAATGGATGGAGGATCAGGAATCTAGAAGCAGGAGAAATAATCTAATATTATCAGGATTACCAGAGAGGGCTGAAGGGGCTGATTGTGTCTCTTTTATTCAAGATCTTCTCCTCAAGCTCCTGGGCCCCACGCCATTTGGAGAGGCTTACAATTTGGAAAGGGCTCATAGAGCCTTACAAGAGATGCCCCCCCAGGTGCAAGGCCAAGGGTCATCATAATGCAATTTCTGAATTATACAGAGAACTCCTACGCGCTCTCTAACGCCAAGAAAAATAGAAATTTGCAATGGAATGGTGCATCCCTTTGGTTGTTTCAGGATCAAACGCCATCAGTTCGAGAGAAGCAAAAAGAATATTCTGAAATAAAAAAGAAGCTTGATTTAGCTGGAATCAAGTTTTGCCTTCAATACCCTGCAACGCTGATGGTCTGACTTCAATCGGGTGAGAAGAAGTTTCTCACAGCGAGTGACGCTATGGAGGGGCTGCGTGTGGAACTCACCGGATTATTCAAATCGATGACTTGAGCTCCTGCTGGGGATCTGTTCATTGAGACAGTCTATTCAGCTGAGTCTTGGGTAAATAGAAGGGATATGCATTATGGGTTACTGGCTTTCCAAACTTTGGTGAGGTATGGTCTAAGTGGGGGTATCATGTTATGGCGTTTTACTTAAAACGGTGGGAGATGTCTGGTATTATTCGAAGCTGGAAAGGGTACTGGTGATGCTCTTTTTGGGGAGGGGAAAATTCTATTGTTATGGTAGGGGACCATGCTTCCCTGAGTTTGCTGCTTCAGTGTTTCTAATATGAGGGGGGATTGATTGTATGGGCTGCAGTAAGGATGGAAGGTCAGGGCTTTTCTAAAAAAAAATTTAAGGGTGCTCCTATGAGAGTTGATGAGGAGGGGTGCTCTGGCGCCCCAAGAATTAGTATTACAGGAATGTTGGGGGGCGTGACTATAAGGGAGTATTTCCGCTGCAGCGTTATTTGTTTTAGAATGAGGTTTGATACTGAGGAATCCCTAGTCAATTTGAAGGGCTGGGGAGGGGCGCACAGAAATAGGCTCATCCATGTATCAATGTTTGTTGGGAGAACGATCTATGGATCGGGGGTTGGAGGGGTTTATAGGGGGTTGGAAAGAGAGAGAGTCCACAGTGGTAAAAGGGCAAGAGGCAGATATGGCAAGGGCTAAGTGTGATGGTTTTATACTGACAATTTTTTTTTCCTCTTTTTTTATGTCTGGTATTAAATTTCTCTCATGGAATGTTAAAGGTCTCAGGGGTCGAAGGAAAAGAATGGTAATTCTGAGGCATATTGGACAGATAGGGGCTCAAATTGTTGCATTACAGAAGACCCACCTTTTGACAGAGGAGTTGAGCTTCCTAAAGAGGCTGTGGGTGGGACAGGTTTATGGTGTGTGTAAGGATAAGGCCTCTGGGGGAGCGGTGATATTAATAGAGAAAACATGTCCTTATACTATGTTGCAGGTGACTGTTAGGCATGGTTGTAGAGTGATTTATCTTATGGGCACCCTAGGGGGTAGAGAGCTTCCAGTCACTTCTATATATGGTCCTACCCCTCCAAATCCTGAATTTTTCACTTCAGTGGAACTAGATATATCAGCATTCTCTCCACACTCACTCATTCTGGCAGGGGACTGGAATTTATGTAGTAACAATAGGGAGGACAGGATACCTCCATTAGGAGGGCCTTTGTCCAGAGCTCAGAAAGCCCTGAATAGATTGCTGGAAGTCACTGCCTTGGTGGACCCACTCAGAATTTACAATATTGGGGGCAATACCATGACTGTCTACTCAGCGGCCCACAAAACTCAATCTAGAATTTACTTTTTTTTGGTTAATAGGGTGGTGCTGTGTGAAGTTACAGAAGTAGTAACCTGGGGTAGAATTTTCTTGGATCATGCCCCAATCCAGTTGATCTGGGTGCCCAGTGCTGCTCCCCCTAGACCACATAGATGGAGGCTGCAGGACACGCTGTGGGTGGATTGCTCAGCCAGGGGTGAACTAGAGGCTGCCCTCTTGGAGATCTTAGGGAGTCAATTGCCCACACTTCAGAATAAACAATTAGGATGGCTGACCTGTAAGGTGTTATATGCAGGTGAAGCTCAGGGTTTTGCGGCACAAAGAAATAAAATGAGACATGCTAAAGAGGAGTTTATTCTGGGGGCTATAGAGTCATTGGCTCTTAGGGAAGGCACATCAGTTGATATTGATGTGGAACTTCAAAGCCTGAGAAGAGAAATGTCAGATATCGTGTATGATAAAATAGAATTTTGGTTGGAAAAGATTCAAGCTAAATATTTACTGCAGGGAGATGTACCTGGCCGCCTTCTTGCAGTGAGGGTTAAAGAGTGGGAAGCAGCTTGGATGGTAGCATCCATACAGTATGAAGGGAAATGTATAACAGACCCTCAACAAATGGCAGATGCGTTTGCCTCCTACTATAGGGACATATACAGGGCAGAGCATCTTGCCAGGGAGACGGGGATAAGGTCTTTCTTACAGGGGATACCTCTGCCAGTTTTAGATGCTGCACAGGTTGGTGCACTAGCTGCCCCCATAAGAGAATCTGAGATAATAGATGTGATCCATTCTTTGTAGGCTGGTAAAACGCTGGGGCCTGATGGGTTGTCGGCTACGTTTTATCAAATTCATCTTCCCATTATACTTCCTCTGCTTAAAGATTTTTTTGGCCATGTCATGCGGGAGGGGGTATGCCATCCTCCCCTCTACCAGGCATACATCTCCCTGGTGCCAAAACCAGACAAGCCGACGGATTTGCTTGGCAACTACCGGCCGATAGCTTTGATGAATCAAGACATTAAGATTCTTATGAGGATCATTGCTAATAGAACATTGAATGTTGCCCCAACCTTAATTAGCCCTGAGCAGGTGGGATTTATGCCTGGTAGGGGGGCACAGGATGCTCTCAGAAAGCTCCATCATATACTTGGTCAGGCGCCGGACTCCCAGCTTTCCATTGCCTTGATTTCATTAGACGCTGAGAAGGCCTTTGATAGGGTCTCACACTCATTTCTATTCTCTACAATGGAGAGGATGGGTTTTCCGGAGAGCCTTCTTAGAGGTATTAAAAATTTGTATGTGGCCCCTACAGCTAGAGTGCTGTACAATGGGTATCTTTCACAGGAGCTTAGATTGGAGAATGGAACTAGACAAGGGTGCCCTCTGTCTCCAATATTGTTTAATATTTATTTGGAACCACTCCTGTGAGCAATCAATAACGATTTCAATATCAAAGGGCTCAGGATTGCAGGGCAGGACTTAAAATTTTCGGGTTTAGCCAATGATATTTTGTTGCATTTGCAAGACCCAGCCTTAAGTTTTAAGAGGACAGTTGAAATTATTGAAAAATATTTGAGGGTCTCGAATTACAAGTTAAACTTGAGCAAAACGCAAATTCTCCCCTTGACACCACATGTTAATCGTGTAGATTTTGAACCTTTGCAGGTACATCGGGTACCAATAAAGCTTAAATACTTAGGTACTGTATATGGATCACAGCTAATATGGCAGATGGCGCAGCAACAAATATGGATGGGATCCTCACAGCAATTTAGGGGGATGTCCTTAGATGGGCTAAGCTTCCCTTTAATTTTTCAGCTAGGCTGGGATTAATTAAGATGAAACTTCTACCTAGGTTACTATACCCAATATACTTATCCCCATACCACATTTCTACAATCTGGTTTAAAATTAGGAGACTGTTATTGGACTTTTTATGGAACTCTAGGCCTCCTAGGAGAAAGCATAGTGTCTTGTGTTTACCATTTAATAAGGGAGCGATTAGGCTGCCGGATCTCCACTTATATTATATTGCGGGACAATTGGGACATATGTGTCGATGGGTTAGGCATAATGAGGGAGAATTATATATTCCAACTTGGTTAAGTATTGAGAAGCAAACCTTTCAGGACCTAGGTTTCTTTTCTCAAATCCAGAGAAATATCTGAAACAGGAGTCATTGGGTCCTATTGTTAAATCAGCTATGGCCTGGTGGTCATTCCTTACCCCTAGCCAAAGGAGGGACCAAGGGAAGACTTTAGAACAACCGCTGTTGGGCAATCCAAATTTTCTAATTGGGGGCAGTTACCTCACTCGCCGGTGGGCAGCTCAGCTCCTGGGTCTCCAACTTAGGGATGAGGTGCAAAATAATAAGGTGATACTACCGAATAAATGTGATACATTGCCATTCTTTAAGAGGTTACAGCTTACCAAAATAGTGGAGGGGTTTTTGAGAAGATCAGGATGCCCACAGGAACACCTTTTTACATGGGACAATCTCAAGGAGGTGGACCCTGCCTCTCACTCTTTATCGAAAGTCTACAAAGTACTCTTGGAATATGTTAGTCCAAACTCTACCATCAAGATCCCTTATTGGGATAGAACATTGGCCTCCTAGAGTCTTGATTGGGATAATATATGGAGGTCTTTTAAGTTTATATCTGTACCTAAATATCGGATTATGCAATTTTTTATTTCCAATATGTATTTTACCCCTGTGAAACTATGTGATAGACATCTCGGACAGACAGACCCGTGTTTTAGATGTTGAGTGGGTTCGGGGGATATCCTACATGTGTTGTGGAAATGTAGCAGGATAGTGCCCCATGGGATGAAATTAGATAGCAAATGGACCCTCTATTAGATTACTCGGAATTTATCGTACCAGAAATATGCATTTTAGGTGATATGGTCGCAGGTTTTGGGGATTACACCCAAGTATCATTTATCTTTGAAGGCTGCGATTGTCAAAGCTGCTATATTGAAGCATTGGAAAGATGATTTTATTTGTACTTACAAGCATTGGGTAAGGGACTTGATTGGTGCCCTGGGAAGAATAAGGAGATATTTGCTTATTGAGGGTAGGAAGGGGCTATATAATAAAAGATGGCCGACATTTGAGGCAATTTACTCTTTAAAGGTTGATAATATCCAAACACAGGTCTGTCAGATTGTACTTAATGTAAGATTTTTTTTCTCTGTGGAATGTACAGCTTGATACCGATTTTGTTGTCTTAAATGATTTTATTTCATGGGTCACACTTGTCTCTGGGTTGGGATGATATCTGTTTAAAGCTATTAAAATATAGGATGGATCTGCTTGAGGTATAGGGTGGGTGGGACTCTCTCTCTTTCCAGGGGACACAGCAGGGAGCTACCTCCTGTAGGTAATGTTGCTCAGGTTAGGGCCCAGATGCTTGAGTATCAAGGGGGGTGTAGTTGTCATACTAATTTATTTTTTCTTTCTCTTGCTTTCCTCCCTAGCTGAGGATTAAGACTAGTGGGGGATGGGGGCTCTCTAACTGGAAGGATATATGATTTGGTTATTGTTAAAGGGGTTGGCCTACTTGCTGTGTATGTAAATAGTTAAGGTTGTACATAGTTGCACAATCAGTTTTGTGGGATTGTGACAACCAGCTGTGTCCGGGATTTATGTTCTGTATGTCTGATACTATATAATAAACCAATAAAGATCTGTATTAAAAAAAAAGAATCAGAATAAGCATATCCCCAATAAATCTCATACCAAAAATGAGGTTTCTATGTTACTTCATTTTAAAGTCGTGAGCTATTTTGTAAGCCTGATTTCACTACTTATTCAAAAAAGCCAGTTTCAGTGAAGAGCCACTGATGACGTCATCTCCTGGACTCACACTCTAGTCCTCCCAGTCAGCAACGTTATAGGACTTGCTTCTCCAAAGTTTAAGATACTGTAGTTACAGTAAACTTTTAAAAAATGACATAGGATTGGCTGCAATGCTTACGTTTCCAGAATGTTCAGATGCATGGCACTGTACTTTAGAACATGTCAGAAAGTGGTTTTGGAATGCAGCACTGAACCAAGGCACAGAATGTCAAGATGGTGAACAATTTTGAATTGTTGGGGGAATGCAGTCTCAGAATGTGACAGGGATGTGCCATCTCAAAATGTGTCAGGGACACACATTGAAGAATTTGGTGGGGACTGACAATTTTGAAACATAGTGGGGATGCATGCTGTCGGAATGTGATAGGACACACTATTTATTCTGAAATTGCTTGTCCCTGCCACATTCCAGAACTGTACGCA
This sequence comes from Neoceratodus forsteri, assembly GCA_016271365.2. Classification (NCBI taxonomy): domain Eukaryota; kingdom Metazoa; phylum Chordata; order Ceratodontiformes; family Ceratodontidae; genus Neoceratodus; species Neoceratodus forsteri. The sequence goes on from CM057455.1 coordinate 898,731,581, forward strand.
CCCACCATATTTCAGAATTGTGCATCACATCCCCACCACGTTCCAACATTATGTGTCCCAGCCACATTCTTCAATTATGCATCCCTACTACATTCTGAAATTGCACATCCCTTCCCCATTCCCAAATTGTGCATCCCTGTCACATTCTGAAATGGCACATCCCCACCAAATTCCATAACTGCACATCCCGGCCAAGTTGTGTTTAAGTGCCACATTTCAAAATTGTCACTGCCACGTTCCCAAATTGTGCATCACGTCACATTCCAAAATTCTGCGTCACCACCACATTCCAAAATTGAGCATCACTGACACATTCTGAAACTGAGCATCACTGCCACATTCTGAAAATATGCATCATAACTACATTCTGAAACTATGAGTCACCACCACATTCTGAAACTGTGTGTCACCACCACATTCCAAAACTGTGTCACTAGTACATTCCAAAACAGTACGTCACCGCCACATTCTGAAATTGTATGCTATAGCCACATTCCAAAATTGTGCATCAGAGCCACATTCCGAAATTGTTCATCACTGCCATATTCCAAAACTGTGCATCACTGCCACATTCTGAAATTGTGCGTCAATGCCACATTCCAAAATTGTGCCTCACCACCGCATTCTGAACATGTGCGTCATTGCCACATTCCAACATTATGCATCACTGCTGCATTCCAAAACTGTGCATCACTGCCGCATTCCAAACATGTGTGCCACTGACACTTTCCAAAGTTATGCATCAACGCTGCATTCCAAAATTGTGCATCACCACCTCATTCTGAAATTATGCGTTACCACCACGTTCAGAAATTATGTGTCACCGTCACATTCTGAAATTGTGCATCACCACTGCATTCCGAAATTATGCATTACCATCACATTCTGAAACTGTGTGTCACTGCCGCATTCCAAAACTGTGCATCACTGCTGCATTGGGCTGGCAGTATAGCCTAGAGGTTAGAGGAACAAGGTGTGAATGAGCTTGGTACATCCAGCAGACCATACCTGAGTTTGATTCTCACAACCTCCACTTGCATACTGTGTGACTCTGAGCAAGTCACTTAACCGCTCAGTGCTCCCAGGTCGCCCCTGAAAACAGGCACTTGTGCCTAGTGGGCCTTACCTGGTTGCTAAAGACTAAAATAAAAAAATTAAAAATTCCTAAATTGTGCATCACAGCCACATTCTAAACCTGTGTGTCTCCACGGCATTCTGAAACTGTGTGTCACCACTGCATTCCAAATTGTGCGTCACTGCTGAATTCCAAACCTGTACGTCACTGCCATAATCCGAACCTGTATATCACTGCTACATTCTGAACTTGTGCATCACCGCTGCATTCCAACATTATGCAGCATCACTGCATTCTGAAATTGCTCATCACCACTGCATTCCGAAATTGTGCGTCACTGCCACATTCTGAAATTGTGCATCACCACCACATTCTGAAATTGTGCATCACTGCCACATTCCAAAATTGTGCGTCACTGCCACATTCTGAAATTGTGCGTCACTGCCACATTCTGAAATTATTTGTTCCAGCTACTTTCTGAGACTGTCATTGTTGCATTCCACAATTGCAACCCAGTGACATTTTGAAATGTTCATACCTGCAGTATTTATTTATTTATTTATTTATTTTATTTAGCTTTTGTTGACCGGGTAAGTGCACTAGACAAATCCTGCCTATTTTCAGGCACGACCCGGGGGAGGGGGATACAGATGAATGCCAATTGACTTTGAAACCAGATTAAGCTGTTGGTGGTATTTATAGTGAATGAGGGAAATTTGGCCAGGACACCGGGGAAATTCCCCTGCTCTTTTCGATAAATGCCATGGGATCTTTAACATCCACCTGAACTACCACCAATCCAGGCAGATGGGACCTCGGTTTAACATCTCATCTGAAAGACGGCACCTCAGAAGTGCAGCACCCCTCTCATGCTGCACTACAGTGTCAGTACTGGGATATTAACCCAAGTGCCAGATGTGGGAACTGAACCCACAGCCCTCTGATCTCCCGGCCTCAGAGGCGAGTGTGCTACCTACTGAGCCACTGACACTGCTAAACATTTAAACATTGCACACAATTTTATTATTCTAAAGTCATGCTTGCCACTGCATTCCATTCCCCTGTCACACTCTTAAGAACTGCACCTTGCATCTACACACTATGGAAGTGCCTGCACTGACCCACCTCCCGGGTGTCAGTTTTGCTTTTTCAGATATTTACTACACCTGCAGTTTTAAGTAACATAGGAGAAATAAGTCATATAAGGTAGCTTGCAGAGAGGACTAGGTTGTGAGTTCAGGAGATGACATCATCAGCAGCTCTTCATTGAAACTGGCTTTTTTGAACAGGCAGTGAATTAAGGGTTACAAAATGACTTGTAACTTTTAAACAAAGTAACTTACTGATCTGATTTTTGGCATGAGGCTGATTGAGAATATGCTGATCCAAATTCTGAATTTATTGATGCTAAAAATGTTAGTCTCAGTCCCTCTTTAACTCTCTCAATTTTTGTCTACAGACCTCGGGGGTTAACTCCAAATGCTTTAGCAAGGCACTTTTCACTTTATCATAGTCCATGCAATCATTATCGTCCATTCTGGCAAAGGCTTCTAATGCCTTGCCTGTAAGCAGTGGAAATAGGTGAGTCAACCAAGAAGTCCTGGTCAATTCCAATTACCCACAGATTCTCTGAAAAGATCTTAAAAACCCATCAGGATCACCTCCTTCCTGATATCTAGGAAACATTTTAGAATTAATTTAGTCTTCCTAGATCGAACCGCTCATGCCACTACTCACAGTTTGTAGTGATGCCCTCTGGTGCAGAATCGCCATCTGACTGTCATGCTCAAGCTTCTCTATCTGGATCTCATACTGGCACTGCCTTTCTTGCTCCTCTGTCCTTTGATTCTCCTCCTTCTCTTTCTCCTCTTGCTGAAACAATTGATGGCACTATTTCTCTTGCTCCTCAGCCTTTCGCTTTTCCTTCTTTACTTCCAGTCTCATCTTCTGTAGATCCCTTTCTGCCTTTTGCATCTCGATTTCAGCTTTCTCCCTAAGCAGGGTGAGCTCTAGCTCCAACATCTACACCTGCTCTGCCTGTACAGCTGCCCCAGTCAAAGGCCCTGGCTCATTTGCATTTTCCCTAGCCCATCTCACAACTTTAACTAGCAATGACCCCTTTTGCATGGTTTTTCTAGTCTTATTTTTGAGGATGGCTATCAGTTCTGCCCGTGTTTGGCCCTCCTCATAGTCCAGTTCCCTCTTTTGGCACAATTCCTGCTGCTGTGGCCATGAGCACTTCTCATGTGGCCCAGGCATAATGTTGTCTATCTACTCTTACTTAGCAAAAAAAAATCCTGGTTGAATACACAGTCCCTTGTTGCATATCCTTTTCTGTGACTGGACAGATAACCTTTATAGTAACAAAACTGTTTCATATCCCAACTTGCTGCCTCCAGTTTGTGCCAAACTGGTCTTTCCCAGGCTCAGTCTGCATCACTCTTACCCCCGATGAAGCCTCATATTGAGGTGCTACACAGGGGAGATCAGTTGTTTATGTTCACCCACCCACAATAAAATATACATTTTTCTGTAAGTACGGTGTATACATTGTCTCTATTCTTTATCAGTGCTTCAGTGTTACCAGTTTCCTCGAACCCTTCAGACTCCTGCAGGGATAGTCAGTAGCTGCCATCACTCAGCCTAGACACTCTCTTGGGGTATCTCCAGGTCCATGTCCTTCCAGATCTACTGCTCACACAGTACAGTGCACCTTGCTCAAAGTCATACAACCCACCAGAGAGAGAAAGTGTCTTGAGTGCAGCAGAAGCTTACCAATAAGATTACTTGTCTGGCTCAACACAACATGCACAGAAGACATACAGTATTCCTCAAAGTCTGGGACACCAGGTAATAGGTAGTGTGCAGGCAGCTGTCATATCTTTCACAAGCCAATAGCTCAGGTATTTTTTTCTCTCCAGTACTGTCCCCATCTTTTTTCTGTCCTTCCAACACAACTCAGTAAAACAAACAAACAAAAAATAGTGGTGCACACCACACCACTTCCCTGCTTGTTACTGCTACTCTCTCAATCTGCTGTTGAGGGAATGGAACTATTTGCTACAGGGAGGAACGCTATTTTTGTTTCTTAAAAAACTACTAAAAATTATATATAGATCGAAATTTTACATATTTTTTCTAATTCTTTACTCTTTTCACAGGGCACATAATATAACAGCAATAATCCACACCAGGGTGTGGGTTGTTGTGGGATTTACCCACTTCTGGTGTGGTTTTAATTACTCAGCATGTGGCCTTGTGACACACCATACCAGACATGGGTAAATCCCACAACAGCCCACACCCTGTCGTACTGTAGATTACTGCTTAATCATCAAATCAGAACAGTGTCAAAATGCACAGCTTTTGGAGTGTTGTAAGAGTAGAAAGGAAGCCCAATGAACTTTACAGTGAAAGTACTTTCAATATACATTGAGTATCAAAAGTTTTAAAAGTAGCGCCCCTTATGATATTGGGGGAATTCTACCAGCCTCATTTTAATGCTGATCCACTGACTGTAAAATGGTGGGTAAAAAGGTACTGACTGCCCCTTCAGCCATAACAGGTAGAATTCCCCCCCCTTCCCCCAACACAGACACTCCCACCACTCCCTGGCTCTGCCACCTATGCGCTATAGGCTCCTAACACTGAAATGTCTGTATGACCCTTATACTCCTGGTATTGTAAAATACACAAGGAAAACCAACCCCAACATCCCCAGCGTGTGAACACACACACACACCAGCTGTTATTATTCCAGCAGCAGGGCAGCACCCAACTGGAAAGGCTTTAGCAAGTCTCCTATGCCTCTGCCACCATATCACACAACCCACTACCCCATAAATCAGGAACAAACAGAGACTATGGGCCAAAATCAGGGACACATCTCATAGAAGCTGATGGGTGTACACTCAGAAATCTAGTAGAATAAGGGAATTCTTTTAGCACAAAGTACATTTCATGAAGAAGTCTGTAACTCTAATGTTTGATATTATTTTGTGCCTAAAACCCCCACAGTTCAGCCACAGAAGCACCAATTTTAAGAGAGAAAAATTCTGAAGCAAAATCAGGACGTCCCTTGAAATTCAGGAAGGATTGAGACTAGAGGTGTACTCTGTATGTCACAGCAGATCTGTTTTTTTCTGCGGGGGATAAAAGGTTTGTTTTCATATAAGTCATTCATTCTCCCCCAGTTTTAAACAACTGAACTGTCAATGTAGCCAAACCAACAGAGCGGTACTTTATGAATAAAAGGCCACATTGGGGTCAGGCCATGGGCGCGCCCGAGGGAGGCAAGCCTCAACGCTGCCTATAGTAGATATTCAGGATCCATCTGGAGGGATGGAGGTTTGTTCAAGCCTGACGGCCTGCATCCATCCTGGAGGGGAATCCAAGCACTCAATGATAAGTTTAAATGCTACATTGACAAGCATTTAAACTAGCAAAGGGGGGTGGCAGGCCAGCAAGGATGATACCTACTTGCTCACCCCCCACAGCTAGTAATGGAACCAGTGAACCAGAGGAGGGCTATCTCTGCAAAGCAGTGTGCAAAAGTTGAGATTAGTGTCCAAAGGTGGATAAGCAGAAAAGGGCAAAATTCAGCAGAAGGCAGACAGCAAGGAGAACCAGGATAAATGACAACCAAGGAAGGGGCTGAGTAGAACAGTGAAGCAGTCTAGCGAGGTCAAAACATGGAAAGCCATGTGTGCAAATGCCAGGAGCCTTAGCAACAAGATGGAAGATCTGGAGGCTGTCATGGTACAGTCAGACTCTGGACATTGTGGCCATCACTGAAACCTGGTGTAATGATAACCATGACTGGGAGATGGCCATACCTGGCTACAACATATTCAGAAGAGACAGAGCAGGAAGGAGGAGGAGGAGACTGTATGTGAAAATGACATAAGGGCCACACAGATCCAGGAGGAACAAAATGGGGAGAGATACTGTGGGTTAAGCTGGAAAGGAAAATGGGGCCAGCCATCCGCACAGGTGTGGTCTATAGACCACCAGCCCAGGAGGAAGAAACAGATAGGAGTTGATGCTAGCCATCCAAAGGATGGCAGACAAGGGTGAGGTAGTACTGGTTGGAGACTTCAATATACCAGACGTGGACTGGAGCATCCCAGCAGCAGCATCAACTAGGAGCAGATTTATCCTGGACTCCTTCAGGGTGCCTTCCTCAAGCAACTGGTCATGGAACCAACTCGGCAGAAGGCAATACTGGACCTTGTGCTCTACAAACAGGGACAGTGTGATGGGGTAACAGTGGGGGAGCACTCGGTAACAGTGACCACCAGTCATTGTGGTTTGAAATCACAGAAAGAGCAGAACCAAACCACACAAAAACACGTATCCTGGATTTTAGGGGGGGACTTTGGGAAAATGGGGAGATGCTTAAAAGAGGCATTAAGGGGAATGGGACAGGAATCAGGATTGAGGAACAGTGGGCAGTATTTAAAATGGGGATTATAAGAACAACAGAATTATGCATTAAGCAGGTTAGCAAGAGGAAGAAAGAGGAGACCATTATGGTTTTCCAAAGAGGTAGCAAAGAAAGTGAAAGCCAAAAGATTGCATTCAGGCAATACAAAAAGACACAGGCAGAAGGGGATAGGGAGAAGTACCAGGAGAAACAAAGGGAGGCAGGGAAGCCAGTAAGGAAGCCAAAGCTCAGACAGAAGAACACATTGCAAAATCAGTGGTTAAAGGACAAACCTTTACAGGTACATAAGTGAAAAAAGAAGGACAAAGGAGGATAGTGAGACTGAAGGGGAGGATGGGAGCCAGCGTGGAGGATGACAACAGTAAAGCTGACATATTGAACAGGTATTTCTGCTCAGTCTTTACTAAGGAAGAGGGGGTAATGGGTCTGAAGGGAGTCAAGGGGTGAGAATGGTGCAGAAATGGACACAAGTCCCTTTACACGAGAAAGGGTCCTGAAGGAACTGGAAGTAATAAGAGCTGATAAAGCAATGGAGCCAGATGGGGTGCACCCCAGGGTCCTTAAAGAACTAAGAGAGGTGGTGGCTGAACCTCTGGCTATCCTGTTCAGCCAATCACTGGAAACAGGGAGGTACCCAAAGACTGGAGGACAGCAGATGTAGTCCCTTATACAAAAGTGGGAACAAAGAGGAAGCAGGGAACTACAGACCAGTCAGCCTCACCTCGTAGTGGGAAAGATCATGGAAGCACTACTGAAGGAGAATTGGTGGAACATCTGGTTGTCAATGGACTACAGGACCCAAGGCAGCATGGTTTCACCAGGGGATGTCATGTCAGACCAACCTCATTGAATTTTTTGACTGGGTGACTAGGTAGGTGGATCAGGGGAGGGCAGTGGACATGGCCTATCTGGACTTCAGCAAGGCCTTTGACACTGTGCCACATAGAAAACTATTACACAAACTGGGGAATATGGGTGTGGGCAGGACAGTAGTGTGGTGGGTAGGTAACTGGCTGGGTGGCAGGACACAGAGGGTGGTGGTAAATGGCTGTCGCTCCACAGAGGGAAGAGTGACCAGTGGGGTACCACAGGGATCAGTGCTGGGACCGGTCCTATTCAACATCTTCATCAGTGACATTGCACAGGATCTAGAAGGCAGAATTTCACTGTTCGCTGATGACACAAAGCTCTGTAACAGAGTAGACACACCAGAGGGTGTAGACAGAATGAGAAGGACCTGCAGAAACTTGAAGAATGGTCAAGGGTTTGGCAGTTGAAATTCAATGCAAAGAAGTGCAAGATAATGCATATGGGGCACAAAAACCCTGGCACAATATATTAGTTGGGGGTGAGGATATAGCATGCACCAAGCAGGAAAGGGATCTTGGGGTTGTCATCTCTGATGACCTCAAGGTAGGGAAACAGTGTGACAAGGCATCAGGTAAAGCAAATAGATGCTGGAATGTATAGGCAGGGCATCACCAGCAGGAATAGGGAGGTCATAATTCCGCTATACAAGACACTAGTGAGGCCCCACCTGGAGTACAGTGTACAGTTCTGGAGACCATACCTACGTAAGGACATAGACAGGGTAGAGAAGGTTCAGAGGAGGGCAACAAAGATGGTGCATGGGTTGCATCACAAGTCCTATGAAGACAGGTTGAAGGAACTTGAACATGTACTCCTGGAGGAGAGGAGGGAGAGAGGGGATATGATAGAGACATACAAGTATCTTACAGGGAGGAACAGGGTGCAGGAAAACACTATTTTTAAGCAAAAAGATGTTTCAGGACTAGAGGGCATGGGATGAAGTTGGAGGGAGGACGATTCAGAGGAAACATGAGAAAGAATTTCTTCACAGAACGGGTGGTGGACAAGTGGAACACCCTGCCAGAGGAAGTGGTGGGGGCTGAAACAATCACGGGATTTAAGAATGCATGGGATAGACATAAAGGAATTCTAGAGGTCAGGGGTAAGGGGAAATAGACTTCTAGGAAAACAAACTGAACTTACAAGCTCAAATGGGCAGACTAGGTGGGCCATAGGCCCTTATCTGCCGACACTGTCTATGTATCTATGTAAAGCATGAAAAGTATCTGAGCACAGGAAGTGCGTGACAAGAAACAAGCAAGACAACAAAATACAGTGCATATTATGTCACCCTCTGAGAACATTCTGCTGTCCCTTTTGTCGTAGTCTGCTGGGTGAAAATACCGCTCGTCCTTCTTCCGGACTTAATGTGGACTCGAATCCGCTAACAGCGAGCTGGCCCCTTACTGCATGGGGAGTGCTAGGCATCCTAGCCAAGAGTGCAAACCGAGACTCCGGCGGCTCCCCATCCCGGGAAACAAGTTGCTCTCTGCATGCCTGCTCACTCAGCAGTTGAAAACACCACAAGAGTCCCCCGGGTAGATGGCAATCCTTCTCTGGGCAGAACCAGTGTCAGCAGAATTACCACAGGACAGTTTTCCGAGCTCCCCAGAGGAAACCCTTCCACTGCTTCTTGAAACCTGAAAAAAATAAATAAAACTCGCTACCAGTCACAAGAAATAACTTGTAGCTCCACGTAGCATCCTGGTCTGTGTGTGTGAGAGAGGTAAGGGGGCTGAGGAACTGCTGACTAGGGAATATCCTGGGGAAGGAATATCCACTAAAGTGCAAAAAAGAAGTGAGTGCCAGATCAGCTGAAACCCTGCCAGACTCAAGGATGAGTCAAGAGAGCAAACTCAGAAGATCAGTCTCCAGTGCTAGTCTTGCAGGGAGTGAGAGTGAGCAGGAGTGTGGGATTTGTGAGAATTTTCTGAGGTTGCTGGTGTCAGTGGGGCACAAATGAGCCGTGCGACAAGTGGGGCTGCTGTGCAGAGTGGGAGGAGGTGGGTTCTCTCTTTCTAAAACACATTACAACTGCACGCTCTTCCAAACTGACACAGTGCCAATAGAAAATTATAGAGCTCACCTGTATTTCTTCAGTTCACGGTTGGCTTTGAAGAGTGCAAACATGTTCTGGGTCCACCAAAGATCATCGCGCTGGGCTCTGGAGGTAAGTATGGGGTGATGTGGGGATGTGGGGAGGTGGGTGCGCAGAGGGTGGGCGCAGGTTGGGGAAGGGGAGGCACAATAGTTGAGGGACCGTTTTTTGTTTATATGTGTTTTTTTGTCTTTGAAGAAGATGACACAGGACTTTTGCCACACTGGGAAGGGCATCCAGCATGGCAGCTGGAATGTTATTATTTGGGGGGGCACTGGAGCCGATGGGGGATTGGGTGCCCCCATTGTCCATACGGTGTGGGGGGGACACATGAGCATGCTGGGTTGGGCTCTCAGTGTGCGTATGTGTTTGTGGGGGAGGGACGAACTGTTCATGACAGTTTAGATGCAGTGCCAACGTAGCCAATTTGCATACTGCCAACGGCAGTATGCAAATTGCCTGCAGTGTTTTCCTTAGAACTATATGCTACTGCATCTGAATGGTTGTCATAGACAGCTCGGACATTCATTGGCTCGGTGCAGCCGTGTCTGAAAAAGGGAGCAGGGCATTGGAAGTGGGGGATGCATAGAAACATTGAAACATACACTTTGACAGCAGATAAGGACCGCTTGGCCCACCTAGTCTGCCCTTTTCCCTACCTACAGGATAGGCTGCAGATCCTAGTTAACCAACAGCCTATTTCTTCCTACCCCCCACAGGAATTGCCTTATGTCTATCCCATGCATTCTTGAATTCTCCCACGGTTTTAGACCCCACAACCTCCTCAGGAAGGCTGTTCCATGCATCCATTACCCTCTCTGTGAAAAAATACTTCCTCACATTGCTCCAGAACCGCCCCCCCATCTTTAAATTGTGTCCCCTTGTTCTTGCACGTCCCTTTTTCTGAAAGATGCTACCCTCTTGGACTTTGTTGATTCCACTCAGGTACTTAAAAGTTTCTATCATGTCCCCCCTCTCCCTTCTTTCCTCAAGGTTATATGAAAACTCATATGGTGACACTATGTTTCTTTCACATGCGTGCAAGCAAACATAAAAATAGGTGAGAAATTCAACTGTTATTCAATAACAGGATGGTCCTGAAAACAGGATTCACCTATTGACCATATCCTGATAAAACACAAACTTCAACTCCCATTACTTAGAATACCCTACCACTTCCACAATAACAAATTAAAAGTGCTACAATTTAAAAAGGTAAACAGCAGACTATTTGACTCTGTCATGCACATATTTTAGCAATAACAAGATGATTATACAATGTACACTACTGTATATGCAATTAAACCACTGTTAAAATTCTGTATCCAATTCCCTTAAAGTAAAAGAAACTCAGTACTATAAAACAAAAAAACCCAATCACGACTCACCATTACATCTCAAAATCCTCCAATTAAGAATTAAAATAAATGAATTAATATCCAGAAAAGCTGAACTTGCCCTTTTAAGGCTTAAACATTGCTATTGGGAACAAGGAGACAGATGTGGGAAGTTGCTTCTCAGTATTTCTCAGAAGAAGCCAGAAGGGGAAGGAAGGAAACATATTCAGTTCAGTGCTTTAGAGTAACTGGTAATTGCTATTTTTCTTTTAAACTTAGATTGTGGGCTTTTAGTGACACTATACTTTCTTTGTTGTCTTTACTTATAATTGTTTTTGGGCTGTTGAAAATTTAAAACATAGTGGTGGTGTAATTCTGTGCTGTCCTTAATTGCTGCAAATTTTATCTTGGCTTGTCTGACTGCCCTGTAGTTGGGTGAAGTGTTTTAATTGTCTGGCCTCTGACCTCAGCTACGTGATAACTGGAGGTGGGGCTTAGTCAGAGTTAAAGTAGCAAGCAGAGTTTTAATTTCTCAGAAGAAGCCAGAAGGGGAAGGAAGGAAACATATTCAGTTCCGTGCTTTAGAGTAACTGGTAATTGCTATTTTTGTTTTAAACTTAGATTGTGGGCTTTTAGTGACACTATACTTTCTTTGTTGTCTTTACTTATAATTGTTTTTGGGCTGTTGAAAATTTAAAACATAGTGGTGGTGGTGTAATTCTGTGCTGTCTTTAATTGCTGCAGATTTTATCTTGGCTTGTCTGACTGCCCTGTAGTTGGGTGAAGGGTGTTAATTGTCTGGCCTCTGACCTCAGCTATGTGATAACTGGAGGTGGGGCTTAGTCAGAGTTAAACTAGCAAGCAGAGTTTTAATTTCTCAGAAGAAGCCAGAAAGGGAAGGAAGGAAACATATTCAATTCAGTGCTTTAGAGTAACTGGTAATTGCTATTTTTCTTTTAAACTTAGATTGTGGGCTTTTAGTGACACTATACTTTCTTTGTTGTCTTTACTTATAATTGTTTTTGGGCTGTTGAAAATTTAAAACATAGTGGTGGTGTAATACTGTGCTGTCTTTAATTGCTGCAAATTTTCGCCCCCCTCCCCCCTTCCCCAACTCTTAATTATATGCCCTGTTAAATCTGATTGACAGGAGCTAAACACAGGGTATAGTAAGGGGTGTGAAGTAGGATGGGCATAAGGGGGAAGAAGCCCACCCTCAGCACAAGTGTTTTGACTCATTTGTTTATTTATTGGTTTCTTTTTCTTTAAAAAAAAAATTATCTGAGGATCAGTGGCAGGATTTTTAGTACAGCAAATTAATAAAAAGGGAACTAGGAGAGCTTCAGTAGCAGACAAGTAGTGGAATTGCAGTATAATGTGGGGAGTGGTGCAATGCAGTGGCTGTGGGCAGCCATATTCAGGCAGACCTTCTGGACACTGAGGTGCTGCCCTATCTGCATGCATCTCTCTGGACTGTGGGATGAGGTAGCCAGACTCAGAGCAGAAGTAAACTGGGTCAGGAGTACCATCACCCCTATCCAGAGACCACGCAGTCCAATGCCACTGCCTCCAAGGATGCCGAGAACTAGGAGCACTTGGATGACAGTGGGCTCAGGGTGGGTTAGGACAGTCAGGCAGAGGCACATCCCAGATCCTATTCCACTCAAGAACTCATATGCCACACTGGCAAATGAGGACAACCAAATAGAGGTACCCAGAGAAGTGGAAGGAAAGGATGTGGAGGTTAGCCAAGGAGGTGACCTCAGCGGGGAAAGCAGTGGACCCCAGAGGAGGAGGAAGTGAATCCTGGTGGGGGACTCCATCATAAGAGGGATCCAGCTAGGAACACAGGAGAGGGAGGACAGGGAGGTGAGGTGCCTACCAGGTGCCACGGCATGGAGGGATGGAAGGAAGATCCTAGGGATCACTGGGAAGGCAAGACGGGAGGGTGAGCTGGATATCATTATCCACCTAGGTACTAATGACCTGGCAAATGGGGAGCCAAAGGAAGTTCAGGAAGAGTTTAGGAAACTGGGGAGGGGTCTCAAGCAAGTAGCTACTTCTGTCACTTCTCGAAGTACTACCTGTGAGAGGCAAGGGAGAGACAGAGTGCATGCACCAGGAACTTAACTCATGGTTGAAGAACTGGTGCTGTGAGGAAGGGTTTGGATTCATTGGTGACTGGGAACCCACCTGGAGGGGATGGAGGTTTGTTCAAGCCTGATGGCCTGCATCCATCCTGGAGGGAATCCAAGCACTCAATGATAAGTTTAAATGCTACATTGACAAGCATTTAAACTAGCAAAGGGGGTGCAGGCTGAGCATGAGGGTACCCATTGTTTCACCCCCACAGCTAGCAGTGGAACCAGTGAACCAGAGGAGCGGCTATCTCTGCAAAGCAGTGCAAAAGATGGAGATTAATGCCCAAGAGGTGGATAAGCAGAAAAGGGCAAAATTCAGCAGAAGGCAGACAGCAAGAAGAACCAGGGATAAATGACAACCAAGGAAGGGCTGAGTAGAACAGTGAAACAGTCTAGGAGGTCAAATCATGGAAAGCCATGTGTGCAAATGCCAGGAACCTTAGCAACAAGATGGAAGATCTGGAGGCTGTCATGGTACAGTCAGACCTGGACATGGTGGCCATCACTGAAACCTGGTGTAATGATAACCACGACTGGGAGATGACCATACCTGGCTACAACATATTCAGAAGAGACAGAGCAGGCAGGAAGGGAGGGGGAGTGGCACTATATGTGAAAAATGACATAAGGGCCACAGAGATCCAGGAGGAACAAAATGGGGAGAGATACTGTGGGTTAAGCTGGAAAGGAAAATGGGGCCAGCATCCGCACAGGTGTGGTCTATAGACCACCAGCCCAGGAGGAAGAAACAGATAGGAAGCTGATGCTAGCCATCCAAAGGATGGCAGACAAGGGTGAGGTAGTACTGGTTGGAGACTTCAATATTCCAGACGTGGACTGGAGCATCCCAGCTGCAGCATCAACTAGGAGCAGATTTATCCTGGACTCCCTTCAGGGTGCCTTCCTCAAGCAACTGGTCATGGAACCAACTCAGCAGAAGGCAATACTGGACCTTGTGCTCACAAACAGGGACAGTGTGAAGGGGTAACAGTGGGGAGCACCTGGGAAACAGTGACCACCAGTCATTGTGGTTTGAAATCACAGAAAGAGCAGAACCAAACCACACAAAACACGATCCTGGATTTTAGGGCAGACTTTGGGAAAATGGGGAGATACTTGAAAGAGGCATTAGGGGAATGGGACAGGAATCAGGGTTGAGGAACAGTGGGCAGTATTTAAATGGGGATTACTAGAACAACAGAATTATGCATTAAGCAGGTTAGCAAGAGGAAAAGGAAGAGGAGACCATTATGGTTTTCCAAAGAGGTAGCAAAGAAAGTGAAAGCAAAAGATTGCATTCAGGCAATACAAAAGACACAGGCAGAAGGGGATAGGAGAAGTACCAGGAGAAGCAAACGGAGGCAGGGAGGTCAGTAAGGAAGCCAAAGCTCAGACAGAAGAACACATTGCAAAATCAGTGGGTAGAGGGACAAAACCTTTATAGGTACATAAGGAAAAAGAAAGTCAAAGGGAGGATAGTGAGACTGAAGGGGAGGATGGGAGCCGCGTGGAGGATGACAACAGTAAAGCTGACATATTGAACAGGTATTTCTGCTCAGTCTTTACTGAGGAAGATGAGGGTAATGGGTCTGAAGGGAGTACAAGGGGTGAGAATGGTGCAGAAATGGACACAAGTCAATTTACATGAGAAAGGGTCCTGAAGGAACTGGAAGTAATAAGAGTTGATAAAGCAATGGGGCCAGATGGAGTGCACCCCAGGGTCCTTAAAGAACTAAGAGAGGTGGTGGTTGAACCTCTGGCTATCCTGTTTAGCCGATCACTGGAAACAGGGAGGTACCCAAAGACTGGAGGATAGCAGATGTAGTCCCTTATACAAAAGTGGGAACAAAGAGGAAGCAGAGAACTACAGACCAGTCAGCTTCACCTCAGTAGTGGGTAAGATCATGGAAGCACTACTGAAGGAGAGATTGATGGAACATCTGGTTGTCAATGGACAACAGGACCCAAGGCAGCATGGTTTCACCAGGGGCAGGGCATGTCAGACCAACCTCATTTAATTTTTTGACTGGGTGACTAGGGAGGTGGATCAGGGGAGGGCAGTGGACATGGCCTATCTGGACTTCAGCAAGGCCTTTGACACTGTGCCACATAGAAGACTATTACACAAACTGAGGAATATGGGTGTGGGCAGGACAGTAGTGTGGTGGGTAGGTAACTGGCTGGGTGGCAGGACACAGAGGGTGGTGGTAAATGGCTGTCACTCCACAGAGGAAGAGTAACCAGTGGGGTACCACAGGGATCAGTGCTGGGACGGTCCTATTCAACATCTTCATCAGTGACATTCATGAGGACCTAGAAGGCAGAATTTCACTGTTCGCTGATGACACAAAGCTCTGTAATAGAGTAGACACACCAGAGGGTGTAGACAGAATGAGAAGGGACCTGCAGAAACTTGAAGAATGGTCAGGGTTTGGCAGTTGAAATTCAATGCAAAGAAGTGCAAGATAATGCATATGGGGCACAAAACCCAGGCACAATATATCAGTTGGGGGTGAGGATATAGCATGCACCAAGCAGGAAAGGGATCTTGGGGTTGTCATCTCTGATGACCTCAAGGTAGGGAAACAGTGTGACAAGGCAGCAGGTAAAGCAAATAGGATGCTGGGATGTATAGGCAGGGCATCACCAGCAGGAAAAGGGAGGTCATTATTCGCTATACAAGACACTAGTGAGGCCCCACCTGGAGTACAGTGTACAGTTCGGAGACCATACCTATGTAAGGACATAGACAGGGTAGAGAAGGTTCAGAGGAGGCAACAAAGATGGTGCATGGATTGCATCACAAGTCCTATGAAGACAGGTTGAAGGAACTGAACATGTACTCCCTGGAGGAGAGGAGGAGAGAGGGATATGATAGAGACATACAAGTATCTTACAGGGAGGAACAGGGTGCAGGAAAACACTATTTTTAAGCGAAAAGATGTTCCAGGACTAGAGGGCATGGGATGAAGTTGGAGGGAGGACGATTCAGAGGAAACATGAGAAAGAATTTCTTCACAGAACGGGTGGTGGACAAGTGGAACACCCTGCCAGAGGAAGTGGTGGGGGCTGAAACAATCACGGGATTTAAGAATGCATGGGATAGACATAAAGGAATTCTGGAGGTCAGGGGTAAGGGGCAACAGACTTCTAGAAAAACAAACTGAACTTACAAGCTCAAATGGGCAGACTGGGTGGGCCATAGGCCCTTATCTGCCGACACTGTCTATGTATCTATGTATCTATGCTTTCTTATCAGCTTAAAACTCAGCAGATGGAGAGACATATTGCTGGTTTGAAAGACCCATCAGGCCAAATTTATACAGACAACCTTACAATAAATCATATTATGCGTTCTTTCTACCAGCAACTATATTCTCATCCAAATTCCAGTTCTTCTAATCAAATACATGATTTTCTCGATAAACTGCATCTTCCTCACCTCTCTCATCAAGATATGGCCATACTGGATGAACCCTTTACCCTACAAGAGATCCAAACAGCACTATCATCTTTAAAAAATGGTAAATCCCCTGGGAGTGATGGCTTCCCTGTCGGTTTCTACAAATTCCTATCTGGTACTCTTTGCCCTTTACTGCTTAAGGTCTATTTGGAAGCATTTTCCAATGGTAAACTACCCCACACTATGACTGAGGCTATTATTACTGTTTTACCAAAAAAAGATAAAGATCCTTCTCTTCCCTCAAGTTACAGACCGATATCACTACTCAATACAGACGGGAAAATCTTTTCTAAATTATTAACCCTCTGCTTAGATTCATTAATTTCAAAACTTATCCATCCTTCTCAAGCCGGATTTATTAAACATAGAACTGGTTCTGATCATCTTGCTCCTTGTTTAATTTAATCTACAAAGCAAAACTCTTAAAACACCAGCATGCTATAGCCATTGATTTTGAGAAAGCATTTGATTCCTTTAATTGGAACTATTTATACCAAGTTTTATCACATTTTGGTTTTACTAATAACTTCTGTGCCTATATCAAATTATTTTACACTCTCCCTTCTGCTCGAATTCTGACTAACACAACTATATCCCCCTCCTTTCATCTTGCAAGAGGCACTAGACATTGCTGCCCCTTATCACCATATTTGTTTATACTTGCCATGGAGCCTCTCTCTGCAGCTCTTCATCAATCCTGCATAATTAAAGGCATCCCTATTGGTAAGTCTCGCTACACTTCACTATCTTATGCAAATGATTTTCTTATTCTCCTAGAAAATCTCCAATCTTCAGGGCAACCATTAGTTAAACTTCTTAACGAATTCACCTTTATCTCGGGACTAGCTCTAAATCTTAATAAATCTGAAACACTACCATTAAACACCCTCTGTAAATCCTATATGAATGATCCTTTGGGCTTCCTCTGGGCTCCCCAAGGTATCTCATATCTAGGTATTCGGATCATCCCAACATTGGATAAAGTTTGGGATGCTAATTTCTCTCCTTTACTAACTAACATTAAAAATATATTTGACAGATGGAAATTGCTTAATCTTACCTTTAATGGGAAAATTTCTGCTATTAAAATTACAATAGCTCCAAAAATATTGTATCTTTTTTCTAATATAACTCTAAAACTTCCCTCTTGCTTCCTCATTAAAATCGATAAATTAATAGGTAATTTTATTTGGGATGGCAAAACTCTGATTTAGTTGTAATAAACTTAGATCACATTGGTCAAGAGGTGGATTTGACCTCCCTTGGTTTCAGGCCTACTTTTGGGCTTTTCGTGCAGCCCAGACTATCAAATGGTTTATTCAATCTGACGCCAATTCACCTTTATGGGTTAATATGGAAGCCTCTCTTTGTGCTAACAACATTGCTACTTCTTTTCATTATAATCCTATCCCCTCCAAATTAAAATCTCACCCCACTATAGTACCATCTACGTTCTACTGGAAAATAATTCATAAATATCTCAAATCAAATCCTACCCCTCTTGTTTATGCTCCTATCTGAGGAAATAGCCAAATATCTCTCGAAAACCATCCAATCTACTGTCGATCCTGGAAAAATAGAGGCATACTTTTATTAAGAGACATACTTGAACCCCATACATTAAGAATAAAACCCTATTCTGATCTATGCACTCAATGGAATCTTCCGCACCAGGATTTTGGGAAATATCTACAGCTTCGCACAGCATGCACTTATTATTTCTCACTTATTACGAATCAATCCTCACATGATCAACACATCTCCAAATGGATAAAAAACAACATGTAAATTGAATAGTGTCATCTATAAAGTTATTAGAAAATCACTACCGGACCAGTCCATTAGTGCAAAAAATAAATGGAGCAACTTATTACATGATAACATTACAAATGAGCAATGGCATAGGTGTTGACTTTCTTGCCACAAATCTTTTAATGATAAACGTAGCTCGCTCATTCAGACTAAAATTCTTCATTTATGGTATAGGACCCTAACTGTATTGCCTAAAATGAGATTAACAGATAATGACAACTGCTGGTGATGTAACTGGCCTAATGGCAATTTACTTCATATTTTATGGGATTGTCCCTCCATACGAAAATTTTGGCATCAGATTCATATATTTGCAATGGAAGTGACTGGTCAACCCTTTGTATTAGATCCTAAACACTGTATACTTAAGCAATTTATCCTTCCAGGGTGTGGGTACACTGGAGGATTTACCACGGCTGGTGTGATTCAGTCACGAGGCGCAGCTGAGTGACCGAATCACACCAGTGGTGTTAAATCCTCCAGTGTACCCACACCCTGGAGGGATAAATTTTTATTATACAATGGCAAATGTTGATTCTTTAATGTTTTTTAACTATGCTCTAACTGACTGAGGTCCCTACACTTCGAAAGAGGAGGTACTTTTGTAAACAATTTACCGCTGTATTTTAGCGAAGCAGCGACGGGACAAACTGCGGCAGTTTCATTTGAAGTGAAAGTGACCGGATTAGCAGACTATAAAGTTGGCTGGCACTTCTTCCAGTGGGTACACTGGAGGATTTATCACAGTGGTAATTGTGCCAGCCAACCAATCAGGATGCAGGATTTGGGGCTTTGGATTTACCACATTGTATAATTGGTATTTTTGACTCTCATCCCTATAATATTCCCCAATTCTTGAACAGATGGTTAACCATACTTTTTCTTCTAGCTAAACATAGTATACTTATGAATTGGAGATCTAATATAATCCTCACTCTCCCTGATATTCTTAATCATTTATCTCAATATGCCTCCCTGGATCGTATGACACACATTTCTCTCGACCGACTCAATATATATAATAAATGTTGGCAGGAATATTTTAAATATTTGGATTCATCTAGCCAATCTGGCACTTAAAGTATGGATTGAAATACTTTATATAATATCTCTCTCTCCCCTTTTATTGATATCCCCCATTTCCTCAGATTGTGGTCTCGCTTTTTCTCTACGTATTTGATACTCTCTTCCCTTTGCTATTTCTTCCTCTCTCTTGTTTTCTTAATCTTTTCTATATAAGCTTTAGTAGCACTTAACGATATATACGTTGTAGTAATGTACAACTACAACTATTCATATCTCCTCTTTTACCTTACACTTCTTCTATTTTTACTGTATATTATATAGTGCTAAGCCTTTTTTTATTATAATATTGTAACTGTTCTAGTTTAGGTAGTTAACCCATAATTATTCTATTGCCATTGAATAGTCTTTTTTTTTCCTCCTTTGTTAGGTGTTATGCTACTTAGTTTATCATTTATATAACCTTATATAGTATTGTTATAGGATATACTTGTTGTTTATCTTTTAAATACCAATAAAAAGATCAACTGCAAAAAAAAAAAAAAAAAATTCTGTATCCCAGTTCTTGCACTGTTAAAATCATTTTGCAGTTTGTTTCAAAATCCTGTACTGTTTTATGCAGTTATCTTTGGTACAAATTATAGTAAGTTGTTTACCTGTATGTGTGACTTCATGTTCATGTTTTATTTAATTGATTAGTGAAAGGACATTTACAATAAAACCAACACCAAAGGATTACAATAATAAATCAAAATATTTATTTGCAGTCTCTGGAATACACAGAAAAGAAAGAAAAAATCTATTACATTATTGGCATAGTATTCATAGTTTTACAAAATGGGGCAACGGTCTTGTACCAACTAGTCATTAGGAAACACCTATGTTGTGAAACTCAAGCTATTATATGGGTTTGGGTCTGGTTACTTAAACCACTATGTATAGTTGGGTAATCCCTATGCTAGCTGAGGCACAAAAAGAAATGCATAAAATAAAATGCTGGTACAGTACTTTAGCTTCCATAGTTTCAAACAAGCTAGGACTCTGGCCAGCTCTGTCTGATTTTCCTTATTTTCATTGTTAAATAAATGGAGAATACCATCCAGAGGAAGATAAACATTTTCTAAAATTGAGGCAAGCCATTTCTCCTTTGAGTTTCATACAGAGGACTCAGTAATAAAATAATATGCATGAGATCACCCTTTTTGTTTTCTTACACATCTAGAGAATGTAGATGCAGTATTTCCCCTTTGTTGTTGAAATAATAATTGGTTTCCATTAAAGAATTCCATTCTATATCAAGTAGTCTGAGTTCTAAACAAGGGAATATTGAGAAATATAGTTCCTTCCTATGTTCATTTTAATGTTGGTTGTGCTTGCGCTCCCAATGTTTTGTGGCAAGGATAGGGGATTTCGGGGGGGGGGGGTGGTGTCACTGTCCAGCCCATTGCAGTTCACAAAAGCAAGGGCTCGGCAGTCTACATCAACAACCATGCACTGTGGTCCTGACATCACTCTCTGCTTGGTGGGCTAAAACTTTGTGTATTTCAAAGGATCAAAGCCGCTCCAATCAGAGAGGGCTTCAGTCCTTTGATTTGCATGAAGCCGGTCAGCAAACAGTTGAGCGGGTTTCAAGGAGTCTATTAGTCTTTAAAAAAAAGAAAACCATCCATCAGTGTCTGTTGCTGGCCCCTCTGTAGCTGTCTCCCCCACCCAACCCTCCTTATCAGCACCCACAGCCCCCCCCAAGCATAACACTGACATTAGGGGGTGCCCAATCCTCCAGTATCTCCACCTTTCTAGTTGTTTTTTGTCATTTTATTTGTAATTCTAGCTAGCAGAAAGCCCTTCATTGATGTCTATAACAGGCTTCCTGTAATCGTCCCCCCACCCAACCCTCTCTCTGAGCACCCACCACGCACCCCCACCAAACATAACACTGATACTGGGGTGCCCAGTCCTCCAGTGTTGTCCTCATAGTTTTGTTTTGTTTTATTGATAACAATCCCCAAAACAAAGAAGACCATCCATCAATGTCTGCCGCAGGTGGCATGTAACTGTGCCCCCACTGACCCTCCCTCTTAGCACCCAGCACAACCCCCAACAAACATAACACTGACACTGGGGTGCCCAGTCCCAGTGTTGTCCCTCATAGTTTTTGTTTTGTTTTATTGATAACAATCCCTGAAACAAAGAAGACCATCCATCAATGTCTGCCGCAGGTGGCATGTAACTGTGCCCCCACCGAACCCCTCCTCTGAGCACCCACCACACCCCCAACAAACATAACACTGACACTGGGAGTGCCCAGTCCCCAGTGTTGTCCCTCATAGTTTTTGTTTTGTTTTATTGATAACAACTCGAAACAAAGAAGACCATCCATCAATGTCTGCTGCAGGTGGCATGTAACTGTGCCCCCACCCGACCCTCCCTTTCAGCACCAACCACCCCACCCCAGTCCCTCATTAAATGTAACACTGACACTGCGGTGCCCAATCCCCCAGTGTCATCTCCTGAAATTTAGAAAACTGTCCCTCGTTGTTGTTTTTTTACCCTGTAAAAAATGAAAAAAGGTCCATTGATATCTTTTGCATCATTAGTCCCCTCACTCAGCACCCACCACCCCACACTCTCTCCCCCGAGCCATTATTTACCCACCAGGGTCAAAGGCCATAATCTTCTCTGGACTGCAGACATGTCTTCACTTTTCAAAGCCGGACCATGAACTGAGGAAATCAGGTATGCGGGTCAATGTATTTCAATGGGGTTTTGAACTTAGTGGCATAACTTGGCCATTTATTTATATTTTTGCCCCAAATTTTCAACATACTTTTTCAGGATCTCACTTCATGAACAATGGCACTGACATTAGGCAGATCTGTCCCAAAAGGTGATTATGTGGTTGCCATGCAAAATCACCCACTTGGGGAGAAGTTGACAATTTTCTCTGCCCTTGTTCATGAGGTGAGGTCATGAGAAGACTATGTTGAAAATTTGGTGTAAAAATATTAAAAAACAACAAAGTTATGAGCCTACATTGAATTATGTAAACGCAGGTTCCTAACTCTGGTCATTTTCAATATTTTGACCCCGGATGTTCAACATGACTTCCTTAGCCTTCTAAGGATTTTCCCCATTTGTTCTCATTTAAAAAGCTTGAGGAATTGAGGTTGTAGAGGCACTGCTGGGTTTAAAAACAGTTAAAAGTGGTGGCTCAGACGGACTAACTTCCTACTTATTAAAAATATCGGCTTTGCAGATAGCAGCTCCTCTTACCTACTTGTATAATTGGTCCGTTACTGAAGGAGTGATACCCACAGAATGGAAACTGGCCAGGGTTGTTCCAATTTTAATGGGGGGGTAGCCATGCCAGTTTACCAATCATCGACCCATCTCCCTGTTGTCACAGGTATTCAAGTTATTGGAGAGACTTCTGGCAAAACAACTGACTGATTTTTTTTTGTACCAAAATGATCTATATGACAAATACCTGTCAGGATTTTACAAATTGCATGATACAGTGTCCTCAGTGTTGAGGGTCTTGGATGATGTCAACAAAGCTATGGATAAAGGACAAATGACTGGTGCCATCTTTGTTGACCTCTCCAAGACCTTTGATGCAGTGGACCACCAAATTCTCCTTAGGAGTTTGAGGGATATTGGGTTGTCCAGTGGTACCTTAAAATGGTTTGCCTCCTGTTTAGAGGGAAGGATGCAGACCACTACTGTTAATAAGGTAGTCTCCACACCCTTGCCAGTAGTCCGAGGGATCCCCCAAGGCTCGGTATTTGGACCTCTACTGTTTTTGATTTATCTGAAACAGCTTGGACATCATGTAAACAACATGGCTTATCATTTGTATGCTGACGATACCATAGTATACACCTCTGCCTCATCACTAGATGAGATCCGAGTAAAACTTCAGTCAAGCTTCTACAGGTTAACTGAATACGTAACAAAGCTAAAACTTAAAATGAACACAAGTAAGACAAAATATATGATATTTGGCTCTACCAAGAAATTGAAGGCTGGTCCCAAATTATTGCTTGATATTGATGGGATAAAATTAGACCAAGTAATGACCTACAAGTATTTGGGCTACTGGGTGGACTCCTCTACTACTGACAACTTGCAAGTGGATGAGTTGGCCAGATTAGCTGGAAAAAGGGTGGGTTTATTATATCAAAACAAAAACTGTTTGGGTGGGTATATGAAAAAGAAAATTGTTGAATCACAAATGTTCCCATTATTTGACTACGGTGATATACTTTATGATTATTCCAACCAAGGTAAACTACACAAATTAGATATACTATACAAACAATTGGCTAGGTTAATACTACAATGTCCCAGGGATACTCACCACTGTCTTATGCCTCACAATCTAGGATGGATCTCTTTGTCAGAGAGAAGACAGCTTCACAAATATAGTTTGGCTTATAAAAGTGTTACAGCAATGATTCCGGATTACCTGGCTGAAAGAATAGAATTCAGGGACGTAAATTCCTTCTTAAGGAATGCAATTTATTGTGAGTTGTCAGTACCAAGAGAAAAAAAACAATCACTCTGAGTACTTCTTCAGCCAGCTAATCCTGAAGTATTGCAATAAGTTACCTCCAAAATTTTGTTTAACATCAAAATTCCCTCTCGAAACGCTGTCAAAACTTGGTTTTTAAAGACAATGTCAGCTCAAACTAAGGTCTGCTGTGCTTAAATGTTTGAAGTACTATACTGTATATGACTGTATGTAGTTGTGGAATGTATTATAATATGTTCATGTAATTGTTATTTTGTTTTCATGTCACTGTTTAATGTTAACTAGTTGTGTCAAAATGCCACTGGTTACCGTTTTAAATGAGTTTTACTCAATGATCTAACCCACTTAATAAAAATGAATATAGCCATTTCTTTACAGCACCTCATGAATGTGACAGCTGTCAGTTTTCAAATCCTGGCCAAAATGCGTTTACGCATCCCAAAAGGTGATTTTGCAGTCACTGTGTGAAATCACCTTTTGGGCATGAATTGAAAATTTTCTCTGCACTTGTTCATGAAGTGGGTGTCATAAGAGGGATATGTTGAAACTTTGGGGCAAAAATATTAAAAAAACAACAAACTTATGAGCCTACACTGAAATTTACCAATGCAACCTTTTAACTATGGTAATTTTCAACATAGCCATTCCTCACAGCAATTCATGAACATGACAGCTGTCATTTTTCAAAAACTGACCAAAATGTGTTTTCGTACCTGTGGCACAGAATGGCATTTTGCCAGAGATTTGAAAAATTTCACCAACAGTGTGCATTAGATGGGGTCATAAGAAGGCTATGCAGAAAATCTGGTGTACAAATAAGGGAGTCAGAATTACAAAACACAAATTGTTTAACAAGCAGCCAACATTCAGCATTTACAAATGATTGTTAAATTTACTATACCAACAACACAATTTACACAGTTGTATCAGGAATAGGTAAGATTGCCTCTCCAAATCTCACAGTCTAGTCTTTAGATGTAAATTAATATCCATTCTTGGTAAAGTATAACTTTACGTAAGTGTATTACCCAAACCAGACAGGAATATCAGCGTTCTTATGACTTTTATGGAAGAAAAAGCAGATCCCTCTGTTGAATAATTTATTTGCTCCTATAAGCATAATCTAGGCAGTCAATTTTCTGGGATAAGAAATAAATCCAGGACAAACAGAGCCAACATTTTATTTATAAAAGTTGAGACAGGCAATTGCCCGAGTTCAGAACTCAGAATATGGTCTGTTACAAAATTTGGAGTTTTTAGTAATATTCTATAAGATTTAGTTAATATTCTTTCCAAAGTAGAAAAATGTGAAGCACCCCATATCCTTGCTGCAGTATCCAGTCAAAAGAATATGGGAATTAAAAACCAGGCTGAGAAAACTGTGTGAGTGAAAAGAGTTACTGGAGAATTATAGCATGGGCATTACAGTGCTATACATGTAGCTCTTTTCATTTAGGTCACGCAGTCTAAGGTTTCCATTGTGCGCTGGGAGACCATGCTGGCTGTGTGGCTTAGCATTATAGTGACAGGCTGTGAATGGCTGGTATATCCAGCTGACTCAGGTTCAAGTCTTCCTCCTTCCTTTTACTTCTCACCCACCTCCATCTGAATTACATGCCCCACGGAGTTTATTTTACCTGCCCACCCGCCTGAATTTCTCTCCATCTGAGTTGTATGCCCCACAGAGTTTATTTTATTTGCCAACCTGCCCATCCAAGTTCCAGGCCCCATGGACAATGTGCAGCTCCAGGGTGGTTTTGGCGCTGTCTGTAGTGCTCATTGTTTTCCCTGAGCACTATCTTGGGTGTCGCTGTTTTCCCTGTGTGGTATTTGATCGCTCTATTTTGCAGACACTTTTTTGACCTAGATCCCTCTGCTGTATATAATATTTATTTATTAAAAACTTTGGAGATTACCTTTGTGCACAGGTGCTCATTTACAAAGGTTCCACATCAAATACATAGTCACAAAAAGCATTACAAGTACAATAAACAGTTCCAAGAGAAATGCAGTTGAGTCAAGCTCAAAGAATGTAAGATAGATCAATTACATACAGTTTTGAAAAAATCCATATAGATCATTGTAAAAAAAAATAATCAAAGGATATGTACAGAGAGAAACTGAATAAAACAGTTTAATGGTTACAAAACTGCACTGGACTGCAAGGGCTGACTACAAAGATCTTTAAAACTGATTAATCTTGGAGCGAGTGAGCAGAATGTCAGTCAGTTTAACTAGTTAGCAGCCCTAACAGCAAATGTATTCATATTTTATGATGTGTACCCTTTACAGTTCTCCCATATCTACAAGGATTCCTATATTTTATGGGATTTGACAGTCAAAAATGGGCTCTGGGAAGGAAAACTTTTGTTTTAAATATACAAGAAAAATAAGTTATAGTGCTGTTCCCATACACGAAAATGTGTGCCGCCGAAATGCTAGTCAATCCTCAGTTCTCAAACAGTACCAGGTGCTCTGCCATATAAGCTACACCTGCCAATGCCTATTAGTGCTTTCTTTGTATTTAGAATATGCCCTAATTATCCACCATATTAGGAGGGTGCCTGACTGCAGAGCATTGGATGAGCTGATAAGATGATATGATCTGCTTGGTAGTAAGCTCAATTAAATTACCCGCCATGGACTTTTGCTGTTGCCTCTCTGTGTCTCATGAAGTAAAGGAGCCAGCCGCAGAAACTGATTCCAGTTTCAGCTTTTGACAAGTCCATCTGCAGACAGGCAGCAGCACTTCAGACCAGGACATGACTGACAGCAGACAGAGTTTGACGTTACTAGTCCATCTGTGGGAGCTAGGCAGCAGTATTTCAGGACAAGGACAACGTGAGCAGGAAGTGGCTGACAGAGCACCCTGTCAAGGGTAAAATTCAGCGCATACATATTTTTCTTTGTGTGCCACACAGAAAATACAATGTAAATGAAGGAAATGGTGGTAATAATTAAGGATCCAGTTTTACAGTACCTGTCACTACATCTGGAGGGTGTTTGTTGAAAAATTGAAACAGTCGATTGAGAAGCAGCTGCTTTGTTAAGTCAGACAGCAGTCAGGGAAGAGCAGCTACTTTATTTAGTCAGTACAGGAGATGGAGAGGAACAGCTACTTTGTTTTCTTAGTTATATACTGATTACTATAACTATTAAACTAGCATCATGTCTGAAACTTTCCCAAAACATGATTTGTACAGATACAAATCAATGGAGGTCTATTTAGTGACAGAGATGATTGTAAGGAGAATGGTACTTTTGTTGCAAATGTAGTGATAGTCACTCATCTTGTCCAGTATATATAAATCTATCTTTGTAGCTGTTTTTTAATTTATTGTTTTATTTCTCCTCCCAGCTCAGCCAGTCATCCCTCTTCCTTCCCTGATATGCAGAATTATATTCAATTTAAATTAGCAGACTGGGTTCCCACCCCGGTACTGCTTTTCCAACCCCCTCCTGTTCACATCGCCATTCCCCCCAGTATACAGTACATATGGCGGCACAAGGGGTTCCCACCCCCAGTCCCCTCGTAGGGTACACGCTGACAATGGAGTGCCCAATCCCTAGTGTTGAATCCAGTAGAGGAGCTGAAAAAAGAAAACAGTCCCTTGTTGTCTTTTTTTGTTTTAGTACCCATCCCATGGCCTTTACCCTACCCTGTAAAATAAGAAAATGGTCCATCGCAGATCTAACCCCCCCCCACACACACACACTCGGCACTCACCACTGCACACCCCTCCACAAACACCCTCACTCATGTGAACATGTCCCACAATGTAGATCCACTCTATAATCGAAGACATGTCTTGCTGATGGAACCAGTGATTGTGATATGAGAAGCTCAAGTAAGTCAGGTTTAAAGTAGTTCAATGGAGTTTGAACTTTGATTCATAACTTTGTCATTTTTACAACAAATTTTCAACATGACCTTTTTGGGACCCCATCTCATGACTAGTGGTGGTGGAATTATGCAGATCTGTCCCAAAAGGTGATTCTGTGGTCGCTTTGTGAAATCACATTTTGGGTGGGATTTGAACATTTTCACTGCCCTTATTCATGAGGTGGGGTCATAAGAAGGCTATGTTTAAGATTTGAGGTCAAAATATGTAAAAATGACAAAGCTATGAGAATACATTGACATTTTTCTATGTTTGCTCATAACTTTGGTCATTTTAAATATTTTGACTCCAAATTTTCAACATAGTTATTTTTTCACTCCACCTCATGAACATGACAGCTGCCATTTTTCAAATCCTGGCCAAAATGTGTTTCACACCTGTGGTGTGGAAAGATATTTTGGCAGGGATTTGAAAATGTTCACCTACTAGGTTCATGAGGTGGAGTAAACTGAAGGCTATGCTGAAAAGTTGGTATACAAATATGGTAAAATTCCTAGATTGTTAGTAAACATTGCAATATTTAAACATTCATGCATAACTTCACTAATTTTCAATATTTTAACTCCAATCTTTCAGCATAGCCATTTTTCCACACTACCTTATAAATATAACAGGTGTCATTTTTTAAAATCCTGGATGAGATGTATTTTCACACTTAAGGAATGAAATGAATTTTGGACAACATACTATAAATGCCACATATCATGTTTATGGGTGAGCCATAAATGACTGTCTTGCAAATTTGGGGTCAAAATGAAAATGAAATTATACTTAAGAAACTTTGTGTGTAATGCCAGTCTTCACCCCAGCAGGTATGTTTTGTGATCCCATGCAGTACGCTGAGTTTGGGGGCGAGCTCAGTGACACAGATACATGGGGTGAGGGTGGTGGGATGGCACTGTTATATGACACCCCCCAACAAGGAAATGAAATCTGTAGGGTTGCCCACATGGGTCATGGAACCATATATTGAAGACAACACTTCTCTTGGCACATGGCCCTGTACAGCTGCACCCATGGGTGGCATAGGGCCCTGTGCATTGGCTGACAGTTGGACTTTTTGCCCTGTGTGTCTCTATCTGCAGCCACATGGAAATGCAGGGACCAGAGGGCACTGCACTTCTGCAGCCCGCCAGACAGCCCCATGAATTCTTGATATCTATTGCTGCATGGAAGCGCAGATGGACAGAATCTTCCCCTGGGCCCTGTGCATCTGCATCTGTTCACGCAGGTCCCCCACATGAATGAGGATATGATTCCATTATCTCAAAAAGAAGGGAAGATTTGTTATTGCACTGGTTAGGGTTCAAGTTAATGTCACAAAAGTAGGAAAATGTGGCATTAGGGTTTCCAACCCTAGCTCACACCCCAAAGCAACAAAAGGAAAGAAACATTAGGATTTGGGTCTCTGGAGTCTTGGCAAATCAGTCAAGGGGGTCTTCTTTGGGGTTTTCAACCCTATTGCCCACCCTGTTCCGTGAGCAAACAATGTCAGAATGGACTCTGCATGAAGAAAGCTACACAGGTTGTGTTGGCAGCATGTGGCAAGGCATACTTCTCTACCTTCAAAGAGTGTATCACTACAAGGTATTGACTTGTAGCTGTACCTTGTGCTTCAGACAGGAGGCTACCGGCTGGAGGGGAGGGGTGTGCATTAGGGTTGACAACTCCAAGGAAGACCCCACCACTGATTCGCCAACACTCCAGAGACTCAAAACCCTAATGCTTTTTTTCTTTTGCTGCTTTGGGGGGGGGGTTAGGGCTGGTGACCTTACGCCACATTTCCCTACTTTTGTGGCTTTAACTTGAGCTCTAACTGGTGCATTAAAGTTTTCTGCAAAGAATTTAAATACAGTAGAATTCAAATTACACTCTAGTACTTACACTGTACTAGAGTATGCTTATCTAATGGCTGTCATGTCCTTTGCACTCACTTGTCACCTTACTATTGAATAGATGTTTATTTTGACTTGCACTGCTCTTTTGCCTGTATGATTTTCACTTGTAATGTTACCAATTGTTTGATTGTGTATGATTTTGACTTGCAGTGTTCCCATTGTTTGTGTGTGTGATTCTGAATTGCAATGTTCCCAATTGTTTGTCTGTGTGTATGATTTTGACTTGCAGTGTTCCCCATTGTTTGTCTGTTTGTATGATTTTGACTTGCAGTGTTCCCCATTGTTTGTGTGTATGATTTTGACTTGCATTGTTCCCCATTGTTTGTGTGTATGATTTTGACTTGCGGTGTTCCTAACTGTCTGTGTGTATGATTTTGACTTGCAATGTTCCCAATTGTTTGAATAGATTTTACTGTTCCCCTTCTCCCTTTCCCCAGGACTCCTCTGGAAATGAGCTGTTGCCAGCTCAACAGTGATTTCCTGGTAACATATTTGAAAACAATACATAAAATTCACGAACTTCACTAACAACTTTTGCAAAGCATTGAAGGTGCTTTTATCAACACTGTTTTATTTAACTGGTCTGCAGGTCCAATTCCCAAACTTGTAGTGGACTCTGCAGTTGAATACCAGTTTAAGAAAAAAAGTCAAAACAAAGTTAGCCCTTCCCCCATAGAACTTCATCTCCTACCCTCTTCTCCTGCCATGTTCAGTATTGAAAAAATAGTTTGTATCCCTTCCCCAACTCATGTAGAACCACAACTCTCCCGCCCATTCCCCCACAGTCCCAGTATAAGAAAAAAAGTATCCCTTTCCACAACTCAATTAGAACCCCAACTTTAACCCCCCCCCATTATCCCAGTGGTGAAAAAATAACCACCCCAACCCACTCAACACTCCACCTCCTGCATTGGGTGCACTGACATAGCAATAGAAAAAAACTGGAACAACCCACAGAGACAGTGACTGATGCTACCTCGTCACACTACCTTGACTGGCAGCTGTGTGAATGAATGAGACTGAGAGCACACTTGCACTATCTGCACAAGCCCTCACCTCATTCACTGAGATACTTGTAGAACCTGGCTGATGTGGCTTGAGGAAGGCTGAGCCAATTGCTGTCTCCTCAGGCTATTTCATTTTTTCTGTCAGCATACTCAAAAGGGAGACAGAAGTGAGTTGCGGTGATATGTGGGCTGGGGAAGGGGCTATTTTTTACTACTGGGACTAAAGGGAGGAGGCGAGTGGAAGGTCTTAAATGGGCTGGGGTAAATAAGGGTAAATATTGTACTGGGGCTGTGGTGGGCAGGGAACTTAGGATACTAAGAGGCTGATGAAGGATTAATTTGTTTAATAGTTTTTAAGGGACCACAACGCACACAAAGCACACTTTGCTGACAAAGTGCTGGCCTTCCCAGAGTTGACCATTCACTAAGAGCTCACTTTTCAGGGTTTTGTCCATGGAGTGACCCCTTTCCAAAGGGCAAATCTCAAAATTTTTGGACATTGCCATGAAAACTACACAAAGCATAACAGCCAAATGTTGTCCATCCCAGGTTACAGAACCATTGGTATTTCTTATGTTTATATGTAGAGTTCTAGCATTTTAAGGGTATATGAGTGTCTGGAATGTTTAGAAATAAACAATTCACTGACCTACACAGCCAGTATAGTGTTATGCTTATGTAACTGTTAGTTTTGGTTGTGGCCATTCGCACTCTCTATTCCAGAGGAATTACCACCCTGTAGGGGTACAAAAGCAAGGAACTCTTGGAGAGGGTTCCACCCCTAGAGGTGTCACGGGATGGTTCCCATGGCTAAAGGTACCTTAGGAATCCCCCAAAAGAAATGTAGTATCATCCCCAAAAGGAGGCAACATGATGTGAATGAGCAAGCAGTAACAGTGATATAGAAGCAGTAACTGCAACATAGTAGTAGAGAAGAATAGTGATGGCTTGCATTGAGAGAAGGGGATCCCCTAAAGAGACAGGGAATGGCAGGACATCCTCCACCTCCATCCAACAATGGAAACTACCTAAGGAAACTAGGGGAAACAACTAAGCTAACTAAGTGTTATGACCTGAGGCAACAGAGGAGAAAAAAAAACCTCTATGAGGAGGAAATCTCTGGGGATCCAAGGCCTAGGTCGCCTTCCCTCCAGGCTTGGGAAAATGTGTTTAGTGACGGCTCTGCAGCTGCAATTTGGAAAACCCAATTAAAGGGATGTGGAAAATATCCCAATTTGGAGGAAGGCTCTCACTCAAACCCTCTAGCAGGAACGTCGTGGAAGGTTGCGAGAAAACTCTGCAACAATCCGAGCATCCAAGGTGCAGGAGGAGAGCAACTGCTGAGGCACTTACCTGGCATACCCACCCTAAATCAAACTAGGTGAACCAGAGGCAGTTGTGGGGAGAATGCAGTAAAGGTGCCTTGCTAGGGAAACAAATAAAGTCAATGGCCAACCATTATAGCGGAACACTAAAGCCAATGGACATTGTCGTAACCACCCTTCACCGCTAGTCTTAAATTCTACACCAGGAGCTGCTGTAGCATAGCAGGTAGCTAAAGTCAAGCCTGGGGTGAGGACATTCCCAGCTATGGGCCAGGTGAGAAGGATCCCGCCCCAAGTTGAACACGCTCAATGATGCAGACTAAATGCAGAGTGAGAACGTCGGCTGCAGGAACCTGCTCCAGATTAGAATGGCTGGCATGCCCCAGAATTTGATTTAGAGCTTTAAAGCTGGTGAGATGAATTAGCACGGTGTGCTGAGATCGTAATGAGCATTGAGTGCTAAGACCTTGCAAGATCAAATGCAGATTGAGAGCAGTAGAATCCCAGGCGAAGCCGAGGGGATGGCACTAGGCATAAAGCAATGGTTTGCGTAAGCAAGGAGCAACAGTTGTGTAAGCAAATGGGGACCTGATTGGTCAGTAAGCAGTAGTAGTAATAGGTGGACCTGCATAACAACTGTATAGCAAGTAAACTCACTGAGTTAGGGGCAAGCCAGCCAGACATGAATGGCCAAATCAAGGTGACAAACTCTGAGGATTTTCAGCGGGGAAGACAGGATTTAGAACAGAATTAACCACATAGGCCATGACCCCCAAACACCTCCCAGTCCCCACCGTAGGACAAACAAGGAAGTGATGAAAGGCCGAGAACCACATGCAGATATAAAAGCTAATTTAATAGCCTCAGCAGGAGCTTCAGCTAACCTCAGAGTAAACAAGGTACAATAGGGATGGGTGTAAACAACGCAGCAGCAGGAAGCAAGCAGGTCTGTATGGCAGTAGTAAATAACTGAGTACACTGAGTTGTAAGTGCAAATAAAGGAGGCATAATGCTTTCAAGCATTGTCAAACAGGCAGTCCAATGAGATTGCAGCAATGATGTAAGTAGAACAAGCATGAGTAAGCTGTATAGCTAGGTTCAAGTAATCTGAGTCAGGTGAGAGCAATAAATATGCCACATGGACCAGCTATAGTTGAGTAACTGAAAGCTAGCATTATGAGCTCTGAATAGCAGTATGCTAGGAGCCTAGAAAAGCCCCCCCCCAAAAGGAAGGAAGCATACACAACCGAAGGCAAAATACAAACCAAAGCAGGAAAACAAACACAGAAGCCCTGCAGAGACAAGCAAGGGGTGGGGGGGGGTCAGGGGCTGCAACCAGGGGAGACCCGACCAGCTCAGGGAACAAACCGGCAGAGCCTTCGGCTACAAAGACAAAATGCTTCACAGTGAGGCTGAGAAGAACAGTTTATATAGCTCAGGAAGTGGGAGTGGCTGGCTGCTCTGTCACCGAACTACAGGCAAATCCTTTTAATTCTGATTGGCTAACAATGGTGTCATGATTTATAATTTAAATTATAAATCATGACATTAGTAGTAGCCAATCAGAATTGCTTATTTGTAAACATTCTAGACACTCATATAACTATATGAGGGTCTCTCATGCAAACATTTCTAAATTTTTGAAGTTCTAGATTTTAATTCATTTTTTTTTATGATTTGTTTTGTTTTTGTTGACCAGGAAAGAAGGACTAAGCAATTCTTCCTGTTTTCAGCCTCATCCGGTGGGGAGGGGGGGATTCAAATGCAGCCTTATATACAGACCCAGATTAAGCAGCTGTTAGTGTTTTAGTGACTGGGGGAAATTTGGTCAGGACACTGGGGAAATTACAATACTCTTTGGAAAGGGGCACTGTTGGTCCTACTCCCAAGATGGTAGAGCCTGGTTGTGTGGAGGAAAATGGGGCACTATAGCAGGCTGGGATTTGGTCCCAGGCTCCAACCAGTTTTTCACAAGAGGACAATGGTTCAAAAAATAGCACTTTGGAAGAAATGGAGGCATATTTGATTCAGGTTTCCACAGAGGTGGAGGACATTTAAATTGCAGAGAAAAAACTAGAGGTGCAGATGCAGAAAAGAAGCATTTGCCAATGCCGAATATTTGCTTGCTGGCATTAGCAGTGGAAGTGCAGGAGTTAGACAGATGCAGTATAGGAATGGCAGTGAAGTACTGAACTGACGCCAACTCCACCCCCACCCTGCAGAGATGGACAGGCACTGGGGTGTGGCTTTGGGTTGTCGCCCATGATGGTCACGTCATTTCACCTCACCCTACCTTTCAGACACTGACAAGTGTCGAGGTGTGCCTTGGGGTGTTTGGGCTTTACTTTCACCTCATTCCATAAGGAAACACACTGAATGGGTGCAGTATAGGAGAATGGGGTGAATTCTGGGGCCAAAGGGTTCAAGGTGTACCTCGATGCCTGTCACTGGCTGCAGGGTGGGGGTGGGTTGGAATGGCATGAGCATTACTGTTGACAATCCCAAGTCACACTCCTGATGCCTGTCAGTCCCTACAGGGTAGGGCGTTATGGTCAAAAAACCTAATACCCTGGGCGTTTCTTGTTATTTTTACTCCAAGTTTTTAACATGGGCTTTTTGTGACCCCACCGCATGAACAGTGACACTATCAGTTCGTTAGCTGAAAGGTGATTTTTCATAGTGACTGCGTCATTTGGCACCACAAGTGCAAAAACACATTTCAAACAGGATGTGAAAAATGACAGCTGTACTGTTGACGAGGAGGTGTAAAAATGGTAATGTTGAAAATCTGGAGTGAAAATATAAAAGAACTGGTGAAGGCAAGAGCGTGCATAGAAACTGCGGAACACACACCTGTAATGTAATTAGTTTGGGGATTTTTTACAGCAGATTTTAAACACATGCATTTTGGGACCTCCACTCATGAACAGTGTCACTGTGATTTTCTTAATGTGTCCCAAACACTGATTTCCCACAGCGACAGCGCTATTCTGCACTGGAAGTGCGAAAACACATTTTGGCTAGGGTGTGAAAAATGACAGCTATACTATTCATAAGGAGGTGTGAAAAAATGCCAATGTTGAAAATCTGGACTGAAAATATTACAGATTTGTGACCTTAGAAGGGTACATGGAAACTGTGCAATGCACACTCATAACACGTCATTTTATGGACTTTTGTCACCATATTTTCAACATAGCCATTTTAAGACCTCTGCTCATGAACAGTATCACTGTGATTTTCTTAACCTGTCCCAAACATTGATTTCGCACACCGACCACGCCATTGTGTGCTACATGTGCGAAAACACATTTTGGGCAAGATATGAACAATGACAGCTGTACTGTTCATAAAGAGGTGTGGTAAAATGGCAATGTTGAAAATCTGAGTGAATATATTAAAATTCTCAAAGTTATGACGCATGTAGGAACTGCTAATGCACACTTATAAAACAGTTGTTTTTTGATTTTATCAAATTTCAACATAGGATTTTTGGGGGCCAACCTCATGAACTGTGACACTGTCTTTTGGTTAATCAGTCCCAAAAGGTGGATCCATGCAGTGATCATGAAATCACCTTTTGGGACTGAATAACCAGATGTCAGTGACTGAATTCATGAGATGGGGTCCCAAGAACCCCATGTTGAAAATGTGGTGCAAAAATTCAAATAAATGGCTGCGATATGAATCAAAGTTGAAAAAACCCTATTTATGCCATTATACAGCTTTCCGGCATTTCTTCAGTTTGCGGTCAGCTTTGAAGAGTGCAGACATGTTCCCGGTCCACCAAAGATCATCATGCCAGGCTCCAGAGGTAAGCATGGGGTGAGGGGGTGTGGGGAGGTGGGGTGCGAGAGGTGGGTCATGGGTTGGGGGGCAAGAGTCAACAAGGGACCATTTTCTTTTGTTGCAGGTTTTTTTTTTTAAAAGATGATGTGGGACTTTTGCCATGCTGGTGTGGGCTCCCAGCGTGGCACCTGGAAGTTTGTTTGTTGGGGGCAGTGGAGCCAACAGGGGATTGGGCACCCCTGTTGGCCATACAGTGTGCAGGGGAGCACATGACGATGCAGGACTTTTGCCACGCTGGGGTGGGCTCCCAGTGTGGCACCTTGAAGTTTGCTTTTTGGGGGCACTGGAGCTGATGGGGATTGGGAACCATTGGACATACAGTGTGCTTGGGAGGAGCTGCATGTGCTAAGTGAATAGGCACCCCTCAGCACACAATAAATGGGGTGCATCATGCTGGGAGATGCTGTGGGCGTACAACTGAAAGAGAATGATCGTTGTGATGTGGCATGAAACTTGCATACTGCCGATGGCACGGCAGTATGCACATTGCCTACACATTACCACCACTGATTGTAGCAGTCTTTCTCTTTCAACTGTATACCATTGCATCTAAACTGCTGTCATAGACAGCTTGGACATTCATTGATGCCCTGTTGTCGTGCCTGCAAAAACGATCAGGGCATTGGAAGTGGGGGTGCCACACCTACGAAAACTTGTATGGTGGCACTATGTATCTTGCACATACGTGCAAGCAAACATAAAAATGGTATCTCTTGAGAATGCTGGCTACGGATGAGGAGAGGTACAGTTAATGTAAAGCTTGTCTGAAAAGACAAGGCATGCAACCTTTAACAGTAAAACCCCTTTGTTCATCAAATGGCAATACAGAGACTTCTTTACCTGCTGAGTGTGACAGTGGTGTGACAGACCCCCCTGCTGTTTCTGAAAAACTGTTGAGTCAGGAGGATCAAAGAAGTAGGATGACAGCTTGACACAGACTTCAACTAAATTTTCCACAAAGTGATTACCTAGAGAAAGACCCCCTTTGGGCTCTTTGGAATGAGGGCTGGACACAGGACACTTTGGGAAAATGGATTATTGACCCAAACTGGGATGCAAAGGTAACATCTGGGTCAGGGCAGAAAATGCTACTGCTGGCAGCAGTAGTGGCAGCCTCAGAGATCGATGACCTGGATGTAACAACAGGAGGCACAGGAGGTGACGGATTCAGCAGTATGAATCAAGCTGCAGTGAATGTGTCCAGCATCTTGCACGTGCAGCTACAGTACAGGAGCAGCAGAACATGGAGTGGCAAGCAGGGATCATTCCCACTGGGATTACAGAACAATGTGAGTTCGGGGAATATTTTGCCATACAGAAGCTATCCTCAGCACAGCAGTCGGGAAGGCACTTGGGACATGCCCGGGAGAAGAGGCTGACTATATGACAGCACCAGGACTCTGTGAGTAATACTGATAGTATGAATGCTGGAAAAAAATGGCATTTTTAGCTGTAGTGTAAAACAGCTAACTGCAGACATGGACATTGCAGGGAGGGTTGCCACCTCAAAGTGGAACGTGGGGGTCTGACTTTGGTCTAGACATGCATGAAACCACTGAGAGCAATGAACCAGGACAGAAAGAGAACAGGCTAGGCTACTGATGAAAAAGTGATACAGAGGCAGGACACTGAATGTACACCTTACTTCCATGGAAGTAGTTGATGGTGGACAGGCCTCTAGCTTGGTGACTGATAACACTGGCCAACAACAGAGGAGTTGGGTGGTCCTGATAAAAGAACAGAAATATCGCAGGAGTCTGTTTTCCCCCAAAATATCATCTCCAGACTTGCAGCTTATATGAGAAGACAAGGGGCCACCACATCCAAGGGGCAGAATAATGAGCGGGAGGTACCAGGTACATCTAGTCAAGACCATAACAGATCCAATGATACTGGCACATGGTACTCAGATTTTTTCAAACAACAGTCAGAATTGGCCCCCAGGAGAAACATGGTTCATTTAAAATTATAGAGGGGGTCTGCAGGTCCATCCATGCAGGATTTATGTAGTGAGGCAATTAAAAAAGAATCCATGCAGATTTTTGCCTCTGAAACATATGTACTCATTCACACTCAGGCGAGAACATCTTTAATGTGAGCTTCATAACTATACAAGGACTGGATAGATTTTGGGCCAAATATCAAAATGTGAAGTCCACTCCTCTCTGGATACGCTTCATGACTATCCCTTTAACAAAGCCTCTGATTAAACCTTTTTTTTAACCAGGAGAGACACACTAAGCTGAAGCTTGTTTACTGGTGCAACTTGGAAGCACAAGGAAGTTAAGTGACTTGCTGAGGGTCACATAGTATGCAAGTGGGGGCTGTGTGAAACTGTTTCACTTATGTTTTGAAATGAATGGGTCAATATAAGAGACAAGCAATTTTGGTTGGAAAAAAATGTGTGACATTCTGAGCTCTCCAGAATCCACTCTCGATTCACAGACTATATGGACAGGGGGATGGTGCTTTAAAGTAAAACTGCATCAGATAAACACTGGTACTGAGCATCTACCTAACAGTTTCTTTTAGGCCAAGACGGGGGTATTTCTATTGCAGAGAGCCTAAGGCATGCTACAAGTGTGGGTCTCTGATGCACTTAAGTAGTACATGTGGCCAGATTCACTGTGGCTTATGTGGAGATGTGAGGCATATTCGTTCCTTACGCTCCCTTAACACCCCTTAACACCACAGATCTCCTGCATGATCTTGCTTCCTTTTGATTGGTCCCTTTTCTACTCTTCAACTGATGTCAATGCTGCACTATCCCTCTTCTGCTACATATGTAGTACAGTCTGTAACACTCATGCCCCTCACATTGCCACAGAATGAGACACTTCCACCTCCCATGGATATCAACTGACATCATCAAGCTCTGCAGCTTTCACGACCACGCACGGGCACACTTCAAAGCATCACTCTTCCTCAATGACCTCTCTACCTACCGCACTCTGAGAAATACATGTACCAAAGCAACTACTTCAAGAACACCTTACAGAAAAACCTTAACTTCCCTCATAAAGTCTGGCAAACACTCTCTTCACTTCTAACCCCCCCCCATCAAATTCTTCCTCCCCCTCCCTCCTCACTGACAACAAACTAGTCTCAGACCCCTCACTGTTGCCTCCACTCTAAACACATTTTTACTACTTGTGCCCTACCCTTCCCCCGCAAACCCCCACTTCACTGCACACTCCTACATCTCCAAATACATTTCATCTCTCCCGTCAATGCCTGTGAGGTACTTCATGCCCTTCAATCACAGAATTTTCACAAGTCCAGCCCCGGTGGACTCCACCCACTCCTACTTCAGATCATAGCCCCAGCCATTGCCCAGCCCCTATCCCATCTGCTAAACCTCTCTTTCACCCTTGGCACTGTACCCCAGGCCTGGAAATCTGCAAAGATGATCTCCCCCTTCACAAAGGTTGTGATCGGTCCTCACCAGGAAATTATCTCCCCATCTCTCTCCTCCCTGTATTATCCAAGCTCCAGGAGTCTCTAGTCCTAACTAGACTCCCCCATTTTCTCATCTTCTCAAATTTCCAGCCTCCCTACCAGTCCAGCCTTCGGAAAAATCATTTAACTGTTTCCTTCCTTCTCTGGGTCACAGATGCCATTCTTACAGGCACGGACTATGGCCACCTTACCTCAGCTATATTCATAAACCTAGCCAAGGCCTTTGTTTCTGTCTCCTATCCTCTCCTCCTCACTAAATTAGAACCTGGTGGCCTCTCCCCTCTCTCAGTCAAATGGTTCAGACCCTACCTCTCTGGTCACTCCCAATGTGTCCATGCTGGAGATGTCCCCCCCACCCAGTTCTAGCAGGTGTACCCCAAGGATCTATTTTTGGTCCCTTCTTCTTCTCCATCTTTCTTAATGATCTCCCTCTTGTATGCTTTTCCTCCAGTAGCCACCTTAACTTCACAACCCATGTCAAATACATTCATTCTAAGCTCCACCCTATACTTTATGCTCTCTACAGAAATAAAGATGCCCTCTCCACCCCCATTCGCCGAATACTCCTCACTAAAACAATCCTACCACTCTTCGATTACGCCGACATCATATACAGTATGGGTCCACCTCTGCCTCCACCTTCTCCAGGCTGGACTCACTTTTCAATGCCTTTTGTCATTTCACCTTAAACACCCCCTCAGGACTCATCACTGCACCCTCTACACCTCCCTATCACTCCCTTCCCTATCCTCTGGCCACAACCACCACACCTCCATTATCTCGGCCAAATATTGGTTTGGTTCAGTCACCCCCTACCTCGCCTCCCTCCTTCCCCCTCCTCCCATACATCCTACCATCTGCATGCACGAGACCCTTGTACTTTTGCCTTTCCCTGTCCACACTCTAACTCTGGAAAGGCTGCTTTCTCCTCCTGCTTCCTTCACACATGGAACTCCCTTCCAACCTCGCTCCATATGCTACCATCGTTAAATCTCTTTAAATGTACCCTTCCCACTCTCCACCTCCTTCCTGTTCTTGCTACCAACCTGGCTAATCTTCCACTGAGCATCATGGTGTTAAAGACACCCTACTTCAAGTTTTTAACTTCTTAGTCCAACAGTTCAATCCACCTCGAAAAATAACTCAAAAATTCCCTTTTTTCAAACAAACACTGGACAACGCTCCTTCAGCTACCGCGCCTCCTCACTATGGAATACAATCCCTCCCTCCATTAGAGAATCACCAACTGTCTCTGCTTTCTCAAACAACCTGAATGAATTTTATCTATGACTGCTTTGTGTACATACCCCTTGTTCATACCCCTATGCATCTGCACTAATCAGCTGTGTATTCTAAGTGCCACAATTATATAATCAAGTATGTAATTTTCAATCAATGTGTATATGTTTCATTTTCTGCAACAAACACTCAAACATTTGTATGTATGTCCTCAAATGTCTGTGCAATTGCACCCGAGTCATGACTGAAAAAGATGCTTGGTGCCAGTGCACTTACCCAGTTGCCAAAGTGAAAATTAATAAATAAATAAATTGCTCTTACTGAATGAACTGCATGGCCCATGCTCACTTTGCTTAATTACATTTCTTTTTTTTGGTGTTTTTTTATCCTCATCACCTGTATTGTATTTGCAACTGGTTCACTGGACCTGTACATTGTTTTATACTTTGCTTTTACTTTGCCTTTACACTGATCATTTGTAACTGGTCTATCCATCCCGTATTCTGGTTTTGTACATATACCTCGTATACTGACTCATACTTTTGCCCTTACCCAGGCAACTTTGTAACCTCCCTGACACTCTTGTACTTTTGTAATTTTGCCTCCTTTTTCCCCCTTCCCCGGGTCACACCTGGAAACAAGTCTTGGCTC
This sequence comes from Neoceratodus forsteri, assembly GCA_016271365.2. NCBI lineage: Eukaryota > Metazoa > Chordata > Ceratodontiformes > Ceratodontidae > Neoceratodus > Neoceratodus forsteri. The sequence continues at coordinate 898,772,710 of CM057455.1, forward strand.
AGTGTGCCTCTCCCAGTTACCAAGCTTTTAAATAAAAAAAAAGAAAAAATATGGGATTCACATGTTGAAACCAGCTAAGATGGAACCTCTTTGAGGAAAATGGCCATATCACTCTGCAATGCTCATGGGCGGCAAAGAACAGAAAAGATGGTTTTGACCAAGAGCACCTGGTCAGGAAAGCTCAAATCTCCAGAGAGTCTGAATCAGGAGCCCTGAAGTGATGGCCAGGGGGCTAATACACTTTTTCCTGGTCCAGGTCCTTCCACTGCACAAAACCTGAATGAGGTTCATCCTCCCTCTTCAGAATCCCCTGCTCCCGAACAGGGATCTGAAATGCAAACACAGATCACCATTCCAGTTATACAACCTGAGCAAACTGCTTGGTGAGTGAATCAGGTGGTCTGGACGAACAGGAAGCAACAATGCTTCCCCCACCTGAGGGTATGACAGTGGCACACAGGAGGTAACTAGATCTACCATCAGTAAGAAACAGCCCCCCCTTACCATTACAGAACAAATCTGACAGTTTACAGAAGTAGAAAGACTGCGGTGACTCGGACATGGAGTCAGATGTCTCTTTAGTGCAGTCCCAACCAACATTTGAAACAGAGGAAGAAAAAGGGAGATCATAGCAGAGGCAAAGGAGGAAGAAGCCCACTTCATCCTCGCAAGAAGGGGTAACATGATCCGCTTCCTAACCTAATACTAGGATTCAGTTTTGGGTTTGGGTTATCTATTGGATACCTGTAATATAAAGAATTAAAAAAAAAGAGAGGTGGCATTATCGTTTTTTCAAAACTCCAACTTTAATATTATTCTACTACAGAAAACCAGATTGGCACCACTCTCTGATGTATCCCATTTTCAAGGGAGCCGGGTCTGGGGTTCCTTGTATTGATCCTTTGACACTGACAATGCAGATGGACTAGGGCCTCTATTTTGAGGTTCTGTTTTTATTATAATCTCCAGATTGGAGGACAGTTGCCTGGGATGGGCACCATTGTTGGACTTGATATATTTGGGCATTACTTTCAGAATTATTAACATATATAATAACCAAACAAATGCTGCTAAAATTGTCCTCTTTGAAAAAATCCACCTATATCTGCACACAGCATGTAGGGTTGTATGAGGGGGTGATTTTAACTGTGACAAGGATGTTATTGGAAAGGGACCAGGAAACAAAAAATACACTCTGACATTGTGTACTTAAACATGTACTTACTGTTGCAGGCCTTGTTAGAGCAGAAGCCAGGTGCATTTATCTATGTGTCTGGGTCTGAAAGGTTTGATGACTATTTCTCATGTAAATAAGTGTGTAGAATTAAGATCTACAACTCTTATTTGTCCATAGTTGTACGTTTCCTCGGAAAATGCACTTTCTTAAGAGTAACTAAAAGTTTTACATTTATGTAATAGACTTGGTTTACTTAGTTATTTATTTAATTTATTTAATTTATTTAATAGTCTCAGTTTACTTAGTTATTAATGTCATTTATTTAATGTTTCAGATATGGCTAGCAAGACTTCTCACAAAATGCAGAGGTGATGCATCCTACACACTGATCCAGGAGTTAGCACAGACCATGGAGACCCGCTGCCTTTTGGTGATGCTCACTGGGAGAAAGTAGTTGATGTAAAGGAAAGATGTTCTAGTCAAACACTGTCAAAGTACAACATGGTATGTCTTGAATTGCCTGAACTTTACTCTAGCAGTCATGGGTATCATTATATCTGCTACAAGAACTTCACTGCATGTAAGAGTTCTGGAAAACTTGCAGCTGCTGAAACTTAAAAAAAACACATTGTAAAGAGTTATCCAGCAAAATTGATTCACTCCCAAGTTCACAGTGTTCTATCTGAATCTGCAGCATCAACATCAGGCATATTCCAAAATGAATGTATATTTTGCAGATCATTCAAGAAAAGGAATCCTAAGGGGTCAGAGGAGACTTTTGAATAACCTACAACATGTGCAACTTATGGGGCAGCAAACAGCATAAAAAAAACCAGCAAAAGAAATGGACAATCGACAAATGGATATGATGGTAGGCAGTATTGATCTCATAGCCAAAGAAGTGAAGTACCACAACAGCTGTAAGAACAAGTATGTAAAAAAAAGCAGAACAAATAAAGGGCACAGGTACAAAATGTGAATACAGTCACCAAGTTGCCTTTTCCAGACTTGTTAAGTATGTGGAGGGCATCATTGTTAATGGAATTCAAGAAGAATCATTGCTATCTCTACACAAAAGTTACATGGACATTCTTACGGAGTGTAGTGGGCGTGAAACACATTATGACCCACAGAGCTTACAGTCAAAACTGGCGGATCACTTCAAAGATGGTATCATATTTGATACCAAAATTAGAAAAGTGGGTATAATCATCAGGTCTGCTAAGAAACAGGCTGACTAGAGGAAAGCACAAGCAGCACAAGCAGCACAATACATAAGAGAACAGTTGTTGGAACTCCTAAAGGTACAGCCTCATAATAAAACCAAAGTTAAAGTTGAAGACTTAATAGAAGGAAATGTAAAACTGCCACCCGTTCTTCAGACATTCCTACGTACTGTACTCATGGGTTCATCAGAAGTGGGAAGTGAATGACAGGAAAGGGTAGTTCAGTCTATTGCAGATGATATAGTGTTTTTAGTGTCAAAGGGAATAATCAAACCACAAAAACGCGTCTTGTTGGGCATGGAAAAAGTTGGTCTTGTCAGCCATGAAGAAACCAGCCAAGAGGGGAAGAGTTTTAGAGTTAAATATGATTCAAAGGATCTAAACAAGCTATTGAACACAACAGACTCCTCCATGAATCAATTCCGGGATGCGTTTGAGGACAGCAATCTTTACTCAGTAGGTAGTGGAAAAACAGTATTAAAAGAGGTAGCAAATGAAGTGTTACAGGTTACTGAGACAGGTACTCGGATGTATCATGTGTTTAGAGATGAATGCATTACCAAAGGCAGTAGGTTTGAGTAACTCATCAAAAGATACAAGTCGAAGAACTTTGCACATGATGCAATGAAGGTGAAGATTAAGAACAAGGACAAGAAAATTGTCAAGTTGAAAGGAACTCGAGGCCTCTTTGGATGCTTGCTATATCTATCTGCGACTTCAACAGTTGAAGTTATGATGGTGTTTGCCTACCTGCTAACCCAGGTACCCCTCTCCTTAGGAAATGGTTCAATGAGCACAACAATGAAGTTAACACTGCTGAAGAAACTTGAGACCAGAGTCCAAAGTAGCCACCCCAATGCTTTGAATGCCACTGCGGTTGATGCCATGTTCTTGATCAGAAGTCTTAAAAACCTGCCACCAATGTTCCACGGTGTGGCAAAAACCATCCTGTCTCTTGTTTGCTGTACTTCCACAAATGAAGTCCACCTTGCCAGTGACCTTTACAAGTCACCATCGATCAAGGGTCTTGAACAAGAGAAGAGAGGAAAGTATAGCATCCCTCCACTCTCCTATCTCATAACTGGTCCTGACCAAAACCGACCAAGAGACTTTGCTGGATCCCTGTCTTCATCTTCATTCAAGATGGCACTCCTAGGTTTTCTAGCTACAGCATGGAATTCTGATGTGTACTATGAAGTTCTAGATTATAAAAAGCTCATGTATGCAATAGGAGAAACTTGTTACTCATACAAAGTGGAAGCTGGACATATACTCAGATTAGAGTGCAAGGCCCTAAAAAGCAAACACATAGAAGCAGACACAAGAATCATGCACCACATACATTACATTTGAAGTCAAAATGAGGGTGAAGATATGCATGTAGTGGCCAGGGCAGATGATACTAATATTCTGGTCATTCTGCTGTATCATGCAAGTCTAAATGATAATCTCATACTGCACATGGACGTTGGTCATTCAGGAAATAACACAAGAAGATTCATAGATGTATCCCGCTTGTCAGCAGAGTTAGGCAGACCTGTGTGTGCAGCTCTATCAGGTCTCCATGCACTGACAGGGTGCAACTATTCACCAGCATTCAAAGGCAAGGGGATGGTGCAACCTCTAACAGTTATGGAAAAAAATACAGAGTACCCACAGGCATTTGGAAAACTGGGAAGTCCACACTTGTCTAAAGAAACTGAGGATACAATTGAGAGCTTTGTGTGTACCTTGTATGGACAGAAAATAAAATGTGTCAACACAGCCTGCTACAGTATGTTCAATGTCAAGTATCGACCGAGTGACAAAGACGCACCCTTAGAAAAGATCAAAGGAGCAGATGCAAGCTCGCTGCTACCATGCAAATCCACTCTGACACAACACATCTGCCATGTAAATTACATTTCATTGTTATGGAAAAATGCAGACAAACCAGAAATGACACTACTGAAGCCAGAGGACAATGGCTGGACCTATGAGAATGGCAAATACAAGCCAACATGGTTCACATGTGAAGTCATGCCACCAGCCTTAAGAGAACAACTGAATGAACATGACAACAATCCAAATGAAGAAGATAATGACAGTGACTGTGATGTCGATATTGATGAGACAGTTTTGCTTAACATGTCAGATAATGAAGACAATGAACAAGAGTACTGATTGTTGTACCTAGGTTCATAAAACGTCATAAAAAGTTGACTGTTTCAAGTTAAATATAGAATAAAATAAATAATAATGTTAATATTAAGCCTCTGATACATATGTTGCTGTTTGTTACAATATCTGTAGTATTTCAATAAAAGCTTATGGAACTGAAATTAAAGAAGGAACCATTAATTAAAATATATACAATTTTCACCGACAGTTCATTTTTTCATTGAGGAAGTACATTTTCCAAGAAAACTTTTAACTTTGAGTAAATAAAAGTTCTAAATCTGGATTCTACACACATTTTTACATAAGAAACAGTCATCAAACCTTTCGGACCTAGACACATACATAAATGCACCTGGCTCCTGGACAATGTGGATGCCTATCGATCCATCCAGCTTGGGTGGGAGGAGTAACATTTACTACAGAAACAAATTGTTTATCAGGATAATTATTTATTTGTGTCTCACAGTGTAAAATCTGCTAGATTTATGTTAATGCAAGCAGAATTCTCTGATCATTGGTTGTTGGTTATGCCTTCTCTACTGACTCAAGACCTCACACCAACCCAAGAGGAGATGGAGGATGAATACCTCATCATTTGAGATACCTGTAGTCTTAGATCAAATGAAACAAGTATTACAGGCCACAACAGGAGTTTTCTGTCTTTATGGCAATCTTTTACTGTCATGGATATTAAGCAGCTATTGCTCCAATTTGGGGAAGGAGTTCACACACATAGATTTATACACTACTTAACACTGTAAAATCGGTTATTTGATGACCAAAGCAAAAGAAAGTCAGGGGGACTACCAAACACAGATTAATAGTTTGAAACAAGAAATGTTTAAATTTTAATATGAGCAAGAACGTTTTTGGCTGCTGCTCAATGGTTTAGGATGCAGAAAACTCCATCTAGTGATCCATTTGCAGCATGTAAAGAAAAAGCAGATAATTTGAAAATAGGCCCTTTAAGAGATGGACAAAAAAAATGGACTAAGACTGATTCAGAATTTAGTCAGCCAGTAAAAGATTACATTACAACTACATATGCAAGGGATTCTTCTTTATGTACTGATTTACCTTTGTTACCACCAGACGTAGTGCCTGAAATACCAGAAAATGTAAAAATTACACTCAAAACATATTTATCTGTGACAGTAATTGAAAAGATTATTAAAACTTTGGAACGTGGCTCCACCCTTGGGTTAAATGGAATATCCCATGAATTCTACAAAACCTTTACATCAATCAGGGAATTTCTAGCACCTGTATTCAACTATATTCTCAACTCAGACTTGTCATTACAGTTGATTTGGAAGGCTTTGTTGATGTTTCTTTATATGAAAGGTGAAAAAAACTGATGTTGAAAACTGGAGACCAATTAGCCTCTTAAACTCTGTCTAGGTTGCTATGCAAGCACCTGCAATCAGTGGTTGAATATATCCTGGCACCTTATCAGACTTGTTCTATAACACAAAGAAAGATCCAAGAGAACCTGTTTATTTTAAGGGATGTCTATGAATTAGGTGCTAGGAGTGACTTGTCTGAATATATACTGTCATTGGACCAAGAAATGGTCTTCAATAGGGTTTCACATGAGTACCTGTTTAGTCTTCAGAACGTATGGGATCCCAGAATCATTTGTGAAATGGGTACAACAATTCTATACAGCAGCGATGACAACTCCCTTTATTAATGGAACTTTGAGCAAGCTTTGCTCTATAGAAAGAGGGATGAAACAGGGATGACCTTTGAGTTCCTTATTCTATGTACTTTCTCTGGACCCTTTACTAAAGCAGATTATTGGGAATCAAGACGTCAAGGGGATATCCCCTCCTGGCTTTGCTACTCAACCAAAAATAACAGCCTATGCAGACAATATATGTCTTTTTGTTTTGGACACACCTGCTGAGGTTACTGCTATTCACACTATTGAAGCCCTTATTATCATATCCAAGACCCAAATAAATAAAACAAAGAGTAAGAGGATTCTCATTGGGACCCCTAGTTCGCAGATACAGAGCATAGCAGGGGTTGCTTTTGAAGAGGGACCACAAAGAAACGTGGGGTCTTTGGTTTTGAGCTAATGATACTTTGACTCTTAACTGGAAAAATAGAATTGAAAGTAGAGAAAGGAAAGTCAGTATCTGGAAATTCTGGAAATTAAAAAAAAAAGAGGGTGGCAATTATAAAAATATTTTATTGCTCATATTTGTATTTTGTTTTTCGGCCCCCTTTGGAGTTTAAAGCCCATATTTTCAGCCTTTTTTCCCCAGATGTTGTGGGACAGTAGGCTCAACCCCATCAACAGGGATATTATACATGTAAAAATTAAGTTCCAAGCACACACCAAGCCTGTAAGAAGGACACCACAGCCTTTGAGAAAGGAGTATTTGCTCCAAAACATGTCAGGTGTAGTGTTTTTTACAGTGATAAAATGTAAGTTATAAGTATATATTTTTTGTGGCATCCTTACAGGCTCAGTGTGTGCTTGGAACTTAATTTTAAATACTTACTTGTGGATCCTGAGCACCACCTTGTCCGTGTGCACACTCTATTTGTAAAGGGATATTATATACTTGTCTGTGAGAAATGGGGATGTGAACATGATCTATCCATTGTTTTTTTTCCCCATACCTTATTTGTAGATTCCATAATTAAATCTGTCCTGGGACAACGTGTTTTGGTATGGGCACGAATGGCTAGAAGGCACCCTGGACAAATACTTGGCTAAGTGGCAGCAGTCTCCACCTAAACTGATAAAGTCACTCAATATCCCAAAATGTGTGAAGGCAAACCTAGGGAAGACTGCACATTGGAAATTATCAAAACAGTCAATACAAGAAGATACAAGGAAACAATTGCCTCCAAGAGTACTGTGTTAGAACCATGTTTTTGTACCTGAATTTTGATTCTATTTATCTATTAAAACCTCTTTGGTGCTGACACAACTAACAGATGTCCGTGTGTCTCACCATATGTAGGATATTATGTGGCTTTGGAGTCATGGGCATCTGGGGGTTCAAGGCAATCTGAAGCACAAGAGTTTAGAAGATAGAATGTGTCCATGGCCTGAATATGTCTGTATTGTTGAACCCCCAAATCATTTTCTACTGGAATGTGCTTTTGTGACTCAGTTCTGGGCTTTTGTAGCTAGTAGATGGTGTTGACCTTGGATACAGAGGTTGTCCTACAACAATTTGGTTTTGGGGAACTATGCATCTCAATGGAAGTCCTATAATGACAGCACTTGAATGTCATTTTTTCCTGCTTGAAATTCTGCTTATGGCAAGCAAGGTATCAGTATGTCATGCACAGATACAACTCACATATTTGTCAATTATCCATATAGTTGAAACCGTGCTGAAAGACATTAAGAGTACAGAGCAGGAATGTTTGCATGGTACTCAATTTTTGACATTATGGAAAGCAATCACATGGCTTTAGCTTCTAGTTCAGTCTAGACAGCTCTATTTAACAGCTTACTAGTGCTGGAAGATTGGAGGAGAGTGGAAGTAGTCCCACTACATAAAGGTGGTAGCAGGGAGGAGGCTGGCAATTATAGGCCAGTCAGCCTGACATTGGTGGCGGGAAAGTTAATGGAATCACTGCTGAAGGAAAGGATTGTGGGACAGGTAGAATCCAATGGGTCACAAGACTCAAGGCAGAATGGTTTCATAGAGGCGAGGTCATGTCAAACAAATTTGATAAAGTTCTTTGAGTGGGTGACCAAGGAAGTAGATCAGGGTAGCGTGGTGAACATGGCCTATCTAGATTTCAGTAAGGCTTTTAACACTGTCCCATACAGGAGACTAGTAAGCAAGCTGGGTAGCTTAGGAGTGGGTTCAAAGGTGGTAAACTAGATAAGAAATTGGTTAGGGGATATGCGACAGAGTGTGGCGGTAAATGGAGTTCACTCCGAGGAATAGAGAGTGAGAGTGACCAGCGGGGTGCCTCAGAGATCAGTGCTGGGACTGGTTCTCTTTAGTGTCTTTATCAGTGACATTACAGAGAAGCTGGAAGGGAAGGTATGCTTATGTGTGGATGTTACCAAAATTTGAAATAAGGTGGACTCCTCAAGGGGGTGGAAAGGATGATCAGTGACCTGAGAAAACTATAGGAGTGGTCAAGGATATGGCAGCTGGGTTTCAATGCACAGAAGTGCAAAATAATGCACTTAGAGCATAGAAATCTAGGGGCAGAGCACAAAATGGGTGGAGTGGTATTGATGAGCACCAAGCAGGAAAGAGACCTGGGGTAATCATATCTGATAACCTAAAGGTGGCCAGGTAGTAGGGCGGGCAGGTGGGATACAGGATGCATAGGCAGAGGTATCACCAGCAGAAAGAGGGAGGTGGTGTTACCTCTGTATAGATTGTTGGTAAGACCCCACCTAGAGTATTGTGTCCAGTTCTAGAGGCCACATCTCCAGTAGGACATAGAGTGGAGTCAGTCTGGAGGACAGCAACTAAAATGGTGCAGGGTCTGCATCAAAAGCCCTACAAGGACAGACTAAAGAACCTCAATATGTACACCCTGGAGCAAAGGAGGGAGAAGGGGGATTTGATAGAGACCATTAAATACCTCAGGAGGGTAAATAAGGTACACAAGGGGCATATTTTTCAGAAGAAAATGTGCTGAAGAACACAGGGACATGTTATGAAGCTGGGGGAGGAGGTAGATTCAAGAGAGCTGTGAGGAAATACTTCTTTACAGAAAGAGTGGTGGATTCCTGGAACAGTCTTCCAGCGAAGGTGGTAGGGGCGAAAACAGTGGTGGGGTTCAAGAATGCATGGCATAAGCACATGGGAGTCATAGTAGAAAGGAAGGGGGGAGGAAGAAAGAGCTGTAGATCAGGCATGGTTTGTAGTAATACTATAGGTAGGGAGAAATTGGCATACTGGATGGGCCAAGCAGTCCTTATCTGCTGTCAAATTCTACGTTTCTATTTATTTATTTTTATTTTTATTTTTGGAGAGAATAAGGGTGTACTGTAAATGGGGCATTGTTCTTTTGCTTTCACTGTTTGATATAAATTAGATGGGGTGAGCAAGTCTGATTTGGAGAGAGCTGTTTGTTCCTAAAGGATAGGGGAGACATCCATGGGTTGTAAATTGTTTCTTTGAAATGTTTGATTTGATTTATTCTTTTTGTTGATTGTTTCTGGTTTCATGTTGTATTTCAGTTATTGTTTTATTAGAAAGTTCCTCTACTCCTTTTGATAAGTGCCATGGGATCTTTAACATCCACCTAAAAAACACCAGAACAGGCAGGCAGGGCCTCAGTTTAACGTCACATCTGAAAAATGGCACTGCAGGAGAGCAGCACCCCTTGAAACTGCATTACAGTGTCAGTATTAGGATTTAATCCAAGTTCCTGGTGTGGGCCTGGAACCCATGGCCTCCCAATCCATCAGCTTCAAAGGCAAGTGCACAACCCGTTGAGCCACTGACACTGCTGTTTGATAATATATAGGATAGTGCATGGGGAACAGTTAACAACAGGGCTATTCTTTCACCGAGTTGGCACTATGAGAGCGGATTACCCGAGAGTGCAGCTCAAGAGGTAATCCGTGAATCATGAATATAGCGAAAGATTATATTGTTAATTGTTCCCATGTACTTCTTTTATAGTGTATAGTGGAACGTAATTTTCTGGGGAAAAAAAGTCACTACAGCATGTTTCTGTTTCAAATAATTTTTACTGAGGTCCTAGAAGTAAAAAGAACTTAACATTTTTAACGTTTTAACGTTTAACAATTTTACTGTTTAAAAACTCACATACAGCAGCACCCGGAACAGCAATTCACGATCTGCGGGCAACAGAAGTATGTCATTCTCCATTTTTTTTTGCCGTTTTTTTTGTTTTCCTGATCCAGGATGAATCTATCCCCCGGATAGTGGCGTTGGCAGTACTGCCGCCGACATTGCTACTTCGAGTGCGTGTCCTGTCTATGGAGTGAGCCCTAACTGTCAGATGCTGCTCGAGGACACAGTGTGTGATGTATGCAGTGCAGCAGAACAAAAAGTCGTTCTGCTGCACTGCGGACGTCACTAGTGCAGCAGAACAACATTTCGAAAATGATGGATTTCGCTGGAGAACGACATTCCACTATACACTATATAGCCTACTATCCACACAGGGTTATTTTCTATAAAGTAAAACATTTTGATTTAAAATTAAAGTTTCATTTTTTAAACAGAACTTTTTTACATGGTTTCTAATTATAGGGGTGTTACTGTGCCCCATTATTAGGGTTACAAATGCTGTTCTACAGACTTTTAACCCCCTATTTTTGTGCCTTAATAATGTGACTGTCCCTTTTCCTGGTGCCAGGATCTCTGGATCCTGAAAAATGTGATAGTGTTTGGTTGAATGGTTTAATAGTCCTAGATGGCTGAACATGAGAAAACTTTTCTTTTTTAAGACATTTTTGCTCACCGATAGTGCAAAAATGGTTGTGAGTTCAAACCTGAAATTTTCAGATTAGTTAGAGTTTGGCATAAGGATGATTCTTTCATAGGCAGCTTTACGGAGAACTTTGTAGTTATTAAAATATTAATAAAATATAATCCCATTTCCATGCATATGCAGTTAAATTTAAAAAAAAACTTTTATAAGGTGTTTTTCATGACCATAGTAATTTCCATTTTCATGAGGCAAAATCCATTTTCATGAGAGAAGACTTCTTTTTTTGGTGACAGTTAGTGATCATGAAAGTAGGAGAGAAAATAAGAAAAACACTGCACATTGAAAACAAAATGCTTGGAGTTATAGTCTGAAACTTCTGTGGTCGACAGAGTGGGGTAGAGGTTGAGGGCGGTTTGCAGTCCTTAGTCCTACCTAGGAGAAGAGGGGCCTTCCACTCCTCGAGCGATGAGGGCAGCATTGCTCGAGAGAAACATAAGATGAGGTGTCATGTTCTTCATCCAGGCAGTAGACATATGTGTCATGGGTGTCCATAGCCAACATCTTTTGTATACAGTGCATGCAGATCTTAAACATGGGCTTCTCCCGATCCACTGCAATCATTCATCAATGGAGTGAAATCAGAACACCAAATGTAGGTTACATAGTCAAAAAATAAACCTTTTAAAGTGATGTTCACCAAAGAAAGCACTCGAAAAGTGGTAACCCTACTAGGTGTGCAGAGCTGTGAAGGAGGAGACATGTTCCATCCAGCAGAAAGAAAGATGATCTGACATTACGGGGCAGAGCCAGATGATATACTGTAAAACAAGTTATTGTCATGCAAAGTAATTTTAGCACAAACACAAATGCTACCATAATTGTGTAAATTAAATTTAGCACTAAGTCATTAGCAGCACATTCACTATAATGGAAAAAATGCTAGTTAGCACAAATTAATTTTAGCACAAATTACTGCTTTGGCAAAAATAGTGACATTTATTTGACGGTGAAAATTTCAAGTTTTACAGTGCCATCCGGGTGGTGAGAGGAGCTTAGCTTGAAGCCACTCCACTGAATCAGCTGTCTCTAGCATGACTGGCAAAGTGTGGACAGTACACTGAATTGCTATTAGAACTGCTCAGTTTTGCTTCGCAGTTCTCTCCCCTAAAGAACTTGAGAAGGCACTCTCATAACCATAGGAGATTTTGGAACTATACTTACAAACATATAATAGTTTCATATTGAACATTCTATTCATTAGTGCAAAATTCTATTGAAATGCTGATTTTATTTCTCTCTTGGCATTTGCACGTTAACTAACTGAATACACCTGCACAGTTGTCATACTCACGGTCTTTCAAACTCAAATTTTCACACTTTCTGTTGCTTCTGTTTTCTAAACACTACATCTGCAATGTACATTTCCCTCCCCTGCTTATACCTAATCTAAAATTTAACAATCAATATGAATAACTGAAATGCAAGAGCTGCAGTGTAGTGTCAAAACCACTTAGTCATTAAGACTCCCTGTTGCTAAAAAGGAAACTGCAGCCTCCCATTGGTTTGTTGGGCTGCCAGTCACAGTGACTGACAGCTTGATAAGTGCTAAGCCATGCCTAGGGCTGTACTTTTGTCAAACATTTGGAGAAAATCTGGTATTGTCATGGTCAGAATGGCAGAAATGGAAATCACAGTAAAAGAAAAAAAAGACATGGATCATTTGTGTATTAAACAATTTACCTCTGTTCTGGTATACTTTTATGCAAGCATATCAGCAACAATGTACAAGTTATAAGAAACTGAATTCATTGTTAGGTCGGTCCAGCAGCAGGAGGCTGCTCACTGTGCTCCCATCACAGAGACTGGGGCTCACATACAAGTCCCAGAATCCCAAGCAGGAGCTGACTGGGTACCAAACACACTGCAGATGGCAAAGCACAAAATTATGGACCTTTCATTTGCAAGCACAAAAAATAAAGTATTTTTATTAAAAATGCTGAAAATCATGACGTTATCATGGAAAATGCCAAACATCCTGGAGTTGTCATGGAAAATGCCAACAATCATGGAATTTTCATAAAAAATTTAAAAGTTATTAAATCCATGAGCCCTGTGACAAAGGTACAGCTGTAGATGTAACACACTATTGGCTAGAGCACATCATGTAACATGGATTGTATTTTGTAGCTCTGTCTGGTGGACTATCTCCTCTTTGGCTTACAGAGTGGCATCAACAAGTTTGACTAGCATATGAAAAGGTTAAGTAATTCAAGACTATAGTTTGGTGTCCTCTGAACACTGTGGCCCTAGTAACTGAATTTATTAACAAATCCCACATTGGAGGCATCAGCCTGAAGCCTTCTTTTATTGCTCTTTCTGAGACTCCTGGGTACCCTTTTACTTCAGGTACTTCAAGTTCCTGCTGTCACCGGAGTAATCTCCCACCACCTCTTGTGATTACTTGCTTCCTCCAACCAACTCTCTAGCTCGCTCTGGAATATCTTTTTTGGTGTCCCTTCCATGACAGGTGGCTATAGGGAATAAAAGTGCATACTCAACAGCGTGTAACTGCGGCAGTGCACAAAGGAGTCTGATGGCATGTGAGGAAAGATGGCTGTCATCCAGTGAGCCCAGCTGGGCCATGATTATCCCTGCTTTCCATCACTTCACTCTTCAACAATGGCAGCGTGCACGTGTCGGAGTCTTGGGGGATGCTGGGCAGCATGTGGTCACCCACGCCATTGAATAGTCAAGATTTTTATTGAAAAATAGTAAAAGGGTGAGAAAAAGCCAGCTGAGCTTATGTTCATTTTCTTTTTTTTTATAATAACAACTTTATTAACAACCAGAAAAAACATATATACTGCACAGTTATATAAGTACAATGAGATAGTAATGCTTGGCTTCCAAACACTATAACAAATAACACTAAACTGTAAGAAATTCAAAATATTAACTATTACACTCTAGTTATACTCTAATTGGGATGACTGCTTTATAAGCAAAAACCAGATACAGTCCACAGGGAAACATACACTTTTATCAAGCAGTAGTAAAATTAACAAACATCTATGTATACATAAGGCGTAGACCTATAAAATAACCCAAACACTTATGGCACAGCATGCAGTGTAGTGAAAAAAAGGCCACAAGGAATACTGATAGAACCCAAATATCCCCTACCAAAAAAAAAATTTATAAAAGGGGACTGTCCCAGCAAAAAAGACATATCAAGGAACAAAACAAGGAATCAGTATGCAACTTATATTACACCCAACGACTCCAAGTCTCCTCAAACACCAGGATGGCATCTAAATAATAATAATATGTTTGCTCCTCCAAATGACAAATAGTATCCACTAATATAGACCACTGCAAAAAAGTACATAGTTTCGGCTACATCCACAATTTAGTTATCGCTTTTTCAGCGCATACCAAAAGTATCAGTAAAAGTTTGAATTTTCGGCCCCTAATCTCACAATCATCAGGCTAAATATGCAATAAAGCAAACACAGATGACAGGGGCTGTGGAAGATCAAACATGGAATTGAGAGCAGCAGCTACACCTAGCCAAAAACCACCCAACAAAGGACAGGACAAAAAGATATGTGTATGATCCGCACATGGTTCACCGCAGACACACCATCGTTGTTCAGGTTGGCTCCCCAAATACTTTGCCAAAGTTGCAGGTATCCTAAAGAAATGGGATTGATGCTTTCAGGCAAATTCCTTCAGATAGGGAGCTATCAAAAGTTCATAAGTAATAAGAGAATATCGCTCCCAGAGATGACGAGCACAATTAGTCTGCAACTCTGTTATAATGAGATAAAATGTAAGAAGTAGAGTCATGAGACTGATTGCAGAGAGAGGTATAAAGACCTTCTATTAAGTGCGCCTGGACACCACCCTGTTGATGAAAGCAAACCATATTAAGTAAAGATGGAGCCATAACTGGACTCCGTCAACAGCATCTAGGTAGATGTAAAATATAATCATAAATCTGCAAATACTTATAGAAATCAATAAGTAGCAAAGCATACCTGACCTGAAAATCAGAGAAAGTGCAGACCCCCATGGAATCTAAGAACTGATGTAAATAAACTAGACCCTGTTACACCCATCTACATAGGAAAGGGTCCATGAGATTAAGAGGGTTAGATCTGGTCCAAGCCAATGCCTTTATAAGGGGAGCTAGGCCAGCTAGCTATGGCTGCCAAACCATATGCCACATTTTAAGCATAGTAGCCGTGAACTCAAAAAAGTGAGAGAAAGGTAAATAATTCGGAGGAAAGGAATAGAGAATCCGACCAATATTATGAAGATCATTAAGAACAAATTCAATGTCCTTCCAATAGGCCTGATATTGGTCCTAAGTCCACAGGCACACCAGACGAAGCTGGGCTGCCAGTGCATACTGTATAAATGAAAATTAGGACGATTAACCCCTCCACGAGTAACGAGGAGTTGCAAAAGAGATAGCCGAATTCTAGGTGGGCGTCCATTCCAAAGAAAATGAGAAATTAATTTATGCCAATCCCTAAAACAGTAAGAAGAGGGAAAGAAAGGAAGGGTCTGAAAATAAAAAAGTATCCTAGGTAGAACATTCATACAAATTACCCCCACTTTCCTAAAAAAACACAAATGCATATGTGATCAACGGGATAAATGCTGAGTAATGGCCTGTGTCAAAGGTTCAAAATTTAACAATTCCAAATGCTATAAACTGTTGGTAAGAGTAACACCCAAATATTTTAAGTAGTTACAGTTCCACCAAATATTCAAAAGGGCTTTAATATAAGAGGGAGGAGAATAATTAAAGGTTAAGACTTTGTTTTTCTGTCTAATCAACTTCTAGTGTTGCTCTCTCAAGTGTGTGGAAGGAGGGAAGAGAGGGCAGCCTGGAAAGTCTCTGCGTAATGTCAAAGGTCGTGGAGACTGTCTTCTTGGTGTTGAGGAAGAGCTGATGTGAGCTTAGCCAGCACTGAACATTATTAAAGTCAAGCTGTCATTTAGAAGTCACATCAGAGGGAGATTGGCCAGAGGTGAACAAGACCGTGTCGTCAGCATACATATGGATAGAGGATGAGGAGCATACTGACGGTAGGTCATTTAGAAAAATTGAGAACAAGAGTGGGCCAAGTATGAAGCCTTGAGGCACACCAGTAGAGATGGGTAGTGGAGGAGACGTAGGGTCAGCTATTTTAACAGATTGAGTTCTACCTACCAGGTAGGCTCTGAACCAGTTGCATGCAGACAGAGACAAGCCAGCTGACGAGAGAGTTTCGAGGAGGATGGAGTGGGAGACTGTGTTGAAAGCCTTGGCAAGGTCAACAAAGATAGCAGAAGTAATGTGACCTTTATCCATGGTAGAATGGATAGAGTCAGTGAGTCTAAGCAGGAAAGTGGTTGTGGAGTGATTCTTCTGAAAACCAGATTGGAAGGGAGTGAAGAAGGAGGAGTCATCAAGAAAGGAGGAGAGTTGGGAGAGAGAGAACAAGATGTTCCTGTAGTTTAGCCAGGGTGGGTAGAAGCGAGATGGAGTGGTAATTCCCAAGAGATGAGAGATCACCTCTTTGGTAGGAGGAGAACTGTAGCATGTTTCCAGGCTTCAGGGATAGTCGAAGTGTGGAAAGACAAGTTGAGGAGATCAGTGAGAGGGAGGGGAAATAGCAGGAGCAGAGAGGTACAGCAGCTTAGGGTCAAGGCCATCGGGGGAGCAGTCCATAGTTGGGTTGATAGAGAGCAGTGCCTTTAAGGTGTCGTTGGGAGAGATGGGTGAAAAGGCAAAACTCTCCACTAATTGGTGGTGTTGGGAGGACCCGGGAGGGAGGGAAGAGGTAGTAGGGTAGGGTGGGGTGGGAGGAGGCTAACAGGGTGGAGGCGCAGGAAGTAGGTAGGAATTGAATTTTGCCACTACTGTAGGGTGGTTGGCAATGAGTTGGTTGTTTATTTTAAGCAGCGGGGATGGGAGTTTAGTTTTGGGAGAGAAAATTGAGTGAACTACTTTCCAAAACTTTGATAGGTTGTTTATGTTAGTATTAAAGGTGGACCGGAAATATTCTACTTTGGCCAGGTGGATGACTTTGGTACAGGCATTTCAGAGTGTCTGGTAGATAGCATAGTCACGAGGGAGTTTGGAGGATTTGTGGGTTTTCCATGCTTTATCATGTGCTTGTTGACAGGCCAGGAGTTCAGGGGTTACCCCAGGGAGGAGTACCATACACTCTAACTTGCTTCAGGGGAGCATGTTGGTTCCAGAGATTGATGAAATTATCTTTTAAATAAGCCAGGGCAAGACTGATAGTTTTGGCTGAAGAACTAGAGGCCCAGTCAATGTGAGTCAAGTCATGATGTAATGGGGCAAGGTCTAATGTTTTGTAGGAGCAGATCATTAGTAATTTGTGGGGTGCCTTTGGTCTGTGTACTTTCCTAACTATGTAGATCAAATGATCTATATAGTTAGGAAAGGGCCAGACACGTAATCGAAGGCCTTCTCCGCATCCAAGTTAGCCAGGACCAGTGGTATAGAATGTTGAGTGACATATTTAAGCAACAGCAACATCCTTCAAATATTATCATGGGCTTGACAAAATCATACAAAGTCAGCCTGGTCCCGGTCTAGCAAGAAGGGAGAAGATCCTCCATGCAAAATGCACGTATAGACATGAATAATTTATAACCAAAATTCAAAACTGAAATAGGGCAAAACAAAGCTGGGTCTGTTAGATCTTTCCCTGGTTTTGGAAGGACTGTGATAATCATATTGCTCCTGGCCAACTCCTCATTGGCTCACAGCCACAAGACTCCAGTTTTCGATTCTTGGGACTGCTGGCTTAGCCTAGACTTTCTGTTTCATTCTAGAATTTGTCTATGTTAGCCTACGTATTGCAAATTGTTCTGTTATTTTAAACTAGCCAGCTATAATTGTTTTTACTGTAATTATCGAGGGTTATTCAACAAGCTCCCTAGAGGAACTTTACTAATTCCAGGATTTTCTGTGTTAGGTAGGAAGCCGCCATTTATTGTAAAGGGAACTTATTTTACATCCTAATGAATGTTATTTAAATCTCTGGGCTGTCTTCCCCCTGCTCTCTAACTTCTCCCTTACCTACTCCTCTCTAACCCTTGCTTGCCTATCTCTACACCACTTCCCTCTCTGGTGCAAACTTAGGGTGTGCGCTCCACCTCTCCACAAGTGAAGCTGTGCACAGCCCTTCTGCTGCCCACACTCTATCTCTGCAGCTCCAAATGGGCCAAGCGCTTCCTGCCTGATACACCGCTGGCTCTACTGGATGCAGAAAACCCTGAGCGGGCTCCAACAGTGCTTCTTCCTGATCTAACCTGTACATCTTTTGAGCGGCGTTCCCTGCATGCCACCTCTGCTTCTTCTCTGCCATGCCCTCTTTTCTGTAAATAAGTGCCATTTTCCTGCCTCTCCTCCTCCTTTCCTACTCACATTAGTGCTGATGCCATTTCGTGGTAGGTACCTGCATCCCCCATTGTAACTCCTGTGACCCCAACCCCTTTCTAGCACCTACTTCTCCAGTCTTTGTCTCCCAACTAGCCCCTGAAACCGCCCCCCCCCCCAGTTAAACCTCTCTTGCCTTTGTCCTCTAGCTACCCCACTGCCCACTGATTAAGCCTGGCTTTCTAAGGGTATATCTGGCTAACTTCTTCCTCCCCTTCTTGCTCTCTTTCTCTCCACTAGAAAGCCCTGATCCAGCTCCTACGCTGCTCCTGCAGCCCTGGCCACTTTGCCAGGCTGGGCACACCCTGCCCGAGACGCCAACAGCTCTACCAGACTCAAGTACACTACACGGCCAAAGAAACCAGCAGATTGCAAGCCACTAATTGGGGCTTGATCGCTCTCTGCTTGGCTCCGATTGGCTGCCTCTGCTCCTGGTCAACTCCCCACTGGCTCACAGCCACAAGGCTCCAAGTTTTTATTCTCGGGACTGCTGGCTTAGCCTAGACTTTCTGTTTCACTCTATAATTTGTCCTAGCTGCCCTCCCCGGCCCCAACAGCTATTAAATGCTCTTTCCTTGGTGCAAACCCCACCTCCTACCCGCCTTATTGGTCTATCCTGCTGGCTGCACCTAAACCCAAAGGGGTGTTTATGCACATTCCTTTGCTTGCAGTTGTCTCCACTGCCGCCCAATCTAGTCAGTCCACACAAAATCGTGTTGTGATCCTCACGCTCTAGTCCTGCACACAGCCCCTAGTAACACACGTATAATTGTATTTTTCCAAAGTGCAAAGCAGGTGGCCCCACAACCTACAGGGAAGGGAGGGGCAGCTGCAGAATAAGGGGTGCTAGCTGCACATTCGAGCAGACTTGATAGACCTCTAGGCCTTTATCTGCTGGCAAATTTCGTATGTTCATATGTTCGTACAGCTCCCTCTTCAGTGGTGCTACTTTTAAACCTGTTGACAGCCACCTCTTTGCTATTTAAACTTGCACAGCCGAGTTCCCCCTGTGCAACATCAGTTCCAGCCTCCAACATGTCTCTTGCTAGTGCCTTTCTACTGAGTGGTGTTCTACTGCTCATCTTCTCTAGTATCCCATGCCTCCCAACCCTGGCCCCCGCTGTATCAACCCTGCCAGTACTGCACGACTTTGCCTGGAATGTCTATAGCACTGGTACAACAACATACTCAACTCCTATGTCTCTCCCTACTCTTGGGTGGAATACAAACTCAAAGGACTAATGGCGTACCAGCCCAACTGGCTGCACCCACTGGCCTTCTTACCTGGTATCTTTAGTATCCAGGAAAAATACCCCATCTACCGCAACCAGATGAGGCAAACAAAACTATACAACAAGCTTGTAAAAGAATATATATATCACCTAGCACTTCTACTACTGCTGCTGCTCTCAGGCAATATCCATCCCAACACTGGCCCACCTCAAGCAATCACCGTTCAACAGAGAACAACAAGACACCTAACCATTGCTTCAATCAACACATGCAGCCTCCTCCCTAAAATGGACATCCTTATGGCATGGGTACTGCAGCACAATCCTGATATTCTTTCAATTGTAGAGACATGACTCTCCCCTAATGTAGCAGACTCCGCAATCATAATTCTGGGATGTAGCATCTACAGACAGGATCACCTAACCAAGTGAGGTGGCACTGTGCAGTTTATCTGAGGGATAACATTGAAGGCCTAGTACTACCATTGCCCAGCACTGGGGTACAAATGCAAGTCCTTGCAGTAAAAGTGCTCCTTGGTGCACATAACAAAACCCTCACTGTCCTTACAGTATACATCCTACCTGATCAAAAGACCACTGGTCTGGACTCCTGCATGGAGTGCCTTTGTAGCCTAAATCTCCATGCAGCAACCATAGTGTTGGGGGACTTTAACATTAACTGGCTTATCCCTGCCTCGAGCCAGTACAAGGATACCATCTCAGCTGTTCACTTCTCCCAGCTAGTTGATGCACCCACCAGGATGAACTACAAAACAGGGACATCTACCCTACTTGACTGGGTACTGTCTAACCACCCTGAGCACATTTCCAATATCGCTGTTCTCCCCGATGCTTGTAGTGACCACTCTCCTGTCCTTTTCCAATGGTCTAATCATTACAATAAACCCCCTGCTAGAACTATTACTAACAGGGTCCTTAGACGAGGCCACTTGGACCTACTAAAAACAGAACTCCATCACCATGACTGGTCCCTGGTCTACTCCTCCTGCACGGTAGATACCATTCTCGAACAGTTCATTCAACAATACAACGCAGTGTGTGACAGACATGCTCCGATTAAAAAGCGAAAGGTTGAAGGCCACAGTCACCCGTGATTCTCCCCAGAACTCCATGACTGTATGAAGACAAGAGACCACCTTTGGCATTGTGCCAGAGCATTGGGTAACCATCCAAGCATATAAAGCCACCAGGAATGACTGCACTGGGGCAATATGTACTGCTAAAAAAAACAGTACTACAAGGACACCCTCAAAAGATCTTGGAGTGACAGACGAAAATTCTGGTCCAACATGAAAGAAATCACAGGGAAAGATAACAAGTCAGCACCCACAATGCTCAGTATCAATGGCGAACCCACACTGGATCCATATATCATAGCTAATGCTTTTAGCACAGCCTTCTTGGACCTGAGTGGTGTTCTACCCCCAGACTTCTTCCTCCACCACAACTCAGGGCACAATGCCAGTCCAGATGACCACCCAACAACATATCCTCCTTTCTGCTTTAGAGTCATCACTATGGGTGAATCCAGAAAATACTTTATGAAAGTCCTTGGGAAGTCTAGGTATAGTGGTGACTCCCTCGACCTTAAATTTGTTGCGCTTATCTTGGATGAAATAATAGCACCTCTTACTCACATTGTCAATACCTCCCTGTGTCTGTCTCAGTTCCCACAGAAAAGGAAGTCAACATTAGTTATACCGATTTTTAAGAACGGGGATCATACAGTACAAGGTAAATTTAGGCCTATCTCAATCCTCCCACCTTTATCAAAGGCACTTGAAAGAATTGTTGCCGATCAACAGGTGGAGTATTTAGAAAGGTGCCAAATTCAATGCCTGCAGCAACACGGCTTCCACAAAGCCATAGCACCACCATTGCTCTATTGGAGTTCACTGGCTATATCTACAATACTCTGGACCAGGACAACCTTGTTGTTGCTTTCATTGATCTAAAGAAAGCATTCCAGCATGGTTAATCACATCCTTCTTGTCGAACAACTCTCATCCACTGGCCTCTCAAATGATGCCATGGCCTGGTTCAAGAGTTATCTTTCCAACCGCTCACAGCAAGTCAAGATTGACAACACTCTATCTGAAAACAGACCTGTGCACTCTGGTGTTCCCCAAGGTTCAATCTTGGGTCCACTTCTATTTAGCATATTCCTCAACTGACACCCATTCACCTGTCAATGTCAAATTCTACTTTATGTAGATGATGCAGTCCTGTTTATGAGTGAGCCTGACCCACAGCAACTGGAGAGGAAGCTTCAAAATAGTTTCTTGGATACCGAACTACAGGAAAACTAAACAAATGTTGTTCTCCAGCACCCAGAACAGGCATCGCACATATCCCCTCAACATCACCAATGTAGCCAGGACCCCACTGGAATTAGTCCAACACTTTAAATAATAGGGATTACATTGGACAGCAACATGTCTTACTCGCTACACATAGACAACACTGCTAAGGCAGTCAACAAGAGAATTGGCATCCTACATAGACATAAGCAAAGTCTCTCCCAGGAGGCTCTCAATTTGGCCATCCACAGCTCAGTGATCTCGTTCATTGATTGTGAATTTGTAATCTACAGCTCAGCAATGACCACGGCCCTCTGCCATATCATAGTAGCTTTAAACAAAGCTTGCCAGTTGGCAGCCAGTTCGCCTAGGCTAATGCACACCTGCGAGTTGTACAAACAAGTAAACTGGCTTCAGTTCAGCGCCAGACTCAGGTACCACACCTGTCTTCTGGCCCAAAAGATTAGGCAAGGCATGGCTCCTGCTTGGGTGTTGAAGCTCCTTACTCCTTATGAACTCCATCGCATCACCAGGAGCACTGACAGTATGGTCTTCAAAGTTCCCCACTGTTGCACCTCATTAGGCCAGAGGGCCTTTACTTACCATGTGCCATTGTGGTTGAATGCCCTGCCCTTTGATATCTCTTCTGTAACATCACTAGGCACTTTTGGAAAAAAAACTTAGGAAGCATCTGGGCTCCATGGCCTGTTGTGACTGCTCATCCTAACACTGTCTGGCTCTCAAACATGACTCCCAAACCTTCCCAGCCCAGGTTTTCCCCCTCTCGGCCCCACTGGCCTTGTTCCCATTCTCTTGACGTGGTCCCCTGGACTGAAATTATCTTTTCTAAACCTACACACTTACATGCTCACTCCCTTGTCCCTCTTTGCTTGAGCCCTGCCCTGATTTGAATCTCTCACTCTGCTACTCATACCTTTACCTTTCCCTTTCCTGTCCACTCCTTTGAATCTGACATATTTGTACATAGCCTGTTCTGCTGTTTTTTTTTTCCTTTGGGAATGTAGTCCTAAAATGTACAACACTGTATGTATAATCCTATATGTATCTATTACCTGTATGATCAACTGTTGTTATTGTTTTATTTGTTGTTATAATTTTATATTACTATTTTATCTGATGTGGAACCTATATAATGAGTTTGTTCACAAAGGTGTTAATCCGAGATCACAATAAATAAAAAAATAAGTAAAATAAAGAACTTTCTGGTTGATACTGGAGGGAAGTAGGTATTAACCAGTGTTACAGGGCAATTGTTTAATCGACCCACAACTATTACATACCTCCACCCCGTATCACTAACAGAATGTTGGATTTCAAAGAGTAAATCTCGTCGAATCAAGGTAAGAACCTCTTGTTGTCGACCACATTTATGCGAAGAAAAAAAACTTTGTGAAAAACCCAACTATAGAAACTTTTTATGCTCCTCTAAAGACAGGTGAGTCTCCTGAAGAAAAATGAGATATGCATGTTGTTGATGAAAATATTTTTGTTTGTTTATTTTTTATACTGAATAACCAATGAGCAAGAAATGCTCATTTTCACTGGTGACCAGTTACAAAAATACATACCACATGACATACAAAATTACAAAAAATGCAATATACAATGCAATATAAAATCAATTAAAACATTGACATTTGGCTTCAGAAAACAGTAATTTTTGAAGAACACTTTTGAAAATTGAAATGTTAGGACAATTCATGATTATTTTAGGCAAAGCATTATAAAATTTTACAGCACGAAATTGTAGAGAATTCTGGGCCATTGCTGTATGAAAGAACGGGATCTGAAATTTAAATCCCACCTGTGACCTAGCTGTAATTATATCAGTCTATCTAGGAAAAAGCTCAGCAATAGATGCAGGTAAGTAATGCAACAAAACAAAACTAACCCACAATATCATAAGAAAAGAAGCTCCTCAGGAACACCTCCTTTGGGGTGACAAAAACAGTTGACTTCCTAGGTAGGGACAAAGATAAAAAAACCTGCTCCTGGGCAATGTCAAAAGATAGTATGCCACTACAGGGTAGATAAGAACAAAATAGTCAAGCCCCGCAGGCTAAATAAGAGCCCAAAAAACTGGAAACATCCAACAACTCGAGCGACTGCTACAGGCTGACCGTCCCATTTCCACCTCTGAAGAACTATCTGCAGAAAAGGAGAAGCAAAGAAAAAGAAATAACAAAATTAAAAAAAAAAACACCTGTAAAATAAGCAAGTGCAATATTAACTAGGTAGAATGGCGAAGGAAAGGGAACTGAAGAAGACCCCCCAAACCCCAAGAGAAACAAACCAGAAAAAGGAACACAAATCTAAAGTGAAGTAGGGGTAGGGGAAAAAGGGGGAACAGTGATTTCCCACAGTGACCGCGCGATTCTGCGCCAGATGTGTAAATGCATATTTTGGGCAGGATATGAAAAGTGACCGCTGTACTATTCATAAGGAGGTGTGAAAAAATGGCAATGTTGAAGATCTGAAATGAAAATATTACAAATGCGCGAAATTACGAGGGTGCATGGAAACTGCGCAACGTACATTCATAACACAGTCGTTTCATGGACTTTTGTCACTAAATTTTCAACATAGCCATTTTAGGACCTCTGCTCATGAAAAGAGTCACTGTGATTTTCTTCATCAGTCCCAAACACTGATTTCCCACAGCGACCGCGCTATTTTGCTCTGGAAGTACTAAAACACATTTCAGCCAGGATGTGAAAAATGACAGCTGTACTGTTTGTAAGGAGGTGTGAAAAAATGCCAATGTTGAAAATCTGGAGTGAAAATACTACAAATTCGCGAAGTTACGAGGGTCATGGAAACTGCACAATGCACACTCATAAAGCAGGGTTTTTTTGGATTTTTTTCACCAAATTTGCAAAATAGGCTTTTTGAGAGCCCACCTCATGAACAGTGGCACTGTCACATTTTTTTAATCGGTCCCGAAAGGTGATTCTGTGCAGTAACTGCAAAATCACCTTTCGGGACTGAATAACACTATGACAGTGACTGAATTCACGAGGAGGGGTCCCAATAACCCCATATTGAAAATTTGGTGCCAAAAGTCAAAAAAATGGCTGAGATATCTGCATAAGTTTAAAAATCCCTATTTATGCCATTATATAGCTTACCGGCATTTCTTCAGTTTGCGGTTGGCTTTGAAGAGTGCAGACGTGTTCTGGTCCACGAAGATCATTGCGCCGGGCTCAGAGGTAAGTATAGGGTGGGGGTGGGGGAAGTGGAGTTCAGAGGGTGGGGGTGAGCTGGGGAGGGAGCATGAGAGACCTCGAGGGACCGTTTTCTTTGTTTCAGGGACACACATTAAACTAAGGATGTTGTGGGAAGGTTATTTTTTTCCAGGTTTGTATTTTGCACACTGGGGTGGGCTCCCAGTGTGCCACCTGTGTTTTGGGGGAGGGGGGACTGAAGTCAATGGGGATTGGGCCCACCATCAGCAAAGAAAGACTGTTTGGGGGGCATGATGCCGAGGGGGCTTGGGCACCCCCTCAGCACACAACAAATGGGGGGGACATTATGCCAATGGGGAGTGGGCACCCCCCGTCGGCAAATGAACTGGGCCGGGGGCATGCCGACAGGGGGATTGGGCACCCCCTTTGGCTTTCTTGGGGCTCTGAGGCAGCAGCTATGCTGCCACCATGTTGACGGGAATGTTACATCAGGCAAGTTACCACCCTGCAATGATGGGTCGCTCCCTCATTGCAGCAGAATAGCTGACGCTGCAATGACAAGGCGGCCCATGATTGTGGCAGTGAAATCATTTCAACTTGGTGGCACTTCTGCAGTACCAGTGTCATTAGGACACTGGGCCTGCATTGGGGGAACACTGCAAATCCCACAAATGCAGTGCCAGCATTGGCCACCACAGTGCCGCACCTCCACAACCCGCTTCTCTCCTAAGCTGCTACATAATGTTTCTTACGCATGCACGCAAACAAACATAAAAAGGGGATTGCAAATCACCCTGTCTGCCTCGACTAAGAGGCAGGGAGGGAAAGGCAAAATAAGAATAGCATTCACCATCTGGATAAAAAAGGAGCCCCCAACCATGATTCTCTCACAAAGAAAAATGTCTTACATACAAAGATCAACACACAAACCCCCTCAGTATGCAGCTCATTGAAGCCCCCCAAAAGTCTACCAGTTAGTACACTATGAATAAGATAAAACCCATCCCCCCAACCACCAAATAAAGACAAATGGAGATCCCATAATTCCAAAGTAGTCGTAAATTCCAATCAAAATAAGATAAAAAAAAAACAACAACAAACCGCTACACAAAAAAAAGCATATTCTAAGAATGTAAAAAATCAATATAAAGAGAAAGGTGATGGTGGGGAGGAACTCGAACCCCCCCCCCACTACCATAACCACTAATATCAGACTAAAAATAACAGCAGTCACGTTTTGAGAACCAAAGGCTGATTCCCCTGACAACTTTTACCAATCACCCCCCCCCCATCTAAGAAGGGGGTGACCCATTTCAAACCAAAGCGGGCTAGCATAGTCAATCACACAGCTAATAAACAACAAAACGAAAGCAAAAATAAACAAAGTTCAGAAACAGAAAAAGATCCGTTAGTTCATCAACAAAACATACAGAATGCTGAAAAGAAGGGAAAAAAAGCATAAGAAAATAAGAGAAAACAGAAGAGGATAGCAAAACCCAGACAATATAGTGATAATCTCTCCTAAGGTTCCCCCAGAACAAACCTCCAAGACACTGAATTCAGTCCAGCCATATAGAAACAGGCTCAGGATTGAGCTGAGCAGTTGAGCAACAAAGTATATCTGTCCCAGGCAAATCCACAGCAAATAGTATCCAAGCAAATATGAGAAAAGTCTTTAGATACACAGTCATGAAGCTTCTTCTCTTCGGAAGGACTGTAGCAGAGCTTTAGTTTCACTCGATGCCTGCTCCAAATATCTGTTCTTGCTGTGTGGGGAGACTTTAACCCAGGCCTCTTTTTGAAGAGCTTGTTTCTCTCGGATTTCTGAGGTTTCCATTTCTTCCGCAAGTGTATCATAATTACGGAAGAAGAGCTCTTAGATAGTCAGTTCAGTGTCATCAAAGACTTTTGGAACATCAGAGAAAAGGATTTGAAGGTGGGCTGGATAAGCAAGCAATAATACCTGACAGGGTGGGTGGTATTGGGCAATACCAGACCGCCCAGGGGTGTAACGAGGCCCAACGCCACAGGTGGAGGCCCTTATAGCCCCTGGAAGGTCCAGTATTGCCCATATTGCCCATCCTGGAGGGTATTATTGTGCTTAGAAAATGGGCACTGTATCAAGTTTATTTAAAATATATATATGTTTTTAAATTTTAATGGTAAAACTGTTACTTGATTCATTTGTATGTTAATAAAGTAGTCCCTCCGCCTGTTTTTTTGTGCTCTACTGTCTTTTGTGCCTCCAGTTTTGAGCAGGTTGTCATGGTTACCCCCCAAAAAAAACCACACACACACACACATATATAGACATACAGAGGTTGGGCATTTTTAGATTTTTTTTTTTATTATTTGTTGAAGATTTTTTTTGTTTGTTTGTTTTTTTAGCTATGCATCCTGCAATCGAGAAGCAGTGTTAGCGGGCGGTGGAGAGGCATTAATGGGAGGCCAGCGAGGTGACCACAAGTTTAGTGCGCTTGTGCAGAAGGCAATGGAAGATGAGAATCGGAAAACTCCTAAAACTGGGGTTTGGAGAAATAGTTTGTTTTCCATTTGGGATTGGTTTGGCAGTGGTCCATTGGATCTGTGCTAAATTATGTGCTGTTTTGATGGCACTGGGTTGCAAAGGTTCCTGTCGCGGGAGCGAGGGTCCAAGCCACAGGAAGACAAGAGAAAAAAACTGCACAGGAGAGGAAGGTAGAGAACCTTTAAGTAAGAAATGTTTGAAAAACATTTTAAATGTACAGACTGGTGGGGGGGAGGTGGCATATGATGTGTTGGGGATTGAAGATGTCTTGCTCGCTAAGCGAGGTTAAAAAAAAAAATGGCAGCTCATCAATATGCCATTACTCTAAGTAATGGGGCACCTCGAATTGGCACTTCTTTAGAAGCGGGCATCTATCGTAAGTTACCCCCTGTAGCACCTCTCAGTCAATGAGAAACATCCTAATATCTAGCCCATTTTCTAAGGAGTTGTAAGTTTAAGCTTATGGAACCATAGCAGCCATAATACTGGGGCATATGCTCTACGTCTGGCTAGCAGAGCGGGGGAATAGTTATTATCCAGGTAAACACACTGTCCCTTATAAGTAATTTCATCTTTTCTCCATGCAATGATTAGTAAATTCTGCTTGACTGCAAAATTGTAGAATTGGGCTACAATAGAGCAAGGGTGAGAGGTAGAACCTGTAGGCTTAGGTGTCAACGCTCTATGTGCCCGCTCCAATGGTAGAAGACTGATGTCTGAAATCTCCAAAACTAAAGAAAAAAAAACACATGGAGAAAAGCCAGTATATCACTACCTTCTTCAACCTCAGGTACTCCATAAATACGGATGTTATTTTGCCTGGAGCAGTTTTCAAGATCTTCACATTGCTCCACAAGCACTTGCTGCCCTTGCATACTCTGTATAAGAACCTGCTCCATCCGATTCACCTGAGAGTCTGTATCTCCCACATGTTCCAAAGAAGATGCTCATGTGTTCAAGGTTGATACTGATTCCTTAATCTCCAATTGCATTGCCCGGAATTCCGCCCAAAAAGCCTGTAGCTCATCTAGAATAGCATATTAGTGGCTGCACCACTTCGGCTGTTTCACTAGCCGCCATGCCATCTAGAACCTTCGCCTTCATCTCGCCAAACTCCTCCGAGAAACTAGAAGAATTTCCTTTCAAGTCACCTCTTTTTCAGGTACATTTGCCTCCCATACACTTTGTATAGCTTGCAGCAATATGTAGAAAAACAGCACAGTGCTGATAACTTGCAAATTTCTAGTTATTTAACCTGGGAGAGATGAAGTACTGGAATCACCACTCCATTTGAGTTCGCTGCACCACCAGGAGAGCTTGTGTTCATTTTCAATAGCCTGATTGAAGGCACCAGTACTATGCCACCACCAGAAGCCACTCTACCCTGGAAGGTCAACATTCCCAAAGATGCTTTGCTGCCTCCCTGCCAGCCTCCATTCCTGTCGCTATTGACTTCGGGTATGAATACAGGTGGATGCACCACTGCTCAGCACCATGGAGATGGCTACCAGGACCCCCCCAATTCACCAGCAGCTTGCCTGAACACATACCAATGCCACAAGGCAGCAGAACTTGCAAATCAACTGATTCAAGTCTTCTGATTAGAAGAGGGGGGGACTTATACAGCTGGGGACTAATTACTCACCCCCTGTGCTCTCATAGTCATCCAGACATGGGGGCACTATGGCCTAGTAACTAGAACACCAGTTTAGGAACCAGGAGATCACAGGTTCAAACCCTCATAGCTAAATACTCATTGTTTGACTTAGGGCAAGACATTTAGCCTCCCAGTGCTCTGGTCCCCCCAACGGTAGACATGGGCAGAAGCAGGACTCCACTGGAAATGAGATATTGCATTTCAGCTGAGCTATCCTGGCTAAATAAATTGGAAAAAAAAAATACAATGATGCCATCAGATCATCAGAAGGGGGTTGTGAATTGTCTTTGGCTTCCATTCCACAGATTCTTCAGACTGTCATCTCCTTAGGCAGACTGGCATGAGTATCCCAGCAGAAGCAGGATTCAAACTGGGGAGTCTCAGGAGAGAGGTTTGCAAGGCTACTGTAAGAAAACTCTGTGTAAGTGTAGGTGTTCCAATATCTACTAAGTTAACATTTGACCAACACTGCCAGGCATCAGTTAAGAAGGGAAATAAAATAGTGGATTGTATTACCCGTAATATAAGTAGTAGGGTCAAGGAGGTAGTGATTCCCTTGTACAGTGCCCTGGTGAGGCCGCATATTGAGTACTCTGGATAGTTGTGGGCCCCAAGCAGAAAAGGTAATATCAGGATTCTGGAGGGGGTTCAGAGGAGGGCCGCTAAGCTGGCAGAAAACATTAAGGATTTAGCATATGAGGAGAGGCTCAGAGAACTGGACATGTACTCCCTGGAGTACAGGAGGTTCAGAGGAAACCTGTGTCATGTTTATAGGGCATTCAAGGACTGTGATATATGGGAATGCACTGGTTTAGGATTAAAGATGCAGTGTAGAAATACTAGAGGTCATGATCATCAGCTAAAAAGGGAAAATTGCAAGACAGGCCAAATAGAAGCATAGCTGAACCAAAGCGTGGTTTCTATTTGGAATAGTCTACAATACTGTAGTAAACAGTACAAACATGGATTAATTTAAAATTTCATTGGATAATTATCTAATTAGTAAGGGGATAGCAGGATATATCCATTGATAAATGGCAAGTCATAATGGCTACTGCTTATTGACTCATATTTCCTATGAATCGTATGAATCCTATGAAAGTTCACTTTATTGTGCTGTTTCAGCTTAATCGTGACTTTAATAAACTGAGTAAATTGGGCTAGTAATTGAGTGGGGCTGAATCTTTGGGCCAGAATGGTTTGGCAGAGACTCATATTTAGCCATGTCCTTATCAGATGATATAGTAGCCAAACGGCACTATCCTCCACTCCTGCGCCCCACAACACCATGAAATTAGTGAGCTGTGCCACCCGAAAACAGAAACACAGGCTGGCACAGCTCACAGCGAGAAACAGCTCTTCCTCACTAGCAGTGTGGTAGCAACAAAAAACACAACAATACTAAAAAATTACTTCCATGCCCCACCTTCCTGCACAAGCACCGCACCAAACTGGTACTCGTATTGTTTAACTTAATTTTTACTCACTCCTGGTCTGTCTCTTTGCGGTCCCAGCAGCTCCATCAGTCCCGTTCCTCAAACCCCTGCCCAATACACAAGCCTCTCTGACCTCCTTAACCGATTCGGGAATTTCTCCTTCCACTTGAAAATCAAAGTCCAGTCCATGCTCACCAAAACAGATAAAAGAAAAGGAGCTCATTTAAATTACCCCAATACCAAAACGTCTTTATTTTCCCACCACGACCACTGCGGTTTAAAAACTGCAAAGCAGGAAATCCTCACGTACGGTGGTCGCTAAGGGACACACTCACTACGACTAGACGCAGATCTCCTAAATAAAAGTCCCCCAGCCCAAAAAAAAAAAACACAGGAAAAAAAACCTTACTGCCTTAGGGAAACAAAGACAAACACACCAATCAAACAGCCCCATTCAAACTCAATGACAAGGACTACTTTTTCTATTTTTCTACTAAGCACATTTTTTGCTCTTTTTTTATATATGGTTTCTGCCTACATTTTTTAAATTAATTACTTTACCAAACAGCCCATTTTATAAAGCGTAATAGCACACCTCCAAGGTGTGGTTTGTAAGCCTGATAAGGGAACCCAGTGGCATAAAGCACTGCAAGCGCCCTCATGCCTTAGTACACCCCTGGGTGTGCTCTTATCAGGCGATAAACCACACCTCATCGTGTGTTATTGCTTGCATATTGTATTGACTTGACGTGGGACCTTTGTAAAAGAGTCTTTGGCTCAAAAGTGTTCTCCTAGTTTGAAATAAATAAATAAATAAATAAATAAATAAAGGTAGCCACTGTGGGCACTCTATTAAACCAAGTTCTAATCAATTTTCTGTTCTAAATTTCCAAACAAGGCTTTTAGTTATTATAAATGATTGCTGAAAATAGAGGGTCTGATTGGCTGACTCACATTCTATAGTGTTCTGGAGAAGCCAAACCTTGCTTTGCCTATTTATTTTATTGTATACCATTATATTATGTCTAGAACTACTGTTTATACTTTATTATGTTAAATGCCTTGTATTTTATGACCTGTACTCCCTACAACCTTACTTCCAGGACACATCTGGAAGTGACCTAATATCAGCTCATGGGAAACAATTCCTTTGAGTCAGTGACTCATTTACAATGGTTTCCAATGGATCATTTCCAGGTATGGTCTGTGAGCACAGGGTGGATAAGTGACTTGCTCAGAGTCACACAATATGCAAGCGGAAGTTGTGAGAATCAAATCCAGGTCTGCAGGCTACTCATTCACAGCTCATTACTCTAACCTCTAGGCTGCACTGCAAGGCTGGTGCCACTGTTTTTCCTGGTAACACTTTTGAAATGAATAAATAAATAATGTCTGGAAGCCCTCATGTACAGTGCAACAATTTGAACTGAAGCTAAGAAAAATATTCATTAAAATATTTTTTTTTTAGTTTGGGGGTTGGCCGGGGGAGAAGGATTGAGCACCCAATGGCCTGCTCTCCTTTTCCGGGGAGGGATGGGGAGTTAGCCTTGCCACTTACTGCCACCACTTGGGGATCTCAGGTGGTGCTGGCACAGTTGGGGACAACACAGAGAGGTTGACGCTGGCAGAGGACTGGAGCAGACACATGTCTCAACGTTGGGCTCGTTGGTTCTCATTGCACACCGATGCTAATGGGAAAAATTAATGGAGGAAAAATCCCCCACACAGTCCTGGCGACAATCCCCTTCTCCGCTTCTATGATGCAGAGGGGCAGACTCCACTGTCTACGCACGCTTCCCTGAGGTCCAAGGAAAGGTAAGGGGGCCTACCTTGCCCTGCCTGGAGGGTTAACCGGGGGTTGAAAAGTAACTTGAGGCAGGCATGCACTCTAGGGGCAGATACCTCGGCGGATTGGAAAGTGGCAGACTTGGGGAGATCTGAAAGAGAGGAGGGTCTGGGGGCAGTAGGAGGATAAACAATAATTGGAAAAATATTTATATATTTTAGTTTAAATATAGCATTAACGCATTCCACAGACTAGGTTCCCTTCGTTAATCTAACTCTGGGGACATAAAGCACTCGGTTTCACCTTGTTCCTCATGGCTCCCCTAGGGTTAGAGTAACTGATGGTTACCCAGCTCTCAGTCAAGGTTTAAAGAGACACTGATGCCTCAGTATAAACTTAAAAAAAAATCAGTTCAGTGTTTATTTCAGGAATTTCCTGTATTTAGGGTGCCTTTTTTTTCCTTTTAACAATGTACCGTACTTTAACACGAATACAAAATCACTGTCCCCTGTGCTCTGGCTGCTTGTCTACACCTGATATCATGATTCTGACTGACAGTACAGTCAGTTGTTGTGGAGATGTTTATGATGTCATAGAGGATTATGATGTCAGGTGTAGACAAGCAAGTTGAGCAGATATAGTGTAACAAACGGCACTAGTTTCACATTAATGTGCATAAATATCATAAAAAAGGGAGGAGATAAAACAGGAAACACATAAAATATTAGCAGAACTTTTATTATAATTAGGGTGCTAAGTGGTCATAATGACCACTTTCTGCCACTATTAGAAATGTCACCCCTTTGTGCTCTACACCATATGTTGCAAACCTTTCCCTGCACCATCAGCAAAGAGAAGGGGGCAATGAAGTGTGCTATACATAGACACTTCCTGTCCCCCAAGCAGCTGGCTCCATGCCATATTGCCTCCGAACCCTGTTGAAAGGTGCAATGTACTTCCACAGGGGTTGCACAGGCATTCAGCAGCTGACTGGGGACTACGGGGGGGGCCCACAAAAAGTGAGGGGCCTTTAATACACATGCCACACAGGGGGAATGGTGTTAGGGAGGGGGTACCACTGGACACAAGGGATAACATTTCCGATATGGGGACTAGAACTGCACACTATACTTGACATGGAGCTTGACCTGGGATCAGTACATGGGCAATATAATATTTTCTGTGCTACTTATGAAGTTCCTCTTGATGCATGCCATGATTCTGTATGCCTTGTTAGTTACCAACCTACACTGTTGGTCCCATTTGAATGTGTTACTTATTGTTACCCCCCAGATCATTACACTTTTATACCTTTTGGCAATCTCTAAACAGTTTAAGTAGTTTTTGCTTTTACATTTTTCTTTCCAAAGTTCTTGATTTTGCATTTCTCCACATTGAAGTTCAGCTGTATCTCTCTGCCCACTCCCCAGACTTGCCAAGGTCTTTCTGCAGATCATTTATCTCCTTCTGTGTTGTAACTATTCTTCCCATCTTAGAGTTATCAGCAAACCTGGCAACTCGGCCACTTGCGCCCACCTCCAAGTCACTGAAAAATATATTAAACAGTTTTGGGATGCGTACAGACCTCTACTGGACACCACATATTTCCATGTCGATAAATTGCCATTAATTCTATTTTTCTGTTTCCCACCCTGCAGACTGTTGCTAACCGACTATATAACTCGACCAACTATACCAAGGTTATCCCTTTTCTGAACAAGACTCCTGTAGCAGACAGCGCAAATGCTTCGTTAAAGTCCAGGTAAACAGGATCCACAAGTCCACATATTGTATGACAAGTTCCTTTGTAACATTCTCTAAGCATGCAATACAATTTGTCTGTCATGATTTTCCTGTACAGAATCCATATTGGGCTTTAGATTCCAAGTTGTTTTTCTGCAAGTGTTCAACAATTCTCTCTCTTATGACTCTTTCCAGTTCCTTCCCTGGAATTGATGTCAGGCTTACTGGCCTATAATTCCCTGGCTGAGCCTTGGAGCTACTTTCAAATGTTGGCTTCATATGGGCAGCCCTCCCATTTTTCCCATTCTCTGGTACATAGGCAGTTCTTATCGGCTCATTGCATTTCATTGCCAGTGGGATAAACAGTTCATTTGCTGCCTCCTTCAGGACATTGGGATGCATTTCATCTGGGTCCATGTTTGAGTTAACTATCCTGAGCATGAACTCTTTTGGCTATAATGTGTATATCCTGTAGTGTATCTTCTTGCGCTCCTTTTAATAACATATAATTGTCAGTTATTGTTCCAGTTCCCTCCACTGTGAATACTGGTGACATGGCAAATTTCTCTCCTGAACTGTATTATGAATTTATTTTTGTGTTCTAGAATACCAGTTATTTTCCTTGTTCACTCTGGGGGGGTATTATCTGCAAACATGTTTTTCTAAGGTGTACGGGCCACCTTTTGATAAGCTAAATAATACTGAGATGTGGACCAGCTTTAAATGGGAAGAACATTATCTTCTGTTTTGGGTAATTTACAGGCAAAGCCACTGGTGCTGATGCTAGCTTGAGAATGATCAGCCTGGTCTAGAAAGTCACAGCAAACACCAGACTTGCTGCTGTGACCCAAGTTAGCTGTTACTATTCTGTGAGAACCCACTTCAGCCAGACTATGAACAAGAAGGATCCAGTAGCCTCTGAGATAACAAAGACTTCACTCCACAGAAGGGGTGGTGGGCTGACAAAGCTTGTTGAACCATGGGCGTTCCCAACATGTTTTAACTGAGGGCCAGAAGAAAAGCAGTAATAACAACAAAACACATATCATCTACATTGTGCCTTTTAATATTTTAAGGCACTGTACAAGGTCAGAATACAAGAATAACCAAAGAGTATTAAGCGCTAGTCAGTAAAGGTGGGTCTTCAGTCTCTTCTCTTCCCAGTGCTACAGAGGCAGGTCTCCAGATATAGGTGGTTGTGTGCATGAAGAGGAGGACCATTTCTTACCTGCTATCTCAGTAGATTATGTGTGCAAATTATTTCACAGACAGCAGTGAGATGTGGCTGTAACTGCCTGTTTGAAGCCCTGCACTGTATTCTTATCCACCACTTCCTGGAGTAGGCTGTTCCATGCATCCACTACCCTGTCTGTGAAAAATGACTTCCTCACATTACCCCTTAATTGGTCTCCCTCTAATCTCGTGCTGTGTCCTCTTGTCCTGATATTTTTCTTATACTGAAACATGTTAAACTCTTTCACCTTGTTAATGCCCTTAATATGTTTGAATGTTTTGATCATATCACCTCTTTCCCTTCTTTGCTCGAGGGGATACATATTGAGCTCCGTTAATCTGTCCTCATATGTTTTCTGATGCAGTCCCTGCAAAATTTTGGTTGCCCTTCTCTGGACTGCCTCCATTTTGTTAATGTCCTTTTGCAGGTGCATCCTCCAGTACTGCATGCAGTACTCCAGATGGGGCCTAACCAGTGCCTTGTAAAGAGGGATAATTACTTCCCAGTTATGACTTGCGATACCCCTACTAACACCCCAGCATCCCTCTAGCCTTACCTACTGCTTTAGTGGTCTGCTTGCATGATTTCAGGTAATCTGTGATGATGATGCCCAAGTCTGTATCTTCCCTTGTGATTGCCAGCAGCTCCTCTC
This sequence comes from Neoceratodus forsteri, assembly GCA_016271365.2. Taxonomy (NCBI): domain Eukaryota; kingdom Metazoa; phylum Chordata; order Ceratodontiformes; family Ceratodontidae; genus Neoceratodus; species Neoceratodus forsteri. The sequence goes on from CM057455.1 coordinate 898,808,943, forward strand.
CCAACCTATAGGTGGCTTCAGGGTTTCTCTTCCCTATTTACATGATCTTGCACTTCTTTGTGTTAAACCCCAGTTGCCACTCTTCCAACCATTTTGCCAGTTTATCCAGATCTTTTCTCATTTTGCCCACCCTATCTGGATCATCTACTCTGTTGCAGATCTTGGTGTCATCTGCAAACAGACAGATCTTACCCTCCAGTCCACCTGCAATGTCACTGATGACAACGGTGACGAGGACTGACCCCAGGACTGATCCCTGAGGTACCCCACTTGTGACTTGCATCTCTTCTGACTGTATACCATTCACCACCACTCTGTTTTCTGCCCGCCAACCAGTTTGTCACTCAGCTGACCAACTTCTGACACACCCCGAGCCTACCCAGCTTACTAATCAATCTTCTATGTGGAACAGTATCAAAGGCTTTGCTGAAGTCAAGGTAAGTAACATCCGCTGCACCCCCTTGGTCCACCACTCTGGTTACCCAGTCAAAGAAATCTATGAGATTAGTTTGACAGGACCTTCCTGTTCTAAACCCATGCTGTCTTGGATCCTGTGCTCCTATGGATTCCAGGTGTTGCACTATCCTTTCCTTAAGGAGTGCCTCCATAATTTTGCCCACTACTGAAGTAAGATTGACTGGTCTGTAGTTCCCTGCCTCCTCCCTACTACCACTGTTTTGGAGAGAGATCACATGAGCCCTTCTCCAGTCTTCTGTGACCTCTCCTGTGCTCAGAGACTCATTAAACAGTTCTGATAATGGCTGTGCTAGTTACACCCATAGCTCCTTTAGTACCCTGGGATGTATGCCATCAGGTCCCATTGCCTTGTCCACCTTGAGCTTAGTGAGCTCTTGTAGGACCCCTTCTTTTGTGAAGGGACTAGTGCACACCTCCCTCCCCCCGTATCCGCTGTGGGCCCTGCCCTACCTTCTCCTCAGTAAATACTGAGCAGAAGTATCTGTTTAGGATAGATGCTTTTCCTTGGTCCTCCTCCACACACTCCCCCTTATCCTCTTTGATCTTAGCAATACCCCTTCTGGACTTTCTCCTTTCACTAATGTATCTATAGAAAGTCTTGCCCCCTTCCTTTACAGTTCATGCTAGTGTTTCCTCAGTTTCAATCAATCAATCAATCAAAATCTTTTTTTAACCAGGCGGGCACCATTGAGCAGAACTCATTTTTGAGGTGGACCTGGGGTGTACAGTACAAGAAGAAAAAGTTCACAAAAATGAATAGCAACAGATACAATGCAGGGACATGAACAGCAAAAGGCATATATAAATACAGATGCAAATATAAGTTCAGGATACAGTACAAGAAACATTATACAGTCAATCAATATGTACAAAACAATCTGCACTGGAGAAATGTACAGCAAGCAGTGTTGCTGGCAGTGGTCAGGCTAGGTAAATCCAATCAATGTGTCCAACAAAAGAACAACTATGATGAAGATATATATACAGTATATACAAGCAAACAGTGTTGCCAGTAAGGCCATGCCCAGATAGTTTCACCGGGTTCCCACAGGGGGACATAGTATGAAGATGTAATAAATACGGAGGGGGGGTAGGGAAGAGGGAGGGAGGGGGAAGTGGATAGGAAGGGATAAGGGATGAGAATGAGAGACCACATCGTACAAGATTTCGAGGTATAAATTAATTGGAAGAAAAAAAGAAAAGCGGCAAGGACAGGGAGTGGGGGAAGGCTGGAGTTAAGCCAAGTCCAGATTTCAGGTGGTTAAAAAAGAAGGACACAAGGAGTACTACAGGGAGGGTGGGGAGGAGGGGGACCAGGCGGTGGATAGGGAAAGGGCACAAAGAAAGAGAGGCAAGAGATATTCAGGGTGCTTCTAGAAAAAAAGAATAGGGGGCCCTAGTGTCGTGGCTAGCAAACGCAAGATTCCTTGTTGTGGCTCAAGTATAGCATTTTGAAGGCTGCTAGGCTAATGGGATAATTTATTTTCATGTTTTTTTGCAGCTTATTCCACAACTGATGCAACACATAGCTAATGGAAGGCTGGCCAAAGTGAGATCTGGCCTTGAGTACCTTCAGTGAAATGTAAGAAGCACTTTGCAGTGCATACCTACTTAGTAGGCATAGTGGTAAGCAGTCAGAGATGTAGTCAGGCAGTTTGTTGAGGAGGACTTTGGTCCTTTGCCTGCCTTACTGCCTTCGCTGTTTCCCTTAGGGAAGTTTAGTATGCCTTCCTATCTTCGTCCCGCTGCGTTCCCTTATATTTCCTGAAGGTCAGCCTTTTGGCTCTTACCACGTCTGCTACTGTTTTTGAGAACCAAAGTGGTTTCCTCCTTCTTTTGCTCTTGCTGTTCTCTCTAACATAATGGGATGTTGCTTCAAGTATTGCATCCTTAATGCTTGCCCACTTTGCCTGTAGCCCCTCACCTTATTTCTTCTTGCCAGGGCTAGCTTAACTCTGTTGGCCATCTTATCAAAGTCAGCTTTTCTGAAGTCCCACATTTTTTGCCTTGGAATGAAATGATTTAGTTCTAGTGGCCAAATTGAACCATAACATGTGATGGTCACTGGCCCCCAGGTGACCTTCTACCTGGAGATCTGTGATCCTTTCCCCGTTAGCCAGAACTAGATCTAGGATAGCCCTATCTCTTATGAGTTGTTGTACCAGTTGTTTGAGCCCCCCCCCCACAGGAAATCCACCATGTGTCTAGTTCTGGAGGATACAAAATCACACATGCCAACACAATGCAGAGCATCATGGGCTGCATATGCAAATCACCACAGAATGTTATGCTGGTTCAACTTTAGTTCTGGAGGATGTTCCTGCTTGTATTGACCAATCTGTGTCTGGCATTTTGAAGTCTCCCATTATCAGAACCTCCCCTTTAGCTGTCATGTTTTGTATATCTTCTAACAGTAATGTGTCTATGTCCTCCCCCCTGGTCTGGAGGCCTGCAGACAACCCCAGTTTGTATGGCTGTCCCATTTCCTGTTTCCAAGGTGACCCACAGTTCTTCTGGTTCCTTATGTGTATTCTGAATTTCTGTAGCTTTTATATTTTCGTTGCCATAAAGGGCCACTCCCCCCCCCCCTTTTTGCACCTTGGACTCTTCTGAACTGTATATAGCCGGGTACTGAAGTCTCCCAAGTGTGGTTACTGGTGAACCATGTCTCGCTAATGGCTACTATGTCCAGTTTAGCCTCTGTCATTGTTGCCTGCAGGTCTGGGATCTTAGAAACATAGAAACATAGACTTTGACGGCAGATAAGGACCACTTGGCCCACCCAGTCTGCCCATTTCCCTACCTACTGGATAAGCTGCAGATTCTAGTTAACCAACAGCCTATGTCCTGCAACCCCCCACTATAATTGCCTTATGTCTGTCCCATGCATGTTTGAATTCCTCCACTGTTTTAGACCCCACAACCTCTCCAGGAAGGTGGTTCCATGCGTCCACCACTCTCTCCGTGGAAAAAGAATTTCCTCACATTGCCCCTGAGCCGTCCCCCCTCTAACTTTAAATTGTGCCCCCTTGTTCTTACACATCTCTTTTTCTGAAAGATGATACCCTCCTGGACTTTGTTGATTCCCTTGAGGTACTTAAAGTTTCTATCATGTCCCCCGTCCCTCCTTTCATCAAGGGTATACGATTAAGCTCTCTCAGTCTCTCTTCATATGGTTTCTGATGTAGACCCTGCACCATTTTAGTTGCCCTCCTCTGGACTGCTTCCATCCTGTCTATGTCCTTGCGAGATGAGGTCTCCAAAACTGCACACAGTACTCCAGATGGGATCTCACCAACTGTCTGTATAGAGGATAACCACTTCCTTTTCTACTTGTGATGCCCTCCCTATGCATCCCAGTATCCCCTGGCTTTCCTACTGACTTCTCACATTGCATACCACCTTTAGGTCATCTGATATGACTACACCCAGATCCCTTTCCATTATTGTTGTTGTTGGTACCTCCTGCTATTGTGTACTCTTCTCCTGGATTTTTATTTCCCAGGTGCATTACTTTGCACTTCTTTGCATTGAATCTAAGTTGCCATATGTCTGACCATTCCTCCAACCTTGCCAAGTCCCTTCTCATCCTTTCTACCCCCTTGTGTATCAACTCTGTTACAGATCTTTGTGTCATCCGAAGAGGCATACCTTTCCTTCCAGACCCTCTGCAATGTCACCTATAAAGACGTTAAAGAGGACTGGACCCAGTACTGAGCCCTGAGGTACTCCACTAGTAACCCCTTTCTTCAGAATGTGTTCCATTCACTATTACCTTCTGTGTCCTGTTGTGCAGCCAGTTTTACTCAGGCTACCACCCTGGGACCCACTCCCAGGCTGGCTAACTTGATTATTAATCTTTGTGCGAGACTGTGTCAAATGCCTTGCTAAAGTCTAGGTAGGCCATATCCACAGCCCTCCCTGGTCTATTACTTTGGTCACCCAGTCAAAGAAATTGATTAGATTTGTCTGACATGACCTTCCTGCTGTGAATCCATGCTGCTTTGGGTCCAGTGCCCGCTGGCCTCTAGGTACTCAACAATTCTTTCTTTCAGAAGTGATTCCATCATTTTCCCCACCACTGAGGTCAAACTAACAGGTCTGTAGTTTCCTGCTTCTGCCTTGCTCCACTTTTGTGAAGGGGAATCACATCTGCCCTCCTCCAGTCCTCAGGTACCACCCCATCTTCCCATGATTTGTTAAAAGTGTGGTTAGTGGTGTCACTAGGTCCTCCCTTAGCTCTTTTAGGATTCTAGGGTGAATCCCGTCAGGCCCCATTGCTTTGTCCACCTTGAGTTTTAGAAGTTCTTTCAGTACTCTTCCTTCTTTAAATGGACTGGTATCAACCCCACTATCCAGAGTGATTCTACTGTCTGGTTTAGGTAACTCCTCCTCTTCTTCTTTTGTGAATACTGAACAAAAGTATTCATTCATTGTCTCTGCCTTTTCACTGTCTCCATCTGCCCACCTCCCCTCTCCTTTATTAATCTTCCCTATCCCTCCCTTAACCTTTCTATGCTCCCTAATGTACCTATAAAAGGTTTTATCCCCCTTCTTGACTGAGTTGGCTATCCTTGCCTCGGTTTGGGCCTTTGCTTTTCTGACTGCCTTCCCCACTTCTTTCTGCTTTAATTGATACAGTTCCCTGTCGTGCTCCTTCTGTGATTCCTTATACTTTTTGAATGCAGCCTTTTTCTCCTTAACCTTCCCTGACACTTCTTTTGAGAGCCATAGTGGTTTTTTATTCCGCTTTGTTTTCTTTATTTGTTTCACACAAAGGCTTGTTGCCTCCATGATGGCAGTTTTGATTTTTCTCCATTGTTCTTCCACCCCTCCTTTCTGGCCATTTGCTAATGCATTCCTCAGGTATTCACTCATTTTGCCAAAGTCAACCCTTCTAAAGTCCAGTATCCTTGTATTTGTATGGCTTGTCTCCATGGTTGTGTTTATTGTAAGCACACTGTGCAGTGGTCGCTTGTTCCCAGGTGTCTACTGACTTCTAAGTTTGTGATCCTCTCTCCATTTGAGAGTACCAGGTCTAATATTGCTCCCTCCCGAGTGGGTTCCACCACTAGCTGTCTAAGGCATGCTCCCTGTAGGGCATCGAGAATGACCCTGCTCTTGGATGTGGCTGCAGTCCATGTTGCCCAGTTAACATCTGGCATATTCAGGTCCCCCATCAACAGTATCTCCCCTTTTTCAGCCATTTTGAGAATGCCCTCTATCATTTTCTTGTCCATTTCTTCCCCTTGAGACGGGGGTCTGTATACAACCCCAGTGCGGATTGTGATGCCATTCCCTGTCTCCAATGTGACCCAGAGTTCCTCTTGTCCTCCCCTTACCTCTTTAGTTCTGTTACTTTGATCCCTTCCCTTATGTAGAGAGCTACTCCACCTCCTCTTTTACCCTCCCTGTCTCTTCTGTAGATTGTGTACCCTGGTATGTTGACATCCCAGTCATGGTTCTCCGTGTACCATGTTTCTGTGACTGCCACAATATCCAAGTGTTCCACTTCCATCAGGGCTACTAGCTCTGGAAGCTTGTTTCCCAGACTACGGGCATAGGTACTCATTGCCCTCCATTTAATGTTGGCTTTATCCTTTTTTACCCCATGCCTGCTCTTATTGCCCTTGTCCATTTTTCCATTTACTCCTGTCCTGCCCTCTGTCAAGCTCTGTATCTCAGTGTTTACCCTACTACCTGCCATGCTTTGCGGGGGGAGGCTTGAACTTTCCTGTTTCCTATCAGCACCTCCCCCCTTGTCTAGTTTAAAAGCTTGCCAAGGAAGCCTTTAAACCTGTCACCTAGGGCGTGTTTCCTTCCTGGACAGATGCAGACCATCATGCCAGTATAGACCTTCATCTCTCCAGGTGGACCCCCAGTCCCCAATGAAGCCAAAGCCCTGTGCTCTGCACCAGTTTTGCAACCATTCATTAAACCGCATGGTGTGCAGTACCCTAGCCTCACCCCTGCCATGGACTGGCAGCACCTCTGAGAAGGTTACCGTGCTTGCTACCTGTCTGAGGCCCCCCCAACTCCACAAATTCATCCTGCACTGCACTGATCTCATGCCTAGCTAGGTCATTTGTCCCAAGGTGGACAATGATATCTAGTTTCCTCTCCTGTGATGCTGCTTCTGCAAACCTGAGGATTCGCTTCCTGTCCCTCCAAGCCATGGCACCAGGCAGGCACCTTACATCCCTCTCTTCTCCCTTCCCCAGGTCTACACCCCTAACAATTGAGTCCCCTATCAGAAGCTGTTTCTTTCCCTTGTGTTGTCCCTTGCCACTCTTTTGTGGGTCTCCCTTGTGGCTGTCCCAAGCATTCTTCTTGGTCTCCAATGAGGGTGTCATCATAGAGGAACCTTGATTTGCCAGACCGACATATGATTTATGTAGAGGTGCAACTCGGGGGCTATGCCTCTGTTCCACCACCCTCACCCTCCCAGAACCTACTGTGGTCCATCTGCTCATCACACATGGCAACCTCTGAGGCAGTGGTTGTGGAACTGGTGCTCTTTGGGTGGGGGAGTCCTCCTTAGTCCTTGCCAGTTCAGCCTGGAGGTGGGCAACCTCCTCCCTCAGAGCTGACAGTTGCCTGCAAATAGGGCAGCAATGCAGGTTCCAGAATGTTTCCCGGCAAATTGCTGCCCCACAGCCAGTGCATTGCACCACTCCCCACATGTCCCTCTTCCTTATAATATACAATGAGTAATATACAAATTATTTTTTTTTTTGGGTGTGTGTATACTTACTCTTTATGCACTGTGCTAGGTAATTAAGAATATGACAGTTCTGCTCCAAGACCTGTTGAGGAAGTGATGTCAGAACCTTGGCCTGTGGGCATTTGTGTACATGATTTTCCATTGGCCAGATTTTGGTGCGTTAGTTGTTGGGTGAGGTCTGGCATTTCCCCTGTGCATCGTATAGGGAGCCAGACCTTTTTCCTTACCTGGTGATGCAAATGAACTATAAACATGCTGAACTCCTGTTTGATCATTAGCTGAGGGGGAGGGGTGTTCTTTCCATTCAATTTATTGGGTGCTGCACCTCTCTCCCCATTTGCTAGTTTAAATATTTTGCAAAGATGTCAAACTTCTGCCCAAATGCACTGACTCCCTCCTTAGTCAGATGCAGTCCATCGAATTTAAAGAACTTTCGGACTTTCGGTCACAAAACTGTTGTCACTTACCTACAAATTTGTGTCCTTTTTCCTGGCATCAGCTCTTGAGCCACATGTTTAGCTCCCCTATCTTCCCTTCTCTGACCTCCCGTCCATCTGCCCCCCTCTCCCAGACTGGCAGGATCTCAGAGAAGGAGATGCCGGACAAAATGGATGATAGTTTGTCTCCCAGCCTGATCAGGTGTTTCCTGGACTCCACAACTGAATGGCGGGTGAGATCGTTAGTCCCTTTGTGTACCAGGACGTCGATGTTTTCTCCTGCTTCCTGCATGATTTTAGCAATCCAGTCAGTGTATCTCCATGCTGATGTACCTGGGAGACATCCAACCATTACCCCCGGCTGGAGGTTGGTATCAACTCCCCGAATCATGGAGTCTCCTATAATCAGAAGTGTTTTGGATTTCCTTTTTTGCTTTTTTTGTTTTGGTCCCTGTTTTGGGTGAGTTTTGTTGTGCTAGCTCCTGTGCTGCAGTGTCCTTTCCCCTTTGTTTGCTTTCAGAGATTGAGGCAGATACCTATTTGTAGTTTTTATATGGTTTGTGGAGGTGATATGTTGGAGATCGAGTGATGGGACACCTGATTTGCCCCTCCTAACCACCTGCCAACCTCCTGGACCAACTACCCTCTGCGGTCGAGATGCTTCAGTTGGATGTTGGGGAAATGGCAGGTGGGTCTTATAATATATTTCCTCCTGAATATGTGATTTGAGGCATGCATTCTCTGTCCATGCTGCCTGGAGCTGAGCCCTCAGATCTCCAATGGTCCAGAATGTAGGACAGTGTCCTAAATCCTGTATAACTGCCCTTTTGAAAAGTGTCCCACAGTACCTGCAGTTAATAATATCCATTCCAGATGAGTTGCTGGGTTTATAACCTGGTCTGAGTAATTAGAAGGAGGAAAATGAAAGTAAAAGTTTGATTTTTTGTTTAATTTGTTTGTTTTTGTGTAACTTGTTATAACAAGTTCAATTACTTGTGCCCCTGTAAGTGAGGTCACTGTGTGGATACCCCTCTGATCCACCCCTTCCTGCTTTGCTACAGGAAATGTCATGACTGTGCTACCCTATAAAAGGAGTATAGCATGGGGTGGTTGGGGATGGGATGGGATGGGTGGCTGGACCCTTCCCCTGCTGAAAAAGAAGAACCATGGATGAAAGAAACAAGGAGGTAAGAGCAGAAACAATCAACCAACAACAAATGCAGTAGCCCTGAAAGCTTAGCCTAATGACAGATAAAACTGTAGAACCTGTAAAGCACCAACTGTAATAATTTCACAGAAGATATACCCTGTAAAAACACTTTGCTACAGAGAAAAATAAATCAGTAACAGAAAATGTACCTTGCAAAAAACAATTTGAATCAGAGAATACAGCAGTAGTCTGTAAGCACAAAACAGTAACAAACCTGTAGGCTCACCCTGTAATAATGCAGCAGAAAGTATACCCTGCAACAGCAGTCTGAATCGGAGAACAATAAAGCAGTAAAATGTTAGCAAAAAAGAGTAACAAACCCTGTGAGTACAAAAGAAAATAGTAACACACAGTAAATCTGCCTAGCCAAAAGAAGCCTTAATATTTTTCCTTGCTCTGATAGTGTTCCTTGCTCTGTCCTTACTAGCAAACCTAGAAGAAAAGAGCTCAGGTGAAGTTAGGTGCCTTTCTCAGCAAACCTAGTGGCGAGGTGAACCTAGAGTGACTAAGGGAGTTCTTATGTCCAAGAGGCCTTGTACTGTGTGAACAGAAGCCTGTGGTGGGACAAGAAGGGAGCATCCCTGAGTAAGTCATGATCAGGTTGGTGGCTGTGTTGATAACGTAAGCAAACCAGTCAACCACTCAGGGGGTCTTGCGTGGTTTGTGACAGATATAAAAACTTGTTTAGGCATTCTGCCATATGGTTTTCCTTTTTAGTGTGACATCATCTTTATGATCCTTCAGGGGTGTACGTGTTTTCTCTGTTTTTCTTTTCTTGTTGACATATTTAAAATATTTTATTATTTCATTTCTGTTCCAGTGCTATCTGTTCTGCTGCTTGCTGTGTTACTCTGGTTTTGCATTTGCTCTCTCTGAGTTTGTCCATTTCATCGTATCTGTTTTCAATTGTGCCATGAAATCTGCATACTTATATGTCTCCTTTGTCACCATTAGCAAGACTAGAACCACATGCACCATCCACGTTGGCCTGCATTGCCTATTCTTTCTTCTTTGTGTGTGTCATCGAGGCACAGGTCAGGAAGCATAGGAAAACTAGGAGCAGTTGAAGAATTCACCAAAAATATTTATTTACACTAGCAGTTACATAAAAAAAGAAACTTGTTCAGTATAACTAATTAAAAAGGCAAAATAAAATAAAGATCTATCAGAGTTTTCCTTCTATCTCTGTGTCCCTTTTTTCTTTCAAGCAACTGCAGCTCAGCTCTCTTATAAGTCCTTCCAACCCCCCACTCTTAACAAGTATCCTGTTCTTGTAAGTATCAGGCAGGTGCAGCTAGAACACAATGTCCCAGAACGGAGGTCCCTTTTTTATAGCTCTTCTGCAAAAGGCTCAAACATTTGCACTCATGTAACCTCTTGAGTTTAAAATAGCTTTTTGCAGTCATCTCCAAATAATTTTCTAAACAAAGGGATCCCAATATCAATTACATTTCCACATAATGATCTGCATATATTTTGTGTCAGCAGATGTGCAAGGAAGAAAAAGACAGACAGCAAGGGGAGACAGTGAGAGGCAAAGAATTGCAAGACTGTCAGGGTGATGTTTTTTTCCAAGTCTGCCTGCGCTGTAAACTGTCTCACTTGTTTAACATCTGTCTTGTGTAAAAGCATAATATGGTGCCCACTTAATTTGCTCTCTGTTCCTTCCAATAGTGAATCTGACACTATTAAGGTCACTGTGGGCCAGTGCTTCTCCAGTTTCCACTTCTCTGACCAGGTGTTCCTTCTGTTAATGGAAAGCAGTCATTTGCAAAGGCTCCAACCCCTGCAAACCTTACCCTCCAGTTTAGCTTTTCAGAGAAAAGTGTATTTTTTCTTGCCCCAGAAAGTAGTTTAATTTAATAATGAAAAGTCCACTACCTCAAATATGGCAGACTATGGGGCGGCTCCATTAACTGTAAAGGTGTGGCCCCACACCATGTGCTTCAATACAATGCACTGGGCGCACAGTGCAGACACCTACATTTACAGTTAATGGAGCTTGCCCCATAGTCCACTATACCTCTGGGTAGTGAACGTTTCATTATTAAATTAAACTACTTTCCAGAGCAAGAAAAAAGGTGCTTTTCTCTGAAAAGCTAAACTGGAGGGTAAGGTTTGCAGGGATAGGAGCCCCTGCAAACTATTGCTTTCCTTTAAGTATGAGATCCAAGGTTGCCTGATTGCTAGTGGTTCTCTTGATACACTGTATCAGGAAGCACTTCTCAATACGCACTATAAATGGTAAATTATACCTGGACTTTGCTGGTCTCTCCTCCCAATCTACACCTGGGTAGTCGAAGACCCCCATTAACAACAAGTTTCTGTTACTGAAGCATGGGATAGACATAGAGGAATATTAGTAAATAGGAAGGGAGGAGGGAAAGTCACTGGAGAACAGTAGGGATCTGCAGAGACAGACTGGGCAAGGACCATCTGGGCAAACTGGGTGAGCCAAGCAATACTTTTCTGACAACAAATTCTATGTTTCTATGAAGCTTTTCTGATCTCTTTATATAGTTATGGGTCCAGATTCTGCTTCTGGTCTGGTGATGTGTAGCATAGCCCAACTGTAACCGTGTCTCCCATTTCAGCAGATACCCTTGTCCAAAGAGTTTTGTTCCCTTACAAGTTAGGGTCATTTGTTTCAAGTACTATACCTGTAGCTGGCTTCTGCTGTAAATGCTTTTTCTCCTGCATTTTTCTTGGTCTGTCTGTTCTAGATAGTTTGTAGTAGCTATTCAGCTCTGTGTCCACAGGTCCCTTTCATCCCACCACGTCTGTTGCTCCAGTGATGTCCAGTTCCTCCAGGGTGATCAGTGTCCCCAGTTACCCCATCTTTTTTCCTTAGGCTGGGTGTATTTGTGGACAAGCACTTTCTGTCCCATTTCTTTTGTCAGTTCCCAGAAAAGCAATTTTAACATGTACGCTAACATTTTTAATAAATGTAGCAAGAAACTAGCTTTTGAGGGAAAAAATTAATTGCACTGCTGCTTTAAAGAACATGAGGAATCAGGTAGTTGTACAAGGTCTAACAAGCCATTTTAGTAACAAAATCTTGAGATTCAAGATTAATATCACTTTCATGCCACAAATATACTGAAATTGCATTCCATGGTTTCAGACCAGGATGACTGATTGCTTTTTCACTAATTGTTTTCTTGACGTAAGGGATTTTATTTTTAAAACAGTATTTTTTCACATCTGAAATAACAAATGGAGGGCTGCTTAGAATATGGCTTAGACCAGGTTTCATCAGCATTCTCAGCTGTTCTTGTAAACCTGCTGTCCCCGTAAGATCAGGGAGTAGTGGTTGCTCATAGTCGCATGAAATATGATCTTGAAAATGGGTGTTTAAAAACAACAGAGCCTACTGATGAAAACTTGGTCCAGGGCATTTTAAAAGGAGTGCTCCTTTTATTATTTCAGCTGTTAAAAATGCGATAAAGCAGATTCAAAATGGGGGGAAGAGGGTGTCAGACAAGTCTGGAGATAAGAGGCCATCTAAACTAGAATAAAATGCATAGGTCAAAATTTTCAGTAGTATTGTGCATTGCTGCTTTAAATAAAATCTTATTTTGGGACCTGGGAACTAACTAAAGGCTTATATTGAAAACATCCAAACTAATTCTGAAAGATAATTGGAATAATGTATTGGATGCTTCTTTAATCCAAAAGGCTTGTTTACAACAGCTCCCTGCCCAAGGGAAAGCATGCAAGAGATCTGAATTAATGTTGGAATGTATTACATAAAAATGCAGTCCTTGTCAAGTACACATTACAGATGAGAAAGCTCAGAGGACATTTGGTAACAGCCAACTACAAGGTCTCTTAATATTGAATGAATGCTTTGTACTGCCAATTTTCTGGATTACAGAATTAAAAAAAAAAACCTGCTCTCCTTACCTCATCAAATACATCCACCCGGGCATGATTCTGTAAGAGGATCTTAACAATCTCAGTGTGGCCCTGTTGTGCTGCCACCAGGAGTGGAGACCAGCCATTCTAATGGGAGAGGATAGGAAACGCATCAGTTGGGCTTCACCTGGAGCAAAATGTGTACTCAGCTGGCAGACAATAAAGCACACAGTTGGCCTCTGGTTTGGAGTCTAGATCAATCAGATCTGAGCTTCAGATATGAGTACTCAACTCTGCAGAACTCATGAAATGTGGCTATCAGGCAGACCAGCAGTATCCAGACATGCAAAACTCAGATAAAACATGACATTAAGCAGAAATGCATTACTGGTCTGTAATCCTACTCTTAATCATTCTATGTGATCACTGTCCACACTTGGTACATGTGTGTTCTTTGCTGTCTCAGTTTATTGGGCACCTACAATTCTGTATGCTGAATGCTTTACCTTACACAGTGTTATTATGTGTTTAACTTAATGCTATGACCTGATGCTGTGGCGCCTTCTCGAAAATTCACCATGTGTACCAACAAGTAACCTTCTCTTCCTGAACAGTCAGAAGTACATCATTAGAAAATAATCTTTGCTGGAATCTGAATATGAGTTGGGTTCCTGGGGCTTCTCTCAAAGAATGTTCTTTTGTACCTAGTTCAGGGGTTAAATTGTGCAGAACCCTGTAGGAGCTCTGGTCCACCACCTTGAACAGACTTGTATGAGAGTTCTTTCAGCTGGGAGAGTACAGCAAGGCAAAATGCAGCCAATTTGGTCAACCACCCTCCACCCTGATGAAAAGCAGCCTGTTCCATAAAACATCAGCAGAGTTTCAAACCTTCAGTCCCTTCAGACCTTCCAGTGTTCTCTTACTGTGATTTCTCAATCATCCAAAGTTGTACCAAGGGCCAGTCCCTACCCCATCCTTACACCTTAACCCAACTCTTCCCTCTACTTCTCCACATCCTGAAAGGCTGGGATTCAGCCTCTCTTCTCTCTCACCTTCACCCTCTCTTCTGTTCTTCCGAAGCCTATTCCCCCTCGCTGCCTACAACCTGCTTCCCTCCTATCATACTCTACCTCTCGCTGCCATAACCTGCTCCCTTCCTTTCGTGCTTGACCCCTGCCTTGTGCAGGCAGAGTCCTCTGCATACTGGAGGGGTCAGGCCCCAGCAGACCTTTCTCCTCCTACCTCTTCCTTCACCTACTCCTTCCATCCCCTTCCACCCCCCAGCTTCTCTGACTACCAACATACCTACCTCTCACCTTCCCTTTTCCCCCTTATGTAGCCCTAGCTATGGATGACCCCTGATCTCTAATGCACTTGCAGTCAACTTGCACTTCTGTTATACCTTAGCCAACCTGTTCTGCCTGTGTTCACTCCTCACTAACTTCCCTAGATCAAACTACAACAATTCTATTCAGCCATTTTCTAACTACACAGTTATGTGTCATTTAGTGTATGTCTAAATGTTATTTTGTGTTGTTGTACCTATCTAGTCCAAAAGTGTAGGTGTAGTATCTATCTAGTTCAAAACTGTTAGCATCCTGCTATTTCATTACTCCTGTACAGTCTGCCCAAATTATTTGAATGTAATCTACTGTAAATTTATATTGTGTACCCAATCTCTGTAAACTATCCTCATGTTCCCGTACCCCCGAGGTCGCACCAGGAGATGAACAACTTGTTGCTCAGCGTGCCTTCCTAGTGAAACATTTCAGTAAATAAATATATAAATAAATTTGGATGGTGCTGTCATTTTTTCATAAATTGAGATTGTTGCTTACATTTTGGTGAGTGAGCTGCCTTTTTTACTAGTATGCATCTACCTATGAAAAAAGCACAAAACTACCCATACCTTGTAATACAAGGCATCATGGGTAATTTAAACACAAATCACCAATAAAGAATGCAGGATAGCTAGGCTTTAAGCATGACTGTAAGGTACCAAATGTCTCACAAATAACTTGTAAAGGCTAAGAACAATAAACCAAAGTCACGTTACGCCCTTGTTGCGACTCATCAGTGTGCTACAGCTGGTTTCACAATGATGAGGTGCCATCCTTTGGATGTTAAACTGAAGTCCTTTCTGCCCATCTTTGGTGATTATGAACATATGAACATATGAAAGAAGCCAACAGCAAAAGGCCATCATGGTCTATCTAGGCTGCTTGAGATTGCAGCTAGCTCCCTATTCAGCAACTGCCCCCCCCTTCCCTCCCTTTACCCTCCCCTTTGCCCTGTCCCATCCTTTCTTGAAGCATTCCACTGTGTTATATGCCACCACCTCAGCCGGTAGTACGTTCCACTTTGTCACCACCCTCTCCATAAAGAAATGCCTCCTCACCTCCCTCCTGAATCTACCCCCATACAATCTCATGTCATGGCCAATAGTGTCTCTCCCCACCCTCCTCCTGAATAGATCCTCTGTGTCTGTTTTGATTATCTCCTTCATGTATTTGAAGGTCTCAATCATGCCCCCGTCCCTCCTCGCCTCCAGTGTGTACATGTTTAACTCTCTTAGTCTAACCTCATATGGCAACTCCCCCAGGCTCTGAAACATCTTTGTTGTCCTACACTGCACCCCCTCAAGCAGCCTAATCTCCTTTTGTAGGTATGGGTGCCAGTACTGCATGCAGTATTCCAGGTGGGGTCTAACCAATGATCTCTAGAACAGTAGAATAACCTCCCTTCTTCTCGAGGTAATGCTCCTTGCAATGTACCCCAGTATTTTGTTGCCCTTGGCTGCTGCTTTTCTGCATTGCGTGGAACTGTTCATTGCTCCTGTGATGAGCACCCCCAGATCCTTCTCCTCTTCTTCTTTGATGTACTATTTCTTCCGAGCTCCCAGCTTCTGCCATCAGTTGTTCCCCAGCGCAGCCCTCCCCTGAAGGTTAGACCCCCTCCCTTGTGCACCCCACGACTTACCCTTCGTGGCAGGGTGGTGGGGAGCGACTCAACCCACCCCAAACGGATCCATGCCAGGGAGGTGCCTTCTTGGAGGTGGCACTGCAGAGACCACGTCATTCAGCTAGAGCTATTTTTCCGTGTTTCTCCCCTTGTGAGGAGGCAGGGTGTGCAATGATGCCTGCGGTGACAGCGCGCACACTACCACACACATTCTCACCAAGCGTCTGCCTGTCTCCTCCCCTTCAGCTGTAGCGTCAGCACACTGCCCCCCAGCAGCTGCTAGGGGCCAGTGGAGCGCTGACAGCTAGTAACCCCCACCTCGGAGAAGGAGGCAGTCCAGCGGACCGGCTCGATCCTGCTCCCTGCCAGCTGGAAGCAGCTGGGTGCTCGTTCCCGAACATGGGTGGCTGGCATGGCTTGAGGTAAGGTGACCAGCGCCTCAGCTCTCAATGCCACCGGGCTGGAATTCCTTCTCCTCTTCTGTTACCTCCAGCCGCACCCCACCCCGATGGTAGCTTCTCCTTGGATTTTTTTATTACGAAGTGCAGTACCTTGCATTTTTTTGCATTGAACCCCAGCTGCCATCTGTCAGACCATGCCTCTAGCCTTGCCAGATCCTCCTGTAGCTCCCGCCACCCAACCTGGTTGTCCACCACTGCTCCCATCTTGGTGTCATCTGCAAATAGGCTGATTTTGCTGCTGATGCCCTCTGAGATGTCTGCAATAAATATGCCAAACAGCACTGGGCCCAACACCAACCCTTGTGGAACACCACTTGTCACAGGCTTAGGGGATGAGTATTCCCCACCTACCACCACCCTCTGCTGACTGTCTTTTAGCCAGTTCTCCACCCACCTCACCAGTTTTGCTTCTGCCCCATATGCCCCATAGCTTGCTTCCAAGTCTCCCATGTGGTACTGAATCAATGACCTTACTGAAGTCTAGGTACAGGACATCCACCGCATGGCCCCCGTCAATTTGCCTAGTCACCCAGTCATAGTATTCCAGCTGGTTGGTCTGGCATGACCTGCCCTTGACGAAGCAATGCTGCCTCCCATCCTGCACCCCCTTCACCTCCAGTAGTGCCACTAGCCTCTCCTTTAGGATGGTCTCCATTAGCTTTCCCACTATGGACATTAGACTTACTGGCCTATAATTCCCCGGTTCATCCTTGGGTCCACTCTTGTGGAGGGGAACCACGGAGCCAGTCTCCAATCATGGGATACACATCCAGTGTCTAGAGATGAATTAAATAAATCTACCAAGGGTCCTGCCAGGATAACTGCCAGCTCCTTCAGCACTCTTGGATGTACTCCATCTGGTCCTGGTGCCTTGTCTACCCTCAATGCCCTTAACCCCTCCAGCACCCTCCCCACTGTGATTTCTCCATCCGTCATTCCCCCATCTGTTTCTATCCTCCCTTCTACTATGGGTAGCGCCCCCTCCCTTTCTTTCATAAATACTGAACAGAAGTAGTCATTGAGCACTTCTACCTTTTCACCTCCCTCTTCCACCCATTCTTCCCCCCTTCTTAATTCTTTCAATTTGGTCCTTACAGCTTTTTTTCTCCCAGATGTACCTAAAGAAGTCTTTTTCCCCTTTTTTATGCCTTGCACCAGCCTGAGTTCTCTTGTCCCCTTGGCTGCCCTTACCCCCCTCGGGTAACTTCCTTTGCTTCTTGCAGATATTCCTCCCTATCCCCTTCCTCCCCGATTTTCTGTATCTCCTGTAAGCTGCCCTTTTCCTCTTCACCCTGTCTAACACCCCTTTGCTTATCCAGTTGGGTTTCTTTCCCTTAGCCTTCATAGTCTGGACCATACAGCAAGTTTCTGTTGCCTCCACTATCCCATCTTATTAGTTCCCACCTTTGTTGTGTATCCATATCTGGTTTAATTTTGCACAGGAACCCTTGTACCACTTCCCTCATCATCTTAAAGTTAGCGTTCCTGAAATCCAGCACCCTTGTGTCAGATGCCCCCCTCTCTTTAGCCATCTGTAACTGGAAGCATACTGTCTGATGGTCACTCCCCCCCAGTGGTTCCTCCACCCTCACATCCCTCACCCACTCCCCATTCGTAAGTTCGAGGTCAAGGATGTTCCTTTCCCTAGTTGGTTCCTTGACCACCTGTACTAGAAAGGTTTCCTTGAAGACGCCCAGCATTACCTGCTCCCTTCTGTTCTTTGTAGTAGGTGTGTCCCACTCCACCCCAGGCAGGTTGAAGTCCCCTACTATCACCACCCCCCTTCCCGCAGTGCCTCTTGATCTGTTCTGCCAGTACCCTGTCCATCCCTTCAGATTGAGAGGGAGGCCTGTACACCACCCCCAGTCTTAGTGATCTATTTTTGGGATCCTGTAGTTGCACCCACAGTGCTTCTGTATCTCCCTTGTCTCCCTCCTTCCTTACACATTTTAATCCCTCCTCCTTTATGTACAGTGCCACCCCCTCCACCCTTCCCCTTTTCTCTATCCTTCTGGTGTAATCTGTACCCCGGAACCGTCATGTCCCAGTCGTGGATTTGGGTGGCCCATGTCTCGGTTATAGCAGCCAAGTCCACTCCTCCCTCCTCCAGGAGAGCCTGTAGTTCCACCCTCTTATTCCCCAGACTCCTAGCGTTTAGTGCTACCACCCTCCAACCCTTGTCTGTACTCTTCCCCACATCTCTCTTCCTTTATGTCAGCTCCCTTAGTAGTTGCCTTCCTCCTTACCTTGCTATCACGGTGAGTAAGTGTCACAAACCCACTCAGCAGGTCAGCCCTCTACCCCTAAAGTGCCAACCTCCGAGCACAGTCTTGTGAACAGTTTAACAGAACAAGGTAACCCTCTTGTCTGTTTTGTGAGTTGGGATCAACCTCTGATCTCCAGTCTTGGAGGCATTCAAACTGCGAACCTCTTGTTAGCGTACCCAATGCACAGACTCAGATAATTCTGTCTTCGGGGGGCCAGATATCTTTGCCTACGGGCACCTAACCAGGTGTACAGAAATGAATCCTTAAAAACTTTAATAAAGACCTCAGATTTAAAACGCTTCTCTTTCCAGTTTGGTATCACCATTCAAGCTTATGCCTAGTATCTCCTATAACCATATATAATTTTCTTACAAAGGAAAGAAATTCAAAGACAGACCAAGTATGCTCTAAAAAGAGTTTTACTAAAATAGATAAAAATATGTAAAACACAAAATACAGAACTATTATATCACTTTAATAAAGACCTCAGATTTAAAACGCTTCTCTTTCCAGTTTGGTATCACCATTCAAGCTTATGCCTAGTATCTGCCATAACCATATATAATTTTCTTACAAAGGAAAGAAATTCAAAGACAGACCAAGTATGCTCTAAAAAGAGTTTTACTAAAATAGATAAAAATATGTAAAACACAAAATACAGAACTATTATATCACAAGACATACAAATCAATTAAAAGAACAAGGTTTTAAATAGTGCAGTTCTTACTACCATACTTAGATCTGTTTCTCTCTCTAAATACCTGCTTAAAGTACTCCAAAGATGTTTCTTTGACAGAGTCTAGATAGAAGTGTCTGAGGAAAAACAGAATAACCTTTAAAAAGCTGGTTTTCCCCACCTATTTGCATGAGGTCACCTAGCTCCTCCCTGTCAGGATATATATATATAAAAAATATATCTATATAAAACAGGATGTCTTTTCCAAGTATTAAATTCTGCAGTCCTCAGCATGACTCATGTCTTCAAATGACATTTCTTTGATCTCATGATAAGCTTCCCCCTTCCACGACATGAAAGCATCTTTATAATTTCACACCAGTTTACTACACCTGGTTCCCTCCTCTTGAAAAGTCATAAAAGGGATGCTGATTTCCCTTTTAGCAGCTAAAGCTATAATTAACTTAGGAGAGTCTGTAATTAGCTTCTGGCCTGCCATGTAACATCTTGTATCTAAAACCTGTGTGTGTATGATCTCACATGCTGTTTCAGTATTTTCTCATGGCTGTCATCTTTCATCTGAAACCTTGGGGGGGGTGAGTGAGGTCACTCCAAGAGCACCAGATTTCTCAGCATCTTTCATGACAGACAGTCCATAACCCATTTTTATTTTACAAAAAATGATAGTGATCAGAACCAGCTGTCTAAGCGCCACAGTAAGCACATTTGGTTTCACATCACTAGGCCTCTGAACTCCTCTATCCAGCCTGCTAACCCCGCCTCCTAGTTTAAATGCTCCTCAATGTGCTCCCCTATCCTTGCCTTCAATACATTTTTTCCTTCCTCATTTAGGTGCAGTTTATCTTTTGAGTATAGACTGCTGTTCTCCCAGGCCCCCCCATCCTCCTATCAGCCCATACCCCTTTTCCTGACACCAGACCCCCAGCCATTCATTCTCTTGAATTCTCTCTTTTCTTGCCATACTTGCCCTGGGAATGGGAAGTACCTCCGAGAAGGTGACAGATCTGCCCGCTCTCTCACACAGAGGTCCCAGTTCCTCAAACCTCCTCTTTACCTCCCCTACTGTACCATCAGCCAGGTCATTCGTACCCAGGTGTATTATTAGGTGAGGCCTTTCCATTCCCTTGCTTGCATACCTTAGCTAGGATTGCTCCACCCTTTCCGCCTTCATTCCTGGCATGGCTTCCACCCACATTCTACTGTGCCTCTCCCCTTTGCTGCCCCACCTGACCCCTCTTAGTATCAAGTCCCCCAACAGCAAGACACCTCCCTTCTTCCCCTCCCCATCTTCCCTCTTCTCCTCTCCTTCTTCCTCCTGCACAATGTTCCCTCCTATTGTCACTGTCGCTCCCCCTGTGTTCTCCACTGTACTCAACCCTTCTTGCCCCAATTCACATATTTCTCCATCACCCTCCCAGCCATTTTGTTCTTTGTACCCATGGACTGTGCTTTCCCTTCCTCCTTCCCCTCCTTTGACCCCTCTGTTAAAGGCAGTCTCCCTTCTGAGCTTACTGTGTTACCATCTCCCTGTACTCCTCTTATTTTCCTTGTACATTTGTATCCCATACCTGTGTTACCCCCCTGCCCCTTGTCCTGACCACCCCCATCTGTCTTATTTCCCCCATCCTTTTTCTTTTCCTGGATGTCTTTGGTGCTTTCCACATTCCCTTCTCCTCCTGACCTAATATGCCCCTTAATCATCTTTGACACTTCCACCATTAGCCTTAATACTTCTTTCTCTAGCCTCCCCAGCCTTACATAGACTGGGCACCCCCCACCCCATCCTCCACAGTGTGTCCATGAATACTGCCCCCCTACAGAAATTACATCCCACAATCCTTCCTCCCCTATGACTTCTGTTCCCCCTTCCCTGATTCCTTTGCCCCCTCCCTCCCTCCACTGACCCTCATTCTGGCCTGCCCCAATACCTTGTCCCCTCCCAGACTTGCCCAATCTGTTGCCCTGGTCCCATTACCTCTTCCTCTTCTTTGTTTCCTCTGCTCCATTTTCCCTCTCACGGTTCCTCTTCTTTCTGTCTTGTCCCTGTCTCTTGGCAGCACTATTTCCCTTATTTTCCAATCCCTCTACCCTGTGGTGTGTGACTGTGTTGTGTATGGAAATAAGATGGCTAACAGTGTGTGTATGCAGTCAGCAGGTACCGTATAATGATGTCACAAGCTACCAGTATAAAGGAAGTGATGTGCTGGGGTGGGTGGTGGGGTTGGGCCCCTCCTGAGCACCAGAGACAATCAGCTACCCCATCAAACCCTCACAGACATTCTGCTGCACCAGCAAAATCCCCTAAACAGGTACCTTTCCAACTTAAGTTAGAAAGCACCCTGGTACCAATTGAAAACAACAATAAGCTCCAAAAGAAACAATAACAGCAATAAAATCATTGAAAATCAACAGATACTTCCTTGAGATGTGTCTGCTTCCTTCCCTAGCTCCACCACTCTGACTCAGCCCCACCTTCAGTTAGCTGTAGCTCTGGTGAGGCCCAAGGCCAGACGATTATCACCCATCCCCCAAGCTACAGGGCTAGACTAAAGCTACCAAACATCCCAGTGTCACCGGGACAGTCCCAGTATCAAAAATGCTGTCCCGGTGTCCCGAAGCATTTAATAAATTATACATTTTGTCCTGGTTTTGCCATATTATTACTAGAATGCCCTAGAAGTTTGATCAGCCGCTCAGTCACTATATGCTCACTTACCCTTCTAACCTTGATGTGTGCCAGAACAATCTGGGGACCAACTAGTAATCATTCCTGCCATGCCATCATGCCTGCCTCTGATCTACTTTCATTTAAATTTACTGTCCAATGGATTGTGAGGATCAGATAGTCAAGGTCCAATCAAATCAATCCAGGTTAGTGATGCAGTGGAGTGTCCCAAATGGAAACAGTCTCCACGCTTTTAGTTCCATAATTTCCCTCTGACCAATCGTCGAATTGTGGTGGTGTTACAGTTTAGGGGGTCTGTGCAATATCCAAGGATTGATCTAAAGCAGCACAAGCTTTCCATGGTGCTGAAGTGATCCGCCTGCTCAGGCTCAGCCTGTTTTTACTCAGTCTCGCACCTCCTCCGGTTTAATTTATTTTATTTAAATTTAATGTGAAAGGTGTGGTTTTGATCTCAGGAACTAATCATTTTTTAACTGTTTAGATAGAACACCGGCAGCAGCGACTCTCGACCGGACCAAGAACTTCAGCTGTAATCAAATCAACTGCAACAGGTAAGTGAGTCTTGTCCTTCTAACTCTACGGACATCTATTTGTATTGCAGGGGAGAAGAACTCTAGATACAGTATGTCTGACAGTCTCTGTATATAAATGCAATGAATTTTTCTTTAATGTAATGCAGCATATAGATGTAACTTAATTTATTATGTGCTCAGTTCGAATGGTAGCTGTGGAGTGTTTGCTGGCTTTCTTTGAGCAGCTTCCGGATTTTATTTCATTTCTTTTTGCTGCATTCACAGGGGTTATGACTGCAGTTGGTGTTTTATGCAGGATTACTGTATGTATAATTTGATTTGACATCTGCATCACCACTTGTTAAGTGCTCAAAGTTAAGCAAGGGGTGTGGGGCTCAGTGGGGGGGGGTCTTCCTTGGCTGTGATTGGCTGATTAGCAGCAGGAAGATCTGTCAGCTGGGTGCTCGAGACAAGTGTTGCCTGCTCTGAAGACTGACAGGCTAAAGTGAACTTTTGCAGCAGAGTTGCAAAACAGAAGTTGCCTTGATTGTTGTTATGACTAGTTCAGTCAGTGAGAAGTGACAGTTGCCAGTGACAGATTGAGTCTCACAGTTTGTCCAAGATCCATTAAAGAAAACAGAATAATAATTGTGTGACCAATATAAAAGGAAGGGTAAAGAGTGAGGAGAAAGACAAT
This sequence comes from Neoceratodus forsteri, assembly GCA_016271365.2. NCBI lineage: Eukaryota > Metazoa > Chordata > Ceratodontiformes > Ceratodontidae > Neoceratodus > Neoceratodus forsteri. Next base: position 898,831,930 of record CM057455.1, read on the forward strand.
CTGAGAGTTGTGAAGGGGAAGATCCTTGAGAAGCCATGATTGAAGGCTGGGGCAGGCTGCAGCAGAGCTTGTGACTGAGTAGTAAGTGACATAGAGTATCAGTTCCAGAAGTGAGAAGAAATAAATGAATTATCAGAAAGTTCTAAACTAACTTGTGGAAGATCTGTCATAACAACTGAAAGTGTATCCTGAGGCAGCAGATCTCGTGACTGTCAGTGAGAGAGAGAGAAAGTGTGTGTCAGTCCTAGTCAAAGGTAGAAGAATTAAAATTTGTAAAAAATATGTCAAGACTCAGGAGTCAAACGTGAAAGTGTGTCCTAGAGAGAACAGCTCTATTCATCGACTATTTAAAACACAGGTGCTAGAGGAGAAGATCAGGAGAAACACCATAAAAGAAGGTATCAGGCTCCAGGTGAGAAGCCAGATCAGTATTATTTGGGACACTGCGGTGAGAAAGAGTGCTGCCAGCATCTATGAAGATGAGAAACTAACTCCATCTGTCAAATTTCCTTTATTTTAATTTAATTTAACACCAGCTTAGGCACAGTGGCAAGAGCAGTCTGCAGACTTGCTGGTACCTTTCCTGAGTGTTTTCGTGTAACGGGCTAAGACTGACATTCTACACTTTGAAAAAGCTGCAAGAGCAACAACAATAGCAATTTCAAAATGCAAGTATGTGTTCAGTGACAAGCTGCAGGAGGAATTTCCTTTCCTCATAAAAGTAACAATGTGTGTTATGAGATGCAAACAGTGTGAGTCAACTTTTTCTGTTGCTCATGGCGGTCAATCTGACATCAGTGACCACTTGAAGTGCACCAAGCACAAGAAGGCATTGACTGTAATCTGCTCAAGCTCTGTAATCACTAGCTTCTTCAAGAAGGATGCAGCATCAGAAGCTGACTTAGTTGTGGCCTGCCAAGAGGGCACATGGGCCTACCACGCAGTGACTTATGGACACAGCTTCAAGTCTATGGACTGCACTTCCAAGATAATCAAAAAAATGTACGAACCAATGTTTTCTTCAGCTTGAACAAAGACGTGTTGGCTCCCATGGCAGAAGAAGAACTAGAGTCAGAACTAAGTAAGACAACATGCATCTGTGTCGCATTCGATTCCTCCAACCACAAGCACACAAAACTTGTGCCAGTCACCGTGCTCTATTTCAATCCAGACAAGGGGGCTCAAACAAAGTTGCTAGAACTTAATGAACTTCGTGGAGAAACTGCAGACACGCTGACATCATACCTGATTAGTAACCTGAAGAAACACAAGATTAGCAACAAATGTATAGCAATGAGTGCTGACAACATGAACAGTAACTTAGTAACTTTTGAAGATAGAGGGGGGGATGGCTCAGAGGTAATGTTAGAAAGTATTTTTTCACAGAGAGGGTTGTGGATGCATGGAACAGCCTTCCTGAGGAGGTTGTGGAGTCAGGAAAAGTGGGAGAATTCAAAAATGCATGGGATAGGCATAAGGCAATTCTAGTGGGGGTTAGGAGGAAGTAAGCTGTTGATTAGCTAGAATCTGCAACTTATCCATCAGGTAGGGAAATGGGCAGAATAGGTGGGCCAAGCGGTCCTTATCTGCTGTCAAATTCTATATTAGGAGGTGCATCAAGAGCCGGGACTTGCAATGTTCACAAAAAACTGCAAGCAGCCACTGGATGGATGAGATGTTGCTGAAATTGGATGCACAGCGCACATCATGCACAATGTCATACAAATAGCAGCAGACGTCCTTCTTGTAGATAAGGAATGCATCACTGTCAAGATCTACAAGTACTTTTATGCCTACACTGTGAGAGTACAGCAGCTGAAGGAGTCCTGTGAGTTCGTGGAAATCACCTACAAGGACTTGCTTGGTCACTGTGCAACACGCTGACTCTCCCTCCTTATGTCAGTGGTGGAACGAATCCTGCTGCTCTATTCTGCCTTGCAGTCATACTTTCTCTCTCAGGAGAAGTGTCCCTCAACCATAAAGAATTTCTTCAACAACCCCTTGTCCGAGCTATGGTTTTTCTTTATCCATAATCAGCTCTCCCTCTTTAACAGCATCATAAAGAAGCTGGAGAGGCAGACCTGCACTGCTGTTGAAGCACCTGGGGAAGCTGAAGCCCTCATTACCAAGCTTGAAGAGATGAAGGCTAAGAGATTTGTGGGACTGAAACTTAAGCGAATGCTCCGGCCCCTCACCAAATAAATGGACATAGAAGAAACCTTCCTGAAGCACGTGAAGAGCTTCTATGACACTTGCTGCCAGAATCTGAAGAAGTGGAATTCTCTAAAGGACTATGAACAATTTTCTTGGATTCTACTCTCGGAGCTACCATCATCAGCAGCAGTGGAAGAAATGCGATTCCACATAACCAAGAAAACAAACTTGACAGTTGACGAAGGAGAACTCTTTGATGAGATTATGTACATGAAGTCATTTGCCACTACTGAAAAGATTTGAGACTGGAGCACTAATAACATAGACTCAGCAGATTAACAATGGGTGGACAGCTACAAGCACTGCTCTAAGAAAATACCACTCAAAAATCTACTCATTCTGGTGAAGTACGCTCTTTCACTCCCAAGCGCGAATGCACCAGTGGAGAGAGTCTTCTCATTGGCTAACAGCATGTGGACCAAGGAGAAAACCAACCTGAATGTGTCTACTCTACGAGCACGGCTAATCGTGAAGTACAACTTCAGCGATACCTGTAGTGAATTCTATGACAGACGCCTCAAGAATAAACTGCTTCTGAGGAAGATTCACTCCTCCGAGACATACACCTTTGTAAAACCAAGACAGCAAGTCACAGACAAATGTGGGCCTTCAGCATGCACTGAAGAGTAGAGCAGGATCCCAAGGAATCTGCGAATTTATCAAGTCTGGCTACCATTATTTTCATCATCATTTGGAGACTCTGACTTTTCTTGTACATATATTTGAAATTGTATTAGGTGCTGATTTGAAATTCAGGGCATAGTTATACCCTAACTCTTACGTTTTAGTTTAAAAAAATTTCGTGGCAGTTCAGTCATTAAAATTCCTTGATGTGTCACCACCATACAAGTGAGTAAAAATCGGTTTCTCATGGTTCCTTAGTTAAGAATTACTTGCTACTGTTTATAATGATCTGCATTTTGCAATTCTCAGCTAGTTAGCACCCCCATGCAGAATAAGCTGAATGCAGATAATCAATTGGTAACCAACAATATGTTTTTGCTAGGGGGTAAATGATAAGAAAATTGCAATGACAAGTTCCGTCTGAATCTGTTTCTTGTTTAAACAAATGATTTGAACTGTAGTTCTCAACTGTCATTGCATTATTTTTGTGTGGTAGGGGAGTGGTCTTGTTTTTTTAGAAGACAGGTATTACATAACAAAAAAATCTTACATCAAAGGACACTGTAATAATGATCATGGGGTGGGTGGTTGCCGGCGTTGTTGGTCAGCCAGTTACCCACCTAAATTGCAGCAGTAGCTAGTAAGCCAAGGCCAGTAACAGAGAAACACAAACATTAACTCCAGGGGAAACAGGATTTTTATTTTCAAGAGTCAGGCATAAGGAGGACATAAAAAAAGTATCTTCTAGCTTCAGTACAAGCATCCAAGCATCAAAACTCACCACAGCGCCTTTGTGATGAGTTATGAGGCTTTCATAGAAGATAAAATACATAGATCAGACTACAACCCTGTACCTTCTGGAGGTCTGGCAGCCCACAGACTCTAAGCCTTCATATATAAGTATTTCAGAGTACATTACGATAATGCCTAGGGGTGGGTAGGTAGGTTGGTTGGTTGGTTGGTTTTTATTGACCGTGAAGGAGGGCTAGATAATTGTTTGCCTATTTTCAGCCTCATCCCTGGGGAATGAGATACAGATGGATGCCAACTGACATTGAACCAGATTAAGTTGTGGGTGGTATTGTTAGTGATGTCATTTGTGGTGAGCCAATTGCCTTAAGGCCAGCCATAGTCTCCCTCACACATCCACGACTCAAGGAATACATAAAATGCTGTATTCCCTGTAGTCAGGGGTAGGGAGGATGTAACACATGTGTGTCTTCTCTTCAATAAAAGCCCCCAAATTCACCATGGAATTGACTAAAACCAAATAGCTTCTGGGGGCCCCCAGACCCCATAACATTCACGTAAAAATATTTCACAGTCCATTATAGTAATAAGTATGCCATGGGTGGATGGCATTGTTGGTGAGTCACTTGCCCTAAGGCCAGCTAGAGTTTTCCACACGCATCCCTCAGTCCAGGGGAAAAATAATGTCATTCCCTGGAGTCAGTGGTGGATAGGATGTAAAAAAGTGTGTTTTATCTTCAATAATAGCCCCAAAAACTCACCACAGAGCATCTAAAACCCCTGAGCTTCTGGGGGCCACCCCTGGCATTAATGTGTCCCCCTTGAGGGCCCCAAGAAATTTGGTAGCCTTAAGTTAGATGCACACAAAAAAGCAAAACAAAACTACAGTTCCAGCAAATCCCCCAAACAGGTACCTTTCCAACTTAAGCCAGAAAGCACCCTGGTACCAACTGAAAACAACAATAAGCTGCAAAAGAAATAAGAACAGCAATAAAATCATTGAAAATCAACAGATACTTCCCTGAGATGTGTCTGCTTCCTTCCCCAGCTCCACCCCTAGATTGTTTAGGTTAAAATGGAAATGTTTAGGTCAGGAAACTCTCACCTGTAGATTTGTAGGTGGGGGCACTGTCATGTTTAGGTGGAGGATTCTCCTATATTATTCAACTGGGAAAGATGGCAGAGATGAAGGAACTCTCATACATTTCATTTTATTTTATTTTTTTATTTTTAACCAGGAGGGGAACTGGGCACAGCCCTTTCTCCGTCATGCCTGACAAATATTCAAACAATACAAACATACAGTTTTGCAAGAGGTGGAAGAACTGAGTTCCCCTGGGTTCTTGCCCAGTTTAGGAGGCATTTTAGTGTAGTGGTTAAGGGCACTGAGCTGCAAACCTGGAGACCTGGGTTTGAATCCCATCGGCCCCCACTCATATACTGTGTAACCCTGAGCAAGTCACTTAACTTACTTGTGCTCCCAGGTTGCACTTAGAAGCAAGCTTTGGCTTAGTGTACCTTTCCTGGTTAAACAATTTCCCCATTCCCTTACCCCCAGTGTTAAAGATCTTTTGTAAGAGTAGGGTATTTTCCCAGGTGTTCTAACCAACACTCCTCCTCTCAAAAAACAGTCCTATGTAATCCCCCACCCACAGAACATACCTTAAAATGAGCTGTCACAGCTCACTGTGCCTTTCCTGGTACAAAATTATAAATAACACCCTCTTGAAGCACTTTCCTAACCTCTTCTCCTCTTGTCTGTCCCTTTTAGGACCTCTCATGATGTTTCCCAGCTCCTGCTGGGCATAAACCTGTCACAGCACATATCATCTGTCTTCTTTTAAGTTCCTCTCCCTCCCACAGCACGCCTCTGCCTCTGTCCCTGCTGGGACATCTCACCCTTGGCCTCCTCCTGTTTAGAGCCATTCCTACTGCATTTACCTGCTCCTGTAAGACCTACCCTCTCTGTCCCTGTGTGACTTCCTGAGGATTCCCTCCCCCACCCTCTGTTTTCTCAAACAGTGGTAGCTACAGACTTCTATGGTAATATTTTTAGTTATGGCTAACATTAGCTAGACATGGGTCATTCAGTTTAAAGGTAGAAAGAAAATGCCATGGCTGGATAGTGTTATACATGACCCTGGCTACCACTGTGTCTAAAAATGTGTCATGTGCCCTCTGGCACCATCTGCATATTAAATAAAACCATTCTGTATATGTTAACTAAAGAAGGATACCTTTTTCATTGGAAGAATATCCAAAAAATAAAGGTATTTTATTTTTTAATGGACATTATCATGGAGCCCATTTTAGAATCACAATAAGGCACTCCATTATGTGTGCTGTGGGGTATTGCCACTTCGATGGTTGGAGGCACTCGACTACACCCCATTGTTTCATTGTGATGTTTTACACTAAGCAAATATGTAAATAGGCTTAGGGCGTCCACATAGTAATTAGGGCTTCCACATAATAAAGCATAATTAAGCAATAACAACCAAGAAGCAGGTAATTTCCGAGGGATTAACGACCAGTTGTGGGGATGGGTGGCCTGAGGTGCTGCCCGAGGGTCACCTCCCTCCAACCAGTCATTAATCCAAGAAAATGACCGGATTCGAGGTTGTTATTGCAACTGTAGTCTAATTGCAATAACAGTTTTCTTTTTTACCATTTGTTTTTAACTTTCTTAAGGTTTTAAGCAGAGTGGCGCAAGTAGTGTGCACCGCACAGTGTCAGTTTGCAGTCAGATTGGTCATTTCTAAGATTTTAATGGCTGATCCAGTAGCCAATCAGAAGCCTCACTGGGATCATGAATAATTAATTAGACTTATGACACTGTTTTAATGTAGTTTTTTTCACTCCAGTACACAATCAGACTGCATCTCATTGTTGAATTCACAACGACTGCCTATTTCCTCAGTACCTCTTTCCTGGTACAGTAACTAGGCATCTCACAGGAAACACAAACATGGAAAACAGGTTCCACATACATTGGTTCCCTTGAGCTACACAGCACATCTGCGCCATGGACATACCCCACAATGGTACACACCATGTTTTACATTATTGCCTGATTAGCACCATTGGTGGCAGAATGGTCTGAAAAGTGGTAGGGCCAAGGATGTAAGGAGTAAATTCTCCCCTAGTAATAAATTAATATGAGTGCAAAAACTGATAGGGCCACTTATGAAAGTGGTAGGGCCAAGGATGTGAGGGGTAAATTCTCCCCAGTAATAAATTCATATGAGTACAAAAACTGATAGGGCCACTTATGAAAGTGGTAGGGCCAAGGATGTAAGGGGTAAATTCTCCCCTAGTAATAAATTAATATGAGTGCAAAAACTGATAGGGCCACTTATGAAAGTGGTAGGGTCAAGGATGTAAGGGGTAAATTATAACCCAGTAATAAATTAATATGAGTGCAAAAACTGATAGGGCCACTTATGAAGGTGGTAGGGCCAAGGATGTAAGGGGTAAATTATCCCCAGTAATACATTAATATGAGTGCAAAAACTGATAGGGCCACTTATGAAGGTGGTAGGCCAAGGATGTAAGGTAAATTCTCCCAGTAATAAATTAATATGAGTAAAACCGATAGGCCACTTATGAAGGTGGTAGGGCCAATGATGTAAGGGGTAAATTCTCCCCTAGAAATAAATTAATATGAGTGCAAAAACTGATAGGGCCACTTATGAAGGTGGTAGGGCCAAGGATGTAAGGGGTAAATTCTCCCCTAGTAATAAATTAATATGAGTGCAAAAACTGATAGGGCCACTTATGAAGGTGGTAGGGCCAAGGATGTAAGGGGTAAATTCTCCCCAGTAATAAATTAATATGAGTGCAAAAACTGATAGGGCCACTTATGAAGGTGGTAGGCCAAGGATGTAAGGGGTAAATTCTCCCCAGTAATAAATTAATATGAGTGCAAAAACTGATAGGGCCACTTATGAAGGTGGTAGGGCCAAGGATGTAAGGGGTAAATTCTCCCCAGTAATAAATTAATATGAGTGCAAAAACTGATAGGGCCACTTATGAAAGTGGTAGGGCCATGGCCATAGTGCCCCCCATTCCCACACCTATGACTAGCACATTATACTGTAGTAATAAAGCTATCACCAGACCACCAGGAGCAATGGGACATCCATTTGGATTTGTTACTAAGCAGGGGCTTTAGTCCCTAATGTTATCAACACCTTCTCTTTCACAAGTACTAAGTTTATTAAAGGATGAGGGAAAAATAATTACAACTTTTTCTCAAATGCAAATAGCTCGCTCTTTGTCAGAGGTGCAACAAAACCTTTTGAGAATCCTGCAGATGCATATCCATCTGTCCATCTATCCACCATCCATCCATCCATAGCTGCTCGCCAATACATCTCTTTCAATACAGGATTTCCAAAATAATAAGCAGTTGCACAGAGAATAATGCATATTCAGATGTGTGTTATGAGTTTTTTTTCTGCACACCTAAGGTTTGTGATCACCACATAAACCTCTGTTTATATGGTCCTCACACATCGAGGGTGTGTAAAAAAACCCTCATACACACAGACATGTCTATGTTTTATTTTTTTGTAATAAGTGATGAGGGATTTGTTAAAAAAAAAAAACTGCTTATCAAAAGAGCAAGCATGAGCACGACTGAGAGAGTCGGTGCTACCAAAAGAGAGATAGGAAGCAAGCAAAACTTTACAAAAAAACAATTTTGAGAGCTAGAGTTCTTTTTTTAAGTGTTAACTGCTGCAGTGCCTACCCAAGACAACAAGCACTGGCAGACATCTGCGAGTAAGTTTGTGCTTCTGCCCAACAGTTAAAAAATGTCAGACTGAAATCCCATAATAACCAGGTATGATGTCATACCCAGTTATTACGGCATTTGAGACAACTTGAAAATGAGTTGTTAACAAGGGTCACCAGTTATTCTATTATTTTCCAGAAGAACTTATGAGACTGGTGGTTGTGATGGTTGGGGGGGGAGGTGGATGGGACTCCATTACATGAGAGAAATACCTTTGCTTGTTTGTTGATAGACTGCTGCATTCTGTTGGCTGGAATGTGTTTCAGAATTTCAAGAAGAACATCTGTGTTTCCAACACGGGCACAATAGTGCAAAGGAGTTTCAAATGTCTGTGGCACAAAAACATGGGAGAAAGGAAGAAGCCAAAGAAACAGTTTATTATACATGCAAACAGTTTGGAGGATTTACTGGCTCAGTTCAGTGGCAGTGGGGTATCAGTCTTGCTCTCCCCTCCCTCAAAGCACATCACCACTTGCACTGTTAATTTTTTTCTGGCAAAATTCTGTATCTCCATCCTCCCCTGATCTCCTCTCCTGCCCCCTAACTCCCTACCTCTCTGCTGTCCCCCACCCAGTTCTGTCCCATCCTCAGACTCCTTCCATTCCACTGACATTTTCCCCATTTCAAATCTGTTGCTGGTTAATCAGCCTTCTCTGTCCCCCTCCCCACTTATCTCTGGAACAACCTCCCTCTCCCTGTCTAACTCTCCCCCTCTCTTCTCTCCTTTCTCTCAAACTGCTTCTTAAAGGGGAACAGTTATGACTGAACACAGGCAAGTGACACTGCGCTGTATTATTCCTCTGCTCTGCGTACCCTCCAGTTTGTGTTTTGACTGACCTCACAGCCCATTTAGTGACCTGGAAGTGACAGTGACTGATATGCTGTACTGAGAGTGTCTGCAGTGCAGTGCAGCATTCCTGCTCCTCTGGACTCTTCCAACACCTTGTTTAGAGCCACAAGTTTCCAGGGTCAAACTGATACGCCCCCCAACCTACACACCCTCTAGTCCCCACTTCTCTCCACCCTCTGAGCCCCTCGTTCAAAAATTTATTAGATGATTTTTTTTTTTTTTTTTGCAGAATGAGCTCCCTCACTGGCAACAAAGGGTAGTGGTAAACGGGTCAAATCGGAAGACAGGATGGCCACGAGTTAGGTGCCGCAGGGCTCTGTCCTGGGTCCTGTCCTCTTCAATATGCTCATCATTGACATTGAAGTGAACAACTGGGGCAAGCTGTGTTTTTTCGCAGATGACAAAAACTCTGTGGTAGGGTAGATAGTGACAAAGGGATGTGGGAGATGCAGAAGGCTCTACAAAAGCTAGAGAGGTGGTCTGTAGTTTGGCAGCTGAAATTTAGTGCCAAAAAATACAAGGTTATACATCTTGGGGGAAAAAAAACAGGACAGAGTACTAGATGGGCGAGATCCTGGTAGCACAGCTGGTTAGTATAGTGGAACGGTATTCTGATCAGACCTGGGTTCAAATCCCAACTGGAGCAATTATTTCTTTCTCACTTCTAAAATTGTGTTTCAAACATATACACACACCACAATCCTTGATAATAAAGATGTCATTCTAATTTGTGCAACTCCAGGGTGTACATTCGAAAAAAAGTTGAGTGCCCTTGGGGATCCTCAGGTTACAGTTGATTTTTAGGCATGTAAGTGAAAAGAGGAAGACCAGGGGTGGGATTGTAAAGTAAAAAACGGAAGAGGGTTCTGTGTAGAGTGAGATCAGGAAAAGGCAAACATCCTGAACAAATACTTTTGTTTAGTGTTCACAGAGGATGGAGAAGAGGAGGAGGGGCCACAAAAAAGTAATAAAAGCTTTGGAGGGCGGGAGGTGGACACTAGTCATTTTCTGGAGGTGAGTGTCCTGAAAGGACTTGCAAATCTGAAGGTGGACAAAGCAATAGTGCCAAATGGTGTACATCCAAGGTACTGAAGGAGCACAGGGAAATACTGGCTGCACCTCTGACAATTCTGTTAAACAGCTCACTGGAAACAGGAGTGGTTCCAGAGGACTGGAGGAGGGCAGATGTAGTCTCACTACACAAAAGTGGTAGCAGTGATGAGGCTGGCATTTATAGGCTAGTCAGCCTGACATCAGTGTTGGGAAAGTTAATAGAATCACTGCTGAAGGAAAGGATTGTGGAACATCTTGAATGCAGTGGGTTACAAGACTCAAGGCAGTATGTTTTTTTTGGGGGAGGTCATGTCAAATGAATCTGATAGATTTCTGTTACTGGGTGACCAAGAACTAGATCAGGGTGGAGCAGTGGATGTGGCCTACCTAGATTTCAGTAAGACATTGAACAGCATTCCACACTAGTAAGCAAGCTGGGTACCTTAGGAGTGGGTCCAAAGGTGGTAAACAGGATAAGAAATTGGTAAGGGGTTAGGTGACAGAGGGTGGTGGTAAATGGAGTTCACTCCAAGGGAGGAGGGTGACCAGTGGGGTGCCTCATGGGATCAGCACTGTGACCGATCCTCTTTAATGTCTCTGTAAGTGACACTGCAGAAGAGCTGGAAGAGAAGGTCTGCCTTTTTGCAGATGACACCAAAATCTGTAATAGGGTGGATACCCGTGAGGGGGGCTGGAAAGGATAAGCAGAGACCCAAGAAAACTTGATGAGTGGTCAAGGGTATGGCAGCTGGGTTTCAATGCGAAAAAGTGCAAAATAATGCACTTAGGGCACAGGAACCCAGGGGTAGAGTACAAAATGGGTGGAGTGGTATTGATCACCACCAAGCAGGAAAGAGATCAGGTAATCATATTGGATGGCCTAAAAGTGGCCAGGCAATGTGGCAAAGCAGTGGGGAGGATGAGTGGGATGCCAGGTTGCATAGGGAGGGGTTTCACCAGCAGAAAGAGGGAGGTGGTGTTGCCTCTTTATAGATTGCTGGTAATTATGACCCCACCTAGACCACTGTGTCCAGTTCTGGAGTCCACATCTCTGGAAGGGCATAGAGTGGAAGCGGTCCCAAGGAGGGGGAAACTAAAATGGTGCAGGGTCTGCATCAAAATCCTCACAAAGAGAGACTAAAGGACCTTAATATGTCCATCCTGGAACAGAGGAGGGAGTGGGGGAATATGATAGAGACCTTTAAATACCTCATGGGGTAAATAAGGAACAGGAGGGGAGTATTTTTTAGAAGAAAAGGTTCTCAAGAAGAAGGGGATATGCTATGAAGCTGGAGGGGGTAGATTCAGGAGAGATGTGAGGAAGTACTTCTTCACAGAAAGAGTGGTGGATTCTAGGAACAGCTTCCAGCAGAGGTAGTGGGGTGAAAACAGTGGTGGAGTTCAAGAATGCATGGGTTAAGCAAAAGGGAATCCTAGTGGAAAGGAAGGGGAGGGAGGGAGAAATAGCTGTTGATCGGGCACAGTCTGTGGTAATGGTGTAGGTAGGGGAGAAATGAGCAGACTGGATGGGCCAAGTGGTCTTTATCTGCCACCACATTCTATGTTTCTATGTTAAACTCAGCACTATTGCAGAGGAAAGGGGTCTAGGAGCCATCATTAGTGACTCCCTCAAACAATCAAGCCAGTGTAACATAGCTTATGGTAAGGCTTAAATAGGATGCTGGGTGTATCCGAAGAGGTACTGACAGCAGGAAAAAAGACATTACTACTACCTCTCTAGAGGTCACTGATGAGGCCACATCTGGAATCCTCACCTAAGGAAGGAGAGGGACAGGCTGGAGGCAGTGCAATGCAAGGTGACCAGGATGATTCAGGGCCAACAGGACAGATCTTATGAAGATTGTCTGAAGGCAGAGAACATGTACTCATTGAAGACCAGGTGACGGAGAGGAGGATATGATGGAGACCTTCAAGTTCCTGGAGGGAATAAACAAGGTGAACTGCAGGGAACTATTTAGCAGGAGTACAGAATGAAAAACCCAAGGTCATAAGTGGAAACTGGAGGGAGAAAGTTATAAGAGGCATGTGAGGAACGGACAGTTACATACTTACCATAACAGTAGATCTTAGAGAGAATCTCTTTCATCAGGCCACACCTATGGAACTTATAGCTGCCAGGTAATAGGACTACATGGAAACTTTTTGCAAGCAGTGCAACAGGGGCTGCCCACGACACCATCATACGTCAGCTGCCATGTAAGCGTGGAAAGCCCCTTCCCTCCTCAGTTCCCCACTGGAGAACATGCTTGGGGAACCAGGAGGGAACCTAGGCTCTGCTAACCAGGTGAGGCGGAAAACAAAAGGTAGAACTTCAAGGAGAAGAAGACAGTCTATCTAGAGGATCATAACGCCATGGGGGAAGGAGGGTGGGACAGCATGGCCTGATGAAAGAGATTCTCTCAAAGACCTACTGTTACATAACTGTTCTTTGAGGATATCTCTTTCATCAGGTAACACCTATGAAACGAGTACCAAGCAGTGCTTACAGTAAACAGTCTGGGTGGCTGGAGCCTAGAGGCCTAAGAGAGGAGGCCTTGAAGCACAGCTAGGCCAAAGCCTGCCCTTTCTCAGGATGCAAAGTCCAGACTTTAGTGTTTAGTAAAAGTGTGGATGGTACTCCACAAATCTCTGCAGCCGACACATTTTTGAAGAAGGAAACAGAGGTGGTCATGCCTCTTCTGGAACTGATCACAAACTGCCCCAGGAAGTCCCTTCCCGTACTTCCTGTAGCAGAAAGTAATACCGTTTACTAGCCATTTGAATGAACACTGTTTGGAAACTGGAGTGCCCTCTTTCCCAGGGGCAAACAAAACAAAAAGCTGTGAGGACTTCCTGCAGTCCTTCGTATAGTATATATAGTACCTGAGTATTCTATATACATCTAGGGTATGGAGCAATACTTCCCCTGGATTGGTATGCCCAAGAAAATAAATTGGCAGGTGGATGGTTTGTTTTAAAGTAAACTCAGACACTACCTTCCGTGAAAACTTAGGATTAGAATGCAAAGACACCATGTCTTTGTGAAAAATTGAATAAGGAGACTCGCACATTGGAGCCTCTAGCTCTGAAATTCTTCAAGCAGAAGTGATGGCAACTAAAAATAATGCTTTCCAAAAGAGAAAGCAGAAGCAACAAATCATGGCTGGCTCAAAGGAGCCAAAGTAAGCTTTTCCAAAACAAAATTCAAGTCCCAAGCTAGGACTGGATTCTAGATAGGTGGCTTCAAGTGTAGAATGCCCATCAAGAATGCACGGGCCACCTCCAGCTGGGCAACCGTACAACCCTCTATAGGCATGTGGAAAGCTGGAATGGCCATCACGTGCACATTGATAGAGGAATGCTGCAGGCCTGCATCTGACAAGGACAGCAAGTACTCTAGAACTTAATTAACTGAACAGGTAAATGGATCTAAGTGATAAGAAGTGTCCCACAAAGCAAACCACTTCCACTTCATGGAATAGGTGGATCTGGTGGAAGACTTTCTGGCAGTCACCAGGACATCAGACACCTTTTGGGAAACTCCATACCTGGCAACGGTTATGTTTTCAATGGCAATGCACAAAGATGAAACAGTTTGAGGACTGGATGGACCAGGGTTACCTGGTCCTGTGACAGTAGGCCCTTGCACAGGGGCAGAGGCACTGGTGGTTCCACTGCCAGCTGCTGCAGTACAGGGAACCAAATTTGCAGAAGCCATAGGGGAGCAATGAGGATCAGAGTTGCCCCCTCCATCTGAAGCTTGATTAGCATCCTTTGGATTAGAGGGAAGAGAGGAAAGGCATACATGAACCTCCCCTTCCAGAGGAGGGACAACGCGCCTCACCATAAAACTCCAGGCCCTGGAGCGAGCGAGCAGAAAAGCGGCAATTTTGTGTTGTGTGGGGATGCAAACAGGTCCAACTCTGAGTGACCCCACTTGTCGAGCAGGTCTTCTACTACTGAAGTCAGCAGTTCCCACTCATGAATTATGGAATGGGACCCGCTTAGCCTGTCTGCCAAGATGTTTTGAGCACCTGGAACTGTTCTAGACTGTGTTCCAGAGCCCAATAGCAGACTCTCATCGCTTCCTTGTACAAGGGGTAACAGGGTAACAGTGAGTGCCCCCTTTCTTGTTAATGTAATGCATCACACTGATGCTGTCTATCTGCACAAACAGAAGACCTGGGGAGAGATGAGCCTGGAAGGCTTGTAACCCATGCAGGACAGCCCACATCTCTAAAACATTTATGTGCAGGGTGCTCTCCACTGTGGTCCATGTACCCTGCATCTGATGGGGCCCTAAATGTGTCCCACAGCTTATCCCTGAGGCATCTGTTGTTAGAATCTGAAGAAGGAAGGGGATCATGAAAGAAACCCCCTTTAGTAGGTTGCTGGATTCCATCCACCATTTTAGCACTTTGCATACAAGAGAGATTACTGGAACCCTTTGCTCTAGAGTGTCTGTAAGCTGGTCCCACTGGACTCTTAGGGTTCACTGAGAGATCCTCACATGCAGTCTGGCCAGTGGCACTGTGACAATGGCCACTACCATGAGTCCCAACAGCCACAGGAGAGTCCTGGCTGAGACATACCGGCTGTCATGTTCCATTTGGGCCTGTACAATCAGACGTTTGGCCCTGCCTAGCGGCGGGAAGGCTGAGCCTTGAGCTGTGTCCAAGACTAATCCTATGTATTGCAGGTGTTGGCAAGGTGCCAAGACAGACTTGGGTATGTTAACAGTGATCCCCAGAGCATCAAACATGTGTTTTGTGCAAGCTAGGGTGTGCAGGAGCTGATCCCTGGAGTGGGCATTCCATAGCCAGTCGTCCAGCTAGGGGAAGACAGAGGCCTTCCCTATGAAGGGCTGCTGCCTCCACTGCCAAGCATTTGGTAAGGACCTGTGGCGCAGTGAACAAGTCAAAGGGCAATACTCTGAATAGGTAGTGTTCCCTTTGAAATAGGAACTTCAAGTACTTTCTGTGAGGTTTGTGAATTTTGATATGTAGGTAGCAGCCTTCATATCGGGGGAACAGATCCAGTCCCCTGCTTGAAGTAGTGGAGGAAGGCCTTGCAAGATGACCATTCTGAACTTTTTGTACTCTATAAGCAAGTTCAGGTCCGTGAGATCCAGAATAGGCTGCAGGTCTCCTGTCCATTTTGGGACTAGGAAGTACCAATAGTAGAACCCTGTGTTTCTTTATTTTAATGGCATAGGTTCTACGGCTTTCTTCTGAAGCAAAGTCTGAATTTCCTCCCTGAGCAGAGGAATATGGTCTGGAGGATAAAAGGATGGCATTGGTGGGTGATCTGGAGGTGTCCAGAAGTTCCAGAGCATGCCCCTGCTCTATGATTTCTAGGACCCAGGCATCTGATGTCTCCCTCCACCTTAATCAGTAGAAGGAGGTGAGACGACCCCCTACAACCACCCCTGGAGATAATGGTGATTGTGGGGTGAGAGGTGTACAAGGAGTCAGAGAGACAGTTGTGGTGTCTCCTGATGCGCCACCACTTCTAGGAGCTTCTCAGTGTGCACCTGGAGTGGCTCTGGGAGTGCACAAGGCCCCTCCCTTGCCCTTACTCTGTTGTCTGGTGGCACAATGCTGTCTAGCACCAGCTGGATGAATGAGTATCCTCAGCCTGCTCCTTGGTTGAGTATGGTAGAGACAAGGCAAAGTTTATTTATATGGCACCCAAACTCAGAGGCTCTGGGTGCCTTACATAAAAAGCAGGGTATTAATTAAAACATCACATCATACATAAAACAAGTAAAAGAATAAGATAATAAAATAGCAGAAACGGAATAAATAAGCAGTTTAATAGTAGGAAGCTGGTCAGGTCACACTGTCAGGGAAAGCCTGGGAAAATAGATGGACTTTAAGACTAGTCTTGAGGCTCTCCACCAATGGGTCATCCCCAATAACAGCTGGCAGGGAGTTCCACAGGACTGGACTAGCCACACTAAAAGCTCAGTCACCAGATGTTCTTAGTCTAGTCTTGGGAATTGCAAAGAGGCCCCTGGTTGAGGAGCATAGGGAATGGACTAAGGTGGCTGGTGTCAGAACATTCAGGTAATCAGAGCCAAGTCCATGTAGGGTCTTATAAGTGAGTAAACTCACCTTGAAGATAATTCTCTACTTGACTGGCAGCCAGTGCAGAACATGCAGCACTGGGGTCACATGGCTAGACCTAGAGAGGCCAGTCAGCAACCTGGCAGCTGCATTCTGCACCAGCTGCAGTTGGTGAAGGGTACCTCCAGAGACCCTGAAGTAAAGAGCATTACAGTAATCGAGTCTGGCTGTCACAAAGACATGTAACAGTGTGGACAGGTTCTCAGGCAGAACTAGGGGTTTGATCCTGGTGATATTCCTCAAGTAGTAGAAACCACTTTGGACAATAGTCGACACCTGAGATTCAAGTGTCAGTCTGTCATCCTGGATCACGCCAAGATCTTGCATGCTAGTGGAGGCCTTCAATGGTGTAGATCCCAGGACTAAACCAGTGATCACATTGGAGGCATTCCCATCATGTCCTCATCCTGGCTCAATCACTAGTACCTCCATCTTGTCACAATCAGCTGGAGGATATCCAGTCATTGATCTTGGCCAGACAGATATTAAGCACTTCCACAGCGTCGGATGTTCTGGGTTAAAATGACAGGTACAGTTGGGTATCATCTGCATAACAGTGAAAATCCTGACCCCTGAGGCACTCCACACAGCAGGAGCCTCAGGAAGGAGGAGAAATTCCCCATCACCACCACCACCAGCTGCTTTCTGCCGGAGAGAAAGGACTCAAACCAGCTGATGACAGTACCGGTGAGTCCACAATACTCCCTGAGGTGATCAAGAAGCACAATGTGATCAACAGCATCAAAGGCTGAGGAAGGATCAAGGAGAACAAGAACTGATCTGTCCCCTCTGTCTCTAAAGGAAGTGCACCAGCTTCAGGGTTCTGCCTGAGGCCTGAAAATTGGGAGAGGATATCTTGGGCATCTGTGCCAAACAGTTTATATCCTCTAATAGGGGCATTGAGGATGGACTTTTGTACATCATTCACAACCCCTGTCACCCTGAGCCAGGTGTGCCTCCTTAAACAGATTCCTGAAGCAGCAGCCCTGGCTGAGGCATCTGAGCCATCATAGGCCATATGGAGCAGATGTTTTCCTATATCAGCCCCAGCAGAGAGAGCTTTTAACAGCTCCTGTTTGGGAGTACCCTCTGGCAAGGCCTGTGCAGCTAACTTGGCCTTTCTCCAGAGAGCATGTTGGTACTTAATCATATGGGCCTGATAGATGGCAACTCTAAGGCCCAGGAAGGCTAAGGCAAAGGTCCTTTTCCCCATGACATCCAACCTCCTAGATTTCTTATCTGGAGGGAGGTTGCTGAGGTGTTCTAGTGCCTCTGACCTATCGTGAGCAGCATTGATGATTACAGAGTCTACCTCAGGCTGGCCAGCAAAGAATGGGTGCTCTGAGGGAGCCAAATACATTTTGTCTGCCTTTCTTGGTATGGTATCGTAGGTATCATAGGTAATTTCAGAGCAAAGAAGACTTACGTCCATTGTGCTCGCTGTTAACTCTAATTATGGTAACTCCCTATTTTGTTTGCTATACAATGTTTGTCCAGTTTCCTCTTAAACTCAAGTATTGTCTTACTAGCAACCACCTCCTTAGCCAAGTTGTTCCACACTGGAATGACTCTAACACTAAACCAGTGTTTTCTTTTCGTGGTCCTAAAATTTTGCCCCATAAGTTGCCATGAATGTGTCCTAGTGTCATATCGCTGTTCCCTTAGTGTAAGTCCCAGTTTATCCCTTAGATTGAAGTTTTTAAGTGCATTATACACCATACACATGTCCCCTCTCAATTGCCTATACTCCAATGTGAACAATGTGGTAGGAATAACATTCAGCCTATACCAGGCAGCAAAGGTGGCATCCTCTAAAGCAGGGAGGAGGGGTGGTATCACAATAGGAGAAAGAAATCTATGAGGTTTTTCTTGGTGGTATCCTGCTCCTCTAACTCAAAGTCCATGGCAGTCTGCAACTGCTGCATCATGGTAATGAAAGAGGGTTCCTTTGGAGGGGAAGTTGGGTGTACACCACTAGATCCTTACCAAATCCTCACTGGCATTGCATATGGTAGAACTAGTGCCTCTATCATAGGGACTTTCTACATAATCCTCAGCATCCTCCTCTTCATCCTGTATCATTATATCAGGATTATATTCAGTGCTGTCATCGTCCTGGTTGATGGGCACAAGAGAGTGCACTGGCGATGTCATCAATGCTCATGAAGGTGAGAGAGGGCCAGCTCTAATATGCATTATCGCAGGGGTTTGAGGTATGGGACCTGTTGACAGACCTCCCACCACTGGAGGAGGGGGCAGTAGGCACTGTAGCATGTCAGTATATGATGCTAGCAGTGCCTGGAAATCAGCACCCATGTGTTTGACAGGTGCACCAGAGGAGGTCGACAGGGGAACCAGGGTCCCTGACATCGACAGCAATGCACCAGCTGTACTAGGCCTGGTAGCTCTACACCACGCCCCAACCTGGGACATAGGTCGATGGTTGGGGAGGTGAGCAACGTCACTGATGAGGCAGGCGACAGCACTGAAGAGGTCATGCCTGCTGTGCAGAGGGGCAACTTGGAGTGTACTGGCGAGGATTTTTCTTTCTCCTTGTTCTTCTCCCAGTGCTTGTGCTTATGGGACCCAGAGGACTTCTCCTGGGATTTAGAGGACCTTGACATGGAGGAATGGGCTGGTGATGGTATCCTGTGATGATAGCGAGTGAATATGAGTGACCATCACGGCGACTCATATTCAGTGCTATCATCATGGGTTACCCGCAAGGGTAGCAACACTATGCTACAGCAAGGATAGGGGAGGATAGCATGGGAAAGCGGAGGGATAGGGAAGAGGGTTTTCAGTGGGTAGTGTGCCTGCTATAGCCAAGCTAGCCATGTGGTGTGGTGGTGAAGGTGGCTAGCTCCGGCACAGCAGGTACTGGGTTCGGGTCTGGGGACCAGGAGAACATTTTTGCAGCTGGCTGCAGCTGCCGCTTTTTTTTTTTTTAATCTGGAGTGTCGCCCCCTCCCCTGCATGAACCCCTCTGGAGTTAGGAATCCTTTAGTAGGGGGATGCAGGGGACAAA
Organism: Neoceratodus forsteri; assembly: GCA_016271365.2. Taxonomy (NCBI): domain Eukaryota; kingdom Metazoa; phylum Chordata; order Ceratodontiformes; family Ceratodontidae; genus Neoceratodus; species Neoceratodus forsteri. The sequence goes on from CM057455.1 coordinate 898,851,375, forward strand.
GCCCGCCGAAAGTGAGCGTGCAGGGGGGCACGGCCCCACTCACATAGACACCAAGTCTAGTTGCCGGATGTTTAGTCGCTGGCATGTGTATATCGCTGATTTGCTTTTCACTGACATACACTCACCATAATAGCAATCACTGTTTTGCGTTCGCTATTATGACATAGAACCCTGGCGATGTGGCAAACTTTTTCGCCAGAGCTCCTTCTCCATGTGGGCTACCTGCTGCTTCAAAAAGTGCTTCTCTAAGGCTCCCTTTCAACATCACTGAGCAGCAGTGTTGCACCCCTTACAAATCAGGTAGGCTTGCTTGTTATAGTCGGGGCCTAGGCAGCAGACGTAGACGTCATGTGAGTCACCAGTGTAAATCTTCTCACCGCATTCTCAATATCGAAACAGTTTTGGTGGTTCCTTCGATGACATATGGTCTCATGTCTGGCAGCTCAGATTTTGTATTTTTTGTTACTTTCTTTATCCCTCATCCTGGGCGGCCCTCCATCTTGCCGACCCCCCAGCCCTGTGCTGCCCACTCGCAGTGCACTTCCTCTCATCCTCCATGGCTCACCCCCCCCCCATGGCGGGGTGGTGGGGATCCCTCAACCTGCCAACACGGATCTGTTTTTTTAGGAGGTGCCTGCCATTTGCGGGAACGGCGCCTGTGGAGTCGGCATTCATCCAGCTGCCAGGACATTTTTCTCCTCCAGCTTTTCTCCCTCCCACCACTTGGCAGGGGAGCATTTTGGCATTGGCAATGGCCGAGCTGTGTGCACTTCTACCCACAGTATGCCAGCCGATTACTCCACCCCATCCCTAACATATGAGACCCAGGCTCTCCAACACCCAGACACCGCTAGGTGTCAGAGGTGCGCTGGCCTCTGTGTCCCTCCCTCCCTGGGAGAGGAGAGCTGTCCTCCAGACGCTCAATCCTCTTCCACCCCGGTCGATCCCCAGTGACCCACTCGCACCGCGAACATGAGTTGCTGGCATGGCAAGAGGTAAGGCATGATACCTCAGCCCTCCATGCCACTGGGCTGACTGGCAGCTCAGATTTAATGCAAAAAAGTGCAAGGTGATGCACCTGGGAAAAAGTAACCCTAGGACGGAATATTGGCTCAATGGAGTTAAGCTCAGCATGATCCATGCAGAAAGGGAACTGGGGGTCATCATATGCGACACCCTAAAGCAGTCAAGCCAATGCAACAAGACATACAGCAAGGTGAATAAAATGTTGGGATGTATAGAAAGAGGTATCGATAACAGAAGCAGGGGAGTGATCCTCCCACTCTATAACTCCCTGGTGAGGCCTCACCTGGAGTACTGTGTCCAGTTTTGGAGCCCCCACCTCAAGAAGGATAGGGACAGGTTAGAGGCCATGCAGAGCAGGACAACCAAGATGATTCAGGGCCTCCATGGTTTCTCATGTGAGGAGCACCTAAAGTCACTAAATATGTCTTCACTCAAAACAAGGAGAGAGAGAGAGGGGATATGATGGAAATGTTCAGGTTCCTGAGAGGTATAAATAAGGTGCCCTACATAAAACTTTTCACCAGGGTCACCAACTCTACTACTAGGGGTCACGAATGAAAGCTGCACGTTTCTTCACTGAGCGAGTCATGGATCCATGGAACGGTCTGCTTGTCAAGTTGGTAGGAACAAAGATGGTAACAGCATTCAGACAGGGATGGGACAGAGCAAGGGCTAATTTGGGGGCATTTGGGACAGAAAGAGACAAAAGCCATTGGGGGGGTTAGGACCCAGGACTAAAAATAGGTCTTGGGAACTCATGGGCAGACTTGATGGACCATTGGTCTTCTTCTGCCATCGTTTTCTATGTTTCTATATATGCTGTCAAAGACTCACTTATGAAAGTGACTATTTTACTAAGAAAAAAATAAAGAAAAATGGTTTCAATCACAGCAATGTTTCTGTGAGTAGTCCAATGAGTATGGTCGATGGTGGGAAAAGAGCTGAGAAGGGAAGGGGCCGCCCACGTTTATATTGTAGCCAACGTCTGACATTGTCATGGCCAGTCCCTGGTGGATTGCTTGCAAAAAGTTTCCATGTGGTCCTAATGCCTGGCGGCTGTAAGTTCCATAGGTGTGGCCTGATGAAAGAGATATCCTCAAAGAAGATGTTCTATTTTGTTGAAAAGGTGGCGGAACTATGGAACAGTCTGCTAGTGCAAGTGGTGGGCACCAAGACCATAAATAGTTTCAAGCACAGCTGGAACAGAGTGAAGGGTTTGGTGGTTGCTCAGGTTGGCAGAAGCAGGGAGGGGAGTTGTGGGGGGGGGGGGCAGGAGTGATAAAACCTCATATGGACAACAGCTCCTAGGCCAGATAGGGAACACTAGGCAGACCAGATGCACCTTTGGTCCTTTTTGCCATCATTGTCTATGTTATCAACGTTTTTGCAGCTACCACTGTAAAGGTATTATTTTTAAAGGGTAGGGTTCATATCTGCAGTGTTCAATCTCCACTAGTCAACCCGTCTTACAGTTTCTGGCATGGTTAAATATATTCTGGTGCCCAGTTTGCTTAATAACTTTTATTTTGCAGGCACTTTGATCACAGAGTGTGCTGCACCATAGTTATCCACAAGGGGTGGGGCTAAAGTTGGAGATCAAGTAGGGTCTGCGGTGTTACAGTAGGTAGGGTAAATGGGCAGACTAGGTAGGACGAGCAGTCCTTATCTGCAATCAAATTCTATGTTTCTGTGTTAATCCATTTTCTTTCCTTAGTCCTGCTGCAGCACTGATTTCACTGTGCAAACTGTCTGCACTGAGTGCTACAACAGATACGTAACAGACGATTGTGAAATATGCCTGAATCTGCCAAACGGGGGACGGGAGTAATTGTGTGGATGTAGCATGCAGCCGATATTTTCCCATTCCTAATCTGTCATGTTGGTCAAAAATCTTTCAGAGGCTCTGCGACAGATTTTTTCCCACTCCAGTTGTAGGACTCGGTACAGACAGATTGCATTGTGACATCAGTGCTACAGTGGGATTGAGGGTAGAATAGTGAATTATGGGTAACAATGGTGCAGTATACTCTCTGATCAGTATTTCCACAAAATAAAAGATATCAAGTGAACAAGGCTCCAGATCATTTGGAACCATGTCAATAACAACTTGACTGGATAATGAATGGTGACTGTATGGTGAGCCCTTTCCTTTAACCACAACTGCCAGCTGACCAGAATGATGGGTTATTTTTAGTGAAAAAGTTTTCTAGAAATGCCAAATAGTCAGTATTTGCACATAGTCCACCTGCTTCTCTACCCACAAGATGCGAACTGTAAATTTTTCATAAGCAGGCCGTGATAAAAGCACTTGTGAAGGCCATCCCAATGGTGGGTGGCAGAGCATCACACTGTCAGCTGGGAGACAGGGGTTTGTGTGCAAGCTCTAGATTCCCATGCTTAAGCAAGCAGCTGGTCAGGTGAGTCACAGAGGTGAGATGCTTGGCTCCCAGGGAGGGTGGGAGTGAGACGCCTGGCATTTTGCACATTCCTTGCTAGTCAACTGTGGAAGCACCAAGATAACTTGTCGGCGAGAATGCCAACTTCCCCCACAGCGACGGCATAATACCGATGCAGGTATTGTGCCACTCTGCTTCACTGTTTTCTTTGGGGAGCTGCACCCCACACCCCCCATGCAGGGGCTCACCACACCCCCAGACTCTAGGATTCCAACTCCAGGTCGAGGTTGGTCGAGGCGGGGCCTGGGGAAGGTGAAACACAGAAAAAAGACCATTACCGTGAATGTCGCCGTAATGGTCTTTCTGTGTTTCTTCGCCGGGTGTCGAACACAAAGGTGATACGGTCAACTGCAGATAAGCATTTGCAATTTTGGTATGACAGAAGGCAGCCGCTGCCCACCTGCCTGACTGAGGTATGGGGAGAGTGCAACAGGGCTTGCCCCAACATCCAGGTGGGGGGCAAGGAGAGTGTTCTGCACCAGCTGCAGGTAACATAACAACATTCCATATAGCCCTAGGTAGAGAACATTACAGTAGTTAAGCCTTGATGTCATAAAGGCATGTACTAAGAAGAAGAATTGGCATTTATATCGTGCTTTTGCTACACAATGTATTATAAAGCACCTTACAAGCAATGAGAAGCTGGTAGGGAAATGACTGTAAATATGTACTGGCAGCCATTTTGCACAGCAACAGCCACACACAGCCTTGGACAAGTGTATGAAGCACAGGAGGCACTCTAGAAACAGGAACAATGGGAGACAAGTGGGCAAGAAGGTAAGTCCCCATTTGTGGGGGCATTACAGCAGCACAATTAGTACAAAAGGGTTTGAATTCTAAAAAGTTCTAAATTTGATTAGAACCCTAGAATTTTTCAAAATCTCTAGACTAGAACTAGAACTCAAAACTTCAGTGGGTTCTGAGAACCCTACAGGCCATGTCCACCACTCCACCCTGATCTAAATCCTTTGTCATCCAGTCAAAGAAATTTAGAGTGCTTTATGAGCAATAAGAAATTGGTAGTGAAGTGACTATAAACATGTAGTGGCAGCCATTTTGCACAGCAACAGCCAGACGTAGCCTTCGACAAGTGCATGAATCAGTTCTATGGGAAGGACAATGTTGGCCAAGACATGGAGCAAAATCCTCAACTCTTGCAAAAAGTGCCTTAGGGACGTTTACTTCCACTTGAACAGATGGGACCTTTAGCATCTCAACCAAAGGACAGCACACCCCAACAGCACAGCATCACTCTAGTACTGCACTTGGGTGCCACCACTGATAGTATGATCCCAATCCCAGTGTGGGACTACAACCCATGACCTTTTGGCCCAGAGGCAGATGTGCTACCAACTGAACCATGCTGACACCTACTAGGGTCACCAGGTAATCATGCACTAGGGAGGGCATAGGTAACACCAGCAGCACCTCTGCCTTGCCTGCATTCAAGCTGAGCCAGCTGGACACCATCCAGTCAAAGATTTAATGAAGATAGAGGGGGAATGGCTCAGGGGCAACGTGAGGAAGTATTTTTTTACAGAGAGGGTGTTGGATGCATAGAACTGCCTTCCTGAAGAGGTCATGGGGTCAAAAACAGTGGGGGAATTCAAGAATGCATGGGACAGACATAAGGCAATTCTGGTGGGGGTTAGGAAGAAGTAGGCTGTTGGTTAACTAGGATCTGCAGCCTATCCAATAGGTAGGGAAATGGGCAGGCTGGGTGGGCCAAGCAGTCCTTATCTGCCGTCAAAGTCTATGTTTCTATGTTTCATAATCCAGGTGCTATTCCTTAACTGGAAGAATCCACTGAGGACTGTCACTGCCACCTGATATTCTAGTGACAGCTTACAGTACAGGCCAAGATTTTTAACCCTATCAATAGCTCTCAGTGACATGCTATTCAAAAATAGACATCTGGGCTGCTGACTGACCACTGCAGACCCACAGGGACCTGGTAACACCAGCAGCTCCTCTGTCTTGCCTGCATTAAAGCTGAGCCAGTTGGACACCATCCAGTCAGAGAATTAATGAAGATACTGGTCAAGCACAGAGATCATATTCATATCATGCCTGTCAAGTGTGAAAGACAGTTATAGATGGATGTCATCTGTGTTACAGTGAAACTTTCAACTTATACCATCTTATGACCTCTCCCAGTGGCAACATGTACATGGCAAATGACATGGCGTACAGGATCCACCCCATGGCATCCCACAGCCTGTCACAGCAGGCTGCAAAGAGAAAGTTTCCAATGGACCTGCCAGATAGGAACAACTCAAACCACATATTCATTGTCCTGTTGAGTCCTCCATATTGCCACAGGTGATCCATAAACACCCCCGATTCACTGTGCCATTGTGTCAAATACCAATGACAGACTGAGGAAAACTGCCATGATGCATTTTCCTCCATCTTTCATCAGCAGAAAATCATTAAACACACTGACAAGCAGAGTCTCAGTCCTGTGCTGAGGCCTGAAACCAGACTGGAATGATTTGTAAATGTTATATTTATAGAGGTGCGCCTCATGTGGTGTCACAACCACTTTCTCAATCACATTTCCCAGTAGGGAAAGGTTTTAGACAGGCTTCTCTAAGGGGGGCTTAACCACTGCCCTCTTCAGGGCAGATGGGAAATATCCCATCTGTGTTTCTGTCCCCAAGTCAGGTAGTATAGCATAGTGGTTAAGGGTACTGAGCTACAAACCTGGAGATCTGGGTTCAGATTCTATCAGCCCATACTTGCATACTGTGTGACCCTGAGCTAGCCACTTAACTTCCTTGTGCTCCCAGGTTGCACCTGGAAACAAGCTCTGGCTTAGTATGCCTGTCCTGATTAAACAATTTTCCCTTTCCCTTTCCCCCAGTCATGGACCAGAGGTCAGGAGGGTGGGCAAAGACTAAAACATCTGTGTCTTTGGCCCATATGGTACTGTCAGGGGGGGTTGGGTCAGTTAACGGAAATGTCAGGTGGGCTAGGGGCTGGCAGGACAACTAGATTTCTGTGTTATGCCCGCTGGTCATTTAAAATTGAAACTACCTTACACCCCCTCCCACCATCAGAGGTCGGGGGGTTGAAAACATTCAGTGTCTTGGTTGCCCTGTGCATATTATGGAGCTGGAAGGTATTGGGTTCAGGAACAGGGTGGGTTTTAAAGACAGTTTTAGTTGGGGAGGGGAGGGGCTATCAGGATACCAGATATTATTTATAAATATATTAGGGAGAGGGTTGGGGAGAAAATGACTGGCGAGGGTATGGATGGCCACCTGAGAGAGAGGGAAGGTTTCTTTTCCCATTTTGCCCGAATACAGAGTAATGAATACTGAATGTTTTTGTGGTCCCAAGTATGAATACTCAAGCAGTTTTTGACTAAAGGTGCTCATACACCTTTACACATAGGACCTTCTTATAAACACAACGTTAAATTTTAAGGAGTCAGTCTAGTAAGCACAAAAATAAATCCAACTGTCTTTTCCTTCAGAAGCTACAACTCTATCTCTCTTTCTTGAAACTGCATCTGTTTGTTGCTTCCATCGCCTTTTCTGGCAACAGCTTCCATATGTTTGGTACAGTGTGTGTAAATGTATAATTTCCTCAATTAATGTCTCCTAATCTTTGAATTTCCTCAAAAGGGTGAACAGTCTTTCAGGGTCAGCTTTATTAGTTTCCTTCATAATTGTATACGTTGCAAGAAAGCAGCCCCAAAATACAGGTAACAATGAGACTAGCTGGATCTTGTTCCATTTAGAGCTACTCTCAAATGTTTCACTTTATCGGTTTTGTGGCTATGTAAACATCTAACATAGCAACACAATGAAAGATGTGAAATAACACCAAATTGATCTGAAAATGCTGAAAAAGTACAGCATGTTTCTGGCTTCCCTGCTCCAACATCTTATGACAGTAGTCAGTCAAGTGGCACCCCATGCCCATAGCTGGCCAAGGATCAGCTATGGGACATTCAGTTAGGACAGATGTTAATATGAGCTTTTAAAAGTTCCAATTTACCAGTCAGCTGTTCCGTGGTAATTCTGAGGCTAAGGAGACCTATACTTAGCTTCAGGGCTCAGAATTACTGTCAGAATGCAGAGTGGTATATCAGAGATTTTAAAAGCTTATACATTCGCAGCTGCCCTAAATGAATCTCGCATGGTTATTCCATGACCATGACATTAGCCATGGGATGGGATGCTGCCTTAATGGCTACTATCATAAGATGTTGGGGCAGGGAAGCTGGTAGGATCCATCAGATAACATCGAATAGGAAGGGACTAGTGCACTTGGGAAAAATTAGATGTCTACATGGGTAGAGGGGGAAACTGATGCTGGGAACCCCCTAGTAGATGGTAGATGCAGTGTCAACCTAGCAGAGGCTCCCCCCAAAATGGACATAGAGCCCAGAGAAGCCAGCAGTGGCAGAGAAAAGGAAAGCTGAAGGTAGTGAGGGAGTGCATGTCAGAGCAACAAATGCCCAACTATTGGAAGAGGTAATGAACAGGCTGGGGAGAAAGCGGATAGCACAAGAAGGGGACCAGGTAAGGGGGGAGGAGTAAGATAGGTGCATGGAGGCTGGTTTGCCTAAGCACAAAAAGTTTAAACAATAAGATCAGTGAAGTGCAGGCGCTGCTGGCAGAGGCTAACATAGTGGCCATGGCAGAGATATGGGCCAGTGGCAGCAAAGCTAAGATAGATGTAGTGACCATTACAGAGATATGGAACAGTGGGAACAATGCTAAGATAGATGTAGTGACCATTATAGAGATATGGAACAGTGGGAACAATGACTGGGATATGGCAGTTCCATGGTATACTTTGCTCAGGACAGATGGGGCAAGGGTAAAGGGGGGTAGCCCTATATATTAAGGAAGGTACTGAGGTAACAGAAGATGGGACCAGCAAAAAGGAAGGGGGAGTGGAACCTGTTTGGGTGCAGCAGACAACAGCTGTTGGTAAGAGGAATCTTAGAGGTGTTGTACATACCACCAGGACAGAAAGAAGAAGGGCAAAGGGTGTTAGGGGAAGAAATCAGGAAAGGAGTCACACAAGTGGATCTAACATTAGAAGAACATTTGTTAACGTGTCAAAAACACTCGGGCCGTGCCTGTAAACAGGCCACTTTGGTTGAGTGTACCTATCTGCTTAACAAATAAATAAAAGAAATAAAAAAGAAGAAGTGAACCTGCTGGATATAGAGTGGGATATCCCAGCAGCAAAGAGCACCAGGAGTCAGATATGCTACAGGGCTGCTTACTGGTGCAGCTGGTCAGGGATCCCACATGGCAGGACACCATACTCGACTTGGTACTCACCAATTCTGACATGATGGTGGGGGTGGCAGGCAGGGAACCTTTGGGACCAAATCAGCCCCTGTCAGTCCAAGTTAGTGATGCCTTGTACACCCCCCCCCAGGTATTCTTCAGGGCACCATCCTTGGCCCAATTCTTTTTTACATCTTCTTAAATGACCTCCCCTCCAACGGTGTCTCTTTCCACATACATATGTATGCGGATGACACAGTTCTATTTGCTTGAGGTGTTTCGGTCCCTGAGCTGGAGTCTTCACTCCAGCATGACTTTGACAATGTCCAGCATTGGTTGCATTCAAATTCTCACCAACTCTCACTAAATGCCAAAAATACTGTCTCTCTTTCATTTGCCACTAGACAGCGATTAGCAAGGCTCTAACATACACCTGTCTTCCCAATTCTGGATGGCAACCTGCTTCCAACCGTTACCCCCACTTCAAGTATTTTGGAGTGTGGCTGAATCAGAATCTCAGCTATTCCACCCACATTGACACCATGCAAACACAACTTCACCCGAAGCTTGGTGTGCTCTGCTGAAACAAATCATGCCTTCCTTTCCCAATCCTCCAAGATATCATCTTTAAGATGACCTTGCTGTTGTCTGTCTACAAAGATGTAGTCTGCAGTGCTGTCCCACATATTCAACACTTGCAGGCTGGACCCCTTTTGTTTAATTTGTTCTGCCGCTTTACTCTCAGTGTGCCATTGCTCACTCATCACTGCTCTCTGTATGCTAATCTCTCTTTCCCCTCTCTTGAGGCCTGGCGTCTTTCATACTGTTTCTCCTTTATGACCAAATACTAGCTTGGCACTGTTCCTGCTTACACCTTATCTCTCATTAACACTGCCATCCCCTCCTCTTCCTCCCTCTGTTCATCTGCTGCTCATTCCTTTCATACTCCACACAGTAAATCTGTAACAAGCCAGTCTGCTTTCTCTATCTGACTTCCTACACTTTGGAACAGCCTCTCTCCCTCTTCCCTTCTGTCCCTCTTCCTCCCTGCACTCACTCAAACCACTCTTATAAAACACATAATTTCTCAGCAGAAAAGGACCTCTTGGACCACCTAGTCTGCCCAGATGGTCCATGCCTAGTCTATCTCCTCAGACCCTAACTGGTCTCGGGCGACTCTCACTCTTCTCTGCCTGTTGTGTTTACTAATGTAACCCCCCTGCAAATGGGGGTTCCCAAAAGACTTCCAGGAGCTTGCTTGAATGCTCCAAGCCTGAATGGTGTTTGGCGTTTAAGACATTTATCAGTGAGTGTTTTTAGAGCCTCTGGTACTGTCTCTTTAAGAGCTGTCTGCTTGCAGACATAATTAGTTTGTATGGGGGGACTGTGTGCTTCTCTGAGTACCACTCGAGCTGCTGCCAATTCACTTCATTTTTGCAGTCACTAGGAGTGCAAAGGGAACCTATCTGAAAGATGTAACTGTTTGCCAGAAATTATTTAGAGTAATAATGAAATTACAGTTTGTCTAACCTGCTTTCTTTGCAGTCAGAACTGTGTCTGCTAGTTCCCCATTCTAGTTTTGAACTGCTGAACTGGACCAATCAGTGTGAGGTAAGCTAGTTCTAAAATGGTGCCTTGGACGAATCAGAACTTGGACTCATAATCTGAGCCAGCCACAAGAGGATTGTATGGGCAGTGACTCTGGGAGATGTAGTTTAGACTTCAGTGCCTTTTGGACCAACAGCAGCAGTCTATTGTGAGTGACAGCCAATCCAGTCAAGAACTGGGAGGAACTCAAAGGAAGTGCCGGTTTTGTCGGTTGGAGTTTCAGTTGAGCTTTGGCAGTGAAGAAGGAAGGAGCCCTGTGCTTTTTCAGTGTGCAGTTTTAGTCAAAAACGTGTGTAAGGCCCAGAGTTCCGGTCTGCAGCTTGTGTAACAGCTTGTTAGGACTGAATCCGTCCTGTGAAAAGAATCAAAGGATCTCTGAAGAGTAGAAACCAGGCTCACCCTGTAGAAGACTGGAGGAATTGCTGAAAATTGCACTCGGTCTGTCAGGAACTGAATCTGCTGTGTGTTCTCCGGGTATTGTGCAGTAATTGCGATCGGGATACAGATGCAGCCTGCCTGGTATAGTGCTTTCTTTTATATGGATGTGTAAAGAGGTTTGTGTACCTCAAGTGAGCCCTGCTGACATTGAAGGACCCTATCTTATTTGGAGGTCGTGAGTACTAATTCGGGTCGCTCCTGTTGAATTGCCACATTAAATCCAAATGGAATTACTGTACTGCTGACTGTTTAATTCTCCTTTCTCTGTGTGAAGGGCCCTACCAGCTGCCACGGTTGGACTAGCCACTAGGGCTTGGGTACCCAGGGACAGTAACTGATAGGGATAGGCCTGTGCACAGAGCCATAGGTAGATTATTAGAGTGATAAGCTAATTAACCTGATTTCCCCTGTCCTTGTTATATCCTCAAATAAATCAGAGCTGCTTGTTTCAGCAAAGTTATACTGCCTGAGGTATTTGTCTATGTTAAAGTACTGTACTGTGATTGTTGCACTGTATCTCATTTCACAGGAGGTCCCAGTCCCGAACCAGACCTGGGGTAAGTGTATACTGTGAAGGTAATTCTGATATATTGTGTGGGCCACTAGTGGGAAGAAAGGGGGGTTGCAGTGTCCCAGAGGGCTGTGACCAAGTTAGTTTAACTATTGCAAACCCTGACCTCTGGGTGGAGGCACCCGCCATTGGATCCAGGCCCCTCAACCTGTTAGTGGCAAATCAGGCAGGGGTAGTAGCCCCTGGGATAGCGCCATCTAGGGGTTACACTAATATTCTCCTATGTCTATTCCATGCATTCTTGAAGCCCTCTTTTTGCCAGCACCACGTCCATTGCTAGTCTATTCCAAATGTCATTCGAATTTTTCTTGTTACTAGCCACTTGAGCCAGTTATTGCACTTTCAGCACTTTATAAATAAGACCTTGTCAGATATCTACTTGGTCTGTGTGATTTGTGTTCGGTACTATGGGTGCTTTGGATTTTGCCCATTGACTAGTCTATTCCATGCATCTGCCATTCTTTTAATGAAGAAGTACTACCTCACATGTCTCTTAAACTCCCCCCCCTTACTAGCTTCATCACATGCTCTCTGGGCCTGGCACACTTCCTCAAGTCAAAGAAACTCCCCTTCTGCATCCTGTTCACTCCCACAAGGTACATGTAGATCTCTAGCATGACTCCACTCTCCTCTCTTCCTGGGTGTGCATGCGAAGAGCCCTAAATCTCTCCTAATAGGGGTTTTGATGCAGCCCCTGCACTATTTTAGTTGCTCTCCTCTGGACTGCCTTCACCCTATCTAGGTCCTTTCTGAAGTGCATCCTCCAAAACTGGACACAATACTCCAAGTGGGGGCTCACCAGCGACTGATGCAGTAGCAACACCACCTCCCACCTCCTGCTGGACATACTTCTCCCTATGCATCCCAGCATCCCACTGGCCCTACCCTCTGCTTTTCTCACACTACCATGCCACTTTGAGATAATCAGATATGATAACCACAAGGTCTCTTTCCTGATTAGTTACTGGTAGTACTCCCCCATCCTATATTAATCTCTTGGGTTCCTGTGCCCTAGGTGCATAATTTTGCACTTTTTGGCACTGAACTCCAACTGCCAAGTTCTTGACCAATTCTTGAGTTTCCCAAGATTCCTATGCATTCTTTCCACCCCCTCCTGATTCTCCACCCAATTACAGATGTTGGTGTCATCTGTAAAAAGGCATACCTTCCCTCCCAGTTCTTCTTCAATGTCACTTATGAAGACACTGAAGAGGACCCAGTACTAAGCCCTGTGGCACCCCGCTTGCATCCATTAACCAGTTTCTAAAACAGTTCACAACTCTGGATTCCACTCTTAGGCAGCTCAATTTCTTTATCAGTCTCTTCGGAGGCACTGTGTTGAAGGCCTTAGTCATGTAGAGACAGGTCACATCCTCTGCCCTACCCAGATCTATTTCCCTGGTCACCCAGTCGAAGAAATCAATCAGATTCATCTGGCATGACCTGCCTCACATAAATCCATGCTGCCTTTTGTCTTGCAGTCCACTGGATTCAAGATGTTTACCAACCTTTACTTTAGCAGTATATCTATTAGTTTTATTAGCTTAGGGGATTGCCAATAAACCGTTGCTAGGTACTGCAGTGTTTCAGGTTTCAGGGATTTACCTTTAAATGATTGCTGGGTATGTTAACGTGCAGGGGTTTGCTGTTAAACGGTTGCTGGATATTAGTATGCTTCAGGGTGTAGGGGCTTGTGGTTGCTGGGTGTTAGTAGGATAGCCTTACTGGTGTCTGGAACAGGAAGACAGGAAGCACAAGAAAAGCATGGAAAAAGGAAATGTGGGGAGTGATGTAATGCAGTGGTTGTGGGGTGGCAGTCTACAGAGAGACCTTTTGGAGACTGCGGTGCTGCCTCATCTGTGTGCGCCTCTCTGGGTGGAGGGAACAGGTCTCTAGGCTCCAGATAGTGCTGGCTAAGAGTCAGGCGAAGATTGCTAGAGTCAAAATTGCATTGGCAAGGAGTTGGAGGACCATTTCTCCCACCCAGGAACCACCTAGCCAGGGTATCCAGACAACAGAGCAGAGGAACGAGTGAGAGGTGATGAAGGCAAAGTCCTTAGGGTGAAAGCACTCTTTGCGATCCAGACTCTAGAGTATGTGCGACAGTGGATGAAGTGATCAACTCCCACTACCTTTTGCTCCCTTGTTCCCCATTATGCCACATGGGCAGAGTTGTTTCTATATATTTTTGGAGGGTGCAGGGAGCACAGCCCCCTGCTTGACATAGTCACAAGCCTTTCCCCCCAGAGCTGCGGATGGTCGGTGATTGATGTCTCCTGTGTGAGACATCTCAGACCGACTGCTTGCTGACCGCTATTTTGGTTTTCTGTCTCTGTGCCTGAATTGCCTGCCACACTCTTTTCTCCTGCTCTTTTGCTTTTACTCTCATTGCCCTCAGTGAACTTTTTTCTGCCCTATTGTGGGTGACCCCCTAGCTAGATGTCACTGCCTCAGAGGATGCCAGATGGGAGGAGCAGTTGGACTACTGTGGGCTCAAGGAGGGCAGGGGTGGTAGGATCTGGATGTCTGGGAGGAGTGGATGACAGGCACACACCTCATCCAGTACCACTAAGAAATTCCTACACCATTCTGGTGGAGCAGGACTGCCAAGAAGAGGCACCCGAGGTGGTGGACAGTGAGGATGTGGGAGTCCGCTTAAATGGAGTCCCCAGGGGGGGAAGGAGGACCCCAGAGAAGAAGGAAGCAACTCCTGGTGTGGGACTCCATTGTTAGGGGGATAGAGCTGGGGGAAGGAAAGGGGTGGAGAGAGAGATAAAGTGCCTACCTGGTGCAATGGCTCAGAGGGATGGAAAATGTATCCAATGGTTCATGAGGGCAACAGGAATGAAGGGGCAGCTGGATGTCATTGTCCACCTGAGGACGGATGATCTAGCTTTGGATATGACAGAGATAGTGTAGGAGCAGTTTAGGGAAGTGGGGGAGGGTCTTAGGCAGGTATCACGCACAGTAGCCTTTATGGAAGTGCTACAACAGGAGGGAGGACAGAGAGTTCCACACTAAGGCCTTCAACTCACAGTTGAAGGAATGGTGCAGGGAGGAGGGGTATAGCTACACTGGGGACTGGGGTTCCACCTGGAGGGATCAGAGCCTATATCAGTGGTGATGGCCTGCATCCATCTGTGAAGGGAACAGCAATACTCAGTGGACTGTTTAAATATTACTTCAATGGACATTTAAACTAGCTGAGGGGGATGGCAGAAGGCAAAGGGGGGGGGGCATGCAGGCTTGGATAGAGGGTAGAGAAATCCCAAGAGGACAGATTCAAACCAGGAAGCAAGACAATCAAGGTAGCATGGGATTATCAAAGCGGGGGGGAGAGAGGAGCAGGCAAAATAAAAAGGTGAGGAACAGCTACAAAGAGAGAAAAGGGCCAAGAAAAGGGCTAACAAAATCTGCACAACCATGTGCATCAATGTTAGAAGTCTGGGAAATAAGATGCCAGACCTGGAGGCCACCATGGCAGAGGCAGACCTGGCAAGTGTGGCCATTATCAAATCATGATGCACTGACAACCATGTCTGTGAAATGGTCATACCTGGCTACACAATGTTTAGAACAGACAGAGTTGAAAGGAAAGGAGGGGGACTAGTGCTTTATGTTAAGGAAATCATAAAAGCAACAGAGGTACAGGGGATTTGGTTGGGGGGGGCCTGAGGTGTTGTGGGTCATCCTTGAGTCAGAAAACGGAGTCACTTCTTGGACAGGAGTGGTCTACAGGCCTTCTACATAGGGTAGGACTTAGATAAAGAAATGTTACATTATATTGGCAATATGGCTGAAAAGGTAGAGGTGGTGCTGATGGGGGACTTTAATCTGCCAGATGTAGATTGGGGCTTCCCTGCTGTGGCATCAACTAGAAGTAGAGACATCCTGGACACACTGCATGGGGCATTCCTCAGGCACCTAGTCAGTGAACCCACTTGGGGTGGGGCAATACTGGACCTGGTGCTTACTAACAGGGACAGTGTTGCAGACATCAGGGTGGGAAGTCATATGGGGACCAGTGATCATCACACAGTATGATTTAATGTAAGAACAGCAGTGGATTCCAACCAAACAAGGGCGAGGGTCCTGGATTTCAGAAGGGCTGACTTTACAAATATGGGGGAATACCTCTGAAAGGATCTGGTGGAGGAAGACGTCCTGGGCGGGGTGAAGGGCAAATGGGCCAGATTAAATAGAGGGTATAGTAAAGGCAACAACCTTGTATGTTAAGCAAGTAATTTTATTTTATTTTTTTAATTTATTCAATCTAGGATTACAAATCCTTTTGAGCGCCAGGCAGCTCATTTACAAAGGTTCCACGTCAATAGGGGGTTACAGGTCCATAAGGAAAACAGACAAGTTTCACATAACAATTAAGCAATTTGTTTTACAATATAGAGTATGAAAACAGCATTAGTTAGCATGTGATTAAATGCAGGGAGTGAGAAGAAGATGAAATTAGGAATGGGAGCTAGATCAAGAAAGGGGAGAGCAACCAGGCGTCATTGTCAAGTTAGAGACTAGGATATTAAGGGACAGGAAGCACAAGGAAGGCAGTGGGGGAGGGAGAGAAAGTGGGGAGAAATGGGAGGGCAGGAAGGGAGAGGAGAGTGAGAGGGCAAGACAAGTAGAGAGAGAGGTGGAGGAAACGGGGAGGGGTGAGGTCCCGGTAAGAGGGACAAGAATGTTAAGTGGAGCAATCACAGGAGTTTTCAGTTAGGATGGGCTGACGAAGCTTGTGTTTGAATTCTCTAAGGTTAGTTAGGTTAGCCAAACCATTGTGGAAGCCATTTAACCAGTAAGGCGCTTTGATACGAAAGGAGCGTTGGCATTGGGTGGTCCGGCACATCGGGACTAGTAGGAGTGCGTAAGATGAGGTGCGCATATGTTGGGTCTTGGGGGATTTGTGAAGTAAGCATCCTAATCCCGAGGGCATGAGTCCAAGGAGAATCTTCTTGGCAAGTAGGCAGGTGTGGTATTTAATTCTTCCATGCAAGTTGAGTCACCCAGCCTGCCGATAGACATCGCAAGTGTGGGTGAGGCGTGGTGCCCCAATTAGGAGTCTACAGGCCTTGTTCAGTGCCACAGTGAGCCTTTTGAGTGCAGTGGCGGAAGCAGTTCCATAAATGACAAGGCCACAGTCTATTAAGGAGAGCACCAAGCTGTGGACAGCAAGATTTAGGGCTTCAGGAGTTAGAGACTTTCTCAGTCGATAGAGGAGTCCAATTCTGATACTGACGGCTCTGGCAACATTTTAAATGTGCAGTGAATAGGTGAGGTGTCTATCAAGGGTAACTCCTAGGTACTTGAAGTGCTGTATTTGTTCAAGGGAGTCACCTTGGGAATTTTGGATGATAAGAACATGCTCTTTATGTCGACTGCGGGCTGAGGAAAACAACAGGACTTTTGTCTTCTTGTAATTTAGTACTAGTTTATGGTTGCAGAACCAGTGCTCAGCTTCTGTGAAGCCCTTTTGAAAGTTACTTTCAAGGAGGTATGGGTCAGGGTGGCTTGTAAAAATGACAGTGTCATCTACATAGAGCAGTGTTCACTGGTGGCAGGCAGTCGGTAGATTGTTAAGGAATATGCTGAAGAGGAGTGGACCCAAGATTGAGCCCTGGGGTACACCAGACCAAACAGGCTTCTGGTCAGAGATAGCGCTGGAAATCTTCATGCGTTGAGATCTGTCCCCATGATAGCGTCTAAACCAGGGCAGTGTATCAGGGGGGAGACCAGTTTGTGAGAGTTGTTCAAGGAGGAGCCGGTGATTAATCGTGTCGAAGGCCTTGGTTAAGTCTATAAAGTCTGCACCCACAAGACTGCCTTAGTCAATAGATTGGTGGACATAGCTAGTGAATTCTAAGAGTGCCGTGGTGGTGCTGTGCCCTTTCCAAAAGCCATGTTGTTGTTCACACTGTAGGGAGTATTTATCAAGGTAGTCCACAAGTTGGTTGACAACAATACATTTGAGTATTTTAGAGAGGGAAGGGAGGATTGATATAGGCCTATAGTTGCTATGTAGTGCACGGTCTCCAGATTTGTGAACCGGGGTAACAAAGGCTGTTTTCCATACCTGTGGGAATTGTGAGAGGGTTAGAGAGAGGTTAAGTAACTTAGTAATAGGTGGAAGTACTTCCTCAATGGTGAGTATGATTAGCTTGAGGTCTGAAGAGTCACCACTGTGCCTGGACTTGCCCAGCACATTGTTTAGTAGTTTCCTGACCTGGGTCACAAAGACACGTTTAAAGTAGAAGGGGGGTGATAATTTGTCTTGGTTTCAGGATGAAGTGCTGCCATTAAGGTGGTATCGTCAAGAATTCTTGTGGTAGCACACTGCTTAGGTCAGTGAAGGCATTATTAAAGGTATTCGCTATTGTGAGCTGGTCAGGTATGGGGGTACCATCAAGGCTTAACATTGTGGGGGCCTTTTTTGGGTCTTTCCCCAGAACATCATTGATATTTGCCCAGAATTTCCTGCTGTCACCCCAGTTATTGGTAAGTTGCTCCTTGTGGTGATTGGTTTTTGCTTTATGGATTGCCCAGTGCAGGAGTTTCTTGCAGCTTTATAGGCTTGCCAGTCCTGTAGCTTTCCAGAAGATTTAGCACAGTACCAGAGATGGTCCCTCAGTTTCATGCAGTCAAGCAGTCCAGGAGTAATCCAGGGATGTACAGTGCCGCGCACCTTCATTTTCTTGAGGGGTGTGTGTACATCACAGGCAGCACTGAACATATTGCTGAAATGTTGGAGAGCTACATTAATGTCTGTAGCGTAGTCCTGTAGCAACCAGTCCTGACAGCACAAGTGTTGTTTTAGGAGTTCCAGGTGGGCATGTCTTAGCACTCTGTTGAAGATAGTTAGAGGCAGTGGGGCATGGAATTTGTTTGTCCAATTGCAAGTGACAAGGGAGGGGTCACTGAGTGAGTCAGGTGCGCACTTACATTGGCGACACCGTCAGGGAGATTTGAGATTATCCAGTTGAAAGTGGTGCTTGTCCCAGTCTTATAGTTATATCTAGTGGGAGAGCTGACCAGCTGAGTAAGGTGCAGAGCTGCCAGTGCATCCTTTACGGGGCCATTGGAAGCTGACAGCCAGTTTATGTTGAAGTCACCAAGTAATATTGTCTCAGTGATGTGATTTTGGGCTCTCAGGTAGTCCAGGACTTTATGAAGACTAGTGGTTGGGTCAGTGGGAGGTATGTAAACTGATAGGATTGTGAGAGTCTTGTGGTGGACCCCCAGTAGCACTTTAATCGCTAGTACCTGGGTGGGGCTCCCAAGGTCAGCAACAGGCAAGACCAGTCCTTTTAGAGTGTCTTTTAGATAGATAGCACAACCACCACCACCACGCTTGGTCGATCTGTCCAATCTGAAGGTAGTGTAGCCAGGTATGGTGACAGCTGCGTCTGGTATTTTGGGAGATAGCCAAGTTTCAACTACGGAGAGTATGTCAGGATTGTTTAGTGAGACCCAGGCTTTTAAGGGGTCGATTTTGCACAGGAGGCTGTAAATGTTAAGAGAGGCCAGGTGAAGAGTTCTCTGTTTTCTGTGATTATCCTTTGTAATAAGGCGGGCTGGTCCGGGGTTGGGGTGGATGTTACCTGATACCAAAAGTAGCAGGAGAGCGAGCCTTAGGAGGTACTCTCTAATCAGTGTGGATGCTTGTTTAGTAGCCATTCTGGAGCTATGCAGTGTTTTCGCATTCACCTTCGAGCCCAGGAAGTGGAAGATAATAGGTCCTGAGGTGGTGATGATGCAGGTAGGTGGGTAAGTAGAAACCCAAGAAGCACGTTGAGGACGCATAAATAGGGGAGACCATGGCCCATTAGAGATAGAAAAATAATCCCCAGAAGTCCAGCCTTTAGTGTAGTGGAGGCTAATTCCAGCCACAAGGTTGCGATGTTGAGTCCAGTTAGGTATAATGTTTCCAGAGTGACTGATCAAAAAAAAGAGGATAAGAATGCGGTGCAGAGCAGCAATGTTAGGCATGAATATAGTGACAGGTAAGATTTAATTAAAAAGCAGAAGGAAGTAGAGACCAATATGGTTCTTGAGGGAGGTGGCAGAAATGGTAAGGCCAAAAAGAATGGCATTTAGAAGGTAAAAGGAGACCCAGAGAGAGGAAGACAGAGTGGTGTATCTGGGGAAACAGAGGGAGGCAGGCAAAGCAGTAAGGTGTGCAAAGGTGCAAACTGAGGAAATAGCCTAGGCAGTATCAAAAGGGGACAAGACATTTTTCACGTATGTTAGTGAGAAAAGGAAGACAATGGGAGGGATTGTACAGTTAAGGACGGGGGGGGGGACTGTATGGAGTAGGACCAAGAAAATGCAAACATCTTAAACAAACACTTCTGCTCAGTGTTCACAGTAGAAGGGGAGAGGAAGGGACCACAAATAGGTACCAAAAGCTTTGAGTTGAGGGAAGTGGACACCAGTTCCTTTTCTGAAGAGAGGGTTAGGAAAGCACTTGCTAATCTAAGGGCGGACAAAGCCATGGGGCCAGACAGGGAGCTTCCAGGAGTGCTGAAGGAACTCAGGGAGGTGCTGGTTGCACTCCTAGTCGACTTGTTTAGCAGTTCACTGGAGACATGTTATTTTGACAAGATCACCAAGATGGCAGAAAAATTACAAGTGGTAGAGATGCTCTGTCCTGACTACAGCAAGGCATTCAATTCAGTATGACACAGCAGGCTGCCGAAAGACTTGGAAGTGCGGGGTTTAGTTACGTGGGTAGGGAGTTGGCTTGGGATGCGGCAACAGAGGGTAGTGGTGAATGGGGTTAAGGCAGGGGATAGGGAGGTCATGAGCATGGTGCTACAGGGATCAGTCCTGGGAACTGTTCTTTTTTAAAAGATAGAGAACCACAGGCAGACTGGATAGACCATCACTCTTTTTCTGCCAGCATTGTCTGTTTCTAATATGTTCATAAGTTACATAGGGGAAGGTATCCAGGCAAGTTATGTTTCCCTGCTGACGACACCAAGATATGTGGCAGGGCAGCTCATGAGGAAGGGATGGGGGTGCTCCAAATGGACCTAGAGAAACTCAAGAGATGGCCTGAGGTCTGGCAGTTGAGATGCTAATGCACTTAGAAAGGCAGAATCTACATGCAGTATACAGGATGGGAGGGGCTAGGCTGGCCACTACAACAGAGGAGATGGATCTGTGAGTCATAATCAGTGACTCAAGCAAACAAGGAACTGCGACAAAGTATACAGCAAGGCACTGAGGAGTCAGGGGTGTATAGGGAAGTGTTTTAACAGGAGGAGAAAAGAACAGTTACATAAGAACATACCATAACAGTAGATCTTGAAGGGGATCTCAGTCATCAGGTTACACCATAGAAACCGTAGGTGAAGGGGAATCCATATGGAAGATTTTCAGCACTAAAACTGGGGCCCCCAGGCCATCAATTTCTGTCAACATCACCAACCCTATAAAGGCATGAGTGGCCCCAATCCCTCCTCAGTTCTTTCCCCCCGGAGACAAAGGGAGCATAGTCCTAGCCATGGGGGACCAAAGAGAGAGAGAGAGAGAGAGAGAGAGCTGTCCAGAACATGTAAGGCTGGATACACCAGATAGCCAGTTCCTAAACAGGAGCCCAAAAAGGGGGGATGGTGGGAGGGGAAGCAGAACTGATGACTGAGATCCCCTCGAAGATCTACTTTTATGCTAAGTGCTTACATAACTGTTCTATCTTCACTGGGGTTATCTCAGTCATCAGGTCACACCATAGGAATGAGTCCCAAGCAAGGACAGGTACAAACAAACAGTCTGGGAGGAGGAATCTTCATAAACTTAAGACAGGAGGTCCTGCAGAACAGCCCTGTCAAAACCTGCACAGGCTCTAGAGGCAATGTACAGACTGTAGTGCTTGGTGAAAGTATGGATGTACTCAAGGTGGCAGCCGCACAGATGTCAGCGGCTGAGACCCCTCGGAAACAAGTCACAGATGTAGCCATGCCTCTGGTGGAATGAGCTTTCACAGCACCAGGCAAATCTTTGATGTGCTTCTTGTAACAAAAAACATTGCAATTTGATAACTATCTGGATAAACATTGCTTAGAAACAGAAGCATCCTCTCTACCTGGGGCAAAGGAAACAAACAACTGCTTTGACTTTCTACATTCTTTGGTCCAAAGCAAGTAGTACTTCAAGGCTCTGCGCACATCTAATGTATGGAGCAGTGCGTCCCCTGCATTAGCACGCTCTGGAAAATAAACAGGAAGGTGGATAGATTGGTTGAGTGTAAACTCGGAAACCACCTTTGGGAGAAACTTAGGATTTGTGCACAGACACCCTGTCTTTGTGAAAAATCAAATAAGGCTCCTCGCGCCAGAGGGAATGAACTTTGAGCAGAAGTAATGGCAACTAAAAATAATGCCTTCCAAGAGAGAAAGCACAGTTCGCAAGTCACGATTGGCTCAAAAGGAGACAGGGTCAACCTCTACAAAACAAAATTCAAGTCCCAGACTGGGACAGAAGAACAGATTAGGGGTTTCAGATAAAGGATGCCCCTTAAAAAGGTATGGGAGACATCCAACTGAGCAATTGTGTGGTCACCCATGGGCTCATGAAAGGCAAAAACAGCCGAAAGGTGCACCTTGGGGGAGAAGTACTAGAGACCTGAGTCAGACAAAGAGATCAGGTAGTCCAGGATGTGGTTCACTGGGCAGGTGAAGGATCCAGTCTATATCTGACAGCTCAGATGTCAAACTTATTCCTCTTCATGGCATATGTGGCTTGAGTAGAAGGCCATGAGGAGGTCCGTCACTCTGTTTGAGACCCTGAACCTGGCAATTGTTATGTCCTCAGCAGCCAAGCATGCAGATGGAGGGACCTGAAGTTGGGATGGACCAGGGTCCCTTGAGTCTGTGTCAGCCAATTCCTGCAGAGGGGGAGAGGGACCGGAGGCTCCTCCACCAGCTGCTGAAGCAAGGAGGACCATATCTGCTGAGCCCAGAACAGAGCTACCAGAATCATGCTGGCCCCCTCCATCTGTAGTTTGATGAGCTCCCTCTGAATTAGAGGAAACAGAGGGAAGGCATAAAGGAATCTCCCATTCCAGGAGAGGGACAACGCGTCTCGCCAGAAAACTCCAGGCCCTGGATCTAGCAAGCAGAAAAGGGACAGTTTTGTGTCGAGAGTGGTGATGCAAATAGGTCCAACTCTGGGCGACCCCATCTGTTCAACAAGTCTTCTGCGATGGATGAGAGGAGCTCCCAGTCATGCATGCTGGACTGAGTCTGGCTGAGGCTGTTCGCAAGAGTGTTTAACACACCTAGCACATGGACCACTGTGAGTGCTAGACTGTAATCCAGCACCCAGTACCACACTCTCATGGCCTCCCTGCATAGGGGGTATACATGAGTCCCTTCCCCCTGCTTGTTGATGTAGTACACTATGCTCAAATTGTCTGACTGCACCAGTAGTTGGCCCAGAGCCAGGTGTTCCTGAAAAGCCTGGATGGTGTAGAGCACCGCTCCCATCTCCAGGACATTGATATGCAGGGAGGTTTCCAGCTGGGACCAAGAGCCCTGGGTCTGAAAGGAGCCCAGATGTGCTCCCCAGTCCAGACTAGAGGCATCTGTGGTGAGGATCTGCTGTGGGGAGGAGATGTGAAATGGGATGCCTTGAAGCAGATTCGAGCGGTCTATCCACCACTGAAGTACCTTGCAGACTGGGGAAGAGACCAGAACTGGTCGGTCTAACTTGTCCATGGGCTGGTCCCACTGCACCTGAAGGGTCCACTAGAGGACACGCATATGAAGCCTAACCAGTGGAACAGTGGTTATAGCAGCTGCCATCATGCCCAACAGTCTCTGGTACCCCCTGGCAGGAATGTAGTGGCTCTGAGTGACTTCCTGAGCTTGGGCGATAAGGCACTCTGCCCTGTTTTGGGGCAGGAAAGCCTTCCCTTGGGCTGATTCCAGAACTGCCCCATGCACTGTAGCCTTTGGGATGGAACTAGAACTGATTTTGGCAAATTGATGGTGATGACCAAGAAATGGAAAAGATGGAAAGGTCGCCCCAGAGTTACCAAAAGCGTTACCTGGAGAGGGCCTTCAGAAGCCAATCATGCAGGTAAAGGAAAACGTATAGTCCCTCCCTTCTGAGAGCTGCTGCTACCTCTGCTAACCATTTGGTAAAGACTTGTGTGGCAGAGGACAAGCCAAAGGGCAGCATTTTGAACTGATAATGCTCACCCTCAAGCGCAAAGCGGAGAAACTTCCTGTGGGGAGAAAAGACTGAAATGTGCAGGTAAATGTCCTGCATGTCCAGAGAACAGAGCCAATCCCCTGTTTTGAGAAGAGGCATTAGGCACGGTAAGGTTACCATCTGAAACTTTTTGTATTGGACGTGCAGACTGAGGTCCTTTAGGTCTAGAGTAGGCCTCAGATCATCTGACTTTTTGGGTACCAGGAAAAACCTGGAATAGGATCCCTTGTTTCTCTGACACCTGGGAACTGGCTCGATGGCCTGCTTGTGTAGAAGGGACTGCACCTCCTCCCAGAGAACAGACAGGTGAGCTGGGGGGATGGTAATTGGAAGGTAGAGGAGAGGTTTCTGGAGGTTGCTCAATGAGCTTCGGGGTATGCCCGTTCTCTATGATCTACAGGATCCAGGCATTTGAAGTTGTGGTCCTCCATTGATTTAGATGGAGGGAGAACCAACCTCCGACCACCACCTCCTGGTCCAGGACCAGAAGAGGGAGGTCCAGCATACAGTCAAGCAGAGGCAGAGCCAGCCACTTGGGCTGGTCCCTCAGTTCTGGGGTGCTTGGCCGCAGGTCTAGCACTGGAGGAGGTGAGCAAGGCAGCCAAGGCTCTGCGATTCCCTTGGGGCCGGGAGGGTACACCGGGCCTACTGGGTGCTTTGCAAAAGGGAAGGCCCCCTCTACCTCTTGATTGGGTATGGTAGAGGGAGTGCACAGACATGAGGATCCTACCCAAAGCTTACAGATCTTTAATAATATCCTGGACATCAGGACCAACCAGCTTAATGCCATTAAATGTGGCATTAAGCACTTTTTGCTGTACATCAGCAGTGAACACAGATATTCTTAGCCAGGATTGCCTACATAGGCTTATGCCCGTGGTGGCTGCCCTGGCAATGGTATCAGCAACATCACAGAGGGCTCTCAGGAGGCATTTTCTAACATTCTCCGCTGCTTGGAGGCACTGAAGCTGCTCCTGCTTCTGAGTGCCATCTGGAAGGGTCTGCACTGCAGTCTTGCCCTTTTTCCCATTGGCATTTTGGTATTTCACCATGTGAGACAGGTAATTTGCAATCCTCAAGTCTAGGGTAGAGGAGGCATACACCATCTTACCCCAGAGATCAATTCTACGAGACTCATTATTTGGGGGAAGGGAACTATGGTGCTTAGGTGCCTTAGACCTGTCATGGGCTGCCTTGATAACTACTGAGTCCATCTCAGGTTGGGCAGCATAGCATGGAAGCCCTTAGAGAGCATGGTTGAGTTTATCTGCCCTACAAGGCACAGTTGGCACCATATCCGGTCTGTGCCAGGCTGCTGAGGCTGCATTCCTCAGAGCAGGTAGGATCGGTGGAATGATTTTTGGGGGAGATTCAGGGATCTCCAGGAAGTTCACCAGCTCCTTTCTGGTGGCATCTTCTTCCTCGGTGTGGAAGTGCATGGCTGAGGACAGCTGCTTCATCGCCTGTAAAAATGATGGGTCCTCAGGAGAAAACCTGGCAATATGCTTCACTAAGTCTTCACTGACAAAGGAGGCAGTATATCTGTCAGAGAACAGGATTTCACCCTCGTCTTCCTCCTCATCATCAGGAAGAATGAGATTTGGGTGGCACTCCTCCTCGACATCAACCTTCTCAAATTCTCGGTCTGGCATTGGATGCACCGATGATGGCCCACAGGGACCCTCTCATGGCTGATGAGCATGCATCAATGATGAAATTGCCATCCACGGCATCGGCGACAGGGGCCTAAAGGTACCCAGCTGCTGTACAAGCACGTTAGTGAATTTGAGCAGGACTTCGTTCAAATCGACTGTAGTCATCGATGAAGTGGGGTTCGATGGTTCAAGTGTCAATGATCCTCTTGCTAGGTCCTGAAAGCCCAACAGACTGTAGCCCTGGAGAGAGAAGGGGCAAGCTTTGACTGGAGAGTCATCGAAAACAAGCCTGTCATTGCTGATGGAGGGGCTGATGACCCGGAGGTCAGTGGCCAGCCACTGTGAAAAATGGGCGGAGATGCTGTCAGTATGGGTCGGGTGGGCACAGAGACCTGGACAGCAGTCTTCCTCATCGGTGTGGCTTTACACAATGAGGATCCCCCAGAAGAAGGAGAAGAGGGGTTCTATGTCATAATAGAGACCGCAAAACAGTGATCACTATTATGGCGCGTGTATATCGCCGAAAAGCAAATCGGCGATATACACACTACGGCAACCCGACTTGGAACTAAATAAAGTGTTTTTGGGGGGCTGTGTTCCTGCATCCCCCCTTGTGGGGCTTTTCCTCCTGCACACCCCCTAAATTAAGATTTTCAACCCAAGGGGTGCATGTCGGGGAAGGGGGCAAAACCCATACCTGGCAAAAAATCTACAGCAAAACATAACCCACTCCCAGATTTGAACCTAGTACCTGCACTGCCAGAGCTGGTCTCCCACACCACCATGCCATATGGCTAGCTCAGCAGCAGCAGGTACACCAGTGCCTGACAACCCCTTCCCTGTCCCTCCCCTGACCCTCGCTATTACTCCCTTCCGTTCACCTTTAACCCTAGTCGCTTTCGCATACCCTCACTATTCTGCAGGGTAGCCAACAAGAAAAGCACCCAAAATGAGTTGCTATAATCCTAGTCGCTCATTTTGAGTCATTCATATGACGTGCTACCATAAGGGGCCATTGGGGAATGAGATAGACCCAGGAGGAGCGGTCACAATCTTGGCCTTTTTTTATGGCTTTTCCCCAAGGATTTGTCTTGGGCCTTGGAGGCCTGGGAAATCGATGATCCGGTCGGCGACTGAGAGACTGGGACCCCGGAGGACCCCTGTCCGGTACTGGCTACCTGTTGATCCATCAGGAAATTTTTAAGAGCCTTTTTGCGTCACCTAAGGGTTGTTAGTTAAACTTCTGGCAGAGCTCACAGTCAGAGACTTCATGGTCAGGCCCAAGACAGCAGACATAAAGAGAGTGTTCATCTGTGGAGGCAATCTTCTTTCCACAGCGGCAGCAACAGAAGAGAGAAGTAGAAAGATTAATTCTCGACGTAAACAAAATAGAGAAATCTCTTTAATAAAAGAGATTCAGAAAAATACTAAAGAAAAGCCGTAGGCTGAAAAAAGGCAAGAATTCTGTGATGGAGCTTCCGCGGACACCCGTGAGTATGAGTCAATGGCAGGAAAGAACTAAGGAAGGAGCAGGGATGCTCATGCCTTTATAGGTTTGGTGATGTTGACGGAAGTCGATGGTGTGGGCAGCCCCAGTTGTAGTGCTATAAATCTTCCGTGTGGATTCCCCTTCACCAGCGGAGAAGGTTACTATAGTGTAACCTGATGACTGAGATAATCCCAGTGAAGATCGAGGTGATTCTGCCCCTGTACAGATCACTGATGAGGCATCACCAGGAGTGCTGTGCTCAGTTCTGGAGTCCTCACCAAAGGAAGGACATAGACGGACTGGAGTCAGTGCAGAGAAGGGTCAACAAGATAATGCAGTGCTAGCAGGGCAGATCCTTTGATGATCAGATGGCGACCCTAAATATGTACATGCTGGAGGCCAGACATAAGAGGGGGACATAATAGAAACATATGAGTCTTCCAGGGGTACAAACAAGGTGAATACAGAGGACCTATTTGTAAGAAATAGGGATGCAACCACAAGGGGGCATGACTGGAGGTTGGTGGAGGACAAGTTCAAGAGAAACATGAGGAAGTTCTACTCCATGGAGAGAACCACTGAACAGACTAACAACGGAAGTGGTAGGGGGCAGCTGCCTTAAATGATTTTATTTTTTTGTTTGTTTTGGTGTATATTTTCTTCCTCCCCATTGGCACCAGTTGGCATGTCATCCCAACCGACCCCCAGCCCCAAACCCGATATCAGGCTACCTCCTCGATTCCCCCACGGATTACCCCCCATGGTGGGATGGCGAGGAGCTACCCCAGCTCAGCTCACCCAGTTGGATCCAGATGAGGAGGTACCATTCGGGTCAGGCCGCGGAGGTCAGAAGATCATGCTTCCCGACCTGTGCCACTTTTTTCCTCTGGCTGTTACGCCCCTGCGGAGTGCGGGCGTGTGCAATGACGTCTGGGCACAACATGCCGCTGCCTGCCACACCCCACCTCCTTGCTGGCACCAATCTAGTAGTGCCCCTGGTCATCACCAGGGGCCACTACAAAGCGGTAGCTCCCTGGATCCCACCCCGGGATAGGAGAGCAGTCCTCTGGATGCTCAATCCTATCCCTCCCCTGCCAGCCCCTGGTGGCCCAGGCACGTGTCCAAACCCGGGTTGCCAGCGTGGAGCAAGGTGTGGCGTCCAGAGCCTCAACCCTCAGCGCCACTGGGCCGGCCACGCTAAATGGTTTTAATCACAACTGGAACAGGACAAGGAGACTCACAGTCTCTAGAAGGGACAGCACTGGTTTGAGGGGTGATGGAAGAGAGAGTCAACCCACCAGTATAGTTGGTCAGTGGGGTGAGGAAATATAGTAAGGGCAGACTTGGTAGGTCTTCGGTCTCCTTCTGCTGTCAAATTATGTTTCTGTGTTTCAATGAAGTGTAACCCCCGTGCAAATGGGGGTTCCCAAAAGACTTCCAGGAGCTTGCTTGAATGCTCCAAGCCTGAATGGTGTTTGACGTTTAAGCCATTTATCAGTGAGTGTTTTTAGAGCCTCTGGTACTGTCTCTTTAAGAGCTGTCTGCTTGCAGACATAATTAGTTTGTATGGGGGGACTGTGTGCTTCTCTGCTTGAGTACCACTCGAGCTGCTGCCAATTCACTCCATTTTGCAGTCACTAGAGTGCAAAGGGAACCTATCTGAAAGATGTAACTGTTTGCCAGAAATCATTTAGAGTAATAATGAAAATACAGTTTGTCTAACCTGCTTTCTTTGCAGTCAGAACTGTGTTTGCCTAGTTCCCCATTCTAGTTTTGAACTGCTGAACTGGACCAATCAGTGTGGGTTAAGGTAGCTCTAAAATGGTGCCTTGGACGAATCAGAACTTGGACTCGTAATCTGAGCCAGCCGCAAGAGGATTGTATGGACAGTGACTCTGGGAGATGTAGTTTGGACTTCAGCGTCTTTTTGGACCAACAGGGGCAGTCTATTGTGAGTGATAGCCAATCCAGCCAAGAACTGGGAGGAACTCAAAGGAAGTGCCCGGTTTTGTCTGCTGGAGTTTCAGTTGAGCTCTGGCAGTGAAGAGGGAAGGAGCCCTGTGCTTTTCTCGGTGTGCAGTTTTAGTCGGGA
Source organism: Neoceratodus forsteri (assembly GCA_016271365.2). Classification (NCBI taxonomy): domain Eukaryota; kingdom Metazoa; phylum Chordata; order Ceratodontiformes; family Ceratodontidae; genus Neoceratodus; species Neoceratodus forsteri. The sequence continues at coordinate 898,880,190 of CM057455.1, forward strand.
AACGTGTGTAAGGCCCAGAGTTCCAGTCTGCAGCTTGTGTAACTGCCTGTTAGGACTGAATCCGTCCTGTGAAGAGAATCAAAGGATATCTGAAGAGTAGAAACCAGGCTCACCCTGTAGAAGACTGGAGAAATTGCTGAATTACACTCAGTCTGTCAGGAACTGAATCTGCTGTGTTCTCCCGGGTATTGTGCAGTAATTGCGATCGGGATAGAGAAGCAGCCTGCCTGGTATAGTACTTTCTTTTTACCATATAAATGTGTGAGGAGGCTTGTGTAGCTCAAGTGAATCCTGCTGCCATTAAAGGACTTTCGCCTGTTACTGTTTACCATATAAAAGTGTGAGGAGTCTCGTGGAGCTCAAGAGTAGCCCTGCTGATGTTGAAGGACCCTATCTTGTTTGGAGGTCGTGAGTACTAATTCAGGGTCGCTCCCTGTTGAATTGCCACATTAAATCCAAATGGAATTACTGTACTGCTGACTGTTTAACTAATTTTTCTTTTCTCTGTGTGAAAGGGCCCCGCCAGTTGCCACAGTTTGGACTAGCCACTAGGGCTTGGGTACCCAGGGACAGTAACTGGTGGGGATAGGCCTGTGCACAAAGCCATAGGTAGGTGAGTAAAGTGATAAGCTAATTAACCTGATTTCCCCCTGTCCTTGTTATATCCCCCTAAATAAATCAGAGCTGCTTGTTTCAGCAAAGTTATACTGCCTGAGGTATTTGTCTATGTTAAAGTATTGTGCTGTGATTGTTGCACTGTATCTTATTACTTTACAGGGGGTCCCAGTGCCTGAACCAGTCCTGGGGGTAAGTGTATACTGTGAAGGTAATTCTGATATACTGTTTGGGCCACTAGTGGGAAGAAAGGGGGGTTGCAGTGTCCCAGAGGGCTGTGACCAAGTTAGTTTAACTATTGCAAACCCTGACCTCTGGGTGGAGGCACCCGCCATCGGATCCAGGCCCCTCAACCTGTTAGTGGCAAATCAGGCAGGGGTAGTAGCCCCTGGGATAGCGCCATCTAGGGGTTACATCTTGGAGGTTCACCACTGGGATTGTGTGTCCTCTAGTGGCCATATTTACGAACCACTGTTAAGAAAAAATGGGTACCCCGACAGAAGTGGCTGTGCACCGGCTGGTGGAGTGGTGTACTGGGAGGAGATCGACTCCAAAATGCTATGCTTATACTGGACATCCCCTGGGTATCAATACGGACACTGTACAGGAGTACTTTCCAAGGTGGAAGGTTTACAAAACCCTGTGGTGGTGGGTCGGCATGCTAATCTGCTCACCCACACTTTCCTGGCCCTAGTAGAGTTTAGGGATCCCATAGATAGCTCCAAAGTGCCACAGACCATTACCCCAGAGGGAGCCCTCACTGCCTGGAGAGTAATAACTAAGGACAGTAAAGACCCGGGGGGGAATAAGCCCCCACCACTGTCTGAAACTTTTGAGGAGAAATTTGCTAAATGGTTGCTGGGGAAGGAAAACTGTGGAGGACTTGAAGAAACTATTCTTGCCACCTGGGGTGTTCTCCCCAACACCCTCTCCCGCTCCAGTACCCGATGGTGGCTGAACCAATGCAGACTCCTATTTCTGCACCTGCCATTAGTCACGACTCTTACCGAAGGTTGAGGATCTTCTCTGGCACCCTCCCAACCCCCCAAGGGGAGGATGACTGGGAGACCTGGATAGACTATGTTGCTCCCCAAGTGCTAGAATGGCAATGCTCGGAAGCCGAAAAGCGAAAGAGGGTTAGTGAGAGCCTCTGAGGTCCTGCCCTGGCTACCATCCGTGCTAAACGGGCCAGTAACCCTGAAGTGACTACACAGGCCTATCTTGAGGCCTTGGAGAATGTGTATGGGAACCCAGATTCTGATGAGGACCTATGGTGGAGAGTAAGAAATGCACAACAGTACCAAGGGGAGTTGTTGTCTGTGTATGTATCTCAGCTGGAAAAATTGTTGCAAGAATGCCTCAGAAAGGGTAGTTTGCCAGCGATTGAACTGGACCGAACCAGATTGGACAGGATCCTTAAGTCTGCCCCCTTCTCAGAACTGTTGTTGCTTCAGTTACGCCTGGCAAATTGACTGGAATCCCCACCCTCCTATGATGAGTTAATGAGAGAAATTCGAGGAGTTGAGAAAAGGCGGCCTCGGGAGGGACCTGCACCAATAGCTGCGGCTACGACCCGAGTGACTGAGGGTGACCCATCAAGTGAAGTTCAGGGGCAGAGGTTGGCAGTCAATGAGTGCTCTGACAAGGAAAAAGATATGCCACAATGGGGTGAACTGTTGAGAGAGATCTGGGAATTCAAAAACAGTCCCTTTATGAAGGCCACGCCTGCAAGTACGGGCCCCGAACTATATCCGACTGCATCTGCTATGGGGTTGGGGGTACCCACCCATGTATCTCCTGCTGATAACAGCTCCAAACTCAATTCCTTGACCATGGAAGTGGAGAAACTGAGGAGATGTCTCCAAATGCTTATCACGCCACAGACAGAGATGGCACCAACGTTTCCAGTTAGTAGTACCCCCGCCCTGGCTCCCAGTGTGGCCCGTCGGCCAGCTCAAACTCCAGAAAGTATGTTTTGCTATAATTGTGGGAAGGATGGGCACATGAAGAGGGAATGCTGGTCCCCAAAAGACACTGACAAAGTTGCATGTAGGCTACAAGGAGAGCTTCGGAGAACAAATCAGTGGTTAAGAGGTGCACAAAATGGTCCCAGTGAGGGCACCAAAAATGCTAACTCACGTCCTTTTGTGGCAAGGTCAGTTGCCCAGGCCCCCACTACCGCCTCTCCAGACTGGTCCAGAATAGTGGGTCCCTCCATGGAGACCACTGTAATGGTGAATGGAGTGTCCATAAGAGCTGTATTAGACAGTGGCTCCCAAGTGACAATTATGTTCCAGGATTGGTATCAGAAGCATTTGTCAGATGTACCCTTACAACCATTAGAAGGACTGCATGTATGGGGTTAAGTGAGAAGGCCTACCCTATTCCGGTATATCTGAATTTGGCTGTCTTTCCCCACCTCCATGGCTGGAGTGGCCGAACAAGTAGAGACCCTAGCCTTAGTGTGTCCCCCACTGGACTGTATGATGGTGTCCCTTTGTTGATTGGAACAAATGCTCATATGTTCGGAAGGCTGGCACAGTTGTGTTATGAAAACAGGGGTCAAAGACTAGTAGAGCTTTAAGAGTTCGGCTTTAATTAAGAAGGCCTATGAGGCACAGAGAGATGCTGAAAAATAGAACCAGAGGAACCGGTCGGAATTGTATGGAAGAAGGATCCTGAGTCTCTGATCCCGCGCCAAATGCCCAGTGTACCTTACAGGAGAGGTCCATATCAGAAAGGATGTTAAGAATAAAATATTAATGTTGGATGCACCAGGCGATGGAAAATTGCCAGAGGGACTGCTGGTCAAGCCTAGTATTTTGCCCGCTAGAGCCCATGCTTATGCCAGAAGGGTAATGGTCCAAGTTCATAATGTGTCTGAAAGAGACATTCGGTAAATAGAGGTTGCATCCTGGCTAATGTGCATTGTGCAGACACTGCAGTGCTACCCAGCAGCAAGAGTTCAAGGAAGAATGACAGAGTAACGCCTGACTTGTTTGATTTGACGACTCCCGCTGCCAGCTGAATGGAAAGTGAGGATCAGTGAGAAGCTTGCCCAGAGAGACCAGGTGTTTTCTTTAAAGGAATGGGATGTAGGATGCGTGCAAGGAGCTGAGCACAATATCCGGCTGCATGACGAAAGACCATTTCGTGAGAGGTCTCGACGCCTGGCACCTGCTGACATAGATGATGTGAGACGGCATCTGCAAGAGATGTTAGCTGCTGGTGTAATACAAGATCCAGAAGCCCTTATGCTTCCCCATTGTGGTAGTGAGGAAAAAGAATGGGACAGTAAGGATGTTGTGGATTATCGCACCTTAAACGGTGGACTATCCTGATCAGTACACAATGCCCGCATTCAGGATGCTGGACTGCCTAAGCAGGAGCAAGTGGTTCTCTGTGTTGGATCTCCGCAGTGGGTACTACCAGATCCCGATGGCCCCAGAGGACGTGAGAAGACAGCCTTTATCTGTCCGCTGGCTTCTAGAATTCATGAGGATGCCTCAAGGATTTCAGGTGCCCAGCCACTTTTCAACGATTGATGGAGCGTGCAGTGGGGACATGAACTTACTAGAGTGCCTGGTATACCTAGATGATGTTATTGTGTTTGGCAGCTCACTGGAGGAACATGAGAGCAGATTATTTAAGGTATTGGACCGACTGGAGGACTTTGGCCTTAAACTGTCCATTGATAAGTGTCAATTCTTTCAAACATCAGTAAAGTATGTGGGACACATAGTATCCACCGAGGAATAGAGACCGACCCAAGTAAAGTTGAGGCCTTGACCACCTGGCCACAGCCCAAAAATCTAAAGAACTGCAAAGATTCCTGGGATTCTGTGGTATTATCAGCGTTTCATCAAGGACTATTCAAGAGTGATCCGCCCTTTACTTAACCTTACTCAAGGGTATCCCCAACCCACAAAAATACCAAAAGTCAGTGTCCCTCAAGACTGAAAAGAGTGTATTTTCATCCAAGTGAAGTATTTGGGGCCGCTGGACTCCTGATTGTGAGACTGCTTTTCATGAGATCATATATCAACATACCCATGCTCCAGTGCTGGCCTATGCCGATCAAGAAAACCTTCGTCCTGCACACTGATGCTAGCTTGCAAGGGTTGGGGGCTGTGTTGTACCAGAGCATGAGAATGGCCTGAGACCAGTGGCCTTTGCCAGTAGAAGCCTGACCCCATCCGAAAAGAACTATCCTGTACATAAGTTAGAGTTCCTAGCTTTGAAGTGGGCTATTGTTGACCAATTCCATGAGTACTTGTATGGGGCTAAAATACTAGTAAAACTGACAATAATCCTTTGACCTATGTGCAGACCTCAGCTAAGTTGGATGCCACTGGCCATAGGTGGCTTTCTGCATTATCTACATATCGACTATGCTGTTGAATACCGAGCAGGCCTGAACCACATAGATGCTGATGCTCTCCCAGAGGCCTGTTCCCCAGAATGATGGGTCAGATTGGCAGAACCTGACATTCGGGCACTCTGCGGAAGTTTGACAGGGAGGAACAAATGTCCCGGGACGCAGTGGACTGCGTGGTGGATTGCTTGGGACCCTCTGAGATGCATACCTGCTGCTTGTGCCACTTTTCTGCAATAGACATCGGTGCACTGCCTCAGCTGGACAATGGCAGTATTCGGCGGGCTCAATCCCACGATCCCATGATCAAATCAGCTTTAGAAGCCCTCTATGCAGGAAAAGATGTGTCCAAATTACGCCTCACTGATTTGAGAACTGCACTGTTATACAAAGAAGGTCCTAAGTTGAAACTGATCAATAAACTGTTATACAGAGAAACAGTAGACAGAGGGGACAAGTAGACAAACAACAACTAGTGCTGCCCACTGCCTTCGAGACTCAGTACTGAGGTCCTTGCACAACCACATGGGGCACCTTGGTATAGACAGAACACTTGACTTGGTGAGATCCAGATTCTATTGGCCTAAGATGGGGGCTGATGTGGAGCAACACATTCGAACTTGTAGTCGCTGCTTACAGAGGAAAGCTTTGCCCCAGAGGGCTGCCCCCCTTGTTAACATCACCACCAGTGCACCCATGGAGCTGGTCTGTATTGATTTTCTGAATTTGGAGTCAGATCAAAGAAATATCAGTAATGTGCTGGTGGTCACTGACCATTTCACGAGATATGCCCAAGCTTTCCCCACCAAAGACCAGAAAGCATCCACTGTGGCCAAAGTACTTGTAGAAAACTTTTTTGTTCACTATGGGGCTCCACAAAGAATCCATTCTGATCAAGGGAGACTTTGAGGTCGTCTGATCAAAGAGATGCTTTCTCTGTGGGGAGGCGAAAGTCCAGAACCACTCCTTACCACCCCAGGGGACCCACAGCCTGAACGTTTCAACCGCACTTTGATAGATATGCTAGGCACCCTGCACCCAAAGGACAAGCCTAGATGGAGCCAACAAATTAGCACCCTGGTACATGCTTATAACTGCACCAAAAGGATGCCACTGGGTTCTCCCCCTACCACCTGATGTTTGGAAGAGAAGCTCGACTACCAGTAGATGTGTGTTTTGGGGTCTCTCTGATGGGGTTCAAGCTGACAACTATTTACAGTATGTGCAAAGTTAAAGGCCCAGCTAACTCATGCGTACCAACTGGCTCAAACCATGGCTGCCAAAAGAAATCTGGCCAACAAAGAAAGGTATGATAAAAGGTGAAAGCACAGGACTCCAGGAGGAGATCGGTATTGCTAAGAAATCTGGGACTGCTATGGCAAACACAAGATTGCTGACAGATGGCACCATCTCCTTCACATTGTAGTGGGCAAACTAGATGATCTGCCAGTGTACAAAGTAAGGCCTGAGAATAATTCAAAGATGTAAAACAATGCATAGAAATCATTTACTGCCCATTGGACAAATCTTGATTGAGTCTGAGCCCCAGAAGATGCCCCTCTGGACCAGTGACTAGAGGTGCTGCTAAGAAAAGATCAAGAAAGTCTGCACCTACAGAAGCAGAGTTAAAGTGTTCCCCTCCACAAGTCCCAGTTGAGCATGACTGTCAGTCCATATCAAAAGAAAGTGAGAGTGACTGAATACTGTCCTTCATACGAACTGAGTCAATTGTTTTGGGGCAATCCCCTAGTCAATACTGAAGACGAAGCCGGGCCTTCTGGACTGTCTAAGCCCCCAGCTTTGTCCCTGGAGCCAATGCTCCCAGAAAGTGAAGTGCAAAGTCTCAGATCAGATGAAATGGAATCATTGTGCATGGTTGAACTGTTTGAGCTTTCAGGGGAGGAAAATGATGGATTGGGGCAGACTGGTGATACACCAGAACAAGAAGAGTATTTTGAGTGCCTGACAGTCCACTGCCAGTGTCCGAAAGCTCTCCATGCAGGCCAAATGTTGTGGACTCAGAAACTGTAACTCCTGGAGTTGAAAGTGCCCCAAGTTCTAGCCTCTCTCCATGGAGACTCCTGACAAGTGAGGACAATGCTGAAAATGAGGCTCAGAGTGCAGAGACTGTAACAGTTCCCCCTAGAAAGACTGGTCGAGCTGTAAAGCCTGTGGTGCTCCTCATTTATGATTCCCTTGGGAGGCCTGTGGACTTGCCTCTCAATGTTGTCCATAAAGGACTGTGTGTCCCCGAGCTCATTGCCCAAACTGAGCGTCAGTGCTAACTCCAAGTTACTTGTCTTGCCCTCTAAGTATGGTGCCTTTGCCCCGTCCAGCCCCAAGGTAACTGATAGGGAAGGCCCCTCTCTTCAGGTTTCATGTACAAGAGGTAATAACTTGAGTTATGGTACAATGTGTGTGTAATACTGTGTAAAGAGTGACGTACTGCAATGTTTCAGAAATGTGTTCTTGGTAAAATGATATATTGACTGATGATTACATGTGTGAGCCTAATGCAAATGTATATGGTTGCAGTTAAAACTTAGAGTGCCTTGCCAACTGGACGTCAAGCTTTCCAAACTAGGAAGGTGTAACCCCTGCAAATGGGGGTTCCCAAAAGACTTCAGGAGCTTGCTTGAATGCTCCAAGCCTGAATGGTGTTTGGCGTTTAAGCCATTTATCAGTGAGTGTTTTTAGAGCCTCTGGTACTGTCTCTTTAAGAGCTGTCTGCTTGCAGACATAATTAGTTTGTATGGGGGGACTGTGTGCTTCTCTGCTTGAGTACCACTCGAGCTGCTGCCAATTCACTCCATTTTTGCAGTCACTAGGAGTGCAAAGGGAACCTATCTGAAAGATGTAACTGTTTGCCAGAAATCATTTAGAGTAATAATGAAAATACAGTTTGTCTAACCTGCTTTCTTTGCAGTCAGAACTGTGTTTGCCTAGTTCCCCATTCTAGTTTTGAACTGCTGAACTGGACCAATCAGTGTGGGTTAAGTAGCTCTAAATGGTGCCTTGGACGAATCAGAACTTGGACTCGTAATCTGAGCCAGCCACAAGAGGATTGTATGGGCAGTGACTCTGGGAGATGTAGTTTGGACTTCAGTGCCTTTTGGACCAACAGGCAGTCTATTGTGAGTGACAGCCAATCCAGCCAAGAACTGGGAGGAACTCAAAGGAAGTACCTGGTTTTGTCTGCTGGAGTTTCAGTTGAGCTCTGGCAGTGAAGAGGGAAGGAGCCCTGTGCTTTTTTCGGTGTGCAGTTTTAGTCGGGAAACGTGTGTAAGGCCCAGAGTTCCAGTCTGCAGCTTGTGTAACTGCTTGTTAGGACTGAATCCATCCTGTGAAGAGAATCAAAGGATATCTGAAGAGTAGAAACCAGGCTTACCCTGTAGAAGACTGGAGAAATTGCTAATTGCACTCGGTCTGTCAGGAACTGAATCTGCTGTGTGTTCCCCGGTATTGTGCAGTAATTGTGATCGGGATAGAGAAGCAGCCTGCCTGGTATAGTACTTTCTTTTTACCATATAAATGTGTGAGGAGGCTTGTGTAGCTCAAGTGAATCCTGCTGCCATTAAAGGACTTTCGCCTGTTACTGTTTACCATATAAATGTGTGAGGAGGCTTGTGTAGCTCAAGTGAATCCTGCTGCCATTGAAGGACTTTCGCCTGTTACTGTTTACCATATAAAGGTGTGAGGAGGCTTGTGTAGCTCAAGTGAATCCTGCTGCCATTAAAGGACTTTTGCCTGTTGCAGTTTGTCATATAAATGTGTGAGGAGTCTCGTGGAGCTCAAGTGTAGCCCTGCTGACGTTGAAGGACCCTATCTTGTTTGGAGGTCGTAGTACTAATTCAGGGTCGCCTCTGTTGAATTGCCACATTAAATCCAAATGGAATTACTGTACTGCTGACTGTTTAACTAATTTTTCTTTCTCTGTGTGAAAGGGCCCTGCCAGCTGCCACGGTTTGGACTAGCCACTAGGGCTTGGGTACCCAGGGACAGTAACTGGTAGGGATAGGCCTGTGCACAGATCCATAGGTAGATGAGTAAAGTGATAAGCTAATTAACCTGATTTCCCTGTCCTTGTTATATCCCCCTAAACAAATCAGAGCTGCTTGTTTCAGCAAAGTTATACTGCCTGAGGTATTTGTCTATGTTAAAGTATTGTACTGTGATTGTTGCACTGTATCTTATTACTTTACAGGGGTCCCAGTGCCTGAACCAGTCCTGGGGTAAGTGTATACTGTGAAGGTAATTCTGATATACTGTGTGGGCCACTAGTGGGAAGAAAGGGGGGTTGCAGTGTCCCAGACGGCTGTGACCAAGTTAGTTTAACTATTGCAAACCCTGACCTCTGGGTGGAGGCACCCGCCATCGGATCCAGGCCCCTCAACCTGTTAGTGGCAAATCAGACAGGGGTAGTAGCCCCTGGGATAGCGCCATCTAGGGGTTACAGAAGAAACACCAAAAAGGTAAAATTGTTTTATGCACTAAAAGTGTAAATGGGGGATAGAAAATGGACGTTCTCCTTTAATGTGATGCATAGATTTGTTTAGCTGTGGAGCAGAGAAACAAACAGCAACTCGCTTAATTGGGCATTGGATTCAAAGAACTTACAACACTCCTGCCAGCCTGTTGGTACAGAAGCACCATGGTCACTAGTGAAGCTGGAGGTCCTGGTTCATGAATAAGCCCTGGACCTCAGAGGGCCAGTGGGGGCCAGGGGAGAGGTGGGTATTTGAGTATCCTAGAGGATGCTCCTCTCTGGGATGGGAGGATTGCAGACTCTGCTGCACTACTTCCCCCTGGATAACCCCAGGTGGTGGTGCAGTCAGAGCTGACAGTAAGGGAGAGGATGCCGGCTGGCTCTTGTGTGCGCTGTCATGCATTGCCAGCATACCTTTATTCCCTTTTATAAAATGGTGAGAATAAATCCTGCATTTTCACTGGTTTTTAACCATACATCAAATCCATTACATGCACATAAGAACATAAGTAGTAGCCGGCAGAAGGAAACCTCCAGGCCTATCTTGTCTGCCCAATTTGTGTCGGGATCTTGTATTTTATCCCATCACTGATGTTTGTGTCCCTTCCCCTTCCTCTCCCCTTCCTTTTCCTTGTCCCCACATCTTCCCTCTGTGTTTGTTCCAGGCTCTTTGGAAAGATCCCACTGTCTTGGATGCCATGCTCGCCTCCGGCAGTTCGTTCCATGGCATCACCACCCTTTCTGTGAAGAAGTGTTTCCTCACATTCCTGCTGTATTTTCCTCCCACTAGCTTTAGGCTGTCTCCTCTGGTGGAAGTATTGTCTCTTACGTTGAAGAGACCCTCCCATGATACCTTGTTTATACCTCTAAGGTACTTGAAGGTCTCTAGCATATCCTCTCTCTACCTTCTCTTCTCTTCTCCAGTGAGTACATCCGCAAGGACTCCAGCCTCTCTTCGTATGACTTGTCCTGCTTCCCCCCATCATCTTAGTCACCCTCCTCTGTACTCCTTCCAGCAGTTTAATGTATTTTTTAGGTATGGGTGCCAATACCTCACTCCATACTCCAAGTGAGGCCTCACCAGTGACCTATACAGTGGCAGAATAACCTCATTGTGTCTGCTGCTGAATCCGATGCATTCCAGCATCCTGTTGACCTTTGCTACCAACTTTTTGCATTGTGAGGACTTCTTCATGTCACTAGTGATTGCTACTCCTAGACCTTTTTTTCCTCTGACTCGGCTACCCATACTTTTCCTATAAAGTACTCAGCTCTTGGGTTTTGCATCACTTTGCACTTCTTGGCATTGAAGTCCAGCTGCCAAATCCCTGATCATTTCTCCAGTCTGGCTAAGTCTTCCCTTAGTTCCTGTACCCCCTCCTGAGTGTCCACCCTCCCACAGATTTTGGTGTCATCAGCGAAGAAGCACATTTTGCCTTGAATACCCTCCCCAATGTAATTTATAAACACATTGAACAATACTGGGCCCAAGACCGATTCCTGTGGTACACCGCTAGTGACCTCCTTTGTACTGGAGGCTACCCCCCCTACTACCACCCTCTGTGTCCTGCCCCTCAACCAGTTCTCTGCCCATCTGACCAATCTTTTCCCCACCCCCAGTGCCTTCAGTTTTGTTATTAGCCTTCTGTGTGGCACCAAGTCAATGGCTTTGCTAAAGTTCAGGTATAAGATGTCTACTACCTGACCCTTGTCTACCACCTTCATGACATAGTCAAAGAACTCAATTAAGTTTGTTTGACAAGCTCTTCCAGCACAGGCAGAAACAAATACTAAAAAGTAGGACCACACTGCAAGAAAAAAAAATTCACTGTGCCGTAAGAACACTCATATTTCAAATGCCGCCATTTTTTTTCCTTGACAACGCAGCTCACCCTGGACTTAGAAAATCATTATAAAATGCGCCACATGTTAATGTGTGCAGGTTTTTTATCCTATTATCTCTATTTTTTTAATTGTTCTTAGTGAAAAACAAGCTGCAGTGCAACTTCATCCCACCACCCCCCCGCCTATCTGCCCATCCGATCACTCGCTTCATAGGCTACTCTTTAAAAAAAATAGTTTTTAAAACTGGCCACAGAAATCTTTTTCTGCTATTGTGAAAAAAAAATGGCCTCACACCTCAGTTGCATGCCTCCTGCTCTGTTCTTTATTAATGATGCCAGATCATCCAATGAAAAACGAAGCTTTTTATAAAATGTCTCAGCCATTTGTACCGATGGCAGTGCAATCGCATTTCCCCCAGCTACCACATTTACTTCCCAGGGTTGTCCCTCCATCCAATCATTGTAGTACAAGTTCATTCAAAACTGAGGTGAGCCTTACAAAAAAATGAAACAAAATAAAAAAGAATAAGCCTCTGGGACTGGGATAAGCCTACTGAGCCTTCCTATGTTTCTAATGGCACACACTGTCCCCACAACCACTCTGTAACCATCTAGTCAGCCAACATTTTCACTTTCACTGGTGTACTAAAGAAAAAACAAAGTACGTTTGTAATTAGCCATAATTTAAAAACTGTGTGTGCATGGTTTTATGACTTGATTTGCAGGTGATGCCATGAGGGAGAGAGGATGTGGTTATAAACTACAGGACCCAATTATAGAACTACAACTACGGAAACCGACTTAGAACAAACGTCTTCAAGAAAAAAAAAACGCACTAGCCCTTACAGGTGGAGGAACTTTCTCTGTGAAAATACATGATAAATTTATGTTGTTTTAAATGTAAACCTCTTAATTTTAATATTAATGTAAAGTACAGAGTCCCATTTTATAAGTGTAATAAGACACTCCGGGTGGGGTGCAGTAAACAGATACTACTGCACTTCGGCATGGGGTCATAATGTCGCAAGACATTATGCCGCAGCAATATACCGTGCTGCCAAAACAATGCAATAGATTGCATGCAATATAAGTCTTGTTTTTGCAGGGGGGGGCTGTGCCCCCTGACCCCCCCAACCAAAATAATTAACTCCGGGGAGGGGGTGGGGTTAAAAGTAAATATTGCACAAAGTGCGAAAAAAAAGAAAAATTCTATGCATCTGGGACCAGGAACAAACACACTGCCTGCCTTCCTTTCTGCCAGTGGCTCATCCCGTCGAGCCAAGGCAGCTGCTCAGCAGATCCCCATCCCAGCAGAGGTCTTATTCTTTGCCTGGGAGAGTGAGAGGGTGCAGTACTATGCACAGACCCATTTGTGGTATTGCACCCTCTCACTGTCCTATACTGCGCTGTTTCTGTTTCGGGGTTTTGTCGTACGCTATTAAGCACAAGACATATTGACCCAGTAGACTGCACTTCCAGGGGCTGAAGGCACTCAGCACTACACCCCTGGGCGTGCAATAATTTCTATCTGTTCAATGCACACTGGGACGAGTCTTATAGCTTATGTCATCAGAAAAAAAAGCAGTGTCTGTGGTATTTGGTACCAGCTTAGTGGCTGCAGTGATGTCAGCATTGTATTCCATGAGGATTCTGATAATCTTGGTGTCTTCGTCATCAAAATGGATCATGTCCTTCTTAACTTCTGCAGCCAGGTGCAGGGGCGTCTCTCCTACCTAAAGAGAATGAGATACAGAGCACATGTGTGTTAGTGCATCAATAGTCCCTGTCGAACACTGCCACTACCTAGACATTTGCCATCACTTTTGTTTCTATCATTTCCTAGTTTTGCTTGTCAACATATTTATTAATCTCTAGTCAGGTCAGCAACCTGTGATATCACATTCCAGTTCTGCAGTACTGAAAATATACAGATTCTGGGATTTATCTTGTACAGCAACAGGGGCAGGCAAACTCTCTCATTCTTACATTCAGTTTGGGGCAGGTAGGAAGGTTGAGACTGGCGCAGTATTTCAGATAGATCTTTTTATAGGTAAGCAGGCCACATCAGCCACACAGTCCCTTCAGATAGTTGTATCTATAGTTTTAGTTTGCCAAATGTACAAACATTTCAGGAAGGACTCTACATGGTGATGACCTGGACTTTATTTTGGCCAGTTAGGATACTGACAGGTCCTCACAGGGGTGATGCCCGTGTTTTTTTTTCCATGTTCCCAAATGGCAGAAATATTTTTCTGCAAATACGTCTGTCTCCAACTTGTGGACATTTTCCCACAGTTTTGGGATTTAGACTTAAATGTGAAAAGATCTTTCCACAATTTTGGAACTGGCTGGTGCACCACATAAACACTAATATTTTAGTTTGCTGAGATTTCATTTTAACTTGTAAGGTTTTAATTGGTGGCCAAAGTGGCCAGCTAACAAAACCTTAACATACAGCATTGGTTGAAGGTCACACCTGTCCCCATTTTGAAACAGACTTTGGATGGAGCCATTAAGAATCATCTGATATATCAATTAAAAGAACACATGATTTTGTTAAATATGCACACACAATGAGTGGTTAGAATTAAACATTTCATTTTCAAAAGGAAAAAAAAATATTTCCAAAACCAAGTTTTTTTTTCTGTAAAGCATTTTCTCCACTTGGGATCAGGAGCGGTTTCCCTCCCTTCTGCAGCTGTCAGTGTACACGTGAAGGCCATTGTCCTCCTGTTCTGTGCTACCCAAGCTTGCAGCACCACCAGGCCTCCACCTGGCGGCACTCAGCAGCAGAGTTGTGGGAGGCAGTATAGCGCAGTGGTTTAAGGTTCTGAGCTACAAATCTGGAGACCTGGGTTTGAATCCCACAGCCCCCACTTGCATACTGTGTGACCCTGAGCAAGTCACTTAACTTCCCTGTGCTCCCAGGTTGCACCTGTAAACAAGCTTTCAGCTTAGTGTGTCCACCTGGTTAAACAATTGGAGTTGACAAGCCTCCCTCCCCAGGATAGGAGGGCAGTCCTTAGGATGCTCAATTCTCTCCCTCCCCGGACAACCCTTAGCAACCCAAGCTCGCTCCTGAACCTGGATCACCAGCATGGTGAGAGGTGTAGCGTCCAGCAACTCAACCCTCAGCACCATCAGGCTGGATGAAAACCAAACCTTTAAGGACTTAAACCCCCATCCCCCAATTTCCACAGTGAGCCAATTCGCACAAACAGATAAGGTCTAATTCTGTTGATAACATAGGACCATGTTTTTCTTGTAGACCAAGATTATTTCCTAGTTATAAAATGGCCAAAAAAATTCTAAAAACTTCATTGGTCATGCTACACCATCTGATCATACATTAAAATGTTATTTATGCATAGTTAGGTACCTGATCTTGTTTCACACCCCAAATCAGAGTTAATTACAGTACCCACTGCATGTGTTACAAATCACCACACTCACATACAGCTTTCAAAACCAGATTGTCTGCATCTTGAAATTTGTATGTAGCTCAAAAAAAAAGATTACCTGCTGTATGAAATCAGCTGTTTTTATTAATCCACTTTCAATACCTCTGTTTTTCAGTCTCTGTCTCTTGCCCCCCCTCCCCTTACAAGCCTTTATAACTTGGGTTTGAACTTTCCTGGGTCCTGACTGGCTGAGAAGATTCCTAAACCATGTCATTTAGAAAAGAAAATCCATAGCTTTAGACTTCTTCCAGCAACTGGGACGTACTGCACTCAGAGTATTAATGCATATCTATCCAGTTTTGTAAAAACATTGCTGTCAGCCATCTTAGTACAGTAAAAACTTTATTCCCAGACAGCTGTATAAACAGGTTACTCACCTATAACAGTAGTTCTAGGAGTGGTATATGTTGTTCATCCACACTGTTTGGCATGTCCTTTCACTTTAAGAATCTTGCTGGAAGGTCTTTAAGCTGGCTCCTCTCACCCACCCGGGTGGTATATGCCTCGGCTACGCCCCTTGATGCCAGATCTTGCCCGCTGGAAGCTGAGGTTGTGTGTCGAAGCCAGGGAGGTCGGGTGGGTTCGTGTGGATGAACAACATACACCACTCCTAGAACTACTGTTACAGGTGAGTAACCTGTTTTCTAAGATCGTGAATATGTTGTTCTATCCACACTGTTTGACAGACTCCAAGCAGTTCTCCAGGAGGAGGGGAGGCAAGGTGCACACCCCCTCTGTACTTACTTGGGGAACAGAGATTGGAGAACTGAGGCCCCAAAACCAGCATCCTGGCATGACTCTAGGTCGATGTGGTAGTGGGTAATGAAGGTGTTTTCTGTCTTCCAGGTAGCAGCCCTGCAGATTTCCTGGATAGGGATGTCCCTGGAAGCAGCCACCGATGCCACAGTATGGTAGGTGGAGTGAGCTCTTAATCCTATGGGAGGCTCCTTGCCGCCAACCGGTAGCAGAGATTAATGCAGGATGTATCCATATGCCAATTGTCTGCTTTGCTGCAGGTCTGCCAGGTGCAGCTTCACCGTAGGTGACAAACAGCTGGTGAACCTCTCCCTGAACATCATCCGCCCGCTCTTTATAATAAGCGAGCACTCATCTCCGGTCCAGAGTATGGAGCCTGTACTCGGTCTCCGAGGTGTAGTTTGGATAGAACACCAGCAGAGTTAACACCTGGTTAAGGTGAAACTCCAGCACCACCTCCGGAAGGAACTTCGGGTGTGGGTGGAGGACTACTTTGTCCCTGTGGAAGAACAGATAGGGAGACTCGACAGAGAGCACCTGCAGTTCCCCAGTCCTTCTGGCTGATGTGATAGCCACCAAGAAGGTGGTCTTCCACAACAAATGTGACATCTCATACCTGTGCATAGGTTCAAATGGCTTGCCCATGAGCTTTGCCAGTACCAGCAGTAGATGCCACAGAGGTAGAGGTTCACGCACCGGAGGGGATATGTGGTCGAGGCCTTTAAAGAAATGCCAGACCACCTCCTCCTGTGCCACCGTCTGCTGACCGACCCACGTCCGGTAAGCAGAGATGGCTGCCAGGTGCACCTTAAGGGTCGTGGACCGATGACTGCCTTTGGACAAGGACCAAAGGTAGTCGAGGATACTAACCACTGGACAGGACAAAGGGTCCAAGCCCTTGCCCTGACACCAAATGGAAAGTCTTTTCCACTTGAAGGCATAGCACCTCCTGGTCGATTCCTTCCTGGATGCTTCCACTACTGTGAGTACATCCTTAGAGTGACCCAGAGCCTGGAACTCTAGCCACTCAGGAACCAGGCTGTCAGGTGCAGGGATTGAAGGTCCAGACAGAATACCTTCCCCTGACTGACTGATAACAGGTCCGGGCATACTGGAAGATGCCTCGGAGGCCTGGAGCTGAGGCTGAGGAGATCCGGATACCAGAACTGGTGGGGCCAGTCTGGGGCTACCAGGATCACCTGTGCCTTGTCCCTCCTGACCTTGAGGATCACCTTGTGAACCAAAGAAAGTGGAGGGAAGGCATAGAAGAGGCCTGGGGTCCACGGCCTCAAGAAGGCATCCCCCTGCAGTGAGCCCTGCTAAAGGGGGGCGGGCATGAAACAGCTTCAGCTTTGCGTTCTCCTTGGAGGTGAACATATCCACCTGAGGTTTGCCCCAGTGGAAGAACAGGCTGTGTACTACCTCTGGATGGAGAGACCACTCATGGGGCATCTCGCCCACACAGCTGAGAGCGTCTGCCAGTTGGTTTGAGGCTCCAGCCACATGGATGGCTAGGAGCTCCACCTCCAGTTGACTCATGAGGGTCCAGAGTCAGAGCGATTCCCTGCACAGCAGCTGGGAGTGTGTGCTGCCCTGTTTGTCGAGATAGCACATGGTCATGGTACTGTCCATCTGAACTTGCACCACTTGACCCTGAAGGAGCGGTGCGAATGTTGACAGTGCCAGTCTGACTGCTCTGAGCTCCAGCAGGTTGATATGATATCGGGATTCCTCGGGGGTCCAGAACCCATGGGCTCTGTGATTCCCCATGTGGACACCCCAGCCTGTAAGAGAGGCATCGGTCATGAGCATGACCATCGGCTCGGGACAGACAAACAGGATCCCTTACTGCAAATGTGCTAGGACAGTCCACCATTGGAGAGCTTCCCACATCTTCTTGGTCACTGTGACCAGCTGATCAAATTGACCAAGATGTTGGAACCACTGGCTGGCCAGCTCCCATTGAAGGGGGTGCATATGCCACCGGGCCCATCAGACCATGGTGGTGCAGGCTGCCATGTGCCCCAGAAAGTGCAGAAAGTCCCAGGCAGGGCGCAAGTGCCCAACCAGAAATGATTGAGCAAAGGAGGAGAGAACCTCTGCCCTGTCCGTCGGAAGCTGGTCTCTGGCTCGGCAAGAGTCAAACTCTGCCACAGTGAAGCATATCACCTGCGAAGGTACGAGTTCCAACTTGGCCCCATTGATCAGGAGACAAAGGTCGGTGCAGGTCTGGAGGGCCAGATCCCTGGACCTCTCCACCTCTTGTTTGGAGGAACCCACTAAGAGTCAGTCATCGAGATGGGGTAAACTCTGACCCCTTGATGCCGAAGATGAGCCGCCACCACTGTAATGCATTTGGTGAAGACCCGTGGAGCCGATAACAGGCCGAATGGCATGGCTCAGAACTCAAATAGGGCTCCTTCTGCTTGGAAGCAAAGGAACTTTTGGTGAGATGGACGGATCGGGACATGGAAGAATGCATCCTGGAGATCCAGAAAGCAAAACCACATGTTCTGCTCAAGAGATGGTATGATCTGGGACAGAGTTACCGTCTTGAATGTGCGTGGCCTGAGCAATTAGTTCAGGTCGTACAGATCTAGAATGGGGCACCAGCCCCCCATCCACTTCGGCACAAGGAAGTACCTGGAAATGAACCCTGGGTTGACAGGGGGTTCCGCGACTCTGGCCACCACCTCCTTGTGAAGGAGTTGGGCAATGTCATCTCAAAGAGCTGACTGAGTGTGTACGGAGACCATCACCTCCCATGGGGTGTGGGCTCAGCTTGGTGGGTACTGCTCAAATTCCAGAGGCAGTCTCTGGCCGACCACTTCTAGAACCCACCTGTCTATGGTAACAATGGATCAGGTGGAAAGGACGTGGCAGAGCTGGCCCCCCCATGGGAGGACCCAGAGCCTGCGTGGCAGGTATGGGGGTGGTCACCCCATTCCATCACTGAGCAGGCTTGGAGGGACAGGATCTGGATTGGGGACTGCCTGAGCCCCTTCCTCCAGGTATACGGGCCACCGGGGGCCTGGACTTGGGCCAAGGGCACCAAGGTTGTGCCTGCTGCTGCTGCCCTGGTTGGAAATGGGGCTGCTTAGATGCAGGGGCAGAATGCCAAAAAGGCTTCTTCTTCTGCTTTTTGGAATCCTGGGATTTCTTCTGCGCAGAGGTCATGGAGTCCAAGGTGGCATTGGACTTCTCGATGTGTTGGAGGGGACCGTCAACACCTGGGCCAAAGAAGTCGGTACCCAGGAAAGGGACGTCTGTTAGCTTGTGTTGGGTGTCTGCCGTAAAGGTGGAGACCCTTAACCCAGACCTGCGGCGCATGGCAACTGTGGCCTCCATCAAGCGGGCACAAGAGTCCCCGAGATCCAGAGCTGTCTGGAGTTGCTGCTTCGCAACAGCCTGACCCTGGTCACAGACCTGCTTGACCGTGGTCTGGAGGTCTGTGAGGAGGTGAGGTAGAACCTCATCAAGAAAGCCCAAAAGGGCATGAGAGAAATGTGCCATGATGATGGCCGAGCTTGTCTGATGAAGGCCCAGCAAAGAGGCGACATAGACTTTCCGGGCAGAATGGTCCAGTTTTTTGGACTCTTTGTCCGGGGGTCTATCAGTGTCTCTGAGTTACCCGAGTGCCTGAACACAGATTCGGTCACCAAACCCTCTGCAGAGGGGTGCTCTGTGAATTCTGAAAGGGACCCGATGAGCACCATGTATTTGCGGGCCATACAGGCAGAAGGTGCAGGGCAGGAGGCAGGGTGCTGCCACAGCTCCAAGACCGGACCAACAATGGCCTCAGCTACTGGGAAGGCCTCCGTCAGGGATTCCCCTCATTTGAGAATGTCGGTGAGGGGACATTTGGCCAATTTCTGAATGGGTTCAAGGGGCATCCCCGTAGATTCGTAGATGAGACGAAGGATGCTCATAAAAGAAGAGGGGCCTTCTTCTGTTGACAGACTACCGATCAATTTCTCGTCCAGGGGACGGGAATGAAGGTCTGAGTCCTCGGACTCCAGATAAATTAGCTGGCCACTGGAGTCTCCCTCCACCTGCCTAGGACGGTCGAGAGTGAGGGTGATGGTAAGCCTACGCGGGAGACCCAAAACAGGCTGAGGCTCTTTAGCAGGAACCCCCGAAGGGGGCTGTTTGGGTGGCAGCTCCACCAGGATCGGTGGAGAGGTCAGTTCTGGCTGAACTGGAATGGTCTTGACCAGCTCCGAAGGTGGAGGAATGGTGCGGCCAGCTCCCGAGGAGTCGGTGTCGGCCTAGGGGGTGACAGTCAAGTTATGACCAGGGTAGAAGCTGGGGCCGACTTCTGGCCAGACATAATCAGCTGCTGCCACGTTAAGTCTTCGTAACATTGACAGAGTTTCCATCGAAGCCTCTCCTTATCCAAGGAGGACAAAGAAGAATGGCGGCGGCGCCGTTTCTTTGAGCACTTGTGTGCCTTCTTTGGCCTACCGGTTGAAGGGGTCCAAGACCTTGACCTAGATCATTGGGAGGGACTGATGGGGTCGATCAGAAGGTGCTGGGGAGGACCGCAACTCTTCTTGGTCAGGGACTGGGTCTCCGATGGGATTCCCAGCAGGCTGGGTCTCCTCCTCCTCCTCGGTGACAGGCAGGGCCAGAGTCCTGAATAAGGAGTTGTCAGCCTCAGTGAGCGACTACAGGTCGACTGGGTTGAGAATGATCTCAACCGGATCATCGTCCAGCGTCTGAGCCAGCTGGCCTGATGGGGGAACCATGAAGCCAGCGGCCAATGCCACAACCTTGGCCGAAGTCGAGACAGGTTGATTCTTGGGACCGAGCTCTCTCATGATCCTAGGAACGTCATTGGCGAGATGAAGTTTCTTCATTGTCCTTTTTATGGGAGTGAGAAACATGTGTGCCCGAAGGCCCCTCACCTTTGGTGGGAAGTGACTGGCACAGCTCTTGAAAGGAACCAGAGAAAGTGGAGCCCAAGTTGAGCGGTACAAAGAAAGACATCGAGGACTGGTCTGCGGCCGAGCCACCTCTTCCTCGAAAGTCTTCATCTGTTCGAGCTGTTCAGCGGACCCCGTAGCCACGGAGACTGCCCATCGGACTTCCATAAATTTGGCCGGCGGATTCCGTTTCTCTGGTTTGCCCAGTTGAAGCCATGTGAGACGATCATCTAAGATGTTTGGGTGAAATGCGCGGTGCATCCCAAGCAGTACATGCACGAGACATGCAGGTCAGTGCGAGACATATTTTGCTCGCACTGGCAGTGGCGGAAACCAGGTGAAGATTTATCCTCCATTGTGGTTTATATCACGAAGCGATTTGCTGCAACACTAATGAGTCTAAGTTTAGGTAAATCCATGGATTTGAAAGCCAGGGCCTACAAAACGAGTGAGCGGTAAGAAGGGAACCTGAATCTTCCAGCGGAAAGGAAGATGGCTTCAAGGGGTGGAGCCAAGGCATATACCACCCGGGTGGGTGGGAGGAGCCAGCTTAAAGACCTTCCTGCAAGATTCTTAAAGGGAAAGGACATGCCAAACAGTGTGGATAGAACATATCCACGATCCTAGAACAGTAGTTTAAATATACATAATAAATACAATTTATTACCAAACAGCAACACTAAAACAATGACACCACGCATCACACCACACAGTGACCTAATAATTATTCATTTTAACATTTTTTTGTCTATTTTCAACATGTTTATAACAGGCCTAGAAAGCTCCTCCCTTGATTTTTTTCTATCTGGTTACTGCATTCTGGCACCCACATTTGCACTAAGTCTGTAGGAAAGGTAGGCAATGCATAAGGCAATGTTTCCCTCGTAACGTTTACTTAGTTACTCTGCAGCAGCTATACTTTTCATGATTCAGACTCCAGTGTTTGTGAAATAATATGTCTTCACCATTGTAGCCCTCCCTCCCAACTGCAGCGTCACTTTCCACCAACCATCGCCACCCTCCTGGGACATCCCCAGGTCCTCCCCCACCATGGACCCTGCCTCCGGCCTGACTGCAGCATCCGATGGCTCTCTGATTGCAAGTATTGACAAAAAAGTGGCCACACCGGCATCCCAGACATTGGCCCCCATGATTTAAAGCCTCAGTGTCGATGGTGTTTACTAGCAAGCACCATTGTGTTCTTCCCTGCCCAACTGCTGTTGTCCATCTTCTCAACTGCTGTGGCCCTCTATTCTGCCTAACTGAAGCAGCACTGTCACTCAAAACCACTGCACCCTTTACTCTCCTCCCATTACAATCATTTCATGTTTAAAGTTTCATACCATCAGTTAACAAAGGAAGACAGTAACATGGTGGTGGTTTGAATCCTGTACTTTGTTACATTAATAGATGAAGCACATTTTTCAGTGCGATAGGGCAGTGACTGCAAGGGTCAGATGAAGTTTATTTATTCATTTGCTTTTGTTTATCAGGTAAGCACACTAGACAGCCAAGTGTCTATTTCAAGTTGCTGCTTCAGTCAGGTGAAAGAGAGGACAACTGCGGTTGAGAAGGCAGACAACTGAGTTTTTCTCCCAGCTTCCAACCAATTACATATTGCAACTGCAAGATTTACATCTACGGGATAGCTACCCACCAAACACAGTGACTCCCAGTCCTGATTTTTTCAGCACAAAACATGCTGAATAATATAGCCTGTTCAGCTGGCTCTCATTTTGGCAGTGCTGAGCATGATGCGGTGGTTGGGGGAGTGGCTGAGCAGACAGTACTTTAAAATCGAAAGTGTTTGGTTGTTACAACATAACATTTTATTTAAAATTATAAAATGGGCAAGAAAAATCCTTCCATCTGATTGGGTGACACATCCTGGTACCTATACATTTACATCAGCCCAATACCCAGATACAAAAAAGTTCCTGTGGGATTTTGAATTTGGGCAAATCACATACAGAATTCATGACCTATTTTACTCAACCCTGATTGCCATGACAAACATGGCTGCCTCCTTTACTCTTACTGAAACCCTTCAACAAGGCTCTTAAAAGTAAAATTCCCTTACATTTCAATAAATAAATAAACAATCATTCTTTCCTCTCATGATCCCCTCCTTAAATACATAAATTAAAACAATGAAGTACTATTGAAGGATTTCATCCCTGGTGTTTCTTTGGTGACCATGAAAAATTCCCCTTCTATCCTTACAAGCTTGCCAGGGCAATCTTTGCTCTTTACTCTGCCACAGATAAAACAGCAACCCTGGCTCTTTATAAGGCCTTCTGTTACATGTGAAAGGGTGAGCATTCTGCCAGAGGAATTCTGCTAAAGTATGAATTCCTGTATTCCATAACAAGCATTCCATCTATTGAATGTTTAGAAAGAAAGATGTTGACAGGTGGGAATGGACTACGTTTTACTAGTTACTTTCAACAAAAGAAAATACATTTTAATTTAAAAGTTTCCTTTTTTATTTTAATAGTTTCCTTAGTTTTCACATTTTATAAGTGTAGTAAGACACTCCAGGGCATACCTCTCAACTGTCCCTGATTTTCAGGGATGTCCCTGCTTTTGCCTCAAAATTTTACTATGTCCCTCCTAAAAAATGTCTTTCTGTAACCAAACTGTGGGGGTTATAAGCACAAAATAATGTCAAACATTTAAGTTACAGACTTGTTCTTCCTTAGATAATGCATTCTACACCAAGCCCTTTATTCTACCAGCTTCCTGAGTGGATATCTCCAACTTTGAAGAAATGTCCCTGATTTTGGTCCTTTGTCCCTGATTTTTTTAAGCCTTGTCCCTGATTTATGAGGCAGGAGGTTGAGAGGTATGCTCCAGGGTGTGGGTTAGGCTGAGATAAAGTACAGTTATGTAAGAACTTACCATAACAGTAGATCTTCGAGAGGATCTCTTGTAGCAGGCCATCACTGTCAGAACTCAGGCGTCAGGTGCCAGGACCACAAGGAAACCCTAGCTAGCAGTATACCAGAGGGGGCCACCCACCTCTGACGTCATTGTCTGACGTCAGCCTATACTATATAAGGTGGATGGCCTCCAAGCCCCCCTCAGTTGTTCTGCTGGAGACCAGAAGAAGGATTCCAGAAAACGGGGAACTGAGAAGAACACCGAGGTAACCCTGAACTAGAGAAGAAAGTAGAAAAAGGGCAGAAAGCGTGCACTGATGGAAGGGGAGTGAAACCCAGGAAAAGAAAGGGAGAAGGAGGGAGGAAAAAGCAGGGTCTTCTGCAACAGAGCCTCTCAAAGATCTACTGTTACAGTAAGTTCTTACGCAACTGTACCATCTTACTTCGAGGGTATCTCTTGCAGCAGTCCATCACTAGTAGGACTGATTCTCAAGCAGTTCTCATGGCAGAGGCAGCCAGGACAGGAAGTTGGCAGGTAATATGACAGCCTACGAAAGAAGACCTTGAAGAACCATGAGGCCAAAACTGGCATGCCTCCTAGAAGCAATGTCCAGACTGTAGTGCTTGGCAAAGGTGTGGACAGTACTCCAGGTGGCTGCAGCACAAATGTCAGCAGCAGACATGTTGCGAAAGCAAGCTACTGAGGTGGCCATGCCCCTTGTGGAATGGCCTTTGACAGTCCCAGGAAGTTCCTTACCATATGTCTAGTAACAATAAATTATACAATTTGTCAGCCACTTAGACAAACACTGTTTGGAAACTGGGGAGCCCTCTCTCCCAGGGGCAAACGAAACAAACTGACTAGACATACGAGAGTCCTTAGTCTGGTGTGTATACTATCTCAGGATTCTATGTACATCCAAGGTATGGAGCAATGCCTCCCCTTAATTGGAATGCTCTGGGAAATAAACAGGTAGGTGGATGAACTGATTGAAAGTAAACTCCGACACCACCTCAGGAAGAAACTTAGGTTTGGTGTGCAAAGACACCCTGTCTTTGTGGAAAACTAAATAAGTCTCCTTAGACACTAGGGCCTGAAGCTCTGAAGTAATTTGAGCAGAAGTAATGGCAACCAGAAACAACGCTTTCCATGACAGAAACATAGCTCGCAAGATACAACTGGTTCAAAGGGAGGCAATATAAGCTTTTCCAGCACAAAATTAAGATCCCAAGGCAGGACAGGATCCTGAATTGGGGGTTTCAATTGCAGAATTGCCCACAGAAATGTGCGGGGCACATTCAGCTGGGCCACTATGCACCCATCCACAGGCATATGGTACGCAGAGATGGCAGAAGGATGTACCTTAATAGCAGATTATCTTAAACCCAAGTCTGAGAGAAACATGAGGTGCTCCAGGACTTGATCCACTGAGAAGGTGAAGGGATTCAGCTGGTGCGAAGCAACCCATACAGTAAAGCGCTTCCATGTCATGGAATAGGTGTCCTGGGTGGAGGGCTTCCTGTCTGTCACCAACACATCGACCACCCTGGGGGAAACCCCAAATCTGGCTATGGCTATGTCTTCAGGATCCATGAGTGAAGATGAAGTGACTTGAGGTCTGGTTGGACCAGGGTGCCCTGGTCCTGGGAGAGCAAATCGATGCACAGGCACAGGGGGAGCGGAGGTTCCACCACCAGTTGCTGCAGGATGAGAATCATCATTGCCCCTTCCATCTGGAGTTTGATTAGAACCTGTTGCAGTGGAGGGAAGGGAGGGAAGGCATACAGAAACCTCCCTGTCCAAGAGAGGAACAATGTGTCTTGCCAGAAAACTCCAGGCCCAGGATCTAGTGAGTAGAAATGTGGCAGTTTTGCATTGAGTGGGGACGCAAAAAGGTCCAACTCAGACCAACCCCATCTATCGAACAGGTCTTCTCCCACCAAGGTCAGAAGTTTCCACTAATGAGCCCTGGACTGTGAGTGGCTTAGAGTGTCCACCAGAACATTCTGAACTCTGGAAAAATGGACAGCTGAAAGTTGAAGGCCATGCCCGATAGCTCAGTACCTGACCTTTCTTGCTTCCCTGCACATTAGGGATAGGAATAGGTTCTCCCCTGCTTGTTTATATAATAAACAATGTACATATTGTCTATCTGAACTAAAAGTGGACCAGGGAGAGTCTGGAAGGCCTGAAAGGCATACAAGACTGCCTGCATCTCCAGAATATTGATGTGGAGATCCTGCTCTAACTCGGACCAAGTTCCCTGGGTCTGGTGAGACCCCATGTTGGCACCCCAACTGAGACTCGAAGCGTCAGTCGTGAGAATATGCTGAGGGGGAGAGGAAGTAAAGGCCACCCCCCCAAAACAAAATGTCAGGCTCTGCCCACCACAGAAGAACCTTCTTGATGGGGCCCAACACCAGCACTAACTGTTCAGGGAGTCTACATGCTGGTCCCATTGCACTCGTAGGGTCCACTGAGGGATCCTCATATGTAGCCTGGCTATGGGAACCATCACAATGGCTGTGGCCATAAACCCCAGGAGCCTGAGGAATTCCCTCACGTGAATGTGGTGGTTGTGGAGCAGGAGGTGGACTTGAGCCATGGGTCACTCCACCCTGTCCTGAGGCAAAAAGGCCTTGCCATGTTCAGGACAGCCCCTATGTAAAGAAGGCATTGGCAGTGGGTAAGGAAGGACTTTGGCAGGTTGATAGTAATGCCCAGGGACTGGAACAGGCTGCAGGTACCTTCCAGAGTCTGCAAGAGACGGTCCCTGGATGGGGCTGCCAGGAGCCAGTCATCCAGGTAGGGAAAAACATAAAAACCCTGCCTCCTTCAGGCTGCCGCCACTACCACCAGGCACTTGGTAAACACCCTGGGGGCAGAGGAAAGGCCAAAGGGCAGGGCCCAGAACTGGAAGTGCTCCCCCATGAAATGGAAGTAGAAGAAACACCTGTGGGTTGCAGATAAGCATCCTGCATATCCAAAGAACATAGCCAGTCCACCTGATGGCACAGAGGCAGTAAGCCATGTAGGGTGACCATCCTGAAAAGTTTGTACTCTCATGTGCAGGTTGAGATTGCTCAGGTCCAGGATGGGATGAAGGCTCCCCATTTTCTTGGGAACCAGGAAGAAATGGGAGTAGTACCCCATACCTTGTTGGGAGGAAGGGAAGCATGGGCTCTATGGCCTGCTTCTGCACCACAGCTTGTATTTCTGCCCTTAAGAGAGGAACATGGCTTGGTGGACATGTAGATGCCCTTTGCCAATTTGCAGAGGGCCACTCCAGAAACTCTAGAGTGTGCCTGTGCTCTATAAGCTGAAGCACCCTGCAGTCTGTCATGCTGGCCCTCCACTGGTCTAGGTGAAGGGAGAAGCACCCCCCCCACCACCACCACCTCCTGAAACTCTACTGGAGGACTGGGGGGGGGGGTGGCAAGCAGTCAAGATGTGAGGACAGCCCCTGACTGGGCTGCGGAGGCACCTCTGGCTGCCCGGGAAGGGGCAGGGCACAGGTAGGGCAGTGCCTTGTTTGCACTTGCTCAAGGCTTTGGGAGGGGCTCTGGGCTGCTTCTTGGAGGAGTGATGAAAAGGGATCCTATGACTCGCTTTTGGCTCGGTGTGGTACATTGAGTGGACCGACTTCAATACCCGTCCTGTGTATTGGAGCTCAGAGATAATGTCCTGGATGTCACCCTTGAACTATTTAGACCCATGAAAGGGGGCATTCAGAATACTGGACTACATAGGAGCTGACTTTCATTTTTTGGGGGCTCTAATAATGGCTGGGGGATCTGGGTGCTGCCAGCTGCCTCAGGTCCTGACCTGACTTGTTGGACACTTGCTTAGCTTATAAGTGTGGCCAACAAGCCCAGGTCAGGACTCAGGAGGGGGTAGCCTGGGTGTAACCCCCCTGCAAATGGGGGTTCCCAAAAGACTTCCAGGAGCTTGCTTGAATGCTCCAAGCCTGAATGGTGTTTGGCGTTTAAGCCATTTATCAGTGAGTGTTTTAGAGCCTCTGGTACTGTTCTTTAAGAGCTGTCTGCTTGCAGACATAATTAGTTTGTATGGGGACTCTGTGCTTCTCTGTTTGAGTACCACTCATGCTGCTGCTAATTCACTCCATTTTGCAGTCACTAGGAGTGCAAAGGAACCTATCTGAAAGATGTAACTGTTTGCCAGAAATAATTTAGAGTAATAATGAAAATACAGTTTGTCTATCCTGCTTTCTTTGCAGTCAGAACTGTGTCTGCCTAGTTCCCCATTCTGGTTTTGAACTGCTGAACTGGACCAATCAGTGTGGGGTAAGCTAGCTCTAAAATGGTGCCTTGGACGAATCAGAACTTGGACTCATAATCTGAGCCAGCCACAAGAGGATTGTATGGGCAGTGACTCTGGGAGATGTAGTTAGACTTGCGCCTTTTTGGACCAACAGCAGCAGTCTATTGTGAGTGACAGCCAATCCAGTCAAGAACTGGGAGGAACTCAAAGGAAGTGCTCGGTTTTGTCTGTTGGAGTTTCAGTTTAGATCTGGCAGTGAAGGGGAAAGAAACCCTGTGCTCCTTCAGTGCACAGTTTCAGTCAAAAAACATGTGTAAGGCCCAGAGTTCCGGTCTGCAGCTTGTGTAACTGCTTGTTAGGACTGAATCCGTCCTGTGAAGAGAATCAAAGGATCTCTGAAGAGTAGAAACCAGGCTCACCCTGTAGAAGACTGGAGAAATTGTTGAATTGCACTCGGTCTGTCAGGAACTGAATCTGCTGTGTGTTCTCCCGGTATTGTGCAGTAATGCGATCGGGATAGAGAAGCAGCCTGCCTGGTATAGTACTTTCTTTTACCATATAAATGTGTGAAGAGTCTGTGGAGCTCAAGAGTAGCCCTGCTGACGTTGGAATGACCCTATCTTGTTTGGAGGTCGTGAGTACTAATTCAGGGTCGCTCCCTGTTGAATTGCCACATTAAATCCAAATGGAATCACTGTACTGCTGACTGTTTAAACTAATTTTTCTTTTCACTGTGAAAGGGCCCTACCAGCTGCCACGGTTTGGACTAGCCACTGGGCTTGGGTACCCAGGGACAGTAACTGGTAGGGATAGGCTAATGCACAGAGCCATAGAAGTAGATAGTAAAGTGATAAGCTAATTAACCTGATTTCCCCTGTCCTTGTTATATTCCCCTAAATAAATCAGAGCTGCTTGTTTCAGCAAAGTTATACTTCCTGAGGTATTTGTCTATGTTAAGTACTGTACTGTGATTGTTGCACTGTATCTTATTTCACAGGAGGTCCCAGTGCGGAACTAGTCCTGGGGGTAAGTGTATACTGTGAAGGTAATTCTGATATATTGTGTGGGCCACTAGTGGGAAGAAGGGGGTTGCAGTGTCCCAGAGGGCTGTGACAAGTAAGTTTAACTATTGCTAACCCTGACCTCTGGGTGGAGGCACCCGCCATTGGATCCAGGCCCCTCAACCTGTTAGCGGCAAATCAGGCAGGGGTAGTAGCCCCTGGGATAGCGCCATCTAGGGGTTACATCTTGGAGGCTCACGCTGGGATTGTGTGTCCTCTAGTGGCCATATTTACGAACCACTGTTAAGAAAAAATGGGTACCCCAACAGAAGTGGCTGTGCACCGCTGGTGGAGTAGTGTACTGGGAGGAGACTGACCCCAAATGCTATGCTTATCCTGGACATCCCCTGTATCAATACGGACACTGTACAGGAAGTACTTTCCAAGGTGGAAGGTTTACAAAACCCTGTGGTGGTGGGTCGGCATGCTAATCTGCTCACCCACATTTTCCTGGCCCTAGTAGAGTTTAAGGATCCCATAGATAGCTCCAAAGTGCCACAGACCATTACCCCAGAGGAGCCCTCACTGCTAGAGAGTGATAACTAAGTACAGTAAAGACCGTGGGGAATGAGCCTCACCACTGTCTGAAACTTTTGAGGAGAAATTTGCTAAATGGTTGCTGGGGAAGGAAAACTGTGGAGGACTTGAAGAAACTATTCTTGCCACCTGGGGTGTTCCTCCCAACACCCACTCCGCTCCAGTACCCGTAATGGTGGCTGAACCAATGCAGACTCCTATTTCTGCACCTGCCATTAGTCACGACTCTTACTGAAGGTTGAGGATCTTCTCTGGCACCCTCCCCACCCCAAGGGGAGGATGACTGGGAGACCTGGATAGACTATGTTGCCCCCAAGTGCTAGAATGGCAATGCTCGGAGTCGAGCCAAAAGAGGGTTAGTGAGAGCCCGAGGTCCCGCCCTGCTACCATCCATGCTAAACGGGCCAGTAACCCTGAAGTGACTGCACAGGCCTATCTTGAGGCCTTGGAGAATGTATGGGAGCCCAGATTCTGATGAGGATCTATGGTGGAGAAGAAATGCACAACAGTACCAAGGGAGTTGTTGTCTGTGTATGTATCTCGGCTGGAAAAATTGTTGCAAGAATGCCTCAGAAAGGGTAGTTTGCCAGCGACTGAACTGGACCGAACCAGGCTGGACAGGATCCTTAAGTCTGCCCCTTCTCAGAACTGCTGTTGCTTCAGCTACGCCTGGCAAATCAACTGGAATCCCCACCTCCTATGATGAGTTAATGAGAAATTCGAGGAGTTGAGAAAGGCGACCTGGGAGGGACCTGCACCAATAGCTGCGCTACGACCCGAGTGACTGAGGGTGGCCCATCAAGTGAAGTTCAGGGCAGAGATTGGCAGTCAATGAGTGCTCTGACAAGGAAAAGATATGCCACAATGGGGCGAACTGTTGAGAGAGATCGGAATTCAAAACAGTCCCTTTATGAAGGCCACACCTGCATATACGGGCCCTGACCTATATCCGACTGCATCTGCTATGGGGTGGGGGTACCCACCATGTATCTCCTGCTGATAACAGCTCCAAACTCAATTCCTTGACCATGGAAGTGGAGAAACTGACAGATGTCTCCAAATGCTTATCACGCCGCAGACAGAGATGGCACCAAGGTTTCAGTTAGTAATACCCCGCCCTGGCTCCCAGTGTGGCGCCTCGGCCAGCTCAAACTCCAGAAAGTATGTTTGCTATAATTGTGGGAAGGATGGGCACATGAAAGGAATGCGGTCCCCAAAAGACACTGACAAAGTTGCATATAGACTACAAGGAGAGCTTGGAGAACAAATCAGTGGTTAAGAGGTGCAAGTGATCCCAGTGAGGGCACCAAAATGCTAACTCACGTCCTTTTGTGGCAAGGTCAGTTGCCCAGGCCCCCACTATTGCCTCTCAGACTGGTCCAGAATAGTGGGTCCCTCCATGGAGACCACTGTAAAGGTGAATGGAGTGTCTACAAGAGCTGTATAGACAGTGGCTCCCAAGTGACAATTATGTTCCAGGATTGGTATCAGAAGCATTTGTCAGACGTACCCTTACAACCATTAGAAGGACTGCATGTATGGGGTTAAGTGGAGAAGGCCTACCCCTATTCCGGTATATCCGAATTTGGCTGTCTTTCCCCACCTCCGTGGCTGGAGTGGCGAACAAGTAGAGACTCTAGCCTTAGTGTGTCCTCCCACTGGACTGTATGATGGTGTCCCTTTGTTGATTGGAACAAATGCTCATATGTTCGGAAGGCTGGCACAGTTGTGTTATGAAAACAGGGGTCAAAAACTAGTAGAGCTTTAAGAGTTCCAGCTTTAATTAAGAAGGCCTATGAGGCACAGAGAGATGCTGAAAAATAGAACCAGAGGAACCGGTCGGAATTGTATGGAAGAAGGATCCTGAGTCTCTGATCCTGGCGCCAAATGCCCAGTGTACCTTACAGGAGAGGTCCATATCAGAAAGGATGTTAAGAATAAAATATTAATGTTGGATGCACCAGGCGATGGAAAATTGCCAGAGGGACTGCTGGTCAAGCCTAGTATTTTGCCCGCTAGACCCATGCTTATGCCAGAAGGGTAATGGTCCAAGTTCATAATGTGTCTGAAAGAGACATTCGAGTAAATAGAGGTTGCATCCTGGCTAATGTGCATTGTGCAGACACTGCAGTGCTACCCAGCAGCAAGAGTTCGAGGAAGAATGACAGAGTAACGCCTGACTTGTTTGATTCGCACTCCCGCTGCCAGCTGAATGGAAAGTGAGGATCAGTGAGAAGCTTGCCCAGAGAGACCAGGTGTTTTCTTTAAAGGAATGGGACGAGAATGCGCGGCAAGGAGCTGAGCACAATATCCGCTGCATGACGAAAGACCATTTCGTGAGAGAGGTCTCGACGCCTGGCACCTGCTGACATAGATGATGTGAGGCGGCATCTGCAAGAGATGTTAGCTGCTGGTGTAATACAAGAATCCAGAAGCCCTTATCGTCCCCCATTGTGGTAGTGAGGAAAAAGAATGGTACAGTAAGGATGTGTGTGGATTATCGCACCTTAAACCGTGGACTATCCTGATCAGTACACAATGCCCGCATTCAGGATGCTGGACTGCCTAAACGGGCAAGTGGTTCTCTGTGTTGGATCTCCGCCGAGTGGGTACTACCAGATCCCGATGGCCCCAGAGGACCATGAGGAAGACAGCCTTTATCTGTCCGCTTGGCTTCTATGAATTCATGAGGATGCCTCAGGGTTTCAGGTGCCCCAGCCACTTTTCACCGATTGATGGAGGCGTGCAGTGGGGACATGAACTTACTAGAGTGCCTGGTATACCTAGATGATGTTATGTGTTTGGCAGCTCACTGGAGGAACATGAGAGTAGATTATTTAAGGTATTGGACCGACTGAGGACTTTGGCCTAAACTGTCCATTGATAAGTGTCAATTCTTTCAAACATCAGTAAAGTATGTGGGACACATAGTATCCACCGAGGGAATAGAGACCGACCCATAGAAGTTGAGGCCTTGACCACCTGGCCACAGCCAAAAATCTAAAGAACTGCAAAGATTCCCGGGATTCTGTGGTTATTATCGGTAGCTTCATCAAGTACTATTCAAGAGTGATCCGCCTTTACTTAACCTTACTCAAGGGTATCCCCCAACCCACAAAAAATACCAAAAGTCAGCGTCCCTCAAGACAGAAAGAGTGTATTTTCATCCGAGTGAAGTATTTGGGGCCCGCTGGACTCCTGATTGTGAGACTGCTTTTCATGAGATCATATATCAACTTACCCATGCTCCAGTGCTGGCCTATGCTGATCCAAGAAAACCTTACGTCCTGCACACTGATGCTAGCTTGCAAGGGTTGGGGGCTGTGTTGTACCAAGAGCACGAGAATGGCCTGAGACCAGTGGCCTTTGCCAGTAGAAGCCTGACCCCATCCGAGAAAGAACTATCCTGTACATAAGTTAGAGTTCCTAGCTTTGAAGTGGGCTATTGTTGACCAATTCCATGAGTACTTGTATGGGGGCTAAAATACTAGTAAAACTGACAATAATCCTTTGACCTATGTGCAGACCTCAGCTAAGTTGGATGCCACTGGCCATAGGTGGCTTTCTGCATTATCTACATGTGACTATGCTCTCGAATACCGAGCAGGTCTGAACCACATAGATGCTGATGCTCTCTCCCGGAGGCCTGTTCCCCAGAATGATTGGGCCCAGTTGGCAGAACCTGACATTGAGGCACTCTATGAAGTTTGACAGGGAGAAACAAATGTCCACGGACACAGTGGACTGCATGTGGATTGCTTGGGAGCCTCTGAGAATGTGCATACCTGCTGCTTATTGCCACTTTTCTGCAATAGACATTGGTGCACTGCCTCAGCTGGACAATGACAGTATTCGGCGGGCTCAATCCCAGATCCCATGATCAAAGCAGCTTTAGAAGCCCTCTATGCAGGAAAAGATGTGTCCAAATTACGCCCACTGATTTGAGAACTGCACTGTTATACAAAAGAAGGTCCTAAGTTGAAACTGATCAATAAACTGTTATACAGAGAAACAGTAGACAGAGGGGGACAAGTAGACAAACAACAACTAGTGCTGCCCACTGCCTTTCGAGACTCAGTACTGAGGTCCTTGCACAACCACAGGGGGCACCTTGGTATAGACAGAACACTTGACTTGGTGAGATCCAGATTCTATTGGCCTAAGATGGGGGCTGATGTGGAGCAACACATTCGAACTTGTAGTCGCTGCTTACAGAGGAAAGCTTTGCCCCAGAGGGCTGCCCCTTGTTAACATCACCACCAGTGCACCCATGGAGATGGTCTGTATTGATTTTCTGAGTTTGGAGTCAGATCAAAGAAATATCAGTAATGTGCTGGTGGTCACTGACATATTCACGAGATATGCCCAAGCTTTCCCCACCAAGACCAGAAAGCATCCACTGTGGCAAAGTACTTGTAGAAAACTTTTTGTTCACTATGGGGCTCCACAAAGAATCCATTCTGATCAAGGGAGAGACTTTGAGAGTCGTCTGATCAAAGAGATGCTTTCTCTGTGGGGAGTGCGAAAGTCCAGAACCACTCCTTACCACCCCAGGGACCCACAGCCTGAACGTTTCAACCGCCTTTGCCTAGATATGCTAGGCACCCTGCACCCAAGGACAAGCCTAGATGGAGCCAACAAATTAGCACCCTGGTACATGCTTATAACTGCCAAAGTGATGCCACTGGGTTCTCCCCTACCGCCTGATGTTTGGAAGAGAAGCTCGACTACCAGTAGATGTGTGTTTTGGGTCTCTCCTGATGGGGTTCAAGCTGACAACTATTTACAGTATGTGCAAAAGTTAAAGGCCCAGCTAACTCATGCGTACCAACTGGCTCAAACCATGGCTGCCAAAGAAATCTGGCCAACAAAGAGCGGTATGATAAAAGGTGAAAGCACAGGAACTCCAGGAGGAGATCGGTATTGCTAAGAAATCTGGGACTGCATGGCAAACACAAGATTGCTGACAGATGGCACCATCTCCCTCACATTGTAGTGGCAAACTAGATGATCTGCCAGTGTACAAAGTAAGGCCTGAGAACAATTCAAAAGATGTAAAACAATGCATAGAAATCATTTACTGCCCATTGGACAAATCCTGATTGAGTCTGAGCCCCCAGAAGATGCCCCTCTGGACCAGTGACTAGAGCTGCTGCTAAGAAAAGATCAAGAAGTCTGCACCTACAGAAGCAGAGTTAAAGTGTTCCCCTGCACAAGTCCCAGTTGAGCATGACTGTCAGTCCATATCAGAAGAAAGTGAGAGTGACTTTGAATACTATCCTTACGAACTGAGTCAATTGTTTGAGGCAATCCCCAGTCAATACTGGAGACAAAGCTGGGCCTTCTGGACTGTCTAAGCCCCCAGCTTCATCCCTGGAGCCAATGCTCCCAGAAAGTGAAGTGCAAAGCATCAGATCAGATGAAATGGAATCATTGTGCATGGTTGAACTGTTTGAGCTTTCAGGGAGAAAATGATAGATTGGGCAGACTGGTGATACACCCAAACAAGAAGAGTATTTTGAGTGCCCTGACAGTCCACGCCAGTGTCCAAAAGCTCTCCATGCAGGCAAATGTTGTGGACTCAGAAACTGTAACTCCTGGAGCTGTAAGTGCCCAAGTTCTAGCTCTCTACCCCAGGAGACTCCCTGACAAGTGAGGACAATGCTGAAAATGAGGCTCAGAGTGCAGAGACTGTTAACAGTTCCCCTAGAAAGACTGGTCGAGCTGTAAAGCCTGTGGTGCACCTCAGTCATGATTCACTTGGGAGGCCTGTGGACTTGCCTCTCAATGTTGTCCATAAAGGAGTGTATGTGTCCCGGGCTCATTGCCCAAACTGAGCATCAGTGCTAACTCCAAGTTACTTGTGTTGCCCTCTAAGTATGGTGCCCTTGCCCCGTCAGCCCCAAGGTAACTGATAGGAAGGGCCCCTCTCTTCAGGTTTCATGTACAAGAGGTAATAACTTGAGTTATGGTACAATGTGTGTGTAATACTGTGTAAAGTGGACGTACTGCAATGTTTCAGAAATGTGTTCTTGGTAAAATGATGTATTGACTGATGATTACATGTGTGAGCCTAATGCAAATGTATAGGTTGCAGTTGAAACTTATGGGGTACTTGTGACGCGGACGTCCAAGCTTTCCCAGCCAGGAAGGGTGTAACCCCTGCAAATGAGGGTTCCCAAAAGACTTCCAGGAGCTTGCTTGAATGCTCCAAGCCTGAATGGTGTTTGGCGTTTAAGCCATTTATCAGTGAGTGTTTTAGAACCTCTGGTACTGTCTCTTTAAGAGCTGTCTGCTTGCAGACATAATTAGTTTGTATGGGGGACTGTGTGCTTCTCTGTTTGAGTACCACTCGAGCTGCTGCCAATTCACTCCATTTTGCAGTCACTAGGAGTGCAAGGGAACCTATCTGAAAGATGTAACTGTTTGCCAGAAATAATTTAGAGTAATAATGAAAATACAGTTTGTCTAACCTGCTTTCTTTGCAGTCAGAACTGTGTCTGCCTAGTTCCCCATTCTGGTTTTGAACTGCTGAACTGGACCAATCAGTGTGGGGTAAGCTAGCTCTAAAATGGTGCCTTGGACGAATCAGAACTTGGACTCATAATCTGAGCCAGCCACAAGAGGATTGTATGGGCAGTGACTCTGGGAGATGTAGTTTAGACTTGCGCCTTTTTGGACCAACACAGCAGTCTATTGTGAGTGACAGCCAATCCAGTCAAGAACTGGGAGGAACTCAAAGGAAGTGCCGGTTTTGTCTGTTGGAGTTTCAGTTTAGATCTGGCAGTGAAGGGGAAAGAAACCCTGTGCTCCTTCAGTGCATAGTTTCAGTCAAAAAACGTGTGTAAGGCCCAGAGTTCCGGTCTGCAGCTTGTGTAACTGCTTGTTAGGACTGAATCCATCCTGTGAAGAGAATCAAAGGCTCTCTGAAGAGTAGAAACCAGGCTCACCCTGTAGAAGACTGGAGAAATTGTTGAATTGCACTCAGTCTGTCAGGAACTGAATCTGCTGTGTGTTCTCCCGGGTATTGTGCAGTAATTGCGATCGGGATAGAGAAACAGCCTGCCTGGTATAGTACTTTCTTTTTTTACCATATAAATGTGTGAAGAGTCTCGTGGAGCTCAAGAGTAGCCCTGCTGACGTTGAATGACCCTATCTTGTTTGGAGGTCGTGAGTACTAATTCAGGGTCGCTCCCTGTTGAATTGCCACATTAAATCCAAATGGAATCACTGTACTGCTGACTGTTTAAACTAATTTTTCTTTTCACTGTGTGAAAGGGCCCTCCCAGCTGCCACGGTTTGGACTAGCCACTAGGGCTTGGGTACCCAGGGACAGTAACTGGTAGGGATAGGCCAGTGCACAGAGCCATAGGTAGATAGTAAAGTGATAAGCTAATTAACCTGATTTCCCCCTGTCCTTGTTATATTCCCCCTAAATAAATCAGAGCTGCTTGTTTCAGCAAAGTTATACTTCCTGAGGTATTTGTCTATGTTAAAGTACTGTACTGTGATTGTTGCACTGTATCTTATTTCACAGGAGGTCCCAGTGCCGGAACTAGTCCTGGGGGTAAGTGTATACTGTGAAGGTAATTCTGATATATTGTGTGGGCCACTAGTGGGAAGAAAGGGGGGTTGCAGTGTCCCAGAGGGCTGTGACCAAGTAAGTTTAACTATTGCAAACCCTGACCTCTGGGTGGAGGCACCCCATTGGATCCAGGCCCCTCAACCTGTTAGTAGCAAATCATGCAGGGTAGTAGCCCCTGGGATAGCGCCATCTAGGGGTTACATAGGGATCCTTCGAGGCTCACAACTTGAGTGTAGCATACCATGATAGCACTGAATTCCTTCCTGCTGGGGGTTGGGTTACAGCCACCACAGCCACAAACTCCGATTCCTCTGGGCTTGGCCCTGGGTGACTATGTTGCCCAAGTTAACCCAAGGAGAAGGAGTTAGGGCTCCAAGCCAGTGACCCCGAGTCCCAACCTGGCTTTTGGCCACTTTTTGCCTAGGGCTCCTCAGGCTGGCTCACAACTCGTGTAGCATAGCATTATAGCATTTAATTCCTGCTGGGGGGTGCACAGGCACAGCCAGACATGAGTTTAGATGTTTTCCATATTTTTTTTTGTTTGTTTGTTGCCACTTCCTAGCACAAAGCCACAGAACCATATTTCTCACATATTGGAGCCTCCAAGGTTAGGAGATCTGGACCCAGAATACACACTTTGCAAAGTTTCTGTGGAATCAAATGTTAACAACAACAGGATCCATTCCTGGCTGATTCATTCAACTTCATCCTCACTGGCTAGGCTAGCGACATAGATTATATAGCTATCACTGTCCCTGTCTGACATAATAGTCCTCTCTGCTTATGACATCATATAATGTTGTTGGTTAAATCAAATGAATAATATCATTGATATTGAGAGCAAGGGTGGCTGAGGCAAAAGCATGCTTGCTCACCTGGTCTAGCTGCCTCAATTGCCTGTCTAGTGGGAAGGCACTGAGATGCTTCGGACAATTGGTGCAGTCATGTGCTGCATTGATGACTACCATGTCAGCCTTTGGATGCTCTTTGAAAAAGGATTTGCTTTTCAGAGGGTGGTATAGTCTATGTGCCTTTTTTGGTACCACAGGGATTGTGTGAGGGTGAAGCCATATGGCCCTAGTAACATCATCGTATGACTCCACTGGGGGTGGGGACATCACATTGGTAGAGATAAATGGCCAGCAATGGCGCTCTTCAGTCTCCCAGCCCATCATAGTCTGGATATGTTGCATTATATCCATGTAGGTGGGGTCATCTGGTGGAGACTTGGGGACATTACTGGGCTCATCCTTGTCTGCCAAAGAGATCCCCTCTAGTAAGGGGGACTCAGAACTGGCTTTGTCATCCGAGGCAGAGTCCTCCACCCCACTATCACCTGGGAGAGAAACAGTTGGGCAAATGGGGGTACCAGTATCCGTGTGGACAGGAGGAGCGCTGGGTGACAGACAAGCCAGGGCCAGAAAAACAGTGCCCCTCGGAGGCCCCTGTCAGTGCAAGGGCTGAGGCAGGCCTGGCTGAGGGGCCTGTGACTGCATAAACATCCAAAGCACTGAGATCAGGCCGTGGTAGTCCAGGCACAGTGTAGCTATATAGTGGCTGGGGTCCAACTGGCGCAGGATACGGATAGGCAGGCACCAGACCTGCAGGAGTCAGATACGGGTAGGCAGGTGCTGGACCCATGGGCATTGGCAGTGGGTACCCAGGCTAAGGTCTGGCAGACGTGCGTAGAGGTGCAGGTGTCAGTCCTGCAGGCTGCAGTGGTGGTAAGAGATTAAGGGAGGCCATGTTTAAACAGAGTTCTGATTTTTACCCAGTAGTGTTGAATAACCATGTGATTGCACTTAAGAATACTGTGCTGTTTAAGGTGAGAGAATCATTGGCTAAGAAAAGAAAACCCATAGTTTCTAATTTGTCACACACTGAGAAACTAGGTCTCAATGAATTAATTACTAATTCAGAACTGGCAATTAAAAAAGCAGACAAAGGTGGGAATATTGTCATTATGGATAGGGAAAACTATAGAACAATGGTTGAAAAATTAATATTTGATGTCAACAACTACAAAACGTTACCCTTCAATCCCACACAACAGTATAGAAAAAGTATATGTGAATTATTGGATAGGGCAGTACAAAGGGGAGACATCAATGACAAAGAATTCATATATTTGTTCTGTGAATTCCCTGTAGTTCCAATACTGTACTGTCTTCCAAAAGTTCATAAAAGCTTGACTAACCCACCAGGTAGACCAACTGTGTCTAGCATAGGTTCGATTACTGAGCATCTGTGTGAATTTGTAGATTTATTTTTATAGCACAGTATGATGAAGCTTCCGTCCTGTTTAAAGGACACTGGGGACACAATCAGAAAATACAGTAATATTGGGTGGGAACGAGGCTATATGTGGATCAGTGTGGACATTGAGGCTTTGTATACCTCAATTAGACATAAAAATGGGGTTAGAGCGGCCACGTATTTTTTGATGAAAGACCAGGAATATACTGGGGCACCAGTAGAATTCTTAGTGGAATCACTAGAATTCATACTAGATCATGGTTATTTCAAATTTAATAATGAATTTTATTTGCAGACCTGTGGAACTGCGATGGGGGCTTCGATGGCCCCATCTTATGCAAACCTGTTTTTGGGGTTGTCGGAGAGTGAAACACGGTATGACCCTGAAGTTAATCCCTGTGTGGGAAACATAGTGCAGTGGGGAAGATACAGAGATGATTGCCTATGTATATGGAATGGAAGGGTGGAAAGGGCAAAATAATTTATTCAGTGGCTTAATCAGAATGATCTGAATTTAAGACTTACAGCAGAAATGGACCAGAAATCTATCAACTTTTTAGATATAACACTAGAGGGCGCAGTTTGCACCCCTCTAAATTGAAAAATTCCATACTGTATGGGCAACTAGACAGAATAAGAAGGAACTGCACCTCTGATCATGAATTTGAGAAACAGGCCGAAGAATTATTAGAGAGATTTAAGGAAAGAGGTTATCATGACACCATGTTAAAGAATGCCATGGCGAAAATAAGAGATAAAACACAAATGGAATTAATAAAACAGAAGAAAGTGAAAACGTGAATGAGAATAACCAAATAACTTGCTCTTTAGAGTACAATGCTATGGCTGGTGCAGTAGGCAGCATAGTCTGGAATAACCAGGATATACTTAAGGGTGACACAAAATTAGGTACTTTGATACCAGAAACACCTAGAATTACCTTTAGATGAACAGCTAACCTTCAGGATAAGCTAGTACATAGCCATTTTTTTTCAGAAAGAGGAGCCTAATTGAATGTGGCTACCACCTAGGCCAAAAGGAAACCACAAGTGTGGGAGATGCAATGTGTGTAAACATCAATATAGGAAAAAATCTATTTTATCCAACAATGTACAAATTGAAGTGAGAGATCTAATCACCTGTACAACTCCCTTTGTGGTGTATATATAGGAAGGCAGTATAGCGCAGTGGTTTAAGGCTCTGAGCTGCAAATCTGAAGACCTGGGTTTGAATCCCACAGCCCCCACTTGCATACTGTGTGACCCTAAGCAAGTTACTTAACTTCCCTGTGCTCCCAGGTTGCACCTGTAAACAAGCTTTCAGCTTAGTGTGTCTCACCTGGTTAAACAATTGGAAAAAAAATTATATATATATATATATAATGGTGTACCTGTAGGTTTTACTATATAGGGAAGACTGTGAGGCCTTTAAAGGAATGAATACAGGAACATCTTAGGTCTATAATAAACCAGAAGATGGATACCCTAGTTGGGAGGCACTTTATTTGTGCACATGGCTGTGATATATCTCACTTCAGATTTATGGGAATAGAACATGTTAAGAGCCATCAAAGGGGCAGAGACAGGCCAAACAAATTACTGCAAAGAGAAAGTGCATGGCTCTTCAAAGCAAACACAGTTAATCCATTTGGTCTAAATGATAGGTGGGATCCCAAACCTTTTCTGAGATCCAAATAGCATGTTATTGGATTAATGTACCTGTCTCTCCTCTCCTTTCCTTTTCTTTCCTTCCCCACCACCCATGTCTTCCAGATCCCATTCAGAGTAACTTCCTGGATTTCTGAAAGTAGACTCACTATAGTTTATAAGTGTGATTTAGAAATTAGAAATGCTTCACTTTGATGAGTGCCTGTCTCTAATGTATGTTTTTTCACTGTGTATTGTAGGATGACCAGTGGATACAATATTTCTAGGACTGTGGATATATTGTTCATCCACACTGTTTGGCATGTCCCTTTCCCCTTTAAATCTTACCGGAAGTCTTCAAGCTGGCTCCTCCCACCCACCCAGGTGGTATATACCTCGGCTCCACCCCATGATGCCAGATCTTCCTTTCCGTTGGAAGATACAGGTTGCCTCCCTCGTGCTCACACATTTAGTAGGCCCTGGCTTTCAAATCTTCGGTTTAACTGAAATTAAAACTCGTTCGAGTCAGCGATCGTGCTTTTGCGTTCTCGATCATGGAAGAGAAATCTTCTCCAGGATTTCGCCAGTGTACCTTGTGGTCAGAAGATGTCGCGCACCGATCCCCATCTCACATGGTCTACTGCCTAGGTGTTGGCCATGACACTTCGTCCTGCAGTTATTGCTAGGCATTCCATCCCAACGTTCTGGACAACCACCTGGCATGATTGAAGTTGGGGAGACCGGAGAAAAAGAATCCTCCGGTGAAGTCTAAGGAGGCTAGGTGGGCAGTTTCCATGGCCGCGGGTTCCGCCGAGCAGCTGGAACGCATGAAGGCGTTCAAAGAAGAAGCCACCCGCACTTCAGCAAATTGAAACTTCTTCATTCCATTCAATCTAGGCTACACCTTCACAGGTTCTTTTAAGGAGTTGTGCCAGTCTCTCCCCACCCGGGGTGAGGCACCTTCGGGCTTGCACTCCTCCCGCTGTCATAAGAGGGACAAAGAACCAAGCTCATCTTTGTATAAGTGAAGGCGCATTTGGGACTGAGAGAGGTCTCAGGCCCAGGAGCATGTGGTCTCGACCTCGGTCAAGATCGCTTCCTCAGCCGCAGGCTTCACGGACCTTCCGTTTGGCCAGACGACCGAGGAGGTGGCCAATGAGGTCGAGATTATTCTTGACCCAATCGACCCCTTGTCGCTGGCCGTGGCTGATGACTCCTTGGAGAGGACTCTGGTCCTTGTGTTCCCCGATGAGGAGACCCAGCCCGCTGGTGTCTCCATCGAGAACCTGGTTCTGGACCCCCGGGTTTCACCGATTCCTCTGGCGTCTCCCGAGCAACCGAGTCGGCCTCCTCAATCTCAGTCAAGGTCCAGAACCCCCTCAGCTGAACAGCTAAGGAAAAGCCATAAGCGCTCCAAAAAGAGGCAATGCCACAGGTCACCCTCATCCTCCTCGGATGAGGAGATGCTCCGACGGAAACTCCGTCAGCACTACAAGGACCTTATGTGGCAACAGCTGATTTTTACCAGGAAGAAGCCGGCTCCGCTGCCTACCCAAGCCATTAGTTGGCTCTCGCCTCCTATGCGAGAAGGCCCCTCAGAACCAAAAGCCTTTGTTCCCCACGCCCATGAG
Source organism: Neoceratodus forsteri (assembly GCA_016271365.2). Classification (NCBI taxonomy): domain Eukaryota; kingdom Metazoa; phylum Chordata; order Ceratodontiformes; family Ceratodontidae; genus Neoceratodus; species Neoceratodus forsteri. The sequence continues at coordinate 898,922,532 of CM057455.1, forward strand.
CCAGCCCGTCCTCCAGTTCAGCCTATTCCGGTCTCTCCACCAATTCTGGTGGGGCCACCGCCTAAGCAACTTGTGGGAGGGGCTCCTTCAAAAGAGGACTGACGAGATACCGGACTTCCCTGATGTCTGTCGGTCATGGTCACCCCAGACCTCCCCCAGCGGGTCAAGGGTGGTTTAGGCGGCAGACCGCTGACCCCGACTCCTCGGACTTGGATGTCACCAGGCTCCACTCTTATCCCGAGGATGATAAGTCATCCATTAGCACAGGGATGGAGGAAGGCCCTTCCTCCTTCCAAGGGATTCTCCGTCTCATCTCTGATTCTACAGGGATGCCCAGGAACCCATCCAGAAAAAGGCAGTGTACCCTCTCACGGACATCCTCAAGAGAGGGGATACCCCAACGGAGGCCTTTCCTGTGGCCAAGGCCATTGTTGGCCTGGATCTTGAACTACGGCAGCGCCCTGCCTCATATCCAGCACCATCTGCCCTCATGGCCCGCAAGTATGTGGTGCCCATGGGGTCCCTTGCGGGGTTCACAGAACACCCTTTGGCTGAGAGCCTGGTGACTGCCTCTGTGTTCAGGCATACTGACAGTTCTGCCAACACTGACTGACCCCCCTGATAAGGAGTCTAAGCTCTTGGACCATTCGGCACAGAAAATCTATGCAGCTTCCTCCTTGGGCCTTCATCAGGCCAGTTTGGCCGTCATCATGGCACACTTCTCTCATGCCCTTGTTGGGTCATTAGATGAAGTCCTCCCACATCTCCCCATGGACATGCAGACCACAGTCAAGCAGATCCGGGACCAGGGCCATGCTGTTGCCAAACAGCAGCTTCAGGCAGCCCTGGACATTGGGGATTCTTGTGCTCGCTCGATGGCCACCGCAGTTGCCTCTCACCGCAGGGCTTGGCTGAGGCTCTCCTCCTTCACGGCGGATACTCAGCATAAGTAAGCTGATGTGCCTTTCTTTGGGACTGACTTGTTCAGTGCAGGAGTGGCTGATCACCTACAGCACATAGAGCAGTCCAATGCCACCTTGGATGCCACATCTGCCAAGAGTTCTTCGGGCAAGAACCAGCAGAAGAAGAAGAAGCCGCCCTTTTGGCACTCTTCCCCTGCGGTTCAGCAGTCCTCCTACCAAGGAGAACAGCAACATCAGCATCAGCAACAGGCTCAAGCTTGGCACCCTTGGCCCAAGCCTGGACCCCAATAGGCCTGCAAGGGAGGCCAAGGCTCAGGTCCTGGAGCCTCCTCCTCCTCCTCCTCTAAGCCTGCCCAGTGATGGGGTGGGGGTGGCCACCCCTATCTCCATCATGCCAGTTCTGGGTCTTCCCGTGGGGGTCCGGCTCTGCCACTTTCTTTCTGCCTGGTCCGCTATCACCATGGACAGGTGGGGTCTTGAAGTTGTCGGCCAGGGACTGCCTCTAGAATTCGAGTAGTACCCTCCCAGCAGAGCCCACACCCCTCGGGAAGAATGGATTTCCATATGCACCCAGTCAGCTCTTTGAGATGACATTGCTCAGCTCCTCCTCAAGGAGGCAGTAGCTCTCATGGTGGATCCATTGGCAGACCCAGGCTTTGTCTCCAGGTACTTTCTGGTGCCCAAGCGGACGGGGCTGCTGGTGCCCCATTCTAGATCTCCATGACCTGAATCACTTTCTCACATCCCGCACCTTTCAGATGGTCACTCTGTCCCAGATCATACCATCCTTGGAATGAAACATGTGGTTCTGTTAACTGGATGTGCAGGACATGTTCTTTCATGTCTCAATCCATCCATCCCATCAGCGGTTCCTCCACTTCAGGGTCGAAGGAACCCTGTACGAGTTTTGAGCCATGCCGTTCAGCCTGTCATCGGCCCCATGGGTCTTCACCCAAATAAACTGCATTGGTGGTGGCCCATCTCCGCCGTCGGGGGTCAAACTTTACCCCTACCTCAACGATTGGCTCCTGGCAGGTTCCACCCAACAGGAGGTGGAGAGGTCCAGGGATCTGGCCCTCCAGACCTGTACCCAATGAGGCCTCCTGATCAATGAGGCCAAGTCATAACTCGTGCCTTCCCAGGTGATGGGCTTCACCGGGGCAGAGCTCGACTCTTGTCAAGCCAGAGCTCGGCTCCCGGCAGACAGGGCAGAGGTTCTCTCCTCCTTTGCCCAATCATTTCTGGTTGGGCACTTGCGCCCTGCCTGGGACTTTCTGCGCCTTCTGGATTATATGGCAGCATGCACCTCAGTGGTCCTTTGGGCCCGGTTGAACATGCACCCTCTCCAATGGGAGTTGGCCACCCAGTGGACTCAGTGATATGGTCATTTTGACCAGCTGATCACTGTAACCCAGAAGATGTGGGACACTGTCCAATGGTGGACCGCCCCAGAACGGTTGCAGGAAGGGATCCCGTTTGTTCGCCCCGAGCCGACGGTCGTCCTTACGACTGATGCCTCTCTCATGGGCTGGGGAGCCCACATGGGGGACAACAGGGCCCACGAGTTCTGGATTCCTGAGGAATCCCGATGCCACATCAACCTGTTGGAGCTCAGAACAGTCAGACTGGCACTGTCAGCTTTCGCTCCTCAGCTTCGGGATCAAGTGTTTCAAGTCCAGATGGACAATACCATGACCATGTACTACCTCAACAAACAGGCCGGCATGCACTCCCATCTGCTGTGCAAGGAGGCACTCTGCATCTGGACCCTTATAAGCCGGTTGGAGGCAGATCTCCTAGCCATCCATGTGGCAGGAGCCTCGAACCAGCTGGCGGATGCTCTCAGCCGCATAGGCCAGACATCCCACGAGTGGTCTTTCCATCCAGAGGTAGCTTACAGCCTGTTCTCCCATTGGGGCAAACCGATGGTGGACCTGTTTGCCTCCAGGGAAAACGCCAAGCTGAGGCTGTATCATGCCCGCCCTCAGCAGGGCTCGCTGCAGGGGGATGCCTTCTCGAGGCCATGGACCCCAGGCCTCCTCTATGCCTTTCCTCCATTTCCCTTGATCCATAAGGTGTTATTCAAGGTGAGGAGGGACAAGGCGAAGGTGATTCTGGTAGCCCCAGACTGGCCCTGCCAGTTCTGGTATCCAGATCTCCTCAGCCTCAGCTGCAGGCCCCCAGAGTGGTTTTGTACACACCCAGACCTGATATCTCTGAACCAGGGGAAGGTCTTCCATCCGGACCTTCAATCCCTGCACCTCACAGCCTGGTACCTGAGCAGCTAGAGTTCCAGGCTATGGGTCCTTCTGAAGATGTCTATACCATGGTGGAGGCATCTAGAAAGGAATCGACCACGAAATGTTATGCCTTCAAATGGAAAATATTTTCCATTTGGTGTCAGGGTAAGAGTCTGGACCCCTTATCCTGCTCTGTGGCTAACATGCTCGACTACCTTTGGTCTCTCTCCAAAGGGGGTCTAGGGTCATCGACCCTTAGGGTACACCTGGCAGCCATCTCTGCTTACTGGGCACGGGCTGGTCAGCTGATGGTAGCACAGAAGACAGTGGTCAGGTGCTTTTTCAAAGGCCTGGATCACATATCTCCTCCGGTGCGTGAACCTCCACCTCCGTGGGATCTACTGCTGGTATTGGTAAAGCTCATGGGCAAGCCATTCGAACCAATGCACAAGTGTGCATTTTCACACTTGTCATGGAAGATGGCCTTCCTGGTGGCTAGCACGTCTGCCAGAAGGACAGGGGAGCTCCAGGCACTTTAAGTGAACTCCCCTTATCTGGTCTTCCACAGGGACAAAGTTATCCTGCGCCCCCCCTGAAATTCCTTCCGAAGGTGGTGTCAGAGTTTCACCTTAACCAGGTGTTGACTCTACCAGTATATTACCCTAATTACACCTTGGAGGCCGAGTACATGCTCCGTACTTTGGACCTGAGATGTGCACTCTCCTATTATAAAGAGAGGACGGCTAAAATTCACATAGAGGTTCGCCAGCTGTTTGTCACCTATGCTGAAGCCGCTTCTGGCAGACCTGCTGTGAAGTGGACTATTGCAAGATGGATCACATCATGCATAGGTCTGTGCTATGAGTTTGTGGGCAAGGAGCCTCCCAGAGGGATAAGAGCTCATTCTGTCCTCCATACTGCTGCATCGGTGGCTGCTTCCAGGGACATCCCTATCCAGGAAATCTGCCGGGCTGCTACCTGGAAGTCAGCAAACACCTTCATCTCCCACTACCACATCGACCTTGAGTCATGCCGGGATGCTGGTTTTGGGACCTCAGTTCTCCAATCTCTATTCCTTAAGTAGAGGGTGTGCGCCTTGCCTCCCTCCTCCAGGAGAGCTGCTAGGAGTCTGCCAAACAGTGTGGATGAACAACATATCCACGCTCCTAGAACAGGTTACTCACCTGTAACAGTAGTTCTAGGAGTGGTATATGTTGTTCATCCACACAGACCCACCCGACCTCCCCGGCTGCGGACGCACACAACTTGGCTTCCAGCAGGCTAAGATCTGGCATCATGGGGTAGAGCCGAGGTATATACAACCCGGGTGGGTGGGAGGCGCCAGCTTGAAGACTTCTGGCAAGATTTAAAGGGGAAAGGCACATGACAAACTGTGTGGATGAACAACATATACCATTCCTAGAATTACTGTTACAGGTGAGTAACCTGTTCTTCCGGTACAGCTGGGCTCCATCACACCTTTCTGTGTCTCTCTCCTACTCCACAGCTTTAAGACCCTTGTAACATAGTGAGTTGTAAATGATAATGAAGTAATGGATTAATAGCATGTAACTGATGATTATTCTGGCTGAAATGCAGATGTTGGTGTATCCCTAAGTTTATAGGTGAACCTGCTAGGAAAAATGACCAGAATTATAATAACAGTTATAAATACAACTCCAAATATCAGGGTACAAGGTTCTGAAATGTTACAAGGTGATTAGTTTCCTGTCTGCACTAAGACTGTATGTGAACTGTGTAAATTGTAATGAATTTCTTTTAAGTTTTTGACTAATTTTTAACATTTAATGTTGAACCTTACATTGGTTCATTGATTGGTTAATTGGTTTATGATGTCATGCTTAATGAACTGTATTTAAATGTGCTTAAAACTCAAGCCAGATTGTAACATGCCCACTTGAAGGCACTTTGCTGAGGTGGGAAGCACCAAGTTTGGTCGACAATGACAACGTCGACCTCCCCCACAGTGACGGCTCAATACCGACGCAGGTATTGTGCCACCTGTTTCAAAGGTGGTTTCTGTGGGGGCTCATTCCACGCACCCCCAGATCTATAGGATTCCAACTCCAGGTCGGAGTTGGTCGAGGATGAAGTGAACACTGGGGAAAGGCGAAATCTGGAAAAAAGGACCATTACATGAATGTCGCCGTAATGGTCTTTCCCTGTTTCTACGCCAGTAGTCGACAAAGAGGTGCACCGGCTGAGGTGCTAGGGACTTCACAGGGTGCTTAATAAATATCAACTATACTTGTTGGAAATACCTGAATATGGTCTTCTTTGGTACAGAGCACAACTAATTCAGGATTTTGTATCCGAGTAAAAGGGCTTGTCACCCTCATGATTGCGAACCCCTCCAAGCTTTGAGCGCAGTTGTTTGATTTTGGATTTTGCAGTGGTGGGAGGCTGGGCATAGCTCCCCCTGGTGTAGGCAGAGGGAGAGCAGGCAAAGGCCCCACCGGCATCAAGAGTAGAACCAGCACCAGAACTGCTGGTCGTGGGAGTATAGGTGGCACCCCAGTGGGCATCGGCCTGGGGGATGCCAGGGCAGAATGGACCAATGTCTAGTGAAAATAGACTGGCACCAGAGAAGAGGGCTCCATGGCAATAGCTGGTGGGAAACTGGACTCGAAGAGATGCAGGTATCCAGTGACGCCTAACGCTGCGACTGAAGGATAGGCCTGAAAGAGGTCCCAGAGACCGAGACCAGCATTGGAGGTGTGGGTAATGGGGCAGCAGGGTGAGAAGTGGCACCATCAGCACCAATGCTGACTGGAGGTGCTCCAGTCAAGCCTCCTGCTGAAGAGCCTGCCGAAAACAAGGGCTGGAAAAGCAGGTAGTGTGGGGCAGAGACCTATGAACCCTGCCCCGAGGAGCCACCGCCAGTCAGAGAGATCTGAGCCGGCAGCAGAGCCACCAGCAGCCCTGAGGGAGAAAGGATGTACTGGGCCCTGGAGGTCGACCCCCTGAGGAGGGAAGATCCTGAAGCGGTGACGGAGGAGACTTATGCGGCGACCGCAAGCGGGAGGAAGATCGGGGATGGTCCCGGTCTTTGTCCCAGTGCTTGTGCTTCCCCGAAGGTTTGTCCTTTGACTTGGAGGAAGAAGAGCCCAATGACTGGGCTGGGGAAGCAGAGGAGCTCTGGGCCTGCAGCTCCTGTTCCATCTGCATGACCTTCTGCTTCAGGACATGGCTCCCAAGGGTCCTCTGGCGTTGTTTTCTGGTGGCTGGATTGAACTTATGGCAGGCCTAGATGTCATGGTCAGGGCCTAGACAGAAGAGGAAGCAGAATGGCCGTCCTTATCTGGGATCTATTTGCCACAGATCATGGAGCATTCAGAAGTTGAAGAAGGCTGAGAAGACATAAAAGAAAGTGTGGACATCAAAACAATTCGATATTTAATCTGTATAGAAAATAAGGTGGTGAAAATGCAAGAAAACTTTTTGATCAACTGTACCTTTGACTGTCTGTGGTCCAACATGTGCTGGTCGACAGTGGGAAAGAACTGTGGAGGGCTTTGGGGCGCCCGCCTTATATAGGATAGGCTGACATCAGACGCTGATGTTAGAGGTGGGCAGCCCCTTCTGGTATACTGCTAGCTAGAAAGATTTCTGTGTGGTCTTTGTGCCTGTTGGCTGAGTCCTACCAGTGATTGCCTGCTGCAAGAGATACCCTTAAAGCAAGATCTGCCCTTCCAGGGGCTGTAAGGCCTTCCTCCTGCATCATTAGGTCTCACTATATCCCTGGGTGGGTGGTTGGTTATCTCAGCCTAAGCTACACCCTGTCATGTCTTAGTGCTTGCTTATAAAAAGGGTCTCAGAAATGCTCCACTCTGATTGACTGTCAGCATTCCAACAGCCTTACATTAATCTTTGTTACACTGTCATGTGCAGCCTGATCACTATGGCACATGAATTCTTCCTGGCAGCATTCCATCCTCTAGCACTGCAGAATGACTGGAATTCTGATTCTGAGCCAGCATTCCTAAACCATTTGAGACTGAACTTTTTATTCAAAATCTCTCTCTAAATGAGGAAAACATTCAAAAGGTATACTTCTAACACTTTTTAATCAGTTTTTTATAATAGCAATAAGGAACTACTAGGAATTATATTAACAATCAGTTAATCACCCCTTGGGGCAATATGGCACTCTGTTGCACCTTGTGCTACATTATGCCCCTAGGGGGTGGTTCACAGACTTCTAGTCAAACCCCTTGTAATGCCTTATTGATTAACAACACACACACACACACACACACACACACGCTGGGGCTGTGTAAAAACACCTGTGCTACTCATGGGGGTGGGGTGGTTCTATGATTTCTTTACAGTGTGCTGGAGTTCCTGGGAGGGCGGAATGGGACAGTTTGATGTGTTTATGTTGGTTGATAGTGAGGGGATGAAGTTGTAGCAGGGAAGGGTTGGGGAGGGTTGTACTGAATATGGGAGTTGTCAGTGAAAGCCGGAGGGCCTAACTTTTCTCTCTTTTTTTGCCCTTTTTTGCTATATCTTCCCAAAATCTATGGAATGTGTATGTCTTATATCTTGCTTGTTACCCGTTTTATAAGAGCAATAAGACACTTCACTGTATGGGTTTATATCCTGGTGGTTGAAGGCACTCAGCCTAAGCGTCTTGTGCCTCACAATGCACCTGAGCATGCAGTTTATAGAAATGTACAGTACTTCCAGGTGGTTGAAAGTACTCAGCCTAAGTCTCTCATGCCCCACAATGCACGTGGACATGCGGTTTATAAAAACAAACCCACATCCTGTCATGTCTTATTGCACATTTGGTAGAGAGAGCTCTCTTTTTCTGTCTCTCAGTATCTGCCTCTCTCTCTCTCTCTCTCTCTCCCTTGAGTGTAGCCCAGACCCTTGTATAAAGCTGAAGCTGCACAGCTGGGTTATAGCTCCTCATCAGCAGCAGCCAAAGCCTATCACACTGCTCTTAAATGTACCATAATGGGCAATTTAATCACTTTTGACACCATAAAAATAAATTCACTATTCTATTGCACTCATGCAACTGTGTTTGTCTATTTTTTTAATACACTTACCTATTCATTTTAAATTTGCCATGTTATAAGTGCAATAAGCCACTCAAGGGTTGTGCATTAAAGGATTATAACTGATTACACACACTATATAGCATAGTGTATGGACTCCCTTACACAGCAAGGCAATTCTTCACCCGAGTGTTTTCTATGATGGCTGATGGCCTCGAGAGTGAAGTTCCAGAGGTTCCTCTGCTATCATAGAAAACACGAGGGGGAAGAGTTGCCAAGTTGTTTGGGAGGCCATACACTGTTCTAGAAACATAGAAATATAGAAATTGTCAGCAGATAAGGACTGCTATGACCATCCAGTCTACCCATAGGCCCTATACATGTATGCATCCACTCACCCTAAGTGGTCAATGGCTTTTCATAACTCCCCTTCCTACCCAAGGTTTCCCTGTGCTTGTCCCAGGCATGTTTAAACCCCTCCACTGTGCTTGCCCCTACCACCTCTTGTGCCAGACGATTCTAAGTGTTTGCCACCCTCTCTGTGTAGAAAAACTTCCTCACGTTACCTCTTAATCCCCCCCCCAATTTCATATCGTGCCCCCTTATTCTGGTATCTTTTCTACATTAGAAAAGATCTCCCAACTGCACCTTGTTTATGCCCTTGAGGTGCCAAAGTTTCTATCATGTCGCACCTTTCTCTCCTCTCCTCCAGTGAGTACATATTGAGGTCTCTTAGTCTCTCCTCATATGCTTTGTGGTGCAAACCATGCACCATCTTTGTCGCCCTTCTCTGGACAGCCTCCACCATGTTTATGTCCTTACGCATGTGTGGTCTCCAGTACTGCACACAGTACTTCAGGTGAGGCCTTACTAGTGTTTTATACAATGGCATCATCACTTCCTACCTCCTACTAGTAATACCTCTGCCTATGCACCCCAGCATGCCACTGGCCCTCCCTGAAGCTTTTGCACACTGCTTTGATACCTTCAGGTCATCAGATATGATAACCTTTAGGTCCCTCTCCTCTTTGGTGATGGTCGGCACCTTCCCCCCCATCCTGTAGGTCTCTCCAGGGTTCCCTCTAGCCAGGTGCATTATCTTGCATTTTTTTGCATTGAACCTCAGTTGCCACACCTCTGACCATCTTTCAAGCTTTTCCAGGTCCCTCTTCATTATCTGCACCTCTTCTGGAGTATCCACCCTGTTGCAGATTTTGGTGTCATCTGCAAATAGGCAGACCTTTCCTTCCAGACCCTCTACAATGTCACTAATGAAGACATTGTACAGGACTGGTCCCAGTACTGATCCTTGTGGCACTCCGCTGATCATCTCTCTCTCCCCAGATTGGATCCCATTTACCACCATCCTCTGCCTTCTGTCTGTCAGCCACTTTCTAACCCACTATATCACCTTATACCCCATGCACAGACTACTCATCTTGTTAACCAGCCTTCTGTGCGGGACAGTACCAAAGGCTTTGTTGAAATCCAGGTAGGCAATGCCTACGGCCCCTCCCTGATTCACTTCCCTAGTCACCCAATCAAAAAAATCTATCAGATTTGTTTGACTTGACATTACTGATGTGAATCCATGCTGCCTCAGATCCTGGGCACCAACGGAGCCCAGATGTGCCACTGTCCTTTCTTTCAGCAGTGTCTCCATGATCTTCCTCACCAGTGAGGTGAGGCTGACTGGCCTGTAGTTCTCCGTTTCCATTCTACTGCCACTTTTGTGCAGTGGGACTATATGCGCCCTCCTCCAGTCCTCTGGAACCACACCTGTGTTGAGTGACTCTGTGAATAGGGTGGCCAGAGGCGCTGCTAGTTCCCTCCATAGCTCCCTTAATATCCTCAGGTGTATGTCATCTGGCCCCTTAGCTTTATCCACCTTCAGCTTTGTGAGTTCCTCCTGAACTCTCTCCACTGTGAATGGACTGGTGTCCATTTCTCCTCCCCCCGATTGCCTCTGCTCCCCAACTGTGGTCCTTGACCCTCTCCCTCCTCAGTGAATACTGAACAGAAGCACTTGTTCAGTATTTTTGCCATGTCTAGATCCCCCTCTTTATACTCTCCCTCCTCCCCTTTGAGCCTCACAATCCTCCCCCCCTCGGTTTTTCTTCTATCCCTGATGTACCTATAGAATGTCTTGTCCCCTTTTTTCATGTACCGTTCTAAACTCTCCTCTGTCTGTGCCTTGGCTTTCCTAATAGCCTTCCCTGCCTCTCTGAGACATTCAAGGTATCCCTTCCTGTCCTCCTCCCTTTGGGTCCCCTTATACTTCCTGAAACTTGCTCTTTCAGCCCTTACTTTGTCTCCCACCTTTTTAGGAAACCATAGTGGTTTCTTTCTTCTTTTCCCTTTGGCCACTGTCCTAATGCCTTGGTTAGTTACCTCCATAATGGCTCCTTTTAGTCTCCCCCACTGTTCCTCCACCCCCTCCATTACCTCTGCCTTCTCCATGGCCATGTTTAAACATCTACCCATTTCATTGAAATCGGCCCTCCTGAAATCTAATACTTTTGCCCTTGTGTAGCTTAAATGAGTCCCTGTCTCCATGTCAAACCACACCATGTGGTGGTCACTGGATCCCAGCTGCCTTCCACCTGGATTCTTTCGACTCTGTTCCCATTGGTCCATGCCAGGTCTAGAATCAATTTTTCCCTGATTGGCTCATGCACCAGCTGTCTGAGTCCAGCTCCCTGCAGGGATTCCAGGATGGCTCTGCTTCTGGCTGAAGCAGCTGCCTGGGTGGTCCAATCCACGTTCGGCATATTGAAATCTCCCATCAACAGGATTTCACCTTTAGCTGCCATGTCGTGAATTTCCTCCACTAGTACCATGTCCACTTCCTCCCTCTGTGCCGGAGGTCTGCAGATCACCCCTGTACATATTGCTGTGCCATTTCCTGGTTCAAGGGTGACCCACATTGCCTCAGCCTCCCTCTGTGTTCCATGTACTTCTGTAGCCTTTATGCCTTCTCTGATGTACAGGGCCACCCTCCTCCCTTTTTAACTTCCCTGTCCCTTCTGAACAATGTATAGCCTGGTACATTGCCACCTCAGCTGTGAGTAGCAGAATACCATGTCTCTGTGATTGCTGCTGTGTCAAGGTCTGCATCCATCATCAAGGCTTCCGGGTCTGGAATCTTATTTTCTAGACTGCGGGCTTTTGTGAACATGACCTCCATGTTTTACTCCCTGCCTTCCCTCTGTTCCTATTTTCTCTACTTTGCCTCTGGCCCCCACCCCGGTATTCATGCTCATGTGCTCTTGCCCCCCCCATCTCCCTTATAAAAGTTTTCTCTGCCTGCCCCTCACTGCTCGCTTGCATTGTTCCTGTTTTCAATTTGTACTTTTGCATGTTCTTGCGGGGGGGAGGGGGGTGTTTCTAAACCACCTGTCTCTCTTAGCTCTCCCCTATTGGCCAGTTTAAATGCTCTCTGCCAAAGCATTCCAACGTCTTACTAAGGACTGAGGTCCCCTTTCCAGACAGATGCAGGCCATCCTCCTGATACAAGCTCACATCTGCCCAGGTTGGGCCCCAGTCCCCTATAAAGCCAAATCCTTCCCTTCCACACCAATCCTTCAACCAGGAGTTGAAAGTTTGGATGTGGCATGCCCTGGCCTCCCTCATGCCTTGGACAGGTAGCACCTCCGAGAATGACACAGAGTGTGCTACCCGTTTCAGGTCCTCTCCCAGTTTACTGAAATCCTGCTGGACTCTGGCTAACTTTACCCTTCTCCTCTCCAAATCATTGGTCCCTAGGTGGACAATGACATCCAACTTCTCCTTCTTGGCTAGTGCCTAGCGATCCTATGAATTCGCTTCCCATCCCCCCATGCAGCACTTCCTGGGAGGCACTTGACCTCCCTCTCTCCCCTGCTAGTTGTCCCCAATTTCACACCCCGCACATTAGAGTCCCCCACTAAGAGAAGCTTCTCCTTCCTCTGGGGTCCCTTGCCCACCTTCCCTGGGACTCCAGATTGGCGGTCCCGACCATCCTCCCTGGTCCCAGCTGTGGGTACCTGTGTGGGGCAGCCCCATTCCTCCAAAACAGCGAAGGAGTTATTAAGTTGTACTGGTTGGGGAATCTGTCTCTGACTCTTCCCTACTCTCCGAGTCCACTGTGGTCCAGTTATCCTTCTTCCTTTGCAAACTTTGAGGTTGATGCTGTGGACCCAGTGGTCTCTGGGTGGGGGTAGATGCCGTCTGTAACCTGGCCACCTCTGCACAGAGACAGGCAACCTCCTCCCTCAGCCCAGAGAGGTGCCTGCAGATAGGGCAGCATCGCAGGCTCCAGAACATTTCCCTGAAAACTGCTGCTCCACAGCCACTGCACTGCACCACTTGTGTCATGTCTGATGTGGCCTGGCCTGCAATATAACCTAGGTATGCCCTCTAGATGAACCCCTATGATCCTCCCTTTCCTCGGTGTGGAACTTCCTGTGTGGTGTAGGAAAGTGTAACACTATGGGCCCACACCCTATAAAAGGAGGACTAGCCCAGGGGTGGGTGGGATGAGGGGGGATGTATGGGTGGGATTAACTTTTGACTGAGTCCAGAAACAATCAGGCAAGGACCCCTTTACCCTATGTTTGCAGAGGACAAGCCCCAATGAAAAAAGAAACAAAACAAAAAAAGAAAGTAAAAACAAACAAACAAAAAAAAAACAGATCCCCCAAAATCCATTAAAATATGAGGCCTGCCCTAAAGGTAACAGACTCAAACAAGTACAAACAGTTCCAAGCTTACCAGCAACTAAATCCTTCACTCTTGCCCCTCCACAAGCTTAGCAGCAACAGAAAGGTAAATCTACCTGAGCCAAACTAAGTCTGCTTCTGCACTACTGCTGTGTGAGAGAACCCACTGGTATTTAAACCACAATTAGCTGTAAATTGATCCTAGCTGAGGGGAGAGAACAGAACCTTCCAAAAAGCTGCCATCAATGCCTATTGAAAAAAATAAATGAATCTCCAACTCACACTGTAAATCACACACACACAAAAAAAAATTAACTGTATTAAACAAACTCCGCACTACTGCCCTAAAGGTAACAGACTCAAACAAGTACAAACAGTTCCAAGCTTACCAGCAACTAAATCCTTCAATCCTGTCCCTCAACAAACTTAGCAGCAACAGAAAGGTAAATCTACCTGAGCCGAGCTAAGTCTGCTTCTGCACTACTCATATATAGTGCATGGTGCCCCAAAACAGGATCACTTACATTTTTGTTAGCCAGCATCTGCCACTGGAGACCTACACTCCTGGTCTCTCCAGCCCACTGGCCAGATCATGCGCAGGAGTCACCAACAATCCCCTGTCCTATGAACGGCACTGGTGGGGGCCGTTGCACTGTGACATCCTTTCTAACGCAGAAAAAAAGTCATTCTGCATTAGTGAGGACGTCACTACTGAAGCAGAATTACTTTTTGCAGTGTATTGATTTCCATACACAACCGCATTCCACCATACACTATTATACACTGATGTCTACTGTCATTTCTCCTTTCCATGTCAGGATAGTAGGCACCTCTCCCACTGTGTCTCCTTTCTTTCCAAATACTGATTCATTTTTCTCCTCTGCTACATGTCTTCCCTTCTCTCCACTTCCCTCTTCCTCCTATTTGCTCTGCTGGCTCCTTCTCTCTCCCCTGATGCAAAACCTCTACTGGGCAAGCTGACTATCCAATCATCTTCCTCACCTGTGGAATAGATACACTGATGCTGATGGCAGAAAAGGGCTGTTCAGGCCATCCAGTCTACCCACCCTACCTAAATACTGTACTCTGTACTTGCTCAAGTGGCACTCTTCACTTTCAGTAAGTGACCCCTCATTTACTTATTTTTTTCTTTATTGTAATACAGATGTAAATCTGTTTATAGTTAATCTTTTTATTGTAATTATTGTGATTATACATACAAATACACTACATTCTCCCATATACACTTACATAAATTCTTAATAGGAGAAGGAAAAAAACATGATTTCTGAAGTATTATACAATGATATTAAAGGGGAAAACAAATGTTGACCCCTCATTTCTAACTAATCCCACATGACTGTCTCATCCTAACTTGAAGCTGCTGACTGATGTGGCATGCATCAGTCAGCAGCTGACTGATGTGGCATGCATCACTTCCTCTGGCAATGTATTCTGCTTGTCTTCCATCCTTTCCATGAAGAAGCACTTACAGATGTCCTTTTTGAATCTCCCTCCTACAAGCTTTAGTGAATTCCCTCTCATCCTTGTATCTGAACTCAAGGAGAAGAGTTCCTTGATGTCCATCCTATTTATCCTATGCAGGTACCTGTAAGCCTCTACCATGTGACCCCTTCCCCTTCTTTCTTGGGGGCATACATATTTACATGCTGCAGCCTCTTCTTGTGAGTCTTATTCCCAAGGTCATGGACCATCTTGTTTGCCTTGTGCTGTACTGCCTCCACCTTGCATGGGTGCTGACTCCATTACCTTGTGCTGTATTCCATGTGTGGGTACCAGAGACCTGTACAGTGATAATAAGCTGCAATAATCTGTCCCCTGCCCCCACTCCTCCCCTCTCCTGTGTCCTTCAAATCCCTCCATCACAATCATGCCTTGTACAATTGTTTCTGCAACTAGCCTACCCTCCCTTCCATGCCCCTCAGCCACTACCCATTTATTTTATTTTAGTTTTTGGTAACCGGGTAAGGCCCACTAGGCACAAGTGCCTGCTTTCAGGGGCGACCTGGGAGCACTGGGCAGTTAAGTGGCTTGCTCAGAGTCACACAGTATAGAAGTGGAGGTTGTGAGATTTCTACTGCCCTCCTACACTGCCTCTGTCCACTTGTTCCAGGCCCTCGCACTACAGGAGCACTAGCAGATGTTTCTATTTTAATGACGACTTCTGTATTTTGTTCTCACTAACTCAAGCCTTTCTGTTTATTAGATCTGTTTATTCATGCCTAACTGTGTTTTTTTAAACATTTACTGAATTTTTGTGTCTGCCCTTTACTTGGCTTTTGACTTAATGGCCACAGCTGTTTATACTCTGATGTACCATACATTCCTTTGCATTTAATTCTGTTTTATACTTCTTGTTTATTATCTTCTGATGCTTTCACAAGCAATGCCTGTGAAAGCATGGGAAGATGTTGGGGTTACCAAAGGGGGAAATGATGATTTCATGTAAGTTGTAATGGTAATAAACTACTTGATATATTTATTTATTTAGTTTTTGTTAATCAAGTAGGTATACTAGACAAATAAATGCTCATTTTCAGGTACAACCAGGGAGAAACAGATTTTCCAAACAAACAAACAAGCAAACACACACACACAGAAATCACAGCATTGTTATTTATGTCTATATGATCTACAAATCCAAAAATTTAAACAAGAATTGTTTAAAACATTTAAAAAAAATGTTTTTCTCTAAATTCAGTTTCAATATATCAATATACTGAATGTCTAAATGGATGCACCAATACAGCAAGATCAAAGCTTTAATTGAAAGGAAAAATATCTTTCTAGCCCTAACAGTTCAGAATTTAGCTCTTTCTAAATATATCTTGAAAAATGGCTACCTTTTGAACATTAACTGCTAGAAACTTATATTTTTTAACAAAAGCTTTAAATCAAGTTCATATAGTTGCACTGTGTCGACACACTTTCAATACATCAATTCACTGACAATGCACTTTTATAATTACAATATATTAAAAATAAATGTTTCTATATCAATGTGCATTTCTGCGTATTAATACACTGAATGTGTATCAACATGGACATGGTGTAACTATAATGACCTGACTCCAAGCTTTCATTTAAAACAAATTAAGTGTCTTATCCTAATGATTCAAAAGTTGCCCATTTTTAAAGGTAATGGGCCCAATTCCCAAGCTCCTGGCATGACGCAAGGGGCTTGTGCCTCAAAGAATGGTGCAAGGTACCCCTTGTACCAAAAGATGCACTTGGAGTGATTCACAAAGGTAGTCTGCACCACCCTCTTCCGGACTGCCCCCAAACCGGGCTTACGCCGATCCTGTGCCACAAAATGGGCTGCAGCAAGATGCTAGGGGTGTACAGCAGACACAGGCTACCAAAGCTCCAGGATCAGGATTCACAAAACTCACCCAGAGGGTGAAATTCTCAGTATCCTTAGACCACCCAAGGTTGGTCCAAGGGTACTTAGAAACTTGCCCTCTGGGTGAGTGGAGCACTTTCCAGCAATGTGCCATGGTCCCCCGCCCCAGCCCCGATCATCCCTTATACTATATAGTAAATCACTAGTAGTCTAGTGCCCCCCAAGCCCTGATCACCTGTAATATACCTTAATATCCCTGGTGGTCTTCTTTGTTTTTGGTCCGGTCTCCCCCCCCTTCCCAAAGGGAGCTCGGCCAATGCCCACATGCCATCCCCCCTTGCCCAGGCTTACCCCCCTGGGCAGAGCCACCAGGTGGGCACCCCCTTCCAATGGTCAGTGGTATTGTGCCCTGGCTTACCCCCCCCAGGGTGGAGCCATGGGAGCAAGACCCCCCCCAGAAGACACTGGTGGCAGTGGGGACAGAGGTGAAGCAGGGTGACATGTTCAGAGGACCAGAATTTTATTGACTTGCGGCAGCCTGGCCATACAGATGTGCAATGATGACCAGTGTCCACCCCACCCTCTTGTCATATGGCACCAGCAGTGGCAGTACCCCCAGCCTCTGTCAGAGGTCCGCAATGCACTGGACACCCCCCCGAGAAGGAAAGCAGTCCCTGGGATGCTCAATCCTTCTCCCCCCAGCCGACTATCTGACTTCCAAGTCCGTCTCCGAGTCCGGGATGTCAGCAACACAAGCGGATGCCTCACCACTACACCAGTGGGCTGGCTATCCCTGGTGGTCTAGTGGACCACTTCAGGCCTGATCCCCGGTTTTGTGACAATCTCAAATACCTGGTGGTCTAGTGGCCCGCACCACCACCCCCCCACAATGTCCTACCAACCCCACACACCCCCATCCCATAACAGGGTCGGCGACTGGCACAGCCCACTGTTCCACCACCATGGCCAGTTATCGATTGAGCTCTGAATGAGCACACTCTATATTATGCGCCTCAGTGACTGACAGCTTGTCAATCACTGAGCACATACTGTATACAGTATGCACTCATTCAGAGCTCAGTCAGCAGCTGACCATGGTGGTAAGCAGTGGGCTGTGCCAATCACTAACCCGGTTATGGATAGGAGGGTGTGCACGATGGTAGGACACTGCAGCATGGGGGGGAGCACTAGACCACCAGGTATTTGGGACTGCCACAAACCGGGGGATCAGAGCTGAAGCAGTTAGACTACCAGAGAGTTTTAAAATAATATAATGGGCAATCAGGGCTGGGGGGTACTAGACTACCAGGGATTTTTAAATTAAAGTAACAGGTGTTCAGGGCTTGGGGGCACTAGACTACCAGGGATTTTTAAATTAATGTAACGGCTTTCGGGGCGGGGGGGCAGCAGACTACTAGGGATGTTGAACAACATATTTCATTAACATAGAACTTTACTTGGTATTACTTGGTTTTAGGGACAAAAGAAGGCCGAGGCCCATCGAGATTGTCCCCCACATTTTGTGGGACATTATAACTTAACATAGGTTCTCCCTTATCCATAGATCCAAATTATATTTAAATGCATCAAAACTAGATTTGGTGATTAATTCTTTGGGCAAAATATTCCACAGCCTTGCTGCTCGTATGGTGAAAAAATTTCCCCTCTTGTCAGTATTAAAGGGTTGTATTTCTAGTTGTTTTTTATGTAATCTAGGTACTATCCTTCTAGTTGTATAATCAAGTCCACATTGGGTCATAAGAGTGGGTGATTGACATATTTTATAAATCATTAATAAATCACCTCTTTTTCTCCTAACTTCCAGTGAATGTAAACCAGTATGTTTCAATCTTGTAGTATAGTCAAGATGTTTAAGTGTTGGAACTATTTTAGTTGCTCTTCTCTGAATATGTTCCAGGCAAGATATGTCTCGCTTAAGATAGGGGTTCCAGAACTGGGAGCCATAGTCAATATAAGGTCTTATAAAAGTCCTGTACAAGGGAATAATGCATTGTTCAGTATGGGTTACAAAGGTACGTTTGATTTGTCTTAACAGACCATTAGTCATTTTAGCTGTTTTTAAACAGTGTTCCCTAGATGTAAGTTTGTTATTTATTAGTATCCCCAGGTCTTTTTCACAACTTGATGTTTTGAGTTTAATATTATTAAGATAGTAATCGCTCATTGGATTGTTTCTTCCAAAATGAAGAACCACACATTTCTCATGATTGAAAAACAGTCCGTTCTCAATTGCCTACTGTTCTATTTTCCCTAGGTCAGCAACTAATGTTTCCAAATTATTAAGGTCGCTCACTTTACCCCCCAGTTTGGTGTCGTCTGCAAACTTTGAAAGATAGTTATTTGGTCCAGCTTGCATATCACTGATGAATAAATTAAACAAAGTGGGTCCCAATACCGAACCCTGAGGAACCCCAGTCATCACCAAGCCCCAGTCAGATAGAATGTTGTTAAATCTGACTTTAAACTTGGGAGGACAGGTTTTCTGTGATTCAACAAGGGACTGGGGAGTGGGGGACTGCCTGTGTTTTCCCCAAGGAACCTGCAGCAGACCCTTCCCATGCTCCATGTGTTTCCCGCATGAGAAAGGGCACTACAAGTGTGGGGACTTAGATGCTGGGACCTCTCTTGTACCAGAATCTGGTGCAGGGTCCCTGGCACACTGGTCTTGAGCACAGCTGCTGTTTGATGCAGCTTAAGCCACTTAAAGCCCTCTTCGAGAATCGGGCCCCATATCTTTAAAAAGGGTTAACTTTTGAACTCTAAGGACTATATAAATCTAAAGACATCCCAGTGGTGCCGAGCGTTGAGTGGAGATTAGGGGATTGGCTGCACAGCGCACATCTCAGTGGGGTATGATGGCAGCAGCGGATGTCCTGCAAACAGGTGCATGAGTACGTCTGTGCTGCGCTGGATGTCACTGCATGTCCGCGCCACCGGGAACACCTAAGGCAAAAAAGAACCTCCACTGA
The DNA here is from genome assembly GCA_016271365.2 of Neoceratodus forsteri. Taxonomy (NCBI): domain Eukaryota; kingdom Metazoa; phylum Chordata; order Ceratodontiformes; family Ceratodontidae; genus Neoceratodus; species Neoceratodus forsteri. The sequence continues at coordinate 898,941,776 of CM057455.1, forward strand.
TAGGCGAAGGTGGGCCCAGTGGTTGCGGCCCCATGTCCAATGCCAGGCATCAAGACATTCACTCCAGTTCCTCATCCAGCACCAGCAAACCCACCAGTACTATAGATAGAGTGCCAGTAGCTGTGGGAGGCTCTTCCTCAGCGGACTCAGACCTGAGAGGTGAGGGCAAGCTGTGCTGGGAGAGGGTCCCCCCAACCAGGAGAGAGATGGTCAGAGCTTTAGGCAGATGGGCAGAGCCAGCAGCTGAGAGATCACGCTGGAGAGAGGTCAGTGGTAGAGGACTAGAAATGTAATTGTTTCTAATTAAAGCCTGGAATCAAATCAATATAGTTATACTATATCAGCAAACTTTCAATGCATTGATATACAGAAAATGCCCATTTACAATACCGATACTTTAGAAACATAGAAAGTTGCAGGAAGAAGAAGGCCACTGGTCCAGCGAGTCCGCTTATTACCTTACCTGTGCTGTAGCAACCCACTGTTTGTCAAGACTAGGCCAAGTGCCCTCATTGCTGGTCAAGCCTTTTCTCCCCATCTCCTTTCTCCCCTGCATTCATCCTCACCAACCCCTTATATCTGAGATTGCATTGGAGACTCACTCCCCCACCCCTCGCTTCCCATTTTCTCAGATGTTCCCCCGACGCTCAGTCTTGGGACTGATTCTTATTTCCATTTTCCTAAATAACCTCCCAAATGCCTGTACCTCTGTGGTCATCCACATGCAGATGATACAGTGATCTTTCACTATGATGCCTCTACTCCTGCCCTATCTGCTTGGACCCAACAGGATTCCTCCAATATCCAGCACTGGTTCCGTGATAATCCATTGTACCTCAATGACAAAATAAAGTCTGTATGACCTTTGGCACCAGGCAGAAGTTAATCAGACTTTCCCTCCTCCCCTCCTTCCATACCCTTGATGGTGGATTGCTTCAGGACATCTCCTCCTTCAAGTACCTTGGGGTATGGTTTGACCATCACCTTGATTTCTCTGTGTGTGTGGATACCATCCACCAGACGCTCCACTCCAAGCTTAGCACTCTCTATAGCAATAAAGTGAGCATTCCGCTTTCTGCATGAAGAGATAGTCTCTTGAAGATGACTCTCACAATTTTTAGCTAAGGTGATAATGTCTATAGTGCTGCTCTCAAGTCAATTCTAGCAAGATGGGACCCCTTCTTTTACTCTTTCCTTCACTGTGCCCTTGACTGTCCTCCTCGGGCTGCATACAGACCTCCATCTCAGGGGGAGAAATGGACAAGGTTATGACAGAAGGCATCCTTATGGTGGCAGAGAAAGGGGAGATATTGTTGATGGGGGACCGGAATATGCCAGATCTTAACTGGAGCACCTTTGCTGCAGCCACATCCAAGAGCAGGGCCATTCTCAATGCCCTACAGGGGGCATGCCTCAGACAGCTAATTTTGGAACCCACTCAGGAGGGAGTAATCTTACACCTGATGCTCTCAAATGGGCACAGAGAGAGGATCTCAGATCTAGAAGTGGGTAGCCATCTGGGAACAAGTGACCACCAAACAGTGTGGTTCATGATACACTTAGCTGTAGAGTCAAGTCATACAAAAGTGAAGGTACTGGACTTCAGGAGGGCTGATTTTGTTAAAATGGGAGTGTGCCTCAGAAAAGCACTAGCAAACAGGTATGAAGGTGGGGTGGAGCAACAATGTGGAAACATCAAAACCGCCATCACAGAGGCAACAAGCCTTTGTGTGAAGCCAATAAACAAATCAAAATGGAAGAAAAAACACTATGGTTCTCCAAAGAAGTGGCAGGGAAGGTTAGGGAGAAAAAGATAACATTCAGGAAGTATAAGGAAAGACAGAAGGAGCAGGACAGAGAACTGTACAAGTTAAAGCAGAAGGAAGCGGGGAAAGCAGTCAGAATAACAAAGGCCCAAACCGAGGAAAAGCTAGTCAACTCAGTTAAGAAGGAGGATAAAACCTTTTATAGGTATATTAGGGAGCAAAAAAAGACTAAGGCAGGGATACTGAGGCTGAATAAAGAGGAGGGTGGTTGGGCAGACAGCGACAGTGAAAAAGTGGGGAAACTGAACAAATACTTCTGTTCAGTATTCACAATGGAAGAGCAGGGGGAGATACCTAATCCAGTCAATAGAAACACTCTGGATAGGGGGTTGATATTAGTCCTTTCTCAGAAAAATGGGTTCTGAAAGAACTCCTAAAACTGAAGGTGGTTAAAGCAATGGGGCCTGATGGGATTCACCCCAGAATTCTAAAAGAACTAAGGGAAGAACTAGTAACACCACTGACTACCCTTTTTAATAAATCATGGGAGGATGGTGTGGTACCTGAGGACTGGAGGAGGGCAGATGTGATTCCCCTTCACAAAAGTGGGAGCAAGACAGAGGTAGGAAACTACAGACCTGTCAGTTTGACCTTAGTGGTAGGGAAAATGATGGAATCACTTCTGAAGGAAAGAATTGTTGAGTACCTAGAGGCCAGTAGGGCATAGGACCAAAGGCAGCATGGATTCACAGCAGGAAGGTCATGTCAGACAAATCTAATAGATTTCTTTGACTGGGTGACCAAAGTAGTAGACCAGGGAGGGACTGTGGACATGGCCTACCTAGACTTTAGCAAGGCATTTGACACAGTCCGGCACAAAAGATTAATAAACAAATTAGCCAGCCTGGGAGTGGGTCCCAGGGTTGTAGCCTGGGTAAAACATTGGCTGGACAACAGGACACAGAGGGTAATAGTAAATGGAGTCCACAGTAAAGAAAGGGGGATTACTAGTGGGGTACCACAGGGCTCAGTACTGGGGCCGGTCCTTTTTAATGTCTTTATAAGTGACATTGCAGAGGGACTGGAAGGAAAAGTATGTCTCTTTGCAGATGACACAAAGATCTGCAACAGGGTTGATATGCAAGGTGGGGTGGAAAGGATGAACAGGGACTTGGCAAGGTTGAAGGAATGGTCAAATGTATGGCAGCTTAGATTCAATGCAAAGAAGTGTAAAGTAATGCACCTGGGAAACAAAAACCCAGGGGAAGAGTATACAAAGGGAGGTGAGATACTGACAAAAACAAAAATGGAAAGGGACCTGAGGGTAGTCATTTCAGATTACCTAAAGGTGGGCCAGCAATGTGAGAAGGCAGTAAGGAGGGCTGGGGGGATACTGAGATGCATAGGGAGAGGCATCACCAGTAGAAAACAGGAAGTTGTCCCTCTGTACAGACAGTTGGTAAGACCACATCTGGAGTAATGTGTACAGCTCTGGAGACCCCATGTCCACAAAGACATAGACAGGGTGGAGGCTGTCCAGAGGAGGGCAACCAAAATGGTGCAGGGTCTGCACCAGAAGACATATGAAGAAAGACTAAAGGAGCTTAAGATGTATAGCCTTGAGGAAAGGAGGGAGGGGGGGACATGATAGAAACTTCCATATACCTCAAGGGAATCAATGAAGTCCAAGAGGGAAGCATCTTTCAGAAAAAGCAATGTGCAAGAACAAGGGGGCACAATTTGAAGTTAGAGGGAGAATGGCTCAGAGGTAATGTGAGGAAGTATTTCTTCACAGAGAGCATTGTAGATGCATGGAACAGCCTTCCTGAGGAGGTTGTAAAGTCAAAAACAGTGGGGGAATTCAAGAATGCATGGGACAGACATAAGGCAATTCTAGTGGGGGGGTAGGAGGAAGTAGGCTGTTGGTTAACTAGGATCTGCAGTTATCCATTAGGTAGGGAAATGGGCAGACTAGGTGGGCCAAGCGGTCCTTATCTGCCTTCAGATTCTATGTTTCTATGTTTCTCGCACCGAGCACTGTTCCCTCTAATCTTCTTTCCTCCTCCCCTCCCTTGAGGCTGGGCGGCTCTCTCACCATGCTTCCTTTATTTCCAAATTCTGACTTGGCTTCTGTCCTACCTACATTACTTCCCTCCTTTCAACCATCTCTGTTCCCACTTACTTCCCCCGTAATTTTGATATTTGATCTCTCTCTCTCTCTCTCTCTCTCCCTTACAAGAAATCTTCTGCTGGTCAAGGTGCTTTCTCCTTCTGTTTCTCTAAGCTGTGGTCTTCCCTTACCACTGCTATCCACTCAGCCTCATTCCTATTTTCCCTCAGATCTCTCTTTCATAACCCTGCTCACACAATAACTGATGTGGACTACATTTTTGACCTGGCATCCTCACCCTTCCCAAGATTCCCTCCTTTTTTACACCAGCTTAACCTGGGTTTTCGCACATGGCTCTTGCTGAATCTGTTTTCAGCGCACTCGTCGGTTGGTCATAGCTAATGTCAGTTTTTTGCTATGTATATGTTTGCCTGTTTACAACTGTATCTTGCTATTTTATATTTTGTTCATTATCAATTACACATTTTTGTAATATTTGTTCTATACTCTATTTCTCCTTCACCTGGGACGCATCTGGAAACAAGCTGTTACCAGCTCAGTATGTCTTTCTTGCTAAAACTTTTGAAAACACTAAAATAAATAAATAAGACGCCGCTCTCTATTATCACTGGACACACTCTTGACATTTACCACCTCTGTGGACAAGCCATCCCTCTTGTCCACCACTCTCACCATGCAGAAATACTTCACATCTTTTTTAATCACCTCCTCCCCCTCCACCACCTGATATTTATGCCCCCTGTTTGTGGATCCCTTTCACCACCTTAAAGTCCTGGAATCCACTCTATTGATTCCTTTGTGGAATTTAAATGTTTCTATCATGCCACCCCTCTACCTTTTGGCCCTCAAAGAGTACATGTTCAGGCTGCTCAGTCATTCTTCATAAGATTTCCCCAGTGGGCCCTGTATCCTCTCTGTTGCTGTCCATTGGACAGTCTTTATATGGTCCTACCCTTTTCAAGATGTTGGCCCCAGAAGTACATACAGTACTCAAGATGTGGCCTCCCCAAGGATTTTATATAGGAGCAACAGTACCTCATCCCCCCTACTACTGAACAGGCTACCTATGCACCCTAACATCCTGCTGACTTCCTCATATGTCCTACTGCACTGGGCAGTTGATTTAAAGCCATAGTTTATGATGATCCCTTGATCCCTTTCTTCTGAGGACTGGCTAATTCTTTTGTCTATCCCCATCATTAAAACTAATTTTACTACAGCAATGTACTGTATGTTTCTGTGTATTGATCTATTTGAAAGAGGATTTATGAGGTGTAACTATATTCAGCCTGTTTACGACTGGAGTTCCAAGCACTGATGGTTCAAAAGTCAGCCTTTTTTATGGTAATTTCTTAACAAAGAGCTACCTTTTGAACTGCAAGGGCCAGAAACATTTTACCTTCTTATGAAAGGTAGGCATCAGGCAATATAGTTACACTGTGTCGACACACTTTCAATATATAGATACACCGAAAATGCACTTTTACGGTACTGATGTATAAAAATGTATTTTACTATAACGATATGTATTTATGTGTATTGATACATCAAAAGTGTATCAACATGGTATAACTATATTGACCTGATTCTAGGCTTTCATTTAAAAAAAAATAGTTTCTAGCCATAATGGTTCAAACAGCCCTTTCTAAAGATATTTTGTAAAGATAGTTTTTTTAAAAATTGTAACATTTGTACTTTAAGGACAAGAAATATCAATTTTTTTTATGTGAAAGCATGTATCCAAATCAGTATAGTTACATCCTTTTTCTAGACCTTCAGTATTTCATAACAGATGAACAAAATCAATATAGTGAAAAACAATTTTGAAGATAGTAAAAGTGTATTTTAGTATACAGTATACTGTAGATACATTGCAAGTATATCAGCAGGAACTATCCATTATTACACTGGACTCTGGGCTTTCATTTGAACAAAAGAAATTTTAAAAAACAATGTTCCTATCCCTCTTGTTTGCAAAATAGACCTTTCTAAAGGTACTTCATTTGAGAAGATTTGCCTTTGTAAACATGAGGCGAAGGGCCTTACTGCTTTTAAAAAAAAAATTAAGCTTGGAGTGTGGACTAGCTTATTCGCACAGCAGCTGGGTTACCGCTCTCGCTACACTAACAACCCAGTTTGGGAATGAGCTTGGGATGCCAGGGACCAGCCAGTGGAGAGGAGAATTGGGCATCCCAGAGGATGCTCTGCTTCTCCAGAGTAGGGAGGTTTGCAGATTTCTCTGAACACTGCCAACTGGATGTCCACAGACAAAGGTGCAGTTACAGACATTAATATAGGGTGGGGGACAGTGCCTGACATTCATTGCTACATCACACTTCTCGTACATGAAGCTCTGTTCATCACTAATATGAGGTTCCAGGGATGTGGGGAAACGGAAAAATTGGAAGAAGCCCTGACTCAGCCAGATGAAGAAAGCCCAGTACTGTACTCTCAGGCCCTGTACAGCATGACTGTCAACCCTCCTGGCTTTTGACATGTGCAGTTGGTTGAAGGAGAAGTCAGAAGCTGTGTGACAGAATTGGGTTGCTGCCATGGGAGCTCCAGTAGCAGGTGACTTGGAGTGGAAGGCACATAAATAGAACATGAAAATGCTTGGAACCTGGTCAACATGGCTGTATCTTGTCCATACAGTTTCCATGTGTTTACACACACTGACATACAATGATACACTTAAAGTATTGTACTGTATAACATGGCTGTATCTTGTCAATACAGTTTCCATGTGTTTATACACATTGACATACAATGAGACACTTAAAGTATTGTACTGTATAACAAGGCTGTATCTTGCCAATACAGTTTCCATGTGTTTATACACATTGATGTATATCAGTACACCTACAGTAGTATATAACATGGCCGTATCTTATGAATACAGTTTCCATATGTTTATTCACATTGATATGCATTAATACACTTACAGTAGTGTATAACATGGCTGTATCCTGTCAATACAGTTTCCATGTGTTTATACATATTGATATACATGTAACCCCCTGCAAATGGGGGTTCCCAAAAGTCTTCCAGGAGCTTGCCTGAATGCTCCAAGCCTGGGTGGTGTTCGGCATCTGAGCTGCTTAACTGTGATTGCAAGTGAGTGCTATTTGAGCCTCCACATACTGTCTCTTTAAGAGCTGTCTGCCTGCAGACTTAACTAATTTGGATGGGGGTCTGTGTGTTTCCCTGCTTGAGTCTCACTCGAGCTACTGCCAAATCGCTCCATTTCTGCAGTTGCTAAGAGCACAGAGGGAGCTCTTCTGAAAGATGTAACTGTTTACCAGAACTTACTTAGAGTGATAATGAAAATACAGTTTGTCTGACCTACCTTTTGTTACAGCACGAACTCTGTCTGCTTGCTACCTCATTTGGGTCCAGAACTGCTGAATGGGACCAATCAGTATTTGGGACCTTTGAACTGGAACCTACTTTGGGAAAATCAGAACTGGGACTCTCACTTGGAGCCAGCCACAAGGGGATTATATGAAGAGAGCTTCTGGGAAATGTAGTTTGGACCTTGGTGCCTTTTTACACCAATAGAAGGTGCCTGTTGTGACTGACAAGGAGGATCAGCCAACTGGAACCTTTTGGATTTGGAGGAAATGCCCTGCTCTGTTACTGGAAAGCTGAGATCAGTTGTGGCAGTGAAGAGAGAAGGAGCTGTGTGCTTCTGCAGTGTATAGTTTCGCGCAGGAAGCATGTGTGAGGCCCTGAGTTTCGGTCTGCAGCCTTTGTGAGTGCCAGTTTGGACGGAATCCGAGCTGTGAGGAGAAAGAAGCACTAGAAGTGTGGAAACCAGGCTCACCCTGTAGAAAACTGGAGAAATTGCTGAATCGCGCTCGGTCTGTCAGGAACTGAAGCTGCTGTGTGTGCTCCCGGGTATCTTGCAGTAATTGCGATTGGGATCGAGGAGCAGACTGCCTGGAATAGCACTTTCCTTTTACATATGAATGTGCGTAGTGCTTGTGGGGAATCGCTATTTCCAATCCCCTGTGCTGTGTGCTGTGTGTTGAAGCTGAAAGCAAACCCCAGCTTGTCTCGAACTAAATCCATTTGTTATAAACTGCAGTGGGGTCCAGTCACAAGGACCTTGTCTCCATGCCCTGCTGTTTCTGACAATCCAGAAGAACATCCACCATCCAGTTCTCAGCTTGGGTATTATGAGTACAAATCAGGGTATTCTCCTGCAGCCTGTTTTCAATCACAAGTTTGTCATCTAATTCTTGTTGTTTCTTTGCTTCATGGACTGAGCCATCAGGCTCCGGATTACAATTGGGTGTTGTGCATATATTTTCTTCTACAGGGCCCTATCCATCTGCACCTGCCAGCCAACCCCGGGCAACGGACCTGGCTAGCCTCCCCCCCAACCTGGGTACCCAGAGTGCGACTTTTCAGACCCTGTATTTTTCAGACCCTGTATGTGTGCACAGTACTGTGATTTAATGCCACTAATTAGCCTGATTTCCCCCTCCCGTGTTACTGTTCCCTAAATAAATCAAATTTGTTGTTGTTGTTAAACTTTAAACTCTCTGAAGTGTCAGTACCTTCATGCCAAGCACTGTGTTGGTTTGTGTATGCTGCTTAACCTTATTTTTCAGGTGGTCCTCAGAGACGAACCTGCGACTCAGTCTTGAGGGTAAGTGGTACCTTATGAATGAACAGTGTGTACATGTGGGGTATTGGTACTGTAACTCCTGTGCATCGTGTGGGCCATTAGAGAGATTAGAAGGGGGTCTCAGTGTCCCAGAGGGCTGTGACCAAACTAGACCAACCATTACAAACCCTGACCTCTGGCTGGAGGCACCCGCCATAGAACCTAGGCCCCTCAACCTGTCAGTAGTCAAGCAGGCAGGGGTAGTAGCCCTTGGGATAGCGCCACCTGGGGTTACATCTTGGAGGCTCACCGCTGGGATTTTGTGTTCTCTAGTGGCCACATTTACGAACCACTGTTAAAAAAAAATAATAATAAATGGGTACCCCAACAGAAGTAGCTGTGTACCAGTTGGTGGAGTGGTGTACTGGGAAGGAGATCGACCCCCAAAATGCTATGCTTATCCTGGACATCCCCTTGGGTATCAATACGGACACTGTACAGGGAGTACTTTCCAAGGTGGAAGGTTTACAAAACCCTGTGGTGGTGGGTCGACATGCTGATCTGCTCACCCACACTTTCATGGCCCTAGTAGAGTATAAGGACCCCATATATAGCTCCAAAGTGCCGCAGACTGTTACCCCAGAGGGAGCCCTCACTGCCTGGAGAGTGACAATTAAGGACAGTAGAGACCTGGGGGGGGAATGAGCCCCCCCACTATCTGAAACTTTTGAGGAGAAATTTGCTAAATTGTTGCTGGAGGAAGGGAAAACTGTGGAGGACTTGAAGAAACTATTCTTGCCACCTGGAGGTGTTCCTCCCCCAACACCCTCTCCCGCTCCAGTACCCATTATGGTGGCTGAACCAATGCAGGCTCCTATTTCTGCACCTGCCATTAGTCACGACTCCTACAGAAGGTTGAGGATCTTCTCTGGCACCTTCCCCACCCCACAGGGGGAGGATGATTGGGACACCTGGATAGATTGTGTTGCAGCCCTGATACCTGAATGGCAGTGTGTGGAGGCTGAGAAACGAAAAAGAATCATAGAAAGTCTGAGGGTTCCTTCCCTAGAGGCCATTCAATTTTTGAGGTCCACAAATGCTGATGCATCTGCCCAGAAGTACCTATCTGTGCTTGAAGGCAATTTTGGGAGCATTGAGTCAGGGGAGAGCTTGATGTGGAAATTTCAAGGTACAAAACAGTGGCCAGGGGAAAGTTTTTCTGCATATGTTATTCATCTGGAAAGAGTTCTGCAGAAGGCTTACCGAAAAAGTGGGGTAGCTGCCAGTGACTTAAACCATGTAAGGTTGGAGCACCTACTACAGCATGCAAAGCATTCTAAATTGCAGCTCCTTCAATTAAGGGTCCCAGACAGAAGGGGTAACCCACTGGACTATTGTGACTTAATAAAAGAACTTCAGGAGGTGGAAGATGAGGAGGGGGATTCTAATTCTGGGGTGAGCGCAGCCCAAGTGATCACAGCACCGGAAGGTCCTTGTGAAGTGGGGACCAATGAGGGTGTGCCACCATGGGGTGAACTGCTGAGAGAGATCAGGGAATTCAAAAACAGTCTCTTTATGAAGGCCGTGCCTGCAAGTTCAGGCTCTGACCTATATCCGACTGCATCTGCTATGGGGGTGGCGGTGGGGGTACCCACCCAGGCATCTCCTGCTGACAACAGCTCAAAACTCGATGTCTTGACCATGGAAGTGGGGAAAATGACAAGACGCCTCCAAATGCTTATCACGCCACAGACAGAGATGTCACCAAGGTGTCCAGTTAGTAGTACCCCCATCCTGGCTCCCAGTGTGACGCCTCAGCCAGCTCAAACTCCAGAAAGTATGTTTTGCTATAATTGTGGGAAGGATGGGCACATGAAGAGAGAGTGCCGGTCCCCAAAAGACACAGACAAAGTTGTATATAGGCTACAAGGAGAGCTTCGGAGAACAAATCAGTGGTTAAGAGGTGCATGAAATGATCCCAGTGAGGGTCCCAAAAATGCTAACTTACGTCCCTTTGTGGCAAGGTCAGTTGCCCAGGCCCTCACTACCACCTCTCCAGACTGGTCCAGAATAGTGGGTCCCTCCATGGAGACCACTGTAATGGTGCTTGGAGTGTCTACAAGAGCTGTATTAGACAGTGACTCCCAAGTGACAATTATGTACCAGGATTAGTATCAGAAGCATTTGTCAGACGTACCCTTACAACCATTGGAAGGACTGCATGTATGGGGGTTAAGTGAGAAGGCCTACCCCTACTCCGGGTATATCCGAATTTGGCTGTCTTTCCCCACCTTCGTGGCTGGAGTGGCAGAGCAAGTAGAGACCCTGGCCTCAGTGTGTCCCCCTACCGGATTGTATGATGGGGTTCCTCTACTAATTGAGATGAATGCGCATATGTTTGGACGGTTGGTGCAGTTGTGTTATGACAAACAGGGGTCACAGAATGGTAGAACTTTAAGAATTCTGGCATTGATCAAGAAGGCCTATGATGCCCAGAGAGATGCTGACAAAGTGGAACCAGTGGAACCAGTTGGAATTGTCTGTAAAAAGGATCCTGAGTCTCTGATCCTGGCACCAAATGCCCAGTGTACCTTACAGGGAGAGGTCCATATCAGAAAGGATGTCAAGAATAAAATCCTCCTGCTGGATGCTCCGGGCGATGGGAAACTGCCAGAGGGACTGCTGGTCAAGCCAAGTATTTTGCCTGCCAGAGCTCATGCTTATGCCAGACAGGTAATGGTCCCAGTTCATAATCTGTCTGATAGAGATATTCGAGTAAATAGAGGTTGCACCCTAGCTAATGTGCATTGTGCGGATACTGCAGTGTTGCCTAGTACCAAGTGCTCAGGGGAGAATGACAGAGTGATGCCTGACTTGTTTGATTTTGGTCACTCCCTGTTGCCAGCCGAATGGAAGATGAGAATCAGTAGAAAGCTTGCCCAGAGAGACCTGGTGTTTTCTTTCAAAGAATGGGACATAGGATGTGTGCAAGGAGCTGAGCACCACATCCGGCTGAATGATGAAAGGCCATTTCATGAGAGGTCTCGACGCCTGGCACCTGCTGACATAGATGATGTGAGATGGCATCTGCAAGAGATGCTTGCTGCTGGTGTAATACAAGATTCCAGAAGCCCATATGCTTCACCTATTGTGGTAGTGAGAAAAAAGAATGGGACAGTAAGGATGTGCGTGGATTATCACACCTTGAACCAGCAGACTATCCCTGATCAGTATACAATGCCCCGCATCCAGGGTACTTTAGACTGCCTGAATGGTAGCAAGTGGTTCTCCATGCTGGATCTTCACAGTGGTTACTACCAGATCCTGATGGCCCCAGAAGACCATGAGAAGACAGCCTTTACCTGTCTGCTTGGCTTCTATGAATTCATGAGGATGCCTCAAGGCATTTCAGGTGCCCCAGCCACTTTTCAATGACTGATGGAGCGTGCAGTGGGAGACATGAACTTATTAGAGTGCCTGGTGTACCTGGATGATGTTATTGTGTTTGGCAGCTCACTGGAGGAACATGAGAGCAGATTGTTCAAGGTGTTGGACCAACTGGAAGACTTTGGCCTAAAACTGTCCATCAATAAATGTCAATTCTTCCAAACATCTGTAAATTATGTGGGACACATAGTCTCCACCGAAGGAATAGAGACCGACCCAAGTAAAGTTGAGACCTTGACCACCTGGCCACAGCCCCACAATCTAAAAGAACTGCAAAGATTCCTGGGATTCTGTGGCTACTATAGCGGTTTCATCAAGGACTATTCAAGAGTGATCCGTCCTTTACCTAATCTTACTCAAGGTTACCCTCCTACCCACAAAAAATACAAAAGGTTGGTTTCTTCTGAGCCTGAGAGAGTGTATTTCCATCCCAATGAAGTATTTGGAGCCAGATGGACACCTGAGTGTGAAGCTGCTTTTCATGAGATTATATATCAACTTACCCATGCTCCTGTCCTTACCTATGCAGATCCAGCAAAGCCCTATGTCTTGCACACTGATGCTAGTCTGCAAGGCTTGGGGGCTGTATTGTACCAAGAGCACGAGAATGGCCTGAGACCAGTGGCCTTTGCCAGTAGAAGCCTGACCCCATCCGAAAAGAACTATCCTGTACATAAGTTAGAGTTCCTAGCTTTGAAGTGGGCTATTGTTGACCAGTTCCATGAGTACTTGTATTGGGCTAAGATACTAGCAAAAACTGACAATAATCCTTTGACCTATGTGCAGAATTGACCTATGTGCAGACTTCAGCTAAGTTGGATGCCACTGGCCATAGGTGGCTTTCTGCATTATCTACATACGACTATGCTGTTGAATACAGAGCAGGCCTGAACCACATAGATGCTGATGCTCTCTCCTGGAGGCCTGTTCCCTGGAATGACTGGGTCAGACTGTCAGAACCTGATATTCGAGCACTCTGCCAGAAGTTTGACAGGGAGGAACAAATGTCCATGGACGCAGTGAACTGTATGGTGGATTGTTTGGGACCCTCTGAGAATTGAATACCTGCTGCTTATTGCCACTTTTCTGCAATAGGCATTGGTGCACTGCCTCAGCTGGACAATGACAGTATTCAGCGGGCTCAATCCCGAGATTCCATGATCAAATCAGCTTTAGAAGCCCTCTATGCAGGGAAAGATGTGTCCAAATTACGCTCCACTGATTTGAGAACTGCATTGTTATACAAGGAAGGTCCTAAGTTGAAACTGATCAATAGACTGTTATACAGAGAAACAGTAGACAGAGGGGGACACATAGATAAACAACAACTAGTGCTGCCCACTGCCTATAGAGACTCAGTACTGAGGTCCTTACACAACCACGTGGGGCACCTTGGTATAGACAGAACACTTGACTTGGTGAGATCCAGATTCTATTGCCCTAAGATGGGGGCTGATGTTGAGCAACACATTCGAACTTGTAGTCGCTGCTTACAGAGGAAAGCTTTACCCCAGAGGGCTGCCCCCCTTGTTAACATCACCACCAGTGCACCCATGGAGCTGGTCTGTATTGATTTTCTGAGTTTGGAGTCAGATCAAAGAAACATTAGTGATGTGTTGGTGGTCACTGACCATTTTACAAGATATGCCCAAGCTTTCCCTACCAAGGACCAGAAGGCATCCACTGTGACAAAAGTACTTGTAGAAAACTTTTTTGTTCACTATGGGGCTCCACAAAGAATCCATTCTGATCAAGGGAGACTTTGAGTCATCTGATCAAAGAGATGCTTTCTCTGTGGGGAGTGCGAAAGTCCAGAATCACCCTTTACCACCCCAAGGGGGACCCACAGCCTGAACATTTCAACCGCACTTTGCTAGATATGCTAGGCACCCTCCACCCAAAGGACAAGCCTAGATGGGGCCAACAAATTAGCACCCTGGTACATGCCTACAACTGCACCAAAAGTGATGCCACTGGGTTCTCCCCCTACCGCCTGATGTTTGGAAGAGAAACTCAACTGCTAGTGGATGTATGTTTTGGAGTCTCTCCTGATGGGGTTTGAGCTGACAACTATTTACAGTATGTGCAAAAGTTAAAGGCCCAGCTAAATCATGCGTACCAACTGGCTCAAACTATGGCTGCCAAAAGAAATCTGGTCAACAAAGAAAGGTATGATAAAAAGGTGAAAACCCAGGAACTCCAGGAGGGAGATCGGGTATTGCTAAGAAATCTGGGACTGCATGGCAAACATAAGATTGCTGAAAGATGGTACCATCTTCCTCACATTGTAGTGGGCAAACTAGATGATCTGCCTGTGTTCAAAGTAAGGCCTGAGAATAATTCAAAACATGTTAAAACAATGCATAGAAATAATTTACTGTCCATTGGACAAATCTTGATTGAGTCTAAGCCCCCAGAAAGTGCTTCCTCTGGACCAGTAACCCGAGCTGCTGCTAAGCAAAAGCAAAGAAAGTCTGCACCTACAGATGCTGAGTTAAAGTGTTCCCCACAACAAGTCCCAGTTGAAAATGACTGTCAATCCATGTCAGAGGAAAGTGAGTGCGACTTTGGGTACTACCCCTCTTATGAACTGAGTCAATTGTTTCGGTGCAATCCCCTAGTCAATCTTGGAGATGAAGCTGGGCCTTCTGGACTGTCTAAGTCCCCAGCTTTGTCCCTGGAGCCAATGCTCCCAGAAAGTGAAGTGCAAAGCATCAAGTCAGATGATATGGAATCATTGTGTATGATTGAACTGTTTGAGCTTTCAGAGGAGGAAAATGATGGACTGGAACAGACTGGTGATATACCAGAACAAGAAGAGTATTTTGAGTGCCCTGACAGTCCACTGCCAGTGTCTGAAATCTCTCCATGTGAGCCAAGTGTTGTGGACTCAGAGATTGTAACTCCTGGAGCTGAAAGTGCCCCAGGTTCTAGCCCCTGTCTACCCCAAAGGAGACTCCCCTGACAAGTAAGGACAATGCTGAAAATGAGGCTCAGAGTGCGGAGACTGTAACAGTTCCCCCTAGAAAGATTGGTCAAGCTGTAAAGCCTGTGGTGCACCTCAGTTATGATTCCTCTGGAAGGCCTGTGGACTTGCCTCTTAGTGTTGTCCATAAAGGAGTGTTTGTGTTCCCGAGCTCATTGCCCGAATTGAACATCAGTGTTAACTCCAAGTTACTTGTGTTGTCCTGTAGGTATGGTGCCCCTGCCCCGTCCAGCCCCAAGGCAGCTGATAGGGAAGGACCCCCTCTCTTCAGGTTTCATGTGCAGGAGGTAATAACCTGAGTTATGGTACAATGTGTGTATAATACTGTGAAAAAGTGATGTACTGAAAAGTTTCAGAAATGTGTTTCTGGTAAGGTAATATGTTGACTGATAATTACATGTATAAGCCTAATGTGATACCGATGTAAATGTATATGGTTGTATTGAAACTTATGGGGGTACTTACTTGACATGGACGTCAAGTTTTTCCAGGCCAGGAAGGGTGTAACCTCCCTGCAAATGGGTGTTCCCAAAAGTCTTTCAGGAGCTTGCCTGAATGCTCCAAGCCTGGGTGGTGTTTGGCGTCTGAGCTGCTTAACTGTGATTGCAAGTGAGTGCTATTTGAGCCTCCACGTACTTTAAGAGCTGTCTGCCTGCAGACTTAATTAATTTGGATGGGGATCTGTGTGTTTCCCTGCTTGAGTTCTGCTCGAGCTACTGCCAAATCGCTCCATTTCTGCAGTCACTAAGAGCGCAGAGGGAGCTCTTCTGAAAGATGTAACTGTTTACCAGAACTTAGAGTGATAATGAAAATACAGTTTGTCTGACCTGCCTTTTGTTACAGCATGAAATCTGTCTGCTTGCTACCTCATTTGGGTCCAGAACTGCTGAATGGGACCAATCAGTATTTGGGACCTTTGAACTGGAACCTACTTTGGGCAAATCAGAACTGGGACTCTCACTTGGAGCCAGCCACAAGGGGATTATATGAAGAGAGCTTCTGGGAAATGTAGTTTGGACCTTGGCACCTTTTTACACCAATAGAGGGAGCCTGTTGTGACTGACAAGGAGGATCAGCTAACTGGAACCTTTTGGATTTGGAGGAAATGCCCTGTTCTGTTACCAGAAAGCTGAGATCAGTTGTGGCAGTGAAGAGAGAAGGAGCTATGTGCTTCTGCGGTGTATAGTTTCACACGGGAAGCACGTGTGAGGCCCTGAATTTCGGTCTGCAGCCTTTGTGAGTGCCAGTTTGGACTGAATCTGAGTTGTGAGGAGAAAGAAGCACTAGAAGTGTGGAAACCAGGCTCACCCTGTAGAAGACTGAAGAAGAAATTGATGAATCACGCTCGGTCTGTCAGGAACTGAAGCTGCTGTGTGTGCTCCCGGGTATCTTGCAGTAATTGCGATTGGGATCGAGGAGCAGACTGCCTGGTATAGTACTTTCCTTTTACATATGAATGTGTGTAGTGCTTGTGGGGAATCGCTATTTCCAATCCCCTGTGCTGTGTGCTGTGTGTTGAAGCTGGAAGCAAACCCCAGCTTGTCTCGAACTAAATCCATTTGTTATAAACTGCAGTGGGGTCCAGTCACAAGGACCTTGTCTCCATGCCCTGCTGTTTCTGAAAATCCAGAAGAACATCCACCATCCAGTTTCTCAGCTTTGGTATTGTGAGTACAAATCAGGGTATTCTCCTGCAGCCTGTTTTCAATCACAAGTGTGTCATCTAATTCTTGTTGTTTCTTTGCTTCATGGACTGAGCCATCAGGCTCCAGATTACAATTGGGTGTTGTGTATATATTTTCTTCTACAGGGCCCTATCCATCTGCACCTGCTGGCCAACCCCGGGCGATGGACCTGGCTAACCCCCCAACCTAGGTACCCAGAGTGTGACTTTTCAGACTCTGTATGTGTGCACAGTACTGTGATTTAATGCCACTAATTAACTTGATTTCCCCCTCCCCTGTTACTGTTCCCTAAATAAATCAGATTGGTTGTTGTTGTTAAACTTAAACTGTCTGAAGTGTCAGTACCTTCATGCCAAGCACTGTATTGGTCTGTGTATGCTGCTTAACCTTATTTTTCAGGGAGTCCTCAGAGACGAACCTGCGACTCAGTCTTGAGGGTAAGTGGTACCTTATGAATGAACAGTGTGTACATGTGGGGTATTGGTACTGTAACTCCTGTGCATCGTGTGGGCCATTAGAGGGATTAGAAGGGGGTCTCAGTGTCCCAGAGGGCTGTGACCAAACTAGACCAACCATTACAAACCCTGACCTCTTGGTGGAGGCACCCGCCATATAACCTAGGCCCCTCAACCTGTCAGTAGTCAAGCAGGCAGGAGTAGTAGCCCTTTGGATAGCGCCACCTGGGGGTTACATACATTAATACACTTACAGTACTGTGTAACATGGCTGTGTCCTGTCAATACAGTTTCCACGTGTTTATATAGTATAGGGGCTGTCACGTCCCTATAGTTAGAGTTGAACTGGGGTTTCTATGTTAAACTCAAAATGTTGCACTTTAATATCTTCAAAACCATTCAACAGATTTGCACAAACTTTTGCATGTGCAGTTTTGTGTGCTAGATTTCTGAATGTACCAAGTTTTGTTTTGGTTGAATGTGCAGTTTCATACATATGGATAATGAAAGAGTGAATTTTTCATAATTTTTTTCCCATTGGTTTGAATGGGATTTTCTTTGAATTTGGCTACATCCCAAATTTTTTGGAATTTTGGTCTGGAATTCTCAGGGTAGAAAGGGGCTGACTCACAGATGTGCTTTTTTCTGGTTTGGTGAAAAAATATCAATCTGTTCCAAAGTTATCCCAATTTAAACATTTTATAAATCGGTTCTGAGCATGCTCAGTAAGCACCTCAAAATAGCGTCAGTATACGTTACAAAAAAATAATTCTTTGTTCATATTGATGTCATTGTTTTTTGTTTGAGGAAACTCTTTCTTCATTTGCCCGCCATCTTGTTTTCAGTTTTGCCTGAAAATTCAAATTAAGAAACCCCCAAAAATGATATTTTGGGGAGGGTCCAACAGATGTACCTTGCTTATTGGGACCCCTTAGCTGGATTCTGCACTCGTGCGTTTGATAAATCCCCTTGAAATATGTTTTTTTAACTTTATAAATCTTGTTTTGTATCATGTAATATGAAACAAGATCTTGTTTCGTATGATGAGATACAAAACACGTTCTTATTTCGTATGGGGAATGAATGTATATCTATGGGTTTTTTAAGGTTTTATGCATGCCACTGACTTATCCTGGTGTCTAGTGGCACCCCTCCTTCCCTGGTGGCTAGTGGCACCCCTCACCCTGTCTAGCTTGTTTATTATTATTATTATTATTATTTCCCTGTAATAAAGAAAATGATCCCTCAATGTCTCTTTTTTGGCACTCCCTGTCCTCTGATCCCTGTCTTGGCCTCCAGTCCATATCCCCATTCTTTCCCTGGTGTCTAGTGGCACCTCCCACCCTCTGATGGCTTTCCCCTTTGTTTTTAGGTTTTATTTCATATTTCTATTATCCAACACAGGGATGCCTACCCCCGGTGTTGGATAACCCCCCCCCCACAGCTCATTGTTTTTTCATGATGGTGCTGACACAAGGGGGCCCAATCCTTGTGTCAGCTTTACAAGCTTCCCCCTAGCAGTGTGGGATACTGGGGAGCCCACCCCCAGTGTCCCAAAATATTGATTTAGTTTGATAATCCCATAAAAAGAAAACAGCCCCCAATGTCAAATGGTCCCTCATCATCCCAGCCGTCCCCCTCCCCCATCCCGATCCTCTCACTGAGCACTCACCACCCCACACCTCCCCTTACCCTATACTTACCACCGGAGGTCACTGGCTGTTATCTTCTGTGGACTGAGACATATCTGCACTCTTCAAAGTCGAACTGTGAACTGAGGAATCAAGGTAAGTGCCGTATAATGTATTTCAATGGTGTTTTGAACTTATGTTTATAACTTTGCCATTTTAAGGAATTTTTCCACCAAATTTTCAAGATGTTCTTTTTGGGACCCTACTTCATGACACTGGCACAGTCATTTTATTAATCAGGCCTGGAAGGTGAATTCACAGTCACTGTGTGAAATCATCTTTCGAGACTGAATAATGAAATGTCACCATCAGTGTTTATGAGGTGGGGTCCCAAAAAGGCCATGTTGAAAATTTGGTGAAAATATTCCAAAAAATGGCAGCGTTATGAGTGTTCGTTTAAATGTTTCTACACACATGCATAACTTTGGTAGTTTTCAATATTTTGACTCCAAATTTTCAACATAGGCATTTTTTTACACCACCCCATGAACAGTACAGCTGTCATTTTTCACATCCTGTCTGAAATGTGTTTTCGCACCTGTGGCGCAGAATGGCATTTTGACATACAGTAGATTTGAAAATTTTTACCTATGAGGTTTATGAGACGGTGTCATAATAAGACTATGTTCAAATTTTGGAGACAAAATACGAAAAAATGCCAAAGTTATATCCATTCATTGCAATTTCACTACGCCTGCTTGTAGTTTCGGAAATTTTAAATATTTTGACCCCAGATTTTGAACATAGCCTTCTTATTACCCCACCTCATGCATGTCACAGCTGTAATTTTTCAAATCCTAGCTAAAATGTGTCTTCACTCCTGTGGCATGGAATGGCATTGCACTTGTGCAGAATTACGTTTTGGTGGGAATTCAAAAGTTTTCTGTATCAGCTACATGAGGTGGGGTAATAAGATGGCTATGCTGACAAACTGGTCACTGTTGTCCTGTAAATGAAAGCCCAGGGCCTGGAGGGCTCTGTGCTTCCACTGCTACATACTGTACATTTACGTTTCTATGGAGGAGACAAATAAGGATAAGATTATACAATATAAAAAAGTAAGGAAATTCATTGAAAAAAACATTGTTAATGCATCAGTTAGGATTGTTATTAAAGCAACAAAAGTAGGGAAATGTGGTGTGAGGGTTTCCAACCCTAACACCCCACCATCAACTTGCAGATGCTGACAGGTGTCAGGGGTGTGCTTTAGGGTCGTCAGCCTCAACACTCACCCCATTCTCCTATATTGTACCCATCTTAGCTTATTTACTTGTGGAATGGAGTGCGCATTAGGGTTGACGACCCCAAGGCACACCCATGACTCCTGTCAGTGTCTGCAGGGTGGGGGTGGGTTGTTAGGGTTGGAAACCCTAACACCATATTTCCGTACTTTTGTTGCTTTAAAAACAACCATAACTGATGCATTAATGAAGTTTTTTTGCAATGAACATTTATACACGTCAGTGAATATGTATATACATCAATACTCAGTAACATGACTGTATCCTGTCAATATAGTTTCTAGGAGATTATACATAATGATATATATCAATACACATAGAGTACTGTATAACACAGCTGTATCCTGACAATACAGTTTCCATGTGTGTTTCCTTGTAATTATTTATTGTATGCATTTTATGTTTGTGATTTGTTATTTGTCTGAGTCCTCCATGAAAATGAGCATATGATGCCCTTGGAATTATACTGTTACCATATGTTTAAATAAAAAATGTGTGTATACCCATTGAAATACATCAGTACACTTACCGTACTGTATAACATGGGTGTATCCTATCAATACTGTTTACATGTGTTTATAACATTGATACACATCAGTATTCAGTACACCTACAGTACTGTACAACATGGCTATATCCTATCAATATAGTTTCCATGTGTTATACCCATTAATATTCAACAATGCGCTTACAGTACTATATAACATGGCTGTATCCTGTCAATACACTTTCCATGTGTTTTTACACATTGATATACATCAGTACACTTAAGTACTGTACAGCATGACTATCCTGTAAATACAGTTTTCATGTGATTACACCCATTAATATTTTATAGTTTGCAGGAGCATCCCTGACCGATCACAGCACTTCCTTCAACTGTGCGTGAGGTACCCATATTACCATAAGTGTATCTTATGTTCTGAGACACTGTAACAGGCTTCTCACTGATTGCTCAAGCCATCAGTGTTTGTTTTAAATAAAAAAGGATCTCTAATTTTAAAAGGTTAGCAGTTAATAATAATTTTATGTGCCCATTTGTAGGTCCTCTAATGGATCTAAGAGTGTCACCTCTTGCATCCTTAGGACCACAGAACTGCTCACCTTCGGTTTGCAGTCCTCTGATCCTAAGAATGTGTGAAGTGACACTCGTATAGCCATAACAGGCCCTCCAACTGGACCCATAAACTTATACATCAATGCACTTACAGTACTGTGTAACATGGCTGTGTCCTACCAATACAGCTTTCATGTGTTTATAAACATTGATTTGCAGTACATCAGTGTACTTACAGTACTGTATAAAATTGCTCTATTCTGTCAATACAGTTTCCTTCTGTTTTTACACAATGATATATATATCTGCACACTTACAGTGCTGTATAACATGGCTGTATCCTGTCAATACAGTTCTCACGTGTTTATACACATTGATATACATCAGTACACTTACAGTACTGTATAACATGGCTGAATCCTATCAATACAGTTTCCATGTGTTTATAGACATTGATATACATCTGCACACTTACAGTACTGTACAACATGGCTGAATCCTATCAATACAATTTCCATGTGTGGGGGGGGGGGGGCTGTGAAGCAGCCAACATGGCAGCCATTTCTTTCTGAGCTCCATTTCAGCTTAAATTATAAAGTTATATTTAGCAATCTTTTTGGATCAGCTTTAACTCCAAAAGTAACCCTGCGGCTGTAGGAGTAGCTGAGGAATTGACCATGGGTCGGAAAAAAGACCACAAACATACCGCACCGAACCTGGATGCATACTTATCATCCATGGCATGCTCAAGGGGTGCAGAATCTGGGCCATCTTTCTCGGCAGATGCTAGAGCAGTGGAAGCACCAAATACCCATATCATGGCGCTGTTTCAAAAATTCCAGGCAACTGGAGAAGATACTAGTCATCGCCTAGCAGCAGTAGAGACTCGGTTCACCAAACTTGACTCTAGAGTGCGGATAAATGAAACACGCATTACCAAGCTTACCACTGATCAGGAATGCCAGATAGAGAGGAATGTGGTGTTTGTGTAGGATCTCCAGTTTTTTAAGGCAAAGGTGGAGGCCTTGGAAAATGCACAGCAACAGACGGACATACGTATTGTGGGTTTCCCACCTAGACTTGCTGGCACTACAGAAATAATTCCTGTGGTCACCCGACTCATTTTCATTAATCTTGGTCTGCTACCTGAGGATTCTGGGGTAAAGTTAACCAAAACTTTTGCAATTCCTATGAAGGTCAGAGTGCGAGGCAAAGGTAGCTCACGCCCGCTAATAGCCATTGTATCTCTTTCAGGTCCCGAAGCTCGGATTCCACTATTCCAGGCAGCCAGACAACATGGGGAAATAGTGTGAGAGGGCAGCAAGCTTGCTATTTTCCCTGATATATCTCCACAAATAAAGAACAGGACAAAAGTGCTGCAACTTACAAAAAATTCCCTGCTTGAGAATGGCACTGCAGCTTAACTCCTTTTCCCAGTGAGGCTCCAAATTCGTCATGCAAAAAAACTCCACATTTTATTAGACCCAGAAGCAGCAGCTGCATTCACATTAAAACTCATAGAGGCCCAATCGACTACAAAAGAACATGAAGGGGCCAAAGAGAATGAATCGGACACTAATGACTGAAGTTAGTAGGGTTCTCTGTGGGACCTTAGTTTTCCTTCTCATGTGGAGAAATTCATATGGAACTTTTGAGTTGAAGGAGCTGGTTTAAGAGATGGCCTAAAGCAGTCTGTGATATAATATTTTACACATGTTGGTGGTTTCACTTTTGTTTATATACCTTGCTATGTCCTGCCTTAAAAAATATCAATTTCATTTAGGGGTGGGATCGTACCCCACTCAATTTGTGAGCTTCTGATTTTAGAATAATTCCTGTTAAATTTCCTGTCTCCCTATCGGTCATCTGGCATGACCTTAGAGGTAGGGGTGTAATGCAACTTAATCGAGTTCAGGCAATCTGGTAGATGATACTCTGAGGAACTTTTACAAGGGTTACTCAGCCTTCTGTTTATATTATTATTCTATGGGGAGCAGAAATAATGGTAAAAACCCTTTGAGCTAAATGATATGTGAGAGTGCATGCTCCTACATTATTATCTTGCTGGACATTAACTCCTCAATATTATTTGGCGCTTCAGTCATAGATCTTTCTTTTTACTGAAACATCTGTACATTTTTAACGATGAAGTGCATGCTCATTGATGGTGCTATAAGTTTTACAAATATGGTGTATGCTGAATTTGATAAAATCTTATAAATAAAAAGTAAAAAAAAATACAGTTTCTATGTGTTTGTACCCATTGATTTACAGTACATCAGTGTACTTATTACTGTGTAATATGGCTGTATCCTGTCAATATTACACACATTGATATACATCAGTACAACTTACAGTACTGTATAACATGGCTGTATCCTGTCAAGACAGTTTTCACATGTTTATACACACTGAAATACATCAGCACAACTTACAGTACTATAGTGCATAGTCAGGTGTTGTTTTGTATAGAAATCAGAGCCTTTCCAAATGTTGTTGTACCACAGTTCAAAAGGTCATGGAATGTGATTGTAGTACACTGTGGTACAACAACAACATTTGGAAAAGCTGTAGAGGTTCTATCAGAACCGTAAACTGGCTGCGAGCCCTCCCGGCAGCAGCAACAGCAGCATTGGCGGCAAGATCCTCTGAACCAGTGACGCGAACATGAACAGGCACGTAAGCGAAAAACAAATGCAGGATCAACCAGATAACCTCAGCTTCATCAAAATTAGAACTAGATATTTAAATAACTTACAAGTAATCGTTTCCTCTGAGCCCACATCCTCTCCCTAACCGAGACATACACCGCCATGTTTTTTTCTTGAAAATCCCTCCCACGTCCCATTGACAGCCAATAGGCTACGCAATAAACGTAGGGATGTCTGCTCCCTAGCAACCACACATGTAAACACAGCAACCAGCCCCAACTTCCAGAACACGATGGAGCAACGAATAAATTTTTTTTTTCATTTAAAAAATTTAAAACAAAAAACTCTGGCAATGGGGAGCCATACACTATAAAAAATAGTGCATGGGCACCCTTATGCGCAACCAGCCTATTGTGCCACCTCAGGGTTCTGATTACCACGGACCTCTTGAGCTTCACTCTCAAGGTCTGAGGTAATCAAAACCCCTTGATGGTACAATAGGCTGGTCGTGCATGGTTGCCCATACACTGTTCTCTATGTATAACATGGCTGTATCCTGTCAATACAGTTTTCACATGTTTATACACATCGATATACATCAGTGCAACTTATAGTACTGTATAACATGGCTGTATCCTGTCAATACAGTTTTCACATGTTTATACACATTGATATACATCAGTACACTTACAGTACTGTATAACATGGCTGTAACCTGTCAATATAGTGCTCATGTGTTTATACACATTGATATACATGAGTACACTTACAGTACTGCACAATGTGGCTGTATCCTATCAACATAGTTTCCATGTGTTTATAAACATACAGTACATCAATGCAGTTGCAGTACTGTATAACACAGCAGTATACTATTAATGGAGTTTCCAAGTGTTTATACACATTGATATGCAGCTTTACACTTACAGCACTGTATAACATGGTGGTGTCCTATTAGTACAGTTTCCATATGGATACACATCAATATACACTTCTGTATAACATGACTGTATCCTAACAATACAGTTACCACGTGTTTATACAGAAACGTCGAAGTACACTTACAATATTGTATAACATGGCTGCATCCCGTCAGTACAGTTTCCATGTGTTTATACACATTGAAAAACACTGCTGCACTTACTGTACATTACTGTATAACATGGCTGTATCCCGTCAGTACAGTTTCCATGTGTTTATACACATTGAAAAACACTGCTGCACTTACTGTACAGTACTGTATAACATGGCTGTATCCCGTCAGTACAGTTTCCATGTGTTTATACACATTGAAAAACACTGCTGCACCTACTGTACAGTACTGTATAACATGGCTGTATCCCGTCAGTACAGTTTCCATGTGTTTATACACATTGAAAAACACTGCTGCACTTACTGTACAGTACTGTATAACATGGCTGTATCCCGTCAGTACAGTTTCCATGTGTTTATACACATTGAAAAACACTGCTGCACTTACTGTACAGTACTGTATAACATGGCTGTATCCCGTCAGTACAGTTTCCATGTGTTTATACACATTGAAAAACACTGCTGCACCTACTGTACAGTACTGTATAACATGGCTGTATCCCGTCAGTACAGTTTCCATGTGTTTATACACATTGAAAAACACTGCTGCACTTACTGTACAGTACTGTATAACATGGCTGTATCCCGTCAGTACAGTTTCCATGTGTTTATACACATTGAAAAACACTGCTGCACTTACTGTACAGTACTGTATAACATGGCTGTATCCCGTCAGTACAGTTTCCATGTGTTTATACACATTGAAAAACATTGCTGCACTTACTGTACAGTACTGTATAACATGGCTGTATATCGTCAGTACAGTTTCCATGTGTTTATACACATTGAAAAACACTGCTGCACTTACTGTACAGTACTGTATAACATGGCTGTATCCCGTCAGTACAGTTTCCATGTGTTTATACACATTGAAAAACACTGCTGCACTTACTGTACAGTACTGTATAACATGGCTGTATCCCGTCAGTACAGTTTCCATGTGTTTATACACATTGAAAAACATTGCTGCACTTACTGTACAGTACTGTATAACATGGCTGTATCCCGTCAGTACAGTTTCCATGTGTTTATACACTTTGAAAAACATTGCTGCACTTATTGTACAGTACTGTATAACATGGCTGTATCCCGTCAGTACAGTTTCCATGTGTTTCTACACTTTGAAAAACATTGCTGCACTTATTGTACAGTACTGTATAACATGGCTGTATCCCATCAGTACAGTTTCCATGTGTTTATACCCATTTATATACCTCAGTACACTTACAGTACTGTATAACATGTCTGTATCCTGTCAATACAGTTTCCATGTGTTTATACACATTGCTACACTTACTGTACGGTACTGTATAACATGGCTGTATCCCATCAGTACAGTTTCCATGTGTTTATACACATTGAAAAACATTGCTGCACTTACTGTGTAGTACTGTATAACATGGCTGTATCCCATCAGTACAGTTTCCATGTGTTTATACACATTGATATACATCAGTACACTTATGATACTGTATAACATGGCTGTATGCTATCAATACAGTTTCCATGTGTTTATACACATTGAAAAACATTGCTGCACTTACTGTACAGTACTGTCTGTATAACATGGCTGTATCCCATCAGTACAGTTTCCATGTGTTTATACACATTGAAAAACATTGCTGCACTTACTGTACAGTACTGTATAACATGGCTGTATCCTATCAGTACAGTTTCCATGTGTTTGTACACTTTGAAAAACATTGCTGCACTTACTGTACAGTACTGAATAACATGGCTGTATCCCGTCAGTACAGTTTCCATGTGTTTATACCCATTGATATACATCAGTACACTTACAGTACTGTATAACATGGCTGTATCCTGTCAATACAGTTTCCATGTGTTTATACACATTGAAAAACACTGCTGCACTTACTGTACAGTACTGTATAACTTGGCTGTATCCCATCAGTACAGTTTCCATGTGTTTATACCCATTGATATATATCAGTACACTTACAGTACTATATAACATGGCTGTATCCTGTCAATACAGTTTCCATGTGTTTATACACATTGAAAAACACTGTTGCACTTACTGTACAGTACTGTATAACATGGCTGTATCCTGTCAGCACAGTTTCCATCTGTTTATACACATTGAAAAACATTGTTGCACTTACTGTACAGTACTGTATAACATGGCTGTATCCTGTCAATACAGTTTCCATGTGTTTATACCCATTGATATACATCAGTACACCTACAGTACTGTATAACATGTCTGTATCCCATCAGTACAGCTTCCATGTGTTTATACCCATTGATGTACATCAGTACACTTACAGTACTGTATAACATGGCTGTATCCCGTCAGTACAGTTTCCATGTGTTTATACCCATTGATATACAGTGTAAGCCGCTTAATGCGGACACATTTGTGCAACTAGGTATTGTACGCGTTATGCGATGTCCACTGTGACCAGCAGATGGTGCTGCAAGCTGTGAGCGGTTACCCTGTACTAGAACGCGAACTAAGCATTAATTGCTACTGTGGGAAACGAGTGAAAACGTACAGTGCAGTGAAGTGATTTGGTTCATTTCTTTTTTTTTGCTTTTAGGTTTGTGCTGTGTTTACTTTGATTTTATTTCTCTAGTACTGTTCATTGAGCTTCTGTTCATTGTGCTTCATTGTGCTTCTGTATACAGTGTTGGGGGGGTGCTTGGTTAAAAGTACAAACTTTATTTTCAGTGTTGCGGGAGGGGGTTTGGGTTAAAAATCATCAGACATTATATCATTAGCCTTCGTAAAGAAGCAGTCAATGGTAGTCTGTTTGACAGCAGTGGAGATCCATGGATCAGATCAGAGACTGTATACTTTGGAATCGATAGGTGTGCCGCCAGTTCGCGAACACTCATACGTGGCAGCGATTCTATTTGTTTTAGAAGCTCGATTTTACGAGCAAGAGAGATGCCTAGTCTCTTAGACATGGTGAGAACAAATCATAAGCAGAAACGAACCACACGCAGCACACAACAGGAAAGTAATAAGATGCAGGAGAAGGCAAGGTCAGTAAAGACAGGTACAATTAACACCTCGCTGCATCACCTAAACACCTCGTTCTCACTAATTAGCAGTTCTGTCTACTTCTGTGCTATTGAAGTTACCTGCAATATACTAAAAAAACTATCCATGCAACGCAGTTGATCAGGTCCACATTAAGCATGGAAATTAGTATACTTTCTAACACGTTCGGGTTTGGAAATAGAATTATGTCCATTTAACCCGATTGTACACATAAACCAAGTCCGCATAAAGTGAAGTAGACTGTACATCAGTATACTTACATTACTGTATAACTGGTTGTTTTTTTGGGGGGTTTAAACTGAGCTAGCACACTTAAAATATACAAAATAGCAGGTGTCCCAACTTCTTCAGATGGAGGTAGGCATCACTTAATATAATATTAGATGCAGTATTAGAAGATACTAATAGTATTCCATCAAAGAGAACCACATTTATATTTCTCGTTGTTATCTAACCCCAGTAGTAAACCCCCAGGTGACACCTGGAGGCAATCTTCTATTCAGTGTGATTTTCCTGGTCAAAAATTCCAAACAAATAAACAGAATAAGAAAGACAAGGCAATTTTATTTAACTGACGCCCAGTCCCTAGGGCTCCAAGCACCATACGATCAGCACAGAATAAAACATGAATAAAATCAAATAACCAGTGTAAAATGGGTTCTGAATAATTAATATAATAGTTAAACAATTAATTTAAATGACTAAAATTGACATAAACATTGACTGGGTAGGCCTGGTTAAAGAAATATGTTTTAAAGAGCTAGTGTACTGCCTAACACTAATAATAGTTTTTAAAAGCAGTCAACCATTGCCTTTTATATCTGATGTATTTTTTATTTCCCCTTTGTTTCATTAGAAGGTTTTGTACCTGATGGTTGTAGGTGTGATGTGTTGGACAGCACTCTGCTTGGCAGCTGACATATCTGTCTCTATTACCCCCAGTTACATCATCAGCATTGTGACCTCACTGGCTGACATCACTGCTGCCTAGGATCAGCCACTTTGTGGCTTCCAGGTCAGTCACCTGTGATGTCACTGTCAGTGAGATCACAATGCTAAGCCAGGTCTCAGATCGGCAGAAGGCCTAGAATGTTCATTACCAAAAGTCAAGTCTGAAGTTGCTAGGAATAATTTCTTCTGTAATGGGTCTGCCAGCTGGAATAAACTCCCAATGAGCCTGAGACCCACCAACAGGAACATTCAAGTTGGGAAAAAAAAATCAGCAGTATTATCCTAGGAAGGTAGTAAGAGTTAGATTATTTTTGTGTATAATTATAGTGCCTTATATTCATATGTACGTCGATTGTGTGTACATGTCATGATACCATTAGCTATACCAATATGTCCACTTGTATGTTGGCATGAAGATTTGTTGTACATTTATGCGTTTGATGTAACTGGAACGTGCAATGGACCTCACTGAAAATGCACTTCGGCTCAGCTGAGTTATCCAATTCATTTGCTTGTAAAATGAATAAGTTTTACTACTACCACTACTACTACTACTACTACAATGTTGATGATGCAGTGGAGGGGGATAGAGATAGATATGTCAGCTGCCAGGCTAAGAGCTGTTCCACAGTTCCAGCACAATATTATCATATCGAAGACTTTCTAATGAGCAAAAGGAAAAAGAAAAATATTCAGAAATAAAAAGTTACACCTGACTACATTTTAAAAATTGTATTATGTTTCTGTCTGCACCGTTTGACTCCACTAGCTCTTTAAGGCAAGTTTTTATAGGACTCCACTATTCTGGCAGATCAGACATAAATCAGTAGTAGTGAATTCCAGGGCACTGGTGCAGCATCTTTGAAAGCTCTGTCTCCTGACTGCATAAGGTGGGAGTTGGGGACCACAAGCAATCCTCCATCACTGGAGAAAAGGGGAGTAAGAAACCAGGAGCTCTTCGAGATAGTCAGGACTGACCAATTGGGCATTGAATGTCATTAAGCCAATCTTTAAGGTGCTATGTCACCAATGTGGCAGCCAGTGCAGATGGCTTAGAACTGGCATGATGTGACCGCAATCAAATTGATATAAAAATAATATTTATTTCCATATTGATTTTCTCTATATAAGTGGATGCGCATTGACCTGATTGAAAATATGTTTTTCATTTCCAGGAGTGTGCAGATGGGCCATAACTCACAAGTGGCAAAGCCACAGCTGAGTTATAAAGACCACACCCCTCATGAGTGGTGATGAATTGTATGTTTTCTGTCAAGTCTTTGGAATATTCAGTTTTTACAGCACCTATATATTCAATTTAAATTTTAAATGAACTCTTTGTGAGTTGTCTTAAAGGACGGCCGATGCCTCTGGGACACAACTCCATTCATATTTTGTATTTTTTTTCTGTATTTCATTGTCAATTGTTCTTTCTTACTCGGGATATTTGCATGTGACTTTAATCCTTTAGATTTCATCTGCTATGTCTGCTTAATCCCCATCTGCAGTCATAATGCTATGCTTATGACATCACAGCTGCTTCCTTGGTGGCAGATGTTGATGCCAAGAAAAAAGGATTATGACTTTAAGTGGAGAATAAACAAACATCAAGAGTTGATGACCTGTAAAATTCAGGGACCCAGTTTTTATGTAGCTGTACTTCATGATTAATATTAAAGAACATGCAAAGACTAATACTAAAAATATTTCAATTACAAGTTATATTGAGTCTTTTTTTATACTTGTTTTATTGTAGTTTCTTGTTGTTCAGCATAAAAATAAACATACATAGATTGTAACATTTCAATATCCACTTAACCATGTCCGCTGAAAAGTGAAATACACAGCATTAGACTTCCACCTCAGTGTACTGGGTACATGAATGCATCATTAAATGAAGAGCGTTTAAAAATTCTTCAGTAATCATAATCTGTTGAACTACTGAAAAATATACCAGGATTTCTTAAAAATATAACATTAGGGTTCAGAGTACAAAACAAAAATTTTAGGGTATACATGTTGGACCGGAAGAGAATTAGGAACATTGGGCCAGATATTCAAAACTTTGCCCAGGGGCTAAATTAGCACTGCCTGGCAGGCAAACTTAGCCCAGAGCACAGATCAAGCTATACTGAAATGGAAATAGCCCGGTGCTAATCTTGCTGAATATTGCAGGCTAAGGAAGCCGGGCAAACTGGTCTGGGAGTGCAGGGCAAAAATAGCCCCGGAATAAGACAGCACTGAATAAAGCAACCAGGAAGTGCAACCCACAACAACAACAACACAGTGCACAGCAACGTGAGGGCAGGTACAGACAAACTACATGCCCAATGTGTATTGCCAGTAAATGCATGGACTCAGTACAGCTGCAGGAAGCAGCAGATGTGAAGAACAGTGATCAAAACTGTATATTATCCCCGTACCATTAAGCGCGGCATTGCGAGAGCTAAACAGTTAGCCGGGGCAAACACGTTTGCCGGAGCTAAAATATGCCATATTCAAAGTGCCATGCAAATGAGCCTACTTAGGCAGTCTCTGGGCAAACAACCAGATTAGCATCTCATTATACCCTGATTTGCATGCAGTTTGCCCAGCATTACTGCAGGGTCCCACAGAGCCACCTGTAGGTCAGTCTGGAAGTACAGGGGCTGACCAGGTCCAACCGCAGCTCCACCTGTAGGTCAGTCTGGCAGTGCACGATGATAGCTGCAGGCTACATGTAAACAGTACAGCATAGCATAGCATATTGTAACCCAGGGGACAAGACAGCATAGGCAGAGGTGGTGGTGGTGCTGCATGCAACTGACACACTGTAGGGCATGCTACAGTGCACAGCAGACACTACAGTAGCAAGGGGGCCAGTAGTGTGAGGGACACAGCACTGCCTATGGTGTGTAGGGCAGTGATGCTGACTGCACTGTACACAGTGACAGGCCCAACCTGCAGGTCTTTACTGACAGTGGACATTACTGTTACACTGTTGTGTGACCCACAGATGCTGTACCTGTGGCATGGGATGCTCACAGTGACATGTACATTTCTGGCTTTGTGTGCTGTGGCAGTTGTACAGCTGTGTGGTATGTGGGGGGGGGGCATATATTATCCGAAAGGCACACTAGTGTTGGGGGTATTCCCAATACTGGCCCATGTGCACTGCATGATGTGTCCCAGCCTTGTGGCCACACCTGGTCTGTGGCATAGCCTCACCACCCATACACGCTCCCCTCAACATCCTCCATGCCCACAGTGCTGCATGTGTGTGCTGGCATCTGTTTGTGTCCACAGATGTGTGGTCCACAGGTGTGTGCTGTATGGCCACACTGCCATGCTGTCCACTGGTGGCAGGGTCACCACTTACTGCCTGGAATGGCTGGGACTCGTGGCAGATGATGGCATCATTGTGATGCCATTGGTTAGCAGCATGCTTCCTCTATGTTTGGCTTTATCTATGAGTCATATTTATTTGTTAGGGTCGCGCAAACACCGCACAAAGCCAAAGTGTCGTGCAAAGCTGACTGCCCAGGGTTAAGACAAGCTTTTCCTGGGCGGTAATTTGCACCGCGCTAAGTGTCGCGCTCAGTCGCGCAAAACCACTTAGCGCGGCACTAGTCACTGAATATAGCATTGTGCCTGTATTCATGTCAGTTTGCCCCTTGCATACATTATAATCTTGCCCGGCGCTAATGTAGTTTGCCCGCATTATTTGGCCTTTTGAATATAGCAGACCCGCGCTAAACCTGTGCAAACGGTTTTTGCCCAGCGCAGAGTTTTGAATATCTGGCCCATTATGTTTAATGTGCTTAAATCAAATCTAGTTCAGTTCAATATCTATATCTATATATATATATATATATATATATATATATATATATATATAGATAGGGCTAGTATTTCAGAAGAGAATCACTGTGCAAAATTATGCAAGTCTTCTAATCAGAATGCTGAAGAGGCTCATACAGGAGCCACCTAGCCCACCTATTTTGGTAAATCTGGGGTTGCTGTCTCAGGTTAAAGGTTATTTTTTCCATTCGGTGTATGGTGTCCATTATGGATAACCATTCAGAGGGATCAGGAGGGGGCACCCACAACCAATTCCTGGTTACTGACTTAAGTGCAGCAGCTACCATAATCAGCCACAAGCACTTCGCCTCCCTACCCGATATCTCCTTGGGAATAATATCTAAGATTAAATGCTCTGGGCCCAGTGTTACTTGGACTGAGAAGATATGTGTTAGGTGATAGATTATCTGCTCCCAAAATGGAGTAAATTGGGGGCAGAACCAGAAAATATGGGCCTGCGTGGCTTTAGACTCACCACAGCCTCTCCAACATATCGCTGAATCTCGATGGTGAATATGCTCAACTTGCACTGGTACAAGGAAATATCAAGCTCTATGTTTCCAACAGAAATCTCTAAGGGAGGGAGAGCTGGATGTAGTGCAAACACTCTGCCAAACCAATGATCACTGCTGTTTAGATAATGAAATGTTCAAATCCTATTCCCATCTAAGTTTCAAATATTGGGCAGTAAGGTCCTGATCAGAGAGGTAGCACAGAGTAGTGTGATCGCATGGGCAGTCTCCCCAGGGTCCCCAAGTCTCTGAAAAAGGGAGAAATCTGGAAGAGTTTGAGTGACTGAGGAAAGTTTATTTATTTGTTTATTAATGCAGTCCCTAATTTGGTAATATCTAAACCGGTCCCTATGTGAGAGATCACGTTTCTGTGCAACTGTTTCAAAAAAGAGAACCTTATGGCCTATTAAAACTTGATATGGCGAATGGAACCCTCTTTGAGCTTGTGCGAGAAACCAATTGTCATACTAGGCAGGGAAAAACTCTGGATCCAAGGCCCACCATTT
This sequence comes from Neoceratodus forsteri, assembly GCA_016271365.2. NCBI lineage: Eukaryota > Metazoa > Chordata > Ceratodontiformes > Ceratodontidae > Neoceratodus > Neoceratodus forsteri. Next base: position 898,975,430 of record CM057455.1, read on the forward strand.
GTATTTCTATGTATGCGCATGAATCAGTTCCTTACCCATGCCCCTTCTCCATCCCTCCAGCATCGCCTTAGTGCCCAAAAAACCCTTAACATTTAAGGGCCCACGGTGCTGAAACAGCAATGCCTGAATTGGCGGTGTGCCTTGCTTCTTAACAGCCATCCTTTTCCAATGTGCTTCATATCCCTGGTTATTTAACAGCAAAGCAACCCTCATCTGCACAGCCACCCAATATCAATCAATCAATCAATCAATCAATCAATCAAATTCATCATTGCATGCCCGTGCACAAATTTTGTAATCTGTGCTGCCTGGCCCTCGCTACTAAGTGTGTGCACATAATACCAATTACAGCTAAACTGAAAACTGGGATTCCTACTGCTGATTTTTTGTTAGTTTAAGGACTGTTACTAGCCTGCATTTGCTCATTCTGGTAGAAAAAAAAAGAGAGTAAAATACTGTTTGTTTGCTTTGTTTTAGGTTCGTACCTGAAAATAGGCAATTGTCTTGTCTAGTGTACCTACCTGGTTAACAAAAGCTAAATAATTAAATAAATAAAATAGCCTAGCTAGACTCCTTAATCTTCCCATTCTCTCCTTTGTTTGTCTCTTTGTGTGATTTTTTCGCCCTCCCCAACCCCCTCCTCCACAAGTTCTTAAATACACCTAAACCACGCCCCGTTCTGTGCACCTCCTCCCATTGGCCATCTTGCCGTACACAAATTTAAAGCTGCAGAACACCTCCTAGAGTGCGGTCCTGCCCCACAGAACTACATTTCTAACAGCCCCTTGCCTCACCACTCCCTCCTCTCCCCCTTCATAAGGCTGACCATGCTAATTCTCCCCTACTACTTCTGCAGAGAACCCTCCAGGGCTCCCAGTTCATCTGCCACAAGAACTGCAGCCACCGGGCAGTCGGCGCTCCCGAAGCTGCCGCCCAAGACCACTTGCATGGACTCTAGACCTAGAGAGGTACGTCAAAGCTGCAAACCAATCGGAGTGTGAGCGCCTTCTCCAGGCTTGCTCCAATTGGTCTTTCACCCCTTCTTATCTTTTCTCTGTCTCCTGAGCTAAAAAGGCGCTGTTTTTTTTTTTTACTTATGCTTGCTAATATATGCCTATTTTGTTAGAATCTGCCTGTAAACTGCCTAAAAAAAGCTGCAATACTTGCAAACTGCTCTTGCTAGATTGATTACATGAAACAGCCCTTTCCTTTGCCTCTGTAACTGCCGCCCAGACTTCAGGGCGCCAAGGAAATCGACCCCTTTCATTTGTAAATTAATTTTGTCACTGGGTAGCTCGACCATTGTCTGGGACCAGTACTAATTGGCTTTGCTTTCTCTTCCCCTTCAGCCGAGAACCCTCCAGGGCTCCCAGCTCATCTGCTACAAGAACCGTGGCCACAGGGCGGTCAGCACTTCTGAAGCCGCCGCCCGAGACCACTTGCTTGGACTCCAGACCCAGAGAGTACAAGCAGCCAAATTTTATGCCCACCCACCCATCCCCTCCCTGACCATTATTATATACAGCTCCTTGCCCTTCCCTCCCCTGCCATTGGCCTTCCTACAAATCTATCCTCCCCGCCTCCCTAGGACGCCCACAGACATATAAAGTTTGGGCTGCAGCTTCAGGTTCAAGTGTCCCATCCTAACTAACCCACCGCAGTCTCCCCTACCACTCATCTCAGATCAGATTTGTGACTTCTTATTACTGTCCCTAGTCGCTGTGTCATAGTAAATTCTCCTTTCTCCCTACAAGTGGTTTCAGCGCCTACGTCCCTTTGCTAACCCTGTGGTGTGTAGCCTTAGCTGGTGATACTTCTTAGATCAGGTCTACGACTTCTTGTAACTATCTCTAGTCGCTGTGCCATAGAAACATCTCCTTGCTCCCTTCAAGTGGTATCAGCATCTATATCCCTTTTCAGACCCCGTGGCGCGTAGCCTTACCTGGTGATACCGTGCCCAGATTAAGCCCTAACAACTGTTTCTCTTTCTCACCCCCAGACTTTAACATGGAACTTGCAATCTGGCTCTACCTATTTACCTTCATGCACCCTACCCTTATTAGGGTACATATAGATAGAATTTACCCCAAAGAGGACTCGTGATGTCCTACCACAAGAATGTCTACTCATGGAGTCCCTATACAACTCGTGCTATGCCCCCAAGTTGTCGTACCCACTTTCAGCTGAGTCTCCCTCTCGGACAGCCACTGGCATCTCGTTACCTACCCAAGGAATGTTACCTACTTGGCCCAGTACCTGCATCTACTGGTGTCATACGGCTAGGGTCCTAGCATGTGTATCACTAGGACTGAACTGTACAAAGAATAGGTCCTTGCATTCCTTCGCCAATACTTCCACTAGCCAAACAAGGTTTAGTTCTTCCAAATTACCACTTGTTGCCCTGAGGAAAGTTGTACTCCTCCTCTTGCTATGCTCAGGTAATGTTAAACTTAACCCTGGTCCCATACAAGCAATTCCTTCACCGTCCGAAATCACGAAGTATAAAGGTATCAGCTTTATGCATGTTAATGAGTATAACCTCTTAAAGAAACTCACCTCAATACAGGCTTGGGCTATCCACACAGAGCCAGATGTACTTGTCATATCTGAATCCTGGCTTCGTCCATCCACGCCAGACAAAGAGGTCAATATCCCCAGCTATCTGTTATTCAGAGCCGATAGACTAACCAGAGGCAGTGGTGTAGCCATCTATGTTAAGGACAAGTTTACAGTCGCTACCCTTGACACTACATCAATTGCCAATGCCTTTGAATGCCTGTCCATAAAAATCGAAATATCTACATCAATGGTCCTCCATGTCATAGGATGTTATAGACCCCCGTCCTCGGGTTCACAGCTCCTGTCCCACCTATCATCTACTATGAGTACCGACACAATGGAAACAATTATACTAGGGGACCTTAACTACGACTGGCTGTCAAGCGCATCTCTTCCACTTAAATCCTTCTGTGACTCTCATCGGCTCACTCTCCTTATTAATGAACCTACTCGTATCAATAAAAAAAAACCTATGAAAAGTACACTATTAGATGTACTTCTAGTAAGCAAACCCCATTTCTTCTCCCATGCTGGGATCTTTTCTGCCTACGTTAGTGACCATTCTTTTATTGCTGGCATAAGAGCAGTCCCTAAACCAACAGCCTCAGCAAAGTTCTCTACCAAAAGATCAAAATGGAATTTTGACCCGCTTGCATATATCAATGACCTGAAAGCCTCCCCGCTTTGGCAGACCTTCTATTTAGCCAAATCAGTAGAAACAGCATATGCCATTTTCCATGAAATTGTATCCAGCGCTCTTAACACCCTTGCACCCTTAGTCAAAACCCGCATAAAGGCTAGAAAGTGCCGTTGGTTTACAGCAGACATCAAGGCAGCACTATTAAAAGAGACAAGCTCTGGAAGCTAGCATGCAAATCCCACAAAAGCCGAAGACTGGCATCTTTTAAGAACAGCCAGAAACTACTGTACAAAGCTAATTCAGGAAACCAAGTCCAACTTCTATCGCTCTGAACTCGACACTGTCTCCAACTGCCCTACCAAGTTCTGGTCCACAATAAATGAACCTTCTGGTAATACTATAGGAAACACTCTCCCTTCAAAAATTATTTCTGACAATATAACTATCAACAACAATAAAGAGATACTACAAGCCTTCAACAATCACTTTGCTACTGCAGGGCTAGCTTTTGATAACTCACCTGCACGCAACCTATGCTCCCAGCTTACCATGCAACCTTCAGAATCTAGTCCCTCAGATGCAGTCTTTTCATTCTCTCCTGCCTCACTAAAAGAGGTTGAAGATCTCCTCCTCCAGTTGGACACCAGAAAAAGTGCTGGTGCTGACACCTTTGATCCGTACTACCTAAAGATTGCCTATCATATCTTGGCCGTACCTACTATGCATCTATTTAACTTGTCCCTTTCTCAAGGAACCCTCCCCAAACTGTGGAATACCACACATGTTATTCCGTTGTTTAAATCCGGAGACCCCTGTGATCTAAACAACTACAGGCCCATTTCCCTTCTCCCGGTACTATCAAAACTTCTGGAAAAAATCATGGATGCCCAGCTGAAATCATTCATAGACGATACTAACCTACTAAACCCAATGCAATCTGGTTTCAGAACTGAACATAGTACAATCACGTCCCTGGCCAAGGTGACAAATGACTGGCAGCGTGAGCTAGAGAACAAAAAATTTGTCTGCGCTGTTTTTCTAGACCTAAGTAAGGCCTTCAACACTGTCGACCACAGCCTCCTTCTTTCTTCATTAAAAGCTATTGGTCTAGATTCTACCTCCTTGCGTTAGTTGCACAACTACCTTTCTGATAGTCTTCAACAGGTCAAGGCCAAAGGTGAACGCTCCCCCTCAAATCTGTTAAAAAGAGGCGTTCTGCAGGGATCCATCCTGGGGCCACTCCTATTTGCCATCTACAACAACAATATAGGCTCAGGCAGCAATGAGGTGAAACTTCATCTGTTCACAGATGATACAGTGAACTACTTAAGCCGTACAACTCCTGAAACTGCCTGTAGCGACCAGCAAGCTGACTTCAACATACTTCAATACCAGCTGCTTAGTAAAAAATTGCTACTTAACGCCAAAAAGATAAAGGCGATGCTATTTTCACCTATTAACCATGCAGCTTACCCTGCTCTACCCCCCATCACCACCCTCCTAGGAGAAACCCTGGAATTTGTGCTGAAATTCATATACCTGGGAGTCTGGCTAGACTTCAAACTCTCCTTTGCAGACCACCTGGAGGACTTTTTAAAAAAAACTGAGGCAGATACTAGGTCTCTTCTTCAGGTTAAACCGCCTACTAACTACAGAGGCCAAGAGACAACTAGTTCAGTCTACGTTCCTTTCCCTAATTGATTACGCTGACTTTATATACAGCCAATGTGCTACTTCATACCTCGGTAAATTGAACATACTCTACCACAGAGCCCTGTGCTTCATCACTGGTCTCCCCTTCTCCACCCATCACTGCTCTTTATATGCGGCCATAGGTTGGACCTCCCTACACTACAGACGAAATAAAAATGCAGCTCTCTAGACATACAGAGCTATCACTGGCAAACGTCCGCAGTACATTGTTGATTGTCTGACTCTCAATATGCCTGGAACCTATGCCTTAAGAAGCTGTTCACTGATTTCTCTGAAAGTGCCCAAAACCCTAACGCTTTTTGGGACAGCTGCCATAGGATTCGTTCTACCGTCACTCTGGAATGTGCTACAGAAATCATTGAAACTGAGGACTCCTGTTAGTATTACTGTGTTTAAGCCCTTATACTCAAAATACATTACAGAAGCCTGCAACTGCTTCCAACGATCCTAGCTCTGGAATGTGCTACAGAAATCACTGAATCTGAGAACTCCTGTTAGTCTCACTGTGTTTAAGACCTTATACTCAAAATACATTACAGAAGCCTGCAACTGCTTCCAATGATCCTAGCTTACTTACACCCCTTCCACGTCCTCCCTGCTTTTTCCATCCTCCTTCCTTCTTGTATCAGTGCATAACTTGTCCCTGAGCCACCTACTTATCTACCGCCCTAAATCTCACCTTCCCTCACCCACCTATTCCTTGTATACCACAGCATCTCTTTCCTTCGCTCCTAGTATTAACCCAGTTCCAGACCCCCCCACTGGCTGCCCACTTCTCCTGACACATGTCTCCCCCTTGACACGCCTGGGTCTTTTTAAACTGACTATGCATATCGCTTCGCTTGTAGCATCCACTTCAACTAATTTCTTCGCTGGACTATAATGCCTTTACCTTACAGGAATACTAAACCATGTATGTTGTTGTATCTGGTATAAATTTTACTGACTTGCTACCCTATTGTTATGTATACTCTTACCGACTGTCTTTTACCTGAACCCAAATGTATTTTTACTTATCCTGTCTATTGCAGGCCTACCTGTACTGTTGTATTCTTGCATCTGCTGTCTATTTGTCTGTATATAAATGCATTGTTACTTGACTTGTGTAATGCAGGTCCACCTTGTAAATGAGCTTGCTCAATGGTGTTTGCCTGGATAAATAAAGAATTTGATTGATTGATTGACTGACATTGAAATAAATACAGGAGTCATGGCAAGGCATTCATCTTGAGTGCCATCACCTTAACCCCCAAGGACAAAGGGAGTAAGGCCCATTTCTGAAACTCTTCCTTCAACTGCTTAATTATGGGGGGATAATTCAGCTCCCATAATCGAGATGTGTCTGTCCCCATTCTGACTCCCAAGTACTTTAGGTCTAACATATCCCATTTCTTGGGGAATTTTTGTCTAGTTTCCTCATCAGGGTAATAGAACATGTTAAGAACCTCAGTTTTACTTTTGTTAAGCTTATATCCAGAGAGTTTAGCAAAGACGTATGTTTAACAACTGCAGGCAAGGAGGTCTGTGGGTTAGCTAAGTACAAAAGTACGTCATCTGCATACAGTGCTAGTTTATGTACCTCTCCCTCCAGTTCCAATCCCTTAATGTTGGAGTTCTGCTTAATACTCTGGGCAAGAGGCTCGATATAAAGGGCAAACAAAAGAGGGGAGAGTGGACATCCCTGTCTGGTATCCCACTCCAAACCAAGAGCACTTGATATATGGCCATTTGCCCGGACATAAGCTTGGGGTGACTCGTACAGCTTGAAAATGGTCATGATGAACTGATGTGGGAAACCAAGCCGGGAAAGGACAGAACACATGTAGGACCAAGAGACTTTGTCAAAAGCCTTTTCAGCATCAAGGCTCATAAGCAGAGAGGGGCATCTTTGGTCATTTATATGATCTATAATATGGGTAGTTCTCCTTAAGTTATCCTGAGCTTGACGGCCAGGTATGAATCCTGTCTGATATATATGTACCAAGGCAAGCATGAGATCTCGCAAGCGCTTGGCAAGAATAGCAGCAAATATTTTATAGTCAGTGTTTAATAGCAAGATTGGACGATATGATGGACATCTGGATGGGTCCTTTCCCAGCTTGGGTATCACCAATATGACAGCTCTAGACCAGGACAGGGGGACCCGTTCCCCACCCCCATCACCTCTGTGAACACTTGCTTCAACAGGGGTTGCAAGTGTTCTCTAAAATTCTTATAGAACTCTGATGAGAAGCCATCGGAGCCTGGACATATACCCATCTTCAATCTCCCTATCTCGATCTTTATTTCTTCTGCCGATATTGGGGCTATTAAAACCTCCCCCTGTGCCCTAGAGATGCCCAGCAATTTTAGGTTCCTCAGGAATCCATGAATCTGTTCTACATCGGGATTTCTATCCTCTGTGTACAACATGGCGTAATATTCCTTAAAAGCGTCTGCCACTTCATGTATGCCTGTACTATCTTTTTCTTTTTGGGGTGCCACATGCTCCCAATAGTAGCCCTCACCCTCTGAGCCTGAAGCCTAGTAGCTAAAAGTCTGAGGGAGTGTGGGACACTTTCATAATATTTCTGGCGCAAAAACAAAAGTCTTTGCTCCACTTGGTAATCCATCAGATCTAAAAGGTCTTTCTTATATTTTCGTAACTGCTTTGAGTGTTCTTTATCTATCTGTTGCTTTTGAAGGTCCTCCAACTCTTGTATAAGTTTAGTTAGTGTCTCTTTCCTGGATTCCCTTTCTTTCTTCTTCCAGGAGGCTAAATGTATAAATTTTCCCCAGAGTACTGCCTTAGTCGAGTCCCACAGCACAGAATCAGAGGTGCCTTGCCCTCTATTCTATTCCAGAAAATGTGTAAAAGTATTTATGATTTCCTCTTTTATGTTTTGATCCCCCAATAAGGAGACATTAAGGCGCCTGAATGAGGTATAACAGGTCTCCCCTAAGTCTATTTCCATAAACAAGGGAGCATGGTCTGAGTGCAAAAAGTCTCCAATCCATGAGTCAAGTGCTCGGTGCCCTTCCTCTTTAGGTATTAGAAAATAGTCTAGGTGAGAGTACATGTTATGGGACACTGAGAAAAAAGTGTAGTCTCTATGCCTTCCATGCTGATGGCGCCATACGTCTATTAAACCCAGTTCACCCAATAACTTATGTACCTTCTTTGCCATCTGGTGAACTTTCCCTAAGGTCTGGGAAGTGGAATCCAATTGGGGATTGAACGTTAAATTAAAGTCACCTCCGTAGATTAAAGTCCCCTCTCCCCATTCCTGAAACAGAGTCAAAAAGGCCCGGTATTCATGAAATACTGTACAGGGGAAAATACACTGATGCCAAAGTGATCATATTCCCCATGTATCTCCCCTTTAGCATAGCATAGCGTCCCTCTCTGTCTACTTTAGAGTCTATTTTCTGAAATTGGGTTTTATTTGGTACCAAAACCATAGCACCTCGCCTCCTACCTTTTTTATAAGATGCGGCTGCCATAGCACTGAAACCCAGGCCTAAAAACTTGTCATGCTCTATTGCCGACAAATGTGTCTCTTGAAGCAATAAAAAGCCTATTGAGGACCTTCTTATATGACTCAAAATCTTGCTACGTTTTATAGGATTCGTAAGGCCATTGACATTAAAAGAGTAGATCCTTGTACCTTTACTAGCCATGATATGTCTTGGGACAAGGCAAAGCCATACTACCAATCTCTCTCCTCTGAAGCCCATTTAAGAACTTAAAGCATGTACCTCAGCTTATCTTTTTGTTCTCTTTCTCCCTTACCTGGTAATAACTAACCTGCTCACACATACTATGAAAGTTAAAGAAACATAAAACATTCAAGATAATACAGGACAACATGGCCAAAAACTTTAGAACGTTTAGCATTGAGCTGTGACCTCCAAAAGTGAAGACTCAGACTATTGAGTCTCTGACTTTACCCACTCCTTAGACAGGGGTAGGGCAAACAAGGAGGGGTATGGTACGTCTCCACTACAGGAAACCCCCTCCTAGAGCTTCTGTAGATGGGTATGAGCTCTATGCCTTATACAGGAGCACTACTTCTATGCAATACCTCTGACGGCAATATATGTTGGGCTCCCACCTAGCAAAGAATATTAATTAGGCTTTCCTCAACCAACAGAGAGCATTATTTCACCAGACCCCTATTGTTATAGGTTGCCTTACTTTGGCTTGATAGGCAAGATTCAAACTAACCTGGCAGGACTGGTGCGAATCATTGACACTGCCTCTCCAATGAGAGCCATCAAGAACAGGGAGAAAAGAGAGAAACTTAAGGGATAAGAGGACTCTGAATAAATAATGAAACCTCTTTCAATTAACCTAGATCAAGAGGCTGGAGTGGAGGGCCAGCCCAAATTACTCAGCCTCCCCCCCAACAAACGTAATAAATGCAGCTCTAGTCTCCAAGGATCGCCCCTGCCCCAGGTTGATTAAATTAGGCCAACCTCACTAAACCGGAGGAAAGAAATATTGATACTGTTCTAGATAGCCCCAGAACAGCTCAAAGGAGCCAGTCCCGAAAGGATATCCAGTCTGATAACCAATTGTCTCACTCTTCCCCCATCCAAACAAGGAGGTTAATAAGCCCACAAGATTGTTTCATAAATTAGATTATCTTTTGGGACAGAGCTGCCCCCCCCCAGCAACCCAGGGCTTATTTAAATCAAATTAGGCCTAATCAGAAGTCAGAGGTGAAGGGTCCCCCCAGCCTCCGCATATCCCCCACTCCGCATCTCCCCAGGGGACAGACCACAATCCGCCATCCACCAGAAACAGTGAACCACTGCTTTTTAATTAGGTTTGGTACATGTGTCCCAATATTGTTTATAGTAAAGTCAAACATAGTCATCAGTAAGTCAATGTTTAAATTGGGGCTGTCCATTTTCACAAAATCAAAATTTATGCCCAACAGTGAGAGAAGGTGAGAAACAGGGATATCTCCCTTTGATACTTAAGCATCTCTACAATTCAGGTTATGGTTTCTTCTCCCGTTCTCTGGTACACCTCGTTGCATAGTACTTCAGTATCCTGTTTGTTACCATCCCGACATGGTGATTTTCTTTCTGGCCAAACTGAGTCCCACAGACCAGAAACGTTCCAGTTTGCTCTCTCCCCCCCTTCCTCTTTGGTCCGCTTCTCGACCATGCCCTACCACGCAACTGTTGCTGGGTCTACGTTGGCCCCCAATCAGGAATGGTGACTCCACTATGTTCAAGGAACATCGCCGCATCCTCTAGCTCATGATATCTGACTGGGCCCTTCTCTGTGAGTATTTTTAAATGGGAGGGGTATTCCACAAATGCTTTTTGCCCCTTTTGCTGTAACAATTTTACTACTGCCAGCAGTCGTCTTCTTTTAGCAAGTAACTGAGGGGTAAAATCGTGGTTGAAATAAAGCCTTGTGTCACCAAATTCAACACTCTTCTTAGACCACGCCTGCAATAAAATCTCCTCCTTTACTTGATAGTCCAGGAAGGCTAATATAAGCGATCGCGGTCTGGCCTTAGAGTCTCTCAGTCTGGTGATCAAAGAGCTATGTGCACTTATTATGCTTAATGGTTTGTCTTGGGGGATGCCCAAATTTTCATGTAGAAATGAATCCATAAATGTAGCTACATTACCAGATTCAGTGCCCTCAGGCAAACCATGTATTCAGATATTATTTCTGTGGTCTGATTTTCAAGTTCTTCTAGTCGCTGCTTTAATATCATAGTGCGATGGTTAAGTTCAAGGAGGGCAGTGTTATGAACATCCGTTGTTTGCAGGCAGTCAGTTACTGTTGTTTCCAATTCCCCAGTTTTTTGAGTTAAGAGTGCTATATCTTTCTGATCTTTGGTTACTTTGCTCTCCAATCTCCGTAGGGTTTCATTTACTTGTTGAAGAGTCAAGCAAAGTTGTCGGGATGTGATAATACAGTCTGGCTCCACCTCAGTTCTCTCATTACCGACACCACTCGCAGGGATGTCCAAGACCTGTGAGGCCACATTTTGCCATGAACTCTCTGAGGTGGTTTTCCTGTGCTTCCCCCTGACAAACGGCAGATAATCTTTAAAGTTTTGGCTTTGGTGGTATCAGGTACACCATTATTCGCCTTGTAGTAGTCAGAATGGTGATCTAACATTATCAGTTCAGGCGGATTTTGATTTAGGTCTGGCTGCTCCTCACTAGCTAAGACGCCATTAAGGTGAGGCTCAAACCAGAAGTCACAAGTTATATTGAGTCTTAATATTTGCTTTCTCAAAGTTCTCCTAGAAGTGTCAGTTGCTCTTTTAATTATGGACGTTCACCGGTTCACTCTCCCTCCTTAAATGGCCAGCTGGTTAACTCCAACACCACCACCATAAATAGGGTTACCACCTTTTAAGAAGCCCAAAGTGGGACATTTCTTACTGAAATATGATTTTTCGCAGGACAATATGTGACCTCAACCAACACAACAGATTTCTTTCTCTAAATAATCAGAATTAAGACTAAGTGTTGCAGTTTTTTAAGATGTTCCCTAGTGTTTCTAATCATTTTAAGGTATTTTAGTTAAGGTACTATAGTTTTTGCAGCATTTAGAGGAAAGTCTGAAAATATTCTTTTGTACTATAATGTCAGGACATTTAGTATTTTTCATGTTTTTTTGCAGGACACAGCTGTCCAAATCAGGACTGTCCTGGGAAAGTAGGGACAGGTGGTAACCCTAACCATAAAACCAACCTAGCTTTTCCACCAACCCTAAAGACCGCCATACACCTAAATTCAGGAGAAACTTGAGGAAATTCTACTTCACTGAGAGGGTGGTGGATCCATGGAACAGACTGCTGACAGAATTGGTGGGGGCAGCTACCCATAGTAGGTCAAAATACAGGTGGAACAGAGCAAGGGGACTCGTAGTTCATAAGGTGGGAAGCAAGGAATTGAGGGGTGGGGTAGCAGGGAGGGTTGCAGTCCACTGGGGAAGTAGGTCAGTGGGATGTGGTAGTATAGTAAGGGCACACTCAGTGGACCTTTGGTCTCCTGCTGCCATTTAATTCTATGTTTCATACTGTACTTTCATTCACTGGCACTTCTTCAGCAGTTTGTTTTTTTCACTTCACTCATGCAAATCAAATCACAGGCACATGATACATTTGAATGAAATTCATAGCATGTGTGTACTGCCATCCATTGAACATTTGCAGAACATATGCATTTAGCATTATGTGTAATTCAGATATCATGGGAATCATATTATAACATCGATATCAATGAGGATCAAGCAGCAAGAGCAACCAAAATGAATGACCATGGCCCACAAAGGCGCCCCCCTGTGACAGGGTTGGGATAAAACCATGTCCCATTTGTTATGCAGAGAGAGTTAAAAGTAAGGATCTATTTTTATCCTCTCCTATTTCACTTTTTATCTGTCTTTTACCTCTCTGATTACACAATCAAATGTCCCTTGTGGCACCTAGGAATTGGCTATTCTGATGGTCCCACAATTTCTCCCTGTTATCTCCCTGTCTTCACTTGCTGTTTCTAGCTGTTTCTATTCTTTCATTCTCTCCTTGCTTCTCTGTGGTTAAAAACATATGTGAATCTTTATGCAAAACTGGGAAATGCATCAATATACACTTCTGTTTGCAAATGTATATAATTATATTGTTGAAATGAATGCAGACAGCTACTTGGGTTTGTTAGAAAAGTTAGCTATTTGGAACACGGGGGTTGATCTTGAGAAACCTTTTGACCTTTCACAAGCTTGTTAACAGAACTGTCAGCAAGAAATTAGCCGTGGGACAGGATGTCTTAATTGCCTGCACCTGTTAAGAAGAGCATTGCATAAGAAGGTCAATGAAAAAATTCTTGTTGCATTTTATGAAACACAGGAAAGGAAACTTACAAGAATGTGATGCAGAGGTTAAACTGCCAGGAAAAGATATCTTATAAAAAAGAGAGTAATGTTTTTTTTTGGTGCGAGAGAGAGAGAGATTGAGATTTTATAGAGAGACTACGAGGAAGGATTTTTGTTTGTACTGCCTTCGTGAAGAACTATCCTGTCCCTCTTTATTTATTTTTCTATTTTATTGTTATTGATAAAAAGAAGTTGAGATACAGCCCAGCATTCTGTTTGCCTTGGCCTCCTACATTGCACAGAGTTATTCATTCTGGCATCCATAACCACCCCCAGATCCCTTTCCTCACTTGAAGCCTGCAGTGTATCCCCTCCGAGGGTGTACATATGACCTGAGTTCCTATGCCCCAGGTGAAGCACCCTGCATTTCCCTGTGTTCAATTTCAATTTCCAGGTACGTGACCACCTATCCAGAGCATTAAGGTCCCCCTGTAGCACTATCCTCCCCTCTTCCCCATCCACCACTGCCACAAGCTTGGAATCATCTACAAAGAGGCACATATTCCTCCTGATACCTTCTCTGATGTTAGAGATGTAAGTGTTAAAGGGACACTGTCAACCTATTTTTCATCATATTATTTCTAGTTGAAACTGCACATTTTATGATTGCTTACCCTCTCTAAAATTCACTGATGTTGCTGTTTGCTTTGTCTGTCTCCTTGCTTAGTAGAACTGAAATGCATGGTAATGTATATTTATAAACAACCTTGTTTTTGTTTACAATCCTGATTCTGTTCTTATTGCATACTTTCTAAGCATTAGAAACACACTTAAACAGTGCAGTCACTCATAAGGCAGTAGCCACCTAAACTCCCACTGCATTATGAGGGGCTAGACTGTTTTGTGGGTGTTCCCAAGTCCAGGAAAGATGAATTTGGAGTTGATCAAGGAATGTAAACAAACCTGTTTGGTATGATAACACCAGTATGTTGAGTAGTTCTGTTTTTCACTTTTTTAAAGAAAATAAGAGTCAGAATCACACTACCAGCTACATCAACAATCTTTACAGAATTTTAGCAATCATGAAATAGTTTTTTTAAACTAGGGACACTTTGAGACCTAAGGGGGTTGACAGTGTCCCTTTAAACAGGAGCAGACCTAGAACAGACCCCTGTGGGACTCTGCTAATGACCCTCCTTGAAGATGAAACTTCCCCCTCAACCACAACCTTCCCAGATAGCCAGTTCCCTATCCACCTGACCAACTGGACCCCCACCCCCATCCTCCCCAGCTTATCCAGTAGACCAGTGTGCAGCATCAAATCAAACGCCTTGCTGAAGTCAAGAGAGAGGACATCCACCAGCCTACTCTGATCTACTGCTGTCATCACCCAATCATAGAACTCCAAAGGTTAGTCTGACACAATCTACCCAGGATGAAGCCGTGCTGGCGATCATCCAGGTAACCCTGTTCCACCAAAAATGCCCACAGCCTCTCCTTTAGGATGACTTCCATCAATTTTCCCACCGCTGAAGTCAGGCTGACAGGTTGGTATTTCCCCAGCATCTCCCTTGAGTCACCTTTGTGGATGGGCACAATGTGTGCCACCCTTCAATCCTGGGGCACTCTTCCCATCTGCAGGGAGGGTAAAAAGGGCTGCCAGGGGAGCAGCCAAGACATCAGCCAGTTCCCACAGCACTCTGGGGTGGATTCCATCTGGACCTGGAGCTTTATCCTATTTTAGGGGCTTGAGGGCTTCCCACACCCTGTTGAAAGGAATCACAATGCCCGTGGCTGCTGCAACCTCAGCAGATCTGTCCTGTCCCTCCCCGAACCCTGCTAGTCCCTCAGCCTCCCAGTTCTCAATAGGGTCTTCTATATCCGTGGACCAAGCCATGTTAGCCCCCCAATTTCTCCTTCACTGTGCATCCTCCATGTCATCCCTAGTGAAGATGAAGTAAAGTACTCATTGAGTACCTCAGCCTGTTCTGCTGCCTCCTCTACCCAGCCCCTCCCAGTCTTCAGCCTACAGACTGGCATCCTCACTTTCCTTCTTTCCCCAATATACCTAAAGAACCCTTTATTCCCTCTCCTGATCTCCTGTGCCAGCCTCAGCTCAGCCATAGCCTTGGCCTGTCTCACTTTTCTGGTGACCCTCCTCACCGCTACGTGATACTCATCCCTGTCCAAGGCCCCACAGGAGCACTTGTACCTGCTGTATGCAGCCCTCTTCCTCCTCACAACCTCTTGAATCTCCCGAGTCCACCAGCATGGCTTACTGGTCCTGCCAAACCTAAGTCTCCCCCTTGTGCAGGCCCTGGTAGCCTCCTGAATCACCTCTTTAATAATCGCCCACATATTTTCGAAGTCCATGTCCAGCCTAATCCCTTCCAAGTGATCCTTGAGGATTGTCTTCATTTTTCTTGAAATCTGCCCCTCTAAAATCAATTACCACCATCTTTGTGTATTCCCCCCCCCATGTCCAACAAAAACCAGACCGTGGCATGATCACTCCCACCCAGGGGGTCCCTCACCTCCAATTCCCTTACCAGGTTGCAGTCAGCCAAGACCACATCCAGGATACTGCCTTCCCTGGTAGGGTCAACTACCTGCTGATTTAGGAACGCATCCTGGAAGACGTCTAGAAGTCTCTGTTCTTTGACTGATAGGGACGTCATAGTTCCCCAATCCATTGTTGGCATGTTAAGGTCTCCCAATAACACCACCCTGCCCCCAGCCTGACTACAGTGGTCCTGAATATTAGCCATCAGTCTGTCATACAGGTCATCCCCAGGTGTTGGGGTCCTGTAAACCACCCCTAATATCACCCTCTTCCTGTCCGGCATCTGGACTGTGACCCATAAGACTTCCACATTGCCCTCAGCACTCTCCACTCTGTTTATCCCTATGCCGTTCCTGATGATCAGGACTACTATACCCCCCTCCACCCATCTCACTGTCCTTTCTGAGCACTGTGTACCCACTCAGGTTTAGGTCCCTATCATGCCCTGCTGTGGCCCAAGTTTCCGTGACAGCAGCCACATCCACATCCACATCCCCATCGGCCAGCATTGTCTGAAGCTCAGGCATCTTGTTGCCCAAGCTCCTAGCATTGATCAGGACCACCCTCCAACCTTTTCTGCTACCCCCTCTCATTTTTCCAACCTGAGATTTTTCACGTAGTCACCAACTCACCGCCCCCCGTCCATTGTCACTGACATCCGCTTGAAGGAGTAGGTTGAACCCATCCCTGATGGTCATGCCAGGATCAGCCTCACAGCCCTGCCCTCCCCCTTCATAAGTTTAAACCCCACTTAGCAGGAATGAATTCAGACAGTTTCCACTTTAGAACTTCCTTCCCCACCAGGTTGAGGTGTAGTCTATCCCTGGCATACAGCTCCTTGTCCTCCAAGGTCCCACTCCAATCCCCCATCACCCCGTATCCCTGAGCTTCACACCACCCCTTGAGCCATTCATTGACCTCTCTAATTGTCTGTTTGTTTCCATACTGGCCCTCAGCATGACAGGATCTCAGAGAATGAGACACAGCACCCTATGGTGTGGCAGACCCTGAGTGAGCTCATGAAACCTTGCCTGAATCTCCAGCACACTGTTTCCTGCAATATAATTTGTGCCCAGGTGCGCTAAGACGTCCGGGGCACAACCATCATGCCAGTGGCATAAACCAAATGTTTGGCCTATGCACTGTCAGGCGGGAATATACTTGACCCTAACTGCACAGGGTATATTCTTGTCTTGCCCATCCCACTGAATACCCCTAATCATGGAGTCTCCAACAGGAGCACTCTGGCCCTGTCTGTATCCTGAGGCCTACCACCTTTGCTGGCCCTCCTCCCAACACCCACTTCAGCCGCCCCCCCCAAACCTTTATTTCCCTCTGAGCGATGGCTGCCCTCCCATCTGAGTGACCTTACCTGCTTTATTTCCCATGCCCCCTCCTTTCTCTCTGACTGCCCCAGCTGCCCCAACCTCACTCATCCTTCCAGCTGACCCGTCAGTGACTTCACTCGTTCTCCTAACAGACCCGTCCCCTCTGGGGATGAACCTCCTTTCTGTGCTCCCCTGAACCATCCTACCAGCTCCCCCAGGTATGAACTTCCTACCAAAGACCCAGATTCTCCCTTCCCATCATCATTCAACATGTCTTTCCCCCTCAAACCATACTTGTTGGTCCCCAGGTCAACTTCCCCCTCCTACCGAGTCCTCATCCTTTGTGTATATCCCCTGATCGCTTCACCTCCCGTGCCGCCGTGGGTCCACCCTGAACCATTGGGCCCCTGCCCTCCCTCCCTCACATCCATAATGGAGCTCCTGTCCCTACTGACAGCACCCCAGTTTCAGCCATGTCCCCTGAGTCCCCAAACTTTCCACATCCCTTCAGCTGGACAGGCAGAACCTTCGCATCTTGCTGATCACCTGCAAACCCCCGCCCCTGTTTTTCCGGGTGGTTGTCCTCCCTCCATCACCAGCTGCCCCTGACCACCCCTGCTGGGCGACAGTGCCTCACACCACCAGGAGTTGTTATAAGGTCCTCTCCCGGTCCTTCTGGTATACCGGCACTCCCTCTTGCCTGTCTCTCTCACCTCCCCCTTATCCACACTGTTCCACACATCATCCCCCCCCATCATTCATTAGAAGTAGAGGCTCAAATCTGTTATTATGCTCTATGCCTGCAACCATGTTCCCCCTGTAGGTACTCCCCCCTTACCAGGTCCTCTGCTCCCACCTGGTTTCCTGCAATCCCTAAGCATGTCCCCATTTAACCCTCCCCTACCTGGGTGCACTTGTGGTCCCTTGGAACCTTCACCCATACCTCTTTTTCTGTTCATGTGGTTGATCCCAGGTGCTACTGTTGGACTGGTAATATCTGTCCCAAAGCGTCCACCCCTGCCCCCATCTCTCCTTCTCCTATGAGGACAGCCTCTTCTCCTGCCACTCCGTGCTCCAAGGGTCCTCCTTAGCCACCATACCACTTCCCTTAACTGTGCCAACTGGTGACACACCAAACACCCCCCCATCCTACACGTCAAGGCCAGAACCATGGCCGATCTGCACCCAGTACACCCCACTACCCTTCCAAAAATGCCTTCCCTAGCAATTTGTGGCTCCTGCCCCATCTCCATCCTATAATTTTCCACAACAGGACCTCTCTCACCTTCCCTGGTGGATGCCCCAACCCAAAGCAAAGCATGTCCCAAAACAGTAACAAAAAAAGCACAATACAATTTAAACTTATGACAAGACAAACCTAGGGTAGCCACAGCATGTCCCCAAAATAGTAACAAGAAAAACACAATACAATGTAAACTTATGGCAAGACAAACCTAGGATAGCAACACCCCTCACCCAGTGATATTCAGACTCCTGGCTCACCGTAATAGGCTCATACCTAATGGAAGGCCCCAGGAGTCCATTTAATAATGGTGGAGGCGGGAGTGAAGGGGCGGGAAAACAACAGCTCCACAGTTTGGAATGCAGCGACTGGGCGTTCTGCTTAAGCCCAGCCACCTCAGTTAAAAGTTTGTGCCCTCTCTGCCTATTGGCTCATGGCAGAAGGGTGTCCTCCTTCGGTCCCACTGACTGTGGGTAACTCTCCCTGGTTGCCGCCGATGTGACCAGTCCCGGACACCCTCGCAGGCTGCCACCGATGTGGCCATCCTCCTTTAGTCCCACCGACTGTGGAAACTTCTCCCTTGCTGCTGCCGGTGTGGCAAGTCCCGGACACCCTCGCAGCCTGCCGCTGATGCGGCCATCCTCCTTTGGTCCTACTGACTGTGGGACACTCCCCCCAGCTGCTGACAATGCGGCCAGTCAAGCAACAACAGCTTGCAAATTTTATAACTTTATAACTTCTCTTGATCTGCCTACATTTCATGACTTATGCCTCTATGAGACCCCCCCCCCCCAAAAGAAATTTTGTACACCATGGTCTACATGGCATATGCATTTCTACACCCATGGCATCAATGATTTGGGCATGAGAACTACTGGTTTAATCTATAGTGCTAAAATGCAGTGTTTTAGTATCGTATTAGTATTTTCTCCCCATCTGCTCACCTTGTTCTCTTGGTTGACACATACCACTGCCTCTGAGTGGCTTTTCTCATTGGCCAGGTAGTTGAGGATCTCTTCTACTACATGCAGATGACAGTGTCGGACAGCAATATGAAGAGGGTTCCCTCCAGCCTAAAACAAGAAAAAAGTGCCGTCAGTCACAGTTGTCTAAGTTTTAAGCTGCTATATTTAGTCAGTAATTTCAGTTGCTTTTAGGCATGACAACCTCAGTAAAGTGCACCGTCTGATTCCTTCTTAGACATTCTGATTGAATCTGATGTATCAGAATTGAAACCAAAACTTGGCCTTATACCAGGGGAGGGCTGAGATTATCATGTCCCTACTCAGGGGAGGGGGAGTTACAATTTTACGGCCGTCATGGGAGCTACAGTTTTAGACAACCCCACTAAGGGAGCACCTATTGGAGCCCAAACCTCTGTTTCCAAAGTTATCCCAAACTCCTTTTGTCTAGAACCCCTCCCAAAAACATTTGAGTACATCCTAACATTTAGATACTGTACATCCTGGACAGGAAGCATTTTCTTACCAAGCACCTTATGTGTGGAATCACCTACTATCGAGCATTAGGAACTTGGGTACAATTGGCAGTTTTAAGGAACACATTAAAAGTAATTTGTTTGATTCAGCAAGTTGTACTTGCATTGAAATAATTTTTAGGTTATATATTTTATTTTATTTATACATATAATTATCTTATGTCTGTATTTGTATATATGGTGTTGTATGTTTCTGGGTCGTGCCTGTAAACATGCCATGTGGCCCAGTGTATAAAATTGAACTGAATACTGTCCTTGTCCTCAATAAGGGTTCTGTTTTTGTTTTGTTTTTTTCTGTTTTTTTGAAATCACACTTTATACTCCTTTTGCTCCAGGCTGGCTCTCCTTACCACCAATCCTCCCAGCTCCACCACCCAACTTCTCCCTGGACTTACCCTCCCAAGTCGTCACAGCTAGCCCTCTGTAGCAGAGTGGTGGGGAGTCCATCGACCCATAGTTCACGGATCCAGATTCCAGGAGGTATCTGGGTCACTGGTGTTGGGCCTGTGGAGGGTTGGTGACCAGCCTGCCAGCAAGGGTGGTTTCTGACTTTCTTTCCCTCTTGCTGTGCTGTGTAGCCCTCCCCGAAGGAACACAGGCATCGAGACATAGTCCCCGACATGAGCATGCTTGGCATGATCACATGTCCTTCCCTTCCTGTGTCTTGCGTGCCCCACCACCCCCATGTCTGCAGGTGGCACTGGCGCAGCAGAATGCGGCACCCTCCCTCCCATGAGGAGCCGAACATCCCCTGGGATGCTCAATCCCCACCCACCCCCAACTGGCCCCTGAAGACCCAGGCTCATTTCAGAACCCGGATTGCTGGCGTCACTAGCTGTGGTGCTACCACTGTGCTGATGGGCCAGCCCTGCTCTGGGGTGTTTCTAAATCTTCAGTCCACTCAGATTTCAGGCACTCAAGCTACACTAAGATTCCATTGCTACTACTTCTCCTCCTTATGTTTAAAGTTACTTTATCTATTGATAGTTAGCTTTATTAGTGACAGGTTTTTGCAGTGTGGCTTGCACATGTTGACTGCTGCAATCAGTGGCTGGATTTTTGAAACCTTAAACTCAGGCAGTGCACGTGTGTCCCACAGCACCCACTGCATCTATTTCCACTGGATGCAGCAGGTGCTATTTTTGAAACTACAGTCAATTTACAACAATCAATCGTGGTTTCTGTCAGCTTGTGTCCAACTGCGGCCGCAACTGCCGAACAGGACTAAGTCTAAGACTGCACACCAGCTACATCCACTGCTGAATGCACAGCACTTTGTTGCCATAGCACAACCCCCCACTTGTATCCATGACACAGAGCCAGGTAACCCCTTTAAAATTAGCCAGCATACAAGGGTATTTCTCTTTTGAAATTCTGGCTCCTGGGCTTTCAGTCATTACTAGAAAAAAACATATTTGACTGACTGCTCCTCACCTTCTGGACAAGTATGGGCATTAACTTTTCACCACTGGCAACCTGCCCTGCATAGACATCAATACCATGCATTGAGTAAGTGTGATATGGCCTTTTCTTTTTATTTAAATGCCCAAAGTCAAGAAGAATACACCCTTAAATTCAATATTAAGTCATATTTAGGTTGAACCAAGGTTGGCAAAGAATTCAATTTTATTCTGATTTTACTCATGATGGCCCCATGCACGAATTGGGCATAGGTACACGTAAGCAACGCATACCACTCCAGTGGACAGAGTGCGCATATGCTGATATACAACCCATACCCATGTCCATGGCGCCTCCCTCCTGGTGCGCAGATGTACAATACAGTGTTCCATTGACCAAGTGTGCATCCAATCAGATGCCAGAACCTGGTCCGCGAGTGGATCCCTTGCACCAGCAGGGCACAGAAACATGATGGAGGGCGCAATGTGCACCACAAGCTTGGGGTGGGAGGGTGCCCTGTCCGCCACCCCAGCCCTCTGTGCTGATCAATGGGCTTGGGTGGCATGTAGGGAGGGGTCTGCAGTGCCCCACATCCGCGCCGCTGCCAGCCAGCGGTATCCTGAGGTCTTGGCGTATCCCTTGTGGCTGGGTGTTACCCAGTGTAGGTCGCCCGTGCCCGCCTCACACCTCTGTGAATGGCGTAGGGTGTGGGCATGCCCCTGGCCCGCCCTGACCATGTTGCCCTCCGCACAATCTGGTTGTGGGTCTGCGTGCCCCATTGGTGAATCCTAAAGCTGGCCACGTGGTGGCACACTGGACATGGAGTGGCTACATGCCCCAGATGCATGGCATGTAGCCACTCCACCCCTTTGTGCATAGGGGCCGATGTTTGTAGCTTGGAATGGCTTTTTGTGTAGTTTTACCTGTGATGAGGTTAATCAGATTTACCTTTGACTGCCATGTGAGGTCTCCTCCCTCTTCAATCAAGGCTTGAATCATTTTTAGGTTACCATGTCGGGCAGCAATGTGCATGGCTGTTTCTCCATTCTGTAAGAGAAAAGTAAAATTCTATAATGATTTCTATAGGTGGATGTTATTTTGTCGAGCGGTGTTTGGTTGTGGTGTGGATATGAGTCGTTTTTTTTTTTATTTTATTTTCACTTTAAACACCCTTCTCTCCAGCTAGCCTCCCTTCTTCATCTCTTCCCATGCTCCTTTGCCTGCCTTCTCTTAGACTTACCTCCTTCACTTGTTATGCCCCCATGGCTGGGCTCTTTCATCAAGCTCTGGGTTGGTTAGGCCCTTCGAGGCAACTTATTCAGCTCTAAGGGAGAGGTGACACAGTCAGTGGTGCACAGTATGCAAGAAGAGTGGGGAGTCATCCTGATTCAGCTGCTGTATTTTCCGGTGTTTCTTTTCAATCCCCAGAAGATGGCAGCACCCTTGGTAGGACCAATGTACAAATGTATGTATGCACTGCTTGCTCAGCATGTGTCCCTGGCCAATGTCTTCACCCTGAGGATGGTGACCCACCTTCCCTGGAGGAGAACGTGCTCTGAGATGCTTAATCCTCCTCCCCGAGAGTGGCCCTGTATTACCCAAGCAAATTTTCAAACTGGGCTTACCAGCTTTGTGAATGGTTTCACTAATGCTGCACCGCCAGGCCAACTGTTGTGGTATGGCTTTTGAGCAAGAAATGTAGACTACATCAGAATATACAAAAGTGGTGACCCTTCCACCTCAGAGAATTATCATCCTGTTTCTGTTATCTCGGCATTGGCGGAAGTTCAAGAACATTTTGTACTCTCCCAACTCCCCTCCTTTCTCAGATCCCCCTCTTTCCTCGGCCCTCTCTACTCTGACTTCTGTAAAACCCACCCCACTCTCTTCTCATGTCTCATGCTTACTGATACCATCCTTAAGGTGTTGGATCAGGGCCTGTTCGTCTCCGTAGTCTTCGTCACTCTCGCCCTGAAATGTGACACTGTTGCCCACCCAATCCTTCTTAAAAACATGCAAGGGCTAGCCCAGCTATCTGACCTCATGGTCAGGTGGTTACACGCATATGAAATATTAGGATGGAAGAAAGCTTGTCTCCCATCGAGACCCCTTCCCCACATAGTAGTGGTAGTTCCTATTTACGTTTGCCTCCAGTAATTGCGTATCCAACTTCTTAAAAGCTTCCAGCCCCTCTGTGAACCATATTGCTTGGTAATGAGTTCCAAATACCCACCACTCTCTGTGAAAAACAGTATTTCCTTCTATCCCCTCTAAACATCTCTCCCTGCAATTGTTTATTAGGGCCCTGAGCTGAACTTTCCATCCCTTTTAGACTCAGTCCCAGTTTATTACTCAATTCTTTTTTAAGAAACCATAAAGCACAAATAGGTCCGCCCATGTTCTCCTTTGTTCCAAACTAAACATGTTTTTTGTTTTAAGTCTCTCCTTATATTTCACAGTGGCTCTACCTATCATCATTCTTTTTGCTTTTCTCTGGTCACTGTCTTATGCAATCACACCTGATGCACACCCACAAGACAAGTACATTTGTTATATCCCACAATCATACATACATACAAAGCTGCCAGCAGATTAGGCCTAATGGTCTATCTTGTCTGCCCTTGCTGCTGCTCACTGTTAAGTTATCGCTGCTGCTCCACCTCCCTTTTTGTATCCCCCATCACCTGTACCAGTCCCATCACTTCTTGAAATCCCCTACAGTTTCCATTTCTAGCAGCTCCTCTGGAAGCACGTTCCAGGGTGCCACCACCCTGTCTGTGAAGAAATGTCCCCTCACTTCCCCACTGAACCTTAACCCCACTAGCTTTAGACTATGGCCTCTTGTAGACTCCTCTTCCTTTAAATTAAGCAGATTCTCTGTTTTTACCCCATGATTCCCCTGACTTTGCTCAGCTTGACAATAACCTGGTAAAAGCCAAACTGCTTCTTAATGCTAAGAAAATGAAAGCAATGATCCTCAATCGTAGTACCTCCCCGAGTCCCACCCCTGACCAACCAAATGATTTCATAGTTACTGCACTAGATGAATCGTTGGAAGTAGTCTCTAAATTCAAATATCTGGGTATCTTGCTAGATAACAAGCTCTCATTTAATGACCACATTGATGAGCTCTCTAGGAGGCTCAAAGCAAGATTAGGATTCTGTTTTCGAAACAAGTCTTTATTTCCACTTGAGATACGCACTAGGCTTATCCAGGCCACTTTCCTCCCTTTACTTGACTACGGAGACCTGATTTATACTACAGCCTCAACTACCAGCCTAAGTAAGCTGGACATCCTTTATCATCGTGCGTTATGCTTCATTACCAACTGTCCCTACCGCACTCACCACTGCGACTTGTATGCAGCTGTTGGTTGGACATCTCTTACCACTAGACATATACTCCATGCTGGCCTTTGGACCCCGAAGTTGCTCCTACAGATATTACCATACTACCTAACATCTCTAATCAGCATCTCCAGCAGTCCTTATTCCCTTAGGAAAACTGACATTGTCCTGCTCTGACATACCTAGGACTCGTACCACCCTTGGCAATGACCATTTCTCTATCCCTCCCGTCCATGTGGAATCACCTCCAATCAATACATAAACTATCTAGTATTGTCTCTGTTAACTTTTCAGAACTCTAATCACATTCAAGATAAAAGATAGTTGTAATTGTCACTAAGTCCCCTTTATGCCTATGACAGTCCTTTTCTATTGTCCTTGTTGGCACTTGACACACTGAGACCCTTTACCCCTAGTCTTCTTTACCCCTTGTTAACCTACTCCTTCCCCACTTCACCCTGCCCATCCCTCTTTTGGTTTTTCCCCTCCTAATTCTTTACCATCTGATTAAATATTGCTTTGTACACAGTGTGTAACCTGTATCTGATATTGTCTGTCCGACATTTTCACCTTGTATTCTTGACTCCAGCCACAATTTGTCTTATTATTGCACTGAATGTATTTCTGTATATCTGCTTATCAATATGTTATTTTTGTATAATGTGCCACTGTATGTGTATGACCTCCAGGACCTCCTTGTGAATGAGCTTGCTCAATGGAGTTTTCCTGCAATAAACTTGAAACTTCAGATATTTGAAGAGCTCTATCATATCCTCCCTCTCCCTTCTGTCTTCCAGGGAGTACATGTTCAGCTCCCTAAGTCTGCCCTCATATGCCTTGTCCCCCAGACTCCGGATCATCTTCATTGCCCTTCTCTGGACTCTCTCCAGCAGACTGATGTCCCTCTTTAAGCGAGGGTGCCAGAACTGCACGCAATTTTCCAGGTGCGGCCTCACCAGCAAATTGTACAGGGGGAGTATAACCTCCCTGCTCCTGGACAATATCCCACTAGTGATGCACCCAAGCATTTTATTTGCTTTAGCAGCCACTCTCCTGCACTGCTCAGAGTTGTTTAATTTGGTGCCAGTCATCACAGGCCGATCCTTTTCTATCATGGAGACCGCCAGCCATTCCCCCCCAAATGGTAGCTATACCCTGGGTTCCTAACACCTAGATGCAAAATGCTACGCTTACAACCATTAAACCACAGCTGCTACATGTGTGCCCACCTTTCAAACCTCCCCAAGTCTTCCTGAAGAATCCTCCTACTCTCCTCGCTGTCCACCTCAGCTCCCAGTTTGGAATCAACAGTGAACAGGCTCATTCTACTCCTAACTCCCTCCCCAATGTCCACAGTGAACACATTGAAAAGGATAGGGCCCAACACTGAACCCTGTGGGACCCCACTAAGGACCCTTCTGTGGGATGAGGCCTCACCCCCCACCACCCTCTGTTGCTGTTACTAAGTATATAAGTAAGCTAAATATACAATTAGTATATTATTTATCCCCCTACATTCAATACACTTGTTATAACTCTCACATTTAGTACATTTATCGTACCCCTACTCAGACACCATGGGCCATCTATTCAAAAGTTAGTGCCAGCGTTAATGTGCTTTTTCTTGGCACTACCTGGGTTTGCAGCTTGTGCTGGGGGCCCATATACAGAGTCCCATGTAGCATGCCCTAAACCCATTAGTGCCAGGTGCTAAAATAACACTGCACCCATGTAAATGAGGGGATCCACTCCTGCATATGGGTGCAGTGGCATGCTCAAATGTTTGTGACAGTGGTAAATGGCCCCATAGTGGCACTATTTACTGCTGCCAAAAAACATGAATTAACCAGGCACTAAGCCTGCACCCCCACCCCTCCGATGGCAGGGTGGATGTACTACAGACGCCTGACCCGAACATCTATCACATCTGCGAAGATGCAGTCCCTGGTGTCTAGTGGCACCCCCCCAAACCCCTGTGCCATTTAATGGTTCCAATCTCTGGTGTCTAGTGGCACCCCCCATCGCCCAACAACCTGTCCCATGTATAGTTCCACATCCCTGGTGTCTAGTGGCACCCCTGAACCCCCATGCCATTTAATGGTTCCTATCCCTGATGTCTAGTGGTGCCCTCCACCCCCCAACCACCTGTCCCATGTATAGTTCCATAGTCCTGGTGTCTAGTGGAATCCCCCACCCCTGAACACCTGTACCATTTAATGGCTCCCTATCTCTGGTGTCTGATGGCACCCCACCCCTGACCACTCATCCATGTATGGTTCTACATCCCTGGTGTCTAGGTGGCATCCTCCACCCCAAACCCCGAACAGCTGTCCTGTGTACTTTCTCCTATCCCTGGTGTCTAGTGGCACCCTCCACCCCCGAACACCCATCCTGTGTACTTGTTCTCACCTCTGGTGTCTAGTGGCACCCCCCCAAGTACCCATGTGCAACAATACGGAATGCTGTGATATCCCGTGGTACCCCATGCCCCCCAGATACTCATCAACATACGTAACAGTAAGCACTGGCAGTCCAGCATCACCACACCCATGCACAGAACATTCTCTTACCAAGGAGTCCAGGAATGTGTTGGGACTTCTGATGTGGCGTCCAGCACAGCTCTCCTCTCCCCTCCTTGGCTGGCCACCATATGAGCTGACAGTGAGCACGTGGATGGGGGGGCACAGTCTATCACTGGACACCAGAGCAGTCCATATCATTGCACACGGGTGTTCAGGGAGTGCCACTGACAATTGTGGATAACGTTACAGGATGGGTGTTCGGGTGGCTGCTAGACACCCAGGGATACAGACCATACATGAACAGGTGTTTTGGGGAGTAGGGGGCCACTAGACAACAGGGACAGGACAAAGTATGTGGGATGGCTATTCAATGGATGGGGTACCACTAGACACCAGGGATATAGAACTATAAATGGGAAGGGTGTTCGAGGTGCCACTAGACACCAGAGATATGACTATGTAGAGGGCACGGGTGTTTGGGGTGCCACTAGACACCAGGGATAAGGCAAAATACACGTGACAGCTGTTTGGAGGGTAGGGGTTAGCAGTAGACACTAGGGATAGGATAAAGTACAAGGAGTGGCTGAACGGGGGTGGGGGGTGCCACTAGACACCAGAGTTATGGAACTGTCCATGGGACAGGTGTTCGGGGGTGGGGGTACCACTAGACACCAGAGATATGGAACTATACATGGGATGGGTGTTAAGGGGGTGGTGGGTGCCTGTCATAGGGTTGAATGGGACCCTGTCCCAGTTGTTATGGAGAGTTTGAATGCAGGGATCTGTTCTGTTCTTTCATAGGAACATAGAAACATAGACTTTGACAGCAGATAAGGACCTCTTGGCCCACCCAGTCTGTCCATTTCCCTACCTATTGGATAAGCTGCAGATTCTAGTTAACCAACAGCCCACTTCTTCCTACCCCTCACAAGAATTGCCTTATGTCTGTCTCATGCATTCTTGAATTCCCCCACTGTTTTTAACCTCACGACCTCCTCAGGAAGGCAGTTCCATGCATCCACCGCCCTCTCTGTGAAACAATACTTCTTCACATTGCCCCTGAGTCGTCCCCCCTCTATCTTCAAATTGTGTCCCCTTGTCCTTGCACATCTCTTTTTCTGAAAGATGCTAACCTCTTGGACTTTGTTGATTCCCTTGAGGTCCCTACGTGCTGTAGTTTGGATCCGGGCCCAACTTCCTTGATTATGGGTCGTTGGGATTTGATCGGCCTGGTCCTGGTGCAGATAGTCTGGTGCTCCTTGGAATCCGGTGAGTTTCCAAGCTCCCTGAAGGAGGTGGTGGTAACCCCCCTCCTAAAGAAAGCTTCTTTGGACCCGGATATTTCTGCCAACTACAGACCAATCTCAAACCTCCCCTTTATAGGGAAGGTGATTGAGAAAGTAGTTGTGGTACAGCTGGATGACCACCTGACTATCCATAACATTTACAAACCTCTCCAGTCCAGTTTTCAAAAGAGGCACAGTACTGAGACGGTGCTGGTTCAGGTGCTCAATGATCTCCTGATGGCAAGAGATTGGAGAAGCCGTTCTATCATGGTGCTTCTTGATCTCTCCTCAGCCTTTGACACTGTAGGCCATGGGGTGCTGCTTGGGCATCTGGGGTCTATCCGTGGACTGACAGATACAGTCCTCAGGTGGTTTACATCTTTCCTCACTGGCAGGAGTCAGAGAGTGGTGTCTGGGATTTTTTCCTTGTACCCATTCTTCCTGCCATGTGGGGTTCCTCAGGGTTCAGTGCTATCCCCCATGTTGTTTGCAGTGTATATGCTGCCCCTCGGAGACACTGTAAGATGGTATGGGCTGAGGTTTCACTGTTATGCTGATGATACCCAGCTCTACTTGTCTTTTGCCCCCGACCAGGATAGAGCTGTCTCTGTATTTAATTCCTGCCTTGCTGAAATCCAGGACTGGATGAATTCGACCTGGTTAAAGTTGAACTCCGGAAAGACAGAGGTGATGGTAGTGGACCCGGGTTGCCGGATAGAGGGCTCGTGGGCTGATCAGCCCTCTGGACTTTTTGGGTGCTTTCAGATCCTGTCCTCTGAACGGGCATGAAACCTGTGGGTAGTGCTTGACGATGGGCTGACTTTATGAGCTCAGGTGTCAGCCGTCGTCAAGACTTCCTTTTATTATCTCAGGAACATCTCCCAGGATTAAGCACCTGGTTCCATCTGGGGACTTGCCTACTTTGGTCCATGCTTTTGTGACCTCATGCCCAGACTATTGCAATTCCCTGTACTTAGGGTTGCATGGGGTTGATATCCACCACCTGCAGCTCGTGCAGAACGTGGCAGCACGATTGTTGACGGGAGCTTCCCGGTCCTCTCATATTACACCTGTGCTTCGCGATCTGCACTGGATGCCGATTAGGTGGTGGGTCACCTTTAAAGTTGGTTTACTGACTTATAAAGCCCTACGTGGACTGGGCCCTGACAACTTGAAAGAGCTCCTTGTGTCTTACCGCCCGGTGCTACAGTTGCATTCGGCTGACGAGGGGTTGCTAGAGATTCCGAGGGTGTCCTTGAAATTTTCAGGGGCCTGTGCATTCATGCATGTGGACCCGATCTTCTGAAATTCTCTACCCCATCAGCTTCGGGAGTGCACGACTGTCGGGGGGTTTAAACAGGTGCTGAAAATCTATCTATGGTGCCATGCTTTTGGTGGCACCATTTAAACTTTGGATCCTCTGATCATTTTACTGTTTGTTTTGAGTTTTATCATGATCTTTTAACTTTTTGTAAAGTGCCTTGATGGCTGAAAGGCACTTGTGAGAAATAAAATTTATTATTATTACTTAAAAGTTTCTATCATGTCCCCCCTCTCCCTCTTTTCCTCAAGGATATACATATTAAGCTCCTTTAGTCTCTCTTTGTATGGCTTCTGTTGCAGACCCTATACCATTTTAGTTGCCCTCCTCTGGGCTGCCTCCATTCTGTCTATGTCCTTGCAGAGATGGGGTCTCCAGAACTGCACACCGTACTCCAGATGAGGTCTCACCAACTATCTGTACAGAGGGATAACAGCTTCCTGTTTTCTACTGGAGATGCCTCCCCCTAAACATCCCAGTATCCCCCCAGTCATCCCTGCTTCCTTCTCACATTGCTTGCTTACCTTTAGGTCATCTGATATGACTACCCCAGGTTCCTTTCCATTTTTGTTGTTGTTACTACCTCCCCCCCTTGTGTACTCTTCCACTGGGTTTTTGTTTCTCAGGTGTATTACTTTGCACTTCTTTGCATTGAATCTAAGCTGCCATACTTTTGACCATTCCTCCAACCTTGCCAAGTCCCTTCTCATCCTTTCCACCCCCACTTGTGTATCAACCTTGTTGCAGATCTTTGTGTCATCTGCAAACAGGCATATTTTTCCTTCCAATCTCTCTTCAATGTCACTTACAAAGACATTAAAAAGGACCGGACCCAATACCAAACCCTGTGGCACTCCATTAATAACACCCCTTTCTTTGGAGTGGACTCCATTTACTATTACCCTCTGTATCCTGTTGCCCAGCCAGTGTTTTACCCAGGCTACCACCCTAGAACCCACTCCCAGGCTGGCTAATTTGTTTATTAATCTTTAGTGTGGGACTGTGTCAAATGCCTTGCTAAAGTCTAGGTAGGCCATGTGCACAGCCCCTCCCTGGTCTACTTATTTGGTCACCCAGTCAAAGAAATCTATTAGATTCATCTGACATGACCTTCCCACTGTGAATCTGTACTGCCTTGGGTCCTGTGCCCCGCTGGCCTCTAGGTACTCAACAATTCTTTCTTTCAGAAGTGGTTCCATCATTTTCCCTACCACTGAGGTTAAGCTAATAGGTCTATAGTTTCCTGCCTCTGCTTTGCTCCCACTTTTGTGAAGGGGAATCACATCCACCCTCCTCCAGTCCTTAGGTACTATACCATTCTCCCATGATTTGTTAAAAAGGGTAGTCAGTAGTGTCACTAGCTCTCCCCTTAGTTCTTTTAGAATTCTGGAGTGATTCCCATCAGGCCCCATTGCTTTGTCCACCTTCAGTTTTAGGAGTTCTTTCAGAACCCTTTCTTCTGTGAAAGGACTGGTATCGACCCCCCTATCCAGAGTGCTTCTATTGATTGGATTAGGTACCTCTCCCTCCTCTTCTTTTGTGAATACTGAGCAGAAGTATTCATTCAGTATCCCTGCTTTTTCACTGTCCCTCTCTGCCCAGCCACCTTCCCCTTTATTAAGCCTCACTATCCCCTCCTTGGTCTTTCTTTGTACCCAAATGTATCTACAAAATGTTTTATCCACTTTCTTAACTGAGTTGGCTATCTTTTCCTCAGTTTGGGCCTTTGCTTTTCTGACTGCCTTCCCCACTTCCTTTTGCTTTAACTTTTACAGTTCTCTGTCCTGCTTCTTTTGTGTTTCCTTATACTTCCTGAATGCAATCTTTTTCTCCCTAACCTTCTCCACCACCTCTTTTGAGAACCACAATGTTTTTTTCTTTCACTTTGATTTGTTTGTTTGCTTCACACAAAGGCTTGTTGCCTCTGTGATGGCAGTTTTGATGTTTCCCCATTGTTTCTCCACCCCTCCTTCTTGCCTGTTTGCTAGTGCTTTTCTGAGGCACTCTCCCATTTTGACAAAGTCAGCCCTCCTAAAGTCCAGTACCCTCACTTTTGTATGGCTTGACTCTGTGGCTGTGTTTATGATGAACCACACTGTTTGGTTATCACTTGTTCCCAGATGGCTACCCACTTCTAGATCTGAGATCCTCTCTCCATCTTCGTTTGAGAGTACCAGGTCTACAATTGCTCCCTTATGAGTGCGTTCCAACACTAGCTGACTGAGGCATGCCCCCTGTTGGGCATCAAGAATGACCCTGCTCTTGGATGTGGCTGCAGCAAAGGTGCTCCAGTTAACATCTGGCATATTCAGGTCCCCCATCAACAATATCTCCCTTTTCTCCACCATCCTAAGGATGCCTTCTATCATTTCCTTCTCCATTTCCTCCACCTGAGATGTGGGTCTGTATACAACCCCTGTGCAGATTGTGGTGCCATTTCTGGTCTTCAGGGTGACCCACAGTGCCTCCTCTCCTCCCTTTAGTTCCATTGCTTTGATCCCTTCCCTTACATTGAGAGCTACTCCTCCTCCCCTTCTACCCTCCTGGTCCCTACTGTAGATTGTGTACCCTGGTACATTGACATCCCAGTCATGGTTCTCTGTGTACCATGTTTCTGTGACTGACACAATATCTAGGCATTCCTCTTCCATCAAGGCTACCAGTTCAGGGAGTTTGTTACCTAGACTATGGGCATTGGTACTCATTACCCTCCATTTTTTCATGGCCTTGCCCCTTTTTGCCCCATCCCTTTCCTGTCTCGTCTGTCTGGTTACGCAACCAAATTTTCCTGTGAGACCTAGGATTTGATCACCCCGACAGCCTCGCAGTTCTTTGCCTCTCACTGTCTCTCAGTCTTCCCTTGCTGTTTCTGTCTTTTCTGCCATTGTATATCTGCTGGTATAAAAATATATGCAAATCATTATGTGGAAATGTAACTGATATTGGGATCCCTTTGTTTAGAAATTATATAGTGTTACTGTTGAAATGTATATAATTATGGTTTGAGATGATTGCAAAAAGCTATTGCGAACTCAAAAGGTTAACCTGAGAGCAGTTTTTTAAGACTTTTTTCAGAAGCTGTGAAGAAGGGGCCTCAGTTCTTGGGACATTGTGTTCTTGCTGCACTTGCCTGAAACATACAAGAACACTAAAAAAAATAGGATGCTTGTTAAGGAGGGGGGTTGCCAAGACTTATAAGAGAGAGAGCTACAATGTTTTGGGAGACACACAGGGATTGAAGGAAAACTAAGATGGATCTTCTCTGTCTACTCTGCCTTTGTAAATATTTATACTGAACAAGTTTATTTTTTTAAGTTACTGCTAGTACGGGGATCACGTGATGAGTCCGGTTGGGTAAGACGTCCCTCGCGCTGCTCCTGGGCCCCTCAGTTATTAAATAACCCCTCGTAGCACTGCAAGGCTGATTTAATATTGCAGAAGGGGTTCGTTAGGCATAGCAAGGCTCCCGGACGTGGTATTGGCGAGTGGTGACCCGCGACCGTTATTCGGCTTGATCTACTGTGAGCAGCCGCTGTAGAGTCAGGACCGCGACACTAAAGTAGTATGTATCCTGAGATGGCGAGTCTCTGGCTGGAAAGGCCCCAGCCTCCAAATGGCCCAAATCACAGCTCTCAACCTCAGAAGACCAGGAGGAAGTAGCAAACGCAGAAGTGGGAGCCAGCCCAAATGGGGAGACATCCTGAAATTAAGCAGCTTTGAAGGGGCTAGTCATGACTTTGCAGAAGTAGCCAGCTGCAATTGTTAGGCCCAGGATGGGTGATGCTGAAGCCCGACTTGCATCTCAAGAGGGAAACTCTCCACTGCGGAGCAAGAGCTGGTAGTGGTTAAAGGCAAATTAAAAAGCTGGAAGAGAGGTGAAGACCAAGAATCGAGAAGTAGGAGGAGCAACTTAATCCCTGGCAGGGTTGCCAGAGAGAGCCGAAGGGTCAGACTGCATCTCCTACATTCAAGAAATGCTGCTTAAAATGTTTGGCCCCACACCTTATGGAGATGCCTATAATCTGGGAAGGGCACACAGAGCGTTAAGAGAAATTCCTCCACCAGGAGCAAGACTGAGGGTAATTATCATGCGTTTTCTCAACTATAAGAAAAAGATGCATGTTCTATCTGCAGCAAGACAGAAGAAACCTATGCAATGGAATGGGGCCACCTTGTGGTTATTTCAAGATCATACCCCTTCTGTAAGAGGAAGGCAGAAAGAATATCTAGATATCAAAAAGAAGTTATATCTAGCTGGAATCAAGTTTCGTCTTGTATACCCTGCCATTTTGGTGGTGCGACTTCAATCAGGGGAAAAGCACTTTCTTACTGCGAAGGAGGCTCTGGAAGGGCTACGTGCAGAACTCCCTGAGCTATTCAGAGCACTGAGCTGAGGCGAAACAGAGTTTAAGGAAAGTTGTAATGTGGACTAACTTGGACTCCTGGGGACTTGTTCAGGGTGGTGTATGCGTCTAATTTCGGTTTCCTGATCTATGTGTATAATTACAGGTTGTGGGAAGGCTTGAAAACCTGATCAAGACGAGAGAGGGGGCCATTATTGGAATGTTATTTTGGATTATGTTTGTGTGAGAAATGACCTGAAATAGGAACTTTAAGGTGGGCACTTAAAGAAGGATAAAATAATATTTCTCTAACATTAGCAGCACTAGGAAGTGATATTCCGGGAATGTAGCGAGAACAGAGGGTTGCAGGTTTCTGGTTGGAATGTCTCTGGATAGACTTACTGGCGCCCCCCATTTGGTGTCCCAGCTAGGCCCTCTAATTTCAACCATTCATACTCCTCGAGAACAGACCAGAAATGGGCTGGAATGCAATTTGATGGTGAAGAAGGCCACTGAAGGACTTGGGAATAGTTTGGGGGGGGACTAGGAAGTGCTGGATATAAGGAGAAATTGCTAACGAGGGGGTGATCTTTTGAAGGGGAGAGGGATTTAATAGTTACTGTTACCTTAGAAAGTTGATAACCTGGAGTAGCAATACCTGGGGTATGTAAGGTTACTATGTGTTTTGTTGGAGTTAATGATCCAGTAGACAGGGTCAATTGATATTGGGTCTAGAGTATTATAGGTGATTACTTAAGAGTGACAAAGAGGAACCATTTGCAAGGCGGGAGTAGGGCCCTCTCGAATGCTGTAGCTGATTGTAGAGGGGTAAGGGAGCAGCAGAGCAGGGAGCTCATCGAAGATCCGACGTGATAGGAGGAGGGGCGATCTAGGATCGGGGCAGGGGTAAGGGGAGGGATAGAGATAGGGATATGGGAAAAGAGAGTTCCCCTGGTGGAGAGTAAAACAGGCAGAGCTAGACCGAATCTTGGAGATTTAATGCCCCAAAGCAAATGTTAAGCTAGGTTCATGGCAAATGTTAAAATAATCTGCGTGGTATGTTAAGGACTCAGGGGTGAGCGTAAAGAATGGTAATATTGAGACAACTGGATCAAATGGGTGCCCAAATCGTCAGCTCCTGCAGGAAAGCGATCTACTGACCAAGAATTGAATAGTCTGAGGCAAATATGGGTGGGGCAGGTTTTTGGCATAGGAAAGGAAAGAGCCTCGGTTGGGGTGGTGATTTTAATTAGGAAAATGTACCCCTTTACTGTAGAACAGGTATCAGCAAGAGAAGATGGTAGAGCCAGATTTATCTCGGGCCTCATGCATGGGAGGGTCGTCTCGATAGCCTCTATATATGGACCAACCCCTTCTAATCCAGAATTTTTTGCCTCACTAGAGAGAGACATAGCTGGTTATATGGGACACTTCCTTATCTTAGCAGGAGACTGGAATATAACTGCGGATAATATAGAGGACAGGTCTCCAGCTACTAATAGACCCCTATCGAAAGCCCAAGTGGCCCTGAATAAGTTGTTAGAGGCCACTGCCTTGGTGGATCCGATACGGTCCCACTTCATAGGAAATAACATGATGACCTTTTACTCAACAGTACACAAGACTCATTCTCGGATAGATTTTTTTTTAGTTAATAGGGAGGTGCTTTTGGGAGTAAAGGGAGTATCAGTAGAGAATAGAACTTTCTCTGATCATTCCCCAATAGTGTTATCATGGGAATTGATATCAGGACCCCCCAGGCCCTTCCGATGGAAGCTGAGCGATGCTCTTCTGTCAGATGTTCCAGCTAAGGATAGTTTAGAAGGTGCTTTAATAGAAATCATACATCAGCAACTACCTACACTGTCTGACAAAAAGCTAGCCTGGCCAACCTGTAAAGTACTATTCGCGAGTAAGGCCCAAGACTTGACAGCTCAAAACAACAGACTCAGAAGAGCAAAAGAGGATTTTATTATGGGGGCTATTAGCTCTTTGGCTCCATTGGAGGGATCATCGGAAGAAATTGACCGGGAACTCAAAAGTCTAAGGCGGGAAGTAGAAAATATTGTTTATAGTAAGGTAGACTTTTGGTTAGCTAAAATTAATGCTAAATACCTCCTGAAGGGTGATGTTCCAGGACGATTGTTAGCATCCAGAGTCAGGGAGTGGGAGGCTAGTATGACAATAACAGCAATTAACTAGGAAGGGAAATATATAATAGATCCTCAAGAACTTGCAGATACTTTTGCAATGTACTTCAAGGACCTATACCAGCTAGAAAACAATGTGGGAGACGAGGAAATTAATGCCTTTTTAGAGGGAATACCCTTGCCGGTATTGGAAGCTGCACAAACAGCAGAGTTGGAGGCACCTATTGGGGCAACAGAAATTCTAGAGGTTGTTAAATCTTTACCGAGTGGTAAAATGCCAGGGCCAGATGGCCTTACAGCTAAGTTCTATCAAACATATATACATATTCTTTTGCCTCTCCTCCAAGAATTCTATAACAAGGTAATGCAAGAGGGTGTTTATCATCCCCCCCTCTATCAGGCTTATATCACATAAATTCCGAAACCAAATAAACCTAAGAATGTATTGTCTAGTTACAGGCCGATAGCATTA
Source organism: Neoceratodus forsteri (assembly GCA_016271365.2). NCBI lineage: Eukaryota > Metazoa > Chordata > Ceratodontiformes > Ceratodontidae > Neoceratodus > Neoceratodus forsteri. Next base: position 899,011,648 of record CM057455.1, read on the forward strand.
ATGAACCAGGACATCAAGATCCTTACAAAAGTTTTAGCCAACAGAATATGGCGGAATGCAGCGGGGTGATTAGTAGGGAACAAGTAGGCTTTATGCCAGGGAGGGGAGCACGTGATGCCCTGAGGAAGCTGCACCACATCTTACACTATGCATCAGATTGTCAGTACCCCTAGCCTTGATATCTTTAGACGCAGAAAGGCCTTCGATAGGGTCTCCACGCTTTTTGTTTGCCACAATGGAAAGGATGGGATTTCCAAAGTCTCCTTAGGGAATAAAATCTGTCACGCTGCCCCTCTGCTAGAGTGTTGTGCAATGGTTACATGTCTCAAGAAATACAATTGAAAAATGGGACCCGGCAAGGTGCCCCTCTAATATTATTTAACATCTATTTGGAACCTTTGCTGAGGATAATAAATAATGATAAATATGTTGGGGGTTGAGATATTGAGGAGGAATTAAAATTATCAGTTTTTGCTGATGATGTGCTCCTACACCTGCGGGACCCAGTAGATGGATTGGAAAGGTAAAGGAGCTAATAGGGCACTTTGCCAGGGTATCCAACTATGCATTGAATCTAACTAAAACCCAAATCCTCCCGCTGACCCCTTATGTATATAAGGCAGACTTTGCCAGCTCCAAATTTAATGGATGCCTGATAAGATCAAATATTTGGGCATCTGGATTACCAGAAACCCTGAGATAAGGCGGAAGTGAATATGGAAGAGACATTATCAGGAATCAAGGGGATATAACAAGATGGAATAAGCAGTCACTAAATTTCATGGCAAGACTTGGGCTGATCAAGATGAATCTACTGCCAAGATTGTTATACCGGTTTATCTAGCCTATTATGTCCCCAAAATGGTTTAACAAGGTTAAAAAGCTAATTTCAGATTTTTATGGAAATTTAAACCCTGAGGAGAAAATATAAAGCCCTGTGCTTACCTGCTTCTCATGGGGGGATTAAACTGCCGGACCTCCACCTGTATTATGTGGCGGGCCAGTTGGGTCTCATGACTCGATGGAATAAAGGGGAACAGGGGGAGGCTTACATCCCGGAATGGCTTCAGTTGGAGGCTCAAATGATGAAGGAGGCAGGACTTTCCCTAGAGGCCCCACTGTATGATGATATAGCTAAGTGCTTCAAGCGAGATAGGGAAAACCCAGTAGTGAAGACAGTAGAAGCCTGGTGGTCATGCTTGACTAGGGTTCAGAAAAGAGACCAGAAGAAGGCCATAAAGCAGCCTTTACTGGGCAATCCTAACTTGCTCATAGGAATAGGGTACTTAAAGGGAAGTGGGCTAACTGGGTTCTAGGCCTGAAACTAGAAGATGTAATTCGAGATTCTAAGGTGGTTTCCCACCACAATGCCGGAGATGGCGTATTTTCCAAGATTACAACTCACAAGCATGTTGGAGGAGAGCTAAGAAGGTTAGGGGGTTCATAGAAGACTCTTTTAGTTGGGAAGATCTGGAGGGTTGATCCAAGCTCAAGGATCTTATCACAGGTCTATAAAATCACTCTTAGCTTCTTGGGACCGAGGCACCTCCGGCAGTGAATTTGGGATAGAGTTTTAGCCCCAGTAGTATCGATTGGGCTAATGTATGGAATAATGCCAGGTATATTGTGATACCCAAGTATAAAACACATTTTTATTGTCTCAATATATACTACACCCTGTGAAACTATGTAAGAGAGGCCTAAAGCAGACAGACCTGTGCTTTAGGTGTGGTACAGAGAGGGTGACTTGATACACGTATTGTGGAGCTGTACCAAAATATCACCGTGTGGGTTGAGATAAAAGGCGAATGGACCCATTAATGGATTACTCAGAGTTTATAAAACCAGAGATCTGCTTCCTAGGGGACCTGTCACTAGTAGCTGGAGCTAATGCTAAATATCACGTATCCCTGATGGCAGGAGTAGTTAAATCCTATGTAGTCCAGCATTGGAAGGATGGTCATTTATATGGTTATGGTCAATGGTTAAAGGACCTTACTGGGATGCTAGCTGGAATCAAGAGGCATCTATATGCAGAAGGGGAAAAGGAGGTATATACTAAAAGATTGGCAGCTCTGGAGGCAATATATTCTCTACAACAAGTAGATGGTTTGGCACAGGTCTGTCTGCTGGGCAGCGACTAGCTGAAGTATCTTGGCTGATTAGATCAAAGGGTATTTAATTTCCTGGATAAGTCTAGTAGGGTTATTAACGGATGAAGGGTGAAATGGTGGGGGCTTAGAAGATAATATAGATAAGGGTCTGCCAGACCTAAGGATGACTTGGGGACTCTCTCTCTCCCGGGGGATGCAGAGGGAACACACTCCTACCTGGGCTAGTATTAATGCAGACAATGTAGAGAAGGAATGCCTATGAGGATGCAGAGAGCTTAAGTAAATATAGACTAGAGAAAGGAAATAGGTAGCCTGTAGGCCTTAAATTTAACTAGGGACGAAGTTGTGACAAATGGGACGGGAGGGTGATGATTCCTTTGCATATGTATATAGTTAAATGTATATAGTTTGCACGGCCAGTTTTGGGGCGGTGTACCCCGGGTTCCGGGCTATGCGTGTATGTCTGTTTACTGTCTGTAAAACCTAAAATCAATAAAGACTTGTTTAAAAAAACAAAAGTTACTGCTAGTACTAATAAACACTTTCTGTGAATTCTACAACTGCTCCTTGTTTTTCCTATGCTTTCTGACCTGTGCCTCGATGACAGATGGTGTTAGCCTAAGTGGGATTTACACCATGCATACTCTAAGCCAGGAGTTTTGTGCATGGGTACTGGATTTAGTACCAGGGAAGCATAGAGAAAGGTATGGATTCTGAAGCAGCAAGTCCAGGAGTGGTTACCAGGAGAATGGCAGCCAAACTAGCAGAGACAGAAGTCCAAGCTGAAATTGTACAGCCAGCACAAGTATGGAAAAAGAACAGGCAGTGACAGAACCTGAAAGCCTGACTGCTTTTTCCAAAAGGCAGGCTATACAACAAAAAGAGACGGAGAAGCAGAAAGAAAAAGATTCAACATTTAGAAACACAGAGGAGAGAAGAGATGCAGCAACAGAAGCAGCAGAGGAGAAAAGAGATGCAGCAGAGGAGAGAAGAGATGCAGTGACAGGAGCAGCAGATGAGAGAAGAGATGCAGCACAGGCGCAGCAATGGCTGGTTGCCTTGCAAGCTATCAAAGGCAGAGGATCTGGCACAGATCCAGATGCACAACAAAACACAAGCAACTTAAAAGCCATTAAACTTACAAAGTTGCATCCCTTGGATGATATCGAGGCATACCTGACAACTTTTGAAAGAGTTGCCAAAGCCTGCCAATGGCCAAAGCAGCAATGGACAAGCACACTGGTACCCTGCCTGACAGAGAAAGCCCAACTTGCCTACAGCAATATGGACAGGGGACAGTCATAAAACTATGATCTGGTCAAAAGCGAAATCCTGAAAAGGTATGACATTTCAGTAGAGACCTACAGGCAAAAATTTCGATCTCTCAAGTACAACTCAGTCAACAATCCTTGAGAAGCCTTCACCAGACTCTGAAAACTCTTAATTAAATGGCTGTAACCAGAGGGCAAAACAGTCCCACACATCATCGACACATTTGCAATGGAGCAATTCATCAACATTCTGCCTACAGATGTGCAGCTTTGGGTAAACGAACACCAACCAGAAAGTAGGGAATAGTCTGTTTCTTTGGCCGAGGACTATCCAATGGCCAGAAAGATGCCACAGCAGTGAGTTAACAGCCAAGCACCGGTAAGACACTCTTCTTCCCATTTAAACTCCAAGTCTGATAAGAACTCTGGTGGGGGTAACAAATCTGTGCCCAAAGACATTATTTGCTATAACTGTAATAAGCTAGGTCATATTGCAAGAAATTGCTGTAAGAAGAGTGACACTGGAGCAGATCTGTCCTCAGCATATTGGGGCAGGTATTTAACAGATGTGAAGGTGAGGGATAAGACTGTAAAAGGACTCATTGATTTGGGAAGCGGACAGACCCTAGTGCATGTTGGATTGCTGGGAAAACACTGGGCAAAAGGACTAGGTACTGGTGTCACCTGCATCCACAGAGACACTCGGTACTATCCCACCACCCAAGTGACTCTGACCATTAAGGGTGTGTCACACCTTATGAAAGTGCGGGTAGTACCTAAGTTACCTGTACCCATGATTATTGGAAATGACTATTCAGGATTTAGTGAGTTAATCTTAGAGGAACTGAACCCTGCAATTTCATCAGCAGTGGTAACAAGAGCTCAGGCAAATAAAATCTCAAACGGTGGGGATACGTTTCCTTTCAGTGACTTTGATTTGGACTTATTTGAGCACAGCTCCAAGATCCAGAAATCCAGGAAAGAAAGATGATGCCTGAAGAAACGGTAGCAACAAATGATTGATGGACATAAGGAGTTAACATAAGAAAATGCTGAAACTAAACTGATCACTGATTCTGGTTTTCTTTCAGAACAAGTTAACAATGTTCTCTCTAGGGTTATTTTAAGTAGCTGGGGCTGAAACCAAAACAGGGTGAATCAATGTTTAAAAAATTTAATGGATTACTGTACAGAGTTTGGGTTAAACCTCAGACACAGGACCAGATAAAACAATTGGTTATACCACAGAAGTATAGAACAGAGTTGTTACAGATAGCACATGATAGTCCTACGGCTAGTCACCCAGGGAGGGATCGCACCCTTGCCAGTTTGCTGTATAGCTTTTACTGGCCTGGAATTCATGAAGGTGAAGCCTTTGTGTGAGGCAAATAAACAAATCAAATAAAAGAAAAAAACACTATGGTTCTCAAAAGAAGTGGCGGGGACAGTTAGGGAGAAAAAGATAGCATTCAGGAAGTATAAGGAAACACAGAAGGAGCAAGACAGAGAACTGTACCAGTTAAAGCAGAAGGAAGCAGGGAAGGCAGTCAGAATAGCAAAGGCCCAAACCAAGAAAAAGATGGCCAACTCAATTAAGAAGGGGGATAAAACCTTTTATAGGTACATTAGGGAGCAAAGAAATACTAAGGCAGGGATACTGAGGCTGAATAAAGAGGAAGGTGGTTGGGCAGAAAGCAACAGTGAAAAAACAGGGATACTGAATGAATACTTCTGCTCAGTATTCACAATGGAAGAGCAGGGGGAAATACCTAATCCAGTCAATTGAAGCACTCTGGATAGGGGGGTTGATCTTAGTCCTTTCACAGAAGAAAGGGTTCTGAAAAAAACTCTTAAAACTGAAGGTGGATAAAGCAATGGGGCCTGATGGGATTCACCCCAGAATTCTAAAAGAACTAAGGGAAGAACTAGTAACACCACTGACTACCCTTTTTAATAAATCATGAGAGGATGGTGTGGTACCTGAGGACTGGAGGAGGGTGGATGTGATTCTCCTTCACAAAAGTGGGAGCAAGACAGAGGCAGGAAACTACAGACATGTCAGTTTGACCTCAGTGGTAGGAAAAATGATGGAATCACTTCTGAAGGAAAGAACTGTTGAGTATCTAGAGGCCAGTGGGGCACAGGACCCAAGGCAGCATGGATTCACAGCAGGAAGGTCATGTCAGACAAATCTAATTGATTTCTTTGACTGGGTGACCAAAGTAGTAGACCAGGGAGGGGCTATGGACATGGCCTACCTAGACTTTAGCAAGGCATTTGACACAGTCCCGCACAAAAGATTAATGAACAAATTAGCCAGCCTGGGAGTGGGTCCCAGGGTTGTAGCCTGGGTAAAACACTGGCTGGACAACAGGACACAGAGGGTAATAGAGTCCACAGTGAAGAAAGGGGGGTTACTAGTGTGGTACCGCAGGGTTCAGTACTGGGGCCAGTCCTTTTTAATGTCTTTGTAAGTGACATTGCAGAGGGACTGGAAGGAAAAGCACGTCTCTTTGCAGATGACACAAAGATCTGCAACAGGGTTGATACGCAAGGTGGGGTGGAAAGGATGAAAAGGAACTTGTCAAGATTGGAGGAATGGTCAAATGTATGGCGGCTTAGATTCAATGCAAAAAAGTGCAAAGTAATGCACCAGGGAAACAAAAACCTAGGGGAAGAGTACACAATGGGGGGTGAGATACTGACAACAACAACAAAAATGGAAAAGGACCTGGGGGTAGTCATATCAGATGATCTAAAGGTAGGCCAGCAATGTGAGAAGGTAGTAAGGAGGGCTGGAGGGGATACTGGGATGCATAGGGAGAGGCATCACCAGTAGAAAACAAGAAGTTGCTGGCCCTCTGTAAAGACAGTTGGTAAGACCACATCTGGAGCACTGTGTACAGTTCTGAATACTCCATCTCTGCAAAGACATAGACAGGGTAGGGACTGTCCAGAGGAGGACAACCAAAACGGTGCAGGGTCTGCACCAGAAGACATATGAAGGAAGACTAAAGGAGCCCCGACAGTCTCATAATTCTTTGCCTGTCACTGTCTCTCAGTCTTCCCTTGCTGTTTCTGTCTTTTCTGCCATTGCATATCTGCTGGTATAAAAATATATGCAAATCATTATGTGGAAATGTAACTGATATCGGGATCCCTTTGTTTAGAAATAATATAGTGTTACTGTTGAAATGTATATAATTATAGTTTGAGATGATTGCAAAACGCTATTAGGAACTCAAGGGGTTAACCTGAGAGCAGTTTCTAAGCCTTTTTTCAGAAGCTGTGGAGAAGGGGCCTCAGTTCTGGTACATTGTGTTCTTGCTGCACCTGCCTGAAACAGACAAGAACATTTTGGAAAAAAACAGGATGCTTGTTAAGGATGGGGGTTGCAAAGACGTATAAGAGAGAGAGCTACAATGTTTTGGGAGACACACAGAGATTGAAGGAAAACTCAGATGGATCTTCTCTGTTTATTCTGCCTTTGTAGATAGTTATACTGAACAAGGTAATTTTTTTGTGTTACTGCTAGCACTAATAAACACTTTTTGCGAATTCTACAACTGTTCCTTGTTTTTCCTATGCTTCCTGACCTGTGCCTTGACGACAGTGCCACTAGACACTAGGGATATGTAGCTCTACATCCCAGAATGCACATGGTAGGCACTAACAGGCTGCAGGACACCATGCAAATAAGCCCATAATGGGCATGCAAATGGCCCCTTAGCACCCTGCATGCCCAATGGGCTCATCTGCACGTTGTGGCTGACTATAGCCCACAGGGATCCCGGCATTATCCATTCCAGGGAGTGCTATTCCCTGTGCTCTGGATACAGCTCAGGTCCATGTCGGGCAGCACAGTGTCACTTAGCACTGTGCTGATACGGACCAATATTCAGTCAGATAGGTCCAGCATGCTATCTGACTGAATATAGCAGCTGCTGGGTGGGATGCAGGTACAAGTATGATGCAGGCCTTTGCGCTGTGCTTGCACCTCCTGTTGAATATCTGTCCCAATAGGTTTTTTCTTTCATTTCTAGTGCTTAAAGCAGCAGCATTTATGTCAGCAAGAATGTTATCCACAGTTTTTTGTTATATAAACTGAATAGAAAATAGAAGTATTTTTAGGTTTTAACAGAAACAAAAAATGAGCACAGAGTGAGTGAAATAAAAACATTCCTCACTGCTTAACAACTACACACTGATGAAGCACTAAATGAGCTAAATCAGCTTGGGTAAACCACATGGTTTTTCAAGTGAACAAACTGATAGATAACCCCTAACATATCTGCCACATAACTGCGTCCAGTGATATACTGCCAGACATCCTCACCAGTTAATAGCCAATCGCGTCTTTCCACTTGGTGCAGCCAACAGACTGCGTATTATTGCTATACTGAACTTGAACTGTTTTTTGTCCTCTGCAGACTCAGCAGCATGTTTGAGCATGGCTACACTCACATGATGGTTTAATCATCAGGAACAGCAGCAGAGCATCAGTTCAAGAAGCACTACTGTCGATCCAGAGCACCAAAATACACCAGTTTCAGCAGTGACAACATCACTACCGCGTTAACACAAGCCCTGATACTGTAATCCAACTTTGAGGTGCATTAATTGAGCTATATCCTGCCAATAATCACAGACTAGAAATGCATTAATTGAGGCCACTTTCAGTCAGGGTAGAATGTTATTATGCAAATGAAACAGTTGCATTACAAAAATTACCATAGCCCCTGACACAAAACTTGCTTTAAAATCATACTCTACAGCAGAGCAAGGCCATCAGAAAATACTGCAAAAAAGAAGGCAGTCACTGGGTCAAAAGCACCCCCAAAAAAAAATATAAACTTCAAATCATATACTGCAAAGCAAAACACTCATGTACAACAGTGTAGTAGCCGGTCTGTCAAGAGCTGTTGATTTCTGGTTACGCACACCGCCACCTGGAGTTCGGGAACGGACTTGGGTCGCTGGAGGGCCGGCCGGGAAGAAGGAAGGAAGGAGCATCCACAGACAGCTCGCCTTCTCTGGGAGGGTGGGAATGTGAACCAGGCACAGCTGGCCTAGGCGGAGGCGGGAGCACAGCAGGATGTCAGGGTTCGACCCGGGAGTATTGAGACGTCGGCGTTCGCCTTGATGTCAGTGGCACATCACTCTCAAGGGAGAAACCCAGGAAATAGCTCCCTGGCCAAGCTGGATGATGGTCTCTGGCCCCCACTGCTGTCAGCCCTCATGACCGACCCGCCTCAGCGACACCCGGAGCCGATTGCCTAGTGCGCTGGATGGCCCCACCGGTGCCTTCCCTCTCAGAGGAGGGGGACCCACCCGGCAAAGGAATATGCCGGGCTACCTCTGGTGGGTCGTAATGTGATGTAAGGGTTGGCATCGGGGGAGACAGGCAGACAGAAGGACCATAGGAGGCTCAAAGGAGAGGCTGACTAGGGAGAGCAGAGAGGAGCAAAAAAAAATAATTCAGTGGAAATATATAATGAGCACAATATTCAACTAAAGAAACTCAAAACTCATCAAAAAAGTCAAATCATACCTAAAAATCAAACCTCAAAATTCTCAGTGGTTCCACTGCTCACAATATAAGCCTAATTAAAGCTATCTTACAATGCCCTTGACCCTTCTAAATTTTGAAAAATGGTCAATAGCCTAATTAAATCCTCCTCCAGGGAGGCACAGACCCCACCTGGTTCCCCCTTATCCACTGATGCTCTCAACTAATACGTCACAGAAAACTCCAGGGCTCTTACTCTTAACCTCACCCACCCCCTGCTACCCAATCCACCCAACAGTGGCAACTTCCACTTGCAGGCAATCTCAGTAGCTGATGTTCGCAAACAGATTTCAGCACTAAAAATTGCTGTGGCCAATATTCACAAAGAGCGTTCGGTACTAAACATCTCATCCAACTGTGGAACCGATGGCATTGTACCCAAATTCCACAAAATCGATGCACCAGCAATAGCTGTTCCTACTGCCCACATACTTGGTAGATCACTATGTACCAGCTCTGTTCCTCACAGCTGGAAGCATGCACTGGTAGCTCTGATCCACAAAGGTGGCCCAGCCGACTCACCCTCCAAGTATCGGCCAATCTCAATGCTCCCCATCTTCTCCAAAACCCTTGAGAGGTTTATCAGCAGGCAGCTATTGAACTACTATGCCCAAACAGACTTCTTAAATCCCTGCCAATCTTGCTTTTGCACCAACCACTCAACTTCCTCCCTTCTTAGAGTCACCAGCCACATACACAACATGGACAAAGGCCTGGGCACATGGGCCATATTAGCAGACACAGCAAAGGCCTTTGTTAATCACGGATCACCACCAGTTCCTACTCAGGCTAGCCAACTCTGGTGTCTCCCCTTCAGCCCTAGCATGGTTCCAGTCATACCTGACCAACCAGGCCCAATCTGTCAAGCTTGGCACTTGCTCATTCTCCACCCTACCAGTCATCCTTGGCATTGCACAAGGCTAAACCCTGGGGTCCCTGCTCTTCACTACCTACATTAATGACTTACCCAACTCCCTCACTGCCAGCAACATACACATGTATGCAATCGATACCATTATCTATGTATAAAAAAAGGGTGTCCATGTTGTTTGGCACCAGGAACTGGCTCAGTTCTACTACCACCACTCTAACTTTATGCATCCCCGATGGGTCCTGCCTAGACTCAACTTCCTCCTACAAATACATCGGCCTCCCACCTGGACCAGCACCTTGACCACTCAGGGCACAACTCTCAGGTAGTAACCAAGTCATATGCCAAGCTGGGTACCCTATATACAGTAATGGGATGCCGCCACTGAATACTCAGAAAACAGACTGTGAAGCAATCAATCCTTCCCCTTATAGACTACAGGGATGTAGTCTACTTAGGTACTACCTCCACCTCCCTTGATAAAATTAACACCCTGTTCAATGCGCTGTGTCGATTCACCCAGGGCTGATCCCTCTCCTCCCACTGATGCAGTATGTACAATAATCTAGAGTGGTGCCCGCCCCCATGATACAAATTATGCATACTGCCCTCCTGGGTGCCAAGTATAGCACAGTCAGTGGTTTAAGGCTCTGAGCTGCAAATCTGGTGACATCCAGCAGACCAGACCTAATTGTCAGAAAACAGACTGTGGAGCAATCAATCAAATAAAAAAAAAAAAAAGTATCGGTCCGGCAAGCTGCCTGGATATTTGTCCAACCTCTTCTCCCCTGCTGCAAACCCTTATCTACTCAAATCCAAGGTAGGGCACCACCTCCATGTTCCACAGCACAAGTGCAAGTGCAACCTAGGCCAAGCCTCCATCAGCTACAGACTCCATAACACCTAGAACCATCTGCTAGTCAATGTCACGTCTCCTCCCCACATCAAGCTAGGCTCTGATCAAGTCCCACTAAGCCACAAGGTCATGTCCCCAGTGCCAAGGCCCCCAGGCCTATCTAACTCAAATGAAAAGTCCAGGAAGGTAAGCTGCGACAGGCAAAAGCAGACCGGTGCTCACCGCAAACAGGTTACCAACCCATAACAAGCTTAAGCAACAACTCCCAACTCGGTGTCACTTGGATCCTTCAGAAAGAAAATGCACTGCTCTGCAATTTATGATTCAATAATATATTTAATGTAGAAGCAGAAAGGAACAACAATGAGAAGAACTCCCTCCTGACTGCCCAGCGCTTCAATTCCTCGCAAGTCTTCCTCAGGGGTGTGGGCAATTATGGGTGCACAATTCCTTAAGTACAGATCATAACTCATTACATATTCATTAGTGATTCCAACAAAGAGAAAAGTTGGGCTGATTTGACAGCAAAAGGGAAAGGGGGGGGAACAAGATACAAACAACAGATAACAAATGGGATATTAGGCTGTCATATCCAAATAATAATAATAATGATGTATGGAAAACACATGTTAATTTCATCTTACAACCTGTTCTCTATTAAATAAAAAACACATAGCAAATAATTGGTATCAAAAAGTTGCACAGAAAATCACAAAAGACTCACTGTAAACTTATTATTCCTAAAACTTTAGTTAATGATTCAGTCCAAAGTTCGTATATTAACATTTTCTTGTATATGAAGTATTATAAGTGGCTGCCTAAAGGCGCTCAGTTGGTATCTAAAGGAATCAAAAAAACAAAGTTTAAGGAAAAGACAAAGGGCATAACCAGTCTCTAACAAAAATTAATGTGACAGGGCTTCCTTAGTTTTTATGGTAGTGACCAATCCAAAGGTCAGATACCAGGCCAAATCGAGGTCAAAAAGACATTTTTTCATTTTTTCAATAGTCCAGAGAAACTGGGTATCCCAAAAAAGGCAGAAAAGAGAGACAGAGAAGCAAACAAACCCCAACCTTGGACCACCCCTAGCTACCCCTAGGGAACAACGTTGAACAGGGTCTCTCTCGCTAGCTAGCATCAACATCTGTATCCTTACAAAAAAATTAGATGCCCTGACTGCCTGGACTGCACAGCACAGCACAGATGTACTATCTATAGTTGAGACATGGTTGTCTGCAATTATCCCTGACACTGCTGTGGCAATACCTGGGTATACTATCTTTCGGCAGCAATGGTGGAGGAAGAGAAAGATGGGCCCCAGTGCAGGTTGTAATTTTGGGCCCCCACCCCCATACCGGCACCTCAACTAAGCAAACAAAAAAATCCCAACTCAACTAATGCTGCAACAGTGCAGCTAGCCTGCATGTGAACAGTAAGTCAGTAGTGCTGCTTGGGGAGTTGGGACTCGGGAAGGACCGGGTCAACTCAGCAAGAAGAAGCAGTGACTTTCTTGGCTCACACTCACAGTCTCTTCCAATCTCCACTCCGGAGAGACCTAAAGTTAGAACACAATATTTTACACAAACACAACAGCCACTAGGGCATTTACAACATTATTAAAGCAAGACAGAAGGGCCAGGCGCAGCAGGGCAAGAAAGAAAAGAACAAAAAAGAAGCAATTTAAACTTGCTGGTTGTGGCGGCTGCAATGCAAGCAGTGAAGTTAGCATCCTGTTGCTGGACCTGATCCTACCTGTCCTCCTCCTCACCTCCGGCTCCAGCTGAGCTCCCACCCTCTGCCTCCACACACAGCAATGAGGGAGTCAGAACCGTATAGGGATGGCAACAAGCACAAGCAGGCAGGGAGGACTTAAGCCAAGGAGAGATCGTTGGAACAGCAGCAGCTAGCTGCTTGCTCTGGTGGGTCGGGCGTCGCGAGTCTCTGCTCTGCTGCCATCTGCAGTACATCGTGGGGCTGCACAGCGCACACAGGTTAGGTGCGGCATCCACGTCATGACAGCTTAGTCAGTGAGCAAGCAACTTAAGTCTGCCACTGTCTGTTTTGAAAAGTGCACTGTAAAGTGAATATTTTATTGGGCCCCTAAGTGTGTCGGGCCCCTGTGCCACTGCACCGGCTACACCGGCTATTCCTCCGCCCCTGTTCGGCAGGATCGACTATCCAAAAAAAGGGGGCGGCTTTGCCCTATATCTAAAAGATTCACTGATAGAGCATGCCCTGACCTTACCCATTACTGGTGTTGAGCTTCAGGTCCTTGCTATTAAGGTCATTCTTGGGGCCCATAACAAAGCTCTGATGACAGCTTGTGTATATATCCCACTCAAACTGACAACAGCAAGCCTGAACCCATTCCTTACCTGCATCAGTAGCCTAGAGCTTAACGCGGAAGTTATATTGCTTGGGGATTTTAATATCAACTGGCTTGCCCCCAGTGCAGGCAACTATAAAGATGCCTTGGCAGCAGCAATTTTTACCCAACTAGTTACCTCACCCAGTAGGATCAGCCATAGAACAGGGACCATTACCTTACTAGAGTGGGTACTCTCAAATCGCCCTAACCATGTTATCCACACTACAGTCCTCCCTGATGCCATTAGTGACCATTCCCCAGTCCGGTGCCTGTGGTCAAATAAATTCAATACACCCCCCGTGAAAACTGTTAACAGTCAGATGCTAATCAGGGACACCTTGCACCACTTAAGGCACTCCTGTGACAACAAGACTGGCCCCATTGACACCGCCCCGGATGTACATGCGCACTACAATACTTTCTCTCAAAGTTCAATGTAGCATGTGATATTCATGCCCCCTTTAAAAAATGCAAAATGAAAGGCCTTGACAATCCCTGGATTACAGGCAAACTCCTAGACCAGCTAAAAGCATGAGACCTTCTATGGGCTCGAGCTAAAGCCTCTGGAAGCCAGGCAGACACTCAGGCATACAGGGCCACCAGGAATGCCTGGACCAGAGCTATTCGCTCTGAAAAAGCCAGCTAACACAGGAGCACCTTATTAAACTCCTGGTCAGATGGAAGGAAATTCTGGAAAAGCCTCTCTGAAGTTATAGGGAAAGAGTCCAACGCACCACCTAATATGCTAAAAGTTGATGGCAGCAGCACCCTGGACCCCACCACAATTGCCAATACTTTCAATCTGGCATTCACCAACCTCAGTCATGTGCTTCCCTCTAACTTCTTTGACGCTAACCTTACCATGGCCTCACAGTATCAACGGACTCAGGATACAAATCATCCACATTTCTATTTCAAGGCAATTACTGAAAGGGACACCAAGAAATACCTCCTCAAGTGCTTGGAGAAAACAGATTAAGTGGGGACACACTTGACTTGAAGCTTATCGCCCTCACCTTTGACAATGTCCTGCACCCCCTTACCAAGATTATAAACTGGTTCCCTCATGCTTTTCCAGTTCCCGCTCAAGTGGAAGTCCATCCTGGTGACCCCAATACACAAGTCAGGGGATAGGGCAATTCACGGTAACTACAGGCCCATCTCCATCCTACCCCCTTTATCCAAAGCACTTGAAAAAATTGTTGCAGACCAATTGGTGGAGTACTTGGAGAAATACAACTTGCAATGTCCACAGCAACACGGCTTTCGCTAAGGCCATAGCACCACCTCTGCCATCCTTGAATTTACGGGTCATATTCATCTAGCACTCGACCAAGGACAACTTGCCAGTGCCACCTTTATAGACCTCTCGACGGCCTTCAATACAGTTAACCATCCATTACTACTGGAACAACTTGGCAACTTAGGGCTTTATCTCTCCAACCGGTCACAAGAAGTTAAGATTGGTTACATGCTCTCCTCCAAACTACCTGTCCGGGCTGGTGTTCCCCAAAGGTCAATTTTCAGCATCTTCCTGAAAAAACTCCCTTCTGTCTGTGATGAAAACATTATCCTGTATGCCGACGATGCAGTGATTTTCTCTAAGAATTCTGACCCCAGCCTCTTGGAGAAACAACTGCAGGAAAGTTTCACTCAAGTTGAGGCCTGGTTCATCACACAGAAACTAGTGCTAAATTACACAAAAACAAAGACTATGATATTCCATGGCACACATAGCAAGCATAAACACAAACAGTTAGCTATCAAAAATAGCTTGGGTGTGACCCTGGACCAGACACAAACTTTCAAATACCTTGGTGTGACCCTGGACCCTACGCTGTCCTTCTCCCACCATGTCGATTTGGTTGCGAAATCCATAAATATCCATATTGGCCTTCTCTATAAACATAGACACTGCCTGACACCTGATGCCCTTAAACTAGCAATACACAGCTCTATTGTTTCCATCATTTTTTTTTTTGTAGTAGTATTTCTTCCGAGCCCTGCTGCCTTCAGCTGTCACCCCAGTGCCACCCCCCCGAGGATCAGACCCCCCCACCCTTAAGCACCCACAACTTACCCGTCATGGCAGGGTGGTGGGGAGTGTCTTGACCCACCCACAGTGGATTCTTGCCAGGGAGGTGCCTTCTCGGAAGCGGTACCGCCAGGACAGCTTCATGTAGCCAGGACTTGTTTTTCCATTTTCTCCCTTGTGTGGATGTGGGGTTTGCAATGACACCTGTGGAGAGAGCGCTCACACTTCTGCACGCGCTCTCTCCAAGCATCTACCCCAGCTCCTCCCCTTGTTGCAGCATTGGCATGCTGACCCCCAGCAGCTGCTAGAGGCCAGTGGAACACCAACTACTGATGGCTCCCCTCCCCAGAGAAGAAGAGCAGTCCATCAGATGCTCAATCCCTCTCCTTCCTGCCGAACCCCGATGGCCTGTGCTCGTTCCTGAACACAGGTCACCAGCGTATCACGAGGTAAGGCATCCAGCGCCTCAGCCCTAAGCACCACTAGGCCAGTCCAATTGTCTCCATCATTGATTATGAGCTTGTTATCTGTGGAGCAGCCATAGTTACAGCACTACGGCGAATTGTTACAGCGCTGAATAGGGCCTGCAGACTCCTTACTGGAGCTGCCCACCATACGCATACCTGCAACCTCTACAAACAGTCAAACTGGCTGCAACTGCAGGGAAGGATTACATACCAAACCTGCCCATTGGTAAAAAAGTCATTGATGGGACTCATGCCCCCTGGGGTTCAGTCTCTCCTAAGCCCAGCCAACTGCTCCCGTAACACAAGAAACTCTGACAACTATGCACTATCTGTCCCCCGCAGTCACACCTCCCAAGGCCAGTGGTCTTTTGTAGGCAGAGCCCCTAAAATGTTTAACTCCCTGGGCAGCGAACTTACCAACTTAGACACCCTCTGCTTGTTCAAACACAAGCTATGTCAAATATTTGTGTCCATGGCCACTCATGACTGTTTCTCTTAATTCCCTTGCCCAGTCCTCCTGTTTTCCCCACCTATCTACTATCCCCACCTCAGCTAGCCCCTACCCCTCCTTCCCGCCCTCCTCTTTACCCCGCCTCTCTGCCTAGTCCTGGTCCACCACCCATTCTCTCTTATCCACCTTCACCTCCCTCCTTCCCTCTCCCTTTTCTATCTGTTTGCCCCACCCACTGTTGCACAAGTCCCCCAATCCTTGCCTCCCAATCCTTCCCTCTCTTTCTACCTCCCTCCCAGTTACCCCTCTACACCCACTCTCTCTTCCTATTTTCTTACTCTACCTGGCACAGCTGGCTACTCCCCCCCCTTCTTGCAGATTTTACTTCACCTTACCTTTCACCTTCTCCCCCTCTCAGCCCTCCTGCAGGCCTAGCTTACCCTGCTTTATCCTCCAATCCTAGCCTATGGCAACTCCATTTCCACCCCCGTTTCCCTTTAGACAATGCCCTTCTGGCTGCATTACAATCCTGTAGATATTGTTTGCTGAGACTCATCATTCTTATATGTATGCTTGGTATTGTGGTTCTAACTGTTAATTACACTACCTGTAGCTCTTACAGTAGCTTATGTTTACCCTGTATTGAATTGTGTATTCCAGCTGCTTGCTTGCTAATCTTATTCAATTTGTACTCCCATTCTTTGTATACTGACGTGGAACCTTTGTAAAAGAGCCACTGGCTCAAAGGTATATATCTGAAATTCTAATGTAATCCCCCTGCAAATGGGAGTTCCCAAAAGTCTTCCAGGAGCTTGCCTGAATGCTCCAAGTCTGGAGGTGTTCAGCATCTGAGCTGTTTAAATGTGGTTCAAAGTGAGTGCTATTTGAGCCTCCACGTACTGTCTCTTTAAGACCTGTCTGCCTGCAGACATAATTAATTTGGATGGGGGTCTGTGTGTTTCCTTGCTTGAGCTACTGCCAAATCACTCTGTTTCTGCCATCGCTAAACGTGCAGAGGAGCTCTTTCAAAAGGTGTAACTGTCTGCTGGTAATCTGTTAGAGTGATAATGAAAATACAGTTTGTCTAACCTGCTTTCCTTCAGCAAGGACTGTAGTGTAACTCTTTCATTTTAGTCCCGGACTGCTGAGTGGGACCAATCAATATGTGAGAGCCTAAGATGGAGACTGCTTGGGCCAACCAGAATAGGGACTACAAGCTGGGGCTTGCTCAAAAGGGGGCTGGATGGAAGAAGCCTCTGGGTAATGTAGTTTTGGAATCCTTGGCCCCTTTTTTCACCAATAGAGGGAGCCTGTAGTGACTGACAAGGAGGATCAGCCAACTGGAACCTTTTGGATTTGGAATAAATGCCCTGCTCTGTTACTGGAAAGCTCAGATCAGTTGTGACAGTGAAGGGAAAAGGAGCTCTGTGCTTCTGCGGTGTATAGTGTCGCACAGGAAGCATGTGTGAGGCCCTGAGTTTCGGCCTGCAGCCGTTGTGAGTGCCAGTTTGGACTGAATCCAAGTTGTGAGGAGAAAGAAGCACCAGAAGTGTGGAAACCAGGCTCACCCTGTAGAAGACTGGGAAATTGCTGAATCGCGCTCGGTCTGTCAGGAACTGAAGCTGCTGTGTGTGCTCCCGGGTATTTTGCAGTAAGTGCGATCGGGATCAAGGAGTAGCCTGCCTGGTACAATACTTTCCTTTTACATATGAATGTGCGTAGTGCTTGTGGGGAATCGCTATTTCCAATCCCCTGTGCTGTGTGTTGAAGCTGGAAGCAAACCCTAGCTTGTCTCAGACTAAATCCATTTGCTATAAACTGCAGTGGGGTCCAGTCACAAGGACCTTGTCTCCATGCCCTGCTGTTTCTGACAATCTGGTGACATCCAGCAGACCAGACCTAATTGTCAGAAAACAGACTGTGGAGCAATCAATCAAATAAAAAAAAAAAAAAGTATCGGTCCGGCAAGCTGCCTGGATATTTGTCCAACCTCTTCTCCCCTGCTGCAAACCCTTATCTACTCAAATCCAAGGTAGGGCACCACCTCCATGTTCCACAGCACAAGTGCAAGTGCAACCTAGGCCAAGCCTCCATCAGCTACAGACTCCATAACACCTAGAACCATCTGCTAGTCAATGTCACGTCTCCCTCCCCCACATCAAGCTAGGCTCTGATCAAGTCCCACTAAGCCACAAGGTCATGTCCCCAGTGCCAAGGCCCCCCAGGCCTATCTAACTCAAATGAAAAGTCCAGGAAGGTAAGCTGCGACAGGCAAAAGCAGACCGGTGCTCACCGCAAACAGGTTACCAACCCATAACAAGCTTAAGCAACAACTCCCAACTCGGTGTCACTTGGATCCTTCAGAAAGAAAATGCACTGCTCTGCAATTTATGATTCAATAATATATTTAATGTAGAAGCAGAAAGGAACAACAATGAGAAGAACTCCTCCTGACTGCCCAGCTTCAATTCCTATAAGTCTTCCTCAGGGGTGTGGGCAATTATGGGTGCACAATTCCTTAAGTACAGATCATAACTCATTACATATTCATTAGTGATTCCAACAAAGAGAAAAGTTGGGCTGATTTGACAGCAAAAGGGAAAGGGGGGGGAACAAGATACAAACAACAGATAACAAATGGGATATTAGGCTGTCATATCCAAATAATAATAATAATGATGTATGGAAAACACATGTTAATTTCATCTTACAACCTGTTCTCTATTAAATAAAAAACACATAGCAAATAATTGGTATCAAAAAGTTGCACAGAAAATCACAAAAGACTCACTGTAAACTTATTATTCCTAAAACTTTAGTTAATGATTCAGTCCAAAGTTCGTATATTAACATTTTCTTGTATATGAAGTATTATAAGTGGCTGCCTAAAGGCGCTCAGTTGGTATCTAAAGGAATCAAAAAAACAAAGTTTAAGGAAAAGACAAAGGGCATAACCAGTCTCTAACAAAAATTAATGTGACAGGGCTTCCTTAGTTTTATGGTAGTGACCAATCCAAAGGTCAGATACCAGGCCAAATCGAGGTCAAAAAGACATTTTTCATTTTTTCAATAGTCCAGAGAAACTGGGTATCCCAAAAAGGCAGAAAAGAGAGACAGAGAAGCAAACAAACTCAACCTTGGACCACCCCTAGCTACCCCTAGGGAACAACGTTGAACAGGGTCTCTCTCGCTAGCTAGCATCAACATCTGTATCCTTACAAAATTAGATGCCCTGACTGCCTGGACTGCACAGCACAGCACAGATGTACTATCTATAGTTGAGACATGGTTGTCTGCAATTATCCCTGACACTGCTGTGGCAATACCTGGGTATACTATCTTGGCAGCAATGGTGGAGGAAGAGAAGATGGGCCCCAGTGCAGGTTGTAATTTTGGGCCCCCACCCCATACGGCACCTCAACTAAGCAAACAAAAAATCCCAACTCAACTAATGCTGCAACAGTGCAGCTAGCCTGCATGTGAACAGTAAGTCAGTAGTGCTGCTTGGGGAGTTGGGACTCGGGAAGGACGGGTCAACTCAGCAAGAAGAAGCAGTGACTTTCTTGGCTCACACTCACAGTCTCTTCCAATCTCCTCCGGAGAGACCTAAAGTTAGAACACAATATTTTACACAAACACAACAGCCACTAGGGCATTTACAACATTATTAAAGCAAGACAGAAGGGCCAGGGCAGCAGGGCAAGAAAGAAAGAACAAAAAGAAGCAATTTAAACTTGCTGGTTGTGGCGGCTGCAATGCAAGCAGTGAAGTTAGCATCCTGTTGCTGGACCTGATCCTACCTGCCTCCTCCTCACCTCCGGCTCCAGCTGAGCTCCCACCTCTGCCTCCACACACAGCAATGAGGAGTCAGAACCGTATAGGGATGGCAACAAGCACAAGCAGGCAGGGAGGACTTAAGCAAGGAGAGATCGTTGGAACAGCAGCAGCTAGCTGCTTGCTCTGGTGGGCTCGGGCGTCAGAGCTCTGCTCTGCTGCCATCTGCAGTACATCGTGGGCTGCACAGCGCATACAGGTTAGGTGCATCCACGTCATGACAGCTTAGTCAGTGAGCAAGCAACTTAAGTCTGCCACTGTCTGTTTTGAAAAGTGCACTGTAAAGTGAATATTTTATTGGGCCCCTAAGTGTGTCGGGCCCCTGTGCCACTGCACCGGCTACACCGGCTATTCCTCCGCCCCTGTTCGGCAGGATCGACTATCCAAAAAAAGGGGGCGGCTTTGCCCTATATCTAAAAGATTCACTGATAGAGCATGCCCTGACCTTACCCATTACTGGTGTTGAGCTTCAGGTCCTTGCTATTAAGGTCATTCTTGGGGCCCATAACAAAGCTCTGATGACAGCTTGTGTATATATCCCACTCAAACTGACAACAGCAAGCCTGAACCCATTCCTTACCTGCATCAGTAGCCTAGAGCTTAACGCGGAAGTTATATTGCTTGGGGATTTTAATATCAACTGGCTTGCCCCAGTGCAGGCAACTATAAAGATGCCTTGGCAGCAGCAATTTTTACCCAACTAGTTACCTCACCCAGTAGGATCAGCCATAGAACAGGGACCATTACCTTACTAGAGTGGGTACTCTCAAATCGCCCTAACCATGTTATCCACACTACAGTCCTCCCTGATGCCATTAGTGACCATTCCCCAGTCCGGTGCCTGTGGTCAAATAAATTCAATACACCCCCCCGTGAAAACTGTTAACAGTCAGATGCTAATCAGGGGACACCTTGCACCACTTAAGGCACTCCTGTGACAACAAGACTGGCCCCCGATTGACACCGCCCCGGATGTACATGCTGCACTACAATACTTTCTCTCAAAGTTCAATGTAGCATGTGATATTCATGCCCCCTTTAAGAAATGCAAAATGAAAGGCCTTGACAATCCCTGGATTACAGGCAAACTCCTAGACCAGCTAAAAGCATGAGACCTTCTATGGGCTCGAGCTAAAGCCTCTGGAAGCCAGGCAGACACTCAGGCACACAGGGCCACCAGAATGCCTGGACCAGAGCTATTCGCTCTGAAAAAACAGCCATAACACAGGAGCACCTTATTAAACTCCTGGTCAGATGGAAGGAAATTCTGGAAAAGCCTCTCTGAAGTTATAGGGAAAGAGTCCAACGCACCACCTAATATGCTAAAAGTTGATGGCAGCAGCACCCTGGACCCCACCACAATTGCCAATACTTTCAATCTGGCATTCACCAACCTCAGTCATGTGCTTCCCTCTAACTTCTTTGACGCTAACCTTACCATGGCCTCACAGTATCAACGGACTCAAGATACAAATCATCCACATTTCTATTTCAAGGCAATTACTGAAAGGGACACCAAGAAATACCTCCTCAAGTGCTTGGAGAAAACAGATTAAGTGGGGACACTTGACTTGAAGCTTATCGCCTCACCTTTGACAATGTCCTGCACACCTTACCAAGATTATAAACTGGTTCCTCATGCTTTTCCAGTTCCCGCTCAAGTGGAAGTCCATCCTGGTGACCCCAATACACAAGTCAGGGGATAGGGCACTTCACGGTAACTACAGGCCCATCTCCATCCTACCCCCTTTATCCAAAGCACTTGAAAAAATTGTTGCAGACCAATTGGTGGAGTACTTGGAGAAATACAACTTGCAATGTCCACAGCAACACGGCTTTCGCTAAGGCCATAGCACCACCTCTGCCATCCTTGAATTTACGGGTCATATTCATCTAGCACTCGACCAAGGACAACTTGCCAGTGCCACCTTTATAGACCTCTCACGGCCTTCAATACAGTTAACCATCCATTACTACTGGAACAACTTGGCAACTTAGGGCTTTATCTCTCAACGGTCACAAGAAGTTAAGATTGGTTACATGCTCTCCTCCAAACTACCTGTCCGGGCTGGTGTTCCCCAAAGGTCAATTTTCAGCATCTTCCTGAAAAAACTCCCTTCTGTCTGTGATGAAAACATTATCCTGTATGCCGACGATGCAGTGATTTTCTCTAAGAATTCTGACCCCAGCCTCTTGGAGAAACAACTGCAGGAAAGTTTCACTCAAGTTGAGGCCTGGTTCATCACACAGAAACTAGTGCTAAATTACACAAAAACAAAGACTATGATATTCCATGCACACATAGCAAGCATAAACACAAACAGTTAGCTATCAAAAATAGCTTGGGTGTGACCCTGGACCAGACACAAACTTTCAAATACCTTGGTGTGACCCTGGACCCTACGCTGTCCTTCTCCCACCATGTCGATTTGGTTGCGAAATCCATAAATATCCATATTGGCCTTCTCTATAAACATAGACACTGCCTGACACCTGATGCCCTTAAACTAGCAATACACAGCTCTATTGTTTCCATCATTTTTTTTTTTGTAGTAGTATTTCTTCCAAGCCCTGCTGCCTTCAGCTGTCACCCCAGTGCCACCCCCCCGAGGATCAGACCCCCCCACCCTTAAGCACCCACAACTTACCCGTCATGGCAGGGTGGTGGGGAGTGTCTTGACCCACCCACAGTGGATTCTTGCCAGGGAGGTGCCTTCTCGGAAGCGGTACCGCCAGGACAGCTTCATGTAGCCAGGACTTGTTTTTCCATTTTCTCCCTTGTGTGGATGTGGGGTTTGAATGACACCTGTGGAGAGCGCTCACACTTCTGCCGCTCTCTCAAGCATCTACCCCAGCTCCTCCCTTGTTGCAGCATTGGCATGCTGACCCCCAGCAGCTGCTAGAGGCCAGTGGAACACCAACTACTGATGGCTCCTCCCCAGAGAAGAAGAGCAGTCCATCAGATGCTCAATCCTCTCCTTCCTGCCGAACCCCGATGGCCTGTGCTCGTTCCTGAACACAGGTCACCAGCGTATCACGAGTAAGGCATCAGCGCCTCAGCCCTAAGCACCACTAGGCCAGTCAATTGTCTCCATCATTGATTATGAGCTTGTTATCTGGAGCAGCCATAGTTACAGCACTACGGTTGTTACAGCGCTGAATAGGGCCTGCAGACTCCTTACTGGAGCTGCCCACCATACGATACCTGCAACCTCTACAAACAGTCAAACTGGCTGTAACTGCAGGAAGGATTACATACCAAACCTGCCCATTGGTAAAAGTCATTGATGGGACTCATGCCCCCTGGGGTTCAGTCTCTCCTAAGCCCAGCCAACTGCTCCCGTAACACAAGAAACTCTGACAACTATGCACTATCTGTCCCCCGCAGTCACACCTCCCAAGGCCAGTGGTCTTTTGTAGGCAGAGCCCCTAAAATGTTTAACTCCCTGGGCAGCGAACTTACCAACTTAGACACCCTCTGCTTGTTCAAACACAAGCTATGTCAAATGTTTGTGTCCATGGCCACTCATGACTGTTTCTCTTAATTCCCTTGCCAGTCACTCCTGTTTTCCCCCACCTATCTACTATCCCCACCTCAGCTAGCCCCCTACCCCTCCTTCCCCGCCCTCCTCTTTACCCCGCCTCTCTGCCTAGTCCTGGTCCACCACCCATTCTCTCTTATCCACCTTCACCTCCCTCCCTTCCCCTCTCCCTTTTCTATCTGTTTGCCCCACCCACTGTTGCACAGTCCCCCAATCCTTGTCTCCCAATCCTTCCCTCTCTTTCTACCTCCTCCCAGTTACCCCTCTACACCCACTCTCTCTTCCCATTTTCTTACTCACCTGGCAGCTAGCTACTCCCCCCTTCTTGCAGATTTTACTTCACCTTACCTTTCACCTTCTCCCCTCTCAGCCCTCCCCTGCAGGCCTAGCTTACCCTGCTTTATCCTCCAATCCTAGCCTATGGCAACTCCATTTTCCACCCCCCGCTTTCCCTTTAGACAATGCCCTTCTGGCTGCATTACAATCCTGTAGATATTGTTTGCTGAGACTCATCATTCTTATATGTATGCTTGGTATTGTTGTTCTAACTGTTAATTACACTACCTGTAGCTCTTACAGTAGCTTATGTTTACCCTGTATTGAATTGTGTATTCCAGCTGCTTGCTTGCTAATCTTATTCAATTTGTACTCCCATTCTTTGTATACTGACGTGGAACCTTTGTAAAAAGAGCCACTGGCTCAAAGGTATATATCTGAAATTCTAATGTAATCCCCCTGCAAATGGGAGTTCCCAAAAGTCTTCCAGGAGCTTGCCTGAATGCTCCAAGTCTGGAGGTGTTCAGCATCTGAGCTGTTTAAATGTGGTTCCAAGTGAGTGCTATTTGAGCCTCCACGTACTGTCTCTTTAAGACCTGTCTGCCTGCAGACATAATTAATTTGGATGGGGGGTCTGTGTGTTTCCTTGCTTGAGCTACTGCCAAATCACTCTGTTTCTGCCATCGCTAAACGTGCAGAGGGAGCTCTTTCAAAAGGTGTAACTGTCTGCTGGTAATCTGTTAGAGTGATAATGAAAATACAGTTTGTCTAACCTGCTTTCCCTTCAGCAAGGACTGTGTAGTGTAACTCTTTCATTTTAGTCCCGGACTGCTGAGTGGGACCAATCAATATGTGAGAGCCCTAAGATGGAGACTGCTTGGGCCAACCAGAATAGGGACTACAAGCTGGGGCTTGCTCAAAAGGGGGCTGGATGGAAGAAGCCTCTGGGTAATGTAGTTTTGGAATCCTTGCGCCTTTTCACCAATAGAGGAGCCTGTAGTGACTGACAAGGAGGATCAGCCAACTGGAACCTTTTGGATTTGGAATAAATGCCTGCTCTGTTACTGGAAACTCAGATCAGTTGTGACAGTGAAGGAAAGAGCTCTGTGCTTCTGCGGTGTATAGTGTAGCACAGGAAGCATGTGTGAGGCCCTGAGTTTCGGCCTGCAGCCGTTGTGAGTGCCAGTTTGGACTGAATCCAAGTTGTGAGGAGAAAGAAGCACCAGAAGTGTGGAAACCAGGCTCCCCCTGTAGAAGACTGGAGAAATTGCTGAATCGCGCGCGGTCTGTCAGGAACTGAAGCTGCTGTGTGTGCTCCCGGGTATTTTGCAGTAACTGCGATCGGGATCAAGGAGTAGCCTGCCTGGTACAATACCTTCCTTTTACATATGAATGTGCGTAGTGCTTGTGGGGAATCGCTATTTCCAATCCCCTGTGCTGTGTGTTGAAGCTGGAAGCAAACCCTAGCTTGTCTCAGACTAAATCCATTTGCTATAAACTGCAGTGGGGTCCAGTCACAAGGACCTTGTCTCCATGCCCTGCTGTTTCTGACAATCCAGAAGAACATCCACCATCCAGTTCTCAGCTTGGGTATTGTGAGTACAAATCAGGGTATTCCCCTGCAGCCTGTTTTCAATCACAAGTGTGTCATCTAATTCTTGTTGTTTCTTTGCTTCATGGACTGAGCAATCCAGCTCCAGATTACAACTGGGTGTTGTACATATATTTTCTTCTACAGGGCCCCATCCATCTGCACCTGCCGGCCAACACCGGGCAACAGACCTGGCTAGCTTCCCCCCAACCTGGGTACCCAGAGTGTGACTTTTCAGACCCTGTATGTGTGCACAGTACTGTGATTTAATGCCACCAATTAACCTGATTTCCCCCTGCCGTGTTACTGTCCCTAAATAAATCAGATTTGTTGTTGTTATACTATATACTGTCTGTGGTGTTGGTACTTATGGAAACAGTATTGTATTTCGCTGTGTATGTTGTTTAACCTTATTTTACAGGGGGTCCTCAGCGACATGCTACAGAATAGTCTCGAGGGTAAGTGGTGCTTTATGAGTGAACAGTGTGTATACGTGGGGTATTGGGGCTGTAACTCCTGTGTACTGTGTGAGCCACTAGAGGGAACCAAAGGGGGGTCACGGTGTCCCAGAGGGCTGTGATCAAGCTAGTC
The DNA here is from genome assembly GCA_016271365.2 of Neoceratodus forsteri. Taxonomy (NCBI): domain Eukaryota; kingdom Metazoa; phylum Chordata; order Ceratodontiformes; family Ceratodontidae; genus Neoceratodus; species Neoceratodus forsteri. The sequence goes on from CM057455.1 coordinate 899,037,484, forward strand.
TAACCACTAGAAACCTTGACCTCTGGGTGGAGGCACCCGCCATAGAACCTAGGCCCCTCAACCTGTCAGTAGTCAAGCAGGCAGGAGTAGTAGCCCTTGGGATAGTGCCACCTGGGGGTTACACTAATAAATAAATAGAAATTATACAAGGTCTGAGAATCCTTAACATAATAGGTCCAAACTATAAATGTGAATCAATCATAATATCTGCTACTCATTTGCATTTCAAGAATGGTTTGAGATCCCATCTGTTGTTTAGTCCAAAGGGTTTAACACAATACAGCTTGTAAATCCACATGCTTTCTTTTTCTAAGAGTAGGTTAGATCTGTCCCTACTCTGTGTCAAAGGAGGTACCCACTCCAGACCCATGAATTTAATTTCTTCAGGTTTAGATGGATGGTGTATGCTAAAATGAAGCCCCACCAGGGTGTCTTGCTTCTGATTAATAATGGACCGGACGTGTTCCTGGATTCTCTGCTTAAGGGAGTGCACTGTTTTTCCTACATACACCAGGTTACACCTACACCACAAAGCGTACACCATGTACAGTAACTGGTGTCGTAAGTGATGAGTTGTCTAATCTCCACCTGGATATTAGCTTCCCTAGAGTGTTGGACGATTTTACCTGGAGTGCCAAATTTACAAACATTGCACCTAGAACATTCATAAAAACCACTTGTTCGTTCCCTTGGTGGTGTTTGCATTCTGTTAAGTACCAGTAGGTCTTTCAAGTTTTTGGCCCTACTGAAAGACATTCAAGGTTGAGCTCCCACTGCTAGTTTTACTGAATCATCCATGTGTAGAATTTACCAGTTCTTGTGAATAATGTTACTGATCTTTTCTGCTTTATGATTGAATTCTGTGATAAATTTGCAGGGCTGTGTGTAGGAAGTGGTAGTTCTTGTGTCTTGAAGTAATGTGTTCCTATGCACTGCATTTATCTTTGACTTCAATTTTTTAAGCAGACCAGAATCATACTTTCTTAATTTAAGTCTTTCTATCAGTTCATCTGCTTGCCTGTCTAACAAAGCATCAGAACTGAAATTTCTTTTAATTCTTAGAAGCTACCTGTAAGGAATCGAAGATTTAAGGTTTCTGAGAGTGTGCACTTGTAACATGCAGGACAGAATTTGTGGCTGTAGGCTTATGATAACATTGTGTATGAACAATATTGTTGTCTTTGTTTACAGTCAGAGTAAGATCCAGGAAATTAAGCGTCCTTCTGTCCGTATCGTAACTTAACCTAAGGTTAAGGTTATTGTTGTTAAGCCACTGCATGGAGTCTGGAACTGCTTGGGTGCTGCCCTGCCAGACACAAAGCACATTATCTATATATCTAAACCAGTACTTTATGTGTGCAAAGAAAGGATTTATATCTGGGTTTAGTATCATAGTGTTCTCCCAATGGCCCAAGAATAAATTAGCATAACTTGGCGCCATAGCAGCACCTATCACAGTCCCACACCTCTGTAGATAAAACTGGTCCTCAAATCTGAAGTAATTATTGTTCAGAATGAAATCAAGAGCTTGTACTACAAAATCAGCTGGTATCTCATTTGTAGTGTCAAGTTCCTCAAGAAAGCACTGAACTGCTGCCAGTCCCTGGTCATGTTTTATAGAAGTGTACAACAATTCAACATCTATGTCCAACCAGGAGAGACCATGGTTCCAGCTGAGGTTATTTACTTTATTCAGTAAATCTTTTGTGTCCTTAATATAGGATTTCAAGCCTGTAATGCTGAACTGAAGGAAAAAAATCAATAAATTGCCCCAGATTCTGCATCAGGCTATCAACACCTGATACAATCGGTCTTCCTGGTGGGTCAGTCCTGTTCTTATACACCATCGGTAGGATATAAAAACCTGGGATTATGGGGCATTCAGTTCAAATGAACGGATATGCCATCTCTGTAAGTTTGCCTTGTTGTAAAAAATAAGACAAAACGCATTGCAGTTCTTTCTTGTACACCGGTGTGGGGTCAAAGTTCAACTTGCTGTAATTATTTACATTATCAAGTAATGAAAAAAACAATACTTCTACAATGATCCCTGTTCAAGATTACAATGTTGCCCCCCTTGTCTACAGGCTTGATCACAACTGAAAAATTTTTTGATAAACTATCAACTGCCAGACGTTCTGATTTAGTTATGTTAAATCTGGGGGCAACATTTTCATCCAAAACTTTTCCTTTACCTGTTGACAAACGATCTTTTCATATGTGCTAATTGCACTATTGTAAATGTTGGGGCAACACAAAGAAGTGGGTTTAAATCTAATTTTTCTAAGTTTCTTAATGTGTGCCCAAACAGACAAAATGCCTGTCCCTGTTTGAGGGTTGGAGGTCAAAATGTGCAGCTGGGGTAGAAGTGTAATTTGAGAAGGGAGTTAAGGTGCCAACTGGGGTAGGCATGCTGGATATCCGCGGAGAGCGAGTTACAGAGTTTAGGCATGCGTTACGTGAAAGCTGCCTGGCCTGCTGCGGTTGACATGAGTGGGATGGCCAGTTGATGCGAGTCGTCAGTCCTTAATGCACAGCCCTGGGGTGTATGGGCCAAGAGGACTGAGGCAAGATATGGAGGGAGGGATTGTGTCCAGTATTTGGCTGTGAGGCAGGTACTTTGTGAGAGATGCCAGTCGTGAAGCGAGGGGAGGTCTAAGTTGTGGTACAGGACACAGTGATGAATGTTAGGAGGACAGTCAAGAGCAAAGTGACAGAAGGAATGGAAGAGGGGGTCCAGTCTGGCTAGGGAAGACAAGGGGGCGACACTGTAGACTATGTTCCCATAGTCAAATATTGGGAGAATCATCCTCTGCGCAATTGCACATCGAGCCGGCAGTGGGATGCTACCACGATTTTTTTTTTTTTTAGGCACCTTTCAAAAAATCAAGGCCCCGTACATAATAAAATCAACACTTCAAATATATAAACAGTCATTCATAAATAAAATCATACACATATCATAATACAACCAACACACTCAATTAATAAAAACCTGAGACCACAAATAAGTCTTTAAAGCCTGTTTGAATGACTCCACAGTAGCGCACTCCCGAATCCGACACGGTAGAGAGTTCCAAAGGGTAGGCGCAGCAAACTCAAATGCTCTTGCACCAGAAGATTTTAAACATACCCTTGGAACCTCTAGCAACCCTTCGCCGGATGAGCGGAGTGATCGACCAGGCCGGTAGGGAATCAGGAGCTCTTTCAGGTAGTCCGGGCCAAGTCCGCATAGGGCTTTAAAAGTCAGCAAGACGACTTTATAGGTGATCCTCCACTGAACTGGCAGCCAGTGCAGCTCGCGCAGCACCGGCGAAATATGACAAGATCGCAAAGACCCCATCAAAAGTCAGGCTGCTGCGTTCTGCACCAGCTGCAAGCAGCAGATTTCTACCCCAGGAAGCCCTAGGTAAAGGGAGTTGCAATAATCTAAGCGAGAGGAAACAAAGGCGTGGATCAATGTCGGGAAGGTCATCGGATGGAACAAGGTGCCTAATCCTGGCGATATTCCTAAGATGGTAAAGGAAGTTTTGGCGACCACAGACACCTGCGAATGCAAGGTCAGCCCTTAAATCAAAAATTACCCCCAGATTACCTTACCCGTTCAGAAGTCGGGAGTGGCGCCACCCAGAAAATTCCTGAAGGCGCACCTTCCCCCAACCCCCATCCGACGACCTGGATCCACAACCAACACCTCAGTTTTGTCTGGGTTCATCCTTAGCCAGCTGGAATCCATCCAGTCTTGGATTTCTTTCAGACAGTTGTTAAATACTGATGCAGCTCCATTCTGGTTGGGTGCAAAAGATAGGTAGAGCTGGGTATCATCAGCATAGCAGTGAAACCTCAGCCCATACCTTCTTACAATGTCTCTGAGGGGAAGCATATTCACCGCGAACAACATGGGTGAGAAGACCGAACCCTGAGGAACTCCACATGACAGAGAGGTAGTGTCCGAGGAATAAACTCCCGACACCACTCTCTGAGATCTACCCATGAGGAAAGATGAAAACCACCTGAGGACTGTTCCAGACAGCCCACAGATGAACTTCAGAAGACCCAACAATACCTCATGGTCCACAGTGTCAAAAGCTGAAGAGAGAGATCAAGAAGGACCAAGATGGAACGGTTCTTCCAATCTCTAGCCATCAGGAGATCATTGAGCACCCGAACCAGTGCTGTTTCGGTACTATGTCTCTTACGAAAACCAGACTGGAGTGGTTCATAGATGTCATGGATGGTCAAATGGTCCTCCAGTTGCACAGCCACAACTTTCTCAATAACCTTTTCTATAAAAAGAAGGTTAGAGACAGGTCTGTAGTTGGCATGGCAGTCTGGGTCCAAGGAAGCTTTCTTCAAGAGAGGTGTCACCACCGCCTCTTTTAGAGAGCTAGGAAACTCTCCAGACTCCAAGGAGCACCAGATAATCCATGCTAGGACCGGACTGATAACCTCAACACCTCCCAAAATTAGGGAAGTAGGTCCAGGATCCAATCTACAGCAAGTAGGGCGCACAATCTGGATAATCCGCATGATATCCATGAACTCCAGATGGCCAAAGGTACTCCAAGACACCCGAGGTGCAGTAACCTCACACTGATCAATAGCAATGCCCATAGAGTGTGCTGGCTGGAGTCCTGCCCTGATGTCAGCCACCTTATTTGCAAAGAATCGAGCAATTTCATCGCACTCTAATTGCGAAAATGCTCTCTGCACTTGAAGACAGGCTGGGTTGCACAGTCTGTCCACAGTGTAAAAAAGATGAGCTTTGTGACACAAAGCTCCTAACTTTGGGTGAAGCTTTTTGTGGATGGCATCCTTCAGGGACCCAGGCCCAACACGCCTTCTGGTAGGGTGCATTGATTCCATCAGCCTGGTCCTAGTTGGGATAGTCCACAGTTCATTAGTGAAAGGGATCTTCCCTGAGCCCATGAAGGAGGTGGTAGTGAGACCACTTTTGAAGAAATCATCACTAGACCCGGACTGCCTAGCTAAATACAGACCTGTCTCTAATATTCCTTTTGTGGGGAAGGTTATTGAGAAAGTGGTTGCTCTTCAATTGGAGGCCCATTTATCAACTCACGGCATCTACAACCCTCTCCAATCATGATTTAGAAAGGGCACAGTACAGAGACCACACTGGTTCGGGTGCTTAATGATCTTCTGGTGGTGAGGGATAGAGGTAAGCATTCCATCTTAGTTTTCCTCGATCTCTCAACTGCATTTGACACTGTGGACCTTGGGGTGCTTTTGGACTGCCTGCAGGTTTGTTGTGGATTGGCTGGTACAGTCCTCAACTGGTTCTACTCTTTTCTCACTGGCAGGGGGCAGAGGGTTATGCTGGGGACTTTTTCCTCTGCATCACTGCCCCTGCCATGTGAGGTCCCACAGGGCTCCATTTTGTCCCCCATGTTGTTTGTTCACAGTGTATATGCTGCCACTAGGGGACATTATAAGATGGTATGGACTGAGTTTTCATTGTCATGCTGATGATACTCAGCTTTACCTGTTTTTTGTGCCAGAACAAGAAGATACAGTCTCATTATTCAATTGGTGCCTTGCCAAGATCCAAGGCTGGATGAGTGCCAAGTGGTTGAGGTTAAATCAGGACTTGATGGAAATACTGGTGGTGGATTCTGGTCACCCAGGGGTTGGTAGGCAACTTGGTTGAGTTTTTGGGCTTAGGCTCAGAGACTCCCAATTGCTCACCTCTGTTAAGGTGAGGAATCTTGGTGTTAGCTGGACTGTGGCTTAACACTTGAGTCTCAGGTGTCGGCTGTGGTCCACAGTGTGTTTTACCTTTTACCATCTTAGGAACTTCACCAGGAATAAGCACCTGATTCCCTGAGTGATCTGCCATCCCTAGCTCATGCTTTTGTGACCTTGTGGCTTTATTACTGTTATGCCCTCTACCTAGGGCTATCGGGGGTTGATCTTTGCCACCCGTAGCTGGTGCAGAATGTGGCAGCCAGGTTTTTGACTGGCCTTTCGAGGTCATGCCACATTACACCTGTGCTGTGCTTTCTGCACTGGCTTCCGGTTAAGTGGTGGATCACCTTCAAGGCCAGTTTACTGACCTATAAAGTCCTGCATGGACTGGAGCCTGGATACCTGCAAGACCTCCTATAGTCTTACAACCCATCTCGTTCCTTCTGGTCAGCCGATGAGGGCCTCCTGGTGATTCCCAGGGTGCATCTTAAATCATCAGGTGCCCCGGCATTTTAGTTCGTGACACTGACCCTGTGGAATTCACTGCCTTGTGCAATCAGAGAGGCCACAACAGTAAATGCCTTCAAAAGGGAGCTAAAGACATTCCTGTTTAGAGAAGCATTTCCCTCCAGTTGATTTAAGTGCAGTTAAATTAAGTAATTTAAATGTGGTATTTACATATTTTACTGTTGATATGTAGCTTGCTCACTTGTACATCACCTTGAATCAAAATGAAATTGAACGCTATATTAAATAAATAAATGAAATTAAATAGGCAATCCTTTTTTAGTGCATATGGCCCAATGTCTGTACAGTAGCTAGCTGCTATTATAGTAGTAGTAGTGGTGTTTAGTTACATAGATAGATAGATAGATACTGTAGACAAGCGGGCAGGCAGGCAGGCAGACAGACAGACAAACAGATAGAGCAATCAAATATATGGCACTCCTTCCCAGAGGACTGGGGCACTGTACATAAAATAAACATTAAACCAGTAAACATACTGTATGTTTAGATACAGCACTTCAAATAATGACATGACATCAAAGCATAACAACATAAAACATTAAAAATCATTAAAAACTATGGTGAACAAGTAGGTTTTAAGTGCCTTTTTAAAACCTTTCGCTGAGGAACTGTAACGCATATATGAAGGAAGAGAATTCTATAGCTGAGGTGCCACCTCAGCAAAAGCCCTGTTGCCAGAACTTATACAATGAGCTCTGGGAATTTCAGATCCTCCCTGGTGGAATGGAGGAGGTGGCTAGGAGTACATGGACAAAGACATCTTTAATGTAGCCAGGACCCAAATTATGCAGGGCCTTGAAGACCATCAAGGAAATCTTAAAGGTGATAACACCATCTATCTGAAGGACAGTGCAGACTCCTCAGCACACGTGTTATATGAAGAAACCTGCTTGTACCTAATATCAGCCTGGCTTCAGTGTTCTGCAAGAGGTGGAGATGATGCATCAAACCTCCAAAAAGCCCTAGATACAGGGCATTACATTAGTCAAACGGGCTCTCATGAAGGCATGCACCACAGTCACCAGGTACTCTACTGACGATAGGGCTTCAGACAGGTGATATTTCTTAGATGAAAAAATACACAGCAGACAATGGCAGCCACCTGAAATTCAATCTGCTTTCCACTATGACCCCAGAGGGATTTCAAGAGGCTAAAAACATGACTGATAACATAACTAGCTAGTGTTACAATTCCAGAATTTTAAAAGAACTAAGGTGAGAACTAGTAACACCACTGACTATCCTTTTTAACAAATCATGGGAGGATTGGGGTGGTACCTGAGGACTGGAGGAGGGCGGATGTGATTCCCCTTCACAAAAGTGGGAGCAAGACAGAGGCAGGAAACTACAGACCTGTCAGTGTGACCTCTGTGGTAGGGAAAGTGATGGAATCACTTCTGAAGGAAAGAATTGTTGAGTACCTAGAGGCCAGTGGGGCACAGGACCCAAGGCAGCATGGATTCACAGCCGAAAGGTCATGTCAGACAAATCTAATTTATTTCTTTGACTAGGTGACCAAAGTAGTAGACCAGGGAGGGGCTGTGGACATGGTCTACCTAGACTTTAGCAAGGCATTTGACACAGTCCTGCACAAAAGATGAATAAACAAATTAGCCAGCCTGGGGGTGAGTCTCAGGGTGGTAGCCTGGGTAAAACATTGGCTGGACAACAGAACACAGAGGGTAGTAGTAAATGGAGTCCTCAGTGAAGAAAGGGGGGGTTACTAGTTGGGTACCGCAGGGTTCAGTACTGGATCTGGTCATTTTTAATGTCTTTATAAGTGACATTGCAGAGTGACTGGAAGGAAAAGTATGTCTCTTTGCAGATGACACAAAGATCTGCAACAGGGTTGATACACAAGGTGGGGTGGGAAGGATGAGAAGAGACTTGGCAAGGTTGGAGGAATGGTCAAATGTATGGCAGCTTAGACTCAATGCACAGAAGTGCAAAGTAATGCACCTGGGAAACAAAAACCCAGGGGAAGAGTACAAAATGGGAGGTGAGATACTGACAACAACAAAAATGGAAAGGGACCTGGGGTAGTTATATCAGATGACCTAAAGGTGGACAAGCAATATGAGAAGGCAGTAAGGAGGGCTGGGGGATACTGGGATGCATAGGGAGAGGCATCACCAGTAGAAGACAGGAAGTTGTTATTTCTCTGTACAGACAGTTGGTGAGACCAAATCTGGAGTACTGCGTGCAGTTCTGGAGACACCATCTCCGCAAAGACATAGACTGGGTGGAGGCTGTCCAGAGGAGAGCAACCAACATGGTGCATGGTCTGCACCAGAAGACATATGAAGAAAGATTAAAGAAGCTTAAGCCCAGAGGAAAGGAGGGAGAGAGGGGGGACATGATAGAAACTTTCAAGTACATCAAGGGAATCAACAGAGTCCAAGAGGGTAGCACCTTGAAGAAAAAGAGATGTGCAAGAACAAGGGGGAACAATTTGAAGATGGGGGGGGGATAGGCTCAGAGGTAATGTGAGGAAGTATTTCTTCATGGAGAGGGTTGTAGATGCATGGAACTGCTATCCTGAGGAGGTCGTGGAGTCAAAAACAGTGGTGGAATTCAAGAATGCATGGGACAGACATAAGGCAATTCTAGTTGGGGGGTAGGAGGAAGTAGGCTGTTGGTTAACTAGGATCTGCAGCTTATCCATTAGGTAGGGAAATGGGCAGACTAGGTGGGCTAATCGGTCCTTATCTACTGTCAAATTCTATGTTTCTATGTTATGTTTCTAGTGATAATGCTCTGATCACGAGTTAACATGAGTGCCATCTATGACAGCCTCTAGAGTTGCCATCTGTCTGGTGTTGGACTGGATCATCTGTTTTTTCATGGTCCTTATCTGGTTCTCTGGTTTTACTTAAAAATAGTGTGGTTTTTGAGAGACCACAACCTAAAAGTAGATTCTGTCAAATTATTCAATGTTTTGACTGCATGTTCAGGTTACAAACATGCCATACAGACAAACAGAGGTGAGAAAGAAGTAAGTGCCTCAACTGGGACTTGAACCCAGGTCGCCCAGAATACCATTCCAACTGCACTAACCAGCTGCGTCACTGAGACAACTGGAACCTGGGCTGTCCCCGAGCACATTACTCTTTCTCAAATGCACAACCCAATGGCAACACAGATATTTACTTGTAACAATCACATAAGAGTGTGGTGGGAATATTTATGGAACATATACAAACAGAGGTGAGAAAGAAGTAAGTGCCTCAGCTGGGACTTGAACTCAGGCCACCCAGAGTACAGTTCCAATTGTGCTAACCAGCTACGCCACTGAGACAACTGGAACCTGGGCTGTCCCCGAGCTCATTACTCTTTCTCAAATGCACAACCCAATGGCAACACAAATATTTACTTGTAACAATCACACAGGAGTGTGGTGTGCATATTTATGGAACACATGCAAACAGAGGTGAAAAGGAGGTAAGTGCCTCAGCTGGGACTTGAACCCAGGCCACCCAGACTACTGTTTCGATTGCACTAACCAGCTGTTCCACTGGGTTCAAGTCCCAGCTGAGGCACTTACTTCTTTCTCGCCTGTTTGTATGTGTTCCATAAATAAGCACACTACACTCCTGTGTGATGCCATACAGACCTTTGCTTGTAAAACTAATTGGGTATGGGTAAAGTACAGTATGACTAATACAATTATAGAACCAAGCGAATAGTGGTGCGCAGCAATACCTTACCACCAACAGTTTAATCTGTATCAGCAAATGTTGAAAGAACGCAGTCCACAAGAGTTTATTTCAAGCACAGTTGCCAGGACTGCTGTTTATTATATCAAAGTTCAGTTCAAAAGGTGGTTACAGCAGGACCTTCTTCAGACAATAGAAAACCCCTAGCACCTCGACTCTCATGAGTCTTCAAAGGGGGTGTATCTGATACAGATTAAACTGTTGGTGGGAAGGTATTGCTGCACACCACTTTTCGCTTGGTTCTATTACTGTTTGGGGTTAGCCACCCTGTTTGTGTGGTGCTGCATGGCTGTTTTCCATCTGTTTGATTTTCGCGGTATTTTTTCAGGATTTGTTTTGACTAAGACAATTAGCAGTACATTAACCTGATCCTTTCCACTGTGCATTTTCATTTTGACTTTTTCCTGCTCCATGAAAGTCTTCTCGGGTATTACAATGGCTTTTGTGAAGGGTCAACAAGTTTGTGAGTCTGAAAAGGGTTGATCTAGAGGCAGAATTTGGGGTGTGATTTATTATGCAGTTTTTGTCTCATCTAAAGGTGGCAACCCTAACTGCCCCAAGAGACATTCCTTAGACAGTTTGTAAGATCAGAAAAGTCTGATAGCGGTGTGTATTTGCATGTGCAACTTGACAGCACAGCAAGTTAAGCTTTTATCAACTATCCCCCACTCCCAAACCCAGTCAAAAGGGGGATTTCGTCTTAAGTGGTCTTTTGTATTAAATAACATTTATTTCACTTTATTTTTCTTCAGTGGTCCCCAGCACCCTCTCTTTGTATCTTGTAAAGGCCCCCCCACAGGGCTTACCTGCCACTGCTGGTCTTTGCCTCCAGGCTCCTCCAAGTGTCCATCATCATGCAGTATCCAGGAGCCTCCTGACTTCCACAAGAAGGAAGCAGCATCTTAACATTGAAGCAATGACTGAGCGGGCCAAAACCATGGGAATGAGTGGATTGGGAGAAGTCCAGGAGTCTGCCATCTTTATTTAATGTTTTGTTTTGTATTAGAACTTATTGGCCGGAAAAGGTGCACTAAGCCAAAACTCATTTCCAGGTGCATTCCAAGGGCACAGGGAAGTTAAGTGACTTGCTTTGGGTCCTACTGCATGATAGTATGCAAATGAGGGTTGTGTGATTCAAACCCCAGTTTAACTTCTAGGCTATACTGCCTCACAATGGCTATACTGTCATCTGATGCCAGACCAGCTGGTTTTCCCATGTTGTAGGTCTGGCCACCTGTTGCAAGTGCACACTCTTCAGTGCCCCTAGGGAGGGACACCCTTCTGCACGAGGTCATCCACACTTCACTGCCTGGTGAAGAACATTTTAATAAATAAATGTGCAACTCCTGGCCATTCTTAAGTCTGAAGATGCTGAGAGAACTGATGTCCCAATGGTTCGCTAGCAAACTTTAATACAGCTATTAGAATTTAATAGTCAGTGTAGGCAAGCAGCGGCACTTGGTTAACTTGTTTATTTTTTTATTTATTTATTGGAATTTCGGAAACAACCTTTGAGTAAAAACTCTTTTACAAAGGGTCCACGCCTGTTAAACAGTACAAATACAGACATAATTGAATTCACAGTACAAATATATAGTTGAAATACCACTACATAAGTGAATTCACAGTACAAATACAGACATAGTTGAATTATCAATATAGGAAGTAGCAAAAACATGGAAAATAGGTAAGAGTTTCTTATGAGTTTCATTAAAAGTTTAATACTAAGTGCTGTATAGCATAAGGAAGTATATGAGAGAGAGGAAAATGTAGGATAGGGAGAGAGTGGTTAGTGAATGGAGCGTGGGGATAGAGCAGCCCAGGAGGAGCATTGTCACATTGCATTATAGCTTTGGAGCTGAGGAGCTGGGGATAGTGCATGAGAGAGTGTGTGGTAAGGTGGGAGAAGGTGGTTAGAGAGAGAGAGAGAAAGTGTAGAGGGGGAAAGAGAGTCATGGGGGGGAGAGGGAAGGAGGAAAGACCAAGCGGGAGGGGAGGTATGAGAGTGAGATTGGTGGAGAAAAGGGGTGGGAAGGGGTGTGGGAGGGTGGAAGGAGTGAGAGAGAGGGTGATGAGGCACAAGACAAACGAGAGAGCGCAACCACTAGTGGAATAAGAGCTATGGAGCATGAGGTGTCAGAGTCTGGGGGGCAGGGGTAGGGAGTGGGGAGGGGTGGCCCATGTGAGTGAGTCCATGAGTAGTTGCTGGTAGGCAGGGTTGGTGCAGGCCCTGGAGACCCACTCTGAACAGTTTGGCACTCACAGACATTCTTTTGCAGTAGAGTTGTGAGTAAGTAGAGTAGTAAGATAACTATTAACGCTCACCTCTTGTTCTGCATTGACGTCTGCACCACTTTTTAACAACATCTCTGCCACCTTTTCTCCTTCAGCAATCCGGGCTGCAATATGCAGAGGTGTTTCCTGTGCCTAGATGATGAAGACAAGCTAGTGTTTAAAAGTCAGGACCCGGGGCATAGATACCCACTTCATTCAGTTGTGTTAGTCTCACCAGCATGTTTGACCTTGAAGCCATCATATTCAGTTCTATATGTAGTATTCTAGAGCCATCTCAGAGAGACGGGGGAAACTGGTTTGGTAAAACACAGAACCCATCTCAAGCATGACTGGTTTAAAAGTTGTAACCCTCCCATTAAGAAACAGTGTTAATCTGCTCTGTACATACGACATAAGTAGCAGGTATCCACATGATGAGTGTATAACATTTATGATACACGTGTTCAAAAGAGGTTACCAAACCAGAACCTTCTCAGGCTTTTTCTGGTTCAAATTCAAACTGATCTGACTCCAATCCAGTAAAAAGGTTCAATGGTCCCTTTTCAGAACTGAGTGACTGAAATGTATGCTGCAAATAGAAAATAAGATGCCAATTTATGTATTGGCCACCGGTCATCGGCAGTTACTGACAATGAAAACTGTACTTGCTTTTTTATGGCTAGTTCCTGAAGAAAACATTTAATGGTTAAAATGGTGATTCTAACTTTATTCTCTATTTTCTGCATGCTTTTAGAGAAGCCCTTTGGTTTTATTTGCAGCTAACACTGCATTATATTTGTTTTCTCCTAGTGATGTTGTCTTTGATAACCTCAGTTGACCCTGAATGTTGGCAGTGTTAGTGACTCAGTCAGGACCACTTTAAGAACTGTGGGGCCATGGGCAATCTTTAATCTAGGGGCATCTTGGACTTCAATGGAGGGGATCTTGATGCACCAAACTGCAACTGTAGGCTTTTCTGGTACTCTCAGTGCTCTGTGTGTGTGTGTGTGTGTGTGTGTGTACGTGCATGGCATGCGTGCGTGCGTGCGTGCGTGCGTGTGTGACAATGGTTATAACGTGTATAGTTTCTGGGCTCCATAGCCCCACAGTCGGAAAGGCATCCATCATTTCACCTCTAGGAACCCCACTGCATGCCTCTCTGCTGTGCCACATTAGCAGAGCGGTGGGTGTAAAAAACATTTAATGGCCTCCAGCACGGCTGAGACAGATTAAAGGGCTTAATAGTTACTTGGGGTAAGACAGGAAGCATGGGGGGAGGCAGGGGCAAAATTGTCATGAATATCCTTTGTGGAAGGTCCTGGAATGTGTTAAATGTGGAGTAATTCAGTGCAGCAATGTTAATGGTACTGGGAAAACCCCACAAATTGCTTACTTATTGGGGAAACTTTATGAAAATTCCAAATGTTTCAGGAAATTTCATGGAAGTGTGATCTGTAATTCTGCCAAAATTCTACCAGAGGAATTTTTTAAGCGGACTAGTAGAGAGCAACACCTCCTGACCTTTCTTACAGTGAGAAAATACCATCCTTTATTAGCTGGTCATCCAATAGCACCTCCCCCCAACCTGGGTACTTGGAAAACTGACCCCCTGTCCAATTGTTATTTTTTCCCTGGGTTCAGTAGGTTGCACACTCAATTCAGGGGTTGAAAGAATGGAAGGTTGTGAACTCTTGTCCCAGACCAGGAATATGGTGTAATACCCAATACTGACACTACAGTCTGCACTATTGAGGTGCCATCCTTCTGATGAAGCTTTGTATTATTGGGTATGTGTGTTTTTGTATTTCTTTGAAAATTGGCTTTGTTGCCAATCCATTTTTTTGGGTAACTCTTGCTGTAGTGCTTTTGTGCTGTGGTTCTTTGCCTTTTAGCTTGCTGTCTTATTTTGGGCCCACTGTGACCTAAACCCATAAGACCACTTTAGGGCTGGTTCATTTTCCCCGCTGGGCTAAGATACAGACAAAGCACATTGATGAGTCCTGTGTAGAATGAAACATATATCTGTCATCTGTTTTCACCCTTCACAGATTGTGCAACAGGCCCCTTGGCACCATGCATTCCTGCTTAAAATGAAATTGGCCTACATTTTCATGGTGATTTGCATATATATCCCATGATGCTTTATATTATGGTGTTGTTGTGATTTTGTATTTCTTTGAAACCTGGCTTTGTTGTCAATGTCTTTTTTCTGTAACCCTTGCCTCAGTGCTTTTGTGCAGAGGATCTTTGCCTTTTTAGCTTGCTTTCTTATATTGGGTGCACCATGACACAAACCCGTAAGATCACATTAGAGCGGGTTCATTTTAGCATGGGGTGAGATATAGATGAGGCACTCTGATGAATCCTGTGTAAGATGAAATGCATGTCTGTGTCTTTTGTTCTCACCCTTTGCAAATTGTGTGAGAGGCCCTTTGACACTGTGTATTCCTGCTTAAAACAGAACCACCCTAAATTTTCATGGTGATTTGCATATGTATTCTTTGATGCTTTTCATTAGGGGGTATGTGCAATTCTGTATTTCTTTGAAACCTGGCTTTGTTGCTAATGCCCTTTTTGGGTAACCCTTGCCTCAATGCTTTTGTGTTGAGGCTCTTTGTCTTTTTAGTAACCTTCTGATGAAATGCTAAACCCTCTGCCCCATCTCCTTGCTGCCCCTCTCAGGACTAATAGATATGATATAGAGAAATATAGAACCTCTTACTCCTTCCCTTGAATCAAATGCAACTTGTATAATGTATTACACTGCACCATTTTATCACAGCAAGCCCCAGATCTGTTTAGTAAATTTCCACCTCTGTCCCTTCATTCCCTAACAGAAACAACCTCAAATACATTTCAGAGTGAATTCTGTATGACCAAAATAGGCAACAAATTATTTTCCTATCAGAGGATCAAACTATTAAATTCTTTACTACCTCACATCAGTTTGAACTTGAACAGTGTATGCTTCAAAGAACGCTGCCTGGCAAAGTAATGGACAAATATAGATGCACATGTAGCTGACTGCAATGTCTTTTATGTTGCAGTATATTGCTAACTGTATTTGTTGCAGCCATTTTGGTTATCCTTTGTACCTCTATTGCCCCAGACTTGGTTGAAAATTACCCATCTGACCCAGACCACATTCATGGTAAAAAAATAAATAAATAAAATCTCTTGTACTGACATGCGATCATTATGCCGTATGGGTCGCTGGAGTGGTTACACCTCAAGTATTGTGTACAACGTCGGGAGCCACACCATAAAAGGGCAGGGAGGGTCTTGAAATAAAACAGCAGCGGGTAACCAAATTGATACGGGGCAGTAGGGTAACACTTACGAGGACAGGATAGAGAGTCTCAATATGTGATTCCCGGAGCACAGGAAATGGGGAGGGGGGCATATTACAGACTTACAAATACCTGCATGGGTCCAACAAGGTGGACCATGCAAAACTGTTCTGACTAAACAAATGTTCATCCACCAGGGGGTACAATAAAAAGCTAGTGGGAGGGAGGGAGAGTTCAGAAAAGATTTTAGGAAGTAATTTTTCATAGAGAGGGTAACAAATATGTGAAATAGCCTACTCAGCATGGTAGACAATGCAAAAAAAAAAACATTGCTGGATTTAAAAACAACGGGAATGGCTACAAAAGGATCATTAACCTGGGGAGGGTGAGAAGGACCAGGGGGAAGTAGAGGGTAGAGGGAGAAGCAATCTCTGAGTAGTTACAGGCATGGTTACGGGGTGACTAAATGGATTTTCAAGTCTTTTTCTGCCCTCACCTTTCTATGTTTCTGTTTGGCTGTCCAGGTAGAAGTTAGAGTGGCACTCATGATAAGAGCAGAGGCTTTCCTTTGGTATCCTAGCCAACATTCTACAGCAATGAAACAAGACCATGTAATCCACGCCCTAAGACACACATGGAAATAAGCTGTCATAGCTCAGTGTTCCTTTTCTGGTCAAAAACTACGAATAAATAAATACATAAATAATATGAAACACCCTGCTTGCCACTCTGCACCTCACAGACTTTCTACCCTCGTTTAAATCACACCTCAAAACTTATAACTCTTGCTTTATACCCTCTAACTCTCCTGTCTGATTCCCCTAGTAGTTGCAAATGGCACATCAATACACATTGTCCTTATTTCCCTGGCATCCCCGTATTTCGCATGCTGCCATAATGCACGTCATATACCAGCACTCCATAAACACATTTTCACTGTTATCCAGCTTTGTTAAATGTCTCTGATTACTTACTTATCAGATGTTGCCAATGTTTGAAATTTAATTTCACCACCTGTGTGTAATTATTTATCCCCTTGAGTGACTGCCAATAAAAATATTCTAATTTTGATTTTTGCTAATAACCTCTTTTTTGAATTGCCAAGTTTTCAGCTTCACAGACTGCCTTCTACTTTGACATTGCTGCCTCATGATTAATTACCATATCCTAAATAATTTCATTTACTGCAGCAAATCTTGTGCTTGTACTCCATTCTGATGTCAATTGCCAACTCTGGTGGCCTGCGTAGTGTTATCATGATTGCTTAGCATTTTGTGATGCTGTGAAGGAGTCCTTCCCATGGATACACTGTACACACACACATATATATTCTCTTACTAATTATTAATGATATGCTTCTGTGTATTGAAATAATGTGTACCAATGTTTAGCCAGTGCTGTACGTTCTGTTAAAAGCCATCTGAACAGTTCTGCAGGTCGCTGTAATCTTTATGAAAGAATGGCTTTAAAAACCTTTGTAATGAGCCCACAGAGTACTTAAGCAGCAGTATTTGTTAGTAACTATATAGGGTTTTTTTCCAGCAATAAGGTTCATTTGGCAAAAATATCAAGATACACCTTTTGCTTTTCATTTTCTTTCATTCCTGAACCAAGATTCAGGATACTAACGTTTTTAAAAGTTCCCTCATCTGTGCCATGCCCGCTATAAAAAATAAAATATCTTGTTAGAGGGCTATGCTGTTTACCATCAGAAACATACGGTAGCACCATCCTAATACATCTGTAGTATGACTGTAGCATGTACATTCAACGGGTAATCTAAACAGAATAAATTTTAAAAATGGTGAGTGGCGGACATCTTTAATGACGTGAGTCATTGATTACAAAATTAGCTGTAAAGGCTGTTTGAACAATATCTGAGAAAACTAAAAATATACTGAGTGGGTCAGCCCATCAATGCAGCAGTTGGATTTTCACCTGTGAAGCTGATGTCCTGGGTTTGGACGTGGACTCAGGGCTTTGGAGGGCCAGTTGGGTGGAGGCAGATTGAGCATCCCAGGGACTGCTTTCCTCCTCCTGGGGGTGGGAGGAGAGGCAGAGTGACCAGCGTGTGCATGACTCCTGGTGGTGGCCGGGGAAATATAGCTGCTGGCACTGAGCTGTCAGGAAGACATGCCGGACAGCATGTCACGTCTCCCAGGGAGCCTTAATTCACAAAAATCTGTCACTGCCAGCTCCATTACTGATGCCCTACCTCTCTGATTCCACACCGTGCCCCGTAGCACTTGGTCGGTGACCAAGTGATGTGTCTCTGTCAGTGCGGTGCAGTCCCGTGTCCCCGCCCTGGGGGGTAAGCAAGGAGATTCTCCCAGTGATGCTCCCACTTGGACCCATGACTAAATGTCCATGGGGGCCATGTCCTCTGATGGCTCTTCCCAGAGGGGGAAAGCCTAGGTGGATCTCTGCTAATGTAAGTCCCAGGAGTGGGCGGTAGTCAGGGTGGCATGGGCTGAGCCTCCAGAGGTCTGCCACTATGGCACAAACAAAAAAAAAGACATACTGAGTGTGACGCTTGGCCAGCTGGTTATGATTATTGTATGATATTTGTAATATAAAAATATAGCATGTGATTGTCTCACATAAAACAGCCTGTGCTTCCATGGGTGCCCTCCCCCAGGTTTCAGTGAAGCTACAGGATATGTAAACTGACCAGGAGATCTCTGTAATGTAATTAACTTCCTTGAGAAATTGCATTTTATGGCCTTTTTATGACCTCATGTTTTTGAAGTTGAAAATCAAATGTGACTTTATAAGTCTGCCAAAGGATGACCTAATAAACTTTTATGACGTCTTAACAGGAACCAGACACCAGTGCAAAGGAAATGCTTGATTAAAGACTGTCATAATTTAGGAAATGTTTTTTTTCTTCTGATGTCACCTTATTTAAAATACCTCCTGGTAGGGAATCATGTTTGTAATTTTTAATTCTGAACAGGAGGAGCTAGATGACTCACAAAAGGGGTGGAGAGACAGAGTTAAACTAATATTTGTGTCTGAACTGTTTGTCATACAATTTTGGGACTCTAGAGAGACACAGTTCTCTGATCTAACTTTAAAACGCACTTCAAGAGGTAAAACCTTAGACAGCAAAGGCCTAAATGTATTGTGGTAGGAGTTTTGTTTTGTAATCTTCCCTTGTTCTTTTATGTGATTGTGAGCTCTTTGATATATTGTTCTGTATTTACATTTTTCATATTTTTATCATCTTTTAGTAAAGAATCTTTTTTCAAGATACTGCCTGGGTGTGTCTTCCAAGTTCTTTTTGCATGTGATGTATACGTGGTTAAGTCTGACAGCTGTTTTAAAGGGCTTGATGGTGTTACTAAACTGGGAAACGGTAAGAATATACCTAAGGTATCTTATAGAGTTTTAAGAGTTCATTTTGGAAGCCTGGCTTGGTGCCCCGGCGAAAGATTGTACAGCAATCCCCGAAGAGGGTACATATCTGAGCCTGTACATTGGGTACGCTAGCATAAGGTTCACAGTTTGAATCCCCCCAGAACTTGAGACTAAAGGTGATTCAGACCCAAAAGCAGACAGGAGGGTTACCCTGTCTGTTGCCTGCTCACACTATTGTGCTCTGAGGTTGGCACTGTGGGAGCAGAGGGCCTGAACTGCTGAGTGCATTTGTGACAGATTTGGTGGTAGAGGTAGAATACAAATTTGGTAACACAAGCTTTAACTGTTCAGTATGTCAGCTTAATACTGTACAGCTCACTTGCAAAATAAGGCAGCGATTTACTTAAAAAAAAAAACAGAACTATATCATTTTGCTTACAGTCAAAGTTCCTGCCTGTTTTATTTTCTTTCTAAAATGCAAGTTAGAGTAGCCGTAGTTAGGGAAGAAGATGGCTTCCAACTACAGTGGGTACACTGCACACTACTTGAAGCAGTTGTGCCAGGACAGAGGAGTCCAGTATGAGGGGAAATCCAACAAGCAGAACCTCATAGATGCTCTAATGGCAGCAGATGCCCAGAGCATCGAGTCATAGACTGTGATTGTAAAGGACCAAACCTTGGGCGTGGAGGGGTCAGCGGCCAATGCAGTGTCCAGATCCAATGAAGAGGACAGCAGGGCCAGTGCAAGCCCAGGACCACAGCAGCAGGGGAAGGTCACCAGCATTCTGGAGCCAGAAGCAATCAGGCTGTAGACTGAGTTGCGCAGAATGGAGCTGGAGTTCCAGAGAGAGGCTGAGTGGGAACGGCGAGAAGCGGAGCACGAGAAATGAGCTGCAGAGGAGAAGAGGGAGTGAGAATAGCGAGAAGCTGAATGTGAACAGTGAGAGGTGGACCATGAAGAGTGTGAGCGCCAGAGGTGACATGAACTGGAGAAGCTACGACTCCAACCACCAGCACCAGAGTAGGTAAGTGGCTTGGGTTTAACTGGAACTACAGGACTAGGTTACAAATTAAATTCCAAATTGATAGCTGAATTTAAAGAGGGGGAGGATAGGGATGCCTTTTTAAATTCCTTTGAAAAAGTTTGTATTCAGGCAAAGATTCCTAGAGGGTCCTGGAGCTTCCAGCTATCCCCACTACTTATCGGGAAAGCTCAGGATGCATTGGGTCAAATGGACAATAAGGACAGTAATGATTACAGCAAACTTAAAGCTGCACTTTTAAAAAAGTTTGATTTAACTGCAGAAGCATACAGAGCTCAATTATGTAAGCTCAGGAGAAGCCCTGACATGAGCTACAAGGAGCTAGCCATGAAACAATGTCAGTTTTTAAAACATTGGTGGGAAGGAATTGAAGCAAACTCTGTAGATAAAATTGAAAATGCTATATTGTTAGAGCAGTTTTTTTGGAGCATGCCCATCAGAGCTGAAAACCTGGCTGGAGGACCAAGATCCCAAAACAGTGCAAGAGGCTGCTGAACAGTTGGACCGCTATGCCAAGAGCAGACCTGCTCTGAGAGCAAATGGGGCAGGGGTTGCAGCGCAGAAAGGTAAAAGTGTGCCTTCAGGGCAGCTAAAACCCTCATTGCCTCCACCAAAACCAGGTAGTCCCAGGTTTCAAAGAAAATATTTTTCTGAGAAAAGAAACGAATGCTGGGTTTGTAAAGAAACTGGGCATATTGCCAGACAGTGTCCCAAAAGGATGAGCAATATGCAAAATAGGGCTAGGAAAGAAGTGGGTTGTTTGTGTGTCCCTGGAAGCATGCCTGTGAACATGAGGGAAGACATGCACCCAGTCACGGTGAATGGTGTACAGATATAAGGGGTTAAGGGACACAGGGGCATCCCTGATGTTGGCAACAGGGGATCTGGTAGAGCTTGGTCAGCTTATACCCAATAAATTTGTAACTGTACAAGGGTTCACTGGGGAGGAGAAAACATTGCCACTCGCTAGTGTTCTCCTAGACTAGGGTGAAATAGGGGGAACTGTGCAACAGGTGGCTGTAGCCAAAACTTTAGCAGTTGACGTCATCCTTGGCAACAATCTCAAACAGGGGATGGTGTGTGCAGTTACCCATAGCCAAGCAGCAAGGGAAAATTGTAGTTCCCTGGACCCCATAGAAGCCATTGTGGAAACCACTAGGAGGCTGGTTCCCCAACCTCTGTCTCCTGAGATGGAGACTAATAGAAAGGGGGTAGAAATTTTCCCAGTAGCAGTTAACCACACAGCTATGGAGGGTTATTCCGAAGAAGGAGGGGTGACCCATTGTCAGAGGGTTAGGGATGGCAGTGATCCTGAGTGCCCTGATGCTAGTTCTAGGGACCCTAGTTTAGAGACTGAAGGGGACCTGTCCCATGCCTTGGGAATATGTAAGGGGTTTGCAGCTGCTCAGAAAAGTGACCCTAGTCTAGAGAAACTAAGGGTTTGTGCAGACTCTGATGGAGCACAGGGAGGTGATGGAAAATATAAAGTTTATTGGGAATATGAACTAATGTATACTCAAGCTGAAAAGACAGAGGGAGGGGTGAAAGGCAGGCAGCTTGTCGTTCCCCAGGGGTATCGTGAGCAGTTGCTCAAGACTGCACACGATATTCCCTTGTCTGGTCATCTGGGAATCATGCACACTATGCAGCGGTTGGCCCAGAATTTCTATTGGCCCAACTTCACCTAGCAGGTGAAGGAGTATTGTAGGTCTTGTCACCAGTGCCAAGAAATAGGGAAGGAGGGTAAGAAAACCCAACCCACCCTAATTCCATTACCCATAGTGGAGGAACCATTCCAGAGGGTGGGAATGGATATTGTGGGTCCTTTAAATACCCCCAGCTCCTCCGAGAAGAGGTTCATCCTGACTGTGGTGGATTATGCCATCCGGTATCCAGAGGCAGTCACCCTCTCCTCACTGAGGACAAAGTGGCTGATGCCTTACTTGGGATTTTCTCCCATGTTGGGTTTTCACAGGAGGTTATCACCGATTAAGGGGGTTCCTTCATGTTGGACCTGATGAAATGTTTACGGGAGAAGTGTGGGGTGGTGCAGAGGTGCACGAGACCTTATCACCTGCAAGCCAATGGGCTTGTGGAAAGATTTAACAGTACCCTGAAGTCAATGCTCCAAGCGTTGGCTGAACAGCATGGGAGGGACTGGGAGAAATACCTCCCCCACCTGATGTTTGTATACAGGAAGGTGCCCCAAGAGTCGACAGGATATCCCCCCTTCGAGCTCTTATATGGACGCCGGGTACGTGGGCCCCCATACTTGATCCAAGAGGACTGGGAAGGTAAGCACGCCACACAGGGAACTTCCATAGTGGATTACATCCTTAGGTTTAGGGAAAGGCTGAAGGAACTTATGGGAACAGCCCAGAGCAACCTGGCAGCTGCCCAACAGAAACAAAAAGTCGGGTACGACCGCAGAGCCAGAGCTCGCTTGTACATGGTGGGTCAGGAAGTCATGGTCTTTATCCTGGTCTGGAAAGACAAGCTGCAAGCTGAGTGGGCAGGACCATACAAAGTAGTTAGAAAGGTAAATGACGTGAACTATATTGTAGACTTACCTGACAGAAGACATACAGAAAGAATGTACCATGTTAACATGATGAAACCACATACTAATAGGGCTGACATGGTGTTTGCAGTATGTAGTCCTGGGGGGGATTGACGAAGGAGACCCCCTTCTGGACTTGCTAGAAGAAAGCAAGTGGGAGTCCTCTGTGGAGGCAGTTAAATTGTCACCCCAGCTGGCCCAGGACAAGATCCAGGAAGTAAGGGAGGTTTTAGTAGACTTTGCCCCACTGTTTAGCGCCAAGCTTGGACTAACCCCTTTAGCGATGCATGAAGTAGAGACAGGGACACAGACGCCCATACGGCAGACAGCATATCGGGTGACAGAGGCTGTCCAAAAGGACATTAGGAGGAAGGTGGAGGAAATGCTGGATTCAGGGGTAATCAATAGATCCCACAGCCCCTGGGCCTCACCCGTAGTCCTTGTGCCCAAGCCAGATTGCTCTACTCGTTTCTGTGTGGACTATCATGGACTGAATACAGTCACGAAGTCAGACACCTTCTCGATGCCCCGGACGGACGAACTCCTGGACAAGCTGGGAGGGGTGATATACCTTATGACTATTGACCTGACAAAAGGGTATTGGCAGGTAGAGTTGACTGACAGAGCTATAGAGAGACCGGCCTTCATCACTCCAATAGGCTTATTTGAATTTAAAGTAATGCCTTTTGGAATGAAGAATGCCCCGGCAACTTTCCAAAGGTTGGTGAACCAGGTGTTAAATGGTGCTGAGGAGTACGCTGTGGTGTACCTGGATGACATTGTCATCTTTAGTGCCAGCTGGGAGGAATACCTGTTCCATCTTAGGGAAGTGTTGGGCAGGATACAGAGGGCCTGGGCTCACTGTCAAAGTGGAAAAGTGCCAGGTGGCCATGGCTGAAGTGGCATACCTCAGGCATGTTGTAGGCCAGGGATAGATCCATCCTAACCAAGTAAAAATAGAGGTGATCAAGGCATGGCCCAGACCAGAAATGCAGAAGTAGGTCAGGAGTTTTCTAGGGACAGCAGGGTACTATACGAAATTTGTACCCAATTACAGTGCCTTGGTTGCTCCCCTATCTGACCTGGTAAAGAAAAAGATGCCTAAGAAAATTACCTGGGAACCAGCCTGTGAAAAAGCCTTTACCAGACTGAGGGAGGCACTGTGCAGTGCTCCTGTACTGACAAGTCCTGACTATAGCAGACCCTCTATAATCCAGACTGACACCTCAGACGTGGGTACTGGGGCAATACTAAGTCAGACATCCAACCAAGGGAAAGATCACCCCATAGTGTACCTGAGTAAAATGTTACTTCCAAGGGAGCAGGCTTACTCTACTGTGGAAAAAGAGTGTATGGCCATAGTGTGGGTCCTAAAGAAGTTACAGCCATACTTATATGGGCAGCATTTTGAGGTACAAACTCACCATAACCCCCTGGTTTGGCTGACACAAATGGAAAAAACTAATGGTAGACTATTAAGATGGAGTCTTGCCTTGCAAGGATATGACATGACGATTTTACATAGGGCTGGAGCAACCAATCAGAACACAGATGGCTTGTCACGTCTATATGAGAGGAGTGAACTGACTTGGGGAGCTCATCCTATGCAGGGGATAGAGCCCTCAAATTCAGTCTGGTTGGGGAGGATTGTGACACTTGGCCAGCTGGTTATGAATATTGTATGACATTTGTAATATAAAAATATAGTATGTGATTGTCTCACATAAGACAGCCTGTGCTTCTATGGGTGCCCCCCCCCCAGGTTTCAGTGAAGCTACAGGACATGTAAACTGACCAGGAGATCTCTGTAATGTAATTAACTTCCTTGAGAAATTGTATTTTATGGCCTTTTTATGACCTCATGTTTTTGAAGTTGAAAACCAAATGTGACTTTATGAGTCTGCCAGAGGATGAGCCTAATAAACTTTTATGACGTCTTAACAGGAACCAGACATCAGTTTAAAGGAAATGCTTGATTAAAGACTGTCAACATTTAGGAAATGTTTTTTTTCTTCTGATGTCACCTTATTTAAAATACCTCCTAGTAGGGAATTATGTTTGTAATTTTTAATTCTGAATCGGAGGAGCTAGATGACTCACAAAAGGGGTGGAGAGATAGAGTTAAATTAATACTTGTGGCTGAACTGTTTGTCATACAATTTTGGGACTCTAGAAAGACACAGCTCTCTGATCTAACTTTAAAACGCACTTCCAGAGGTAATACCTTAGACAGCAAAGGTCAAAATGTATTGTAGTAGGAGTTTTGTTTTGTAATCTTCCCTTGTTCTTCCTTGTTCTTGTATGTGATTGTGAGCTCTTTGATATATTGTCCTGTGTTTACATTTTTCATGTTTTTATCATCTTTTAGTAAAGAATCTTTTTTCAAGATACTGCCCGGGTGTGTCTTCCAAGTTCTTTTTGCATGTGATGTATACGTGGTTAAGTCTGACAGCTGTTTTGAAGGGCTTGATGGTGTTATTAAACTGGGAAAAGGTAAGAATATACCTAAGGTGTCTTATAGAGTTTTAAGGGTCCATTTTGGAAGCCTGGCTTGGTGCCCGTGGTGAAAGATTGTACCTCAATCGTCAAAGAGGGTACGTATCTGAGCCTGTACATTGGGTATGCTGGCATAAGGTTCACAGTTTTAATCCCCCAGAACTTGAGACTAAAGGTGATTCGGACCCAAAAGCAGACAGGAGGGTTACCCTGTCTGTTGCCTGTTCACATTATTGTGCTCTGAGGTTGGCACTGTATGAGCAGAGGGTCTGACCTGCTGAGTGCGTTTGTGACAGAGAGCATGAATCTTAGGATGTCAGAGATACATTTTTGTTGACTAACAAATACTGCTGCTTTGATTAGGAAGTAACTTGTTAGACAATGAATATCCAGATGTGAACAGGTTTTAATGACGAAAACTAGCCAAGGTTCTTTAAGTAAGTAATAAGACATTCTGGGGTGTGCATTGAACAGATCTGACTGCACACCCACGGCTGTACTAAGGGACAAGGAGGCAGGCCGAGTGCCTTCGGCTCCCGAACGTTGCGATAAGATCTGTTCAATATACACCCCGGAGCGTCTTATTGGGCTTATAAAATGGGTCCCTGTATTTAAGGATAAAGAAACTATTCAAATAAACAGTTTTAAATATTAAAAAACATAAATATTTGATTTGTTTTTTCATAAAATAGTTCCTCTGCCTGCTTGTACTGTATTTTTTCTTTTTAGCTTTTAGGACTTTTGTCCTAATTAGGTTTCCATAGTTGTATTTGTTTCATTTGTGTAGTTTTGATTAGTTCCCCATAGAGTGTAAGCTACTGTAAATGTCTTCAATGCAATATGAGACAAAACATTTTTTATTTTGTTTGACTTTTTTAGTGTTCATTTTTGGGAAGAGGAGAGCAGAGGCCAGAACAGAGGGACAGCTAGAAAACAGTGAGAAGCACACAAGCTGGAAGTGTTGGCAAGTTGAGTTATCTGGTCCACCTAATTCTTAATACTGTCAATGTTAGTTAAGTAACAGCATTTATATTTAGAAAAGGGTGGCATCAGTTGATCAACACGGCACTGTACTGTGGGGGAGGGAAAAGTCGGCATGTGCACAATCCTTTGAACAGCGTGGACGGAGATGCTATATTTCAAACAGCGCAGAGATGCAGTCTTTCAAAACCACTTTTTGTTTATTTTTTAAATTAGCCAATTTGATGATTCAGTAGTTGCAGAAAAGAAACAGCCTGAGTGAGCAAGGATTGAGCATGCAGCAAGTAACTGGTGGGGGGAAGCGCTGTCAGGGCCACAGTTTGTACCCAGAGATTGTTTCAGGCTAATCTAAGTCAGGAAACTCACTGAAGTTCAATGCGAGACAAAACCATTTTTTTGTTAATTTTGAAGATTATCGTACATGTAGTTAGTTAATCGGAATGCTTAGTGAGGCTACATTACTTTCTTTTGTTATTAATTTGATCTGAACTGTCCTTCATTAAGACAGAAAAAAATGGTGGTGTTTAAAACTAAATGTCCAATGTGGCACTTTGATTTATGTTGTGATGCTTCCTATTCTGCACAGGTAACAACCAATCAGGATGCAGGAATTCCCCTGCCCGTTTTATAAATGTGAATAGACAAGTTACAGTATGGCCTGTGTCTTTGGGGAAGATTCTCAAAACAAAGAGGCCTGCTGCCCAGTGGCACAGAGGGTTATGGTGCTGGATGCCACATTTCCCACAATGCCAGCAGCTCGAGTTTGGGAATGGACTCAGGTCGCTGGGGGTTGGCTGGGGAGGGAGAGGATCAAGCATCTGTCTGACGGTTCTCTCCAGGGAGGGGGGAATCCGCTGCATTGCTCCTGTACTGCCACCAAATGCAGTAATGGTGGTAGAGCAATGGGAGCGGCTCAGTGGGGGCATGGTCAGCAGCAGGCACCCCCACAGTGCATGAGCACCTCTAGACATGTGCATACCCCATGTCATTGCCCACTGCCGGTTTTGGGAGGGAAAAAAGGAGAAGCTGGAGCAGGCATCCATGGGATTCCTGCCTCAATTCTGGATGTGGACTCCTGGGAAGGGGGTTGGAGTGGAGGATGGCCCTCTACGTCCTGGACCCACTACATTGGGTAATCCATGGGGAACCTCAGAGACAGGTAAGTCCCAGGGGAGATGGTTGCTGGTTAGGGAGGTGGAGCAGTGCTGAAGGACACAGCCTGCACCCAGAACTGAAAAAACAGCTTTTTGGAAAAAGTGGCCTGCTTTGTTCTGGAGGCATCTTGGGATAAACCAAGTATATCTGAAAGCAGTTGGGTGATTCGCTCTTGTTCACCAAAACCTAAAACATAATAGCATGGCTTTAGTACTATGACTGAGTGGTCATTTGAAAGCTGCCAGTTTGGAATGATACAAGACTTAGTATGGAGAGTTTGCAAGTAGTATCTCATAGAAACATAGAACATAGACTTTTTGATGGCAGATAAGGACCGCTTGGCCCACCTAGTCTGCCCATTTCCCTACCTATTGGATAAGCTGCAGATCCTAGTTAACCAACAACCTATTTCTTCCTACCCCACACAAGAACTGCCTTATGTCTGTCCCATGCATTCTTGAATTCTCCCACAGTTTAAGACCCCACAACCTCCTCAGGAAGGCTGCTCCATGCGTTAACCACCCTCTCTGCAAAACAATACTTCCTCACATTGCCCCTGAGCCATCCCCCCTCTATCATCAAACTGTGTCCCCTTTTTCTTGGACATCTCTTTTTTTGAAAGATGCTACCTTTTTGGACTTTGTTGATTCCACTGAGGTACTTAAAAGTTTCTATCATGTCCCCCCATCCCTCTTTTCCTCAAGGGTATACATATTAAGCTCCTTTAGTCTCTCCTTGTATGGCTTCTCTTGCAGACCCTGCACCATTTTAGTTGCCCTCCTCTGGACTGCCTCCATCCTGTCTATGTGCTTGTGGAGATGGGGTCTCCAGAACTGGACACAGTGCTCGAGATGGGGTCTCATCAACTGTCTGTACAGAGGGATAACAACTTCATGTTTTCTGCTGGTGATGCTTCTCCCTACACATCCCAGTATCCCCCCAGCCCTCCCTATTGCCTTCTCACATTGCTTCTAACCTTAAGGTCATCTGACATTATTACCCCCAGGTCCCTTTACATTTTTGTTGTTGTTATTACCTCCCTTCCCCCCCCATTGTGTAATCTTCCCCTGGGTTTTTGTTTCCCAGGTGCATTATTTTGCACTTCTTTGCATTGAATCCAAGCTGCCATACTTCTGACCATTCCTCCAACCTTGCCAAGTGCCTTCTCATCCTTTCCACATCTCCTTGCGCATCAACCCAGTTGCAGATCTCTGTGTCATCTGCAAAGAGGCATACTTTTCCTCCCAGTCCCTCTGCAATGTTGCTTATAAAGACATTAAAAAGGACTGGACCCAGTACTGAACCTTGCGGTATCCCACTAGAAACCCCTCTTTCTTCAGAGTGGACTCCATTTACAATTACCTTCTGTGTCCTGTTGTCCAGCCAATGTTTTACCCAGGCTACCACCCTGGGACCCACTTCCAGGCTGGTTAATTTGATTATTAATCTTTTGTGTGGGACTGTGTCAAATGCCTTTCTAAGATCTAGGTAGGCCATGTCCACAGCCCCTCCCTGGTCTACTACTTTGGTCACCCAGTCAAAGAAATCAATTAGATTTGTCTGACATGACCTTCCTACTGTGAACCCATGCTGCCTTGGGTCCTGTGCCCCACTGGCCTCTAGGTACTCAACAATTCTTTCCTTCAGAAGAGATTCCATCGCCGGCCTGGTGGCGCTGAGGGTTGAGGTGCTGGGTGCCACACCTCGCGCCACGCTGGCAACCCGAGTTCGGGAACAAACTCAGGTCGTCGGGGGTCAGAGGGGCAGAGGACGATTGAGCATCCCAATGGATGCTCTCGTCCTCCAGGGGTGGGTTCCTGGGGAGCCTTGAGCACCCGATGCACCGGTGCCTGTGGAAGCATGGGTATCGGGGCACAGGTGGTTCTTCGGAATTGGGGAGGGGAGGACATTGTGGGCAATTGTCTGCCTGGACATCAGTCCTGCGTTCCGACATCCTCAGGGGTAGTGGGACCTAAGAAGGGAGAAAATATGGAAAACCCCCCGCTCTACCCCAAGATGATGACTGACCTAATCCCGGACTACTTACCATGGGCAGACCCCAATGTGTGCAGGCGCTTCAGAAGGAGGAAGGTAAGGGGGAGGTAGACCAACACTCTAGGGGGAGACTCTGTGGTAGAATCACTGGGGGTGATCAAGTCTGAAGGAGTGGGGTGAGTGGGTAGTATGGTGGGATAAAAATAAAGTGCAAAAAAAAAAAAGAAGTGATTCCATCACTTTCCCTACCACAGAGGTCAAACTGACAGGTCTGTAGTTTTCTGCCTCTGTCTTGCTGCCACTTTTGTGAAGGGGAATCACATCCACCTTCCTCCATTCCTCAGGTATTACACCATCCTCCCATGATTTGTTAAAAAGGGTAGTCAGTGGTGTCACTAGTTCTCCTCTCAATTATTTTAGAATTCTGGGGTGAATTTCATCAGGCCCCATTGCTTTGTCCACCTTCAGTTTTAGGAGTTCCTTCAGAACCCTCTCGTCTGTGAAAGGACTGGGATCGACCCACCTATCCAGAGTGCTTCTGTTAATTGGATTAGGCACCTCCCCCTCCTTCTTTTTTCTGAATACTGAGCAGACGTATTCGTTCAGTATCCCTGCTTTTTCACTGTCCCTCTCTGCCCACCCACCATCCATTCTATTCAGCCTCACTATTCCTACCTTTGTCTTTCTACACTCCCTGATGTACCTATAAAAGGTTTTATCCCCCTTCTTAACTGAGTTGGTTATCTTTTCTTCAGTTTGGGTCTTTGCTATTCTGACTTCCCTTCCTGCTTCCTTCTGCCTTAACTGGTACAGTTCTCTGTCCTGCTCCTTCTGTGTTTCCTTATACATCCTAAATGCTATCTTTTTCTCCCTAACCTTCCCCGCCACCTCTTTTGAGAACCATAGTGGCTTTTTCTTTCATTTTGATTTGTTAATTTGTGTCACACAAAGGTTTGTTGCCTCTGTGATGGCAGTTTTGACGACTCCCCATTGTTGCTCCACCCCTCCTTCTAGCCCGTTTGCTAGTGCTATTCTAAGGCAGTCTCCCATCTTGCCAAAGTCAGCCCTCCTGAAGTCCAGTACCCTCACTTTTGTATGGCTTGACTGTGTAGCTGAGTTTATCGTGAACCACACTGTTTGGTGGTCACTTGTTCTCAGATGGCTACCCACTTCTAGATCTGAGATCCTCTCACTGTCCCCATTTGAGAGCACGAGGTCCAAGATTGCTCCCTCATGAGTGGGTTCCAAAACTAGTTGTCTGAGGCATGCCACCTGTAGGGCATCGAGTCAGGTCTCACCCCTGTATCTACAGTACCGGGCAGTACATATTTATTTTCTCGATCCATGTATTTATGTGAGGATTGCAATGGGTAACAGCCAATATTTCTAAGAACATCACTGGAATTTAGAATATTACTTCAGCGTGGGAGAGTACCTTGTAATAATAACAAAAAAGCACCAAAACAAGAGGTCACATAATCCATGGGACAGAACTAACTCCTCCTTAAACAGTCTTGGAAATGTAATGCCTCTGCAAAAGCTTTGATAGAAAATAATTAATGACAGTGCTATGCTCATATTATACAAATGTTATTGCTAAGGCATGAATTCATACTTTTGGCATTAAAATGTATCTAGAGAGAAGGCTAAAGCAATTTGATTGGGGAGTCCTACGCCACAGAAGATACCTGTTTATTTACCACCCAGGAAAGGCAGTGGCCATGGTGTGGGATACCTCAGAGCTGCACCGTTTCAGGTGGAGCAGTGTGTTTACACCCTATCAAAAAAATGTCTGCACCGTTACAGCTCCCCACCAAAACATTTGCTCCACGCTGCAACAGCGCGACATACAGCTCCAAACTAGCTCTTTACATGACCTGATCTGCACCACTGTGAGCGGTGCAGATCAGATCATGTAAACGTGTCTTTAGCAGTCAGTTCAGACCGAAGTTACTTCCTGCAATAATGTGTGTATCATTCTCAACTGATGTAATATCTGGAGAACTGAATTATGTGGGTGTACAGTCTGGGAAAGACCTGTCTGGTAAGAATCTAGACAACTCAGTTTTTTTTTTTCTGTTTGCAGTCTTTCATGTAAAAGTTTGCATGTATATTGTCCAGATCCACTTCAAAACTATGTTTTTCTCAATGGTGTTTCACCTGGTTAAATAAAGATTTTGGATGATTGATTGATTGTAACTGTTTTGTATATGACCTTTTTATTTTAACTTAAATAAGTCATAGTGTACCCTGTACAGGCTACATCAGAATGAACAGAGGTTTTACAGCATCTTGATTGTTTATTGGTTTACATCTCTGTAAACAGGTAATGAAAATATATAACTGTGTGGACTGAGCTTCATACAGCATGCCAGGGCAGTGTTTCCTAAGACAAAACTACCTGTACAAATCAAATACATTCAGTGGAGACTATAGATCATATATAGGACAGCACTGGGCAACCTCAACACAGGTGAGTGTTTATCCAGATGGATGTGCAATGTAATCAATAAAACACAATGGAGAGTACATTATGCTGATCTAACTGCATGCTCAGGGGCATAGTGAGGCACAATGCCACAGGCAGAGAACCTTCAGCCCCTGGAAGTGTGGTTAAATCAATATAATGATCCCCCTCCCCCAAGTGTCTTATTGCTCTTATAAAATGGGTAAACTGAGAAAATTTTAAAAACGAAAAAAATCCAACTTTTTTTATCTAAAAACTAGTATTTTTTTGTTATAGTAAACTAATAAAAATTATAAAATGGCAGGTAAAATCATGAAATCTGATTGGCTCTTATTTATGTGTAAAATATGGTTTACACATGGTTAAAAAAAAGGACTGCTCAGCAGTGAAGAGTCTGCAACACAGATCAGTGGGCATTTGGAACACAGGCATTTCAGTTAGCCCCCACTGCCAGAACTGATCTCCCACCACAAACGTGGCTGCTACCTTTACACTGTAAAAAGCTTCATCTGGGCCCTAAAAATAAAACTACCTTAAATAAAAAATAAAACAAATGAATTAAATATTGTTTCCCTGATTATCACATTTTCCTTACATGCATAAACAAATCAGAAACAATAAGTATTGTTTATAGTTTTCCCTACAACTGTTTCTTTGCTGACTGTGAAAAATTCCCCTTCTATCTTTACCTGCTTATCGGGGAACTCTCTTCTTCTTGTCCTGACAGTGAGATAACTGAGTCTCTGGCTGTAACATATAGGATAGTGTATGGGTAACCATACACTTACCCATACACTACAAGGCTATTCTGCTAGGCTGTATCAATGTAATTGCCACCTAATTGTATAATGTATGAAATCAATATGTGTAATGCTAATCTCAGTTACTTGTATTCTGTAACCTACATTTGTTTTGTTTGTCCTTAATGTGACGAGGTACCTTTGGAAACGAGCCTCTGGCTCAAAGGTTGTAAACTGATTTACAAATAAATAAAATAAAATAAATAAATTCTTCCACCGAGTGGATACAATGCCGACTGATGACCTCGAGAGCGAAGCTCGAGAGGTCTCCAAGTCGGCATTGTATCTACGAGGTGAAAGAATAGCCGAGTAGTGGATGGGTAACCATACACTGTTCTATATAGTGTATGGTGCCCAAAAAAAAGACAAAAAGACACTCACTTTTCTATATTTTCACTCGGTTCTGCCGATGCCCTCAGTTCACAACTGACACTGCCCAGCACACTCGTGCGCCCCTCTCACACAGCAAGGGACGAATCACGACGTCTGCTGTAGTCCCTTGTATTATGACGTACTCACTAACGTAGAACAAAAAGTCGTTCTGCGTTAGTGAGGATGACACTACTGCAGCAGAACAACTTTTTGCGGTGTATGGATTTCCATACACAACTGCATTCCACCATACACTATAAAGGCCTTTGTTGTCTGTGTGCAGTGTGTTGGGAGAGAAACATTCTGCCAGTGGAACTGAGCAGAATTTTGAATCCATGTATTCTGTGGTAAACATTC
This sequence comes from Neoceratodus forsteri, assembly GCA_016271365.2. Lineage (NCBI taxonomy): Eukaryota > Metazoa > Chordata > Ceratodontiformes > Ceratodontidae > Neoceratodus > Neoceratodus forsteri. The sequence continues at coordinate 899,070,584 of CM057455.1, forward strand.
CATGATAAACATTCCATATCTTGAATGTGGAGAACAACAGAGAAAAAAAACAGGAAGAAGAAAGTAGGCAATAATACAATTACATCATCAATGACATCACTTGCAGTGGGCAGAAGGATTATTTTATCACAAATGCACACAAGTAAATCTGTTTTTTTTGGCATATAAACATGCTTTTCCCAATAATCAAAAGTAAAAAAACAAAAGGATCCAATTTTATAAGTGCAATAAGTCACTCAAGGGTGTGTGTAAACCATATTTTACAGCACGGCCAGCAACTGAAGTCACTCGGCCTTCAGCCTCATGCCTTACTACACCCCTGGCTGTGCTGTAAAATATGATTTACACACACGCCTTCATGCCTTATTGCTTACATATTCCCTCCCAAGCTGTCAAGTGTCTGTCTATCCATACATTCAGTAGATAGAATGTTTGTTTATCTTGGAATGCAGGAATTCAAACTTCATCAGAATTCTAATTGCTGTATGTTCACCCCTCCTCACACAAACAGACACAACAGAAGGGATCAGTAAAGCTAGGGACTCAGTTGTATCTTGGACAAAGCAAGCAGCAAAGATTTTTCTGGTAATCAGGTAAGGATACGGGTGGGGAGGGGGGAGCATGGTCAGAAAAGAAGCTCCAAAAAATAAAACAGTGAGTAGTACTTCATTTTAATTTATGTGTGTGTGTACAAAAAGGAGAATAAAGGAAAAGAACATTTAAGCAGCTTTTCTTTTTATTTTTGGAAAGAACGTTTTAGGCCCTAAATGAATTTTTTAGCAAGTCAAGTAGCCGGTAGTGTTTATAATGGTAACCAGGTTTTAAAAAAATGTATTGATATTATTGTGCTTTATCTTTATCTCTGTTTTGCCCCAGCATCACAGCAGCACTCCCCCCCATAACCCACTGACTGCACTTCTCTAAGTGTTGACAATACCTTCGGCAGCTTATACCCTCCCTGTGTCCTATCCATGTCTCATAATGTTGTTGTTCACCAGTGCTCACATAATGCTGCTGCTATGCCAAAAATGTATGCATCGTCTCTGGTAACTGATTGCAAACTTGTTAAACCTGCTATCCTGCTATTAATTACTGTCCATGTTTTTGCCACAATTGTTGACATCCACCACTAGAAACTGCTTGCGAACTTGAATAACCTGTTTTTCTGCCATAATTTCTGTTGTACCATTTACTATTGTAACATTGTTCGTGCTGTCCTCAATCTGACATGAAACCTTTGTAAAAGAGCCTTGGCTCAAAGGTACTTGTAATCCTAGACTTAAATAAATAAAATGAATAAATAAAATCTTGACTGTTTTCTACCTGTGTGTTGCACTCTTTCAAAGCACAGGTCCTAGCCAATCAGGACACAGTATTTTCCCTATCCATTTTATAAAAGAAAATATACAGGTAACATGCCATAACATGCCAGAGGGGAAAAAAACATTTTACCCCTACTTCTTGGTTATGGTTCTGCCAGTAGCAACAAAATTAAGTGCAAAAGGCATTCCAGAAAGCACAAGCATCACATACAGTCTCATAGCTTTTTTGAGGGCGATTCCAGATGCCACCGCATACCTACATTTGGAACCTGCTTAAGCCATCCAAGTTCCAGGCTCACCTTTTAAGAATTACTGCTCTCCATCTTCAGTCTACCACTGCACCTCTTGAGCTCCCCGAGAACTTGTCCCTCTTGGTAGGGCCAGCCCAAATGCTAAAGATGGAAGCAGCCTAGTGGAGAGGTGGATGTGGAAGAGACTGCAAAAACCTGTTGTCCCTAGTGGTCAGGGCCAAAGTATCAGTGCCATCTGCCAGAACCTACCAGTTTTCTCACTTGCTACTGCTTGAAGGATTTGTACCAGGGCCTGCCCAAGCTACCAGAGTGATGGACAGGCAAGCAGACTTCTCTCTCCTCCTTCACAGACCTTCCAGCTGTACCACGCTCTTTGGCTACCAGGGAGCAGCCATGTAGTGAGAAACAGAAACTCTTCCTTTCCCAAAGGAGCAATATCCTCCAGACTGCTCGAGTCTAATCCTGCTAGCCTGTGATGGTGAACCTGGCCTCAGGGTAGGAACATTGGCCACTGGATTAGTAAGTGACAACCTGTCCCACTACACTACCAGAACAGCCCCCATTTCAGGACTTTAGGTTATGCTTGATTTTGGTGCTGACTGATCTGGAAGAAAAAATTACTTACCATAGTAATCTTGTTTCTTCCAAGGGAATCTTTACTGTATTCTGACATATGCAGTTAGCCTTCACCATTCAACTGCCCTGGAGAAAAATGAGTTAATAGGACCTATGTAAATAGTGGAACATTGATAGGCTCAAGCTTGGTTTTCAAACCATTGTCCCTGGTGCATTCTATGCAACTGTCAAATTCTTACGAAGCATGCAGAGCATTCTAACTATACTATCCTAAAGGGAACTAATTCACCCACCAACCAACAATTCCCCTTTTTAACAAGGTGGCATACTAAAGACTCAAGTCACAGATGCCCCAAAACAACCAACTCAAACAGGTTTCATTAACAACATGGACAGCTGGAGTGCAGTGCCCACTAGGTTCTAGTAGGGGAGGTAGGGTGGGAGCTCAGAATATAGTAAAGATTCCCTTGGAACAAACAAGATTACTATGGCAAGTAATTTTTTCTTCAAACCCCAGGAAATTTTTAATGTATTCTGACATATGCAGACTACCCAAGCATTACCTTTGGAGGTGAGTATAGAACCTATTTAGGAAACAGGCTCTGCAGTACCGCTGTGCCAAATCTGGCATCTCTTCTAGCTTGAGTGTCCAGGCAATAGTGTTTAGTAAATGTGTGAACAGTTTTCCAGGTAATTCATGGGCATTTACATATGCTTCCCATGATGCTTTGCATTATTGGGGTATGTGCAATTTGTGTTTTCTTTAAAATTTGGCTTTATGGCCAGTATCCTCTTGGATAACCCATACCCCAGTGCATTTGCTCTGGGGTTCTTTTGTAGTTTTCCAGGTAGCTGCCTTGCATATTTCTAACAAGGGAATGTCTCTGGCAGCTGCTATAGATGTCGCTGTCCCCCTGGTAGAATGAACTCTAAGGCCCACTAGGGGGTTTCTTGCCCAGCTTGCTGTAGCAAAACTGAACACAGGCAACAATCTAGCATGCAATAGTCCTTTTTGCAGCTGGTTTTCCCTTCCCCACTTCACCATAGGTCAGAAAGAGCTGAGTGTTATCTTGCCTATGGCCTTCTGTGTGATCCAAATATCAGCTGATAGCCCTCTTGACATCAAAACTATGCAGCCTACGTTCCCCTGAACTGGAATGGTCCATGAAGAAGATAGGTAGGGTAATGGACTGGTTGAGGTGGAAGTTGGATACCACTTTGGAGAGAAACTTCCTATTGGTCCTAAGGACTACCTTGTCCCTATGGAATGAAATGTAGTTAGACTGTATGGACAAGGCCTGGAGTTCACTAATCCTCCTGGCTGAAGTGATTGCCACCAGGAATACTGTTTTCCAGGTCACATACTTGGGCTCTGCCGAGGACATGGGCTCAAAAGGGGGTTGCATCAGCTGTGCAATGCATACATTCAGGTACCACAAGGGGCCTGGTTCCCTGTGTGTGTGTGTGGGGGGGGGGGTGCAAATGTAGCAGGCCCTTGGAAAAACTTTCTGAAAATCAAATTGAAAGCCAGGGAAGAGCCTTTCCCAGCTGAGAGATAGACAGAGACAGCTGTCAAGTGTACCTTGAGGGTAGATGGCCTCAGGCCCAGGGAATGGAGATGGGCCAAATAGTCCAACAATACTGACAGATCAGCCTGGTGAGGAGCTATGTCCTTCTGCCAACACAAGATGAAGAACCTCTTCCACTTGGAAATGTAAGTTTTCCTGGTAGAGGGTTTTCTAGAGACTCTAAGAACCTCCCCAAGACCCCTTAAGAGAGGTACAAGTTGGCATACTCTAGGTCATCAAGAGCCAGGCCCTGAGCCTGAATGACTTGAGGCTGGGGCACAGGATCCTTCCCTGGGAGGATGTCAGTAGGTTGTGCCTACTGGGGAGGCAAATTGGACTGGAGATTGACAGGGACGTGAGCAGTGAGTACCAGGGCTGCCTGGCCCAGTCTGAAGCTATGAGGATCATAGTTGCTCGCTGAGTCCTGAGCTTGTTCAACATTCTCGACAGCAGGGGGAATGGAGGGAAGGCATACAGGAACTTCCCTGTCTAATCCAGCAGTAGTGCATCCAGTGGCACTGTGCCCACTGCAGGAGATCTGCCACAGAACTGTGGCAACTGGTGATTGTCTGGGGCTGTAAAGATGTTCACCTCTGGAGTGCCCCACCTCCTGGAAACAGCTTGTAGGACCTGCCTGTTCAGTGACCACTTGTGGTGGCTTTGGCTGATCCTGCTAAGGGTGTCTGCTACAGACCCTACAACATTTCACAGATCAAAACAGGTACACTTCTGTGTTGCAGTGAGTGGGGGTATGACTGCCAATGAGTGCAGGTCAGCCTCAACTGACAAAACACAGTACACCAGTGCAGTCTTAAAAAAATCCATGCTCAGTCCATTTTATAGATAATTTATACACACAGTCATGGACTATTGAGCAGGGACACTGACCCTCAAACTGGACACATCCTTAAATAAGGAGACACAGGCTCCGACACCATGGAAGAGTCATTGTGTTTATCTGTGCAAAGTTTGTTTTTTATTTAACATCTTAGGGTAGTAGGAATAAGAATTTCAGCTTAAAATCTGAAGAAATTTACAGCACATTCTCTGCATAAACAGCACCACCTCCATGAAGAACAGATAAGGGACAGGGCAATTGTGTATATAATTTGTTATGTTCTTGCCGTTCCCCCACGGTCAGGTGGACCACACTAATGCAGCTAGTGTATTGCATTTGTTGTTAAATTTATTAATAACAGTACAGCCCCTTTTAGCAAACCTTCAGTGGCAGAAGAACCCCCCCCTTTTAGCACCTGCCTGGCAGAAGTTAGAACAAGAACACCCCCCAGCCCTTAAAACCTGCAGAAGAACCCCCCTGACCCCCAAGTGTCAACCCAGCCAGATCAGCGTCAGAGCAATCAGCATCACTACAGATAAATTTGTCACACTCAGCAATGAACTTCAGCTCAGTCAGCTCAGTGTGCTGTTCCCTGCTAACATGCAACAGTCTTCACTATGTTCTGTGTGATCCATATGATACCCCAACCCCGACTCGTGGTGCCAGTCGCCACTGCCACTCGATGCACTAGTACTTGTGTGTCCCCACAGAGACATGCAGTTAAGCCACCAGCTAAGACCTGGAAACCCAAGAGCCCGAGTCTGCTCCCCAACCTGGACTCCCCAGCTGACCTCAAGAGGAGGGAGCATGCCAACCAACCCAGATGGCACAACACTACACATACATACTAGCTCAGTGGGCACCACTTGTGCAGCGCAGTTGAAACCCCATTTCCCTTCCCCCAAAAGTCAAACGGTCATACCCCCATCTCACCCCTGCTGTCTTTTCCCAACTCAGTTTTGAATGCCGGGGTTGAGGTCAAGTTTGCTTCACTGACTTGTCCTGAAACTTCATTTGCAAAGAACAGATCCATCAAGGAGATGTGCAGTTGGGACATTGACAAAGCCAGACACTCCACTCACTCCTGATACTTTGCTACCCCAGCGATCGTCGATGATGCTCAGCTGAGCTCTGAAGACTGCGGAGTGTGCCGTGAGAGTCTGAAACTGGTGACCAACTGGTGGTTGCAGTTTTATTTAATATTAAATAATTTGTGGCAGGACTTGAATTGATCTGCTCACTCTAGACTCTGTCTCAAATTGCCTGGGCTGGCCAGGACCTCAGTATCTTATCACTCGAATGGACACTACATCCCGCCACTTCTTCAGAGTGTCAGCCAGCTGGGAAAGTCAAAGTTAAGCCTGCGCAGCAAATAGCACTGACAGGCTGCTGCAGTGCTTCTAAGGGGTCAGCGAGCGTCAAGGAGCCTTCTGCCAAGAGTGTCACAGATGCGAAAGCATTCTGGTGGTTGTCATGGGGACACCGGGAAGCTCCCTGCCTCGGACTCTGCCGGCTAAGTGTTCCAGCAAAAAAGTAAAGATTTTGGGGGAAAAAAATAAATTATTGTGTAACTAGGGAGGCAGCAAATTCAGTGCACAGTACAATCCAGGCAGGATCCGGTACCACACTTAAAAATACAGTATTGTACCGGCAAAAATGGTACCGTTGGAGGGTCTGCTGCTAGGACATTGTCCTTTCCTAGAAGATGGACTGCTGAGAGGGAAACTCTGACAGAGTAAGTCAGAGTCCACATTTTCTTGGCCTCTGTGCACAGCAAGGACGACCTTGTGCCCTCTTGTTTGTTTATATAGTACATGGTGGTTGTATTGTCTGTTCAGACTTGTACCACCTTGCCCTGAAGCATTGTGACAAAGGACTGGAGGCTCAGAAAAACTTCCCTGAGTTCCAGCAGATTTATGTGTAGCAATGACTCCTGCTGGAGCCATGTTATCGTGTGCAGTGTGCTCCCCCAGGTGGCACCCCACCCTAGGAGTGAGGCATTGGTCGTCAACACTACTGTTGGGGACTGCTGAAGGAATGGCACACCTTCTCTGAGCTTGTCCCTTTCCTGCCACCATTGGATTACTTGACGGAGGGTTCCTGTGACTGGTACTAGTTTTGACAGGGTGTCCTTTTTCTGTGACCAGTAAGACCTTAGGTGAAACTGGATGTCTTTCATTTGGAACCTGGCTCCTCTCACTGTTACTGTAGAGGCTGCCATGTGACCCAACCCAACCCAAGAGAAGAGATCTGGATAAACTAGCAGAATGGTCAGAAGAGTGGCAACTGGGATTTAATGCAAAGAAGTGCAAAATCATGCACATAGGGAAGAGAAACCCTGAAGCTGCCTATAGGCTGGGAGGGGAGTTGCTAGCAGTCACAAAGGAAGAAAGAGATTTGGGCATCATCATCACTGATGACCTAAAATCATCCAAACAGACCTCTAAAGCAGTAGGTAAGGCTAGGGGGTGTTAGGGTGTATTAGTAGGGTATCACAAGTCGTAAGAGGGAGATAATAATCCCTCTGTACAAGACACTGGTTAGGCCCCATCTGAGTACTGCATGCAGTATTGGAGGCCACACCTTCACAAGGACATTAACCAAATTGAGGCAGTCCAGAGAAGGGCACCAAATGGTGCAGGGACTGCATCAGAAGATATATAAGGACAGATTAACGGAGCTCAATATGTATACCTTGAGCACAGGAGGGAGAGAGGATATGATCGAGGCATTCAAACACCTTAAGGGCATAAACAAGGTGAAAGAGTCTAACATGTTTAAATATAAGAAAAATAGCAGGACAAGAGGACACAGCATGAGATTAGAGGGAGGCCGATTAAGGGGAATGTGAGGAAATTTTTCACAGAAAGGGTGGTGGATGCATGGAATGGCTTACCACAAGAAGTGGTGGCTATGAATACAGTGCAGGGCTTCAAACAGGCATGGGATAGGCATAAGGGAGCAACACAAATGACTATGAATAGATAGGTCACTGACAGAGCAAAGGCCGATGGCACATTTATAAGGTAGAACAAGAAATGGGCAGACTGGATGGGCCTTGCGGTCCTTATCTGCCGTCAACTTCTATGTTTCTATGTTTCTAAGTTGCAGGAAATGTCTTGCTGACCTGGGGGTGTGCAGCTGAAAAGAGCTTGCTAGTTGCACCAGAATGTCCACCCTTCCCTGAGGGAGGAATGCTTTTCTCTGTAGTGTGTCCAACTCTGCTCCTGTGAACTCCAGGAGCTGAACCGGCTACAAGACTGATTTTTTCAGGTCTACCAGGAACCCCACAGACTGCAGGGTATCCCGCATAAGGGTTAGAGCATCTCTGACCTGCTGAGGAGACTGTCCCACAACTAGCCAGTCATCTAGGTAATGAAACACTGTCACCCCCTGCCTTCTCAAGTGTGCCGCTGCTACTGCCAGGCACTTTGTGAACACTCTTGGGGCAGAGGTCAAGCTGAAGGGCAGGGCTCTGAACTGGTAATGACCTGATGGCAATCTGAATCTGAAACCGAGATACTTCCTGTAGGATTGCCAGATAGGGATGTGAAAGTACGCATCGTTGAGGTCTAGTGATGCTAACCAGTCTCCCTGCCTGAGTGTGGAGAGAATAGATGCCAGAGTGACCTTCTTGATCTTTGGCATTGTAAAGCGTCTGTTCAAGTGTCTGAGATCTAGTATGGGTCACCACTCCCCCGTTTTCTTTAGTGTTAGGAAGTATCTTGAGTACAGAACTTTTCCCCCTCTGAGCTAGGGGAACAGGTTCTATTGCCTTCTCGAGCAGAATGTTAGCTACTTCTGATTCTAGCAATACCCTTTCTGTTAGGGTGGCTGATCTGAATAGCCTTGCCCTCAACCTTCCTGAGGAGGTTGTGAGCTCTAAAACTGTGAGAGAATTCAAGAATGCATGGGACGGACATAAGTCATTCTTGTGGGGGTAGGAAGAAATAGGCTGTTGGTTAACTAGGATCTGCAATTTATCCAGTAGGTAGGGAAATGGGCAGACTAGGTGGGCCAAGCGGTAGAAAGGTCAGTGGGGGATGCTGCAAAAGAAGGTAAAGCCATCAAAAAATGGAGAGCAATGAGTACCAATGCCCATAGTCTGAGTAACAAGCTTCCTGAATTAGTGGCCTTGATGGAGGAGTAACATCTGGATATCGTGGCAGTCGCAGAAACATGGTACACACAAAACCATGACTGGGACGTAAACATACCAGAACACACTATCTACAGGAGGGACAGGGAGGGTAAAAGAGGAGGAGGAGGAGCTCTTTACATAAGGGAAGAAATCAAAGCAACAGAACAAAAGGGAAAACAGGGAGGAGAAGAAGCACTGTGGGTAAATTTGGAGACCGGCAATGGCACCACAACTACACAGGTTAGAGCATAGACTCTTCTCAGGGGAGGAAATGGACAAGGAAATGATAGAAAGAATACTTAGAATGTCAGAAAAAGGGAGATATTGGTTGATGGGTGATCTGAATATGCCAGATGTTAACTGGAGTGCAGTTGCAGCAGCCACTCGGAACAGTGGGGTTATTCTAGATGCCCTACAGGGGCATGCCTTAGACAACTAGTATTGGAGCCCACCGAGAGGGAGCAGTCTTAGACCTGGTTTTTCAAATGGAGATGAAGAGAGGATCACAGATGTATAAGTGGGTAGCCATCTGGGAACTAGCGCCATCGAACAGTATGGTTCACAATAAACAGCACAGAGTCAGCTCACACAAAGGCAAAAGTACTGGACTTTAGGAGGGCTGACTTTGCTAAAATGGTGAGTGCCTAAGGAATGCACTAGCAAATGGGCAGGAAGGCGGGTGGAAGAACAATGGGGAATAATAAAACTGCCATCACAGAGGTAACAAGCCTTTGTGTGAAGCAAATAAACAAACAAATGATGTAAGAAACCACTATGGTTCTCAAAGGAAGTGGCAGGAAGGTTCAAGAGAAAAAGAAAGCATTCAGGAAGTACAAGGAATCACAGAAGGAGCAGTACAGAGAACTGTATCAGTTAAAGCAAAAGGAAGCTGGGAAGGCAGTCAGAACAGCAAAGGCCCAAACCGAGGAAAAGATAGCCAACTCAAGTTAAGAAGTGGGATAAAACCTTTATAGGTACATCAGGAGCCGAAGGAAGACCAAGGAGGGTTAGTGAGGCTTAATAAAGGGAGGGAGGTGGCAGAGGGTGACTGTGAAAGGCAGAGATACTAAACAAATATTTTGCTCAGTATTTACAAAGGAAGTGGGGAGGTACCTAAAACAAACAGTAGAAACACTTGATACAGAAGTTGATACCAGCCCATTTACAGAAGAAAGGGTTCTGAAAGAACTCTTAAAACTGAAGATGGACAAAACAATGGGGCCTGATGGATTCATCCAAGAATTCTAAAAGAACTAAGGGTAGAACTAGTGACACCACTGACTACCCTTTAACAAATCATGGGAGGATGGGGTAGTACCCAGGACTGGAGGAGGGCAGATGTGATTCCCTTCACAAAAGTGGGAGCAAGGCAGAAGCAGGAAACTACAGACCTGTTAGTTTAACCTCAGTGGTAGGGAAAATGATGGAATCACTTGAAGGAAATAATTGTTGAGTATCTACAGGCCAGAGGGCACAGGACCCAAGGCAGCATGGATTCACAGCAGGAAGGTCATGCCAGACAAATATGATAGATTTCTTTGACTGGGTGACCAAAGTAGTAGATCAGGGAGGGGCTGTGGACATGGCCTACACTAGACTTTAGCAAGGCATTTGACACAGTCCCACACAAAAGATTAATATAAGTTAGCCAGCCTGGGAGTGGGTCCCAAGATGATAGCCTGGGTAAAGAATTGGCTGGAGAATAGGACACAGAGAGTAATAGTAAATGGAGTCCACTCTGAAGAAAGGGGTTACTAGTGGGGTACCACAGGTTCAGTATTAGATCGGTCCTCTTCAATGTCTTTATAGCGACATTGCAGAGGGACTGGAAGGAAAAGTATGTCTCTTTGCAGATGACACAAAGATCTGCAACAGAGTTGATGCACAAGGTGGGTGGAAAGGATGAGAAGGGACTTGGCAAGGTTAGAGGAATGGTCAAATGTATGGCAGCTTAGATTCAATGCTAAGAAGTGCAGGTAATGCACCTGGGAAACAAAAACCCAGGGGAAGAGTACACAATGGGGGTGAGATACTAACAACAACAAAAATGGAAAGGGACCTGGGGGTAGTCATATCAGATGACCTAAAGGTGGGCAAGCAATGTGAGAGGGCAGCAAGGAGGGCTGGGGGATACTGGGATGCATAGGGAGAGGCATCACCAGTAGAAAACAGGAAGTTATTATCCCTCTGTACAGACAGTTGGTGAGACCCCATCTGGAGTACTGCGTGCAGTTCTGGAGACCCAATCTCATAAGGCATAGACAGGATGGAAGCTGTCCAGAGGAGGGCAACTAAAATGGTGCAGGGTCTGCACCGAAAGACATATGAAGAGAGACTTAGGAGCTAAATATGTATAGCCTGGAGGAAAGGAGGGAGAGGGGGGACATGATAGAAACTTTCTAGTACCTCAAGGGAATCAACAAAGTCCAAGAGGGTAGCATCTTTCAAAAAAAGAGGTGTGCAAGAACAAGGGGGCACAATTTGAAGATAGAAGGGGTGGCTCAGAGGCAATTTAAGGAAGTATTTTTTCACAGAGAGGGTTGTGGATGCATGGAACGGCCTTCTGGAGGAGGTTGTGGAGTTAAAAACAGTGGTGGAATTCAAGCATGCATGGGACAGTCATAAGGCAATTCTAGGGGGTGGGGGTAGAAAGAAGTAGGCTGCTGGTTAACTAGGATCTGCAGCTTATCCATTAGGTAGGGAAATAGGCAGACTGGGTGGGCCAAGCGGTCCTTATCTGCCATCAAAATCTATGTTTCTATGTAACAGTGTCATTAGAATCCACTGCCACGTGGAATTAATACTTGGATGCCTCAATGCCACATTTTGCGGTTTCCATAAGGTCAGCTGCCAGTGGGGTGGAGCTGACTTAGCCATCTCTTATCACAGAGTTCCAGAGGTTTTTCTGATAACTGGAAACATAAGCCATATAGCAGGCTTGTCTGATAGCCAAGGAAGTTCCTAAATAGGCCTTCTTGGCCATCGAGTCCATCCTTTTGGAGTCTTTATCAGGAGGATTGGATGACAGGGGTATGCCTGATTTATCCCAGGCAGCTGCCTACACTACCCCCTCATGGCTTAGGTGACCAAGGAGGAATTCAGCTCTCCCTTTGGCCACCAGGTATTTCCTTTCCATCTTCTTGTCCACAGGAGGGACAGAAGTGGGGTTCTGTAAAATCTTAGAGGCTTGCCTTTTTAGAGACTTATGGATAGGGAGAAGCAACCTTTTTTTTGCTGGCACACCCGTCATCTCCATGTAGTCTGGTTCCTCCTCCTCCTCCTCAGTGGTCTCTTGAGTGGGGAGGTCCAGGGTCTCGGCCACTTTTCATAAAAGAAAAATGGAAGAAATAATCCTCAGCATGTTAAGGAGGAGATTCAAACTCCTTTCTGTCTGGGGAAACATCTGTCTCAATGGGTTCACCAAACTCCTCTTCTTCCTCCTCCTCCTCATCATCCTGATAATAGGGATCCTGTTCAAATGAACTGGGAACTGCTGATAAATCCAGTGTTTGAACTGGGGGCTGTTGAGGCACTTGCTGAGGAACTAGAACCAGAGCACTGGGCTGTAACAATTGAATAACTAATTGCGTTTGAGATTGCCTCAGCAGTCGGAACCGTCGGTACCTTCGGTTACGGTTCCTGTGCTGCATGCTTTTCCTTTTTTTCCCTGTTAGCAGCAGCAGCCAGTTCAGTGGCCGGTTCTGCACTCCTTTTTATCCCTGAGGAAGTTTCTCACTTGTCAGAGGGCCTCCCCTTAGGTTTATCTTTTTAGGAGGAGGAACGGCATGTCCTGAAGCCAGATCAGCAGCTTTATTGGACATTTTCTCTCCCAGTCCATTCAATCACCAAGCATAGACTGAGGAAAGTTATTACAAAACTCACACTCTGTGTTCAGGTGATCAAACCCTAAACAGCGGACACAAATTAAGTGTGGGTCAGCCTTGGCAAACGGTTCATCACACTCAGTGCAGTGTTAGAAACCAGTAGGGCTGGTTCTCCTTTTAGGCTTCTGTGACATAACCTAAAATCAGTAAAATATGTGGGTTCTGTGAGCAAACACAGTACAATCACTACCAAACAAAAGTTCTCTTTTTTTTTTTTTTTTTTTTTGCGGTCAGTTTAGTGACTGAGGAAACAACTGAGAAAAACCCTAGTTTAAACCCTCTGAACTGGAGGAGAAATCAGTCAACAGGGAAAACAGAAATAAACGTAGAAAACTTATAAACTTTACCTGAGAAAAACCAGATAAGGCCGATTCCTTCCCGGTTGCAAGGAACCGACAAGGAACTTACCAGAATAACACTAAATCTAGACTAGTTTACTGGTAAACCAAGGACAGTGCTTTGAAAACGAAAAGAAATAAAACTGTAACTTCAAAAAATGAGAAAAATAAATTTCTTCAAGAAAGTTGAGGGAGAAGCCTCCGAGGCATCTTACTAGGCAGGTGGAGTAAGGAATCTGATGGTTGCATAGAATGTACCAGGACAGTGGTTTGAAAACCGAACTCAAGCCTATCAATGTTTCACTATTAGCATAGGTTCTAGTAACTAATTTTTCTCTGGGGCTGTTGAATGGTGAAGGCTAACTGCATATGTCAGAATATAGTAAAGATTTCCTGGGGTTTGAAGTCTTGATGCAACTTGCTTCTGAAGTCATCAGCCATGTCTCAAACTCTCCTCTCTCCCCTCAGACTCAGGCTTGGTGTTCTATTTTTGCATTGCATTAATACAGCTCTGTTTAGCACAGATTGGCAGATGATCAAAGCAGGCTTGAATGACTGAACATGAATCTGATCAGGTATTTAGTTCACTCAGAGGTCGCAACGACGCATACTGGAGGGGCACTTTGGATGAAGCACAGTGTGTAGGATCCATAACGTATGCAGGGGGAGAACACATAACCACATTATTTAGTTTCCACATGTCTCTGCAAACCACACAAATATACACTAAAGCCTCAAACCCAGTGAAAAAAAAATCATGGTTATGTAAATCATTGTGTGGAGGTCAGGCTGGCAAGATGTCACCAGAACAAAAGTTGACTTTTAAAGAGGCTTCTTCATTTTTCTCCAATTTAGACTGAGAACTACAAACTACATTCTTAAGTGGAATCAATGTAAAAGCCTATTTAAAAGACGTTCGTTCTTGAAGAAGCTTAGTCAACCTGTCCACCCACATGCAAAAGGATGGGCATTCCCATGATGGCTTGATCCTTTATTGCATGCATACTGTTTGGAGAGACACACATAAACCAAACTGAGCATGAATTAAGACATACTGTAAGCTCTAGTGTAACATACATAGCTCTGTCAACGATGAAACATGCATCCGGCCTTACCTTGCCCCCTTTTAATTGAACCTGTGCCCCAAATCCCAGGAGAGTCTGTACAACCAGTGGTTTGCAGTGCTGCACAGCGATGTGTAGAGCCGTGTAGCTGTCCTTGGTTGTGGCATCCACATGTGCCCCCTTCTGGAGCAAGGCCTTTACCACAGCAGTGTGACCTCTCTTGGCGGCTGCATGTAAACAAACTGCTCCCGACTGGAAACACAAGAAAGAAACGTAGAAACATAGACTTTAATGGCAGATAAGGATCACTTGGCCCACCCAGTCTGCCCACTTCCCTACCTATTGGATAAGCTGCAAATCCTAGTCAACCAACAGCCTACTTCCTCCTACCCTCCACTAGAATTGCCTTATGTCTGTCCCTTGCATTCTTGAATTCCTCCACTGTTGTTGACTCCACTGCCTCCTCAGGAAGGCCATTCCATGCATCCACCACACTCTCTGTGAAAAAATACTTCCTCACATTGTCCCTGAGCTGTTCCCCCCCCCCATCTTCAAATTGTGCCCCCTTGTTCTTGCATATTTTTTCTGAAAGATGCTACCCTCTTGGACTCTGTTGATTCCCTTGAGGTACTTGACCTTTAGTCTTGCTTCATATGGCTTCCGGTGTAGACTCTGCACCATTCTAGTTGCCCTCCTCTGGACAGCCTCCATTCTCCAGAACTGCAAGCAGTACTACAGATGGGGTCTCACCAACTGTCTGTACAGAGAGAGTTATGATCCACCTTAATTTCCTTTGTCTTGCTCCTTACAGTTTGTCCCCCTTCAGAATCTACCCAATGTCTCTATTGACTCTACTGCCTCTACTGACCCTAGCCCCACAGGTGCTAGTTCTCATACCTTTCTCTTTTCCCCTACTCTCACCCCCTTTTTCCCTAGCCTTCACACTCCACTTGCAGGGTTTCCAGCATCCTGAAGGGGTCCTATAGTGCCTAGGCTTGCCACCTTTTCTTCCCCCATCTATCTATCCTTGGCCTTCCAGGTCCCCTTGCAGGGTCCCCCAGCATCCTGGAGGGTTCCTTGGATCAGGCCTCATCCCTTCCCAGGGGTTATTTCTCATTCCCTCCCTCTCACTATCCCTCTATAATTACAACACCTAACCGCAGGAGGGTTAACAATTGTCTGAACTTCCCTGCCCCCTTTTCAGGGTTCATCGCATCCTGAAGGGGTTCTCTTTTTGGGTCAGGCCTTATTGCCCCTCCTATGTGTTAATCACACTTAATCCCTCTCTCTCTCTCCCTCTCTACTCCCTACTCCAGTCCCCTGTCCCCTTGCAGGGTTCCCTGCATCCTGAAGGGGTCTCTCTGGGACACAACTCTGCACTATCTGTTATCTCGTCCTCTCTCTTTCCTTCACCCCTTATTTCATGATAGCACTTGTTCACTTATTACCATTACACTTGTTAATTGTTCTCACAAATTACATATGTATGCAACGCTGTTTGTAACAACAGCCTTAATTAATTTGTATGCTATGTTGATCATTGTAACTTGAATGTAAAACGACTCATCCCTATTGTACCCCTTTCCCCAGGTCACGAAGGGAGAGGAGCAACCTGTTGCTCAGTGTGCCTTCCTGGTGAAACATTTCCCATATTTTTTACCCAGGCTACCACGCTAGGACCACTCCCAGGCTGGCTAACTTGTTTATTAATCTTTTGTGTAGAACTGTGTCAAATCCCTTGCTAAAGTCTAGGTAGGCCATATCCTCAGTCCCTCCCTGGTCTACTACTTTGGCCACCCAGTCAAAGAAATCTATTAGATTCATCTGACATGACCATCCCACTGTGAATCCATGCTGCATTGGGTCCTGTGCCTTGCTGGCCTCCGAGTACTCAACAATTCTTTCTTTCAGAAGTGATTCCATCATTTTCCCTACCACTGAGGTCAAACTAATAGGTCTGTAGTTTCCTGCCTCTGCCTTGCTCCCACTTTTGTGAAGGAGAATCACATCCGCCTTTCTCCAGTCCTCAGGTACCACACCATCCTCTTATGATTTGTTAAAAAGGGTAGTTAGTGGTGCCATTAGTTCTTCCCTTAGTTCTTTTAGAATTCTGGGGTGAATCCTGTCAGGCCCCATTGCTTAGTCCACCTTCAGTTTTAATTCTTTCAGGACCCTTTCTTCTGTGAATGGTCTGGTATTGACCCCCCTATTCAGTGTGCTTCTTTTATTTGGTTTAGGCACCTCCCCCTCCTCTTCTTTTGTGAATACTTAGCAAAAGTATTCGTTCAGTATCTCTGCCTTTTCATTGCCACCCTCTGCCCACCCCCCTTCCCCCTCACCTTTATTAAGCCTCACTATCCCTGACCTCTACCCGATGGGAGCGGAACTATGAGGGGCAGACAACCCCTGGAGAGAAGAGCTGCCTTTTGGCTGCTCAATCCCATTCCCTCCTCCTCCCTTCCCCATGCCGGCTCCCCGATTACCAGAGATCCCCAAACCTGGGTCACCGCATAGCATGAGGTAAGCTGTCTCAGTGCCTTAGTCCTCTGCACCACCAGGCCAGCTATGCTGAGGGATTTTAGGAAGCTGAGGAGGGGTCTTAGGGAGGCTGTATGCTCAGCTGATTTCATGAAGTGCTGCCTGTCTACAGTGGGGAGGGGGGGTCGATAGGGATCTCCACACCGGGAGCTTCAACTCATAGTTGAAGAAATGATGTAGAGAGGAGGGGTTCAGCTACACTGTGAACTGTTGACCAACCTGGAGGCATAAGAGCTTATACAGAGATGATAGCCTGCATCCATCTCAGAAGGGAATTGCAGTCCTCAGTTAATGGTTTAAATGTTAATTTGATGAGCATTTAAATTAACCCAGTGGGGTGGCAGAAGAAATCAGGGAGGAATAAACTGCCCATCCCTTCCCACAGACCAAAGCAGAGAGAAGGAAGGACTTGAGGAGAGGTAAATCTCTCAGGATGCATAAAGAAAAAAGCAGTGTGGTTGAAATAAAAAGGGGATAGGAACACAAGCTGTAAAAAGAGAGGGGAAATGTAGGCAGGCCAAAAAGGAAACAAAGAGGGTGACAGGCAGAGTGATAACAAAGAAGGTCATGTGTGCAAATGCAAGAAGTCTAGGAAACAAACTTCTGGACCCAGAGGCCATCGTGGTGGCAGCAGACCTGGATACTGTGGCCATTACTGAGTCATGGTGCACAGGAAACCATGAATGGGACATGGCCACATACGGCTATACTCAGTACAGGAAAGAGGGTGGGAAGAAAGGGAGGAGAGGTGGTGCCATATGTAAGGAGGGTATCAAAATGACAGAAACACAGGGATTCTAGGGGGAATGGAAGGGTTGAAGTTACTGTGGGTTACCTTGGAGACAGGAACCGGAGCCACTGTTTGCAATGGCATGATCTACAGACCTCCAACACAGGAGGAGGAGAAACTGGATAAGTCACTGGTGGAAGCCATTAACACATGGAAAAAGAGGAGGTTCTGTTGGGGGCCTTCAATTTGCCGGATGTAGATTGTAGCCTCCCACCAGCAGCTTCAGCTAGAAGCAGGGACATTCTAGACCCCCTGCAGGGGGCATTACTCAGGCAGCTAGTCAGAGAGCCCACTCAAGATGGGGCAATACTGGATCTGGTCCTCACTAACAGGGACAGTGTTGTAGATGTGAAGATGGGAGCCCACCTAGGAATCAGTAATCACTGTACAGTGTATTTCAACATAAGGAGGGCAGCAGAAGCAAACCGCACAGGGACAAGGGTCCTGGACTTCAGGAGGGCAGATTTTTAAAAAATGAGTGAAAGGCTCAGAGATGACCTAGTGGGGGGGAGGAGACCAAGGGTCTTGGGGTGTGGAGGAACAGTGTCCTAAGTTAAGGGAAGGCATAGTGAAGGCAACAAACAGGGGAAAAAAGAGACCTCTCTAGTTCTCAAAGGAAGTGGCTAAAGAGGTAAAGACAAAAAAGGGTAGCATTCAGGAGGTGTAAAGCAACACAGAGGGATAAGGATAGGGAGGTATATCAGAAAAAGCAGAGGGAAGCACCCCCTGTGTAACACTTAAGCTGAAGTGGTAACTTGAGGGGACTGCTGTAAGAGAGAAATAGCAGTTACAAACTTACCGTAATAGTAGATCTTCAAGAGAAGTTCCTGCAGTAGGTCTTCACAAGTAGGACTGCACCCCCTGGCATCAGGACCGCATGGCAAACTTGTAGCTAGCAATCGACTTGTAAAGATCTACTGCAGGAACCCTCTCAAAGTAAGCTATAGTAGTTACATAATAACTTACCATAACAGTAGCTCTTCGAGAGAGGTTCCTGCAGTAGGTCTAGATTTCCCACCCACCTTCCCCCAGCTCCTGTGTTTTGCCCTCTTTATTCTCTTACCAGGACTTTGTTTTATCCAGGGCTCAGGATCTCAGGAGTTTTCACTCCTTTTTTCCTGCTTCCTCTTTTGAGGTCTCCGGTAGGAGAACTGGAGGGTGGGCGAGGACCGCCCCTATTTATAGTCACGCTGATGTCCATCACCTGATGCCCAGGCCGGTCGCCCGCTGATGATTGCTAGCTGCAAGTTTGCCATGCAGTCCTGACGCCAGGGGGCATAGTCCTACTTGTGAAGACCTACTGTAGGAACACTCTCGAAGTAAGATGTGCTGTTACGTAGTATCTTAAAGCAGTAGTGCAACAAAAATGGGCTAAAATTTGACCCCATCTTTTTTTCTTCCTAATTGATGCCAGATGTCTTCCAGTTTATTTTGGTGATAACATTTTCAGTTTCCATTATCATTTAAGAATGTTATGAAAGTTTTAAAATAATTATTTCTCATTATGTTTGCTTGCACGCATGTGCAAGAAACATAGTGCCATCATCCGAGTTTTCGGAGGTGTGTCAGCCCTCTTCCAATTCAGTCAGTGTGTTTGCGGGCACGGCAGCAGTTCTCCAATGCCTGCTGGAGCTGTCTATGACAGCTCCAAAATACAGTGGGGTACAGTTGAAAGGGGGAGCTACGCTTCAGTGAGCAGCGATAAGATATCACCTGCTCATGCGCACTCCCCCTCCACACACATATGCTGTGTGCTCCCTTCATGCACACACTGTATAGCCGACGGGGTGCCAATCCCCTGTCAGCTGTGCTGCCCCACAACAGTTCATGTGCCACGCTGGGTCCCACCCCAGCGCGGCTATTCATATAGCCGACGGGTGCCCAACCTCTGGCGGCTCCACTGTCCCCCCGGACAGGGTGCCACGCTGGGAGCCCACCCCAGCGTGGCAACAGATGCTATGGCCAATGGGGGTGCCCAATCCCCCATCGGCTCCATGCCCCCCCAACCAGCCGTCCTTCTGCCATGCTGGGAGCCCACCCAAGCGTGGCAAATGTCGCTGTCGTCTCATTAAAAAAAAAAAAAACTGAAAATCAAAACGGTCCCTCGCTGTGTCTACTCCCCACCCGCGCCCACCCTGCGCACCCTGTCTCCCCACAACCCCACCCCATACTTACTCCGCGACTCGGCGCGCGACGATCTTCAGTGGACCAGGAACACGCTCTGCACTCTTCAAAGCCGACTCGCGAACTGAGGAAATGCCGGTAAGCTGTACAATGGGATAAATAGGGTTTTTCAACTTTTTGATATCTCAGGCATTTTGGGAATTTTGGGCTCAAATTTTAACATGGGTTTTTGGGACCCTCCTCATGAATTATTGCACTGTCATGGCGTTGATTCGGGCCTGAAGGGTGATTTAGCAGTCACTGCGTGAAATCACCTTTGGGACCAAAGTAACAAAATGACACTGCCATGTTCATAAGGTGGGCTCTCAAAAGCCTATGTTGAAATTTGCAGTGAAAAATTCTAAAATGCCTGTTTTATTAGGCCATAGGCAGCAGTTCCTACTACACTGTAAGTTCACTAATTTTCAATATTCTCACTCCAGATTTTCAACATTGCCATGTTACCATACCTCCATGGAGCAGTACAGCTGTCATTTTTCACATCTTGCCGAAACGTGTTTCCACCCATGTAGCGACAATGGTGCAGTTGGTGTCTTAAATCAATGTATGGGACACATTAAGAAAATCACAGTGACACTTTTAATGAGCAGAGGTCTTAAAATGGCTATGTTGAAAATTTGGTGAAAAATTCCTAAAATGACTGTTCTGACTGGCGTTATGCGCAGTTCCCACGCATTCACCGTAAGTTTGCGAATTTTCAATATTTTCACTCCAGATTTTCAACATTGCCATTTTATTACACTTCCTTATGAGCAGTACAGCTGTCATTTTCATCTTGCCCGAAACGTGTTTCCTTCCATGTAGCACAATGGTGCAGATGGTGTGCGAAAGCAATGTTTGGGACAGATTAAGAAAATCACAGTTACACTGTTCATGAGCAGAGATTTTAATGGCTATGTTGAAAAATTGTGAAAAATTCCAAAAATGACTGTTTTATTTAGTCAGCGTATAGCAGTTCCTACCATAATTTTTATAAGTTTCTGCAATTTTCAATATTTTCACCTAGATTTTCCACATTGCCATTTTATTACACTTCCTTATGAACAGTACAGCTGCCATTTTTCATATGTCACCCTAAATGTGTTTCTGCACATGTAGCATAATGGTGCAGTCGGTGCGAAAGCAATGTTTGGGACAGATTAAGAAAATCACAGTTACACTGTTCATGAGCAGAGGTCTTAAAATGGCTATGTTGAAAATTTGGTGACAAAAGTCCATAAAATGACTGTGTTACTGAGTCAGCATTGCGCAGTTTCCACGCACCCTCATAAGTTCATGACTTTGTAATATTTTCAGTCCAGATTTTCACCAGTTGCATTTTTCCACACTTCCTTATGAACAGTACAGCTGTCATTTTTCACAACATGGCCGAAATGTGTTTTTACACTTTCAGCGCAGAGATGCGTGGTCGCTGTGGGATATCATTGTTCGGGACAGATAAAATCACAGTGACACTGTTCATGATCGGAGGTCCCAAAATGCCTGAGTTGACAATCTGCTGTAAAAATTCCCCACACTAATGATATTACGAGTGTGCGTTGCACAGTTTCTATGCATGCTCGTGACTTCACCAGTTTTTTTTATATTTTTACTGCAGATTTGCAACATTGCCATTTTTTCCACCTCCCCATGAACAGTACAGCTGTCATTTGTTTTGCACCTCTGGTGCAAAATGCCGTAGTCGCTGTTCATAAGCAGCTTTCGGCTAACAAACTGATATTGCCACTGTTCATGAGGTGGGGGTCTCAAAAAAAACATGTTGAAAATTTGGAGTGAAAATACCAACGAATGCCTGAGCTGTTAGGGTTTCCAACCATAACGCCCCACCCTGTAGAGAATGACAGGCATC
Organism: Neoceratodus forsteri; assembly: GCA_016271365.2. NCBI lineage: Eukaryota > Metazoa > Chordata > Ceratodontiformes > Ceratodontidae > Neoceratodus > Neoceratodus forsteri. The sequence continues at coordinate 899,091,927 of CM057455.1, forward strand.
GGGGTGTGACTTGGGATTCTTGCCTGTAATGTTCATACCATTCCACACCCTGCAGCCAGTGAGAGGCATCGAGGTATGCCTTGGACTCTTCGGCCCCAAAGTTCACCCCATTCTCCTATACCACACCCATCTCACCATATTTCCTGATGGAATGGGTGCACATAAGGGCCAAAGACCCCAGGGCACACAGTGACATTTGTCAGTGTCTGCAGGGTAGGCTGCGGTGAAATGCCGTGGCCGTTATGCCTGACAACCCAAAGGCACACCCCAATGCCTGTCACTCTCTGCAGGATGGTGGTGGGGTTGGCTTCAGTTTAATACTCCACTGCCATTCCAATTATGCAGCTCTGTAACTTCTGCACTACCAATGCCAATGCCAGCAAGCAAACATTTGGCATTGACAAATGCTTGTTTTTGCATAGAAATAATATTGAGGACCAGAGGAGGTTAAGAATCCAGACAAAAATGCAAATGTACAGTACACAGCATAAGAAGTATCAAAAAAATCCAACTCAACAGTTCTGCCAATATTTTTCATAACCAAAGCAGAAAATTAACTTTTTCGAATAACTTCGTTCATTGCACTGCTGCTTTGCTCTCTGGTAAAGTAGAAGATTAGGACAGTTGACTCTCTACATAGAAGGGTTAGAGTGCAGAACTTGAGTCTGTGACTTGTGCTTCCAAAAGCAAATCCACAAATGCTGTTGAGTTTTATTGTACCATGAGCTCATCTTGTATTGAAAAACTAGTATGACCAAAAATAGCAGACAGGAAAATGTTACAAATTTTAGGAAATAGTTGTAACTTTTTATTTCTGAAGTGCTATCCTATTTCCTTTTGCTCTTTAGAACATTTTCTTTCTATGGGATGGCATTATGCTGGACATGAGAAATAGCACGCTACCTTGCAGCTGACTTACCTAGTTTTATTCTTCCCACCACATCATCAGCACCGTGACCTCACTCACAGTGACATCACAGGTAGCTGACCTGGCAGCTACTGAGTGGCTCTTCCAGAGCGACTGTGATGTAACAGTCAGCGAGGTCACAATGCCGATGATGTAATCAGAGGAACAGAGCTAAACATGTCAGCTGGCAGGCAGAATGCTGCCCCACACATCACACCTACTGACATCGGATAAAAAATCATTTAATTAGCCAAAGGGATAAGTAAAGGTGCCTCCAATATAAAAGGTAATAGTTGACTGCTTTTAAAAACTAAAGTTAGTTTTAGCCAGAACACTAGCGCTTTAATGAAATGATTAAGGCTAGTGCTAACAACAGCTGAGACCTAATGCTGCCTGTCTCAGATCATAAGATCTTGCCATGATGTGGTGCTGAACTTGACTATTTGAGCCAGCATAAATCCGTGGGACCAAAAACACATGAAATAACTTTGGGATTTGCTTTTGTGAGATACAGTATTTCTCTTGCGTTAGTTCAGGCACCTTCACTAATTCTTTTTTTCTTCTATATACTGTTTTCTACTCTTTCAGCCTCTCCACCATCCCTTTTTGGGGGCTGGTAACTACCCAGCCCCACTGCCTATGCTGGCACTGCTGTCTGTCCCCTCCATAACCTACCCCCTATGGTGAGATTCCAAGGAGAAGGCATCCTCCCCCAGCCATGCATATGGATCTGGTGCCAGTCTGGCAGCAGACATCATGGTGTGGGGCCTGAACATACCACCCCACCATTTGGACAGAGGCTGAGCTTTCCTCCCATGTTTTAATGCTCCTCCCACCACCCCACTATCAGCTTCAGCCTCTGTCAGCCTCATCTGACACAGGGTAGTTGTGCCCAAGAGCCACCTCATACAAGGGAGCATTCTTCCAAGCCCACCATGCATGGTCACTGTGATAGCAGTTGCTGACATCACCCTCTCCCACGCTGGCTCAAATAGCTCTCTTCAGCACCCTCCAGCCCTGGATCCACCTGATCTGAACTCTAACCACCTTCAGTAATTCTAACAAGCCATGAAGCACCTGCTACCAAAACCACTCATGCCCTATTCCCTTCCTTCAACACCTCCCTAGTCATGTTATTACATGGCAGCATTCCAAGCTGTCCCATACTTCCTCAGTTCCATCCCTGTCTTACCTTGTTGGGCATATGCAGGGGAACGCCCTTCTTCAGAAATGCTAGTGCAGTTTCAGGGTGTCCGCACTGAGAAGCAATGTGCATTAAGGTGCTTCCATCCTACAACAGAACCAGAAAACATACATAATATAGTAACATAGCAATTTAAGGCTATAAGGAAATCTAGGTCCATCAAGTCCACCCCCTGCATAATAAGCAGGAAATAAGTAGGTTGTGTAAACATGTATTCATTTATAGGGATCTCCATGCCAACTCTGGGTACCCTGTGATTCCCTTAGTATGCAGAACTTTGGCCAAGCTTACTTTAAAGGCCTGTTCTGTCACTGTGTCTAGTCCACTGTCTCAGCAGGTAAGCCATTCCATAGGTTCACCACCCTCTGGGAGAAGAACTGCCTCCTAATACTACCTCTACATTTACCACCTTTGTGCTTCAAAAAATATTTCCCTGTGTCCTGCAGGAGTGCCTCAGATCAATCATCTCAGTCTGTTCGACCTTGTCAAGCCCCCTTGAGTATGACACCTCCCTGGTTGCAACTGGAAACGAGTCTTCTGGGAGCTGCTTGCCTACCTGGTAAAAAATCTTTAAAGCAATAAATAAATGACATCATGTCCCCCCAGCCTCCTTTTTTCCAGGGTGCACATGTTAAGACTCAATAGAAAAATGGGGCAGGGGGTATATATATTTACCGTACCAGTGTGTCATTTATGGTAGGAACTTTTTTAGCTGCTATTAATGTTCTTTCTGAAAACAATTCCACGGTTTCCATACTACTCAAGATGTTGCCCTACAGGAGCAGCAGAAAGGCAAAACAAATACAAAAGACAGGGCGGTGCTGGCAGTAAAAACCCTATGATAAAATGCCTGAGATAAAAAGGATTATTAACAAGCACTGGCTTATGCAGCCATCATACCATGGAAATAGTGGAATTGTTTTCAGAAAGACCATTAATAGCAGCTAAGAAAGTTTCTTCCATAAAAGACACACTGGTGCATACATGACAAAATGTTTCCAAAACAAGTGCATACAAGGCAACTATTGCTTGGGCCCTTAAGACCCAGGATGGTGTGGTGTGGCAGGTGTGCAGTCTGTGAACATACCAGTAGGAAAACTACATATGAACATCCTCGAACAAATCAGAAGTTTCTGACAAATCAACGTATCACAGTTACACACTGCGAGTGGTCAATCTACTCCAGTGTCCATGTGATAAAATCTGGACAGGAAATACTTTGAGACCCCTTAAAATTAGAATCCTGGAGCATTCCTATCACCAATCTTGTTCAATATTTATTTGGAACCTTTATTAAGGGCACTTCACATGGAGCCTGTGGTGCAAGGGATTAAGGTTCATGGGATGGAGCTTAAATTTTCAGTTTTTTGCCGATGATATACTGTTGCATTTATACAAACTGGCTGACAGCTTCCAAAAAGCCCTGGAAATTATTAGGTAATTCTCTGAGGTTTCCAACTATAAATTAAATTTAAGTAAAATGCAGGTTCTTCCTCTTACCCCTTATACTTATAGAGCAGATTTTGAACATTTGCAAATAAACTGGGCCCCAATTAAGATTAAATATTTGGGAATCTGGATTATGGCTAAAACAGAAAATGGGGTGGCAGAAAATGTTGATAATCTTTTGACTATAATTAAAAAATGATATTTTAAGGTGGAATAAACTCCCCCTGAACTTCACTGCCAGACTGGGACTGATTAAAATGAATCTCCTACCTAGATTGCTATACCCGATTCATTTGCTGCCTTATAATATTCCTAAGGGAAGGTTTATTAACATCCAGAGGGTAATCTCAGCATTTCTGTGGAATTCAAAACCCCCCAGGAGAAAACATGCTACCCTACACCTTCCCCATCTTATGGGAGGTATTAAACTCCTAGACCTATTTTTATATTATTTCGCAGGACAACTAGGTTTAATGGGACAGTGGTACAGAGCCCGGGAAGAAGAGGGATACACCCCAACCTGGCTCCAAATTGAGAGACAAATTTGGAGGACCTGAAACTTTCCCCAGCAGCGTTGCTCTTCTTAGATTCAGAGGGCTTACCTAAAAGGGGAAGGCAGACATCAATTTCTAAATCAATGGTGGCATGGTGGAATTTTTTAAATCCCACACAGAGGAGAGTCCAAATGAGAGTTCGGGCTCAGCCCATACTGGGAAACCCTAATCTTCATCTTGGGGGACAAATAATCAATGAGCATTGGGCTCCGCAATTATCTGACCTAACCCTGACAGATTTTATAGTAGAAGATAAGGTGATCCTCCCACCGCAGACTAGGGAATGGGACTTTTTTAGAAAGATTCAAATCACAAATATGGTGCAGCAATTTTTAAGAGATAATAAAAATGTTGATAAGAGTCCATTTACTTGGGACAATCTGAGTGAGATTGATTACTCTCAACACCCCTCTCAAAAGTTTACAAAGTATTGTTAGATTTTGTGGGCTCAGACTTCTCGGCTCAAATTTTATATTGGGAAAAATATAACCCCACGAGGCCTGACTGGAAAAAGATTTGGAAAAGTGTTAAATTCCTGCCCAAACCAAAATACAAGACTATGCAATTTTTAATTTTTTCAAATATCTACTACACCCCTGCTAAGCTGTGTTCTAGAAGACTCAGACAGACAGATCTGTGCTTTAGATGTGGCATGAAACCAGGAGATCTGTTACATGTGATGTGGGATTGTCCCAAAATACATTCATTATGGATTCAAATTGGTCACAACATGGATCCGTTACTAAACTATTCGGAGCATATTAAGCCAGAGATCTGTGTTTTGGGAGATATGAAATCGGTTGTGAGAGAGTCAGCTAAGCATCATGTGGCACTGATGTCCGCCCTGGTTAAGGCATTTGTCCTAAGACATTGGAAAAGTGACTATATCTATAGTTATGATCATTGGGTGAGAGATCTGTTACAGATCTTAGATAGACTCAAAAGACAAATGATAATAGAAGATAAAAAGAAAGTCTATGATAAAAGATGGAGGGCATTAGAGGCAGTGTATTCAATACAACTGAAGAGTACTCGAACCCAGATCTGTCTGTCTGATTGTGATTAGCTAGCAATTATTACTTAAGAAAAAAATAAAAGGGACTTTGATTTTTATTGATGTGTGTAATTTCGTGCCTTTAAGTACTCCTCCCAGAGAGGTATTTTACTGTCTTTAGATAGTTCTTAGTGTGGTTATCTTATGTCTGCCGCTTCAGAAGGGTTAGGATGGATTCTCTCTCTCTCCTAGGGACACAGTTTTAATGCCTAGCCTAACTGACTTACAGCCACTTAGAATTTAAGGTTAGTAATAAAGAGAGATAATTAAACTGGAAATTGATTATGTTCATAGCTAACTTTGAGTTGATAGAATTCAACTTTATATTAGTAAGTCAGAGCTAATTTAGTTTGTATATTACATGACAACTGTGTATGTAAATAGTTATGGGGATGTATATAGTAGCCACAGCCAGTTTGGGGATGTGGGCCCGGGGTCAACCTGGGATATGTGTATGTATGTCTTCTCTGTTGGTATCATAAACTTTAATAAAGAAGTTTAAAAAAAAAAAAAGAATCCTGGAGCATAAAGGATCAATTAGAGACAACAATGAAGGATCTCCAGTGGCTGACAATTTGAAACATTTCCATGAATAAATAAACGAACAACAAGGCCACATGGGGACATCACTCACATCCAGGGGTCTGGAAATGGTAACCCCTCCAAACAGAAGGGGTGACCACAATAAATTATTGGTGAAAATCTAAATGTGCTGGATAATTAATATGGACACCCTGAATCCGGACATTGGCATGAATAAGGATTCAAATTGTTTGTGTGTCGGTAGTACTATTTTGCATGTAACAACTTACTGTGTGGTCAGCTAGTGAGTTATGCAAATGGTGTCATATCTTGTATAGCATGAATAAGATTGCTGTCTCCTTGACTGTCTTGTACTCTGCTTTGTGCCCAGTGTTCGCCAAAAATGTCCCATGTTCTCTGCAGGAAGGGCTGGTTCCAGTAGCATCTAAATGTGCTCTGGTAAAGCTCCTTCTGAAAAAAACATCTTTGAACCAGGATGTTTTGGTGAACCATTGTCCTGTCTCTAACCTCCCCTTTTTAGGAAAGGTTATTGAGATAGTTGTTGCGCTGCAGCTCAAGGAACACTTGGCGGTCTCTAACATTTACAAACCATTCTAGTAACGTTTCAGAGCCAGGCACAGCATGGAGACGGCACTAGTCAGGGTGCTTAATGATCTTCTCAGGGTGAGGAATAAAGGAGAGTGATCAATTCTCATCCTCCTTGATCTCTCTTCGGCATTTGATATCGTGGACCATGGCGAATTCTTAGATCATCTTAAGGGGTACACTGACTCACCGCCACTGTGATTCACTGGTTTGAGTCCTTCTTATGGGACAGAACCCAGCGGGTAGTTTTACAAAATTATTCCTCAGACCCAGTGGTTCTGTCCTACAGCATGCCCCAGGGTTCAGTCCTATTGCCAATATTGCTCACAGTTTATATGCTACCACAGGGCAAGGTCATTAGACATTCTGGGCTGGGGTTTCACTGCTATACGGATGATACCCAGCGCTATATGTCTTTTGCTCCAAGGACTCAGTGTGACATCAACGTGTTTAATAAGTGCCTGGCCAAGATCCAGAAATGGATGGCCTCTAGCTGGCTGAGACTGAACCCCAAGAAGACTCAGGTGTTAGTGGTTGAGCTGGGCCGACAGTGGGGATTGGCAGCTAGCGCAGGAGTGACTGGGCTTTGGTTTGGTGACCTTGGACTGCCAGCTTACCCTAGGGTGAAGAATCTGGGAATCATACAGGATGGAGGCTTGACAATGGAGACTCAGGTGTCTGCCATAGTCCAGAATGGCTTTTTCTGTCTTTGGAATATCCACTAGATGAGATCCCTTATTCCCCCCAAGACCTGGCCACACTGATCCATGTGTTCATGACTTCTAGGTTAGGCTATTGTAACACTCTGCACCTTGGGGGTTGATGAGGGTACACTGCGATGCCTGCGGCTGTTGCAAAACTCAGCTGCCCAGTTACTTATGGGTTTAGTAAGATCATGCCATATCTCTCTGGCACTGGGTGACCTGAACTGGCTGCCAGTGAAGTGCGTATCTCATTTAACACAGGTTTATTAACCTCCTAAGTCTACATGGACTGGGCCCAGCTTACCTGGTGGGGCTTCTGCATCCACACACCCCAGTTCACCTACTCTGATTGGCTGGGGAGGGCCTCCTGGTGGTCCTGAGGGCCAGATTGAAGACCTCAGGTGATAGGGCCTTCAAAGTAGCAGGCCTGTGTCTTTGGAATTCCTTACCCAGGACCTTGACGGAGGCCCCCAGAGTGGATGTTTTTAAAGAGGGGCTCAAGACTTATCTATTTCAGTGAGCTTTTGGAGAAATTCTATAATGTATGTATACATCACATTTTATAGTTTTATTGAGTTTAGTGTATTTATGTAATTTATTGGAATAAGATGGTTATTTTGTTTATTGAAATTATTATGGTTTATTGATTGTTTAGTCTTCTACTATTTTATTGTAATGGTGCCCTGGGCCTCTGGGGAAGGGCACCAGACAGAAATAAAGACTACCATTACTACTACTTTGTAGATGTTCTGCTGGTCATATTCTGCAACTTGGAGCAATGCATGTATTCTCCTGGCTAACTGTAATAAAAATGTATCATGGTACTGCACAAGTTCACAAGCATGTGATGTAAAAAGTAATTACTCAGATAACTGAGATTTGCACACGTATATGAAAGCTTTTGCAAAATGTATGGAAATATTTGTAATAATGTGCATGTTTCAAAAGCGGCAAATATCCATGCAATCTTATTAATTAATTAATTTATTGATTGATTTATTTTAAAAGTTTCACCAGGAAAGACATACTAAGCTGCTAATAGCTTGTTTCCAGATGCGTCCTGGGAGTGAGGGGAAGTGCATAAAAATCAAAAGGCAGAAAAAACTGAACAGTAATAACAACATTACATTACAAAAACAGAAGTCATATACAGGAATACAGCATATCAAAGGAGTATTATCATAAATACTGAAAGCAGATCGGTACAACAGATACATGTAGTAAAGGCAGTTGAGTTATGATAGGCAGAGGGAAGCTACAGTACTCATACAGGTAAAGCATGGGTATGAGGAGAACAAAATGGTCAGAAAAAAAACTAGTGGGGGGAAGGAAGACAAGCGGTAAAGGGTCATGGACAGTTAGGTGCAGGTGGGAGAAGAAAAGTTATGAAGAATCGACTTAAAGGGAAACTGTCATCAACAGGGTTTCTCAATGTCTGAAAAACCATAAACAGCTAATTTGAGTGAGCCATTGCGTTTATCTGTGAGTCTTTGCAGTCCAGAGATATTTATATGTAAATCAGTCTGTAATTAAGGGCTGGGGCAGCCATATGTTTTAGGCTCCTGACAGGAAATGATGTCACCGAGGATATTGGCCCGCCATTGACTGTAGGTTAAATAGGAAATTGTCTGTTTTATTAAGTGTGTTTAAGGCGTTATTACAGCACTTTCTACATTTATAATATTTGTTTTGTATGTGCATTGAAACTAGTGAGTTATCACCTTTACATTTCAAACTGTTAATAAAAATAATCCATCTTTAGGGTTGCTTTAACCTCTAGGCTATACTGCCAGCTGATATCAAAAACTACACATCTCAAGGCTGGCTCTGTGGTGCCAACAGGTATTGGGGCCCCATATCAGGATTTTTAAGTCATGTCTGTGTTCATGTCAGTACAGATTTCTGGGGCTGCCACAGCACCAACTTCTGTCTTTTTCCATTCCCTCTCTCACAGCCATTTCTCTTACAATTTCGGGTGTGAACTTGGGTCTACAAGATACAAATGTGGTTACATACCTCAAGAATTCAAGAATGCATGGGACAGACATAAGGTAATTCTAGTGGGGGGTAGGAGGAAGCAGGCTGTTGGTTAACTAGGATCTGCAGCTTATCCATTAGATAGGGAAATGGGCAGACTAAGTGGGCCAAGCGGTCCTTATCTGCCATTAAATTCTGTGTTTCTATACCTACTGGCCTGGCATCATGAAGCCAGCCTTGAAATGTGAAGTTTTTGATTATCAGCTGGCAGTACAGCCTAGAGGTTAAAGCAAACAGCTATGAACAAGCTTCGTTCATCCAGCAGAATGGATTTTGATTCCATCATGCTCTACTTGTATAATGTGTGACCAGAGCAAGTCACTTAACCTCTCTGTGCTCCCAAAACACACCCAGGAACAAGCTGTAGCTGTGTGCCTTTCCTGGACAAAGACAGTAACAACAATCTGAGCATGTGTTATGATTCTGAAAATATTATGCTCTTTCTATCCAGACTTGACTTGAAAAGAAAAAATAGAACACCATTACTTGTTTATAAATTGCAAAAACACATAGATGGATAACATGCATAACCTGAAATGCATTATTAAAAGAGTATTTTACTAGCTGGCCCAGTGGCACTGAGGGTTGAGGCACTGGACTCCATATCTCGCACCATGCCAGCAACCCGGGTTCGGGAACGGACTCGGGCGAAGGGGGTTGGTAGGGTAATGGTTGAGAACTGAGTGCCCATATGGAGCTGTCCTCCCTGGACTAAGGGGATGGGTTGGCTTGGTGAGTCAGGGACCCCCGGTGGAGACCGGGGGGCACTGCAGCAAGCCAGGCAGTATATACTAGCATGGCCGACGTAGGCAGGGTTGCTGTGCGCCAGAGTGTCAGGGTGTGCCCACGTCATGTGGGGAGTCACAGAACATGGAAAAACCCAGTTCTAAGGGTAGGTGATGGCACCGACCCCAATGCCCACTGCCGGGTCCATCCTTACCGTCCTTCAGGGATCCTCCACCAGGGGTCCACGTCTGCAGCTGGATTCTACGTGCACAAGTGCGCCCAAGGTAGGAGGGGCGTACCCACCCCGGAGGGATTAAGCCAGGGGTGCCAGCTGCGAGGTGGGGCGGAGGAGAGGAAGGTTTGGTTGAGGGGACTTCAGGCAGGGCAAGACTCAGGTTGGATGCCTGAGAGAGGCTCCTAGGACCGTGAACAGGAGGGGAAAAAAGAATCGAAGGGGGGAGAGAGTATTTTACTTCTTTTGATGAAGTTAAAAGTATAGCAGTTTCTTACTGAAACACTTTGGATGGAATGGGATTTTCTACCATAAAGGAAAAAATATCAGACAGGTTGATCCTGCCACCCATTCCCTTCAAATGTGTCTTATACGCCACAGCTATGCCGACAGACCGCAACTTTCCAGAATGCCATTCCCACTGTAATGTAAAAAAAGGAAGAAAAAACAACAAAAAAAACAAAGGGAGAAACAGGATATGTGTGTGTGTGTGTGTGTTTGTGTGTGTGTGTGTGTGTGTGTGTGTGTGTGTGTGTGTGCGTGCGTGTGTATCTCAGACAAAAGTGCTGCACTAACTGAACTGTGCTGAAAGGGAAAAACAATTACCACCATTAATTAAATAAAATAATATATGGGTGGGTGGGTGTAAAGAACAGAATTTTGCACACACCGTCGGTGTGGGATGCTTTTATAAACCACTCGGACTTTGCCATCAAGGTTAATGTAGCATCCCACACCTCAGGTGTGTGTAAAATTCTGGTCACACACACACACACACACACACATATTATTCTATATTTTAATAATGCAGTTCAAATTATGCTTTTTTTAAAAACAATGTTGTCCATCCATGTGTTTTTGCAATTAATAAACAATTAATGGTGTCCTATTTTTTTCCTCTTCAGTCAAATCTGGATAGAAAAAGCATAATATTTCAGAATCATAACACATGCTCAGATTGTTTTTACTGTCTTTGTCCAGGAAAGGCACATAGTTACAGTTTGTTTCTGGGTGTGTTTTGGGAGCACAGGGAGGTTAAGTGACTTACTCGGGTCACACAATATACAGGAAGAGCATGTTGGAATCAAACCCCATTCTGCTGGATGACTGAAGCTTGTTCACAGCTCTTTGCTTTAACCTCTGTGTTGTACTGCCAGCTGCTAATCAAAAACTACACATTTCAAGGCTGGCCCCATGATGCCAGGCCAGTAGGTACATAGCTACATTTGCATCTTGTAAACCTGAGTTTACACCTGAAATTGTAAGAGAAAAGGCTGTAAGGGAGGGAACGGAATAAGACAGAAGTTAGTGCTGTGGCAGCCCCAGAAATCTACACTCAAATGAACACAGCCAGGGTTTATCCTGATACAGTATGGGGCCCCAATACCTGTTGGCACCACACAGCCAGTCTTGAGATGCGTAGTTTTTAATAATCAGCTGGCAGTATATCCTAGAGGTTAAAGCAATCCTAAACATGGATTATTTTTACTAACAGTTTGAAATGTAAGGGTGATAACTCACTGATTTCAATGCACATACAAAACAATTATAAATGTAGAAAATGTAAAAATTGTAAAACACACTTAATAAAACATACAATTTCCTATTTAGCCTACAGTCAATGGAGGGCCAAGATCCTCGGTGACATCATTTCCTGTCAGAAGCCTAAAACACATGGCTGCCCCCAGCCCTTAATTACAGACTGATTTACATATGAATAACTCTGGACTGCAAAGACTCACAGATAAACACAATGGCTCACTCAAATTATGTTGAAGTCGCTGCACTGACCCTTTGGAACTAGCTGCTCATCTTTGTTAGGGAGGCCCCGATGGTGGAGGGTTTTAAAGGGGGTCTAAAGATTAATCTCTTTAAGTTGGCCTACCTGGACTGATCAGAGCTATGTTTATCTTTTAAAGATTGTATTTATTGTTTTAACCTGTATCTATGAAGTATTTATAATTTTTTGAAATGCATTTTATCTATATTACATTGTCTGTTTCTATTTAAGGTGCCCAGAACCTCCGGGACGGGGCGCCATATAAATAAACATTACCTACCCTGTCACACTACCTAGCTACCTTTGATAAACAAGCATAAACTCTTTCAAGGTATGAGAGAAATACCATAGGAAAAGTGGAGTAGATGAATACAGGTACACTCATTACATTGTCTAGATGGCATTTATGTATTTTTGGAAAGGATCAAAGGTATTTTGTTTAAATAATTTATTTAATACAATGTATACATTCATTTTTTAAGGTGTCAAAGAAATATTAAAAAGAATTCCCACAAAGATGCCATCTAATACTGGTGAAACATTAGTGCATCTGGCAAACAATAATAACATTTGCTAAGCTTTGAAAAACAAGTTGGACATTGAGTTTCGTTAAGAGCCTCCCCCCCTTTTCCTAATTAACATTGTTTATCATCCTGTATTCAGAGCATCATTTCCTGTGACAACCCTTTTTGCTTGACTATATAAACACATTAAAGACCTCCAGCTGCCTTTTTACAGATTTTGTCATCTGTGACCTTGATTATGCTGATGTCCCTGCGTTGCACCTTCTTGACTGTCTCAATGTCCTTTTTTGTATTTGGGAGACAGAACTGTATGAAGTATTCCAGCTGAAGCCTGACAAGAGTCTTGTAAGTGGCAGGATTGCTTCCCCTGCTCTGCAGATCGCCCACTTCTGAGGCACCCTAGCCTTCTTCCAACACTTCTGACAAAGGCCAGACACTGCTTGTCTTGCTTGAGTCCCTTGTCTATTACGTCTTCACCACAAGTCATCTTCCTCCTCCACTGCAGCAAGAAAAGCCCATACAGTGTGCAGGTCCTTCTGCTTTTTTCCTCCAGTGTTGCATCTTGCATCTGGCAACACTGAATCAGGAGTCCAACCAGAAGCCCAACTCATTCAGGTCCTCCTGAAGTTTGTTCCCATCCTCAAGGGCATCCCTCACCCTGCTCAGCTTAGTGCTATCAGCTAACGTAAACAGCAGGATGAAGGCCCTAGCTTTCAAATCATTAATTAAAATGTTAAACAGCAGTGGCCCCAGCAATGAACAATGAGAGATGCCACTGAGTGCTCCTCTCTACTCAGAGTCGTGGCCACCTGCCACAACCCTCAGCTTCCTGCCCACAAGCTAGTTAGCAATCTGTATTATATATGTATTATGCATACTACACTGGTTCACTTTGCCTAGATGCTTGCCATGTACCCCAGTGTCAGACCTTGCTGAAGTCCATGCTGACTACATCAATGGCCCAACCCCCCTGTTCACTGATCACCACCTTGAACATGGTGATCAGGTTAGAGGGGCATAATCTACCCCTTGTAAAGTCATGCTATGACGGGCAAAAAACCTTGGCCTTAACCAAGTGCTCAATAATTTTGTCCAAAACAATGGATTATATGACCATGCCAAGCACTGATGTCAGCTGACTGGCCTGTAGTTGTCCAGGTTAGATCTTGATCCCTTCTTGAAGATGAGGACCATATTGGCCACTTTCAAGTCCATAGGCACCACATCTGTTCAGTAAGACTCATGAAAGATTACTAGTGTTGCTCAAATGGATCTGGGCTAATCCAGATCCACCAGATAGCTGCCCTTTGCGGCAGAATAGTGGATACACTGGATACTTACACTATCTGCCTGTGGATCTGGCCGTCGGATCCCTGGTCAGATCCCACATTATCCGATGGCCGGACCCAGGGATCTGGCACCAGATCTCTGGACCCAATGCCGGATAACGCGGGATCTGACCTCTGTATTCAGCTGGCTCCCAGGATGGATCCTACTTGAATAGTGCCACCATCAGCTGGATCAATGGCGGACCCACGGCAGCACTATCCGAGCAACACTAAAGATTACTGCAAGTACTGTGGTGCAATTGTTTCTGTAGCTTTCCTTTGATCTCGGGGTGTATTTTAACTGCCCCTTGGATCTTACCTGGCTTTATCTACACCAAGTAGTCAATTACCAAGACAAGCATTTTGTCCTCCAGCTGTATTGTGGTTACCCCTTATGTCACAGGACCACCCGATGAGCAACCTCCCTGAAGGCCCTGTGGTGAACACTGAAGCCAAGTATTTACTTAGTATTTCTGTCATCACCCCTGGCTCTCTCCCAGGTTCATCCCCCTTTCCAATTTTCTAGATTTAAATCCCCTCCTACTGCTTCCCCTTTCTCCTTCCATGTATGTGCTAGAAGAAGGCTTTGGTGTTAGGGTAAGTTGAAGGACAGGGCCTTAGGGCAGACTTGGACTTAAAACTTCTTCTGTCCTTGCTATGTTTCTATGTTTTATATTTGTAGTTCTCCTGGGTACCAGCCCCTCCCTGGCTTTCTTAATTCTAATCTTGCAGTCTGTCAGTGGAAACTCTGCACTCTGCTCTAACATGGAGACAACCTGTCTCTTTCCAGCTATAACAGATCTTCCTTTTGTTCATGGTCAGTTGCCTTAGGAATTGGTTGAGGCAGGGGGCATTTTTTTACCCCTTTTCCCTTAGTGCTAACATGGATGCAGACCTCTGTGGCTGCTGTAAACACCTTCTTCAACAAACTCTGCATCTAACTCTGAATAACCAGCCTCATGCAGGTTGTTCAGACACTTGGCCATCAGGACCATAATCTTGATAAAGTCTGCCTTTCTGAATTTCCATGTCCTGGTGGTTTTGGTTCAGCTAGTCTTCCCTGTCACCGAGGGGAGGTTGCCTGGCTGTGGTCACAGCCTCCTATTGCTTCCTCAAGGTCAAGGAAGGTAGCAAACTTAGTCCCCAGCTGAACATGCTGTTCTAAGAAGCAGTCCTTGTAGAGGGCCAGGAGCCTGGTCTGAACTCTGCCACTGACCTTCTCAAGATGATTGCCTATACCTGGGATACTGAAGTCCCCAAGGATTACTAATGCATCTGATCTGGCTGCTCTTTTAATTTCCCAGACTAAGTGGGCCTCATCCTGCACTGAGCTGTTTGGAGGTCTATAGCAAAACTTCAGGATGATTCTTTTGCCCCCCTCCCATCCTTAACTTGAACCATTGGACCCTATGGCACGGTTTTTCCCTTCCTTCCTTCCTTCCTTCCTTCCTTCCTTCCTTCCTTCCTTCCTTCTTTCTTTCTTTCTTCCAAGGTTGATGCATTCCTAAGTATCGAGAGACAGTATAGGCATTCATGTCTGCCCCTTGATGATCTTGTTGTCCTTCACAGTGACTCCCTCCCATATGAAGAAAGCTACTCACCCCCTTTCCGGTCAGGCCTACTATTTTTTTCAAAATAGTCTGTATCCCTCAGTAACGTTCTTCCTCCTACCAGTTTCTGTATGTGCCACTGAGTTCTAGCCTTCAGATTTATTATATCCTTTTACTCGCTGATTTTGTTGGGTGCAATCTTCATATTGGCCTATGTGCAAGTGAAGATAGTGGTCCCTCTATGCTTCCTCACTTCTTCTGGATGTCTCCACTCCCAGTACCACCACCATCATCTGCTGTCCTTCCCTTGGTGAACCCCTGCATCTGCTTGCTGCCCTTGGTGATACCCTGCACCAGTTACCAACCCCTTGTTTAAGATCCCCCTCACTGCCCTGTTCATTCTCAAGGTCAGTACCCTTTATGACACTTGGCCAGCTGGTTATGATTATTGTATGATATTTGTAATATAAAAAGGTAGTATGTGATTGTCTCACATAAGACAGCTTGTGCTTCCATGGGTGCCTCCCCCCCAAGGTTTCAGTGAAGTTACAGGATATATTAAACTGACCAGGAGATCTCTGTAATGTAATTAACTTCCTTGAGAAATGTCATTTTATGGCCTTTTTATGACCTCATGCTTTGAAGTTGGGAAACTAAAATATACATTTTATTACAAGACAGGACATGGCTATCTCACACCTAGGTGAGGGATTGTAGGGTTGTAAACCTCAAGGGAACTGGTGGAGCAAAGACTTATAATTTGGGAAATGAGTTTTTGCTGATGTCACATTATTTAATATACTTCCTGATAGGACATCATGTTTGTATTTGTTTCTATTCTAAAAGGAAGAGCTAGATGACTCACCAAGGGGATGGGGAGATGGGGTTGAAATGTATCCTTGTAACTGGGGAATATGACATACCATTTTGGGACTCAAGAGAGACAGAGCTCTCTGATTTAACTTAGGCACTTACAGAGGTAATACATTAGATATAAGTCTAAATGTATGGTGGTAGGAGTTTATGTTTTGTACTTTTCTATTGTTCTTTTATGTGATTGTGATCTCTTTGATATATGGTTCTGTGTTTACATTTTTCATATTTTTATCATCTTTTAGTAAATCTTTTTTTCAAGATACTGCCTGGGTGTGTCTTCCAAGTCTTTTTTTGCATGTGATGTATACGTGGTTAAGTTTGGCAGCTGTTCTGAAGGGCTTGATAGTGTTACTAAACTGGGAAAAGGTAAGAATATACCTAAGATCTCTTATAGAGTTTTAACGGTTCATTTTGGAAGCCTGGCTTGGTGCCCCTGGTGAAAGATTGTACCGCAAGCCCCGAAGAGGGTACGTATCTGAGCCTGTACATTGGGTATGCTAGCATAAGGTTCACAGTTTGAATCCCCCCAGAACCTGAGACTAAAGGTGATTGAGACCCAAATGCAGACAGGAGGGTTACCATGTCTGTTACCTGTTCACACTATTGCGCTCTGAGGTTGGCACTGTGAGAGCAGAGGGTCTGACCTGCTGAGTGCGTTTGTGACACCCTTTACTCCTTCCCATCACAAGTGCAGCCAATCTTGGGCATACAGGCATCCCTTGCCCCAGAAAACCCTCCAGTTGGCCAGAAAAAAAAAGTCCCTCCCTCTTGCAGCAGAACCTAATCCAAGCATTGACCTGCCTAATGGCCTGCTGCAACTCCTCACTAGCCCCTAGAAGTGCAAGGATCTCAGAAAAGATCACTCTCGATATCCTTCCATTCAGGAGGAAGCATAGCCTAGAAATATGAGCACTGAGCTGTGAACCTGGAGACACATCAGACCTGGATGTGAATCCCACAAATACTACTTGCACGCTGTGCAACTCTGAGCAAGTCCCATAAACCTCCCTGTACTCCCAGGTCATGCCTGAAAATGAACTTCAGCTCAGTGTGCCTTTCCCAGCCAAAAATCTGAAATATAAAATAAATGAATTAATAAATAAGTAAAAACATCCCCAATTTTGCAAATAACCTCCTCATGATATCCTTGGAACTTGTGTAGCCATTGCTGTTTGTGCCCACATGGATAATAATGGTCTGCTCTTCTCCACAGCTGCAGTGCTTGACCCTGGCTATCACTCATTTGACCCATGCTCCCAGCTGACAAACCAGCTTGCCCAAACTACCATCCTGGTCCAGAAATGCCCCCTGTACTTCACTCATGACCCCAGGCTAATCTCATTGCTCCTCCCTCCATACTACTCCCTCCCCCTACTGCCTTGATTTATAGATCCACTTTTCCCTCTGACCAGTCACTTATACTCGCAATCTCCCTTCCCGCCCTCATCTTGTTGCCAGTGGCACTTTACTGAACTGTTGCTCTTGGTCTTCTATGTTTTGCACTACTGTACTTACTTTGTGCTTCCTCTCAGCTGTCTACTGTATAATTTTTAAGTTTGCATGTGCGTGCACGGCAAACATTTTGTTACAAAATTGGGGTTTGAGAGGTGTGTCGCTGTTAGGTCTAATGCAGCTCAAGCTGCAGTGGGCTCCACAGTAACAGCCCAGTGCTCAGCAAGGCTGATCATGACACTGTTCTGTGCTTGTGAGGCAGAAACTTCTTGTAGTTGAAAGGGATGAGCCACTCCTATCAGCTAGCTGCTCAATCCTTTCATCTGCATGAAGCCACCCAGCAAGCAGCTAAGTGGTGTCACAATCAGCTGTGAGTCCCCCTTCCTTCCTTCCTTCCTTGTGCCCTGTCCATAGAAAAAAACACCCTTCTACTGCCAAGTATCCTGCCCATCTCACCTTTCTTTCCCGTGAACTATCCATGACAATCAAATAACAACCCACTGCCAAGTATTCTGCCCACCTCCTGATCCTTTCCCAGGTCTGTCTGTGACAACTAAATACCCTCCCACTGCCAAGTATACCACCCACCTCCCTATCCTTCCCCATGCCTCATCCATGACAATTAAATATCCTCCCACTGCCAAGTATCCCTCTCACTTCCTAATTCTTCTCCTGTGCCTCATCTGTAAACCTGCAAAAGAAGAAAACAGTCCAGCAACGACTTCTGCCCCCATGCCCCACACCCCAGCCCCGTTCTCAGCACCCCTCACGCTGTACCTCCCACCCCATACTTTGCTATCCGGTCCAGTGCTGCTTCTCCTCGAACATCTTGCTTCTTCTGAACTCCACCGGGACATGACTTGCAATTTGTGCACCAGTTCTATGAAATAGCCTTCTGCCCGAGATCTAAAAATGCTCTACTATAGGCACATTTAAAACCACCATTAAGGCACATCTGTCTGGGGGTAACTGTTGTAACTGTAACCATTGATTCTGCACTTAACAATTATGTCATAAGCTACAACTGATTCTATTTCAGATGCCATGTGTTGTATGGAATGTAAAAATGTAATTAACCCTGGATGCCGCATTGCATTGTGACTATAAATCTGAGTTGTACTACATTTTGGGTTTATGTTTTCTGAGCACCTACATCCTGTATGTATTCTTTTCTGTTTTAGCACTGTATGTGAATTAACTCTGGGAGACCCCTGAAAATGGGACACTAGTCTAATTTGGTCTATCCAGTCAACAAATTGTAATAAAATAAATACAAATAATATAAACTGAAAACAAGGTAATTTTGGTTAATGGCTTTTTAATGTGTTCTGAACTTTTACTCATAACTTTGTAATTTCTTAATATTTTCACCCGAAATGTTCAACATGACCTCTTTTAACCCCACCTCATGAACCAGACAGGTGAAATTGTTCAAATCCCCCCCCCCCCAAAAAAACTGTTTTTTTGCAGTCACGCTGCCAAATCACGTTTCAGACAAGATATAAAAAATTGCACCGGTCTTGATCATAAGGTGAGGTCATTAAAAAGCCTATGTTGAAAATTTGGGGTCTAAATCTCAAAAAAACAACAAAGTTATGAAGCAATGCTGACATTCTTCAACATTAACTCATAACATTACTATTTTTCCAGATTTTGACCCCAAATTTCAACATAGCCTTTTTTTCAATCCCATCTCATGAATAAGGCAGGTGTAATTTTTCAGATCCCCTCTGTGTGACAGGGTTGGTTGGGCCCTCTTCCATTTTTGATGTGTAGATAGAATTTGAAGCAAGAATTCTGCCCCCTATCTCTGTCTTTTCCATTGGACTGCACAGTCAGCTCTTGCATTTTATTTATTTATTTATTAGCATCTCGGATTAAGACCTTTGAGCTGAAAGCTCGGTTACAAACGTTTCACGTCGAACAGTGTTCACAATTACAAACAGAGTAGGATATAAGTTAACATAGTTATATACAACATCAAAATATTTCATTTGCCTGAGAAGTGCAGAAATTGAAAAAAAATGGTTGAGCAACATGAAGTAGTAACTATACAGCAGCAAAGTATTACATGTCCCTGAGACACACAATAGGGTTAAAAATGGTAAATTAACACAAAGTTGTAGCTAATGAAATAGGGTAGGGGAGGTGTATGGGAGAAGAGAATAGCAAGAATGGCCGACAGAGGGCATGGGGTAGAGGAGGGATCCAGGTATAACAGGCCGGGGAGACTAGGGGATGGGGAGGCAGCCCAAATAGGCCTTGTCAGGTTCGAGAAGAATTAGGGGGGGTGTAATAAAATTATCAGGACTGAGTGGGAAGGAGTCAAGAATTTACAGATTGTCTGCAGAAAGGGGTTAATAAGCTGAAGCAAAGCAAAAAGGGGGAAGAGGTGGGAGGGGCAAAGGAGAAGGTAGGGGAACTAGTGAAAGGGGGCTAAGGTGAAGTGCTGCTGTTCTTTCCTTTTCCCTTCTTGCTGTCTCTGCCTTGCTTATATATAGTTATAAGAAATGTGTATAAAACTGGGTTCCCGGATTTGTAAGCAAGATGTAGTTATTATGGTTGAAATGACTACAGAAACAGCTCTTTGAGTTTATTAGCAAAGTGTAACAGAGTGTGACCTTTTGACCGCAGGCTAGAGGAATATGTCAGCAAAAGAGGCCAGTTCTGGAAGCTAGAATCCAACAAGGTTCTGATGTTCTGGGCCGCAGTGCTCTGGTGTAAGCTAGAATCTGCCACGGTTCTGAAGTTCTGGGTCACAATCCGGGGTCACAATGTTCTGGTGGAAGCTAGAATTTGATAAGGTTCTGAAGTTCTGGGTCACATTGCTCTGGTGGAAGCTAGAATCTGATAAGGTTTTGAGGTTCTGGGTCACAATGCTCTGGTGGAAGTTAGAATCTAACAAGGTTCCGAAGTTTTGTGTGAAAAGAGAAGAGAAAGTGTCTTTAGGGGGATTTGTGATTTGGAGACCAGAGGCTACAGAGAGCTGGTTGATTGTAGACTTCAGTTCTGAACTCAGAAATTGGACTTTGTTTTTGGACTGCCTATGCTGAAAACCAGTCTGTACATTTTTTTTTTTTTGCTTTTATTCTTTTGTTACTATTAATAATAAAACACTACTTGTGGATTTTACAATGTATCCCAGTCTTCTTATACTTCCAGATCCAAGCCTCAGCAACACTGAAACATGTTTTTGCGGTCTTTCCGTGAAATCACCTTTTGGATGGGATTTAAAAAAATTCCACTTGTCTTGATCATAAGGAAGATTGCCGCTGCGCAAAATTGACCAGCTCAGCTCTTCTGGACTGTTGACAGATAGTGCAGTCCAACCTGTCTTCAGCCTGGGGGAGCCTTTTCACAAGAGAAGTGTGACGAGTTTGCTCTGTTTTTCGCAGATAAGGTTGCCTCCATCAGGTCCGGCATTGGCCTGGCCCCCTCTAAGGGGTTTTGCAGAGGTCAGCAGAAGGTCGCGAGCACCCAGTTTGCTTGGTCCGACTTCGGATGGCCAGAATTTATGGACATCGTGAGGATTGTCCAAACTTTGCAGCCAACCAGCTGTAGTTTGGACCTGGGCCCAATGCGATTCCTTGTGGGTTATGTTGAGGAAATCAGCCCTGTCCTATATGAGATAGTCTGCAGTTCATTGGAGATGGGGTTCTTTCCTGATCCCCTTAAGGAGTGGGTTGTGTGACCACTCCTGAAAAAAACCTCCCTTGACCTGGAATGTCTGACTAACTACAGACCTGTCTCTAACCTGCCTTTTGTGGGCAAGGTTATTGAGAAGGTGATTGCACTGCAGCTGGATAATCATCTTTCAATCCACGATTTCTATGATTCTCTCCAGTCCAGATTTAGGAGGAGGCATAGCACTGAGACAGCCCTTTTTCGGGTGCTAAATGATCTCCAAATAGCAAGAGATCGGAGGTCTTGTTCCATCTTGATCCTTCTTGATCGCTCTGCAGCATTTGAAACTGTGGACAACGGTGTACTTTTGGAGTGCCTGCAGTTCATCTGTGGTCTGTCAGGCACAGTCCTCGGGTGGTTTCAATCATTCCTCCAGGGTAGGACTCAGGGAGTGGTCACTGGGATTTATTCCTCTGATGCTCTCCTGCTATCCTGTGGGGTTCTACAGGGCTCCATATTGTCACCCATGTTGTTCACAGTGTATATGCTGCTATTAGGGGACATTATTAGGTGGTACGGTCTTAGTTTTCACTGCTATGCAGATGATGCTTAGCTGTACGTGTCCTTTGTGCCCGACCAGGGTGATATAGTCTCAGTGTTTAACAACTGCTTCTCCAAAATCCAGGACTGGATGAGTGCCAGCTGACTAAGGTTAAACCCGGCTTAAACTGAGGTGTTGGTGGTGAACCCAGATCGCCAGGGGGTGGGTGTGTCAGATGGTCAGCCCTCTGGGCTTTGACTTGGGAGTGTTCAGCTAGCTACCTCAGACCAGGTGCATAATCTGGGCATTATTTTTGACAACAGTTTGACCCTGAAATCACAGGTGTCAGCCATTGTCAAGACCTCGTTTTACCATCTGAGGAATATTGCCCGGGTGAAACATCTAGTTTCTACTGATGATCTTCCAACATTGGTCCATGCCTTCATGACCTCCTGCCTTACCTACTGCAATGCCCTGTACCTAGGGCTACTGGGGGCTGATATCTGTCACTTGCAGCTAGTGCAGAATATGGCGACCAGGTTGGTGGCTGGTACTTCTAGGACCTGCCACATTATGCCTGTGCTCTGCGGACTGCACTGGCTGCCAGTACAGTGGTGGATCACCTTCAAGGTCGGCTTGCTGACCTATGAAGCCCCACATGAACAGGGACCTCACTACCTGCAAGATCTCCTTCATCCCTATTGTCCCTACCTCACACTTCACTCCACTGACGAGGGATTGCCAGAGATTCCCAGGGTGTGTCTGAAGACATCTGGGGCCCATCCATTTGCATATGCGACCCCTACCCTGTGGAATTCTCTGCCTCGTCAGGTAAGAGAGTGCTTGATCGTCCCGAGCTTTAAAGCAGCCCTTAAGACCCATCTCTTTACTTTAGCATTCTCGGTTGAGCTTTGATGATGGGATAGTTTTATTACATAGTATTATTTAAATTATTAAGAACTGATTTTATGGCTGCTGATTTTATATTTTTGCATGCCTTATGAATATCTACAGCACCTTGATCTCCTTGAAAAGGCACTTTTATAAATAAATTTGACTTTGACTTTATAAGATGGGGTATTAAATAGACTATGTTGAGATTTTGAGGTCAAAATAAAAAAATGAATAAAATTATGAAGAAAGGTTGACATTCTTCAATGTTTACTTCTACCTTTGCTATTTTACCAGATTGTGACTCCCCATTTTCAACATAGCCATTTTTGTACCCCACATCATGAACAGGACATGTATCATTTTTATGTTTGCTTGCGCGTGCAGCGCACAAGAAACATATTGAGATAGTAGAGCATTGCAGAGGCGGGGCAGTGTTATGGCCAATGCAAGGGATGCTTTAATGGGTGCGTCCCTCAGCCACCAATCAACAGGGAAGATGACGATGACAGCAGTTTCAGAGCGGGCGCCGCACTTGAAAGAAATCTGACACTGCAATCAGGGACAGTTTCATCATTGCAGCAGATCTCTCCCCCCCACAGCAATGAGGCACCTTCCAGCCATGTACATTACAGTGCACAGTAATGCGCATGGCTGGAGTTACGAGCAACTCGTTTACTCAGTGTGCCTTTCAGGTGAAACATATCAATAAATAAATAAATGAGCCACACCGCGGCTTCGCATGATTGGTGGTTCCTGCCACCCACCACACACTCCCCCCAAAGCCGACATCGGGTGTCTAATCCCCATGTCAGCATGTATCCCCCTCCCCCATTAATATGGCACACTGGGAGCCCACCCCAGTGTGACAAACTAATTATATTTCTGACACCGGGATGCCCACTCCTGGTGTCAGATGACTCCCTCCCCAAGCCTGAACATATCTTTTGCTGACAATGGGGTGCCCAATCTCCATGTCAGCATGCCCCCCCACCCCTTTATCTTTTTACGACAATGGGATGCCTACTCCCGGTGTTGGATGTTCCCCGATGCCCCCTTTTTTTCAGCCGACCTCAGGGTGCCAGATCCCCATATCGGCATTGATCCCCCCCTCCAGTAGTCTGGCACACTGGGAGCCCATGCCAGTGTGTCAAAATTTATTTTTCATACTATTTCACCTGTGAAAAGGAAAACCATCCCCAAGGTCTTT
This sequence comes from Neoceratodus forsteri, assembly GCA_016271365.2. Classification (NCBI taxonomy): domain Eukaryota; kingdom Metazoa; phylum Chordata; order Ceratodontiformes; family Ceratodontidae; genus Neoceratodus; species Neoceratodus forsteri. The sequence goes on from CM057455.1 coordinate 899,115,698, forward strand.
TTTATTTTTTTTTGTTAAACCTAAAGAAAAAGAAAATGGTCCCTCGTTGTCCTCGCTGCCCCTTCCCCATCTCGACCCACCCTCTGTGCATCCCACCTCCCCGCACTACCCCTCCACCCCATACTTACCTCCTGAGGTCCGGCGCTGCGATCTTCTGTGAACCGGGAACACATCTGCACTCTTCAAAAGCTGACTGCAAACTGAAGAAAATCACGGTAAGCCCTATAATGGCAGTCAATGGGGGGGGGTAAACTTAGGTTGATATCTCAGCCATTTTTAGAAGTTCTGGTCCCAGGTTTTCAACATGGGGTTCTTGGGACCCCACCCCATGAACACTGGCACTGTAATTTCATTTCTCAGTCCTGAAACATGATTTTGTAGTCGCTGCAGGAATCATCTTTTGGGACCAGTTAATGAAATGACAGTGCCACTGTTCATGAGGTGGGGTCCAAAAAAGCCCAAGTTGAAAGTCTAGTGACAAAACTCCAAAAAATGACTGCATTACGAGCATGCATTGCGCAGTTTCCTCGCCTTCCCGGAGTATGGATAATGGATGACATGCTGTTTCTTGTTTTAAATCATGTGGAGTGTTGTTTTATGCTGCATTTGATCTTTTGTACAAGCGTTTAGATATCCTGATTTGCGCTTTTTAAAAAAAAATAAAGTAGTTGAAGTTGAAGTTTGTACGCATGCTCGTAACTTCACCAATTTTTTATATTTTCACTCCAAATTTTTCAACATTGCCATTTTTTCATACCTTCTAATGAACATTACAGCTGTCCTTTTTTGCATCCTGCCCGAAACGTGTTTTACGCATTGAGCAGAATGGCACAGTTGTTGTGCAAAATCAACCTAGGACAGACTAATGAAATCACACGGTGCACTCTTTCGTGAGGGAGGGTCCCAAAAGGCTATGTTGATAATTGGTAAAAAAATTCCAAAAAATGACTGCATTACAAGCATGCATTACGCAATTTCTATGCATGCTCTTAACTTCACCAATTTTTCATATTTTCACTCCAGATTTTCAACATTGCCATTTTTTCAACCTCCTCATGAACAGTACGGATGTAATTTTTCACATCCTGCCCAAAATGTCTTTTCGCACCTGTTGCACCAAATGGTGCATTCGCTGTGTGAAATCACCTTTCGGGATTGAGTAATGAAATGATAGTGCTATTGTTCATGAGGTGGGCTACCAAAAATGAAAATACCAACAAGCACCTGGGGCATTAGGGTTTCCAACCGTAATGCCCCACCTTGGACTGACAGACGTAGGGGTGTGTGGCTTAGGGTCATCTGCCGTAATGCTCATGCCATTCCACCACCACCACCACCCTACATCCATTGACCAGCAATGAGGTGTGCCTTGGGGTCTTTGGCCCTAACGTTCACCCCATTCTCCTATACTGCACCCATCTCACCTTATTTCCTCATGGAATGGGGTCAGCATAAGGGCCGAAGACCCCAAGGCACACCATGACACCTGTCAGTATCTGCAGGGTGTGGAGGTGGAATGATGTGAGCGTCATGGCTGATGACCCAAAGGCACACCCCAACACCTGTCAGTCTCTGCAGGGTGGGGGTGGGGTTTGTCGTAGTTCAGTACTTCACTGTCATTCCTATTACGTAGCTCTCTAACTCCTGCAGTACCAATGCCATTACCAGCAAGCAAACTTTCAGCATTGACAAATGCTTGTTCAAATCCTGCCCAAAACGTCTTTCCACACTTGTGCCACAAGATGACATTTCGGACAGGATTTCATGAGACCCATCATGTTCATAAGGTGGTGTAAAAAAAAAAGACTATGTTGAACATTTGAGATCAAACTTGAAAAATAAAACAAAATGAGGAAGAAACATTGATCTTTTTCCATATTTACTTATAACTTTACAATATTAACCCATATTTTCAACATGCTTATGTTTTTCTACCCCACTGAATGAACATGGCTGGTGCCATTATCAAATCCCCCTCCAAAAACCTGTTTTTGTGGTCATTCTATAAAACAAAATTTCTGGTCGCATTTCATAAATGTCACCTGTCATGTTCATATTCTGGGGCAAAAATAAAACCAGTATTTTGAAAATTCAAAATCACAGTCTAAGAAGATGAACAACATTGTGTGAACCTCTTTATGTCCCAATCATGATAGTTTCACTATTATAACTCATGTTATTAATTTGTTAATTATCGCCTCTACATTATGACTGCCTTTTTGTACTTATTGTTTCATAATTGTAACATTACTGATGCAACTTATTACTGCTCCATATCCCCTTCCCCAGCCCACATCTGTAAATGAGCTGTTAGCTCAGTGTTTTTTTCCTGGTGAAACTCTGGAAATAAATGAATACATACATAAAGGTAGGGTTTCAAGGCAGACTGGATGGACTTTGTGCGAGAGAGATTTTCTAAGCCCCCCCAACACAGATGCAGGGGAAAGATCCAGCCACATCTGCATCAAGTGGAGTGTGCCCACACCACTTGCAGCTATTTTCAAAGGCTGCACGTGGACTGCAACATTAAATCACGTTTTGCCGCATCTTGCTTTACTGATGTAAGTATGGGAAAATCCACAGCTGACGCTTGAACGTGTGTCGGACACATACAGCCCAGTTAATTGCTGGCCTACCTGTATGGACGTTAGTCCATAATGAAGATAGGATGCATCCACTATGAGCTCCCCACCCACAGCCTTTATCTGTCCTTACCTTTCTGCTTTTATTGTGTACCTCAGCAAACTGTTGCATCCATTGTGTTAGTAAATGGAGTAAATAAACTGCCATTAGTAAGTCAATGTGCATCTGGTTGTGTGCTGACAATGCCTGATCAGTGAATGGGTGTATGCAACTCTATGTGAGGGCTGATGGGCTGAACACCACACCTCACACCATGCCAGTGACCCGATTTCGGGTATGGACTCAGGTCACTAGGGGTTGGCCAGGGAGGGAGAGGATTGAGCATCTGACTGACAGCTCTCCTCTTCTGGGGAGGTAGGACTAACCATGCCGCTCTTACACTGCCATCATGTGGAGCTGTGCTGGCGGGGCAGTGGGCGTGACTCACAAGGACACGGACGGCAGCAGGTGCCATAGTGCATGTGCACCTCCACATGTACGCACACACAACATCATTGCATGCTACTGGTTGGGGAAGGGACCAGAGCAGAAAAAACTAGCGCCTCCACATGCATGCACACCCAACGTCATTGCATGCTACTGGTTGGGGAAGGGACCAGAGCAGAAAAAACTAGCGCCTCCACATGCACGCACGCCCAATGTCATTGCATGCTACTGGTTGGGGAGGGGACCAGAGCAGAAAAAAACTAGCAGCAGGCATATGAAGCCTCACTTGCCCACTCCTACCCACTCGAGACCCCCCCAGACTTCTGGATGTGTGTTCTGGGGTGGGGAGGACAGGCTCCCTTCCCAGCCCCACCAATGAGGGCAATCCATGGGGGATCTTAAGGTGGGTATGTCTTTAGGGAGATAGGAGATAACAGAATGGGTGAGGAAGGGCTGAAGACCCCCCTGTGACCTACAGGGAAAAACGCTGTATGTAAAAAAAAAAAAAAGAGAAAAAGAAAAGAAGTTGCCAGAGCCACATGCAGGTCTAATCTTGATGCAGACAGGATGGAGGTTAGTGCCCCATTGGGATAGTATGAAAGTGCAGAGAAGGAGTCAAGGAGAAATGCTCCACTGTCCTGTTGTAAAAGTATGCTAGTCGGGGTCGCATGTGTGCTGAGCTCTGCTGACAGAGACTATGTTTGTTACCCATGGATTTCCAAGAAAGATGAGGGCAGGAAACAGTGTAAGGATCAGTGTCAGAAATACCCAGTGTATCATCTTCCTCTTATGTACCATAAAATGGGAAATGCAAGAATTATTCCCAACATGTATCTGTGTTTTCTCCAAGGAGGGAACAGTTGAACAACAAATTAACAAACCGTTCCTAAATGTACTGCGATCCCCTGTCCAGGATCCTTTTTCATTGAAAACCGGTGCTGGCCTTGCTGTTTCTGCCCCATGCTTTGGAACAGTCAAAGAATCACAGTCTTGATGTAAAAAAAAAAAACTACTGTGTGACTGGAAGATTATTATCATTTCTTTTTTTTTTTTTACTATTTTTGGTGCCTCCCACCGCCAGCACAATCTGCCCAGTCATGGACCTCGGCTGCGGCTTCCCACATAAGCCACCCTGCCGGCACCCCCTAGCTTGCCCCCCAGGGCAGGGACACAGCACCTGAGCCCCTCTGAAGGGTGCCATTATTGACGGGATAGGACAGGAGTTGGCTTGGGAGCCAATGCAGCTGGGGCAGGCATCATCTAGGTGGTGGGAAGGCAGGATTTTCTTCTCCTGTAAGCAGGGGCAGGAGCATGCAGTGACGCCTGCATGCGTCCCACCTGCCTGATTCTAGTAGGTGCCGGTCACTGTGGTGCCCCCAGCCTCTGCCAGGGGTCTCTCAAGCACCACTCACACACTGCACCCTCCCCCCCGAGAAGGAGAGCAGTCCGTGGTATGCGCAAACAATTCTTCCCCTGGCCGGCCTTCCAACAACCCAGGTCCATTCCTGAACCCAGGTCACTGGCATCGCAAGTGGAAATCCAACCGCTGCGCTGATGGTCCGGCCCTGTGACTGGAAGATTAGTGTGGACAATGAAGTTTGCTGCATTACTGTTACTAAGTTTAAAGGTGCCCTCTCTGCCTCTGTACAGTAGCTCGGGATCCTATCAATGATAGCACTAAAAAAGAACCCTGTCTGGCCTCCTCCTGTTGTGAGTGGCCTACTGTACCTAACATCTGGGAGTTGACTACACAAATACAGAAATATATGAATTATACACTGAAAAGGATGTATCTATTATAGAAACAGAAATTCTGCAGGCAGAAAAAGACTGAGAGTCTGTCGACTCTACACTGTTCTACCTAGACCCATTTCAGCTTACTGCTGCATGTGGAGGATATGCAAGTTATACTATACACCTACATTCTGCAGCCTACCACTGTGTGGACTTAGACTAAGCCCCCGTGGTGTGAGCTTTGTTCACAGTGTATCGTCATTCCCTGTTTTGTTTTGAAAGGGTCCCTTGTGTTGTTAGGGAGTCTTTAAGGCCCATGCTTATGGTTACTCAGTGAGTAAGTGCTGCCAGGCAGGATTCAAACATGGGTCTCCAGGAAAAAGGTACTAGGAATTCACTGCTATTGACCTGGGTTCAAATGCTGGCTCACATAACAAGTGAAGTACAGTTGGAAGTGTCCACCCAGTGGCTAGAGGATGGAATACATGAAATAAAATGTCTGCACCATTCAGCAGAATTAGGAGGCTTTGCTTGGAAGAGACCTGCCAATGGAATGTATATATGGAGACAGAACAACTTGCTCACCCAGAGATGTAGTCATTTCAGGTCAGTACTGAGGTCCATTGATGCAGAGGTATGGTACAGCTTGAAAACCCCCCATTCATATGGTACACTGCCCATGGACAAAGAGAATCGCTGATGTTCTGGTGTCGTTCCTGTGTCCCCCTTCATGAGCACATTTCTAAATCATGAGCACTATATGCTCCCATCTGACCTGCACACTGTTGTTTGTTTTCCAGGCATCATTACTATGTGATCTAGTTCCGCTGGATTTAGTGAAGCAACAGCTATAAAGAGTTACAGTTAGTGTATGGTTCCATTCTGGTATTGCTGTCTCACATCAGCAGGGTTAAAGGGATTGTTCCTTTAGCTCATCTAGCAGAGCTTTAGCTTTTGAAGCACAAGATGGTGAGCTCTAGTCTTGCCGTCAACGTCTCCCTCATTGTGGTACAGTGTACAGTATGATTACAACTAAAACTCACCAAAGGGTTACATAGGAAAGGAATAGCAAAGGAGGCAATGATCCTTTACCCCCAAGGTTACATCAGATAAGCAAACAAAGGTATTTTTCTAAACAGCATCCCATTTCAATATAAGCATCCCATTTAAGATAAGTGGCAGCTTACTATAACAGGCAGCTTGGTTTAGTGACTGGAGTATAGACTTAGGTAGCAGGAACCACTAAAGACCCAAGTCCCACCAGGGCCACTTACAAGCTGTGTGGTTTTGAACATGTCAGTTACCGCCTCAGTGCTTCAGTCCCAACTCAGCTGTTAACTAAAACAGGACCTCCCTGAAAACTTGCTGTTACATCTCAGCTGGGCTATCCTGGGGAAACAAGTTGTTAGAAAAATCTCAAAATAAAAAAGTGCCTACCTTGGTTCTGGCTAAAACATTGGACTTGAATTTCTCTGTCAGAACTTCAACGACATTGGTGTGGCCTCGTTCTGCTGCAATGTGCAATGGGGATCTATCCAACTGCAGCAACACAAAAAATTAGTTTATTTTCTTGTAGCAACTTTCATACACAATACGCCTCAAAATTTTCACAAAGGAAGAAACTCCAGGAACAAGGGAAACGATCAAAAAAAGACACAACACCAGTTCTCTAAAAGTACAATAACTGCTATTGATTAGTTTCAGGCATATAGTTGCAGCATAATACAAAAATACTAACAAGTCCCCCAGAACTACATACACCCCCACACTAAAAATCCCAAAGTTTTGTGTGTACAGTGCTTTGTCAGAGTCCCACTCACAAGTTTGTCGCTCCTTATATACTGTGGTATACAATGTGAAGGATTAATCACTAATTTTAGAACTTGGTGGGATTTGAACTGGAGGCAAAACAACACCTCATCAAGACAATTGCGCTACCACATATTAATGTCACAGAATTAGTATTTAATATTAAAAAAGGCAGTCATAATATGGGACTCAAAAACCCCAGAATCACCAATAGTTGCAAGAATACAGCAAGTTCACTGACAGAATGGTTTTCGCAATATGTGGATTTTTGTATTAAAGACTTAATGATGAACTGCATTCTTGTAATATAGATACTACAGATATTCTGCAAGTCCTTTGGGGGTATCCAACTGCACCCAGAATGGCTTCTGGTTATGAAGGATGTTGAGTTGTTGTACATAAAGATGTCCTATAAAGGAGGTTTGTCTGTTCTTTGTTTTGGGCTGGCAGTATAGCCTAGAGGTTAGGGGAACGAAGTGTAAATGAGCTTAGTACATCCAGCAGACCAGACCTGAGTTTGATTCTCAGAAGCTCCACTTGCATACTATGCAACTCTGAGCAAGTCACTTAACCATCCAGTGCTCCCAGGTCACCCCTGAAAACAGACACTTGTGCCTAGTGGGCCTTACCCGGTTACCAAAGACTAAAATAAAATAAATAAAATTCTGGATAGACCCACGTGATTTGGATTCAGGGTGCATAAAGATTTGTTGACAAAATTATTTGAATTTTGTATTCATTTCTAATAGTTCTTTTGCTTGTAGGGAAATTTTGCCTACAAACAAAGAAACAGAAATAGGGCCGTCTTTGCCCCTTACTATGCCAGCCTGTCAGGGTAACTGGGACAGGAGTTTATTTACAATGTTGATGCTAATCCATTCTTGGGCAAAACTGACTTTTGGAAGTATTACATCGATGGTGTCCTGATGCTGTGGCAGGGTGACACAGCAGAACTGGAATCGTTTGTACTATTTCTGCATCTCAGCAATCAAAAATTTTGATTCTCTGTCACCAGTAATAAAAACGGTATACATTTGTTTTGAATGTGCTCACAAAAAAGGGATGGTGAAACACAGAAACATTGAATCTTTCAGCAAATACAGACTACTTGGCCTAGTCTGCCCAGTTTGTCCCCACCTACACTGTTCTCCAGCTACTCCCCCCAGGGTGAGGTAGGTGTTAATTCAAATGATATGTTGGTACATACGCTATTACCCAAGAAAGAAAACAATAATAGTTGGCTTACTACACCCCCTACTGGTAATTTCAAGTGTGGACATTGCATGCATTGTAGTAACACAAGAAACATTATTGCTTTTTCTCGTCCAAGGACAGGAAAACGGTTTTCTATTGACCAGTTTATTAATTGTGGCACTGAAGCTGCAATTTATGCTCTGACTTGCCCATGTGGAATTTTTTACATAGGACAAACAAAACGAGTGTTAAAATTAAGAGTGACAGAACATAAAACAGCTATTAGATCTGATAATGAAAGTTATGCCATTGCTAAACACTTTAAAGAAGCAAGGCATTCATCGACCTCTGTCTTACAATTTTTTGGCATAGAAAAAATTAGTTTAGATAGTAGAGGTGGAAGCCTAAGAGATATATTTTTGTATAGAGAAGCATTCTGGATTGTAACTCTTGATACTGTGAAACCAGATGGATTGAATGATTTTGTATCTCTGCATAATTTAAAATAAGGTACTGCAATTGCTGCATTGTAATTTGCCCTGATTATTTCCATTGTTGTTTCTGCTGTTGTTTTTATGTAGTAGTATATGTGAATATATATATATATATATATATATATATAGAGAGAGAGAGAGAAAGAGAGAGAGATTATTATTTTGTATGTTTGATTTTTGCACTTAGCACTTTCTTCTATACTCAACACTTTGAAATTATAGCACTGTCTCTTTAAACCATGCACTTTTAAGTGTTACTTGGTTAATGTGATCGCATGTTCTGATGAAGGTGTCGATTTAGACGTTGAAACGTATACGGCTCTGTGGTCAAGTAGGTGTGCTGTTTGGTAGTCTGCAGTAGCTATACGCTTTTTACAGTTAATATTGAACTGTTATTGTGACTATTACATATCAGCTTTGGATGCTGTGCAGCCACTGGATTTGTGTGTTTGTACTTTGCTGCTGAAACCTACCGATTTTTGGGATTAAAAATTGCATTATGTCCATATGGAGTGCTGATCGTCTTTCCTTGATTGGATGTGTGCTACTTCTTTCCTTTGTTGTATGGCTTGTGAAAGTCCCAGTGCTGTCCTATGAGAATTTGTATTTTTCATTTTTTATGCTTTTTTTATATTGCCCCTAAATGTTCATGAGGGGATATGTGCTATTCTTGTAGTACTCATTCATATCATTGCGTCGATATATGGATTGCCCCTTAAGTCCAAATACTGAGGGAGTTATGGCTTGTTGAAGTTCCAGTGTTATCCTATGGGAATTTTCATTTTTTATTATTTTCTTTATATTGCCCGTAAATGTTTGGAGGGGGGCTATGTGTTATTCTTGCAGTACTCAGTAAGACCTTTATTTTGATATATAGATTTTATTTTTTATTTTATCCCAGTCTCGGATTAGTACCTTTGAGCTAGAAGCTCTTTACATAGGTTCCAAGTCAAGTAAAGTACAACCATACATACAAGGCAAGACAATATTACATGGAGGCATAGATACAGAGTACAATTTAGTTAATAACAAACAAAACGGATATGAAAGGGAAAAACAGTCATTACTTAGGAAGGGGGACAGATGGGTGAGATGCCAACCTAGGCTACTGCAGCAGGAACTAACAGTGTGCAACACCCCGAGAGCCGCAGGAGGAATAGAGCAGCCAGTGAGGCATTGTCAGAGGTGGGGGGGAATGGGGGAAGTAAGGGAGGGCAGGACAAGGGTGTTGGAGCAGGAGAGGGAAAAATGTGAGGTGGGGGAGGCAGGAGCACCAGGTTGGGGTAGGAGAGGTGGGAGGTGGAAGGAAAAGAGGAAGGTGAGGAGGGGGGGAGAAGGGTAGGTAGTCGTGGACAGCTAGCAGAGAGAACTAGCAATGGCAGTCACAGATTGTCCCTTAAGTCCAAATATTGAGGGAGTTATGGCTTGTTGAAGTTCAAATGTGAGGAAAAAACACTTTAAGTCCGAAACCTTTTTTCATATGAGGGCATTTTTTTTTGTATGAACCAAAAAAAGCCATATGAAAAAGGAAGCCTTCATATGAAAAAAGAATGGGAAACAAACTGTCCAAATTCTTTTTTTGTATGAAGGCATTTTTTTTCATGTGATTGAAAAAAGCATACAAAAAAGGGTTCAATTGTATGAAAAAAGAATGGGAAAAAAAGAAGTCCAAATTCTCTTTTTTGCATGTGGGTGTTATTTTTTCGTATGAAATAAAAGTATAAGAAAAAGGATGCCTTCATATGAAAAAAGAATTTGGACTTAGTTTTTTTCCCAAGTCTTTTTCGTATAAAGACATCCTTTTTCGTATGCTTTTTTCATTCATACAAACAAAGAATACCTTCATATGAAAAAAGAATTGGGGAAAAAAAAGCAAAGCCCAAATTCTTTTTTTGTACGAAGTCATCCTTTTTTCATATGCACCAATTCTTTTTTCATATGCCCATATGAAAAAAGATAATTGGCTGATGAAAAAGGATTTTTAGATGTTAAAAAAAGACATTTCTAGGTCATTTATTCACAAACTAAGTATAGAATCCACCTAACAGGGTCCTGATGAGCATGATATCTGTGTTGGGTTGTGTGCAGGATGTCAATTTTGTGGGTTTTTAATTTAATTTTTTTTTGGAAAAAAAAAAAACAGTAACAAGATGGTGGCCATATGAAAAAATATGTTTTCCTCATGAAAAAGAATTTTTGCAGAACAACAAAAAAGGAGTTGTCAATTGACCCTGCATTTAAATGTTCCCTACCCACAAAGCACCTACATCCTGCACAGACTGCTCCACATTTCAGTGAAGCACATCAGAGGATTCAAAAAATGGCCCACTATACGATATGTGTATGGGGGAGTGGATATTTCTGTAATCCTCTTAGGTAAATGTGCATCAGCTAATGGAAGAGGTACATTCTGTCCAATGCGATTGTAGTTAAATGTGTAAATCAAATAGGACATGCACAAAAATCCCAGATTCTGCGCAAGCACTATTAACACTACTGTACATGATCCATTCATGTCAATGAGCTGTTTTTCAAATATTTGTTCCCTTTTTTTTAGATTTGGACTCAACTGCAGCTAAGCTACCGCAGCCTTGAGAAAGTGCAAGGTTTGGTGCGAAAACATTTGGCTGTTTGAGGGGAGGGACATAGACTATCTATGTACTGTACCTGCCATTCTTTTGTGCAATAAAAGCTGTTTTATGCATATTATCCTGCGAATGATCAACATTTTTTTCCAGCAATGATGTGTAGCCATGCTGCCTTCTGCTCAACTGCAGCAGGTACTGCACAGTGGCCTCCTCTCTTGTCTTCCCCTCCCAAATCCTCCCCAGAGAGGGCCATCATCATCTCTGTGACACACCCACCCTCTACTGGCTCAGTCAGCAACAAACCCTGGGGTCACTCACAAACCCAGGTCTCTGGTGTGGTGGGTAGGCCAACACACTGCTTCTGAGATACTAGATTCCTTCACGCTGGAATTATACCACGGATCTGCATCCAAGGGAGGCATAAGTACAGCAAAACACACAGGTAGGACATGATATACACGGAAGATGCTCCAAATATAAGACATATTTATTAGGACATCAAGATAACAAGTTCCCGGCACTTCGAGAGGATACCCTCGTCATTGAGGGGGTCCCTGATGAAGAGAGTTATCCCTCAAAACACCAGGGAACTTATCTTGATGTCCTAATAAATTTGTCTTATATTTGGAGCATCTTCTGTGTGCATTGCATCTTACAACTAACCTCTTCTGGCAGCTAAAGTGTGAAGGCTAGTTAAAAGGGAGAAGGTGTGCATGGTCCCTAAAACTGTGAAAACCCATGGCAGCAATTTTTAAACAAGGTATTGAGCTTACCTGTAAGTGTCAGTACTCCACAGATATCTGTCTGAATCTTTTCTATCATGAATCAAGGGGGCAGCCATTTCCTGGAACCTGGAGACAGAAACTGGGCAAGTTGTGTCTAACAACATACAGCTTGCCCAACTGTGACATTGTAATTTGTCTCGAGGTTCCATGAAATAGCTGCCGCTGCCTTGATTTATGATACAAAAGATTTAGACAGGGCTACCTCTAGACTGCTGATACCTACCATACCAGTAAGCTCAAAACCTTGTTTGAGAGAATCATTCACAGGGTTTCAGACCGAATGATCCAACACACTTCATGGTCAACATGGTATTGGAATCCCCCAGGTGGTTGGTCCTGGGGGATTTCAATGCCTGGGTCGATGATGAACTCTCGCATTTTGGTCAGAACTTCCTCCAACTGATGATCTCATTGGGCTTCACACAGGTAGTTACCACTGCAACCCATTCTCAAGGTCACTCCCTGGATCTGGTGTTCCTGCTTGGTATGGAGGCCGCTGACTTGGTGGTGGAACCAGTTGGATGGTCGGACCATCACTTTGTAAGGTTCAGTTTTGAGGCTCCCCCTGAGACACCTGCCCTTTTGGAGATGCTCCAGTACCACCCTTTGAGAGGTGTCACCCCAGAGGGTCTGATGGCGGTGCTGGACCTATCGAGTAGGCCACTGGAATGCTTGGATCCAGGAGATTTAGTAGGGCACTATAATAGTATGGTACTGAGGGCCCTGGATTCCATAGCTCCTGTCCGAGTTTGCCCGCTCCCTCTCTGTCCTCGGTCCCCTTGGTTTGATGGGACTTTGAGGGGGTTGAGGAGAGAGGGGCGAAGGTTGGAACGTTGTTGGCGGAAATCTGGCTGGGAGGAGGACAGACTTAGGTTGATGGCCCACTATTTGGACTATCAATCACTAATCTCCCATAAGAAGGCAGAGGTCCTGTCCAGGGAGATTGCTGCAGCAAAGAATCGACCTGCTCAGCTCTTCCGGACCATGGACAGGCTGTGCAATCCTGCCTGTCTCCGGGGCCAGAGAGCTTTTTCACTATTAAAGTGTGATGAGTTTGCTCAATTCTTTTTTTTTTATTTACATTTTTCCACCTTACCTAGTTGCCGGCCCCCCGGTACTTTCAGCCTGGTCATGGGCCGACGGTTTCCACCCCCCACATCGGCCTCGGGTTCTCCGATACCCCGTGGCTTACCCCCCACGGCAAGGCTGCGGGATGGAGGGCAGACATCCCGCAGAGATCGGAATCGGTCGGAGGACTGGCCTGGGGGGCTAATCGAAGCCACGGTGGGCTTCATGGAGGGAGGCCGGCAACCGTCCATTTTCCTTTTTCCGGGGAAGGCGGGACGGTAATGACGCCTGATGTCCGCCCGCCTCCTATGCTGCTGAGCGGCAGCGGTGTTCCTGGCCTCCGCTAGAGTCCCCATCGCCCGGATGCTGCCCCAGCCTCCCTCAGAGAAGGAGAGCAGTCCAACGGACGCCGATCCATATCCCCTGCCAGCTCGATTTACTTGGTCCGTTTCAACCCGGCCGCGTCAGTAAGCGAAATCCAACCGCCAGCGCTAACGGGCCGGGCGTAGTTTGCTCAATTCTTTGCAGATAAGGTATCCTCCATCAGGTCAGAGATCTGTTTGACTCGTTCAGATGAGTATGGCGGTGGTCAATGTGAGGGCACAGGCACCTGGTCTGTCTGGACAGATTTCGACCAGCCAGCAGTCGTGGATATCGTGAAGATTGTTCAGAGTTTGCGACTGACTAACTGTAGTTTGGATCCTGGTCCAACTCACCTCCTTCTGGGGTGTATGGATGTCATCGGACCAATCCTTGCTGAGATAGTCTGGTGTTCGCTGGATCAAGGGGTGTTTCCGGACCTCCTGAGGGAGGTTGTGGTGACACCTCTTTTAAAGAAATCCTCCTGCGACCCAGACTATCTTGTGAACTACAGACCGGTCTCTAACCTACCCTTTCCGGGGAAGGTTATTGAGAAGGAAGTTGCGCTGCAGCTCGAGAGTTTTCTTATCACACTATGATCTTCTCCAGTCTGTTTCAGGAAGAGGCACAGTACTGAGACGGCGTTGGTTTGAGTACTTAATGATCTCCTGATAGTGAGGGATCGGAATCGTCGTTCGATTCTGGTCCTCCTTGATCTCTCTGCAGCATTTGACACCGTGGATCATGGGGTGCTGCTAGAACGCACACGGCTTCTCTGTGGACTGTCAGGGACAGTCCTCAGGTGGTTTCACTGTTTCCTCACAGGCAGGACTCAGAGGGTGGTGTCGGGAATTTTTTCCTTGGTCTCCTTCTCCCTGCATTGTGGGGTGCCGCAGGGTTCAGTGCTGTCCCCCATGTTGTTCACAGTTTATATGTTGCCATGGGAGACATTATAACGTGGCATGGGCTGAGTTTTCACTGCTATGCAGATGATATTCAGCTCTACATGTCCTTCGTACCTGAACAGGACAGTGCGATCTCGGTCTTTAACAACTGCCTTGCTGAGATCAAAGACTGAATGAGTGCTAACTGGTTGAGACTGAATCCGGATAAGACTGAGGTGTTGGTGGTGGACCCAAGTCAGTGGGTAGAGAAGCTGACTCCTGCACAACCGTCTGGCCTTGTGCTAGGGGGTAACCAGTGGAGACCATTTGAACGGGTGCAGAGTCTGGGTGTTGTGCTTGATAACGAACTGACGCTAAAAGCGCAGATGTCAGCAGTTGTCAAGTCCTCATTTTATCATCTGAGGAACATCGCCCGGATAAAACACCTTGTTCTACCTGAGGACCTTCCTATATTGGTTCACACCTTTATGTCCTCTCGTCTGGATTACTGCAATGCTCTATACCAAGAGTTACCGGGCGTGGACCTCTGTCGCCTGCAGCTGGTGCAGAACGCTGCAGCCAGGTTGTTGACAGGGTTGTCGAGAACTACCCATGTCACACCTGTGCAACGTGAACTGCACTGGCTGCCAGTGCAATAGAGGATCACCTTCAAGGTCACGTTGCTGATCTATAAGACCCTACACGGACAGGGACCGGGTTACTTGCAAGACCTCCATCTGCCCTACTGCCCTCTCAACTCTCTCTGCTCCACTGATGAGGGATTGCTAGAGGTTCCCAGGGTCCGTTTGCAGACATCAGGTGCTAGGTATTTTTCTTTTATAGCCCTGACCCTGTGGAACTCTCCACCTCATCGGATTAGAGAGTGCCTGTCCACTGAGACCTTTAAATCCCTATTAAAAACTTATTTATTTGAAAAGGCTTTCATGGATAATGTTTAGTTCTGGGACTGCTGCCCTTTATTTTATATTTTTATTAGATTTGATGTTTTATACTGTACATGCGCTTTGGTCTGTGGAAAAGCACTTTAAAAATAAATTTGACTTTGGACTTTGACACTTTCACAACCCCCCTTTAAGCATGCCTGAAAAATCCCCTCTAGACCTCTGGTCAATGTTCATACAAGGTTTAAAAGAATTGTGGTTACTGCTCGTGATGCTGGTGACCTCGATTTAGGAATGAGTCTGGGTCGCTGGGGGCTGGAAGGGGGGAGAAGGACTGAGCATCCCAGAGGATGTGCTCATTCTCCAAGGAGGGAGAGCCGACCATTCCACAGTGCTCCTGTCACCTGTAGATCCATGGGTGGCAAAGCAGCTGTCGAGCATTGGGAGGGAGGGACATTGTGATAGGTGGAGGGTGTATTTGCATGCTCCTGCCAGGAGCTCAGTCCCCACCAGAGTATCTATGGGGAATAGGGAATTGGGGGACAATGAAGAGGTAAATCCCCTTTGCCCAATAGCTCCGAGACAGCTAGTATATCTCTTCAGATGGCAGTACATCCTCTACACTGCGAAGAGGAGTAGAAATAGAATGTTTAAAAAACAAAGTATGGTGTTAAGCAATAATGACCGAAGAGCCAGTCATTTCCTAGAGATTAACGACCGGCTGGGGGGGAAGGTGGCCCAAGGCGCAGCTGAGGCCAACCCCTGGCGGTCGTGTCGACGAAATGTCGGCTCTGAGGTCATTATTGTGATAATGAGTCTAATCGTGGTAATGACCTTCTGGGGAGCAGTTTTTTTACTATGTTTTAAGTTCTTTGGTGCTGCGCGGCGCAGCATCAAAAGGTTGCCACGTGGTGTCCTTCTGTACTGATCACAGTACGTGGAGGTCACCGTTTTCGGGGAGGCACAATATTTTTGACATGGAAGGGTTTCAGACTTACTGTTTTGTCGAGAACCTTCCTAACTTGGTCAAGTTCTTCTTTAACCACTGCCGTCAGTGCTGTGATTAGCTGTGTGACTGCATGCCGAGCATTTCTAAGAGATTTCAGACCAGCATGGCAGTCAATCAGTGAGCTTCTTTAGCTCATGAATAATTAATTAGACTTATAATATAGTAATTCGACCACAGGCTTGAGAACAAGTTCAAATCTTACCAGAGCCACTCACTCACTGGGTGACCTTAAGATAGTTACATAACCTTCTTGTGCTGCACTTCTCCCAGCTGCTAAATTGGGCAGAAGCAGGACTCCACGATACACAAGATGTTACATCTCCACTGGGCTATCCTAGGTAAATAAATTCTAGAGAAAAGGGAAGGCTCTATAATGATAAGCTTGGTCCAAAATCAATACTGATCTAGTTGAACACTTCAAATCAGTCTCAGTATCTTTCCTGCATAAATCTGTAATCTCAGACCTATTGCAGGTTGATAGCGAGGCATCATCAGCTACCTTGTCCACAATGTTTGGATTGGCTTTGCACTGATAGAAGAATTTCAGAAGAAGCTCATCTCCCTCCCAGGCAGCAATATGTAGCGAAGTCTGTCCTTCATCCTAAAAACAAAATGAGAATATGCAGTGAAGTCAGAGAGGAAGGGTCAGAGAGAACAATAGCAGATTTAACAAGAGCGTTTAGCTCCCTGCTACCCAATGTCATTGCTGCTCCTACTGAAAGCACACATCTGTGGGGAAATATATGTTGTGATCATTAGTCTGAATTATAAAACTGAACCTGGTAATCCAGCCTGCTGATTAGCTGGGACTTGTTAGAATAGCAAACGGTATTCATATGGGTTGCAAGCACCCCACAATTGCTTACGTATGTGTGGTGAAAGAGAGCCGACTTTTAGTTTTTTGGGTTTTTTTTCATTTTAAAACTAAAAAATGCTGCTGAGTTACCAACCGGTATTCCCCCTCCCCCCCCCCAGTGAATCACATGAGCCGAACTGTGACTGGAGGTGGGATTAATTGTGAACAGGGGTATTACTGCTCAGTCTTCACAGTGGAAGGAGTGTGGCAAACCACCAGAGTTTAACAGAAACTGAGGTGGGGTGGAGGTGGACACAAGTTCAATTTCAGAAGAAAGAGTCCTGACAGGACTTTCAGTTCTAAAGGTGAACAAAGTTATGGAACCGGATGGGATACATCCAAGGTTGTAAAGGAACTTAGGGAGGTGCTAGCTGCCCTATTGACAGTTATGTACAACAGCTCACTGGAAACAGGCGTGATTCCGGAAGACTGGAGAAGAACAGACGTGGTTCTTCTACATAACAGAGGCGGTAGGGAGGAGGCTGTCAACTACAGGCCGGTCAGTTTTACATCAGTGGTGGGGAAATGAATGGAAATCCTGCTAAAAGAAAGACTTGTTTGAGTATCTTGAATCCAGTGGGATGCAACGCCACAAACAGCATGGATTCATGGGTGGATGGGTGGGGGGGTCATACCAAATTAATCTGATGGATTCTTTGACTAGGTGACCAAGAAACTAGATCAGGGGAGGGTAGCATTTTATTTATTAATTTATTTAAAAGTTAGGTAACCACAGGATGGGTTCTATGAGAAACAAGCCTCATTTACAGAGCATCCCAAGTCATCAACAATGTAAACACATGCTGATATAAGCAACGATTGTACAAATACAAATGAAGACTACTCCATATGAAAACTTATTATAAAACACTGTTTAAGGCACAAAGATGCAAATGCAATAGATGGAAAATGATCCTTGGCAACATCACTTAAAACAAGTAAGTGTAAGTTTTTCCTGTAGTAACAATTTTTTCAATCATAGAATCATAGAAACATCAATTTTGACAGCAGATAAGAGCTGCCTGGCCCACCTAGTCTGCCCACTTCCCAGCTCCAGATCCTAAATGATCAGTAGCTTACACTCTCTTTCTTATCACTAAGGTTGCCATTTGTCTATCCCATGCATTCTTGAACTCACCAATCATTTTAGCCTCTATGACCTCCACTGGGAGGCTGTTCCATGCATCCATCACCCTTTCTGTGAAAAAATACTTCCTCACGTCACTCTGAGTCTCTACCCCTCTAGCATCATATTGTGACCCCTTGTTCTTGCACAGCTCTTTTTTTGAAAGATGCTGCCCGCCTGGACCTTGTTGACTCTGCTGAGGTACTTGAATGTCTCTATACCCTACTCCCTCCTTTCCTCCAGGGTATACATATTGAGGTCTTTCAGTCTTTCCTCATATGTTTTCTGTTGCATTCCTTGCACCATTTTTGTTGCCCTTCTCAGGACTGCCTCCATTCTGTCAATGTCCTTCCAGAGATGTGGTCTCCAGAACTGAACACAGTATTCCAGATGTGGCCTGACCAATTGTCTGTGCAATGGCAACACTATCTCCTGCATTCCTCTGGCCCTTCCCACTGCCTTTTCACATTGCTTGGCCACCTTCCAGTCATCCGATATGTCTACCCCAGGTCCCTTTCCAGTTTTGTTGTTGTTAGTATCCCCCCCATTTTGTATTCCACTCCAGGATTCCTATGGCCCAAGTGCATGACATTGCACTTTTTTTATATTGAATTTAAGCTCCCACACTCTTGACTACCCCTACAATTTGTCTAGGTCTCTTCTCATTTTTTTCCACCCTGTCTGGAGTGTCTACCCTATTGCAGATCTTGGTGTCATCCACAAAGAGGCTTCCCTTCCATTCCCTTCCAGCCCATCCGCAATGTCACTAATGAAGATATTGAAGAGGACCAACCCCAGAACCGAGCCCTGTGGCACCCCACTTGTCACCCCCCTCTGGGGGGAATTGAACTCCATTTACCACTACCCTTTGTGTCCTGTTACTCAACCAATTTTGGACCCATTATACCACCTTGGGACCTACTCCCAGACTGCACAACTTGTTTACTAGCCTCCTGTGTGGGACTGTGTCAAATGCTTTGCTAATCAAATGCTTTGCTAAAATCTAGGTAGGCCATGTCCACCGCCCCTCCCTGATTCACTACCCTGGTTACCCAGTCAAAGAAATCTATCAGGTTTGACAAGATCTCCCTGCTGTGAATCCATGTTGCCTTGGGTCTTGCGCCTTACTAGCCTCCAGGATTCTGTGATTTTCCCCACCACTGAGGTCAAGCTGACTGGTCTGTAATTTTCAGCCTCCACCTTGCTCCCACTTTTGTGTAGTGGTACCACATTCGACCTCCTTCAGTCCTTTGGTAACACTCCCTCCTGTTGTGATTTGTTAAATAGGGCTGTCAGTGATGCCTCTAGTACCTCCCTGAGTTCTTTTAGTATTCTAGGATGCATCCCATCTGCTACCATTGCCTTGTCTACTTTTAGTTTCAAGAGTTCCTTTAGGACTCTCTCCTCTGTGAATGGACTGGTGTACACCCCCCCCCCCCCGTTTGTGTTTCTACCTCCTAATTTTGGTCCCTCATGTTTAAACATGTAGAGATACAGTACCTTCTCTTCTAGTTTCTCAGTAGACATGGCCTATATGGTTTTCAGCAAGGCCTTCTACACTGTGCCACACAGGAGACTAATTGAAAAACTGAGCAGCCTGGGGGGATGCAAAGTGGTGAATTGGGTTAGAAACTGGTTCATGGATAGCAGACAGAGGGTGGTGGTAAATGGCACTCACTTGAATGATGGAGGATTGGCCAGCAGGGTGCCACAGGGCTCAGTACTGGGACCTGTTGCCTTCAATGTTTTCATAAGTGACATTGCTGAGAAATTGGAAGGGAAGGTATACTTTTTAGCAAATTATACCAAAATCCAAATTAGAGAGAACACTCTGGAGGTGGTGGAGAGTATAAGCAGTGATATGGGGAATCTTGAGGGGTGGTCTAAAGCGTGGCAGTTGGGGTTCAGTGCCAAAAAGTGCAAGATCATGCACCTCGGGAGTAGGAATCCATGTACTGAGTATAGGATGAAGGGTTGGTACTATCATTCACTAAACAGAAAATGGACCTTGGGGTTATCATGCAGTATCTGATTACCTTAAGGTGGCAGGGCAGTGTGATAAAGCAGTGAGTAGGGTTCAGGGGATGCATAGGGAGGGATACATTTTCAGGAGGTGGGAGGTGGTGTTGTCACTGTATTGCTTTGTAGTGAAACTCCACGTGAGTACTGTGTCCAGTTTTGGAGGCCACACCTCAGAAAGGACATAAACAGGATGGAGGCAGTCCAAAGGAGGGCAACTAAAATGGTGCTGGGGCTGCACAAGAAGGCCTACGAGGAGAAACTGAGGGATCTGAACATGTACACCCTGGAAGAGAGGACAGTGAAGGGTAGCATGATAGAGACCTACCAGTACCTCACAGGGGTGAACTGGATGCAGTTGAGAAGTCTCTTTCAAATGAGAAGGAGCACCAGGGCCAGGGGGCATGTGATGAAGCTGGGAGGGGGGAGTTTAAGAACAATGTGAGGAAATATTTCTTCACTGAAAGGGTGGCAGACACTTAGAACAGACTGCTAGCAGAATGGGGTGAAGGCAAAAACAGCAGGAGGTTTCAAGCATGCATGGGATAAACATGGGATATATACATGGGGTATATAAGAAAACACGCAGGGAGGAGGGAAGGTCGCAGGAGACCAGTTAAGGTCTGCGGAGATGGATTAGGCAGGGAACAACTGGGCAGACTGGGTGGGCCAAACGGTCCTTTTCTGTATGAAGTTCCTACTCAACCATAATCATAATTGCTTTTAGGTGCTGGAGAAGAGCTTCAGAGCGGATCATGGATTACATACCAATTTCTCACCAGTTATATCACACGTTGCAGGATATTAGCACATCACAATATAATCTAATATTATAAAATGTCTTTAATAGACCTGTCTTCTAAAATACTTTACACTGGGTAAAGTTACAGAGCTATCAGAAATAAGATTGAATTCTTGATATATACTTACATTTTGATAATCCACATTGGCTCCATACTCTACTAGAATTTTGATCAGCTCCATATCTTTCTTTCTGCAGCAGGCATGCAAAACTGTGTCACCATTTTCCTAGAGTGAGGCCAAATGATTAGAATGCTCCGAACTACTATTGAAATATAGAAAACTACACCAACCAGAATAATAATGTATGCAAGTTAGTCAAACAGGACAAAAAGAATTCAGACTCATAGCACCTTCTATAAGCAAGGCTTAAGTAATAAAAAATGGACGCTTCTAAAAGACAGGTGTCTGAGCTGAAATGCAATGAAAACATGTATTGATATCCTCAGGGTCAGGGGACATTAGGTAGGGCTTCAACATAGCAATGATGTTCAGGTGGTGACCTCACTACACATGGTAATGCCTTCTTTTCCACAGTACATGCAGAGTTCGTGTATCATCATAACACCGCCCTGAGTCTATTAGTAAAACTTTTCTAATCAGGATTTAGTTTGAGCCTGAACTGACTTTTAGCAAGTTGACAGACATAAAGGTTAAGGAGTAAAGCAAAAATATCAGAGAGAAAAAAAGCTATGGCAGGATCTTGAATTCAGCACCATTTATTTATTTTTTTTAATCTCTTTTTCTGGCTTCTACTAAGCCCCGGAGAACTCTCTTGGGCATCCACACACCCCAGCTCTACCTCCGGGCCTGAAACTCACCAGCTTCCTGGCATCAGCCCGACTATCCCCTCGGCTCTGAGCCCTCCCAAGGTGGGGCTGAACTATCCTCCCAGGGCGCTCTATCTGGAAATTCGGGCCGGGCTGGGCTTGGCCCAGGAACTGGATGAGTCCGGCCAGAGGAATGTGGCTGCAGGGGTAGTGCCGTCGCCTATCTCTGGGAGCAGGGATTTTTTTTTCCTGGTTACGGTTCCCCTCTCCACCCTCCCTGGTGGAACTCAGATGTGCAAAGGCGCCAGGCATGCCTGCTGCAGATCCGCATCCCTCTAGCATACCCTGCGCATTGCAGTGCCTCCGGTAGCCACCAGGGGCCACTGTGGTGCCGAGCATAGCCTGGACCCCCCCCGGTGAGAGGAGAGGAGAGCAGTCCTCTGGACGCTCTATCCTCTCTCTCTCCCCCCCTGCCGACCCCCAGCGACCCAGGCTCATTCCTGAACCCGGGTCGTCGGGGTGGCACAAGGTGTGGCATCCAGCACCTCATTCAGCACCATTTATGAACGGAAATGACACTTCAATTACATATGAACATATGAATTTGGCAGCAGATAAAGGCCTTATGGTCTATCGAGTCTGCTCGAGTGTGCAGCTAGCAACCTTTATACTGCAGCTTCCCTTCCCCTGACCCTCCCTCTTACCCTATCCCATCCCCTTTTGAAGCAGTCCATTGTTCTACAGGATACCACTTCCGCAGGCAACACATTCCACCCAACACCACTCTCTCTCTCTCTGTAAAAAAGTGTTTTCTCATTTCCCTCCTGAACCTTCCCCCCTCCTATCTGAGATCGTGACCTCGAGTGCTCCTACCCCCCCTTAACTTGAAAAGTCCCTCTGTGCCTGTCTTGTTTATTCCCTTCATGTACTTGCAGGTTTCAATCATATCCCCCGTCTCTCCTCTCCTCTCCTCTCCTCTCCTCTCCTCTCCTCCTCTCTCCTCTCCTCTCCTTCAGTGAGTACATGTTCAACTCCCTCACCCTGCTCACGTAGGGTATGTCCCCTATTCACTGAATTATCTTTGTTGCCCTGCAGTACACCCCCTCCAGTAACTTAATATCCCTCTTCAGGTATGGGCTCCAGTACTGCATGCAGTACTCCAGGTATGGCCTAACCAGTGACCTGTACAATGACAGGATCACCGCCCCTCTCCTTAAAGGTATACCCCTGGCAATATAACCCAGCATTTTGTTGGCTTTTGCAGCTGCCATCCTGCACTGTGTTGAGTTGTTCATTAAGCCCTTGATAATCACCCCCAGATCCTTCTCCTCTTCTGTCATGGCTAGCTGAACCCCCTCCCCAAGCTGGTAGCTCCTTCTTGAGTTTTTTGTCCCGAAATGTAACACCTTGCACTTTTTGGCATTGAACCCCAACTGCCAGGTGTCCAACCAGGTCTCCAATTTTGACAGATCATCCTGCAACCAATGCCACCCTTCTAGGTCATCCACTACTGCTCCCATCTTGGTGTCATCTGCTAACAAACTGATCTTGCTCTTGATGCCCATTGAGATGTCCGATATGAACAACCGAAACAACACCGGTCCCAGCACTGAGCCCTGTGGTACTCCGCTTGTCACTGCCCTCAGAGATGCGAGCTCCCCTCCCACCACCACCCTCTGTTGCCTTCCCTGTAACCAGTTTACTACCCATCCTGCCATTTTTGCCCCTGCACCTGTACCTACCAGCTTACTACCCAGCCTCCCATGCACCCCCGAGTCGAATGCCTTACTGAAGTCCAGAAACAGGACATCCACTGCATGGCTCTTTTCCAACTATCTAGTTACCCAGTCATAGTAATCCACCAGGTTGGTTTGACAGGAGAACTAAATATTTACCCTGGTTTTATAAGCACTCTTTTAAGGATGTCCTAAATAATCATAAGAACTTGTATGTACTGTTTGTAATATATGTTTTGCTATGTAGGATAACTGGCACAGATAAAGCATGTTATTTATAATGGCCAGTCTCAGAGATGTTCTTCGTTTGAGTGGGGGAGGGACAGTTTTATTGGGTGGGAAGAAACCCATTCTCATTCAGACCAGATTTAGATAGTGCTGACTACAGTTATGATAGATTCCCATGTTATTCTATAGCACTGGGATAACTGACAGAGATGTCCGTGGTGTTGATTGTTAATTACTTGTCTTGTACTCTTCTGGGCCATGCCTCAAAACAGGCATTCAGTTACCTGGTGTACCTACCCAGTTAACAAAAAGATAGATAGATAGATAGATAGATAGATAGATAGATAGATAGATAGATAGATAGACAGACAGATACTTCATTTCTATAGCACCCTTTTCTGGAGACTCGGGAGTGCTTCACAGTTTAAAATATAACACAGCAATTTTAAAATATACATAAGATATCAATTTAAAACCAACATCATTCTCCAGCCAGCACAATAGATAAAAACTGTCTATTCAATCAATTATGGTCAACTCCTATTATCTAAAATTAAAAGCATGGTTAAATAAATAGGTTTTTAGTCCTTTTTTGAAGGTATCCACCGAGGGGGCCTCCCGCAGCTGTTTAGGTAAGGAATTCCATAGGGTAGGTGCAGCCACCGAAAATGCTCAATCACTAGAGTGGCGCAACCTAACCCTAGGAATATCCAGGAGACAACCCTCGGTGGAATGGAGAGCCCAGGATGGACGGTGGGGGATGAGGAGATCTTGCACGTAGACTGGTCTCCCTTCATGCAAGGCTTTATAGGTCAGTAACCCGACCTTGACGGCAATCCTCCACCTAACTGGCAGCCAGTGCAGTTCACGGAGGATGGGTGTGATATAATCATACCTACACACACCCGTCAATAATCTTGCCGCCACATTCTACACCAGCTGCAGCCGGCAGCAGTTACCTCTGGATAGCCCTAGGTACAGGGCATTGCAGTAATCCAGTCTGGATGTTACAAAAGCATGTACTAGTGAGGCTAGGTTCTCGGGGGGTAACAGGTTCTGAATCCGGGCAATGTTCTCAGATGGTAGAAACCACTCTTAACAATGGCCAACACCTGGGCATCAAGTGTCAAGCCACTGTCAAGGATCACACCCAGATTCTTCACCCATTCGGATGGGGACAGTGGCACCTCCCTAGTACAAGACTAGGGGGTTTCCACAAGCCTCCATCCCCGCCACGATGACCCGGATCTACCACCAGCACCTCTGTCTTGTCTGGATTGAGTCTCAACCAGTTATGTGACATCCAAGACCGAATCTCAGACAGGCAGTTGTTAAATACAGAGTCCGCCATCTGGTTACTTGGTGCACAGGACAAGTATAGCTGGGTGTCATCTGCATAGCAGTGAAAATCCAGCCCATACCACCTGATAATGTCTCCTAATGGCAGCATATACACTGTGAACAATAAGGGCGACAAGACCAACCACTGCGGAACACCACAGGTAAGAGGCTTCAGGCTACATGAGGCTAAGCCCATCACCACCCTCTGCACTCTACCTTTTAGGTATGACCTATATAAACTATCCTTTGTTCCATTCACTCCTCTAAATACCAGGTGCCAGATACACTGCCTCACATTCATTGGCAAATTCTGGTTTGGGTATCTCCCCTCTTACCTCCTCTCCTGTCTCTCACTGGTTAGCTCCTCCTTGTATTCCCTTCACTCTAGAGATGCCCGAACATTCTCTCTTCCACATCCTCGCCCTTGCTCAGATCAGGTGGCTTTATCTTACCGGCTCCCTCACCTCTGGAACCAACTGCCATGGAACATCCGTCATGCCACTGCTTTCTCCATCCTTAAATCCCTTCTCCATGCCATTCCTGCAGCTCCTTGTACCTGCTCCCTCCCCTTCCCCTCCCACCCCCATACACACAGGCCCAGCTTCCTAGTCAGCCAAGTGTCACACCTTCCCCCCAGGTCTGACATCTTCCTCCTGGCCCACTACCGCTCACTTTCTATCCCTTATTTTGCCTGCCCTAGAGCTTGTCCTCCTTACCCACTTTGCTCCGCACTTATTCAGTATAGTCGAGAATCTAACATGTAAATGTAACCCCTAGATGGCGCTATCCCAGGGGCTACTACCCCTGCCTGATTTGCCACTAACAGGTTGAGGGGCCTGGATCCAATGGCGGGTGCCTCCACCCAGAGGTCAGGGTTTGCAATAGTTAAACTAACTTGGTCACAGCCCTCTGGGACACTGCAACCCCCCTTTCTTCCCACTAGTGGCCCACACAATATATCAGAATTACCTTCACAGTATACACTTACCCCAGGATTGGTTCCGCACTGGGACCTCCTGTGAAATGAGATACAGTGCAACAATCACAGTACAGTACTTTTAACATAGACAAATACACTCAGGCAGTATAACTTTGCTGAAACAAGCAGCTCTGATTTATTTAGGGGATATAACAAGGACAGGGAAATCAGGTTAATTAGCTTATCACTCTAATAATCTACCTATGGCTCTGTGCACAGGCCTATCCCTATCAGTTACTGTCCCTGGGTACCCAAGCCCTAGTGGCTAGTCCAAACGCGGGCAGCTGGTAGGGCCCTTTCACAGAGAAAAGGAAAATTAAACAGTCAGCAGTACAGTAATTCCATTTGGATTTAATGTGGCAATTCAACAGGGAGCGACCCTGAATTAGTACTCACGACCTCCAAATAAGATAGGGTCCTTCAATATCAGCAGGGCTACTCTTGAGCTCAAAGAGACTCTTCACACATTTATATGGTAAAAAAAAAAAAGAGTACTAATTACTGCACAATACCCGGGAGAACACACAGCAGATTCAGTTCCTGACAGACCGAGTGCAATTCAATAATTTCTCCAGTCTTCTACAGGGTGAGCCTGGTTTCTACTCTTCAGAGATCCTTTGATTCTTTTCACAGGACGGATTCAGTCCTAACAAGCAGTTACACAAGCTGCAGACCGGAACTCTGGGCCTTACACACGTTTTTTGACTAAAACTGCACACTGAAAAAGCACAGGGCTCCTTCCTTCTTCACTGCCAAAGCTCAACTGAAACTCCAACCGACAAAACCGGGCACTTCCTTTAAGTTCCTCCCAGTTCTTGACTGGATTGGCTGTCACTCACAATAGACTGCTGCTGTTGGTCCAAAAGGCACTGAAGTCTAAACTACATCTCCCAGAGTCACTGCCCATACAATCCTCTTGTGGCTGGCTCAGATTATGAGTCCAAGTTCTGATTCGTCCAAGGCACCATTTTAGAGCTAGCTTACCCCACACTGATTGGTCCAGTTCAGCAGTTCAAAACTAGAATGGGGAACTAGCAGACACAGTTCTGACTGCAAAGAAAGCAGGTTAGACAAACTGTAATTTCATTATTACTCTAAATAATTTCTGGCAAACAGTTACATCTTTCAGATAGGTTCCTTGCACTCCTAGTGACTGCAAAATGAAGTGAATTGGCAGCAGCTCAGTGGTACTCAGAGAAGCACACAGTCCCCCCATACAAACTAATTATGTCTGCAAGCAGACAGCTCTTAAAGGGACAGTACCAGAGGTTCTAAAAACACTCACTGATAAATGGCTTAAATGCCAAACACCATTCAGGCTTGGAGCATTCAAGCAAGCTCCTGGAAGTCTTTTGGGAACCCCCATTTGCAGGGGGGTTACATAAATAATGTAACTAATGTTATATTATACTGTTAAATCATATTGCTATGTATTACCTGTATCTGTTTCGCCCTCTGAATCTCTTATAACCAAATGTTTTTATCTGTTTTGCTCCATTTGTGTTTCTGTCACCTGTATTTGTCTCTCCCCCAGGTCACACCTGGAAACGAGACTTGGCTCAGTGTGCGTTTCCCAGTTATCAACTTTTAAATAAATAAATAAAATACATTCAGTAGGGTTTGCTAGAGGAAATGTGGCATGAGAGGTTCACATGGGATTAAATGGGTCAAAAACAGTATATAGCATGACTTGTCAGAAGAACCCATCAGTGTCAGAGGCTGAGGAGGTAGCATGCCCACCTCTGGGGCTGGAAGACTGAAAGGTCATGGGTTACAGCCCCACAACAGGTTCTTGAGGTAATTTCTATAAGTGACACAGTAGTGTGGTGGTGGTGGAGGGGGGGGGCTGCACTGTTGAAGTGCCGGACTTTGCAAGAAATATTAATCCAAGGTCGCTTCTGTCCATCTCTAGTTACTGCCTAGGCGGCAGTTAAAGATCCCATGATACTTATCAAAGAAGAGTAAGGTCGTTTGCTAAGTGTCACAGTCAACACCCCCCCCCCCCACTATTAAAACAGGTTCAGATAGCCCACCCGCAGGATGCACCTGGACCTGGAAGCAAGCTGTCACATCTCAGTGTGCCTTTCCTCATAAAAATTGTAAATAAATAAAAAGAAGGTAAATAAAAGAGCAAACATGTCCCATCCAATAAGAGGAAACCTGTAAAAAGCAATAGCTGTAAAACAACTCCTCCTGCCAGTAGGGGCAGGAGGCTGATTACTAGAAATGCTAATGCTGAGACTGGCACTTACGCTATAGTTTGTTAAGGGCAAAAATAGGGGCAGAGAGTAGAAAAGGCTGTTAGAAATATTAGAAGACTCAGAAAGTGGTGATTTGAGAACGGGCGAGTGAGACAGAAAAGGAGAATGGGAGACAACAAAGGAGCAGCTCATGGGGGCTGAGACTCTTGGGCTCCAGCTGACTTCCGGCCAGTCCAGTGAGAGGATTTCTCTCTAAAGGGAAGTGCACCATTGTAATGCCAGCCTAAATTTGGTTCCCCAAAGAACTGTAGGACACAATGGCATTGGGTGACAAGCTCATGTGGGTTCCAGCTCCAAGGAAGATGGCAGAAGCACAGATAGAGTGAATCTTTAGAAGACCATGTGAAGACCTGTAGCTGTGCAGTTGGAGAATTCCGGTCTCCAGACCTGAGGGCTCTTAGCATTAGCATGGCTCAGTTGGTAGCACATCTGCCTGTGGGCCAGAAGGTCATGTGTTCTAGTCCTACACAGGGATTAGTCTCATACCATCAATGCTGGCACCTAAGTGCAGTACTAGTGGGTAGCTGTACTGTTGTGGTGTGCCATCTCTCAGACGAGACATTAAACTGAAGTCCCTTCTGCCCATCTCCAGTTCTGTTATGATGGGTGTCCAGATGGAAGTAAAAGAACCCAAGGCACTGTTTGCAGGAGTAGGATATATACTCTGGTGTCTTGGCTAAGATTCCCCTTCCCAGAAGAACAGTTAATACAGTTGTCCAAGGTTGTGTGTGGGTGTTTATGTGTGAAATGTCTGCCACTACACGTTTACAGCCACATCAGTACCTGCTTCTCATTGATTGTAAAGTGCTTTGGGATGCAATATGTATGAAAAGCACTATATAAATATTGCTTCTTCTTCTTAGTGTGGGTCATGTTGTGCTGGCATTTAGGAATGGTTTATCGGGAACTGTTCTGAATAGCCTCTGCAGCTATAAATCACTTCTTGTATAAAAAGTGAATCATTTCAAATCTTTTTAAGGCTGGGGGCAGGGTGTTCTTGTGAACAAAGATGTGGCATCTGCTTGCTAGGAGTTTTAGAGTGTGTAACTGGCTCTCACAGTCAATTAGCCCTGTGGGGATGTCACACAGATATTACATATGAGCATATGAAGGAGCCAGCAGAAGAAGGCCATTTGATCTATCAAGTCTGCTTGTATTGCAGGGTTCACAGCTTGAGCTAATGTCCCTGCCCTCCCTCCCCACTCCTCCCATCCTCCCTACCCATGATCCTTATCTTCCCCCTATGCCTATCCCAGCCTCTTTTAAAGCTACCCACTGTCTTCAATGAGATGACCTCTTCTGGCAGCACATTCCAAGCGTCCACCACCCTCTCTGTGAAGAAGTGCTTCCTGACCTCCCTCCTAAACTTCCCACCCTCCAGCTTAAGACTGTGCACCCTTGTGTTATGGTTGCCACTCAGCTTAAAGAGACTCTCCTTATCAACCTTATTTATAACTTTCAAGTTCTTGATGGTCATAATCATGTCCTCTCTCTCTCTCTCTTTTTTGTCTTCCAGGGAGTACATGTTCAGTGCCCTCAATCTCACCTCGTATGCCTTACCCTGCTGATCGATTATCATCTTTGTAGCCCTCCTCTGGACCTTCTCCAGCAGATGTCCTTTCTGAGGTGTGGGCACCAGTACTGAACTCCATACTCTAGATGCGGCCTTACCAGTGACCTGTACAAGGGCAGTATAACCTCCTCTCTCCTGCTACTGATCCCCCTAGATATGCATCCCAGCATCTTGTTTGCCTTTGCTGCAGCTTTCTTGCACTGCGTGGAGTGCTTCAGGTCACTAGTGATCATCACTCCTAGGTTCTTCTCCTACTCTGATACAGATACTCGGACTCCACCCAAGTAGTACTCTGTCCTGGGATTCTTGGCTCCAATATGCATAACTTCACATTTCTTGGCACTGAAGCCAAGCTGCCAGACCCTGGACCACCTTCCCAGCTTTTCCAGATCTTCCTGTAAGTCCTATATCCCTTCAGCTGTGTCCACTCTCCCACAGAGCTTGGTGTCATCCACGAATAGGCACATTTGCCTTTAATGCCATCCCCAATGTCATTGATAAAGATATTGAACAACACTGGCCCCAGCACCGAGCCCTGTGGGACCCCACTGGTTACCTCTCTGGTGCCAGATAACTCTCCCCCCACAACGACCCTCTGGGTTCTGTCCCTCAGCCAGTTTTCCACCCATCTGGCTATCTTTTCCCCAACCTCAAGAGCCACCAACTTCCTGATCAACCTTTTGTGGGGCACAGAGTCAAAAGCCTTGCTGAAATCAAGACAGAGGATGTCTACCGCTTGGCCCCTGTCTACTGTCTTAGTGACACAGTCACTAATAATAATAAAAATCAATGATCTCTGTGGTCTGAATTCCCAGCATGGAAACAGAGATGTTCTGGGAAGCACTGGTTGCAAGACATTGTTGATAAACATGTAAGTGTGCAGATACAGATGGGATATTGGTATCATACACTTAAGCCAATGGATCTCAGTTTCCCCAGGTGATCCCTCCATAAAAAATTTATAGACGAGGAGCTGCGCCGCTATAGTCACCCTAACATATTATGGGTAGAGGGAGTATAGCTGTTATAGTAGCTTAGCCGGTATAGCCAACTTCATGTATTAACAGAACTGGCAGTCCATATAAAAAAATGGCAAAACCAAGTATCAGGTCTCTGGATCCAGCTGTATCTATAATATGAACTTTAACCATATAGATAAATTCCGATGTGTGCTGCACTACTCTCTGCAGTGTCGTTTATTTGGATCTCGCATTCATCCTCACAGTTTAAAGCCAGGATCCAACTAAATATGAATATTCACTGTAAGGGATACCTCCCATCGAGGGCATACCTCCAGATTGCAAGGATCCCAGGCATCACCCAAGGACTAACGACGATGCCCACCTGCCTGTGGGTGCTCACATCAGGGCAGTCAAGGACCAATAGGTTGCAGCTGTAAATGGTTACACAATCTCACACACACACACACACACACACACTATAAGACAGAAACTATTTAAAATGTTCCCCCTTTTCTTTATTTGTATCTCTACCTATCTATGCGGCCACTGTCACCACTCTGCTTCTCCAGTAAGGAGGCCATGTGACCAAAGCATGCATAGCCATTTTCATTTTATTTATTCTTTTTGCACCTTGCTCCACTTGCCGGCCCATCTGCCCGGTTGCAGACCCCTCGGCTGCGGTATCCCTACATAAGACGCTCTCCCGGGACCCCCAGGATTGTCCCCCAAGATGGAGACGTGGCACTCGGTCCTAAGGTGCCAGGAACAATGTGATAGGGTGGGAGTCAGCCTAGGGAGCCAATTGCAGCTGAGGAGCGGGCATCATGTAAGCAGTGGAGGCAGGCTTGGTTTTTTCCCCTGTAGGTGGGGGGGTGGGAACGTACAATGATGCTAGCGTTTGTCCCGCCCCTTAGAATCCTTGCCGACGCTGGTTGCTGTGGCACTCCTGGCCTCCACCAGGGGTCCCCCATGCTCCAGCAACATCCAGCACCCTCTCCCAGAGAAGGAGAGCAGTCGTGGGATACTCAATCCCTCTCCCCCCCCGGCCAGCCCTCCAATGACCCGAGTCCGTTCTTGAACCCAGATTGCTTGCACTGCAAGCAGAAACCCAATCACTGAGCCAGTGGGCCGGCTGTAATGCATAGCCATTTTCAGTGCCATGCAGCAACCAGCTGGCAAGACATGCTTGTGTGCCTATTGGCCAGTGTCCTATCCCAAAACACTGAATGTCTGAGTTCTGCTCCCAGCAGCCCATGACCTTAAAACATGATTTCACTCTTGAACCTTGATCTCCTTGCAGAGCTCTGCCCCAGGGCTTCACAAATCAGCTTCTGATGGATTCCTTTTTTTCTTTAAAACATTAATTTCTGTTTGTGTAAAAGTCACAGAATCCCACTAGGTGGGGTAACAGCAAGTCATGCAGGTGAGGTATTTGTCTCCCAGGGAAGAACAGAGGGCACAGGCTGCCAGCCATTTGTACCCTCCCCCCACCACCACCAGTTGCCCAAGTAAAGGAAAGGTACAGTTGCTGAGGTAGAGGATTGGCAAAATTAGGAATATTGTAACAAAATAATTTCAAAATTAATTTTTTTCAACATTATTTTTAGTTCATCAAAGTGAATACTTTATCAAATAATAAAAAATTAAAAAAAATCAGATGCAACTACACTCCGAGTGTTCTTTAAATCCTACACTGCAGAGGATTTTATGATGTGGCCTTACCTTTCTTTGTGATCGGAGCTGTGCATCAGCACCAACTGAAAGGAGCTCCTTACAGACCATGATATTGCCAGCTTCGATTGCTAAAAACAGAGGGATGCAGCCATCCTAGACAAGAGAAAACGAACAACACACATTTATTTACTGTGCATGTACCTGTGTCACCACGCCAGCAGTCAGCCCATTTTAGAAATGAATCAAAAAGAGCTTCACAATATCCGTGCAGCTGTGCAACGTCACTGCTACCAACACACTCTGTAAGCACAAACTTGAGAAAGGCATAACGATTGATATTTTTAAATACACTTAGAGCAAACTTTATGTTCTCACAGTATATTTTAAAATACCCCCTAGAGGGCAGTGCAGTGCAAAGCAAGGCACTGACAGATGCTCAGGCATAAAACACAACCTCCAGCTGGGCCACATTGGGGTATCACCCTCAGTAGAAACAATAGGCTGCCAAGGAGCAAAGTAGCTGCTAAGGTGTCCCAAAGGTGTTTGCACTGTTGCACTAAGTTGCTATTTTTAACTGTCTACATGCAAATGACCTCTGCCCCCATGGAAGGCCCTAATAAGTCACTAGCATCTTGTTAGGAGTCCAGTTACATCTCAGGAGCAATCCTTTGCTTCTTCAATTGCATGGAGACTGTGCACTCAGCTGTGATAGAATCACACATAGCCCAGTTTCCAGTGGTGTCCTTCTTCCACCCATTTGACAGCTGGGGGAACTGGAACACTGAGAGGTTGCGTGACTTGCTTAAGGTTACACATGTTGAGTATTTGGTTTTCATTGGTTTTGAACCCATGCACAATAGATCCCTGGTAGTCCAGTGGTGCCCGCTCCCTCATGCGGTCCCGGTATAGACAAACAAATATCCCAAGTAGTCCAGTGATCTCCCCGCTGCCTCACCCAGTCCTTGTGTAAACAGTCTGTGATCTGCTCAACATGAAAATCTTCAGCATCAGTGGAGATCTACAGATCCACTTACACTAGTAGCAGCTGTAAGTGTCATAGAACTACTAACACATATTAGTTCTATGATTAGTGTAATACTAAGCTATGGACTGCATAGCATAGCATTGAGGTACACTATGTTAGTTATGTTATTTAAGGTTCACTGGTAAGACTGTAAAATGTTTTTTATCAATTTGTTTCAGCTCGGGGGCTCGCCTCCCCTGTGTTTTTGGAGATTTAGCATGGGGGGATGGGGGCAAAGGCCCCCAACTCAAATAAACTGAAAAATAAAACTACATAACCGTACTAACAAACTCTATGCACTGCTACTGGTGTAAGTGGGTGTGTTTATAAACTTTACTGTTTTTTATAAACATATGAAATTGTTGTGTTCGCCAGACATTTAAAATGATCACTAACAATAGAACATAAAAGTGGTGTGTGATTTCCATAATTAGTTCAGTTCTTCATTAATAGTCCTATTTAGTGTCCATATGATCAAGAATCCCAGCCATCACACTTTACTTTTTTCATTGTAGGGACTGTTATATTTTTAACAATACACTTTGTCACCTGTATATTTCACAAATTATACACTATCCTATAACTTTTGAGGTTTGAAGGTAAACAAATTACCAGGCCATGAAGATATGCAACCCAGGGCTCTGGAAACCGGGCTGGCTCTGGCAGAACCACCAGCAGACCTGTTCAGGTGCTCCCTCAGAACAGGGGTCCTGCCAGCAGACTGGAGGATGGACAATATGATTCCGCTGCACAAGAGCTGGAACTATGATGGCCACAGAAATTACATGCCAGTTGGTCCAGTCTCTATTGTGGGAAAACTCCTAGAAAGCATTACCAAAGAAAAAATGGTACAGTTCCTAGAACGACTGGGATTACAAGACAAAAGGCAGTAAGGATTCAATGAGAGGCAGGTCGTGTCAGACTAATCTGATAGACTTCTTCATTTCTTTTTTTTTTTTAATTTAGTATGCTTTATTGAGTTTTTACGAACAAACAAACATAGTACATAACTCCAGTCAAGACATAATTAAATTTTGTCACATGAATACAGAAATTACATTGCAACAAGAAAAAAACAATGCAAAGATCAAAGAAACACTTCTGATATGAAAAAAAATTAAATAGAGTTGTCTGTTTGCTCCTTATTACCCCACTCCCCCCACCCTACCCCTCCCACCTTAGTCTGCCACTGGTTATTATTTTTTTTTGTTACTATTGATTTGGTTGCCTTTAATGAAAAATAGGAATAAACTTTACAATAATATAAGAAGAAAAATAAAAGCAGAAGAAACAAAGGAATATATATTTAAAGGGGGGGACGAGATTGCTAGGACACTTAACAGATAAAGTCTTACCGGGAAATCTAGTCATCAACAGACAGAGTCTACGAAATTAAAAGAAGGGTATACAGTGGTTCCCATCTTTGCTTGTATTTACCCATACATTTTGAGAGTCCAGCTATGGTACACTCAGCTTGTAGGGCAAACATGATTTCCTTGAACCATTCTAGATAGCTAGGAGTTGCCAAGTCTAACCAATGTCTCAATATTACTTTTTTAGCACATGCTGAAATTAATGCCATGTGGGCCCTCTGATTAGACCCTGGTAATACTGTGTAATCACCTATAATACAGATTTCCAAGTTAAAACTATCTGTTAAAGTAAGTAATGGATCCAACCTGTTCTGGATGTTATGCCAAAAGGGAGTAATTTTTTCACATGACCATAGCATGTGGATTAGATCAGCAGGAGCTTGATGACACTTAGAGCACAGATTTGAAGGTAGAATACCCATTTGGTATAGTTTGGAAGGGGTGTAATATAAATTATGGTTAATGCAAAACTGCATATATCTGTATCTATCCCATTTAATATATTTGTATAAGTGGGCCCAGACAGAAGACCAGTCCCTGGTTATAGAGTATAATGGGAGAATGTTATCCCATCGATAAAATCTCCTGCCCTCCAGAATGGCTACCAGTGATAAAAGAAATTTATAGGAGTAAGATGTCAGATGAGATGAAGGAAGATCATTGAAGTATGGGAGCAAAATAGTGGTGAAAGAGCTAGACCAAGTCCCTATTCCAAATAAATGTGTCAGCATATGGGATAACTGGAGATACTTGAAAATGGAGGTATTCTGCCAGTTAAAAAATGAGCGGCCTTCTCTGAAAGGGAGGAACTTTTGATCCCGTACTAAATGGTCCACATGCTCTATACCTATCTGTGGCCAGAAGGATTGAATTTTGATTGTTTTACCTGAAATTAAGAAATTAGAGTTTTGGAACAGGGGTTGTGCTATATCTCTATAAACATCCATTTTGAGAAGGGCATTTAGCTGATATTGAACTTGAATTAGAGACTTTAAGGGAGTATCATGTAGAGGTTTAGGGAGATTATTTTTGGGAATAAAGGGTAGAGCCTTGGGATCCATACCATGTGCTGCACAGAGATCCTGCTCAATCTTAACCCAAGAAGGAGAGTAACTAGCACCCCGAGCATTATATAAAGGTTGTAGCCAATGTCGTATTCTAGCTAAATGAATTGCTAAGTAGTATATATAGAAATTTGGTGCTTGTAGACCGCCGTCTGCTTTTAATCTAGCAAGCTTAAGATAGTTCCGCCTAACTTTTATACCCCGCCATATAAACTTACTAAGAATACCATGTACCTGTGAGAACCACGAAAGTGGAAGGGCCTGGTTGAGCATTTGTAAAGGGTATAATAAACGCTGTAGCAAGTTCATTTTAATAATGCTTATGCGTCCCCACAAGGTTAATGGTAATTTCGACCAGCGTTTAAAATCTTCTGCTAGAGTGTTTATGAGAGCATCTAGGTTAAGTTTCTTCATGATTTGTGAAGAGGGGTGAAGATAAATCCCAAGATATTTCATTTTGTCCAAATTACAATGTAGTCCTAAATTGGCCACATCAGCCTTTACAGTATACTTGTTAAGGGGAAGAAGTTCAGTTTTTGCCAGATTCAATTTGTAATTTGAAAAAGACTCGAATTGGCAGATAATTCGAAAAACAGCAGGGAGGGATTGAGCGGGATTAGAGATATGTAAAAGTAGGTCGTCTGCGTACGCTGAGATTTTATAGTCCATGTTACCTATTATTATACCCGTCACAAGTGGAGAGAGAGATTGATTTTTCTAATGAGAGGTTCTAAATAAAGATTAAAAAGATAAGGGTAAAGGGGACAACCTTGACGGGTACCCTGAGATAGGGAAAAAGGAGTGGAAAAAACACAGTTACATTGAATTTGAGCTGTCGGTGATGCGTAGAGAATTTTAATCCACTGGATGAATTCCAAAGGAATGTGGTATTTGGGGAACAAGAGAAAAAGATATTCCCATGACACCCTATCAAAAGCTTTTTCTGCATCCAGGGAAACAAGAGCCGCCGGTGTTTTGGCATACCTGGATGCAGAAAAAAGATAGGCTATTTTCCTTAGATGGTCCGAGGAGAGTCTATTCCTGATAAATCCAACCTGTTCCTTACTAATGAGATGTCCCCAAACCTGGCTAAGTCTAGAGGAGAGAATTTTAGTGAGGATTTTTAAATCCACGTAAATAAGAGAAATAGGTCTGTAATTACTGATCTGTAGGGGATCCATATTGAGTTTAGGAAGTACCACAATGGTAGCAAGGGACAAAGAATTATCCGATATACCTTTCTCGAATATGTAATGAAAAGTATCCAGAAGAATGGGTGCTAAAGTCTCTTTGAATGATTTATAAAAGTTAGTTGTGTCTGGGGGATTTGTCAACAGACAATGAATCTATGGCTTCACAGATTTCTGTTAGAGTAATGGGAGCTTTTAATTTATCAATTTGTGGGTTCGATAACACAGGAAGATTAATATCTTGCACAAACGAGTCTATTTGTTGAGAAAGATGCATAGTTGCCTGAGCCAAATATAATTGCTGGTTATAATCATGAAAAGCATTCACAATATCTGGAGGTGAAGTGAGAAGTGCACCCGAGGATGAATAAATAGAGGAGACTATTCTGTCAGCCATCTGTGTACGGAATCGCAAAGCTAGGAGTTTCCCAGCCTTCTTCCCCTGGTCAAAATAAGAAATTTTGGAACGAAGAAGAAAAAATTCAGCTTTCTCAGCTAATAAACGATTATATTGAGCTCAAAGAGATTCAACCTTTTCCCACTCCTCTACTGAAGAGGAAGGAGAGAGGAGACTCTCGAGATCTGTTAACTGTACTAAAATCGAAGAGATAGCTGCAGTCCTCTGTCTTTTACGCTTAGTCGTTAAGCGGATTAGTTCTCCCCTTAATGCACAATTCAAGGATCCCCATAAAAAATATTTTCTAGATGTGGATGGGCCATTAATTTCCATAAAATTACGAATGAAATTTCGAAGCAATTGGACGTACTCATCCTGCTTCAGAATATGATTGTTAAATTTCCAAATTCTGTCTCTGTGTACATTTGGTAAAAGATCCAATTGGAGATGGACAGCATGATGATCTGAGATAACCTTAGATGAATAATATACTAGAGAAACTCCTGGAAGATGATCCACAGTCAAAAGAAAATAATCTATACGGGAGAAGGTATTATGGGGGAGAAAATGAAATGAATATTCTCTATTGTCTGGGTGCATAAGCCTCCAAGGATCGGTGAGACCCAGAGAGTGCATAAGCTTGTGAATAGCTTTTTGGCCAGGTGAAAAAATTTGCCTAGTTTGACCAGACCTATCTAAATTATTTGAAAGGACCAGGTTCCAATCACCACCCAGAATTATTGGAAGCATAGTCCAGGGGGCAAGTGTGACCATTAGAGAGACAAAAAATTCCAGATCATCCAGGTTGGGTCCATATATGGAACCCAGTATCACTTCAGAATGAGCCAGAAGGCCCCTTACAATAATAAATCTACCCTCAGGATCTGCAACTTCTTGTAGAAGCCGAAAGAGAATTCTACGGGCAATTAAAATGGCTATCCCTCTTCTCCTTGCATCTTTGCCAGCCCCAAATACCTGACCCGCCCAATTTCTATGGAAATAATGAATACCTGTAGTCAGGAGATGCGTCTCTTGTAGAAAGGCTACATCAGTTTTTTAGTCCGTTTAGCTGGAGTTTGTGCCCCTTTTATATTCCAGGAGCAATATCTAATGCCCACCATATAAAATGTTATAATAAATAGAAAAAACATAACTTTTATATATAGGCAACCAATACCATCTACTACAGTAAGATTTAAACCATCCCTTCTTTGTGGCAGACTTCCCTATTATTGCAATCCTATACCCCCCTCCCCTATCACGTAGTAACTTTAATTCAATGTAGGTAAACTTCACAATCTTATCTTTGAACCCCATAACAAAAACATAATAACTCTCAAAGTAGAAATGTGAATGAAATATTGTCCTACCCTTACCTTCATCTTACCCCTCTTAAAGTTCTCTTCCCCCCTAGCCACAGTATCATGACAAAGGTCCAACTTGAACCCACTAGATGATCGATGAACCAAAAATAACCACCAAGCGGACTTAAACATAATTATTAATAGTATCAACAAATACCTACTGTGGACTATTATGGGTAACCCCCACCTTCTTTTATAACACATAATGCCCTGTGGACCTCTTTACTACCACTAACCCACCCGCACTCCTGAACAACCAACTGCAGTAGGTTTGAATATATAATGAAATAACAATAAGAAGAATAAAATCATCTTTCATTTATCCCAGCTGAAACAACCAAGAAATACAATACAATGCAGGACTCGATATATTTTAAAACTAAGAAAATTAAGTTCTGGTAGTTTAAGAGTCCTTCAAAAAACCTATGGGTTGATATGCTGAAAACCAGACCAGCAAAAACCAATTTTGAAATGAAAGAATACTTGCTGTCTAAAGTCCTTTAATTAAGAAATGTATATATCCATAGAGCTTTGCTGCCCTTTTGTGGTCGTAACTTGCAACAGCCGACCTTCTGGGAGCTACCCTGCGCACATTCGTGCAGCTCTTTCAAAAAGAAAAGCAAACCATGCAATCTTTAAATACCGCTGAGCTCTTCAATGAGCACTAAATAGATCTGGAAGCAGAGATTGCAGAGCCGGGAGAGCTTGCTGTGCCGACTCAAAGGTATGCCAGGATCCCAAAACAAGAACACCAAAGTGAGAGGGGTACTGAACCCTATATTTTATTCGAGCTGCTATCAGTTTCGTCACCAGGGAATGATATTCAGCTCATCACTGCCTGATAGTAGAAGGGAGATCCTGAGCGAACCGAAGTTGTTGACCCTCCCAAAGAATTTGTTGCATCTCCTTAACCTGGCTCAGAATGTGTGTCCTGTCTAAATAATTCAAGAATTTCAATATTAGAGGGCGAGGTGGCTTACCAGACCCAGGCTTTGGTCGCAAGGAGCGCTGGGCTCTCTCAATGATATAGGTGGTATTGTTGGGAGAGGGACCCGCAATGTTGGTGAGCAGCTTTTGCAGAAAAACGATTGGCATAGCCCCCTCCACGTCTTCTGGAAGGGTGAATATCAGAATATTATTTTGTCTACTACGGTGTTCCAGATCTTCAAGTTTAGATTCTGTTTTGTGCAGCCTTTGTCTTATAGTGGTCAATTCAGTATCCATGGCATGTTTCCAACCTTTTAGGGATGTGACCCGAACCGCAGTGTCCAAAATGGCTCTGTTCATATCCACAAGGTCTCCACGGAGAGATTTAAGCTCTGATGTGAGCTCTTGCAGAGCGAGCTTAAACGGCTATAGCTCCTCCAAAAATTTCTTCTCCGAGAGAGGAATGTTGGTTTGGGCACCT
This sequence comes from Neoceratodus forsteri, assembly GCA_016271365.2. Classification (NCBI taxonomy): domain Eukaryota; kingdom Metazoa; phylum Chordata; order Ceratodontiformes; family Ceratodontidae; genus Neoceratodus; species Neoceratodus forsteri. The sequence goes on from CM057455.1 coordinate 899,155,740, forward strand.
GCTGGAGCTGCTAGGGACTTGGCAGAGGCCCCGGTCTGACCTTTTGGTCTTTTCGGCCCTTTTCCGGGTGTTTGCGGTGGAGTGTGAACTGGAAGCGCCTGGCACATTTCGGCTTCTATTCTGCCGTTAGGCCCTGGGTCGTGCTCCGTGTATTTCAGTGAAATTCCTGCTGTTTCCCCTAAGCTTCACCTCCAATGTATTCAGAAGACTATATGAAGCCTATATATATCTTGCAGGGAATTGGAATGCAGAAAAATACAGGTTACTCACCTGTAACAGGAGTTCTAGGAATGGTATATGTTGTTCATCCACACTATCTGGCAGGTTCCTTGCTGCTTTAAATCTTGCCGGAAGGTCTTCAAGCTAGCTCCTCCCACCCACCCGGGTGGTAAAACTCTCGGCTCCGCCCCATGACGCCAGATCTGGCCCGCTGGAAGCTCAGGTTGTGCGTCGAAGCCGGGGAGGTCGGGTGGGTTGTGTGGATGAACAACATATACCATTCCTAGAACTCCTGTTACAGGTGAGTAACCTGTATTTCTAGGGACATGGATATGTTGTTCATCCACACTATCTGGCAGATTCCTAGCAGTTCTCCGGGAGGAGGGAGGCAAGGCACACCCCTAATACTTACTTGGGGAACAAAGATTGGAGAACCGAGGCCCCAAAACCAGCATCCCGGCGTGACTCAAGGTCGATGTGGTAGTGGAAATAAAGGTGTGTGCTGACTTCAGGTAGCAGCCCTGCAGATATCCTGGATAGGGACATCCCTGGAAGCAGCCACCGATGCAGCAGTATGGCGCTGAGAATGAGCTCTTATCCTCTGGGAGGCTCCATGCCCGCTAACTCATAGCAGAGATTTATGCAGGAGGTGACCCATCTGCCTATCGTCCGCTGCTGCAGGTCTGCCAGGTGGCTTCAGCGTAGGTGACAAACAGCTGGCGAACCTCTCCCGCACTTCAGCCTGCACTCCTTATAATAAGCGACGCCTTCTAGGGTCCAGAGTGGAGCCTATATTCGGCCTCCGAGGTGTGATTGGGGTAGAACACTGGCAGAGTCAATACCTGATTAAGGTGAAACTCCGACACCACCTTCGAAGGAATTTCGGTGAGGAGGACAACCTTGTCCCTGTGGAAGACCAGGTAAGGAGACCCGATGCTCAGCGCCTGGAGTTCTCCCATCCTTCTGGCTGATGTGATAGCCACCAAGAAGGCGGTTTTCCATGACAGGTGGGGGAGACCACACCTGTGCATTGGTTCGAATGGCTTGCCCATGAGCTTTGCCAGTACCAGCAGTAAATCCCACGGAGTTGGGGGTTCCCGCACTGGAGGGGAAATGTGATCAAGGCCTTTGAAAAAGCGCCCGACCACTTTTTCCTGCGCCAGTGACTGCTGACCGGCCCGCGCCCGGTAAGCAGAAATGGCTGCCTGGTGCACCTTAAGGGTCGTCGACCTAAGCCCTTGACTAGATAGGGACCATAGATAGTCCAAAATGCACACCACAGGACACGAGAAAGGGTCCAACCCTTTTTCCCGACACCAAATGGAGAACCTCTTCCATTTGAAGGCATAGCATTTTCTGGTCGACTCCTTACGGGACGCCTCAACGACGTTGAGGACCTCGTCGGAAAGACCCAAGGCCTGGAACTCTAGCCACTCAGGAACCAGGCCGTCAGGTGCAGGGATTGAAGGTCCGGATGGAACACCTTCCCCTGATTGACTGAGAGCAGGTCCGGGCGAGCTGGAAGCTGCCGCGGAGTCCTGGAGCTGAGACTGAGGAGATCTGGGTACCAGAACTGGCGAGGCCAGTCTGGGGCTATCAGAATCACCTGCGCCTTGTCCCTCCTCACTTTCAGCAGGACCCTGTGAATCAGGGGAACGGGGGGAAAGGCGTAAAAGAGGCCCGGGGTCCACGGCCTTGAAAAGGCATCCCCCTGCAGCGAGCCCTGCTGAGGGGGGCGGGCATGAAACAGCCTCAGCTTCGCGTTCTCCCTGGAGGCAAACAGATCCACCAGAGGTGTGCCCCAGCGGGAGAACAGGTCTTGTACCATCTCCGGCAGGAGAGACCACTCGCGCGATGCAGCCCCTATCCGGCTCAGGGCATCGGCCAGGGTGTTGGAGGCTCCTGCCACATGAATGGCCAGGAGATCCACCTCCAGGCTGCGCACTAGTGACAAGATGCAGAGAGCTTCCTTGCATAGAGGCAAGTAGCGCGTCCCGCCCTGGCGGTTTAGATAGTACATGGTCGTGGTATTGTCCGTCTGGACCCAGACCACTTGACCCCGGAGAAACGGAGCAAAGGCGGTGAGAGCTAGGTGGACCGCACGGAGCTCCAGCAGGTTGATATGGCATCGGGACTCCCACGGGGACCAGAGGCAGTGCGCCGGTGTTCCCCAGATGGGCACCCCAACCCATCAAAGAGGCGCCGGTCGATAGAGAGACCGTCGGCTGGGCGGACAACGGATACCCTCCTGCAGATGGGACAGAGCAGTCCACCACTGGAGGCGTTCCACATCTCCTGGAGTCGTCCACGCGTTGGTCCAGAGGGTCGCAGCGCGTGACCACTGGCCGGCCAGACCCCACTGGAGGCGCATGTGCCAGCGTGCCCAACAGACTACGCTGGTATAGGCTGCCATAAGACCCAGGAGTCACAGGAGAATCGGGCAGGCGCGATTGCCCAACCAGAAATGATTGGGCAAGGAGGTAAGAACCTCGGCCTGTCCGCCGGAGCGTGCTCTGGCTCGAAGAGAGTCTAGCTCTGCCCCAATGAAGGATATCACCTGCTTCGGCTCGAGTTCCGACTTGGCCTCGTTGACCAGGAGGCCCAGTTGAGAGCAAACCCGGAGGGCCAGATTTCTGGACCGCTCCACCTCCAACCTGGAGGGGGCTGCTATCAGCCAATCGTCCAGGTAAGGGTACACCCGGACCCCTCGGCGCCGCAGGAAAGCTGTCACCGCTGCAATGCATTTGGTGAAGACCCTGGGAGCTGAAGAAAGGCCGAAGGGCATGGCCTGGAACTCGAAGAGGGATCCCTCCGCTCTGAAGCGGAGGAATCTCTGATGAGACGGACGGATAGGGACGTGAAAGAACGCGTCCTGGAAGTCCAGAGAACAGAACCACACGCCGTGTTCCAGAGATGGTATTATCTGAGCCAGAGTGACCATTCTGAAGGTTCGAGACCTTAGGAACTTGTTCAGGTCGTGTAGGTCTAAGATGGGGCGCCAGCCCCGTCCGTTCGGGACCAGGAAGTACCTGGACACGAACCCTGGTTCTGGTGAAGGGTCCTCTATCTCTTTTATCACCTTTCTGAAGGGAGGAGGGATGGCGTCGGCTCGACGAGCCCAGAGATTCTGGGGACCCCAAAAGCCAAGGGCGACTGCCCAAGGGTGGAGCCTGCTCGAATTCCAGAGGCAGGCTCTTCCCACCACCTTCAAACCCACCTGTCCGTGGTAACAGCGGACCAGGTGGAAAGGAGTGTCGAGCCGTCCTCCCACACGGGGAACTAGGGGCGAGGTGACGGGGATGGGGGTGACACCCCTCAGCCCGTCACTTACCAGGCTTGGAGGAAGGAACGGCCTGGGGACCACCAGGGCCTTTTCCTCCTTGCTTCCTATTAGAGGAAGCTGATGGCTTGGGCTTGGAATACCAAGGTCTAGCCTGCTGGCCCTGACGCTGTTGTTGGGCCGGGCGTGCAGCGGGAGTAGAGGGACGAAAGGGCTTAGACTGGGGCTTATGACCCTTGTCCCTCTGCGCGGACGAGACCGAATCCAAGGTGGCATTGGATTTTTCGATCCTCTGGAGGTGGCCTTCCACTCCAGGGCCGAACAGGTCTGTTCCCAGGAAAGGAACGTCCATAAGCTTGTGCTGGGTATCATGGTAGAGTGGATATTCGCAGCCACGCCCGCTGACACATGGACCACAGCGCCGCCACTGACCGGGCACATGACTCTCCTATATCCAGAGCAGTCTGGAGCTGTTGTTTGGCTACTGCCCTGCCCTGATCCCGCACCTGCTTGACCGTAGTCTGCAGGTCAGCGGGAAGATGAGGGACCGCCTCATCCAGGGAACCCAACAGGGCATGGGAGAAATGTGCCATGAGGACGGCCGAACTGGCCTGGCAGGCTGAGAGAAGAGGCAGCATACACTTTCCCCGAGTAGTCCAATTTCTGACTCTTTGTCGGGCGGTTTGTCCACGCCCCTGGCATTACCGGGCACGCGGAAAACACTGTCCGTGACCAGCCCTTCAGCCGAGGGGTGTTCAGAAAACCGGACAGAGAGCCAGTAGGGACCGATACTTCTGCCATCCTGGCAAGGCGCAGGGATGGAAGCTGGACGCTGCCAAAAGTTCCAGGGCCGCCCGACAATGGCTTCGCCACTGGAAAGGCCTCCTGGAGAATCCCTCGGTCCAGAATCTCGGTGAGGGATATCTGGCCCTGCTTTGGATACGGTGGTAAGCTTCATCCCAGTGGATTCTGAGATGAGCCTAAGAAGTCCTAGGAAGGACGAAGGGCTATCGTCCACTGACTGCCCCCCAGAGGACTCCAAGTCAAAACGCTTGGAGAACAGGGAGGAGTCATCCGACTCCGACGAGTTGTCGAATAGCTGCCTGGAGCCTGAGCCACCCTCCACTTGCCGAGGCTTGTCAGGCGTGAGAGTGACCGACAGCCTACGGGGAAGGCCTTGGGCCAACCGCGATTCTTTCGTCGGAGCCCCAGCTGTCGGCTGAGGTGGAGGCGGTTCCACCACAATTGGTGGGGCAGCTGGAATAGGTCGGACAACTGGCCTGGAAACAGGCTCCTTGACCACTACTTGGTCCGGTGGCAACCACTTAATGGCCGGAGAAGAGGCCTGAGCCGGCTTATTGGCCAGAAAAAATTGTTGCCACATGAGGTCCTCGTATTTTCGGCGTAGCTAACGCCTGAGCCTTCCCTCCTCGGCTGAGGAGGAAGAGAAGAGCGTCGACCGCTGCCGCGGTGCCGAGACCGAGACCGCCTATGTCGACGGGAACGGCTGGACCGCGAAGATGTCCGAGACCGAGAATCTCGGCTAGGCCGAGGTCGGTGAAGCGGGGAGCCGAGGATCGGCGATCCCCTCGGTTCGGTGGGCAAAACCGACGGCTCCTGATTCACCGGAACGGGAGAGCCGACGATATCCTCAGCCCTCACCGGGGGAACCGGGGAGGAGGGAATCTCGGCTTCTCCAGCCGACAACCCGTCTAACGGGTCGAGAAAAATCTCGACCTCGTTGGCGGGAGTCTCAGTCACCTGGCCTGACGGGGGCACAGTGAAGCCAGTGGCGAGCCGAGAATTCGACCGAAGTCGATTGTCGACGAGGAGGGGATCTTTCCGCCCCAAGAGCGTCGACGATGAGATTTCACTCTTAGACTTCTTCGACCGATGAAATGGACTTGAAGAAGTAAGACCTCGCCTTTAGTTGAGAGGTCAAGCAAAAGCCTCATAAGGAAGCTGAATATGAGGTCCCGGCGATAGAGGAACAAAGGCCGCAGAAGAGGAAGCCGCAGCCTGAGCCGCTTGCTCTTCAAGGCGACTAACCTTCTAGTTGTTCGGGCGGATCCCGTAGCCGCTGGAAAACCGCCAGTCGGCCTCTTTGGATTTGACCGAGGAAATCTTCTTTCAGGACGCCCCAAATGTAAAGCGGGCAGCGCTGTCCTCGCAGGGACGAGACCGAGAAGCGCGAGGAACACAGGTCGCAAGCCTGCGGGTCGCGGCTCTGGCCAAGGCAATAAACGCACGCGGAGTGCGGTCCGTCCGGTGACATCTTTCTGCCCACAGGACATCTCCCGAAACCGGGAGTCGACGGTCCATCGCAGTCGCTGAAGGAAAAGACCGAGAAAAGTTATAAAAATTTTTTCTCTCTCTTTTAAACCGAAGGATTTTAGGTCCAAAACTTAATCGCAGAGCGTTAAGGAGGGAACCTGAGCTTCCAAGCGGTAAGGAAGATCTGGCGTCATGGGGCGGAGCCGAGAGTTTTACCACCCGGGTGGGTGGGAGGAGCTAGCTTGAAGACCTTCCGGCAAGATTTAAAGCGGCAAGGAACCTGCCAGATAGTGTGGATGAACAACATATCCATGTCCCTAGAAAGGTACTTAAATAGCGCGAAAGTTGGCGTTCAGCATGGGAGCTGGTCCGCAGTGCTGTTGGCGCTACAGAGCCATCACATGATCCCCAGACTTCTTCAGTTCTAAAATTTAGGCAGCAGACCAGGGTACGTCAGCTGGCATTCTTTTAATTTTTAAAGTATTTATTGGTTTTAATAGAAAAATAGAAGTATTTTTGGTTTTTAATAGAAAAATAGAAGTGATAGAATAATAGAGAAATAGAAGTGTGGAGAAGAAGTTAAAAATTAAAGAGGTCAATGAATGCTTGAGGGGCTGGTGCCGAGCCAAGGGATACGGGATGGTGGGGAATTGGGGATCAACTTGGGAGGACATGGATCTGTTCGCTAGAGACAGACTCCACCTGAGCATGGCGGGGTTGGAGGTCCCAAAGCAAAAGCTGGGCGAATTTATAGGAACTAGGTGGGTTTAAACTTATAGCGGTGGGAGGGCTGGGGCTTGTGGGACAGGTGGGAAATCTCAGCATGGGAGGGCTTGGGCCTTTTCCTGACAGTTTCAACAGGCAGTGGGTAGGGCAGATGAACCCACATGGGATCTTGGGAATGGGGGCGGGGGATAAGGAAGGGGACCAGATGGAGGGTGGTCTTGATCAATATCAGAAGTCTGGGGAAAAAGATGCCCAAGTTGGAGGCATTGATGACTGAGGGGAGGGTGGATGGCTGCTGTCATGGAAACAGGAGCCACACAGCATCATGATTGGGAGATGGGTATTTCAGGGTACACTGTTCTTTGGAGGGATAGGACAACAGGTAAAGGCAGGGGGTGGTGCTGTATATTAGGCATGGTACTAAATGCAGCAGGGAGGAGGTTGCTGAGAGGCACATTGAGGCATTATGGGTTATCCTGCAGGATCCTAGGGGTAGGAGGGTCATGCAGGGGGTGATGTACTAGCCACCTGCCCAATCGGAGAATCTCAAAGAGGAGTTGATGGACAACCTGAAATTCCACTGTGGCTCAGGCAGAGGCAAGACAGTGGTGTTGGGGGATCTGAACATGCCTGGGGTTGATCGGGATACCATGGTGTCAGCATTGGCAAGGGAGCAGTGCCTTCTGAATGCCTTCCAGTATGCATTCCTATCCTAACTGGTGCCGAAAACAACCAGAGAAGGATGTATTCTGGACTTGGTGCTGATGGATTAGGGCACGGTTAAGGATTTGGTCGTGGAGGACCCTTTGGAGGGAAGTGATCATGCCACAATTTGGCTCTCCCTAGACCTGGGCAGTACTGGGAATCATATGAAAACAATGGTGGTGGATTTCAGGGGGACAGATTTTGAGGGCATGGCAACAGTCCTGCAGAAGCACCTAGGTGGGATTCATCCAGGCATGGACATGAAGAGCAAGTGGGGAATAATAAAGGGGGTCTTCTGGAGGCCACAAAAGTCTGCACTAGGGTCATCCACAAGAATGCAAGAGCTAGAAAACCCAGCTGGTGGATCAGGGAAGTGTGGGAGGCAATAAGAGAGAAAAGTCTGCCTTCCAAACATTCAAGCGGTCGAGAGAGGATGCGGACAGGGAAGAGTACCAGAGGCTCTCCAGACAGGCAGGTAGGGTGTCGAGAGCAGCCAAGGCAGATAAGGAACTGCGGTTGGTGCAGGGGATCAAGGAGGGGGAGAAGATGTTTTCAGATATATCAGGGAAGGGAGGAAAGCCAAAGTGGGGGCAGATTGACAAGTTAAAAAAGAGGGGGTGGGAGGAGGATGCGGTGGAGCAAGAAGTAGTAGAAGCAAACATGGCAGCAGAGTATGCACAAGGCTATGATGCTCACAAATAAAAAAGCATAATACAACATAACATTCGGGCACTCACCATGATATATTTTACTAACATCATGATGAACATACAAGGAGGAAATCTATTGCATTTTTAGAATAATAAAAAATGTCCGCCTGACGCGTTTCTGGTCCTGACCTGGACCCTTTCTCAAAGGCCTCTGAGAAAGGCTTCAGGTCAGTACCAGAAATGCATCAGGTGGGCGTTTTTATTTTAAAAATGCAATAAATTTCCTCCTTGTATGTTCATCACGGTGTCAGTATCATATGTGATGGTGAATGCCCGAATGTTACATTGTAGCAAGCAGAAGTACTCAACAAGTACTTCTGCTCAGTCTTTATGAGGGAGGGGAAGGAACAAACTCCTCAGAGGGAAGGTGGAATGTGGACGGGGTGTGGGGGAGGCACTCACTGATGGGGAGATACTATTGGGAAGGGTGAGAGAGACTCTAAAGTCCCTGAGGTGCAATAAGGCTCCAGGTTTCGATGGGATTCACCCCAGGGTATTGAAGGAACTGGTGGATGTCCTGGTTGCACCACTGGCAGACTCATTCAACTCCTCCATTCAAACTGAATGGGTTACCCGCAGCTGGAGGGAGGCACATGTCATGCCACTCCATAAGGGCGGACCACGGGAGAAGCCAGGAAACGAAGACCAGTTAGTCTGATGTCCATGGTGGGGAAGCTGCTGGAGACCATCTTAAAGGAAAGGATGGTGGAGTTCCTGGAAGCCTGTGATCTCCAAGATGAACGCCAGCATTGGTTCGTCTGGGGAAGATCATGTCAAATGAACCTAATTGAATTCTACGACTGGGTCACAAGGTCTGTTGACCAGGGGAAGCCAGTGTATGTCCTGTACCTGGACTTCAGTACAGCTTTCAACTTGGTGCCACATCACAGATTGTTGGAGAAGCTGAGGAGCTTGAGGATTGGGGAGAAGATGCTAGGGTGGATTGGGAATTGGATAACGGATAGGTATCAGAGGGTGGTGGTTGGGGGTGAGGTCTCATCTCCCAGAAGGGTCGTTAGTGGAGTCCCCCAGGGATTGGTGTTGGGGCCAGTTCTATTCAATGCATTCATCTCAGACATAAGGGTTGGAGTTACGAACAGGCTGAGTCTATTCGTGGATGACTCCAAACTGGGAGCAGTGGTAGACAAGGAAGAGGGGAACAGGATGCTGCAAGAGGACTTGGAGACACTTGAAAGGTGGTTGCACACTTGGCAGCTGAGGTTCAACACCAAGAAGTGCAGTGTACTCCACTTGGGGGCCAGGAACTCCAGGCACGACTACAGTCTCAGAGGGGTAAAGCTGGCGGTTTCCAGGAAAGAAAAGGATCTTGGTGTGGCAACAGATGCCAAAATGAATAATTCTGAGCAGTGTAGGAGGGCAGCTGAGAAAGCGAATAGGATGCTAGGGTGCATAGCCAGAGGGATAACATCAATGTGGAGAGAGGACCTACTACCCCTGTACAACTGCCTGGTTAGGACGCACCTGGAGTACTGCATGCAGTTTTGGCACCCATACTTGAGAAGGGATGTTGCCCTTCTTGAAAAGGTCCAGAGGATAGCGTCAAAGATGATTTATGGCCTGAGGGACTTGTCCTATGAGGAGAGACTGGAGGATTTGGACACGTACTCCCTGGAGGAGAGAAGGGATGGGGGGATATGACAGAGGTCTTTAAATATTTGAAGGGGATTAACCAGGTCAGCTCTGATGGTCTGTTTCAGTTGAGGGAGGATGGGGCCACAAGGGGGCATAGCCTGAGACTGGAGGGGGCAGGTTTAAGGGAGAGGCAAGGCATCACTACTTCACGGAGAGGGTGGTGATGCCTGAGAACTCATTGCCATCGGAATTGGTGGGGATGGAGACAGTGGGAAGATTCAAGAGAGGGTGGGACAGACTGGGTAAAGTTCAGGTGGGGAGGGAGGTGGAAAGGGTCCTCAGAGGTTCACGGGGGGCAGCTGCAGTAACAAGACTGTATTGCTGCTACTCAAGCAGACTCAATAGACCACTAGGCCTAATCTGCTGGCAATTTAGTATGTTAGTATGTTAGAAGACAACACACAAAACAATTACATATGACAAATACTAAAACAATCTAAAATAACATCAATCAACCAGACTACTGCCCTACCCTCCCAAAACCCTATTCTATACCAGGATTTCAGTAAGATCACTGATTCTGTGCCACATGGGAGACTAATTAAGAAAGTGGGGGATTTGGGAATAAGGGGAAAACCTAACCAAGTGGATAGGTAACTGCTTACTTGAGATAACTCAGAGGGTGGTTCCAAATGGAAAACTCTCTGAAGTCAGTGAGGTCATAACTGGGGTCCCTCAGGTGTCAGTCATGGGACCCACACTCTTCAATATGTACATCAGTGATATAGGGATGGGGGGGAGATGTACCATGGATGATATATCTGTGGATGATACAAAACTCTGCGGGATGGTGGATACAATGGAGAGACATTGCCAGTATGCAAATGGTTGTGGAAAGATTATAGAAAAGGTCAGGCATCTGGTAGTTGAAGTTCAACACCAGGAAGTGCAAGGTAATGCACACACTGGAAAGGAATTCTAAAATGGATAATTAGATTATTAGGGTGAGGATGGGACATACTACAGAAAAAAGGGACTTGGATGTTGTCATCATTGACATCCTGAAGTGCATTTCACAGTGTAGTAAGGCTTACGGCAAAGTCGGCAAAAAGTTAGGGTGTGTAACAGTAAGTAGGGACTTTACCAGCAAAAGGGAAGTAAGTGATCCTTCACCTGTGCACATCATTGGTGAGGTTACACCTGGAGTACTGTATTCAATTCCCATGGCAGTGCACTGTGTTATAATCCCTACTGCTTACTGCACTCTGAATTTTGCTTGCTGCTCAATTGCCCTGTATCCTTGTGCTTTTCTAGGTATCTCTCTCCCAGAACACCTCTGAAGATGAGCTGTTTCAGCTCAGTAGGCCTTTCCTGGTAAAACTTTCAATAATAGATAGCTCAATCGATCAATAAAAATGGGAGTCCCACTAGAACTGGGACAGGTTGGAAACAGTCCAGTGAAGAGAGTCGTAAATGATATAGGGTGAACAGGGAAAATCATATGACGAAAGTTTGAAAAGCCTGAACATGTGTTTCCTAGAGGCCAGCAGAGAATAGGAGGGTAATGGCGTGGAGCCAACAGCTTAACAAGGGAGACGTGATTCTCTGAGCTCCCAAGAACACAAGTATATGGACTGAAAATACTTAGAAAATACATTGTTTTCTGGTACTGTTTGTGACCTGTAACTAGTTTTTGGTAGTTTTATACTTACCGCATCTTGGAATCGAGTTGTGAAACATGGAATGCTCTAAAAATGCAACTAAACTGGACTCTGCTCCTCCAGAGCCTTCTAAGCAGCCTGCCATGTTGCAACCACCAGTTCCCTCTGAGAAGCTGCCTGCAATGTTCAAATCACTCCAGAGGGCAGTCAATTTACTCAAAGACAATAGATTGCCACGTGCTGCAGGAGAGAACTGGTACAGCCAAAAGACCCCAGGCAGAGGAGCACAAACTGCTGCACCCCAGGAGAAAAATCTGGACAAACCCTGGTGAAATACCAGACACAGGAGCCAAAAAGTTAGGTGCAATAAAGCAAATTTATAGTGCTTGACAGTAGGTATATACAACTCTAACATCTATATATGTGCCATTACTGAGACGTGTTGGAGAGCTGAGGATGCCTGGGATAAACAAATCCCAGGATATACCTTATATAATAAGTATAGGCTACATGCTAAGGGAGGAGGAGTGGCACTATATGTATTAAATGGTATAACATTAGAGAGTATAGACTGCACAGTTTGAGGAAAGTCTGAGATTTTATGGATAAAAATTACCCCCCCCCAACGATTATCTAAGATTAATATAGGTGTGGTTTATTGACCACCAGCCAACCTAGCACTGAATGATAGCCTTATATTAGATTTTATCAAATGCATTACTCAGAAGGACAGGGTCATCTTAATGGGTGACTTTAATCTCCCTGGCATAAACCGTGACACACTGCAGACCAACTCCCAGGCAGAGGCTAGTTTCTTAGAGGCCTTCCTGGTGGCAGGATTAGAACAGCTGGTTAATGAAAATACAAGGGGTAATCATATTTTGGACTTAGCATTGAGTAATGGTAGATAATATCCACAAATGTAAGATGGAGGTTCCCCTGAGTACCAGCGATCATTCTATGGTAGGTTTTAAGTATAACGGGGTCGGTGAAATTTTACATTGGAAGTAGAGTAATGCATGATTACAACAGAGTGGACTTTTGTACTCTAAAAGAGGAACTGGACAAATGGAATTGGGAGCATGAGTTAAAAAACCAAACGGTACATGAAATGTGGGACAAGCTCAGTACCAAACTGAATGGGCTAATCCAAAAGTATGTTCTGGCTAGTAGTAAATATCACAGGTCCAGAAGGGTCTTCCCCCCATGGTTGATACCTGCAGTTAAAAAGATAATTAAAAAGAAGAATAGGGCATACGTCAGGGCAAAACAGAGCAGCGAGGCTAGATCCTGGGATGTATATAAACATAATTTAAAAAAGGCAAAAATAACTATTGTTAAGGCAAATAGGAGATTTGAGTATAATCTGGCCACAAAAGCACAGGATAATTATAAGTCCTTCTACGCCTACATCAACAATAAAAGGGGAACAGGCAGAACAGTTGGACCTTTAAAGGATAATAGCGACAATCTAATAACAGGAAACAAGGACATGGCTGATAGGTTTAATGCTTATTTCTCCTCTGTTTTCAATGTAGGCCAAAAAACCTTGGTCACTGGTAATACATTACAAAGGACATTAGACTCAATAATAGAGATCAAAGATGTGAGAAATAGGTTCAAAAATTTGAACCAAAACAAGGCACAGGGACCACATGGTTTACACCCAAGATTGCTCAAGGAATTGGCAGATAGTTTGGCTGGGCCTGTTACACCTACTATTCCAACAATCCCTGGAGACAGGCCAGGTCATTGAGGCTTGGAGGCAGGCAGTAGTGATCCCTATACATAAAAAGGGATCAAAACAGGAGGTGGGCAACTATAGGCCAATTAGCCTGACTTCTGCCCTTGTAAAAATACTTGAAGGCATGATCAAAGATCTGATTATGAATAATGTTGAGCTTGAGGGGGTTATGGATGAGACACACATCATGGATTTACAAAAGGTCGTTCATGCCAAACTAACCTATTTGAATTTTACGGTGGAGTTAGCAAAATACTTGATGAAGGCGGTTCTGTCAATGTTATATTTCTAGACTTTGCCAAAGCGTTTGATAAAGTCCCTCATGAGTAGCTGATTGAAACCCTTTCTAAGCTGGGGGTACAGCTGAAAATAATGAACTGGATTAGGGATTGGCTGTTCGAGAGGAAGGAAAGGGTATGTGTACTGGGAGAACTGTCAAACTGGGCTGCAGTTATAAGCGGGGTCCCCAAGGGATCTGTGTTGGGACCGTGCTTGTTTAATCTTTACATTTCAACTATGAAGCCTAAAACTGATATCTGGCTTTCTAAATTTGCTGATGACTTGCGCATAGGATTCCCAGTAAATAGCCAAACTGATGCATTGATAGTACAGAAAGCACTAGGTGATTTGGAGACTTGGGCATGGGAAAACATGGCTTCATTTAACATCAATAAATGTATGGTAATGAACCTGGGTAAAAAATATCCTGAAGTAGATTACACTCTGGCAGGGCAGGTTCTCAGAGTAGTGTATGAAGAACAGGATCTAGGGATTAGGATTAGCAATAACCTTAAATTCCACTCGCATTGTAACCAGGTGGTTAAGAGGACTAGTGGTATCCTGAGTTGCATACATAGGTACATCAAAAGTAGGAGTAAAGAGGTTTTGCTCCCTCTTTATACCTCATTGGTGTGGCCGCACACTGAGTACTGTGCACAATTTTGGGCTCCTGGGAACAAGGGTGACATAAATGCCCTGGAAAAGGTGCAGAAAAGGGCAACAAGAAGAATTAGAGAAGTGCAGGGTATGGATTATGAGGAAAGATTAAAGAGTCTTGAACTGTATTCCCTGGAATATCGTAGGCTAAGAGGGGACATGTGCCTTATCTACCGGCCTTTGTCTGATCATCAACTGTGGGAGCAACTGGGCCTTAATCTTAGAGATCAGAATTATAATACGCGAGCTCACTCCCTACAGTTTAAGGCGGATAGATTTAATACGCGGGTCCGTATGCATTGATTCTCAGTAAGAGTAGTTAAAATCTGGAATGCACTGCCTACTGAGGTAGTTGGAAGTAAAACAATGTTAGCATTCAAGCACTCCCTTGACTGCTACCTGAATAGTAATAACATCAGGTGATATTAGTTGACTGATATGGCAAGCCAAATGGACTTCGGTATTTACAGAGCTCAGGATCACCTATGAAACCTAGGTAGTATGTGCCCCGGCACTTTGACTCAAAAGGGAGTCTTTGTCAAGGGGTGGGATTCACAGTGCAGGTTCTGTAGGTTTATTACTACATTACTTAATTTTGAAGTCACAGTACATCACATTCACATTATAGAGAAACACATCTGCCTATAGTCACAATGTGGATCAAAGAAATACAAAACAATGCACACAAAACAAGTGCAATATACAGTAGAGGGAGAATAATAAAAGTAAAAACAAAGTACAAATTCATGAAGTAGAAAAACAGGAGGTCAAAACGTCAGTATCAAACTAATGTACAAGAAATTCTCTGAAAAGTAACTGGCAATAGTGCCAGTCTATGAATCAGTGCTGTAAGCAAAAATAACAATACATTGGTATGGACAGACACAGACAACGGTGGGGTTGGGGGGTGGAGAAGTCAAGAGGCCTGTTTATAGATGAGTGCAAATCAAATGCTCGTCAGATGGAGCCAAAGAGCTAAATGTTTATGTTGTCATACTAGAAAGAGCAAATATACCAAAAAGGAAAAGAAAGAACAAGTAAAAAGATAATGGGGGATTGAGGGGTGTGTACATAGGGGGGAAGAGGAGAATTGGAAAGAAAATGGAGCGTGAGGAAGATGTTGTAGAGCAAGAAAAATATGGCAAATGCCAATCAAAATTAAATACACTTAAGACTGTCAATAGGTCAAATCTGCAACAAAAATGTGTGGGTGGGGGGGCACCCAAACATACAAAAAAACTGCACTGCAGAGGAGAAACATGAGTAATGACTAAGTTATTCCAAGGACATGCAAAATGCTCATCCAGGCAAAGACAGAAACAGATACTCTTCATGGACGCTACGGCTAGTTTGAAAGCTGTGCTGATTAATAGAGATCTACTTTGGAAGAGAGCCAGGAAAATCAAATTACCTTCTGATTGGCTAGCTTTCAGAAAGGCCAGGAACCACTGTACAAAGCTTGTTCGAGCCAAGAAATCCAACTACTACCGAACTGAATTGGACTCCTCCTCCAAGTGCTCAGCTAAATTTTGGAAAACTATTAAGGATATCAATGGGCACGCGTCATCCAACTCCCTCCCTACCAAAATATAATTTGGTGGCTCCCTTATAACTGATAAACTAACGATAATCATTTTGCAACTGCTGGGTTAATGTTTGATTCTTCCCCAGCCAGTAATCTATGTGCTCAACTGCATGCCAGCGACACAACTTATCCGGTCTTTGACCCCCCCTGCTCAAGCCATGACATTTTCCTTCCCGCCCGTATCTTTAAAGGATGTAGAAGAATTATTCCTACAATTGGACACCAGAAGAAGTGCTGGTGCTGGCCTTATTGAGGCATACTTTTTAAAACTTAGTTACCATGTCCTGGCCATTCCAATTACACATCTATTCAATCTGTCCCTTTCTCAGGGTGACATTCCACCAATATGGAAAATAGCCCAGGTTATCCCTTTGTTTAAATCTGGAGATCCTAGCAATCTAAATAACTATAGACCGATTTCCTTACTTCCTATCCTCTCTAAATTGTTGGAGAAATTAGTGAACACTCAGATTAGGAACTACCTGGACTCCTCTAGCCAGCTTAATCTGGCACAGTCAGGGTCCAGGACACATCATAACACAATATCTGCCCTTGCAAAGGTGAATAATGATTGGTAGAGTGCCCTAGATAACAAGAATTATGCGTGCACTGTTTTCCTTGATTTAAGCAAGGCTTTCGACACTGTCGATCATGACCTGCTTCTCGCTACACTCTGTAACACTGGGCTGGACTCCATCTCTCTGAAATGATTCTCTAGTTGCCTAAAGGGGAGACTTCAACAGGTTAAAGCTGAGGGGGAACTTTTGCCCTTATAACCTTTGTTGAGGGGTGTGCTCCAGGGTTCCATATTGGGACCCCTACTTTTCTCATTGTATATTAATATCATTGACGCTGGAATCAAAACAGCCAATATTCATCTATTTGCAGATGACATGGTCCTCTACATCACCAGCCCAACCCCAGTATCTGCCTGCATGGGCCTCCAACTAGAATTTAATCATCTGCAATCAAACCTTCTGAGCCAAAAATTGCTCTTGAATGCTAAAAAAACAAAGGCAATGCTTTTCTCACCTTGCATCAAAGCAATAAATTCGCCTCAACGGGTGCAGTACCTCAAATTACGACTCTTTTAGGTGAATCTCTAGACTTCGTAATTAAATTCAGATACCTGGGGGATGGAGTGATTGCAAACTTTCTTTCCTGGGCCATATTGAAGAAATGTCCAAAAAGCTTAAGCATAGACTTAGGGCCCGATTCTCAAAACCCTGCATCTGACGCAAGGCGCTTGCACCAAACAGAGATGGTGCAAGGTGTACCTTGCGTCCAGGGCTGCCTCCACGCAATTTATGAAGGTGGCCTACGTCAACCGCAGGCTGCCTGCCCCAAACAGGGTCCTGCACCAGCCCTGCACCCTGCACAGTGCTGTGACACGGCACTAGTTGGACTGTGCCGATGCAAGCTGCAGCTTGCTATTCACAGACAGCACCCAGTGGGAGATATTCTAAGTGCCCTTAGACCAGCCAGGGCTGGCGTAGTGGGTCTTAGAATATGTTCCACTGGGGCAGTCAGCCTATGTGCCACTGTATGCTGCAGTTGCCCCGCGGTTCACTGATGGTGCCCCATCCTGCCAGGTCCTGTCACCCATCCCCAATGCCACAACCCCATCCCCGATGCTGCCCGGCCACCTGTATGTGGCATGGGCATGTGCCCAATCACTGCAGTGCCCATTACCTGGTGGGCTAGTGGAACCCATCCCTTGGTGCCTGGCCAGCCGCCAACTCTGGTTTGCATCGGCACCAGACTGTACATATGGGCACAGTGTCTGAGACTGGTGGCAGTCACTGTGCACATATGTACAGTAGGCGTCATTTCCCATGTCGAACTGGGCTTGCGACATACACCTCCCATGCACCAGGTGTTCACTGCAAGGGACGGAATGGCACAAGTGTGGGGACTTACACGCCAGGACCCCTCCTGTACCTGAATCCGGTGCATGGTCCCTGGCATATGGGGCTTCGGCGCAGGCTCCTGTTTGCCGCAGCTTGCGCCGAACACAGCCCCGTTTGAGAATAGGGCCCTTGGTCTCTAATTAAGGATCAAACACCTCCTTACACAGGATGCTAGAAAAAGGCTGTTTCAAACTACTTCTTTTTCTATCTTGGACTATGATGATTTCCTCTACGGTCAGGCTCCTAACACAGCGCAAACGAAACTAGATACTCTTCACCACAGAGCCCTTAGATTTATCTCTGGAGCACCGTATTCTACACACCATTGCTCCCTTTACTCCTTAATGGGTTGTTCTTCCCTTAAACACAGAAGGCAAAGAAATGCTGCCCTCTGGACCTTCTGGGCAATCTCTAAGAAGCTCCCACAGCACATTGCAGATTGTTTACCCTGTTGTACGTTAGGTAGTTATGCTCTGAGAAGTTCCTCTTACATTTCCCTAACTATTCCCAAAATCAAGTCACACTTTGGCAGGGCATCAATAAGTTATGCACTTCCGCAACTCTGGAATAAACACCAAAAAAACATGAGAATAGCCTGTCATATTAATCTGTCAGCATTCAGATCACTATATACACATTCCGTTAAGGGGTCCTGCAATTGCTTTCCTTGATTTTTGACTAAAGGTATAATGACCTCAGACATTGTACCCTCTGTTTGACCTTCACTGACCCCCCCCCAATGTAATTTTTACTCACACTTATCCTCCTCCCTCCCTTCTCCACCTTAGTTGTTCCATGTAACCCTCGTCCTTCCCTGCATGGCTGCCCACACCGCCTTTGTTATGCTGATATGTTCAATGCATATAATGCATATATTGCTCTGTGACTGCTATCTATAAGTGTTCTCTTAGTGTACTGTACATATTTACAAATGTATCTTATTCTATTGTATGTAGTGCCTTTATTTTAATTTTTGTAATATTATTCTGTGCTTGATCATGCACCTGTCCAGGTCCATCTTGTAAGTGAGTTTACCCAAAGGTGTTTCACCAGGTAAAATAAAGATTTTTGATTGATTGATGGAGCCAAAGTCCTGCAAAAATGTAGAAAAAACTATAAAGAAGATATGAAGTTCACAGCCCTGTCAGGATAATAATGAATACTAAAGAAAAACATAGATGGTAGTAACAGCTCTGTGTGGTAATACAAAAGAAACACAATGTTCAGTTATAGAAAATGAATGATAGATAGCCAGGGAATCATTTAAACCAGATGGGAACAGAGTTTAGAGAGTACATATCCATTGTGATTCTTTTTGTAAAAGAATCTTTATCCTATCCCCTCCTTCTGTTGGTGGTTTAGCATGTTCTACACCTGAACATTTGAAAAGATTCAGATCACTCTGGTGATGCTGTGTAAAATGGTTGCCAGCTGGAGTATCTGGATTTGCATTAACTACAGCTCTACCATGCTCTTGGATTAGTTGGTGCAATAGTGTGTCCCACATAAATGGTAGTGCAAGGGCAAACAATTACATATACCACAAAAGCAGTGGAACAATTAATGAATTCCTGACTGTGAACCTTTTATTTTCCCTTAATGCAAAATCTGTAAATATTGCATCAACCACATATGTGGCTGCCAGTGGGTTGTTGTGGTAGCCAAGAGGAACGTACAGATACAGTGGATGACAAAAATATGCTATTGATAAGGGAATCACCTACTGTAAGTAAGTAAAGTAAAAGTAAAGTAAAACTTTATTTTTAAGTGCTTTTCAAACCAAAGCGCTGTACAAAGACGTTAAAACCAAACAATTAAATAAACATTCTTAAACATTTTAAAATTCTTCAGGATAAGCTTTAAAAAATAAATAGGTTTTGAGCTCAGATTTAAAACTCGAGACAGTTAGGCATTCTCTTATCCGACGAGGTAGAGAATTCCACAGGGAAGGGGCAGCATAAGAAAACTCACATGCCCCAGATGTCTTTAACTGAACCCTGGGAATCTCTAGCAATCCCTCATCGGCAGATCGGAGTGAGCGGAGGGGCAGTAGGGAGTGAGAAGATCTTGCAGATACTGGGGTCCCTGTCCATGTAGGGCTTCATAGGTCAGCAAACCGACCTTAAAGGTGATCCGCTACTGAACTGGCAGCCAGTGCAGTCCAAGCAGCACAGGCGTAATATGACTAGACCTAGCTGTACCAGTCAAAAGTCTGACTGCCACATTCTGCACTAGCTGCAAGTGGCGGATATCAACCCTTGGTAGCCTTAGGTAAGGGGCATTGCCGTAATCAAGGCGGGTGGTCATGACGGCATGGACCAATGTGGGAAGGTCAGCAGGAGGAACCAGGTGTTTCACCCGAGTGATATTCCTAAGATGATAAAAGGAAGATTTTTCAATGGCAGACACTTGTGATTTCAGGGTCAAACCGTCATCAAAAATAATGCCCAAGTTATGCACCCGATCTGAGGTCAAGAGCTGGACACCATCAAGCCATAAGCCTGATGGAAGCCCAGCCCTAGGACCCACCTCAAGGTGACCAGGGTCCACAACCAACACCTCAGTCTTATCCGGATTTAACCCCAGCCAGCTAGTGCTCATTCAATCTCTGATCTCGGCTAGACAGCTGTTAAGCATGGAGAGCGCATCATCCTGCCAGGAATAAAGGACAGATACAGTTAGGTATCATCTGCATAGCAGTGAAACCCCACACTGTATCGCCTAATGATCTCTCCTAATGGTAGCATATAAACTGCGAACAACATTGGCACCAAAATGGAGCCCTGCAGCACCCCACAGGACAGGGAGAAGGTGTCAGAGGAATAAATTCCAGTGACAACCCTCTGTGTCCTGCCTGTAAGGAAAGATCGAAACCAACATAGAACTGTTCCAGACAGTCCAGTTTTTCCCTTGTCTGTAGGAAATATGGGTCTGGCATTGGCTAGTTCTTTGACAACAGTTATCTCCTGTTAGGACATGCCAGTATGTATTTAGGATAGATACTACAGATGGAGCAAGATGATTTGTTCTGTCACAAAATTTACACTGCCTGAACCTCTTAGAGCCCTACCAGAACTTGATCGTGGACATAATAGGGAAACTCTATTCAGTCTCCTGTTTTTGTTACCCTCTAGCAAGGAAGCAGTCACTATTAATCAGCTGCATGCTGATCAAAACTCTTAATAATGAAGCAGTTCTTATGGAGTTGCATGAACTGACCATAAGGAATGGCTGCTTTGAGATGCAAACATGCACTCTGGGCTTGTAAAAGAGCATTCCCCAAGCTAGCTTTCCTGAAACATTATGCCTGAATGACCTCTTCTGAATAAGGTTGAAACTATGTATCTAAGAATGTTATGGTATACAATAGTATGTATAAAGTGGAGGGCAAGATCACTGTGATTAAGAAACTCAACAAAGCTGGGGGGCAAGGCATAGTCAGGGATGAGAATACATGTCTGTTACTAGAATTTTGTGACATTCCACCTGAAATCTTAGCCATCTTTACTTTATCGTGCTATTATTTCACAAAGTTAATACAGCCTACCTTTCAGACGTCACAGCAGCCAAAATCTGCATGCTAGCTGATATAAATTGGGTTTAAAAAAGCAACAATGATGGGCAAAGGAGAGGGGTCTACAGAGCCGACTCACTGTACCACACCAGGAGCTGCCTCAGAGAAATCACCCAACCTACCAGCTTCAGGAATGCCCCAACCAGCAGACTCACAGATGTCAGAGGCACCAAAATCCACAGTTGAGGCACTCCTTTATGAACTAAAATTAGAAATGAGAACGGAGTTCGAGAATATGAATTCCCAGCTCTTGTCCTTTGCTTTTCGCACTTTACTTTAACAATATCGACCTTGGGATCACATTTTCAGACATTCATCTCTTCACGGACAATACTGTCCTATACTTGTCTAGACCTAATCTTGAGCAGGCATGCACAGATTTGCAGAATGATTTCAACATCCTGCAGCACAACCTACTCAAATAAAAATTGCTATTAAATACCAAAATACAAAGGCTATGCTTCTGACCCTGAATAGCTCTGCTTCAGTGCCGCCCATGGCAGGCATTGTGCAACCTCTTACTACCTTGCTTGGCGAATCCCTTGACTATGTTGATAAATTTAAATACCTTGGGATGTGGATTGACTGCCATCTGTCCTTCATGGATCATGTAGAGGAACTCGCAAAGAAGCTAAAACAGAGGATCAGCTTATTCTATAGAATCAAGCACCTCCTCACCTACGAGGCAAAGAGGAGGCTGGTTCAAGCTACTTTTCTATCACCATTGGATTATGCCGACTTCATCTACAGTCAAGTTCAAGGGACAGCCTTAGCCAAGCTTGATGTTCTTTACCACAGGGCCTTACACTTCGTATCTGGGGCATCTTATTCTACTCACCACCACGACCTGTACTCGGTAGTGGGCTGGCCATCTCTCGCATTCAGGAGACAAAGGAACACTGCGCTTTGGATATACAGAGCAATTGCCAAGATGCTGCCACAGTATATCTCTGACTGCTTGCCCCTATGTGTTTTGGGTAACTATGCCCTGAGAAGTCACTCATATCTCTCTAGTGATACCGAAGGTAAAAACCCGCTATGGCAGATCATCCTTTAGCTCTGCCCTATCCCAGTTATGGAACAAGCTTCAAAAAACTCTAAAATTAGCAAATCCCATAAAAGTACCTGAATTTAAAATTCTTTATGCAAGATTTTCCACTGAGCATTGTAAGTGTTACTCCTGATGTGCCATGCTAGGTTCTGACATCCTGTGATCAACCCTTACCACCTGTTTGCTCTATCTATAGCAATCCTCTCCTGTTTTCTACTTTCCGCCTTTTATTAAGTTCTCCTTTGTCTTTACTGCTCTTCAATCTGCCAGGGCATAGAAACGTCTTGGTCAATACTGACATTACATGTGTGAATATTTTACATCCTGTTTGATTATCCTTCTCATGATATAGCCATGTATATATTATTTGCTGTTACATTTGTCCTGCTCTATAATCGGAGTTGCAATGCTATACCTGTATATATATTATTTATCTGTTGTCATTTCTGTATGATCAGGCCCACCTTGGAAATGAGCTTGCTCAACAGTGCTCTACCTGGTAAAATAAAGATTGATTGATTGATTGATATGCAAACTACGCTCAACTGACTTTTAGAGAAACCACATAGACGTATAGTATGGTAAATGCCTCAATGAGTAAGAAACCTGGGTTAATGAGCAGGAGAAGTGAGGCAAAGAAATAGCAGTAGAACTAATATCAGCTCACAAGCTAATTTCTGAACTCATGAATAAACTAGACAACCATGAATACAGGGAATACTGCACCAATGTCCGGGTGATCAACCTCCCTGAGGGAATGGAGGGAACAGACCCATTGGCCTTTCTATTTACCTGGCTCCTCCAAGCCCTGGGCCTGGAATATAATGCAATCTTGTGAGTACGGAGGGCCCCTGTATCTCCCAGGAATAAACTAGGGCCGGGAGAATGATTATGTCATTTTCTCATTGAGTTCCTTCACTACCCAGACAACGTTAAGTTCTTGCAAGCAGCAAGGAAAAAGACACAGTTCTGGATACAAGACCAGCTAGTAAGCTTTCATCCAAATTTTAGTCGCTGGTTGCAGACCCAGATGCAAGAATTCACCACAGTCAAAAAGTGACTACATGAAGCCCAATGATAATTTCCCACATCTATCCATCTCACCTTACCATCAGACACCCAGGCCGCCCACCAAAGCTATTCACCCACACTGAGGCTGCTGCAGCATATTTGGACACTGAACTGGTGGCTGTGAAGGGTCACTCAGGCCCGAGAAGGGCAGGGTCCTCCACTTGAACAGACCTTAACTTTTTCAGCTTTACTTCTTTTGTTTCAGTAAGTGTGTGTGTGTGTTACAGGGGTCTTGACCCAAGCTCATGGGGTATTCTGACACCTGCTTTGACTCTGAGATACTATTCTTGGTGACGGCCACACTCTGATTTATTTAGCTGGCAGTAGCGACAGACTGTAACATTACTCCATGTGGTGGAGCCTATCCCTGCACTTATAAGGTAGTGGATGCCTTGAATAACTGCTATAGCAGTTAAGGGGGTTGAAAGACTCTAAGGGCTACAGCAGCACAGTTGGAGGAAGGTATCTTTTCGGTGTTAGAGGGGACCCCTTTAAGAAAGTTGTTCCACAAGATGTTTTAGCAAACTACCACTGTTATGTAACATGTTTGCCATTTTCTGCTTTATAAGATTAATAACATGGACATGAGTGGCTATATTTAGCATTTCAAGACTGTACTATGTGAACTGCCTTTTTTTCATACTGAGTAGCTGAAGTGACCCCAGACACAGCAAGATCCGGCAGCTCAAGGTACAATTCAGGCCTGGGGATCACTTGGATTGCCAAAGTTGTTATGCAGCCTTTTTTATTTTCCTTGCTTAATAAACTTCTGCTCCCTCCAGTGAGAGAGAGAGAGAGAGAGAGAGAGAGAGTGAGAGTAAGGGTTGGGGGGATTGTTACCAACCCACCCATACGATAAAAGTTTAAGCATGTAGAAATTGAGCAATTTAGGACAAACAGTGTAATGCATATATTAATTACTACATTTGGGGGAGTGGCTGGCCAGAGACATCTCCCTCGTTGGGAGTTTACAGCTGGCACCCCTCAACCCACCTACTTATACTGCATAGTCCTAGGGTAAGGTGCTGGTGCCTCCCTCCTTTTGGTGGGTGTCCTTGCCCCTGCAATAGTACTACCTTTGTTATCGGACAGCTCCCATTGCACTGTGAACCATTCACCAGATATAGGCACCGAGTCTTCCGTCATAGTTAAAAGGCAGTGCTTAACCTTAGAGGATGGTAACCCTCAGTTCCCAGGTTTACTTTACTGATGTTTTATTTAGGCAGATAGTGTTCATGCCACTTCCTTCCACAAGGAGAGATGGGAGACTAGATCTAGAAGTGGTTTGCACTGAGGAGAGGGAGGGAGAAACAGGGTACTCTTTACAGTTGAGCATGTTGCTCCACTCAGCCATTCGGGGATATTTGCCTGGGCTGGAGCCATAGAAAGAAATAGAGTGGGGGGGAGAAGGAATACCTTGAAAATGCTGTTTTGTTGTGTTTTTTTATGAGCCAGTTGCTCATTTGGGGAGTGGAGGGTGTGGGATGAGGTTGTTATGGGTTATTTTCATGTTAAAATGTTGGTTAAAAAAGAAAAAATCTGACAGGCAGAATCAGCAAGTTCTGTGAGTGGTTGGGAAGGGGTCCTCTGGAGAACAAGGTTCACTTGCCAGTTGGCACCCTATGGGGATGCTAAGAATTTTAACATGGAGCAGCAATGGACTTAAAACAGTCACCAAGCAAAAGTAAATTTGGACTTATATTAAGGTTAAAGGGGACATAATTATCTTACAGGAAGCCCACATGACAATGGAGGAGGATGCTTAGCTGGTGTGGTCCTGGAGGGGAGGGAGTGCCCTCCTGTTCACATTCAAAGCATAAGGAGTGGTTGCATTATTTCATCCTGGCCTCCCTGTGAAGCTGATTTGGCAGTAACTGGATCCTCAGGGCAGATACCTGGTCATGGAGGTGGGAGTGGCCAGTGAACATCTCACAACAGTGGTAACCTGTGGTCCCAACTTTGACCACCCCAAATTCTTCCACCATTTGGTGATCACCCTAGCTGCCTTCTCTGACAAGGTAATCATGGGAGGAGATTTTTAACCCCCCCTTGGGATCCTGTATTAGACAGGTTGACCCCACTGTTGTGGCACCCCCGCAGAAGCTTGCAGGCACTCCAACAGATGGCCACAGAGAGGGGTTTGATAGATGCCTGGCAGTACCTCCACCCCTCAGACAGGGATGTTTCCTTTTCTCGCATGCCCACCAATTATATATGCGTGCATTGATGCAGTACTCCTAGCCAATGACTTGCTGCTCAGGATAATGTCAGCTTTTTATGGCCCTTTAGTCCTCCCAGACCGTGCTACATAACTGCAGGAGAAGAACCCAGTCTATTGCAGTATTTAGAATTTAAAAGCAAAATGGTCTCCACCGTCCAAGATTTCTTTATTCACAATAAAATAGGGGATGCTTCGGCCTCCATTAGATGGGAGACTATGAAGAACTTTTGCCAGGGTGGTGGTCATATTAGGGGCCTCTCTTATAGCTAAGATGGAAGCCAAACAGGAGAAAGAGCTGGAGGAGAAAGTAATGGCACTGGAGAAAGATATGATGGCCCAAAATGTCTCACACAGACTGGGGGATCTCAGGAGGTTAAACAGCTGATCTGCTTGAAGAAGAGATACAGTATGTATTACACCAGACAGAATCTGAAATGTTAGATATTGTATTACAAGGCTATAACACCATTAATAGTTCTGGCACCTTTATAGGTGCCTACATGTATATATTCCAAACAATGTAATGTGTTTTGTACTTATTAAATATGTGCTATCTGGTTGTATGATCTAAGGATTTGAATAAACTTGAATTTAAAAAAAAACAACTGATCTGGGTACACATTGAGCATAACCTCTCCTTACACAGGTTGGAGCTTATTTTGAGGTGGACAAAGCAGGGAGATGGTTGGTGTGGCAGCTGGAAAAACAGGAAGCCAATCATGCTATACACAGTACTGCACTACCAGATGGTTACATCTCCCCCAAACAGCAGGATATTAGGGGTGTTTTCAGACCTTTCATTCTAGGCCACATATCTCACAGGCTGATGTGGGTGCCTCGCCACATGCATTTCTTGCCCCCCTCAACGTGCTCTCACAGAGTAGACCAGGTTAGAGCACAACCGAACACCCTCCAGGGAAGAAATCCATGGAGCAGTTCAGGCAGCTGCATCAGCAAAGCCCCAGCCCTGGATGGGCTACGAATACTTCTGGAAGGTTCTCAAGAATCCCCTGCAGGATATGTTCCTGTAGTCTTTGGATGGAGGAGTACTCCCTCTGTCTCTGACTTCTTTCACAATAACTTTTTGCCAAAGCCCAATAAGGACTCCTCCCAGTGTGGCTCTTACTGCCCAGTTTCCCTGCTTAAGTCAATGCAGACCATAAAATCATTGCAAAGGTGTTGGCGGGCCAACTGGAGGATGTCCTGATGGGCCTTTTCAATCCGGACCAGGGAGGTTTCATCAAAGAGATGTAGACCAAGCATAAAATAAGGCTCATCCTGAGTATCATCTGGTGCTGGTCTGGGAGGGCAGGCTGGGCTCAGTCTCTTGGCCCTCAATGCTGAAAAGGCCTTTTACCAAGTCGAGTGGCCCTTCATGTTTGCCACGCTGGAGCATTTTGGTTTTGGACCTAGGATTAGCTTGTGGATAGCTGCACTGTACCAGTCCCCACGAGCCCAGGTGCTCACAAACGGCCATCTGTTGAACCCATTCCCTCTATCCAGGAGGACTAGACAGGGGAGCCCTCTATCCCCACTCCTTTATGTCCCTACAACTGAACCTTTAGCCGGAAGCCATAAGACAGCATCCTGCGATCCAAGTGCTCCACCACCTGGGAACTGACTATACAATATCCTTGTTTGCAGACAATCTTCCTGTTCTTATCCAACTCACAAATCTTGATTTTGGCCTTGACAGATTTCTTCAAAAAATACAGCCCTATTTGAGACCACAAGGTCAATTGGACAAAGTGTGAGTGGCTTCCACTGGTAGAGAAGGAGGGCACCTGTCCAGGTGTCTGGGACACTCCTGCCACCTGTTCGAAGCCTAAAATATCTGTGGGTACACCTTCTCACAAAATTGTCCACCTTAGGACATCTAAACTTCTGCCCACTCCTCAAAAAAATCAAGACTGATTATGAACAATGGAAAACCTTGCCACTGTCCCTTGGGCAGCGTTAACACAGTGAGAAAGTGTCTCCTTCTGCAGTGTTTATATTTATTTGAAGTCCTCCTAGTGAACCTACTGTGATGCTTGGCCAGCTGGTTAGGATTGATCTATGACATTTGTAATACAGAATGTGGTATGTGAGTGTCTCACATGAGACATCCTGTGCTATGGGTGGCGTCCCCAGGTCAGTGAAGTGACCAGTGACTTGAAATCAGAAGGTAATTAAAAGACTACAGAGGCTTAATTAAGGGTCTCCTGTTTTCCTGTCTTAATTAGAACTGACCCAGCTGCCAGGATATAGGGCTTGTAAACTTTTATGACGTCTTAGAGGAAAAACTTGTTATACCACCATGGTGTGAAAAGTTGTAAAATCTTTGACCTGCTTTGGGAACAGGAAACCACACAAGATCAAAGGAAAGGCTTGATCAAAGACTGTCATAATTTGGGAAATTAGTGTTTGCTGAAGTCACAGTATTTAAAATCTCTCCTGACAGGAAGATCATTGTTTGTATATTTTTTATATTCTAAAAGGAGGAGCTAGATGACATCATGGAAGGGTTGTGTGAGGTAGACACAGTTTAACTAGGACTTGCGTCTGATCTTTGGGACATATCTTTTTGGCCTCTTAAGAAACAAGATCTCTGATCTAACTTAAGCACTGTACAGAGGTAATACATTAGACAGAAAAGATCTAACTGTATGTTGGTAGGAATTTGTCTGTAGTTTTCCTTGTTTTTCTTTATGTGATTGTATGCTCTTTGATATATTGTTTTGCGTGTACATTTTTCATATTTTTATCCATTTTTAAGTAAACCTATTATTTTGAAAGACTGCCTGGGTCTGCAAGTTCTTTCTTTTGCATGTGACGTATAGAGGGTTAAGACTGACAAAACTGTTCAAGAGCTTGATGGTGTTACTAAACTGGGAAAAAGGTAAGAATATACCTAAGGTCTTCAACAGAGTTTTAAGGGTTCATTTTGGATACCTGGTTAGGTGCCCTTTGGCAAAAGATGTATTGCATCCCCCGAAGAGAATATTATCTGAGCCTATTCATTTGGGTACGCTAGCATAAGATTCACAGTTTGAATCCCCCCAGAACTTGAGACTAAAGGTGATTCGGACCCACAAGCAGACAGGAGGGTTACCCTGTCTGTTACCTCTTCACATTACTACACTTGGAGGTTGGCACTGTGGGAGCAGAGGGCCTGACCTGCTGAGTGCGTTTGTGACACCTGCCACTAAAATTCTTTGCTTCTCTTAGGGGATACCTCATGAGCCTCCTGTGGCGGGGGAAGAGAATCAGAATTAAGCAAACAACACTAAGGTTGCTAGGGAGCAGCAGAAGCCTAGATCTTCCAAACTTCCGCTATTATTATTTAGCTACCCAAATGTCTTTCATAAGGATTTACTCCAGCCTGAGAGTACCAGACCTGCATGGGTGTCCTCCGAAATGGAAAACTATCGGGGCTCTATTTTGAGCTGTCTCCTAGTGCCTGCTCCAAAAGATGGCCTGATTAAGTCCATTCAGAACCCATTTATTAGGACCACAGCCAGGGTATGGTTGACTATTTACAGCACAAGTGGCCATCCCTGAGGTGTCTCCACAGAAGCTGATATCTAAAAAGCCCTGTGGACAACCAGAGCTCCCCCTGACCAGATGGCTAGAGCACTCCATACCTGACATAACAAAGGGCTAACCAAAATTAGTGATCTTTACAAAGATGGTAGTGCTTCTCCTTTACCCTCAGTGATTTTTTTTGTATACCTCCAGATGCATTCACACCTGGAGAGGGAGGCATGCCTGCCCTCAGCAGCTCCGACCAGAACCCCATGGGAGGAGATTCTCCTTTTCTCAAGGTAGCAGGCCAAACCTATGCAACAGTCCTATGCCATGCTGTTGGTTAGTATCCAGGACCCCCTTAAGTTGATATGTATCAAGTGGGAAAGTGAGTTAGGAGGACAGACCTGGACAGGGTGGGATTAGAACAAAGTACTGAGGGTAATGGAAGCATGCTCTATTAGTAACAGGCTTCTGGAAATCCACTTCAACTCCCTCCATAGGGCCTACACTCCTGCCCTAGCTCATCTAGACATCTAAACCTAGTGACTACCCCAGATGTAAGGTAGAAGAGGGTACCTTCATTCACATGGTATGGTCCTGCCTCATATTCAGACCTTCTGGGAAGAAATCACCATGCTCCTAGCTAAGACCCTGAACACACCAAGTGCACCCCAAGTGGTATCCTGCTGGGGCTTGCACCAGGGGGACCACAGGGGGATGTGTACCACCACCCTCTCTAGAGATTAGGGATCATTATGGGCAAGGAGTTAGTAGCCCAATACTGGCAACAGGACAAAGCCCCAACTACAGCTCATTAGGTGGCCTTAGTGTGTAAAAACTGAAAAAACACAATACTCCATCTTAAAGAAACTCTATGAGCTTGGGAAGGTATGGAGTCCCCTTGAGGCAGCCTTAGGTACCATATGGTTCCCGAATTACTAACCTTAGCACCAGGGAGGGGTAACAACTACTACTTCGAGATTAGTCACAATTCTATGTATCCTTCAGCTTTAGTACTGGCAAATGTTCTTAATACATGTTTAGTGATGGTTCCCAGTTTGTCCTGCACAAATTTCTAGCCCTTTATGCACTCCTGGGGTGACTGTGCCCTTGCTTTCATCCATGCCACCACATGTATTATACATATTGTCTATATTGTATTGTTGTTTATCTGCTTGGCAATAAACAGATTTTACAACAACAACAACAAAAAGGAAAATTCAACAAATCTGCTTGCAGAGCACATGTGCCCCCTCCAGATGACACAATGAATTTGGGGCAGATATGGATTATGGTCCATGTTTAACACCAAAGCCTCATCCCATCAACCCCAAAAAAGTTGATGTATGAGGGGGCCATGGTGGTCTCCATGGCCATCCCATAGGTTTGTGAATAGAAATCTCTGTTAAATCTGTAAAAGTTAGAAGTTAGTATTATTTTAACCACTTCTTTGATAAAGTTACAGGGAAAAGAATGAGCAGCATTATTAGAAAATGACGGTCCAATGCTGTGAGTCCCAAAGGATGTATCATCTACTGATAACCATAAAAATTCATTGGACCAGATCAGTCCTTCCAGTCTGGATAAATTATTTATGCTGTCTTGTATATACATGGGATTCTGAACAATCTGTTGCTGAAAAAAAATCTTCAAATACAGATAGTTTTTCTGTTAAAGATCCTTGTGCCAAAATAATCAGTCTACCAGGAGGCGTGGCCTGGTCCTTATGAATTTTGGGTAAAACATAAATCACCAGAACCTTGGGATGTGTAACCCTGGGATGCATAACCATATTGAAATCCATCTCTTTTTCAGTGATGACATTTTCTTCCCTAGACCGTATTAAAAATGCATATAATTTCTTCTTGTAATAATCAGTGGGGTCACTTGGCAGTCAACAGTAACTGTTCACATCTGAAAGTTGTTTCTGTATCTCTTGACCATAGTTAGGGAGGTCAAAACTGGGGTCCCTCAGGTGTCAGTCCTGGAACATACATCAGTGATATAAGGATGGGGGGAAGGTATGCCATGGATGATACATCTGTGGACGATACAAAACTCTGCGGGAGAGTGGATACAATGGAAGGGAACTGACAGTATGCACACTGATGTGGAAAGATTAGGGCAATGGTTAGGCATCTGGCAGCTGAAGTTCAACACACAGAAGTGCAAGGTAATGCACATATAGAGCAAAATGAAATTCAGCACTAGTGGAGACCAAATGTTGTGAAATATAATGTAGTTTATTGTGGCCGATTGCCCAGACAGCAACCTTCTTCCCAAGCGCTTCGACCCTAACACAGGGTCCTCCGCAGTGGGCAGTTCTAAAGAGTAACAGATTCAATTTCAATTTATACATAGTAATTAAATTGACACTCACCCAATTAGTGATACAGTGAAATACAAAAAATGTTGAAGCATACAGTTCATGTCACAAGATAAATGGCAGTTTGAACTTACCGTAACAGTAGATCTTTGAGAGAGGTTCCTGCAGTAGGTCCTCACAAGTAGGACTGTGCCCCCTGGTATCAGGACCACATGGCAAACTTAGAGCTAGCAGGGGACCGCCCCCGGCGTCAGGTGACGGATGTCAGCATGACTATAAATAGGGGCGGTCCCCCACCCGCCCTCCAGTTCTCCTGCAGGAGACCTCAAAAGAAGAAGCTGAAAAAAGGGAGTGAAAACTCCTGAGACCCTGAGCCCTGGATAAAACAAAGTCCTGGGAAGGGAACAAAGAGGAAAAACACATGAGCTGGGGGAAGGTGGGTGGGAAATCTAGACCTACTGCAGGAACCTCTTTCGAAGATCTACTGTTATGGTAAGTTCTTACGTAACTGCTATATCTCACTTCAAGAGGGTTCCTGCAGTAGGTCTTCATAAGTAGGACTGAATACCAAGTAGTCAACTAAACAGAAGGAGTCAGAGACTAGGTTCCGCGAGGAGGAAAATGTCTGCCAATGGCAGTCTGCTCAAGATAGAAGTCCTTGAAAGGCTGCTAGATCAAAGCCAGCCCTGCGTCTAGAAGCAATGTCCAGGCAGTAATGTTTAGTGAAGGTGTGGACAGAGGACCAAATGGCCGCTGCACAGATGTTTGCAATGGACACATTTCTAAGGAAGGCAGTAGAAGTGGCCACTCCCCTAGTTGAGTGGCCCTTGACTGCCCCCCTGGAAGGGGTGTCAGCGTGCCTCAGTTGGTAGCACATCCGCCTCTGGACCAGAAGGTTGTGGGTTCTCATCCCATGCCAGGATTGGACTTGCACCTAAAAATCGCTGGCATCCGAGTGCAGTATTACAGGGTGCTGTACTGCTGGGGTGTGCTGTCCTTTGGATGAGACGTTAAACCGAGATCCCTTCTGCCCATCCTGGTGTTGTTCTGGTGGGTGTCCAGGTGGAAGTAAAAGAACCCAAGGCATTCTTCACAAAGAGCAGGGAACATTCCCGGTGTCCTGGCCAACATTTCCCTTCCCATAAACCGGTTCATACAATTATCCAGGCTGTGTGTGGGTCATGATGTGCGATATGGCCGCCACCACACATTCAGTCACTTCACTACTAGTCTAGCATTGCTTGTAAAGCACTTTGGGATACTGAGTATGAAAAGCGCTATATAAGTGCTGATTCTTCTTCTTCTTCTTCTTCTTGTACTTCTGGTAAATGTAATGGATACAATTAGCCAGATATCCAGACAAAGCCTGTTTGGAAATAGCCTTGCCCTGGCACTTGGGAGCAAAGGCTATGAAGAGTTGATCCGACTTACGAACCTCCTCCTTGAGAAGTAATATCTCAAATTCCTGTGCACACTGAGGGTGTACAGGAGATATTCCCCCTTATTAGAGTACTCTGGGTAAAACACCGGCAGTTCAACATTTTGATTTAGGGTAAATTCCGAGACTACTTTAGGAAGAAAAGAAGGGTTAGTCCGCAGAGTCACCCGGTCCCTGTGGAAAATTAAATAAGCCTCTTTACAAACTAGATCCTGAAGCTCTGAAACTCTTCGAGCTGAAGTGATAGCAACTAAAAAGAGCATTTTCCATGAAAGGGAACGCATATCACAACTTGCTGCAAGCTCAAAAGGGGGCAAAGTAAGTTTTTCTAAAATAAAATTAAGATCCCAGGGGGGAAACAGGATTCCAGAGCGGAGATTTGAGGTGAAGGACCCCTTCAGAAAAGTTCTGGAAACCTCTAGCTGAGCAGGGTTTACAGCAGTGGTAGACTGAAACTGCAGAAAGATGGACCTTCAGAGAAGAATAACTGAGGCCCAACTCTGACAGGTGCAAGATGTACTTGAAGACCTGGGAAGCTGAGCAGGAAAACGGGTCTAGGCCTTTGGCTGTGGCCCAGATCAAAATTCTTTTCCACTTCATAGCGTATGTGGATCTGGTTGGCCTCCACTATGACCTGAGCAACTCTAGAGGTGATGCCATAGCAAGAAACTGCTATGTCCAGAAGTGCCACGCATGAAGGTGGAGTGATCTGACGTTCGTATGTACCAGGGTGCTCTGTTCCCGGGACAGAAGGTTGTGAGAGAGAGAGAGAGAGAGAGAGAGACAGGTAGAGGTACTGGGGGCTCCATCACTAACTGTTGCAGCAGGGGAAACCATATCTGCCAAGGCGATAGGGGGGCAGTGAGAATGATGTGTGCCCCCTCTGCCTGTAGCTTCAGCAGAACCTTCTGCAGAATAGGAAAGGGAGGGAAAGTGTACAGAAATCTCCCTGTCCAAGATAGACAGTGCATCTCGCCAAAAAAATACTACACCCGGGAATGAGCGAGCAAAAGCTGGGTAGTTTTGCATTGGATGGGGAGAAGAAGTGGTCTATTTCTGGCGACCCCACTGAAGGAAGAGATCTTCCACTACCTCCTGCTTTAGTTCCCACTCATGAGCCCGAGCGACCAAGCGGCTGAGACTGTCCACCAGAATGTTGTGAACACCTGGAACATGGACTGCTGTCAAGGATAGGTCGTGTTGAACAGCCCAGTACCACACCCACATCACTTCCCTGCAAAAAGAGTATGAATGGGTGTCTCCCTGCTTGTTGATGTACCAGACCATTGTCATATTGTCAGTCTAGATGAGAAGTGTTCCCCGAACTAAGAGGGATTGAAAGGCTTAGAGAGCATAGAGCACTGCTCTCACCTCCAGTTAGTTAATGTGAAGATTCTCCTCCATGGAAGATCATATCCCTTGTGTTTGACGCCCCCCCTTAGTCAGCCCCCCATCTGCGGTTCGAGGCATCTGTCATAAGAGTCATGGAGGGGGACGGGGAGTGAAATGGAATCCCCACCGAAAGGCTGGATGGATCCTGCCACCAGAGATGATCCCTCTGCAGACTGTTGGAGACTAGAACCTTCTGGTCCATGTCGCTCAAGCATTGATCTCATTGGACCCTGAGGGACCATTGGGTAACCCTCATGTGCAGTCTGGCCTGTGGGACTGTGGGTATGGTGTCTGCCGTCAGACCCAACAGTCGGAGGACGGCGTGTGCTGGGGTCCAATGACAGGAGGCCACCAGTGCTGCTTGTAGGATAAGGGTCTCTGCCCCATCTGTGGGAAGAAAGGCCTTGCCCTGGACCATGCCCAGCACTGCCCCTATGAATTGGAGGCAATGAGCGGGTGAAAGTTGAGACTTGTGGTAATTGACTGTAATGCCAAATCTGGAGCAAAGGTCCAGGGTGAAGGAAAAGGAATCCTACAGACTGTCCTGGGATGGAGTGGAAATCAGCCA
Source organism: Neoceratodus forsteri (assembly GCA_016271365.2). Classification (NCBI taxonomy): domain Eukaryota; kingdom Metazoa; phylum Chordata; order Ceratodontiformes; family Ceratodontidae; genus Neoceratodus; species Neoceratodus forsteri. The sequence goes on from CM057455.1 coordinate 899,190,234, forward strand.
GTCATCCAAGTATGGGAACACATAGATGCCCTTGTGATGCAAGGTCACCGCTACCACCGCCAGGCACTTGGTGAAAACTTGAGGTGCCGAAGAGAGGCCAAAGGGAAGGGCCTTGAACTGAAAATGCTCCTCCTGATAGGAGAATCTCAGAAAGCGGTGGTGGTCCGGTAGGACTGGGATATGTAGGTAAGCATCCTGCACATCCAAAGAACACAGCCAATTGTTTGGTTGGAGCAGGGACAAGAGTCCCTGGAGGGTTAACATGTGGAACCTCTTCAATTCTACGAAGATGTTGAGCATGCTGAGATCTAGGATGGACCTGAGATCTCGCGTCTTTTTGGGCACTAGGAAGAAGTGGGAGCAAAATCCCCTTCCTATTCACTCTGTTGGACCCACTCTATGGCTGATTTTTGCAGTACAGCTTGGATTTCCTGTAGGACAAAACTGTGTTGTTCTGACGGGTAATGAGATCTACCTGGCGGGTTTCTTGGGGGTCTTTCCAGAAACTCTATAGCGGGACCTCTTGCGACGAACTGTAGAACCCATACGTCTGTGGTGACAGCCTTCCACCCTTCCAGGTGGAGGCTGAATCTTCCCACCACGGGTTCCTCCATGGGGAGGGGAGGTAACAGGGGGAGCCCCTTAATTCAGGATGTGGAGGGGAGGGGTGCCTGGCCCCCACTGGCTGCCTTTGGAAACTTAGCCTGGGGGTCTGGACACCAGAACCGGTAGCACGACGTTTGTTCTGACATCTGCCCTGGTTCTGTTTGTTCCATTTCCGCTGGGGGCAATGAAAATTCTGCTTGGGTTTCTGACCCAAGCGATACATAGAGCGGACATCCTTCAGGGATTTGTCACTTTCTTGCAGTTCAGTGATTATGTCTTTGGCATCACCCCCAAACAGAACTGGACCCCTGAAGGCAGCGTCCAGAAGGATGCTCTGTACATCCTGTGCCAGTCCTGTGAGACGGAGCCAGGCAAGGTGTCTTAGACAGATACCTATAGCTGTGCAATGCACCACCAAATTAACAGAGTCATATGTGGCTCATAAAGCAAGGTGGCATGATGACTTATTTAGTCAGATTTTGTCAAGAAGTTTATTCCTGAGCTGTTCATCGGGAACTTCGTGGATGTCCTTTTCCAGGTCGGTGAGGCCAACTTCTGGAAAGCAACCATGTAAAAGCATGAAGGAGTGAACGTATGGCAAGTGGAGGGTGGTATAGACCTTGCGGCCATATTGATCCACTGCTTGACTCCTTGTTGGGAGGAGAGGTACTCAGATGTTTGGGCTGGGCCAACCTATCGTGAGTGGTAGTGATGATGACAGAGTCAGCCTTAGGTTGTCCCGTTAGGTGGGAAACCCCTTCCAGGGGGGTGGTAAGTCCTGTCAGCTTTCTTAGAAACCACAGGAATAGACGGCAGTTGTTGCCAAATCGTGGATGTCACATCTTCATGTGGCCCTGTCCAGGGTGGAATAAGGAGGGGGTCCACATTAATGAGGTCCAAATGCTCAGCTAGTCTTCTGCGCTTAGGGTCCAATTCCTGGAATACCCAACTGCAGGCCTGTTGAATGGACCAGAGGAGTTCGACAAAAGATGGATCCTCCAGTGGCAATTTTGCTGACTCCTTTGGCTGAGGCTCTATGGGGGAATGGGGTTCTGAATGGTCCCCCAAATCGGAGTCTCCTTCAGAATTGGAGGACTCTGGCCTGTTTAGCAAAGGAGTGACATCTGGAGCTGTCTCTTGGCCCCTAGAAGTAATCTCAGACAGCAGACCCCCTGTGTCCCTGTCAGATACTCTGCTAGAAAGGGCAGGGCTTCCTAGTGGCACCTTATAGGTAGAGACCCGTGTTTTTCTTAAATAAGAAATAGCAAGAAATTAAGGTATAAAAAGAAATTACAAGAAATTTAAGTTATAACAAGAAATTCAAGGTATAACAAGAAATAGCAAGAAATTCAGCATATAAAAGGAATAAAATGAAAAGAACACATGAAGAAAGTGAAGCAGTTGTTGTTTAGACTCTGTTGTTACCACAGAGATGGTCCACAAGGAAGCAACAGCTAAATTGTTTCAGTCACAAAACCTTGCAAGACCATAGCATAATGCTTCTTAATATAATGTAGTATACTAGGAATGTGATTTCTAGTGTGTATAAGGTCATTTTGAGGTAGTTTTTGAATGTAAATGTGATAACGAAAAATAAAACTAGATTTTCAATGAATAAAAAGAAATAACAAGAAATTCCAGAAAAAAAAAAAAAAAACTATATAAAATAAAAAGAATTTCATGGGTCTCTACCTATAGGTCGGGGTAACCCTGATGACCAACTGGGGCTGTCCCAACTCTTATAAGAGTTGGGACTTGGCGTCTTTCCACCAAGCCGGTATAGACTCCTGAGGCTCCAGCTGAGGAGGTGAGGGAGGCGGTGGTGGGGGGTATCCTGGGTACCCCACAGAATATATGGGGTAGCAAGGAGGTTGGTACCAGTAAGGGTACTGGTGGTAACCCTGATAAGGGTGAGCCTGACCCGGTACTGGGTATCCTGGCATCAGAGGCAGGTAACCTGGCATCAGACCCCCTGGTAATCAGGTAATGGTGAAACTGTGGTGGCGTGTAGCCAGGATAGTATCCCGTTGGGCCTGATGGAGGAGGGGCGACAGGCCCGCAGGGTGGCGGCACTGAGGGACCACTGGGGTTGGGGTCTGTCGACAGGCCTGGAATCAGAGAAGGGACCCTGGAAGGTCCAGGAAGATCCTGGTCCATACTGTCTGGAACAGGATCCAGCAAAAGACCTGGCATCAGGGCCTGAAGGAGGGACCCAGACTGGTGCATGAGGTAAATCCGGGAGGACCCCCATTGAAAGGTCTGCCAGCGAGTCAGGAGTCTCGGGAAGGAGGCCCAATGTGAGGGGCTCCTCTAGATCAGCCCCACTGGAAGCCCAGGAGACTGGGGAGAATGAGGTATCTGGTAGTGTCAGTGGGTCCCAGGACGGACAGCCCCTGAGGGACTTGGGGGAACCTGTGTGCTCACTCTGCCAGATGTCAGGGACCACGAGGGAGTCCGATGGGAGAGCAGTCACCACACGGTCTTCAGGCAAGCCGGCAACCGACTTAGAGGCAATGGTCTGGTGGGCATCGGAGGAGCTGACGTCCAACTTATAGACCACGGTCAGGCTGACAGAAGCCAGGAGGTTCGAGTCAGGCTGAATGACCTGGGCCAGGCGCCCAGTGGAGGAGCCAGAGGATGACTTAGTGGCCGAGCTGGCGACAGGCTCTGAAATAACTTCCTCTGAAGAGGAGACCCCCGACTGCCCACTGACTTGGGGAGGGGTGAAGGAGTCAGCTCTGCTGGAGTGGAAAAAGGCCCAGGCGGTGGGGTACTCACCAGGGTGGAGGCCCCACATGATGTAGCGTCGGCTGTCTGGCAGTTTTTCCTCGAGGGAGAATGGCTCTGCCCCCAGTGCTTCTCCTTCTTCTTTTTTCTTTTCTCTGGGGCAGGCGAAGATGATCATTCCCGCAGCTCCTGGAGATCTTTTTCCATGATGCCAGCCATTGTTTCAATAAGTGGGCATCAAGGGTCCTCTGGCGATGGGTGCACGTGGCCTGGTTGAAGACCTGGCAGATAGAGCAATCTGTGGCCTTGTGCTTAAGGCCCAGGCAGAGGACACAGCGAGAGTGGTCGTCCCAGTGCAGGATCTGCATGCTGCACTTGGAGCACTTTTTCTTGGGCCAACGAGACGACATGCAATGCTGGAGGATGGAAAAAACAAACAGTAATTACATGAAAAAATGGCGGGAGACTGAAGCTGTTTCACTGCAAGGTCTGATGATTTAGGTTGACAGTGGGAAAGAACTGGAGGGTGGTGGGGAAATGCCCCTATTTATAGTCACGCTGACATCCACCACCTGATGCCGGGGGCGATCCCCCGCTGATGACTGCTAGCTACAAGTTTGCCATGCAGTTCTAATGCCAGGGGGCACAGTTCTACTTGTGAAGACCTATTGCAGGAACCCTCACGAAGTAAGATCTAATAGTTAATACAAACCTAGGTTTTATGTTTTCTAATTACAATCTCAGTGAGGTTTTTGATAATGCTATTCTAGCTACATTATCAACCTAGGAATTGTGCCTGTGACAAAAATGAAAAAGGATTTAGATGTCCCAAAGTAGTAGGAAAGCAAAGAATACACAAATGATAACAAGATGCAAATTTGCCAAGTCCACTTTTTTTTTTTGGGAGTAGGGTTAGGAAAGATTCCCAATGAAAAAATATATTTCTACAAAGGTAACCTACCACACAGGATCAGAAGTGGACTTGAACAGTCATAAATCTAGGATAGATTTTTATATTTTAAAACAAAAGAGTTTCCTTTTCTTTCAATAAGACATGCCAAGTGCTGTTTTAACCCCAAAAGAAATGGGGCTAGGTATGGGGAGGGAATAGAGGGGAGAGAAGGGAAGTTACAGGAAAAAGGGGGAGGCTAAATGGCAACAAGGATTATCCTAGTTGCCAGTGCATCTCCCCACTTCCCCTTCTCTCCATACCTGTCTTATTTCTTTTGGGGTTAAAACAGCACTTGGCATGTCTTATTGAAAAGAAAAGGAAACTTTGTTTTAAAAATAAAAAAAATCTATCCTAGACGCACAGACTGTTCAAGTCCACCCCTGAGCCTGCGTAGCAGGCTACCCTTTGTAGAACATATCTTTTCATTGTGAATCTTTGCTAACCACCCCCCACCCCCCACCCACACACACAAAAAGTGGACTTGGCAAATTTGCATCTTGTTATTATTTGTGTACTCTTTTGCTTTCATTCTACTTTGGGACATCTACATCCTTTTTCTAGGTTTACTAGGTAAGTGAGGACAAAAGGAAGCCATGAAGCCTATCTTGATTGTCCCCCACATGTGGGAAATTACCCTTTGTTGTAGTTTTTGGAAAGCCAATGATCTAAACCCTTTTTTAAAGGATTCAAAGTTATTGCAGTCTACTAGCTCTTGTGGAAGCTGGTTCCAGACCCTTGGTGTTCTTACCAAGAAGAAATGAAGCCTCCTGTTTGTTTTTGCTTTACACACCATTAGTTGTTGATTGTGAAGTCTAGGTAATATTTTTCTTTGTGTTTTAACAATACCACATTTGTCCATCAGAGAGGGCGATTTGAGAATTTTATATAAGAACAGAGGATCACCTCTGGAGCGCCTAAACTCCAGTGAATGTAGGCCTGTTTTTTGAAGCCTCTCTGGATATGGTAGTGATGCTAAATGGGGCACCATTTTGTTGCCTTCTCTGAACTCTTTCAATCACTTGAATGTCCCTGACCATGTATGGACTCCACACTGGTGACCCATAATCTGTATATGGTCTGATGTATGCTTTAAACAATGGGATAATACATTCCTCTGTCTTAGATATAAATGTACAGTTAATGCGCCTAAGTAGTGAATTAGCAGTTTTTGCTACATGATTACAGTGATTGAAAGAGGATAATTTGTCATCTATCAGGATGCCCAAGTCTCTTTCACATATTGAAGATATAATGATAATATTATATAGTGTATACGTTTGTTTGGGATTATTGTTACCTAAGTGGAGAACAGAACATTTGTCTGTATTGAATGCCATTTTGTTTTTCTGTGCCCAGTGCTCTAATACTGAAAATTCGTTTACTAATAAGTCCATATTATAGTCGGAATCCACCCTACCACCTAATTTTGTATCATCTGCAAATTTCGAAATTATGTTCCTGGAGCTAATCTGCATGTCTGAGATGAAAATATTGAATAGTACTGGGCCCAGAACTGATCCCTGCGGCACACCACTGGTCACACCTATATTACTGGAATAGGCACCATTAATCCTAACATGCTGCGTCCTGTTGGTTAACCAGCAATTGATCCATTTTATGTTACAAGAAAAACCTAGGTCTGATAGCTTAGCTAGGAGAATATTGTGAGCAACCTTATAAAATGCTTTGCTATAATCCAGGAGGATGACATCCATGGGAATCTTATTGTCTAGTTCTTGGTTGACAGTATTGTAAAAGGCTATTAAATTGGTAGTGCAAGAAAAGTCTTGCTTGAACCCATGTTTTGAGTGCTCGATAATGCCTAGAGTTTGCATTTCTGCCTCTAATATGCCTTGAATAATTTCTTCCATTACTTTACACAGGAGGCTGATGGGGCGGTAATTACTCACTATGGAACGATTACCCTTTTTAAGTATAGGCACAACTGTAGCAGTTATTCAATTAGATGGAACGGATATTTCCGCTAATGATTTATTAAAAATAATGGAAAGTGGTGTGGCAATATTTTCAGCTGTTTCAACCAAAAATCTAGGATTAATTAAGTCTGGTCCACAGCTAGTATTTGGTTTAATTTTTTTAACAAGGAAACTACTTCAGAAATAGTTATGGTGTGGTTATTTTCTGTAGAACTTGATATGATAGTATTTGTATTAATTATGACTGCATGATTTGAGAATACCGATGCAAAATAGGTGTTAAATGTGTCGTCTGTCTGTCTATCAGATGTAATGTTGTTTGTGCCATTGGTCAATGGCCCAATCTGTCTGTTACTGCCTTTTTTACTATTGAGATAAGAAAATAGGGATTTGTGATTATCTTTGGAATGGGCTATGCGGAACTCGAGGTTGTGTTTTGCCTTCCTGATAGTCCTTTTTAGTTCTTTAATGGCAGTTCTGTATTGTCCCAGTATGAGTTCTTTTGTGTCTGCTGTGCATTTTTTTAAACGAGTAAATAGTTTTTTCTTATGTTTAATTTTCCTACAAATATCATTATTTAACCACTATGGAATTTTACCTTTATTGTTATATTTTATCCGGGCTGGAATATAAGCTTTTTCTAGGTCTATTATCTTGTTTTTAACAAATACCCAAGAGTCTTCCAGGGTTAAAGGTGATAAAATTGTTTCCCATGGGGTATTTTTTAGGCTGTTGTTTATTGCCTCAGAGTTGGCTTTGTGGTAGTTATACATCTGAGCATTATTAACTATTATGCTAGATTCATACTGTAGCTCAAATACAATGGTATGGTGGTCATTATTCTCTAGTGGGTCTGATATTGAAAGATTTAAGACTTTGTCCTCAATATTGGTAATCACAAGTTCTAATATACTGCACCTTCTAGTGGGTTCTTGAACAATTTGCTCAAGCCCTGATTCATTGATTGTTGAAATGAAAGTTTTTTTGACAGCTATTTTTGCTGTTAGTAGTAAAGCAATTTATGGACAGCATGTTAAAGTCTCCCAGGATCAGGATATCACCTTTATTCATCATGTGGCTGATGTCCTGTATTAATGTGCTTGTATATTCTGAATCAGAGAATGGTGGATGATAACATGTACCCCAAATTAGTTGTGGGTGTCCCTGAAACTGAATGGCTATTCATATACTTTCCTTTGGTGAAGTACGTAGGTATTCATGTGAATGAATTGTGTCTTTAATGTAAAGACATACACCACCTCCTTTTTTGTGAAATCTATCTTTTTGGTATAATTTAAAGCCTGGTATGTCTTTCATCCAGGTTGAATCTGGGTCCCACCATTTCTCTGTTACTGAAATTATGAAAGTATCCAGTAAGTGAATTTTGGTTTCAAGCTCAGAGATTTTTAACAAGTTTAAGGACCTTGCATTAACAGATAATATTTTGCAAACCTTAGATGTTGGAGGCTTATTTGCTAGAGTCTTGGGTGTCACCCCAAACTTCCCCCTTGATGTCAGTTTAAACAGCTGCAAATGTGTGAGAGAATTCTCCTGCCTAAGATGGAACTGCCTCTCATGCTCAAGTGGAGCCCATCCCAACAGAAGAGAGAAGGGTTGTCTACAAAATTTTCCCAATGCGTAAGGCATTTTATTTCCTGTGACAAACACCATTTCCTCAGCCACTCATTGTAGGATTAAATTCTGTTAGTAACATACTCAATAGCTTTTAAAACTGGCAAAACCTCCGAAAAACATATTTCACAACCCATTTTGGTCAGGAGGTTGTTAAGGCAGATGGTATTTAACTTCATTTGGTTTAGGTGGCATCTATTGATATCATTTGTACCAGCATGTATTATTACCAGGGGGTTTGCACCAGAATGTTTCAGTATGTTTGGAGCCATCAAGGTTATATTGGTTATACCCGCTCCCCTGAAGCTGGAGCAGGTACATTTACTTTTATCTGGATTACACACCGTCCTGTCAATGTGCTTAATAATGGAGTCCCCTAATACAAATACCTGCCTGGGAGAATTCACCTTGCTAGTTGTTGTTCCAAGGTTAGGTGTAGTCCATTCTAGGGGGACTGGGCTTTTGTTGTTGGATTTCACCTCCATCTGAGTGAGTGTAGGTAGAGAGGTAGAGATATGTTTTTGTTGGTGGTCATAAGAAGTGGGGGTACCTAATGAGTCTGGGTCCAGAGTATCATCATCTGGTGTTAGGACCTCAAACTTGTTATGTGTCTACACCACTGGGGCACTATTGAACACCTGGCCACCCCTGCACTTTGTTTTACCTTTGGGGACCTGTGACCATGTTTCATCCTCTGGGTTGGGTACAGGTGCTAATACTGAAGTGGCTACTGAAGTTGTTGGTTCTAGTACTGTATTAGTGCCACTACAGGGATAGTAAAGAGATGCCATTTCATCAATGTATGACTCTAATGACATGTTTAATCTTCAAACCCCGTGCCAACATGGTTCCCGGCCCGGTCACAGTACCACCTCTGCACTTACACAACTTACAAATGACATCAGAAATAATATAGACCGTGGCCTACTCACTGGGGCCGTCTTTATCGACCTGTCTAAAGCCTTCGACATGGTACACCATCCTCTCATGCTAAAGAAGCTCCAATCCATTGGAGCATCTGACCAAGCCCTCTCCTGGTTCCATAGCTATCTTGACAATCGGACTCAGGCAGTAGCATTTCACAAGGCCCTTTCCTCCCCCCTAAACATCTCCCATGGAGTTCCCCAGGGATCCACTCTTGGACCTCTACTCTTCTCCCTCTTCCTAAATGATATTCCCACCATGTCCCAGCATAGCTGCACTCTTATGTACGAGATGACCTTGTTCTCTACTCTGGGTCAAAATCGTTGCTGCCATCAACTCCACTCTCACTAATGACTTCCAATTCCTGCAGACCTGACTCTCTAGCAACCACCAAGTCCTGAACCTAGAAAAAACCTGTGCTATGCTATTCGGATCCTCTAAGAAACTGTCTGCCCCTGTGAACAGGCTCCGGGTTCAATGCCTTGATGGCTCCCTCATCTCAAACACTAAGTCCTTCAAGTACCTTGGGGTCACTTTGGATCCTACACTTGACCTGTCTCAACATGTCAATATGGTGTGCCGTGCCGTCAATGCTAAAATTGGTGGAGCTTATGCGTGTCGCCACTCCCTCCTCCTTCCGCTGAACTTTCTGTTGCGAGGGTATTCTCTTACCCCAGCTCCAATATGCTCTGCCCCTCCTCTTTGCTACAAACTCTGCTACACTCCACAAATGGGACACTGTCTACAACAACATCTGTAGATTCACTTAATTGCCCCACCGCCTACCCATCATTGTCTCCTTTATGCTGGCTTAAAATTGGCTGTCACCTAAGGATATTCGAGCCTACTCCTGGCTGCTTTTATCGACTCCTGTCTAGACCTCTCGGCCCTGTCTATCTTGCCAACCTCCTGACTCCTGCCTCACACACCCTGCCCTCAGGTCTTCCTCTGTCCCCATGCTCTCCACTAGACCTTGCATGACAAAAATGGGTGAACAGGCATTTGCCCATTTTGCTCGAAAATTCTGGAACTCACTCCCCCTTATGGTGAAAACTTCAGCCTCCCATCGAGAATTCAAAAACTCGCTGTTCACCCACCTCCTAGCCTCTGGCCAATGCAAATGCTCTTAATTTGCTTTGTCCCACTGCAGGCTGTCGGGTCTGACCCTGAGTACTACACTAATGTACTCCCATGCAATACGTTTGTCTAGGTGGCTATGAACCTTGATGTCTTTACTGTCCTCAGCTGTCTTATGGTTACCCTAATTGCTTTATTTTACATCCTTATTATGATCTATGCCTAAAATGTACCCTTATGTAACTATTACTGTGCTACCCAATGTATATCTTGTTTTGCTCCTGTACACCTATATTATGTCTGTGCATTTCTGCATATTGTAACCAATGTCCTGTGCTCTCCCGGGTCGTGCCTGAAAATAGGCAGGTCTGTTGCCTAGCGCACTTACCCAGTTACCAAAAGCTAATAAATAAATAAGTCTGGGTCAGAGGGGCTTTTAGTGTGCAGAATGTTTAATTTTTCCTGTAATACCCTGAGCAACAGACATCTATCACATACAAAATTCTCAATTTGTGGCCCAATGATGTATATTTGACAACTACCACACAGATTTTCGTGGGTCCCCATATTATGTTATGTTTGGCTACACACTTTCACTTAATATACTCATGCTCTACCTCAGGCCATTCCTAGTATCTATAGTATTTGCTATTGTTGTGAAAGATATATACACAGTTGTAATTTGTCTGACCTACCTCCCTGCTGACCCAGCTGACACAGCAGACACGCGCTGAGATGAGCGTGTCTCTGCACACGTCTCTGCACGCGAATACACGTGCTCGCTCCGCTCGCTGGAGCTGTGCCTTATAAGGACTGGGGGCAACAGGAAGTAGTGTGTCACTTCCTGCTGACCTCTCACCCCAACACAGATTGTTTTATAGTTCAAAACAGTTTGTTTTAAATTCAACACAGTTGTCACCTCATATGGTGGTCTTAATATGCTGTTTCTGCACTTCCCCTGCAAACAAGCCAACTAGCAATGAAGGTGCTGTAACTGGGATGTGGCTAGGTCTTCCACCTTCCCACACTGCCTTTGGGCAAGCAGCTAAGCACCTTTTGAGACATAATGTCTCACTTGTTTCCAAGGCAGCCTGAGCCCAAACACAAACCTCTCTCCACAGGCATGTACTGTTCTAATTAAAGTTTAAAATGCTGCAAAGTTAAAAGAACAAGCCAGAGTCAAACAGAATGTTGGAAATAGTGCAGACTCCTGTGCACTCTGTTTATCTCATGTTTGTCACAGGCACAATTCTTAAGTTGATAATGTAACTAGAATAGCATTATCAAAAACCTCACTGAGATTGTAATCAGAAAACATAAAACCTAGGTTTGTATTAACCGTTAGTTATCTTGTGACATGAACTGTATGCTTCAACATTTTTTGTATTTCACTGTATCACTAATTGGGTGAGTGTCACTTTAATTACTATGAATAAATTCAAATGGAATCCGTTACGTCTCAGACCCGCCCCCTGAGGAAGACCCTGTGTTAGGGTCAAAGCACTGGGGAAGAATGTTGCTGTCTGGGCAATCGGCCACAATAAACTACACTCTATTTCACTTCATCTGGTCTCTGTGAGTGCTGAATTTTATTTTTTTCTGTTCATGTGGGCTGGCAGCCTGTGTTCAGCACCATCTGCTTATCCAGAGTGCACCTTTCATTTGTACTAATGCACATATAGGAAATGAATTCTAAAATGGATAACTAGCTTGACAGGGCAAGGGTGGGACACACTACAGAAAAAAGGACTTGGAGATTGTCATCAGTGACACACAGAAATCCATTTTGAAGTGCCATAAGGCTTACAGCAAAGACAGCAGAATGTTGGGGTGTATACAATAAGTAAGAATTTTAACAGCAGAAGAGAAGTGATTCTTCACCGGTGCACATCCTTGGTGAGGCTACACCTGGAGTACTGTATGCAGTTCACTTGGCAGTGCACTGTATTATAATCCCTGCTGCTTACTGCACTTTGAATTTTTGCTTTTGCTCAACTGCCCGGCATCCTTGTGCTTTTCTACATATCCTTCTCCCAGGACACCTCTGCTTCGGTTCAGTAGACCCTTCCAGATAAAACTCTTTCAATCATAAATAAATAAGTACAAATCAAGTACCCACAAGAACTAGAACAGTTTGGACACAGTCCAAAGAAAGTAATGGAAATGATGCAGGGTCAACTGGGAAAATCATATGAGGACAGTTTGCAAAGCCTGAACATGTGTTCCCTAGAGGCCAGAAGACAACAGGAGGAAAACGGGGCAGAGACAGCAGCCTAGCAAGGGAGACATGATTCTCTGAGCTCCCAAGTACACAGACTGAAAATACTTATAAAATATTTTTCGGGCACTGTTTACAACCTGTAACTAGTGTTCAGTAGCTTTATATTTACTGAATCTTGTGACCGAATTGTGAAACGTGGATGCCCCAAAAAATGCAACTCAGCTGAACTCTGCTCCTCCTCTCTGAGTAGACTGCCATGTTGCAACCACCAGTTCCCTCTGGAGAGTCGCTAGCACAGCTTGAATCACTCCAGAGGGCAGTCAATTTACCTACTTAGTCACTTCAAAAATCCACCCAAAACTGGATACCTATACTACACGACTGATTACTGTAGAGGCATCAGCGGAGGGGATGATGACCAAGGCAAACAAATCAACAAAAATGGTGACAGAGGCTTTAGCAGCAGCAGTGACATCAAGTTAAGGGCAGGGGAATTTAAAGTCTTGCGCTGAGCAGCTAGAAAACACCATTACAGCCGCCAGTGTGAGGGTCCTGGGGATACCGGATTAGTCTAAGGGAGATGACCATCTGACTCTTATGGAAAGATGGCTTCTGGAAACATTAGGTTTGGGGTTCACTGTCAGCCTGGTCAGGGCATACCTTGTTACACCTCAGTGGGCCCAATCACAGGACAGGGCCCCAGGGCTTTACTGATAGTGACAGCCTCCTCTGGTATCCAAGATAAAATTATCTGAGTGGCGAGAAGAAGGCCACGAGACATTATAATAATAAAATCCTCTTCTTTCCTGGCTATTCTTTTGCCACAAGGGTGAGGTGAAGCCTTTGAAGTTGACATTATTTACCCACTTAATTTACCTGCACACCTACAGTTCATCTTTTTTGATAATATGTATTCATTTACAGACCTGTGAGGTATGGGTACTTGCACTGAGAACCTGTTTCAGCAACTCCCAGTTTCAGACAAGGCAGAAAGGCATTCAGACACTTTTTTTATTTAAAAGTTTTACCAAGAAGGCACACTGAGCAGAGTACTGCTCGATTCAAGGTGCATCGGGGGGGGGCAGTGGATATACAAAAATTAAAATACAGTCAACACGCTAACACGGGAACTTGATAAAACTAAGTACATATACCAGGATCAGAGCATTACAATCAGTAAAAATGCACATCGAATAGGGTAAAGAGACTGCATGAGCAATAATTAAACTAAATCTTCAGTATGATGGTAGGATGTTGGACTTGTTATTTAAGTGGAATGAGGTCAGCAGAGTTGGGCACACCCATTTATTGGTCATCGCAGACACATGGGGAGGAGAAGTGCGCTTTGATGAGTAGGTTGGATTGCTGGGGTGAAGACATGTGCCAGATATCAGCAGGGAGGGAGTTTCATAATTTAGGCATTCTATGTCTGAAGGCAGCCTGACTAACAGAGAAGGACATGTGCGATATTGCCAGGAGACGAGTGTCGAAGTTTCTAAGGCAATATGCTGGACTGGTCTGGGCTGAAAGGGCCAAGGTGAGGTAGGGTGGTAGGGACTGGGACCAGAACTTGGCTGTGAGACTCGCACAATGGGATAATCTATGATCATAAAGCGAGGGGAAGTCGAGTAACCGGTAAAGGGAGCAGTGATGCATGGAGGGTGGGTAATCAAGAGCAAAACGGCAGAATGAATGGAAAAGTGTGTCCAGTCTGGCTAAGGTGGACTTTGGGGCAGCACTCTAGACTACATCCCCATAGTCAAAGATAGGGAGAATCATTTTCTGTACAAGTGAGTGATGAGCAAACAGAGGGATGCAACCACGGTTGTGATATAAAGCACCCAGTTTGGGGTGAAGCTTTTTTGTGGATGGTATTGACGTGTACAGAAAAGTCGAGGTGCTGGTCATGCCAGCCCCTGAGGTATCTAAAGGAGGAGCAAGCTTCCAGAGTAGCCCCATCCAGGGTATGGAAGGAGGGGGTGGTTTGGAGCTGAGAGAGTCTCTGCCTCATACCAAAGGTCATGGAGACAGTCTTCTTAGCATTAAGAAAAAGCTGATTTGCGTGAAACCAGAGCTGAACATCACTGAAGTCCTGCTGAAGTCTGGTCGCCACATCAGTGGTAGAGGGGCCTGATGTATACAGAACCGTATCATCTGCATACATGTGGATGGATAGATGTGGTAATCATTATTGACTGCAGAGTGAGTAGAGGGATCATTGTGTTTTACCCATGAGACAGATATCCACTTGGAACATGTCGCAGAGCACCTCAGCATTAACTTACAGTTTCAAGCCCTCACTTCAGCTGCCTAGTGGGACTTATTTAAGGATGTAAGTTTGCCATGGATGAGGTTTGAGTAACTCACTGGTTGTTCATGGAATCATTAGTAAACCGCCTGGCACTGTCATCGCTGCTACTTTTTGATGACAATAGTGAAAGTCATGGAAGTCCTGAATAAAGACCAAATGTCATGGAATCCAAGACGTGTATAACTGCCATGACAAACTTACATCCCAACGTTATTTTGAATAGAGATAATTATTGATCTGAAATGGGACTTTACTTCTCTGGACCTCACGATATAGTAGTGGTTACCATGTGCTCATGGACTTTTTTTTTTAATATGACTTTATCTTTCTAGTTCCAGTTGCTAAATCAGAATAGTATTCTAATGTTAGCCGGCCCGGTGACACTGAGGGTTGAGGCACTGGACGCCACACCTCACGCTACGCCGGCGACCTGGGTTCGGGAACGAGCTCAGGTCATCGGGGGTCGGCAGGGGAAGACTAGGATCGAGCATTGAGAGACAGCTCTACTAGTCCTGGGGTGGGCTGGGGAACTACACCGCACTGCGGCGACCCCTGGGGACGATCGGAGGTACCGCACACAACGGTGTGACTGGAGGGGGGACTGCAGCGGACATTGGCACGTATGTGCACAAGGCGTCATTGCACGTCCGCAGTCCCAATGGGGAGAAAAATTTGAAAATGGCTGGGCGCGACCGTGCAGCTTGATAGCTGTGCCCTGCCTCGCCGGAAGGACTTGCGTAGAATCGCACTGGGGGGGGGTTCTGGGGCTAGTCTGGCTGGATAGGGTATGGGGAGACCCTCCAGTGGACTGGCGACGGCCATGCCGGATCCCCCATCATGTGAGTGAGCCTGGTTCTCTCTCGGCAGGCAGGGCTAGTGGCTGGATGCCCCCGCCAGTGGTCGCTGCAGCAGTCGAGTAAAATAAGAATATATAAAAAAAAATAATAGTATTATAATGTTCACTTAAGTGTTGCTACTAATTGCAAAGATCTTATATTAAATCCTGGAGGTTGGGGGTGACTGGCAGATGGTCAGCGGCTGAGTGACAAATGGCAGACTTTGGCATTGTAGAGACCTTTTAGGCTCCAACTACCTTCTTTGGCACTAACACCCTTTTCTTGAGGCCTAAGGTAGCATGGGTGGGTGAGATAGTGCGTCTGCCTATGTTGTGCACTTGGAAAATGGTGATACCGCATGTGTGGTATAGAGAGATGGCAGACCGCTTAGACTTCTGCTGATGACCGCATCACTGAGGTTATGAAGTTCAAATCTGTATTGAGTGAATTATAAGGATTTGCTTTCATTTTTGAAACTTGTTTCATATTGTAGTTCTTTTTAAATACATAGTTCAGGTCAGTGATGTAGTACTCACATCAGCTTAGTGAAAAGCCCCATTTGTGCTTACAAACTGTTTTGCTGTGAAGACATATATTGGCTGCATAATGGTTTCATAGTGGTACTGAAGTTTTGCTTTAAATTACCTGTTGGATAGCACTCCTACCATCCTGGTTTCAGCGTCTCCCTGTCCCCTGATTTCCATTTTGGCAAATCCTTTATTATTGCACACACTTACTTACTGCACCCCCTTACATAAATTTATTTATTTTTTGTACCATTTTCAATGAGTGTGCTCACTGTCAGCCGCACCATGTATGTTGCTGTCCTGTTTATTTTTCGGAAGCATGTGCATCTCTGCATGTCCATGCATTACCAGTATCCTTAAAGTGAAATGAGCCTCAGCGGTCATTCATGTACAGCCATACACACAGCTTGTGCAGTGCTGCAGTGTAGTGACAACACATATACCGCGAATATCTCCCGCTTTTGAACAGATCATGGTAGCCGATGTGACAGATGTGTCTATGTGTTGTTACTTGATGGTATCAATAAAATGATATATTGTCCAATAAAAATGATTACACTGAAGCCAGCTTGTGTGATTCTTTTTTGAGTGACCATGCATGAGCCATTACTCTCACTAACTCTGTATGTGACATTTCTTTACCATAGTTCATAGTGGTACTTTTTTGGCATTTTAGAAGTTTTTGTTTGTTTGTTTGTTTTTTGTTACTGTATCTTTGTCATTATGTTTTATTCTGCAGGACTTAGGGATCACCATTACCAGCCACTTAACGCAGGCTATGCAGTGTAGAAAGGCAGCAGCCAGGGCTAACAGAATGCTGGACTGTATTGTAGATGGTTCACAAGCAAGTTATTATGCAATTGTGCAGGTCCTTGGTGTGGCTGCACCTGGAGTACAATGTGCAATATTGGAGCCCCTACCTGAGGAAGGATATCAACCAACTCAAGGCAGTTCAAAGGAGGGCAACAAATATGGCTTAGGGACAGCAGGACACAGCATATGAGGACAGAAAGGGGTGAACATGGTACAGGTGGGAAGCCAGTTTCAAATGAGGAAGCTCAACACAACAAGAGGGCATGAAATGAACCTTGAAGGGGGGGGGGGAGGTTTAGGAGGGACCTCACTGAAAGAGTGGTGGCTACGTGGAACAGCCTACCACCAGAGGTAGTAGGGGTGAAAACAGTGGGAGGTTTAACATGCATGGGATAGGCATAGAGGAATACTATTGAATAAGCAGGGGAGGAGGGTCACCAGAGACCAGTTAAGGTTGCCAGACAGAACAGGCAGAGAATACTCTGAGCAAACTGGGTGGGCCAAGTGGTCCTTTTCTCCCGACAAATGTTGTGTTTCTAGACTGACAGAACTCAATATGAACTCACTCAAGGAGAGGAGGGAGAGAGGGGACATGATTGAATCCTTCAAGTACAGTACCTGAAAGGAATAAACAAGGTGGATATAGGGGACCATTTCTGTCTTAGAGAAAACAAGACCACAAGAGGGCACTGCTACAAACTGGCAGGGGGAAGGTTCAAGGAGGTCAGCTGACCTTTCTTTAAAGAGCAGGTAGTGTCAGAGTGGAATGAGTTCCCATGAGGCAAGGCAGTCAGTCAGAAGGTAGGGTGGTCAAGAAAGGCTAGGTCAGGGTGAAGGGGAAGGGCAAGTAGGCAGGAAGGGAGGTGAGATCCACCATAATCTGTGGATCAGGGATTGTGCAATCGAGCAGAGTAGATGGACAGAACAGCCATCTTCCACTGACTAACATAGAAACATAGAAACATAGAATTTGACGGCAGATAAGGACCGCTTGGCCCACCCAGTCTGCCCATTTCCCTACCTAATGGATAAGCTGCAGATCCTAGTTAACCAGCAGCCTACTTCTTTCTACCCCCACCCCCTAGAATTGCCTTATGGCTGTCCCATGCATGCTTGAATTCAATCACTGTTTTTGACTCCACAACCTCCTCCAGAAGGCCGTTCCATGCATCCACAACCCTCTCTGTGAAAAAATACTTCCTCACATTACCTCTGAGCCGCCCCTCCTATCTTCAAATTGTGCCCCTTGCTCTTGCACACCTCTTTTTTGAAAGATGCTACCTCTTGGACTTTGTTGATTCCTTGAGGTACTTGAATGTTTCTATCATGTCCGCCTCTCCTCCTTTCCTTGAGGCTATACATATTAAGCTCCTTAGTCTCTCTTCATATGTCTTCTGGTGCAGACCCTGAACCATTTTAGTTGCCCTCCTCTGACAGCTTCCATCTTGTCTATGCTCCTTGCGGAGATTGGGTCTCCAGAACTGCACACAGTACTCCAGATGGGGTCTCACCAGCTGTCTGTACAGATGGATAACAACTTCCTGTTTTCTACTGGTGATGCTCTCCCTATGCATCCCAGTATCCCCCCAGCCCTCCTTACTGCCCTCTCACATTGCTTGCCCACCTTAAATCATCTGATATGACTACCCCCAGATCCCTTTCCATTTTTGTTGTTGTTAGTATCTCACCCCCCATTGTGTACTCTTCCCTGGTTTTTGTTTCCCAGGTGCATTACCTTGCACTTCTTAGCATTAAATCTAAGCTGCCATACATTTGACCATTCCTCTAACCTTGCCAAGTCCTTTCATCTTTTCCACCCACCTTGTGCATCAACTCTGTTGCAGATCTTTGTGTCATCTGCAAAGAGACATACTTTTCCTTCCAGTCCCTCTGCAATGTCGCTTACAAGACATTGAAGAGGACCGGTCCTAATACTGAACCCTCATGGCACCCCACTAGTAACCTCCCCTTCCTTCAGAGTGGACTCCATTTACTTATTACCCTCTGTGTCCTATTCTCCAGCCAATTCTTTACCCAGGCTATCATCTTGGGACCCACCCCAGGCTGGCTAACTTGTATATTAATCTTTGTGTGGGACTGAGTCAAATGCCTTGCTAAAGTCTAGGTAGGCTATGTCCACAGCCCTCCTGATCTACTACTTTGGTCACCCAGTCAAAGAAATCTATTAGATTTGTCTGGCATGACCTTCCCACTGTGAATCCATGCTGCCTTTGGGTCCTGTGCCCTCTGGCCTCTAGGTACTCGACAATTCTTTCCTTCAGAGTGAGTCCATCATTTTCCTATCACTGAGGTTAAACTAACTGGTCTATAGTTTCCGCCTGCCCTGCTCCACTTTTGTGAAGGGGAATCACAACGGCCCTCCTCCAGTCCTCAGGTACCACCCTACCTCCCATGATTTGTTAAAGAGGGTAGTCAGTGGTGTCACTAGTTTTACCCTTAGTTCTTTTAGAATTCTGGATGAATCCATCAGGCCCATTGCTTTGTCCACCTTCAGTTTTAAGAGTTCTTTCAGAACCCTTTCTTCTGTAAATGGGCTGGTATCAACTTCTGTATCCAGAGTGTTTCTATTGTTTGTTTTAGGTACCCCTCTTCATTTGTAAATACTGAGCAAAATATTTGTTTAGTATCTCTGCTCTTTCACAGTCACCCTCTGCCCACCCTCCCTTTATTAAGCCTCACTATCCTCCCTTAGTCTTCCTTCACTCCCTGATGTACCTAAAAGGTTTTATCCCTTCTTAACTGAGTTGGCTATCTTTCCTCAGTTCGGCCTTTGCTGTTCTGACTGCCTTCCCAGCTTCCTTTGCTTTAACTGATACAATTCTCTGTCCTGCTCCTTCTGTGATTCCTTGTACTTTCTGATTGCTTTCTTTTCTCTTGAACCTTCACTGCCACCTCCTTTGAGAACCATAGTGGTTTCTTACATCATTTTGTTTTGTTTATTTGCTTTCACAAAGGCTCGTTACCTCTGTGATGGCAGTTTTATTATTCCCATTGTTCTTCCACCCTCCTTCCTGCCCATTTGCTAGTGCATTCCTTAGGCACTCACCATTTTGGAAAAGTCAGCCTCCTGAAGTCCAGTACTTTTGCCTTTGTATGGCTTGACCTATTGTTGTGTTTATTGTGAACCATGCTGTTCGATGGTCGCTAGTTCCTAGATGGCTACCCACTTCTACATCTGTGATCCTCTCTCCATCTCCATTTGAGAGGACCAGGTCTAAGATTGTTCCCTCTCGAGTGGGTTCCAGTACTAGTTGTCTAAGTCATGCCCCCTGTAGGGTATCTAGAATAACCCCACTCTTAGAAGTGGCTGCTGCAACTGCACTCCAGTTAACATCTGGCATATTCAGATCACCCATCAGCAATATCTCCCCTTTATCTGCCATTCTAAGTATACTTTCTATCATTTCCTTGTCCACTTCCTCCCACTGAGAAGGGGGTCTGTATACAACCCCTGTGCGGATTGTGGTGCCATTGCCTGCCTCCAAATTGACCCACAGTGCTTCTTCTCCTCCCTGTTTACCCTTTTGTTCTGTTGCTTTGATTCTTCTCTTATGTAGAGAGCTACTCCTCCTCCTCCTCTTTACCTCCTGTCCCTCCTGTAGATAGTGTATCCTGGTATGTTTACGTCCCAGTCATGGTTCTGTGTGTACCATGTTTCTGTGACTGCCACGAAATCCAGATGTTCCTCTTCCATCAAGGCCACTAATTCAGGAAGCTTGTTACCCAGACTACGGGCATTGGTACTCATTGCTTTCCATTTTTTGATGGCTTTACCTTCTGTAGCAGCATCCCCCACTGACCTTTCTACCTTGGTCTTTTTCTCATTTAGTACCCTGTTTTGTAGGGGGAGGCTGGGATTTTCCTGCTGCTTATCAGTGCTCTCCCTTGACTAGTTTAAAGCTTGCCAATGAAGCATTTAAACCGATTGCCCAAAAGACTTGTTCCTTCCTGGACAGATGCAGACCATCCTGCCAGTGTAGGCTGGTGTCCCTCCAGGTAGAACCCCAGTCCCAATGAAGCAAACCCTGTGCTCCACACCATTTTTTCAACCATTCGGTTAAACTGCATGGTCAAAGTACCGCCTCACCCATGCCACTGACAGGCAGCACCTCTGAGAAGGATACTGTGTGTGTGCTACTTGTCTTAAGCCCCTCCCAATTCTACAAGTCCTTCTGCACTGCTCTAATCTCATGATGAGCCAAGTCATTTGTCCCTAGGTGGACAATGACCACCAGCTCAGACTCCGTGCAACTGTTCTCGTGATCCTAAGGATCGCTTCCTGTCCCTCCAAGCCATGGCACCAGGCAGGCACCTTACTTCAGTTTTCCCTTCTCCCCAGTTCTATCCCCTAATAATTGAGTCCCCATCAGGAGCTGCTTCCTTCCTGTGGTGCCCTCTGCTTCCTTCCTGAGGGCCTTCTTGTGACAGTTGTCTGCACCTCCTTAGTCTCCTCTGGTGCATCCATAGGGAACTATGCTCCCCAGAATGGCGTATGGATTGTGGAGGAACAACTGACTGGTGTGCCTCTGTTCCACCACCCTTACCCTCCCTGAGCCCACTGTGGTCCAACTGCTGTGCTTTTTCGCAACCTCTGAGGTAGTGGTGGTGGCTCTGGTGCTCCCTGGATGGGGGAGGTTCCCTTGCTACTGTCCAGTGCGGCCTGAAGACGGGCAACTTCCTCCCTCAGGGCGGATAGTTGTCTGCAAACAGGGCAGCATCTTAGCCTCCAGAAAGACTCCCGGAAGATTGCTGCCCCACAGCTATTACATTGTACTACTCCCCACATAACTGTCTACTTTGTTTAGTTTTTTCTAACTTGGGTTGTGTGAACCTCCCAAAGTACAGCCATGCAAACTTTGACCGTTGAACCAGATAAAGTTCACCAAGGTTCTGTTACTGGTGGACTAGTTCACACTGGTTCTACCATTAGAAAGCATTAGGAAATGTGGTAAAATGAAATAACAATGCACTGGGCTAATAAAGCATCCAAAACAGCAGGACGATGCAGTGGGCCATATTGAGGGGTACTGGTTCCAAAAACTGTGTCCATTCAGTCAATGCCAAACATGGACAATGCTAGCAGAAATAATCAAGAGTACAGTATGTGGCTAAGTAACAAAGTTCAAATAAAAAATAAAATGGTTGCAATTGTGACGCCTATGTATGCCCACAAAATATCAGTACAGAATCCCACAGTGTAGGCTACTGGTCCCAAAAATTATGTGCCCATTGGGACAGTACCAAACATTAATCTAATGAGTGAAAACAACAGTGGGGCATCCCGCAGTGTGGGCTACTTCAAAAACATGTGCCCACTGGGACAGTGCCATACATGGACAAGGCTTCCCGTTACGCAATGGATAAGTGTAATACACACTGGTTTCCTGGGTAACGTTGCACAAAAAATTATTTTTTCAGCCTGTCTAGGTCTGCCAAAAAATTCATCAAACATTAATCTGAAGAAGAGTGAGTGAAGACAACAGTTCAGCATCCCACGGTATGTGTAGCCACTGGTTCCCCCCCCAAAAAAAAAACAACAACTAATGGACACAGGAGCCTTCCCCATCCACCTTATCATCTCCTTCTGCTTTTATCCTAGCTGGCAGTTTAGGAGATTCATCATCCATAGACCATGGCAAAAAGGGCTTGGAAAAAGGATCAGGTTATTTTTTTTTTTAAATGAGCATCTCTACATTTTGGGTTGAAAGGCATGTTCTTCTGTTGGTGACAATATTGCCTGCAGCACTGAAAATCCGCCCTGAGTAGGTACTTGCAGGTGGGTAACTGAGGTGCTGAACAGCTACATCTGCCAAACAGGGCCAAATGGTCTGTTTTGGGCACCAGTACAATAGAGGCTCATCTCCTTCTGCTAGTGGCACATTTTCATCCAGATAATCCTGCACCATTTTGTTTGCTGGCATCTCAGGCACCACTGTGTGAGAAAGTGACTTGCTGTGCTTTTCCATCAAGCCATAGCTAGACAATCCTTTCCACAATGGTTTGTCATCAGTGGCAATCTTCTGGGGAAGGGGGGTGCACTGGCAGCAGCAGAAATAATAGCAGGCTGACTTGGGAGAAAAAAAAATTGACTCCTGTGATGTTCAGTAGTAGCCGTGGAAACACACTGGGATCCTTCTTCTTCCCTCTCCTCTGCCTGGCCTGTCAGGGTGATTGCAACAAGAGATGATGATGAGTGTTGTTCTACTGCTTTATTTGTGCTCCTGGTCCTGTTTTCTGCCTTACGTACAGAGACCAGATGGATAAGTCAGGCTTTTTATAGGGCTGTTGATCCTTACTGCATTTTTGTGCATCAAAGAGTGTCTCAAATGTGTCTTTAAACAGAGGGCCCAAGAAGGTGGCCAGGATGTAGCTGTCGTCTGTACACAGTTTTTAAATGCATGTGTCATTTCAGAAATGTGATCTTATTATTTCTTCTACGCTGAGAGCAGATGTAGCCTCTTTTTCCTCATATGGGGGCTATACATGAATGCAAGACAGGTACACATGAGAGGTGCATACCTGGCCTGCACAGTTCCACACCCATGGACAGGCATGTGGGGTGCGGCATGCATTAATACACACCACTGTGTGGTGTCTGTCTGAGGCCCTGCCCCCTGTCATGCTGCGACATGGGGACAGATCAGAGAACACAGGCAGGTATCCAGGTCAATGTCAACCTGGTTCCATACTGGATCCCCTGCTCTTCATAGAGCAGCCAATTCTAAGACAGTGTGATGCCTGTCTGAGGCCCTGACCCCACCAGCACGCTGCTGCATGGGGGCAGATCAGAGAACAGGTGGGCATCCAGTTCAATGTGGACCTAGTTCCATACTGGATCCCTTGCTTCGTGCAGAGCAGCAGATTCTGAGACAGCGTGGTGCCTGTCTGAGGCTCTGCCCCCCCAGCACGCTGTGGCATGGGGGCAGATCAGAGAATACAGGTGGGCAACCAGTCTGATGTCGATCTGGTTCCATACTGGATTCCCTGCTCCACGCAGAGCAGCAGATTCTGAGATAGCTACATGCGCAGCCAGACCAGACTAGTCACCCTAGCTCCGGAAGAGCTAGCCCACCCACTAACCAAGCTGTTTAACATCTCTCCTAGGTCCTCCCAATTGCCTCAACTTTGGAAAACTACCTTCGTAACCCCTGTGCATAAAAGCAGTGACTGCACACAAGTCTCAAACTACAGGGCAATATCTATCCTCTCACCTCTCTCTAAAGCACTAGAGAGACTGGTTTCTGACCAACTAGTATTTTACCTTAGCCAATACAACCTCCTTTGTACCCAGTGTGATGCTTGGCCAGCTGGTTATGACCAATGTATGATATTTGTAATATAAAAATATAGTAGGTGATTGTCTCACATAAGACAGTCTGTGCTTATGGGTGCCCCCCTCCCCGATTTCAGTGAAGCTACTGTGACAAGTGACCTGAAACCAGGAGGTAATTAAAAGATCAGAGAGACTTATTAAGGGTCTCCTGTTTTTCTGTCTAAATTAGAACTGACCCAGCTGCCAGGATATAGGGCTCGTAAAGTTTTATGATTCCTGTAGGAAGAACATTTTATACCACCATGGTGCTAAAAGTTGTAAAACCCTTTGATATGCCTTGGGAATAGGAACTGCTCAAGATCAAAGAGAAAATGTTTAATTAAGGAGTCATATTTAGGAAGTGGAGTTTTTGCTGATGTCACATCATTTAATATATCTCCTGACAGGAAATCATTTTTTTGTAATTTTATATTCTAAAAGAGGAGCTAGATGACTCACTAAGGGGTTGGGGAGATGGAGTTGAAATGTATCCTTGTAACTGGGGAATATGTCATATCATTTTGGGACTCAAGAAAGACAGATCTCTGTTCTAACTATAGGCACTTATAGAGGTAATACATTAGATAGAAAAAGTCTAAGGGTGGGATATTCAAAAGGGTTGCGCCATGCACAACCCACCAAATTGCCCCAGTGCAATATTCAAAGGGGCAAGCTGCACTGCGTAACTCCTGATGCGCCAGGGCCCATCAGTAATGTGTGCGGCACAAGTGTGGGGGGGAGGTGTGCCCATGCATATGTGGCACATCCAATATTCAGCCCGGGATGTGCGGCGCATATGCTGGCACAACCCTGCCTTGCTCTGCTCGGGGGGGGGTGCATAGTTGTGCCTGGTACAACCAGGAACAAGTCCTGGCCACCCACAGACGAGCTGTCATATTGCAGGGCGCAACATGGCAGCCGCCAGCCGTGGGTGGCCACCCGCCAACCCAGAACACTGCGCACATGCTCCCTGCCCAGGGAGAGTTGTGCCCCCCATCACCTGATCGCGGGCATATGTTTATTATATTCCTGGTGGTCCAGTGGACCACTTTCCAATGTCCGATCGTGGGCTTCGGTGAAGTATATCCCTGGTGGTCCAGTGGAACCTCCCCAGTGCCCGATCATGGGCATATGTATAAATTAACCCTGGTGGTCCAGTGGACCGCTCCCCATCGCTCGATCGTGGGCATATGATGACAGAATCCCTGGTGGTCCAGTGGAACCCCCCCAGTGCTTGATCATGGGCGGAAATACTGAATGACACCCTGGTGGTCCAGTGGTACCCTCCCCACCCGCCCACTGAGGCCTCGCCACCCAGCACCCCCCAGTCAGCGGAGGGCAGCAGCACCTGCCTGCATGCCGCCCGCCGACTGACAGCATATAGGGTCTGTACGCCTATTGGTCCATTGCGTGGGACAATAGGCATGCAGACAAAACTGTACTACACAGGCCCAAAATGTGAATGAACGCGTTTATTCACATATCAGGCCTGTGCAGTACAGTATGGTCTTTGAATCCCAAATGCCTGACAATGCCATAAAGGGCTGCTAATTATGTAACTGTGCACTGCTTTGCTCAGTTGTATTATCTGGGTTGCCGACAATGTCTATGCTGGTCGCCACTCCTGGTTTGATTGTTACATATTACGTGCCTAAGACTTATTGTAGTGGTTTAGTTGTTACCTTTTGTATTCTTCCTTTTTATGTACCAATGGCTTATTGTAGTGATTTAGTTAATGCTGTGGAAACTCTGCAAATGAGTATGTCTACTCAAAGGTATTTGTCCGATTACTTAAATAAAAAAAATTAAATAAAAAAAAAGAATGAATCAGAGCCCTGGCTGAGCTACCTAACACCGCACAACCAGTCTAGCTCTGCCTCCAAACTGTGACTCGCAATGTGCTCTAGTTAACTGTTTCAGATACAAACTGAGGTTCGAGGTTTGACTGGTTCGTACTATTCAGACCAGATCAAACCAGTCAAACCAAAAGTCTGTCTATTTCCCCTAAAAGTTCACCACCAAC
The DNA here is from genome assembly GCA_016271365.2 of Neoceratodus forsteri. Lineage (NCBI taxonomy): Eukaryota > Metazoa > Chordata > Ceratodontiformes > Ceratodontidae > Neoceratodus > Neoceratodus forsteri. The sequence goes on from CM057455.1 coordinate 899,216,153, forward strand.
TGAAAAAATCAAACGTCAGAAGTTTGAGGTGTTCAATTCTTTGATAGAAGCAAACCTGCAACCCTACTTCTAACATAACAATCCACAAATAACCCACCCAAGCATGAAACAGTGCATCAGTATTACAAAACATCACAAGATCAGTTCATACAGTGGTGCCAGAACACAGTACCTTGCAGTATTACTGCAGTATGTTACAGGGAATAGTGTAATTCAATGGCAATTAAACCCTCATCATGCAGTTTTTCGTGACATGCCTACTGTAAAGTACTTTATAAAACGGGTAGTCAAAATCCTGTATTTTGATTGGTTGGTAGCTGTGTGTTAGAAGTGTCTAACACACGGCTACCAACAAGTTCAGGTACACAGGACCACATTTAAAAATAAGTTATCATTCAGCCAAATCGAATGTTCACTTTTGAATCGCTGCCATTTATTTTCCTCGGGAACCAGAAACTTGCTAAAAACACTGTAAACCTCACAAGAATCATCAGAGCAATCGCTGTAGTTTGACCAGCTTTTTTCTTTGAAACTACAGCTAGTGCTTTGATGATTGATGCAACTCTGCTTTTTCTGTTTGTTTTTCTTCTTCAAATTTCCCGCTTACCGATTCTGTGCTAGGGTGTTGCGATCATGAATTTCCTCGTGACTGTTTGCTCGCTACCAGCTCTCAAGCTCCCATATTGGCTCAAAATGTACATAAAAAGAAAGTAAATGAAAAGAATATCAGTCTATATTGTGGGCATTTCTTCTACTGTTTCTTTGCAAGGGAGGCTGTCACATGCTCGATCCTTCTTGTTACCCACCACTTGCCTTTTGTTCATAATTAATCACCACCATGTTTTTATTTATTTATTTTTGCCGCTAACCGCTCCATCGCTCCTCCAATGTGAATAGCATTAAAATATTCACACAATAAAAAGAAGGGTGCACTCACAGACTAACATTTTCAATTGATGCAAACTGTTCCTTCAATTTTCTGTGTGCCATTTCAAAGTCACCAGCCCACATCAAGCTGTCAGCTCAATCATTCTACTTTTGGTCTCCAGCACTAAATCTCGTTCTGGGATCCCATTTAACTGATGCTCAGGGGAAACTTAAAATACATTAAAAAAAAAAAAAAAAAACGGAAAGCAGAGTTAGCCATCTGAGTTGAACAGGGTATAATTGTTTAACTGGCATCCCCAGGAACCTGTTGCAGTTTTCATTTCCCATTTACTGGCTTGAACTTCCACCTGCTCATTGTTTCCTTCACTCATCTGCTTATACTATAGGATAAAACAGTTAAGGGCCAAAAAAAATACAGTAAGTCGGAGGAACTATTTTACATAAAAATACATAAAATATTTAGTTTTTTTTACCATTAAACCATATAAATTTAAACTTCCAAATCCATGTAAAATATGTAGTCCCATTTAATAAGTGCAATAAGACACTTCGGGGGTGTGCATTAGACATTTCTAATGCACTGCTGGGGCTGAAGACACTCAGCCTGCGGCCTCATGCCTCACTGTGCCCCTGATCATGTGTTAGAAATATCTAATGCACACCTCCTCATGTCTTATTGCTTACGCATTACATCCTGGCATGCTCTGTTATATATTACATAAGCATTAAGCCACGACACAACATGGTTCTACTGGAGAATTAATCCATGCCTGGGGGTGCTGGGGCACAAGGCCGAAGGCCAAGTGTCTCCAACCACCCAGGCATGGATTAATTCTCCTGTAGAACTATTCTGTGGAGTGGCTTAATGTGCTTGTAACATGGCAAGTGGAAGGTAAGTAATATTTCAGTACTGTTTAAGTAAGAATCTAAGAAAAATGAGCACAAACACTGAATTTTTGTTTATAACACATTTCATGTTTCAGCTGTGTCCCTTTGAGAGGCTGCATGCAACAGGAAATGTGCATGTGCACGTTGTACACGGAACATACATTAATGTAGTGCTTCAACATTTTAAACACGTAGGAACTTCATATCACATGCAAAAAAACAGAGAAAGGTAAAAAATGTGTTTAATTCTGATTAACAGTTCTAACGTTTTGTCGTCCATTTATACCTGCTATGCATATATCGCACTACTGCATTATGGGTGATCATTTTAAATTTGCATATTTAAATATGGGTAAAAATATTTTGGAAATATTGGAAAACGTTATCTAATAGTAGCAGCACTACAACATTTTTAACTATAAATAACTGTACTCGGGCACATATTAAAGCAAAAGTTTACTTGAACATTTCTAACGCGTTCCCATCTGTTTATACCTCCGCAGCATGTATCATACAACTGCACTGTAGGTAACCCTTTTACATTTGCTTATTTAAATATGCATACAAATATTTTGGCAATATTTCAAAACATTGTCTAATACTACCAACAGTACAGCATTTGTAACAATAATTGTACTCGGGAACATATTAAGGCAAAATGTTACTACCTCTGCGGAAAAGTTGAAACTTGTTCGGTTTCGTTCACAGCTGCACTGCATTATGGGCATGTGTTGTACATTTGCTTATTTATATGGGGGCAATCAAAATCAACTACTTGAACATTTTCTCAGTATCTGAACACATTGTAAAATAACATGCTGAGTACTATATTGAATGCTAACTGTAGATAAATGCTGTCGACTGTCTAGAAATACAAAAATGCCGTCTAGCTAGTGCGAGTTAGTTTCTCCACAGTGCACTATGGGTAATAAGGAATTAACATTGACTACCTAGACATTGGAAAACCAAAATGTAACATGGGGATTACAGTTTCGGAGGTAACATTTTTAACAAAGTTAACCGGAATCATAGGACACTTTAATGCTCAACTGAGGTTTACTCTGGTTAGAATAATAGTTAAAATTTGCGGGCCCATTTATTGTGAAATGGTGCAGATTGAATGAACTGGCATTCTGACTATGTCTTGCTGGCACTTCTGATTTAACACTGGTGCTGGGTTTCTCTTCAGGGAATGTGCTTGATGAAGTTGTGCTGGGTGTTGATTCGGGAATTTCTGTATTTTTCTGTTCATCTGATGAACTTCTGCTGTGTGTTGATTTGGGAATTTCTCTACGGGTTGCTTCACAGGATGCTGTGCTAGTGGAGGGTTTGCAAATGGATGGAGAACTGCTTGCTGTTGCTTCTGCCTCACTGCTGAGTCCAGGCTTTTTTGAAAGAATGGTAGACTTTTTCACTCTGTCTGTGGGTGATGGGGACCAGTAATCTTTGAGGCTGGTCTCACATCTGTGTCCAATTACAGTCATGATTTCTCTGGATGCAAGACCAGCTTCGGACAAGTGGACAGCGGTACTGCGTATGTAGTGGGTAGTGTACTGCTTACTAAGTTGGGCATCTGAAGATATTTGAGCCATCATATCCCCAAGATAATTTACTCCCATGGGCTGCTTCCCATACCATATCTTTTGTTCAATCAAAATGTGTTCTGGCATATGTTTTGGTTGCAGATAAAAACAGGGTGCATCTGGAAACATACTGCTTAAAGAGGGAGACTGTACAATCAGGATTTTCTGGCTGTGCAAATACTATGCCTCTTAGGGTATCATGATTGGGCTCATTAATCTGATTATGATTTTGGGTTGCTTTGTTGAAAGCAACAGAGATATACTTGTAACCCCTAGGTGGCGCTATACTAAGGGATACTACCCCTGCCTGCGTGACCAAGAGCAGGTTGAGGGGCCTGGGTACTGAAAACGGGTGCCTCCACCCAGAAGACAGGGTTAGTGGTAGCATAGCTGACCTGGGTACAGCCCTCCGGGATACTGTTACCCCCTCTTTTCCCTCTTTTGGCCCAACTGGTTCACATAATACACAATTGCAATTAGTACCTGACAACAGTTTTAACCCCACACTTGTTGCACTTACCACCAGGGCTGGTTCAGCTGGTTTGACCCTGGAGACCCCCTGTAAAATAAGATTTAGCATAACAACCAACAGTATTTCAATGCTGTTCGTACAGAAGTACACCACAACCATTTTAAATGCAAAAAGATTTAGATCTGATTTATTCAAGGGGGCAGTAACAAGGAAGGGGGCAAAATCTAGTGGTGATTCAAGATCTGAATAAGTCAGGTTATAAGGCATGCACTCAAAGGTCCCTGTAACGCAGTCACACACACTCTGAGTACCCAGTTGGAACTATGGCTAGCCTGAAGCATTGCCCGGGGTAGGCCAGTGTTGCAGCTGGTTGGGGTCCCGTGATGGAAAGAAAACATGCATGCACTTTAACCCACGATTTGTAATCTGGAGCTGGATGGCTCAGTCCAAAATGATTAGCAAAAACAATTAAATCAGTTGGCACACTTTGATTTGAGCTTTGTTGCAAGGAGCTACTCTCGTGTTTACTCACGCTACACAGTACAGGATGCAGGATGGACAAAATGGAGACCTCTACATAAAGAGCTGGATGGCCAGCAGAAGCAGGGCCCACACGAAGCACCGTAGTGCTGATCCTGTTCGTTGGTGTTAAGCAGGGAGCCAAATCCCCAGGTGGGTCTCTCATCGGTAGTTTCTCTGCGGCATGAGCAGCTGTCTGGGCCGAGGTGGCAAGACCAAAACTGGGTGAACAGTTCGGAAACAGTCCGGTAAGTGCTGGATACAGCTTCCAGCAAGCGTGACACATTCAAGCAGTGGGGAACCAAATCTCAACGCACTATTAGCATTCATCACACTTACAGTAAAAGCAAGGTAAATACTACAGTTTGGATGATAGCCCAGTTGCAATTCTGTGTCTCTGCGCAAACCGCACACTCTGAGGCAGTCTCAGGTCCTGAAAGGCCAATCTCACCGAGGCAAATCTTCAGTCCACTTCAAGGAAATTCAATTCATCACAAATCAGGTTCCGATCGCAAAAGCTACAATTTCTGAAGCAGTCCAATCTCAGGCTCAAAGTCTCTTCACTTATGAAGATGGTAGCAGGCAGGCCAAACATAGCCTTCCCGCCGATTTCCCCTGCACACCACGCAGGAGCAGCTGTTCAAATCTCTTGAGCTGTTCACTCTTTCAACTCTAACTCCAGAATCAACCTCTGCTGCAGGCAGCACCAGGACTTCCTTCTGCTCCAAAAGGATTCGGTTGGTTGATCCATCTGTCTGTCAAAGCAAGGGCTCCCCCTTCAGGTCCATTTAGGTGCCAAAAAGCAAAAACTACAATTCCTACAGAAACTCACTCCCACAAGACCCTTGGGGACCGACTCCATTTTAGGGTCCCAAAAGGTACTGATTGGTCCAAACTTCCAGTCCAGAACTAAGATGGTGGTGATTAACAGAAATGTCCATGCTGCAAAGGAAGGCAGGTTAGACAAACTACAATATTATTATTACTAAAGCAGATAATCAGCAAACAGTTACAGATCCTTGTAGGGCTCCCTCTGAGCAATTAACGATGGCAGAATGAAGCAATAATACAACAGCCTGGGTGGGACTTGAGCCTGAAACCACTCGGCCCCCTACCCAGATTATTTATACACTACGATATAGGCATCTCTTAAAGAGACAGGCACAGAGGCTGACAGGGCACTCACATGTAACCACTTTTAAATTGCTGAGGACACAGAAAGCCAGCCTGGCAGTGGGCATTTAGGCAAGCCCACTGAAGATTTTTGGGAACCCCCATTTGTTGGGGGGGGGTTACATACTCTTTCCCTTTTCATCTCTGTTAAGGGTAAAACACTGGTGTTTAACTTTGTAAGCCCCTCTCTTCCTCTTTGAGCTAGACTAAGCTATAATCGAACCACAGCCTGCGTACTAGCCCATACACAGACTGTGGGTTCAATTTGTCACAGGTTCTAATCTGGTGCAGCTCCTCATCTGTTATGCGTGGGTGGTGTGTAATAACATCATGGCCACCACGTCTGTACTCTTTTGAAACAGCAATAAATACATTATATGCAGCATGAAACTGATGATCAGACACAATATAGAGAATAATGGATAGGCAAGTGTGTATTATGGATTTTTTTTGCACAAATTTCGCATTTGCCTATCCTTATTTTTTATAATTGCTGGTGCAGATTTTTTTTTTTCCTTACCTGCACTTTCCCGCTCACAGTAGTGTGACTGAGCGGTGTTCCTATTGTACCCCAAACTGTATAACTTTAGAAAAAACAGCACTGTTTACTATAAAATAGAATTAAGTATGCTCCAAACTGTACCTTTACTTTTATTTCTTTTAGAAAAAAGTCGCCAAGAGGAGAGCGAGTCAGTCAGCAGGTTCAGAAGACGCGATGCAAAGCGTTAGCATAACACTTGTGCAAACCGCCCACTGACTCGCTCTGCTCGCTTTCCTCTCAGCAGCTTCTTTCTAAAATAAATAAGTAAAGGTACAGTTTAGAGCATACTTAATTCTATTGGCAATAGTGGAGAATACCGGACCTACATTATTAGCGTAGAGTTCACGTTACGCTACTCTCTCTGAACTACATTTCAGTTTTTTTTTTTGTATTAGTATTATTTTAGTTGGGGGGCTTCATTCCCCACACCCCCCTTTTTAAAAAAGAAAATAACCAACAGCATCCTGCTACCAACCTTGACCTATGCCGCCTCTGACATGCAGGGCATGGGAAAGCAGGAGCACACTAGAATGCAGGTACTATACAACAAAGTGGCCCGCTTCACCACGTCATCTCACAAAAGGAGACACCACTGTGAGGCACTGACCTCCCTTAAGTGGCCATCTCTTACAAATCGACTGCAATACCCATTGTAATGTAATGCATTTAAGTTACTCAACAGACCCCCAGACAGTCTGACTGGGCTGCTGGTCCCCAAGAGAACGGATAGACAGCTCCAAACCACTGATGACCAGATTGTAACCTGCAATGGTCAAATGCTCCTACTTGCTATGTACTTTCTCTGTATATGAAATGCTCTACTGTGTAACTAACTCTGGGTCGCCCCTGAAAAAAGGACCTTTGGGGCTCAGCAGGCTTACCCGGTTAACAAAATTGAATGAATAAATAGCAAAGAAAGGGGGGTCTGGGGGGGCGAAGCCACCCAACTCAAATAAACTAATACAGAATTTTACGAGCACAAGCCTGAGCTATATTTATTCCTGTTACTAAACTTCACCAACACTGATCAAATTTATTACTGTTAGACTGATGCGCACACTGTGGCGTGACATCTTATGTGATGTAAGCACGTCTAGTTATGAATTTTTTGTTGCAATCTGTTATTCTCGAACCACAATTACATTATAGTTCCAGGGTTCTCCACTATCGCCATTCTATTTGATAGTAAACAGTGTTGTTTCTTCTAAAGTTATACAGTTTAGGATACAATAGGAACACCGCTCAGTCACGCTACAGTGAGCAGGGAAATTAAAAGTCCGTATTGAAAGTTCTTTGGAATGTCGTAATAACCAGATTTTGGGTCATTATGGTTTTTGGGAGCGTAATAACCCAAAATCCAGTTATTACAATGTTTTATCAGACCGGTAATCCAGTTGATAAATAGGGTCACCAGTTATTATATTGATATTTCTATTGATCTCAACACTGTTGAGATGCCTGTTCAGGCCTGCTCTTAACCCAATAAACAAACTGATGCTATATTGCTTCCCTTCTGACATCCTCACTGAGCCACTGAAATGCCTTAGAGTGTTAGCTAACTGTGGCACAGAGAGAGTAGCTAGATCAATTTGCTGAGAAGTTGATATGAGCCAGTCATTGAACCCATTCAATGCCCACGTTGTGTTTTTATGAGTGTTTGGCTCAGATTTCTTTCTCTCTAGACCATCAAGGTCACTGTCAGTTAGGGCAAGGTGGCGACTGCTACTGGGTTTTTCTGTAATCTGGGTGTTTCCAATACCCTTGCTGGACTTATTTTCATTGAGCTGACCAACCTGTGCACTGTTACTGGTAATACTGGAACTGGTAAAAGAACTGCCAACGGTGGACCTGTTAGTGGAGCTGGTAACAGAGGTACTGACACTGTAGCTGAGTGCAAGGTGGCAACTGCTAGTGTTTTTTTCTCTAACCTGGGTGTTTCCATAACCTTGCTAACAGTGGACTTATTTTCACTGACCAACGTGGGCACTGTTACTGGTAATATTGGAGCTGGTAAAAAAGTTGCTAACAGTGGACCTGTAAGTGGAGTTGGCAACAGAGGTGGTAACACTGGAGCTGTTTGAGCTCCTAAAAGTGGAAGTGGTAACAGCGCAGTTCCTTTCAGGAACCTTGCTGTGTGTTGTTTTACTTCTGGCAGACTGCTGTGTTGCAGCACTATTTAGAGAAGGAACCATCCGGTTATTGAAATTATTTTCACTGACCTGAGCAATGTTGACACTGTTAGTGATAATACTGGAGCTGGTAAGAGACCTGCTAGTACTGGAGTTGTAAGTTGAGGTGCTAAAAGATGTGTAACACTGGAGCTGTTTCAGCTCCTAACAGTAGAGCTGGTAACAGTGCAGCTCCATTGAGAAATGCTGCTCCCTGTTCTTCTACTTGTCATAAACTGCTGTCTTCCAGGACCTTTTCCAGAATAAGCCATTCGGTTACTTGCTTCTCCATACTACAAGTCAACCCACTGCCTCACTTCCATACTGCCGCATATCGCAAAATTTATTTTGAGGCTTTCCATTGTCAAAATGTGCTGCTCCAGTTCTTTAAGGTCCGCTGGGCAGCTGGGTGGGAAATCACCAAGTTTATTTCTATAGTACGAGTTTGTCTGGTGAATGTACGCCATGGCTCAGATGACCGCGTGGCGTGTAGCTCTGTTATTTGTCTACCAAAACTGCTCTGCTGTGTGGTTCTGATGACATGGATACCTGGTCAAGCGTGCTCCTGATGCAAAGCATGGATTAATACAGAAAATGAATCTATGGCCAGGTGACACCTCGCAACCAATCACAGGTATCTGTTTACTGATACTTCACAGTGCCATGTTACAAAGATACATAATCCATTTCCTGAGAAGCGGGGAGACAGACTTCATAGCCAACAATAGACTGGTGTCTTTCAGTATTTGGCGGACTAAAATATTTTTCTCCCCAAGCAAGCCTTCTAGTTCTGGTAGCAGTGGGAGTGTGAGTAGTACAACTACTAGTACCTACCAACAGTACTACTACTACTACTACCAGGGTTACCACCTGTTCCATTGGGACGTTAACTATCACATCCTTCTATATCCAAAATAGGAAGGTATTAAAGCTTACATGCCTTGTGCAGGAAGTAGCAGCCACCACCACAGTGTTCTCACAGCTACCACTATGGCTCTTACATCCACAGCCAGTGTGCTTCCCACCACCACCAGTACCATTCTTGCAACAGTCACCCTTTCTACTGTCACCACCACTGCAGCCACTGTGACCACTATTTTTATGCCCATTGTCACAGAACTTACTGCCCATGTGACTGTGACCATGTGACCTGTGATCATGACCTAGAGTGTTGACTAAACACAATGCTTGATATAGTTTTTGAAGAGCTATGTGTGTGATATGGTGAATCAAGGCTGCCACAAGCAGCTTGTGTTGCATTTGTGACAGCTCTGTGTTTGTTACTGAAGTGTCATTGAAATGTATATGGTACACCAAGTATGACGAGGGATTAATGGTGTTGTTTCAGTAAAAAGCACACAAAAAAATCCACTTTTCCTGGCCAAATAACGAATACCTGGGACCGAGTACCGAATATTTGGCCGAATATTCTGGGAAAGGTATTTGCACAGTCTACCATAGAGAATTTCTTCTCCACCTCCCCATGACTAAGTCGCAATGAAAATAACAGTCGTCAAAATAATGTGAGTAGTCATAAACAGGGTCCAACCATAAACATCTAAACTGACAACCACAATGGACTGTGCATGGCATTCTGCCAGTCGCAAGGTGATTTCCCATGCGCAGTGTCTCGTGAAAATGGCACTACTGACATACAGTAATCATCCCACATTCCACCCAGCCTGAGTCTTTAGGCCTGCTTCTGGGACTGTGAAATGCATTACCTCCTGTACTCATCCCTGGTGGTCCACAGGCACCCCCCCTAACCCCAGCCCAGCAGTAGTCCTTGGTGTCCAATGGATTCCCCCTCCCCAGCCCACATTCTCCACCTCATCTGTATACAAGTACAGTCCAATTTCCATCTGCGATAGCTCTAGACCTTGTCCCTGGAGTCGCACTCCAGTACCCCCCAGTTCTACAGGTTAAGAGGCAATGTGACGTGGGACCAGACTGTGCAGGGACCAGCATATGGCTGGGTATGATATAGCCTATCATCTGCATGCCGGCCCCTGTTCCTTTTTCCTGCATCACAGAAACATAGACATTGATGGCAGATAAAGACCACATGGCCCACCTAGTCTGCCCATTTTCCCTACCTACTGTAATATCGCAGGCCCTACTTGATCTCCGGCATAGCCCTCCCTTCCCTAACCACTAAGGTTCCCTTATGCCTATCCCATGCATTTTTGAATCCTGTTACAGTTTTTGCCCCCACCACATCTGCTGGGAGGCTGTTCCAGGTATCCACTACTCTTCTGTGAAGAAGTACTTCCTCACTTTTCCTGAGTCTGTCCCACTGCAGCTTCATATCATGTCCCCTTGTTCTTGAGCATCTTTTCTTCTGAAAAAACTTCCCTCTTGTACCTTATTTATACCCATGAGGTATTTGAAAGTCTCTAGCATATCCCCTCTTTCACTCCTTTCTTCCATGGTGTACATATTTAGGTCCTTTAGTCTCTCTCTCCTCATAGTGTCTCTGGGACAGACCTTGCACCATTTTAGTTGCCCTTCTTTGGACTGCCTCTATCCTGTCTATGCCCTTCTGGAGATGTGGTCTCCAGAACTGGACACAGTACCCTAGATGAGGTTGCAACAATGATTTATACAGTGGTATGACCACCTACATAATGCCCTGTGCAACAACGCAGGGAACAGCTTATGAGCCCATTGTGTATGACGCAATGGGGCACAATTTAAAACCGAGCCACAAATGAAAACTGTAATGTATATGGGAGCCCTGATTTTGAACCATAATCTTTTCATGAACAATGAGTTTGGTAGGTTTATAGATAGGTCTGTGACTACGGTGATCCTAATATGAATGGCTGGAACACAACACTGGTCATGTGTGACACTTTTTACTGCACCGGCATGCAAGCAGGAGTATAGAGTGACTGGCAACAAGAGTTAGTGGTGCACTAGTAACAACAATTATAAACTGACTGGGGTTTGGGGGCAACTGAGATCCCCAAAATCTGTAGTTCATTGAATTAAATTCAGTTCAACTTGACTCTAACCTCCTGCACCATTTGCCTCCCCTACAGCAGATTCAAGCCTCTTTTGCCTTGGCCCCAGCTCATCACAGGAAATTGACTGGACCAGCTCGGCCAATCAGGTTAGTGGAGGGTGTGGCATTTGTTGTGTGCCAATTTTAAAATCCTACAAAGGACTGAGTGATTGATGCTCTCAGAGTCAGCAGTTGGACACCGCATCCAGGGTTCAGTGGGTTGAGAGGGGTGACAGCTTCAACTTTGATCTACCCTTCTTCTGCACCATTCACCTCCCCTGCAGCAGATTAAGGCCTCTTTCATCTCGGCCCCAGCTCACAGGACCCTGATTGGTCAAGCTCAGCTAACTGGGCAGCTGGAGAGTGTGGCATTTGTCAGGCACCAATTACAAGTCCTTATGAAGAACTAAGCACTTGACACTCTCAGGGCCAGCAATCAGATTCCATATCCAGTGCTCAGTGGGTCAAGAGGGGTGAGTGCTTCAACTTGGATCTACCCTCCCACTACACCATTCACCTCCCCTGCAGCAGATTCAGGCCTCTTTCAACTCGGCGCTCATTGTTGGTCCAGCTCAGCTTATCAGGTGCTGCATGACATTTGTCATGTACCTGAGGCCCCTTTTCTATGCTGAACTCTGCGCTAAGGGCCACAGTGCTATGGATAGGAGTGCAAAGGGTGTCACACTGTGGGTGTCAGCTGTAGAGTCAGCCATTATCTGGCCACTTGGATTAATTCAGTGTGTGTCCCCTGCAGACCTCACTGAGTACTCTGTTGGGTTTTTCAGTTGTATAGATTCCCATGGATGATGCCCTGGTATGTTCCCTGTTTTTGTTACTGAGCTCCTTTCCTCTGTCTGTTTCCACTCTTCCAGAGGTGAGCTGCTATACCTTGGTGACTTTAATATAAAGTAGCGTTCCCTCTCTGCAAATAAATTCTCCCAAAATGTAAAATCCTCCCTCAATTGACTCAGTAGATTTCTGACCCCACACATCTAATTTCTAAATCTTTAAATCACTCCCCTTAGGCTGGGCCTTCTTATCTCATCCCCACAGCACAGCAGATGCAGGTATCTTTCCTGACACCCTCAGTGACCATCATATGGTTCACTGTATGTGCAAGACACCTCTTCCTAAGGCCCCCCCCCAAAATTCATCTATCTCAGGTCCTTTAGGTCACTGGACTTGTTCTTCCTCCTAGCTGAAGCTGACCTGTGGGAATCTGGTTGGTCCCCCATCTCTGCAGCCAACAATATAACTTATGCCCTCCAACACTGTCAGTTCAAATGTATAGCTGTATGAGATCATCATGCACACTTGAGGAAAACCAGAGTACAAGGTGTCACAAATGCACTCAGCAGGTCAAGCACTCTGTTCCCACAGTGCCAACCTCCTTGCGCAGTATTGTGAACAGGTAACAGACAGGGTAACCCTTCTGTCTGCTTGTGGATCCGAATCACCTTTAGTCTCAAGTTCTGGGGGGATTCAAACTGTGAACCTTATGCTAGCGTACCCAAATGTACAGGCACAGATAATCTTCTCTTCGGGGCGATGCAAGATATCATTCGCCTAAGGGCACCTAACCAGGTATCCAAAATGAACCCTTAGCTCTATAAAAGACCTTAGGTATATTCTTACCTTTTCCCAGTTTGGCAACACCATCAAGCCCTTCAGAACAGCTGTCAACTTAACCATGTATACATCACATGCAAAAAGAACTTCGAAGACACACCCAGACAGTGTTTCAAATGAAAGGTTTACTTAAAAATAGATAAAAATATGTTAAATGTAAACACAGAACAATATATCAAAAAGCATACAGTCACTTAAAAGAACAAGGTTAAAGTACAAAACATAAACTCCTACCACAATACAATTAGACTTTTTCTATCTAAATTATTACCTCTTTACAGTGCTTAAGTTAGATCAGAGATCTTGTTTCTTAAGAGTCAAAAAAAGATATGTCACTCAAAGTTCAGATACAAGTTCTAGTTAAACTGTGTCTCTCTATCGCACCCATTCTATGATGTCATCTAGCTCCTCCTTTTAGAATATAAAAAATATACAAACAATGATCTTCCTGTCAGGAGATATTTTAAATACTATGACTTCAGCAAAAACTAATTTCCCAAGTTATGACAGTCTTTAATCAAGCCTTTCCTTTGATCTTGTGTGGTTTCCTGTTCCCAAGGCAGGTCAAAGATTTTACAACTTTTCACACCATGGTAGTAGAACATGTTTTTCCTCTAAGACGTCATAAAAGTTTATCAGTCCTATATCCTGGGTTCCATGTCTTTTCCACGTAAAACATTTTGTCACGGTCAATTACCGCGTGGTAATTACATCGCAATACCTTTCAGCGCACTGACTGTGCGATGCATGACAGTTGAGCGCATATTAAGTTGGTGTTCAGTGTGCATTCACCTACAGTGCATTCAGAGTTGCTACAGCCATTTAGGTACTCTTAGACCTGATGATTCCCTTCACACCCCAATTTGACCCCTAGTTTCCAGCTACTATTGTTGTCATCAGACTCAGCAGCTCTGCAGTACTTATGTTTTCTATCTCTCAGATACAGATCATTGTGATCCCGAACACTATCTTTCTATAGAGAAGGCTGTTAACCTTATGACTGCTCCTAGAAATTACATCACTGAGTCTCCTCTTGCAATACAAGTTTACAGATGATACACATTTAAATACATATTGATGAAGGGGTGTTTCAGCGTAGTTTGTTTCTATGTGTTGTTGTGTAGGGGCAGACCATTAGCAAATCAGTAGTGAAGCAGGTGGGAGTGAGACACGTAGGAATTAACTGGCAAAAATGCATCAGTACAGTTAATTTTTAGAACTGAATAGAACCATGTGTGGATCAGTCATTGGGTCAGCAGCCTTCTCTAGAGAAAAAGACAGGGCAAGGAGAGTTTTGCAAGAAAATGATTACTACAGCTGTAGCTGTACATGTTGTGAACCACATGGCAATACAGCATAGCAAAAAAGGATTATCGAACAATATACAGTATATTGAATAAAAAGCATGTCATTTTCTAAATGCTCAGCTTTTTCATTGAATCTGTTCCTGCTTACTGATTCGGGTTTCCTGGAGCTGAAGTCAGCATGTCACATACCAGATAGCAGCAGCACAACATATCAGCAGGAATTAGTAAAAAGGATAAAACAGAACACATTGCCAGTAAGAAACTAAACAAAAATACACTCATGATAATTTGATAGTTGAAAGCTGTGCAAAAATGCAACTGCTCAAGTACTAAATTTAAATATATAAAGGTAGGAATAAAAAGCGTTTTTGTGTTTTGTGACTTAATGCAACAAAATGTATAATGCGCTGATATTCATTGCGATGACATTTTTTCGATGAAATGATTGCGATGAAATGTTTGCATGAAGTTGACGTGATACCATATCCTGGCAGCTGGGTCAGTTCTAATTAAGATAAAAAATGGGAGACCCTTAATTAAGTCTCTCTAGTCTTTTAATTACCTCCCGGTCTCAGGTCACTTGTCATTCCACTGACCTGGGGAGGGCACCCATAGCACAGGATGTCTCATGTAAGACACTCACATACCACATTCTATATTACAAATATCATAGAGCAATCATAACCAGCTGGCCAAGCATCACAATCCTCCCTCCCTCCCTTCCTAGACTGAATTTGGGGGCTCTATCCCCTGCATGGGATGAGCTTCCTAAATCAGTTCACTCCTCATACAGATGCGATAAGCCATCTGTGTTCTGATTGGTCACTCCAGCTCTATGTAAGATCGTCATGTCATAGCCTTGCAAGGCAAGACTCCATCTTAATAGTCTGCCATTAGTTTTTTCCATTTGCGTCAGCCAAAGCAGGGGGTTGTGGTCAGTTTGTACCACAAAATGCTGCTCATATAAGTATGGCTCTAACTTCTTTAGGGCCCACACTATGGCAAGACACTCTTTTTCCACAATAAAGTAAGCCTGCTCCCTGGGAAGTAACTTTTTACTCAGGTACACTACAGGGTGATCTTTCCCTTGGTTGGATTTCTGACTCAGTACTGCCCAAGTACCCACATCTGAGGTGTCAGTCTGGACTATAAAGGGTCTGCTATAGTCAGGACTTGTCAACACAGGAGAACTGCACAGTGCCTCCTTCAGTCTGGTGAAGGCTTTTTTACAGGCTGGTTCCCAGGTAATTTTCTTAGGCATCTTTTTCTTTACTAGGTCAGATAAGGGAGTAGCCAGGGCACTGTAATTGGGTCGAATTTCCTATAATACCCTACTGTCCCTAGAAAACTCCTGACCTGCTTCTGCATTTCCAGTCTGGGCCATGCCTTGATCACCTCTATTTTTACTTGGTTAGGACGGAGCTGTCCCAGGGCTACAACATGCCTGATGTATGCCACTTCAGTCATGGCCACCTGGCACTTCTCAGCTTTGACAGTGAGCCCGGCCCTCCATATCCTGCCCAGCACTTCCCTAAAGTGGGACAGGTGTTCCTCCCAGCTGGCACTAAAGATGGCAGTGTCATCCAGGTATGCCATGGCATACTCCTCAACACCATTTAACACCCTGTTTCATCAACCATTGGAAAGTGGCTGGGGCGTTCTTCATCCAAAAGGCATTACCTTAAATTCAAATAAGCCTATCAGAGTGATGAAGGCTGACCTTTTCCTATCTCTGTCAGTTAACTCGACCTGCCAATACCCCTTTGTCAGGTCAATAGTTGTAAGGTAGGTTGCCCCTTCCAACTTGTCCAGGAGTTCATCCATCCAGAGCATTGAGTGGGCATCTGACTTTGTGACTGCATTCAGGCCATGATAGTCCACACAGAAACAAGTAGAGCCATCTGGCTAAGGCACAAGGACTATGGGTGAGGCCCAGGGACTGTGGGATCTCTGGATTACCCATAAATCCAGCAGTTCCTCCACCTCCCTCCTAATGTCCTTTTGGACAGCCTCTGACACCCGAAATGCTGTCCGCTGTATGGGTGTCTGTGTCCCTGTCTCTACATTCTGCATCACTAAGGGGGTTAGTCCAGGCTTGGTGCTAAACAGTAGGGCAAAGTCTTCTAGAACCTCCCTTACTTCCTGAATCTTGTCTGGGGCCAGCTGGGAAGACCAGTTTAACTGCCTCCACAGAGGTCTCCCACTTGCTTTCTTCCAGCAAGCCCAGAAGGGGGTCTTCTTCATCCGTCCCTTCCCCAGGACTACATACTGCAAACACCATGTCAGCTCTATCAGCATATGGCTTCATCATGTTGACATGGTACATTCTTTCTGTATGTCTTTTGTCAGGTAACTCTATGACATAGTTCACGTCATCTACCTTTCTAACCACTTTATATGGTCCTGCCCACTCAGCCTGCAGCTAGTCTTTCCGGACCAGAATAAGGACCATGACTTCCTGACCCACTGTACATAAGTGAGTTCTGGCTCTGCAGTCGCACCACACTTTTTGTTTCTGTTGGGCAGCTGCCAGGTTGCTCTGGGTTGTCCCCATAAGCTCCTTCAGCCTTTCCCTAAACCTAAGGACGTAATCCACTATGGGAGTTCCCTGGGTGGTGTGTTTGCCTTCCCAGTCCTCCTGGATCAAGTCTAGGGGCCCACATACCCACTGTCTATATAAGAGCTCGAAGGGGGAAAATCCTGTCGACTCTTGGGGCACCTCCCTGTATGCAAACAACAGGTGGGTAAGGTATTTCTCCCAGTCCCTCCCATGCTGTTCAGCAAACGCTTGGAGCATTGACTTCAGGGTACTATTAAATCTTTCCACAAGCCCATTGACTTGTGGGTGATAAGTGTTATGCGCCTCTGCACCACCCCACACTTCTCCCACAAACATTTCATCAGGTCCGATATGAAGGAACCCCCTCGATTGGTGATAACCTCCTGTGGAAACCCAACACGGGAGAAAATCCCAAGTAAGGCATCTGCCACTTTGTCTGTCCTCAGTGAGGATCGGGTGACTGCCTCAGGGTGCCGGGTGGCATAATCCACCACAGTCAGGATGAATCTCTTCCCAGAGGAGCTGGGGGTATTTAAAGGCCCCACAGTATCAATTTCCACCCTCTGGAATGGCTCCTCCACTATGGGCAATGGAATTAGGGTGGCTTGGGTTTTCTTACCTGCCTTCCCTATTTCTTGGCACCAGTGACAAGACCTGTAATACTCCTTCACCTGCTGGGTGAAGTTGGGCCAATAGAAATTCTGGGCCAACTGCTGCATTGTGCATGCGATTCCCAGATGACCTGACAAGGGAATATCATGTGCAGTCCTGAGTAACTGCTCACGATACCCCTGGGAAACGACAAGCTGCCTGCCCATCAGCCCTCCCTCTGTCTTCACAGCCTAAGTATACATCAGTCCATTTTCCCAATAAACCTTGTATTTACCATCACCTCCCTGTGCTCTGTCACAGTCTGTCCAAGCCCTCAACTTCTCTAGACTAGGGTCACTTTTCTGAGCAGCTGCAAACTCCTTACACATTCCCAAGGCATGAGACAGGTCCCCTTCAGTCTCTAAGCTAGGGTCCCTAGCACTAGCATCAGGACACTCAGGATCACTGTCATCCCTAACCCTCTGATGACGGGTCACCCCCTCCTTCTTCGGAGTAACCCTCTGGAGCTGTGTGGTTAACTGCTACTGGGGAACTTTCAACCCCCTTTTCATTAGTCTCCATATCAGGAGACACAGGCTGGGGAACCAGCCTCCCAGTGGTTTCCACAATGGCTTCTGTGAGGTCCAGGGAACTAAAATCTTCCTTTGCAGCTTGGCTACGGGTAACTGCACACACCATCCCCTGTTTGAGATTGTTGCCAAGGATGACGTCAACTGATAAAGTTTTGGCTGCAGCCACCTGTTGCACAGTTCCCCCTGCTTCACCCCAGTCTAGGAGAACACTAGTGAGTGTCAATGTTTTCTCTTCCCCAGTTAAGTCTTATACAGTTACAAATTCATTGGGTATAAGCTGACCAGGCTCTACCAGATCCCCTTCTACCAATGTCAGGGATGCCCATGTGTCTCTTGACCTTTGTGTCTGTACACCATTCACCGTGACTGGGTGCATGTGTTCCCTCATGTTCACAGGCATGCTTCCAGGGACACACAAACAACCCACTTCTTTCCTAGCCCCATTCTGCATATTGCTCGCCCTTTGGGCTCACTGTCTGGCAATATGCCCAGTTTCTTTACAGACCCAACATTCATTTCTTTTCTCAGAGAAATCTTTTCTCTGAAACCTGGGGCTAACTGGTTTTGGTGGAGGCAGTGAGGGTTTTAGCTGCCCTAAAGGTGCGCTTTTCCCTTTCTTCACTGCCACAGTCATCCCATTCACTCTCAGAGCAGGTCTGTTCTTGGCATAGCGGTCCGAGAGTTCAGCAGCCTCTTGCACTGTTTTGGGATCTTGGTCCTCCAGCCAGGTTTTCAGCTCTGCTGGGCATGCCCAGAAAAACTGTTCTAACAAAATAGCATTTTCAGTTTTATCTACAGAGTTTGCTTCCATTCCCTCTCACCAACATTTTAAACATTGACGTTGTTTCATGGCTAGCTCCTTGTAGCTCATGTCAGGGCTTCTCCTGAGCTTATGTAATTTAGCTCTGTATGCTTCTGCAGTTAAATCAAACTTTTTTAACACTGCAGCTTTAAGTTTGCTGTAATCATTACTGTCCTCATTGTCCATTTGACCCAATGCATCCCGAGCTTTCCTGGTAAGTAGCGGGGATAACTGGAAGTTCCAGGACCCTCTAGGAATTTTAGCCTGAATATGAACTCTTTGAAAGGAATTTAAAAAGGCATCCATATCCTCCCCCTCTTTAAATTCAGCTATCAATTTGGAATTCAATTTGTAACCCAGTCCTGTAGTTCCAGTTAAACCCAAGCCACTTACCTACTCTGGTGCTGGTGGTTAGAGAAGTAACTTCTCCAGTTCATGTCACCTCTGGTGCTCGAGCTCTTCGTGGTCTGCCTCTCACTGTTCACACTCCCTCTTCTCCTCTGCAGCTCACTGCTCTCATTTCTCTTCCCTTTGGAACTCCAGCTCCATTCTGTACAACTCAATCTGCAGCCTGATTGCTTCTGACTCCAGAATGCTGGTGACCTTCCCCTGCTGCTTTGGCCCTTCGCTTGCACTGGCCCTGCTGTCATCATCACCAGATTTGGACACTGCACTGGCCACTGGCCCCTCCACACCCAAGGTTTGGTCCTTTACAGTCACAGTCTGTGACTCGATGCTCTGGGCATCTGCTGCCATCAAGGCATACACGAGGTTCTGCATGGTGGCTCTTGCCTCATGCAGGACTCCTCTGTCCTGGCACAGCTGCCTTAAGAAGTCTGCAGTGTACCCGGTGTAGTTGGAAGCCATCTTCTTCCCTAACTACTGCTACTCTAACTTGCACTTTAGAAAAAAAAACAGGTAGGAACTTGACTGTAAGCAAAATGATATAATTCTATTTCCTTTTTTAAAAAATAAATCACTGCCTTATTTTGCAAGTGAGCTGTACAGTATTAAGCTGACACACTGAACAGTTAAAGCTTGTGTTGCCAAATTTTTCCGCACCACTGCTAACCAAATCTGTCACAAACGCACTCAGCAGATCAGGCCCTCTGCTCCCACAGTGTCAACCTCCGAGTGCAGTATTGTGAACAGGTAACAGACAAGGTAACCCTCCTGTCTGCTTGTGGGTCCGAATCACCTTTAGTCTCAAGTTCTGGGGGGATTCAAACTGTTAACCTTATGCTAGCATACCCAAATGTACAGATGCAGATAATCTTCTTTTCGAGGGGATCCAAGATATCTTTTGCCTAAGGGCACCTAACCAGGTATCCAAAATGAACCCTTAAAACTCTACAAAAGACCTTAGGTACATTCTTATCTTTTCTCAGTTTGGTAACATCATCAAGTCCTTCAGAACAGCTGTCAACTTAACCACGTATACATCACATGCAAAAAGAACTTCGAAGACACACCCAGGCAGTATTTCAAATGAAAGGTTTACTTAAAAATGGATAAAAATATGTTAAATGTAAACACAGATCAATATATCAAAGAGCATACAATCACTTAAAAGAACAAGGTTAAAGTACAAAGCATAAACTCCTACTACAATACAATTAGACTTTTTCTGTCTAATGTATTACCTCTTTACAGTGCTTAAGTTAGATCAGAGATCTTGTTTCTTAAGAGTCCAAAAAAGATATGTCACTCAAAGATCAGACACAAGTCCTAGTTAAACTGTGTCTCTCTCACACCCCTTTTATGATGTCATCGAGTTCCTCCTTTTAGAATATAAAAAATATACAATGATCTTCCTGTCAGGAGATATTTTAAACACTGTGACTTCAGCAAAAATTAATTTCCCAAATTATGACAGTCTTTAATCAAGCATTTCCTTTGATCTTTTGTGGTTTCCTGTTCCCAAGGCAGGTCAAAGATTTTACAACTTTTCACACCATGGTAGTAGAACATGTTTTTCCTCTAAGACATCATAAAAGTTTACGAGCCCTATATCCAGGCAGCTGGGTCAGTTCTAATTAAGATAGAAAAACAGGAGACCCATAATTAAGTCTCTCTCATCTTTTAATTACCTCCCGGTTTCAGGTCACTTGTCACTCTACTGACCTGGGGGGGGGCACCCATGGCACAGCATGTCTCATGTGAGACACTCACATACCACATTCTATATTACAAATATCAGAGAACAATCATAACCAGCTGGCCAAGCATCACACAGGGCTCCCATCTTCCCTGGATATTAGCTAAGTTATTAGCTTGCCTTCATACCAGAGACCTTGTCTGGCAAT
Organism: Neoceratodus forsteri; assembly: GCA_016271365.2. Taxonomy (NCBI): domain Eukaryota; kingdom Metazoa; phylum Chordata; order Ceratodontiformes; family Ceratodontidae; genus Neoceratodus; species Neoceratodus forsteri. The sequence goes on from CM057455.1 coordinate 899,237,180, forward strand.
CCTATAAGATCACTAGCTCTCCAGCAGATTTAGCCAACTATCAATACCTTTGCAGGGCCTGTACCAAAGCCATCAGACTTGCAAAGTTTGAGTATTTTGCCTCCACACTCCAGAACAACATTAACCACCCCTCCAAGTTCTAGAAAGTTATCCACTCCCTTTTCTCCCCTTTGACCCAGTCCCCCTCCCCATTCTCAAGGTCGGTGACTCCCTCATCTCTGATCCTTCTTATGTTGCCTCCTCCTTTAACTCTTGCTTCACCATCTGTGCTCTCTCTCATCCCTTCCTCACCCTCCCCTTTCTTTCTCTCTCTCTCTCTCCCCTTCCTCTGCCTTCCCCCCAGTTTTCCTACATCTCTCCTACCACTCCCTCTGCTTCCCTTAGCTCTGCTTATCCTTAATCATCACAAAGGAAGTAGCCCTGATGGTCTCCATCCTAAGCTTCTGCTTCTCTCAGCTCCTACCATTACCCTGCCTATTATCCAACTTCTCAACCTCTCTTTCCCCTCTGCCACTGTCCCTGAAGCCTGAAAGCAGGCTACTGTCATCCCTCTCCATAAAGGTGATTATCCCTCTTCTCCTGATTACTTCCATCCTATCTCCCTCCTTCACACTCTGCCTAAATTACAGGAGCACCGTTTTCTTTATCAGCTCTCTTCCTTCTTTGACTCCCCTTCCCTTTTCAGTCCCTTTCCAGTCTAGTTTTAGGAAATCCCACTCCACTTCCACCTCCACCTCTGCCTCCCTTTTCCAGCTTACTGACTCCATCCTCTCAGGTATGGACCAGGAACTAATCACCTCCACCATAGTTATCGATCTTGCTAAAGCTTTTGACACCATGGCACACACCCTCCTTCTGGACAAGTGTAATGTAGCAGGCCTGTCAGGCTCCTCAGTCAGTTGGTTCCACTCCTACTTTGTGGGAAAGTCTCAAGCTGTCTGAATCAGAAGCTTCCTATAGTCCTCTCTCCCCATCTGCTCAGGTGTCCCTCAAAGGTTTTGTCCCAGGCCCTATTCTCTTTTCCATATTCTAGAATGATCTCTCCTTTGCTTGTTCCTCTGTGTTCATTTATATATATGCTAATGACAAAGTACTCTTTGCATCTGGTACCTCTTCCCATGACCTTACTCGACAAAATTCAATGCTGGTTCCCATCCAACCAACTGTTTCTTAATGCAAAAAAACAACCAGTTTCCATGACTTATGGCACCCAACAGGCTTATCAGACTCACCTCCCTGCCATTATTCCATACCCTTGATGGTGTTGCAATTGAGGATGCATCCTCCTTTAAGTACCTCAGAGTCAGGCTGGACTGTCATCTTGATTGCTAGGTGCACACTGATGCCATACACCATGAACTCCACCCCAAGCTTGATGAGCTATACAGGAACAAAGCAAGTATCACACTTCCTGCCCTCTGTGAGATTGTCTTAAAGATGATTCTCCCTATTTTTGACCACGGTGACATAGTTTACAGTGGAGCTCCTAAATCCTCCCTTGCCAGACTGCAGCCTCTCTTTCACTCTTTTTTTTTAATTTTGTCTCAGACTGTCCACCTCATACCCACCACTGCTCACTTTACTCTGCCCATTCTCTTCCCTCTCTTGATGCCAGCTGCATTTCTCATTGTGCTGCCTTTATATCCCAATTCTAGTTTGGTTCCATTCCCTCCTACCTTACCTCCCTACTATCTTCTCCCCTCCTTCCTCTTACTCTCTCTGCAGTAATGTTTCCTATTCCTTTTCTGTTCAATCTAGGAAATCTACTGTTGGACAAGCTACCTTCTCATATTGCTTTCCTAAACTTTGGTCCACCCTTCCCCTGTCAATCTGCTCTGCCTCTTTTCCCTTCTCCCTTAAGTCTCTTCTTTGTGACTTTTCTCCTCCCACCTGCAAATTTCCATGACCTCCTACCTCTTGAATCCCCCCCAACTCATACTGCCCTGACCATTCACCCTCCTCCCATGCCTGTATGAATAATGTTCCCCTTGCCTATCAAAGCTTAGTTGTATCTACTGTAAGTACCTGGCACACTGTTTTGCCTTGCACTGTTTATGATTATGCTCTTTTGATTGACTTCATTGCTGTATATGACTACTATTTTTGTAATGTTGTTAATTACTATTTCTTGTTTCTGCTCTTGTACTATCTTTCATACCTCTCACCCCCAAGAAGCATCTGGAAATAACTATGTCTTTCCTGGTAAAATATTTGAAATAAATAAATAAATAATGGGTCCTGCTTGTGTTGCTTCAACTGCCTATTTAACTGTTAAAACATTCTGCTATTAGCCGGCTCCAAGGGGCTGAATGATGAAGCACCTGCTTGGCATGCTAGCGACACAGGTTTGTGACCCACACCTAGGGTGACTAAAGTGGGAACCAGCAGGGAGAGTGAGGAGCATCCACATGGATGCTGTTCTCCTTGGGAGGGAGGGTATGGCCTGCACCGCACCTCAAGCAGCTCCTGGTGGTGAGCTGGCAGAGGTGCACTTAGTGGAGTGGGTGACCATGAGCTGCTGTGCATTCTTCCCAGGATGTTGTGACGTGCAGCCATAATGCTGGGGAACAGAGGGAAAGGAGAAAATGGGAAAACGTCCCACCCTGGTAGCTCTGGATGATGGCCTCCTGTGAGTCCCCCCAAGCCACCTGACAGCCCAGTGCACCATTCCCAACCCCCCCGACCAACACCACCACTGTATAAAGTGCTTCCTCCCTAGTGACAGCAGGGGGCCTCCCAGGCAGGGATACGCCAGACCATGAGGCATGTCAGAGGACCTCTGGTAATCTGGAGGTAGGCAACAGCAGCAGGGGTTGAGTCTGGTGGGCAGAGGGAATGAGCATGTGAGTGCCTGAAGGAGTTGAGCTCCATGTGGTCTGACAGAAAAAAAAAAATTTTGCTACTATACGGTTGCTTCCTGCACCAGCATGTATATATGCCTTGTGTCTATGCTTGTTTGCCTAATCCATAAGGTCCCTACATGTACCATTTACTGCCTTTTTGCCTAGTTGTTTAAAGTATTTTACTGTGGGTGTATTCTGAATCTAGCCACACCTTCTAGGTCAGTCACTGCAGCCTCCCTACCCTGAGAAAGGTCACTTTCTCCCTTCCTCCACTATCATTTTTACTTTCGAACTTCCTCCCTAGCTGGGTAAAGTCTATAGTCCCTCCATTTTTTAAATTCTCACTTCCTTCATATCTGGGTGAAACCTACAGTTTTCCCCACATTTACTAAAGTTTGGCTTCCTCTCTGGGGAAGCCTACATTTTCCTCCCTCATTTTAAAATTCTAGCTTCCTCATCTGCGTGAAGCCTACACTGTCCCCACATTTTAAATTTATGTTCCTTTAGCTTCCTTTCCTTGGGTGATGTATGCAGCCTCACTCATTTCATTTTTGGCACAGTTCTAGTGTGAGTACTGCTTCACTGCTCTCCCACTGTGCTGCTTCTAACCCTTTCCCTCCTCACTTTCCTAATTATCCTTTCCTCCCCCCTTGCACTTATGCCGAATGGCGCCATGGATCAACAGTAAATCTGCAGCAAAAATGAAGGTTAAAAAAAAATGGGCTGATGGAGTGGGCTTAGCAGCCCTTATCTGCTGTCACATTCTATGTTTCTATGTTTCCTCCTCCCCCCCCACCACCCACACTCCCCACTGTCTTTCCGCCCTTTTTCCACTCTCTCTGGCATCCTGGGCACAGTCTACTTCCATCTCCTTGGCTTAATTTTGAAATCCTTAGGTGCCTTCTGCCCTCCTACCTCCTTCATCCTCTCCCCAGCTTTATTCTCCCTCCTCTCCCCACAAACGCCTGACCGGCTCTCTAAAGCTACTCATCTCTTTGATGCTTATAGTGGCAGGTGATACTGAACTCAACTCTGGCCCTGCCCTGACACCCCTGTCTTATCTTCTGAAAGAACTGAGAGTGGCCTGTGTCAAAATCCGTAGCCTCCTGCCTAAACTTGACCAATTGCAGCAGCTCATGGTTAACCTCCAGCCTGATGTATTGCTGATCTCGGACCAGAGACTTGGCTTTTCACCAAGACCCCTGATACCTCTGTTGCCATCCCCAGTTTCACCATCATTCAACAGGATTTTTTTTATCACAGCACTTTTTCCTCCACTGCTGCGGCGCCTTACCAGCAGGGGCATCCAGCCACCGGCCCGGCCCACGGGGAGAGCAGCAGGCTCACTCGCATGATGGGGGGTCCGGCACGGCCGTGGCCAATCCGCTGAAGGGCTCCCCATCCCTATCAGCTGGACTGGTGCTGACCCCCCCCGTGTGATTCCAAGACAGTCCTCCCCACACAGCAGGGCACAGCCATCAAGCTACTCAGTCACACCCAGCCTTTTTACCATTTTCTCCCCCAGTGAGAGCACGGACGTGCAATGATGTCCATGCACTAACGTGCAGACGTCCACCATGCTCACCCCTTCCAGACACCCGCACATCAGCAGTACCACTGACTGCCAGAGCGCGGTGTGTGTCCCACCCTTTCCCCAGGACTGGGAGAGTAGTTGACAGACGCTCAATCCCAGTCCTCCCCTGCTGACCCCCGCTGACCCCCAATGGCCCAGGCTCATTCCCAAAACTGAGTCGCCAGCATGGAGTGAGGTGTGGCATCCAGAACCTCAACCCTCAGCGCCACCGGGCTGGGCATCATTCGACAGGATTGAGCAAAGAGGGGTGGTGAAGTACCTATCTACCTCTCCTCATACATCCAATTTGATCCTGTGCTCTCTGTCGCTCCCCCCCAGCCTATGAAATGCTCCTTCTTAAACTCTCCCTTCATTCTTACACAGAAACATAGAAACAATGCTGTCCCATTGATGCAGCAGTAGGATTACCATTCACGACACCGGCGACCTGCATTTGGGAACAAGCACAGGGCGCTAGGGGCCGGCCGGGGAAGGAGGAGGATCGAGCATCTGGGAGGATGCTTTCCTCCTCCGGGGAGGGAGGAATGCTGGTTCCACTGTTCCACTGCCATCTGGGGGCCCACAGGTGGTGGTGCAGCTAGGAGCAGCAAGCAGGAGGGATGGAGGCTGGTGAGTGCCGCACACTATGCACAGTTCCATGTGCATGCACACCCCTTGCTGTCAGCGCCCATGTGGGAGGACCCAGAATGCCAGAAAAAGTCAGGGCCCTGATAGAGATGACCACCAGCTCCCTGCAGACATCGCACCAATGACATGGCATGCCTCTAGCTGGGACCTGGTCTGGCTGGTGCAGGACGAGGCTCCGCCACCCCCAGCCCATAGCTGCACATAGGGAGAAGATGTGTGGAGGCTGGAGTCAGAAGGCAAGACCACGAGATGTCGGGTGACAGAGCTAGAGGAGCCGGTGGGATGATGGGCCAGGGGTGACTGAAGGAGGTGACAAAAAAAGAAACACAGATTTTTTTGGCAGAACAGAACCTTCAGGCCCATCTAGTATGCTCACAGAGCCTGCCTATTCTGTTACCACTGACCCTAACTGGTCATAGGTGTCACTCCATCCCACCGTTCCTCTACCTAATGTGCCCCAGTGCCTATGCCAGGCATGCTCACTTGTTCTAGTGCCTTCCTTTCTCTGAAATAGACCCTCCACTTACACCATGTTCACATGAGGTACTTGTAGGTTTCAGTTATGTCCCCTCTTGCTCTCCTCTCTTCAGGGAGTACATGTTGAGTTCCTGCAGCCTTATCTTGTATGGCTTCTTGTACAACCACTCACCATTTTTGCTCCCCTCCTTTGTACTGCCTCCACCATTTCAATGTCCTTGCAGAGGTGTGACATTCAGAACTGGACACAGTACTCCAGGTGGGATCTCACCAGTGAGCATTATAATGGCAGCAGCGCCTCCCTTTTCCTGCTACAAATACCTCTCACAATGTACCCCAGCATCCTGTCAGCCTTTCCCACTGCTTTGTCACACTGCCCATCTACCCTGAGGGTATCAGATATGATGATCCCTAGGTCTCTGTCTTGCTCAGTGACTGCAAGCTCCACTCCATCATCTCATACAAAGGCCCTGGGTCCACAGCCCTAAGTGCATAACCTTTCACTTTTTTGGCACTGAAGGAGACCATTCCTCTAGTTTCCTCAGATTGTTTTGCATTATCTCCACCCCTTCCTGAGTGCCAACCCTGTTGCAGATTTTTGTATTATCCACAAAGAGACACACCTTACCCTCAAGCTCCTCTACAATGTCACTTATGAAGACATTGAAGAGGACGGGTCCAGCACTGAAACCTGTGGCACCACATGGTCACTCTCCTATCATTTGAGTGGCTACTGTTTACCACCACCATTTGCCTCCTATCCCTCAACTAGTTTGATACCCAGCTTATCACTTTCTCCCCCACCCCCAGGCAGCTTATTTTCTTAATTAGCCTCCTGTGCAGCACAGTGCCAAAAGCCTTACTGATGTTCAGGCAGGCCACATCCACTGCTCTCCCTTTATCCACCTCCCCGGTAACAAAGAAATCTATGACATGACCTCTGCCCATGAAGCCATGTTGCTGGTGGTCCTGCAGCCCTTTTGCCTCTTAAGTGCTCCATGAGCCTCTCCTTCAGTAATCTCTCCATTAACTTTCCCACAACTGATGTGAGATGACTGGCCTGTAGTTGCTAGCATCTTCTGTATTGTCCCTTCTGTGTGGAGGGACAACATCTGCCCTCCCCCAGTCCTCTGGAACATCCCCCATCTCCACTGAGGCGCTAAAAAACACTGCCAGAGGGGCAGTCAGCACTGTGCTCAGTTCCTTTAGGACCCCAATATGAATCCCATCCAGCCCCATCACCTTATTCTCTTTTAAGGCTTCCCATTTCTTCTGGACCCTTTCCACCGAGAATGGATTTGTGTCCACTCTCCCTGGTGCTTACTGCAGCATACTGGTCTGCCCCCCCCCCCCACCATGACAACCAAGCAAAAGTAATTGTTTAGTATTTCTGCTTTCTCTTGATCTTCCTCTGCGCAGTTCCCCTGCCCTCCTGATTTTCACTATCCTTCCCTTTGTCTTCCTCTTTCCCCCCACATATCTGAAGGTCTTATCACCTTTTTCGGCCTCCTTTGCTATCCTCACCTCTGTTAGTGCTTTAGCTACCCTTACTCCCCATATGGGCAGAAAACAACAAGAAGAGGTTCAACTTAGACAAGTGTAAAGTAATGCACATGGGTAACATCAACCTCCAGTACCAATACAATATAAATAATACTATAGTACAAAACACTAAAGAAGAAAAAGACTTAGGAGTTCTCATCTCGGATAATCTTTCCTTTGAAACTGCCAAAAAGTGCCAAAGAATTATAGAATGCATCTTAAACAACATTAAAAGTAAAGACAGCAAAGTTATCATCCCCCTTTGCACCACCCTGGTGAGGCCACATTTAGAGTACTGCACGCAGTTTTGTGCGCCCCAGACTATAACTAGTGGAAAAGGTTCAAAGGAGGATAACCAAGAAAATACATTTAATAAAACACTTGGGGTACAAAAATAGACTCAATAGCCTTAATCTATGCTCATCAGAATATAAAAAACAAAGGAGAGACCTCTGTCTCATCTATAAAACCATAAATGATCTATACATGATAGAAACCCTTTGGGCTTACAAAACAATCAATCAATCAATCAAACTTTGTTTAACCAGGCATTCACATCATTGAGCAGGCTCATTTGCAAGATGGTCCTGGACACAAGGTACAAATTCATTACAATAAGCAATGTCAAGCCATAACAAAAACATACAGGGATCAGGCAAAAATCTTAAATTACAGCTGCAACAAATAACAAGACATAATTAATTACTGATTGTGTACATGCACAGCCATGCTCTAGCGGTAGGTTTGGGGACTACTGTGAAAAGGGGAGGGAAGGGGAGGGGAAGAGGTTGTAGGAAAGAGGGAGGAAAGGGAGGCAGGAGACAGTGGGAACAATGGGATGGGAGACACATAAGGGAAGAGGGGGGCAAACCTACTAAGATGTAAACCCCCTGGAGGATTTCCGCAGGGGGAAGGGGAGCCAGGGCGGAGGGAAGTTACGCTAGGAGGAAGCCTGCTGCAGAGGGAATAGGTGGCCAACGGGGTCCAAGAGCTGGAAGTATTCTGTCTATATGTCCATGTTACCTGAAACAATCACATACAGTATTCAGACACTGATAGAGCCGCTGTCCGAATACATGGAGACTGGGCCGGAGGGAGCATTTAAGTACTTTCTGAGTGTTATTCCAGAGTGATGGGAGGAAAGAGCTGATGGTGGTATAGCCAAGGTGTGTCTTCATCCTCGGTAGGTTGAGGAAGACAAGAGTGGAATTTCGGAGACCATAAGTGCCCACAGACTGTTCAAACAGGTTACTGATGTAGGGTGGGAACTTGTTTGAGAGTGCCCTGAAGAGCCACATGAGGGTGTTTCTTTGCCTCCTCATGGAGAGGGACGGCCAATCAATTGCCTGGTAAAGCAGGCAGTGATGAGTCTGCAAGAGCATGTCAAGTATGAATCTCAAGGCATGATGGTAAAGTGTATAAAGTTTTTGGAGCGCATTCTGGGGGCAGTGACTATATAGAAAGTCAGCATAGTCAAGCAAGAGCAAAAAGGTAGTTTGGGCCAGCAGCTTTCTAGCTTCGAAAGTAAAAAGGCATCTTATGTGGTAGAATATGTCAAGTTGCTGTCTTAGTTTTTTTGAAAGTTCACTTAGGTGAACACTAAAGCTAAGCGTTGTTGTACAACCAGACTCCTAGATATTTGAAATTATTGACTATTTCCAGGGATTCGCCAAGGAGGATGAAGATCTGGGGGATACCAGCTGTCCCCAAAATGGATGGGTGATGTGGGGAAATGATCATGACTTTTGTTTTTTGGCATTGAGCAAGCGCTTAAGGCTCAGTAGTTGATGCTGGAGCGTGTCAAAGTCCAGCTGTAACTCCTTGTGCGCAAGATCTGGGGAGGGGTTAGTTGTGTAAAGGACTGTATCATCTGTGAAGAGATGAACATTCCCAGCAAGAAGGCCAGAGTCAATGCTATTAATATAGATAGTGAAAAGGATAGGAACCAAGATGGATCCTTGTGGTACACCTCAGGGAAGGGCTTTAAGTGGGGACAGTTCCCCCTGTGCTTTGATTTGTTGCCTTCGATTTGTGAGGTAACAGTGAAACCATTTAACTGCAGCATGGGATAAGCCAATGCAACCCAACATATCGAGCAAGATGGAGAGATCAACCACATCGAAGGCTTTGCTGAGATCTAGAAAAAGTGTGTAGACATGCTGTCTCCTGTCCAGAGCTGTTAGCCAGTCGTTGGACACTTTAGCTAGAGCCGACACAGTACTGTGCTTTGGCCTGAACATCGGTTGGGCTGGGTTAAGGATATTTTCACAATCCAAATACTCCCTGAGTTGTCAGTTGACAATTTTCTCAAGTAGTTTGGACAGTACAGTGAGTAGCGAGATAGGCCTATAATCATTCAAGTCTGTGGGGTCCCCCAATTTGAACAAGGGGATAATGTGTGCGATTTTCCAACTAGGCGGTAATTCCCCTTGGATAAGTGAACAATTGAATAGATGAGCAATTGGTGCTGTCAGATTGCTGCTTTTAAGAAGAAGGGTTCTAATGAGTCAGCACCAGCACTCTTTTTAGTGTCCAATGAAAGGAGAAGGTCCTCCACCTGTTTGTATGAGACTGGCTGGAAGTTGAAGGGAGGACAGTCAACCTTAGGTACAGGAGCAGAGCTAATGCCTGCACTGGCAGCATTCGGGGCATTCAATTTACTAAGTGGAGAGATATCGAATGCGAGGCCTGCTATTGCAAAGTGGTTATTAAGCTGATCGAGTATCTCAGACCTGTCAGTATAGGAGTTATTGTTTACCACAATTTTAGCCGGGATTGGAGTGGCAGGAGAGTGTCCTTCAACCTCTCTCAAGATTTGCCAAAACTTGGCAGAGCAATTTTTGTTTTTCTCTAGGGCGGATTGAAAAAAACACGATTTTTCCAGCCTTACCAGCTTTGTGCAGATGTTCCTAGCTACCCGAAAAGTGAGCCAGTCAGATTCTGACTGCGACTTCCTTGCCCTTTTCCATAATGTGTCTCTGGACCACAGGGCCCTCTTCAAGGACGGGCTAAACCAGTTGGGTGCCCACTTTCTGGATTTGACCTTTTTTGGGGGGCATGTTTGTTGATTACCCTTAATAGCAAATCCTGAAAAATACTGAATACATCCATCACAGAGGGTGCTAGATAGAAACTCTGCCACTTAATATTGCCTAGATCTGTCAGAAAGGCAGAGAGACAGAAGTAGAGGTGGAAGGGAGGTGAGGAGAGCACCTAACACATGTGACTGCACACACAAATCACTGTGGAATACCTCTGTATGGGTGATATTGTATGGTTTGTTGACAAGCATAAGATCAAGTAGAGAGCTACGGTCAGGGTTTTTTTTTGTTGGGATGGATGGCCCCAGGAGTAACTTGGGAAAGCCTGTGGTCATCACAGAAGTTCTTAAGTCTGTTTGCACAGGGGTCATTCCAGTTCAGGTTAAGGTCTCCCATTATAAGGCATTCATTGTTCGCTTGTTCCAGGAGGGAATAAAGGTGAGGCAATATACCCAGGCTGGCGGCCTATAGAAAGCAGCTACCAGCAGGGCTACTCCAGGAAATAAGGTTAGCTTGAGGGAGAGACATTCAAATTCTCTGGGAATTGATGTACTGACAATGTCGGTGGTAAGGAATTTATCTTTCATATATGTGGCAACACCACCACCTCTGGTCAGCCTGTCACATCTAAGCAGGTTGTAGCCAGGGATGTTGATCACTTGGTCAGGTACATGATTCTTAAGCCAGGTTTCTGAGAACATTGCTACATCAGGCATAGCATGTAGCATCCAAGCCTGGACCATATCGAGTTTGTTAGCTAGACTGCATACATTCATGTGCAGGAAGTAGACCCTTTAACTGTGGGAGCTCCCCAGGGGCAGCTATCATCCGGGGGGGCCCAGGTTTAGTTCCACACTACATGCACAGAGCAACAGCAGCATTAGTAGTTTCCTAAGCCTTCTTACAAGGAATCTTAGGAAGGCTTTGTTGGTTTGAATAGCATGGCTCCATGGTATCAGGACATGCTTTGAGGGGGGCAGCAAAAGGTGCTCAGAGCAAATATTGCTACCCTGATGGAGAGGATGAGGGGTGATTGCTTAAGAGATATTGGGCAGGGAGGAATGAGAAATGTTCTGATTGCATACAGATTGCTGCCTGTGTATGGTAAAAGCAGTGTAGTGAGCACCGACCAATTTGGCTCTTGACATGAGTTAGAGCTCAGGCATGATATGCTATTCCGTGGGTTCATACAAGACTCTGAAAATAGGTGGAAGACACAGCCTAGGAAAAGCAGGTATGTTGCATCATGGTAATACTGAAGTTAGAGGAGAGAAGCACCTTAAACAGTGCTTATTGATGGCTGTCGGCAGCCTTGGGGTTTTGGGCAGGGAGGAATTGTGGGTGGATTCAACAGACAAAGTATTGCCAAGCAGAGTTATATGTCATAAGGCATAAAACAGTGCAGGAAGGCTGGGTGCAGGAAGGAGAGGTGAGAGATCAAGGGAGAGGTAATGGAGAAATGAGAGGTATTCCAGTACCAGTAAAGATATGATGAGTAAGTTAGTGACTGTTGGAACTGGGTTAGTAAAGAAGGTAGGAAGCTCAGCAGTGGGAATCTGTGCCGATGATAACACAGCTGAAGGTACACAATTGATGGAAAATAGGGGAGTTGATAGAAATAAAGGTGTTGACTTTAAGAGGAGGGCTGAATTGAGGAGGAGTGCCTGTTGGAAGGAACTCAAGTGTGGGGGAGGAGGACTATTTAATAGCAGCCGGGTCGGGCGGGTGGGTGGGACAAATAACACTCTTCTCAGAGAGAGCTGTAATGCTGCCAAGAGCACCTCAGATGGCAGAAGCCAGGTTTGAAAAAAAAGCACCACAAGCGCAGTTCCTAGGTGGGCCAATCACAGGAGCACAGCAAGGTAGCACAGCCAGTAAGGTGCCCCTCTCCAGTTGTGGTACTAAGCAAAGGGTACACATCCATTAGGTCACACAAACATAAATTACTAGGTGAAAATAACTTAACTGTCAAAAGAAGCACATTTTCTACACAGAGGGTGATAACAAATTGGAATGTCCTACCCAAGGAAATAATAGACAGTAATATATAACAATATTGAAACAAAAACTGGACAATTATATGGGAGAAAAAAATATGCATTCCACTGATGACATGGGTGGCGAGTTCACTAAAGGGCTTCGGCTCACTGAACTTGTAAAAAACTATGAACCTATTCATTGCCAGTGTTTACTGCTGTTCTGTTATATCCTTACCACCAGTCACTGAGCTATTCACCACTATCTCCTCCCAAGCCACCTCCAGTGAGTTACTTATTCTCAGAGATTTCAACCACAATTGGCTCTCCCCTTCCCTATGTAAATTATGCCAAAACTCTAAAACCCTCCAACTTTCCCAACTAATCTATGACCTTGCTTGGCAAAATGACAAATCCTTCAATCACTCTTCCTGGACTGGGTCCTCTCCTCCCACCCCATCATACTGTGGATGCTGATATCCTCCCGGATGCCATCAGTGGCCACCATGTGGTCTACTGTGTTCATAAGATTCATCACCCCAAAGCTCCCCCCAAATTCATCCAGATCTGGTCCTTCTGGTTGCTGGACTTGTCCTCCCTCCATGCTGACCTATTAGGTACCGACTGGTCCACCATCTCTACACTCAGCACTGTTAATTCTACCCTACAATTCTTCAGCTCCAAGTTCATGCTTGTCTGGGACCAACATACCATGCCAGCACCGCTAACTCTGTCCTTCAATTCTTCACCTCCAAATGCATGCTTGTCTAGGATAAACATACCTTCCTTATAAGAACTGGGGTCCAAGCTTTTCACCTCACATGGCTCTTGGCAGAGTTGCTGGCTTGTCTCCACATGCATGCCCTTGCCTGGAGGACCTACAAGTCCACTGGCTACCCTTCTGGCCTTATTAAGTACCGGGTCCTTCATAATGCCTGTACCAGAGCTACTAGGCTTGCAAAGTCCAAGTACTTTGATTCCACATTCCAGAAAAACCTTAACCACCCTCCTAAGTTTTGGAAGTAATCCATGCCCTATTCTCCCTTTAACCCAGTCCCCTCACCCTGTTCTTATGGTGGGCGACTCTCCTATCTCTAACCCTGCTACAGTTGCCTCCTCTTTCAAATCTTTTTTCACTTCCTGTGCCTGGTCTCTCCTCTCTTCCTACTCTTCCCCCTTATCCTTCCTGTTCTCCTATACCCCATCACCAACCTGCCCTCCCTTTCTCCTTCTCTCCCACCACTCTACTGTTTTATTTAAGGCCCTGTTGGCTCTAAACCTCCATAAAGGTTTGTACGCCCTGATGGTGCTGACCTCAAGTTCCTGTTTCACTCTGCTCATGCCACTGCTCTCCCTGTCACCTTCCTCCTCAACCTCCATCCCTAACTCATGCAAAATGGCTGCTGTCATTCCCTTCCCAAAGGGGTCAATTCCTCCTCGCCCAGAAACTACTAGCTTATCTCTCTCCTCCCCACCTTGGCTAAACTCCAGGTGCACCTTGTACTCTCCCAGTTCTCCTCTTTTCCTAGATCATCCACTTTCTTCACTTCTTTCCAGTCAGGCTTAAGGAAGTTCCACTCCACCTCCACCTCCCTCCGCCAGTTCACTGATTCCATTCCATCTGGCATGGATCAGGGCCTGGCCGCCTCCATCTTTGTCAACTTGGCCAAATCCTTCAACACTGTTGCCCACCCTATTCTCCGGGCAAGCTTATGGCAGTGGGACTCTCTACCTCCTCTATGGGGTGGTTCCACTCCTACCTTGAGGGCAGGTTTCAAACCATCTATATTGGAGTTCCCTTCCCCCCACTCCCTATTTGCTCCAGCGTTCCCCAAGGTTCTGTCCCTGGCTCAATTCTTTTCTCCATTTTTCTGAATGCCTTCCCCACTGCCTGCTCCTCTGTTTTTTTGTTTGCTTGTTTTTTTTTTTATTTCTTTATTTCATTTATTAAAGGTGTCCCTCCCAAGCACCCGTACATAAAAAAAAAATAATTAGTAACAGCCATAAATAGAATATCAATAAAACACTCAATTTCACAAATAAATACAGTCATCCTACAAATTCATATTTTGCAGTATACATACTTCATAGAAGAAATAATGAGGAACCACTCATCTGACTACTCAAGAGCTAACTGGAGTAGGTAGCATTTAAGTTTGATTTTAGAAGACTGTATTGAACCAGTGGTGCAGATCCCCTCAGGTAGTGTATTTCTGAAGGGTGGGGCAGTTACCAATATAGTCTGATCTCCAGCATGGTTTAATCATGATGGATGCACCCTCAGCAAACCCTGCCCCTTGAACTTGGGTACCTAGATGGTACAGTACATGAGGAGGCAGAAGATTTATTATTTATTTAGTTAGTTTTTGTTGACCGGGTAAGTGCACTAGACAACTTCTGCCTATTTTCAGGCACGACCTGGGGGAGAGAGATACAGATGAATGCCAACTGACCTTTAACCAGATTAAGCTGTTGGTGGTATGTTTTTAGTGAATGGGAAAACTTGGTCAAGACACCAAGGAAAATTCCCCTACTCTTGCTGCAGAGGGCATTGAAGCGCTGCAGGAGAGATGAAAGGTCTCAGTTAGCACCAGTCTGTGGAAGGGGATAGTCAGGTTTTAGGAGCTCCTGAATCTATACCAGATCTACCTGCGGAGGTTCGATTTGAAGTAAATGATCGTTTACAGGATGCTTTGTTATTAGAATCTGATTCATTACCTTTGAATACCAGGATGGCTGATGAGATGGATGATGAAGAAACAAAACTACAAATTGAACTGGAGGGGAAAAAAAACAGCAATTACTGAAAATGATATCAGTGGCTGAATATGAGTTTCAGGTCAGTAGAACTAAACTGGAAGAAAAAAAGAAAAAAAGGAAGCGTTCTACTGCTAGTCCGATACAGGGTACGAGTAAAAGATTGCCTCTAGACAATCCACCTGAACATAGACTGGAGGGCTCAAGCCAGGAAACAACAGAAGGTTTGGCCCAGGGTCCAGTAGTACAAGAGGTAGAATTACAAGATGACTCAGAAGAATGGTCTCCTGGAAACGCTCTACAAAGAGCGGGTTGAGAATATCAGGAGAATCAATGGGTTCCCGATTCTTCGATACTTATTCCAGGCTCCCCAGAAAGTTTTACATTGAGAGAGAAAGGGGTTACAGTGTTACAAACTTTGGCACGAAAAAAAGTATCTCCTCAAAGTACTAAGTCCGTATTATCTTCTTCTACAGCTGCGTGCATGGGATGATGTTGAGGCAGATTCTGTGGTTGCTAGGCCGGACTCAGAAGACCTTCCACGAGAGGTCTCAGAGGTATGTCAACAAGCAGAAAATGTTACTGATTTTGGAAATAATACATCGTTACCTCCTTCGAATCAGAAGCAGGTAAGAGGGATCAAATTAGCTCCAGTCCACCTCGGCCTGTTCCATTAAGTACTGGTCAGCGGAAAGGGACAGCCACAGACACAGATACAGCTTTAAAACAAAGACCAGGGCCAAGATCTTATGCAGGGTTATTTAGAAAGCCAGCAGAAGCAGCTAAAAGATGTTTCCTAGTTCGTTTCCGCTACAAAGGTGCGGCTCCTATTCCCCCTGATAGACTCTGGGTGGAGACAACTTTAATAAAAGACTCATTAGGATTTACACCAACTGAAGTTTATGCATTTATTCATGCACCTGGTGACCACAGCTACGATATTAGCTTTTGTATCTCTTAGACAAGTTTTGGAAACTTTACTATGAAGTAAAGGACTTGAAAGTGTGGCGAGACTTTGTGGCTATACCTATGACGAAACCTACAATAAAGACTGTTACAATTTTATTTAGGAATGAAGGAGTGGATGTGAATGATACTGTTTTTTGATTAGAGAAGAGATGCACTGTTTCAGAACATCCAAGGCCCATATTAGATGATAATGGGTTTTGGACTGGGGGGGTGGCATTTACGTGTGCAGCTTACACAAAATGAATCTGGTATCCAACATTTGCCCAGTTCCTTTTATCTAGGAAGAGATCGTGGGATAGTTTTCTATGCTGGGCAACCTCGAAGTTGCTATAAGTGTGGCTCTTTACAACATCTAAATTCAAACTGTGACAGTATTAAATGTTATCTTTGTGGGGTATTGGGTCATTCAGCAGCCCAGTGTACAGCTCCCCCCATGTGCAATTTATGTGGAGATGATGAAACATGCTTTCCAGGATTGTCCCTGGGCTACTCACAATTCTGCAGAAATTTCTGACCATGATTTAATTTTATTTCAGGCCCATAGACCCTTTAACCCTCAGCAGACAGGAGTGGGTACACCCTTTTATCAGCCCAGACACGGAGGAAGGGGGGAGGAGGTTATAAGGAGACTAGAATGGGAAGAGTAGCCCCTGGAGGTAGGCGTCTGGTATAGAAGAGAGTTTTGACTTCAGTGATTAGTACTACAAACTTGAGAACAAGAGAAAGGGAAGAAGAGGGGGAGTTGGCAAACATAAATGATACACCTTTCGTCACTCCTCAGGGGTCACCCAAGAGATTCTCTTTCCATTCCTTCACTACAAATCTGGAGTCCAGTTCTGCACAATCGGAAACTTCATCTGGGATAGCCCCAAAGGAAAACCAGGTAGATGCAGCCCCCCCCCAAATACTCCGGTAGCTGATTCAGGAGACATGTCTTATGAAGTGGCGTTATCGCCACTATCCCTAACAAACTATTTTGCAGTGTTTTCCTCATGGGGTGGACAAGTGGAAACAGACAGTCCCATGGAGGAGTGGTAACCCCCTCCCCCCCCTGAGAGTTGAGGCCATTCCACAAGTAGAGATACTAAAGTCAGGGACGGAGGTACGTCTGAAAAGAGTTACAAGGTCAAGTAGGAAACTGATGTAGCCTCCTCCCTGAGCAAATACATTTAAGAGTAGCAAACTTAAATATAAATAGTTTTAAATCTGAGATTAAAAGAAAAACAACTTTTAGTATTTTACAGCAAACAGAGTTTGATGTCTTTATGTTACAACATACCAGGTTACATACACTGGCAGAGGTTGTTCAGGCTACCAATGATTGGAAATGGGAATTATCAATTTGGTCTCTTGGTGGGGAGACCTGTAGTGGGGTAGGATTTTGTTTTCATTCCCCGGATGTATCTGTTTTAAGATTAGTAGATACTGATCCCGGTAGGGCCTTGTTATTAGATGTACTGTACTCATTAATTCTTTATACTATAGACTTATAATGATTTATGGGCCGTAAACTAAGGCTTTGGGATTGAATTACTGAACAAAATCCAGCCATACTTATATTTATTTATTTACGAGATTTACCAGGAAGGCATACTGAGCAACATGCTCGATTCCAGATGCGACCTGGGGACCTAGGCCCAGTACATGGCAGATATAGAACAGTTACAAGTACAGTGACTTGACATACAATAACATAAGAATTTGTGCTTTTATAATACAGTCTTTGAGTAAGAATTAACAATAGGGTAAAGATATGACGTAATCTCCAGGCAAAACAGTGCTGGAGTTTGCAACCAGATAATACTAGTAGACAGTTATTTTTGGGTGGGGACTTTAATGTAAATATGCAAAATACTAAAAACTCATCGAAACAGTATTGCGACAAAACATTTTTGCAACAAGTTGTGCGGCAAGCAGGTTTAAAAGATGTGCACTGTGGGGAGAAGCATGTAGCACAGTCTACTTTTTTTAAAGGAAGTCTTTCATCTCAGATTGATTTTATGTTTGTAAAACAATGTCTGCCAGTGTCTTGAGCTATTTCTTTTCCTGTAGAAACATCAGACCATGTTTTGATTGGAGTGCATGTGGCTGTACCACCTAGTAGAGAAACGGGGCCTGGGTACTGGCATATGAATGTTTCATTATTGGAGGATCCCTTGGTCTTAAAACAACTTACGTCCTTAGTTTTAGATAAAAAATCAACAATTTTTTTATATGAGGATATTAGTTTATGGTGGATGGATTTAAAAGCTTTACTCAGTAGATTTTTTTCAATTTATTAGTATAAGTCAGGTAAAGACTATGCAACAGAAGTACCTAGCACTACAAAAGAAGCTGGGTTATTTATTAATTGAAATGAGAACGTATCAATATACCAGACTGACTTCTTTAATAAAAGAGCAGAGTTTTGGGACGCAGAGGAAATCTGCGAATACAAATCCCTTTTTTAATTGTCACCAAAGATGTGAAAAAAACACATATTAAAGGTTTGATTTCATCTCATGGGCCGTTGGAGAAAGAGAATAAAGGTATGATGAAAGTATTAGTGGACTTTGTAAATGATAAATTTGGGGAACCTGTGGCAGACTCTGATTTTACTTCTCAGATTTTACAGGCAGCAGACCCCCCCTAATTTGGAATCAGGGATGGGGAACATATGATAGCCCCCTTTTCAAATCTGGAATTGACAGAGGTTATGACTTCCTTGCATAAAGGGATATCTCCAGGTCAGATGGGCTTCCTGGAGAGCTATATACATTTTTGTGGGGTATTATACCATTGGAAATACTTTTGCTTTATAATTTTTTTCTTTCAGATAATTTTCTGCCTACAGTCATGTATGAAGGGTTGATGTTTTTATTATTTAAATCAGGGGACCCTACAAAAATAGGTAATTAGCATCCTATAACATTATTGAATACTGATTTTAAAATTTTTGTGAAATTATTAGGAAATAGGTTAGCCAGTGTGATGAGAGATTTGAATAGTCCAGTAGAATTTTGTTCAGTTCTGGGGAGACATATTACAGAGGCATTACTCCTACTAAGGGAAATAGTAGAAGGAGACATGGGGTATGGACAGGGTGCACAGAAAGGATTTTTTGATTAGTTTAGACCAAGCCAAAGCCTTCGATAGGGTGTCACATGCATTTCTGTGGCAATGTTTGGAGAAGTATGGGATACCTGTGAAGTTCATAGACTGGCTGCAGTTTTGTTATGCTTTGGCTTATGTAAGGCCATATGATAATGGATTTCAAGGACCTAAATGTTTGTTATGGAGTGGGGTTAGACAAGGTTGTTCACTAAGCCCTCTTTTGCATGTATCTATGTTGGATTCTTTATTACGGATTCTACAGAAATCTCCTAGCATTGAGGGTTTGACTAAGGGTGGGATACAGGATTGTAAGGTGCTAGCTTATGCTGATGATCTCTGCCTTTTGCTTAAAAATGAACAATCTTTTGAGATAGCAAGGTATCTTATTCAGGAGATAGGGAAGATAACTGGTTCAGTTTTGAATGTGGAAAAAACTAAGTGTTTAGATCTCACAGGGTTTCCAGAAGAACCTAGACTGGTGGGAGGGTGTCAAGTAGTGATGGCCCCTTGTAAAATCTTGGGCATATATTATGGAGGTTGTGATATGGCAAAATGTAACTGGAATATGATAATCACAAAAGGGAAAGAGATGGTAGGACGCTGGAACAGTTGGAAACTGTCTAAAAAGAAAAGGGTTTATTTGATAAAGACCTTTTAACCCGATTTTTTTATATATCAGTTCAGTTTTTTTGGTTCCTAAGAGTTTGGAAACCCCCCTTTTGGGATGTTTTTTCTCCTGTTTTTGGGGGAGCAGACTTAACCCTATTAAGTGTAATGTGTTGTATCAAGACATTAAGTGGGGGGGTGAATATGATTAATCCCATTTTGTTTTTTCATATGATATTTTTATATAATAATTTTCTTCACTTACTTAAAGGTTCAGTCCCACTGTGTGGGGAAATGGGGTTATTCCTTATTACAAGGGGTGCTAACTGAATGGAAGGCAGGCCATTTTTTACATACAAATAAAAGACATCCTCAATTGATTAAAAGATGGGAAGGGGTAGTGGATGGGTTAATTAAATGGGGTATTAAAATAGATATGATGCTTCGGAATATGAGGAAACAATTGTATCTGGAAGTCTTAGCTACCCATTTTATGGAACATCCATTTGCAGGGTTCTTGAAAAAACAGCAAGATATTATTGCCCAATATATAACTGATGTTAGGTTATCAGATAAATTATGGGATACAGTTTGGTTAGGTCTGCATAAAAGGATAAATGTTAGGGGTAATCATAAACATAAATCTTTACAGGACAGGTATTGTCCGAGAGAGTATTGTATTCTTCAGATTGAAACAATTGATCATTTATATTATAACTGCCCTTATGCTACTGAATTTTGGGATGTTTTAAAAAATAGGTAGAAAGGAAAGTTACAAATTCCTCCAGATCCCCAGCTACTTTATTTTGGGATTATTCCTCATTTGGCGATACAGCTACATGACAGTACTCTCCGTATCCTTTGTGTTCATATATTATATTGGATCTGGATTGGACATTGCAGATTAGTCTTACAGCAACAAAGTATTTCTCCGTTTGAGCTTACCCAAATACTTATAAGAAATCTACAGCAGTGGAAATTAGAAGAACGGTTGTGTAGGGACCAAAATAGTTGGTCCTTATAATGGTCTGATATGGATTTTCTCTAATTTGATATTAGAGGGTATAAAGTGGACTATAGTTACTTGAATATGTTGCTTATTTTTCTATATTTTATTTCTTGGAAGGTGGTGCATTATATATAGTATGGAAGATACACAATTTGGGAAGTATGAATTTTGATTCTTTAGGTAGAAGTGGAGGGTAATTTAAATAAATCATTCCCTTCCTATTGTTCAGGGTAAGAGGAAAAGGGGTTAAGTGATCTATTTGTATGGTTACGTCTCCTACAGTAGTCATGTATATATAATATTATTTTCAAGGAAGTTTCTTGATTATAGACGAACATACTTTTCATGTTTTTGATTCATTTATGTTTAAATTGATTTGTGTGATCTGACACTGTTTGTTATAATTTATAAATCTGAGAAAAAAAATGCTTTCCCCTACTCTTACTGTGGTCCTTCCAGTATGAGGTTGTGTTTTAAGTTTTGTATTGGAAAGCAGAATGAGCACAAGTATGAATATAATAATTATTTGATTTCTATTATTATGTATATATTGATACTGTAAGTATTCAATACTGTTATATATGAATATGATTTTTAAGCTTTAATAAAAAAATTCCCCTACTGGACTGTAGGGGGAACCCTTGGCCAAGTTTGCGAGCTGCTCACTTCTGGCCAGATGGTAGAGTGGATGGATGCACTGGAGGCAGGGGACTGGGCCTTGTCCCCTGGCCTTGCTATGAGAAAAGCTAATCAGTTGTTAAATGCTGGAAAAAAATGTTCAGAAAAAGGATTCTGGAGAAGATATTTTCATTTCTCTTGAGGATTTAACAATGATTACCGATGAGTCTACAGTGGATGGTGTTGTTGGAAATATGGGAATTAATACAGAGGAAGGATGTGGAGAACTCCAAAAATTATTAGCTAAAGCAGAGCAACAATTTGCAGAACAGAAAGCAAATCTATAGGCTAAAACTACTGCAGGCTCTGCTTGCTGACAAGGAGTGCGGCCCTGGTGACAGCTGTCACAGCACTAGAACAGCAGTGTCAGTAGCTCGGTAGGTAGCACACTCGCCTCTGAGGCTGGGAGATCAGAGGGCTGTGGGTTCAGTTCTCACATCTGGCACTTGGGTTAATATCCCAGTACTGACACTGTAGTGCAGCATGAGAGGGGTGCTGCACTTTTGAGGTACCGTCTTTTGGATGAGACGTTAAACCGAGGTCCCATCTGCCTGGATTGGTGGTAGTTCAGGTGGATGTTAAAGATCCCATGGCACTTATCAAAAAGAGTAAGGGAATTTCCTCGGTGTCCTGGCCAAATTTCCCTCATTCATTAAAAATACCACCAACAGCTTAATCTGGTTCAAGGTCAATTGGAATTTATCTGTATCCCCCTCCCCCGGGTCATGCCTGAAAATAGGCAGGATTTGTCTAGTGCACTTACCCAATCAACAAAAACTAAATAAATAAATGAATCAAAGGAGAAGGCCGAAAAACCCGACTCACAGGTAAAGAAGGCGTTTTTTTCACAAATTGTTGGAATACATGAAGTGGCTGGCAGATTAAACGCCTTAGGCGTGTACCAAGAACCGCAGTTTGACATTAAAGAGAAAATTGTGACATTTCCAGAGAGTACAGGCCTACATATACAGGAGCCTATGCTGCAGAAAAGGTCGTCTTTTCTCAACTCCTCGAATTTCTCTCATTAACTCATCATAGGAGGGTGGGGATTCCAGTCGATCTGCCAGGCGTAACTGAAGCAACAGCAGTTCTGAGAAGGGGGCAGACTTAAGGATCCTGTCCAGCCTGGTTCGGTCCAGTTCAATCGCTGGCAAACTACCTTTCTGAGGCATTCTTGCAACAATTTTTCCAGCCGAGATACATACACAGACAACAACTCCCTTGGTACTGTTGTGCATCTCTTACTCTCCACCATAGGTCCTCATCAGAATCTGGGCTCCCATACACATTCTCCAAGGCCTCAAGATAGGCCTGTGCAGTCGCTTCAGGGTTACTGGCCCGTTGCACGGATGGTAGCCAGGGCAGGACCTCGGAGGCTCTCACTAACCCTCTTCGCTTTTCACCTTCCGAGCATTGCCATTCTAGCACTTGGGGGGCAACATAGTCTATCCAGGTCTCCCAGTCATCCTCCCCTTGGGGGGTGGGGAGGGTGCCAGAGAAGATCCTCAACCTTCGGTAAGAGTCGTGACTAATGGCAGGTGCAGAAATAGGAGTCTGCATTGGTTCAGCCACCATTACGGGCACTGGAGCAGGAGAGGGTGTTGGGGGAGGAACACCCCCAGGTGGCAAGAATAGTTTCTTCAAGTCCTCCACAGTTTTCCCCTCTCCCAGCAACCATTCAGCAAATTTCTCCTCAAAAGTTTCAGATAGTGGTGGGGGCTGATTCCCCCCCGGGTCTTTACTGTCCTTAGTTATCACTCTCCAAGTAGTGAGGGCTCCCTCTGGGGTAATGGTCTGTGGCACTTTGGAGCTATCTATGGGATCCTTAAACTCTACTAGGGCCAGGAAAGTGTGGGTGAGCAGATTAGCATGCCGACCCACCACCACAGGGTTTTGTAAACCTTCCACCTTGAAAGTACTCCCTGCACAGTGTCCGTATTGATACCCAGGGGGATGTCCAGGATAAGCATAGCATTTTGGGGGTCGATCTCCTCCCCAGTACACCACTCCACCAGCCGGTGCACAGCCACTTCTGTCGGGGTACCCATTTTTTCTTAACAGTGGTTCGTAAATATGGCCACTAGAGGACACACAATCCCAGCGGTGAGCCTCCAAGATGTAACCCCTAGATGGCGCTATCCCAGGGGCTACTACCCCTGCCTGATTTGCCACTAACAGGTTGAGGGGCCTGGATCCAATGGCGGGTGCCTCCACCCAGAGGTCAGGGTTTGCAATAGTTAAACTAACTTGGTCACAGCCCTCTGGGACACTGCAACCCCCCTTTCTTCCCACTAGTGGCCCACACAATATATATCAGAATTACCTTCACAGTATACACTTACCCCCAGGTCTGGTTCCGCACTGGGACCTCCTGTGAAATGAGATACAGTGCAACAATCACAGTACAGTACTTTAACATAGACAAATACCTCAGGCAGTATAACTTTGCTGAAACAAGCAGCTCTGATTTATTTAGGGGGATATAACAAGGACAGGGGAAATCAGGTTAAATAGCTTATCACTCTAATAATCTACCTATGGCTCTGTGCACAGGCCTATCCCTATCAGTTACTGTCCCTGGGTACCCAAGCCCTAGTGGCTAGTCCAAACCGTGGCAGCTGGTAGGGGCCCTTTCACACAGAGAAAAGGAGAATTAAACAGTCAGCAGTACAGTAATTCCATTTGGATTTAATGTGGCAATTCAACAGGGAGCAACCCTGAATTAGTACTCACGACCTCCAAATAAGATAGGGTCCTTCAATGTCAGCAGGGCTCACTTGAGGTACACAAACCTCTTCACACATCCATATAAAAGAAAGCACTATACCAGGCAGGCTGCATCTGTATCCCGATCGCAATTACTGCACAATACCCGGGAGAACACACAGCAGATTCAGTTCCTGACAGACAGAGTGCAATTTTCAGCAATTCCTCCAGTCTTCTACAGGGTGAGCCTGGTTTCTACTCTTCAGAGATCCTTTGATTCTTTCACAGGACAGATTCAGTCCTAACAAGCTGTTACACAAGCTGCAGACCGGAACTCTGGGCCCTACACACGTTTTTTGACTAAACTGCACACTGAAAAGCACAGGGCTCCTTCCTTCTTCACTGCCAAAGCTCAACTGAAACTCCAACCGACAAAACCGGGCACTTCCTTTGAGTTCCTCCCAGTTCTTGACTGGATTGGCTGTCATTCACGATAGACTGCTGCTGTTGGTCCAAAAGGCACTGAAGTCTAAACTACATCTCCCAGAGTCACGCCCATACAATCCTCTTGTGGCTGGCTCAGATTATGAGTCCAAGTTCTGATTCGTCCAAGGCACCATTTTAGAGCTAGCTTACCCCACACTGATTGGTCCAGTTCAGCAGTTCAAAACTAGAATGGGGAACTAGCAGACACAGTTCTGACTGCAAAGAAAGCAGGTTAGACAAACTGTAATTTCATTATTACTCTAAATAATTTCTGGCAAACAGTTACATCTTTCAGATAGGTTCCCTTTGCACTCCTAGTGACTGCAAAAATGAAGTGAATTGGCAGCAGCTTGAGTGGTACTCAATCAAAGAAACACAGAGTCCCCCATACAAACTAATTATGTCTGCCAGCAGACAGCTCTTAAAGAGACAGTACCAGAGGTTCTAAAAACACTCACTGATAAATGGCTTAAATGCCAAACACCATTCAGGCTTGGAGCATTCAAGCAAGCTCCTGGAAGTCTTTTGGGAACCCCCCATTTGCAGGGGGGTTACATAGACTTAAAAAAAATTGGAAGATTTGGCAGCACATAAGGTGGTTGCACTGGATAAAGAACCAGCACGTCATGATACAGGTTCATGTATGGATAACCCCCCCCACACACACACACACACACACACCTTTAGGAAGTGGTTTGCGTACAACTGAACCCAAACAAGGTCTTGAAGAAGTTCCAGCTGTGTTAAATAATGATCAAGATGTGCTATCTCAAAAACCCTTACTATCTGAATTGTTCACTAAATCTAAGAAGGAAGCAGCGCCATGGAGAAATGCAGTTTGGATCAGGTATAAAGGTAGACTTGAAATATGACCAGACCAGCAGTTTGTGAGAAAAATGCTGCTAAAAGACTCTCAAATTTTCCCCTAAAGAAGTATATGCTTTTATTAATATCTCGGGGGAAGATAACTATGACATTAGCTTTCGTTCATCCTGTATGCTAGAATTGTTTTGGCAGAGACATAATTTTCTCCACTTTGGTCCCCATTTTTTGTTATCCCTCTCACCAAACCACTCATTAAATTTGTCACCGTGATGTTTCGCAACAAAGGTGTACATGTGGAAGACATCACTTTCTGGTTGACACAGAACTACGAGGTATTAGGTGAACCAGAAGCAGTGTTAGATTCTGAACTATTCTGGATGGAAGGGTGGAAATATAAAGTTAAATTGCAGCAGACAGATGATGTCATCGAACACATACCTAACTCATTCATGCTGGGAAGAGACAGGGAAGAATGTTTTTACTCAGGGCAACCCCGGGCTTGCTATAAATGTGGATCCAGGACCCACCTCTCCAGCATCTGTGATAGATCAAGATGCGATAATTGCAGATTGGTGGGACATATAGCCATGTAATGTGCAAATTTGACAAAGTGTGATCTCTGTGAGGAGACGGGGCATATTTTACCTGACTGTCCTTGGGCTGCAAAAAACAAGGCTTTGGTAACTAGCACCGAGCTCCTGATCCAAAAGGGTGCAGGAAGAGGCCCTAAATCCAGTAAAGCTAGATTTGGGTAAACCCAAAGAAAACATTACATCAGTAAGTATAATAGCTGCAAGAACCCTATCCACAAGCAAACATTTGGAGAGGAGCCCAAAGAAATAGGGGGAGGGAACAAACAAAATGAAGGTCATGCAGACATTGGTTATAGGGTCCTGCAATTGCCATAGTTTATTCAATCAAGAGAAAATACATATTTTTTTAATATTTGTCAGATTCTACTATTAATATTGTTTTTTTGCAGGAAACATAGATGTACACAGCAGACCAGCTTAGAAGTTTCCAGCCGGAATGGAGGAGGGGAGCACCTTATTGGTCTTTTGGGCCAGATAGCGCTGATGGCGTAAGGATAGTTTTTACATCTTATTGCTTTAAATTATTGAAACTTATAGACTTAATACCTGGTAGATTATTTCTTTTAGATGGTTACTGGGGTCAGACACCAGTTTGATTAATAAATGTGTATGGGCCTCAGACAAAAGCAGACAGAGTGGCCTTGATAGCCCAGTTACAACCATATCTATATACACCTTATTTTGTAATAGTAGTGGGAGATTTTAATTGTGATTTACCATGGGAAACGTAAAAAGAAGATAATAAAATTTATTGTGACTCTCATGCTTTAAAAAAATGTGTCACATTAGGTAGTTTGATAGATTGTGCACAATATCAATCACAGGGACCTTCATATACATACCAGAGAGGGTGATTTTCTTTAACCATACACCATATATTTGTGTCCCAAAATATGCCTCTGCCTACCCTCCAAATTTTACCACTTGAATTTTCAAACCACTTGTTTTTAAAAGCTACATTTAACTTCAATCCAGGTACACCTAGATGCCATAAAAGATGGAGATTGAACACCTCCATGTTGTTGGATAAGGAAGTTAAGGATACATTGGTAGAGTTGATTTGGGCTAGGGTATTGATAAGTGATCTTTATGAAGACGTGGGAGAATGGTGGATGGATACGAAGCAGGACTTCAAGATGTGGTTTCAGAGTTGGGGGAAAGCACACGAAAAATGAAAATTGTTTCAGTATTTAAAACTCAGAGTACATTTACAATATTTGTTTTCGGTGGCAGCTACATCAAAATGAAACTATAAAACACAGATAGCTCAAGTAAACAAGGAAACGAGGGACCTGTAATATTAGCTGAAATGCAGTATGGAACACAAAAACATCCTATTAGTGACCCATATGAGGCGTGCAAAACATGGAAAGAGAGGATGGATTTGACACAATTATTAAATGAACAGGACAAGGTAGTAGATTCAGAGCAAGACTTATTTAGGCTTGTAAAACAATTTTTAGAATCCCATAGAATTGATAGGATACCTACAACTAAAGAGATGGAAGATTATTTGCAGGATTTACCAGATACATTAGCACAAAAGGATACAACTAAATTAAATGCCCCCTTTTCAATAACAGAAATCGAGACAGTTATCAAAACTCTAAAAAATGGGGCATCACCAGGGCTAGATGGCCTCCCATATGAATTTTATAAAGCATTTCCAAAAGAACTAGCGTCTTGTTTAGCAGAGGTATTCTCCTATTTCTTTAAAACTCAAGTAGTTCCCTCGCAACTTACTGCAGGGTTGTTAATTTTTTTGTATAAAACAGGGAATAGAACAGACCTGAGCAATTGGAGACCTATAACCCTGCTGAATGCGGATTTTAACATTTTATCACAACTCCTAAATAATAGGTTAAAGGATATGGCAGCACAGTTGATACACCCAGCTCAATTCAGTGGGGTCCCAGCAAGAAAAATACAGCAGGCCTTAATGATTATTAGGGATGTAATTGAATGTCATGGTAACAATGAGAAAAGGGGTTGTATTGTAACTTTGGACCAATGCAAAGTATTTGATAGAGTGTATCTACCATTCCTTTTTTTTAACTTTAAGATGGTATGGTTTACCAGAGGGTTTAATTCAAAAAATCAAGCTGTTATATTCTAGGGTATCTATAAGACCAGTTATTAAAAGTAAAATACAAAGGGAGATTTTACTTACCATAGGAGTTAGACAGGGTTGTCCCCTTAGCCCTTTGCTGTATAATTTCTCTCTAGATCCATTGATTAGCAAATTAAATAACACACAAGTTTGGGGGGGGTTTACAAGGACCTAACAGCTTGAGTAAAATGAAAATTCAAGCATATGTGGATGATATCTGCCTATTTATGATCAATCCTGACCAAATTCCAATGGCACTGAAACAACTACAGGAATATGCAAGGGTAGCAAATTCTAAGTTAAATTTAAATAAATATAATTACTGGTGACCCCCTTTAACAACCGGTTTAGCTAGATCAATAAATTGCCGTAATAACCCGAAATTGAGTTATTACGGCATTTGGCCAAACTTTTTCGCGGTAGCAGTGTGCTCGAGAGTCACTGTTTTACGCCGTTTATTGGCTGCTACTCGGGCTGAACTCATAAATAAACATGGCTCCTGTTTCTAGCACCTGACGATTTACAGTGATCCATCGCTTGTCAGGTACATATTTTTTTACTACTTTACATTCTTTATCTGGTTGATCCCGCCATCAGAAATAAAATCTGGTTAACCCTGCCGTTCAGTATCTGATGAGCAAGGCAGAGAGTGGTTCCTCGGGAATCAACTGCGTGACCGGGCATGTAATTCGGAAAAATAAAAAAAAAACACAACCACTAAAGTAAAAAAAAAAGCAGCCTTACAGAGACAGTGTGTGTGTGTGTGTGTGTCTGACAGGAGAACTGCTTTTGTGTATGAGACAGAGTCTCTGTCTCTGGCAGTATGACAGAACTGCCTTAACATATGCTGCTATTCACTGCCTGCACCAGTGATTATAAAAAATAAAAGTATAGGTAAGTGTGTGTTTTATGGATTTTTTTTACACCCTCTTGGTGTGTGATGAACACATAAACCTCTCGTGCTTCGCTCTCGAGGTTTATGGGTCATCACACACCTCAAGGGTGTAAAAAAAATCCATAACACACACTTACCTAACCATTATTCTCTATGTAAAGGGCTTTTATTAGGTAAACCAGGGCAATTAGCAGTCAGTATTGGTAAAATCTGGCTTTCTTCAGAACCACAAAACATTTTGGAAATTCAATTTGGACCCCAGAATGTACCCTTAATGAATTGGGAAAGAGTCTTACAAGCTGCGGAATTAGGAAATCATGGAGATTGTCCAAACTTTAAAGAGTAGTCATAGTGAAAAAAATTATTTTACCTTCTTTTTTGTATGTGGCAATGATATTCCCTCACCATCATGTTTGGAAACAAGAGTATATTCTTGCTTTTTCCAAATGGTGTGGGGGAGTAGGCCAAACCCAATAAAATGATGTTTTACTTACCTTTCTAAGGCCCAAGGGGGACTGGGTATGATTGACCCTATCACTTTTTTTTAAAGTTTATTTATAGCACAGAACCTTAAAATGGGATTAGTATCTACTCAAGGTTTACAGTCTTAGTGGTTTTACGATACCCTGGAAAATTTCTTTGCTAATTTGGGAGAGAAGATACCACCAAAATTAATTCCAAGGATGGCAGTTCCAGAGTACATTGAACCTGTAATAAAAATTCTGCATAAATGGCATCTGACAAAAACACTCATTATTAATAAGTCAGGACCCCAGCTATATGGCCATATTATGGGGACCATTCACCCTATAGAACCTGAGTTTAAAAATTATCCCGCAGTATTGAAACAGGGAGTATTAAAACAGTTAAACAAAAATAGAATCCCCATTGCTATGTGGGAAATCGTGTGGTTAGCAGCACATGGCAAGTTGAATTTAAGAGGCAACGCTAAGCATAGAGCCAGAGATTAGAGAAATTGTCCTTATAACGAATGCCAGAACCAGGAAGAATCTATGGAACACTTTTTATTTACATGCTCATATGCTAAACAATTATGGGTTTTTTTAGCTACTGAATGGCATTTAAAATGGGTTACACAACTTTCATGTGAATCCTTTGTTTTAGGACATTGCCCTCAGTTATTGAGTAGGTATGCCCATGACACTCTGTTGGTTTTCTTCTGCTGTTTAAAATATTATCTTTGGCAGATGAGATGCCAATGGGTATTACAACAAAAAAAGATGCATTATGGGATTTTTAAGAAACTAGTTGAACAAGCTATGAATGGAGTCTACATGAAGGATTGTAAAATAAATGCTAGCCACCTTATGATTAAGTGGTGGAAAGGCTTATGGGGTTTTATCAAATATAAATAAGGGATATAAGGTGAGAGGGGATTGTAGGGTATAGGTGGTATTTATAATCTTTATATGATTTTGTATAAATTTTCTGTTATATGGCTAAAAGTATGAATTTAATACTTTGTCTTTATTATTTATATGTTAAATGTGACTATGTGTGAATTAACATTGTTTCAAAATTTTTGTTTTTGATGTTATATGAATAAAAAATTCCCCTACACTTTTCGAGAAGTGCCATGGAATCTTTAACATCCACCTGAACTACCACCAGAACAGGCAGATGGGACCTCGGTTTAACGTCTCATCTGAAAGACTACACCTCAGGAGTGCAGCACCCCCCTCATGCTGCACTACAGTGTCAGTATTGGGATATTAACCCAAGTGCCTGGTGTGGGGATAGAACTCACAGCCTTCTGATCTCCCAGCCTCAGAGGTGAGTGTGCTACCTGCTCTGAGGCTGGGAGATCAGAAGGCGGTGGGTTCGATCCCCACACCAGGCACTTAGAAACATAGAAACATAGAAACATAGACTTTGACGGCAGATAAGGACCGCTAGGCCCATCTAGTCTGCCCATTTCCCTACCTACAGGATAGGCCGCAGATCCTAGTTAACAAACAGCCTATATCTTCCTGTCCCCCACAAGAATTGCCTTATGTCTATCCCATGCATTCTTGAATTCTCCCACAGTTTTAGACCCCACAACTTCCTCAGGAAGGCTGTTCCATGCATCCACTACCCTCTCTGTGAAATAATACTTCCTCACATTGCCCTGACACGCCCTCCTTCTATCTTTAAATTGTGTCCTCTTGTTCTTGCAAGTCTCTTTTTCTGAAAGATGCTACCCTCTTGGACTTTGTTGATTCCTTGAGGTACTTGAAAGTTTCTATCATGTCCCCCCTCTCCCTTGTTTCCTCAAGGGTATACATATTAAGCCCCTTTAGTCTCTCCTCATATGGCTTCTCTTGCAGACCCTGCACCATTTTAGTTGCCCTCCTCTGGACTGCCTCTATCCTGTCTATGTCCTTGCGGAGATGGGGTCTCCAGAACTGGACACAGTATTCCAGATGGGGTCTCACCAACTGTCTGTACAGAGGGATAACAACTTCCTGTTTCCTGCTGCTGATGCCTCTCCCTATACATCCCAGTATACCCCGGCCCTCCTACTGCCTTCTCACATTGCTTGCTAACCTTAAGAATCGTCTGATGTGATTACCCCAGGTCCCTTTCCTGTTTTGTTGTTGTTACTACCTCCCACCATTGTGTATTCTTCCCTGGGTTCTTGTTTCCCAGGTGCATTATTTTGCACTTTTGCATTGAATCCTAGCTGCCATACGTCTGACCATTCTTCCAACCTTGCCAAGTCCCTTTTCACCCTTTCCACGCCTCCTTGTGTATCAACCCTGTTGCAGATCTTTGTGTCATCTGCAAAAAGGCATACTTTTCCTTCCAGTCCCTCTGCAATGTCACTGATGAAGACATTAAAAAGGACTGGACCCAATACTGAACCCTGCGGTACCCCACTGGTAACCGCCCTTTCTTCAGAGTGGACTCCATTTACAATTATCTTCTGTGTCCTGTTGTCCAGCCAATGTTTTACCCAGGCTACCACCCTGGGACCCACTCCCAGGCTGGTTAATTTGACTATCAATCTTTGTGTGAGACTGTGTCAAATGCCTTGCTAAAGTCTAGGTAGGCCATGTCCACAGCCCTCCTGGTCTACTACTTTGGTCACCCAGTCAAAGAAATCTATTAGATTCGTCTGACATGACCTTCCGCTGTGAACCCATGCTGCCTTGGATCCTGTGCTCCACTGACCTCTGGGTACTCAACTATTCTTTCCTTCAGAAGTGACTCCATCACTTTCCCTACCACAGAGGTCAGACTGACAGGTCTGTAGTTTCCTGCCTCTGTCTTGGTCCCACTTTTGTGAAGGGAATCACATCCGCCTTCCTCCAGTCCTCGGTACCACACCATCCTCCCATGATTTATTAAAAAGAGTAGCCAGTGGTTTCACTAGTTCCTTCCTTAATTTTTTGGAATTCTGGGGTGAATTCCATCAGGACCCATTGCTTTGTCCACCTTCAGTTTTAGGAGTTCTTGCAGAACCCTTTCTTCTGTGAAAGGACTGGATCGACCCCCTATCAAGAGTGCTTCTGTTAATTGGATTAGGCACTTCCCCTCCTCTTTGTGAATACTGAGCAGAAATATTCGTTCAGTATTCCTGCTTTTTCACTGTCCCCCACTGCCCACCCACCGTTCATTCTATTCAGCCTCACTATCCCTCCCTTTGTCTTTCTACGCTCGCTGATGTACCTATAAAAGGTTTTATCCCCCTTCTTAACTGAGTTGGCTATCTTTTCCTCAGTTTGGGCCTTTGCTATTCTGACTTCCCTCCCTGCTTCTTTCTGCCTTAACTGGTACAGCTCTCTGTCCTGCTCCTTCTTTGTTTCCTTATACTTCTGGAATGCTATCTTTTTCTTCCTGACTTTCACAGCCACCTCTCTTGAGAACCATAGTGGCTTTTTCTTTCGTTTTGATTTGTTTATTTGCTTCACACAAGGCTTGTCGCCTCTGTGATGGCAGTTTTGATAATCCCCATTGTTGCTCCACACCTCCTTCTAGCCTGTTTGCTAGTGCTTTTCTGAGGCACTCTCCCATCTTGCCAAAGTCAGCCCTCCTAAAGTCCAGTACCTCACTTTTGTATGGCTTGACTCTGTAGCTGAGTTTAGCGTGAACCACACTGTTTGATAGTCACTTGTCCCCAGATGGCAACCTACTTCTAGATCTGAGATCCTCTCACTGCCCCGTTTGAAGTCGAGGTCTAAGATTGCTCCTCATGAGTGGGTTCGAAACCAGCTGTCTAATGCCTGCCACCTGTAGGGCATCAAGAATGGCCCTGCTCTTGGATGTGGCTGCAGCAAATGTGCTCCAGTTAACATCTGGCATATTTAGATCTCCCATCAACAAGTATCTCCCTTTCTCTGCCATTCTAAGAATGCCTTCCATCATATCCTTGTCCATTCCTTCCCCTGACATGGGGTCTGTACCAACCCTGTGCGGATTGTGGTGCCCTTTCCAGTCTCCAAGGTGACCCACAGTGCCTCCTCTCCTCCCTGTTTACTCTTTTGTTCAGTTGCTTTTATCCCTTCCTTTACATAGAGAGCTACTCTCCCCTCTTCTCTCCTGCCTGTCTCTCCTGTAAGTTATGTACCCTGGTATGTTAACATCCCAGTCATGGTTCTCGGTGACCATGTTTCTGTGACTACTCACGATATCCAGGCATCCCTCTTCCATTAAGGCCACCAGCTCAGGGAGCTTGTTGCCCAGACTAAGGCATTGGTACTCATTACCCTCCATTTCCTGATGGCCTTACCCCTTTGCCCCATCCCTGTCCTTCTTGCTTTTGTCACTTTCTCCATTTACCCTGCCCTTCTCCTATCGACACCTCCATGTTGGTGTTTGCCACTTACTACCGTGATTGTTTGGGGGCTAGATTTTCCTGCTCCTTTCCAGTGCCTCCCCCCTTGGCTAGTTTAAAAGCTTGCCAATGAAGCATTTAAACCTATCACCTAGGATCCTGGTTCCCCTCCCGGACAGATGCAGCCCATCATGCCAGTATAGGCTTGCATCACTCCAGGTGGACCCCCAGTCCCCAATGAAGCCAAATCCCTGAGCTCCACACCAGTTTTTTCAACCACTGATTAACACTTGGGTTAATATCCCAAGATCACTGAGGTTTCAGGGGGCCCAGTACTTTTAAGGGTTTGTATGTAACTAAAACCACCCAGACATCAATGCACTACCTAAATGGCAGTCAACTCAAAACCCACAGCAAGGAAGTAATATAATCTGACCACTGAACAGAGGTCAGTAAGTTCACTCCCAAATTTTGAACCAGCTGCAAGTGATGCAATTGACCTCCGAGCAAACCTTAGTAGAGTGTACAGCAGTAGTCGAGATGAGAGAAAGCAAGAGCATTGACTAGGGTGACCCAATCAGAAGAATCAAGAAGTTCTCGCAGTCTAGCAACATTTTTAAAATGTTAAAAGCAGTTCTTGACTACAGAAGACACATGTGAAACAAATATCAACTGACTGTCAAGAACTAGTCACAAGCTGTGAACTTCCTCTGCTGCCTGAAGTTGAATCCCCACAAAGAAGGGAGAATCAGGTGACTGCACATGGCTGATATCTGCTTTTCACTTCCCGCCACTAACAACTCTGTCTTTTGTGGGGTTCAGAGCAAGCCAACTGGCCATCCAAATCTTGATTTCCTCCAAACACTGTTCTATCTCAGCATCGAAGCTGTCCTGTCAGGAGCAAAGGACATATACAGATGGGTGTCATCTGCATAACAGTAAAAATCCATGCTGTAGCATCTTATGATCCTTCCCAACGGCAGCATGTACAGTACAACAAGAACACAGGTGAAAGCACAGAACCCTGGGGGACTCCGCAGTCCAGAGTCAGCAGCCACGATCAGCATGAGGTGAGCACCACTGACTGCTCTCTTTTGCTAAGGAAAGACCAGAACCATTGTAAATCAGTCCCAGACAGACTTCTGAGCTCCCCAAGACTGGCCAACAAACCTAACTGATCTACAGTGTCAAATCCTGAAGAATGATCTAAAAGGATCATGATAGGGTTTTCCCCATGATCCCTCTGTGTCCATTCATATGTATGCATATGACATGGTACTTGTTGCCTCTGGCTCCTCCACCACTGACCTCACTGCCCAGCTCCAACTGACTTTAATAACATCCAGCACTGGTTCCAGGCCAATCAGCTGCCCCTCAATGCCAAGAAAATAGTCTTAATGACTTTTGACACTAAGTAAAAGTTTCCTAAGCTCATCCCTCTCCCCTTCTTTCATACACTTGATGGTGCAGCAATTGATCAGGTCTCCTCCTTTAAGTACATCGGGGTCTGGCTGGATCAGCACCTCGACTTCTCTATTTATGTGGACACCATCCACCAGAAGCTTTAGCCCAATCTTGATGCATTTTACAGGAAGAAGGGGAGTATCCAGCTTCCTTCCCGCAGAGAGATGGTCTCGAAGATGATGCTCCCCACTTTGACTATGGTGACATTGTTTATAGTGCTGCCCCCAAGTCCACCTCAGCCAGACTGGACCCTCTCTTTCACTCATTCTGTTGATTTGCCCTGGATAGTCCTCTTTGCGCTCATCACTGTTCATTGTACTACTCCCTCTCCCTCCCTTACCTTGAAGCCAGGCAGTTTGGCCACTGTACTTGCTTTATCTCTAAATTCTAGTTTTGCTTTCTTTCCTCTTACCTTGCCTCCCACCTCACTCCCTGCTTCTACCTCCTACTATCTTCACAATGCTGGCTCTCACTCCCTCACTGTCCCCATGATATCCTCTGCTGGTCAAGCTGTCTTCTCCTTCCACTTTCCTAAAATCTGGGGCTCACTCCCCTCTTCCATTCACTCTGCTTTTTCCCTTCACTCTCTGAAATCTCTCCTCTGTAATTCCATTACTCAGTCCTGCAGCTGCCACTACACTGGGCCTTGGGCTTTTGTCACTGGCTGATCCCCCTCAATCCCAACTCCGCCTTCACCCTGCACCAACACTAGTGCAACCTCCTTTCTTCCTCTCCCCTGCTTTTCATTCTACTCCTCCACATTTAGTATTGTATTGTTGAGTTTTACATCTGTTCTTTTTCCTGCTACTTATTAAGTTCCTTTTTCACTCCACAGTAGCACTGCATGCAAATTGTTCATTTTGTTATTCTTGCCTACATTTTACTGTACTTTCTGCCACTGTATTTTTGTAATTGCATGTTTTCTACCCCCCCCACCCCCACCCCACAGTCTGCATCTGAAACAAGCTGTTACCAGCTCAATATGTTTTTCCAAGTAAAACCTTAAAATAAATACATAAACAAATAAATAGTAAATACATAAATGCTCTGTGTTGCTCTTCAGGGATCTTTTAGTCCAGTCCATTCTGGAGATGCAATTCAATTCTCTAGGCAGCTTACAAACCAATCAGTTTCAAAATAGAACTGAGTGGGGGCTGTGCTTTTCACAGTGGTGAGGCACTCATCTCCGGGAGGAAGAGTATTAGTCTTACAGCTGTGGACACCGTGACTGTTGAGGTGGAGAAAAGGGGGAACAGTTTTTTGGGGGAAAAAAACAACCATCTGAAGATACCAACTTCCTTAAATCCTTGGCTTTCCCTCCCTACTGCAAGCTGCCCTGATAAGGTGCTGTATTTGGTAAGTTGATTCAGTTTAAATCCTTGGGATCAAAAACTCCTGAAAGGACTTTGAATTTTGTTGACAGCTGACAAGTTAGTTTAACTACTTAGCTAGCCGGTAACTGGAAGGTTGCTGATGAGTTGGCAAGTTGCTGGCTGGTAGGTTATTCACAAGCTGCTGGTTGACAGTATAATGTCACAAGGATAGTAAAGGTACCATGGGATTTTCCTGTCAGGAAACCTGTGCCACACCAGATCCTTGCACTGCACTTACTCACATTTAAGTCCCTTTTCCTATGTATTTACTATTGTAACTCCATGCTGCTATGAATCACTACTGTAATGAAATACATGTAACAAAACAAAATTTAGATGTTGTCTACATTCAAACTCACAGTCTCTTGATTTATTTATTTATTTAAAATTTGGCAACCAGGGAAAGGCACATGAAGCCAAGGCTCGTTTCCAGGTGTGACCCGGGGGAGGGGAAGGGGGAGCAAGTAGCAGACAACAGTAAAGCAATAAACATCTGAACAAACAAATGAACACTGTGATACAGTAATAGAAAAAACAATGAACAATTTGCATTTGTAGGTAATAAAGTGCAGGGAACCTTAGCAGTGCATAGAACCACGAACAATACTGCAGATCTACACCACAAAGCTGGCACAGCACTGAAACTCCACTCTTTAGCTGTAGAGGTTAAAGCCCTGCTGGGAAGGGGGGGGCAGTTCCTGACAGGAAAATCTTGTGATACCTTTACTATCCTACCATATAATTTCATCCAAGATACTGGTACAGATGAATATTTTGCACCTACATGAACCCAGGCTTGCCTTTTGAAACTCAAGGGGTGTGCTGCACTCCTGAAGTGCCGTCTTTCGAATGAGACATTAAACCATGGTCCCATCTGCCTGTTCTGGTGGTAGTTCAGGTGGATGTTAAAGATCCCATGGCACTTCTCGAAAAGAATAGGGCAAATTTTATTAAAGAACAAAATATAAACATAACCAAATAAAGCAAACTCATAATCCAAAAAGATATTTATACAATAATCAACTCAACAAACCATAAAGTAAGTCACAGCTGAATCAGAATCTGTTATCCAATAAAGGTGTTTCCAAAGTTCCAAAAGTTCATGCTATGGGACAGAAGAGCACTCCTTATAATATACCTTTGTGTAAGTCCTTTATGATTTTCCCCAATAACTCTGGGTATGATCCTTCTTGTTGTAGAGTGAACATACATCCGGCCATCTAGATGTGCCATTTAATCACCGTAAAAATTAAACAAAGAGTACTTTTATGCCATTTGGCCCATTCCCCAATAAGATAATCATACATCACATTTTGGTATGATACAGTTTGAAATATTTGTTCAGAGCATTGTAATGCAAAATAGTTCCAAAAGTTTGCTATAAAGGAACATGTAAAAAATAAATGATCTTGTGTTTCCAAGAGTTGGATACATTTGGGCCTATTAATATTCGTTCTGCAAGCTGTTTATGCGTAAGGTTGGCTTTTATATTTAGTTTTTCATGGCACATCATCCAGTGCATATCCCACATATGCGGTGGAATTCTGGGATTATGAAATAAATATTTTAAGGATGAGATATATGTGTTGGGGCATTTCTCAATAACTATGTCCACAGTACATGTTGCTTCAAGTAGGGTTTGATACAGTTTTTTTTCCTGGTAGTAGTCATCATAATCTGAGCACTCACTTGCCACTGCTTTAATCTACAGAAGGTATCTCTAATGTAATTTGGAATTGTAACAGTCTTCATTTGTACCTTTAAAGAGCCTGTTCCCATTGTGTAAACCATTGTTTACCAGTATCATGCAACAAAGCTTCCCACCCTATATTTCTATTTATCAGTTAAGGTTTAATGTTAGAAGTCAAAAAAATACTATAAAAAATAAAATTGGGTTCACCATATTACCTCTCCCTGCATTTAGGGGTAGGTAAGTAACATTTCTTTTGATTGGGTTGAGCCTACACCCCCAAAGGGCTTGAAAAAATAGACTCAACAAGTTTGTTTCTAGACACTTAGGTGGTGGAAAACAGCACTAATATAAAGAAAAAGTGGTATTAAGTAGGTTTTGATGAGATACACCCTCTTTCTTCCCTAGTTTCCATCTATTCCAGTTATCTTCCTTCTGTCTCCCCCATTTCATTTTCTGCTCCCAGTTAACTAAGTCCATGTCCGGTGTACCATATTGGAGTCCTAAAATTGTAATGGGTATATCCAGTATTTGTATACCGCCAATCAATTGTTGGGAGTTTTGACCAGGACATAAATTACATCTTACCCATTTGTCTAGATTTAAGAATGCCCCTGAACTGTTGCCAAATTGTTCACACATATATAGGGCTTCATTAACTAAAGTTTTGTTAGCTATCAAAAGGCATAAGTCGTCTGCATACGCTAAGGCTTTGTGTGTAATGGTACTTATGTTACTACAGAGTGGGGATATATTTTGTGCATTGTTCACACATCTTAACAAAGGGGTCAATAAAAAAAGATATATAGAACAGGGCTGAGGGGGCAATCCTACCTTACTCCCCTTATCATAGGCCCCTTCCATCCATTAATTAATGGGACTACCATTGCTGTTCTGTAAAATCCTCTGACCCAATCTATCAGTCTAGGAGGTACATGATGTATTTTTAATACCTGCCACAAAAATGTATGGTTTACTGAATTGAAAGCTTTTCTTTGGTCTAAAGAGACCACATAACCGTGTAATGATTCAGTATTGCTGCGTTCCATGATCTCTTGCAGCAATATAAGGTGATCTGCTATTTGTCTGCCCGGGACTGAGCATGTTTGGGCTTCTGAAATGACAAAAGGAGCAATCTGTAACAGCTGTTTACTGATGATTTTAGTTAAGATTTTGAAATCAGTGTTTAGCATGCTGATGGGCCTCCAGTTAGATAAATGGGGGGTTTTCCCTTTGTTGTACAGATAAATCAGAGTACCCATATTCACATGTAGAGGGGTATTATTTGTTTGTAACATACAATTATACATCTCGGCTAGTTCCATTACTATAGCTGGGCCTATTTGTTTATATAATTTACTGGACAATTCATCTGGGCCCAGGGTTGTGACTGATTTAAAGGTGGAGATTGCCTCTAATATTTCTTGCTCTGTAATGGGTTGGATCATTTTCTCTGGAACGTCCAGGAGGACATCAGGAATAGGAAGATTCCATAAGGTTTTATTCCTTTGTATTGGGGCAATGGGTAGTGGCCCATATATGTCCTCTGTATATGAAGTCACTATACGTAATATCTAATTTTTTTGATGATGGACAATATCTTGTGTGTCAGCTAGATGGTTAATTTTTTTTATTCACTTTTTGGGCACAATATTCAAAAGGACAAACTGAGGATGTAGCACCCGAAGTCCCACATTTTTGTTCTTTTTATTTATTTATTGAAATGTTTCACCAGGATCCATTCACATTTCGGGACTGTGTAGTACAGTATGGTCTGCACGCCCATTGGCCCAAGCTGTGGACCAATGGGCGTACAGCTGTATTGTGCAGCTGTCAGTCAGCAGGCAGCCGGGCGGCTTGCGGGTGGGATGCTGCCACCCACCACTGACTGGGGGGGAAGCGGGGTGGCGGGTGTGAGTGGGCAGGTTGAGAGGGGGGTATGGGTACCACTGGACCACCAGGGAGTAAAATATTCATTACAGCCCATGATCGGGCACGGAGTTCAGTCCACTGGACCACCAGGGAGCAATTTAATTATTACAGCCCATGATCGGGCATGGAGTTTGGTCCACTGGACCACCAGAGAGTAAATTAATTATTACAGCCCACGATCGGGCATGGAGTTCGGTCCACTGGACCACCAGGGAGTGACATAGATATTACAGCCCACGATCAGGCATTGAGGGGGCGCTACACCACCAGACGGTGCTGCCAGGGCTCGGGTGACCACCCACAGCTGGCAGCTGCCATGTTGCACCCAGCAATATGGCAGCCGGCCTGTGGGTGGCCAGTCCTTGATCCTGTTATTTTTAGGCACATCTTTGCGCCACCCCGTGCAACGCAAGGCTGGTGTGTGCCTGCCTATGTGCCGCACATCCCGGGCTGAATATCGGGATGTGCCACATATACATGGGCACCCCCCTGCACTTGCGCTGCATACATATTGGTGTGCTCAAGACGAGATTTGAGCAGAGCAAATTCTCTTTTGAATATCGCGCCGGGGTGCATCAGTGGGTTGCGTGTGGCACAACACTGTTGCACCATGCGCAGCTTCTTTGAATATCCCACCCCCAGTAGTCTCTTCTTGTGCTTCCATCTCTACCACTTCCCTAATGAGTAATAAATTATCCTGTATGCTCCTTCCAGCCACCAAACATGATTGACCTTCTGCAATAAGTGCCTGTGCTGTCACTACTAGCCCATCTGCCAAAATGTTCATAAGTAGTTTATAAGCTGTGTTAAGAAGACTAATGGACCTCTAATTTTGTAAGTTTTCCCTATTTACTTTTTTATGTAAAAAGATTTGAAACGATTGTCCAAACTGTGGTGCAATATTTCCATCCTCTAGCATGCTATTAAAGACCATGGACAAGATGCTTTCCATTTCAGGACAAAATATTTTATAAAATTCCGTGTGGGGAAGTATTTCTTCACAGAGAGGGTTGTAGATGCATGGAATGGCCTTCCTGAGGAGGACATAGAGTCAAAAACAGTGGGGGAATTCAAGAATGCATGGGACAGACATAAGGCTATTCTAGTAGGTGGTAGGAGGAAGTAGGATGTTGGTTAACTAGGATCTGCAGCTTATCCGTTAGGTAGGGAAATGGGCAGACTAGGTGGGCCAAGCGGTCCTCATCTGCCATCAAATTCTATGTTTCTATGTAATTCATCTGGGCCTGGTGACGTATTATTTTTTAGTTTTGAGATTGCTTGTGCCACTTCTGCTGCTGTTACTTGGGCCATCAGTGTTTGCACAGTTGCTGCCTGGGGGGTGCTGTATTTGTATTCCTGAATATAATTCCCTCATGTGTGTGGCTACCGTGTCTAAAATGCTCTCTGTGGTGTCACTAACATCACCATTGTGTGTTCTTAATTTATCTGTTACTTTACTCTGTATTCTTTGCTTACAACTCTCAAAAATGTCTCCTGATGTTTGTTTACCTGGTGTACATATTCTATGTTCATTCAACAGTGACGCAGCCCTGGAATATTGCAATTTTTCCATTTCTAACCTTAAGTTCTTGATTTGTTCAGTATATTGGGAATAACCCAAGTTTGTTAGTTGTTAGTTTACTTTGTAAAGCTGGGGCCGTAGTGTTAAATACTTTTTGTAAGTATCCATATGGGCTTGTCCTACCTGTTGTTGCAGCAGCTTTCTGAGTTCTAATTTTGTCCCCACCCACCATCTGCTCATATTATCCTCTAAAAAAGCCATGCTCTGTCTAGCTGCTAAATTTTCTTTTACTACATTAATAGTTTTGGGAAATTCTAGTGAGTTTGCATTAAGTTTCCAGTCTCCTCTACCTATTTTTTGTTTATTCATTAAGCCAGTTCAATTTTCAGGATCATATGATCGGAGTTCTCAATGAGACTTACCTTAGCATCATATGTTTTTACTCCATTTGAAGTAAAAATAAAATCTATTCTTGTTGCCAGATTAGTTTTATGGAAGGTATAGCCTCCCTTTTCATGTAGGCTTCTGTATGTATCAATGAGGTCCACCTCTGACACAATTTTAAGACATTCATGTCACAAAATTGTTTTGAAGTTTTTGCACCTTTATCCATAGACTGCTTGACACAATTGAAGTCCCCAGCCCATATAATATTCCTTGATGTAAAAATATGAATTAATGGAATTAAACAGATCTACCCTTCTTTTGTTTGGGGAGCATATATACAGTATTTATAGTTCTCCATACTGTTTTATTGTGAGTAAAATCTAAAATTAATACATGTCCTTGGCACATATCTACCATTTTGGTTATTTTAAAGTCATAGCCCATGAATAAAATCCCCACCCCATCACACCTATCAGTCCCACAGGAAAAGAAAGAAGGTCCCCAACACCATAAGTGTGAAGCAGCATTTATTTCTGCTGAAGTGTCCATTCTAGTATCCTGAATGAAGCAAATATCCTGTTTAATTTCTTTAAGAATAAAGAAAGTCATTAGACGTCTCCTGGGGTTCTTCATACTATTCACATTCAAGGTCACCACTCTATAGGTGTGTGGGGCTTCCATGGGTTATTATTTATGTATCTTTCCCCAATCTCTCACTTCTTCTTAGATGTGTACCCCGTTTTTTATTGCTTTTACTCCTGGCTTCTGGAATTTTAACCCGGAGTCGTTCCTCCTCTGAATCAGAAGTGTTAGCCTGCAGGGAGAAAAAAGGGAAAGAAGTTCCTGATTCTTCCCCTTAGTCAGATTCCTGAGATAGGAGTGCTGCATATCGATTAGTAACGTCAAGTTGTCATTGTTCTTGTGAGGTTTTAGTCAATTTTGCTTTAGGCTGTTGGTTTTTTAGTTGTCATTTTTTTTTTATTTTACCTCCATCATTTTTGGAGCTGGCACTGTGTAAACATCCCT
Organism: Neoceratodus forsteri; assembly: GCA_016271365.2. Taxonomy (NCBI): domain Eukaryota; kingdom Metazoa; phylum Chordata; order Ceratodontiformes; family Ceratodontidae; genus Neoceratodus; species Neoceratodus forsteri. The sequence continues at coordinate 899,280,181 of CM057455.1, forward strand.
ATTAATGTCCTGTTCTAAATGTGCATCTTCTTTCTCTGTTTCTTCCAGTGCTGTCCCTGAATGTTGTAGTCCAATTTCCATTTGTTCAGACTGGACTTGCTCACTGTCATCCTGAGTCCCCTGCATGTCTTTGTTGCCTTCATCTGGCTGCACCATATTCACTGCCTGTATTTGCATGGTCCATCGAGGAGGGCTATGTAAGTTTGAAGGTGGGTGGGAAGACAGTTTCATGGACTGGATCTGCCTGAGTTCCTTGTTATTGTTCCCTCCTTTTCTGTTCCATATTATTTTTTTGTTCTATGGTTAGAATTCCATCTTGGTCTAGGCTATCAGTTCTGTTGTGGGCTGCCCACGGATATGTCCTGTATGCGTGACTTTGTTCCTCACAGCGGTTAAGTTTCAGGTCATTTGTGCAATTTATATTGGTGTGCCCATAGTCCAAACAAAGGTTACATTTCAGTCTATCACAGGCATTACTCAGGTGTGTTAAGGAACAGCACTTAAAACAGGTTTTTGGTTAACCTTGGTAAAAACAATGTCCCCAGTCCTTACCCAAAAAGAAGCAGCTGGGAAGGTGTTTTGGTCCCTGTGGAGTCAATTTTAGTTTCACCGTGAACTTCAACCCTCCAGTCCAAATACGTTTCTCGTCAAAAATTGGTTGTGGTTCACCCATCTGGTCACATCTTTGTGTTAACCAATGTTTAGTGCTCTGCATATTTACCCCCTCATTTCGAAATAGGATTGTTATTTGTTGAAAGGTGGGTTTGGTAAGGGAGATAGTTCAAAAAGGTAGCCATCGTGCTGAGTGTTTTTTTTTTTTTTTCAAACGATGTCCAAAACCTATCAAGCCCCACGGGTGTATTAAAGCTAATGTCAAATATGGTGTCTCCTGATGCATGTCTCAGAGCATAGATTTTGTTTGAGGAAAACCTCATTGGCTTTTATAAGTGTTCTTCCCACATATATTCTATCTCTGTGGACCTCTAGACCCCATGTGTACTGAAGACGTACAGCATTTCGACATTGTGCGGGGATTACATTTTGAAAGGCCTGATATCTTTTTCTAAATCTTGCCCACCTTTGTTAAGCTGGTTCTGGGGCCTGAGCTGATTGGGCTGTAGATTGCTCTTCTTCCATTCTGTCCCCCCAGGAATCTCCTTCTTTACTAGTCCCTTCCCCAGGTGAGTTTGAAATGCTGGCTTCCATATTTTGGTGGTGTGGAGAATTAGACCTGCTCTGGAGGGGGGGAGTAATTAACTTGGTCTGCATTCAATTCAGTATCTGACTGCATTATGAATGGTGCCTGCCCAGTCTCAGTAACTACTTGTAGGCTCCCATTTTGGCCTTGGTTCTGATTATCTTCTAATGCTTCTGTATTCCCAATAGCTTGGACCCTTTGTGTCCCTGGTATTGGGCTGTGTGAGGGATCTGGCACCCAGAGTCCCTGGTCATTTACACACCATCTTGCATCCAGTAATTTATTCGCAGTTATTTGCTGGGTTTCCTGCCCTGAGGTCATTAGCAATTGCTTTGTAGCAGTCTCCCTTTTTTTTTTCTTTTTGAGACTTATTTGCACTAATCTTTCCTTGTGATGTAACATTTTCCCCAATAGAAGAAGTTTTACTCACTGATACTGACACTTTTGGTGCTCCTTTGTTCGTCCAGATTCAGCTGTAGATTTGACAGCTTTGGGCATTGGCCTTGATGTGCTCTGTGCCTTTGATGTTGCTGCATCACCCATCGGCCTGTCAGTCTGGAGTTGCTCGGGTGCGTTAATATCACTGTTTGCATCACTTTAGAGGCTCCTTTTTCTGATCCACCGTCTATCGTCATCTCTGTTCCAATAAGTGGGCTTTCTTCTCCTGATTCTTCTGAGGTGTTTATAATTTCCATGAGTTTTGCCTATTTTGCCACGATGAGTTTATTGAGCCACCATTACCCCAGTAATAAACCTGACGTACTCACGCCTTGCAAATTTAATTCTTCTGGTACCAATCTTTGCTCACTGATCTCCCGTGCTGGATCTGCAGGGTCGAAGATCAGCTCCCCTGCAGATACACCAGCTGCCTCCTTCAGCTTCTGACTGCCGACTGCCATGGCAGTCATGGATGTGCAAAAGCGTCCCCACCTGACAGTAGGGGAATTTTCCTGGTGCCTTGGCCAAATTTCCCCCCATTCAATAAAAATACCACCAACAGCTTAATCTGCTTCAAGGTCAGTTGGCATTCATCTGTAACCCCCTCCCCAGGTCGTGCCTGAAAATAGGCAGAATTTGTCTAGTGCACTTACCTGACAACAAAAACTAAATAAAATAAATAAATAAATAAACATCTTATTCATGCCAAAAACAAACATGTGAAGTGGGTTCCTAAGCTTACCAGTTTGTTGATATAGACTAGTTCATGAAGAACTGAAGTCTCTAGACTACTGCATAGGTCTGCAGCAGTAATTCACTAGGTCTCAATCCACTGATGACCACTACCTCATCAAGCTCTATCGAGAGTGAAACGCCACTGGGTGTTTAGCACAGACTGTGGAGGAAGCACATGCCATCATAATCAGTCAAAAAAAAAAAGTCTATCAAGGCTATAATGTAGCAGTGCAATGCCTTAGGATCACTAGTGCCTGAGGATGTAAGGATGCTCCATCACTTTAGAATGAGGAAAGATGTCAGGCATTTACTGACCCAGCTTATGGATGGGGACAAACTTCAGGAGGAGCTGAAGAAGCTGGGCAATTGATCTAACTCCTGGTGCCTCAGATCCAGTGTAGCCAAATGCAAGGTGCCACACTTGGGGAGGAAAAACAGAGGAAGATCCTACACACTGTGTGGGACTCCTCTTGCTGCATTCGAGGAGAAAAAGCACCTGGGGTAATAAAAAGGGCTGAAGTAGGGCAAGCAGTGTGCAGCCACTGTTAAGAAGGTCAGCAGAATGCTGGGGTGCATCAAAAGGGGAGTGACCAAGCAGAGCAGAGAAACTAATACTGCCATTTGACATGGCCCTGGTTGGGCCCACATGGAATATTGCATGCAGGTTTGGTTTTCTCAATACCAAAAAGACACTGGAGCAGTCAGGAGCGTGCAGCACAGGACTAGTAAAATGAGCAGCACTATGAGGGACAAAAGCTATGACTATAGGATGAAGGCCTGCAACATGTCTTAGGAAGCTAAGATGGCGGCCGCACTGGGCTAGCCTTCAGCAGCAGCACTTAGAGTTCTGCTTTTGTTTTATAGTTATTTATTTTTCTTTATTTTTGTGTTTAAGTTTGAGGTTTTAGTTTTAGTTGTTTTTTTTTAGCAGCAGTCAAAAAGGAAATTGGGAAATTGAGTGAGTTAGTGGGGTTGGCAAAATTGCGTTATCAGGTTAGCAGCCAATTCCAGAATCCTAAACACTGTGTTAAATCAAGGAATTGCCACTAGTTTATTTTTCCTTTATTCCCGTTTTATTTCATGTGGCCTTGGATTGCACTGGCATTGCTGACTTTAACACATCAGTGTGCTCTCATTTTTTATAAACTCGCCCAACCTGCCCATGTGGGTGTCCTGCTCGGAGTATCTCGGAATACAGCTGAGCATGTAGAGCCCTTCGAGAACTGAGCGGAGCGGGCTGACAGGAGTGGTGGCAAGAAGGAGCCCTGTGAGGAGCTTGGCAAGGAGCTGTGGGAGCTGTAATCTGGCCCGGATCATCATTGTTAATTGGGGCGTGTTGTGATGAATAGCCTGAGAGTTCACTGGAGATCTGTTGTGAGTTTTTGGAAGACCGATTAAACCTGGAGGCCGGTGTGAGTGTCGGGGGGCCTGTTCATCTGCCGGGGGGGGGGTGGCTATCCTTCTTGATCCTTGGCAGGAGATGCTGGTCAGGGTCCGCTGAAGGGCGGACATTGTTTAAAGTACATCTTGGTTTCTGGGGGTGTCTGCCGGTGGGTGGACATGGCCCTGGGGCTGTGGTACAGGGATCATTTGGGCTGGTGTGGCTGCCTTCAGGGGCTGATGTTCTGGGGCTCTATCTTCACTCTCGACCTGTGCTCCTGCCTGCGGCCTGTGTGGAGCCTCTGCGTCGGCTGTGGAGGTAGTGGTTGCTGGGGAAGTCTACACAGGGCAGCAGGCTAACATCTAACAGCCCAGAATTGAAGAAAATCCTCATCAAGGAGAGCGGGCTAAGGAATATCAATGGCTCCTACAGTGGTACTCGAGGAAAGGACTTCTGAACTACCACCCATTTGGTCAGGTTTTGGGCTTGTTTAGTTTACATATTTAAAGGCAGCAAGAGTGCCTTGTATGTATTGACTTTTCATTTAATCTGTATGGCTTCATTGTGGAGTTTCAGTGAGAGATCAAGAATACTTTGGAGCTTTTTGGGGCTTATTGGCCAGAGGAAGTGAGAGTTCGAATGGCCTGTTATGAGACTGTTTAAGAGAACTGTCAATTCTCGTTGAGCTGTGGAGAGACTGACATAAAACTGCCTAAAGACTTTTAATCTTCATTATCATTCATTGTTGATTGTGTTATTGTTGTCTTATTGTGTTCTGTTATGTACTTTGGATAGATTGGGGTTATAGGTTTTGCTATTTACTTGTAGGGGAAGGGGTAGTGCTTTTTATTTGGTGGGAGATAATGGGTTAATTGTGCATTATGTGTTGGAAGGTGTGTGAGTGTGTTTGATATATTGTTGTGTGCTGTTTGTCTACTGTTTTGGCTGCCTTTAGTTTAGTATGTGTTGGAAGAAGGCGGAGATGGTCAGGTACTACTCTCCCAGCAGGCTCAGGGACCTCCGCCCTTTTAGCTGTCCCCCTCTATCTGCTGAAGCATATAGATGTTGCCGCGTTTTGGGGATAGCTAGAAGGAGGAGAAAGTGAGGTGGTACTGGGCCTGGTGAGGGAGTGGAGGGGAGTGGGCGGACTGGGGTTGTGGTGACAAGGAGATGCCCTGTGGCAAAATGGGCCCAGGGCATGGATTCTCCCTGCCTGGTTCCCATACTCAAGGGCTCTACTTTATGTGGGCAAGTATTGCGGTTTTCCTCATCTGCTCATCCAACTCAGGCAGTGTTGTGCAATGTTAGGTCTATAAAAAAACAAGACGGCTATGGTAGCTGATCTTGTTGGTACAACTGACCTGGCTTGTATTACTAAGACCTGGCTGGACAAAAATGCTAGCCCAGTATTGACATCAGCAGTTTCAGCTGGGTACTCAGTGACACTCCACCCGAGGGTGGATCGTAGGGACGTGGGTGTAGCCATTTGTTTTAAATTAGAACAGAGCCTTGTGGATGTTCCAGTGGGGATAAACAGATCCTTTGAGTGTATCGTGGGTGCAGGTGTAGGTTGCAGGATACTTCTCATCTATCGTCCACCTGGTGGTGAGAAGGAATTCCTGCAGGAAGTTGTGGACTTAACTGTCGACATGATACTGGAGTCCCCCAGATGGTTGATTCTGGGGGACTTCAATGCCTGGGTCGACGAACTCTCGCAATTTGGTCAAGACTTCCTCCAACTTATGATCTTGTTGGGCCTTACACAGGTAATTACCTCTGCTACCCATAATCATGGTCACTCATTGGATCTGGTGTTCCTTCTCTAGATGGAGATCTCTGATCTGGCAGTGGAGCCAGTCAGATGGTCAGACCATCACATCATAGGGTTCAGTTTTGCAGCTTCCTCTAATAGACCTGCCCCTATGGAGATGGTCCAGTATTGCCCTTTAAGGGGTGTGACTCCAGATGGTCTGATAGCAGTACTGGACCTATTGGGTGTGCCAAGTGAAAGCATGGAGCCAGGGGATCTTTTACGTGCCTATAATAAGGTGGTGATGGTGGTCCTGGATTCCATACCTCCTGGCCATGTTCGCCCCCTCACTCTTCACCCAAAATCCCCTTGGTTTGATGGGACTTTGAAGGAGATGAGGTGAGGGGGTCGAAGGTTAGACAGGCGTGGCAGAAAATGGGCCTGATTGATGACAGACTTAGACTGATGGATCATTATAAGGACTATCAATCAGCAGTCTCCCATAAGAAGGCAGAGTTACTGTCCAGGGAGATTGCCGCTGCGCAGAATCGAACAGCTCAGTTCTTCTGGACTGTTGACAGATTGTGCAGTCCAATCTGTCTTCAGAGTCGGGGAGCATTTTCACAGGGTAAGTATGACAAGTTTGCTCACTTCTTCACAGATAAGGTTGCCACCATCAGGTCTGGGATCCGTCTTGCCCCCTCTATTGGGTGTTGTGGAGTTCAGCAGGAGGTTGTGAACAGCCAGTTTACCTGGTCTCACTTCGGCAGGCTGGCCGGCAATCACTGACATAGTGAGGATCATCCAGAGTTTGCGACCAGCCTGCTGTAGTTTGGACCCAGGCCCAGTGCGTCTCCTTGTGGGATGTGTTAAGGTGATCAGCCAGGTCCTAGCTAAGATAGTCTGGAGTTCGTTGGAGACAGGGGTGTTTCCTGACCCCTTGAAGGAGGTGGTGGTAAGACCTCTCCTTAAGAAATCTTCCCTCGACCCGGATTGCCTGGCCAACTACAGATTTATCTCTAACCTACCCTTTGTGGGTAAGGTTATTGAGAAGGTGGTTGCGTTGCAGCTGGAGGATCACTTGACCATCAATGATGTCTATGATCCTCTTCACTGTGGGTTTAGGAAGAGGTACAGTGCTGAGAGAGCACTGGTTCAGGTACTTAATGATCTCCTAATAGGGAGAGATCGGAGGACCCACTCAATCTTGGTTCTCCTTGATCTCTCTGCAGCATTTGACACTGTGGACAATGGTGTGTTGTTGGAGCACCTGCAGTTGATCTGTGAACTGTTGGGTACATTCCTCAGGTGGTTTTGATCCTTCCTCGTGGGTAGTACTCAGAGAGTGGTGTTGGGGATTTACTCCTTGGCCCCTCTCTCCCTATTCTGCAGGGTCCCACAGGGCTCCATTTTGTCACCGATGTTGTTCGCAGTGTATGTGCTGCCATTAGGAGAAATTATAAGGTGGTATGGACTGAGTTTTCACTGCTGTGCAGATGATACTCAGTTATACATGTCCTTTGTGCCCACTCTGGAAACAGGTGACTATCACACATGTGCACAAAAGTGGAGACAAGTCACTGCACACCAACTACAGGCCCATCTCCATCCTCCCCCCCCCCACCTAAAGCTCTGGAACGAACAGTCTCAGACCAGCTTGTTGAGCTCCTGGACAAATACGAAATCCAGTGCCCAACAGCATGGCTTCCGAAAAGGGCATCGTACCACCATGGCACTGTTGTAATTTACCGGATTCATCCATGACACTCTTGACCAAGGAATCTCTGGGGGGACAGTATTCATTGACCTGACAAAGGCCTTTGATACTGTTAACCACCCACTCCTACTCAGGCAACTGACCATTCTCGGCAGTGTCAGTGGCTCAGTAGGTAGCACACTCGCCTCTGAGGCCGGAAGATCAGAGGGCTGTGGGTTCCGTTCCAACATCTGGCACTTGGGTTAATATCCCAGTACTGACACTGTACTGCAGCATGAGAGGGGTGCTGCACTTCTGAGGTACCATCTTTCGGATGAGACGTTAAACCGAGTTCCCATCTGCCTGGATTGGTGGTAGTTCAGGTGGATGTTAAAGATCCCATGGCACTTCTCGAAAAGAGTAGGGGAATTTCCCCGGTGCCCTGGCCAAATTTCCCTCATTCACTGAAAATACCACCAACAGCTTAATCTGGTTCAATTTCAGTTGCTTCCCATCAGTACCCCCCCATCTCAGTCACCCCTGAAAAAGGGACTTCTAAGCCCAGTGCGCTTACCGGGTCAACAAAATTCAACAACATACAAACAAACTCTCGGGCTCTCCAAGGATGCACTGCCCTGGTTTCCTAGTTACCTCAGGGGAAGGGTCCAATGTGTTAGGATTGCTGGCGTTACCTCTGATGAAAAAACAGTTCTCTCAGGTGTCCCACAGGGGTCTATACTGGGGCCATTACTCCTTTCTCTCTTCCTGAACAGTCTCTCTAGCATCTGCCAACAAAGAATATTACTCTGTGTGGACATGCAGTACTGTTTACTAGCAACCAAAACTCTAAACAACTTGAGAGTCAGTTGCAGTGTGATTTCAGGCATGTTGAAGAGTGGTTTACCTCACATAAACTCATCCTGAACTACAGCAAAACTAAGGTCATGACATTCTGCAACGCATGGAGCAAGTATAAACCTCTGTTCCTCACCATCAAGAACCACGTGGGGACTTCTCTGGAACATGTTCCTGAGTTAAACTATCTCGGCATCACATTGGACAGTCCCCTTTCTTACACGCAGCACATTGGCAATGTAGCTAAGGCCGCCAACATATGTATTGGCCTGCTCCACAAGCACAAACACTGCATGACCACTGATGCCCTTAGACTGGCCATCTACAGCTCCGTCACCTCCATCATCGACTACGGTCTAGTCATCTATGGCTCTGCTTCCCCTACTGCCCTCCAGAGGATATCGGTGACACTCAACAAGGCCTGTAGGCTTCAAACGGGTGCCACCCACCAAACACACACCTGTGGCCTGTATGCCCAGGCTGGATGGCTACCACTCCTTAGCAGAATACAATACCAGACCTGCTTGTTAACCAAAAAAGTTTTCCTCGGGCTCATGCCATCAGGCATTGCAAAGCTCCTTACTGCCAACAGCCGTACCCAGCTTACACGCAGTGCTCTATATCAAACCTTCCAGGTCCCCAGATGCCAGACCACAATGGATCAGAGGTCGTTCACGCACAGGGCTCCTCAGTGGTACAATGCCCTTAACAAAGAAACACTTGCAGCTGTGATGTTTGATCCCTTGAAAAGGCAATTCCGACCATTCCTCGCCTCTACCACTCAATGTGACTGCCTCTCCCTAAGTAACTGCCTCCTCATTTTACCCTAGTTGAAGGTGACCTGTAACCTCCATTAGAGCTCCACTTTTTTGGCACCAGTTTCTCCCACTCTCACCCCTTACCCCTCCCCCACACTGCCTCACCCACTCCCTCCCCTCTCTAATGGCACTTTCAGATGTGGGGCCCTCCAGCCCATCCACATCGCACTTTTTGCCACCCACCTCTACCCGCCAACAATGGCCCTTTAGCCTGCCTACTTCTTCCTGACTCCCTCCTACCCTATACTAACTATATACTGTTCACCCTGAAACTTGTCTGAAGCTGGCTTATGTTGTCTGTCTCCATTTTTGGCTGTATAATAAATGCTTAGACATCTTTGTGTTTTTAAGAGTGTAACCATTGTTGACCTTTGTATGTACGTTACCCTACATCCTTTGACGTAGAACCTTTGTAAATGAGCAATTCCTGCTCAAAGGTATTTGTAATCCTAGAGTTTAATAAAATAAAATAAAAAAAAAAATAAAAAAACAGGGTGGAGCTGTCTCGGTTTTCAACGCCTCTCTGAAATCCAGGACTGGATGAGTGCCAACTGGCTGTGGTTGAACCCGCATAAAACTGAGGTGATGGTGATGGGCTCAGGTCAACAGGGTATGGGGTTGCTGGCAGGACAGCCTTCCAAGCTTTGGTTCAGTGGCACCCAGCTGGCGACCTCAGACTGGGTGCGAAATCTGGGTGATATTTTTGATGACGGTTTAACACTTAAGTCTCATGTGTCAGCCATTGTCAAAACCTCTTTTTTATCATCTGAGGAATATCACTCAGATAAAGCATCTGGTCCTGCCCGACAATCTTCCAATGTTGGTCCACACCTTTGTGACCTCCCCGCCTTGACTACTGAAATGCCCTCTACCTAGGGCTTCCGGGGGTTGATATCCACCACTTGCAGCTGGTGCAGAATGCAGCGGCCAGGCTGTTGATTGGTTTACCAAGATCATGCCATGTCTTGCCTGTGCTCTGTGGCCTGCACTGGCTGCCAGTACAGTGGCAGATCACCTTCAAGGTTTAGTTTAGTTTATTGTTCTAGGAATTAATATCTTTGAGCCAGAGGCTCTTTTACAAAGGTTCCACGTCAATTAGGTACAGTACAAAAAAGGTTACATAGATAACACAACAATTTGTGCTGTGTCAAGAGCGAGAAAACATATACAAATACATATCAAATCATTTGTGCAAAAGGACATGAGATATCAATAATCACATTATTATTACAAGAAAGAGGTCATGCCAGATTAGGAGAAACAAATAGGAAAAAAGTCCAGAACAGAGAGGGTAAGTGAAAGGTGTGGGGAGCAGACAATAGCAGGAGAAAAGGTTTCCCAAACATGTCTTTGTCAAATAACGGAACAGGGTGGGTAGTGAGAAAATAGGAGGTTTAATCAGGGCAGTCACAGGAGCTGGAGGTGGCAAGGTGAGAGAACAGCCTTGATTTGAAAATACCTAGAGAGGTGGAGGCAGTAATATGAGTGCTGAGGGCATTTAGCCAGCTGGGGGCACGATAGGCAAATGATCTTTGTCCCTGGGAAGTCCGGCATCGGGGGACTTGGAGAGGCTGGTGTTCTGATCTTCTGGTAAAACGGGTGCTAGCGCTCGGGCATAACAGACCTTGGATACAAGGTGGGGTGAGGCTCAGAGTGGATTTTTTCGCCATCAGGCAGGTAAGGTACTTTATCCGGTTTGAGAGTTGCAACCAACCTGAGTCAGCATAGAGTTCACATGTGTGGGTACGTCGATGTGCACCAGTGAGCAGCCGACAGGCCTTATTTAGGGATGTTGTAATGCGACTAAGTGCTGTAGTAGTGGCAGATCCGTATATAACTAAGCCACAGTCAACGACTGAGATGATGGAGGATTGGATGGCAATCCTCAGTGCAGAATGGGTAAGGAGCTGTCGGTTCCGATACAGAATCCCAATTCGCTGATTAATAGTTTTTGCTGTACTATCAATGTGAGTTGCAAAGGTTAGGCCTTGATCAAAGTTGATTCCAAGATATTTGAAGATTGGCACTTGTTCAAGGGTATTTCCAGGAATGTATTAATGGTGAGTGGGACTTGCCGTTTCTTGTTTTGCGGGTTAGAAGAGCATGGGTTTAGTTTTTTGTGGTTTAGAACCAGCTTATGTTCAAGAACCACATCTCAACTTTGGAAAAGCATACTGAAGGTTGAGGCATAAGAGTTCGGATCTTTATGAGTGGAAGAATCATGGCATCATCGGCATAGAGGATTATTTGTTCAGGGCAGGATTTGGGGAGGAGTTTAGGAAAAGGCTGAAAGGAGGGGGCCCAGGATGGATCCCTGGGGAACTCCTGAGCGAACCGGTTTTGAGTCTGAGAGAACTCCAGCTACTTTTACAGATTAGAGGCGCTGAGCAAGGTAATTTTACCCAGTCACCAGGACCCTCACGAGAGCCCTAGGATAGTAGTTGTTTGATAAGTAGCCATGGTGTACTGTATCAAATGCCTTGGTTAAGTCAATGTAGACTGCTCCAGTTAGGTTTCCTTTGTCCATGGCATTGTGGATTGCTTCTGAGAATTCAAGTAGGGCAGTTGATGTGCTGTGCCTTTCCTAAATCCATGCTGCTGAGTGCATAGGATGTTGTGCTTTTCCAGGTAGTCTGAAAGTTGGTCCGCCACCAAGCGTTCCAAGGGCCTTAGAGAGGTGGTAGTATTGATATCGGGCAATAGTTACCAGGCAGTGACTTATCACCGTTTGTGCACGGAGTGACAACTACAGCCTTCCATTTCCTAGGAAATGGCTGTAGCAGGGAGAGATTGAAAATTTTGTGAGGGAAGCAGTACTTCCTCCAGAGTGAGGGACAGAAGTTTAAGGTCAATAGTGTCGCTGCTTGCTCGGGACTTAGAAATGGCCTTCTTTACATATTTATAGACTTCATGTGCCTTTACTAGTTTGAAATGGAAGGGTGGTTTGGTTGGAGAGGCAGTAGTAGAAGTAGAAATTGGAGGGTCAGCATCAGTGAAGAAATCAGATGAGAGGACACCACTAAGGTCCGTGAAGGTATTAGAAATCAGAAAAGGTTAGGCCACTGACCTATAATGCCCTACATGGTCAGGGATTGCGATACCTGCAAGATCTCCTTTGTCCCTACCACGGCCTCCGCCCACTATGCTCCTCCAATGAGGGATTGCTATAGGTTTCCCAGGGTCCAGCTTAAGACCTCGGGGGCCCGATCTTTTGCTATTGTGGCCCCTACCCTGTGGAACTCTCTACCTCGTCAGGTGAGAGAGTGCCTGACCGTTGAGAGCTTTAAGTCCGCTCTCAAGACTTATTTATTTGGGTTAGCTTTCCCTGAGTTTTTTAAACCTGTTGATAAGGGTTTTAATGGTTGTATCATTTTAATGTGGATCTGTTTGCATTTATTTTAGTGCTTTTATATTTGTATATTGTACAAGCATTTTGATTGCAAGGAATTGCACTTTTTATAAATAAAAAAATGATTGACTGATGTTCACCTTTTAGAAAAGATGACTGGGACGGAATATGATTTCAGTCTTTCACATACTCAGAGGTACTAACAAGACTGAACAGTCAGAGATGTTTGAGGTGGTGTATTGCAGCAGGAAATGGGGGCATGCCCTGAAGTTCAGGGCTGGTAAGTTCAGGGGTAACATTTGGAGACACTTTGAGCTGCATATTCAAAGGTCCTTGATAGGGCCCACTAAATGTTTGCTCCAGGAGCAAATTAGTGTCTGGAGCAAACCAGAGGTATATCGGAACATGCTAGGGTACTCTGCAAGAGCCAAAGGCATGTCCCAATATAGCAGCCAGGCACTGGCCAGACTGTGATTGCAAACCCTGGCCCCCTACTGGTCACAGGAGGTATGTGGCCAATAGGGTGCAATTGGGACTGCAATCGCAATTGGGCTATTAAAGCTCATTAATGGCAACTGCTCCTCTGTAGCAATTTTCTATATTTGTACCTTAAAAAAAACAAAAAAAGATGCACATGACCCCACAGCATTAGCAAGGTGCTATGTGGTCACTTGCAGCTCATTAGGACCTCATTAGAGGCCAGGACCAAACAGAGCTTGCGACCCCCACAGCACCTGGCAGCGCTGTCTGTACTGGTGATCTAATGCCCTCCGCCATCCCCTGTCCAATCCTGCATGTAGGTAAACATTATTCCCTACTGTCTAGTGGTTCCCACAAAACACCCCCGATGGTATTTATTTAATTATTACTGATGTGCAGTGGTCCCCGTGCCCCCTGAACATCTCCGATGGTATTTATTTATATAATGCCTGGTGTCCAGTGTCCCCTCAAACATCCCAACAGTCTTTAGATAGTAATCCCTGGCAGTGCTGGAATTATACTTTATGAGCTTTGGGAGCTAGGGGCGCCCATAAGTGTCCTATCTTTAAATTGAGCTCCCCTTCCCATTATAAGTCAATGGCAATGATATGTGAGCTACCGGGGCTCACTTCAGAGCTACTGGGACCGAGCCTTGGCAAGTCCCCTGTAATTCCAACATTGATGGTGTCCAGTGGCTCCCCCTGCCCTCTAACAGTACTTATTTAATTATCCCTCGTGTTCCGTGGTCCTCTCGCTCCTGAACACCCCCGATGGTATTTATTAAAGTATCCCTGGTGTCCAGTGGTCCTCTCCAAATACCTGAATGATCTTTAAATATTAATCCCTGGTGTCCAGTGGTCTCCCCACCCCCTAACGATACTTGTTTAATTATCCCTGGTGTCCAGGGGTCCTCCCGCTCCCTGTACAACTCAATGATATTTACTTAATAATCTCTGGTGTCCACTGGTCCCTCCAACCCCTGAACATCCCTGACCATTTTTAAGCATTAATCCCTGGTGTCCAGTGGTACTCCTGCCCCTCAAACCCCCCTCCCATGGTATTTAATTATCGCTGGTGTCCAGTGGCCATCCTGCCCCCTCGTCAGGTTCAAAACCCCTGACCCCAGCATGCACTCCAGATCCGACCCCCCCCACCTGCTTGCTCTGTCCGCAGCACACACACACACCCCAGCGACCGGCATAGACCCTCTGCTCACCTCTACAGTCATCTGTCGACTGACAGTTCCAGATCACACACCTACTGTAATCAGCTGTGATTACAGTAGGCACCCAACTGAGACCTGTCAATTGGTGGCCGGCCATGAAGGTGAATGGAGGGTATGTGCCAGTCACCAAGGGGGAGGTGCTGGGGACAGGGCAGCTGGATGATGAAGATCAGACTGGGGGCAGCACTGGGGTCAGGTGGGAGGATTTGATCCTGGGGGTGGGAGGAACTACTGGACGCTGGATAATTGTATAGATATCTGGGGGATGTTAGGGGTGGGGGCCACTGGACACAAAGGATAATTAAATACCTTCAGTGGTATTTAGGGGGGACCACTAGACACCAGGAATTAACACCTATAGATTGTAGGGGTGTTCAGGCAATTGGGGAGCCATGGTTAGGCGGTGACGATCATACAAGCTAGTTTGGGAGGTGGTAATTAGCACGGCACTGATGACTACTTACCACCTCTGCAAACCTACCAATATGCTGGTGCACCTATATGCAAAGTGCTCTCAGCTGTTTGCATAGGCATGGCATAGTTAAGAACCAGTCATAGATGGGTTAGCGACTTGCTATCTATGCCATCCAATATGGCATTCTGCAGTTCTTCCCTGTTTTGGGACCACAAAGTGGTGTTGTCGACTTGCTAACCCATTTTGCGATCGCAAATGTGGTTTGAATATCCCAGCCTTTACCTCCTTAGAGGGTGGTGAACCTATGCAACAGTCTATCAGCAGAGACAGCAGACATGAAGACAGTACAGGCTTTTAAAGTAAGACTTTTCTGTTTCCGTTTAGAAAGGGAATCACCATGCCCCTGGGTAGTAGACTGGGTAGGGAATCCTTATGAAATTGGTACGTGCTTGCACAGCATACTTTGCTTCATCCCAGCTTGTGAAACGGAGGAGTTTCAGTGGACATTATGGACCTAGAGTTTCTTCCAACCCTAAATAACTATTTTACCCCTACAGGATGGTAAGCAAACATCATCGGTTTTTACAGATTTTGGTAAGTTTGACCTAAAGAAAACTCTCCACACTTGCAACAATACTTCTGTTTTTACACATCAGAACTGTACTGAAATATCAACCAGTTGCATACAGTAATACTCACTTGACCATAACAAGTTAGTTTGATAGCAAGTGTTATCAAGAAACATGAAATATCTTAGTTATATTTAATGCCTTATGATTTCTTTTCTGGCCACTAGGTGATGCTGGTACCTTACACAGAGCAGAAGGTTGCAACAATGCTCTGAAGCCAAAAGCCTCTCAGTCGTTACAGAAAAAGAGACTGGTTTATAGTTAATTTTATATTACATATATCAGACTTTATGAAGATTATGTCTTCTGGCCAAACTCTTGGCTTTCATCTTGGTTGATGCACAGCAAGTTTATTCATATCATGTAGCTATTCCTGTAACAGATCATAAACCATTATATACGACCACGTTTACTTGACTATTTATTTTCCCCAGCTGACCCAACTAAAATGAAACATCTAATTTGCAGTAAGGCCCTGCTCTCCCACCCAGTGTTACAGCTGTGAGCACTGAAGCACAGGAAGGTCAGGTGTCTTGCTGAAGGTCATAAAGTAAACTGGTGACTATTATTATATTCAGACCAAGAATCTAGGAATTGTCTGGTTTGCGGTTCACTGCTCTAACCACCAGATGATCCCGACTTCCTTAAAGGGTATTGTTACGTTTTAGACTGTCTTTTTCGATTTAAGAGCCTTATGTCCCGATTTTGCTGCTATTGTAGTTGCACTAATTTTGCTGTTGTTGTGAAAGGCATTTTGTTAATGTTTCATATACCCACACGCTACACAAGCCATGCTGCACCATTTTTCTCATCCTGTTCAGAATTGAATGCTCTGTCACCCTCCATCTTAGCACATGACGTACATTCCTTGCCAGAGTTGCTTACACTATGTAAGTGTCTCCAGTGATACAGCAGCACAAGTGTTGAATCTGTATCCTCACATGAACTGTAACATGTCTAATTTGTACAATGTCGTTGTATGTACCTAAATATATTATTCCTGTACTCTCCCGGGTCGTACCTGAAAATAGGCAATTGTCTTGTCTAGTGTACCCACCTGGCTAACAAAAGCTAAATAAATAAATAAATGTACTGTAAGTGTGTAAGGCAGATCACTATTTCTGCAAATATAAAAGGACTGAACAATGTACAGCATATATCTATGAATTTATTTGTGTTTTGTTGAATTTCTGAAGGCTGTGTGGCATGTGATGTCCAAATACATACAGTTGGTAATACCACCAGAGATGCTTACACAGTATAAGCAACTTTGATCAGGCATGTACAGTAAGTACAGCATGTACTGAGACAGAGAATGACATGGCGTACAGTGTCTGACGGGAAGATGGCATGATGTGGTCATTAATAAAAAGTATTTGCAAAAACAGAACAAGCATTTGTCACTGCCAAGTGTTGCTTGCTGTGATTAGCGGTGGAAGTGCAGGAGTTAGACAGATGCAGTATAGGAATGGCAGTGAAGTATTGAACTGACGCCAACTCCACCCCCATCCTGCAAAGATGGACAGGCATTGGGATGTGCCTTTGGGTCATCGCCCATAACGGTCACGACATTTTACCTCACCCTATCCTGCAGACACTTACAAGTGTTGAGGTATGCTTTGAAGTGTTCGGGCTTTACACTCACCTCATTCCATAAGGAAATATGCTGAAATGGGTGCAGTATAGGAGAATGGGGTGAACTCTGGGGCCAAAAGGTCCAAGGTGCACCTCGATGCCTGCCACTGGCTGCAGGGTGGGGGCGGAATGGCATGAGCATTACTGTCGACAGTCCCAAGTCACACCCTTGACACCTGTCAGTCCCTACAGGGTAGAGCGTTATGGTTGAAAACCCTAACACCCTGGGCGTTTCTTGGTATTTTTACTCCGTTTTCAACATGGGCTTTTTGTGATCCCACCGCATGGACAGTGACACTATTAGTCGTTAGCTGAAAGGTGATTTTGCACAGCGACTACGCCATTTGGCGCCACAGGTGAGAAAACACATTTTGAACAGGATGTGAAAAATGACAGCTGTAGTGTTCATGAGGAGGTGTAAAAAAAATGGCAATGTTGAAAATCTGGAGTGAAAATATAAAAAAAATGGTGAAGTCACAAGTGTGTGTAGAAACTGCGCAATGCACACCCATAATGTAATTCATTTTTGGATTTTTTACAGCAGATTTTCAACATAGGCATTTTGGGACCTCCGCTCACGAACAGTGTCACTGTGATTTTCTTAATCTATCCCAAACACTGATTTCCCACAGCGACCATGCTATTCTGCACCAGAAGTGCGAAAACACATTTCAGCCAGGGTGTGAAAAATGACAGCTGTACTGTTCATAAGGAGGTGTGGAAAAATGCCAATGTTGAAAATCTGGACTGAAAAGATTATGAATACGTGAACTTACGAGGGTGCGTGGAAATTGCACAATGCATGCTTATAACACAGTCATTTTATGGACTTTTGTCACCAAATTTTCAATATAGCCAGTTTAAGACCTCTGCTCATGAACAGTGTCACTGTGATTTTCTTAATCTGTCCTGAACATTGACTTCACACACCGACCACACCACTGTGCGCTACCTGTGCAAAAACACATTTTGGGTGAGACGTGAAAAATGACAGTTGTACTGTTCATAAGGAGGTGTGGTAAAATGGCAATGCTGAAAATCTGGAGAGAAAATATTAAAAATGCTCGAAGTTACGAGCGTGCGTGGAACTGCCAATACACGCTCATGAAACAGTCATTTGAAATTTTTCATCAAATTTTCAACATAGGATTTTTGGGGCCTACCTCATGAACTCGCACTGTCATTTTGTTAATCAGTCCCAATAGGTGGTTCCACGCAGTGACGGAAAAATCACCTTTTGGGACCGAATAACAAAATGACAGTGACTGAGTTCATGAGGTGGGGTCCCAAGAAATCCATGTTGAAAATTTGGTGAAAAAATTCCCCAAAATGGCTGAGATATGCACCAAAGTTGGAAAAAAAAAAACATTTATGCCATCATACTGCTTACCGGCATTTCTTCAGTTTGTGGTTGGCTTTGAAGAGTGCAGACCTGTTCCCGGTCCCCGAAGATCGTTGTGCTGGGCTCTGGAGGTAAGTATGGGGTGATGGTGGTGATGTGGGGAGGTGGGGTACACAGACGGTGGGCACCGGTTGGGGGAGGAGGGCAACAGAATCAACGAGGGACCGTTTTTTTCTTCTACCTCGATTTTTTTTAAAGACGACGGGGGACTTTTGCCATGCTGGGGTGGGCTCCCAGTATGGCACCGGGCAGTTTGTTTGGAGGGGCAATAGAGCCGACGGGGGATTGGGCACCTCCGTCGGCCATACAGTGTGCTGGGGGGGAGACGCATGAGCCATGAGGGGTTGCATTATGCCGACGGGGATTGGGCACCCCATCAGCTTTTTTTTCTTTATTTATTAAAATGTTTCACCAGGAAGGCACACTGAATGGCTGGCGTTGGCTTTCCATTGGCTTCCTGGGGACTGTGAGAGGCCGACAGAGAAGCCATTGCCATGGGGACACCACGCAATCAACTGTTTTGGTAGCTTGTATTGCACCAAAATAGCTGATTGCATGGTGATGTGGCCAAATTTTATTTATTTATTTGCTTTTGTTAACCAGGTAAGGCACACTAGACAGTCAAGTGCCTATTTTCAGGTGCGACCCGGGAATTTCTTGACGCATTGTGGCATGCTCCCTAACTGCTGACACAATGTGTTTCTTGCACATGCGTGCAAGTAACACAAAAATTAGTGTGACTGCAACAGCAGCTAAATTAGAAGGTAAGGAGTGTAAATACAAAAGGACAGTCTAAAATGTAAAGATTCCCTTTAAGACTGTAGGAATCTTTTTGAACTAAGTATCTGAACAGGTTCTAGTTCACTTACTTTGTCCTTTGACAATCTTGTATCCTTGTGAGATGCCTTCAGTAAGGTTTGCACGACATTGAGAGCCCCAGTGGGACGAGCCGCTGCATAATGTAGAGGTAACTGGTCTTTTGGCTAGAAAGGAAAGAGAAGGGGTGAACATCAACAATGTAGCCAGTTCCCACTGCTTTTAATAAGCAGGTCTAAAAATCATGATAACATACAATACTGCAGCACTAGGAAAAAGACCATGCAATTACACCAAGTAAACAAGTTGAAAGCTGCAGATTACGAAGAGATTACAAAGGGATAAACCCCATATGCTACACAAATACTGTGTGACACAAGGTCAAAATGAATAATATAGGCTGTCTAGACATTTGTTTACACCTGAGACAAACCCCACAGTTTCTGAGTGTGTGAAGGGATAAGCCACCCAAGGAAAATAGCCTTCAGACATACTGATTCAGAAGATTTGCATTCTTGAAATAAGACAAAGTATATATCCCTGTCTGTCTAAATCACAAAATGTTGCAATGATTCCGGCTCTGTCTTGAACAGATTTCTGTTAAGATGTCTGTACATATTTAAAAACTCACTCAGCCCTGCAGCGTAAATATCAGTCAAAAGGTTCTATGCTTAACCTTATTCAAAATGGCCACCTGGGGCTAAGTTTTGGGGTTAAACAAGGGGTGTTTTACCAAATACTACATACTAGCTTACTGAGCTGGTATATTTTATACTTTTCATTCCTTACCTCTGAGTGGCCTAGACAAGTCCTCTTTTTGCTGCACCTGTTCGGTGCCTATCTCGACAACTGCACCAAGTGCCCCCAGGCTCTGCAAGACTGGTGCCTTTCCCACAGCCTCTCAGCTTGCACCCTGTTATGGGACCTGATCAGGATCCCCTACGCATATGGCACAAGACAGAAACATCTTGGGTCGAAGCAAGGATGGAGATGTAAGGTCGGTCTATTGAGACATTAGGAGATAGTGGACTTCATCCACCCATGCCAGAATCCTGTTGCTATTTTCCACCTGATTTATTCTTCTCCCACAGTGTTGCTGGGTAGGTGTGCCAACCACATCACTCCTGGTCAGCTGAAACCAGTTTCTCGAAGCCAGAGATGTTGTGCCACACTGATTTATAAGTCAAACACTGTGTGAGTCTGCAGTGAACGGCCTCAGCTGCAAACAGTCACAAGGCCAGTGCAGTTGGTCGAGTGGAAGTGGGCAAACACCTCTTTCTAAAAGTGTAGGTTACAAGGGAAGGTAAAGGCACACTTGGAGATTACTGGGGCTGTGTTCTGTATGTCACCCTGCTTGCATAGGGTAGGGGATGGGTACGTCTGCAGTCGCTGCAAACTAGTTGATGCTCTGCTCTGGAAAGGCATGTTGCTAGTCTGATATGGCAGCTGACTACACCATGGAGGCAATGGGAGGAGAGTTCACAGCTGGTGGGTACTCTGAAATAGGGCAGGGAGGCTATCATCCAGAAAACTGGGAGAGTGGCACATCTGGTGTGCTAGCGGGGCTTTGCAATGTATGCTATTCTGCCTATGGAGGGCAGAACACTTGTGCAGTAGCTGTGGGTGGTCGATGCTCTCAAGAGGTAAACTGCTAGGCTTGAGTGGCATATAAGGTACTATGGGGTGGACAGGGTGAGAAGGGCAGGGGAATTAGGCTAGGAATAGAGGCACAGGGCCGGGGAGGGGTGTTTAGCAGGTGAGGTTGGATAGAGAAGACGGTAGCAGGGACTGTGATTTCTAGTGGTAGGGATGGGGGACAGATCTGAGTGGAGGAAGGAGGAAGCAGACATGGTCATTAGAGAGCACCATCACAAGTGATACCAGCAACAGATATCAGCATCTTGCTGGCCAGTTTTAGGAGGGGGGATCAACTAGTGACTGGGGCCGGTGGGGGCATGGCAGTCCAGGCACCAGGACTCCCATGGCTTTTAGAGTATGTTGAAAGGAAGTGCATATGAAAGTGTTATTTAACACCAAATTCCTGTCCTTAGAACTATTTATTTAGAGTCCCTAGTTCTCCATGGCACTTCAGTTTTGATTTCTGGGGTAGGGCTCCTGGGATTCTGCGACAGAGTTTTCTCATTCCTGCTGCACAAATGTTTCATTTCCATGGCAAAATGCAACCCTGTCATTGGCTAAAATATGATGTGATGTCATCAATGACACTGCATGCTGAGCAAAGAGGAGGGGCTTCAGGATGAACAAAGAGGGAAAGGGGCCAGGCACTATGGAAAAACTGTATGTTTTAATGAAAAATCAACATGAACAGCTCTGAGACACTATGTATAGTCTGCGACATATTGCAAGTTCTGCAGGAAATTCCACAGCTGATAGGATAGATGGAGGATAACCTACTGGTGAGCAGTTACTGAGAATTATAAAGGATTTATTCAGCTGGTAAATGTGATTATACTGGCAACCTGTATAGTGCTCAGAGCAGTTTCTGAGAATTATAAAGGATTTATTCAGCTGGTAAATGTGATTATACTGGCAACCTGTATAGTGCTCAGAGCAGTTTCAGAGCACTATAAAGGTTGCAGAGGATAATCACTTATTTCCAGGAGGCTAGGCTATCAGACACCAAGGGCCCTATTCTGCTGCCAATGGGTCATCAATATGTGAAAGCCAAAAGTCACAGTCTCTAAACACAGCAGGCACTAATCAGTAGTCACATTCAGGTACAGCTCTGCTGCAACAGGAGTTGTAAATTACACTGGCCCGTGAGCCTTTGGTTGACTGGTAGACTTTACATCAGGCCCGTAAAATATTTCTTTGATTGACTCTGCTTGCTTGTATTGGAGGAGGGGACATTGAAATAACCACACCAGTTGCACTAGTGGAATGTCTGTGGGGTCACTGGCTAGTGGCTGCAAAGCTTATTTTCAACCACTGCATACGTATTGTCATTGAGAAGTAGAACAGTGTGCTGTAGGGTAAAAAGTGAAACTGTCCAGAAGAGTTAAACCAAGACTTGCACTCCACAGTTACAGTGGAAGATACAAGAAATCGTTAAAACATAATTAACAGTTAGAGCAGGCACAGCAGAAAGATTCACCACTGTGGCGCCGATGACCCAGGTTCAGGAACAGACTCGGGCCTTGGAGGGCCAGCTGGGAAGAGAAGGCTTGAGCGTCCGACAACTGCTCGCCTTCTCTCGGGGGGAGGGTGGATTGACAGACCGGCACCTACTGACCCCTGGTGGAGGCCAGGAGACAGCCGTGCATCTGGCTCCACATTCCAAGGGAGCGTAACAGGCGCTGGCGTACACCTTGCCTCCTGCATGTCACGATCCTGGGGGAAGAAAAAAGAAGGAAAATGTCGCTTTGGCCGATTGGGTGATGGCCTCCTGGACCCTCATCTCTGGGGACTCCCATTCCACAGAAGACTGACTCAGCAGCACGCAGGACCACTGGATTGCCGGTAAGGCACGTCCCCTCACAGGAGGAGGACCCGCCTGATGAAGGGAAACATCGAGGTACCCTGGGTCTGCCAGCCAAGAAGCGGATCCTGAATTCTGAAGGGGGCAAGCCCCCGGAGGAAGGCAGGCTAGCAGATAAGTCCCGCTGGACATCAGGGTAGTGGGGCTAATGTGACCGTGGTACCAGGTCAATATCTTGCAGATGAAACCGCGTGAGCTAAAGCGCGTAATGCAATACAGTGACTGGGGTATAACTGAGGTAGCACACTACCACTTCCCCTGTCGCTCACTCTGCAGTGGAGGAAGAAGTGAAGATGCCACAGGTGCTGTGCCTGGTTGAGATGCTCCTGTGGTGGAGTGGCTAAGGCACATGTACCTGGTGCAGTGCAGGCCCAGGGATTAGGGTCTGAATCCCTGTTTCCCAATATGTTTTGTTTTTTTAACGAAAAACACTAAGTTCCCCCTCTCGGAGGTTCAAGTTTTCCCCTTGGTCCTCGCCCCACTCTGAGTTAGATATTTAAGTTGAGTATGTGTGTGGGGTGAAGATCCCCCATGTCATGGGGTGCAGAGGGGCTCTAAAACAAACATTTCCTTATATGTTGTATTGGTGTGCGGTGTTCTGTTGCGGTCAGTGTTTCTTTATGATGGTATTTTGCCACACGCTGTTATGCCTGCAGCATTGTTGTGGTGCACGGTTTGGTCCACGAGATTATGACCCCGTGCTGGTGTCTGGCAGATAGTGGCCATCCAGTAAGGAAAGAAACAGATTTTCAGGGGAAAAAATAGGGTTTTTTTGAGTATACTAACAGTATACAAATCAGTATTTTTTAATTGTACATTGAAATTTCATTGCATACTTATTCCATTTCTGTAAAACATTATTTGACACCAACTATTCTACCATTGTTACAATTTCAACATATTAACCCACCCTGTATAAATACTCTTTTGACTGTACAGTACTTTGTTTAAACTTTAAATGTATTTACAAATCTGTTAAGAACATAAGATGATGACGGCATATGGGGACCCTGTGATCCATCTAGTCTGCCTGTGAATCCTACCCCAACCCCTATAAGTTGCTTGTTTTGCTTTTACTGCAGTGTCAGTCTCATGCATGTTCAAATTCATTCATCTTTGCTGCAGTCACCTCTGGGAGAAGGCTGTTCCATGGGTCTGTCACCCTCTTCATGAAAAAGTATTTCCTGACATTATTTCTTAGCCTTCCCCCTCTCAAGCATAGGTTGTGCCCTCTAGTACGTGCCTCTTTGTTGGCCTGAAAGAGGTTGTCTGTTTGAACTGTGTTTATACCTTTGATGAATCTGAATGTCTCTATCATGTCCCCCCTGTCCCTTCTCTGTTCCAGGGAGAACAAGTTCAAGTCCCTGAGTCTAGATTCATATGGCTTGTGATGGAGGCCCTGCACCATCTTAGTGGCCCTTCTCTGAATTGTCTCCAAGCGCTCCTTGTCCTTCTTTAGGTGGGGCCTCCAGAACTGGACACAGTATTCCAGGTGTGGCCTTACCAAGGATCTATAGAGTGGGATGATTACTTCTTGTTTCCTGCTCATAATTCCCCCACCTATGCATCCGAGAATACTGCTTGCCTTTTGTGCTGTTTTTTCGCATTGTTTCCCTACTTTAACGTCGTGTGATATGATTACGCCTAAGTCCCTTTCAGTCTTGGTCACCTCTAGTGTATGCCCATCTAGGATATACTGTGTTCCTGGGTTCTCTTTACCCAGATGCATCACTTTGTATTTTTTAGCATTGACTCTAAGTTGCCAGTCTTTGGACCACTGTTCAAGACTTTTAAGATTTTTTATCATACTAGAGGCTCCCTCTAGAGTATCCACCGTATTACAGAGTTTTGCATCATCTGTGAACAGGCAGACTTTACCCTCTAGACCATCAGCAATGTCACTGATGAATATGTTGAAGAGGACTGGACCCAGCACTGACCACTGAGGTACTCCATTGGGCACATAACCCTCTTTGGACATGGTGCCTTTTACAGTGATCTTCTGAGTCCTATCTTGCAGCCAGTGTGCAATCCAGCTTACTATTTTATGACTGATGCCTGTATGTTCAAGTTTTTTGATTAGCCTCCTGTGTGGGATGGTGTCAAAGACCTTGCTGAAGTCCAGGTATACCACGTCCACTGCCCCACCCTGGTCAACTGTCCTGGTCACCCAGTCAAAGAACTTGACTAGATTAGTCTGGCATGGTCGGCCTGCGGTGAACCTGTGTTGTTTGAGGTCAAGTTTTCCTGCCCTCTTTATTTATTTATTCACTTATTTATTTATTTTAAATTGGTGACCGGGAAAGTCACACTGAGCCGAGGCTCGTTTCCAGGTGTGACCAGGGTACAAGGAATTACACAGGAGTAAACATTGGTTACAATATGGTTAAAATATAGGCATTTACAATACATTACAACTGGTTAAGGCACAATATTAACAAAGGTAAGACAAAAATATACAAGGCATGGCAAGTGGTTATATAATATGATACAGTTTGGGCCCTAGTAAGAGGACCTGGAGCAGGCAGGGGATTGAGCTTGAGATCAGGATGGTAGTTTACTATCCGCTCTTTAAGGAGTGTCTCCATGATTTTACCCACTACAGAGGTCAAGCTGACTGAGCGGTAGTTACCTGCCTCCTCCCTGCTGCCACTCTTGTGCAAGAGCAGCACTGTTGCCCTCTTCCAATCTTGTGGCACCCTACCGCTTTCTAGAGATTCATTATTTAAATCTGCTAATGGTGTGGCTAATTTCTCTCGAAGCTCTCTCAGTATTCGTGGGTGAATTCCATCCGTTCCCATAGCTTTGTCTGTCTTCAATTTCTCCAGGTCTTTCAGCACCCTTTCCCTTGTGAAGGGACTTGTGTCTGCACCCTCTGTAGGGTGCTCTGTTATGTTTAGTGTTGGCCCACTACCATTTAGTTTATTTGTGAAGACTGAACAAAAGAATGCATTGAATGCTGCAGCTTTGTCCTCGTCTTTCTCCACTGTCTGACCCTTGCTTGTTACTATTCTGACTATCCCACCTGTGTTCTTCTTTTTTTCACTGATATATCTGAAAAAGGTTTTGTCCCCATCCTTGACTCCGAGTGCTATTCTTTCTTCCATTTCAGTTTTTGTCAATCTGATAGCTTTTCCAGTCTCCTTATGCTTTTTCCCCTCTGTCTCTCCTTGAACCTCCTAAAGTCTTATTTCTTTTCCCTAATCTTTAGTGCTACCTCTCTAGAAAACCAGAGAAGGTTCCTTTTCCTTCTTGAATCAGCTATCAGCCATGTACAATCTGCAGTTACTGTGTTCAATAAGTCTTTTATGATGGGCTCCTACACATGGAGAGAGTTTGGGTGGAAGGTGGTGTCCGGCTATTTCCGCACCCCACAGGTAATGGCTAAGTTCTCTGCATATGAAGACTCATCTTGCTGGTGTGGATGCAGGATCAAGGTCTCTATGCATACACGTCTTTTGGCACTGTTCGGTGCTCTTTAGTTATTGGGAGGGGGTGTCCCGGGCCCTAACTTGGTAGACTGGCCCCAGAAGCAGCTATCCTCTTACATTTTCCCCCTCAATTTAAAAACAATTAAAAACAAACAACACATATATCTTGCTTCAGTACTCCTGACTGCAGCAAAAAAAAAGATTATTGCTAGACATTGGCTGAAATCTGACCCACCCTCAATAGGGAACTGGGAAGACCTGGTTTATGACATCTACATGATGGAATCCATGATGGCTAAATTGCAGGGTACATTAGAAAAAGTAATGAATCGTTGGACCTCCTGGTTCCTATTCATGGCTTCCCACAGACTTGACCCGGTCCCATGATTCAGGGGTAATGGTTACAGGGGAGGAGGGCTGGGGGTCGGACTGGCTGGCAGGAGGTTCATCCACAGAGGAGAGACTTTCCTGGGGGAACATTGACAGTGAGAGAATGGGTCCTTGGCTGGACCAGCCAATCATAACTCATATTAATTAATGAGATGGTAATGGGCTGTGGAGCCCAGGGTGGGGGGGGGGCCATACTTTGGGTCTTCCTTTTTCTCCTCCTTTCCCTCTCTCCCCTCTGGCTCCCTCATTGACACAGCCAAAAGCATAAAACATATTATCTATTGACCTGTCTGGGTATGACATACCCATCCTCTTATACCATATTTGGAAACCTTTGGGAATTCAAGAGGGTCCATGAATAAGGATGGTGGAGGGGGGTTCTATATTTGTAAAACGAATGATAGCAGAATGATAATCTGTATACCTAATGTTGAATGCTATGGTTTGATGTGTACCAATCACCTCTGTGAAAAATTTCAATAAACATCTAAGTTTTAAAAAATAAAATGAGTCTTTTATGGACTTCCAGCAAGCTTCTACATCCCCTGTGGTGCTGTTTCCTAACAATGCCTTAATACTGGATCTCATTTTATGGAAATTTGCTTTTTTGAAGTCAGTCACTTTTTGTCTGGTGTGGCCTGAAACCTACATATAATTAATTTGTAGCTAGAGGGACCTGTGATCACTGGTTCCCAGACTGATGCCGACATGGATGTTGGATATTCTGGGACTGTTAGTGAGAACCAGATCCAGTGTTGCTTTATCCCTGATGTGCAAGTCCACTAGTTGATTCATCACTGCTTCCTTCAGAGTGATAAGAAAGTCTCTGCTCTTTTCTGTGGGAGCTGTGCAAGTAGACCAATTTATATCTGTTGGATTGAAGTCTCCAGCCAGAAGCAGCTCCCCATGTCAGCCATTGTGTGAATGGTCTCAAGGAGCTCCTTGTCCATGCCAGTGTCCTGGGCTGGGGGTCTGTATACAACACCCAGGCAGATAGGGGCCCTGCTTCTAGCTCCCAGAGTGACCCATAGGGCTTCTGCTTTGCTATGTTCCTCCTGAATGTTTGTAGCCTTAATTCCTTCCTTATAACACAACTCCCCCTCCCCTCTTTGTTTTCCGGTCCTTTCAGAAAAGTGAATAGCCAGGTATGCTAACATCCCATGTGTGGTTTTCAGAGAACCACATTTCTGTGACTGCTACCCAGTCTAGTTGTGCCTCTGCCATAATAACTGAGAGTTCAGGGATTTTGTTTGAAAGACTACAGGCGTTGATGCACATTGCCTTCTTCTCTTGAACAATTGATCCACCTGGATGGCTACTTGGTTCTTGTTGTGATTGTCCCCCGGGGGCTTTGTGCTTTTTTGGTTCAGTAAGGCTTTGCAGCTTGTGATGCTGTCGGATGAAAATGCTCCCCCTGGTGTTAATGTCTGTTGAACTATTTGAACGTAACCTCCCTTCCCCTTCTCCTCCGGGTTACACCTGGAAACGAGCTCCGGCTCAGTGTGTCTCTTCCAGTCAACAACTTTAAATAAATAAATACAGTATACTGAATACAGGGCGATGCTAAGGAGTGGAGTCTTACTATCTCATCCATCATAACAAAGTTGTAAAAGTCCATGACAGATGGAAATCTTGAAGACCAATTTCATTCTTGAATGTAGATTTGAAACTACAGTTATTCTAGCTAAAAGAATAGAAACATTTCTATAAAAGGTGTTTAAAACTATAGTAAAGATTTATATTTTGTAGTAAAGCCATCTCATTCTAGTTAAGTTTCTTGGTAAAACTTTCCTACTCTCAGAATCTTTTTCATTCTACAATTTGGATTAAAATGAATTAGGAATCTTATAGAATATGCTTCAATCCTTAAAATTACAATTCCTCAGGGGGAATTATAAACCTTATATTAATGATTTATGTATTATTTTAGAATGCAATGAAATGGTAAGCACCGAGCATTAATGGATGGTGCTACATATAGCTGAGTACATAACATATAAAGAAACAAGCACCCATCAATGCAGGACAAAAGTAAGCACAACGAAATAATGTGCAAAAAAACATTTATTGTGCACCACGACAACATGGATAAAAAACATGTGGCCAGAATGGCCCACGGAAAAACACTTGCGTTTCACCCAGTTAACTACTGGGCTTCATCAGAGTTCAGAAGCCTGGTAGTTAACTGGGCGAAACATAAGTGGTTTTCCACAGGCCATTCTGGCCACATGTTTTTTATCCGTGTTGCCGTGGTGCACAATAAATGTTTTTTTGCACATTATTTAGTTGTGCTTACTTTTGTCCTGTGTTGATGGGTGCTCATTTTCTTTACATGTTATGTATTATTTTAGGCATCAGCGTGGCTCACCTGGTAGTATATCCGCCTCTGGGCCAGACGGTCATAGTTTCTAGTACAACACCAGGATTGGGCTCATACTATAAATGCTGGCACCCAAGTGCAGTAGAAAGGGGATGCTGTACTGCCAATGTGTGCCATCCATCAAATGAGATGTTAAACCAAGGTCCTAGATGCCTTTTCTGGTGGTTCGAGTGGATGTGAAAGATTCCATAGCACCTCTTGAAAAGAGAAGGGAAATTTCCCATGTGTCCTGGTCATATTTCCCCATTCACTAAAAAATACCACCAACAGGTTGATCTGTTCAATTTCAGTTGGTCTGCATCTTTAATCACTCACCTCCCCACCCCCTCAACGAGGCTGTACACAGAAAGTATTCCGGTCAACAAAAACTAACATAACTAAAATGTAAACTGTAATGAAAGGGTAGCCCGGTATTATGTGGGGGAAAGCTCCTCCCCCACAGCCTATTTAAGCTTGACAACCGACTTCCGCTCTGCTTAGAGCGAGTCGCACTCGCTGGTATGCTGTGCAGGTTCGTGGCTGCTCTCTTCCTGTCTGTTTTGCTTGTCTCCCCCCCCCCCCGCTGCAGTTCTCTTGTCCAGCGAGTTTGTTGTTCATTTCTCCCCCTCCTTTTTGTCCTACTGTTCTGTGTTTCTTCTCGTACCTTGTCTTTCTTTCTGGGGGTTTCCTGTGGCTACTCTCTCCTTGACATGCTGCGCTCCATCTCCTGTAGCTGCCCGCTCTCCCTTCTCTGTTTTTGCTCTCCTCCTGCTGTCCCTGTGCTCCGCTCTACACATTTGCTCTGCTGCTGTCCTATCCCTCTTTCGAGCAGCCACCGTTCCGTGCAGTTTAGTTTGCTTCCACCGAGTCTGTTCGCGTTGCTCTCAGCGCTTGCACCTGCCTTCGCTGCACCCACTCCTATGGATCTCCGCGGTGGCCAGACGCCGCCACCACAGTGCTGGGCTTCCATTCCTTCAGCTGCTGCTTCCCAGACTCCTGGATTATTTCCCTTCACCCTTCATGCCTACTGTTGGAGCTTTTGCTTTCCCTTCCTCCTGGATGCCTTCCACGATCATTCCCCTTTTCTATTAGACCTCGTTTTGCTTCAAGGCAGCTCTGCAACTTGAATATTGTACCAGCCATTGTAATGTTCTTTTGCCTATTGAGCACTCTACTTTCTCCATGATCAAAAACAGCGTATTGAGTGCATTCTGGTACCTGTGGCAGTGTTTCGCATGTGGCTCGGGCTTTCTGATTTCTCTATTCCCGCATCTGAGTGCAGTCATTGTAGTGGCTCCAGCTTTCTGCTCCATTGCTAGCTAGTGGCTTTGAGGGAGTATACTGGTACTGGAATCATCTGACACATTGCTTATCACTGACATTTATCTGTATGGCATTTCTGCCGTTCTCCTACGCTGCCTGCTCCTAGTTTTGCCTACCTAAGTTTGCCATCTAATCTACTGCACCACGCTGCATTGCCTCTTCAGGGCCCTTGCCTATTTACCCTGACTTTCCCTTATATTGGCATGTACTGCTGCCGCCACCCTGAATCAGCTGCCTAATCGGAGTTGCCACAGGAGTTGCTGCATATAATTCATGGGAATTGAACTATGCTATGGACTCGTCTCTGTTCCTGCTCTATTGTATGCAACCTACACTTCCATCCTGGATTATCCATCCCATGCCTCCATTCCTATCCACCTCCTGTCTCATACATCAGAGACGAGATGTCTACAAACTCGGGGACGACAGTCCAGCATCGGGAGCCCGTCCTCACAGTAGGAGACTTCCATTCAGGAAGCAGGTGACTACAATGCTTAGTGTGCACTGCATTTCCAAGGTAGCCCATGTATGTGTAGCTTTAAGTTTGGTGTTTTGCTACGATCTCAATGTTTAGCTGGGGCTGCTCCAAATTCAGGGAGGCCTTCGCACACTTTGGTGGCTCAGTATGGAAATCCCTGTATATCAATGGCAGTCAAGAGGTGTGCATGCCCAGCGCTTGGCACTCTATATTTGGCTCTGTTGTTTCTTTGAGGGACTCTTCCCTGTCCCTATCTACATGGGGCCTGCTTCGTGGACTTGTTCTGTCCACTTCGGGCTTTGCTGCACATTCTGGCCATTTCTATGGATTACGAGCTATGCTCTGCATCACTGCTGTGGTATTGGGAAGTGTGCTTCTTCCCTTCATGGCTATTCCAATGCCCTACGTCTCCTTGGCTCTACACCACTCCTTAAATACCTTAGCCTCCATCTGTTCTTCCCTATATGGCTTCTGCATGGCTTGTCTGGTTCCTCAGGCCTTATCCTAGGTGTGCTTCTGGATGTTCTATTCGGCTCCTCGACCATGCTGGCATGCTTGCTTTCATGATCACACCTTTGCCTCAATCATACAATACCAGATTCAAAAAGTTCGTTGCCTCGCCAGATTGCCTACTCTTCTGCCAACCTTTTCGCTGCAAGCCCTACCATCGTCGATCTCCTGGATACGTCGGTATACAGCATCGTTTTACTTTCATAAATCTGCTTTACAGTTGCAATGCTACTTTGCAATTCATTACCTCAAGCTCTTGCATCCCTTACAATACCTATTTCTCCTCCGCCCACCATGCCCAGTTCGGGGCCTGGAGATTCACAGCCTCCGGGACCTGCCTTCGCCCTTCGGGCTGGAAGGTTTGCCTACTTCTACTCTATGCCTGCCTCATTCAGCTCGGGGCCTGGAGATTCTCAACTCTGCGATCTGCCTTCGCCATTGGACTGGGAGATTTACCTACTACTTGCATGCTTCTCTGACCTGCCTTTGCCCATCAGGCTGGGAGGTTTACCTGCTGATCGCCTGCTTCTACGACTTGCCTTCGCCCTTCAGGCTGGGAAGTTTACCTGCTTCTGCTCTACTTCTGCCTTGCCAGATCAGGCCTGAAGATTCCCACATTCTACTATTCGCCTACCTGCTGCCGCGTCCTCCGGCCGGAAGCTCCTTTATTGGATCGGCATCTGGCCATTTCTTCGTTCCTCCTCTATTCTTGGATGCTTTGTCCTGCTGCTTCAGCCATGTGGAATTGTTGCTGCTTCACCCTTTCCAGGACACTTAGTTGCGTCTGTCATGAAGACCTTATCCTGATTGTGCTCTACCGCTTTGACCCGGTGACGACGCTACTCCATTTGACTCAGCCTCTTCAGTCATCTCCATCCAGGACTCTTACGCTCAACTATTCGGGTCTCGTCTCGTTCTTGCTGCCTCAACCATTGTATACCTACAGTTTCTTATGCCATTCCTCGTCAAGTTGCCATATCTATGCCTCAGTCTCTTCAATGCGATCCCTGCCATCCTTGATCTGCTGGATCCATCAGTCCTCAGCACCATTCCATTCTCTACGTCTGCCTTCAAAATGCAGTACTACTCTGCTCTGCACTGACTCATGATATATCTCCTGGAGGCTGTATGCCACGCACTATTCCTACTGGCTGACCTCCGTAGGTCTGGCTGCATTTCCTGTTACCTGGAGCTAGTCGCCTCTCTACTTACTTCTCCAGCTGATGGAAAAGCTGCACTTTCGTCGAGGGACTGCCTGCCACACTCTATTCTACCAGCAGACTTCCATGGGTCTGTCTGCACTTCCATACCTGGAATCAGCCGCCTCTCTCTCTCCTACCTCACCAGCTGTCGGTTAAGCTGCGCTTTCTTCAGGGGCTGGTTGCCACGTCATTGTTCCTTCTCATCTGCCTTAGTGGGTGCAATCCCTGCTCCTACTACCTCTAACTTTGGATTAGCAGTCTTACTGCCTTGTTTACTTTTTGGGCTCACCATATTCTACTACTTGGATGCTTCATACCTCGCACCAATGTCTCCGATTATCCTCTACAGCTTGCCATTCAGCTCAGCTCTACAGCAGTTGCCTTCATATCAATTCCTAAGTCTATACTTCACTTACCAGAACTGGATTCATCAGTTGGTAGCCTGGCTACAAGCCTTCTTTCATGACACGTACTATTCAAAGCCCTCTATTAGATATCAGGAAGTCATACTACTTCTATTCATCCTGCCTCGTTGACGTCAAATTTGGATGCAACTATCTGCGTCTGGTCTCCTGTATTGAATTCGTCAGTCATCAACTTCATCTCCACCGTTATACATTTCCTGGATTATCCCCTCTATCAACTGAAGTCCAGAAGAAGGTTCTACATATAACCACACTCCATCATTCCGAATTATACATGGATTCTCAGACTCGGACTTTATTAGGAGGAAATTACTTCACTGGACATTACAATACAGTTCCTTCTTAAGCTCCGTTCATATGGATTGAATTCTACAAATTAGAATTCAGATTTAGCTGATTAATTTAGTTTAATTAGGATCTCTCTTTAGTATGCCCAGAAGGGCGGGCAGGTCAGTAGCCATGGGTCCTCAGAGGTTTCCCCCAAGGGGTTTTCCTCTCCTGAGTGCTACTGGTCACACTCTCGGAGTTGGAGAGGTGATCATCTATTCATATCATTAGTTGTTTGGCACGACTTCTTAGCATTCAGTTGCAGAACAATCGTTGATATTTATTCTTTTTGGGGCTTTCATAATTCTAAACCAAGCTTCCTTCCTACAGGTGAGATACAGAGAAAGGCCAAAACCATCAAATATTATCAAACGACTCATTTCAAGCATCCAAGTACCTAAGCACAATACATTCTATACTGTTACCTAGTAAACATTGTCCTATCGATACTGGCCTCTGTATCCAACAACCATATTCATCATTCAACTATATGTTACATAAGCACTGAGCTTGAACCACACATAAAAGACAGCTCCATGGCATTGAGCAGAGGGTGGCTGCTGTAATCAAGCTGGCAATCTGGGTTCATGCCCATAATGATAGAAGTGGGGAGAGTGCACTCCTTCTGGGTTTGGTGGGCTGCAGATGCCACACATGCAATGCCATCTAGTGGAGGATTGCCATGGACACTGCAGGTGACCCTTCAATGTCGGGCACCCCCTCCCCATGCAACGTCAAACACACACCCCCAGGCCAGTCACAAGCAGGAGTTTTTATTTATTGCATTTGTTTTTATCACCAGGTAAATGCAAACAGATACCTATTCTCAGGCACTGCCTGGGAAAAATTACATAACAACACAACCAGGCAAGAAAGAGAATAAATAATATACAATGA
Source organism: Neoceratodus forsteri (assembly GCA_016271365.2). Classification (NCBI taxonomy): domain Eukaryota; kingdom Metazoa; phylum Chordata; order Ceratodontiformes; family Ceratodontidae; genus Neoceratodus; species Neoceratodus forsteri. Next base: position 899,313,844 of record CM057455.1, read on the forward strand.
AAAACAGGCAGTAGCCATAAATACACTACAGGCAAGTAGAGTAGCTCACACAATCTAAAATACTTGGCATTACAATATCTGGATGGCACAAGACAATATAGATACTAGAGAAAAGTGCAAAACAAGGTACAAAAACGTTGCACTAGCAACTGTGCAGATAATGCAAGGAGTCAGGTCGTCAGCAACATGTGCAATAAACATCAGTGGGAATGTTATCAAAACACAAACTAGCAGCTTAGCATAACAGTGCAAGGAATCAAGTCATTAACAATTACGTGCAAAGACAGTAATAAGACCCTTGTCATGATGAAAATAATGACAGTGGGTTGCTAATCATGTACAGGAGCAGCAGCCTATCAGAAGTAGGAAAGACTAGTGATTTGCAAAAAGATGAATGACTGGGGGCATTCCTGCAGAAAAGGGCATAAAGTTCCAGGTTTTTAGGGCATGGTGGCAAATGCCAATTGGCTGAGGATAGCGGTGCATCAACGTTCCATGAGAACAGGGGATTCAGTAGACTGTAGACAATAAGATATGGCAGGATACTGATGGAGGTTTGCTAAGGCAACGGGGAATCAAGATCTGAGCAGCCTATCCACACAGCAGCATATAGGGAAGGAACATAGTCCATCTGGAGGTAGCCAGCCTAGATCCAAGTAGAGTAGGCAGTGGTGGGTGTATCAGAAGGTTGCCAAGGCAAACTGACATCAGTTGTATGCAACATACCACTTCTTAAGGTTTGCCTTGGTTCTACTGATATAAACTAGTAGGCCGTATGTGAGGGCAGGAAGCAGCACACTTTGGGCTATGGAGAAGCTGGCCTTGGAGTATAGGCAATGCTTTACCCTGTGAGCCATGCCCAGTTTAGAGTTAACTCCCTTGCAAACGGACACAGTGTGAGGTGAGAAACCTATTGAGGGATCTAAAGTAACTCTTAGGAATTTTATAGTGGTAACCTCATCTACTAGGTAGCTATTGGTACAGGAAATTGTGAGGCTAAAGGATCCCAGATAGAACTTAGGTTTAGAGTTGAAAAGCCATGGCCTTAGTTTAGTTACAGTTGAGTACCAGCTTGTTTTCTAGCAGTGAGGTTTGAATGAGGGACATAGCATGAAATGGCTGTCATGCCTCAGAAATGTCTGCTGCTCTGTGATATACAACCAGTTCCTTTACAATCAGCAAAGTCTTATAATTTTTTATCATATCTGGCAGATTTTTGATAAATAGGGTGAAAAGGAGTGGCCCTAATATGGACTCTTGGGGGACCCCAACTTTTACATCGGCCAAGGTTGACGTGGAGGAATGTAGCTTGTTTTCTCTTATAAAGATATTTGACAAACCAGTGCTTCACTGCAGGGGAGACACCAAGTGCAGACTGCTTGGAACATAGAAGAGAATGGTCTACTAGATCAAATGCCTTGGCGAGGGTTTGTGAATGTGGCCCCAGTCAGAAGACTAGCATTCATGGCCTGACTCAGCATCCATGGCCCGACTCAGCATCCATGGCCCGACTCAGCATCCATGGCCGGACTCAGCATCCATGGCCGGACTCAGCATCCACGGCAGCCACATCAAAGAGAAAGGCCATTCTCGATGCCCTACTGGGGGCATGCCTCAGACAGCTAGTTTTGGAACCCACTTAGGAGAGAGCAATCTTAGACCTGGTACTCTCAAATGGGGATGGAGAGAGAATCTCTGATCTTGAAGTGGGTAGCCTTCTGGGAACAAGCAACCACCAAACAGTGTGGTTCATGATAAACTTAACTGTAGAGTCAAGCCATACAAAAGTGAAGGTACTGGACTTCAGGAGGCTGATTTTGTCAAAATGGAGAGTACCTCAGAAAAGCACTAGCAAACAGGCAAGAAGGTGGGGTGGAGCAACAATGGGGAAACATCAAAACCGCCATCACAGAGGCAACAAGCCTTTGTGTGAAGCAAATAAACAAATAAAAATGAAAGAAAAAAACCACTATGCTTCTCAAAAGAAGTGGCGGGGAAGGGAAAAAAGATAGCGTTCAGGAAGTATAAGAAAACACAGAAGGAGCAGGACAAAGAACTGTACCAGTTAAAGCAGAAGGAAGTGGGTAAGGCAGTCAGAATAGCAAAGGCCCAAACCGAGAAAAAGGGAGCCAACTTGGTTAAGAAGGGTGATAAAACCTTTTATAGGTACATTAGGGAGCAAAGAAAGACTAAGGCAGGGAAACTGAGGCTGAACAAAGAGGAAGGTGGGTGGGCAGAGAGCGACAGTGAAAAAGCAGGGATACTGAACGAATACTTGTGCTCAGTATTCATAATGGAAAAGCAGGGGGAAATACCTAATCCGGTCAATAGAAGCACTCTGGATAGGGGGGTTGATATTAGTCCTTTCACAGAAGAAAGGGTTCTGAAAGAACTCTTAAAACTGAAGGTGGATAAAGCAATGGGGCCTGATGGGAGTCACATCAGAATTCTAAAAGAACTAAGGGAAGAACTAGTAACACCACTGACTACCCTTTTTAATAAATCATGGGAGGATGGGGTGGTACCTGAGGACTAGAGGAGGGCGGATGTGATTCCCCTTCACAAAAGTGGGAGCAAGACAGAGGCAGGAAACTACAGACCTGTCAGCTTGACCTCAGTGGAAGGGAAAATTATGGAATCACTTCTGAAGGAAAGAATTGTTGATTACCTAGAGGCCAGTGGGGCAGAGGACCCAAGGCAGCATAGATTCACAGTGGGAAGGTCATGTCAGACAAATCTAATTGATTTCTTTGACTGAGTGACCAAAGCAGTAGACCAGGGAGGGGCTGTGGACATGGTCTACCTAGACTTTAGCAAGGCATTTGACACAGTCCCACACAAAAGATTAATTTTTTTTTTTTTTTTAAACATTTGTTTACCAGGTAAGTACAATGAGCCGAAGGCCTGTTTTCATGTACGACCCGGAGACCATACATATACAGTCAAGATGTTTACAATTAACAAACTCACATCACAATACAATACAAACATTAAACATACATTCCAAATAAAATAAATATATATAAAATAATTACCGAAAACAACAACTATGCAATTTAGCAAGAAAATAATTTCTTAACCTAATTTTAAAAGTCTGATGACAAACATTTTCATATAAAACAATAGGAAGCTCATTCCAATTTTTAGCAGCAGAGTAAGTAAATGAACCATCCCCCATTTTTGTCTTAGTTTTTGGAACCTTTAGCTTAATTTGTTGATCAGAGCAAAGTTCCCGTGAGTTTATTTTAATGTGTAAAAGTGAATATAACGGAGAATCTGTACCTTGATGAAGAACTGTATCCGTTAATAAACATAAACTGTACAGACAACCCATCCCGGGAGGAAGCCAGGAAGATACTCTATATAGTTCACAATGATGAGTAGAATAGGACAACTTAAAAGTAAATCTACAAATACCATGAAACACATTAGTAAGAAGAGATAACTCTCTATTAGACAAATTAGTGAAAAGAAATGCATTATAATTCAACTGTGGTAATAAGACACCCTCTGCTATTGCACGTCTTGCTGATAAAGTCAACAGGGATTGAAACTTGAATAATACACCAAGTCTCTGATTGATCTGATGAGAAATAAATTTTACATGATCAGAAAATTTTAGGTGTTGATCTAAAAAGACTCCAAGATATTTAAATTGTTTTACCTGCTCCAACCCATTACCCAACAAATCAGAAATGGACAAATTCTGAGATCTATTTAATCTAATCCTAGATCCAAACAACATACATTTTGATTTAGAATAATTTAATGCCAAACAATTCCCTTTTAACCACCCACAAAGAATAGCAAAGTCCTTATTTAAGGAATTATTTATAAGTTCAACAGAAATTGAACTTTTATACAAAATAATATCATCTGCATAAATCAGGCAATGTGAATCCTTCAATAAAGATGGAACAACATCTACAAATACCGTAAACAACAAAGGGCCCAAAACGGACCCCTGAGGCACCCCCTGTGACAAAATTTTACTAGTTGAGAAAGCTCCATTTAGTCCTACTTTAAGTGGACGATCAGACAAATAACTATGAAACCAACCAACAGCAATCTCGGTCATACCATATCTTCGGAGCATCCTAATCAGCAAAGGATGACTTACAAGATCAAAGGCCTTGGACAGGTCCACGAACAGAGCACCAGTGAGCAGACCCTCATCCATAGCTACACTGGTGTGGTTCGTGAACCTGGCCAAGGCCGTCCCCGTCCCATGATACTTACGAAACCCATGCTGATCAGGAGTCCTAAGACCATTTTCTTGTAAGTAGGCAGTAAACTGCTCATTCACAAGTCTTTCAAAAATTTTTCCTAAAGATGGCAGAAGAGAAATAGGATGATAATTATCCATATCCATTCTATCACCAGATTTATAGATGGGTTTGATCACTGTCTGCTTCCATACATCAGGGAAACATCCAGTAAGCAAAGACAAATTATAAATAGAAGTAAGTGGATGAGTAATATATTCAGAAATCAATTTTAAGAACCGAGTATCAAGTTCACATGTACTAGAACACATTGGCATGTGTTCCAAAAGGTAATAAACCTGATATGGTTCTATAGGTAAAAAAGAAAAAGAACCAAATTCAGAAACAACATGAGATTGTCTATCTATACACAGGTCCTGAGTAAAGGCCTGCGTATACCTAGACAAATCAAAGAATTTGTCCAAAAAAGAATCACAAATAACCTGCACATCAGAAATCACCTCACCATCCTTGCTAAAAACCCCAATAGATTCTTTTCTTGATGGATTAATTAAAGAATTTATGGAAGACCAAAACCTTTCGGATTATTTAAACTAGAAGTTTGCAATTTTGAAAATAACTAGATTTACTTTGCCTAATTTTTATTTACATTCATTTTAAGCTTCCTATAGCTATTAAAATATATCATAGACTTAGTTACCTTATACAATTTCCAAGCAGCATCTCTCAATTTAATTAAATGTAACAAAGGGCAGTAATCCATTTATTAAGGAGCCTCTAACTCTCCTAACCACTCTAGGAAAATATTTATTTTGTAACCCCAAAAGAGTGGAAGTAAAATAATCAACAGCAATATTTACATCTGGTATTGCATCCAGATAAGTCCAATCTATATTCTGCAAATCAATAAGAAGATCACCACTGACCTCATTAACAAACTTACGATAGGAGATAAACCTAGGGGGCAGTTTAGGTCTTTTAGATCTCCATATGCAATAAGTGGCCAAGTGGTCACTTATTACATCAGGTAATACACCAACACCAGAAATGTTTACCTGCTTATTAACAAGAACCCAATCCAAAATTGTATGATTCTGACTATTCATATTCATATGAGTAAATGAGCCAATAAGCTGAGACAATCCAACATTAGTCAATAATGTCTCAATAGAAGGATCACTTATAGGATCCCAATGAACATTAAAATCCCCAGTAATCAAAAGATCACTACCTGACTGAATAGTTGCTACAAACTCTAAAATATCATCCAACCCTCTCTTAGCAGCTTTTGGGGGATTATAGACTGTACAAAGTTGCAACTTTTGACAACCACCCAACTTCAATTCCAGTAACAACCACTCAAAATCAGATTTATGTTTATAATCAGGAAACATTTCAACGAGATGTAATTTAGATTTATAATATACCATTATACCCCCTCCTTTCTTTTTTCCAGTCCTATCTTTCCGTATTACATTATAACCTTCAAAAGCAACAAGATTATCTAATACTGAAGGTTTCAACCAGGTTTCAGTTATACAAAATATATCAGGGTCATAAGTAGTGAGCCAGGCCTCAATTTCAGCTTGTTTAGACATAAAGCTTCTAACATTCAAATGAGTTATTCTCAAACCTTTGGCTTGACAATAGTTATCATACTTGCCTTCATTTGTAATTAAAGGCCCAAGGTTTGTTTCCACATCACCAGATAAAAGAAGAATACACCACATAGTACCAAGCAACAAGGAAACAAACAAAGTTTTCTCACTAGATGTTGAACAAAACAAACCCATTTCATACACATTTCTCCTACTAAGAGTACCCAAATTCCTTACAGTTAAAGAATGACTGGAAATGGAAACACTTAATAAGTTTGAAAATGTATAGTCAGTAGATGAATAATCATAGACATTTACCAATACAGGGTCAGTACAATATAAAACACCATGGTCTAACAAAAATAACCCCATACCACAGCACATCAACAATATCCGAAAGCCCCACATATTAACTGACTAGTAATCAGTAAATAACCTAATATTATACTTGCAAGTACTCTAAGTTAACACAGTACAAGATATTTAAGTTACAGTCTCCCCGCAGTCTCCCTCCGTTGACTCCCGAAAGTGACTCCACCACTCCTGCGTACTTCCACTCACACGTACAGCCACTCCGTGGAAAGCCGCTAAGATGGTACAAATATAGGGAAGTCAATTAGCAGTTCCTTGCCCCTAATTGGCTGTCTAGTCAAGACTCACTCCAGCCTCGGTAGCCCCCGCCACTGAGACACCGGCAATAGATAGTTACAGCGCCAGACAGCCTGCACTCAGGGTACAGTTCGTTTTACCGTAGAAAAACTCACAGGCTGCCTCCAAATCAGCTGCAGGCAGGTTTAACAGGGGACAGAGATGCAGTGTGGACTTGATGTGCAAACAAAGCAGTCTCAGATGAGAGTCAAACACTGCGGGGCTTTAAGGGTCAGTCTCCGCTAATTGGCTGTCTAGCACACTCGCCCGCCCGGTAGCCCCCTCGCTTACCGAGACACCGGCAATAGATAGTTACAGCGCCAGACAGCTCTGCAGACTCAGGGCACAGTTCGTTTTACTGTAGAAAAATCACAGCGTCTCCAAATCAGCTGCAGGCAGGTTTAACAGGGGACAGAGATGCAGCGTGGACTTGATGTGCAAACAAAGCAGTCTCAGATGGAGTCAAACACACGGGGCTTTTAAAGTGCAGTCTCCGCCCCTAATTGGCTGTCTAGCCGCACTTGCCCACCCAGTAGTCCCCTCGCTTACCGAGACACCAGCAATAGATAGTTACAGCGCCAGACAGCTCTGCAGACTCAGGGCAATAAACAAATAAACAAATTAGCCAGCCTGGGAGTGGATCCCAGGGTGGTAGCCTGGGTAAAACACTGGTTGGACAACAGGACACAGCGGGTAATAGTAAATGGAGTCCACAGTGAAGAAAGGAGAGTTACTAGTGGGGTACCGCAGGGTTCAGTACTGGGGCCGGTCCTTTTTAATGTCTTTATAAGTGACATTGCAGAGGGATTGGAAGGAAGAGTATGTCTCTTTGCAGATGACACAAAGATCTGCAATAGTGTTGATACACAAGGTGGGGTGGAAAGGATGAGAAGGGACTTGGCAAGGTTGGAGGAATGGTCATATGTATGGCAGATTAGATTCAATATAAAGAATTGCAAAGTAATGCACCTGGGAAACAAAAACCCAGGGGAAGAGTACACATTGGGGGGTGAGATACTGACAATAACAAAAATGGAAAGGGACCTGGGGGTAGTCATATCAGATGACCTAAAGGTGGGCCAGTGATGTGAGAAGGCAGTAAGGAGGGCTGGGGGATACTGGGATAAATAGGGAGAGGCATCACCAGTAGAAAACAGGAAGTTGTTGGCCATCTGTACAGACAGTTGGTAAGACCACATCTGGAGTACTGTGCACAGTTTTGGAGACTCCATCTCCGCAAAGACATAGACAGGGTGGAGGCTGTCCAGAGGATGGCAACCAAAATGATGCAGGGTTTGCATCAGAAGACATATGAAGAAAGACTAAAGGAACTAAAGATGTATAGCCTCGAGGAAAGGAGGGAGAGGGGGGACACAATAGAAACTTTCAAATACCTCAAGGGAATCAACAAAGTCCAAGAGGGTAGCATCTTTCAGAAAAAGAGATGTGCAAAAACAATGGGGCACAATTTGAAGATAGAGGGGGGACAGCTCAGTGGTAATGTGAGGAAGTATTTCTTTAAAGAGAGGGTTGTGGATACATAGAACAGTCTTCCTGAGGAGGTCATAAAGTCAAAAACAGTGGGGAAATTCAAGAATGCATGGGACAGACATAAGACAATTATAGTGGGGGGTAAGAGGAAGTAGGCTGTTGGTTAACTAGGATCTGCTGCTTATCCGTTAGGTAGGGAAATGGGCAGACTAGGTGGGCCAAGCGGTCCTTATCTGCCACCAAATTCTATGTTTCTATGTTTCTATGGCCTGACATGTCATTAGTAAGCATGCAGCTAGGGCACTTGAGGTGCTATGCCCCTTTCTAAAACCATGTCGAGCCTTGGATAGGATGTTACATTTGGGAAGTTGCTCTGTGAGTTGCCCAACCACCAATTTCTTTAGAAGTTTTGCTAGAAGGGGAAGAGTGGCTGTTGGTCAGTAATTATCCAAGCACTTTGGGTCACCATTTGTTTTGTTTTTTTGTTGTTGTTGTTGTAAAATTATTGTTAGATAATTCATACAATACAGATGTAACAACAAGGGTCACCATTTGTAAACACAGGGACAACTCTGGCAATTTTCAATATGACTGAACCTCCCCAGACATAAGCGAGAAATTGAAGATATGAGCTACTGGGGGCAGATATAAATGGGTCGGCTATTTCAAGCAGTTTTAGTTCCAGATTATTGGCACCAGAACTGCTGTCTGGGGTGATGCTGACCAGAAGCTTTCAAACTTCAGACACTCTCACTTTCTTGAGACAGAAAAAGGAGGGGGAACAACCGGCATGAGGCACAGTAGTGCCTGCAGGGACAGAACTATTGGGTTTATAGGTAAAGATGGTCATTAAATTCAATATTAAAAGCATTGACAGTGGTTTCTGGGTTGTTACAATTCGTATCATCTTGGTTAACATCAGAAATGGAGTGGGATTTATTTCATGCCCATTAGACCCTTAATGCTGACCCAGAAAGTGTGAGCATTTCTAAATGAACTGGCATAACTGTTCTTTACAGAAAGAACTCTTTTTGAATTCTAACCCAAGCTTTGCATGTATTCAATTCATTCAGATCACAACCCAGAGCATTTGAAACTTTTCCAGCACTTGTATCTGTCCCTCGTAATGGTACGTCACCTGTGAGCCATTTAGTGGCAGAGTCACAAATCCTTCACTTGTTTACAGAGGCAAGCTTATTTTGCAGGCCACTAAAAACCTCAAGCCAGGAGTCAAGTGCTGCTTTAGAAGAGGATTGGGAGTATATTCAGAACCAATAAGCATTCAGGAGATACACAGCAAAATTGTCATACTGCAGCTTAGAAAAGTCTCTAAAGCAAATCAATCTGGGGGAACTCTGGTGGGGGGGGGGCATTCCAAACCAACAAAAAACAAAACAAACAATAAAACAACAACATGTGAGTAGTCACTTATGGAGTCTGGTAGGTACCAGTCATAGTTATGTGATCTGACCTATTTGTGAGGAACTAATCCAAAAGAGAGTGGCTTTGTGTGTCTCTAGAAGAGAACCTAGTGGGATCAGAGATTAGTTGAGTGAGGTTGATTCTTTTGATGAGAGGATCAAGGGATTTCAAAAGGTGGGCATGTTGTTGCTTTGGGAGGTATGGGGGTTTGATTTTCAAACCAGTCCCTAGATCGATGCAAGCTGCAGCAAACAGCAGCTTGCATGGAATGCCGGTGTGTCAGGGACCCTACACCTAATTTTCAAACAGGACGGGTCCCGGCACCGAACATCCCACAGTTTCCCACATTGCTCCTGTGGATCAAAGAAAGGCACATGGGAGGGGAATGCCAGAAGCTATAGGACAGCCATACAGCATGGCAACCAGAGCTAGGGACCCACTGGCTATGTACCCTGGCAGTTGGCAGAGGCTGTGTGGGTTAGGTAGGGTCAGGTCAGGTCAGGAGGAGGTGGTGGGTGGCATGGACCAGGACAGGGACAAAGTAGTGTGCAATGCTGCAGCACAGGCAGTCCAGCAGGTGCTGGCATCACTCAGGCTGGTGCCATAGGGGGCACCATGAAGCAGGAAACAGTAGACATAACAGGTACCATGGGGGGACCATGGAGCAGGAGACAGTGGACATGACAGTTGCCATCGGGGGGGGCTATGGAATAGGAGATCATCTGACAGCTCTGATCATCCCTCTATCCATGTTGAGGCCAACAATGCAGTGCCACAGGGATGCTCCATGTGCAGCTGGAAAGGCGCCACAGACAGACGCAGGTGGGTGCCAGGAACACCTGCCTGCTTATTCCTGCACGCGCCCGTGGGCTGGAATGCCCCAATTGTGCCATTACAGTACTATAGCCATCCCAGGCAATATGTACTGTGGCCCACAGGACTGGGCACAGTCCAGCTCAGCACTCCATTATGCCTGGCCACTGCCAGCATAGCATCCCCAGCTACTGTCTGTGTTCCCTGTACCAGCCACTGACACCTGGTTGCCCTACCCCAAGTTTCTCAGGTTGACAGTGGTGGCCACTAGACCTAACTCTAGTGGACTGTGCAGACTTTGGTGGGTTTAGAAAATCCCATTTATGGGGATGCTGCAGCCCCATTGTGGTGCAAGCCCCCTTTCACCTTGGCGCAGCTATGCATCTGTCGCGAGTACAGCACAAGCCCAGATGGCACAAGTGGTCCCCCAACTGGCACCGGCTGAGATAGAATATCAGGATTAGTTCAAAGTGAGGTGCAGTGAGCCCCTTGCACTATTGCTCTTTGATGGAAGCACCTTGCATCATTCCCACCACTTTGAAAATAGGACCCATGATGTCTGAGGCAGAGGGCCAGCCATGCTTTCTCTGGGAAACTCAGGCACATTGCCTCCACCCCTGTGCTGCCACTTAATACTTTATCCCAAGCACAATTTCACCAACATGCCTCAGGAGAAGACCACCTAAGGAGCAAAGCTGAGGAATAGGGCAAGCATGGAGTCAGGATGGTCTGACAGGAATGCCGCAGAATCTGTGGAGACCTGGAGCAGAAACTTGATCACTCAGCAACACTGAGAGTGGCATAAAAGGGTTACCAATATAAGGAGAACAAAGAGCGAATTAAATAAATGTAAACAATATAAATACACCATTTTGATATTTATTTAATATTTTATAGCCAACCTCCCAACCCCGTCACCCTCTCCCCAACAAACTGGGAACGAAATACAGCTTTAAATCGCCATTGCCCAGTCTGGTGGTGGGGGGGCGCAGAGTCTGTGAGTATCTAGTCCTTTCACTCTACTTGCCAGAAGGCTTTTCCTGCTTTTTCTGTCCCCATGACCCATAGAATGCTGGCATGCCGGGGGTTCCAAGTGTGTGTCTGTACACAGGTGTCCTGATGCCAAACTCAGCTGATGTGCCCCTCCAGTAGTGCCACTGAAGCCCTACCACCCCAGTCACCAAGGTGGCAGTAATGCAGTGAAAGAAGTGTACAATTGGAGACAAGTTTAGCACAGACCAGGAATGGATATTTGGTCTGTACTAAACTTGCTTTCAATTGTATGCTGCTACCGTGCTGTTTTGTACTGTACTGACTTTTTACAGCTGCATAGCAAAAGCTATGCTGATGAATTGCAATTACATTGAGAAATGGGCTTTGGTAGCACATGTCTGGAGGGGTGCATGTCACTGCGAATACACCACAGCTGTGTCCATCTACCGGAGTGGACTTAAAACACCTCCCTCCGTGTCCTCTCCATTCAGTACAGTGCATTTGGTCCCCCCCCAAACGTACTATTTTCTTATTAGTGTCAGAGCTTAGCGCTACAAAAACACAGAATACCAACCCGGGTTAGAACTGGGTTAGAAGATACACTGGCCAGCAGATTAGCAAAAAAGCTGTATATTCCGGCACTCCTTGCCAGCTGTTTCTATTAGCCTCTATTTAGGTGGTGGAGGGCAAATGCAGCATAAGGATGCAATGGTGTGTGCAAAAAGGTGGAATCCTTGGCAACAAATTATGACCACCTCCCATTCCCAATATTAATCCATGCTTCAGATGCACTACAGTTCTTTTAAATTTACTTAGGGCAGTGCGTCAGTGCTCTAACTTATGGAACCTCTCTCCCTTCTCTTTATTTCATTTAGATGGTAGCAGAATTCCACAAGCTGTGAACGGGGGTTTAAAGGCATTGTATTGACTGACAGGCTGCTGTCTACCTGTGCTATACACGCACACATACTGTAGACACACACACACACATATATCGTGCAGACCCACACATATAACACTCACCAACACATGTATAAACAGACACATACATACAGCAGAGTACACATGTACAGACACACACACATATGCACACATGTACTGTAGAGGCATTCACAGTCACACACACAACATGCATCTGTACACACACATACACACTGCAGTTACACAGTGCCTCTGTGCACTTGGTTAGTGACAGACATGTGGGTCCCAGTTCTTAAAGTGTGTAAACTCTGAATTTCTGGTAAAAGATATTTTGTCAACAAGAGGTGGAGCTAGCAGATTTGTTTCTTCATTTTTACAGATGAATTTCGAGAGCTATGCTGACGTATTGCAATTACACTAAGAAGGGGGCTCTGGTAGTATATGACTGTGAGTGGGGGGGGCTTTGATAGCATGTCCTGTGAACACACCACAGTTGTGGAGTGGACTTGAAGCATATCCTTCCATGTCCTCTCCATTCAGTACAGTGTGGTTGATTTCTCTCCCCCGCCCCACCACACTATTTTCTTGTTAGTTTCAGAGTTTAGTGCTGCAAAAATACAAAATTGAAACCCAGAGTCAGAAACATCAACTCAGACCCTTAAATATTAACCCAAGGCCTATGGGTTCGAACTCTGAGCTGTGGGATCCAATGATGAATAAAAATATAAAAAGAATAATCTGCTTGGGCAGTCCCAGGCTGTAACTCCACTGATACTGGCTGATGAGTTGGTGGATGTCCGGTGTCAGTGATTCCTTAACAAGATCTGCTTTATTGTCTTCAGCAACTGCAATGGGTCTATGGGTGTCCAGTGTTCAGTATCTGTCATGTGTCAGTATATGCAAGGCTCAGTGTCGGTTCTCAGTGCTTCTGTGACTGACTATGTCCTGATCTTTGCACTCAGTAACTGTTGTGTGTCCATATTCTACTGCATGGCTTGGTGTCCAATCCTGTCTCCTCAGTACCGGTGGTGGGTGCCTGTGTTCAGTTCCTGTAGTGGGTCGTTATTCGATGGTTGTCCGGTTCTTGGTGACTCTCTGTCCAGTGTGTCTCTAGTGTCGGTACCTGCAGTTTTCATGTCTCATTTTCAGCTTGGTGGCTCTGTGGTCAGTGCTCTCTCCTCAGTACCAGCAGTGTTACAAGTGCAGTCCAGTTGCTCAGCAGGGTTTATATATGGGGCTGTGTCATCTGTTACCCTGACTTGCAACAATAGCACATGGAGGCAGTCGGGTGGGAGCATCCCTGGACGGATCGCTTGTTGTGTGTGGGGCAGAGGGTGTCTGACTCTCCAGCAACTCATGGATCTAGATGGGAGCTTTCTGGTGAATTCACCCTCTCCATAGCAGCTGCTAGAGACAGCGGAGATTGTAGCCTTTAAGTCCACCCCTATCGGTCTCTACCCTGATCAGTATCTTCTCCCTCTCTTATTTATTCACCTGTATTAGTATCTGCTGAGTATTTGCCCCCCCCCCCGCCATCACATCAGCCCAAGGCTTCTCCAACCCAATCAGCCCCCTCACCTACTTGCAACTTCATAGCTGCTGGGGTTTGTTCAGGCAGAGTAAGAGAAGTGTAGCCAACCCCCAGTCACTGTCTGGACTGGGCACCAATCTCACCATCAGTCACCAGTTACACCAGTCTCACCAGCAGTCACTCAAATATCTCAGTTGTGTTTAGTAACTCCCCCTCCTGCCACTCACACTACATCAATACTATCACATTAGCAGCCATATTGACTCCGACCAGAATTTGTTTCTTATTGTACTTGCTTGGGTTTACAACATAAACAAGATTGTAACTCAAGATTTTGTCTGTTGTCCAGCATGGTTCCTGTAACAATGATTCCCTTTGGCAGGTGCATCTACTTCCTGGTTTGAGTGCCCTAGAAGAGCCTCCTGTTGGCTATAGAAAGAAAATCCTCTCTCTTCTACCAGATTTTTAGCCAATCATTAGCCTGCATGATGATCTTCTGCCACTCCTCAATAGCCTTCAGGACTAGGAGAATCTATGACAAGATCATACTGGATGCCTTTCCTTTCAGGAGCATCTATATTTCCAAGATTATCTGCCTCCTGTCTTTGGGACATGTGCTCCATATTGTTTTTCTGCCAACATTGATGATGTCAGCCTTCTCTTCCTCTCAGCTATGTTTCTTGACCCTGGATAGAACTTGTTCAACCTGCACCCCAGGCAGGCAAACCACCTCACCCAAGCTACCTTGCTGGCCCAGCAATGCTCCCTCCTCACTCACTCACTCACTCACTGGTCTAAATGTGAAGTCTCCAATTACTGCCTCCCTGCCACTCCAAGGGGCAGCCCTTCCCTTCCTCTTCATTGTGCTCCCAGTAACATGCCCCTTGAGCCTAGTTGATTGGTGACACTGATATGACCCTAGTGACCCTCTAAAATATAAAAATATATAATTTAAAAGATGCTCCCATTCATAGCAATAGAGCACACACACACACACACACACACACACACACACACACACACACACTATAAACTCTGATGTCACAAAACGTTGGAGCGCTGGGGCAGAGCTGTTACAAATCAGGACCAAGAAGAGGAAGGATTGGTCTGTCAGCTCCTCTGAGTGAGGATTTAAAATCCCTTCCCCTTCAATATACAAGTAACAGAACATTCTAAAAAGTCACGTTTAGAACGCTGGTGCTGGTAGGCTACTGGTGGGGGGCTTCCCAAATATTTTTTTTTGAATGCAGATAACTGGTGCTCTTTAAGATGGAGATGTTCCTAGAAAATCCTAGTTTAGTTTTCCTCTTTTTTTTTCAGTTCACGGAGTAACACTAAGTGTGGAGCGACCTCTTATGGCATACACAATACGAAACGTAGGGGCCTCCATAAGACTGCCTGACTTGAGAGGATTAACATATCTGGTTCGCCTTCATGAGACTATTAAACTCCCCTCCATCAGCTGTGATCTTTGTTCAGCCTGCTCAGCTGGTGGAAACTGCCAGTCAGATTAACCCTTGGCAATCTCTGAATCTCCAAAGAACACAGAGATTGGTGGATGGCACTTCTCTACCCAGCAACTGTGAGAAAATCTCATTTATAAAACAATTAAATGAAAGAGAAGGAATGCATGGTTTACAGAATAAGTCCAGGAGGGAGCCAACAAGGAACAAGCCATAAGCCTGGAGAACAAGTAGCATTAACGTTATTAAACTCAAGAGCCCCCAACCTGAAATTATTCTACAAATGTGCAACACTTCCCTAGCCTTTGTTTTTATGATATACAAGAATGGACCGACAACGTGCTGTGCAAACTTATGTTTCACTGCAGTTTTCACACAGTACAGACGGTAACTTCTAATTAGGCTGTAATAATTAAGTAGCTGTGAGTTTCTTCTACTTTCAGCCAGATGAAGGTTGCTTTTTTTTTATTGGTCTTAACTTTTTTCGATAAGTCTGATTAAAAACTTCTTAACTATGGATTGGTTAGTTGATAACTGATGATGTCATAATTGAATAACTAAGTTAGTTTACAGGGTGGTGGGAAATACCCTATCCATATATTGTAATATATGAATAATGGTAGAAATACCATTAAAACCTATACAAAAGTATGCCTTAATACCATTGTACAGCTGTGAGAATAGTATTAAGAAGCCTCGTAATACTGTCGTTAGAGCTGTAGTGACAGTGTTACGAGATCTTGTAATATTGTTGTTCCAAGCTCTTCCTATACTGTATGGAGAAAGCACCTTTCCCATGTACAACCGATAGCTGACTTGTACTGTAACTGTCCCACATAATAAAAGACAGTTCATACCTGATGCAAAAGCAATGTAAAGTGGCACAACCTGCCTTTGTGCTTCCCAACCCACTGTGAAGTCTCATGGGGAGGGAAGGCATGCCTGTGTGAGCAGCTGATGGCATCAAAGACACTGCCCTGGTTTCAGCCCAGGAGAAGGCAGGAGGAGCAGAGGCTGCAAAATAAGTTATTCGAGGGAGTGCTGGTGGCTGCAGCTCCTGGCAGGAGCACGAAGGTAAGCTCCAGTCTGGAGAGGGAAAACTGAAAACTACCTGGATCCAAATATTATAAAAAAAACAACAAATAAGAGACTTTGTATTTCTCAAGTATAATACCATTTTGTGGTTCTGGAGACTTGTTGGAACCTGTTGAGCTTGCTCTCGAGATTCACATATCACTAGAACCTCTTGATGGTATTATAGCATCATAATACACAGTCCCTATCAATTATTCTATTTATATCACATTAATATCCAAACATGGTGGGGGTGAGGTGGCAGAAGAAAGGGCATGGTTGTTCAGAGCTTGAGCAGAGGTGTGGGGCTCCCTAGTAACTCTGTGACAGAGGCTGCAGCCATCAAATAATCTGGCAACAAGTAATGCACAGTATGTTAGACAGAGGGCTATGAGCATCAAAAACAATTTTGGTGTTTGCTTTAAAATGATCAAAAACAAACTGCAGGTGGCGGAGAAGTAATTTTGGTGTAAAGGTTGGGGGGGGGGGGAACAACCTCATTTTCAACCAGCCTTGAATTGCGAGTGCTGTGCTACCCACTAAAATAAATTACCTATGGAAAAATACCATTATTTCTATCAACATACCTTTGAAAGCTAATACATACAGGGAAAACACTGAAGATAATATTTACACAGAAGTCTTTATTTCAAGTATATTTTACCTCCCTGGCATCTACTGCCCCCCCCCACCACCACCACCTCCGATTGATCTCCATCTGTATAGTACGCTATCAATTCTCTGGCATCTAGCAGCTCCCCCCTCCACTGCAGGCACTGGCTCCCCCACCCTTACCTGAAGGTCTGGTGCTGTGGGAGACCATAAGGTGACTGGCACAGCCCACCTCTCACCTCCTCAGCCAGCCATCAGATGGGAAGACAGGGAGAATGCATCCAATGTACAGTTCAGGGTGCATGTCCCCTGCACTGTACAGGGAATTATGGACTGTGTACTGTACAGAGTGTGTGCCCCCTGTGAAGTACACAGGCTGAACACTCTTTGTACAGTACATGGTCTGCACTCCCTGTAAAATACAGGAGATGCGTGACCTACAATGTACATTGGACGTATGCTCCCTGTGTTCCCATTCGGGGGCCGACCGAGGGGGTGAGATGTGGGCTGTGCTGGTCGCCGTATGGTCCCTCGCCACACTGGCCCTTAGGAAAGGGGGAGTTGGTAGAGTTGACTGGTCAGTGCCTGTGGTGTGAAGGGGGAGCTGTTAGACACCAGGGAATGGGTAGCTTGCTATAGGGATGGGATCAGTGGGTGCGGGGGGTTCCACTAGATGCCAAGGAGGTATGTTATGATACTGAGGCCAGTGATTGGAGGGCAGGTGGGAACCAGTGGACACCAAGGACATAACTTCACATGAACGGGCTGACAATCAGAGGTGGGGGACCACTAGGCACCAGGGACTGCTTCCTTTATGTGGGTGCAGGCAATCGGGGTAGGGCGGAGCCTGTCATGGGAACGCAAACCTGCTGCCACTACTAATGCAAATGTGCCCATAATGGAGAAAAAAAAAATTTACACTGCAGCTGCTCACCTGCTCCAACCTCCTCCTTAAGATTATTCTGGTTTACAAGCAGCAAAAATGACATGGTGTGGCTGGCTTCTCCGAGTCCTTATTATGTTTAAAGCAGCGGCTACTGCTGCTTTAAACATATTAAGGAAGGAGGAACAGCCATACTGGGTAGATTGCTTTTTTGTAAAACAACAAAAAATGACATATCCCCTGCCTTTCAAGGCATCCACCTGTTCATGCCACTCACTGTTCATTCACCCGCCTACAAGGTTTGATTTTTTTTTAATTGCTTTAACTTTGGTAACACAGACAACACTTGCCGAAAGGAAAAATACTAAGACTGGAGTTGCATGTTAGGCTAACCGTAACACCCATCCCATCCAGCTGCCCCTACCGAAGCAGACATAGTCAGATGACACAAAGGAGAGATGCTAGACAGCATTTTAAATCAGACAGTCACAGGACCAACACAGCAGATCACCGATAAACAAACTCCACCTACCCTTCCCTTCTTGCAGACTAGAGCTAAGTTAGCTGAAGCTGAGAATCTTTTGGAGATTAGAACTGGTTGTGCTGGTCACTGGTAGAGCCACACACTATAGTAGCAGGGACTAAATGCCAGCAGAAAGAGGTCACAGATTGCAGCAGGCTTCTCTCCCACTCCCTGACTCATGCCAAATGAGTTTAATGGCCAATAGTGTGTGGCCCCTGCCAGCTGACAGAATGCCTGTGCAAACTCACCTGGTAGAATTCCATTCCACCACCTCCTCTGCACGGTACCTGCGGAATGGTAGATGTACCCCCCCACCACACCCACCAAGCAAAGCATCCATTTACTCAGCACCACCACCAGTAGCCTCCTACCTCCCTCAGACTCCTAGTTCAGCTCCAGCGTACCTTCCACAACTTCCAATTGGCACAGCAGCAGGCAGCAGCACAGAGTGGGATTCTGGCCTGGGAAAGAAAGAATAAATCCCCCACAGTCACAGGCACCCAGCTTCATCTTCAGATTCCTTGGCTCCTCCAACCAACTCAAGCTCCTCCATCCCACAGGCCAGGCAGCAGCAACAGCAGCATTCATTTTAAGTAAGAAAGGTGGCACAGAGGAAGTGAAGTGCCACGGTTCATTCCTGAAGCCAGCAGTCTCCCACTTGTCCTCATTATTTGTGCTTATGCTTATGCTACTTCTGGGTGTGGTCTGTCAATTTTTGCCTCCCTGCTGCATTCACTTCTGCTCCATTCCAGTTCCAGCCAGCCTACTTTATGCAGCAATGGTTCCCTCCTTCCCTGTTCTAAGATGACCACGCTGCACTCTCCCACGGCTGTCCCTCCACTCTCCCAGCACAAACTGCTTGCTTTGCCTGCTGCTCCAGCCATGTAGTGCAGATGGTGCCTGTGCTTTTCTTCTGCTCTGAAAGTCCTACCGGACCCTCTCTCATTCCAGGCTCCCAAGCCTTCCAGCCCACCAGCAGCAAAAGTAAGGGGCTGACGTTGGTGGGGGGGGACAACAGTGATGAGTCAAATTGTTGGGGGGACTTGTGCCCCCCACCCCCCCCATAAGTGTGGCAGCTTAGACTCAATGCAAAGAAGTGCAAGGTAATGCACCTGGGAAACAAAAACCAAGGGGAAGAGTACACAATGGGGGGAGGTATTAACAACAACAAAAATAGAAAGGGACCTGGGGGTAATCATATCAGATAACTCAAAGGTAAGCAAGCAATGTGAGAAGGCAGTAAGGATAGCTGGGGGGATACTGGGATGTATAGGGAGAGGCATCACCAGTAGAAAACAGGAAGTTGTTAACCCCCTGTACAGACAGTTGGTGAGACCCCATCTGGAGTACTGCATGCAGTTCTGGAGACCCCATCTCCGCTAGGACATAGACAGGATGGAGGCAGTCCAGAGAAGAGCAACTAAAATGGTGCAGGGTCTGCAACAGAAACCATTCCAAGAAAGACTAAAGGAGCTTAATATGTATACCCTTGAGGAAAGGAGGGAGAGGGTGGACATGATAGAAACTTTCAAGTACCTCAAGGGAATCAACAAAGTCCAAGAGGGTAGCATTTTTCAGAAAAAGAGATGTGCAAGAACAAGGGGACACAATCTGAAGATAGAGGGGGGAAGGCTCAGGGGCAATGTGAGAAGTCATTTTTCACAGGAAGAGTGATGGACACATGGAACAGCCTTCTGAAGAGGTCATGGGGTCAAAAACAGTGGGGGAATTCAAGAATGCATAGGACAGACATAAGGCAATTCTGGTAGGGGGTAGGAAGAAGCAGGCTGTTGGTTAACTAGTGTAACCCCAAGGGGGTGCTATCCTTAGGGTTACTACCCCCGCTTGCCTCCTCTGAGACAGGATGAGGGGCCCAGATCAGTTGACGGGTGCCTCCACCCAGAGGTCGGGGTTAGTACTGTCGAGATTGCCTTGGTTACAGCCCTCTGGGTTACTGCAACCCCCCTTTTGTCCCGCTAGTGGCTCACACAATGTACCCACAATACTTTTCCCCAGTTCACTTACCCCCCGGCTAGTATCTCCTGGCTCACTCCGGGAACCCCCTGTAAAGTAAGGTACAGTTTTATCACAGTCACTATGCAGCAGTTCACCAGCAATGCACACAGTAGCCAGGGCGTAGTTGCAGAACAAACAATCTGATTTATTCAAGGGGAAGTAACCAGGACATGGGGGAAATCAAGCTGATTGGCTTATCACTATGCTTATCTACCTAGTGCTCTGTGCACAGGCCTGAACCTAATATTTACTGTCCCTGGGTACCCAAGCCCTAATGGCTAGTCCACCGTGGCAGCTGGTTGGGGCCCTGACACAGATAGCCTTTGCAATATTGAGCGAGTCAGAATGCAAAGCAAAACTCAAGTAGACAGTCAGCAGTCTGCTGAGGCAACTGAAGGCCACTGATTACAAACTTAGCAGGGAGCTACCCTGGCTCAGTACTCATGACTCCAGTAAGCAACGAGTTCTTCACCTCTGGCAGGGTTAAGCCTGAAGTTCACCAGCCTCCTCACACATTTATATGGCAAATAACAGAGGGGTACCATACCAGGCCGCTGCTTCTAGACCCCACACGAACTTGCAGTAAACTCGGGCAATAAATGGCAACTTCAACCTCACGGGTGGACCAAGCACAATTCAGCAGTTTCTCCAGTCCTCTCAGGTTGAGCCTGGTAGGTAGCTGGGCTGGCACCAGCCTCCTCTGACCCCGCACCGGCGGATTTAGTCCAACTCAGTTTAAAATGGCAAAAACGGCCGCCTCCGGCCTTCCCGCGCTTCTCGCACGAACACTCTCACAGTGCAGAAGCACACAGCTCCTTCCTTCTCCTCATGCACTACACATGTGCCCCTCCTCAATGTGGGGCTCTCGTTTCAGATCGGGCACTACCCGGGTCTATTAGCTGGCGTTCCTGTCTGTCAATCAATCTTCTGCCCCTCAGTGGTGCGAAAAAGCGCCATAGCCCATAATGCCTCTCCAACTTATAAGCAGTTCCCCTATTGGTCAGACAGCTCTCCAGAGTCCCGAGGTACTGATTGGTCCAATTCAGCAGTTCTGGACCAAAATGGAGGATACAACCTAACAGTCCTCACTGCAAAGGAAGGCAGGTTAGAACATACGAACATACGAAATTTGCCAGCAGATAAAGGCCTAGAGGTCTATCAAGTCTGCTCAAACATGCAGCTAGCACCCCTTATTCTGCAGCTGCCCCTCCCTTCCATCCTTCCCCTTCATTAACCCTCCCCCTTGTCCTGTCCCATTCTCGTTTGAAGCAGTCCACTGTTCTACTGTATACCACTTCAGCAGGTAACGCATTCCACCCAGCCACCACCCTCTCTGTAAAAAAGTGTCTCCTCATCTCCCTCCTGAACCTTCCTCGCTCCAGTCTCATATCATGGCCCCTGGTGGCCCTCCCCTCCCTTACTTACATCTACAACAACTACATCATGATTAATTTACGTTGTTTCCCGCAAACAATTACATCCCCCAATAAAGCTCCCTCTGACCCACTAGCGGTGACAGATGTGAGCTATTTTCCAGCGTCCCGGGCGGGACTCGGGCATACTACCACGCAGCCCTTAAAGAGACAGCACACGGAGACTTTACCAGCGCTCCTTGCCACCCATTCAAATGGCTTTATGCCGATCACCAACCAGGCATGGAGCAGGAAACGAGCTCCAGGAAAGCTTTTAGGAACCCCCATTTACATGGGGGTTACACTAGGATCTGCAGTTTATCCAATAGGTAGGGAAATGGACAGACTAGGTGGGCCAAGCCTTATCTGCCATCAAAGTCTATGTTTCTATGTCTCTAATTGCACCCCGGTAGGTGGAGAGTCTGTTTTTAGGGAACCTGATAAGCCTAGAGTGGATTCCATTGCTATCGATCTTGGCCGTGCCCTTTAATGTGCATAATATACAATTTTACTGTAATGTATTGCTGATCACATTCCATCGGGAAATGGTGATATTTCAGCTTTGTTGTACCACTGGTGTGACATCAGGATACTGTTGTACAGGGGGGCGCTGTGGAGCCCAAGCTTGTAGGACGCACTCTAATGTAGCTCTCTATCTTGAGCTCCTAATTTCTTTAAAAACTAAAGTTTTAAGTAGCGATCGAGTGAAATAAGCTAAAGCTAATGAAAGTGGGACCCCGCAAGAACAATATGGGGAACCCTCGGAAGGACAGAGGTACCAGTTCAGGAGCTAAAGTGACTGGATCATCACAACCGCATCACGATGCTCAGGCCATGCCTCAACGAGAAGCAGAGGAGACTATGGCGTCAATAGGCCTAAAGTTACAACGCTTGATTTCTTCAGTCACAGAAATGAATGCTAAACTGGATTCATTTGGCACTAGAGTTACGGTGGTAGAGAAAACGATGGAAGGGCTCCAAACACAAGTGGTCGACTTAAAAAGGCAATCTGACTCAGCGGGCTCTACTACCGCAATGTTGGTGAAGGAAAACACACACCTGAGGGCTCAACTCGAGGCGCTAGAGAACCAGGCGCGTGCAGCCCACATTAGAGTCTTAGGTTTACCCGAAGGAATAGGGGGCGATCACCCTTTGATGTTTATACGAGAGTGGTTGGGAGATAAATTGGCTCTGGAAGACACACAAGTAATTTTTGCCCTCCAAAAGGTTTATCGGATCACTCCACAAGGGTACCTCGAGGACTCTGAGAAACCGCGTACTCTGCTCATCGTAACTGACGGAGTAGTTACGAGAGATAAGATCCTGCGCCTAGCCCATGAAAAATTACCAATTTTACAGGATGAGAACACAATATATATGTTTCCAGATATAAGATATGCCACCCGTTTGAAGCGTAAACAATTTGGTGGGACATGGAAGCACCTGAGGGAAGCCTCGATACCACATGCCATGATATTCCCGGCTCGCCTCCGAATTGTACATAACAGTAAGGTCTGGATTTTTTCCGATCCCTCTGAAGCAAATAAATGGGCCCTCCGTTTTGTTGATGGAAACAGAAGTCGAAGGGGAAAGGAGATCTGAGGGCAGTGACTCTGAAAGTTGACTCTGAAGTTGGGACGAGGCCTGAAGACACGGTTGAAGAGATAAGAGTTTGCTTTTCAATTTTAATTATCGAAGCTCCAGCTGGGGAACCTATCTTTCCCTTGGACTGTGTGGGGCCCCCTATAATTAATGCGATCTAGTGGATCCCAGTTAAAATATATAACATACCCTACTGCTTTATTTGTGGACATTTACTGTTATTTAGATTTATTCTGGGTAGCTTCGTTAACCTCTTAAGTGAGGATTCAACATAGGATTCCAGCTTTAGAAATCTCTAGTGCTTAACTAAACTTTTAGTAGATACAAATATGGGGGAGGACTGGAGCTTAAGGGGGAGAATACTTAATACAGGGTGCTTATGTTATTACATTTATCTTTAGGAGTATAGTGTGATGCCAATAGCCCCTATTTAGGGGCAAGGACTTTTAGGACTTAATACTCTTTGAATTTTCCCAATACTGAATTATTCACACTGCTCTTGGGCTTATGAAGCAGCTATTTTATCTTAATCTCTTTTAGGTTTATTATAAAATTTCCCTCAATGTGGTATCTTAATGTGTGGGATGCTTCTATCCTAGGATTAAAGGGGGGACATTGTTTTCTCTCTCTGGTTTGTAATGCTGGAACTTGATATGTCTCGCATATGGAATTAATATCTGTAAGATAATGGATAACAATAAAAAATAAAGTTTAAAAAAAAAAAAAGGATACTGTTGTACAGTACCATCATTCTGACCTCATTATGCTGTTATAATGTATGGGAAGCCCTTATTGCTAACTGAAATCAAGCAGATTACACAGAGGATAATGTATGGGGAGTCATCGATAACCATGCTGTAATCTCTTTGAGAGGTTACCGTGACAACTTTGTAAACCTCGAGAGCAAAGCTCAAGAGGTTTTACGTTGTCACGGTAACCTCAAGAAGCGATTTCATCGAGGTTACTGATGACTCCCCATACATTAAATTTTATAGTGTATGGGGTAAAAAAAAAATCAATGGAGTGCCTGTTTTCACAGAAAAAGAGCCTTTACTTTGCCGTTTCCCCTATAGAGCCTCACTTGATGCCGAAACTCTCCATAGGTCTCACCACTGCAGCCATTCATTCTGAGCCGCTACTTAAAATGAGTACATGCGCAGATCGGTTCCTGTCATAATCCCATTGTTATGACATACTCAAGAGGGGATAACAACCCTTGACATCATAGCGACGGGATTACAAGAAAATAATCTTGTCACTTTTTAGTGGTACTAAGGACTCCCCATACATTATAACCTTGTTATGCCATCTGTATAACATCACTCTGTTGTTAAACCTTCTTGAGTATGTCATAGCAATGGTATAACAAAACGAATGCTCACAACATTCAATGTTCCATTTTGAGAATGACGATCGCTAGTAGCTGTAAGCATTTCAAACTGAAATTTAATTTCCTTTTTTTCCCCCGTTACTTTTGCCGAGCAACAGTCCACTCAGGCGGCGATCCGCTGCATGCAATGGGACTGACTAGTATACGTGGTGGCTACGTAGTGATTACACAGTCTTGGTAGCCCATATACTATAAAATTTAATGTATGGCCTTTGGTTAATAGCCACACTGAAAACACTTCTTGAGGTTGCCATGACATTTGAAAACCTCTCAAGCTATGCTCTCAAGGTTTACAATGATGTCATGGCAACCTCTCAAAGTATTTACAGTGTAGTTATTAACCAAAGACCATACATTATCTTTTATGTGTTATTCTGAAATCAGGATGTTGCTGTACCATCGTTCTGACCTCAGAATGGTGCCATACCACTGTTCTGATGTCTGGATGCTTCTGTACCATCATTCTGATATCAGGATGCTGCTGTACCATCATTCTGACCTCAGAATGCTGCTGTACCATTGTTTTGATGTCAGGATGTTGCTGTACCATTTTTCTCACATCAGGATGCTGCTGTACCATTGTTCTGATGTCAGGATGCTGTTGTACCATCATTCTTATGTCAGGATGCTGCTGTACCATGATTCTGGCTACATAGATACATAGACACTGTCAGCAGATAAGGGACTATGGCCCACCCAGTCTGCTCATTTGAGCATGTACGTTCCCTTTATATTTTTCTAGAAATCTGTTGCCCCTTACCCCGACCTCCAGAATTCCCTTATGTCTATCCTATGCACTCCTAAATCCCATGATTGTTTCAGCCCCCACCACTTCCTCTGGCAGGGTGTTCCACTTGTCCACCACACTTACTGTGAAGAAATTCTTCCTTATGTTTCCTCTGAATCGCCCTTCCTCCAACTTCATCCAATGCCCTCTGGTCCTGGAACATCTTTCTCACTGGAAATTAGTGCATTCCTGCACCCTGTTCCCCCCTGTAAGGTGCTTGTATGTCTTTATCATGTCCCCTCTCTCCCTCCTCTCCTCCAGGAGTACATATTCAAGTCCTTCAGCCTGTCCTCATAGGACTTGTGATGCAATCCCTGTACTATCTTTGTTGCCCTCCTCTGAACCTTATCTACCCTGTCTATGTCCTTACATAGGTAAAGGCTCCAGAACTGTACACTGGACTCCAGGTGGGGCCTCACTAGTGTCTTGTATAGTGGAATTATGACCTCCCTTTTCCTGCTGGTGATGCCCCTGCCTATGCAACCCAGCATCCTGTTTGCTTTACCTGCTGCTGTGTCGCACTGTTTCCCCTACCTTGAGGTCATCAGAGATGATAACACCAAGGTCCCTTTCCTGCTTGGTGCATGCTATATCCTCACCCCCCAACTGATATGTTGTTCCAGGGTTTTTGTGCCCCATATTCTGACATCAAAATGCTTTTGCTCCATCGTTCTGATGTCAGAATACAGCTGAACCATCATTCTGATGTCACAGTGCTGTTGTACTATTGTTCTGACATCAGGTTGATGTTGTACCATCATTCTTTTTTTTCCTATAAACATTTTAGCCTCTGTTCTCCTCCCCCACCCCAGCCCCATCACACCAGCTTCTCTGGGACTTGCCTTTACCTGCGCTTTCTGCCACAGAGCTGTGGTGGTGCCCAGCGACCAGGTGCAGAGCCAGCATAGGGTCAGTTGTCATCCGCAGTCTGGGATGTTTTTCCTCATTTTCTTCCTTCCCTTCCCTTTCCCATTGCTGGTGTGCATGCATGGAGATATGAACACGCTGCAGAAGTCCCACAGGACCCTCCCTTTGTTAGCACTCTACAGTACCGCACTACCTTCGTCCCTCCACCCAGGGGTAGTTGTTCAGTGGGAACACCAATCTTCCCTCCCCAGCAGAGGACAGCTGTCCTTCAGACACTCAATCCTATCCCTTCCCAGCCAACCCCCAGCAAACCCACTCGCACTGCGAACACGGATCCAGGGAGTACATATTCAAGTCCTTCAGCCTGTCCTCACGGGTCGCTGGTGTGGCAAGAGGTAAGACATGGATGCCTCAGCCCTCCATGCCACTAGGCTAGCTTGTTGTACCATCATTCTGACATCACAATGGTGTTGCACCATTATTATGATATCACAATGCTGTTGCACCAACATTCTGGCTTCACAGTGCCGTAGTACAATCATACTGATGTCTGGGTGCTGTTGTCCCATCATTCTGATGTCAGGATGCTGTTATACTATCGTTCTGATGTCAGGATGCTGTTATACTATCGTTCTGATGTCAGGATGCTGTTATACTATCATTCTGATGGCATGATGCTGTTGTTCTATTGTGCTGACATCAGGATGCTGTTGTATCATCATTCTGACATCAAGATGCTGCTGTACTATTGTTCTGACATCAGCAAGCTGCTGTACCACCATTCTGATGTCAGGATGCTTTTGTATCATTGTTCTGATATCAGGATGCTGCTGTACCATTGTTGTAATGACTGGATGCTGTTGTACCACCCTTCTGACATCAGAATGCTGCTGTACCATCGTTCTGATGTCAGGATGCTGCTGTACTATCATTCTGATGTCAGGATGCTGCTGTACCATTGTTGTGCTATCAGGATGTTGCTGTACTATCGTTCTGATATCAGGATGCTGCTGTACCATCATTTTGCTGTCAGGATGCTGCTGTAATATTGTTCTGATGTCAGGATGCTAATGTACCATCATTCTGATGTCAAAATGCTGCTGAATCATTGTCTTGATGATAGGATGCTGCTGTATTATCATTCTGATGTCAGGATGCTGATGTACCATCGTTCTGATGTCAGGATGCTGCTGTATTATCGTTCTGATGTCAACATGCTGCTGTATTATCATTCAGATGTCAGGATGCTGCTGTATTATTGTTCAGATGTCAGGATGCTGCTGTATTATTGTTCAGATGTCAGGATGCTGCTGTATTATTGTTCAGATGTCAGGATGCTGCTGTATTATCATTCTGATGGCAGGATGCTGCTGTATTATCGTTCAGATGTCAGGATGCTGCTGTATTATCATTCTGATGTCAGGATGCTGATGTACCATTGTGTAATGCCCCAAAGGTGGTCATTTCAGAAAATTTCTAATAAATAAATAAATGCAGAGTACACAGGTGCTCAGGGTACCTGCTGTAGGGGTAGGCAGCAGGGTACTGTACTAAGGGGCCTCTAGACATGAAGAGTCAACCTCCTGACACACAGAAAATACTGTAATTAATAGAAAAGTGCCCCTGTGCACTTATAGCTGGTAAAAAGACAGATTGTAAAGCATTACATGTCATAATGGCCTGGATGGAATGTTGTGCTGAGTGGCTCATGCACAGCATTCCAATCCAGCCATTCTAGAACCAAGGCAGGTTTAACTTTAAATTTAATTCTTCAGTTAGTCAGTTGGTCAGTTCCTGGGCAGCTGTTGAGGAGAGAGGACACAGTAAGTCAAAGGGATAAGGAAAGGGCTTACCTGTGGGTTGAAGCCATCCCTGAGGACTTATCTGTGTGCCTGCTCTGCCTCCACTGCCTGAAGAAACCTGCCGTGTGGTGCGGTCGTCGGTGGTGCCATCGGGGCACCATGAAGAAGCCAATGCCATTTCCCCCACATTTTAAGGGCTTTTATGCCCTCCGTTTTCTTATTTTAGCCCCTGATTGTTTTTTTTAAGTAAATCCCGGTCCCACGTCGGCAGCAAGCAAGCCGCATCGTCTTCGGCAGTCGGAGGCCCCCCTGAGCCGTCCCTCTCGCTGCCTGATCATTTCCTTCCCTCTGCCAGCTCACCTCCCACCTCCCAGTTGCAGCAACGAACCCCGGAGACCACAGAACGGTGAGTCGGCGGCAGCACACGCTATGCTGACCGCCTGTTGTAAAGAGGGGACTGAGTTTGTTTGAAAAAGCGCATTAGGCGCTCTCAGAAGACGGCCAAGTGCCACAGGGGCATTGAGTCATTAGGACCCGCGATTTTAATATTTAAAATGGAGGTGGGGCTAGCGACGCCCACGGGGAGGGGCCGAAAAGCAAGGCCAGCATAGTGGCCTTATGAATATTTAACAGGGGGCGGATTTAGAGGCGGGGTTCCGCGATATAAATGACAGCAGGCACTGGGAGCCTGCAGATTTAAATGGGCAATGGATTTAAAAAGGCAATTCAGGCCCAGCTGCAAAGTAGGGCATTAGGCCCATTATAAATTGGGGCACCAGGCCCAATGCAATGAGGGGCACCAGGCCCATTGGGAAGTGGGGCACCAGGCCTAATCTAAGGTGGGGCACCAGGCCCAAGCTAACGTAGGGCATTAGGCCCGAGGTAAAGGTAGGGCATTAGGCCCGAGGTAAAGCTTGGTCTATATGGAGGCCCCGGCCTAGCGGAATAGGGCAAGCCAGCCTAGTGTTACTAGAGGGAGGCCCCGGCCTAGCGAAATAGGGCAAGCCAGCCTAGTGGTACTAAAGGGAGGCCCCGGCCTAGTGGAATAGGGCAAGCCAGCCTAATGGTACTAAAGGGAGGCCCCGGCCTAGCGGAATAGGGCAAGCCAGCCTAGTGGTACTAAAGGATTCCCTAGCCACAACGTACAGTAAGGGATCCTATTCTAGAATACCCTACCTATAGAAACAGGGGGCTCATTTGAGAGTGTTTGATTTGCCTATACTGTGAAACTACTGTGATTACTGTACTGCTTATGCTGAACTATTGCCCTGAGTGCCTGAACTATTGCCCTAAGTACTTGAACTATTGTCCTAAGTACCTGAACTATTGCCCTAAGTACCTGAACTTTTGTCCTAAGTACCTGAACTATTGTCCTAAGTACCTGAACCATTGCCCTAAGTACCTGAACTATTGTCCGAAGTACCTGAACTATTGTCCTAAATTCCTGAACTGTTGGTCTAAGTACCTGAACTATTGCTCTAAGCACCTGGACATTGGCCCTTATCAGTAACAATTACCCCTGAAGTTATAATTTGCCCTCCTTTAGCAAATTATTGTACCTTTCCACAGTTCTTTGGGCATTCTTCAGTTATATGTTTACTACTGTACGAAGACAGTCTCAATCTTCTACTACACTGCAGTCTCATAGTGTGGTCTGTAACACCACGTGCACAGAATCAGTCTCTACTCAGAAGACGTCCTTCCAGCATTCTTCCCTCCTGGGAGATCATCCATCAGCTCATCCCATCCGTTTGTGTCGTCCGCCAAAGTCGAGTCCGTCGTCAGTCGTACAAGTCGTACCCGCTGTTTTCTTGTTTTCACAGCTTGAAAGTACGTCTGCCGAAATGCATCACGACAACCGTGCCAGTGTCGTTCCGTATGGTTCCTGTTCCAGATGTCCCGAAGTTGGTCGCCCTCTACAGAACAGAGAGCTCATCCTGGAGAACCTGTTCTGAGCCCCCACCTGGTCGTTCGCTGAAAGTTGAGTCCATCGAAGCCCAGTCCGGGACGCGTCCGCCGTTTCTTTGTTTTGTGTTAGTTCCTGATTCTAGGATTGCAGAGTAAACCATCATCTCTTCAGATTCTTATGGTTCCTGGTCCTGTCAGAGTTCCTTCCGAGTCCAGGTGGCCCTTGGAGTGCCGCAGCATCAGTCAGGTCGTGGTAGTCCTCCATTAGATTCATCGCCACGCAGATCTTGATCTTTCTTCATCCTTGGCAACCCTAGAAGTGGGTTTTGGCTGAGGAACCTCTTGCTTCAGTGTGTTATTTCAGGAACCAGTTGCTTTGGTTCTACATTCTGGCAGCCTCGGAGAGAGTGGGCTTTTGCCGAAGATATATGGTCTGTTTACCAAACCTCTCACCACCCCAGTGGCCTTATCTAGATCCTTGCTGGGAACTGAGATTAGGGTTCTACAGTTCTGTTTTATTTCCCTTGTAGCTACCAATGAAGAACGACGGTGTACACGAAGACGCTGGATCTCTGGACTCTTGCAAAATCTGGACTCTTTTGGAGATGTGTGATGCTGATCACCCTAATGCAGTGCTGAGTAGCCTATGTAACTGGATTCTCATTTAGAGTATAGAAGTACAGTATAAACTAGTAGCAGAATAAGAGATGCAGTAGGCCTAGAGTTTATTCTTGTAGTAATCACCGTAGAAGTGGTAGACAGAAGTATTTCCCTGTTCCATTGCCCTGTTGTTCTCGAGCAATCCCTCCTCCTTCTTGTGACTGTGTCTGTCTACCCCTGGTACCAAATAAGTGCCCTGCGGGCATCGAAATACTAAATTGACTCCTGCCTCTCCTTGTCTGGATAACAGTTATCCTATCCACATAATTCGGACCATGGTGCCTCGCTCATCTCTTTTCACCACCTTTAGAGTAGAGCGCACTCCCACCTTCAACAGAGCACCACATACCTCTTAAGAAATTGGCGTAGTCGGCAGGATAGAGATAATTTATCCGAGGGGTCCAAAGTTGGAGTGGCTTAGTAGGAAGCACAAATGGAGCCAGGAGGTAGTAGTGAATTGTCCGGAGGAGACCGAGATGGATTTAGAGGGAATATCCCACCATCCCCACTAACCATGCCATACTACTTTGGAGCGCCATGGCTTCCACAATTTTCCGGAGAGAAAGATGAGGATGGAACCAGCAACCTGGGAGAATTCCATTTGAAGATGCAAGCCATGTTCCGGTTGTATCAAATCCCAGAGCAACAAAAAGTTGAAATTTTAATCAGGCAATTGAAGGGAGCTGCCCACCATGAAGTCCAATCATGGCCGAGTGGAGCAAAAGCCACAGCAGACCAGATACTCCAGAGGTTGCAGCAGATTTTTGATGCTAGAACCATGTCTGACCTCAAAATGAAGTTCTTTTCATGTACCCAGAAGTCTCAAGAGACCCTGAGAGAGTTTGCACTGAGTCTACAAGAGCTGTTACGAGCAATAGAGAGAGTAGATGCAGCAGAGGTCCGAGATGCAGATAGAGTACTAATCGAGAAATTTGTGGAAGGAGTACAAAGTGAGGCCCTGAAAAGAGAACTACGTTATGCTGCATTTACAGAACCCTGAAGTTGACTTTCTGGATTTTAAAGACATCCATGTTGGTCCAATAAAAGGTATCAAATCATTTGTTTCTGGCTCTGTCTTTAAAAGGACCAATACGGCACCTACAACATTTTTTTGCATCATGGAAGATACCGAAATTCGCCGCAGGACATGGCAGTTGCATAACATCAAGAAGAAACTAGCACAGCTAGACAGTGACATCTACTTTTTATCCCAGTGCAAAAGGAATAACATTATCCCTAAAGGTCTAAGTATTTGGAATCCACTGAGAAACACAGATAATTCTACATATGCTTAACAACTTTGTCGTAGGACCTCTGAGAAATTGAGAAATCACAGAATCCACAGCTCGTATGCCAAAAAAAGCATTTTTGAAGAAACAGTTTAATGAAATAGCTACCACCCTGGAGAGGATGTCTGGTGAGCCTATTCCGGACATCTTGCATGAGATAGACATGAACTACCAAAGAACCTTAAGAAAAGCCATGCTCATTAAAAACAGGAAGTTAGATGCCCTTCAACTTACCATACTTCTAACAACCATGAAGAACAGAACAGAGTGACTGAACAACTAAGCCACACAGATGGGCACCTTTCAGTTGTTAATTTGTCCACCCACACACTGACTACTGGGGAATTAAATGTACTTTCTAAGAGGCCACAATTTCTGCCCAACTAAACCACTGGACAGAATACAGTTTTGTGGTGAAATGGAGAATACTTCACAGATTGAGACTCAGGAATTTTTCATGGCACAGAAGACATCACAGACAGGAAGAAATCACAAACAGTAAAACTACTATGGATAAGAAAAGAAACCATGAGTTTACCCCATCAAGTGGCCGTAACAAGAAACTGGACAAATACATTAATTGCTTTCGAGAGAGTTATCAAGAGATTCTCTTAATAGGCGAAACAGGCCCGCTTACAACCCTCTCCATTGGAACAGAGGGCTATACAAACACTAAAATCAAACCATAACATTGTCATAAAAAGGCTGATAAAGGCTCGGCAGTGGTGATATTGAATCGGAAGATTACATTACGGAAGCCAACCGCAGCTAAGTGACCTTACTTACTACAAAGTACTGGGAAGTGACCCAACTACAGAATATAAAGAGAACTACAGAAGTTAATTAAAACATTTCCAGAGCATGTCCAAGACAAACTAAAGGACCTCGTCCCCAGTGAACCTAAGCCAGGGACATTCTACATGCTTCTAAAATACATAAGCCTGGTAATCCTGGTAGACCCATAGTCTCTAGTAATGGCACCCTGACAGAGGGATATCAGGTTTGTAGAAGCTATTTTCAAACCGCTGGTTATACAAAGGGATAGTTACATCAAGGACACTACTCACTTCCTACATAAACTTTCTGGTTTTAAGGACTTACCACCTGATACCCTTTTAGCCACGATGGATGTAACCTCCCTCTACACTAATATTCCACACACAGATGGCATTTCAGCCTGCCTCAAATATCTGCATGACAAAGAATTGGACCCAACATTGACCCTGGAGTTGTGGGTAAACTCACTGAATTCATTCTGACACATAACAACTTCAGCTTTAATGGTAAACATTATGTTCAAACTATGGGAACTGCAATGGGAACCAGGATGGCTCCACAGTATGCTAATCTTTTTATGGCGAATTTGGAGGAGGATTTTCTAAGGCACTGTACACATAAACCACTCGCTTATTTCCGTTACATTGATGATTTGTTTATAATTTGGACAGAGGCACTGACACACTTTAAAGATTTTCACCAAGAACTTAATAACCTCCACCCAACTATAAAGCTTTCCCTAGAATATTCTGCCACAAGTGTACATTTTCTGGATACCACTGTCACTATTAAGGATGGTACCCTACATACCTGTCTTTACAGGAAACCAACAGACAGACAGAGATACTTACAGAAAAGTAATCACCGAGCCACACAAAGAAATCTGTTATATATAGTCAAGCACTTCGTATCACCGCCTCTGTTCAAATGAGGAAGACAGAGACACACATCTGGCGATGTTGAAAACACCTTTATTGAGCAGGGACACTCATCCAGGAAATTGACAGAGCAGTGGAACGTGCAACACAGGTCCCAAGAGAACAGCTACTGCAATATAAGGAACGGATGACTACCAGCAGAATACCCTTAGTAGTCACATACCATCCTGACCTTGAACTCCCTCGTAAGATTACTAAGGATCTCCATCCAATAATTAGTGAGGATGAAACCCTTAACTGTATTTTTCAAGAACTACCACTACTATCTTTTAAACAACCACCTAATTTAGCCAACCTGATTATTAGAGTCAACTTGAACCGAACAGAATACCATGACATCATATGGTACACGACCGTCATCAACGCACATGTAAGACATGTAACCTCATTTACACTTCAGACTGTGTGGTTACATCACAAAACAGACTATTCAGGATACAGGGAATTATACATGTACATCAAGTAATGTGGTCTACTTTATCCAATGCAAGAAATGTCCTCGCACAGGTTATGTGGGGAGACAAGCCAACAACGACACTAGAATGAATTCACAGACATTCTATTAATCACAAGATGATTGAGAAACCAGTAGCCCAGCACTTCTCCCAGGATGACCACTCAATCTCAGATATGTCTGTGATGGTCTTAAAGGACATTTCAACAGTACACAACAGAGACGGGCTTCTGAAATTAGACTTATTTTACTTCTCAATATGGTGGCAGATGGATTGAACATTGATGTTGGGTACATGACACATTATTCCACTTAAACTTACACAGACCTTTACTTTAAAAGATGGACATGAACAGTTTAGTTCTTCAACGGGCCTTTGATTTTGTACGTTTATGGTTATCTACATTGTTGACTTTTCACCTTAACACTGTGGTGAGTGCGTTTGAATGTGTGTGTGTGTATACTGATGTATGTATGTATGTACATAGATACATACATAGATACATAGACAGTGTCGGCAGATAAGGGCCTATGGCCCACCCAGTCTGCCCATTTAAGTTTGTAAGTTCAGTTTATGTTTTCCAGGAAGTCTGTTGCCCCTTACCCCTGACCTCCAGAATTCCTTTATGTCTATCCCATTTTATATATTATATATATTTTATATATATATATTATATTTTATATATACATTTTATATATTATGTATGTGTGTTTTTTGTGTGTTTGGTGTGGGTTTTTTTTTTTTTGTGTTGTGGGTATGGTGTGTATGTGTGTTGTTTGTCGTGCGTGGTGTGGTGTGGTGTGTGTGGAATGTGTTTGCTATATTTGTTGTGTGGGGTGTGCAGGTGTGTGTGTGTGTGGGGGGTGTGGTGTGGTGTATGTACACACATATGTGTGGGTGGAGCGTGGCATGGGGCAGTTGTTATGTGGCTAGAACACTTAATTTTCACATAGTGTGCATTTATTTCCTTCTATTAGTTGTCAGTGGGTGGATTTCACACTGTCACATCTTTAACTGCTCATATTAAGATGCATATCTCATTTACTTGAGGGTTCATTAAAGGTGTAATTCCTTTGGGTTTTCATTTAGATTGCTTAGACTGATTCTGTGCATTTTTGTTATACACAGACTCTGTGTTGAAATCTGCATTTATCAGGCTTATGGTCTCGTTTTCTTGGGGGTCATTGACAAGTTGTTTTTTTTGCACTTACAAGTGATACTTTCATGCATCATGTTTATATGTGTAGGTTAATTTGAGGCTTGATTTCAACTTGCAGTTATACCTAATTTCAGGATTTTGTCTCTCATTATCTGTCCTTTAATATACCAGGACAATTGGAATGTAAGTTGTAAGCTCATCTTACATGTATTAGAGAGAATGCCACTCCAAGGTTTTTTTTATCACTAGAATGCTTTCTTGGCATACTGAGACATTTTAAAATTTATGTGACAAGAACTCTTTGGCTGTAGAGAATTCTTGATAACCTTTGCCCTTCTGAGGCTCCCCGGATAAAGGCATACTGGTATTAATTAGCTTCTCTGACGTAATCTTCTATTATGTTTTAAATGTATATGTTAAACCAATGAGAATTATTTCTGCTTTTTCTATATAACCTGGTGTTAATAGTATGGGATATTTGAAAAAACTGCCACAAAGCTTCTGAAGAAGGACCTGGTTGGTTCGAAAGCTAAAGCACTTTGTTCTTTTCTGTAACATCCATGTTGGTCCAATAAAAGGTATCAAATCATTTGTTTCTGGCTCTGGATTTTAAAGAGAAAGCCATCTGAATATTTGGTTCAGGACATTCTAGAGAGGAAGCTCCAGCATATCCCAAAATCTCTATGGGAACTCAATGGCCGACCTACACTACCAAGGGTTGGAAAGAAGATCATTCTTGGCAATTAGGACTCCAACCAGAAGTGTCCTTATGAAGACGAGAACCAGGAAGAGAAGCTGTTGCCTACCCGAGCCGGCGTTCAGAATATGAGCAGATACCTGACCCAAGGTTACAAACACTGATATGTTCTGTACAGATGGGCGCTCAACAACATTCGGAGCTGACGGAGCAGATTGCTACGCTGACCAACCAGATGGCAGAAATGTATAAAGAGATGCAGAGTTGGAAAGCTGGGTGGAAGAATGAGAAAAGCTTCGATCCATTGGAGAAAGAGAGGAAGCATGACTGAATGAACCACTCGAGAAGGAGTGAAGGGAGACGCTCCACAGATCGATTTGATGGCCAAGGAAGGCCCATATGTCGCCGGTGCAGTGTGAGTGGTCATATCAAAAGGAGATGTGGTCAGCCAGTCAGTAACACCTTAAGTTTAAACAGGAATTCTTCGGAGATGAGGACCGACCCCCGAAGAGCAGCCAATCAGGTCCAGCAGTCCCGCTAGAGCAGTCGTGTTTTGTTGGTAACAGCCCCATGATTCCAGTTAAGGTCGACTGCATCAAGCTTATGGTGCTATTGGACACCAGATCGCAAATCACCACCTTGCAAGGAAGAGAGTTCCGAAGGTACTGGACTCCCAATGATCTGAAGCCACCTCCTAGATCTTGGGTAAAGTTGATCGCAAGCAACGGTGATGAAGTCCCATATTTAGGTTACCTGGAAGCTGATGTACAGCTAGGAACAAATGTTCAACGTAACACAGGCATCATTGTGAGTGACATTGAGAGTGATCAGCTGCCACCACTTATTCTCGGGATGAACGTTCTACAGAATTGTTTCAGCGAATTAGTGAGCATCCTTCAGCAGCAAGCCAAACACGTGCCTTGAGTGGAGAAGCATGCCCTGCAACAGACCATCCACAACTTGCAATGCCATCAACGATTCGCCAATGCTGAGGGTGAAATCGGTAAAGTAAGGGTGATGGATGCTAGACCAGTAACCTTGAAGCCGGGCACCGAAACCACTTTGTGGTGCAAAGCAAAGGTGGGCCCAAGGGGTCAAGACTATGACACCCTAGTAGAACCCTACCCAATGAATAAGGAAGAGCCCATAATAGTGGCTAGGAGCGTAGCCACGGTGATCCAAGGGAGGATACCAGTCCGAGTGCTAAATTACGGGACTCATGACGTACAGCTGTACCGGAACCAGCCGGTTGCGCAGATCCACACGGTATGTTTACAGGACATTGTTGAAGCTGGGGAAGAAATGGAGAAAGTGCCAGAAGATGGGATGGAAAGCGACCAGAGACCAGAATGGACCAAGGAGATTAAAGTTGGCAATACGAAGACCAGCATGAAGCAAAAAGCTGATGTTTTGAAGGTGGTTTTGCACCGAAAATAAGCTTTCAGCCAACACCCCTTGGATTTTGGGTTAGCTCGTGGGGTATAACATCACATCAGTACCCATGGACATCCGCCTGTCAGAGAGAGATTGAGGCCAATTCCACCAGTTATGTACCAGCAGGTAAAAGAAATGATTAAGGAAATGAAGGAGGCGAATGTGATAAGAGAAAGTCACAGCCCTTTGGCAGCACCAATTCTTCTGGTCAAGAAGAAGGATGGTAAGATCCGATTCTGTGTGGATTACAGCAAACTTAATGCCATCACTCATAAAGATGCATACCCTTTGCCTAGGATAGAGGATTCCCTCATGGCTCTTCAATCAGCAGCTGTATTCTCCACTCTAGATTTGACCAGCAGATACTGGCAGGTTCCTATGGCACCCCAGGACCAGGAGAAAACAACTTTCATTACCCCCATGGGTTTATTTGAATTCACCAGGATGCCTTTTGGTTTGTGTAATGCACCTGGAACTTTCCAAAGGCTAGTGGAACATTGTCTTGGGAGCCGAAATTTCGACACCCTGTTGTTGTACTTAGACGATATTATCATATATTCCAAAATGCACGAAGATCATCTGCGTCACCTGGATGAAGTATTCCAAAAGTTGATCCAGTACGGTCTGAAAATTAAACCATCCAAAT
Organism: Neoceratodus forsteri; assembly: GCA_016271365.2. NCBI lineage: Eukaryota > Metazoa > Chordata > Ceratodontiformes > Ceratodontidae > Neoceratodus > Neoceratodus forsteri. The sequence continues at coordinate 899,351,881 of CM057455.1, forward strand.
GTCACCTGTTGCAGACCAAAGTAAGTTATCTGGGAGATATACAGTAGTCTCCGCAGATGGAGTGACGCCAGACCCAGAGAAGATCGAAGCAGTAAAGAAATGGCCTGTTCCTACCACCATCAGAGAGGTCTGGAAATTCTTGGGATTTGTTGGATACTACCGAAGATTTATTAAGAATTTCTCAAAGATTGCTGTGCCTTTACACGAACTCTTGAGAGGGTCAGCAGAAGGTAGAGTCCCAAAGAATCGCCTGGTTATATGGGGTGCCGAGCAACAAGAGGCCTTCGATCGACTAAAAACAATACTTACTGAAGCTCCCATATTGGCGTATCCAGACTATGCGAAACCATTTCTGTTGTATACGGACGCCAGCAACAGAGGATTGGGCGTGGTACTCGCACAAGAACAGAATGGTGTGGAAAGGGTAATAGCCTATGCAAGCAGAGGATTAAGAGGCTCCGAGAGGAACGACGCCCGCTATAGCTCTTTCAAATTGGAATTTTTAGTGCTAGTCTGGGCCATCACTGAGAAATTTTGACAATATTTAGCTGCCACCCCTTTCACGGTCTTCACGGACAATAATCCTTTAGCACACCTGAATACTGCGAAGCTAGAAGCCCTCGAGCAAAGGTGGGCCTCTCGACTCACGAATTACCAATTTTCCATCAAGTATCGCTCTGGTAAATCGAATGTGAATGCTGATGCCTTGTCCCGGATGCCTGAGCACGGAGAGTCAGAAATAGATGATACCCCGCTGGAAAATATAGAAATGCCACCTTTTCTGCAGGTACCAGGTGAGATTGTACAGGCATGTTGTCAACTTGCTCCCGAGTTTAAAGTGGAAGATCAACTGGAAGTGGATGACATGATTGCGAATCAAAAGAATCTATGGGTAAAACTACAAAGCCAAGACCCTATAGTGCGCCAAGTGAAAGATCTAGTTGCGCAACAGAAGCACATGACCAGAAAAGAAAGAAGGAAGTTGACCACAGAAATGATGAAACTTTGGAGGCACAGAACTCGTTTGACCATAGAAGATTATCGTCTGGTTAAGAAAAGCAGAGATCCCACCACCCACACAGAGATAACTCAAATCGTAGTTCCAAAGACCAGTGCTTCAGTAGTGTTGGAAGCATACCATGACAACTCAGAACATTTCAGTCACAAGAAAACGGAAGCTATCATCAGAAGGAGATTTTATTGGGTAGGAATGCGAAATTATATAGCAAAATGGTGTGAGGAATGTCCAGCATGTTACTTAAAGCACAAGGAAAAGATGAATCAGAGAGCTCCTCTCCATCCAATAGTCAGTAACGCACCATTGGAACTAGTTGCTCTTGATCATTTGAAATTGGACCCTAGTTCAAATGGACACGTTTATATCCTCACTATGGTGGATCACTTTTCCAAGTTCGTGGTTGCAAGTGCAGTGAAAGATCTATCTGCTCGAACTACTGCCGAAACCTTTATGAGATGTTTTGTATGACCTTACGGATATCCCACAAAAATCCTAACAGATCAAGGAACATCGTTCGAATCTCAACTCTTTCACAAACTGTGTGCTCTGTATAGAACTCATAAGTTAAAGACCACTGCTTACCATCCCCAAGGCAATGGACTTTGCGAAAGAACAAACCAGATTATCCTAGAAATGTTGCGAGCTCTACCGGAATATAAACGTCCCTTCTGGCCAGCCCTACTTCCTGAACTCACGTATCTGTATAATAATATGATTCATTGCTCCATGGGTTATACCCCGCATTACTTAATGTTTGGACGACACGGAAGACTTCCAATGGACTTAGCACTGGAAGTGCCACCAGAAGAGACTAAAGGAAAGAATCCAGTGACAAATTGGGTCCAAGAACATAATGAACATTTACAAGAAGCTGGAAAAATCATTGGAAGACACATGGAACAAGCACGGCAGAAGCAGAAAACAAACTACGATATCAAGGCCAAAGCTACACCTTTACTTATTGGAGAAAGGGTAATGTTGAAGAAGACCCAGAAGTGCAGCAAGCTGTCTTCAAAGTGGGAATCAGAACCTTATTACATTATCGAAATCCCTTACCCTGAACTGCCGGTCTACAAGATCCAACAAGAATTTGGACATGGCACCAAAATTGTCCATCGCAACCTACTCAAAGCTTGCACTTTCAGAGACACTGTGATTGTTAAAGAACAGGACAGTCCTACGCCAAAAGAGAGGCAGGAGTCCACCAAAGGCAAAATGTGGAAGCCAGAATCACCAACCAATTGGTGTACAGAACCTTGGACTCGTACTTGGTATATGCATTCCCTTGACCAGTCTAACTGTGTACCAGTACTAGCTCCAGAAATACCGGATTTCCTGGAAGGAGAATGTATTGTTCAAGAACCTGTTGATTTCCAACCCTGCAGATCTCAAAGATCGAACGCAGGTATCCCTCCTAGAAGGTATATCACAGAAGTTTCTCAACTTGTACCTTGGTATAACAGGTAGATCCAATTCAAGTAATTTCCCAGACACAGTCACTTTAGGGTAAATCTTTAAAACAAAAATTTACAGTATAGTAGATGTTTTAAGAATATTTTAGAGATCTTAAGAGTGTTTTATTAACGTAAGACTTCATAGAGTATTAAGTAAGATTTTAGAGGTTGATAAGATGATAGATTTTATAAAATGTTAAGGGAATACATGGGAACATGCATGTTTAGGCGGGCCCGAATCTGTAATGCCCCAAAGGTGGTCATTTCAGAAAATTTCTAATAAATAAATAAACACAGAGTACACAGGTGCTTAGGGTTCCTGCTGCAGGGGTAGGCAGCAGGGTACTGTACTAAGGGGCCTCTAGACATGAAGAGTCAACCTCCTGACACACAGAAAATATTGTGAATAATAGAAAAGTGCCCCTGTGCACTTATAGCTGGTAAAAAGACAGATTGTAAAGCATTACATGTCATAATGGCCTGGATGGAATGTTGTGCTGAGTGGCTCATGCACAGCATTCCAATCCAGCCATTCTGGAACCCAGGCAGGTTTAACTTTAAATTTAATTCTTCAGTTAGTCAGTTGGTCAGTTCCTGGGCAGCTGTTGAGGAGAGAGGACACAGTAAGTCAAAGTGATAAGGAAAGGGCTTACCTGTGGGTTGAAGCCATCCCTGAGAACTTAGCTGTGTGCCTGCTCTGTCTCCACTGCCTGAAGAAACCTGCTGTGTGGTGCGGTCGTCGGTGGTGCCATCGGGGCACCACAAAGAAGCCAACGCCGTTTCCCTCACGTTTTAAGGGCTTTTATGCCCCTCCATTTTCTTATTTTAGCCCCCGATTGTTTTTTTTAAGTAAATCCCGGTCCCACGTCGGCAGCAAGCAAGCCGCATCGTCTTCGGCCATTGGAGGCCCCCCCTGAGCTGTCCCTCTCACTGCCTGATCATTTCCCTCCCACTGCCAGCTCACCTCCCGCCTCCCAGTTGCAGCAACGAACCCCGGAGACCACAGAGCGGTGAGTCGGCAGCAGCACACGCTGTGCTGACAGCCTGTTGTAAAGAGGGGACTGAGTTTGTTTGAAAAAGTGCATTAGGCACTCTCAGAAGGTGGCCATGTGCCGCAGGGGCATTGGGTCATTAGGACCCGCGATTTTAATATTTAAAAGGGAGGCAGGGCTAGCGACGCCCGAGGGGAGGGGTCGAAAAGCAAGGCCAGCATAGCGGCCTTACGAATATTTAACAGGGGGGTGGATTTAGAGGCGGGGTTCTGCGATATAAATGACAGCAGGCACTGGGAGCCTGCAGATTTAAATGGGTAACGGATTTAAAAGGGCAATTCAGGCCCAGCTGCAAAGTAGGGCATTAGGCCCAGTATAAAGTGGGGCATCAGGCCCAAAGTTTAGAGGGGCATTAGGCCCATTATAAATTGGGGCACCAGGCCCAATACAATGAGGGGCACCAGGTCCATTGGGAAGTGGGGCACCAGGCCCAATCTAAGGTGGGGCACCAGGCTCAAAGCAACGTGGGGCACCAGGCCCAGTACAAAGTGGGGCATCAGGCCCAAAGCAACGAGGGGCACCAGGCCCATTGTGAAGTGGGGCACCAGGCCCAATCTAAGGTGGGGCACCAGGCTCAAAGCAATGTGGGGCACCAGGCCCAGTACAAAGTGGGGCACCAGGCCCAAAGCAATGAGGGGCACCAGGCCCATTGTGAAGTGGGGCACCAGGCCCAATCTAAGGTAGGGCACCAGGCCCAAGCTAACGTAGGGCATCAGGCCCAAGGTAAAGGTAGGGCATTAGGTCCAAGGTAAAGCCTGGTCTATAGGGAGGCCCCGGCCTAGCGGAATAGGGCAAGCCAGCCTAGTGGTACTAAAGGGAGGCCCCAGCCTAGCGGAATAGGGCAAGCCAGCCTAGTGGTACTATAGGGAGGCCCCCGGCCTAGCGGAATAGGGGCAAGCCAGCCTAGGTGGTACTAGGGAGGCCCGCCACGGAATAGGCAAGCCAGCCTAGTGGTACTAAAGGGAGGCCCCGGCCTAGCAGAATAGGGCAAGCCAGCCTAGTGGTACTAAAGGATTCCCTAGCCACAACGTACAGTAAGGGATCCTATTCTAGAATACCCTACCTATAGAAACAGGGGGTACATTTGAGAGTGTTTGATTTGCCTATACTGTGAAACTACTGTGATTACTGTACTGCTTATGCTGAACTATTGCCCTGAGTACCTGAACTATTGCCCTAAGTACCTATACTATTGTCCTAAGTACCTGAACTATTGCCCTAAGTACCTGAACTATTGCCCTAAGTACCTCAACTATTGTTCTAAGTACCTGAACTATTGGTCTAAGTACCTGAACTATTGCTCTAAGCACCTGGACATTGGCCCTTATCAGTAACAATTACCCCTGAAGTTATAATTTGCCCTCCTCTGGCAAATTATTGTACCTTTCCACAGTTCTTTGGACATTTTTCAGTTATATGTTTACTACTATACGAAGACAGTCTCAATCTTCTACTACACTGCAGTCTCATAGTGTGGTCTGTAACACCACGTGCTCAGAATCAGTCTCTACTCAGAAGAAGACGTTCTTCCAGCATTCTTCACTCCTGGGAGATCATCCATCAGCTCATCCCATCCGTTTGTGTCGTCCGTCGAAGTCAAGTCCGTCGTCAGTCGTATAAGTCCTACCCACTGTTTTCTTGTTTTCACAGCTTGAAAGTACATCTGCCGAAACACATCACGACAGCCGTGCCAGTGGTGTTCCGTATGGTTCCTGTTCCAGATGTCCCGGAGTTGGTCGCCCTCTACAGAAGAGAGAGCTCATCCTGGAGAACCTCTTCTGCGCCCCCACCTGGTCATTCACCGAAAGTTGAGTCCATCGAAGCCCAGTCCGGGACGCATCCGCCGTTTCTTTCATTTGTGTTAGTTCCTGATCCTAGGATTGCAGAGTCAACCATCATCTCTTCAGATTCTTATGGTTCCTGGTCCTTGGAGTGCCGCAGCATCAGTCAGGTCATGGTAGTCCTCCATTGGATTCATCACCACGCAGATCTTGATCTTTCTTCATCCTTGGCAACCCTAGAAGTGGGTTTTGGCCAAGGAACCTCTTGCTTCAGTGTGTTATTTCAGGAACCAGTTGCTTTGGTTCTACATTCCGGCAGCCTCGGAGAGAGAGAGGGCTTTTGCCGAAGATATATGGTCTGTTTACCAAACCTCTCACCACCCCAGTGGCCTTATCTAGGTCCTTGCTGGGAATTGAGATTAGGGTTCTACAGTTCTGTTTTATTTCCCTTGTAGCTACCAATAAAGAACGACGGTGTACACAAAGACGCCGGATCTCTGGACTCTTGCAAAATCTGGACTCTTTTGGAGATGTGTGATGCTGATCACCCTAATGCAGTGCTGAGTAGCCTATGTAACTGGATTCTCATTTAGAGTATAGAAGTACAGTATAAACTAGCAGCAGAATAAGAGTGGCAGTAAGCCTAGAGTTTATTCTTGTAGTAATCACCGTAGAAGTGGTAGATAAAAGTATTTCCCTGTTCCATTGCCCTATTGTTCTCGGGCAACCCCTCCTCCTTCTTGTGACTGTGTCTGTCTACCCCGGTACCAAATAAATGCCCTGCGGGCATCAAAATACTAAGTTGACTCCTGCCTCTCCTTGTCTGGATAACAGTTATCCTATCCACATAATTCGGACCTTGGTGCCTCACTCATCTCTTTTCACCACCTTTAGAGTAGAGTGCACTCCCACCTTCAACAGAGCACCACATACGTTCTGATATCAGGATGCTGCTGTATTATCGTTCAGATGTCAGGATGCTGCTGTATTATCGTTCAGATGTCAGGATACTGCTGTATAATAGTTCTGATGTCAGGATGCTGCTGTACCATCATTCTGATGTCAGGATGCTGCTGTATCATTGTTTTGATGTCAGGATGCTGCTGTTCCACTGTTGTGATGTCAGAATGCTGCTGTACCATCGTTCTGATCTCAGGATGCTGCTGTACTATTGTTCTGATGTCAGGATGCTGCTGTATTATCATTCTGATGTCAGGATGCTGCTGTGTTATCATTCAGATGTCAGGATGCTGCTGTACCATCGTTCTGATGTCTGGATGCCACTGTACAATCGGTCTGATGTCAGGATGCTGCTGTTCCATTGTTGTGATGTCAGAATGCTGCTGTACCATCGTTCTGATCTCAGGATGCTGTTGTACTATTGATCTGATGTCAGGATGCTGCTATATTATCGTTCAGGTGTTAGGAAGCTGCTGTATTATCATTTTGATGTCAGGATGCTGCTGTTCCATTGTTGTGATGTCAGGATACTGCTGTACCTTTGTTCTGATATCAGGATGCTGCTGTACCATCGTTCTGATGGCAGGATGCTGCTGTACTATCGTTCTGATGTCAGGATGCTGCTGTACCATTGTTTTGATGTCAGGATGCTGCTGCACCATTGTTCTGATGTCAGGATGTTTTTGTACCTTTGTTTTGACATCTGACTGATAGTACTACAGCTTCTGAAGGTCAGGGGCCCAATTTTGAAAAAGCCCTTAGATTGCTGCAACTGCAGTGATCTAGGGCTGTGGCAGTCTAGGGGTGTGTCAGGAACCCTGGGCTATACTTTAAAAAAATGATGGTCCCTGCACCCAAGACCTGAGATTTGCCGCATCCGCTGGGTTGCACTGAAAAAGTGCATCACCTCTGGGATTTGGTAGAAGGATCCATCAACCTGGCCACACAGTGCAACACCAGAGGGGCCTTGAAGGTAGGGGTGCATAAGGCTGCAAGACAGGTACTGAGGGCATAAGGAACATGGGGGTGGCATAGGGAGTGACTGGTGCATGCCAGCAATGTGAGGATGCTGAGGTGGCATCCTGTGGGGGTGCCCTGTGCAAGAGTAGGCAGCCAGACTGGCATGGGTATGGGGGCTTGGCAGGAAGGGACCAGGACCTGGTCTCAGGTGCACACAGCCCTGGCACCTGCCGTATATGTGCCACTGATGCCTAACACCATATGTGGGCAGGAGCTTTCCTTCACACGGAGGGCCTGGTACCAGGGGACTGCCGCGGTGCTCAAGAGCCATTCCTAGCCATCATTTATACCCCACAACCTGCAGCTACTGCTGCCCGCCAATGGTGTTGGGGTCAGTGCCACTTATGGGGCAGGTGCCAGGGCAATATACTCCTGAGTCTGGGTCCTGGTCCGTTTCTGACAGCCCTCTGTGCCCAATCCGATCAGCTTTATGTAGAGCACAGGGCATGCCTGCAGGGTGCCACCTCATCCCCCGCACATTGCCACTGTGCCCCCATCACCCCTAGGGCACCCCCATGCTTTTTCAGCCCCTATCCTGCCTTGCCTAGTTATGGTGCATGGTCCTTAGACTACTTCCTGGCTGATCAAAAGGCAGCCCTCTGTTGTAACTACAGTGGCGCTTATAGAATAGCAAATAAAGGAGTGGTGCAGACCTGCCATGGCACAAGACCCCTTGCGACCCGGCAAATAGGTGCTTTTGCAGCAAGGGTAGTGCAAGGCGGCTTGCCACATGGCATCCCGATTTCGCCACAGCTGGTGTTTCAAAATTGGAATTACCACAAAGTATGACACAAGGTGCCACTTGCATCATCCCCATTTGGTGCAGGCATCTTTCGTCATAGTTTGACTTTTGAAAACTGAGCCCCAGATCTCAGTTGCATGAACTTTCAAATGAAACTGCCTAGTTCAGTGCTTGACACTGGGAGGAAAAAACAGTGCTGCATTTTTAAGTCAAGTTACCAGACACACGCTATACCAAATAGACAAAGCACAACAAGGTTGAGTTCCCATCTCAGGAAACATTGTGACATCATTGACCACTCAAGGTTCGCTCTCATGGTTTATGATTTCACAGGTTCTCTCGATGGGAGCACAGCACTGTTGACCATTTAACATCTCATTTGTGTACCTGCAGTGGCCTACAGTCACAGAGGCTTCTCGTTCCTTCCATAGGCTGTGTGTGGCAGGGTGTGTGGCTTATAAATAAGGGCCCAGAGTTATAAATTATAAATGATACAGCTATGATAAGGTCTTCCCCACAATAATGGTTAATCAGTATAGGAAGCGTGGCTTCAGTAGAGACCACTTTCTGAAGAAAAATAAGCAAACCTAAAACACACTTTTTCTTCAGCTGTTAGCTGCACAGCTTCTGTCCCGTTGGTCTGTATTTCGTATTGTCTCTCCTGGTCTGATCATCCAGGAGGACTTCTTTGTCTCTTCTGTCTGTCTTTCTATCTTTTACTCCCCCAGTTATGGAAGACATGTTCATTCTTTGTACAAGTTCCTGTTTTGCTGTTATTCAGGCATCATTTCACCTCCCCGATGATGGTAGCAGAAACACCTCCTGTAGGAACTCATGAATGTACAGTATATTTAATTACAAACTTTTGAAAAAAAGCCGCCAAATGAGGAGCAGGTTCACTTGTGACACAAACAGCAACCACACTACATTCAGTCACGGAACTCCCCCCAGCTTTTCAAAAAATCTGATGTCCAATGCCAAAATATGCGGAAGACTTTGACAGTACATTAAACTGTACGGTACCGTACGGTACATTAAACTGTGTGGTACATCAAATTGTACAGTACATTAAACTGTAAAAGTCTTCAGCATGTTTTGGCATTGGACATCATTTTTTTGGAAAAGCTTGGGGGAGTTCTGTGACCGAATGTAGTGCAGTATATTTAATTACCCTGGCTCTAATGGGTTAGCAGTGACCATACCTCTCAAATGTGCTGATTTTTTCAAGGAAAGACCAATTTTGGGAGGGAAGTTGCTGGCAATCACAAGGGAAGAAAAAGACTTAGGTGTCATCATCACAGATGACCTGAAATTATCCAAGCAGACCACTAAAGCAGTAGGTATGGCTAGAGGGATGTCGGGGTGTATTAGTAGGGGTATCACAAGTTGGAAGAGGGAGGTAATAATCCCTCTTTACAAGACACTGGTTAGGCCTCATCTGGAGTACTGCATGCAGTACTGGAGGCTGCACCTGCACAAGAACATTAACCAAATTGAGGCAGTCCAGAGAAGGGCAACCAAAATGGTTCAGGGACTGCATCAGAAAACATATGAGGACAGATTAACGGAGCTCAATATGTATACCCTAGAGTAAAGGAGCAAGAGAGGTGATATGATTGAAACATTCAAACTTCTTAAGGGCATTAACAAGGTGAAAGAGTCTAACATGTTTCAGTATAAGAAAAATAGCAGGACAAGAGGACACAGCCTGAGATTAGAGGGAGGCGGATTAAGGGGTAATGTGAGGAAGTTCTTTTTCACAGAAAGAGTGGTGGATGCATGGAATGGCCTACCTCAGGAAGTGGTGGATATGACTACAGTGCAGGGCTTCAAACAGGCTTGGGATAGGCATAAGGGAGCAATACAGATGAGTATGAATAGATAGGCCATTGACAGAGTAAAGGCCTATGGCACATTCATAATGTAGAAAAAAATGGGCAGACTGGATGGGCCTTGTGGTCCTTATCTGCCGTCAACGTCTATGTTTCTATGTAATTTTGATTTGCCAGTCCCGATGTCCCAACTGAGTCCCAGTTAGCTCCGATTTGGTGTGAATGCTGCCATTAACCATGCCAAGTCAGCATCCTTGTGTTGCCTTTTGCTTTTTCCCTTCCAAGTTTCCTGTGCTGCAGTAAATGTGCGCGAGTGTCTGATGTCATAACTGCGTCTCAGCCAATCGGGTGCACTTACCTGCATAGGTCACAGTCTATCTCTATTTTTTCATCTCCTCCCACCATAGCCTCATTTGTGGTCCCCCCACAGGTCCACTCCATTGGGATGCAAGTCCCCTCCAGCGCTTCTGGACCAGATAGCCAATGAGAGTTCCACAGTGCCAGAGAGTTTGAAGCTGCCACAGTGAGAGTGAGAGGATGACCACATTTTCAATTCATTTCTTTTATACTGAAGAGTCTGTGGGTAAAAGCCCATTTTCACAGATGTCCAGTGTTTAGATACAATACATACAACAACAACAAAAACAGAGCTAACAAATACAATAAACAAAAATACAGTACATATAAATATAAAATCATAAAAAACACAAGAGGAATTTGAAATCATATAACCTCTGAGCTTTGTCTTAAAAGTAGCTAACTTTGAGCAGCTGACAATAGCACTGGGTAGCTATTATATAGCTTAACCACAGAAAAGGCTTAGGAATTTTGTGCAAACTCAGTGTGATAAAGTGGGAAAAAAAGGAATTTCTGCCAGCCCGGTGGCGCGAGAGGTTGAGGCTCAGGGCGCCAAACACAAACCACGCCCGCGACCCGGTTCGAACGACTGGGTGCCGGGGCTGGCAGGAGAAGGAGAGTGATTGAGCATCCGAGGACTTCTCCTCTCCTGGGGTGGGCTAGGGATAACCCTGCTATGTAGCGGCTCCTGGTAGAGACCAGGGGCACTACAAACAGCGGCACAGGAGGGACTCAAGAGGAAAATGGAAAACAGCTTTGGAGCACGCCGGATGACGGCTTCCATACTCCACACCACTGGAACTTCCGGGAGTCTCCTCCCCCACAACAGCACCCACGGGGCTGTGAAAATAATAGTGTGCTGGGTTTCCTCCTCCCCGGCGCCTTCCTCCTTGAGGGGGACTTGCCCGGCAATGGGATATGCTGGGATAGAACTCAGGGGTCGACTGCAATATATGGAGGGAGAACTCCGGAAGAGGAGCGCAGGAGGTTAGTGGAGTACCAGGAGGCCCAAAGGAGAGGTGGACTTCAGAGTGTCGGTGGGGTAAAAAAAGATAATACAAAAAAAAAGGAATTTCTATTCTGCAACCTTGTGTGTCCAAGGCAATAATTCCTAGGAAACATACTGATTAGGCTTTTAGGTAACAAACCCAAATGAATCTTATGCATGAACAATAATGATCGAAAATTGAACCGTTCATTCAAGGGCAGACAATTAAATGAATTATAAAGATGACAATGATGCGTCAACCTAGGCTGACCAGTAGCAAAATGTAATATACTATGGTATGTGGTACGAAGTTTGGACAACATTTTTTCTGAAGTATATGAATAAACTACTGAGCCATAGTCTAATACAGACAGTAACAGATTGTTTGTAACAGTATGTCTAGATTCATCTGGAAGACTCCTGTTTATTCTATATAAGAAGCAAGTCTCCTATGAAGTTTGTGGGCTGGATTCACAAAAGGCAACTCAGGACGCAAGGCAACTTGAATCCGAAAATATGGTGCAAGTAGCACTTGCGTCCTGAGTTGCGTTGTTGGGATTCACAAAGGCAGCCTGCGACATGCTGCAGGCTGCCTGTGCTCAACTGCATCAATGCACCATAAACCCCCTTGCGACATGGTGTAAGGGGGTTTATAGCAGCAATTGCACCCTATGCAAGAAGGGTGGCATCAAAGTCTCCAAATCGGGATTCAGAAAGAACTCCCGGTGAACATCCGTCAAAGAACACTTACGACCGCTGTGAGGTGGCGTAAGTGGTCTTTGCTATCCACTGGAGGTTGCCAGTGTGCAGCCAGTGCTGCACAACTGTGGGGCCACCATGGCTCCCCCAGCCTCATACCCCTAGTGTACAGCACTGCCCCCCATGCCCACAGTCACCATAATAGCCAGCACAATGCCCAATGTAGGCTATTGCCCACCCACATCCCAATACTGCCAGGTGTGCAGCCCTCTGGGCTGCCTGAACACCCCCCTCCCCAGCCCCAATGCCCACATCCCACACCCCGCACCTACAGGTACCATACACACTGGTCACCACATATGCCCCGTACAACCCTGGTGATCCAGTGGCCCCCCTCGCCCAACCCGACAGTGTGAGCCCCCCCAATACACCGCCGGCAACTGGCACAGCCCTCTGCTCACCACCACGGACAGCCACCGACTGAGCTGTACTGGGAGTGCACATTGTACATATATGTGCTCAGTGAATGACAGCTGCTGTCATTCACGAGCTTACATATGTACAGTATGCGCTCCGCACAGCCCAATTGGTGGCTGGCAGCGGTTGAGAGCAGAGGCTGTGCCAGTCGCAGGTGGGATAGGGGTGGGGGTCTCACCTGTCGGGTGGGGAGGGGGGCCACTAGATTACCAGGGAGTTATGGGAGTGGACGGAGGGGGGGACTATTCATATTAAGGGTGATTGGGGCTGGGGTCCACACCTGACGAGGATCGGGGCAGGCATGGGGGGCACCACAGCTCCATTCTGCGGGCACATCTGCCGCCTGCCCCGTTCCGTGGCTTGCAGCATACATGGGAGCTGTGCCCTACCTTGTACAGATGCTGCAAGCCACAGGATGCAGGCTCCTGGACCCTGTTTGTTTCTGCATCGGGCACAGGCTCCAGGACGCAGGGGCCATTGCCACAAGCTGCCATTGTAGCAGCTTGCGGCAACCCTTTGTGAATCCGGCCCTATTTATTAAATCAACAATGTGTTGCTCAAAAGAAAGATGTGTATCTAATATCAGACCTAGATATTTAAATACTGCTACTTGCTTTATGGGGTTTCCTATTATATCATTTAAGGACAGAGCAAAAGTAGATGATTTGTTAGAAATGGAAAAGACCATAGTTTTTATTTTTGTCGAATTTAACACCAAATTATGTATTTCAAACCAGTGGTGCAACCTACTGAAGTCAAATTATAAAGTTTTTTGAAGTGATGGTAAATTACACCCTAAAGAAAAAAGAATGGCACAGCAGGCACCTGCCTGAGATCCGAGCGGACATTCTGTTTTGACTGCAACATCAGCGATTGCACCTAACAGAGCAGCAGCAGCTAGCACAAAAAGAGATGTCATTCACAGTTTTATTTACCTTTATTGCAAACTTAAAGCTGCAACAGAGAGTTACTTGCAGCCTGCAGGGCCCCCTTTTCAGCTCCCAGTTTGTGGCAATGAGGCTGGCTGATAACCAGCAAAATACAGCATTCTTTTTTGTCCTTAAGAAAGCAATAATGAGCTGCTCATTAGCACCCAGGCACTGTCTCAGGTATACAATAGATATTTGTGCACTGCAGTGTTGGTCATTCTTACACTGCTGCATCATGTCTAACAAGCAGTCTTTTGCGACAGTTATTGAGTGAAATCAGAAAACCAAAAATAGACTGAGAACTCACAATGGAGTATTACAATATTTATTTAAAGCCAAGCCATAAAGTATTGGGTGCAGGTGCAAAACACCTTACACAGCACCCTACATATAATATTTCACTTTAGTTGCTTCTTACAGGATTGCTGGTTTTAGGAATGACTGGACACCATAAGTAACTTCTAACAGCTCTGAGGTTTATTCAACAAACATACATTAGATAGATCAGCAGGCCTCAGCAGAACTACTACTACAGTCTGCTCGTGCAGTTTCTAAAACCCAGTTTCCACCCCAGACATACCATTGGCCCAAAACTGCAGGGGGATGTGGACTAAACCATTCTACAATGTTACTAGTGTAAGTTACCATATACTACATCTCCCCTTCTAGTAAAAGAAAGCAATTACCTTGATTTCGGTTCTGTATATCAATGACAACACTACAAGCATTATTAACATAATGGTTGAGTCTTACTTTGTGATCAGTTAGGGTCAAAAGTCACTGGTACTCAGCTCTGTTGAAATAAGTCTTTACCACTGACTTAAGTCATGACAAAATCTCTGAACTTCTCAGGAACTTTAAGCAGACGCCTCTTCTGGTCATTCGAGTAGACTGCACACTGGGTACAGCCTCAGGACTTTCTGCCAAAGTGTCATTGAAAACAACAGGTTCCATCTCAGGTTGCTCATACTCTTGACAAGTGTCCTGTTCCTGGCTGTTGTCCCTGGATTGCACTGTTTGTGACAATACGGATTCAGTTGACTCATCTGCCTGTTGCTCTTCAGCCTCCAAAGCAACTGTTCGGTCTCTCCTCAGGTGTCTCCTGTTTCTGCGGTATCACTGTCCTGCAGGTGTAATCACACTATAGGATCTTGGCTTATCACAGATTCTTTCCACTGTAGCAGGTTGCCACCCACTAGAAGTCTCTATGCATACCCTTTCCCCTTCTCTGAATGGAATAAGTGGAGCTGCATTCCTGTCATAATACTGTTTCTGTCTTTTCTGTAGTCTTTTCAGACATTTATGTGCATCCTTTGGTATTTCAGGTCTCAGCGCCCTTGCACTTGCTGGTAATGTTGTCCTCAACATTCTGCCCATCAACAATTGAGAAGGTGTAAAGTTCAGTCCTGTGACTGGTGTATTTCTAAGACTGAGCAATGCGAGATGTGGATCGGTCTGACCTTGCATAGACTTCAGAAAGATTCTTTTCTGTCTGGATCATTCTTTCAGCTAAACCGTTAGATTGTGGGTATCCTAAGTAGAATGAGTTATTTTGTACTCCCACAACTTTGCAAATTGCTTCATTTCATGACTTGCAAATGGTACATGATCCGCTACCGGTTCTTTTGGAATTCCATGTCTTGCAAATACAGCTTTCAATTTTGCAATAACTGTAGCTGCTGTCTTGTCAGGCATTCTGAGAACCTCAGGGTATTTTGAAAAATAGTCCACTACTATTAAGTAGGAGTGTCCCCTAAAGTCAAAAATGTCTGCACCAAGCTTTAACCATGGCATGTCAGGTATTTCATGTGGACACATCGGCTCTTTATGGTTGTTGGGTAAGAGTTCCTGACAAGGTCCACATGCTACAACCATCATTTCTACTTCTCGATTCATGCCTGGCCAATACATCACAGCTCTGGCTTGTGCCTTCGACCTTTGTATTCCTTGATGTGCTGTGTGAAGTCTTCGTAGCATATCTGTTCTCAGTTCTTTGGGTATGATTATTCTTTTACCCACCATTATGAGATCATTTTCTATGTATATACTGTGTCTCATGGGCCAATAGTGCTGAAGTTTGATGCTGACTTGTTTTTTCCTGTTAGGCCATCCTTTGAGGTGCATGTCTTTAAGCAACTGTAAATCACTGTCCCTCTGTGTGGCCTGTTTTAGCCCCTCTATCATGCTGTCAGGCAGAGTTTCTGTTGCTTGGATTGAGTATATGACCTTTTCACTACTTAGATCAATGTCTCCCTCTGCTGGTTTTCTTAGTACTGCCCTGGACAGAGTGTCTGCAATCAGAATGTCTTTTCCTGGAGTATATGTTACCTCTATGTCATATTTCTGTATCTGTAACAGCATCCGCTGCAATCTTGCTGGAGCATTTCCAATTGGTTTGTTCAGTATGGACTGTAGTGGCTTATGATCTGATTGTACTTTCACTGACCTTCCATAAACATACTGATGAAATTTCTGTAGAGAGAACACAATTGCTAGCAAATCTTTTTCTATCTGTGCATAGTTTCTTTCAGTACTGGACAATGACCTAGATGCATAAGCTATTGGTCTGTTTCTTTGTAGTAGACAAGCACCTAGTCCGTCCTTAGATGCATCTGTTTGGAATTCAATGTCCTCTTTTGGATCAAAGAATTTTAATACTGGTGCACAAGAAATAGTCTCTTTCAGCTTTTGTAAGGCTTCTTCCTGTGCTGGCTGCCACTGCCACATGACATCTTTTTTGAGTAGCTGCCTTAGTGGTGCAGTGAGGTTTGCTTCATTCGGAATGTACTGCGCCAAGTATCGAGTCATTCCTAACAACCTCTGTAGTGCTTTTTTATCTTCGGGAGGAGGCATCTCAGCTATTGCTTCTACTTTGGCTTCATCAGGCCATAGCCCATTTTCGGTTATGATGTGCCCCATGTATTTCACCTCACTCACCAAATACTGTATTTTGTCACTATTGAACTTTACATTAGGTCCACTGCTCTGTCCATTACTTTTCTCAGAATATTGTCATGCTCTTCCTTGGTAGCTGCGGCTATAAGCATGTCATCAGCTATTACAAAAACATCTGGTATGTCTCCGAAGTGTTCAGCATTTCTCTGCTGGAATACTTCACTTGCAGACCGTATACCAAAAGGAAGTCTGTGAAATTTGTACCTTCCCCATGGACTGTTGAATGTACATAGGTCTGCAGATTCGTCATCTAATTTGATCTGCCAGTACCCATCTTTTTCATCTAGAATTGTAAAAAACTTTTTACCTGCAAGTTTACTCTGAATATCCTCCAATGTGGGGATGGAGAAATGATGTCTTCTGATAGCTTTATTTAAGTCTCTAGGGTCCAAACACACCCTGATCTCACCATTTTTCTTTTCAGTAATTACAAGGCTATTTACCCATGTTGTAGGTTTTCTTACCTTGCTAATCACCCCAATTTGCTCCAGCTGTTCCAGTGTCTGTTTTAGTCTGTCCATAATTGCATATGGGACTTTCCTGCACCCATGTATCACAGGAGTAGCATTTGGGTCAGTATGTATGTGGTAAACACCAGGGAATTCTCCTAGACCTTCAAACACTGTTTTATATTGTGCAAGAAGTTCCTCTTTTGTGCTTGGTGGCTTGGTTTTAAGCACCTTTACTTTTGAATCAGATCCAGGATGACACATGCCTGTTGACCCAGTAGGGAAGCTCCGATGTATTAGTGACATAAAACTGCAGATTGGCCTCTCTGTCTTGTGTCTTACACTTTAGCGTCACTTCCCCTTCCAGATTAATTTGTGCTCCTCCATACGCCATTAGGATAGTACTGGTCGGCTTGATTTGTACCTTGCATGGAAACTGCTCAATCACTTCTTTAGTAAGTATATTGGCTTCAGCCCCAGTGTCCAACTTAAACTTAACTGGCTGTCCCTTTATCTTCAAGGTAGTGTACCACCCTTCATCTGGTACTTGTGTCCGCACCGTTTCTTGTTTTCTTTTTACAGCACCCACAAATAGTGCTTCTACCCCTTTGGTCATTTTCTCATGAGGTTTGTTGAACTTTTTGGACCTGCACATTTTTGCATAATGGTTGAGGCCACCACATTTACGACATTCTTGTCCATCGCTGGACAAGCCTTTGGCACATGTCCCTTGCCACACCTCCCACATGTGTTTGATTTTTGTGCACGTGTCTCACGTGTTGGTAGCTGGCGGTCTGGTTTTCGGCCGGTATTACCATCCTGTCTTAAACAATAATTCTTAAATGCTTCCATAACCTCAGCCGCTTTTTTAGCTTGTGGGTCAGCATACATTATATTGAGGGTATTGTACACCTCGAGGGCCTCATCCCCGATCATGTATAGCAGGACTGCAATTTTCATTTCCTCTGACTTATCATCTAATCCCGTGGCTGTGAAGTACAGACTTAGTCGCTGTGCCCACCTTCTCCAGTTTTCTGCAAGGTTTCCAGTCAACAATAGTGGTGGAGGTGGCTTAAATTGCTCCATACTGCCAAAAATACTTTGTTATACAGTCTTTTAGTAAGCTTTAGGTACTCACAAATACTGTCTTTTGTTTCTTTTCTTGGCAGCACAAACTTTTCTTCTTTCTTGCAACTGCAGCACTGCGTGAGTTCACTTCTGACACCATATAATATTTCACTTTAGTTGCTTCTTACAGGATTGCTGGTTTTAGGAATGACTGGACACCATAAGTAACTTCTAACAGCTCTGAGGTTTATTCAACAAACATACATTAGATAGATCAGCAGGCCTCAGCAGAACTACTACTACAATCTGCTCGTGCAGTTTCTAAAACCCAGTTTCCACCCCAGACATACCATTGGCCCAAAACTGCAGGGGGATGTGGACTAAACCATTCTACAATGTTACTAGGGTAAGTTACCATATACTACACTACATACGAGGCTTTATCAGTGGGAGTGTGCAATATCACAAGACAGTGTTGAAATAACATGCAGTTTGCATATGCTGTTTTTGTTTTCTGTCTCTCACTATGGTCTCATTAAAGTATAACTGCAAGAACACCTTTAGAGGTGTGAGTGCTCTAGCTGTTTTGTTTTACACTGAGTCAAGTTAGATGCATTTTTAGTTATAAAATCTTGTGAAGGTAATGAATGTTGTCCAGTGATGAAAGTGGCTTGCTGAATGTAGTTATATTCAGGTCTGGTACATACTGCATTATGAAACAATCAAGAAGTCTATTACTTTCATGCATTTGAAAAGATGAAAAATTGTGACACTGCACTTTACATCGAGTAAAAAATGATGTCCCTGATTCTGAGCATTCGTCCCTGATTTTAATGGGCAGTGTCCCTCATTTAGGGCCTGGCAGGTTGAAAGGTGTGGCAGAGACCCAGGAAAAAGAGAGAGAGAGACCAGGGCTCAGGACTTGCTTCAGCCGAAATAAATAGCCCCCCCACCCCAAAAAAATACTAAAAGCAAGTGAGATTTCGTAATGTCCCTGAGAAGACCTGTGTATACGTATTAAAAGATAAAAAACATGTAGGACTGGTGCCCTGTTTTAAAATGGAGAAATAATCAATCTAGGATCAGTTATGAAGCGTGTGTGTGTAACCATTTAAATGACAGAATTTAAAGTTAGAACACACTTTTCTTCCTGTTCAGTTATAACATTTACCCTTTAACTGTTAAAATAAAAGTTAATCTCAAACGCAGTTTCTCAGTGCAACTACAGGCATGGAAGGCTGTGAGTGGTTTGGGTTGGAGATGCTCAGTGGCCAGCTAACTGCTGTTCCCCTATAGGCTATGCCCCACCTAGATCAGAGAGTTCTGGCAGTTAAGGGAAGGTTCCTAGTAATTAGGGGGAAGTACTGGTATGCTGAAAACTCCTTTTTTAAAGTGAAGATGAATCATGTGTTTAGTGAATATATAGTACTGTTGTTTTCTGTTGTAATGTGTTTGTTTATTTTGTGGTATCATAGCACTGAATGCTAATGATGTAAAATTTGAATCTGATTGACAGATCATGTGATTTTCTGAGCACTAAAAAGACTCTGTCAGCAGCTTTTAGTCGGTTGGCTACAGAACTGCAAGAGCAAGACTGAGAAACCAGAGAGAGAAAACACAGAAACATACTGTATGCAGCCACCCCACCTCCCCGAAAGTCTAGGGGCTCTCGGTGTTACAAGAAGGGAGGGGGGCCTACCCTGAAGGAATCCAGTCCAGAATACCAACAACCACAAAACAATAAGATGGTTTCCTCCTACCATGGCCCGGGTCCTACTGCAGATAAAATGGAAACTGCTACCTCTTGCGACTCCTTTGGAAACCCAGGGTGGATACAGGAGACCTCTTCTTTTCTCACTCACTGGAAGTCTCCCACCACTATCCCGGCCCAAGAAGCACTGCTTTCAAGAGGGCTGAAACTTTAAAACTCCCCCCAAAGAAGTATTTTAAAATTTCATTAAAGACTCAGCATTTCATCAATCCATTAAAACTTTAAAAGACACTCTCAAAAACTTGAAATTAAGCAATTAAACCAATTTATTGCTCCTAGGATCACAATGATTTGCCAGGACCCAGAGGTTCCCATTGCTTGCTTAAAACATGGTCGCCTTCCAGCTCCATGGAGCACAACTATTCACATGTTGGGGTGCATACACTGGGAGACAAGATGTCTTAGGCAGCATTCCACTTCAGGCAGCTAATGAAATCTCAGATGATATACCTGAAACCTCCCCAGAACCTGTACTGAATCCTCAGAGCCAAACCTACCTTCTGGCACTGGTAAGTTGGTCACTGACTTGTCCTTTTCCTTTCTCTTTCCCTGCTCTGTCTCTGGCCTTGTGAAGAAGTGAGGAGCTTCTCTCACCTGGTCCCTTGCCACAGGATCACAGGAATTTTCCCTCCCTGACCAGTCCTTTGCCTATTATTTTTTTTTTCTTTTAACCGCATTCTCCCTTGGGCATAGCCACTTACCGGCCGGTCTCCTTTCGCTGGCTACAGGGGGAGGGGGACCCTCAGCAATACCTCTAACTTGCGTCCCTTTCAGCCATCACTCCTGTGCTTCATTTAAGCTTACTGGGTCGGGAACACTTCCCAAGGCCTGCCCTTTGACCTGCAACCTGCCCGAGCAGCTTGTGCCGGGCGCCCCAGGACCTGCCCCTCCAAGCAAGCCCTTTAGCTGGGTGGAAAACCTCCGGCACCCCCCTTCACAGGCCTGGACCACCTCGCCACATTGGGAAATGAGAAGGGAGGTGCCACCACCCCTCCCCTGGAAGAATCCTGCACCAAAACCCTCCAGCCCTGGCAGTCCAAACTACTTTCTACGGGCCTGGGACCCCACCAAACTACCTCCTCAGCACTCTCACCACCCCTTCTCCCACTACAGCCCCATTTACCCCACTCAATACTGGCAGACTGTCTCAGACCCTCCCCACAAATGACCCATTACTGGCACCATATTGTTGGAAATCACGGCTCTACCTCCCACTTACGAAGGGGGGGGTCCCCCTCAAATCAGGCCCATTCCAGACCGATGAGCTCCTCCCTGCCTGCCTGTCCTCTCCTAGTCAGCCTCCTATCTCCCCTGGAACCACCCACACTGACTCCTTTTATGGACCATAAGACTGCCCCTAGTGGCAGTCTGATAACAGCCCAGAATTGTGTTTTCCCCATAATACCTATCAAGTCCTTAAACAGGGGAAGAGGCACGAGAGCGGGGTCCCTAAAGGTAAATGTAAGCCCCTCTCAAAGAGAGGGGACTTACACTTTTCTCCAAACCAAGGGAATCATTCCCCATGGGGAATGATGGCAATGACTGCACCAGCTCCTCCGACTACACCCCCACCCCCTGGTATGTGCACTCCCAGGGAAAGTCGGCACCAGCCAGAGTCACTATGGTGGGCCCCCACCCCCAGGGAAAACCCATTCCTAACTACTACTATACCCAACCCCTCCCCAAAAAAAAAATTTCTGTGTCAGGGGAGATCAAACTTCTAACCCTAAGAAATATGAACACGAACAGCATAATATAAAACTCTTCATTAGATTAAAATATTATTACTGTTTCTCTTAGATTGATCGAACTAACCAGAATCACCTAGTATATATGTACTTATATATATATCAAACCATAATCACTCTACCACACTCAAACCACTCACTCACACACTCATCCAGACACACACTTTAATGATTAAAAAACTTTTTTCCTTAAGAAGAACATTTCAAAATAGCAAAAGCTAATGTCCTAATTTGCAGTCCTCTGAGGTAGGAAAAGTCAGTATAACTCAGTATCCTTTCTCTTAAACTCAAGTCAATCATGGGGATAACAGCCTGCTCCGAGGAGCAATACCTGGCACAGTCAGAGTTCTTTACAGGGTGCTCTAAGTATGGGGTTCTCCTCCTGGTGGAAAATAGAATTCAGGGTCTGGCTTGGTAGTGAGGTTTCCAAAAGACTCTCTGACAATCACAAAATACTTAGTGTGGCATCAGCCAGACCCTGCACCAGGGCAAAATGTTTAAATAAAGTCAACCCGGTCCAGGGGGCAGTGTGACACATGGCTCTGGCCTTCTGGAACAGTCCTTGTGATGGACGGCCACCACTTCCAGCACAATGTTTCATCTTCTCTAATTGCTCACGATAGACCCAGTCCTCTCTCATCTCCTCCACAATATGCCACTGTCTCTCTGACAGGTAAGGGTAGACCAGGCTCTCACACTCCGGCCTCAGTCGGCACCATACCCACTATTCCAATTGGCTCCACTCCAGCAGATCTCTTATACTGTTCCTGTGGCCTTGCCCTGTTTCTAGCCATACTCCCTTTCTGTATTTAGCATTTAGGGCATCCTCCCTGTTACGTCCATCCATCCTGCTCCGAAGGGCATGTAAGAGCTCTGGGATGTGGGGGTGGGGGGTCCGATTATTAGCTGCAATCACCAGACAATGGTAGGGCTTAGGTAAGGAATGATAGATGTCATAATCATTAAATTAAAACTTTTTGCCAAGGAACCTATCCTCAACGAAATTCTCATCATATGCCAAAAGTCCTTTTTTGGGGCTTACTCTCCTCCTTCCCTTGAGATCCCAGACCAACTGCAGCAGTTTTTGGCCTCACAGAAACTGGAGAAACTGGCCATGATCTTACGGCTATCGGGCTACCTCCAGACAGAGGTCTAGGAGGCATTTTCCTGGGCCCTCGGGGTTCATTGGCTGGTAGTCTAAGGCCCCTACCCCTGCCCCTCCCTCTGCCATGGGGAGTAAAGGTGTCCGGTGAGGAGGAACTGGGTAGACAGCTGGGTCCCTCCTCACGCTTTTTCTCCTCTGCTGCAGATGAACCCTCACCCTGCTCCTCTTCTGCTTCAACAATCAAATCAGGGGAGGGTCCTTGCACTGGTTCTGGCTCTTTCACTTTCTCTGGAGTCCACTCTGGGGTCCTCTCCTCTAATGACAGCCTTTCCACAAGACCAGGCTCCATGCTTCCTTGTGACCATACCAAGGATGGGTCTTCTGAAGTGCTGAGGGGGTATACCCAATGGAAACCGGGAGTGGCCCAGTAAAATACACCTCCAGGGTCAAGCTGGAGCAAAGACTGCACACCGGTAGTCAGGATATTCCCTCTCCCTTATAGCCACATCTGACACATCACTCCTCCACCTGCCCTTTCCCTGCAATGTTCCATAGTCAAGACAACAATGATGAAGGGACCATTCATAGAGGTTCTTCAGAAGGAGGCACATCTTTGGCTCCAATTCCCTCCCCAGCCATCCGAGAAACTGGATCCATATCTGCCAGGCTCAAGTTCCTTCAAGGATCAATGGGGTCAACAGTTCTTACACAACTCCCGTCAGCTCTGATGCTTCTTGCTCAATCCTCCTCCTCCTCCTCTATTATCTCCTGCTCTCTCTCTCTTTCTCCACAAAATGGAGATGCCTTGCCTCCTTCACCGGTTTTCCCTTCAGCTTGCCTCCAGCTAATCAGAACGTAGGTTGGGATCACGTGACCAGCAAACCACGTGAGCTTGCACTGAGAGCAGGACTGTGGCCTACCACCTGGCCCACCACACCCAGGATGGAATTTTAAGTACGCCACACGACCTACCCAGCCCAGGCCGGACCCGCCGCCAGCCCTCCTATCCAGGCCACGAGGCTCTTGGGGAGTGCAGAGGGTCCCAAAAACATCCAGGCGAGCCCCCACATGTAGCCTCCCCATCTTTCCTAAAGTCTAGGGGCTCCTGATTTTACAAGAAGGGAGGGGGGCCTACCCTGGAGGAACCCAGATCAGAACATCAACAACCATGAAACAATAAGATGGTTTTCTCTTACCATGGCCCATGTCCTACTGCAGATAAAATGGAAACTGCTGACCCTCACAACTCCTTTGGAAACTCAGGGTGGATACAGAAGACCCTTTTCTTTTCTTTTCTCTGTCCCTGGAATTCAACCTACCAGCATCACAGCCCAGAAAGCAGTTTTCAAGAGGGCTGAAACTTTAAAACTCCCCCCCAAAGAAGTCTAGTTAAAAATTCATTCAATGTGGGGTACATAGCTTGGTGCTTGTGTATACTTATGAGCTGACTGGTATATGCTTGGTGTTTATGGCATGAGCTTTGTCGCTTCTCCGCATCCCATCCTCTGCAGGATACTGTGTAGGTCCAGACTTAAGGCCCAGCGGAGAGGGAGAGATAGGAGTGCCGGAGAAGGAGGAGAAAGCAGGGGAGGATGGAGGGTACCGCTGAAATGCTCGAAGCAGAGCAAGAGGTAGCCTGATGTTTAAATAGGGGATGGGGAGGAGCTATTTCCCCCCCATTGAATATTAGGCTATAGCATTCCAATCCAATGTGGGGTATATAGCTTGGTGCTTGTGTATAATTATGAGCTGACTGGTATATGCTTGTTGTTTTTGACAAGAGCTTTGGCACTTCTCTGCATCCCACCCTTTGTAGGATACTGGGTAGATGTAGACTTAAGGCTCAAAAAGAATTAGTAAAGTGACTACCTCCTCCAACTCTGGAGAGTGTGATCAGTAGCATGCAGGAGAGGAAAAAACCCTTAAGGGGAAACCTCCAAGGACTCATGGCTACTGACCTGCCCGTCCTCTGGGCATACTAAGAGAAGAATAATCCTAAATAGCACTTAGGCTTAGGTATGGTCATGTCAAGGAGTTCAGTCCAATATTGCAGGTCAGAGAGTCCTGTTCCAGGCCGATTTGAACAGGAAGTCAATGTTGCAGATGAAGATTCAAGCATATGGAATATCCAACTTGTAATGATTTCCAGACGCTGTGACAATGGCTAATCCGAGTTAAAGGTAAATGACAGTTGTACATCCATAGCACGGCCTTTGAGGAATAGCTAGTGCTCCATAGTGGGTCTGTTTGTTGGGATGGCCAGAACCTGTTGCAGGTTCGCCATTGCTGTATAATGACATAATCCGACAGAAAAAGCGATAGCCATTGTTGGGATGGCGGGACCCCTCATGGTCTGCCTACATTAGATAAGTAGGCCTGCTTAAGGGGCCAGTCCATGTTGGGATGGCGGGATCTCACGTGGTCCACCATTGCGACAGTCTAGCGCTATGTAAGGTGGGAATGACTGGAATCCTCTCAGTCTGACATCATGTAGGTAGCATCTGGATATCATATCCTATTAAGACAGATACAGATTTGCACCATTTCAGAGTGCAAAGTCATTCACAGGTTAAAACAAGTATAAGAGCCAGCTATGCATGCATGGTAGCAGTGTTGTTGCAGTTCCAAGACAGTGTGTCCATGATACTGGCATGGAATGAGGCTAAGAACAGTAAATGTGGGTATAGTGACACTCAAAAAGGGAAAAAATAAAACACTTAATTCAATGTGAGGTGTCCGAAGGGCTAGGGAGCTGGTATGAAAGTGGACGAGAATAGAGCTGCATAAAGTAATTTAAATGAGTTCTTGCCTGACTTGAGAGAGACTTCTAAAGGGACGGCAATGACTACACGTAGTTAGGACTTTGATTTGATAGTAGAGCAGCAGTCCAGTCAATGGTGGGAGCAGTGACTCAGAGCAGATGGGGCAGGGGGAAGAGGGAGGAAAGCACAAGGAGAAGGACCAGTTGGGAGGAAAGGGCAAGGAGAAGGACCAGAAGTACAAGGAGGATACAGTAAAGGGAGCTGAGGGTTTAGGCCAGGGGAGCACAACAAGCAAGGAGGGACTAAACGGAGACAGGAAGGAAGGGAGGGAGAATGACCAGGCTAGTTTAGCGGATGGGGGAGAAGGACCAGTCGTGAGCAGTGAGGGAGGAGTTAGAGAGGGTACAGAAGGATGCTTGGGAGGAGAGGCATAGGATCGGAGGGGGGGTGGCCAGGGTAAATAAGGAGGGGTGGTATGTGGCATCCAGAGGGGAGGAACAAGGAGCCGGCTGGATGGAGGGCTGTAGAAAGGATGAGGGACATGGAAGGGGGGGAATGGAGGAAAAGGAGCAGTCAGAGTGCTCCTGTTGGGGGATTCTATGATTGGGGTATCAAATGGGATAGGGAGGGAGAAGCCTGACCAGTTAGAACAAAATGCTTCCCTGGACTAATGGTGCACAGGGCCAAGCACGAGGTATATCAGCTGGCAAAGGATTGTGGGGGTTCCCCAGACATACTGGTCCACCTGGGTACAAATGACATTGAGGGAAACAGCGAGCTAGAGATACAGGCAAGGTTCAGGGAGCTTGCCAGGGTCTGTCATGACATAGGATGCACAGTTTCCTTCTCAGAAATCCTGCCAGTGCCAAGGGCTGAGTGGGGAACACAAAGGAAGATTAGGGAGATAAACCAGTGGCTCAGGGAGTGGTGTGAGGACAGAGGGTATGGGTTGATGGGGGATTGGGAGGAGACCTGGGAGGATAAGGAGCTGTATGCTAGAGATAGGCTTCATCTCAATTTGGAGGGAGGAATCCTAAGTTGAAAATAGAGGGGTTCATTGGTGAAAAGTGGGGTTTAAACTTGTGAAGGGGGGAGGGATGGGAGAAAAGGCTATCGAGGGGGGCCAATAAAGGAGGGACTCTGTCTCCAACCCCCCTGGGGAGCTGGAGGAATGTGGTAAAAGGCCAGCTGGTAAAGTGCAGACCAGGGGAAAACAGAATCCCCATGGGAACACGAGCAGGGGAAATGGAAGGAAAAAAGGATGGAAGGTAGTCCTGCTAAATGCCAGGAGCTTGGGCAATAAAATGCCTGAGCTCCAGGCGATGCTAACTGAGGGAGCGGTGGATGTGGCAGTGATCACTGAGAGCTTATCGAACTCTTGTAGAACCTTTTCTCTTTTTTTTTTTTAACTTACTTTCGCTCCAGTCAAAGCTTGTGAGGACCTCTCTCGGGCATCCAGTCCTTATCCTGCCCTCCAGAAGCTCCCCCCGGACTGTACCTCCTCGCTCCTCCCCTGCAGTCGCCACCCCCGGTATCACCCGCCCGGGAAGGGTAGCCCTACACCTCTCTTGGGCTCCTTGACAAGGCAGACTCTGACTGCAGGTGGGCCCTGGAGGGAGGATGATGGAAGGCCATCAGAGGAGGAACCCGGTGAAGGGCATGGGGGACCAGTGCCATCACCTGCCGCTCAAGCCGGGTTTTTCCTGTGTTCTGTTCCACCCATCCCCCCTCTTGCGTGTTCACCCCCTGACGCAGATAGGCACACAGCAACCCTGCCTTATGTTGGGCATGCCATTACGTGCAGCCCACGCTACTGCGGTGCCCCCATCTCCACCAGGGGCCGCTGGAGCACCAAGCTTCCCAATGCCCTCCCCCTGGGACAGGAGAGCAGCCCAGCAGGCTCTCAATCCAGTCCCTCCCCTGCCAACCCCCGGCTCCTGAGCTCGCTCCCGAACTCGGGTCGCCAGCGTGACGCGAGGTGTGGCGTCCAGCACCTCAACCCTCAGCGCCACCGGGCCAGTAGGACCCTTTCTTTTGTGAAGGGACTAGTGCTTACCTCCCTCCCTCCTGTGTCCATGGTGCTGAGCTGTGGACCCTGCCCTACCTTCTCTTCAGTAAATACTAAGCAGAAGTATCTATTTAGGATAGATGCTTTTACATGGTCCTCCTCCTCACACACACCCTTATCTCCTTTGATCTTAGCAATACCCCCTCTGGACTTTCTCCTTTCACTAATGTATCTATAGAAAGTCTTGTCCTCTTCTATTACTGTTTGTGCTAGTGTTTCCTCGGTTTGGGTCTTTGCCTGCCTTACTGCCTTCCCTGCTTCCCTTAGGGAAGTTTGGTATGCCTCCCTATCTTTATCCCGCTGTGTTCCCTTATATTTCTTGAAGGCCAGCCTTTTGACTCTGACCTTTTCGGCTACTGTTTTTGAGAACCAAAGTGGTTTCCTTCTTCTTTTGCACTTCCTTTTCTCTCTGACACAATGGGATGTTGCTTCAAGTATTGCATCATAATGCTTGCCCACTTTGCCTGTACCCCCTCACTTGTGTTTCTTTTTGCCAGGGCTAGCTTAACTCTGCTGGCCATCTTATCAAAATCAGCTCCTCTGAAGTCCCATATTTTTGCCTTGGAATGGGATGATTTAGTTGTAGTGGCCAAATTGAACCATACCATGTGATGGTCACTGGTCCCCAGGTGACCTTCTACCTGGAGATATGTGATCCTTTCCCTGTTAGTCAGTACTAGATCTAGGATAGCCCTGTCTCTTGTGAGTTGTTGTACCAGTTGTTTGAGGCCCTCCCCCTGCAGGGAATCCACCATGTTTCTAGTTCTGGCAGATGTTCCTGCTGGTATTGACCAATCTGTATCTGGCATGTTGAAGTCTCCCATTATCAGAACCTCCCCTTTAGCTGTTATGTTTTGTATATCTTCTAATAGCAATGTGCCTATGTCCTCCCCCTGGTCTGGGGGCCTGTAGACAACCCCATTTCTTATGGCTGTCCCATTTCCTGTTTCCAGGGTGACCCACAGTTCTTCTGACTCCTTATGTGTATTCTGAATTTCTGTAGCTTTGATATTTTCATTGACATACAGGGCCACTCCAGCGCCCCCTTTTGCATCTCGGTCTTTTCTGAACAGTACATAGCCAGGTACTGAAGTCTCCCAAGTGTGTTTACTGGTAAACCACGTCTTGCTAATCCTTACTATGTCCAGTTTAGCCTCTGTCATTATTGCCTGTAGGTCTGGGATCTTTTCTCCCAGACTGCGAGCATTTGTGTACATGATTTTCCATTGGCCAGATTTCGGTGTGTTAGTTGTTGGGTGAGGTCTGGCATTTCCTCTGTGCATTGTATGGGGAGTGGGACCTTTTTCCTTACCTGGTGATGCAAATGAACTGCAAACATGCTGAACTCCTGTTTGACCACTAGCTGAGGGGGGAGGAGGGTTCTTCCCATTCGACGAATGGGGTGCTGCACCTCTCTCCCCATTTGCTAATTTAAATATTCTGCAAAGACATCAAACTTCTGTTCCAATGCACTGACTCCCTCCTTAATCAAATTTAAAGAACTTTTGCTCCTAGAACTGTTGCCAGTTCCCTACAAATGTGTGTCCTTTTTCCTGGCACCAGCCCTTGAGCCACATGTTTAGCTCCCCTATCTCCGCTTCTCTGACCTTCCGTCCACCTTCCCCCCCCCCCAGACTGGCAGGATCTCACAGAAGGAGATGTTGGATGAAATGGATGATAGTTTGTCACCCAGCCTGGTCAGGTGTTCCTTGGTCTCCACAACTGACCAGCTGGCGAGATCATTAGTCCCTATGTGTACCAGGATGTCAAGGTTTTCTCCTGCTTCCTGAACAATTTTAGCAATGTGGTCAGAGTCTCTCCATGCTGATGTACCTGGGAGACATCTGACCATGCCTGGCTGGAGATAGGTATCAACTCCCCAAATCATGGAGTCTCCTATGATCAGAAGTTTTTTTTTTTTCCTTTTGCTTTTTTTGTTTTGGTTCCTGTTTTGGGTGAGTTTTGTTGTGCTAGCTCCTGTGCTGCAGTGTCCTGCACTGCAGTGTCCTCTGTCCCTTTGTTTAATTTCGGAGATAGAGGCAGATACCTGTTTGTAGTTTTTATACCAGGGAATTTCCCAGGTGTTCTGGCCAAATTTCCCTCATTCACTAAAAATACCCACAACAGCTTAATGTGGTTCAAGGTCAGTTGGCATTCATCAGTATCCCCTTCCCCCGGGTCATGCCTGAAAATATGCAGGATTTGTCTAGTGCACTTACCCGGTCAACAAAAACTAAATAAATATGGTTTGTGGAGGTAATATGTTGGAGAGCACCGAGTGATGAGGCACCCGATTTGCCCCTCCTAATCACTCGCCAACCTCCCGGACCAACTACCCTCTTCGGTCAAGGTGCTTCTGTTGGATGTTGGAGAAATGGCGGGTGGTTCTTATATTTCCTTTTAAATATGAAATTTGAGGCGCGCAATCTCTGCCCATGCTGCCTGGAGCTGAGCCCTAAGATCTCCTTTGGCTCAGCATGTAGGACAGTGTCCTAAATCCTGTAAAACTGCCCTTCTGAAAAGTGTTACGCAGTATCTGCAGTTAATGATATCCATTCCAGATGTGTTGCTGGGTTTATAACCTGGTCAGAGTAATTAGAAGGAAGAAAATAAAAGCAAAGGTTTGATTTTGTGTTTTGTTTGTTTGTTTTTGTATAACTTGTTATAACAAGTTAAATTACTAGTGCCCCTGTAAATGAGGTCACCGTGTGGATATCCCACTGATCCATTCCTTCTTGCTGTGCCACAGGAAATGTCACGACTGGGCTACCCTATAAAAGGAGTGTAGTGTGGGGTGGTTGGGGATGGGGTTGGGTGGCTGGGCCCTTCCCCCGCCGAAAAAGAAGAACCACGGACGAGAGAAACAAGGAGGTAAGAGCAGAAACAATCAGTCAGCAACTGCAACAAATGCAGTAACCCTGAAAGCTTATCCTAATGATAGATAAAACTGTAAAACCTGTAAAGCACCACCTGTAATAATTTCACAGAAGATGTACCCTGTAAGAAACATTTTGCTGCAGAGAAAAATAAAGTAGTAACAGAAGAAAGACCTTGCAAAAGACAATTTGAATCAGAAGTTTACAGCAGTATTCTGTAAGCACACACCTGTAGGCATACCTTGTAATAATGCAGCAGAAGGTATATCAAGCAACAACAATTTGAATCAGAGAAAAAAAAGCAATAAAATATTAGCAACAACCAGTAACAATCCCTGTGAGTACAAAATAAAAATAACAACACACAGTAAATCTGCCTAGCCAAAAGAAGTCTTAATCCTTCCCCTTGCTCTAGTAAGGTTCTTTGCTCTGTCCTTTCAAGCAACCTAGATGGAAAGAGCTGAGGTGAAGCTAGGTGCCTTGGCCTGCAAACCTAGTCTTCCACCTCCAATGTGACTTTGAGTCTAGTGACATTCTACTGACTTTCATCCAGCACCACTTGAAGCATTGAGACCAGTTCCCTTTACCCAGAGAGGTGCACGCAGGTGGGGCAGGAGTGCAGTTTCCAGAAGGTCTCCCTGTAGATTGCCACCCCACAACCACTGCACTGCAACACTCACCACATTCCCTTTTTTCCTGTTCTTCTTGTGCTTCCTGCCCTCCTGTCCCAGACCCCAGTAGGGCTATCCTACTACCACTCTGTAACCATTAGCTCCTAAACACTGAAGCTCACTAATACCCCATGTTTTACAGCAAGTCCCTACACACTAAAATACCCAGTAACCGTTTAACAGCAAGTCTCTGATCCCTGAAATACACTAGTACAGTACATAGCAACAGTTTACTGCCAAAACCCCAGAAACACATTAATACCCAGTAGCAGTTTAAAAAGCAAATTTTTAAACCCACTAACAAGCCTATGCAAAGCCAGAAGTGGGACTGGAGGGAGGCGAACATCAGGTTGAACTGTTCAGTTGTACTGCTTTGGTGGGCTATGGACCACTAGAACAGAGGGACGGAAGTGAAGAGTTTTGGTTAAGCTTAGTAAAGAGCATTGAGGGGAGTGCCAATTAGCCATGAGGGAGCTGAGGGTAGACTCCAACAGACTGGAGCTGTTTACTGCTGGCTAGACTAGACTCATGGGAAAGTGTAAGGACTGGTGAGACCCTTCCTTAGCAAAGGTCCTCCCTAGTGTAATCTTGGTAAGTGGGTGCCAACACCCAATAGCTAGCCTTCACCAGTGAAGACAAAAGAAATTCTCTGATATAGCCAGACCTGAAATAACTGTTTCATTATTTTGCATCTGTAAAAGTGCCTAAAGACTGCCAATAGCTAATAAACTCTGCCATCCTGTGGGGCTTTTACCTAAATTGTTGCCTGCTGTGACCTTCATCAACACCCACACTTCCACATATGGTGGGAGCAGTGGGATCTTCACTTGTGCCATACCAGGCATAAAGGCCATAGTGAGGATTCCGGTGGAAGAGTGTGACTGCAAGAGGATGACTAATTAATTGCAAGAAGGAGTCTACAGGGTACACTACAGAGCTGCAAGGTGGAACAAGAGAGACAATAACCAATGAACAGATCCTAACGACCTTGATGGTGGTGGTTTGTCAGCTATCCGAGAGTTATGATGAGTTGCAAAGTTGGTGGTTGGCAGCAGAGAAGCAGATTTTGCAATTAGAGCAAACAGTCCAGAGGGCATCAGAGTTGACTCAGGAGCATGAGCCAAAGGTCCCATCTACTTGAGTAGTCCAAAGTCCCTGACCACACTACTGTCATGGACTGTAGTACTGACCAGGAGGTTGATGTGGCTAAAAGAGGTACTAATCGAGAAGACATCACAGAAGCTGGAAAGGAGGAGTTGTATAGAGGGAAGAAACACACTTGTCTGAGATCTTGAAGAAAAGAACTATGGGATCAAGTACTTGTAAGAGACTCAATGACTGTGTTTGCAAACAGGCCCATAAACTGGCTGAAGGGACTAAAGACACTGGGAAAACATCAGGTTCTTGTTTGAATACACCTAGGGAAAAATAACCCCAAAACAGAGTACTGGATGGGAGGAGAGAGACTTAGCACTACAGCTGAGGGACGGGATCTAGTAGTTATCATTAGTGACTCATTTAAGCAATCGAGTCAGTACAAGGCCTATAGCAAGGTTAACAGGATGCTGGGATGTATCGGTAGGGGTATTGATAGCAGAAGAAAAGAGATAATATTTCCCCTCTACAGATCCCTGGTGAGGCCTCACCTAGAGTACTGTGCCCAGTTCTGGAGTCCTCACCTCAGAAAGGATAAGGATATGTTGGAGACAGTGCAGTACAGAGTAACAAAAATGATTCAGGGCCAACAGGGCAGATCCTACGCGGAGCACCTCAAGGCACTAAATATGTACTCAATAGAGACCAGAAGAGAGAGGGGAGATATGATAAAGACCTTCAAGTTCCTTAAAGGAATTAATAAAGTGAACTCCGGGGAATTATTCAGCCTGAATACCAATTTGCGGTCATGTGGACACAAATGGAAATTAACAGGAAGTAGGTTCAGGAGAGATGTGAGGAAGTACTACTTCAAGGAAAGGGTGGTGGAATCTTGGAACAATTTGTTGGCTGAATTGGTGGGTGCAAAAACATTCAGAGGATTCAAGCAGGGCTGGGACATAATGAAGGGAATAGTGGTTACCGGGGGTGACAGGACCAAGGAGGAGAACAGAGAGAGGATGGGGAGGGTTAGTACCCTGGAGGAACAGTAGGTTCCAGGGGTCATAGAGAACTTGGGCAGACTGGATGGACATTTGGTCTTTTCCTGCCATTATTGTCTATGTCTCTATGAATGTTATAGAGTGTAATACGCAATGTATTATCCAAACTGTCTCTCCTGTAGGAGCTCAAAAGGTTACTATTCCTGTTGCTGGGGACCTTTGTTTCAACAGACCACATTACATCCACAAGTGTGATGAGTTATGGCAGAGGTGTCAAAATCCTCATATGCACCAGATGGTGGAGCAGTTGGTAACGCGCAGGGTACTGCATCCACAGGTGCTGGAGGCAGGACATGTAGACTCCCAAAAGGGATACTTAAAGAGGCAAAAGGTGTTAGCCTGCATCGTGTCAAAGTGGTATTGGCAGGTATTTACAGGCAGGTGGCAAAGTACTGTAAATTCTGTGAGGTTTGCCATCAGGAGGTGAATATGGCCAGGGCTGCTATCCTGAGCATGGAAAGTATTGCCCCTAGTGAAGAAAGGAGTACCAGGTTGAGGAGAAAGGCCCTAGTCCACAGGCTCTGGCTGAACAATTTGGACTGGATGGGTTTGTGGGGGTTGAATAGCCTCCTTGGTGGGATTCCATTGCAGAGGGAATTTTAAATAAAATTATAAGCTGATTTATGGAAATAAACTTGGGTAACGTATGTAAATTAAAAGAATAACTGGCAAGGGCAGGTTAACTGTCTTGCTGGTTCCAAGGTTAATAAGAGTCTTGGGGAAAATAACAGAAAAAGGCCCTTTAGGATATGATCTGGAAAGAGAAAACTTAGCAGAAGATCAGAGTATGGGGACTGAGCAATGGTCACAAGGGTTTCTTATTTATAACTACTGAATCTAAAGGAATGTGCTCCGTAATAGGTGCAAAAAGGGGGAAACAAGTTTAAAAGGTTCACTTAGGAAGCTTGGGAGTGCTTTGACCTTTCTTGAAGCTGGGCAGTGGGAGAAGCACACTGCTCGCACCCTCCTAAGATATAAGTAGTGCTAGAGGGCATTGGTAAAAAGTGCATACCCCTGATTTGAGATGTGCCGGCAAATGGTATCGTATCACAGTATATGACTGGTGAACCATACAGTAGTGCTGTGAGCCCTAGTGTGGCATTATGGCTCTCTTGGCTGAGAAAGTTCCCTCCAACAGATTTAAACCAGTAAAAGTAGACTCCAGGGGTCCAACCCCATAGAATTCACAGATTCCCTGGTACCTAGTGGTACCCCCACCTTCCAAACCCTGGTCCTGTTAAAAGAAAGAAAGTCCATGGTGTCCAGTGGTCCCCCACCTCTGGTCCCCATCCCTGTACACTAACACATATTCCCTGGTGTGTAGTGGTCCCCCCTCACTGGGGGCACCAGCCAACCCACCCTGCCACCCCCCAACCTTACTGGTTTTGCCGGCACCACGGGAGCCCATACAGCAACCAGCATAGCCCTACTG
This sequence comes from Neoceratodus forsteri, assembly GCA_016271365.2. Classification (NCBI taxonomy): domain Eukaryota; kingdom Metazoa; phylum Chordata; order Ceratodontiformes; family Ceratodontidae; genus Neoceratodus; species Neoceratodus forsteri. The sequence continues at coordinate 899,386,251 of CM057455.1, forward strand.
TCACCACCTCAGCCAGATGCTGCATACGATGATAGGAAGCATGCATCCCCACCTTCCAAACCCTGGCCCTGTTAAAAGAAAGAAAGTGTCCAGTGGTCCCACCACCCTCTGATCACCAGCCCTATTATGTGAAATATAGTTCCTTCATGTCTAGTGGTCCTCCCGAATCTCCGATCACCAGACCCATTATGTGAAATATAATTCCCTGGTGCCTAGCAGTCCCTCCCATCCTCTGATTACCAGCCCCGTTATGTTAAACAGAAGTCCCTGGTGCCTAGAGATCCCCCCACCCTCTGATCATCAGTCCCATTATGAGAAATATAAGTCCTTGGTGCCTAGTGTTCCCTTCCCCACCCTCCAATTGCCAGCCTCATTATGTGAAATATAATTCCCTTCTGTCTAGTGGTGTTCCCCACCATCTGATTGCCAGACCCATTACATGAAATATTAGTCCCTGGTGTGTAGTGACCCCCCCTCCCACCTTCCAATCGCTAGCTCTATTATGATAAATATTAGTACCTGGTGCCGAGAGGTCCCCCACCTTCTGATCGCCGGTTCTGGTATAAAAAATACCTTCCTGACATCTAATGGCACCCCCCCATCCCCCTACCTGTACATTAATACATATTCCCTGGCGTGTAGCAGTCACCCTCACCGTGGACACCTGCCAACCCACCCTGGCACTCCCCAACTTCACCGGTTTCGCCGGCACCACCGGAGTCCATACAGCGACCAGTACAGCCCTCCTCTCACCACCTCAGCCAGTTGCCGTATCGATGACATGGAGCACTTGTCCCCTGTACCGAAAACGGAATATGTGTACTGGCTACAGTAGACAGTATGCATGGTCCCTTTACTGTACAGAGGATATGCACTCCCTGTCATCGCATATGGCTGCTGACCGAAGTGGTGGGAGGAGGGCTATGCCGGTTGCCGTATGAGCTCCTGTGGTGCCAGTGAAACCTGTAAGGTGGATGGGTGGCTGGGTGGGTTCGGTAGTGCACGGTGTGGTGGGTTGCTAGATGCCAGGGAATATGTGCTAGTGTATGGGGTTGGGGATCTCTGGGTGGGGGTTCCACTAGATACCAGGGAGGTATTTTTATTCTGGCGGCTAGTGATCGAGGGTAAATCTAGCACCAGGGAATTTATTTTTCACATAATGGGCTGGGAGATTGGAGAGTGGGAGGGACCACTAGGCACCAGGGAATGTTTGACACACGTACTGGACAGCAATCGGGGGGGGCACTGGACAGCAGGGACAAGTTTGTCATTTCACTGGACTGTGATTGGAGATCGGGGGGGGGACTACTAGGCACCAGAGAGCAGGTGTGCTCCCCCAACCACCAATGTGATTGTTGGCTGCATTGTCTCTGCTGGCCACTAGATTTACCCAGAGTTAGTAAGGCTTCTTCTCAGCAGAATTTGCACTGCAAGAAAGTGACCTGCACTAACTCTTTTGCGCAGCTCAAATGTGCTGAATACTGCATTGCACCAATATTTCTGTCCCTGTCTCTCCTTTTGCCCATTGCATACACTTTTTTTGTGTGAACTAACCCTGTTAGCATGCTCAAAAGCCCCCTTTAAATATTGCACATGGATACAAACTATGCGGGCAAACGGGGCGCAATCAATTTACCCACTGCCCAAAGTTTTGAATATCTGACCCCAGGAGTTTTAAATAAAGGTTGTAGAGTTCTAAAATAGAACAACCATACTAGGTTAAATAATATTAGGAACTGGCTGTAGTTCTGCATCAGGTAGAGTTCAGTGTGTGTGGTTTCTGGGTCTCCCGTGCAAGCACAGTGGAGGAAAAGTCCATGGCAGAAGTACTGGTTGAGTAATTAGGTGAGCCATGTGGCTACAGACAGTTATAGTGACTCAATTTGGGTGACATTAAAACAGCAACTGTGAAATGGGCTACAGTGTTTTAACAGCGCATGTCACAGTCAGCGATTTAGTAGTGGTAGGGAGCTATACAGGTATGTTATGGTGGAAGGATGTAGCTACTTGTTTGTTGGGTTGGTTCTAAGCTGGCCTTGTAGTGTAGAGGATGCAGTCACCACCTGTGAGTGTCACAGACCCTGGTCCAATACTGGAGGAGTGTTTTTTTGTGTGTTTTTTTTTGGTATTGTTTCACTCCCGCTGTTCCACCTGCCCTCACAACTTTGTTCTCCTTCGCCATTGCCCCTTCCAATGATCTCCCCTCCCCTACTTTCATCCCCCCTACACAGTATCATTCCCTCTCAAGTTTTCCCTGTCCCAGTATTTCATTCCCCCCATGGGCCATGTGGACCCATTCATTTCAATGGATTTTCTTTTACTCATATCTTTTTGTTTTTTAATTTTTCAACTACTTTTTCCTGTCAAGAGTCTTTTGACACCCACCCTAAGGAACCCTATAACTGTCAACTTTGAAATCCCCCCTCAAATGGGTGTTTACAGTGGAGGCAGGCATGTACCACAAACACCCATTTCAGGGTGATTTGAAAGTTGACATTCTCAGCGTTCATTAACATGTGGCTAAACAAGTCTCTGACAGAAAAAAGTAGGTAAAAACATTTTAAAAAAGTTATGAATTAAAGAAAAAATACATTGAAATGAATAGGGCCCATTAAAATGAATGGGCTCTATTCATTTCAATGCTGATCAAGCCAACCCACAAAACAAATCCAGTCCACTTGCTGCTGCAGAGCTGTAATTAATTATTTTATTGGCAATGCGTGCTCAGTCCCACTGCTAGTATCCCCTCACCTGCCCAACCCCAGCTGTTTTAATAACCTGTGAGCCCCTTTCCATGACTGCAGCTGGTCAAGCCACCGCACCAAACAAATCCACTCACTGCTGCTAGCCTTCCCACTTCCCTTCCATTTGTCAGTGCTGGTATACCCCCTCCCACCTGACCCCAGCTTTTAAACCCCCACCATGAGCCCCTTCCTGCGACCACAGCTGATCAAGCCACCACACAAAGCAAATCCACTCGCTACTGCAAGCCTTCCTACCTCTGTTCGGTTCCCTGGTACTGAGCCAAGCAATCCTTCTGAGAAACAAGAAACTCAGTGGCATTACACAACACAAACCCACCCACTATGACCTGAGCTGCTATAGCACCGGAGATTACAATCTCCCTCCCTTGGCTACCATCAGCAGTGCTGCTGCCCAACCTGACCACCTGATCCCGAGCTCTCGAGTTGGCTCCTGACCCTGGGTTGCCAACATGGATGTGTAATGCACTTCTAGAGGGATATTGAGCAACCACTGTATCTATTCCTGTTTTCCTCCTTTGTGACCTTGAACGGTAATTGCTTGGTGTTGAGTGGAGTTGAACCACTGGGTATGGTGCAGGAGCGTTGGTGAAAGCAGTGCCACTGCATCAAAATCCTGCCTATAAGCACTGTTATAAAAATATGTAAAACTGCGGCTGGATGGATGGATGGGCTCCTCGTGGGAGTACAATTGTAACAGTGACACCAGAGAGACACCAAAGTCTGCTACAAAAGTAAACACAGATAACAACATAACAAAAAAACAAGGCCAGCCTTGCTGGCACCAGTGAAATCTTATTTGAACTTGACATTTTTACTACAAGTGTTCAGGTTACAGAAAAAGAAAGAAAAAACTTGACTGTCAAGGACGTGACACGGGACTGCAAACATGAGGCTGCCATACACAAAATAGTCACAATATACATTAAAAATGGAGACATACTGCATTGTAAACTGTTTACAAGAAATCAGAAGGAGCATGACAAATTCCAACCAATAATACACATATAATAAGAAAACAGACATTTGTTCCTCTGGCGGCCAGTGCTCAAGGGGTCCCCCTAACCCTAGTCAGGCCCCCATGTTCTGAAATCCCCTCACCCCCAAAGCGCTCCTCACAATCCCACTCTCAAATGTAGGACCCAGAACTAGGGAAGCAAGTCACCCCAGTGTTCCAATAACATAAAGTAACCAGTGCTGCCACCTTAACTGAAACTTGTCAAATTTATGGCGAATGACAAACGTGATCTTTTCTGATCTGTAAATCTCATGAACCAAGTTCCACCTGGCCGACAAGGTGGAGGAAAGAATCCAAAGCCAAGTTTTTGTTATAGAAACATAGAAACATAGACTTTGATGGCAGATACGGACTGCTTGGCCCACCTAGTCTGCCCATTTCCCTACCTACAGGATAAGCTGCAGATCCTATTTAATCAACAGCCTATTTCTTCCTACCCCCCACAAAAATTGCCTTATGTCTGTTCCATGCATTCTTAAATTCTCCCACAGTTTTAGACCCCACAACCTCCTCAGAAAGGCTGTTCTATGTGTCCACCACCCTCTCTGTGAAAAAAAACTTCCTCACATTGCCCCTGAACCGCCCCCACCCTATCTTTAAATTGTGTCCCCTTGTTCTTGCATATCTCTTTTTCTGAAAGATGCTACCTTCTTGGACTTTGTTGATTCCACTGAGGTACTTAAAAGTTTCTATCATGTCCCCCCCTCACTCCTTTCCTCAAGGGTATACATATTAAGCTCCTTTAGTCTCTCCTAGTATGGCGTCTCTTGCAGACCCTGCACCATTTTAGTTGCCCTCCTCTGGACTGTCTCCATCCTGTGTATGTCCTTGTGAAGATGGGGTCTCCAGAACTATGCTTTATGCTTTTCTTTGGTGCAGTACGGGAAAACAGAAATGAGGAAATATACACCCTGCACAATTTTAGATGATTTTTATTCAGGCTTTTATTTAATGCTAATTAGATACAGTTCACCTGGTGCCTATAATTATGTACTATGACTTTAAATGCAGCCTTGGAAACAACTCTCATACAGCTAAACTGTCTTTCAATAAATGCCAGGCAACAGACAGTCTTTTAACTGAATGCAAGCTGTACGCAGTCTTTGTAAGTAATTGGACTATTGAGGGGGATCCACCTCAAGGGGTTCATCTGTGTGGCTACACCATGTGTCCTGATCCTGACCCAGTGGAACCAGAAATTGGAGGCTCCAGTTAGTTCTTGGGACTGGACAGTTTTTAAGGCATATGTTCTCTCCTTACCTAGATGTCTGTTTACCAGTATAAATGAGCCATGCAAAGACTGCTGTCTGGGACTATGAGCTGGTGTACATTCGGAGCCATTAAGCATCCAAATAAATATTTGCTTGACTGGTAAGCTGCAGTGGTGAGACCAAAATCCAGGAACCAGACACCTAGGGGGTGAGTGATTGAGTGTGTGAGCTAGGGAGGTTGCAAGGTACTAGATGCAGGTGTACCCACATCAGAAGTACTCCGAGATGGAGATAGGTTTATGCAGTTACCTGCCTGTAAGGATGTTCAGGACAGTAGCAATTGTACAGGGCCTTTGTAATGAAATGAAACAAAATTCCCCTAAAGATCAATGACTTTTTCTCCGATCTCCCAAAGGAGAAGGAAGTTCTAGTACACCAAACCCAGACCAGTGTTAGAGAGACACTCTGCAGGAGTGACTTTTCCCGCATCCTACCATGGACTTCTGGCATTCACCACTGCAGCTGTAGCACATAGCTGGTAAAGGAGTGGGCATCTCCAGGTCCAGTGCTAATCAAATACTTCAATAGGGAGAGAGGGTACCCTCTACAACCTCAAGTTGACTGTTTTACCATCTGATGTGGAATTACATCTAAAGGCCTGTATTGTTCTAGTTTTATTGCAACTTATTTATTTATTTGCTTTTGTTAACCGGGTAAGGAGGAGTTACCAGCTAGGGGGAGTGCAGCTAGCCCAGACAGAGGAGGAGAAGGATCTGGGGGTGCTCATTACAGGGTCAATGAACAACTTGGCACAATGTAGGAAGGCAGCTGCAAAGGCCAACAAAATGCTGGGTTGTATTACAAGGGTATATCCTCAAGGGGGGAGGAGGTGATTCTGCCACTGTATAGGTCATTAGTTAGACCACACCTGGAGTACTGCGTGCAGTACTGGCGTCCGTATCTGAAGAGAGGACATTAAGTTACTGGAGGGTGCAGTGCAGAGCGACAAAAAGATGATCAAGGGGCTGGGGACTTATCATACGAGAGGAGGTTGAAGGAGTTGAACATGTACTCACTGGAGGAGAGGAGAGACAGGGTGACATGATTGAAACCTTTAAATACATGAAAAGAATAAACAAGACGGGTACAGAGGGGCTGTTCAAAGTAAGGGAGGGAGGCACCAGGGCCATGATATGAGACTGGAGGCGAGGAAGGTTCAGGAGGAGATGAGGAGACACTTTTTTACAGAGAGGGTGGTGGCTGGGTGGAATGCGTTACCTGCTGAAGTGGTATGCAGTAGAACAGTGGACTGCTTCAAACGAGGATGGGACAGGACAAGGGGGAGGGTTTATGAAGGGGAAGGGTGGAAGGGAGGGGCAGCTGCAGAATAAGGGGTGCTAGCTGCACATTCGAGCAGACTTGATAGACCTCTAGGCCTTTATCTGCTGGCAAATTTCATATGTTCGTATGTTCATAAGTCACACTAGACAGCCAAGTGCCTATTTTCAGGTGCGACCCGGAAACTTGAATTGAAGTCAATTGTGCCCTGTGCTGCCTGCATAATATGATGAACAAAAATGCCATGGCATGGAGGAATGCATTGAAGAGCTAGGTAATTCAGATAACTGTGTGAAATGAAGCTTGAGAGCCAGTTATTACAGATCTATAACATGCCCTGCACTATCAAGGCAGTGCAGCCAGATAGTTTGTACCAGAGACCACCCCTATATCCCCAGGGGAAAGCTATTGTTGCAGTCTCCTGCTGTTGCAGTCACTGTTGGGACAGGGGTAAGGGTAAGGATAGGACATATTATTATAAAAGGTCTAAGTGTTTGAATGTGTAAATGATGTAGTGTTAAACTATTATGACAAATTGATGTTATGAAAAGAAAATAGGTGGGGGAAAAACATATAGCTTGTTACAGCACATCTTAACTGTGAAATTATAAGTTGACTACTTCTTTTACTCATAATAGAGACAACTTGTCCTAACTGGGTACAAGGAAGGGAGGACAGGAAGCACAAGAAGAACAAGACTAGGGAATGTGAGGAGCAGTGCAGTGCAGTGGTTGTGGAGCAGCAGTCTTCAGGGTGACCTTCTGGAGACTGCGATGCTGCCCCATCTGCATGCACTTCTCTGGGTTGGCAGAAAGGGTCTCTAGACTCGAGGCTGCATTGTTTTTTAGCCAGGAGAAGGTTACTAGGCTCGATGCTGCATTGGCTAAGGGTTGGGAAGTCTAGCGCCATTACCTCAAAGAATGCCAGATAAGAGGAACGACTGGACTATGGTGGGCTTGAGGAGGGAGGGGATGGTAGGATCAGAAGGTTGAGGGGGTGTAGTCACAGGCACATAGCTCAAACACAACCGGTACCACTGCAGAATTCCTACACTGCTCTGGTGGAGTAGAACAGCAAAGGGGAAACAGCCATGGTAGTGGCCAGAGAGGAAGTGGGGACCCTCCTAAGTGGGGTCCCAAGGAGGGCGGAAGAGGACCCTGTAGAAGAAAGAAGCAATTACTGGAAGGAGACTCTATTGTCAGGGGGACTGACTTAGGAGTAGGAGAGGGGGCAGAAAGGGAGGTTAGGTGCCTACCAGGAGCCATGACTAGGAGGGATGGCAAGCAAATACTAAGGATAACTAGGGCAATAGGAAAGGAAGGGGAGCTGGATGTCATTGTCCACCTGGGGACTACTGACCTGGTTTGGGATGGGGCAACAACAGTGCTGGGGCAGTTTATAGAGCTGGGAAGAAGTCTTAGACAGGTAGGATGCCCAGTAACTTTTGTGGAGGTGCTGCCCCTCTACAATAGGGGGACGAATAAGGAGTTCCGCACCAAGGCTTTCAACTCATAGTTGAAGGCCTGGTGCAGGGAAGAGGGGTATGGCTACACTGGGGACTGAGAGTTCACCTGGGAAGATAAGAGCCTATACAGAGCTGATGACCTGTATCCATCTGGAGGGGGAATTACATTCCTCAGTTGAAGGTTTAAACATTTTTTTGATGAACGTTTACATTAGCCAAGGGAGGTGGAAGAAAAAGGGAAGCAAACCTGCCCCCCCAAAGGCAGAGATGGAGTGTATAGAGATTGCATGGGAAGGGAGTCTCACATTGGATAATATTAACCAAATAAGTAGGGAGGTAGAAAAGGATGGTTCCACCACACTGGTTTGACATGGTATGCCCCCAGGATGGCGACACTATGACAGCGAAAACGTCAATGCCGACAACATAGACGTTTTTGCTGTAATAGTCTGCCTCGACCCTGGCACTCTCTCCTGGTCCTGCACCCCTCCTGATCCAACTGTGACTCAGAGTTAGAATCCTTTAGATCAGGGTGTGGGGGCAAAACCCCATGGGAGGTTAGGGCAGTACCCCGGATGAAAAACAGCCAGGGTCTCCAGTCGATTTATGTCGACCACAAGTTGTGGTCGACATAAATCCATCACTGTGATGGTGGCCGACAACTTAGTTGTCGAACCGGCATCGTACAGCCATTTGACATCAAGGGTGTTGACCGACTTTACAGCAACAAGGATTTACTGACTGGCAACCTCGTCTCCCGGCAATCCTGTCGACCAACTGCTATTGCGGCAATGCACCAGAGCACATCCTAGCTGTCTGTGGGGGGCTTCACTCCCCGCACCCCCCCCCACCACCATTTATATAATCACCTCCAGGTTGGAGGTGTAGGGGGGAAACAGTGCAAAATCCCTGGGGCAGGAAGACGTCCGGCAATGCAAAAGCCCGAGTGACGGAATAACTGTCGATTGGGTTGCAGCGCCAACATTACCATCACTGCAGGGGCTTCACTGTGTGAATGGCATACCCAAAAGGATGAAGGGTATAAACTTAGTAGGCAGTTAAAAAGAGGAAGCAAGGGGTGACGTAAGGAAAAGGGGGAAGCGGCAAGCAAGGAGCAAACAAAATCTGGAAGGCCGTGTCTGCATCTCACTAGCCCAGCTGCAATTGCCTTCCCTTATGGCACGGCTACAGTATCCCCTGCTCTGCCTTGCATACAAATTGCAGAGCCCAGCAGCCCCACCAAGCCTAACAAGAATCATCATGCCCAAGCCTAACCCCACGAATGCTCAGGACCTCGGGTTGTTCCCTACTGGCAATCCCCAGAGTCAAGACTCACACGGGAGGCAAATCTTTCGCTATTACAGCTCCCAAACTGTGGTACACCCTCCCACCCTTAGTACAGGATGCCCCCTCACCGTTAAACTTTCGCACAAGGCTTAAGTCCCACTTGCTCGGGACAAGCTCTTGCCATTGTGAGGGTATAGGGTAACCACCCCCTGTCCTAACCACAACACCTTCCCCCTCTCCTCTCACCTAACAGACAGCTAATCTTGCCTTGATTCTCTCAGGGGTTGCACTTATGGTCTACTAACTGAATAATTGCCTGTACTGTTATCTTCATTATCGTGTTTACTTCTTGTTACCCTGTATCACCCACTGTATGTACTGTATAGTACAATTTCTGTTCCCCGGGTCACCCCTGAAAAAGGGACCTTCGGGGCCCAGTGGGCCAACCCAGTCATCAAAATTCAATAAATAAATAATGCTACGAATCTGGGAAGTAAGATACCAGACCTAGAAGCTATCATGGCAGAGGCTGGCCTGGATATTGTGGTCATTACTAAGTCATGGTGTATTGAAAACCAAGACTGGGACATGGACGTACCAGGGTACACATTATTAAGAAGGGACAGGGTAAGAAGAAAAGGAGGGTGAGTTTTGCTTTATGTGAAAGACAGCATTAAAGCAATGGAAATACAGGGCACTGAAGAAAAGGCCAAGACGCTGTGGCTTATCCTTGAGTCAGGAAAAAGAGCAAATATTCGGACGGGGTGATCTACAGGCCTCCAGTGCAAGGGGAGGACTTAGATAAGCTTATGCTAAAAGAAACTGGCAAAATGGCAGAAAAGGGGGAGGTGCTACTGGTAGGGGACATTAATCTGCCAAATATACATTGGGGTCTCCCTGCAGCAGTATCAGCTAGAAGCAGAGACATCCTGGATTCCCTGCAGGGGGCATTTCTTAGGCAATTAGTCAGGGGACCCACTCGTAATGGTGCAATACTGGACTTGGTGCTTGGTACTAACAGGGACAGTATTGCAGACGTCAGGGTGGGGAGTCATCTGGGGACCAGTGAGCACTGTACTGTGTGGTTCAACATTAGAACAACTGCAGCAACCAAACAAAGACAAGGGCTCTGGACTTCAGAAGGGCTGATTTTACTACAATGCGTGAATGCCTCATGAAAGAACTGACGGGGTGGGGACCTGGGTGAGGTAGAAGAAAAATGGGCTAGACTAAAAGAGGGTATAGTGAAGGCAACAAACCTCTGTGTCAAGCAGCTAAGCAAAAGTTAAAGAATGAAGAGACCACTATGGTTCTCTAAAGAGGTAGTAGAAAAGGTAATGGCTTAAAACAGAAGCATTCAGAAAGTATAAGGTGACCCAGAAAGAAGAAGATGGGTAAGTGTATCAGAAAAAACAGAGACTTAAGCAAAGCGGTAAGGGCAGCAAAAGTGCAGACTGAGGAAAGGGTAGCTAAGGAAGTATCAAAAGGGTAAGACATTTTTTAGGTACAGTAAGTTAGTGAAAAAAGGAATACAAATGGAGGGATTATACGGTTGGGGGGGATTGTACAGAAGAGGATCAGAAAAGGCAAACATCTTAAATACTTCTGCTCAGTTCTCACAGTAGAAGGAGAATGGGAGGGACGACAAAAAGGTACCAGAAGTTTTGAGAGGAGGGAAATAGACAGTAGACCATTTTCAGTAGGGAGAGTACAGAAAGTACTTGACAATCTGAAGGTAGACAAAGCTATGGGGCCAGATGGAGTACATTCAGGGGTACTGATAGAACTTAGGGAGGTACTAGCAGCACCTCTGAAAGATCTTTTTAACAGTCTACTGGAGTCTGGTGTGGTTCCAGAGGACTGGAAAAGGGCAGATGTGGTCCCACTTCACAAAAGTGGTATAGCAGGGAAGAGGCGAGCAATTATAGGCCTGTTAGCCTGACATCGGTGGTGGGTAAGTTGGGGAAACAGTATTGAATGAAAGGATTGTGTATTACCTTGTGTCTATGAACATACGAAATTTGCCAGCAGATAAAGGCCTAGTGGTCTATCAAGTCTGCTCAAATGTACAGCTAGCACCCTTTGTTCTGCAGCTGCCCCTCTCTCCCACCTTCCCCCTCCCTTGACCCTCCCCCTTGCCCTGTTCCAGCCCCTTTTGAAGCAGCCCACTGTTCTACTGGATATCACTTCCACCGGTAACGCATTCCACCCAGCTACCACCCTCTCCGTAAAAAGATGTCTCTTCATCACCCTCCTGAATCTTCCTCCCTCCAATCTCATATCATGGCCCCGGGTGTCCCTCCCCTCACTTACTTTGAACAGCCCCTCTGTACCTGGCTTGTTCATTCCTTTCATGTACTTGAAGGTTTCAATCATATCCCCTGTCCCTCCTCTCCTCCAGCGAGTACATGTTCAACTCCTTCAGTCTCATCTCGTATGGTAAGTCCCCCAGCCCCTGGATCATCTTTGTTGCCCTGCGCTGCACCCCCTCCAGTAACTTAATGTCTCTTTTCAGATATGGACGTACAGTACTGCACATAGTACTCCAGCTGTGGTCTAACTAATGATCTATACAGTGGCAGAATCACCTCCCCCCTCCTCGAGGATATACCCCTTGCAATGCAGCCCAGCATTTTGTTGTCCTGTGCAGCTGCCTTCCTACATTGTGCTGAGTTGTTCATTGACCCCATAATGAGCACCCCTAGATCCTTCTCTTCCTCTGTCTCAGCTAGCTGCACTCCCCCCAGCTGGTAACTCCTTGGGGTTTTTGCCCCAAAATGCAGCACCTTTCACTTTTTGGCATTGAACCCCAGTTGCCAGGTGCCTGACCAGGTTTCCAGCTTTGCCAGATTATCCTGTAACCCCTGCCTAGGTCATCCACCACCGCTCCCATCTTGGTGTCGTCAGCAAACAGACTGGTCTTGCTCTTGATGCCTAATGATATGTCTGCAATGAATATCCCAAACAACACTGGTCCCTACACCGAGCCCTGCGGAACACCACTCATCACTACCCTTGGGGTGAGAGCTCCCCACCCACCACAACCCTCTGTTGCCTTCCCTGAAGCCAGTTCCCTACCCATCTCATGAACTTTGCACCCACCCCTGTGCCTTCTAACTTACTTCCCAGCCTCCCATGCGGCACCGAGTCGAATGTCTTACTGAAGTCGAGGTACAGAACATCCACTGCATGGCCACCATCCAATTGCCTAGTTACCCAGTCATAGAACTCCACCAGGTTGGTTTGGCAGGATTACCAAGACCCAAGGCACTGTGTTTTCACAGAGGGAAGGTCATACCAAACAAATCTGATACACTTCTTTTACTGGGTGATCAAGGAGCTGGATCACAGAGGAGCAGCGGATGTGGCTTACCTGGATTTCAGCAAAGCTTCTGACACAGTTCCACAACAGAGATTAGTGAGCATGTTGTATAACTTAAGGGTAGATAATAAGGTGGTAACCTGGATAAGGAACTGGTTAGTGGAAAGGACACAGAAGGTACTGGTAAATGGAGTGTGCTCCAAAGAGGGAAGGGTGACCAGCGGAGTGCCTCAGGGATCAGTGATGAGACCGGTTCTCCTCAATATCTTTATAAGCGACATAGCAGAAGAACAGGAAAGAAAAGGCTGACTTCTTCTAGATGACACCAAGGTCTGTAACAGAGTGGACACAGCTGGGGAATGAGAAGGGATCTAAAGAGACTGGAAGAGTGGTCAAGTGTATGGCAGCTGGGATTTAATGCAAAAAAGTGCAAAATGCATTTAGGCCATAAGAATCCATGAGCAGAGTATATGATGGGTGGAGTGAAACTGACACAGACCAATCAGGAAAGAGACCTAGGGATAATCATATTGGATGACCTAAAGTTGGCCAGGCAGGGTGATAATGCAGTCCAAAAAGCTAGTGGAATGCAGGGGTGCATAGGTAGGGGTATCTCCAGCAGAAAGAGAGAGGTGATTCTGCCCCTATATAAATCACTGGTAAGACCCCACCTTGAGTACTGTGTAAAATTTTGGAGACCACACCTCAGAAAGGATACAGACAGAGCGGAGGTGGTCCAGAGGAGAGCTACCAAAATAGTGCAGGATCTACAACAAAGCCCTATGAGGAAAGAATAAAGGAGCTAAATATGTACACTCTAGAGGAGAGACGTCAGAGGGGGGATATGATAAAAAGCTTTAAGTACCCTAAGGAGAGTCTCTTTCCAAGAAAAAGGTGTCCTATAACAAGGAGGCATGATATGAAGCTGGAGGGGGTTAGATTCAGGAGGGATGTGAGGAAGTACTTTTTCACGGAAAGGGTGGTGGATTCCTGGAATAACCTTCTAGAGGAAGTAGTGGGGGCAAAAACAGTAAGTGGGTTCAAACGTGCCTGGGATAGGCACAAGAGAATCACAGTGGAATGGTAGAGGAGAGCTGAGACAGGATATGGATTAAGCAGGGTCTGGGAAATACCAATAAGGGGAAAAAATGACAATATTGGGGAAACTGGGCTGTGCCCAGGAGCCCTTATCTGCCGTCACATTCTCTGTATCGATGTACAGTGAAATCCGCCAGGATGAAGCACAGTGTCACAGGTTTCCTGCGTGACAAAAGGGATTAACTCCCATTGAAATTGCATTGTTTACTGCAGTAACTACTGCAGAATTCTGCAGAGTTGGGCTTCATCCTGGTGGGCTTCACAGTATGTATCTATGATTGCCAAGTGCTCATGTATTAACTGTACATTTCCAGAGGGGGAGAACCTCTTTGCATGCCCTGTAAAAGGAGCCACCTCAGGTGGAGGCACCATGCCATTCAAACCACAGTCTTTACCATTTAGCCGAAGACCATCTGCCCAACAACAGACCGTCTAATTCTGACGTGCTGTGTGCCAAGGCTTAGCCAGTCTTTGTGGACAGAGGTTAAATATGCAGTCTAGAACTTTGATGATTAAAAGGTGTCACTCTCCAGCAACATATAACTCAACACTGTCAGTTAGGTGTCACTCTGATTGTTCATACACCCAGCAACAAGTAACTCAAGAAGGTGGCACTCTGTTAATGTACCCGGCAGCACAGATCTCAGTAGTACTGTAGTACTGTATGTTGACTAAAAGGGGTCACTCTCATTGTCAAAATGCCCAGTAACATAATTTTAGTACTAATACACCAAGCAACACAGATTTCACCAAGGGTCCATCCCGCACCCCAAAAAGAGTTTCCTGCTTATCCTCTTGATCTAGTACCTTGAAGGGATTTCTATTCAAAACCCTCCCACTTCCCCCACCCCATCACCATTACCGTAGCTCCTCTGTCTGGAATGATCAGTCCTTTAAACCTATCCCAGCCATGTTTAAGCATATTTATATACCCTTTGCCCACCTCTTCTGTGAGGGATCCACTACCCTCTCAGTGAAGTGGAACTTACTCATGTTCACTTGAAATTACCACCGACTAGCTTCCATTCATGCCCTATCATGACTGCACTACTGTTCCTGCTGAGTAGGTCTTCACGGTTCACTCCAATTCCTCTCAGGAACTTGAATGTATCTATCATGTCACCCCTTTCCTTTCTGATCTCCATGGAGTACATGTTTAGATCCTATGAGGAACAGCTAGAAGTCCTAAACATTTATTTATTTCATTTTTGTTAACCAGGTAGGTGCCGTAGCCACAAAGCAACTATTTTCAAGTGCGACCCAGGAGTAATCTCCAGGGGTCGGCGCTTCTGAAATAATCACTCGGCTACTGACACACAAAACGAAATCAATAAATGTTTAGGACTTCTAGCTGTTCCTCATAGGATCTGCCTGGTTGGCTTTGGGTCATCTTGGTGACTCTTCACTCCACAGACTGTAGCCTATCCATGTCTTTTCTCAGAAATGTACTCCAGAATTAGGCACAGTACTCCACGTGAGGTCTCACCAATGACCTGTACTGGGGTAATGTCACCTCCTTCCTCCTACTTATAATTCACCCCCCCCCAATAATCAGAATTCTTGTTACCTTGACAAATGTTTTATTGCACTGGCTGGATTGTTTGAGGGAGGCACTAACAATGACTTCCAGCTCCCTTTCTTCAGATGTTGTAGCCAACCTACCCCCCCCCCCCATCTAGTACTCTGACATGGGTTCTTCTTTCCTGTGTGCATAACACTGCACTTTTTGGCACTGAACCTCAACTGCTATGTTTTGAACCACTTCTTTAGTCTTTTCAGATCCCTCTTTAACTCTCTTACCCCTCCTGCTGTCTACCCTGCTACATAGTTTTGTGTTGTCGGCAAAGAGACAGATCTTGCCTTGTATACCCTTCCCTATGTCACTCATGAACATACTGACCAGAACCAGTCCCTGGACTAACCCCTGCAGTACCCCGCTGCTGACCCCCTTGTCCTCTGATCTGACCCCATTCACTACCACCCTTTATCCCCCCCAACCAGTTTCCCTCCCATCTAACCATTTCCCTCCCCATTTCAAGGTTTTCAGCCTCTTCAGCAGCCTCCAGTGTGGCACAGAGCCTAAGGCTTTGCCGAAGTCGAAGTAGAGTGAACCTACTGCCTGCCCTTGATCAACTGCACTTATGACCCAATCAAAAAAATGTACTATTGGGATAGTCTGACATGACCTTCCTACCACAGATCTGTGCTGCTTGTTGTCCTGTAGCCTGTTTGTCCCAAGGTAAGCCACTAAGCTTTCTCAGATCAGGTTCGTCACCAGTGGTTACTACAATGGAGGAAATACTGACTGGTCTGTAGTTTTCTGGGTCTTCCCTGTCCCCCACTTATGGAGCTGAACCACGTCCACAGACCTCCAGTCCCCTTGCACCACACCTGTTTCCAACAAATATCTGTGCAGCTCAATCAGGGACTCAGTCAGCTCTGAACCTAGCTACCTACTATAAGTACCCTCAGGAGTAAACTTTTCAGTCACAGTGCCTTGTCTATCATCAGGGCCACAAGACCCTTCCTTACCCCATCCACTGTGACCCCCTCCCAACTTCCTGCATTCATCATGTGGAAATCTTAACACCACTCTTCTGATAGAGGCCCCTCATCCTCCACCATGAATACCGAGCTCAATTAATTAGTACCACGCAGACCAGATGGGGTCACTCTCATTGTTAAAATATGCAGCAACAATACATCTAAGCATTTTGTAGACTACAGTAACTGGGGTAATGCTGATTGTCAATTAACCAAACAACATAGTCAGTCCAGTGGCATGGAGGGCTGAGGCATCATGCCTTACCTCCTGCCATGCCGGCGAACCGTGTTCGCAGTGCGAGTGGGTCACCAGGGGTCAGCCGGGGTGGGAGAGGATCAAGCATCCAGAGGACAGCTCTCCTCTCCTGGGAAGGGAGAGACACGGAGGCTGGCGCACCTCTGACACCTAGTGATGACTGGGTGTCGGAGTGCCAGGGTCCCCTACATGAGGGAAGGGGGTGGAGCAGTCAGCCAGCGTGCTGTGGGCGGAAGCGCGCACAGCTTGGCCATTGCTGACACCACAATGCACTGCCTCTGATAGGGGGGCTGGGAGAAAAACCGGAGGAGAAAAGCCTGGGTGGTTGGATGACCTCCGACCCCCACAGGCACCACCCTCGCACTGGCAGCCATTTCCAGAACCGGATCTGTGTCGGCAGGTTGAGGGATCCCCATTGCCCCACCACGGGGGCAAGCCATGGAGAAAGACAGAAGGGTGCGCTGCAAGCGATTGACGGGGCTGGGGGGCTGTCGAGAACATGGGCTGACCAGGAGGGAAAGAAATTGAGTGAACAAAAAAAAATAAAATAAACCAAACAACATAGATCTCAGTACTACTGTATGTTGAATAGAAAGGGGCACATTCATAGTCTGTAGAAATTCCAAGCAATATACATCTCCTCGCTCTCCCCTCACATCACCAGTTCCACTGTGCTTCCCTCATCTCTAAATATTCGTTTGGGTCCCTCCCCTCATACCTATCCCATAGGAGTAGCTCTCTATGTAAAGGAATGGATCAAAGCAACAGAACTAAAGAGTAAACAGGGAGCAGATGAGGCACTGTGGGTCACCCTGGAGACAGGAAATGGCACCACAATCCCATGCAGGGGTTGTATACAGACCCCTATCTCAGGGGAGGGAATGGACAAGGAAATGATAGAAGGCTTCCTTAGAATGGCAGAAAAAGGGGAGATATTGTTGATGGGGACCTGAATATGCCAGATGTTAACTGGAGCACCTTTGCTGCAGACACATCCAAGAGCAGGGTCATTCTTGATGCCCTACAGGGGGCATGCCTCAGACAGCTAGTATTGGAACCCACTCGGGAGGGAGCAATCTTAGACCTGGTACTCTCAAATGGGGACAGAGAAAGAATCTCAGATTTAGAGGTGGGTAGCCATCTGGGAACAAGCGACCACCAAACAGTGTGATTCACGATAAACACAGCCATACAATCAAGCCACACAAAAGCAAGAGTATTGGACTTTAAGAGGGCTGACTTTGGGAAAATGAGAGAGTGCCTTAGAAAAGCACTAGCAAACAGGCAAGAAGGAGGGGTGGAGGAACAATGGGGAGTAATCAAAACAGCCACCACAGAGACAACAAGCCTTTGTGTAAAGCAAATCAATAAAACACAACGAAGGAAAAAAACGCTATGGTTCTCAAAAGAGGTGGCAGGGAAGGTTAAGGAGAAAAGGATAGCATTCAGGAAATATAAGGAAACACAGAAGGAGCAGGACAGAGAACTTTATCAGTTAAAGCAGAAAGAGGCTGGGAAGTCAGTCAGAATAGCAAAGGCCCAAACCGAGGAAAGGATAGCCAATTCTGTTAAGAAGGGGGATAAGACCTTTTATAGGTATATTAGGGAGCCGAAAGACCAAAGAAGGGATACTGAGGCTTAATAAAGGGAGGGAATGGGTAGGGGACAGTGAAAAAGCAGGGATACTGAACGAATATTTCTGCTCAGTATTCACAAAGGAAGAGGAGGGGGAGGTACCTAAACCAAACAAAAGAAACACTCTGAAGATGGGGGTCAATACCAGTCCATTTACAGAAGAAAGGGTTCTGAAACAACTAATAAAATTGAAGGTGGACAAAGCAACGGGGCCTGATGGGATTCACCCAAGAATTCTAAAAGAACTAAGGGTAGAACTAGTGACACTGCTGACTACTCTCTTTAACAAATCATGTTAGGATGGAGTGGTACCTGAGGACTGGAGGAGGGCAGATGTGATTCCTCTTCACAAAAGTGGGAGCAGGACAGAGGCAGGAAACTACAGACCAGTTAGTTTGACCTCAATGGTAGGGAAAATGATGGAATCACTTCTGAAGGAAAGAATTGTTGAGTACCTAGAGGCCAGTGGGGCACAGGACCCAAGGCAGCATGGATTCACGATGGCAAGGTCGTGTCAGACGAATCTAATAGATTTCTTTGACTGGGTGACCAAAGTAGTAGACCAGGGAGGGGTTGTGGACATGGCCTACCTAGATTTTAGCAAGGCATTTGATACAGTCCCACACAAAAGATTAATACACAAGTTAGCTAGCCTTGGAGTGGGCCCCAAGGTGGTAGCCTGGATAAAAAATTGGCTAGACAACAGGACGCAAGGGGTAGAAGTAAATGGAGTACACAGTGAAGAAAGGAGGGCTACTAGCGGGTACACGCAGGGTTCAGTACTGGGACCAGTCCTTTTAATGTCTTTATAAGTGACATTGCAGAGGAACTGGAAGGAAAAGTATGTCTCTTTGCAGGCGACACAAAGATCTGCAACAGGGTTGATACACAGATGGAGTGGAAAGGATGAGAAGGGACTTGGCAAGGTTGGAGGAATGGTCAAATGTATGGCAGCTCAGATTCAATGCAAAGAAGTGCAAGGTAATGCACAAGGGAAACAAAAACCCAGGGGAAGAGTACACAATGGGGGGTGAGATACTGACAACAGTAAAAATGGAAAGGGACCTGGGGGTAATTATATCAGATGACCTAAAGGTGGGCAAGCAATGTGAGAAGGCAGTAAGGAAGGCTGGGGGGATACTGGGATGCATAGGAAGAGGCATCAATAGTAGAAAACAGGAAGTTGTTATCCCTCTATAGGGACAGTTAGTGAGACCCCATCTGGAGTACTGTGTGCAGTTCTGGATACCCCATCTCCGCAAAGACATAGAGTGGAGGCTGTCCAGAAGAGGGCAACCAAAATGGTGCAGGGTCTGCACCAGAAGGCATATGAAGAAAGACTAAAGGAGCTTAATATGTATACCCTTGAGGAAAGAAGGGAGAGAAGGGACATGATAGAAACTTTCAAGTACCTCAAGGGAATCAACAAAGTCCAAGAGGGTAGCATCTTTCAGAAAAAGAGATTGTGCAAGAACAAGGGGGCACAATTTGAAGATAGAGGGGGGACAACTCAGAGGTAATGTGAGGAAGTATTTTTTCACGGAGAGGGTTGTGGATGCATGGAACAGCCTCCCTGAGGAGGTAGTGGAGACAAGAACAGTGGGGGAATTCAAGAATGTATGGGACATTCATAAGGCAGTCCTAGTTGGGGGTAGGAGGAAGTAAACTGTTGGTTAACTAGGATCTGCAGCTTGTCTGTTAGGTAGGAAAATGGGCAGACTAGGTGGGCCAAGCGGTCCTTATCTGCCATCAAATGCTATGTTTCTATGTTTCCTCTCCCCCATCCCCCTCTTCCTCCTACTCACTGCGCTCAAGAGACCCAAGCACATTCTTCCTTCCCCATCCACAGTCCTCAGCCAGAAAATCTGATTTCTCATACCACCTCCCCTCTCCCTGGAACCAGCTACCCTTCTCCATCTGTCTCTCCCTCCCTTCCCTCCATTAGCTGCCAGCTAAAACTCCTCCCCCTTCCCCCTGCTCTTGCCAACCCTCTTACTGAACCTTTCCTTATCCTTGCCTGGCTTTTGACTACCTCTTACCTCCCCTTCCCACTTAACCTCATAGTTCCAGTAACCTCATTGAAGCAGTGTTTAAATTGGGAACATTTAGGTGGTGGAACTCTCACATCTAGAGTTCTTGATGGTGGAACTGTCATTTATAGACAGCAGAACCCTCATATAATATTCAATGGAGAAAGATGACAGAGGTGGTGGAACTCTCATACAGTTTCTTAAAAGGGGTGGAACTGAGCTCCTGTGGGCTCCTGCCCAATTTAACCACTGCATTGAAGTTTAATAATCTGTTTTGACTCCTACTGTCAGCACCAGCTCAGACTTCCTGCACTCTGGCACTAAGCACTTTGAGTTTGCCCAATTTGCACAGCTGATTTGTATGCTAATTCATTTGTCCTCCGTATGCAAAGTTTTGCCACTTTGTCTGTACTGCACTCAACTTGTGCTCTTTATGTTTTCCTCATTGTAACCACATCACCTGACTGACTGTATTTGGTTTGTAATTGTGCTTCTTCCCATCCCTTGGGTTGCACCTGGAAATGAGCCTTGCCTCAGTGTGCCTCTCCAGGTTACCAATTTTAAACAAATAAATCATACCTCTCAACTACTATGAATTTTGCATAGTACTATGATTTTTATACTCAAATTTATCCTTGTTCTGCAAAGGTTTATTAATGTTTTTAACAATGTTAGAGCTATTTCTGGACATACCAACTCTTAAATCATTGAACTAATTCAGTACTACAGGGACTAGAAAGGGTCACTATGATTGTCAAAAAACAAGCAAATTACACCTCAGTACTACAAGGACTAGAAGAGGGTCACTCTCATTGTCAAAATACACAGCAACATACATCTTCGTACTTTGTAGACTACAGTAGAAAGGGAACTCTGTCAATAAATCAAACAACACAGATCTCAGTACTACTGCATGCTAATTAGATAGGGGACACACTCATAGTCTCTTTGTGAAACTTCCCAGCAACATACATCTCAGTACTACATGGACTAGAAAGACCACTGTGATTGTCAAAACTTCAAGAAAGCTACACCTCAGCACTACGTTGACTAGAAGGTGGTCACTCTCGCTGTCAAAATACTCAGCAACTAACCAGCCCGATTGTGCAGAGGGCTAAGGCACATTATGTGTTCCCTGTCCCACACTGGCGACCCGAACTCAGGTTGCTGGGGGTCAGTGGGGGGGGGCCTAGGAATGGGCTGAGCAGCCACTTGGCAGCTCTCCCCTCTCAGACTGGGGTGGTGTATCAACTCGGCTCTTGGCTGCCACCACGTGGAGGTCTGGTAGTGGCACTGACACTTGAGCAGCTGACTGTGGTCAGGTATGGGGGGAGCCATGGTTCCAGGACTCGTGCTCTCCTCCACATTCAGTTGGCTTCCCATGTCACTGCAGCTACAGAAGGAAAAAGTAGAAAATGGAGGATGAAAGGCTTAATGAAGCCCTGCCCACTGGCCCCGGGTCTGCATCGCCATCGAGCACTCACTGCCAGTCCACTTTAGAAACATAGAAACATAGAAGCTGTCAGTAGATAAGGACCTCCTGGTCCACCTAGTCAGCCCCATTTTCTCTACCTACTATGCTGCCGCAGACCCTACTCAGTCTCCAGTCTTCACCCCCTCTTGCCTTACGTCTAAGATCCCCCTGTGTTTATCCAATGCATTCTTGAATCCTGTTACCATTTTAGAACCCACCACCTCCACTGGGAGGATATTCCAGGTGTCCATCACCCTCTCCATGAAAAAGTACTTCCCAACATTTCCTCTGAGCATCTCTCCCTCCAGCTTCATAGTGTGACCCCTTGTCCTCAAGAATCTTTTTTTTTGGAAAATGCTACCTTCTTGTACCTTGTTTACACCTGCGAGGTATTTGAATGTTTCTATCATATACCCCCCTTCCCTCCTTTCCTCTAGGGAGCACATATTTAATTCCTTAAGCCTTTCTTCGTAGGGCTTCTGATGTAGGCCCGTGACCATTTTGGTTGCCCTCCTTTGTACCACCTCCACCCTATCTATGTCCTTCCAGAGATGGGGCCTCCAGAACTGGACACAGTACTTGGGGGGGGGTTGTCTCACCACTGATCTATACAGAAGTATTATTACCTCCCTCTTTCTGCTGGTGATACCCCTCCCTATGCATCCAATCATTCTGCTAGCCTTCCCAACTGCCTTGTCACACTGTTTAACTACCCTAGGTCATCAGAAATGGTTACCTCCAGGTCCCTTTCCTGTTTTGTGGCAGTCAATACCTCCCCACCCAGTTGGTATGTTGCCCACGGAGTTCTGTCCCCCAAGTGCATGATTTCACACTTCTTTGCATTGAAATGCAGGGAGAGTGGGGAAGGATTTGAGAGGACAGTAGTCTGTATGCTAAGGACAGACTGCACTTAAGTGAGGAAGGGAAAAATATGCTGTAAAAGAGAATTGGAGAGTACATTGTGTTAGCTGGGAATTTAAACCTGGAGCGGGGGGGAGGGGGTGTGGCAGGAAGACAGGAAGACAGGAAGCACACAGAGGCCACAAGAGGGGAAGCCACATGAGCTGACCCCCCCAAAAAACATGGGCAAGGGAACAGGTGAATGTAGGAAGGGGGAAAAATAGAAAGGGTGGAGAGGGGAGAGAAGGGGATGGAGGGTGGTCACCTTAAATGCTAGAAGCCTGGGGAATACAATGACGGAGCTGCAGGCCCTCATGGTGGGGGGGGGGGGTGGACATGGCTGCCATCTCTGAAACACGGGCCACCCAATACCATGACTGGGACATGGCAGTACCAGGGTACAGGATATTCTGCTGGGATAGGGCAAACGGGAGGGGGGGTGGAGCTATACATGAGGAAGGACTGAAGTGTGTAAGGGAGGATGGGGGGGAGGGCGGTATGGAGTCAATATGGTTGCTAATCTAGGATCCCAGGAATAGGATTCTCCAGTTGGGTGTGGTGTATAGAGTATAGACCACCCTCCCAGTCAGAGGAGTTGGACATGGAACTAGAGGAACAGATCAGGAGGTCATGCGGAAAGGGGAGTGCAGGTGGTTGTGGGGAACTTTAACCTGTCAGGAGTAGATTGGGGTACCCCAGCCACCAACAATAGGTGGGAACAGATACTGCTGGATGCATTCCAGGACAGCTTCCTGATAGAAATAGTCGGCGAACCGCCGGGGCACCTTGACCTAGTGCTGACTAATGGGGAATATGTGAGGGATCTGGGGGTGGAAGAACCACTGGCAGGGAGCGACCACCAGTCAATATGGTTCATGCTGGATATGGGTAAGGAGGGAGTAGTATCCAATACGAAGGTACTGGACTTCAAAAGGGCTGACTTTGTGAGGATGGGGGAAATAGTAAGAGGGTACCTGGCCAGAATTCAACCTGAGATGGACACGAACCAGAGAAGGGAGCTCATAAGGAAGGGGTTAGGAGAAGCAACCAAATCCTGTAGCAGGGTACAGAGTAAGAAGGCTAGGGCAAAATAAAACAAGTTGGATGAGCAGGGGTGTCATGGAAAAGGTGAGGAGGAAAAGGGTTGCCTTTAGGAGATACAAAAAAAAAACAGTGAGGGAGCAAGACGGGGGAGTACCTGAAGGAAGCAAGGGTGGTGACAAGGGCAGTTAGAGCAGCTAAAGCATCTAAGGAGCTCAGGCTTGTGCAAGGTATTAAGGATGGAGAGAAGGGCTTTTTCAGGTACATCAGGGAGAAAAGGAGATGTAAGGAACAGATAGTGAGGATTAAGAAGGAAGGGGGATGGGTGGAAAAGGGGGTGAAAAAGCAGACCCTCAGCTCTACCTCTGAGCCTGAAAACCCCCAGCTCCTGGCACCAGTCCGGCTATCGCCTCGGCTCTGAGCCCTCCCAAGGTGGAGCCGCCCTATCCACCCCAGGCGCTCTATCTTACAATTCAGGCCGGGCTGGGCTCGGCCCAGGAGCTGGGTGTGTCCGGCTGGCGGAGTGTGGTCGAGGGGGCAGTGCTGTTGCCTATCTCCAGGAATGGGGATTTTCTTGGATGCATTGCTCCCTTCCCTCCATACCCCCCCCAGGTGGAGCTTGGTCATGCAATGGCGCTAGGCACACCCCGCTGCAGCTCTGCCTCCCCTCTAGCAAGCCCTGCACATTGCAGTGCCTCCAGTTGCCACCAGGGGCCACTGCAGTGCCGGGCATGAGCCTGGATCCCCCCCCTCCCCGAGAGAGAAGAGCAGTCCTCCGGATGCTCGATCCTCTCTCCCCTGCCGACCCCCGGTGGCCCAGGCTCGTTACCGAACCCAGGTCACCAGCGTGGCACGAGGTGTGGCGTCCAGTGCCTCAACCCTCAGTGTCACCGGGCTGCTATGCAATGTCACTTATAAAGACACTGAAGAGGACCAGGCCTAGTACTGACCCTTGTGGCACCCCACTGGTCACCTTGCCTTCTCCAGAGTGGACGCCATTAACCACTACCCTCTGACTCCTATTGCTTAGCCAACTCTGTACCCATTTTACTACTTTAGGACCCACTCTTAGGCTTCCCAGCTTGTTCAACAGTCTTCTATGTGGAATGGTGTTGAAGTCCTTATTGAAATCCAACTAGGCCACATCCACAGCTCCTCCCTGATCCACTTCCCTGGTCACCCAGTCAAAGAACTCGATCAGGTTTGTCTGGCAAGACCTCCCCTCTGTGAAACCATGTTGCCTCAGATCCTGTAGACCACTGGTAACAAGGTATTCCCCAATCCTTTCCTTCAGTAGCTATTCCATTACTTTACCCACTACCAAAGTCAGGCTGACAGGTCTGTAATTTCCTGCCTCCTCCCTATCTCCAATTTTGTGGAGTGGAACCGCATCTTGTCCCCTCCAGTCCCTTGGAACCTCCACTGTTTCTAGTGACAGTTTGAACAATGCTGTCAGCACCTCCTTGAGTTCCCTCAGTAACCTGGAGTGCACCCCATCTGGTCCCATTGCCTTGTCTACTTTTAACTGTGCTAGTTCCTTAAGAACTCTCTCCTCTGTAAAAGGACTGGTGTCCACCTCCCATCCCATAATGCCTTTGTCTTTCATCTTTGGTCCTTTACCTAAACATAGAAACATAGAAAGGGATGGCAGAAGGGGACTGCAAGGTCCATCTAGTCTGCCCAAGAACCTACCTGGTGCTATTCCCCTTCCCCTCCTCTGCCTTTCTGTATGCTACCTTTATGTCTATCCCATGCGTTCTTGAACTCGCTTACTATTTTGGCCCCCACTACCTCCTTGGGTAGGCTATTCCATGGGTTCACCACACTCTCTGTAAAGAAGAACTTCCTTGTATTACTCCTGAACCTCCCTCCCTTCAGCCTCATATTATGCCCTCTCATTCTCCCGCTCACTTTCAATTGGAAAACCTCCTGAACGTTAACCTTATTTATACCCCTCATACATTTAAAAGTCTCAATCATGTCTCCCCTCTCCCTCCTCTGTTCCAGGGAGTACATGTTGAGTTCCCTCAGCCTGTCCTGGTATGCCATATGGTGTAGTCCCTGAATCATTTTCGTGGCCCTCCTCTGCACCATCTTGAGTCTGCCTATGTCCCTTTTGAGGTGTGGTCTCCAGTACTGCATACAGTACTCCAAGTGGGGGAGAAGTAGCACCCTATAGACTGGTAACTCCTTCCCCCCAACACAACTCGTGATTCCCCTCCTAATGCAGCCCAGCATGCCACTTGTCTTTAGTGCCACCTTTTTGCACTGTTTACCCACTTTCAAGTCTTCTGCTATAATGACCCCTAGGTCCCTCTCCTGGCTGGTGGAGGCTAGCATCTCTCCTCCCAGGTAATAATCCTCGTTGGGATTGTTTCGGCCTAAGTGCATGACTTTGCACTTTTTGGCATTGAATTTCAGCTGCCATGTTTCCGACCACTCCTCCAGTTTCTTCAAGTCTGAAGTCAAACTCCTCACACACTCAGGGGAGTCCACTTTGTTGCAAATCTTGGTGTCATCAGCAAATAGATACACTTTACCTTTCAGCCCATTTGCAATGTCTGCTATGAACACATTGAAGAGTAGGGGACCCCGGTACCCAACCCTGTGGTACCCCACTGGTCACCTCCCTCTCAGCAGAAAATGCCCCATTTACCTGAACCCTGTGTTCTTCCTCTCAGCCAGCTACTCACCCACTCAACCACCTCCCTGCCCACCCCCATGTGGTACAGCTTCCTTACCAGCCTTCTGTGTGGAACAGAGTCGAAGGCTTTGCTAAAGTCTAGATAGACGACATCTACCGCCGCTCCCTAATCTACTGTCCCTGTAACCCAGTCGAAGAAGTCGACCAGGTTAGTTTGGCAAGATCTACCTGCTGTGAACCCATGCTGTTTTGGGTCTTGCTGCCCACTGGATTGCAGATACGTTATGATTCTGTTTAAGTAGTGTCTCCATCAACTTCCCTACCATCGATGTGAGGCTTACTGGATGGTAATTGCCAGCCTCCTCCCTGCTCCCTGCTTTGTGGAGGGGAACCATTGTTGCCCTTTTCCAGTCCTCTGGTATGGTCCCACTCTCTAGTGATTTGGTGAATAGTTCTGCAAGGGGTGCTGCTAGTACACCTCCTACCTCCCTGAGAACTCTCGGGTGAATCCCATCCAGTCCCATGGCCTTGTCCACCTTTAGTTAATTTAAAGCTTCCTAAACTTGAGCCTCTGTGAAGGGGCTTGTGTCGACCCCCAGTCCCTGGGTGTTGCTGCTATGCAGGCTTGGCCCATCCCCAGCATTCTCTTTGGTGAACACAGAATAGAAGTACTGGTTTGAGACTTCTGCTTTCTCGCAGTCTTTTTCTACCAGTTTCCCTCCAGTATCTGCTAGTCTAACTATCCCCCCTTGGTCTTCCTCTTTTCCCTTATGGACCTAAAGAAGGCTTTATCTCCCTCCTTTACCCCTAGCGCAATCCTCAGTTCAGTCAGGGCTTTAGCCTTCCTTATTACCTTACCAGCTTCCCTCTGTGCTACCTTATAGGTTTCCTTCTCCTCATCTTTCATTGACACCCTAAACTTTGTGTACACCTTCTTTTTCTCCCTTACTATTGCATCCACCTCCATGGAGAACCAGAGGGGTTTCGTTTTCTTATTTGTCTTGCTCATCCTTCTGACGCACTGTTCAGTTACCTATGTGACAGCTCCTTTGAGATACTCCCACACCTCCTCTGTAAATACTGAACAGAAGTATTTATTCAATATGTCAGCTTTTTTGTGATCCTCTTCCGCACAAACCCCTCCTTCCCCTTTCAGTCTTACTATCCCTCCTTTTGTCTTTCTCCTTTCACTTGTATATCTAAAGAAAGCTTTATCCCATTTTTTTTACTGATTGAGCAATATTCTACTCTGTGCTTTTGTGCTCCTAACTGCCTCCCTGCCTCTCTTTGTTTCTCCTGGTAACTCTTCCGATCTTCCTCCTTCTATGTTTTTTTTGTACCTTCTAAATGCAAGTGTTTATTTTCCCTTACTTTTTCCGCTACCTCTTTACAGAACCATAGTGATCTCTTTTTTCACTTACTCTTGCTAACCTGCCTGACAGATTTATAGCTTTTTCAATGTCCTCTTTTATTTTTGCACATTATTCCTCAGCTCCCCCAAGTTTCCCTATCCCTGCTAGGGCGTCCCTGAGGTATCTCCCATTTTCTTGAAATCGGCCCTCCTAAAGTCCAGTGCCCTCGTTCTCATGTGGTTTGATTCTGACCCAGTTCTTACATTAAACCATACCATATGGTGATCACTGGTCTCCAGAAGGCCCCCTACTGTGATGTCAGCAACACTGTCCCCATTTGTCAGCACCAGGTCCAGTAATGGCCCCTCACAAGTGGGTTCCTTACCTAGTTGCCTGAGGAACACCTCTTACAGGGAGTCCAGGATATCCCTAGTCCTGGCTGTTGCTGTAGTGGGGGGGGGGCTCCAATTCACATCCGGTAGATTGAAGTCCCCTACCAGCAGCACCTTCCCCTTGTGAGCCATCCTTTGGATTGTTTCCATCATTTCCTTATGCACCTCTCCCCCGTGCTGGAGGTCTGTAGATCATTCCTGTGTGAATAGTGGCCCCTTTCCTTTTCTCCAGGGTGATCCACAGTACCTCCACTCCTCCCTGTTCCTCCTTTATTTCCATAGCTTTTATGTTGTCTCTTACATAAAGAGCCACTCCTCCCCCTTTTCTACCTACCCTGCCCTTCCTGAACAGAGTATAACCTGGTTTGGCTACACCCCAGTCCTGGTTTTCATTGCACCAGGTCTTTGTGATGTCGAATTAGTCCTGGTCCACTTCTGCCATGGTGGCCTCTAGATCTGCAATATTATTGCCCAGACTTTGAGCATTGGCACATATGGCTCTCCAGATTGTGTTGCCACCTGCCTCCTTTTTCCCCATTTGCCCTCCATTATTTCATCCACTATTTTTATTATCTCTCTTGTCTTCTACCCCCTGTATTTCATTATTATTTGGTTCCTTTTGGGGTTTCACTCCCTCAAGATTCCCATTGTTGACCTCGTAAGCTTGTGCGGGGAGAGAGTTCATGTCTCCCTGCCTCATTCCGCATCCCTCCTCAGCTAGTTTAAATGCTTGCCAATGTAGCATTTAAACCATTTACTAAGAACTACCTTTTCCATCCTGGATGGATGCAGGCTGTCACCCCTGTACAGACCCTTATCCCTCCAGGTGGGGCCCCAGTATTTAAACAGGCATTTGATGCCCACTAAATTTTAAGGTATTTTATAGTTTTATTATTTATTATCTGTGTTAAGCTATGACCCTGATTTTAAACCATTGTAAATTGTTGTAGTTGTTGCACCTCTTTGTGAAGTGCCTAGAGCCTCTGGGATTGGACGCTGAAGAAATAAATTGTTACTTACTTACAATGAAGTCAAAACCCTCCTCTCTGCACCAGTTCTTCAACTATGTATTGGAGTTCATGGTGCGGAAAATCCTGTCTCCCCCCGTCATAGAAAGGTAGCACTTCTAAGAAGGTCACCGATCGTGCTACTTGGCTAAGACCCCTCCCCAACTCCCTGGACTCCTCCTGTACTATGGCTGGCTCATCCCTAGCCAGGTCATTATTCTCCAGATTGACAATGATGTCTAGCTCTCCTTCCCTTCCTGCTATCCCAGCGATCCTTTGGATCCTCTTTTCATCCCAGCGAGCCGTGGTACTGGGAAGGCATTGAACCTCCCTCTCCTCTTCCTTACCTGCCCCCAACTCTGTTTCCTTCACTATGGAGCCCCCCCAGTAGGATTCACTTCCTCCTCTTCTGGGGTCATCTGCTGCCCCTCTGATTGTCTACTATGGAGGATCCCTACATCCACCCCAGTCACTACTATGGGTGCTTCAGTGGGACATTCCCACTCTGTCAGTGCAGTGTAGGAGTTTTGTAGTGGAACTGGACGTGGGATGTGCCTACGCTCCACCACCCTTACCCTCCCTGAGTCCACCGTTGTCCAGCCATTCCTCCTTCTGGGCAACCTCTGAGGTAGTGGCGATGGACTAGATAGTCTCTGGGTGGAGGAGAAGGTCATCTGAACCCAAGCCAACTCGGCCTTGAGTTTGGCAACCTCCTCCCTCAGCCCAGAGAGGTACACGCAGATAGGCAAGCAATGCAGTATCCAAAAAGTCTCCCTGAAGACTGCCACCCCACAGGCACTGTGAGGCAGCTGCCTTGCCACTGCATTGCACTACTCCCATCATTCTATCCTACCTTCTTTCTCTGTTGTTTTACCCTTTTAAATTCCTTTTATTACCCTACACTAAATAGAGAGTTTCAACAACCCCTAGATTTTTGCATCTTTTTTTCCATATTACTTTTTTACATTTTCTTGTTTTCTCCCTGTACACCTCCTCCCCCTTGTAGCGTGAACGTATGTGTGTGGAGGCATGTGCATATCTCCGTGATTCTGTGTCTCCCGACCTCTGACGCTGCCCTCCAGCCTCTACTAGGGGACAGCCAAGGAGCAGGACAACAACCCTCCCCTCCCTGGGAGAGGAGAGTAGCCCATCGGACGTATGATCCTTCCCTCCCCTGCCAACCCCCTGCAACCCGAGGTCACTCCTGACCCTGGGTCACCGGTGTGGCGCAAGATGTGGCGTCCAGTGCCTCAACCCTCAGTGCCACCGAGCAGGCAGTTTTTGCATCTTTTGAATTCTAGTGTAGCTTAGCTCTATATCGGGTGCTACACCTTCTTCCCTACCTGAAGCCTTGTGGCTGTAAACACATTCTTTCCCCTTTTACCTACTTGTGGTTTGAGTGGCAGAGTGTATGGCCACCAGCTGCCTCCCCTGGCTGACTCCCTCCTGGCAGGCTCCCCTGTGTTGTCCTTTGCACTGTGGTCCTTAGCGTGGAGGTCCACTTGATGGACATTTCCCTTGAAGTAACAGGAAGTGGACCAGGGAGCTAGGCAGACACCTGTGACTGGTCAGCTTCAATGAGGTGGGTGTGGCTTGCGAGTCGATTGGCTGCCTCCTCGAGTCCTCTAGCAGCTGTTAGCTCTGCTTGATTGTAGCTCTTTTCAGCTCATTTTGAACAGGGGGAGAGCTCCCTTTTCTCAAATAGTGGGATCCTCACTACTCTGCAGCTCCTTCCAACCGACCGCCTGCTTGGAGTTACCTCAGGGTTTTATTATGCCAGCAGGACCCTTCCTGAATCAGGCTGACATCTGTGATTGGTCGTTTTCAAGGAGGTGGGTGTGGCTTGCAAGCCTACTGGCTGCCTCTGAGTCCTCTAGAAGCTGTTAGCTCCACGTGAACCTTTTCTCAAATGGAGAGACCCTCGCTACCCTGCAGCTCCTTCCAACTGAGCACCTACTTGGAGTTACCATGGGGTTTTGTTTGCACTGGGGGGCAGCTCTTCCCTGTCAGGACCCCCATAAGGGGTAATTCATGGGGAAACTACATGACTGTCAGGTGTGTACTGGGGGAGGCGGATGTCAGCTTGGGGTAGCGGGGACAGGGCTGAACAGCCACCCATGGGCCTGAAAGCATATAACCTCTATGGAAAAAAAATATCTAGCAACAAACATATCAGTACTACGTGGACTAGAAAGGTACTTAGCAGTCCAGGGCGCTCAAGTGAGTGTTCTTTCAAAGTCTGTTATTTTATTTTGACCCTCCCCACCCCTGCCACCACCACCTGGCTTTCAGTCCAACTGAATGCTGATCAATGGAAGCAGTCTAGTGTGAAGTGTATGAGAAAAGGCTCCCACTACCAAGGAGGGATTCAGTAGCCAGGAATTAGCTTTGTATTGTCTCACAACCTCCCTGGTAAGGGAAGAAAAAGTCTCTTTCTTTCCTGTTGCCGCCAAAAGCTGCCTCAACTTGGCGCCCAGTCCAAGGGTCAATGTGCTTTTCTTAATCCTTTCATAAACCTTGGCCAGGAGGACTACCACTGCTTATAGCTCTTCAGTGTGTCGAAGCGGTCCAGGAACAGGAAGTTTAATTCTCATGGTTTTCGACTTGCAGAAACTAACAAAAAGAACCATCGTGTTAAAATGTGAATCCTGCTCAGTGCTTTCTTACCAAAAGAAAAACTTTCTAATCTCATCCATTTGATTTTCTCAGGCTGACCCTCTACGTCAATTTGAAATAAATGTTTCTAAAGTTTATTGGCATGTTTCCCACCTACAGGCTGCGTCACTGAATACAATGTATCACTTCAGAATGTTAACAAATCTCATTACGATTGATGAAATAAAGAACCAGCTGGAGAGTTACATTCATTTCACATATTTTTATATGAAAGTGCTGGAAAGAGTTCTAAAAGCATTTAACAGTTACTAAAGCACTAGTACACTGTCTAAAATTAATCGTAACTTTTCAAAGTAGTCTGCAGTTAACTTTTTCCATTTGAAGGACTTTTTCTTTCCCCTTTTCCTAATTATGAGTTTTTGTAACGGACAGTCTTGGGTGAGATGTGAACATAGTAACATGTTATTGTGCTGATAAAAGGCACTTAGGGTCCATCGTGTCCTTGCCTCCTGCATCATGGCAGTGACAATACACAATCTGAGTATGAACACACATCCAAGTTTAACAGTTGAAATGTTACACATTCTCCCTCTGGAATCTGTCTAGTCCTGCTTTGAAAGCCTGAACAGTGCTAATTTCTACGACCTCACTTCTTATGATATTCCACATGTTAACCAGCCTTTGCGTTGAGTAATGCTTTCCAATGTTTCCCCAATTCTGCTCCCCACACCCCCCAGCTCAAACATCTGTGTATACCCCACCCTGTCTATCCCCTTTAGTATTGGTGGTGGTATTGTCTGAAAAGTGGTAGGGCCAAGAATGTAAGGTGTAATCCCGCCCTCCACTGAATGGGTCCACCCACAGAATTGGTTTCTTCTCGTTCAAATCTGTAATCTGTGAAGTACAGTAACTGCCCCCACCCCCACCCCCAGCAGCTAGCAGCTTCCAGTGTCTAGTTCCTTGACATCACCTGAAGACCTTGCCCTCCCTTTTCATTTCTAAAGTTTGACCACCGTACCTTAACTCAGCAGGCCATGAAGCCAGCCTACCACCATCAACACCACTCAGGCCTTCACGTTTCAAAATTCTGCTGACACCCTGCAAGCCACAAGGTACTGATTAGAAGGTAACACTGCTTATTACACATGCTGCTTTTTAAAAGCACAGTCCTCCATAGTAATAAATTAACATGACTGCAAAAACTGCTAGGGCCAGGCCCTACCACTTATGAAAATGGTAGGGCCATAATGCCCCCCCCACCCCCGTTCCAGCACCTATGCTCTTTAGTATTTGGAAAACTGTGACTATGTCCCTGCTCAGCTTTATCTTCTCTAGGCTAAATGATTTGAGAATATCACCTCCTAAGCCACTGATCTCCTCTTGACCCCCCCAGTTACCTCATATTCCCCTTGCAAGTCTGGCCTCTCTTCCACACTTCTCTCATTGAAATCCTCTCGTGGTCAAGGCTGCCTTCTCTTTCCTCTTCTCCAAACTTTGGGGTACTCCCCACCTTACCAACAGCTGTGCTCCTCCCTCCACTCCCTCAAATCTCTCCTCCATGACTTCTCTACTCATTCCTGCAGTTGCCCCTGAGACTGATGCCTGGGCTTTTGTCTGCCACCCTCCACCCTTTGCTCCTAGTGCAGTTCCCCCATAAACTCTCCCTAAATTACACCATGATTTCTGTACTGCCTTTTGCACACTGCAAATTGTTTTCCTTCAGCACTTTGTATTGTAAAGTACATAATCTTTACATAACTTGATGCTTATTTACCTTATATTTGTATTATACTACTAGTAGTACAGTATTTGTACTTGTGTGCTCTTGTGCCTCATCGGTATGTTCTGATTCTTCCTCTACCCCTCCCTGTGGATGCTTCTGAAAATGAGCTGTTAGCAGTACAGTATGTCTTTCCTGGTAAAAGTTTTGAAATAAATACGTATGTACATACACACATAAATGTATACATACTGCACATACATACATTTGTACGTACATACTGTACATATATATATACTGTGCCTACAGTACATACATACATACTGTACATACATACATATGTAACCCCTAGGCAGCGCTATCCCGAGGGCTACTACCCCTGCCTGCTTGGCTAGTAGCAGGTTAAGGGGCCTGATTTCTGAAACAGGTACCTCCACCCAGAGGTCAGGGTTGGTAGTGGTCAAGCAAACCTGGGCACAGCCCTCCAGGACACTGTAACCCTCCTCTTTCCTTACTAGTGGCCGGAACAATACACAATAATCACTTTCACAATACCCCTGATACACCACACAAGTACCCACACTGTTTGCACTTACCATACCACCAGGGCTTTCCTCTGGCCCGGCCCTGGGAACCCCCTGTAAAACAAGGTTATACACAGCAAATAACAGCTGTACAGTACTCTTGCACAAACCAGAACCACAGTCAGGGTAAATGCAAAAAAGAGTTATATCTGATTTATTTAAGGGGCTTGAACAAGGGAGGGATGTAATCAGGTTAATTTGCTTAAAGGCTCTATCAATCAAACAGTTATGCATGCACTTCAGGGTCCATAAACAGTCACACACTCTGGGTACCCAGATGGAGAATGGCGGGCTAGCCAGGAATGTTGCAGCTAGTTGGGGCCCTGTGATGGAAGAAAACAACATGCACAACACACACTATTTGTAATCTGGAGCCGGAGGGCTCAGTTCGTGAAAAGAAAACAACATGACAATCACATGACACACTTTTAGATTAGGCTGTTGTTGCAGGGAGCTACCCTGCTGATTACTCATGATACCCAAGACTGGACACAGGCTGGATGAAAATCGAGACAGCAGATGGTTAATCTGGAGTGCCAGAAGAAGCAGGGCCCACACGAATAGCAGAGGCGTCATTCCTGTTCAAGCATGGAGCAGGTGGCTGATCCCCAGGCAAGTCTCTCATCGATGGCTTTCTCTGTGCAGTGGGTAGTCTGGCTGGGCCAGTGTGGCAAGGCCCAGGACAAATGGAGACAAATTTGGATACAGTTCATTTTGGGCTGGATATAGCTTCCAGTAAGCAGAACACAGTTCACACAGTGGGGGACCATATCATGACCCACTTTCCATACACAGCACATTTACATGTAAGGAAATTCTACAGTACCAGGCAAACCGCTCTCTGGTCACAATCGCAAAGTCTCTGCACAAACCGGGGATTCAAAAGCAGCTGGAAATCCTGACAGGCCGACCACATTCAGCAAAATCTTCGGTCTTCTTCAGGTATGAGCCTGGTAAAAAATCAGTGGCTTACTTCATTCTCACAAACTTGGATTTAGTCCAAAAGAATTCTCTTCTCTCCCTCTCAGGGGCAGCAGGCAGACATGCAGACCAAAACTCAGCCCCTTCACAGTTCTCCCATGCAAAACTACATAGAACTCTTGCCCAAATCACTTGAGCTGTTTCATCTCACTTCCAAGCTCAGAACTCACTGAAACAGCAGGCAGCTTGGGGATTTCCCTCAGATCCAAAAGATTCGGTTGGCTGATCTGTCTGTCAGTCACAACAAAGGCTCCCCCTTCAGGTGCAAAAAGGTGCCAAAAACCCAAAACTACAATTCCTACAGATTTTGACTCCAGACAGCTCCTGTAGTCCAGCTCCATTTTAGGTCCCACCAGACTGATTGGTCCAATCCGGCAGTTCCGGGCCAAAATGGTGGGTATAAACAAAACAGTCCTTGCTGCAAAGAAGGCAGGTTAGACAAACTACATTATTATTACTACTCTAATGAATGATCCACAAACAGTTACATCTATTAACAGGGCTCCCTCTGTGCAATTAGCGATGGCAGAAACAAAGCGATTACCTGGCAGCCCGGGTGGAACTCGAGCATGACAACACTCAGCCCACTCCCAGATTAATTATTACTGCAATCTAGGCAGCTCTTAAAGTGACAGTACATAGAGGCTACACAGGCACTCTTTGGCAATAACGATTAACTGCTAAATGCAGGACACCAGCCTGGCAGTGAGCATTTAGGCAAGCTCATGGAAGACTTTCCAGGAACCCCCATTTGTAGGGGGGTTGCACCTTCCCTGCCTGGGAAAACTAGGGCATCTGCGTCAAGTCTGTACCATCATAACATTGAAAATGCAACATATACAAGACAGTTATACCATTAACATGCTATACAAGTACTATATGATTCATCAATTGGCATAACTTGTCACTTTACTATACAGTTCAATGTACTCCACTATATCATTTCCATTCTGACAATACATTATGCATATTTCACACAGGTAAATTGAACATTACTATACAGAATCATGTAATGACTTCTTGTACTCTAAACAATGCAAGAAGGGGCCCGTCCCTATCAGCTAACTTGGGGCTGGATGGGGTAGAGGCACCATGGTGAGAGGGCAGAAAAAGTAACCTGGAATGGGCCGTCAAGCTCAATTTGGGCAGTGAGCTCTGACAGACATAAACATCTTTGTGGACTACATTCAGAGGCAAATCCACTGGCCTCCCAGGGGAATCGTAACTGAAGCACACCACTGGCTTGACAGCTTGGCCAGTCTTTCTGGGGTGAACAACCACAGTCTCTTTCATCACTTGTGAGGGGTGCCTCTGCATGAAGGGGAATGTCCAAGCTGGGAACACTGTCAGCTCCTTGTTCTGTAGGCTCTGGTTCTACAACATTTGGCTCATTTTGTGAAGGTTCAGGCACAATCAAACTCTGAGGCGCTGAAAGGGGTCTGTCAATACTCTCATACTGTTCCATGGGTTCTGGTGTGTCACCAGAAAGACTTAAACCATCTGCCCCTTCTTTGGGCAATTCAGAGAGTTCCACAAAACGCAGTGAGTCCGAGTCCTCAGACGTAACGTTTGGCACTTCACTTTCAGGGAGCACTGGCTCCAAGGATGAAGCTGGGGGGTTAGACAGTCCAGAAGGCCCAGCTTCATCCCTGCAATTAGTCATAGGCTTTCCTCGAAACAGCTGACTCAGTTCATAAGAGGGATAATAGGCATAGCCGCACTCACTTTTGTCAGAAGTGGACTGACAGTCACTATCATTCTGGACCTGCTGCAGAGGAAACCTTAAATCTGTGACCACTGGGGTAGGTTGACTCTGTCTCTTTCTTGCAACAGCAGGAGTCACTGGCCTAGGGGGCTCAATTTCTGGGAGTTCAGTTTCAATCATGACTTGGTTGATAGGTAGCAAGTGGTTACGGTGCATGGTCTTGACAGCTTCGGAGTTGTTCTCTGGGCGCAGCTTGTACACAGGTAAATCATCCAACTTTACAACTACTACATGGGGAAGATGGTGCCACCGATCAGCAATTTTGTGTTTACCATGCAGTCCCAAATTGCGTAACAACAAACGTTCTCCAGGTTGAAGCTCTTGAGCCTTTACTTTTTTATCACGCCTCTCTTTGTTGGCTAGATTTCTCTTGGTGGCCATTGTCTGGGCCAGTTGATAGGCATGGTTCAATTGAGTTTTCAGATTTTGTACATATTGCAGGTAGTTTTCAGCTCGGACCCC
Source organism: Neoceratodus forsteri (assembly GCA_016271365.2). Taxonomy (NCBI): domain Eukaryota; kingdom Metazoa; phylum Chordata; order Ceratodontiformes; family Ceratodontidae; genus Neoceratodus; species Neoceratodus forsteri. The sequence goes on from CM057455.1 coordinate 899,423,155, forward strand.
ATCTGGAAAGACCCCAAAACAGACATCAACTGGCAGCCGGGCTTCTCCGAACATGAGGCAGTAGGGGAGAACCCAGTAACATCATTTTTCGGTAAGTAATTGTATGGCGTGGCACCTGTGTGCTAATCTGCTGGCTCCATTTATGCTTGTCTTTTGGGTGGAGGGTGCCCAGCATGTCTAGTAGGGTGCGGTTAAAATGTTCTGGTTGAGGGTCTCCCTGCGGGTGATAGGGGGTGGTTCTTGACTTTCGCAACCGTCACAGAGAGAGCTTTTCTTTGATTAGTCGACTCCCAAAGTCTCCTCCCTGGTCAGAGTGGATCCGCTGGGGAGCACCATAGAGGACGAAGAAATTTTCCACTAGCACCTTGGCCACGGCAGATGCCTTTTGATCTTTGGTGGGAAAAGCTTGTGCATACTGTGTGAAATGATCCGTAACCACTAACACATTGCCAATGTTCTGCTGATCAGGTTCTAAACACAAGAAGTCTATGCAGACTAGTTCTATGGGGGTGCTGGTAGTAATATTAACAAGGGGGGCAGCCCTCTGAGGCAGGGATTTTCTTTGCAGGCAGTGACTACAAGTCTTTACATGGTGCTCAACATCGGCCCCCATTTTGGGTCAGTAGAAGCGAGATCGTACCAGGTCAAGGGTTCTGTCAATACCGAGGTGCCCCATGTGATTGTGGAGAGAACTCAGTACCAAAGGCTGTGGGTAGGACCAATTGTTGCTTGTCTACTTTGCCACTATGATCTACTGTCTCTCTATACAACAACTGATTGAGCAACTTCAATCTGGGGCCTTCTTTAAACAATAAAGCAGTTTGCAAGTCAGTGGAATGTAACTTAGACACATCTTTCCCCACACGCAGGGCATCAAGTGCTGGCTGAATCATAGGATCTTGGGATTGAGCCCACTGAATGCTGTCATTGTCAAATTGAGGTAGTACACTAATATCTAGAGCAGAGAAGTGGCAATAAGAAGCTGGTGTGCAGGTGTCAGAAGGGCCCAAGCAATCTACTAAACAGTCCACTGTGTCCGCAGACATCTGTTCATCTCTATCAAACTTTTGGCACAATGCTCGAATGTCAGGTTCAGACAACCTGACCCAATTACTCTTGGAAGTGGGCCTTCATGATAGGGCGTCAGCATCAGTATGCTTCGGGCCCAATCTGTATTCGACAGCATAATCATAGGTTGATAATGCAGAAAGCCACCGGTGCCTAGTGGCATCTAACTTAGCTGAAGTCTGTACATAGGTCAATGGGTTATTGTCATTCTTCACCAATATCTTTGCCCCATAGAGGTATTCATGAAACTGGTCAATGATGATCCATTTTAGCACAAGGAACTCCAACTTATGCACAGGGTAGTTTCGTTCGGACGGGGTCAAGATCCTACTGGTGAGAGCTATGGGTCTCAGGCCATCCTCATGGTCTTGATACAGCACAGCTTCTAGACCTTGCAGACTAGCATCTGTATGCAGCACATAGGGTTTGGTGGGGTCAGCATAGGCGAGGAAGGGGGCGTGGGTGAGCTGGTATATGATCTCATGGAAGGCTGCTTCACAGTTGGGCATCCAGTGGGGCCCAAAGAGTTCATCTGGGTGGAAGTATACTTTTTCTGGTTCTTTAATGGACCCTTTTTTGTATTTATGATTGGTAGGAGGGTAACCCTGGGTAAGGTTCAACAGTGGGTGAATCACCTTGGAATAGTCTTTTATGAACCTGCGGTAGTAGCCACAGAACCCCAGGAAACATTGTAGTTCTTTCAGATTATGGGCTGGGGCTAAGTAGTCAGTGCTTCAACCTTACTGGGATCAGTCTCTATCCTTTGTGTAGATACTATGTACCCCACATACTTCACAGAGGTTTGGAAAAACTGGCACTTTTCAATGGACAGCTTGAGGCTGAAGTCTTCCAGTCGGTCTAGGACTTTAAACACTCAGTTCTCATGCTCCTCTAAGGTGCTCCCAAACACAATGACATTGTCCATGAACACCATGCATTCCAGAAAATTCATATCTCCCACAGCACATTCCATCAGTCGCTGAAAGGTGGCCGGGGCACCCGATATCCCCTGTGGCATCCTCAGAAACACATAGAACCCCAATGGACAGATGAAGGCTGTTTTCTCATGGTCTTCCGGGGCCATCGGGATCTGGTATTATCTGCTGCGAAGATCCAACACCGAGAACCATTTGCTCCCATTCAAGCAGTCCAGGGCATCTTGTATACGAGGTATAGTGTATTGGTCTGGGATGGTCCACCAGTTCAGGGTTCGATAATTAACACACATCCTCACAGACCCATTCTTCTTACACACAACCACAATGTTAGAGGCATATGGGCTCCTGGATTCTTGTATCTCACCAGCAGTGAGCATTTCCTGCAGGTGTTTTCTCACATCATCTATGTCTGCTGGGGCTAGGCGTCGGGACCTCTCTCTAAATGGCCATTCATCGTGCAGGCGTATATGATGCTTCACACCCTGGACACATCCCACATCCCATTCCTTCAACGAAAACACTTAGTCTGTCTGGGCAAGTCTGTTGCTAATTCTAGCCTTCCATTCAGCTGGCAATGGGGAGTCATCAAAGTCAAACAAGTCTGGGGTCACTCTCTCCTTCTCACCAGGGTACTTGTTGCTGGGAAATACTGCAGTGTCTGCACAGTGTACTATAGCTAGGGTGCATCCTCTGTTCACCTGGATCTCCCGATCTGACACATTGAGAATCTGGACCATCACTCGTCGTGCATAGGCATGGGCACGAGCAGGCAAGATGCTGGGCTTGACCAATAATCCTTCTGCCAATATTTCATCGCCGGGCACATCCAACATCAGTATTTTATTCTTGACATCTTTCAGGAGACAGACCTCTCCTTGAATGGTGCACTGGGTGTTAGGGGCCAGTATCATTGAATCTGGATCCTTCTTCCACACAATCTCCACCAGTTCATCCTGGTCTACTTCCTCGGGTTTCTGTTGCAAATCATAGGCCCTCTTGATCAGAGCCAGAATTCTCAGGGCCCTCCCAGTCTGTCACCCTTGTTTCTCGTGACAGAGTTGTGCCAGTCTCCCAAACATATGGGCGTTTGTCCCAATTAACAGGGGGGACCCCATCATACAGGCCGGTGGGGAGACACATTAGGGCCAGTGTCTCTACTTGCTCCTCTATGCCAGTGACAGTTGCAGGAAAAGACAACCAGAGGTGGGCATATACTAGATATGGATAAGACTTGTCGCTCAGCCCCCTCACACATGTAGGCCTTCCAGGGATTGTAAGGGCACATCAGATAAGTCTTTGTCATACCAGTCCTGAGACACAATGGTCACTTACGACCCACTGTCAAGCACAGCCCGAGTAGGAATACCATTCACAGCCACATTAGTCTCCATTGACGGGCCCACTATCTTGGACCAGTCTGGAGGGACAACAGCAGGGGCCTGGACAGACGATTTAGCCATAGAGGGGTTTGAGTTAGGATGACCGAAGCGTTTACTGCAGTCATTTCGTGCACCTCTTGACCACTGACTTGTTTTCCGAAGCTCTCCTTGAAGCTGGTTCACCACTTTCTCTAAGTTCTTCTGAAACTGGCATTCCCTCTTCATATGGCCATCCTTGCCGCAGTTGTGACAAATGACAAGCGCTCGGGGCATCCTTGGGGAAAACATAGCAGGGGATGCTGGAGCATCGATGGGAGATTGTGATCTGACTTCTGCGGGTACTGTGCCATGTCTCAAAAGTTCCTTTAGGGTGGCAGCCAATTCCTTGAACTTAGCAGAAAAGTCACCCTCAGTAGCGGATGCCCGAGGATGCACCCCCATGGCAGTCACGTCCTGACAGGAGCCAGGGTCTTTGTCAACAGGGGATACCTCAGTGAGAACATCTGGTTGTACCTTTCTGACTTCCTTCAGCAACTCCTCTCCCCACCGTTTAGCCCACAGCGGGACACCCTTAGTAGTCTCCATTTCGGAAGGGCCTTCCAGTGCCATGATCACTTGAGCTACACTCACCCCATAATTACAATCTCCCTCTTCCCCTTCAACCTCCCTGAGTTCTGTTATCAAGTCACAGTAGTCAGGTGGGTTATCTCTCCTTTCCTGGAGCCTTAACTGGAGGATCTGCAATTTAGAATGCTTTGCATGTTGCAGTATGTGCCCCAATCTCACATGGTTCAAGTCACTGACGTCTATCCCACCTTTCCAGTAAGCTTTCTGCAAAGCTCTTTCTAGATGAGTAACATACGAAGACAAACTTTCCGCTTTCCAATGTTTGTTACCTCAGAATTTCCACATCAAATTTTCCCCTGACTCAATGCTCCCAAAATTGCCTTCGAGTGCAGACAGGTACTTCTGAGCAGATGCATTAGGGTTTTTGGACCTCAAAAATTTAATGGCTTAGAGGGCGGAACCCCTCAGACTTTCTATGATTCGTTTTCACTTCTCAGCCTTCGCACACTGCCACTCGGGTACCAAGGGGGCAACACAGTCTATCAGGGTCTCCCAGTCATCCTCCCCTTGGGGGGTGGGAAGGGTGCCCGAGAAGATTCTCAGCCTCCGGTAAGAGTCGTGACTAATGGCAGGAACAGATATAGGGGCCAGCATTGGCATGGGCACAGAAGGTGGGGCAGTAACAGGTGCTGGAGTGGGAGCGGGTGTTCGGGAAGGAACACCCCCAGGTGGCAGGAATAGTTTCTTAAAGTCCTCTACGGTTTTCCCTTCCTCCAGCAACAACTTAGCAAATTTCTCCTCAAAAGTCTCAGATAATGGTGGGAGCTCATCCTCCCCGGGGTCTTTACTGTCTTTTGCTATCACTCTCCAGGCACCTGGAACCACTTCTGGGCAATAGTCTGTGGCACTTTAGAGCTGTCCACAAGGTCACTACACTCTACTAAGGCTATGAAAGCTCGGGTGATCAAATCAGCCTGTCGACCCACAATCACAGGGTTTTTTAAACATTCAACTTTGGAGAGTACTCCCACTACAGTGTCCTTACTGGTACCCAGGGGAATATCCAGTATAAGCAGAGCATTTTGGGGCTCGCTGTCCTGCCCAGTACACAACCCCACCAACTGGTGTACAGTAATTTCTACTGGAGTAGCCATTAATCTTTAACAATAATTCGTAATTTGTGGCCACTAGAAGGCATAAAATCCCAGCGTTGAGTCTCCAAGATGTAACCCCTAGGTGGCGCTATCCCAAGGGCTACTACACCTGCCTGCTTGGCTAGTAGCAGGTTAAGGGGCCTGAGTTCTGAACCGGGTGCCTCCACCCGGAGGTCAGGGTTGGTAGTGGTCAATCTAACCTGGGCACAGCCTTCCGGGACACTGTAACCCCCCTCTTTCCTTACTAGTGGCCGGAACAATACACAATAATCACTTTCACAATACCCCTGATACACCACACAAGTACCCACACTATTTGCACTTACCACCAGGGCTTTCCTCTGGCCCGGCCCTGGGGACCCCCTGTAAAACAAGGTTATACACAGCAAATAACAGCAGTACAGTACTCTTGCACAAACCAGAACCACAGTTAGGGTAAATGCAAAAAAGAGTTAGATCAGATTTATTTAAGGGGCTTGAACAAAGGAGGGGCGTAATCAGGTTAATTTGCTGAAAGGCTCTATCAATCAAACAAACAGTTATGCATGCACTTCAGGGTCCATAAACAGTCACACACTCAGGGTACCCAGATGGAGAATGGTGGGCTAGCCAGGAATGTTGCAGCTGGTTGGGGCCCTGTGATGGAAGAAAACAACATACACGACACACACTATTTGAAATCCGGAGCCGGAGGGCTCAGTTCGTGAAAAGAAAACAACAAGACAATCAGATAACACTCTTTTAGATTAGGCTGTTGTTACAGGGAGCTACCCTGATGATTACTCATGACACCCAAGACCAGACACAGGCTGGACGAAAATCGAGACAGCAAGTGGTTAATCTGGAGTGCCAGGAGAAGCAGGGCCCATACGAATCGCAGAGGTGTCATTCCTGTTCAAGCGTGGTGCAGGGTGCTGATCCCCATGCAGGTCTCTTGTCGATGGCTTTCTCTGTGCAGCAGGTAGTCTGGCTGGGCCAGTGTGGCAAGGCCCAGGCCAAATGGAGACAAATTCGGATACAGTCCGTTTTGGGCTGGATACAGCTTCCAGCAAGCAGAACACAGTTCACACAGTGGGGGACCAAATTACAACCCACTTTCCATACACAGCACATTTTCATGTAAGGAAATTCTACCGTACCAGTCAAACCGCTCTCTGGTCACGATCGCAATGTCTTTGCACAAACCAGGGATTCAAAAGCAGCTGGAAATCCTGACAGGCCAATCGCATTCAGCAAAATCTTCAGTCTTCTTCAGGTATGTGCCTAGTAAAAAATCAGTGACTTACTTCATTCTCACAAACTTGGATTTAGTCCAAAATAATTCTGTTCTCTCCCTCTCAGGGGCAGCAGGCAGACATGCAAACCAAAACTCAGTCCTTTTACAGTTCTCCCATACAAAACTACATAGAACTCTGGCCTAAATCATTTGAGCTGTTCTTATTTCACTTCCAAGCTCAGAACTCACTGAAACAGCAGGCAGCTTGGGGATTTCCCTCAGATACAAAAGATTCAGTTGGCTGATCTGTCTGTCAGTCACAACAAAGGCTCCCCCTTCAGGTGCAAAAAGGGGCCAAAAGCCCCAAACTACAATTCCTACAGATTTTGACTCCAGACAGCTCTTGTAGTCCAGCTCCATTTTAGGTCCCACCAGACTGATTGGTCCAATTCGGCAGTTCCGGGCCAAAATGGTGGGGATAAACAAAACAGTCCTTTCTGCAAAGAAGGCAAGTTAGACAAACTACATTATTATTACTACTCTAATGAACGATCAGCAAACAGTTACATCTATTAACAAGGCTCCCTCTGCGCAAGAAATGGAGTGATTACCTGGCAGTCCGGGTGGGACTCGAGCATGACAACACTCAGCCCCCTTCCAGATTAATTATTACTGCAATCTAGGCAGCTCTTAAAGCGACAGTACATTGAGGCTACACAGGCAGTCTTTGGCACTAACGATTAACTGCTAAACTCAGGACACCAGCCTGGCAGTGAGCATTTAGGCAAGCTCATGGAAGACTTTTCGGGAACCCCCATTTGTAGGTGGGTTACACATACATAAATGATATTGGGGGTGGCATTAAGAGCAGAATGTGCCTATTCATGGATGACACCAAGCTCTCTGGGAGGGTGGACACAGCTGAAGGGATATGGGACCTAAAGGAGGATCTGGAAAACCTTGAGAGGTGATCTGGGATTTGGCAGCTACAGTAGGTTTCAATGCAAAGAAATACAAAGTTATGTACAATTTAGCCAAGAATCCCAGGACGGAGTACTACCTGGGAGGGGTCCAAGTATCTGGAACAGAGGAGGAGAAGGGTCTGGAAGTGATGATCACTAGTGACCTGAAGCACTCCACGCAGTGCAGGAAAGCAGCAGCAAAGGCAAAAAAGATGTATGGCTCTCTTTGGACATGGGCAAGAAAGGATTTAAATCGGGCACAAGAGTGCTGGACTTCAGGAGGGCTGACTTTGGGAGAATGGGGGAAGTGGTAAAAGGGTACCTGGCCAGAATTCAATCTAGTATGAACACTAACCAGAGGTGGGAGCTCATAAAGCTGGGGATAGTGGAGGCAACCAAAACCTGCTACAAGGCCCAGATCAAGAAGGCTAGGGCTAAGAAATCGAGCTGGTTGAGCAAGGAGGTCATGGAAAAGGTAAGGAGAAAAAGAGCTGCCTTTAGGAAGTACAAGAAAACAGGGAGGGGGCAGGACAGGGAGGAGTATTGAAGGAGGTGACAAGGGCAGTAAAGGGAGCCAAAGCGTCTACGGAACTCAGGCTGACACAAGGCATTAAGAAGGGGGAGAAGGACTTCTTTAGGTACATCAGGGAGAAAAGGAGCTGTAAGGACCATATAGTAAGGATTAGGAAGGAGGGGTTGGGTGGAAGCAGGGTGTGATAAGGCAGAAGCACTAAATGGGCACTTCTGCTCAGTATTTACTAAAGAGAAGAGGGGGTGACACCCAAGGGGAGAAATGACAGAAACAGGGGGGGAAGGGGTGACAGATGGGGAAATCATGGAGGGCAGAGTTCAGGAGGGTTTGAAGGCACTGAGGGTGGACAAGGCACTAGGCCCAGATGGCATCCACCCCAGGGTACTGAAGGAGCTGGCAGAGGTCCTTGCAGGACCTTTGGCAGACCTATTTAATGCCTCACTACATTCGGGGTGTGTACCTCAGGACTGAAGGATGGCTCATGTGGTGCCTCACAAGAGTGGCCCCAAGGATGAACCGGGAAACTACAGACCAGTGAGCCTCACATCCATCATGGATAAGCTAATGATGACTATCCTGAAGGAGAGGCTGGTGGCCCTCCTAGAGGCCAAAGGACTACAGGACAGCAGACAGCATGGCTTCATACGGGGCAGATCCTGCCAAACCAACCTGGTTGAGTTCTATGACTGGGTAACTAGGCAACTGGACAGGGTCCATGCAGTGGATGTCCTGTATCTGGACTTCAGTAAGGCATCCGACTCGTGCTGCATGGAAGGCTGGGAAGTAAGTTAGTAGGCACAGGAGTGGGTGCAAAGCTGGTGAGATGGGTAGGAAACTGGCTTCAGGGAAGGTGGTGGTGGGTGGGGAGCTCTCACACCCAAGGGTAGTGATGAGCGGTGTTCCACAGGGCTCGGTGTTGGGACCAGTGTTGTTTGGGATATTCACTGCAGACATATCATGGGACATCAAGAGCAAGATCAGTCTGTTTGCTGATGATACCAAGGTAGGAGCGGTGGTGGATGACCTCAGGGGATGGCAGGGGTTGTAGGATGATCTGGCAAAGCTTGAAACCTGGTCAGACACCTGGCAACTGGGGTTTAATGCCAAAAGTGCAGGTGCTGCATTTGGGATGAAGAACCCATGGAGGAGTTACCAGCTGGGGGAGTGCAGCTAGCCCAGACAGAGGAGAAGGATCTGGGGTGCTCATTACAGGGTCAATGAACAACTCGGCACAATGTAGGAAGGCAGCTGCAAAGGCCAACAAAATGCTGGTTTGTATTGCAAGGGATATATCCTCGAGGAGGGAGGAGGTGATTCTGCCACTGTATAGCTCATTAGTTAGACTGCACCTGGAGTACTGCATGCAGTACTGGCGCCCGTATCTGAAGAGGGACATTAAGTTACTGGAGGGGGTGCAGCGCAGGGTGACAAAGATGATCAAGGGGCTGGGGGACTTATCATACGAGAGGAGGTTGAGGAAGTTGAACATGTACTCACTGGAGGACAGGAGCGCCAGGGGGGACATGACTGAAACCTTTAAATACATGAAAGGAATAAACAAGACAGGTACAGAGGGTCTGTTCAAAGTAAGGGAGGGGAGGGACACCAGGGGCCATGATATGAGACTGGAGGGAGGAAGGTACAGGAGGGAGATGAGGAGACACTTTTTTACAGACAGGGTGGTGGCTGGGTGAAATGCATAACCTGCAGAAGTGGTATCCAGTAGAACAGTGGACTGCTTCAAAAGGGGATGGGACAGGACAAGGGGGAAGGTTAATGAAGGGGATGGGTGGAAGGAAGGGGCAGCTGCAGAATAAGGGGTGCTAGCTGCACATTCGAGCAGACTTGATAGACCTCTAGGCCTTTATCTGCTGGCAAATTTTGTATGTTCGTATAAATAGGGCGATCAGCAGTAGGAAAGAGGAGGTTATACTGCCCTTGTACAGGTCACTGGAGAGGCCACATCTGGAGTATGGAGTAAAGTGCTGGTGCCCACACCTTAAAAAGAACATTTACCTGCTGGAGACAGTCCAGAGGAGGGCAACAAAGATAATTCTGGATCAGCAGGGTGAAGCATACTGTATGAAAAGAGGGTGGGGGCCTTGAACACGTACTTATTGGAGGAGAGAAGAGAGACAGAGAGAGAGAGAGGGGACATGATTGAAACCTTCATGTACTTGAAATGGATAAATAGGATGGATAAGGAGAATCTGTTTTAAGTTAAGTGGCAACTAAAACATGAGGGGCACAGTCTTAAATTGTGGGGGATAAGGAGGAAGGTTATTAAGCACTTCTTCACAGAGGGGCTGGTGGCCAGTTGGAATGTACTGCCAGAAGAAGTGGTCTTATTGAAGATGGTGGGAGGAGTGGGGGGGGGCAGGGCCAATAGCTTAAGCTGTGGACCCTGCAATATGAACAGACTAATTAGACCAAATGGCCTTATTCTTCTAGTTTCTTCATGTGTTTGTAAACAAATAAATAGTCAGCGTGGTGGCCCTGTGCTGAACCCTCTTGATCTCTTTAATGTCCTTTTTGTACTGCAATGACCAGAACTGAAAACAAATAAGCCAGGTGTGGTCAAACCAAGGTCTTAATATAGGGGAGGATCACCTCCTTTGGCTTGCTTCTAACCCCCCTCCTATTGCATCTCAGCACCACAGTTTCTTTCTTGACTATGACAGCACACTGCCTGCCTGGCGTCAGCTTATGACAGGTACCCCTAGATCATTTTGCACCACACAGGGTATATGTACAAGCCAAATTCCGTGCCCATTTGTGCAGTACCTTGCAGTTCTCCGGAATAAATATAAGTCCCCATTTCTCAGCAGCAAATGCCCCTGTCTGTAGGTTGCCCCTCTAGAGCATCCCCTTCCTCTGCTGTGTTCACTCTTCTTGCCAGTTTAGTGTCATCAAAAAATGTCAGCAGCCATTACTGACCCCCTCCTCCAGGTCATTAATAAATATGTTAACAAGCAACAGACCCAGCACCGACCCCTGAGGTACTCTGCCCAGCACATTCCTCCACTGTGAATGGTGAGTATCCATCACTTTCTACGTCCTACCTGTCAGCCAGTTTGTTATCTACCATCTGTACACTTCGTGGACTCCACAGTGTGTGACTTTCTCTGTGAGTTTACCATGCCATACAGTGTCAAAGTACAGGCTGAAGTCCAGATAGAATACATCCACTGCCCGACCCCTATCTGCCTCCCTAGTTACCTACTTAAAGAAGGCAATCAGTTTTGTTTGGCAGGATTTATTTTTTGTGAAACCATGCAGAGCGTTAGTGAACATCCTATTTTCATCTATGCCCCGACCCACTACATCGTCGCAAGAATGAGTAAACACCCTTTATTGGTGAGAGGATACATCTATGTGTCATATCTAACACTGTCAGGTTGGAAATCTTCTAATTAGCAAAAGGCAAGGCAATTTTATTTTTAGGTCACCCAATCCCGGAAGCTCTGGCATCTTATATATATAAAAGCAGATGGGATAGTAATAAATACAGTAAAAAGAATGCAGTATTAGGAAGTGTCGCCAGACCCATAACAGAGATCAAAAAGGTGAGTTTTAAATGTACCTGCTCAGGAGGGCTCTTCAGACATCTGGGGATACTGCGTTCCATAATACTGGGGCAACAATCTTGAAAGCACGATCCCCTGAGGACTTAAGATATGATCTCTGGATGCAAAGGAGACCCGCCTTGGAAGAACAGAGAGAACAGCTAGGAATGTATGGGACCAGGAGGTCTTTCATGTAGCCAGGGCCCAGACCATGCAGGGTCTTGTAGCTCAACAAACACACCTTGAAGTTGGTGTGCCACCAAATTGGCAGCCAATGCAGCCCACAGAACACCAGCGTAATATGCTTGAACCAGGAGGTCCCAGCAATCAGCCAGGCTGCCATGTTCTGCACAAGCTGCAGGTGATGCACCAACCTCACAGAGAGCCCTTGACGAAGGCATGCACTAGTGTCAGCAGGTCAGTGGGCGCTAGAAAGCACTGGATCCGGGCAATATTTCAAAGATGGAAAAAGCCACTGAGGCCAACAGCAGATGCCTGATGTTCTAGGGTCAGCTTGTAATTCGCAGTGATCTCCAGATTCCTAACCGTATCCACAGCTCCAAGCGAGATGCCGTTTAATGATGGTAAAGTGACATCAGCACCGCTCATTGCTGATCAACACTGACCTGGTTCCACCAGCAACACCTCCGCCTTTGTGGAACTGAGGCTAAGCCAGCTAGCAGTCATCCAGTTTTAAATTTCTTTTAGGCACTCATTCAGTCTCAAGACTGCTACACCCCCATCAACAGGTACAACTGGACATCATCAGCATAGCTGTGAAAATCCAGCCCGAACCAGACTATAATCTCCCCCCAATGGCAGCATTTATACAGCAAACAGCACAGTAGCTAGGATCAAGCCTTGAGGTACTCCACATCAAAGCACAGTGCTGTCTGAGATGGAAGGACCCAACATCACTTGTTGCGTTCTTCTGGACAAGTAGAACTTAAACCATCTCATCACTGTCCCTGAGAGTCCTACAAAGTGTTTTAGCTACACCAACAGCACCCCATGATCCACTGTGTCAAACAGTGGTGAAAGGTCAAACATGACCCGAATGGAATGATGTCTGCAGTCCCTTGCCAGAAGTAGATCATGGTGCACCTTGACGGGGGCAGTCTCAATGCTGTAGCAAGACCAGAAACCAGACTGGAGAGACTCATACAGTAAATGTCATAATGTTCCAAGAGGTGTTCCAATGACAGCACTACCACCTTTTAGATAAGGTTCGAAACAGGCCTGTCATTTGCAAGAACATCAGGGTCCAAAAATGGTTTCTTCAGGAGGGACTTCAACACCACCTTTTTTATTGTCGAGGGAAAGACACCCTCCCTCAAGAAGCACTTAATAATCTTGGCAGAAATCAAACCCAACTCCCCCCAGTACTCCAAAGGAAGTCTGGTAAGCCTGGGATTCAATATACAGTAGGCAGAGCACAGCCCCAAGACCACCTGAAAGACCTCTTCCATCCAAATTGCTCAAACACTTCTCACTAATACCGAGTGCCTGCACCTAGTGTCAAATGAACCTTAAAGGCCTGTAACAGACCACCTCACAAGATCCCAGCCCAAATCAAGGATATCGTGTCCAGAAAGAATTGATTAGAATTCTTATACTTATCTGCAGAAAATACTCTTCTAGACTGAAGACAGGTTGGATTTAGCAATCTGTCCACAGTGTAGAAGAGTTGAGCTGGTTAGTTCCGGCAGCAATCTGCCATGACAGGAATACTGATGTTTTCAGAGTAACTACCGACTGATAAACACCACAGTAAGTTCTCAGCACCAATCGATCCTCATCAGATATGGACCTCTGCCAGGAATGCTCCAACCTCCATCACTTTGTCTTCAGCCGCTTCAGGTCATCATTATACCATGGTGACCTGCAGGGGACAATCAAGGGATGAACATGGAACAGTGCCAAGGAGTCAAAAGGCCACCACAAGAGCCAGATTACAGCTCTCCACAGCTTTCTCTGCTCCCTCAGCACAAGCCCTCACTATGCCCGAGATGTTCAGTTGCCTGAATTAGTTACTGATGCTCCTTCACAAGCGTGCCGTATGCACATATATGGAACCCAAACAGAAGAGAGAAAGAAATAAATGCCTCAGCTGGGATTTGAACCCAAGTTGTCCAGAATAGCATTCTGGTTGTGCTACCAGCTATGCCACCAAGGCACCTGGAAACCAGGGACTCCCAGAAGCACCTTACTCTTTTTCTAATGCCTAACCTGGTGCTGCACAGATAATTACAATTTCATTCCCAAGGGTGCAGTGTGCACATATATGGAACCCAAACAGAAGAGAGAAAGAAATAAGTGCCTAAGCTAGATACTGATGCTGTTTTATGTTACATTTCATGCGTCATTATGTGTTTATTTATATGTATTTAAATTTTTCCTGCATTGAAGTTTTAAACTGTGATTGGTGCCCTGAGTTTCTGGGGAAGTGTACCTTAGAAATAACATCTACTACTACCAGCCTACTACAGTACCAACAGGAGATTCTCTGGATCCCAATTACAAACTGGGAAATATCTGGCTATCTCCACCGGGGGTGTAATTAATCGGGGGGGGTCATGCAGAGGAATCGTATGGCATGAGGATCAACCAAGCAACTGGATCAACCTTACCTTATTAATGTCAACACCTAATGAGAAAACCAAGGCATGGCCATGTTAGTGGTGGTACCAGAGGCAACCACCTGTACAAGGCCCAGAGATGTCATCAATTGGAGGAACTGTCTTCTAAACAGAGGTTTTATCATCAACCCAGGAGTTAAAAATCACCCACCAAAAGCACTCTGGGTGAGTCCACCAGCATACTGCCTTGAAACTCTGAAGTTCCTACAGAAGTTCATTTCTGTGTCTCCAAGTTTGGGACATGAGAAACCTAGAAACATAGAACTGGCAGAAAAAGACCACCTGCCCCACCCAGTCTACTCAGATGTTCCCTTGCTAATCTGTCTCCACAGACCCTATCTGGTCTCTAGCAATCCTCCCTCCTCCCTATTTACTAAAACACCCGTAAGTCTGTCCCATGCATGGTTGAAGCCCCCTACTGTTTTGCCCCACCATTTCTGCTGGCAGTCTATTCCATGTATCTACCACCCTTTCAGTGAAGTAGTATTTCCTCACATCCCCCTTAAACACCCCCCCAGCTTCATCATATGCCCTCTGGTCCTAATGCTCTTTCTCCTTTGAATGAGACTCCCCTCTTTCACCCTGTTCACCCCTGTGAGGTACTTACAGGTCTCTATCATGTCCCCTCTCGCTTGCTTCGCTTTCAGGGTGCATATGTTAAGATCCCTCAGTATTTACTTGTAGAGATTCTTGTGCAACCCTTGCACCATTTTAGATGTCCTCCTCTGGACTGCCTCCACTCTGTCTATGTCTTTTCTGCAGTGCGGCCTCCAAAACTGGACACAGTACTCCAGGTGGGATCTCAGTGAGTAATACAGTGGCAAGATCACCTCCCTCCTCCCACTGAGGATACCTCTGCTTATACACCCCAGCATTTCACTAACCCTACTGACTGCCTTGTCACTCTACCCTGCCACTTTGATAACCCTGAGATTCCTTTCCTGATTAGTGACTGTCAGCAACCCTCCATCCTGTACTCAGCTCCTGGGTTCATATGCCCTAGATTCATGATTTAGCAATTTTGGCATTGCTCTCCAACTGCCATGCTCTTCACCACTCCTCAGATTTCCCATGATCCCTGTACATTCTCTTGACCCTCTTCTGAGTGTCCACCCCATTGCAGATTTTGGTATTGTAAGCCCCCCATGGTCTGAGGCTTACTATTAGTTACCCTCTCACCCCCTAGGCTGGCACTTTAGGTAGGTGGGGCTGTTTGTGGCAGCCGCCTCTTGGGTGTGGCTGTTTCCCCATGTGGTATAAATCTGGGCACCAGGGGGAGCTAAGGAGGCTGGCGGGATGGAAGACTCGAGAGCTGGGCTGGGGGTTCTGAAACTTGGCCTGGGAATTTGTGGCCTAGGACTTCGGCACTGGTTCGGTGCTTGGATTTTTTTGGAGGGGAGGAGGACTGCAGGGAAGTGGCCAGTGGGGTGGGAACTCATGTAAGAAGAGGGACTGCAGCCTGGAGGAGAGTATCAGCCCACCTTGTGCCCCGTGGTGTCAGCTTGGGGAGGTTGTACCCATGAGGCATGCTGTCTAAGATGTTGGTGGCCTGCTGGGAGTGAGAAGTGCTGGGCCCCACACGCCCATGAGGTAAGCTTGGGTCCGGGAGTGGTTGGAGAGCCAGCAAAGGCCCATAGCAGCAGGATAGAGAGAGAGCAGTCTGCAGGAGCTGGTCACATGGGGGAGCTCCCTGCATCATTTCCTGGCCTTGTGCCATGTAGGGTGTACAGCAGTAGGGCACCGGGCTAGAGTGGTGACCAGGGGCGAGTTCAGAGTGAGCCCTGGTGGAGTGTAAGTCCCAGTTTTGCCTGCTTCTGTTTTCTTTCTGAGCCTCTGGGCTCTGTGAGCTGGTGGAGCCCATTTTTCAGCCTGCTTAAACCTAAGATTTGTGCTGCTGTTCCCATGTTTGCTCCTTGTGCCTGTCCGTTTTGTGCCTCCAGCCCCATCAAGCTGTAACTGCTTTACTTGTTTAAAATAATTAAATATTTTATTCTTTTAATATGGTGTGCCTCTCATGAATTCTGTGGCTGCCACTTTTAACCTGCTTTGCTCCCTCAAGTGTTGCCTATTCCAGTCTGTCCGCTCTGCACCAATGAGCCTGAAGCCTGTCTTCCTGCCTCTTTTGATCTCTGTAGGGAGAGGCTGCCAGCATCCTATACTTTCCAAGTGAAGCTCTCCGGATAATTGTAGGCCAAGCATCTTATGCTGTTGCCTGGGATCTATGAGCCCCATTTTCAGAGCCGGACGGATGCACAGGCATAATGGTGCACCGCGCAAATAAGTTGGGCCAGCCGGCTCGGGTGCAATATTCAAACAGAATGCGCTATCGGAGCAGACCACACAATCTGCTTGAATATCGTACCCTGGATGCAGAGAGCACAGCAAGTAGCCACCATGCATCGCGAGGTACAACCAGGGTGTGGGGCCAAAGACCACCCACAGTGGAATGCGTGGTGCATACCTGTATGTGCCACAGCCCCCATGGGTGATATTCAGCCCAAACATGTAAATGGGGTGCAAAGGGTCCATTTGCATGCCCATTATGGGCCCATTTGCATGGCTGCACTTGGCAGGATACGCCGGGCAAACCTCCCCCCCAAGCCCCGAGCACTGTTGAAACAGAAGAAATACCCCACTTTCTTTTCCACAGTGTAGCACCCCCATCCCTCATCACTGAGAAAATAGTAGCAATAACCCCAATCCCTTTTCCATAGTGTAGGGACCCCCCCCAGCCCCGATCTTCATAATAATTTAAATGTCCTCCCCCTGTATCCCTGATAGTCCAGTGGTTCCCTTCCCTGGCCCCGATCTTCATAATAAGTTAAATGTCCTCCCTCGGTATCCCTGGTAGTCCAGTGGTACCCCGGCCCCGATTTTCATAATATGTTAAATGTCCTCCCCAGTATCCCTGGTAGTCCAGCGGTACCCCCCTCCCCGGTTCTGATCTTCATAATAAGTTAAATGTCCTCCTCCGGAATCCCTGGTAGTCCAGTGGTTCCTTCCTTCTTGGCCCAATCTTCACAATAATTTAAATGTCCTCCCCAGTATCCCTGGTAGTCCAGCGTTTCCCCCCGTCCCAGGACCCAATCTTGATAATAATTTAAATGCCTCCCCGATATCCCTGATAGTCAAGTGCCCTCCCCACCCAGTTAGGAAGTGACCTACCACCCACCTCCCCCACCGACCAGAGCCGCGACTGGGATAGCCCACTTCACACCACCATGGCCAGCCATCGACTGAACCATCAATGCGCATGTACAACACATGGTATGCGCCCATTGGTCCAGCTTCCCTCTGTTTTACTTGGTATACCGTCCTATCCTCCTCTCCCTGCATTTCCTTATACCTCATGAATGAAACACTTTCGCGGTGTCCCTCCCTCCCGTTTTAACATTAAGACCCCTAAATGATTGGAGGGTGGATCACAGTATCATCTGCAAAAAGACATACCTTCCCTTCCAGTTTTTCTGCAATGTCACTTATGAACACATTAAAAAGGACCGGTCCGAATACTGAGTCCTGTGGCATCCCGCTGGTCAATCTTCAATCATTAGAGTGAATGCCGTTAACCACCACTCTGTGTCACCTATCTGTTAACCAGTTTCTAACCCAAGTCACCGCTTTGGATCCCACACTTAGGCTGCTCAATTTCTTAATTAGTCTCCTGTGTGATGCAGTGTTGAACGCAAGGCAAAGTAAGGCAAGTTTTATTTCAGTGGCGCCCATTCCCGGAGGCTCTGGGTGCCTCACAATTAAAACAATAAGAAAAAAATGCATTGCTATATGTCCTGCTAGGCCATGTCCACTGCCCTCCCCTATCTACTTCCCTAGTCACCCAGTCAAAGAAATCAATCAGATTCATCTGGCATGACCTCTCACTTCCTACAAGAATCCATGCCGCCTGCTGTCTTGCAGCCTGCTGGATTCAAGGTATTCTACCAGTCTCTCCTTTAGCAGCATTTCTATTAATTTCCCCCACCACTGAAGTGAGACTGACTGGCCTACAGTTGCTAGCCTCCTCCCTGCTGCCACTCTTACTGTACATGCAGAGACCACATCAGCTCTTCTCCAGTTCTCAGGAACCTTGCCGGTTTCCACTGAACTGTAGAATAAGGCTGTAAATGGGGCAGCTAACACCTCCCTGAGTTCATTTAGTACCCTTGGGTGTATCCCATCTGGACCCATATCTTTGTCAACCTTCAGAGCTGAAAGTCTCTTCAGAACTCTTTCCTCTGAAAAGGGACTTGTGTCCACTCCCTCCCCCCTGCATTCCTGTTACTCCCTGGTGGTCTGTCCCTCCCTCGCTCCCCTGTGAAGACTGAACAGAAGTACAGTGCTCCCTCATTATAGGGAATCTCATTGTAAAGAATTGTTTTCAGCTTAATCATTAATGGGGACAGTTTAACCAGAAAATGGCGGGCACCATCACAGCTGTCTTCTACTGACAGCCTTTCCTTATTTCTGTAATGACAAATGCCAACCTTTCCTTATTGCTGTCTTTTAAAATTGTCCCTGTCCCTCCTGTGCACTGGGTCTGCGTGTGTCTGTATTAACTTCCATGGACTGTATGAGCACAGCAGCTTTATGTTCCTGTTCCTCCACTGCACAGCTGGTAGAATGTAGCAATACAGCATGGAACAGAGTAACATTAATTTGAGGCCAGAAGGGACATGTCCATCAAGTGGTGGCCACATATAATAGGTGTCTTGATGCCCTCGTACTGGTCCATGATTGACACAGATCTTCTCACTTGAAGTCTTCATGGTTTGATGGTGACCTCAAGGTGATGAAGATCAGGGGTCTGAAGTTGGAGCGTTGTTGGCATAGGTCCTGGTCGGATGGGGACAAAATGGCCCTGCATGCTCACTATGCTGAGTACCTGGGAGCAATCAATCATAAGAAGGCAGAGTTCCTATCCAGAGAGATTGCTGCAGGGAAGAATCGACCATCTCCCCTTTTTTGAACTGTAAACGGACTCCTTCATCCAATTTGTCTGCAGCTGAAAAAAGCCTTTTCAATCACTCTATGTGATGAGTTTGCTTGGTTCATCACTGACAGGGTGTCCACTATCCAGCAGAGGATCCCATGAACAAGTCACGTTGTGACTCACAGTGTTCAACTTGGTGGTTGTGGATGCACTCTGCCTGTCTGGGATGAGTTTAGACCAGTGGAGGAGGCTAAGTTTGTTGGGGTTATCTCTAGGCTGAAGTACACATATTGTAAGCTGGACCTGGCTCCAATACATTTCTTAATGGGATGTGCTGGTTCCGTTGGCCCAGTGTTCGCCTTGATTGTCCTGTATTCATTGTCGGAGGAGGTCTTTTAGATTCCCTGAAAGAGGCTCTGGTGAGGTCCCTTCTGAAAAAAATCATCTCTCAACCTGGATATATTGATGAATCACCACCCTATCTCCAACCTTCCCTTTTTGAGTTAGGTTGTGGAGAAGGAGGACTTCTGGTTCCCTACGACCTAATGGCAGCCTAAGCAATGACCTCTGTCCCTCCCTGCACTAACAAAGTCCTTTATTTGCTGTGAACCACAATAAAAAAAGAGGAAAATGTCTGGCAGAGGACATCAGTCAGAGAGAGGACCCAAAAAGAAAGTTCAAAATAAAGCTCTCAGTAAGGATGCAGAGAGATTGTAAGTTAATTCACGGAGCCATAGCCGATCACCCTCCATAAGCAGTGCCAAGGGATCGGACTTTGATACAGAAGGGGAAAATGAGCAATTATCTAGATCCTGATTTAAGACCTGCTGCAGTAAATCAAAAATTCCAGGACATAAAACAGGACAGAGTTTCAGAATTTATCCCAGCAGATAGCAAAAGTTGAAAAGTGAGTGGAACAGACCGAGCAGAGAATCACAACAGCTGAAGAGCATGGCACGCAGATTAGCCGGGCGGTGGAGGCGCTGTACAAGCAAATCAGTATTGCTACAAGCAAAATGCTTATATCTAAAAGGATGCTCCAGACAAGACAACACATTGCTATATGGGCTGCCGGAGGGGCAGAAACAACCCCCATGTACGCGTTCATCGAAAACCTACTCAGAGATGTCCTAGACCTCCCCCCAACATATCAGCTCATTACAGAAAGGGCACACTGCTCCTTATTGCAGAAACCAATGTATCCAGTGGCTCGCACTTGATTTATTGTTCTAAAACTGGCTAGCTTTAAAATAAAAGAGGACATTCTTTGGAAAGCCTGAGCAAAGAAAGAGGTCACCTACTTGGGGCTAAACTTATATTTGAGCAAGACTATCCCCCCCTGAAGTCCAGCAAGCAAGGCAGCAATATGGTCCTATCCTCAGAATTTTAAAGGAAAAAGGGCTTCACTTTCAGACACCCTATCCAGCGAAGCTAAGAGTTTTCTGGCCGGAGGGCACCCAGGTCTATTCAACAGCGATGCAGGCATTAGAGGCATTGGGACAACATGGACATCCTCTCCCAGCACCGGATCAGGAACGAAACATTAGGAAGCTGGTTCCTGGGCAGGACTGGATTCTTGCTACGCAGAGGGCAAAAGGTACTTCCCCCTTGGTGATGGCTAGAGATGCTCTCAGACGACTGGGACTGCTGAATCACAGTCAGACTGATTCCAGCTCCTCCGTCCTCAAGCAAAGTGGGGGACTGACTTAAAAACTAAAGGTACTGTCTTTCTTTTTTCCAGCAAATCGATGTTCGGTCCTCATCGGGAGGTTCCTGAACATATTAAAAGCATCCCTCAGTGAAACAGAAGAGGGATAGAAACAGCTGAACTGAACTTTGATACATTTGCAGGATTTCTGATGCAATACAGTGATGCCCTAACGAGCAAACGAAAGAGGAATACGGCATAAATGTCATACATTGACTCAGGGGGGCTCTTTGGAGAGAGGACTATCAAAGAGGGTTGGACCCAGCCAGGGGGAAATGTGACACATAACCTGGTTTGTTGGTGGAGGGAAACGGATATGGGTGACAATTTCTTCTGGGGAACATTTTTCCAATAGACTGAGACCTGCAAGGTGGAATTTATTCGATAGACTGTAAACTGGAACATTATAGCATACCCTCTGTTGAATAAGTTTATTACAGACAGCAGGGGCAGTACTAAATTGTATTTCTATACTTAATGCTCATTTCTTTACTTCTCTTTTATTAAACAGATATGCAGAACACACTAGTATAGGAAACCCCTATACTATGTACCGGGAAGATCAAACATGACAACACGTGGGGGGAAAGAGCTGGCTGACTGATAGGTTTCATATGCACATTGTGCACTAGGTCAAGGTGACACCCTGACCTACGCAGAGCAGCCTCTACCCTTATTACTCCTAGGCTACTCACGAGGGGACCTTCTATTAGGAAGGTGGGGAAAAAATGTTGCCCCTCCCCCAGATGACTCAAATATCATCTGGATACACCAGGGGAAAGGGACTAGGAGCCCTTGATTTTAGTGGGCTCCCTACCTTGGAAGCACAGATTATCTTTTTGATAATAGTAAAGTTTAGCTCTAAAGTTTGTCAAATGTTTATAAAAGGTTTAACACAGTTAAGGTTGGTTACTAAGGGTCTGAGCAGTGTTACATCAGTTGACAAATGGTGGTACATAGACACATTGTTGAAAGAATATGGATGGAGAAAGACACTTTGAGGAAAGTTTCTATATCTAAATGGCTAACAAACGGGGAACAGTTATCTGCTCATATAATGTACATAAGCTGACAAACCCAGTGAAATGGAATAAAGTTCTGGCACAGATAAGACACAGTGCTACGGACTTTATTTTCCTGCAAGAAACACATTTGTCAGCCCAGGAACATGACAAATTACATAAATTTGGATTTGGGGCTACCATTACGGCCTCCTATAGAAAAGGAAGGAGATGGGGGTGGCGGTTTTGGTCCCCTCTAGGATACAATTCCAGCTGCTGGACACCGTTCGGGATAGGGAGGGCAGATACGCAATGATAAAGGGGATATCCAGGGGGGTTAAGATCACCTTGGCCTTGGTATACTTTCCCCCGGGTTCTTTCCAGGATTACAGGACCTTTTTCATCACTCTACAGAACTGGGCAGAGGGACCTAGTACATGTGGGAGTGATTTTAACCATCAGTTGGACTCCACCTCAAAGGTCCCTAGAAAGGATTTTAAAATCACGAGGGATGTTTCAAAATTACTGAGCAAACTAGGGCTGGTGGAGACCTGGTGCCAGCTCTTTGGACAACGTAAGGACTATACTTTTTTCTCAGCTGCTCACCAAATATACTAGAGAATAGATCATTTTCTACTACCCAAAGAACAAGTGGGCACAATGTCGGATATGTGGTTTGGGGATATTCTCCTCTCAGGCCACACCCCTATTTTATTAAAGTTAAATTGTCTGAAGCCCAAAAAAACACCTTTTGGAGGCTAAATGTATCTCTCCTGCAGGGTCCCAAGATAAAAGAGGACATACAGGAGATATATAAACAGTATTTAGAGGAGAATTAATCTCAAGAGGTGTCTCCAGCGTTTTTGTGGGATGCTGCCAAGGCAGTCCTCAGGGGTAGCTTCATTGGGATAGTGAGTCAGAAAAAAAGAGAGAGGAAGACCCACCGCATGAGTCTGTTAAAACAAATTGAGATTCTGGAGGCACAGCAAAAGATCAAATTGGACATAAATGGGCAAAAGACTTCTTGCAGCTTAAGAATTATATTATAAGGGGGGCTCTTGTTCTCTTAAACAGCTAGCCAGCAGATTACGCATACAAAGAGCTAAGGCAATTATAGCAAGTATACAACACCCTAGTACTAGACATGAAGTTAGAACAATCCCTGAGATAGCAGAGGTTTTTAAAGGGTATTATCAAGTAAGTAAGTAAGTAAAATTTTATTTTTAAGCGCTTTTCAAAACCAAAGCGCTGTACAATAACAACATTTAAAATAACAGACATAATATTAACAATAAAATCATTCTTCAAATGCTTTTAAAACCAAAAAGGTTTGAAGTTCAGATTTGAAACTCTCGACGGTCAGGCAGCCTCATATCCGGCGAGGTAGAGAATTCCACAGGGTGGGGGCAGCGTAAGAAAATGCACGTGCCCCAGATGTCTTTAAGCGAACCCTGGGAATCTCTAGCAATCCCTCGTTGGTGGATCGGATTGAGCGAGAGGGACAGTAGGGAGTAAGGAGATCTTGCAGATCCCTGTTCGTGTAGGGCTTTATAGGTCAGTAACCCGACCTTAAAGGTGATCCACCACTGAACTGGCAGCCAGTGCAGTCCGTGCAGCACAGGCGTAATATGACTATTTCTAGATGTCCTAGTCAAAAGCCTGGCTGCTGCATTCTGCACCAGCTGCAAGCAACAGATATCAACCCCTGGTAGCCCTAGGTACAGGGCATTGCAGTAATCAAGGCAAGAGGTCACAAAGGCGTGGACCAAGGTAGGAAGGTCAGCCAGAGGAACCAGGTGTTTCACATGAGCAATATTCCTAAGATGGTAAAATGAGGATTTGACAACGGCCGACACCTGAGATTTTAGGGTCAGGCCATCGTCTATAATAACGCCCAGATTACATACCTGGTCTGAGGCTGGGAGTTGGACACCATCGAGCCATATGCCCGATGGAGCCCCAGCCCTACAACCTGCCTCAAGGTGACCAGGGTCCACAACCAGCACCTCAGTCTTATTTGGGTTTAACCTCAGCCAGCTGGCACTCATCCAATCTTTGATTTCGGATAGACAGCTGTTAAGCATAGAGATCGCATCTTCCTGTCCGGGATTGAAGGACAGATACAGCTGGGTATCATCTGCATAGCAGTGAAAACCCAGATTGTATCGCCTAATAATGTCTCCCAATGGCAGCATATATACAGCGAACAACATGGGTGCCAAAATGGAGCCCTGCGGCACCCCACAAGACAGGGAGATGGTGTCAGAGGAATAAATTCCAGTGAAAACCCTCTGCCTCTGACCCATGAGGAAAGATCGAAACCAATGCAAAACTGTACCAGATGGTCCACAATAAAGCCGCAGGCACTCCAAAAGCACACCATGGTCCACAGTATCAAATGCTGCAGAGAGATCAAGAAGGACTGGAATAGTACAAGCCTTTTGATCTCTCGCAATCAGGAGATCATTTAAAACCCAGACAAGGGTGGTCTCAGTGCTGTGTCTCTTCCTAAATCCCGACTGAAGAGTATCATAGATATTGTGATTTATAAGATGGTCATCCAGTTGTAGTGCAACCACCTTTTCAGTAACCTTACCCACAAAGGGCAGGCTAGAGACAGGTCTGTAGTTAGCTAAGCAGTCTGGATTTAATGAAGGCGTTTTAAGGAGTGGGCGAATGACCACCTCCTTTAGGAGATAAGGAAAGACTCCCTGCTCCAAAGATTTCCAGACAATTTCGGCAAGGATTGGACAGATAGTATCTACGCAACCTAATAACAGTGACGTAGGGCCCGGATCCAAACTACAGCTGGTTGGTCGTACAGTCTGAACAATCCTCACAATATCCATGAACTCCAACTTACCAAAGTCAGACCAGGTAACAGAAGTGTTTGTTTCCTCTCGCCGATCACCGCAAACCCTTAAAGAGGGAGCTGGGCTGCTACCCAACCTGATGTTGGCAATCTTATCTGTGAAGAACTGAGCAAGCTCATCACATTTTATTTGTGAAAAATCTCTTCCAGACTGCAGACAGAGTGGATTGCACAGTCTGTCGGCAGTCTGAAAGAGTTGAGCTGGTCAGTTCCACGCAGCAGCAATCTCCCTGGACAGGAATTCTGCCTTCTTACGGGAGATTGCTGATTGATAGGAACCATAATGGTCCATCAACCTACGTCTGTCCGCATCAAGGCTGGATTTCCGCCAAACCCTCTCTAGCTATCGCACCACTCTTCTCAGTTCCTTTCAAGACTCATCAAACCATGGAGTCTTTGGCACTGAGTGAGTGGGCGAACATGGACAGGAGCAACTAAGTCCAAGGCCTCACCCACTGCCTTATAATGGGCAAGAACGAGGTCCCCTGGACCCATGCACCCATCTGAAATACCCGATAGATCCAGTACCGCCAGTAGACCCTCTGGGGTAACTCCCCTTAAAGGGCGATACTGGACCATCTCCATAGAGGCAGGCCTATCTGGGGGTGCTCCGAAGCTGAATCTTATGGTATGATGGTCCGTCTACGCATTCGGTTCCACCCCCAAATGCGTGACCTCCAAATCCAGTAGAAACACTAGATCCAATGAGTGACCCCCTATATGGGTAGTAGAGGTAACTACCTGTGAGAGGCCCAACATAGTCATAAGTTGGAGGAGATTCTTTCCAAAATGCGAGAGTTCATCATCGACCCAGGCATTGAAGTCACCCAGTATTAACCATCTGGGTGACTCCAGTGCCATGTCAACAATGAAGTCCGCAAATTCCTTCAGGAATTCTCCACCATCACCAGGTGGACGGTAGATGAGGATCCTGAACCCTACACCTGCTCCCAAGATACACTCAAGACTTCTGTGTGGCTGGCTCTGATCCTAGCCAGGAAAAAGTGGATCATTTTCTAACTCGTTTAAACCTCCCAAAGCTAAAGACACAGCAGAAGAAGACACTTCTGTGGCTGATTACTTTAAGAGAGGTGCTCACAGAAATTTCCAGGTTAAAAACAGGAAAATACCCGGGCAGTGATGGGCTGCCGGTGGAATTTTGTAAGACCTTTAAGGCAGAGATAACCCCCTTAATGCTTCAGATTTATAATGTTTTTTTGAGATTGGGGTGGGGGAGTACCGATGTCATAGACACAGGTGATTGTTTCTGTCATACCTAAGACCAGAAAGGACCCAACACTCTTCCCATCTTATACACCTATCTCCCTTCTCAACAATGACTATAAATTACTAACTGCAATCTTGGACCATCGCATTCAAACATTCCTTCCTGAATTAATATACCTAGATCAAACAGGGTTCATCCCTGGGAGGCAGGCACAAGATAACTTGAGGAGAACGGTACATATAATTGACTATGTTAATGATGCTGACCTCCCCTCCCTTTTGCTTAGCCTTGACGCAGAAAAGGCCTTTGACAAGGTCTCTTGGTTCTTCTTGAGGGGGGTCCTTTCTGGGTTTGGGTTCCCTCTCCCCTTTCTGGATGGCCTATTCAGGTTGTACCAGGAACCTCCGGGGGATGTCAGAGCAAATGGCCATATTTCATTGGCATTCCCTCTGGGTAGGGGTACACGACAGGGGTGCCCCCTTTCGCCGCTGCTTTTCACTCTGTACATAGAGCTCCTGGCACAATCAATAAGGCTGAATAAGGATATACAGGGAGTGAGGCTGGGGAACAGAACACATAAGTTGGTGCTGTATGTTGATGACGTGTTACTTTATCTAACGGAACCAGAGCGGTCACTCCCGGTGGTGTTCCAGCAAGTGGAGGAGTTTTCAGGCCTCTCCGGGTACACGCTGAATAAGACAAAGACAGAGGTCCTTAGTTTTCACTATCAGGCCCCACCTCTCCTAAGACATCAGTTCCCTGTGAACTGGGACTTAACCACAATGAAATATTTGGAGACTGTATTGGGAACATTGTCTTCACAGCTGTATGCTTTGAATTACACACCTCTTTGGAACCAATTGAAAGAGAATATTATGAGGTGGTCCCTACTTGCCCTAACTTTATATTCACGCACTCAGTCTCTTAAAATGAATGCCCTACCCCATTTGTTGTACTTGTTTCAGTGTATGCCCTGTGTGATAACATTCAAGGACTTAGAAATAGGCCAAAAACTATTCTTTAACTTCTTATGGGGGGAAAAGGCATCCTAGAATCAGAAGACAAATGTTTTACCTCCCTAAATCCCAGGGTGGCATAGCCTTCCCTAACCTACATGGATAGTGGACGGCAGGACAGAAGAGGGTACTATTAATATGGGGGAATCCATCCTATATGTCTAGCTGGAAACAGAAAGACTTTGCAGAACATGGTGAGATGACACTACAGGCTACCTTATTCCATGGAATGCAGCTGAAAGCATTCAAATTTAAATGCAGTGGAACTAAGGCAGTACTAGAGGGATGGAAGAGAGGAATCTCTAGAGGATATGCTAAGGCAACTTTATGGCATTGGATCCGAACTTTGTGCCAGCTAGGCAAGTTAATTGGTTTAAACATTAGGCGCAAAGAGGGATTTCCTCCCCAGTTCATTTATGGCAGATGGGCTCAGTCAGTAATTCCCTTTGAAATGGCACGGAGTAGGTTCCAATGGGAGGAGACAGATAGGTTTAGATACAACAGACAAGAGACTACATAAACAGTTTGTTGAAAGCCCAGCATGAAAAGCATCTGGACGTACAGCTGCAAACACCCTTTCAAACTATTTGGTGGTCAAAGGGGGGAGAAAAAGCTATCAGTATTCTGTATGCCAATTATGTTAAAGATTGAGGGAGCAACATGGCCCATATTAAGACCAAATGGGAGGCGGATTTTAATGTTACCCTGATAGATTGACAATGGATCCACATGTGGAGAAACACGTGGCAATCCTCTTCTTTCCCAATCTGGAAGGAATTTGGATGGAAGTTAAGGAACAGATATTTTTTGGTTCCCACACAGGTGGCCAAGTGGGACAAAGGAACCTCCACCTCATGTTGGAGAAAGTGTGGAGAAACAGAGGCATCTCAGGCTCATATTTTCTGGGGTTGCCCAGAACTAACCTTGTTCTGGCGAGAGATAGGACAGCACCTGAAAGCTATATTTGGAGTCCAAAGGGATCCGGGACCAGAATATTTGATCCTGGGGTTATACCCAGGAGAGGTGAGGGGCAGGGAGGGTAAGTACCTCTGGTCCATCCTAACCATAGCAGCTGTGAAGACCATTACTAAGAGGTGGCTTCTGCAGGCCCCCCTCCCCCAGTATAGGGGAATGGACGCAGATGATAACCCATATTCAAAGTTTAGAAAAACTCACCTTTTGCTTCACAGCAAATGGAAAAGTATCAGAATAGGTGAACGAAATGGGACCTATATGAAGGACTCCTCTAGCTTTCTCCCTTCTCACTTCTGGGAAATGTAAAGATGAATTAAAATCCTCCATCATTAGACAAAGTGACATTCTTTATGTACTATGCAAAAAATGCAACTTTGTGAATAATATTTGTGTTTAACATAGTAAGATATTTTTCATTGATGACACAGGTTTCTGTTTGTTTTTCACAGACCCATTATCTGATTTGTTGTTTAATGAATGTACTCTGGTTTATTATGTACAAGAGTTATTGACAAATCAATAAAGGAAGTACAAAAAAAAGGTTGTTGAGAAGATTGTGTCGCAACAACTTGAGGAGCACCTTGTAGCCTTTGACATCTATGAGCCACTCCAGTAGGGTTTCAGAGCCAAGCATAGCACCAAAATGGCATTAGAGTGCACAATGACCTTCTCAGGGCTAGGGATAGAGAAGACAGCTCAGTTCTTGTTTTCCTCAATCTCTTTTCAGCCTTTGACACTATAGATCACATTGTGCTTCTTGATCACCTCAGAGTACCATATACATTCGCACATAAGTCGGTTTGCCTATAAGTCAGGGGGTGCGATTCAGTAGCCCTAAGTGAGAAACTTTTCATTGGCCCGCATATTAGTCGAGGGTACTGTTGGGGCAGACCGACTGTGTGCAAGTGCATGAGGTACTCGTTGGGGCATGAAGATCTGCAAATGAAATGGAAAATGAGACGGCAGGCAACAATGTAATAAGACCAGCCCAGTTTATTAAATCATGGTTTCTACCAGCGTAATAAAAAATAAAATAAAATCTGCTTGTCTAATGCCTTGAGCCGAATAGCCGTGCAATTAACTACATACCCTTGTTGCCGAAGCTCAAGCACCCATTCACTGAGCTCTGACTCGATGGCCGCAACAGGCGAGGTGTTCAGCTTAATTTTTTTAACACTTTTTGAGTTTTTCGCTAACATTAAACTCTCTTTTGGTGGTGGCATTACTATGTGTTTCTGCATAATGTAACACTCTAAGCTTAAACTCTGCAGTGTAGGAAGAGCATTTTCATTTGACCAAGGACATTTTCAGAAACAGAGCTGGTTGCTACTGCAAGATGTGATCGTTTTTATTATAGCTGCTTATTTACTTTATCGACATAGCATAGCAGCCCGTTATGCTACCTAACAGCTCCCAGTTATTAACTCATTAAGTGGGCAACAATGTGGCACTGCTGGTTCCTTAGGTGCTTCTGATAGCACTGCGGCACACGTTTTGTTGGGGAAGTTTAATTACTCACTCATAAATTGGAACCCCTAATCTAGTAGGCAGTAAAAGTTCCTAAAAATCCAACTTAATGTGCGAGTATATATGGTACTGTGGACTCACCGGCACTGTCATCAACTGGTTTGAGTCCTTCCCCACTGGCAGGAAACAGCGGATAGTGATGGGGAATTTCTCCTCCTCCCTGAGGCCCCTGCCTTGTGGAGTACCCCAGAGGTCAATCTTGTCACCGATGTTATTTGCAGTGTATATACTGGCCCTGGGAGAGCTCATTAGGTGATACAATGTGGGTTTTAATTGCTATGCAGATGATACCCAATTGTATCTGTCCTTTGCCCCTGGAACATCATATGCTGTGGAACTGCTGAACATCTGACTGGCCGAGTCCAACGACTAGATGTTCTCCAGCTGGTTGTAACTGAACCCTGATAAGACGGAGGTGCTGGTGTTGGAGCCGGGTCGAGGGCATAATGGGAGTGTGGCCGGTGGGGCCTCAGGTCTTTTCCTGGGACCTAGACTATTGATAGCCTCCTCTATGGTGTGAGATTTTGGTGTGATCCTGGATGACAGGTTGACACTTGAAGCTCAGTTGTCATCTGTTGTCCAAAGTGTTTTTTACCACTTGAGGAATATCGCTAGAATCAAACGCCTAGTTCCACCTGAGGACCTGCCCACACTAGTGCATGTCTTTGTGACATCCAGGCTTGTGTAACCCCTAGGTGGCACTATCCTAAGGGCTACTACCCCTGCCTGCATGACTAGGCGCAGGTTGAGGGGCCTGTGCTCGTTGAACGGGTGCCTCTACCCGGAGGAATGGTTCTGGGGTAGTGTAACTGCTGTTGGTATAACCTTCTGGGATGCTATAACCACCCACCAACCCCTCTAGTGGCCTAAATAATATAGCAGCAAAACATTCACATGTACCATATGGCAATAATGACTTGCTCACACCCCTTGCACTTACCACCAGAGCTGGATCCTCTGCAGCTGCCCTGGAGACCCCCTGTAAAGTAAGACCTGTAATGCAACAGTTCAATTGCAGTACAATACCCCCACCAAAAAGGCACACACTAGCCAGGTTAAATGCAAAAAGAACAAAATCTAATTTATTCAGGGGGAAGTGAACAGGGATGGGGCATGAATCTAGTCGATGATTGACAGACCTGATTAATTCAGGCTGAACATGCATGCACAGTGAGTTTCTTGTATACATCACACAACCCTGGGTACCCAGTTATGAAGCAAGCTAGCCTGAAGCGATGCCCGGAGTAGGCCAGCATTGCAGCTGTTGTTGGGGCCTTTAGAAGAGAAAACAATTAGCATGCACATAAACCCAGAATTTGTAATCCGGGGCCGGATGGCTCAGTTCGTTGTAATAAACCCGAACAAATAAATCAGATGACACGCAATGATTGCAGCTTTGTTGCAGGGCGCTATCCTGTTTGGTACTCACGCTACCCAGACCAGGAGGCAGGACTGACGAGATGAAGACTTCTGGATGGTGTTCTGGTTTGCCAGGGGAAGCAAGGCCCACACAACTCATCGAGGCGGTCGCTACCTGTTCGATGGTGTTGAGCTGGGAGCTGAATCCCCAAGCAGGTCTTTCGTTGGAAATGTCTCTGCGATGGGAGTGGCAGTCTAGGCTGAGATGGCAGGGCCCTGACCAGAGCCGTCAGTTCTGGTTTAGTCCATGCTGGTGCCGGAGTAGCTTCCAGCTAGCATAACACATTTGAAGTCGGGGAACCAAATCGCGACCCACACAGCACATTCAGCACACTTATAAGCAACACAACTCTTAGTCACAGTTCAGGTAAAGTCCAGTTGCAATTTAGCAGAAGTTCTGCGCAATCCTCTCAATCCATGACTCACTTTGGTACTTGGCACGCCGATCGCTTCTGGAGCAAGTATTTGGTCCCAAATTTAGGTAATGATCACTCTTTCTCTTCAGGCTTCAGATTTCAGACAAAGGAATTAGATTTAAGTGCAACTTTCACATTCACTGGATTTCTCACTGGAAGATGTGACAGTCAGGCCAGTGCAGCCTTCCTGCCGATTCTCCTGTGCTCCTATGCAGGAGCAGCTGCTTGATGGCTTGAGCTGTTCACTCTCCAAACTCCAGCTCACAACTGACTCTGCTGCAGGCAGTTCTGGGGATTTCCTCTGAGATCCAAAAGGTTTGGTTGGCTGAGGGAACTGTCTGTCGCAGCAATGGCTCCCCCTCCAGGTCCATTTAGGTGCCAAACCTTAAAAACTACAATTCCTATAGATTTCAATCCCACAAGACCTCTGGGAACAGTCTCCATTTTAGGTCCCATAAGGTTCGATTGGTCTAGCTCTGGCAGTCCAGAACCAAAAAGGTGGCTCTTATGCAAAAAGTCCAAGCTGCAAGAGAAAGCAGGTTAAACAAACTTCTATACTATTATTATTAGGTAAACAAACTTCTATACTATTATTATTAGGACAGATAAACAGTGACTTCCGGTGATGTCATCAGCTCTATGGCTGCCTAGCAGAGGAGCTCTCTCTCTCCCCTACAGCAAAGATTAGGCTCCCCTTAGCGCAGACTGAGAAAATCGACCTTAATATGCAGAGAAAACATAGTGAAGCATCAGCTGTTAAAAGATCCCGAAGTAAGAACTACAAAGTCAGAAGCGATCAACTTGGATTAAGCCCTACAAGCTCAAGTACCAGTGGGAGAATCTCTCCAGTGAGCATGGCAGAAGATGATACCGAAGCGGAGATGGAGGCCTTGAGAACGAGATTTGAAACCCTCCTAACAGAAATTAAGCAATTCCAGAATGAGACTAAACTCGAAATTAACAAATTACATGCAGACCTGGACGCCAGAGTAATGTCCACAGAGGAACGGATTTCTACTGCAGAAGACGATCTGGTCCATATTTCAAGGGCAGTGGGGTTCCTTATTCATCAGCAAGAATCTACAACTGCTAAGTGCTTAGACCTGGAGGCGCGTTCACGAAGAGATAACGTGAGAATATACGGACTTCCCGAATTAACAGAGGTTGGTGAAATGACCGATTTTATAGAAGACCTTTTACGCCATACACTTGACTTATCTCAGAGATTTACATTCACAATCGAAAGGGCCCATTGAGCTTTAATTCCCTGGCCCACCTCCAAATCCGCCAGGCCCTGATTGATTGTGGCTAAATTCCGGAGCTTCAGAGAAAAAGAAACAATCCTTAAAACAGCCTGGAAACAGGGTTGTGTAGAATATAACGGAGCCAGATTATTCTTTGATCAGGACTATCCCTCTATTATTCAACAGCAGTGGTCAGCCTATGCCCTGATTCTCAGAAAATTAAAATCTCTGGGGATTAAGTTTCAAACCCCATACCCATCTCGCTTATGAGTTCATTGGCAATTGGGTGTGGAGCTTTACTCCACTGTTGAAGAAGCAATACAAGCGATGAAAACCAAAGGCCATACACTCGAGGAACTGCCATGGGGGATTACTCGGCCTGCTAACCTACAAAACATGTGGAGAGCTACGGGTTCCTCAAATACCGGTGCAGCAAGGACTACAACACAAGCAACTTTACAAGACATCAAAAGTATGCTTCACAGCCTCACCCACACTCCAGAAGCACAGAATGAGATGTCAGAGAGGGGAACAGGCACATGAAGCGAACCGGAACAGCTGAAACTGGATTGATCCTCCTGGTAGGCCCTTTGAGGAGTGACTGAATTTCAGCAGTTCGCGCAGGATCTGTTGGCTGATGGCCACTTTCACTGTGCCTGCTCTCCCACTGACTCGCTTCTCCCTCGTTCTTGTCCTTTTTTCATTTTTGATTAAATCAGGGAATTTCTGTGCTGAGAGGGGGTCTGGGAGGGTAGGGGGCAGAGTCTTGCTGGGCCTGTTGAGAAGCCTCACTGTCTATACAACCGAGAGGCCAGTCCTGCCTTCCTGACTAAACAAACAGCCCAACACAGAACTTATTTGGACCGAGCGCCCTCTAGGGCTTTGATCTGGAATTATAGCCATAAGAGATAGAATTGCAACAGGACAACTCACTCGAGATGGGGTTTCCTTTTCTCACTGCGTTGAGGACTCTTCCCAGGGCAATTTTAAGGAGAGGGAAAGGGAAAGAGACAACAAAAAGAAGGGAGATTATAAACATAGGACATAGGACACATTTAACTAATAAAATTTGGGTTTGGGATCACAACAATAATCTCACCATGCTGTTTTGGGTGGGGGGGGGACGAAGGATCTCTAGCCTGTTTTACATGCTACAGACAAGAAGCCTGTTAATGTCTAGGGTGATATTACAGCAGATCTTGGAGGGACTGTTCTATTTAACAGCTCTCCTCCCACTTTGGGCACCACTGATGACGATTTCCCCCTGTTGGGGGCAGGTTCCTGCTGATAGCGGGTTCCAAGAGGAACGAGCCACACCGAGGGCTTCTTTTCCTCTTCCTCATGTTCATTTGATGCAAGCTTATAGGGAACCTCTTCTACTGTTTCCCTACCTTGGGAGTCGAGGTGTAAATAGTTGGGTCTCCGGGGTGAGGCATGCTCAGTTGGCTCCTCCCCAAAGGAGATCTAAGGTTACTTGTTATAGCTTGTTTTTTTTGTATGTTTGTAATGTTTGGTGTTAACAAAACAGATAAGTCAGTTCACAGACAAATGGAATTTAACTCTCAAAGATGGGGTTATGAAATACAGGGTGGAGAGTCCTCAATTAGCAACAAACAGAGGGACTGGGGGGGGACTCGGAGAACCTTGGGGAAACTGTCAAAGGTAATTTACCAGTGACAAGAACAGGATTGGGGTACTTCTTTTTCATGTACCAATGGGGAATAAGGTTAATAACAGTATAAATGTTCTTTCCCACAATGTGAATGGGCTTAACAGTCCAGTGAAACGTTATAAAATTATGTCTGCTATTAAGCGACAGCACCCTTCTTTTGTTCTGTTACAAGAAACTCACCTCAGCAGAATTGAGCATCAAAAGTTGGGGAAATTTGGCTATGATCAGGTGATAGCAGCCTCACTCAGGAAGGGAAAAAGGAGAGGTGCAGCTATCCTGGTCACTAAAGGGGTTATGTTTCAGAAGACATCCAGCTATACAGATCCAGAAGGTCATCTGGCTATATTAACGGGTACTCTAGAAGGCTCCCATATAACACTGGAGTCTCTGTACACCCCCCCCCCTCCAGGGTCCTCTAAGAAAACTCTCCGCCCTTTGTTGAATAAAATTTGAGAGCAACAAAAGGGAACCTTAATTGTGGGAGGGGACTTTAACCAAATATGGGAGCAAATTGACACCTCAAATATTAAAGTATTCAGACAAAATCCTACTAGCCAAGCCATCAGAGACCACTTGAAAGGGGCCTTTTGGATAGATGCTTGGAGGCTATTAAATAAAAAAAAACACTTGAATATACCCACTACTCATACCCACATCGATCTTATGCCAGGACAGATTATTTTATGATCTCGGGAGATCATCAGAGTCAGATCGAAGGGTGTGTCCACATCCCCTCAGTCCTCTCTGATCATGCACAATTGCTTTTAAAGCTGAGATGGGAAGTACGCAAGGGTCCAACCCTTTGGAAATGTAATAATTATCTGTTAAATTTAGAGGAATTCACAGACCAGGCTAAAGAAAAATTAAAACAAACTGGACAGGAAAATGACTCTCCTGAGATATCAAAGGCAATACTCTGGGATACAGTGAAAGTGATTTTCAGGGGAGATTGCATTAAGTTTGCATCACTCCTGAAGAAGCGACAAAACCAACAGATAAAAAAGTTGCAAAAACAAATGACCGAATTGCAACAGAGACATGCTGGGGGAGATGTGGATGCACTCAAGACACTTCTTGAAACTAAACAACAGATCCAAAAACTGATTGACGTTAAAACAGAGCAAGCACTACAGAAGTTGCGTCAGAGATATCAGGAGTCTGGCCCTAGAGCCACCTGCCTTCTGGCGCACCGAGTTAGGCAACATACAGCTAGATCCACGATCACTCGGATACTCGACCCGAGGTCTGGACTCCTACTTAGAACACAGGAAGAAATTATGTCTGGCTTTAGAAGGTTCTACCTCAACCTCTATAAAGTGGAACTGGCCCCTGATACCTTACAAGTGGAATCCTATCTAGGAAAGTTGCATTTACCAAAATTGGCACAGGAATCCAGAGATCTTTTAGAAGCCCCAATCACAATTTTGGAATTGAACCTAGCCTTTAAAAACCTGAAAGTTAAAAATTCCCCAGGCCCAGATGGATTCACCCCAGAATTTTTTAAGTTTTTTATAAACTTAGAGATCCCCTATTAGAGGCATGTACTGAGGTTCACTCGGGGGAGCCTCTCCCCGAATCTTGGAACTATGCAATCATTTCGAGCATTATCAAGCCAGGAAAGGACATAATGCAGTGTGGCTCTTATCGCCCCATATCTGTACTGAATATTGATTACAAGATGTATGCTTCTATATTAGTGAAACGATTAGAGGTAGTGCTCCCGGGCCTGATTAATTATGACCAAACTGGCTTTATTTTGGGGAGGCACGCCCAGGATAATATTAAGAGAACACTGCATGTATTGCACCACGCTGCCCAGTCGAAGGCCCCTGGTATAGTGTTAAGTTTGGATGCTGAGAAGGCCTTCAATCGGGTAGCATGGGGTTTCATGGAATTAACTCTAAAAAGATTTGGAATCCCGGATTCCTTTATTAAAAATATAAATAACATTTACTCGCACCCAAAAGCATATGTGAAAATTAATGGTAGAGTGGCTTCTCCAATTCAACTATCCCGAGGCACCAGGCAGGGATGCCCTCTCTCCTCTCTCTTTTTCACATTATATCTGGAACCCTTGGCCCAAATGATAAGGCAAGATGAGCTAATTCAGGGATGGGAACTGGGGGGGGGGGTACACAAACTTGCCCTTTACGCAGACGACCTGTTGATTTATTTACAAAATCCGGAGCAGTCTTTAGCTCCGTTATGGGCACGCCTGACAGAATTTAGTCGATTAGCTGGATATAGGGTGAATTTAACTAAAACTGAATTATTAACATTAAAATATGAGACCTCGGATAAGATTTTGAGGGAGTTTCCCTTTAGATGGAATCTCTCACACATTAAGTACCTGGGAGTTAATTTAAGTTCTGATCCAGATCAGTTGTTCACTCTTAATTTCAGTCCAATTCTAAAAGATATAAAAATAGAATTAGAAAGATGGGCCCCGGTCCCTATTCCACTGACACAAAGGATAGAGGCTATAAAAATGATAATTCTTCCCAAATTTTGTATTTATCACAATCAATACCCATACTTATCCCAGAGTCATATTTCTGCACAATGAACAGAGAGATGTCCCAGTTTTTGTGGGGATTGAAGAGACCTAGAGTCCGTCTTTCGGTGTTACACATCCCAAAAAGAGAAGGGGGTTTATCCCTCCCAAATTTTAAATTTTATCATTAAGCAGTTCAACTGAGAACAGTACTTTATTGGCTTAGCCAGTCTTACTCAGCCAAGTGGAAAACCTTGGAACTAAAGGAGGGATCTCTTGGAAATGTTAATTTTATCCTTCTTGGCTGGAGGGAGGGACTCCCTTACCACCATGAGGAGAACCCATACTCTATTCCATCTTTGAATGCTTGGTTCAGAATACTGAAAGATGGGAGGGCCAGAGAGTGGAGGTACCTTTTGTTTTTGATGCCTTACATAGATGACTTTCTCCCTGCCAGGTGGGATGCTGAATTCAAGAGGTGGGAGGCGGGGGACCTACATCTTATTTGGCACTTCATGGAGGAAGGGGAGATTGGATCACTTCCAAATCTGGTTCAGCATTATGGTATTCCCTGGCAGGACAGATTTAGATATTTCCAAGTCAGAGATTATATTAAAAAATGTCAAACACACCTGACTAAGGAGATTCCTCCCCCACCCCAAATTGCTTATATATTGAAGAAAGCAGTAGCAGGGGACCCTCCCATAACACATATTATTTCTTACCTATATCGGGCCTTGCTCTCTTGGAAGGGTGATTCGACCCTCTCGGTTAGAAAGGCATGGGAGCGGGGACTTAGAAATACAGATATCAGATGAGAGTTGGATATGGACTCAAAGAAGGATCCATTGGGGCTTAACAGCGATTAGCTGGCAGGAGTTTTCCTGGAAGATTTTTATTAGATATTTTCAAACTCTAGCAGTCCAGGTGAAGTACCAGGGAGAGGAATATCTGAGTTGCTGGAGGAGATGTGGTCACCCTCCGGCAGCCTTAGAACACATACTGTGGGATTGCCCTAAATTGACCCTTTTCATTCAGGACTTACAGCAGGTCTTATAGGCAATATTGGACCCAGAGCTACAGATTACCTTGAGGTTTTATTTCCTCCTGGACTTGTCAAAGAAATTTAGAAACGTTAACACAAGTAAATTTTTAAAAATATCTTTCTTGGCGGCCCAGAAGGTGATAACAAAGCATTGACTATCTCCCATACCAGTTACAATCCATATGTGGCATGACCTTATGATAGCCATATACAGAACAGAGGCCCTAACAGCAGCTATAGATAAAAAGATCCCAAAATTTGAAATTTTCTGGAGACATTGGGTCCTCTATATGTCTCTAGAAAGACCTGAATTTGTACCTTGATGTAAAGAGCTATAAGGCAAGAACCTCAGAATGCAATTTGGGGGGAATGGTATTCTTCAAACTGTGACACTTTGATGAATCCTGTGACTAAGAAACACTGATATGAAATATATGCAAGATTTATATCAAATCCCTCTCTTTAATAATAGAAAGAAAATGTATAATCTACATTTGGGACTTCTGTGAACATAAGTAATTAATTTGTTATTAACACTGCGAATGGTATGTCTGTTTGTTTGTATTGTATACATATAAAATTGTAAAATAAAGAAAGTTAAAAAAAAAAAAAGATAGATAAACAGTAAATGAACACAGTTCCTAACAGAGCTCCCTCTGTGCATATAGCGACTGCAGAATGGAGCAGAAATACCACTCGCCTGGCTGGTCACGAGCCCTAAACTACTCGGACCCAGCCCAGACTAATTTCTAACACAGCATAATGACTCTCTTAAGGAGACAGGCATGGAGGTTTTCTATAGCACTCTCATGCAGGCACATACAGCTACTGCAGACACAGGACACCATCCTAACAGTGGGCATTAGGCAGCCCAGGAAGACATCTTAGTAAATCCCAATTTGTAGGGGGTTGGGGGTTACACTTGATTACTGTAACACTCTTTACTTTGGGGTCTCTGGAGTTACCCTCTGCTGGCTGCAGCTGGTGCAGAACGCTGCTGCCAGGTTACTGACTGGCCTAAGTTCAGTCACATGACTCTGGTTTTGTGGGCTCTGCACTGACTGCCGGTCAGGTGGAGGGTTATCTTCAAGGTGAGTTTACTCACCTGTAAGGTCCTACATGGACTAGGCCCTAGCTGTCTGGTTGACCTTCTGGCACCAGCTGCCTTGGTCCAATCCCTCCACTCCTCGACCAGGGGCCTCCTTGAGGTTCCTAGGACCCATCTTAAAACTACCGGTGATCGGACCTTTTGCGTTGCTGGCCCAGTCCTTTGGAATGCTCTGCCACTCCATATTAGGGGGGCCCCTTCGGTCGAGAGCTTTAAGAGTCATCACAAGGCCCATTTATTTGTTTTGGCATTCCAAGACGAGGTACTTTAGCCAGCTGTGAGATCTATTTATTCTAGTTATTGTTTTAAACTGGTTTTATTATATTTATTATTATTTTCTTTTTCTTGTATGATGTTTTGATTT
Organism: Neoceratodus forsteri; assembly: GCA_016271365.2. Lineage (NCBI taxonomy): Eukaryota > Metazoa > Chordata > Ceratodontiformes > Ceratodontidae > Neoceratodus > Neoceratodus forsteri. Next base: position 899,462,192 of record CM057455.1, read on the forward strand.
ATTTTCTCTGCCTTCTGTATGTTAGGCGCCCAGAGCCTCCGGGATTGGGTGCCTGACAAATAAACTTTGCCTTGCTTCATAAGCAAAGACTAACATGTATTAATTTATAGAGCATTTCCCACCCTCCCTACTACCCAGGGTACCCTGTGATTCCTTTGATAAACAGAAATGTATCCAGAATTACCCTGAAAGACCCTTTGTGCTCCTGGGAAGTTCAGGCAGGTTTAGGGTGGGAAGCATGTGACTGCACGTGTGTCAAGTATGGTGGCACTGTGAGCTGCATTCCCAAGGTGAGTGTATCAAAAGTTCAAAATGGGCAGCTGATTAGCAGATAGAAGCTACGCTTACCCCATGGAAAATACAGTCCCTGCTCCATTGTCTCCTATCCTTCTCTGGAGTGCTCCAACACCATTGCTACTGGCCAGGTAGGGGATTCACCTTGCTCAGGCACTGTAAGGGCAGGGCTCCACCTACAGGTTAAACTGGGGAGGTGACAGGGTCATGGTAGATGGAGGAAGCAGCAGTACTATGGTGATGAACTGGATTCTGTGGCCAGGCAGTACCAGTTGGCATAAGTGGAAAGAGGTCCCATCAGGGACAACACAAAGCAGTAAAAAATATATTAAGAAAAACAACACATAAATAAAACAAACAGGAGTTGGCAAATGCCAACAAGCTTATTCTCATACTACTGTAAGTTCCCCTCTGTTTTCCAAGTCCTCATGTGTAGTTGCCAGACTTGGAGTGGCAACTGGGAAAGACAGCTGAGTAAAAGCTGTAGTGGGAACAGTAGTATAAGTCAACAGGTCCTACAAGGGATCAGTGGTGCCAGAATGGTTTGAAAAGTGGTAGGGCCAAGGAAGTAAGGGGTAAATTCTCCCCTGTTAAATACATTAACATGATTGCAAAAATTGATAGGGCCACTTATGAAAGTGGTAGGGCCATGGCCCTAGTGGCCCCCCTGTTCCGGCACCTATGCAAGGGATGTCTCATATGGTAAGAGAGGCCTCACATGTGGTTTGGGAGAAAGCAAATCAGAATGGTTCTGGCTACCCTATCCTCACCTGAGGACTCCCTTATACCATAAGAGACACCCTTCAGATAACCTTTTAACTTATTATAAGTAACTTGAGTTGGAGTGATTTATAGTAAGTTTTACACTGGATTTTTTTAATTTTTAAAAAGCACACTGTACCACCACTTTCCTTACCTCTGTAGTGGAATGCTCCACTTTAATGCTCCTGCATGAGATAACAGCTGCATGCGGGATAAGAGGCCTTGTGTTTCTGACCCCTGATTGCTTGATATCACATAAGTCATTTATAATATTTGTCTGATGGGGTTGCCGACTGACCTGTTCCTAGCTCTCTGTGTTGGTTGCCAGTCTATCCCCTGCTCAGGCTTTCCTGGGTAGTGTGTGACCACAGAGGCTAACATTCTGAATGCCATGAATATCAAGTGATTTATATTTGGATACCACATACTAAAACATTTTAAAAATTCCCCAAGCATGACATGCTGTGTCATAATAGCGTTTGCCGTTTTACTTTCCACTTCCTGCTTGCCATTAGGTTGTCCTTAAAAAAAGGGCAGTCACCCTCTAAACGGAGTTGGTAGGAGGGCTGACAGGCTGCTGAAATAACATTTTACTTAATTTTCAGGTCCTAGTGCTTCTGAGGAGAATGCGACAAGGCGCAAACAAGAACTGATTATTTTCCCTACTGTGCTTGAGTTTACTTGCAGGATACAGTTGTGTTGGGGCTCATAGCTTAACAGGGATTTTGGTAGATTACAGCCTGAAGTGAACTGTTTGTTTTCCAAAGGAGGATAGTTCTGGGAGTCTCAAGTGACTAAAAGGTAAAGGGGCTTACTGCAGTAACTGATTGTTTTCCTCCACAGTGAGGAACTGGGTCCTCCCTAACCTCACCCATCCCACCCACCCTAGGCTAGTCCACCTTTATGGGTGGGTGATCAGGATAACAGTTATTACTTCCTGATTCCAGTTAGGGCAGGAGGGATTATAGCCACACATAATACCAAAAATGTCAGGAGGGTGACTGCAAGCTAGCATAGCAGCAGAGTACACAGGAGGGCAAAATAAAGGAACAGGTTAGGGGATACAAAAAAGCAGGGATCGTAAAGGTATCCAAATACAATAAGGGATACAAAGGGTACAGGGAAGTGTAGTTATTACAGACAAGGAAGATGCAGGGAGTGGTGCAGTGTAATGAGTGTGGGGCCGCAGTGTACAGGAGAACCCTCTGGATAATGCAGTGCTGCCCCACCTGCAGGCACCTCTCTGGGTTGAAGGAGGAGGTTGCCAGTCTACGAACCAACTTGGCCAGGATTCAGGAAACCTTCACCCCCATCCAGAGGCAATCATGTCACAACCTATACCTCAAAGGATGCAGAGGAAGAGGGATTGATGGACCATAGTGGGCTCAGGGAGAGTGCAGGAGGCGGGTCTGAAACACATCCCCCAACCGGTCCAGCTAAGAAACTCCTACACTGTCCTGGAGGAGTGGGGAAGCCCCACATGGGCACCCACAGCTGAGTCCAAGGAGGATAAGTGGGTCCTCCGTGATGGAGCCCCAGGGAAGGGGGGGTAGAGGACCCCAGAGAAAGAGGAAGCTACTCCTGGTGGAGGATTTAACTGTCCAGGGAGTAGAGTTAGGAGTAACTAGCAAGGGGGTGAGGGAGTTCAAGTACCTTCCTGGAAGCACTACATGGAGGGATGGGAAGCAGATCCATAGGATCGCAAGGTCAATAGTAAGGAGGGAGGAATTGGATGCCATTGTCCACCTGGGGACAAATGACCTGGCAGGGGACAAGGTGGAAACAGCCAGAATCCAGAAGGATGTCAGGAAGTTAGCAGGGGCATAAAGCAGATAGCACCCTCCGTCTACTTCTCAGAGGTACTACCTGTCTACGGCAAGGGGGAGGCTAGGTCACTTCGCATCCAGAAATTCAACTCCTGGTTGAAGGAATGGTGTGGAAAGCAGGGCTTTTGCTTCATGAGAGACTAGGGCCTCACGTGGGGGGATGTCAGCGTGTACAAGGGTGATGGCCTACATCCATCCAAGAAGGGAACCTTAGTCCTAAGTGAGAAGTTTGAATGCTTCAGCAACAAGCATTTAAACTAGCCAAGGAAGGGGGGAGCCAGGAAGGTCAGGAGGTTTATCATCCCCCACCCCGAGCACATGCTCTACACAAGTACCTAAGGAGTGGATAGACAGACAGAGGGCAGAACTCAACATCAGGGTAGAAGACAGGGAGGACCGAGGAAAAAGAACGACCAGGAAGGGGGGAGGGGCTTAGGGCAACAAAACAGGGGAGGGAAGTCACATCCGGGAGAGTCATGTGTGCCAATGCCCAGAGTCTTAGTAACAAAATGGGGGATCTGGAGGAAGCCATGGCACAGTCGGACCTGAACACTGTGGCCATCACTGAGACCTGGTGTAATGATAACCGAGATGGCCATACCAGGCTACAATCTATTCAGAAGGGAAAAGACAGGCACAAAGGGGGGAGGAGTGGCACTTAATGTGAAAGATAACATAAAGGCCACAGAGATTCAAGGGGACCGGGGGGGGGGTGATACTGTGGGTTAACCTTGACAGAAAAACAGGGTCAGCCATCCGCACAGGGGTAATTTACAGACCACCAGCCCAGGGGGAGGATATGGATAGGGAGATGATGCTGGCTATCCAAAGGATGGAGCACAAGGGGGAGGTAGTGTTGGTTGGTGACTTTAATATTCCAGATGTGGACTGGAGCCTCCCAGCAGCAGCGTCAGCTAGGAGCAGGTTTATCCTGGACTCCCTTCAGGGAGCCTTCCATAAACAACTGGTCATGGAACCCACATGGCAGGAGGCACTACTGGACCCGTTGCTCTTAAATGGGGACAGTGTGACAGGGATCACAGTGGGGGAGCACCTGGAGAACAGTGACCACTAGTCAATGTGGTTTAGCATAACTGAAGGGGCATAACCCAGCCACACAAACACACAAATCTTTGACTTTAGGAGGGCAGATTTTAGGAAAATTGGGAAATGCTTAGAAGAAGCACTAACAGAAATAGGAAGGAAATTAGGGGTGGAGGAACAGTGGGCAGTATTCAAAACAGGGATAACAAGGGCAACACAATTACTGTATGTATAAAACAGGTTAGCAAGGGGAAAAGGAAGAGGAGACCATTATGGTATTCCAAGGAGGTAGCGGAGAAAGTGAAAGCGAAAAAAATCGCATTCAAACAATACAAACAGATGCAGGAAGAAGGGGACGGGGAGAGGTACCAAGAGAAACAAAGGGAGTCAGGGAGAGCAGTAAGGGAAACCAAAGCACAAACAGAGGAGCACATTGCGGAATCAGTGGTTAGAGGGGACTAAACCTTTTACAGGTACGTAAATGAAAAAAGGAAGATGAGGGGGGCGATGAGGCTCAAAGGAGAGGACAGGAGTAGAGTGGAGAACAACAGCAAAGCAGACATACTGAACCGATATTTCTGCTCAGTCTTTAGAGAGGAGGGATGGGCAATGGGCCAGAAGGGAGTATAAAGGGTACAAAGGGTATGGAAATGGATACAAGTCATTTTCCACTGGAAATAGTCCTAAAGTAACTGGAAGGAATAAGAGTAGATAAAAGCTATGGGGCCAGTTGGATACACCCCAGGGTGCTGACGGAGCTAAGAGAGGTGGTGGCTGAACCTCTGGCAACCCTGTTCAGCCAGTCACTGGAAACAGGAGAGGTACCCAGAGACTGGAGGACAGCTGATGTTGTCCCCCTATACAAAAGCAGAATAGAGAGGACGCGGGAAGCTACAGACCAGTCAGCCTGACCTCAGCAGTGGGGAAGATCATGGAAACACTACTGAAGGAAAGAATAGTGGAACATCAGGTTGCCAATGGTCTACAGGACCCAAGGAAACATGGTTTTACTGGAGGGAGGCTGTGTCAGACTAACCTTATTGAATTTTTCGACTGGATGATAAGGGAGGTGGCTCAAGGAGCGCAGTGGACATGGCCTACCTGAACTTCAGCAAGGCATGTGACACTGTGCCACATAGAAAGCTGTTAAACAAGCTGGGGAACATGGGAGTGGGTGGTATGGTGGTGCGGTGGGTGGGGAACTGGCTGAATTGCAGGACACAAAGGGTGGTGGTAAATGGCTGTCACTCTGCAGAGAGAGGGGTGATCAGTGGGGTGCCACAGGGATCAGTGCTGCATCCAGTCCTCTTCAACATCTTTATCAGTGATATTACAGAAGACCCAGAAGGGAGAATATGCCTGTTCACTGATGACACAAAGCTCTGCAACAGGGTGAACATGCTGTAGGGTGTGGATAGAATAAGAAGAGATCTGCAGAAGCTTGAGGACTGGTCAAGGGAGTGGCAGCTGAGATTTAACACAAACAAATGCAAAATAATGCACATGGGGCACAAAAACCCAGGAACAACATATCAGCCGGGGGGGGGTGACTATAGAATGCTGCAAGCAGGAAAGGGACCTAGGGGTTATCATCTCTGATGACCTCAAGGTAGGGAGTTAGTGCGACAAGGCAGCAGGAAAAGCAAACAGGATGCTGGGTTGCATAGGCAGGGGTATCACCAGCAGGAAAAGGGAAGTCATAATTTCTCTATACAAGACACTAGTGAGGCCACACCTCGAGTAGTGTCCAGTTTTGGAGCCCTTACCTATGTAAGGATATAGGGTGGAGGCAGTACAGAGGACGGCAACCAAGATGGTGGAAGGATTACATCACAAAGCCTATCAGGACAGGCAGAAAGACTTAAATATGTACTCTCTGGAGGACAGGTGGGAGAGGGGGGGATATGATTGAGACATATAAGCACCTCATGGGCAGGAACAATGTGCAGGAAAACACAATTTTCATAGAAAATGATGTTCCAGGACTAGGGGACATGGGATGAAACTGGAGGGAGGGAGGTTCAGAGGGAACGTGAGGAAGAATTTCTTCACGGAGAGGGTGGCGGACAAGTGGAACTCCCTGCCAGAGGAGACAGTGGGGACTGAAACGATTACCAGATTTAAGAATGCATGGGATAGGCATTAGGGGATCCTCGTAATTGGGGGAAGGAGAAAACCTTGTTCTAGAGAAGCTTGAAGAAGCAAAGTATGTGTGCACATGGGCAGACTAGGTGGGCCGTAGGCACTTATCTGCCGTCAACATCTATGTATAATCCTTGCAGTGTACGACTATGTTGATCTGCTTTACAGCATTGCCTCTAAGTCCTCCCTTGTCAGGCTGGATCCCCTCTTTCATTTTTTTCTGTCACTTTGCTCTCAGTCACTCTCCTCATACCCACCACTGCTCCCTGTACTCTTTTTCTTTCTTTTCGTCCTTGTGTCCCAGTGCTTATCACACAGTGCCACCTTCCTTGCCAAAGTTTTGTTTGGCTCACCCCCATGCTCTGTCTCTCCATACCCCATTCTTCTCTCCCCTCTTGTTTCTCTTTTCACTCCTCCCTCTCATTCTTTCTCTTCTCCCTACTGCAATGTTTCCTTTATGCAGTGTTTTGTCATCCCATCTCCACCTTATCCCTAATAAAATTCCCTCTGGTTTTCCACTCTTCTCCCTCACTTTTCTTATTCAAAGCCTTCCTCAATGATCTGTCAGTGCATACCTGTACCTGTGGCTAGTCCCTCTATATCTAACATATATACTTGCCAATAAGTAACCCTCTCATACAAGATCAATCAGACTCTTTCTCCCTAATTTTGATAAAGAAATCATTCTGTCTCCAACTTTGGGCACTGTTTCTGTCTTTAGGGCATGAACAGGACACTCATTCTGGTGTTGTCCATTTCTTTTTACAAACAACACAATGAGTTCCCCTCACACTTTTAGGGTTCAGCAAAGTGATCACACAGAGGAATGGGTGAAGACATCTTCCCACATATAGAGAAAGCATGAGAAGTGGGAGTTGGATTACTGTCAGGCTAACTGCTTAAATTGGGCAAGTGCTTTGTCCTTTCATTTGCTGCTTGTCCTGCCCGTAATACTGGGAAACTGTACCTACTGGCTGTGAGGCTAAATATTCATGACAGAGCTGTACATGAGTGGTGAAACTCTCCAGAATGAGAACATGCATAGTGTTTGCCTCCAAATTCAGGATTCATTGAACGCATGTGCGCAGTCAGTTTTTGAAAATACTTTCACTCAATCCTGTCTTTGGCAGCCCAGCCTGAGAAAAGTCCAGTGCCAGAAGTGAACCCTGGATACCAGTGAAGAAAGGGGTAGTCAATAAATTGGGGTCTTGACCAAAGTTTTACTTTTTTTAAACAATAAAAAGAGAAGAAAGAAAACCATCCCTCACACTCTTAGCACCCTTCCCCACCCTCCCCTGCCATCTCTGACCATTTAACATGTAACCAACCTTCCCCCCACCCTTGTGGCACACAGTCCCACCCTTCTGCACATCCCAGCCCTGGCAAAGTCAGCAGCAATGATTATACATAACAGTACCCTGCCTCCCACTCTTCTTAGCCATTCCTCAATCCTACTCTCTTTGCCCCAGCCACAACCAGTATAACCATTTAATCCCTATCCTTCCACCCTCGAGACACTCAATCTTTCATCCCCTTCATGCCACCCAAGATAGCAAAGGGTACAGCATGGACGTGTTGGGTGGTGACCAACAGAAACCTTACTCTCACCACCTAGGCCAGTTGTCATCTAATGAAGGTGCCATGCACAACAGATTTCATTTTTCTTGACCCTTCTTCTGCAGTGGTTAGCACAATGGGGTTCTGGAAAAGTACAGCAACCAATGTATTACTTCAGATGAATAGTGCCCACCCCTCATGCCTCGTAAATTCTACACCACATGACCAATTTACTCATATTCAGAGGAACTTTTCCTCAGAAGATGACTTTTCAGCACAAGCTGTAGAATTTAAAAAAAGATTAATCTTATACTGGTTTCAATTCATTGTAATTAATGATGGCTGAAGTTAAGAGAACATTGCAGGAACCCCTATGCGTATGCAATGGAATGTTTTTGTACTGCATTGCTGAAACAATTTATAACAAAACGAATATAATCAAAGGTTTCTGGAGCATGGGTAACAGAACAATTAATTGATAGCTTCCCAGGGGAAGGCAAGATCCACTAATCTGTGCAGCCTTCTTACTCCTAAACTCAAAAGATCCAAAAAAGCAAAGTAGTTACATCTGCAGCAGAGTTTAATAATTTGAATGGGAGGAAAGTGACATTGCCACAGATCTTGGCCAGTTTTATTAACTGACAGCTATGGAAAACAATTCTGGCAACCATCATGATATTACTCTTAGTAGGGAAGAAAATCTGGGCAACATGCTCACGCATACTCACTTTTTGAAGGTCAATAAGATGCCATTTAATTGGGTACCCTCACGTCCCTATGGCTGTTTCAGGGTGGCAACTGTAGTGTGTGTGTGTGTGTGTGTGTGTGTGTGTGCTGACATGTACAACAGGGAAAATACTTTGATCACTGATAATTCTGATAGAGAATTATCAAGAAAAGAAGCCATTGATGTCATTACCTATATTACAAAACACTGTGGTCTATGTTTTCTGGCGCCCATGCCAATGAGGTTAGGTGGCTCAAACCATCAGACCCCTGAACGTGTGTATCCAAGAATGTATACTTCATGGGAAACTCGGTAGCTCAGTGGGTACACACTTGGTTCCCTGAGGAAGACTCACTAGCCTGAGTCAACACGTACCGATGTTAATCCATTTTTAGTCATGCTGTTTATGGTCAGTTAATAAATGTCAAGTTCCTATCTGCCCACTTCCTTTCCATCTTTCAGTTTATTTCATTACTGGAGCACTTTTAAGGAGAGTGGTGTGTGCTTCATCCAGTACTGTGTGGTGCATGCTATTGGGAGTCTCAAGGTTCTTACCCTTGTCATCTCAAATACATAGGAACTGATTATGTGGCACCTTGCTTTAGAGGAGAAGACAGAATTGGAATCTTACTCCAACATGAAAGCAGGTAGCTATTTACCTTGGGAACACTTTAACCTTAGGGACTGAGTGAAAAAAAATAATTTAGCCCCATTTCTATGACAATACTGCTATGATTTTTCTTGATAACATGTATACAAACATTGAATTGATTTCATTGGCTGAAAGGAGCCCAGAGCTGTGTAATTATTGACCCATAATTACATGCCTGAACAAGTTTCAGTCCCCCTGCCACACCATAATTAATATTCCAAATAGCCGGTTCCTAAGAGTTTGTAGGAACTGTAGCATGGAAGAGGCCCAGTGTAATGCCACTGAGTTGGAGGCAAGGTTCAGTGAAAGGGGGCACAGCAGGGTGGATATTGTTAAGGCCAGAGAGAGCCTCTGCTGTTCCAAGGTTGGACTGGTTAATTTTACAGAACAACCTACTCATAACCAGAATACATATACAATGGATTTATAACTACCTTTAAGACACAAGCAAATGCAGTGCACCAGATCCTGTTGAAACATTGGGATATTTTGCAAATGGAAGAGAAGCTAAAGGTCCTTTGTCAACATACCACCCAGAATGGTATATAGGAGGGCCACCAGTGTAGGAGACAGAGTCACACGTAGCATGCTACCAGTGACTAAGACACAAACTTGGCCTCCACCACCACCATTGCTAACTGGAAATGTGGGTGATATAAATATTGCCTTTTTAGGAGGGAGGAGTCTTCCTTTCTGAACCTCACGACATGAATGGTGAAATCATAAGGATCAAGAAGCTTATCAACTGTAACAGCACCTATACTGCGTATTTAGCTCCCTATATGTGTGGTAGATCTTATGTGGGGAAGATGAAGCGCAGGCTGAAAGATCATGTAGGGGACGGCATGAGGGCAATATACAACAGTAATAGGGAATACATTCTTGCAGACCATGTGTTGCACTGTAATGACCCCGGGTCACATTAGACTGCCATTATTGACATTGAAAAGGTACACATCAGACCCAAGGGTTGGGATCTTGACTTGGTACTAGCACAATGGAAAAATTATAGAATCTTCAAACTCCAGGTAACTATGTTTCCCTGAGAAAAATTAACTTCTTTCTTATAAAATAGATGGATTTGTTAGGTATCTGTATTAATTGGAATATTCTTTATCTTTTTCAGATACCAGGATGCTTTCAGAATACATTTGCATCATGCATTTTGAACTTTTGCCAGCAGTTATGAACTGTGAAACAATCTTTTGCAATGATTTCATTTTTTTTTTCAATCCTGGGTGTTGTATTAGGCTACATTATTTTTTGTGGTGTGTGCCCAGTTGGGAGTGAGAGGCCTTTTTTCTATGGTGGATTTGAGAGGGACCTGATTGTCCTGTGCCTTGGATATTTCCTGATCCTGTGGATATCTGGTCTGCTGTGTTTTTGTTTTGATTCGATGGATTGAATTTTTGTTTATTTACGAACAAAACTGACTCTTTACCAAGCAGACTGAGGACTTCCTATCTTTTTTAACTTGTTTTAAGTTGATTTGGACATCAAGGTGGTGAGAGGACCTCTGGTCCATTTATTTTATTATTTCATTGTTTCCTCCTTTCCCTGGTCATGAGAGGACTGGTTGGGGGTGGGGGTGGGGAGGATGTGTTATTTTATATTGTAAGTTTGAATTGTTTTATGATTGTGAAATATATATATTTTTTTTGCAGTGAGAGTGCTAAAATATCTTCTCCTCCTCTGGTTGTGAGAGAGCTGGTGGGAAGAGGGGGTAATTTTATTTTATTTAAATTTGGTTTTGATTTAAGCTGGGGTGGTGAGAGAACCCTGGTATTTATATTTATATTTATTTTTGGGAGTCCTCTCGCTTGGTTTAGACTTGATTTTCTTTGGGCTGGGAATTATTTTGTTTAAATTTTGGGAATTATTTGTTTGTTTAAAGCTACATTAAAGAGAGTTTATTTTATTTTTTAAATTTAATTATTTTGATTATTGTTTTGGTTTTAATTGTTCTCCAGTGGCATGTGTCTGCCCTGTGTCCCCACGGTGGTGCGCTATTCATCCTCCTGTCTTCGCGCCCTCCACCCTGTTCATTCGTTTCCCTCCAATATGATACTTATCAGCTGTAGGGTGTTGGGAATTGTTCAAGGAGAGGAAGAGGCGAAAAGTAACAAGGGAGGATGGAAGAGGGGTTAATGATTGGGGTAGTTGGATCCAGAAGGCGCCCCGGGGCGAAATGGAATCTAGATCATGGTTTACCATGCCTGGTGCCCATACCCAAGGGCACTACGGAATTTAGTAGGCAGATGGGCTGGACAGCCTCTGAGGTTCGTCCAACTTGGGCAGTGTTATGCAATGCTAGGTCCATTAGAAACAAGGCTGGTATTATTGCCGATCTTGTTGGTTCCATGGACTTGGCTTGCATCACCGAGACCTGGATGGATGAAAATTCTGGCCCCACATTGGAGGCCATGACTCTGGCCGGGTACTCGCTGATTCACTGCCCGAGATTGGAACGCAGGGTTGGGGGGGTTGCAGTCTGTTTCAAGTCTGAACTGGGCCTCACGAGTGTGGTTGTGGGGTAGACTGAGTCCTTTGAGTGCACAGTGGTAGCGGGTGCAGGTGTTCGAATCATACTCATCTACCATCCACCCGGGGATGGGAAACATTTCTTACAGGAAGTGGCAGACTTCATCGTCGACGTGTCGTTTGAGTTACCCAGATTGATGGCTCTGGGTGACTTTAATGCCTGGGTCAACGATGAACTCTCGCAATTTGGTAATCACTTCCTCCAATTAATGACCTCCTTGGGCCTGACACAGGTGGTTTCCTCTGCTACCCATAAATCTGGGCACTCTCTGGACTTAGTCTTTCTCCTAGGGATTGATACTTTCGATTTGGGGGTGGAACCAGTCGTATGGTCAGATCACTACACCGTGAGGTTCAGTTTTTGCACCCCCTTAAGAAGGCCGACCCCTGTGGAGATGGTAAGGTACTGTCCTTTATGGGATATTACTCCTCAAGGCCTTGCAATGGTCCTTGACCTCTCGTTCCCTGGTTTGGTGAGCAATAGTCCAGAGATCCTGGTGGCGGCCTATAATAAAGCTGTCACAGTGGCTCTGGATTCTACTGCTCCCATTCGTGTATGCCCCTTATCCCTTCACCCCAAGTCCCCTTGGTTTGATGGGACATTGAGGGAGTTGCGGAGACAGGAGCAAAGGTTGGAGCGTTGCTGGCGCAGGTCCACCCTTGATGCCGACTGACTTAGATTGGTGGACCATTATTCCGTCTGTCAATCTGCAATCACCTGTAAGAAGGCAGAATTCCTGTCCAGGGAGATTGCAGCTGCTAGGAACCGACCGGCTCAGCTATTTCAAACTGTAGACAGACTGTGCAACCCAACCTGTCTGCAAGTTCAGAAAGCTTTTTCGCAATTAGAGTGCGAGGAGCTTGCTTGTTTCTTCGCAAATAAGATGGCTGACATCAGGACGGATCTGCATCCAGCAAACTCTAAGGGGATGGCTGTTGAACAACGTGAGTTCACAGTACCTCAGTTTTCTTGGAGTTCCTTCGATCGATTTGATTTCGTGGATGTCATGAGGATTATCCATAGTGTACACCCTACTAGCTGTAGTTTGGATCCTGGACCGACCTCCCTATTGTTGGGTTGTAGTGATATCATCGGTCCAATCCTTGTGCGAATAGTCTGATGCTCCTTGGAGATGGGTGAGTTTCCTAGCTCCCTAAAAGAGTCAGTGGTGACACCGCTCTTGAAGAAAGCTACCTTGGACCCGGACTGTTTCACAAACTACAGACCTATCTCAAACCTTCCCTTTATTGGGAAAGTGATTGAGAAGGTAGTGGCGGCCCATTTGGAAGACCATTTAACCATCCATGACATCTATGAGTCCTTCCAGTCTGGTTTTTGCAAAAGACATAGCACCGAGACTGCGCTGGTTCGGGTGCTTAATGATCTTCTGAGGGCGAGAGATCCGAAGAGACGTTCTGTCTTGGTCCTTCTCAATCTATCATCAGCCTTTGATACCGTGGATCACTTGGTGTTGATAGCACGCCTGAGGCAGTTTTGTGGAATATCGGGAATCGTCCTGCAATGGTTTACCTCATTCCTCACTGAGAGATCACAAAGAGTTGTGTCTGTTTTTTTTCCTCGAGCCCAACTCCTTTGTTGTGTGGGGTGCCTCAGGGTTCAGTGCTGTCTCCCATGTTATTTGCGGTATATATGCTGCCCCTTGGAGACATTATAAGATGGTATGAGCTGAGGTTTCACTGCTACTCAGATGATACCTAGCTATACCTGTCTTTTGCACCTGACCAGGATGGAGCTTTCTCGGTGTTTAACAACTGTCTGAAAGAAATCTAGGACTGGATGGATTCTAGTTGGCTGAAGTTCAACTCAGAAAAGACAGAGGTTTTGGTTGTGGACCCGGGTCGTCAGATAGAGGGGTCGTTGGTTGGTGCGCCCTCAGGAATTTTTCTTGGCGGCATTTCACTTCCGGCCTCTGAACAGGTGCATGACCTGGGGGTCATCTTGGATGACAGGCTGACACTACTGTCACAAGTGTCAGCAGTTGCCAAGACTTCCTTTTACCATCTTAGGAATATTGCCAGAGTTAAGCACCTTGTTCCATCTGACATGTTACCAATGTTGCTCCATGCCTTTGTGTCCTCGCATTTGGACTACTGCAACTCCCTGTACTTTGGGCTTTCTGGGGTTGAAATCTGCCGCCTTCAGCTAGTGCAGAATGCTGCAGCCCGGGTTTTGACTGGGACAAGTAGGTCCTGTCATATTACCCCAGTGCTGCGCGAACTGCACTGGCTACCTATAAGGTAGCGGATCGCCTTTAAAGTCAGCTTACTGACTTTTAAAGCCCTACACAATCTGGGTCCAGCCTATCTGAAAGAACTCCTGGTTCCTTACTGCCCTGGCTGATCGATTCGCTCAGCCGATGAGGGGTTGCTAGAGATTCCAAGAGTGAGTTTGAAATCATCTGGTTGTAGAGCATTTTCCTATGCTGCACCCACTCTTTGGAATTCTCTACCGCGCCTGTTACGGGAGTGCACCTCCATGGAGGAATATAAGAAGGGTTTAAAAACCCATTTTTTTCAAATGGCTTTCTTGGAGCATTGATTGCACTGAAATTGTAGATTATAATGTAGTTTTATCTGTGTTTTATATTGAATTTTATGCCTGATCTGTATTGTCCTATTTTGTACAGTGTCTTGATAACGGAAAGGCGCTTTATAAATAAACTTTATTATTATTATTATAGGACTATCTGTGATTTAAATGTTTTTTTCTGTATTTTTGAGATAGTTTATGTTTTGCAGTTTTTATATTTTTAGGATGTTATCATTGAGCACTTACCCACTCATTGCACTGCTGATGTAAATTTGGGACTGCACCTTTAACAGCATACTATTTAAAGCTGCACTCTAGGTGGCGCCCATCACTCTTCATAAAGTCATAATGGCAAAACGTTGAGTGTTTTTTGTAAGTGCACCCTCATCATGTCAATAAAGATTTAAACAACTTTGTAATCTCATAGCTGTTTTGCTCATCTGTCCTCCGTGTGCCAGGTTTTTAATTTTTTTCCAGTCCTATGATCCTCACTACAGAAACACAGTAGATTCATGTCCTACTGCTCCCCCGATTAATGCTGCTAAAAACTGAAAATGTTAAGACTGATCGCCAATGCTGTGCTCACAGAACCATCTCACAACATCACTCCTGGACTGCTGCAGCCACCACAGAATGAGGGCTCCTTTCCTACCAGCAACTCTTGGTCACTGCCCACTGCTTCCTAGAACTGACGTTGCCCCCCTCCCCCAGCTTCATGGCACACAGCATGGTCCTGACAGTGAGGTACTACATAATGTTTGGCAAAAAAATGATGAAATGTTCCTCTTTTCATGAAGCATAAGTCATTACCTATGCTTATCAACTGAGAGATTTTTGAACACGTTATAAGTGCAACAAAGCACTTTAGGGATGTGTGATTATGGTTAATAATTGCACTTCCTACTCGAGTGTTTAAAGACACTCAACACAAGCGCCTCATGCCTAACAACACTCTTGAGAGGCGTGTGATTATTGACCCATATCACACACCCTGTGTAAGCAATAAGACATGATGGGGTGTGTGTTAATGACAGTTCTAATGCACAGCTAGGGGGTGTAGTGAGGCACAAGGTCGCAGGCCAAGTGCATTCAATCCCCTAGCCGTGTGTTAGAACTAACGCACATCCCCTGAGTGGCTTATTGCACTTATAAAATTGGTCTGTGTATTCTACATGGGGTTTCTAGTTTTAGCTGTGCATCAGACACTTATAATGTAAGGCTAACAACCAATCAGATTGTTTGAAATCCTTTGTCTAGTTTATAACGTACTTTATTGCATACATCTTCTAGAGTTGTATGGAATGTGGAATTCTGCTGATGGAATTTCAGCAGAATGGCAGTTCTGCTTCTGAATTATTTTTGAGGACTTTTTGTAATAAATTCTGTGTAAATCTGAAAGTATAGTGTACGTTTTCTTACTTAAACCAGAGCTTTGTTTCCAGCAAGCCATTTTGGTTTTCAGCAGTTTACAGTGAGTCAATATAAACTACGACATACATTCTATGGAAAATGCCCTTCCCAAATATTACGCCATGATATAGAGGCTTATTTGGATTCTCTGTACCTTCCTGTGCTAGATGACATATGCGAGTCTTCTTTAGTCTCACCAATAACTACTACTGAAATTGAGATGGCCATCAATAGTCTTGCTCCAGACAAAGCGCCAGGCCCTGACAGATTTCCCTCTAATTTTTATAAAACATTTTCCAAGGAGCTATCCCCCCTTTTGCTTAACTTATATAGTTACATGTTCGAGGCCGACAAACTAGACCCAACCCTCCTGGAAGCAACAATTATCCTCTTACTCAAACCAGATAAGCCCCATTTAGACCCAGCTAGTTATCGGACGATTTCTCTTTTAAATTGTGACATTAAAGTCTTGGCCAAAGTACTCTCATTTCGGATAAAAGCTCTTTGGACCCAGCTCCTAAGTCCGGAACAAGTTGGATTCGTGTCTGGACGCTCCTCGGTTGATCACCTGAGGACACTAACACATGTTTTTCAAGTGGCCCAATCTTCTCAGTCTCCAATGGCTTTAATTTCCTTAGACGCTGAAAAAGCTTTTGATAGAGTGTACTGGGAGTTTTTGTGGATAACTTTGAAGAAATTGGGCTTTCCTTCTCTTTTTATTGCAATGATACAGTCAGTTTATTCCTCTCCAGCGGCCAAGATCTATTGCAATGGTGTTTTCTCTGCTAGATTCCCCTTATTTACTGGCACCAGGCAAGGTTGCCCCCTTTCACCCTTCCTTTTTAATCTTTATTTAGAACCCCCTCCTTCGCCATATTAAACAGTCCCCCCAAATTAAAAGTATCCCAATTCACAATCAAATGTTAACATTCTCGGTATATGCAGATGATATTCTCCTTCATTTGGAGCAGCCGGCATCTTCTTTGGAACATGCCCTAGAAGTCACTGGTTGATATGGCAGGCTATCTAATTATAAACTAAATATTTCCAAAACTGAAATTTTTCAGCTGAATAGCCATACTTTGAAATCGGAGTTTGTTCAACTGGGCATTAAATGGTCCTCTCAGGCAATCAAGTATCTCGGTATATACTTAATTAGGGACCCCATTAACACCAAGAAACTTAACCTGGATGATCTAGTTGTGACCATCCAACAGGATCTCCAGAGATGGCAGAACCTACCCTTATCCTTATGGGCTCAGATAAACATTATCAAGATGAATGTTTTACCCCGTTTCTTCTATCCCTTAAACTTGTTGAATTTATGGCTTCTGATATCCTTCTTCAAACGATTACACTCCATGATCTCAAGATTTATTTGGTTAGGCAAACATTCCCATCGTACTTTCTGCAAACTTAGTATGCCCAAGGCTCTGGGGGGTCTTCGTCTTCCCAATTTTCTTTTTTATTATTGGGCAAGTCACTTAACCAAGTTGGAGATATGGCTTTCTCAAAGGGATATGGATTACACTCCCATTTGGCTCCAGACAGAGAACAGTCTCTTAAGGTCTAATGCGATAAACCTTCCCACCGTCTTCTATTTGTCAAGAACTTCACTGCCAGTTGCATTGCAAGATTCGGTAATTAGTTCCTCCCTTAAAGTTCTCTCACAGTGTTGTACATATTTTAAGATACCCCTTAAATATGACATGGCTCAGCCAATTCTATTAAATCCCAATATCAAAATAGATGGCTCCTGTCTTCCCAGTCAATGGCTTCCCCAGCTACATGAGGCGCATGTGGAAGACCTATTTTCTCAGGACAAGCTTCTCTCTTCTCCTGAAATTCTCTCTAAATTTGACAGCCCAAGGAACCAGATATTTAAGGTGTTCCAACTAAGACATTTTATAGGAGCATTTTTTGGTTTCAAGCCTTGGACATCACTGGCTAGACCTCTACTGGCCCAGGTATCTGACTATGCTTTGAAACCACACTGTGTTTCCACAATACATGCCCTCCTTTTGGCCACTGCCTGTTCCAACCCCTTCCCTGGCTCTCCAATCTGGAATGCCTTACTTCCAGACCTGAACCTTGATTGGGCCCAGATCTGGAAGAACCTTTATATATATACCAGTCCCAAGACAGATTTAGACTCACCCAATATCACATACTGAATAATATGTATTATACATCTATTAGATTAGCCAAATTGGGTAGGTTACTGGATTCTACTTGCACTCGATGTGGCAAAGCAGAAGGGAACATGGTACATATATTCTGGTATTGTGAAAAGTATCCCCTGTTTGGCAAGAAATTCGATCTAAATTGGACCCCTGCTTGGGGCTGGAAGACCTCGTCATGATTGATGTTTGTCTTCTAGGCAGGTATTCTGGTATCCAAGTCAAAGAACGCAGATTCCACATGGCTCTGATATCTATTATTATTAAAAAGCTTGTTCTTAAGCATTGGATGGACCAGTTAACCATCTCCTATAGTGAATGGTTAAATGACATATCTGTTTTTTTAGAACAGAATGATTAATTGCAGATTTTCGTAATAACATGATAGGTTTTGACAAAAAATGGGGCAAATTGTATGCGTTATATTTAAAGTAGGTATGTTGCAACTTAGCTGTATCCAGTGTCATTATGGTGCTTTGTTTCAGGTATTTTGACAAGTGATGAGGTGGTCTCTTTCTCCTCTTTCTATTAATTAATTAAGGCACACTCCTAAGGGGCGGGGGGAGGGGAAGGCTAGGGGGGAAATTGGGTGGGGAGAGGGGGGAGTTATTTAGTTAGTTTTCTTTGTAAGTTTAGTGTTTGTTTACTACTGATGTATATCAAGCATACATTCTTTTGTGTACAAGTGAATGTGTCCTCTCCTCTTATAAAATTAATAAAAATCTTTGAATTTCTATAAACTCCGACATTTGGGGCCAGTTTATAAAAAGAAAACTGCCCTGGTGACATCCAGCAGACCAGACCTGGGTTTGAATCCCACAGTTTCCACTTGCATACTGTGTGACCCTGAGCAAGTCACTTAACCTCCTTGTGCTCCCAGGTCACTCCTGTAAAAAAGCTTTCAGCTTAGTGTGCTATACCTGGTTAAACAACTAAATAAAAAAAATAAAAAAAAACTGACAACCAAAGCAATGGATGGAACCCCCAGGCAGATGTATAAGGGTTACCAGGAAGCAAGTGGGTGCACATTTTTTTCTTTATATATATAGCTTTTTCCCTGCCCGCTGCCACTTGCACCTGTCATTGGGTCCAGTATCACGGGTCCCCCAGTCCCAGCGACTGCTCCCCAGCTGTCACACCATCAGAGATCCACATGGAAGCTGGACCCAGGGGACCCCCAAGGGCCTTCACATAAGGCGATGGGGGGGACGTAAACTTTTCCCGGACAAGGACAGGCTGGAGAGGGTCCAGAGAACAGCATCCAAGATGGTGAAAGGGCTGCACATGAGGTCATACGAGGAATGGATGGAAGAGCTAAACCTGTACACACTGGAAATAAAGAGGGAAAGGGGGGTTATGGTAGAAACCTTCAAATATTTAAAGGGTATAAACAGTGTGAGGGTAGGCAGCATTTTCAGGACAAGTGAAAACAATTCCACAAGGGCGCATGCATTCAAACTGGAGGGGGCAGATTTAGGGGAGATGTCAGGGGTAAGTTCTTCACTGAGAGGGTTGTGGGGCCATGGAACAGACTGCCAGAATGGGTTGTGGGGGTAGATTCAGTGAGCAAATTCAAGAGAGCTTGGGACACCTACATGGGGCTAAATACCAGAGGAAGAGCAGGGAATGGGGTGTGTAAGGCTACCTGTGGGAGATCAGGCAGACTGGATGGGCCATGGAGTCCTTTTCTGCTGGCAAATTTCTATGTGTCCATGTTTTACTCCCTGTTCCCCACACCTGGGCATGCAGTCCTGAGTCCTGATGCCCTCCCTACTATTGCCCTCCTAGACCCAAACTACCACCTGGCCTCCACTGGGTGGAAGTCATTCAGCGGACCGTGCAGATCCCCCCCCCCACCAGGAAAGGAGAGCAGCCATCAGGTGCTCAATCCTTTCCCTCCCTGGCTGACCCCCAGCAACCCGTGCTCACCACCGAATATGGGTCACCAGTGTGGCAGGTGGTAAGGCGCCAGTGCCTCAGACCTCCATGCCACTGGGCTGGGTAAGTGGGTGCATTTCTGATGGAATTTACTCACTTGCTTTAACAGAATTCACATAAAATGGCCGTGGGATCATGTTCTGTAGAAAACAATGTGGAACTGCTGCATTTGGGGACAAAATTGTGGAATTCCAATATACATATATTCTGCTGTAAATTGCAGGCTATTCCATTTCTGATGGCATACAGTGGAACTAGCTGGAATTTTCTGAAATTCAGTGGAATCTGAAAATCCCACACTGCCCTACTGTGGATTTATTAGTCGGGATTGCTGTATTTTGTTATACACCCCCCCCCCCCATCGTGATTATATGAGTAAATAAGATTATTTTCATGCCTTTTTTTTGTCAGATGTTGCAGTCAACACCTCCTTGCATGACACATTAGGCTTGATCCATCTCTTCGGTGACTTTGATCCTTTCTTTGTATGTACTTATTGTGACAGAATCTGAGGCATCAAAGCATTCTTGAATGTTCTTTCTTGTACTGAATTTGAGAGTCATTTTATTACTGCCCTAATCCCACTTTGTGTTTAATACAGCAATTTTCGCTGTCGCTGTGGCACTGTGGTGTGGTTCAGACATACATATTATGTAACCCTCAGGTACCCAGTGAGTTCCAGAAATGACATGTCTGGGTCTCTGGACCCTATACAGTTAACTTCAGAAGCTATTTGGGCTTCTTTCTCAGGTGGCCTGCGCATGGTACAGCATAGCCAGCTGCCTTGATCCTGAGGGTTCTTGACCATTGAAAGCAGCTGGAGAGCAGGGAGACTGCAGCTTCCTGAAAGCCACTGCAGAGTCTCAGTCTCTTAAGAGACAGGGAGACCCCAGCCTGTCCTGAATGTTGTGGCAACCATTACAGTCAGTCTCTGCCGGGGCATAGCTCTGCCTGAACAAGTAAAACTGTGTGTAATGCAAGAAATCTGAACTGGGAAGAATCTGACTTGATTAGAACTGAAACACTGAAATCCGCATCCCTCCATGTGGGAGGGCATTCACACTCAGACTCTGCAGTACATATATTTTATCTAAGTGTGAGTGTGGAGAGGGGGATACTCAATAGTTGTCCTAATTACCAAGCAGGGAGCAGGTGTTGACCTGCCACACAATTAAGCAATAAGGCATGACAGGGGGTGCGTTATGGTGGGATAACGGCCCACCTCAGAGTGGGATCTAGCGTGAGGTGAAGCCATGTGCTTCCACCTCCCAAGAAGGGCCATTACCCCATCATAACACACCCCCCCTGGAGTGCCATATTGCGATTTTGAAATGGGTCCTTATAAGTAAATTGGATGTGTCTTTTAAACATATTTTTGTTGAACTACTTTTAGCCTGATTGTTGTGCTAGGATAATAGCCTGGCTAAAAGTCCCCTTGGCCAATGAGGAGTTGGCATTATTTCTACTCTTTTTATAATTAAGCAACAAGGCACGACAGGGGGTGCCTTATGGGATAATGGCCTGTCTCGAGTGGGCTGAAGCACAAGGCAAAGCTGAGTGCTTCCACCACCTGAAAAGGGCCATTAGCCCACCATAATGCACCCCCTGGAGTGTCTTATCGCGATTATGAAATGTGTCTATATTAGTAATAAATAAATGAATTATGAAAGTCTGTATTACATTATTTATCAAAAAAAGATACAAAAAATATTAAATTCATGTTTAAAAAGGAAAGAATTGGCTGACCCAGTGGTGTAGAGGGCTGAGGCATCTACTGCCTTACTTCTTACCATGCCAGCAACCTGGGGTCGGGAATGAGCTTGGGTTGCTGGGGGTTGGCCAGGGGAAGAGGACTGAGCATTGGAAGGACAGTTCTCCTCTCCCAGGTGGGGTGGTCTGTGATTCCCAGCAACCAGCAACTTCCACCGGAGACTGCAGGTGCAACAAGCCGGGGCCATCGTCGGACTCTGCCCACTGGAGTCCCCGATATCCTCTGACCCTCACCCTGCCTGCAGTGCAACTAGACAGAAGGAGCATCATGCAAGGTAAGGCATGGGGTGGTTTGGAGTGCCAAGGTGGGGGACTCGAGGTGGGAGGATCTCAGATCTGGCGGAAGATACCGGGCGATGTCCAAGGAAAGTCCCAGAGTGTGGTGACTGGAGGGAAAAAGAGTATTAAAAAAAAAAGAAGAAAAAAATTGTCTAATTCGGACATTGTATTATGGCCAAGTTCCCAGTAGGTGGCGACAATGCTGCATTTAAGCACCATTTTTTTCAGCGTGCAAGTAATGGCACTAGTGAGGGCAGGCAGTGGCTTCACTTTGTGCCATGGCATCAGGTCAGAGCGGAGTAAGTCACTGAAGAAGCCTCGGTGTGAATGTTTAAGGAAGCTGTGACCATTGGTGCAGAGCATCTTGTCGGAGTAGAGTGGGTTATTTTCAGGTTGGGACTCAGGACAATAGCGAGTGGGCAATGGCGGAGTGGCAGCTAGACTCACCAACAGGGGTCTGTCAAGTCAAGCGAATGATGGGTGCAAGCGTCTGGCAGTGGGAGCCTATTGCTATCTGGAGACTTCAGTTTTAGTTGTGTTTGGCGGCTAAGGTAAAGACAAGGGGCAGGATTCACAAAGAAGACCAAAAATCCCACAGCTGCAGGAAAAAAGCCTGCAGCACTGTGGAAACGCAGTTGCACGATATTCTGAAAGAAAACTTGCACAGGTGCAGAATTCCACAAAAATTCCCACAGTTGTGGAAATTCAGCAGCTGCGGAAATTGAGCAAGTTCTGAAAATCCGCAACTGTGGATCCGCAGCTGTGGAAATGGCTTAGGAGGCACAGCAACAGTGAACCTAATTAGCTGGAGCAGCAGACTTTAACAGTTCTGCCATAGCATGCAGCTGAAAGCACCCACAGAGACCAGCAACCAGTCCCTCAACTGGGACCACTTTTGCACCACATGTACCAGCAATATCATGGCACCACAAAGGCTATCTGTCACTGCTGGTCGTCCCTCCCTCGAGTGTTCCTGTTGCCTGCAGGAGTAGCACTCACAGCAGGCTGTTCAGGCTCTACTGCCTGTGGGGCTCCTTCATGGGCAGCACCGGGTCTGGAGTTGGTTGTTTGTTGCCATTCAATGGCAATGTGTGCTAATGTTACTGTAACTTCAGCCACTGATATACCCACTGGGATGTTATTACTTGTGGCTGACCACAACTTTAATTGTATTTAAATTGTTGGGGCACTACTGCAGTTTGCTGAGGGAGCGTTACGCCTTACTCCAATGTGTGTAACATTTTTTCCGCAACTGCGGAAAAAACCTGGCTGAGAATAGCCTTTGAGGGGATGTGCCATACTTATCAATTATCTTTTTTCCCTCAGGAACTTCTGCAGCTGCACTTTTTTCCACAGTCTGTAGTGTATTTTTTCTGCAGCTGCGGAAGTTTTTGTGAATAGCACTCAGCGCAATTTTTTTTCCCAATTGTTTAATCAGGAGAGACACACTAAGCTGAAAGCTTGTTTACAGGCGCGACCTGTGAGCACAGGGAAGTTAAGTGACTTGCTCAGGGTCACACAGTATGCAAGTGGAGGCTGTGGGATTCAAACCCAGGTCTCCAGATTTGCAGCTCAGAGCCTTACACCACTGCATTATACTGCCTCCAATTTCCCCTTTTTTTCCGTAGCTATGTATGTTTGGGGGACTTAGGGAAGGTTTTGCACCTTCAGAAAGCTTTGTGAATACTGCCCAAGGTTTTTTCCTGTTGTTTAAGCAGCTGCCATATGGAGGACAGCAGAACATCTTGGTGTTTCCCTTTTGAATCCGGATGGTTGCTGCTTTGTAGTTGTGGGCATTTTAGAGGTGGATTACTATATGGTAAAGGGGGTGAATTATGGTGGGATAACGGCCCAATATATTATGCAATCCCATAGAGCTCAATCGGCGGCTAGCTGAGGTGGTGAGTGGAAGGCTGTGCCAGTTGCCAACCCTCAGAGTAGGACAGGTGCGGGAAGTGGGGTGGTGGGACACTACACTCCATGGCGGGGGGCCACTAGACCACCAGGGATGGTCTTGTTTGACAGATACGGGCAGGTCGGGGTTAGGGTAGGGGGGGACCACTACAGTACCAGGGATATGCTTTTTTTTTTTATGAATGGGATTGGGGGGCTGGACTACCAGGGAAACAGGGAGGGGGGTTATCATGACTGGGCTAGGGGGAGACTGCTGGACCACCAGTGCATTTGTGTAACACATGGTCAGGGATCAAGGTTAGGGAGGGACCACTGGACCACCAGGGTACTCAGCCCTTCACAGTGCATGGAGGGTGTGTGGTGCATTCACCTCCTCTGCACGCTGTTATAGGCTGGGTTTCAGAAGCGTTAAACTGTGCCACTGCTGGCGGCTGTTTAGCACTTCTGAAAACATTTAATGTTGTGCTGTGCAGCATATGAATGAGGGATCCCTCATTTGCATAGGTGCAGCACAATATTGTGCGCGATGGCACCTTCGGGGTTGCACCATGCATGTGTCCTTTGAATATGGGCACACCTCAACAGTTGATTTAAAGTTATTCCAGGTTAGCACAAACCCGGTTTATGCCGCTAACCTTTTGAAAATGGGGGCCACAGTGTTTTAAATAGAGAGCTGCTTAAAGGCAATTGGGTTCTCCTTGCCTTAGCTTATTTATAACTTCATTTCATTTTTCACTTGCACTATTTTATTTAATTCATAACTTATTCAATAGGCAGTAAAAGTACCTTGCCTAATTCAGGAATTTAACAGTGTTCTATTTTTATTTTATTTTCCTTTGGTAGCACTTTATAATTACGATTGGCATTTTTACTGTGTCTTTAAGCAGCTCTCTATTTAAGACACCATGAGAGCTATTGTGGCCCCTCCTGATGAGAAACCCGCAGTGGTTTAAAGCGTTTTGTTGATGTTGTGTGACTCACAATAAAGCCACATTTTTGCAGCTTCTTACTCTTGTCCAGACTGCTTTTTACGCACCTTTTTGTTCCTGTAGAGGATGGAGGTGCCCCTTAAAAGCAGCCCCTTAAGAAAGGATCAGATCCTCAGCAGGTCCTTTTCAGAGTGGATGATGATTCTTGTGCCAGGGCAAAAAGCATTCTGTGTGAATACAATCAAATACGGAAAACATATGCCATGTGTACCCAGCTGCTGAGGTCTGCAAAAAGACCAAATTTAAAGTCACTGTACCATCTTGGTTGTTGCAGGAAGCAAGTTTGTGAACTGATCACTTCAATGAAATATGAACCCAACCCAACCTGCTAGTACTTAAACTGCAAGGACTTTCAACACCTTCAGAAGGATTTGCCCTTTGGGAGTTAAACAAATGTACAGGCTGTTACCTTGGAACTCATGTCCCTGCCTTCCCATCTCTGTAACAGCCAGCAAAGCACACACAGCACTGAACAGATACTGGGCAGAAGAGTGCATAGTTACTAGTGTTGAGTGTCACTGCTACCCCACCCACCTTGGGTGGTCCTTTCACTTGTAGGTATCTTGGGTCGCATGACCACAATATTCTATTCTCCACCCCCCCAGCTTATACCACTAAGCCACCAAGGGACACTGCACTCCTATGCTTCCCAACCTTAAAGAGAACTGAAGTTGCTTTGTCCCCAACTGCCCACTCTGCCTATTCACCTCTTTCCCCTCCCATGTGTGTAATTTGCCCTTACAAAGTATCCACTCCCCCCCCCCATGAGTCTTGAACCCATGCCTGTGGTGTCTAGACTATTCTGAAGCCCACAACTTTATCCTCTAGGCTATTCAGTGTATTACTATTGTCACCTGTTGCAATGTAATAGTACCTTACCCCCCCACACACACGTACTTGCTATCTTTACACCTGGGCCCCTGCCCCCCCAAAATACACTGTTCTTTGGAACATCCCATCAACCTTGTGCTATCTTTCCCTCTGGGTCTTAGAACAACTCCCTTCAAGTTTTTTTTTTCACCATAAACCTGATTAGAACAACGGTAATCCCACCTGAAGGGTTCTATGTGATAATGGCGAGCACCGTTATTGCGACGTCAGGGCGGCAAAAACAATTTTGCCACCCTGACATCCTCAGCACATGGAGGAACAGCACTGAGGTCCTGGTTCTTTTGCTTTCAGTCGGGAAGGGGGCTGCACACCCCACCCCCCCACTAAAGGATTCTCAACTCCAGGGGGGTGGGGCAAAAGCAAAAAAAAAAACAAGTTTCGGGCCGGGCACAACAAAATTGCAGTAGCACCTGGACCCAGGCCCGAACCCGGTACCCCATGCACCACAAGCGGAGGCCAACCCTCAACGCCACGGCGCAGCTCAGTAGATGACCACAGCACCATCCCCTCCCAGGCTATGCTCGCTGTGCTTGCCCCCCCGCGCATGCGTATACATATAGTGACATCCTGTTGCTACAGTCGCCCACCCCACCACATCCAGTCGCCCTATCCACCCATCGCCATTCAGCCTTCTGCCCACATTGTGTCACCATTTCAGACGGCGCCTTAATTCAGGTGCCAATGTCTCAGGCTACCCACCTGAAGCCACTCTGCTAGTCATCCCTCTAGGTTTAGCCCCAGTAGCATACCTGCTATATGACCTAAGGACCTGCAGTTTAGATACATCCCAGTTCATTTTATATAGCCCTGTTAAGCTGCCATAAAGCTTTAGAACAGTTTGAGTATTTGGGACCCTCTAAACCATCCTTATTAACATGTTATCTATTTTAGTACTGGTGCTTGTGTCACGCCCCTACCTTGCACCATACACTGAACCCATGACACCTCTACCAACCCCTATTAGCCACCTCAAGCCCTTTTTCACAGCCAATCCACATCCCCATTGGGATAAGTCTTCTGCCTTCCTGGCAACATCCCTTCTCCTACCTCAAAAATTTGCTATTCAAGTTATTTTGCTTGCTTATGCAAATGCCCCTTTCTATTTGTACAATAGGCTCAAACATATGGGCTTTACAGGCCACAACCTAACAGAAAGTCACTCACAATACACTATCAGATCCTCCAAGGTGGTGACTGGGGCCCATTGGAAAAGGTGCAGGATGCCTGAAGTGAGGACCTCGGTATTGCTTGTGATGCTCACCTGTAGGAACTAGCCTGTAAGCATCTGATGGAATGCTCCAGGAGTAATAAGTTAAGGCAGACGCAGTTTAACTTCACATTTAGGGCTTATATCTCCCCCGTCAGGCTGCATCGGATGGACCCGTCAAAGTCCAGCTGCTGTCCTACATTCTCTGGAAGCCCTGGAGATTTTATTCACTTAGCACTGCCTTGCCCCAAGATAGCCCCATTCTGGCATGAGGTTCATAAAATTATGTCCGGGGTTTTAGGGTATTGTCCTTCCTGACATCCTGTTGAACTGCTGTTAGGGGCGGACCCAGTCCACCCTGGAGGTAGAGTACATAACCCTCTGTGGTCCTTGGCTTTGATTAATGCCCAGAAAACAATAGCTCAGTACTGGATGGCAACCTCTTCCCCGACTATACAGCAATGAGTGAACAACCTTAAACTTTGCTTGTCCCTATAGAGGGCTCAGCTTATGGCTATGAGTAAGAACGATCTCTCTATGAGCACCTGGAGACCCCTCATCTTGGCTATTGAACAAGGTTTGTTCTCTACATAATCCATTATTCCTGTCTTGAGAGATTCTTTATGGGTGTGCTGGTCTAAATGCTGTGTTATGTAATGGGCATCACATTATTTGATTACAGGAAATTGTGGTAATACTTGCTTACTTTCTCAATGTAATTAATTGTATTTCCCATGTGAGGTTTGTAAATTCACTGTGCAACTTCATTGGACTGTTTAACTAAGGCTGTAACATCCCATCTTTCAATAAAATATTTTGAAAAAATAAAATAGGCTAAAACATCTTACCGCACTATCACCATGCAGCTATATCCCCTATGAGAAGGAGAATTCATTTATGAGGTACAGGCTTAAAATACTAATTACACTTATATTCCTTTGCTCAGGGAATATAGAAACACAGGCCCTATTTCACCCACAACCTCCCCTTCCAATTTTACATCAGCACATGGCCTTAAATTGATACTAACATACATACTAAGTTGCCAGCAGATTAGGCCAAATGGTCTATTTAGTCTGCTGGAGATGCAGCTCACAGTTACATCACTCTAGCTGCCCCCCTTCATTCGCTGTTCCCACCCCCGTACTCCCATCACATTCCCTGATCTCCCCACTTGTACTATACCCCTGTATTTGTCCCAACTCCTCTTGAATCCCCCCACTGTTTCCACTGCCACCAGCTCCATTGGTAACTCATTCCATGGTGTCACCACTCTCTCCTTGAAATAATGTTGCCTCACTTCTCCCTTAAACCTCCCTTCCCCCACCAGTCTCAGGTTATGACCCCTCATGAACCCGTCCTCCCTTAAGTGGAACAGACCATCAGTGCTGACCCAGTTTTTCCCCTTCAAATATTTAAAGACCTCTATCATATCCCCCCATCCCTCCTTTACTCAAGGGAGTACATGTTCAGCTCCCTAAGCCTCTCCTCATAGGTTCTGTCACCTAACCGTGAATCATTCTTGACAATCTCCTCTGGACCTTCTTCAAGTAAAAGCACCAGAACTGCACACAGTACTCCAGGTGTGGCCTAACCAATTAGTTGTACAGGGATAGTAGGACCTCCCTCCTCCTCAATGTTATCCCTCTAGCGATGCACCCAAGTGTTCTATTTGCATTTGCTGCTGCCCTCCTGCACTGTTCCAAATTATTCAAAATTATTTAACCCCCAGATTAATCTATCAGCGCAAACTTGGCCCAGGAAATTATTCATCTTGGTATCTAATACCATCCCAAGATCTTTTTCTCCCTTGGAGACCATCAGGAAACAAATCAATGTTTGTAGTCTTTTGAACAAACTTGACTTGGTGAAAACTTGGGTTTCCCATACAAGCCCTGATGTCTTGGTAATTACTGAGAACTAGCACTGACCAACATATAGCGCTACCATCCTTTAGCACCTTCAGTTGGACAGACCCACTAGAGGTGGAGGGGTAGTCATATATGTCAATGCCAAATACCCTACTACTGAACCTTTTGCCATTACCAAGCCCAAAGAATTCGAATGCCTAGCTGTAAAACTCTCATTATCACCAGCTGAAGCATTCAACGTGATTGGCTGCTACAGACCCTCATCGGGGGGTCTGAAATACTTTCAACCCTAAGAATCTTTATTGACACAAATTCCGAGTCTATAATACTCGGAGACCTTAACCTGAACTGGCTTAGCCAAAAAGCGAAAACCCTAAAAGAACTACGTGATGAACTGGGTATCGTTCAGCTCATATCTGAACCGACTAGAATCAACTCATAAAACCCTGCTAATAGCTATGTGCTGCACTTGATCTTGTCCAGTAGATCACATAGAATACTGTGCACAGCTGTATTTCATAATGATCTAAGTGATCACAATATAGTTGTTCACTTAAGAAGTTCAGAAAAACGCTCCCATTGCTATAAATATGTCACCAAATGAAGCCTCCGTAAATTTAAGATAGCAAATTACCTAGCTGACCTCAGGAGCATCAACTTACCCCCTCAGTGGATGGGGCTGTTGACATCTTTAACAAAGCTCTTCTGCACATTATCAATAAACATGCCCCATTCATAAAATGTCGAGTAAAAAAAGTTTCTAAACCCTGGTTTACCCCCGAACAGAAAACAGCTCTAACTCAATGAGATGAAGTATGGGCCACAGAGAGGCATACCAAAGCCCCTTCAGACTGGCCGGCTTTCAAAGCCTCGCGCAGTAGCTGTACCAAACTGATTAGAACCATCAAAGCCAATTATTATGTCTCTGCCCTTGAAGGTGCCAAAGGCAAAACTTTAGAAAGCAATCAAATCTGTTGAAGGTCATAGAATCCCCAAGTCAATACCCATAAAAACCACATTACAAGGAGCTACAATCTCTGATCGAGATACTATACTTGAGAAACTAAATGCCCACTTCGGGACAGCAGGTCTAGCCTTTGATTCCTCACCAACTGCTGGACTAATAGATCCCCCTGTGCCAAAGGATGCCGCTGCGGATAGGTAGGATCTAGAGTCTTTTAGTCTTTCACCAATAACATTTAAGTAAGTAGAAGACCTATTAGTAAATCTACAGGTAGATACAAAAAAGAGTGCCAGCACCAACAGCATTGACCCAGCATTTTTAAAACTCTGGTATTACTTTCTAACAGTCCCTATAATATAGCTTTTTAACCTGTCTATCTGGTCGGGAACAGTTCCCTCTCCCTGAAAAATAGCCTTCTTACTGCCACTATTTAAGTCAGGAGAGCCAAGTGATCTGAACGACAATAGACACATCTCCATTCTCCCTATACTGTCAAAGTTACTGGAAAAAGTAGTTAACAATCTGCTAAAAGAGCACCTCAAAAATTTAAACTTATTTAATCCCTTGCAGTCTGGTTCCAGCAAAAACACAGCACGGCCACAGCACTAGCCACAGTAACAAATGATAGGTTCACCGCCCTCGATAATAAACTATGCACCAGAGCCATTTTCATAGACCTAAGTAAGGCATTTGACACTGTTGACCATAACCTACTGCTTATTAAACTCAAAGAGCATGGGTTAAATAATTGTTCATCAAATTGGTTTTCCAGCTACCTCACAGGCAGATCACAGTGTATCAAAGTCAATGGGTTGCTATCCTCCCTGTTATCGCTCACAAGAGGTCAGGCCCCTTGAGATGAATTCTGAACCCTGGGGAAAGTTCAGACTCTGGGGTCCCCTACCAGCTCGCAGCAGTTCTATGAGATAATAGCAATCACCACTGCAAGTGCATTATCACCAAAAACAAATTCAGCGATAAGCACTTAAAGGCGACTAGGATAACCATGCATGCAGGGCTGCACCATCCCCCTCATGGGGATTCGCCTCACCCCCATATAAAGATTCTCAACTCCAAGGGGTGCATGTCAGGAAGGGGGGCACAGCCCAGTTTTAAAAAAATTAAGTCCTGCAGCCACGAGTCTTAGCAAAACATAACCCGCCTGAAGTCCTAAACCCATGACCTGCTCTGTCGGAGCCAACCACCATACCCACCACGCCACATGATTGGCTCAACGGAGCAGGCACACTAGAAGGTTACAACCCTCTTCCCTATCCCTCCACTTCCCGTTGCTATACATCCCTTCCTGTCGCCCACTCTACCCTTGGCGTCGCAACTATAGCCATCCTGGTAGGGTCGCTCATGATGATTGCGCCCTCATATGGGTCACCGTTTTGTCGGTCGCCCATATGCATTCACTATTATCATGAGATACCCTTGCAGCCACTTTCCTGCATACTCTATGCTGGGTGGACTGGGCCCCCCTTGGTGCCAGGCCCCGGGAATCATCCCCTATTCCCCAACCCTCTCAAGGGCCCTGCAAAAGGTGTACCACAAGGATCCATCCTTGGACCACTACTATTTCCCATCTATATAAATACCCCAAGCAACAATATTCATAATTCCAACTTCCACTTCTTTGCTGATGATACTGTGCTGTACACTTCCAAACTTCCCTAGTTGACGTCAATAATGAGTTACAGGCTGACTTTAACCAATTGCAACGCAAACTAATGAATTCCAAGCTACTGTTAAACACCAAGAAAAATAAAGCTTTGTTCTTCTTACCCAACAACCCTCCCATATCACTTCGTAAACAAGCCAACCCTGCACCCATTACAACGTTACTAGGGGACTCCTTAGAGGCTGTTGACAAATTTAAATATTTAGGAATTTGGCTTGACAGCAAGCTAACCTTTGCAGATCATATTGAAACACTTACAAAAAAAGTTACAAACTAGATTGGGGGTTTTCTTTAGGAATAAAACACTGTTCCCCACAGATATTAGGATTACGTTAGTTCAGGCAACCTTCCTTCTCCTTCTGGATTATGCCAACATCATTTATAATAGTAGCTCAGTCTCTAACCTGCACAAGTTAGACATTCTTTACCATTGTGCCCTACATTTCATAACTAATGCACCATTTAGAACCCACCACTGTGTCCTTTATTCACTAGTTGGCTAGGCGTGCCTGGCCTCCAGAAGGATGCTCTATACCTGTGCGTGGGCCTACAAAGCACTGTTGAACAAACGTCCTGCATATATTATGTCCCTGTTTCACTGAACCAGCAGCTGCTACTCCCTCAGGAAAAATACTAGCATTCTGTCAGTTGTGCCTAAGTTCCGCACCCATTATGGAAAAGCAGCTAGTCGATATGCCATTCCAACGGCCTGGAACAAACTCCAGTCCTCACTTAAGCTTACCAGATTAGTATCATTTAATTTCTTCGCATCCATGGTCAAAACATCTGCCCAGGAAACCTGTCAATGCTACACCAGCTAGCATTCCCTCTCTAAGGTCTACTTTCATATGCTAGAACTTATGGCCATCCTTTTGTCCCCCCCCCCCAACATTTGACTGTCTTTCTCCCCCCTCATGTATGTGTAGATGTCATATGACTTGTGTATAAAACCTGTAACCTAAATGCCTCTGTATGACTCGTGGTTTCCACATGTATGTGCAAATGTTACATTTCCTGTATGCAAAACTTGTAATTCAAATAAAACTGTGTGCTCATTCTTGTACATAAGAGTGTATGTATCAGGTCACTCCTTATACTGTATTTCTTTTTGTTGTTTGTACTCTGTATTGTTGTATTTCTATCATGCTGTCGTTGCCGGGATCTCCTTGTAAATGAACGCGCTTGATGGAATTTTCCTGAAAATAAACTTGAACTTGACTTGAAATGTACAGCATAAACTGAAATTTAGATGAAGTTATTGTATTGCGTGCACCATCCAGCCGACAGGCTAAAAATGGATGAACTGTGTCAGAACAAATGAAGTCAGGCTTTTTTGGCTTTTTATTAACCGGTAGGCTGTAACCCCACCGTTGTGGAAGTTGTTTATTGGTTTGGAGGGAAGTTTGATGTTTTATAACCTGTTTAGCCCTGTCCC
Organism: Neoceratodus forsteri; assembly: GCA_016271365.2. NCBI lineage: Eukaryota > Metazoa > Chordata > Ceratodontiformes > Ceratodontidae > Neoceratodus > Neoceratodus forsteri. The sequence continues at coordinate 899,494,820 of CM057455.1, forward strand.
TGTTTCATGATCAGTGAGTGCCTGGGAGGTCATACCAAATCCAGAAGTCAAGTGATGCCAGTGACGTATGCACCCCTCCCTGAAAATAAGTTTTGTCTTCTGAAACCCTAGATTGGGGAAGGGGCTACAATTATCTTTGACTTTTCTTTTACTTTTCACTACTTCATGAGCCTAAATGCAATTCTGCTTTATTATTTGTGCTTCTTTTGCCAGGAAGAAGCTCTGTTGAGCGATGCTCATTTACAAGAAGGTCCTGAGTAGGACAATTAAATATCAACAAAAAATACAGACGAGCATATTCAGATAATAAATGATATAGTTCTAAGATCATGGTAGATGTGCAAAGACATGTTAGGACACTTGCACAGCATCCAATTTCTTCAAGACTACCAGAAGGAGTCTAGCCATAAATATGGTGTACAGTTACATGAACACAAAGGTGGATACATTGCAGTCCACACTTCAGTGAAAGAAAATGATAGCATAATGGGAGTTTAGACCATATCTCATCCTAGTGGCAACTACAAATATCTGTGCAGTGGCTGTCAAGTACCGATTTAAAGACGCTGGGCCCGATTTTCAAAGGGCGATGCAGGGCTTGCATCGAGACCTGTGTCAAGCCCTTTTAATGGTGCAGCAGCACCAAACACCTTTGCCACACCTGTGCTCCATTTTAGTAGGTTGGGCACAGTTGCAACAGTTTACCCAACTTATGGCAGCTTGTGCCAATTACTTGGCACACGTTCTGTAAAAAAGGGTACCCCAGATTGCCACAAGCTACAGTGGCGTGAAAAAGTATTTGCCCCCTTCCTGATTTTCTCTGTTATTGCATATTTGTCACACTGGATGTTTTCAGGTCTTTAGACAAAATGTAATATTAGATAAAGGGAACCTGAGTGAACAAATAACACTTGTTTTTTTTTTTTATTTCACTTATTTAATGAAAAAAAGTTAACCAACAGCAATTGGCACTGTGTGAAAAGTAATTGCCCCTTACACTTAATAACTGGTTACGCCACATTTAGCTGCAATGACTGCAACCAAACACTTCCTATAATTCAATATCAGTCTTTCACATCGCTGTGGAGGAATTTTAACCACTCTTCCTCGCAGAACTGCTTTAATTCAGTAACATTTGGTAGGTTTTCGAGCATGAACTGCTCGTTTCAGGTCCTGCCACAGCATCTCTATTGGGTTTAAGTCTGGACTTTGACTAGGCCACTCTAAAACATTAATTTTACTTCTTTTTAGCCATTCTGATGTGGACTTGCTTTTGTGTTTTGGATCATTGTCTTGCTGCATGACCCAACTACGCTTCAGCTTCAGCTGACGGAAGGATGACTGGACATTCTCCTTAAGAATTTTCTGGTACAGAGCAGAATTCATGGTTCCTTTAATTATGGCAAGTCATCCAGGTCCTTAGGCAGCAAAGCATCCCACACATCACACTACCACCACCATGTTTGACTGTTGGTATGGTGTTCTTACTGTGGAATGCTGTGTTTGCTTTACGCGAGACATTATGGGATCCATGTTGTCCAAAAGTTCCACTTTGGACTCATCTGTCCATAGAATATTTTCCCAAAAGGCTTGTGGATCATCCAGGTGCTTCTTGGCAAATGAGAGCGAGCATTTATGTTCTTCTTGGTTAGCAGTGGTTTCTGCCTTGCTACTCTCACATGAAGCCCATTTTTGCCCAGTCTCTTTCTGATTGTGGAGTCATGAACACTGACCTTAGCTGGAGGCAAGAGAAGCCTGCAGTTCTTTGGATGTTGTTTTAGGATCCTTGAGACTTCTTGGATGATTTTACACTGCGCCCTTGGAGTAATTTTGGCAGGCTGCCCACTCCTGGAAGGGTCACTACCGTTCCAACTGTTCTCCATTTGGAGATTATGGCTCACTGTGGTTTGATGGAGTCCCAGAGCCTTAGAAATAGCTTTGTAACCCTTTCCAGACTGATAGAGGGCAACACAATGTTTTTCTGATCTTTTCAGGAACTTCCTTTGATCATGGCATAATGTGCTTGTTGAATCTTGTGCTGGCAATGTGACTCTGATGGTAAGGGCCAAAATAAGTGAGGTTTATATTGAGCAGGGCTGGCTGTAATCAAGCCTGGCTGTGTTCAATCAGCTGACTCTAATTATCCCTTTAATTGGGCTGATTTAACTAGGGGGCAATTACTTTTTCACACAGTGCCAATTGGTGTTGGTTAACTTTTTTCATTAAATAAATGAAATAAGTAAAAAAAAAAATGTTATTTGTCCACTCAGGTTCCCTTTATCTAATATTATATTTTGTCTAAAGACCTGAAAACATCCAGTGTGACAAATATGCAATAATAGAGAAAATCAGGAAGGGGGCAAATACTTTTTCACGCCACTGTAGATCAGAAAAAGTTGGTCTAACTTGCAGCAATTGGCACACTGGATAGAAAATCCTGATCGCTAGCTGGGAGAATGTTGCAGACCCCAATTGCCATATGGCTTGCAGCATTCAGGACCATTGGAAAATCTGGCCCAGCGCTGTAACTAACTGATTTTCCTAAGTAACTTACTCCAGAAATTATGGGCAAGACATATGATTACTGATTTGCTACAACAGGTACAAAACCCTGGGGTATCAACACAGATTACATTCATGCTCCCTCAGGCCACAACAGTAAGAGGCTACCTGAACAAAACCAGCAATATACTGCACAATTGTAAGTCATTCAGCAAGGCTCTGTAGAATTACTGGTAGAGATCTGTAACCTCCTTGTACTTACAGAAGACCAGCCTAAGGCAGAATAGAATATAGTGGTGTGTTCTGGGATTCAGGCCAGTTACAAAGCAAAGAACCCTGTGATACAGCACATCTATTTTAGTATGATGCCTGGAGGAGCACCCCTTATAGATTAGATCAGCGTAAGCTGGTTGTGGCCAGAAGGTTGCTCATATCAACCTTTTTGGAGCAGGAGCTGTAAAACAGCATTTGTTCTTAAAGGGAAAACTCAATCTTGAGCTCAACTTTTTGCAAAGAATCTCAATGTGTTTGGCAAAGAACATCTTGCTATCTATCCACGGCACTGGGTCCAAAGAGTGCCTACAAGAATAGCATCGGCTTGGACCGTGCATCAAAAATGGTGCGATTTTTCTTTGCGAGGGGCTGTGCTCCTTACCCCAAACAGGGTCTCACCTCGCACCCCAGACTAAAGGATTCTAACTCTGGGGGGAGCGGGTTTCGGGGAAAGTTAAAAATCGTGGTGCAGTAGAATACTGTTTCCATAGCCCCACATAACAGAGTGTAAGTCCTCAGTGCACTAAAAAGTTTGGAGACCAGATTAGAACCCTGGTCTCTAATGGTGCTGGAGAACCAGGAGCCAGGAGACTGGCCAAGCTACTCCTGTGGCATGGAGGGCTGGGGCATCGAGCAGCTCGGCCAGCCTCCTGGCTCCTGGTGCTCTTGTGTATAGTCAGCACCACAGACAGTGATCAGGGGAGTGCTTACAGCAAACGTTGTAAATTCCCCCTCGCTGTCCATGTGAGCACTTACCAGACTAGCGCCGTATAGTGCAACGCTATTCTGGTAGAGCTCATTTGACGGGCTACCCTATCCACAGCCCCAGGTACTCACATATATACCAATTCCAGTTTATTGCCATATACCAATCATAGTGCAGATGGAGAAATCTAAGGGATTCACTGGACACTTGTCATTGGGGGCGAATAGCATGACTCTAATTTCAGAAGTACTGAGAAACAGCACGAGTTGATTAAATTACAAAGTATCAAGAATAGCCTCCACAGCAGGTGTGTAATGCTAAACAATATTAATTGAGGGGCTAGCCAAATACAATGCAGTATTTATTTACTTATTTTAATTATTTGTTTACCGGGTGGTTGTACTAGTCCTAGGGACCATTTTCAGGCACATCCCAAGCCATAAGAATTGCATAAACATATCAGGAGAACAATATACAGCGAAGTTATCCAGACATAAGCAAGCAGTGTCTATGCAGTACGTGACAATTACAGTCATATTAGCAAAATCTGCACAAAAATGAGATTCAACTCCATCTATATTTGCACCATGATCATTTATTTATGCTATAAAGGCAGTGGCCCAAGCACTGAGTCCTGTAAACCCCTTTGCTTAAAGGAGAATTCTCATGTTTGCAGTCTTGTGTATCTGCTTACGTCAGTCCTCCCATGTCATATTCATTCCCTCTCAGTATTTCCAGTCAGCAACTGTGGTTTAAGGAGCATTTGAAATATAAAAATACACTTTTTTAACTAAGTGATCTAACTCTCCATTTTTCCAGCAGTTGAAAGGATGTGTGTCATCTGTGTAAAGAAAGCATTAAGTCTACTTCTCCCCCACAACATGTCACAACTGTCTTACAGCGAGAGATCAGCAGCACAAAGAAACAGATTTTTTTTGTGACTGAAATAATTTTAGATGCACGACTTGATATGCACAAATAAAGGCTACTGCTACTACACTCTGCGTGAGTGGCACGACAGGATTGTCTTAAGCCATTGCAAATTTTAAATACAATATGGATAGGAAGCATTGAAAACTTAATGCTTTCTACTGAGCTGCTGCTCCAGTGACACCAAAGAATGTGAGGGGGTTTTATTACAAGTGTCTTATTTGCATATAAATGGAGACTTGCTTGAAACTTTACAAAGTTGTGTCACAGCCTCAGAATCTAGTTATGTGCTACAACAGAAAAAAAAATACTGATCTCTTTATGGACATACTTGCAGTAATTGATGTAATATATGAAAAATATGTCAGAAATATCCAATCCATTCACCTTTAAGACAGAACAAAAGGAAATAAGGCCTTCAATTGTTAGCTGCTGCTGGCCAGTAAGAAACACACCATGGTCGACTGTATCAGATGCCTTTCTGAGGTCTAGAATGATGGGATCAAAACATATCTTCTAGCTAAGTGAGGTCAGCCTGTCATTTGTGACCTTCCTTACATTGCTTGAGTACTGATTTGCTCGGAAGCCAGATTCTAAGGGAGTGGTAACATTATTTGATTTAGACAGTCTGGCAGTTGCTCATTAACCAACTTTTCCAGCAACTTGGTTATGACCAGCAGGAACAGATATTGGCCTGTCATTTCTGCATTATGTACTGTATGTCTATTGCTTTTGTATAATGTATGTTACATTTTCCTGTAAGACAATTGTTGTTAGCACATGTTCATTATTTATTATTTCAAGTGTTGTACCGTATGTCATATTCTTATCAATTTAGTTTTCATTTCCTCATTTTGTATTGTTTTATGTTGACATCGTTCCCATTTTGTACCCTCCCAGGTCATGCTGCCTGAAAATAGACAACTGTTACTGCCTAGTGCACTCACCTGGTAAATAAAAATTAAGTAAAATAAATGAGTTGGACTTGTCTCTTGTCTTGAAAAGCCAAGTTACAACAGCAGTTTTCCATATAGTCAGTATATCATTATTGATTTGGGACACTAGGTTAAATAGATAAGTTAAGGAAGCTGCAAGAATTGGGCTACCAAATTCTAGGAAATGGGGATCCAGAACCTGGGTATTTCTTTACATATCATGTTTCTCTCATCCCCCAAAGCCACTGATTTTCGGTTTTTCGGCGAAAACCCGGTAAACTTTTGTAATCAAAGCTACCTGAACACCGGTAAAAACAGAGATTTCATGGAATCTGGCATTTTATCTCAGATCAGTAAATCTACAAAAACTTATATTTTTCTTATAATTCCTTCCTGTACTATTTTCAGTTTGCTTTATTTAATGCTATATATATTAAGCCTTCTTTTATTCTGATTATTTTATGCACATACTAAAAGAATGATAGCAGAATCCCGGTAAAATCGGGAAATTAGAGTAACAATCACCGGTGCAATTCCGGAATCTGAAGGCTTGAAAATGGAATTTCATTGTTTTAATCACCGTAAATCAGTGGCCTTGCTCATCCCTCTCTATTTCTCCTCTTTTCCTTATTCCTATGGTTTGTTAAGATTATGTGGTAGTTACTACTAATACAAATGATTAGAGCAATAGTAGCCAGTATATTTAAATTCATACTCTGTACCTTTAAGACCACAGAAAAAAAGAAATGCAAGTATATCCTAACCCCACCCTCTAACAAACAGGTAGTGTGCCTGAAAGCAACTGGGTGTTAAGCAGGTTCTCACACCTGAATCCCTTATTCAGTTTCCAGTATTATTTTGTTTGCAGATTAAATCAGCAAGTAGCCTTTAATAAATGTGTGGCTACTTTATGCCATAACTGGCTTTGTGGCATCCGACTTTCACATGTGTGCCTCTACATCTGTTTTTTCCTGACAGGATGACAGTCCTGACCAGCAGGACAGAGGCTATCATTTTATGTATGGGGGGAAGGGATGGAAGGTAGGAGATAGCTGGGAGGGCATGAGAGGTGATCATGGGACTAGCCCTGATCACCTCAGGAAGGCTAGAGGGTTTTCTTTAACTTTTGTTTCCTATGCCTGTCACAACAATAAATAATAAATACTGAATATTATATCAGTTTCTATAATGTATTGAAACTGTATATCGAAAGTCAAGTTCCTCATGGAGAATAATGATGCTTGACCTGGAGGGGTACACAGATCCATCCTGTCTCCCTCAGCTGGCAAAAGTCCTGTGTCTCACAAAAGTGCCCTGCCTTATCTGACTAGGTGAACAATATGCTGGGGGTTCAGTCTATGCTAGCATTCCTGCATCAGAACAGCGGCATAGACAGAAGCAAACCATTGGAGCTTATCGATCCATGTGAACAAGTTCCCGAAAGGAGACTGGCATTCCACCCCCCCCACTAGCAACATTAGGAGCCATGTAAGGACATAATGGGAAGACAAGAGTTGAGGCCATACTGAGAGTAGACAAGGAGATGGAGAAATGAAAGATGCGTCAATGGAAACTCAAACATGTACTGACCCCTCCTGTGAGGTTCGGGTCCGCCTTCTTTGCTAGGAGAAACCGAACAATGTCATCCTTTGAGTGAGCAGCAGCAACATGCAGCACAGTACGACCATCCTACAAGAAAGAGAGAGAGACAGTGTCATTAGAAATCAATGCTAGAGAGGTTTGGCTTATCTGGTGCTTACTGAGGACCACCCTCTCTGTGCCCTTCAACAATGGAAATTCAATATAAAAAGTAATGAGACTGGCTAAGGGATCCTCAAACTGCTATATAGTGGCAGCTAGACAAGTCAGTGTCGGGTTTCAAGAGAGCATGGGATAGGCACACAGGGTTGCAGGGCGGTGGGATGGGTGCTGTCAGTGGGAAGAGGAGGAATAATGGGCGGGGAGGGGCAGACTGGATGGCCTTTTCTGCTAACAAGTTTGATGATTCTATGAAGAAACAAGTATCCAGGTAAGGCAGAACTGGATTATTAATTACAGTACAACCCTTTTCCTGTGCACAAAGTTGTTCTTGGACCACCAGGTACTACTACTGTGTCTGTGTTGTGCTCACTTTTCAAACATAACCCCAAACTCCCATGCCTTATCTATAGTAACCACAATAAAAATCTAGCAAGGAGGGAACTCAGGTGCTGTGAACTGAAGCTGTTGGGTATAAAGCAACATCTATTATTTTCAAAAGCTCTGCTCACAGAGAGACAGACAGAACTCTAGATAAGTTATAGTACAGATTTGTTGCTTTATTGGTGGAAAAGATCACCCAGCAGTGCAACTCCACACAGCCGTTTCCATTACAATAATAATTTGTCATGACTGGGGTATGTCACAAGCATAATGAAACATAAATCTTAGAGTTTAAAATCATTGGCCATGGTGAATCATGTGACAACAGTGAAAATGCATTCATAGAACACCCATGGCAACCAGTACACAAATACATAATAATGAATTTATATAAATATATTAAAGAATTACCTATACAAAGTTGCTATGTAATAAACATGTGCAACAATATAAGGTGCTTCAATGGTGAATGTGAAGAAGAGAGAGGGGGAGAAGGAAGGGGTGGGGGAGATAGGGGAAAGAAGGGGGAGGGGAATAATAGAAAGTCATAAAAAGGGAAAACCCTATGATGACAAATTATAATTTAGTACATGTGAACTGCGGATTTCAAAAACTTAAATGATAAACTCATAAAATAAAATATATAATATGATTCACAGAAAATGACCATGTTAGTGCATTCAGGAAGACAAAATCACCTAGCTCCCCCTGGTGATTACCATAACAATGTATTATAACTACAAAACCACCTCCTTATATAATGAATTCTTACTTCTTGAAATTATATTTGAGTTGCTAGGCAATTCCAAATCCCTTGATGTTGAAAAAAGGGAAGAAATTTCTAATATATATCTATCTTTGACTACGGAGACGTAGTCTACAATGCCGCAACCTAGTCCATCCTAGCCAGACTGGACCCACTCTTCCACTCCTTCTGTCTCTTCACCCTTGACTGTCTCCCACCACCCATCATTGCATCCTCTACCAGACCCTGGGCTTCTTCTTCCTTAAGGACCAAAGAATGTCCCACTGCAATCGGATCATGGCCAAGTTCTGGAGACAGTCCCTGCCCACTTACCTCACATCTAAATTATCTGCCCCTACGCTTCCAGCATATGCACTGATGAACAATGACACCAGGCTCCTATCTGTACCATACCTGTCCATCACTGCAAGCCAGGCAGCCTTCAAATATCACATGCCCAAACTGTGGAACTCCCTCCCCATGGGCATTCGGCATGCCTCCCCACCCAGCACCCCAATTCCCTCCTCAAAGCACATTTCTCCTCCACCTGCACATGCAACTAAATATTCTGTCCACCCTAGGGCCAGTTCCTCCTATTGTGATTGTGTAAGTATGAGTGATGACCCAAAGTATTCTGACATATGTATTTATCTTAGCTTACACTGTCTAAATGCCTTGCACTACTACCTGCTGCTGCACTGTATTTTTGCACTGTACTTTGTATCTTTGTTTATTTATTTATTTAAAAGTTGGTAACCAGGAAAGGCATACTGAGCCGGAGCTTGTATCTTGTTTTTTTGTGTATTGTATGTATTCTGTATTTTTTTTTACCTGTATTTTTGGACCTTGTATTCAATGCTTGTCCTTTTTACCACAGATCATTTGTACTGTCCCTTCCCCCCTCCCCCAGGATGCATCTGGAATCGAGCAGTTGTCTGCACAGTATGCCTTCCTGGTAAAGCATTTAAATAAATAAATATATTCAATGCAAAAAACTTCATTGATGCATCAGTTAGGGTTGATAGCACAGAGACAAAAGTATGGAAATGTGATATTAGAGTTACCCCCTCCACCCTCCACACACCAACAGACATCTGGGTGTGCCATGGAGTCACTGGGCCCAACATTATGACACTTTCACATAAATGTGCGACAGAATGGGCATGACACTTTCATGATTTGCGAAAGTGTTGCATCTGTTCTGCCGCAATTTGCAACACTATGGGGGGGTCCTATCACTGAAAAGGTATTTCTGGGGAGGTCCCCCCCAAAAAAGATAGACCTGTGATCCTCAGGGCCCAAGTAGGTAAACACAACTGTTAGTGTTTACCAAGTGCGTCCCAAATGTAAACACCAGGCGTTTTTTTCTCTCGCTAACTGAAAACAAGATGGCTGCTGCACAACAGTAAAAGGGCCATTTATGACAGTAAAATGTAGTGGCTGCAGCTTTCGAGAGGCACATATATTTTTTTCTCCATTAACTATAATGGGGAACTTGCTTTTTGAATAACTTTTGAATGGAATATTTTTTCACCAGATCTTCAAAAGGCACATCAGTGACCTAGGCTGCATCTTCCCTGAAGATTTCAGACCAAATGGGCAAATCGAGTGGGCTGTAGCCACAAGCAAAGAAATCTGCAATTTTTTGGCACTCTGCAGCTCCGCAACTGCTCATCTGACCGTAACGCAACTTGCCAGATCCAGAGATCTATGTTGCCCCACTGCACCTGCAAAATTTCAGACAAATCCATTGTACAGTGACAAAGTTATTAAAATGCAAAATTTTGGGTTTAACATAGAAGTGGCCGAGCAACCCTAACTATAGCTGTACTACCATGCAGCTATATATATATATATATATATATATATATATCTCTGTGTGTATATATATATACATATACATATACACACACACACACACACACACACACACATATATACACACACACATACAGATATATATATATATATATATATATATATATATACACACACACACACACACACACACATGCACACACACATATATGTAAGGGATATACAATGGTGAGCAGTCAGATAAATGAGTTATCTACACAAGGGCTGTTTGACCTCAGTCACCTCACTCATGGCTTAAGCCACTCATGAGGTAACCGAGGTCAAACAGCACAAGTGTAGATAGATCATTTACCTGACAGCACACCATTGTATAGTTCATTTATGCAATAGGGATGCTTTCTGTTAGTGCAGGGACATTTGCTTTGAACTGTTTATCTTTTTTTAATGATAATTTCTGGAATGTTTTGTTAACTTTCCTAGTGTAGGTCCACCTAGCATAGTGGTGGCTATTAAATTAAACACCATTCATCATGTAGAAAATGTTGTGCTGAACAAATTTCATGCTCACAGTACCATGCTACCTTTTTTGTTTTAAAGTAATATAATAATAATAATACATTTTATTTCACAAAATAGCCTTTCAGGCCATCAAGGCGCTTTACAAAAAGTTAAAACAACATGATAAAATCAATAAAACAGTAGTTTAAAATCATTATCAGAGGATCATAATTATTCGGTGCTGCTAAAAGCTTGACACTATAATAAAGTTTTCAACACCTGTTTAAAACAGTACAGAGGCAGGATAACAGCAATTTAAACAATGTATAGCCAGATACAAGCAAGTAAGACTGACAGAATCCAAGTACAGAGACAAGGTAGCAGCTGTCAGGCACGTTACAGACAGGTATAGGCAAAGAGCTACAGTCAGGTACAGGCAGTGAACAGTTTACAGTGTTAAAGGTATGGCAACCAAGGAAGCCTGCCGAGGAAGTAAGACCAGCCAGCAGCACACATTTTTGGGGGGGGAACAAGTGCACACACGCAGTTAGGATTTGCAGAGGCACATCATGGAGGTTGAACGAGCGGGGAAGAGGCAGCCTGAAGCTTGTTTTAAGTAACTCCAGAGGGATGACCTGAAGCAACTGTGGGGGGGGGCAGTTCTTACATGAGCAGGAAGGAGGTTCAAGGGGCACGATTCTCCCACAAGGGAGTGAGTCTTGTGGGCCATAAGTGCCTAGGAGTCGATGGACCTCAGCTGATAGCCAGAGGGGGCAGGCTGGAGAAGGTCAGCAAGTGCCGATGGAATGGACGATCACATGATGCTGTCCATAAAGTTTGATGGTTTCTAGGAGAGAGCCATCCCAGCCTGGAGTAAAGCTGGCAATGATGGATGAGACGAAGGGCTGATAGGGTGAAGCGACATACGTTGTTATACGAGGTGTCCCATTTGGAGAGCCAGGCTTTGGGGGCATTCATGAAGGAGATGAGCCCATAGCAAAGCGAGGGGAGGAAGACCCCTTTAGCCAGGGTGAGTCTGGCAGCTGGGGTGAGGCAACTTTTTGCTCAATATGCTAGACCCAGTTTGCAGTTTGTGGCATTGCAGGAATTTAATATGTGCAGGAAGCGATCCATTTGAGGGTCAAGGGTTACCCCCAGGTACTTGAAAGAGTCACCCACCATCACAGGAATACCATCAGTACCAATGGCTTTGAGATCAGCTGGGCACACTCTCACTTTGGGAAGGGAGCCGAATAACATCGCCTGGCGTCTTCTGAAGGTTGGTGATAAGCTTACTTGCCTTGAGCCAGGATGGGATGCGATCAAAATCAGAGTTGCGTCTAGAGTTTATGTCATCGATAATTTGTGAGCTGGCAAGAAGCACCAGATCATCAACATATAGGGTAACATGTCCGAAGGTAGAGACTGAAGGCAGCTGGTTGATAAAGAGGGAGAACAATAGGGGGCCAAGTACCAACCCCTGAGGCACCCCACAGGTTACCAGTGATAGCCCGGCGAGGGCATTCTGGAACCTTGTGTACTGTTGCCTACCAGATAGGTAGTTACTAAGCCAGGCTAGGATGGGGGGGGGGGGCTGAAGGACTGGAGAACAGAACCCAGGAGAGTGTGATCAACCAAAATCAAAGGCCTTGGACAGGTCGATGAAGACAGCCCCCATGAGTTTGCCTTGGTCACTCGCAGTTCTGATTTTGGAGGTGACCTGTGCAAGGGCAGTGGAGGTACTGTGTCCTTTTCGGAACCCATGCTGCTCAGGGGGAGAGGAGACCATAGGTTTGGAGGAAAAGGGCAAGCTGGGAGGCCACCACTTTTTCGAGCAGTTTATTTACTGCAGATAGAATTGCTATGGGGCGATAGTTTTTGAGTAGTTTGGGATTACCACGCTTGAGGACTGGGATCACACGGGCCACCTGCCATATGGCTGAGATCGACCTAGATATGAGAAAGGAGTTGAGAATGTGGGAGATTGGTCGGGCCAAGAGGGGAGCCCCCAGGTTAAGTAATTTTGGCTCAAGGTTGTCATGCCAAGTGCTAGAGTAAGGAGAGAGACCAACTAGAAGCTTCCGTGTTTCTTTACAGGAGACAGACTTAAAGAAGAAGGGAGGGGGAGGAGAATGGGGTAGAGCACTAGTAGTGGGACCCAGATCATTTGAAACTGAAGGCATGGAAGTATAGTCAGACAGGTCAGAGAACAGACTATTAAATGCATTGGTTAGATGTGGGCATTGTTGCAACTGATTTTAGCAAGTTGGGAACCCGGGGGCAGGTCAGACCATTAACAGTGTGTTTGATAGTGCGCCAGAAGCTTCGAGGGTTCTTGGCAGACACTTCAAGGGAGGATTTGCAGAATTCACTCTTAGCCAAGCGAATTGCCCGTTTGCACGAGTTCCTGAGTTACCTATGAACCTCAAAGTCCAATCTGTCCCCAGAGGCTTTATATTTTTGCCAACTTTTGTCCCTAAGCTTCATCAAGGTGAACCGTTCCCCTTGTAACCATTTTGTGACTGTGCCCCTCACTCTCCTTTTAATGAGGGGCATGTCTAACTTGCAATGTGGTGAAAATGGTTAGAAACCTGTCAAGAGCAATCGAGGGGTCACAGACTGCATATACCAGGGACCAGTCCATCAGGCTGAGGTCAGTAAGGAAGTTATTGAGGTCAAAGTTTGAGTAATCCCTCATCTGTATGACTTTTGGTGGGATCCTGGAAGTAAGGACCTTCCAGATACAGTAGGTAGGGGAATGGTCAGAGATGGAATCAGAGAAGAAGCTAGAGGCTGAGATATGGTCAGGCCTATTGCTCAGCATCCAGTCAAGGAGAGAGCCATTTTCCCCAGAGGAAGAGGGTCTGGTGGGCTTGGTGATAAGTTGCCTAAGGGCAAGCCTGCACAGAAGGGGTTCATAAGTTTTGGTATTACCACTCAGCCAGTTTGGGTTAAAGTCCCCAAACACTAAGAGTTCACTGGTCCCCACCTTGGGACAAAGGCAGTCAAGGAGATAGGAGAGGCCATGAACACCACCTATTGGTGGATTGTACACACAGGCCAGGTGAAGCTTCTTAGTATTACCTAATAGGAGAAGGGCATGTAGGAACTCACAAGAGGCGGGGTGAGGTATGATAGTCACTTTAAGATAGGATTTATAGTAGAGCAACAGCCCAACTCCATGTTTATTACCCACTCTGTCCTGACTGATCACAAGGTAGCCAGGGAGGGCACAGGCAGAGTCGGAGTGGACCGATTTGAGCCAGGTTTCGGAGACCCCTAGGATGTCCGGATTGTAGAGGGCAACCCATGCTGTTAGGTCTGAGTGATTGGCAAGTAGGCTGTGAATATTGAGGTGGGCAATGTTTAGGCTCTTTACATCCTGCCACTGAGGGGGAGGCATGCTGAGATGAGACGAGGGGGAGGAGCAGGTATATGGCTGTAACAGCAAGCCCAGGCAGATGGATTAAAAATGCAGCTAACAGTGACTTCAAACAACTACTGTATTTTGCCATAAACATTTAGTAGGATCTGGACTAGGGTACTATACACAGAGATCAGGTTAGGTTAGGTATGAGAGTAAGCGTTTTTTTTTTGGCCACCACAGGGAGGACAAATGGGAGTGGAACAGTCTGACACAGGATTAGAAGCTTAAAAACAGCCTTTGTTTCAAGTCAGAGCCACAATTGGTACAAATCCCTAACTAGGAAAGACCATGGGGCCCCAAGGAGCTCCCTATTGTAGCTGAACTTGTTTGGTCAAATTGAATTATCATGGAGTTTGTTTTTTACAGACTGTCCCCCACCAGCTCCAATGAGCCCAGCTGCTGCCTGATCAGGGGGGAAAAAGCCCTTACTTACAGTCAGCTAATGAAGGGAAAAAAGAGATCTGTGACCACTAGTGGAGAAAGCTGAAAACCTGCCAATGGGAAAGTGAGCTGATAGGTTATTAGCCTCACGTGACCCACACTATATAAGTAGATGTTCACCTAGGGTGGTGGAGAAGCTGGCGCAGAGTGCCGGCGGGGCCTCTCAGTCAGAGCCAAGAAGTAGCAGCTGGTGCTCCGAGTTTCCTAGCGTACCTGGCTTTTGTTCTGGGGAGTCAGCGGGGGTCCGGTTTGGGGGGAGGGCAGGGCAAACGAAGGCCCTTGCGACCACCACAGCTGAGGGAAAAAGGAAAAGAGGACTAAGTTATAAACAGGTAGGCAGAGGGAGGAGCTGACAAAAAACAAACTGTACAGGTTACTGTTGGCTATCACATGTGTGGCCTAATTCGAGTTGTGGCAGGGTTTCAGTAACATTTACACATTTATTTTTTTTGTTTGTTTGTTTCTAACTGCTGAAAGCTAAAACAACTTGATGTATTCTACTGCATTTCCCGAGTAGCAAGCTAATACAGCACAAGCATAAGTTCTGAAAAAACTAAGAGGGCTCCCAATAATGGAGTATAAATTAATAAAATGACTATTTAACTTCACTTAAATCTCCTAAGGCAAACATAGTAATTCACTGCATATTTCGATCGAACTGAAGAAGTAAAAAACTATCTTCACTACTCTGGCAACTTATATTAGCAAACAGGCCCTTTAAAAAGGCGCCAAGATCCAAGGGACATTGTTCTCAGTCAGAGCCAAGAAGTAGCATCTGGTGCTCCAAGTTTCCTTGTGTACCTGGCTTTCGTTCTGGAGAGTCGTCGGGGGTCCGGCTTGGGGGGAGGGCAGGGCAAATGAAGGCCCTCACGACCACCACAGCTGGCTTTCATTCTGGGGAGTTGGCAGGGGTCTGGCTTGGGGTGGAGGGCAGGGCAAACGAAGGCCCTCATGACCACCACAGCTGGCTTTCATTCCGGGGAGTCAGCGGGGGTCCAGCTTGGGGGGAGGGCAGGGAAAATGAAGGCCCTCACGGCCACCAAAAAAGTGAACAAAAAAATGAATTTTCTGCCATTTTTTGCTAATTATAAAACAATCTATAAGGTATCTATAAATGAAACATCACTCATTTTGATAATTTTGTGCTGAACTACTTTAATACTCACAATACCATGCTATCTGTTTTCGTTTTAAAATTATTCCCATTTGAATATGGTTAGTACTGCTTCTGAGGCCCAACATTCTAAAGAATTCCAGAGAGATTTGTGATATAGTAACTCTGTGTATAAATAAATGTACAGTATACACACAGTTACTCAGATAAACAGATTTATCACACTCTATCTCCACAACTATTGCATAAATATATATATATATATATATATATATACATATATATATAAAAGAAAAGAACCTCTGTGTGCAAACACTGAGGCAAGGGTTACCCCAAAGGGCATTTGGCTGGGAAGCCAAGTTTCAAGAAAATACAAAATCACATGTCCCAATACAAAGCATCATAGGCTACATGCAATACCACAGATTGTTGGTCTCAACTTTTTAAGCAGAATTACCATGCACCTGCTTAAAGTTGGACCAGCTTAACATTCTGTGGTGATTTGCATATGTAGCCTATGATGCTTTGCATTGTGGGAGCATGTGTGATTTTATATATATAAGAGAGAGAGAGAGAGAGTATATATATATATAATATATATATATATATATATATATATATATATATATATATATATATATATACATATACAAAGCTTAACTTGAAGGACCTTCATACAATTAAGTTCCACCATAATTCATTAATTTTTTTTTGTACATTTGTTAACTTCAAGGCCTCGGTCACTCCTAAGATTACTATATACTTAAATATGAAAACCACAGAAAGAAATGGCTGGGGGAAATCCTTTGTAACACTGACCTCCCTCCTGACCTGTTAATTACTTACTTGTTTAACAATACGAATTTAGCGATTTTGGAAAAACTAGTGAAATTCTTGTCTTTATTACATTTGTAAGAAAGATATTTGTTCAGTGACCAGATTTCAGGAGAGTGACTTAATGGTGACTTGTTGATATTTTGCACATATGTAATTGTCTAGTCTTGGAAAAATGTATTTAACTTATACCAGAAATGAGAATCTTGTCAATGGTATTGTGTATTTTTATGTAAAATCTTTTTAAAACTTTCTATTGTAAAAGCTTATGCTGAACAATACACTCTTTGAACTGAATTGTATACTTAAATATTGTAAGGTGCAGAAAGTCAAACTAGAATGAGGGACAGGGAAGTAGGTGGGGGGAAGGGAGGTTGCAAGATTAAAATCACAACATGACTAAACTGTTAATGCAATGTCCTGGGGTGATCCACAATAATGGCTTCACTTGTTAAAAAACAGAACTTTACTTGGTGGACCTCCATGTAATTAAGTCCCTCTAGAATTCACTGACAATTTTAAGTTTGATACAGTTTTTTTTTTTTTTTGTCTTTGGTAACTGGGTAAGGCCCACTAGGCACAAGCGCCTGTTTTCAGGGGTGACCTGGGAGCACTGGGTGGTTAAGTGACTTGCTCAGAGTCACACAGTATACAAGTGGAGGTTGTGGGAATCAAACTCATGTCTGGTCTGCTGGATGTACCAAGCTCATTCATACCTCATTCCTCTAATCTCTAGGCTATACTCCTTGAAAATTTCAAAATCATTGCCTATGTTGTACAACATATCACTTAGTCTAGTAAACAAAAGATTGCACATAACAATCAAGACACAACACGAACAAGCACAAAAGTCATACAAACTGACTACTCCTTTAGACAGGGAGCTAATTGGAAGCCTTCATTCAAACCTTTTTTTCTCATACACTTTTAATCTGAACTGCCAATATTCATTGTCTGTTGACCAGGTAAGTGCCCTAGACAAATCCTGCCTATTTTCAGGCACGACCCAGGGAAGGGGGATACAGATGAATGCCAACTGACCTTGAACCAGATTAAGCTGTTGGTGGTATTTTTAGTGAACGAGAGAAATTTGGCCAGGACATCGGGGAAATTCCCTTACTCTTTTCAATAAGTGCCATGGGATCTTCAACATCCACCTGAACTACTATCAGTCCAGGCAGATGGGACCTCAGTTTAATGTCTCATCCGAAAGACGGAATATGCCTCTCATTTAAGCAGTTTTAGGTCAAGTTCTCCTCCCCTTTGTCCCATACTAACCTTCTCTACTTCAATTTGTGGGCACCATCGTATTTTGCAATGTGGGCTGCCAAGGTGTTTTGGTGGTCCATTTTTTGTATAGCCCATTCGTGTTTGGAAGTGCAGTCCCTAAATTTGCAAATTGTTTTTCCAATATAAGACTGCCAGCCACACAATGTCATGTAAACAACTACCATGCCTTTACAGTTGATATGTTCAGATCTGAGAGTCCTTCTCTGAATTTGGATCCCTCATCTAGTCAGTTGTCAATAAATCCCAACAATAAGTGCAAAAAAAAAAAAAAACACACATCTGAGCGTGCCTAACTTTTTATCCTTGTCAGTTGAGTATTTATCTGGGTGGTGGAGAGTGTGTGTAAAATTATTCCCCAGATTTAGTCCCCATTTTAAAAACATATTCAGTGGGGTCTGTGTACAGGACTGGAGCTTAGATTCTGTTTGGCGTGCATGACAGCTGTTGCATATAACTTGTTTAACAGCAAAAGACTGGGGGCTACATGTAAGGACTAATACTGGGGTAGTGTTGATAAAGGTGGGTTTATCGCCGGTGTTTGTTCTCTGGGAATAGGTGCCACCTGCTATATTGCTCTGTCTAAACATTCTTTGCTGTACCCTCGTTTGCAATGTGCTTTAATGATGACTGTGTGCAGTCTTTTGTTAACTAGTGTAAGTGATATATTGTATAACATAGGCAGCTATTTTGAAATTTTCTTGGAGCGAATAACTGTATCAAACTTAAAACTGTCAGTGAATTCTGGAGGGACTTAATTATATGTACAGTAGGTCCACCAAGTCAAGCTCTATTTTTTTAACAAGTGAAGCCATTATTGGGGATCACCCCTGGATATTGCATTAACAGTTTAATCATGTTGTGAGTGTAATCTTGCAACCATCCTTCCCCCCACCTTCTACCCTGTCTCTCATTCTATTTTAACTTTCCATGCCTTACAATAGTTAGTTACATAGTAATCTTAGAAGTGACCTCAGCCTTGGAGTTAAATACATAAAAATTTAAATTTATTTTTTCGTTGCTATAATGGTATTTATCCTCATTGGCAGGATGGGTGGCTGGTTCCACTCTGTCCCATCAGCTGCAGCAATCCCAACTCTGTCTCTCTAGTGGACCGGGAGCCATTATCCCCACAGACTGCCCCCTTGTGGCGGGGCCAGGAAGGGAGGGCTGTTTTGCAGCGGTGGTGGGTTGTCTGTGGGCAAGTGCTCTTATCCATTTTGGATGCCTAGAAACTAGTGGCAGCAAAGATAAAAAATAATTACATCAGAGAAATCACGAACAGAGAAAGCAGAAAGGAAACAAGGGGTTACTTGGAAGGATTGAAGTCAGGGGAAGTCTGGGATCATGGGGATTAGGAAAATGTGCATTGCAATTAGAAAGGACTGAAGTGGGGGGAGTCAGAGATCATGGGATTAGGAATAATATACGGTATTCCAACAGAAAGAAAAAAACATTTAAAGAAGAAAGAAACCTGAAGTCAGTGGGGGATGGGTGAGATTGTGGGAAACAAAAGTGAATGTACACTCACTCCACGACCAGTTTGTGTACAGTTACATAGATACATAGAATGTGCCAGCAGATGGGGATCATGAGGTTCATCTAGTCTGCCCATTTTTTCTACCTCCTGCTACTTGGAATTGCTTTATAACTTGCTGACATGTCTGTCCCATGCTATTTTAAACTGCTATACCGCCGGCCCACTGGCATAGAGGCAGGGCATCCGACTGTGACACCGATGACCTTGGTTCAGAAACGGACTCAGGATGTCAGACAGCCGACCATGGGGAGAAGGTTTGAGCATCACAGGGACTGTTGTCCTTCTCCGGGCAGAAGTGGGTAGAGTGTCCGGCACATCACAGACCTCTAGAGGAGGCTGGGGGTTCTATCATGCCAGTGCCATCACCTGAGAGGGTGGGGCGGACGTGTGACATCATTGCACATCCCTGCCCCCAGGTACCACCACAAAAATCATCAGAAAAACCTCCGGATCCTCACGCATGATGCTCTCCTCTACCACCATCCCCGCTGCCACCACTGTCTACCAGGAGGAGGGTCCTGCTCCCATGGCTCCACCCTAACGGGTAAGCCAGGGCAAGATCCAAAGGACCGTGGGGAGGGAGAGCCTGCCCAGCAACCCCACCCAGAGGGGTAAGCCTGGGCATAGGGGGACGACACAGGGGTTGGGCTGAGCTCCCTTTGGGGAGGAGGGGGTCCAGACCATTAAAAAAAGATAAAATAATAAACTGCTTTACCGTCTTCGCCTCCACCACCCCCAGAGGCAGGCCGTTCCATGGGTACACCACTCTCTCGGTTAAAAAGAACTTTCTAATGTTACTCTGAAACCTACCCTCCCCTCGTAATCACATGTCATGCCCTCTTGTCCTACTACAGTCCTGTGATTGTACCTTCTTGATACCCTTTAGGTACTTGAAGGTGCCAATCATGTTCCCCCTCTTCCTTCTTTGCTCCATGGAGAAGAGGTTTAATTTCTTCAGTCTTTCCCCATACGTCTTACGATGAAGGCCATAAATCATTTTCGCTGCCCTTCTCTGCACTGTCTCCAACCTATCGATGTCCTTTTTGAGGTGAGGCCTCCAGAACTGGACACAATGCTCCAGGTGGGGCCTCACCAGGGATCTATACAGTGACATGATCACCACGCCCCTCCTGCTAGTGATGCCTCTCCCTATACAACCCAGAAGGTCACTCGCCTTCTGTGCCACCTTTTCGCATCATTACCTCCCCATCTTTAAGTCATCAGTGATGATGACTCCCAGGTCATGCTCCCGCTTTGTAGCTGTTAGCTTCTCCCCTCCCAGATGGTAATCTGCCCCTGTGTTCATCAACTTGCATTTGTTGACGTTAAATTTCAGCTGCTATTCTCGTGACCATCTTTCCAATCTTAACAGTTCCCCCTTCAATTTTTGCAACCCCTCTGGTGTATTGACTCTACTGCAGAGCTTCATGTCATCTGTGAACTGACACACCTTTCCTTCCAGACCATCAGTAATGTCACTGATATACACATTGAACAAGATCGGTCCCTGCACTGACCCCTGTGGCACACCACTTTGTCACTATCTTCTCCCCAGATAATGCTCCACTGACCAATAAGCTCTGCGTTCTCCTGCTTAGCCAGCTTCTCACCCAGTTTATTTTGAGGCCCATGCCCATGTGCTTCAGTTTGTTAATCACTCTTCGCTGGGGGACTGAGTCGAAGGCCTTTCTGAAGTCCAGGTAGATCACATTGACTGCGCCCCCAGGTCCACGGTTTTAGTGACCCAGCCAAAGAATTCCACTACGTTGGTTTGGCAAGACCTTTCCACAGTAAAACCATGCTGCTTTGGGTCTACCTGCCTGCTTGCTTCTAGAAAAGACAGAATTCGCTCTTTTAGTAGGGATTCCATCAACTTGACTACTATTGAGGTGAGGCTGACTGGACGGTAGTGTACAACAAAGTCAGCAGGAAAAAGAAAAAAATAAGCATTGTAAATTAGTAAAAGGAAAAAGAACCAAGGAAAGGGTCTTACAATACAAACAAGGGGAAAGACCTGAAGTCTGGGGGGTAGCAAAACACACACCAGGGTCAATACTGTAGAAGGAGAAAAAGTTTGGGGGGGCCTGGAAAACTACATAAACTATACTTTTTGTTGTGCCTTTCAGCCTTTAGTTCATTGAGCTAGCCTAGGCTAGTTGCTCCTTGCCACTTTGCCAACAACAAAGTGAAGGACTGAGGTGAGCTGCTTCACTCCTGTTCAGTTTTTTGTTTGTTTGTTTTGCCTAGGGAGTACTGCCACAGCTACCTATCTCGAGTCACCTTAGTCTGCTAACAGAACTAACCCTGCCTAACTAAAGGTGGCTGCTGCTGCGGCCACAGTCTTATTCTGATTGATCCCTCTGTAGCAAAGCAACACAATTGAGAAAAATATCTTTAAAAAGTTGAGCAGAGCCATTAGAGCAGCAAACTAAAGAGAAAAGAAGGACTGAGGTATGGTGATACAGAGACTGTTGTCCACCAGTGACAGTGCCTGCCTAAGTGCCATTGCCAATACGGTTTGGACTTTTTTTTTGCCTAGCCTGTGGGAGTGCACAGCAATTGTTGGGTGTTTCAGGAGAGGGTCAGGAGTGGGAGAGAACCAGAAATTGAGGAAATATAACAACTTTTACTAAGGCCAACAACAAACCAAACAGATTTGTGAGATATTACTTTACTCACAGCAGCAGCAGCTGTGTGAGCGACTGAGTCCACATCAGCTGGGTGTCTGGTGAGGAACAGGAGGGGGAGAGAGAGGCAGAAATTGCAATAGAAAATAGTAACTAAGGGAATAACAAAATAAAACTTGGATTTGTGACATTAAGCTGAAGCTGTGTGAGAGAGACAGGGGCACTGATTGACCGAGTCCACACACATCAACTGCCTGGGTGTCTGGTGAGGGACAGAGGCAGAAACTGAAATAAAAAATGTAAAAACAAAGGCAAAGTTGTCAACTGCCTGGGTGTTGGTGTCAGGTGAGGGATGGGAGGGAAAGGCAGAAAAGTGGTTAGTGAGTGTGTGGCAGTGCAAAAGTGCAGTAAGTGTGGGGTGTACACTAGAGAAATATATAAAAGAAAGTATACTGTGAAAAAAGTAAAGTGTACCAAATGTAAAAAATATCGGTTTAGCTAGTGCAGTATATATCTGGCGAGTGGCATTCCCCTTCTGCTGCATCCCAGACTCTGGCTGCCTGTATGAAGTCACTTGAGCAGACAGCATAAAGCTTTAACAGAATAAAATTTGTCCAGTAATGTACCCACCCAAGCACTACCTCTCCCCATCCCACCCAGTCAAGCACACACACACACACACACACACACACACACACACACACACACACAGATATTGTCAAATACATTTTATTTGCAGAGTAAACCAGTGTGAAAGCAAGTTATAACATTTCAAATAATATGTCTGCTATGCAGAAGAATAAAAAACAACAGACTTATTTTCCCCCATGTGGTCAGTAGCAGTTGCAGCCAGCGGGCCTGGCCAAACACAATACTAAGTCTTCTGCTGTGGTAATGGATATAAGAGCAGCTGATGTTCAGTCCACCGATGTAAGTAGTGGCTCTGACACACCTATTTCGCTATCTAAAACACACAGTTTAGTGCCGGATCAGCCAATGGACAAGATAGCTAAAGACAAGAAATAGAACCAAAAGAAAAGGGCCAGAATGTTCCAATCTCAGTGGTTGACCACGTTCAAATGGTTAAGATATGATGAACAAAAGGACCTGCTGTATCACACAGTATGTGAAAAATATCCTAGTACTGCAGTACCAACCTTTTCCAAAAACCAAAAGTGTTTACCACAGGATCAAGTAATGTTAAGATTGCATCACTACGTGCACATAGAAACATAGAAGTTGACGGCAGATAAGGACCTCAAAGCCCATCCAGTCTGCCCATTTCTTTTTCTACCTTATAAATGTGCCATCAGCCTTTGCTCTGTCAGTGGCCTATCTAGTCATACTCATCTGTATTGCTCCCTTATGCCTATCCCATGCCTGTTTGAAGCCCTGCACTGTATTCATAGCCACCACTTTCTGAGGTAGGTCTATCCATGCATCCACCACTCTTTCTGTGAAAAAGAATTTCCTCACATTCCCCCTTAATCGGCCTCCCTCTAATCTCATGCTGTGTCCTCTTGTCCTGCTATATTTCTTATATTGAAACATATTAGACTCTTTCACCTTGTTAATGCCCTTAAGGTGTTTGAATGTCTCGATCATATCACCTATCTCCCTCCTTTGCTCAAGGGTATACATATTGAGCACATGACAAGTCCAATCCATATGTGCTATCCCACAATCAATATATTCCAGAAAGTGGTCAACGTGCACTAAACTGAGATCAGTGAGACACCACTTTATCAAGCTTTTGCCCCGTTGGAGGAGGCCGTTAAGGTCAAGTTGAGACATTTGTTTAACACAGCATACTCCATTGCCAGAAATCTGTGCCCTTATGGCTTTGTGAATTACAGGAGAAAATGGGATTACGCTTGGTTCTAACTAAATTAATGAAAAGCAAGCCAGGGACTTTTGCCGAGCTTTAGCTGCTGTTCTATCCAAGATACAGATGCAGACTCTTATTAATGCTAAATATGTGACAGTTCTGGCTGACAGCAGCACTGATGCCAGCATCACTGAATGGTAAAATGTTTTTCTGTGTTTTGTATATCCTAACTCAAAAGATGTGGGGACATTTTTGATCCTAACTGTGGCCTTAGAATACTCACATGCAGAAGGTGCCTTTAATGCAATAACAACTGTATTAGATTCAGTACATCTTCATCTCACTGACCTAACAAATGTGAATAATCTGGAACCACTTCTTATTTCTGCCAATTTTGATGGGGCAAGTGTAATGATGGGCGAAAGGGGTGAAACCATTGCAAAGTTATGGGAGCACTGTCCTCCCATCATAGCCATGCACTGTGTTGCCCATAAGCTGGAGTTGGCAGTTCTCAGTAAGCATTATTCCCCAACAGAGGAGGGCTCTACTGGTGGACTAATGCCCGGTTGGGGGTTGGTGCATGAGGCCACAGGCCAACCACTAACCGGGCATTAATCCACCAGTAGAGCCCAACTCTGGAGGGGATTAATGTGCTTGTAACATGGCAAGTGCAAGACAGATATTTCACAAATATTGTGTGCCTTAACAGCACAGTATCATTCGGGGGATGTCTAATAATACAGTATTTGCAAAACTGTCCTGCACTTTGTAGATAGCTACACACTCTTCTCGTCGAGAAACATGCGCATTCGCGTTGTACGACATACTGCTATTTATATAGTATGCAGCACTTTCAGAAAAGGTGCAGGATGCAATCTTCCTCTTTGAAACACTCAAGTACAGTGCCCTTTCCTCATTCGTAATGACAGCTTTTTTTCCTGTCTGCGACTATTTTATGTCCCGACCCTGTATTACAGCGGTGCATCTTGAGACACTTGTAAAACTAAACACTAGCATTAAGAAATATGGAGACACTAATTTATTTTCATTTACTTGTCTGTCTGTGTTGATCCCAACAGTCATATATGCACTATAAATGTTTTTTGTCAACTACTGCTGCTATTACCCACCTCGGCTGCTCACTGTCAGCCGGTCCGAGCCTGTCAGTTGCTCCGCTATATGGCTGTGACAACTGCGCCGCTCATGCACGAGCAATGCCATCTATAGGTAAGGTGACAGACCACATCAAGTCAGTTCAAACCATATACTCCATGTGTCTACCTTCCGCGTTCATAATACGAGGTTCGCTCTCCTTCTCTAACATGCACTAGCGAGCGGCCTCTACTGCCGCATTAATACCAACTCGCTTTTGGTCAGGTGATGCCTTTCAACCACTCTGATGTCTCCATTTCAGTACTAGCTTTAGTGCCATGTTATAAACGTGGTTAAAACAAACCCCTTTATATCAAAGCTTGAAAATACTATCAAGGGAATCTTTATATTCTATCATTATGGGCCCCCCAAAATGAGAGAACTTCAAGAAATTGCAAATGTAACAGATACTAATCTGGCCCACTTTAGTGCAATTAAACAGGTGAGATGGCTTGCCAGCAGATCACGTTCATTCCATGCAGTTCAGGTGAACCTACCTATGGTTGCTCAGCACTTGGAACAAAGTGCAGCTGGTGCTGATGGTTCAAAAGCAAAGATGCTGTTAAGAGAGGTACAGAGTGTGCACTTTGTCAAATCTCTTTATATCCTGCAAGATTTTTTGCTCATACTGAAAAACCTGTCGCTGCAGTTTCAAACAGATGGCTTAATAATTCTAGAATTACCACACTTCATTGAGACCTGCCTCCACCAGTTGATGGAGCTGAAAACAAAGCCAGCGAAATGCATGACGACTTTCCTAGGTCATTACAAATCTCAACAAAGATGCATGGACTGTGCAATTTCAGAGGGGAGGGGAGGAGAAGACTGTTTCATTCATATTCAGAGGCAACTGTCCAGAAATAAATGTTGAAACAGATACACAACTGCAGACTTTAGCAGATGCAGCAATAGGTTACATCGATGAAAGATTTCAAAATTTTTCAGAGGTGCCTCTTAAATATTCACCTGTCTGGATTTTAAGCAATTTAATCTCCCAAGAGAACAACTTGCAAAGTTTGGGATCACTGAAGTGGCTAATTTGGCAATGTACTTTAATTTGTTTCACCGAAGAGCAGCAGGAAAATATTAAATCAGAATATGCTGCATTTAAGGCATTGCTGAAATCTGCATTTGACAAACCCTGTCTGTACTGTAGGTCTATACAAGACAGCTGAAGGAAAAACACCCAGATTGCTCACATTCTAGTGTTAGTGGAAATACTACTGGCAATGAGTGTGTCGACTACAAAGTACAAACAAGTGTTCTTCATTCAAAACCTCATAAAGATGACAAATAAGGACATGGCTGGCTGAAGATACACTACAGTCTCTCTTTCAAATAGCAGTAGAGGGTCCCGAGCTACGTGACTTCGATCCAGATCCTGCAATAAACCACTGGCTGCTGTCTGGTCCAGGCACTCGACATGTTTATGGGCATGCTGCTGCTGGTACAGCTGATGATGCATCTCATGCTAGTATTACTCCTGCTCCTCTATCACCCTCCTGTCCTAGTACTGCCAGTACACTTGATTTGATGACAGTTCTTCTGAGTTCTCATTCTCATTATCTTAATTATTCTCTGCTTTGTTCTGGGACTGGCACTTGACTCGGACTTCAACTCAACCCATATTAATTTAACAGTAAAATTTAAAAATACATAATTTTTACTGTTTTCAATAGCCTACATCTACGTAGTATTAATAATACAACCCCCATACCATTTACTTTAGAGCCCCGAGGGGCTACATCATCCACCAGTCCCCTGAGGGTGGTGCTATGCAATGCCAGATTGATTAGGAATAAGACCGCAATTATTGCAGACTTAATTTGCTCAGTCAATCTGGCTTGCATTATGGAGACTTGGGCTGGGGATGACGTGGTCCCAGTTTTTGAGGCCACAGTCCCCTCTGGGTATACCAAAGTGCACTATCCCAGAGTGCAACGTAGGGGCAGTGGCGTATCCATCTGTTTTAGATCCAGCCTGGCCTTCATCGTGCACCCAGTGGGAACTCCAGGTTCATTTGAATTTGTAGCTGTTCATGGGGGTCCAGGTGCAGGCTGCAGGACTTGACCTATTTATCGCCCTTCCGGGGCGATGGGGAACTTCCTGAAGGAGGTTGCTGAATTCGCCATCAGCCAAATATTGGAAGCCCCCAGATGTATTTTTCTGGGGGATTTCAATGTTTGGGCTCGTGATGAATCTTCTAAGTGTAGTTACAACCTTCTCCAGACTATGTCTTCTCTGGGCCTGACACAAGTCGTTACTGCTGCGACACATCAGGATGGCCACATGTTGGACCTGGCGTTCTCTCTGGGGCTTGAGATTAATAATCTCAGGACTGATCAAGTACCTTGGTCCGATCATTGCATGGTGCAGTTCATGTTTGGGGCTGCCGCTGGATGTCCTCCCCTACTGAGATGATGAGCTGTCGCCCTTTATGGGGTTTGACCCCTGAGGGTTTTTTGGTGACAGCTAAATTGTCTAGTGTGAGTGATGCATGCGTCGGAGGCATTGGTGCTGGGGTTGCTACCTATAATAGGTTATCTGATGCCACTGACTCCTTCACACCTGTCGGTGTATGACACAGATCTTCTTACCTGAGGTCCTGTGGTTTGATGGGGCTCTCAGGGAAATGAAGAAGGGTCGGAGGTTAGAGCGCTGCTGGAGGAGATCCGCCTTGGAGGGGGACAAACTGGCCCTGTGCGTGCACTATAATGCATACCAGGGGGCAATCAACCATAAGAAGGCAGTGTTCCTGTCCAGGGAGATTGCTGCTAGGAAGAACCGACCAGCTATACTTTTTCGGACTGTTGACAGGCTACTTCATCCTGCCTGTCTGCAACCCAGGAAGGTTTTTTCTAATGTTGAATGTGAAGAGTTTGCTTGGTTCTTCTCGGGACAGAGTGTCAAGTATCCTGCAGGTGGCTTCTTCAGCCAGCAATGTCGTAGCTGGTAGTGGTCGCCTAGAGAGTTCTGAGTGCACTCCGCCTGGTTGGGGGGAGTTTAGACCAGTGGAGGTGAGGTCATTGAGGTGGCAAACAATCTGAAGCACACCTTTTGTGAGCTGGACCAGGTGCCAACGCATTTCTTAATGAGATGCACTGACACCGTTGGCCCGGTGTTTGCTCTGATTGTCCGGTGCTCCTTATTAGAGGGGGTTTTCCCTGATGCCTTGAAGGAGGCACTAGTGAGACCCCTATTAAAGAAACCATCTTTGGACCCAGAGGTCAGGGCAAATTACTTACCTATATCCAACATTCCCTTTTTGGCAAAGGTAGTTGAGAAGGAGGTGGCACTTCAGCTAGAAGAACACCTTATGACTCATGAGTTGTACGATCCTTTTCAGTCGGGATTTCAGGCGAGGCATAGCACAGAAACTGCGCTTGTTCGGGTGCAGAATGATCTCCTCAGTGCGAGAGATCATGGGGATAAGAAAATTCTTGTTCTCCTTGATCTCTCCTCAGCATTTGACACTGTGGACCATTGTGTGTTGCTTGACCACCTGAGGAATCTCTGTGGACTCACTGGTACTGTCATTCACTGGTTTGAGTCCTTTTTTACCAACAGGAGGCAACAGGTTGTGATAGTGAATTTCTCCTCCACTCCTAGCCTACTATCTTTCGGAGTCCCTCAAGAGTCGGTACTGGCCCCAATCTTGTTTGCAGTATACATGCTTCCCTTGGGAGGGATCATCAGAAGTATGGCTTGGGTTTCCATTGTTATACCAATGATACCCAGCTATATCTTTCCTTTGCCCCAGGAACATCCAACGCAGCAGATATGCTAAACATCTGCCTTGCTGAGATCAACGACTGGATGGCCTCCAGCTGGTTGCGACTGAACCCCGATAAGATGGAGGTACTGGTAGTGGAGTCAAACAGAGCACGTGATAAGATGGCCTCTGACTCAGCAACTGGACTTGTTCTGGTAGATGTTTCATTGAAGGCCTCCTCTTAGGTACGAAATCTTGGTGTTATTTTGGTTAGGAATTTGACTATGGAGGCGCAACTATCCTCCACGGTCCGTTCCTATTTTTTCCATCTTAGCAATATTGCCAGGATAAAGCCCCTTGTTTTGCCTCTGGACCTCCCTACCTTGGTGCATGCCTTAGTTACATCTAGGCTTGACTACTGCAATGCACTCTACCTCAGGGTCACTGGATTCCTCCGTAGGCTGCAGCTGGTGCAAAATGCAGCTGCCCGGTTACTTACTGGGTAGCAACATTTTGCCACATTACACCAGTGTTGCATGAATTGCACTGGCTGCAGGTAAGATGGCAGATCCTCTTTAAGGTGGGTCTTCTCACCTATAAGGTCCTACACAGGCAGGGCCCTGGTTATCTGTTACACCTTCTTGAACCTGCTCTCTCTGTCCGCCCCCTCCGCTCTTCCAGCAGGGGCCCCCTGGCGATTCCGAGAACGAGGTTGAGATCTGCTGGTGACAGAACTTTCTGTGTTGCAGCCCCCATTCTCTGGAATTCGCTGCCATCTGGGGTCAGGGAAGCCCCGACTGTAGATATCTTTCAGGCCCGCCTGAAGGCTCTCCTTTTTTCCCAAGCTTTCTGGGATTGAATTATGAATTTAGCAGACTACAATAATAATATGTTGGGTTATAATTTTATTTTATGTTTTTAAACCTGTGATGTATTCTTTATTTTTTTCTGATGTTGTGATTAATTATTTTGTACGGTGCCCAGAGCCTTTGGGATTGGGTGTCTTTTAAACTAATTTTGCCTTGCATTGCCTTACTTTGTTGCTACGTAATTTTTTAAAAATGTTCGTTAAAATATGCACATTTCACAATTAAAGGGCTTTACCCATGATTCAGTGGGGCAGTAGGCAACTCACTCCACACCCCCACGAGGGGGTATTGTAACTGAGCATGCCCAACCATCCTTTGGATAATTATTTTTTTAATTCTGTTTATTCTCTTCTTGACAGGCAAGGATGTACCCTATATTATCCCCTCAGTAATAACCCCCAACATTCCCCAAGGCAACCTCACAGGAAGACCTGCCACTTACCTCTCACAGCAAGATTCCCCCCTAGGGCTAGGGGTGAGACAAGATCAACCTGGATCCCCCAATGAACTGACCAGCATCATTTTGGACAGAGACACTGAAGAGTCCTGGGCTTCATGGTGCTGCTATAAGGAGGTTTTTTTCCTTTTTGTTGCAATATGCTCTAGTGAAGTGGATGTGCAAGGACGTCAGCATACATTGGGCATGCTCCTGCCCCATGAAGTGCAGGCATCCATCACTCCACCAGTCACAGCCTATGTGCTGGTCCCACATGCAGTGACCCTCAGCTGTTTCTAGGACTTGGACTACAGCTGGGTTCCAGAACCCTTCCATCCTGGAAAAGGTGAGTAGTCCCTTGGACACTCATCCTCCCCGGCCAGCCCTCTGATGACTCAGAGTTTGTTCTCAAACCCGGGTTATCTGCATTACAAGTGGTAGCATTACAGCTGCACCTGCAGGCTGGCCCATCCTTTGGATGCTTGATTTCTTGCTTTGGCCCTCTTCCTGCCATCCTCCTCCTCTTGCCAACTTCCTTGCTTCCTGCTGTAGCAGCTGCTTGGGCAACCACCTGCCTCATCTCCTCTTCACAGTGCTGGTGGTTTCTTCTTCACTTCTGTTTGTGGCATGTTGTCACTCCTCAGGCTCCTCTGCCTCCCCGCTCCTGCTGTTGGATTCTGGCTTTTAGGCATGGCTGGTGCATTGTTTCCCTGCAGTCCTTCTGCTTTCCTGCCATCCTCTCACTCTTCTGTTCTTGGGTTCTCTGCTATGCCACTGCTGCCATGTTCCCTCTGCTCCCAACTCCTCTGCAGCTCATCCTCTGGCCTGTTCTCCCTCCATCAGCTGCCTGTCCTGTTCCCCACCTCTGCTTCCCTTCCTGATCTGCTGCTCCTTTTTCCCTGCCTGCCTTTGGCCCATCAGCCCCCTTCCTGTGGCCCTGTTGCCCCCTCTCACCTCATGGACTCACCCTTGGCTGCTGCTCTACCTGTTCTCAGTCGAACGTTTGGGCTCCACTCATTCTCTGTCACCATACTGTCATATGCCACTTTTACCATGCTACCTACCTGAGCAGTAACCCTCCTTAATTTCCCTTTTGCCTACCCAGGCTTAGCTTCCTCATCATCCTACTTACCCTGCCTTTGCCACACTCTCTATTCCTCATCAGCCTCAAATCCTATCCAACTCCTGCTCATCAAGGGCAATTTTATGGGCCTGGCTGGGCTATCGCCCAAGAGGTCAATGCACTTGCTCTGCTCCCAGAAGTCTGCATCTCCACGGTGGAACCCTCACCAAGCAGGTGTAACCCCCTTGTTACCCGGCGTTACTAGAATCCTAGTAAGACCTAGTAGTAGGCAGGGAAGGCAGCTTGTGAAACTCCAGTTAAATGGTCTCACTCTGTTTTCAGTCTCAGCTGAGACTGAGGGATGACATCACCATAGAACTATTGCAGCTGCATGAGCCACAGTGGAATCTGCAGAAGGGAGTTAGAGTAGAATGTTGGGAGGTTTGAACAGTAGTCTGTGTCAGTTGAAGTTTGGAGCTTGTTGTGAGAGGAGCACAGCAGCTTTGTGCTCAGGTTCTTGCAGCCTCAGCCCTGAAATAGGGAATGGTGTGTTTCTGCCTAAAGAGAGACATAGTTAGCTATTTCTAAAGTGGCGGAGAGCGCTGATTCGGGTCTCTGTGCCCCATCCCTCAGGGGATGGGGCAGGAAGGTTTGCCTGCTATTCCAGGGGCAACCCCCTGGCTACTGCTGGAGAAAGAAGCTGCCTTATTTTGTCCATGAGTGTGGGGTACAAGAAGATTTCGTGATCTGCCTGTGGGGCACCTGCAACCGAAGGGTGAGTTCTGCTCTTTCTAAAGGGGCCATGTTTTATCCTGAACTGTGTAAAAGTGGGGATAGGACTACTGAAGAAGTGGGAGGCCTAGAGTAATAGGCTTAGCCAAAAGTAAAAGTATGTTCAAGTCCAGCACATAGGGGAAGTCAAGACATGTAGAGGAGATGTGACATATGTCTACCTAGTAATCTACATTGCCAAGCTTTCAAAAGAGTTGTTTAGTTTCCAGAGAAATGGCCGGGTATGGATTGTGGGAGCTGGAGGTGGGAGACCCCCTCCCATCTTTAGTAACCAGGTCCACCTCTACGGATTTTCTCTGTGGATTTCTACTTTGCCTCATGCACTTGACCAGTGATGAGGGAAGTACCCAGACGTTGGATGGAAGGAAAATTCCCTCTAGGAGTCGAAGGCTCTAAGGTGGTTTGGGGAGCCACCAACAGGAAAACTGGTTCATTCCCATATGGACCGTGGATCAAGTGGCCGGCGGGGGAGCCGGGCCATGGGGAAAACCCAAGTGGTGTACAAGTCGAGCTGTGTACCCAAAGCTGCATGCAAGTCCAGACTGTGTGTCTGGTGGGTTCAGAGCCTGAGGGCTGAAATGTGAAGAAGTGTTCTGTTGTCTCTAATCTGCATTACCAGCAATGTAGCCCCGTGGGGGTCCATCTATGTTTTGTTTGTTCAGTTTGGATGTGAATAAAAGCCACACTGTAGAATTCTATTCCTGGTTTTGGACATTACAGTTATTGCTTCCTGTGTTCGGATTTACGTGGGTGCCCCTGTGCAGAGTAGCCAAACCTAGGCCCCCTGTGCCGAGTAACCTAATCCTCCCCGAACCCAGTCCCCACCAGGTACTGCTGTCAGCTTCAACAGCATGCCACCTGTCGTTTTGCAAAAAGGCAGGGGTCCGGGGGTTACACAGGCATTGTTTTTGTCAAGCAGATCAATTTGGTGGCACTGCTAAGAATTCTCTCTGCCCTTCCCCTGCTAGAAGGGTATATCTCTTGCACAGGTGACCCTTTGGCCATGCAGATTGACTAGGTGGAATGTTAGAGTTTAGTATTTAAGACTTCCTGCTTCTTAAAGGTCGAACCATCTCCATCATGGGGACTTCCCTGGCTGTGCCATTCAACTCGGCAGTACCTCTCAGAGCAATCTTCTCTGTGTCTACCTATGGCCAGTCTGGTCTTGCTCTGCATCTCATTTTATTATCCCACTCTCTTAATCAGTCATAGGGTAGGCCTCCTTTCAGATCAAGGTCAGATGAAAGCCATCCACCAGTTGCTTCTCTCAT
This sequence comes from Neoceratodus forsteri, assembly GCA_016271365.2. Classification (NCBI taxonomy): domain Eukaryota; kingdom Metazoa; phylum Chordata; order Ceratodontiformes; family Ceratodontidae; genus Neoceratodus; species Neoceratodus forsteri. Next base: position 899,527,762 of record CM057455.1, read on the forward strand.
CACACTCACACCTTCAGTGGAGGCCCTCTTCATGGGTGAAGGGGGCCCCTTTGGCTGTGCAGGTCAACTCAGCAGTACCTCATGGCATTATCACATTAAAGGGATAGAGCAAGAGCTTTACCCTCTAAACTCTTCCCCTGAATTTGATTCTAAATTCAGCAATGATCAGAGCCATCATACATATAGCTCAAATCAAGAGGGATGGGGACCAAGGCCTTGGTTCCCCAGAGGATTCCTCTACAAGAGGGGAGTTCTCTACTTCATGCCAAAGGTAATAATTTCAGTTTAATTTATTCTCCACTGAGAGTTGACCCTAGATTTTGGCCTAAATTTCAAACCTGACATTCCCTTCCTGAATACTGGTATCCTTTTTCCAGGCTGCGTTTCTTCTGTCCTGTAGGAAGCAAGGGCTTGTCTGTTCATTCGTATGCTCTTCTGAGCCTTCATGCCTCATGTATGCTTGGTGTAGACCTCATCCCTGTAGCACCTCTAGGGGTGGGATCCCCCTCAAGAGAGTACCTGTGTCTTTATAGGCACCCTGAAAGGGTAGTAGTCCCTGTAGCAGGGACAGAGAGAGAGCATAAGCCACAGTTACAGAGTTTATTTGTTTGTTCGTTGGCTTAAAGAGTAAACACACTGGAACAAAAGTTCCATTTGCAGGTGCGACTCACAACATTTACAAACATACACTACATTCAATATACAATATAACAAATCAAGACAGCATACATTCACATTTAAATAAGCCAGTACTATAAGAAAACAATTTTCCATTAAAAGTGGTGACAGTGGTTTGAACTCTTAAATCAAGAGGAAGGCTATTCCATATACTTGGCACAGTGTATTTAAAAGACCTCTGGCCATTTAACTTCTCATAAAAGGCACTTTTAGGGCTCTGTTATCTACTCTATTTCTAGAAAAAATCCTGAATCATGATATTGGAAAAAACTATGTAATTGTAAGGAAATACTCATATTTATAATCCGAAGGAAGACCTAGCCACCGTTAGCCTAAAATACATGGGAAATGGTAACCAACCCATTTGCTGTAAAATCGCATGATGATGTGTAGTACGTGGTAGGGATAAGGCAAATTTACCGATGAGTTGCAGCAAAGCCACCTTCATCATTAATACCCTTGAAGATCTGTTATCAGTAACTAAGGTAGCATAATTCACCACAGGGGCACAGCATTGCTTGGCAATAGCCATCCTTGTATCAGAAGTAAAAAAACAGTACAGCCTATAGAGCATTTTAATCTTTGAGTGGATCACAGAGGTAACTTTTACAAAATGTGGTTGAAAACTTAACACAGGGTCCAAAGTACAATAACTCCAAAATAACAAAAACTAGAGACCTGCTCAAAACAAAACCCATCAAGAGTTGTAAAACTAAAACATTGATTGTGGTCCTGGATTTTGGCCCTAGTGCCAAATAACATCACCTTTGTTTTGGACCTATTCAGGACTAATCCATTAGTTTAAAGCCAACGCTGTACAGCATGCATCTTTTCATTTAGTGTAGCATTAATCTCTATAACAGATCTATTTTGAACATAAATAACAGCATCATCTGCGTATAATGTGAGTTTTGATTTAGTAATAGCTCCACCCATTCTATCAAAAAAAAATGAAAACACACACTTTACCAATGCTAAGGAAGATGTAACCCCACCAGATTTCACCTTTTGGATACTATTAGTGAGGTGATTTTGAAACCACCTAATTGCTGATCCCTCTACCATCAGACATCTCAATGAAAAAATCAATAGATTATGATCTACTAGATCAAAAGCCTTGGTCAAGTCCACAAACGCAGCCCTGGTCATACCTTCCAGAACCACATTCGTGAACTCGACCAAGGCCATGTCAATACCCTTCCCCTTCCTAAAACCATGTTGTGCCTGTGATAAGAGATTATTTTGCTCTATAAAAGCTGAAAACTGATTAAAAACTAATCTCTCCTGGACCTTTGTCAAAGCTGCCAAAATTGAACTCGGCCTATAATCTGTAAATTGAGAAGTTGACCCTGCCTTATGTACAGGCACTACAATGGAATGTTTCCAAATATCCAGAATAATTCCAGTAAAAAAAGACAAATTATAAATAATGGTAAATGGGTAAGCTATTTCCTTGGCTGTTTCCTTAAGTAAATTTGGAACTAAACAACCCGCACCCCCCAAACTATCCATTTTTATCTTTTTCAATAACTTTTTTTACTTCCTTAACAGTAGTAAGTTTAATACCAAATTTTGGGCAATCAACAATAATCTTAGTGTAGCCATCTAAAGGATGGTCATTCCCAGGAGTCCTGTACATATCGAGGTTTGTAAATTGTTCCTTGAACACATTTGCTATTCTTTCAGGACATGATATATGTTCATCCCCACTGTCCATAGACAGTCCCATTACATAATCTGATTTAATAATACCTTTCACTGTTTTCCAAAATGCATTATTATTGAGAAGATCCTCCTTTGGTTTTTGTTTAAGAAAGGTGGCCTTCGCATTTTTAATTAAGACTGTACATCTGTTTCTAAGACATCTGTACTCTTGAAAATTTTTCTCTGAACCATGTGACATGTACCTCCTCCACAGTTTATCACGGGCCCTTTACGTGTTTGATAAGGTGCAAACTTATCCAAAACTATGTTAAATTCTTTAATAAAAAATCAAGAGCAAAATTCGGATCTGGAATACCACGTAAAAAAGACCAGTCAACATTCTTCAGGCACTCCCTAAATCTGGACATGCCAAACCTAAACCTAAAAAAAACTTCTAGCAGTTCAAATCACAGGCCCAGGCTTAATTATGCCTTTGTGCTTCCAAATACAAAAAACAGGGTGATGGTCACTAACTGAGTCTACAATAACCCCACACTTCAATATGTGATTCAAATTATCAGATAGAACGCAGTCTAACACTTTGTGTCTATTGGTTTTGATGTTCAGTCCTGTGGGTAATGTTATTAGCTGTTGTATTCTAGTAGGAGCCAGTATGGAGTGCAATTTAATTTTCTCCTGCCCGCTCCAATTAGAGTTGAAATCACCTACTACTACTATTACTAGTAGCACTCCAAACGATTTTATATTAAGAGGATCCACAAATTCTAGTAAGCCCTTTTGTTTGTTCTGTGGGGGAATGTAAACACAACAGTCATTTTTTTGTGTCCACCAAACTCCAGTTGTATAGTTAAGTGTTCAGATAAAGTTACACCTACAGTAAAAATATTTTTCACTGTCACCATTAAATTAGATTTAATATAAAATATTACCCCCAACCCCCACAAGGTGGTCATTTCGATAGATTATAAAACCCGAGATAGATATCTGTTAACCAGGTTTCACTCAATGCTAAAATGTGTGGGTCCTACTGTATAATTTGACCTAGGCCTCTACCTCATGAAATTTACATGGTAAACTATGAGCATTAAAGGGACACTGTCAACCTGTTTTTCATCATATTATTTCCAGTGGAAATCCCACATTTTATGATTGCTTACCCTCTCTAAAATTCACTGATGTTGCTGTTTGTTTTGTCTGTCTCCTTGTTTAGTAGAACTGAAATGCATGGCAATGTATATTTATAAGCAACCTTGTTTTTGTTTACAATCCTGGCTCTGTTCTTACTGCATGCTTCCTGAGCATAAGAAACACACCCAAACAGTTCAGTCACTCAAAGGCAGTAGCCTCCTAAACTCCCATTGTATCACAAGGGGCTAGACTGTTTTGTGAGTGTTCCTAAGTCCAGGAAAGATGCATTTGGAGCTGATCAAGGAATGTAAACAAACCTGTTTTGGTGTGATCACACCGGTATGTTGGACAGTCTGTTTTTTACTTTTTTAAAGAAAATGTGAGTCAGAATCAAACTGCCAACTACATCAACAGTCTTTACAGAATGTTAGCAATCATAAAATACATTTTTCAAACTAGGGACACTTTGAGACCTAAGGGGGTTGACAGTGTCCCTTTAAAATGCATTATACGAAGTCCACTTAGTTCTGCTGCAAAAAAAATCACTATCTGCCAATTCAGCAGTATGTGGCCCTGGGTTACTCTCAATATCTCCTGAGCATAATAATAATAATAATAACCATACCGTGTAGTGCATCCCACAGTATATATTCATTAAAAAATGCACCCGCAATTTTCTAAGCCTAAATCCCACATTATACCCCACATACTTACTACACATCACTTGCCTGACTACTTTAGTATCCTCAGTCAAATCATTTAGCTCCCTTCATCATTCCAATCTTAAACCCTACCCTGTGTACCCCCCAGCATTCCTGAATAAGGAGCCCAATGGTCCACTGAATTAATGCACAAGTGCTGTATATATTGCTGATAGCATGAAACCCAGAGTCAAAAAATTCTCTCTCTTCACTGAGATAGAGGGATTGAATGCTCCATACCCATACCAGAATGGGAGGGCTAAAGTCTGAGGTTCAATGTGGGGGAATAGCTCCTCCCACATCCCAAATACATGACAGTAGGAATGAACATTTCCTGGCTTTTGTCCATAAGGGGCTGTTGGGTAAATTACCTAACTACATTATGGAAAAATCGGTTCCTAGGGATAAAATTGATTCTTTAAGATCTGTAGGTACCCTGGATCTTGTCTTACCTAGACATAATATGGAAATAGGGAGACAATCAGTATTTGTTAGAGGACCACAGCTGTGAAATGGTTTGCCCAAAATATTAAGAATTATGGGAAATAATACACAGTGGGGGGGATATAAAACACTGGTTAAGGGTTACTAATGAAAATACTAGGGATTGTTGTACCTCTCATTGAATTAATGACTAATTGGAACTGTTTGTTGAACTAGGAAAGTAATAGAGCCTAAGATACAATTATAGATAGGGTATTGTTATACGGGTTGTGACTTTTTAAAATGTATATTATATTTATTTTGTAATTTGTACTGTAAATTTATTGTAAATTACTGTGTTCTAAGGACCTTATTGTAAATGAGCAATGCTCAATTGAGTCTATCTGATTCATAAAGTGATTTATGAATTAACATTTACTGACTTACTTACTAAATAAAAACCAGCCTCCCCCAGCAGTTCTGCTTAGCGACAGAAACCCCCGCTTGCAGGCGCTTAGGGTTCCAGCGTGGCTCTGACGTGTGAGCCTTCATTACCTCTCCTACTCCCTGTTTTTTCTTGTCCCGTGTCCCTTCCCACCTCTCCTTGTCTTGTTCCCCTTTTTCTCCCTCATGCTTTTTTTCCACTTTCCCATTCTATTGTCTCCCCCCTCCATATGGTGTCCCATTTCCCCGTTTGCCTGTGGTTTCCCTCCTCCCTTCCCCATACCTTGTTTGCCACTCCTCTCCCTTGTTGTCCTGGCTCCTTTCAGCAGCTCCTCTATTCAGGGCCCTGCTTCGCTCAGGACCACTGCTCCCTATTTTCCTATTCTTCCGTGGTGAGACATCTTCCCCGAAGTGCCCACTTGGCTTCCTTGTTGCCTTCCTCTTCCCATTTGACCCTCTCCCTCATGCTTCCCTGCTGCTGTTCTGAGGGCTCTGCCCCACTCCCCTGCTTTTCCAGCCACTGTCCCTCTTGTGCTGTTTCCTGCCCTTCTGGCCCATTCCCTTGGCAACACCCCTTTCCCTCACCTGCACATTCAGCTTGTTTTGTGTTGTGTGCCTGGTGTATATTGTTATGGCCCTATTTCCCTGATATTCACTCCCGGGTGCACATGGAGTACCACTAGCAGTAAATCCACCTGGATAATCTATTTCCCTTTACCATCTTTATTTACCTCCCAAACCTCCATGATTTGTGTAACTTGCAGGTCAGGTGCCATGGACTGCCGACCCAAAATGACAATGCAAAGTAAGTTCTTACACTTCACAGGCACTGCCGTTGCTTTCATTGACAGCAGCCAGGATGGATACTGTATACTTCCCTGCAGCTGCTGACTGCAGTTCTGTTGCCATGATTGAGAGTGCTCTTAGACAGGTGCCGTACTCATAGCACTACTGGATCCTTGTGTTCTGCTAGCAGGGCTCTGCCCCCTCAAGGAGCTCATGCCTTCCCTGGGTAACAAGTGATATGGGTGAGTCAAATTGAGTGACTCAATATGAGCGGCTCAATTTGACTGCCTATAATAAGAGTGAGCAGGAAAGCATAGTGAGGAGGGTAACTGTGAGCGTCATGGACAAGAATCATGAAAGGAAGGACACTGTGACTGTGAGAGGGAGGTACAGGTAAACAGCATATGGGAGATAGTTTTGCCAGGCAGTTTCCAGCTGGCCATTTGGTGTAGTGGTAGGGGTATATGCCTGTGGTGTGAAAGGCTCTGGGTTTGGAGCTAGCTGTATCCATACAATTTTATTTGCTGCTGGTTGGGACTTAGTGTTTTTTTGCTGTGTTCCTGATTTTCCAGATTACCCCCTCCCAAAGTTTCCCCTGTACCCCAGTGTCAGGGCCCCCCCCCGGAGTTGATTATAACTATAATGGGGTGTGTGGGGGCAAAGTCCCCTGCATGTGGAGTGAGGGGGGCGTAGGCCCCGCACAAAAATAATATAGTAAATATTGTCCATGTAGAGTATGGTACCGATCGTCGCACTTTTTGTTTTCGTTGTAGTGCACGCCACCGTTTTTGTTTTCAGCGATGTGCACTCACTGATATGGCATTCACGATTGTGCGGTTGCTCATATGACATGGAACCCTTTCTTTGTACTTGGATCTTTGATGTAAGTTTACCACACAAAACATACCAGTGTTTCATTTACTGTGTGACCCATTTCACTGTGTTTGCTACCTGTGATATCGAGAGTCCATGCCACTGGAACTCCTTGTGAGATTAATATCTCCGAATTGCTTACTGTAAATTATGTCATGGCTGGGAAACAAAGTAAGTCCTGATTGGCCATGACAATATTAGCAAACAATATAAAAAAATTCATCCTTGTCATCGTCCTACTCTCTCAGCTACACATATGGGTTGCATACTGTTACCTTCTATCCAACAATGTTACATTTCTTGGTACATGTCCTCCCACCTCCGATGTTCCCTAGTTGGTCATAGTGTCCTGGCTTGCTAAAACCCCTCTTCTCCTTGTTGTTTTCCAGCACTCCCCCATCTCTCATCCTTGCCCTTGTCCCTTGTTCCCCCATCTTTTCTTCTGGGCTTCTTGCTTTTCGCGCTGGCTCTCTGTCTCCATCACTGTTCCTTCCGATCCCAACAGCCCTGCACCATGTTTCTCCTCGTCTGGAGCCTGAATTTCCACAGTAATTACTACACTCAGTCATTTATTGCAAACAGCCTTCCCTAGCAGTTTTGTCTGCCTCTGATACTAATAATGCTTTTACCCTGTTTGCACCATTTTCTGGCCTCAGCATTCATATGCTCTGCTTAGCCTATTGTTCCTGAATTTACCTCATTGTACCCCTAGTACTCACACCCTTCCAGCACTCCTAATCTTCTGTGCCTCCTCCACCTTGCTGATTAGGCTCCTACCTCCCCTCCAGCTCCCAAATGGTGGTTTTCTCCATCCCTCTCTAATACAGTGTTCCTCCCCATATCTTTCCTGTATTGTATGCTGTTGTTCGTTCTGTGTTATTCATATGTTTTATCCATTTCATGTTTCCAGCTGTGCTTGTTCTCCCTGTTCCCTGCATACATTCCCTTTGTCCTCCTTTCTGTTGCTTATTTTTACTACACAGCAGTTAGCTGCCCTTTCCTTGCTTAGCCCATGCCAGCAGTTTTACGGTTTCCTTCCCTAACTCTGCCGTTTGAGGCATCAACTGTGGGTAGGCTTGTCTTGTCCTCCAGGAATGGGAGTCTGTTTCAATCCATCTACCTTCTTACCCCACTGGTTTCTCTACCAACAACTACCAGTCATACCAGCACCCCAACAACCTCTATCCCTAACTCTGTCTTGTACCGTATCGAGTGAAGGTGGGCTTGCCCTATCTACCAGGGATGGGAGCATGTTTCCTCAACCTCAGTTTCAACCAATTCTATATCATACCAGCTGCTCACAGTCTCCATCCCTAAATCTGCCTGGTGTGGCATCGAGTGAAGGTTAGCTCGCCTCGACTGCCAGGGATGAGAGCCTGTGTCCTCCATCTACTGTCTCATACTGCTTCATCCTCTACCTGCTATCTAGTTGCCACTTCCCTTCGAGAATGAGACCACTGTACCCCATCAGCCTCCAATCTCTTGACTCATTCAAATGCATTCTATACCAGCACTCTGAGTTTGCAACTTCCCTTTGGGAATGGGGCCTCTGTAGGCATGGGTTCATAATGTCGCAAGACATTATGCCGCATGGAAAAATTGCACCGCCAATATAGCAAGATTTCTTCCATGCGGTATAAGTCTCTTTTTCCGGGGGCTCTGACCCTGCAATCATTATGGGGTTGCATCCCTGAACCCCCCCAATAAGGATTCTCAACTCTGGGGGGAGGGTTCAACACAAAATTGCACAAAAGTAGGAAAAAATAAAAGTTTCTGGGACCGGGAATCAAACCCAGTCCCAGAAGCAGTGCATGGGTTCCTTGCTGCAGTGGCTCAGTCCATTGAACCATGGTAGCTGCTCAGCAGAACCCCATCCCAGTAGAGGTCTTATCCTCTGCCTGAGATAGTGCGCGTGGTGCAATACCACATACAGCAGTATTAGCGGTACTGTTGTTCACTTCGAGAGGTTGTCATGACAACCATGTAACCCTCAAGAGCGAAGCTCAAGGGGCTTATGGTTGTCATACAATCTCGAGAAGTGATCAACAGTGTTGTTGTTTACTGTTGCCCATCCATTGTCTTTTATAGTGCATGGGCAACAGTAAATAAATAGCTTGTCACTGTTTCTGTGGTCGTGCCATGATATCAGGGATCTCCGCTCAAAAGTCTGTGAAAACATTCTATTTCTTCACACTACCTTTTTTTTTTTTACACTGAGAAAGAAATCCTGGTGTGCTATTTATGTGCCGTTAGATTGAAAACAACAAAATAATCACTAACCACTTGATTAAAACTTCCTGTTCCATTGGTAAAATGCCACGGACATTTTCCAACATGCTAAATACCGCCACTCGGGCATGCTCAAAGACAGTCAATGCTGTTTTACCATTGATGTGAAGTACTAACGATAGTGCAACAGCTTACTGACGTCACAACTATGGTACAAGACTAGTAAATGATAGATTTTGACTGGTTACAATGTTCTACCATGCACTATTACTGTATTGCCTACTTTCTTCATCCTGTTTTTTTTTCTGTGTTTCCCCTCATTCAAGACATAGAATGTTTAACATGGAATGTTTACTATGGAATACAGGGATTCAAAATTCTGCTCAGTTCCTCTGGTAGAATGTTACTCTCCTAACATACTGTACATACAGACAACAAAGGCCTGTTTTAGAGCCAGTGACTCAATTATCTCACTGTCAGGGCAAGCAGAAGAGATTTCCCTGATAAGCAGGTAAAGACAGAAGGGGGATTTTCACTGATAGTAAATAAACAGTTGTAATGAAAACAATAAACAATATTTAATGTTTCTAATTTGTTTATGTGTGTAAGGAGAGTGTGATGATCAGGGGAACATCGTTTAATTAATTTGTTTTATTTTTTATTTAAGGTAGGTTTTTTTTAGGGCCCAGTTGAAGGTTTTTACAGTGTAAAGGTAGCAGCCATGTTTGTGATGGAAGATCAGTTCTGGTTGCAGAGGGACTGATGGAAGATAGTTCTGGTTGTAGGAGGACTGATTTGCTCATTGTGTGATGTGATTTAAGACCAGGATGACTGTGTGTATATAGAGATTTAATGTACAGTCAGCTGATGTCTCTTGGCAATGAGATTTCTAGATTTTTCTTGCCATTTTACAAATATATATATATATATATATATATATATATATATATATATACACACACACACACACACACACACACCCTGGGCGGATATTCAGACTGCACCGGCAGTGGCGCGAGCCTGGGCACAAGCAACTGGGCTGTGCTGGGGGCCAGGACCAGGACCAGGTGATATTCAATGGTGATGTGCCATGGCTCAGCACCATTGAATGTGGCAAAGTTGGTGCACGTACTGTTCATGGCGCAGTGGCACTGCACCAGCGCAAGCCACAGAGAGGGAGCACGGGGATGCGCCAGCACAACTGCAGTTGCGCTAGGAGCATCACCCGCGATATTCAGCTAGGGGCATGCAAATGAAGCCATAATATAGGCAAGGTGCAAATGGGGCCATTTTCATGTCATTCTGGCCCCATTTGCATGCATTGTGCAGGACGGCTCCATGGAATGCACCTGCAGCCCTATCTAGCCACTGTCATTGGGGGTGGGTCCCTGGTGGGTGTTTGTAACCCCCCCTTCCCAGATGCCCGATTGTGGGCATCTGTAAAAGTACTAAAATTACCCGGTGGTCTAGCAGTCCCCTCCCGTACGCCCGATCACGGGCTGTTGTAATACGAAAGAGTTACCTGGTTGTCTAGTGGTAGCCCCCTCCCCAATCACCCACAGAGGATCCCCCGCCCACAGCACTCCCGTCATGTGTGGCGGCATCACCACCCGCATACTGCCCGCCACCCGCTGAATGACGCGTACAGTATGATCTGTATGCCTATTGGTCCATAATGTGGACCAATGGGCTTGCAGACCATACCGTACTACACAGGGCCAGATATGTGAATGAACGCGCAACCTGCCCCTTTGAATAACGCACCAAGTGCAACACCTTTGAATATTCCGGCCCATATGTTTTCCTACTATTTCATATATTTTAAATATATAAAAAAGGGGCCAATTTTTGTACATTTAAAATATATTTTTGGCTATATAAGGAAAATATATATTTTTTCCATATGGGGGGAAGTTTACAAAAACAATAGAGAGCAACAACATTTATTAATTTTTTTTATTATTTTAAAGTCTATGAGATTGGGTACTGTTGCAGTAGTGATTGAGGTTAGAGCTGTGATGTGAATGAACTGGGTACAGATCCAGCAGGCCTGGGGTTTAGTCCCATAATCTCCCCTTGCGCTGTGTGTCTTTGATCGCAGTGCTCCAAGGTGAGGTGGGTTGTCCTTGATAACAGGCACTTCTGCCGGGTGAGGGTGGGGGTTACAGAAACAATAGAGAGCAACATTATTTTTTTTTATTTTAAAGTCTGGGAGATTTGGCGCTGGGGCAGTAGTGACTGAGGTTAGAGCTGTGATCATGTGAATGAGCTTGATATAGATCCAGCAGACCCGGGTTTGATTCCCCTATAACCTCCCTTGCATACTGTGTGTCTCTGAGAAAGACTGCAGTGCTCCCAGGTTGTCCCTGAAAACAGACACTTGGGTGGGGTGGGGTGGGTGGGGTGGGGTGGGGCGGGGAATTACATAAAAATGGAGATGAGAGCAGCATTTATTTATTTTTTTTTAATTTAAAGTCTGTGAATTTGTTCCTGGCAGTAGTCTGAAGTTAAAGCTGTGATGTGAATCATCAGCTTGGTACACTCTAGATCCAGCAGACCTGGGTTTGATTCCCAGATATAACCTCCACTTGCATACTATGTAACTATGACCAAGTCTTTAACCACTCAAGTACTCCCAGTTGGTTGCCCCTGAAAACAGGTAATTGGGGCAGGGGGCGGGACTTACAGAAACAATGGCGAGGAGAGCAGCATTTATTATGTTCTTTATTTTAATCTGTGAGATTTGGTGCTGGCAGTAGAGGTTATAGCTGTGATGTGAATGAGCTTGGCACATCAACAGTCGGTTTGATTCCCATAACCTCCACTTGCTTACTGTGTGACTCTGAGCAGGTCTTTAACCACTGCAGTGCTCCCAGGTTGCCCCTGAAAACAGGCACTTGTGCGGGGAGTAGAAACAATGGAGAGCAACATTTATGTAATTTTCTTTCTTATTTTTACAGTCTGTGAGATTTGGTGCTGGCAGTAGAGGTTACAGTAATGAGATGTGATGTGAATGAGCTTGTTAGTACAGATACCATATAGCAGTCCCCAGGCCCTGTGTTTGATTCCTGTAACCTGCACTGGCATACTACTGTGTTTGAATCTGAGCAAGTCAAGTGTTAAACATCCCACTTCTCCTGGGTCGCCCCTGAGAAGAAGCACTTGTGTCTAGTGGGCCTTACTGGTGTTACCAATGAATAAATAAATAGAGTTGCTCAGTAAAGAAGAGATAGGCAGGCAGACACCAACATTTGATTTATTTACAGTTTATTATTGATATTTTCTCTGTGTTACTTTATTTGAAGAATGATAAGTGAAGTGATCAAATTTCTGTTCGCTGGTTTGGAGGATTTGCAGTATCAAGTTGCCTGTGCTGTGTAGACTGTATCTTTTGGTTGGAGTCCTAAGTCTTTTGGTTGGATACTCCTAAACCCACAATGTATGTATACCCATCCTTTTCGACGTGGAATCTTTATAAAAGAGCAGTCTCCCGCTCAAAGGTATTGTAATCCAAGATTGAATAAATAAAATAAAATAAATAAATAAATAATGTTTGTACTGGCGGCCTGCCTGGACGTGGCTTTTATTTATTCTTGTCACCCTTCGGCAGCCAGGGACCGAAGCACAAGAAGGTAAAGGGACTTGCTTAGTGTCACATTGGAATGTCTCCGTAGAGTTAAATTGAACCCTGGGATTTCATTACCTTCACATGTTTGGGCCCACAGTGGAGACAAAAAGCTTCATGAACATCATACAGAGGGGTTGGCATTAAGTTGCCCAGCCAGTGGCAGTAGCCCAGTGGTCTAGCCTGCCATCAGGGCTAGTGACTGGGAAAATCCAGTAGCCCACCATTATTATTTTGCTAGTGCAACTGGTGTGCCCATAGAAATTTCATTTCCTGCAGGGGAAGCACCCACATAGCCTGTGGGCTGGTCAGCTAGGTAAATGAAAGTCTTAGTAGCCTGATACACAATCTGCAAGAATTTTCCTAGTGGGGCTGTCAGTTTTGACCCGTTTCATGTTGCTGTTCATTTGTTATTCATTTTCAGACTGTGGGCCTTACTACTTCTTTATTTTTGGTTTTTCACTCTAGGTTACTGATTGCAAAGTGTGCCGTGGCATGGGCCATTGGGCAACATCATCCCAGGTAGCCCAAGGAAAGGCAAATACAGTGGGAGCATGTATAACAAGCAAGCAGGGCCTTGTTAACATGTGCTGATGTCAAATAATTCATTTATACAGATTACTGTACAAAAACTCGTTAGTTTAAGTAGTTAGCGGCCCTGACAGCAAATGACCATGACCATCGGTGCCTTCCGAGCTGAGTGTGCCAGAGAGGAGGCTTAAGACCACTCCTGCCCATGGTCCTGATGTTATATTGAATTGGTAGGTGACTATGCGGAATGGAGCTAGAGGGTGTTTGGCCCAAGAGTGCCTTTTGGGTAGCAATTTGGCAAACAGGTCTGGAGGTTTAGGTTTTACAGGTACCCTAAATAGCTACCTAGTTATGTGTGTAAAGAGTACCACCATGAGCGCACTTATCTGCACCATTCAAGTACAAAGTGGCAGCCGCACGCTTTACAAACAGATCAGCTTTACTGTGTTTAGCAGCACCGTGCCACAGGCAGCAGGATAGACAGGGAGCTCTGAGTCCATACCATCATCTTTAAGTGATTAGATGGAGCCAAACTGGCATAAGGTATCTAGCACTGCACGCACAGTAAGACTGTTCCCGTTTACAGTAAGGTTCCCATTCTTAATCTCAGATTGCAGTAGGGGAGGGGGGTCCTGCATCATAGGGTAAGTGTCAGTCTGGACCATGTGGCCTCCTCAGCCCCACACAAGGCTGGTGTTCCAGGGAGAAAGGCAGGGTAGATAGCAGATCAAAGATCATCTACCCTCTCCCCCCCCCCTCCACAGCACCAGCCTGTGAGTGCCACAGACAGACCCTATGATGTAGGCCCCCTCCCCCATTGCAACCTGAGATTATGAATGGAAGCCTTACTGTAATAGGAACAATTGTGGTCAGCCCAGCCCTGCCATTCTGTCACTTACAGATAATGGTATGGGTTCCTTGTGTATCCTTATTCTACTGTCTGTGACACAGTGCTGCTTAACAGAGTAAGGCTGATCTGGATGCAGTGCTGCTGGGCAGGGGAGACACGCATTGGGAATGGGATTGTGCTTCTTCAGATGTCGCTACCTCCCTAGTCCCATAAGACATGTCACACATCTTATGGGACTAGGAGGTGGAGAGAGAGTCTCTGTCAGCACTGTTTGTCATTACTATTACTATCCTCCATTCTGAGTGCCACTGTGTCCTTCATTTCAGTTGCAGAAGCTGTGGAACCGAGAGTAGGGTAGCAATCTGTACCCTGAGAAGGAGTGGAGGTTGGAGCACTCCACTGATTAACTTGTCCACTTATCCACTGACCACCACTGCCATCATCGGTTTTGCTGTCTTCATCAAGGCAGATGAGACAGCAACAGAAGAAATAATGTTTACACAGTCAGCCTGTCAAGCTAGGAGGTCCAAGGCCCAGGCCAGTAAAAAAACTAAATGACACAGCTGACTTTCTTTTCTAATTCTATTCTAGTGTTGCAATACAATCTTGCAGACTGAGACTTTCAAGTTACATCCTATGACAATAATTTAGACAGAACTAAGGTTTAGTCAGCTGATTTGAAGCATTTTACAGTACCAGCAAATCTCTGTACTAAAACTATTCTATTGTTTAGTTTGAGCATCACTGCAGGTAGTCCTGTGTCACACATTTTGTCTTCACTTCCACTGCAAGTACTGAATATCTCTTCTTCATTGGTGTACTTCACATCTGTGACTTCCTGTGCATGTTAATGTGACCCACCTGTCAGTGAATGTTGCCTGTACTGTACTTTTTATGATGGTCTTCTAACTTAAGTTACAGTCCGTATGCATTACAGTGCATCACCCTGCTGTCAGGTCAGTCATTGTCCAACTCCCCACAGTCAAAGATACTAGTAATGTCTAATGTTTTAGGAACATTTGCATCAGTAGTTTTGGTTAGCCCTGTGACTCTGACTTGTACTTACTTCAGCACACCCTGTAGGAACTGGGTCTCAAATTCCAATCCAGTTAGTATAACAAACAGTGGTGTGGATAAACACACCACAAACAAAACATCATGAACCACATTTAACAGTCACATTTGTGAGCACTGACATGTTCCTTAAGCATGTCTGAGAAAGAAAATAAACGAGAAGCCAATTATGCTGTTCAAGTTTTTCAACCTGAAACAAGTCAAAATGGATCCTCCTGTCCTCCCTCTACCCTGCCCACTTCACCTACTACTACTACAACTAGTACACCTAGGAGTCCTACTGAATCATGATACAGTGCATCTGTTTTTCAAAAGTGGTACTTGAAGGAGTTTTTTTGAGTTCAAAGATGAGAAGGGTAAACATCTTTCAGTTCAGTGTAATGTATGTATGCCTAAAGTAAAGCTTCTTTCAACATCCAAAGATAGCACATCCAACATAGAAACACACGTGGAAGGCATCCATCCTGCATCTTTGGTGAAGTTCAAAACAGTTGTTTCACAGTGCAGCAGTAGAAATGATAAGCCAGTGACCACCCTTGGTCAAAAAAGGATACGTGAAGAGGAAGAAGAGGTGGAAGATGATTTGTTGTCTAGCTCAAACAGCAATGGACATTCATTGCCATCTTCTCCACCATTGCTTAAAATGAAGTGTCTTCTACAGCAACAGTTATTCAACTCTACAAAGACCTCACTTGTCAGTCAATCTCATGTAAACAAGCTCATTATTCAGTTTTAGTTGAAGATCTACAGTCATTTAGTGTAGTTGAAGAGCCTGCATTTGTAAAATTAGTAACTGGTCTACAGCCCAATAAAAAATCATGGCATGAAAAACATTGACAGTTAGAAGAAAGAAAATGCACCAAAACATGAAGTCTAACTTGATTTCAGAATTCAGCAATGTGTCTCACATTTGTACTGCTGCTGACATTTGGATGGCACATAATATAAGCTACCTAGGTGTGACATCTCATTGGACTGATCTCAAAATACTGGAGCCAAAATCAGCAGCATTGGCCTGCATGCGACTTAAAGGAAGACACACGTACAATGTCCTTGCATCAAAACTTGAACAAGTTCATTTGACATATTGCATTCAGAACAAGGTTGTCAAAGCTGTCACATACAATGGATCAAGCTTCATGAATGGTTTCAGGAGTTTGGCTCTCACAATACCACACCCATCACCACCACTCTGAGTCAGGATGATGAAGATGATAATGATGACTATGACCCACAATCAGCAGGGAGAAGCAGCAACCGTCTCAGTGAAGATGATGAGGACACAGTCGGGGATGTAGTGACTTTCACTGATGAACGCAGCACTCTAGATGATGGTGATGAAGACATAGAAGAGACCTACAACCCGCTTTCTCATCAACGCTGTGCAGTTCATACCGTGAACCTAAGAGCAGTGAAGGATACAGAATCTACTAAATCCAATCCTGCATACAAGAAGATCGATCACAGCACAATGGCCAAATGCTCAGCTCTCTGGAACAAAGTACACCGAAGTGCACAAGCAAGCGAAACTGTCTCTGACAAAATCAGAACCAAACTGGTTATCCCCAATGAGATACAATGGAATTCATATTACAGAGGGGTTAACAAAATAAGATCCATTTTAGAAAAAGATGACAAAGATCTACATAACATCTGTGATGATCTCTGCCTCACAAGGTTTAGAACAAATTACATCCCTTTCTTGGTGGAGTAATGCAAAGTAACACAGCCTTTAGCAAATGCAACAAGTATTCTGCAGGCAGAAACAAAATGCTACATGGGATATCTTC
Source organism: Neoceratodus forsteri (assembly GCA_016271365.2). Taxonomy (NCBI): domain Eukaryota; kingdom Metazoa; phylum Chordata; order Ceratodontiformes; family Ceratodontidae; genus Neoceratodus; species Neoceratodus forsteri. Next base: position 899,544,559 of record CM057455.1, read on the forward strand.
TTCCAACACTGGTGGCTTTGAAAAAGAACTTGCTGGATATGAGACCAGGATTATGTTATGCAACGCCACTTCCTTGATGCAATTCTGAAAGCTGTGGACATTCGCTTTGGTACCACTTTTCAGCAGAGTGAGTTTATTCTAGCAAGCATTGCTTTACCACAGTTTTGTTATAGATGGATTGGTAATGAGGAAGAAGCTTGTGCATCAAGAAACATGCTTAAAAATGAACTGTTGTTGCTGTTGCATCAGGAAGATAATTTTCATGCAAACCCATCGTCTGAATACAACCATGAGGATAATAACGATGATGATTTCTTCAAATTTGAAGGTAATCATCAACCTGGCCATGATGGAGTTCTTCATGAACTGGAGCAGTTCCTAAAAGATGCCAGTAAAACCACTGAAACTTTGCAAACATTCCCAACAATAAAGAAAATATTCCTGCGGTACAATACTGCACTACCATCTAGTGCACCCGTGGAAAGATTGTTCAGCATTGGGGGACTGGCCCTTACAGCCAGAAGAAACAGATTTGGTGATGAAAACTTTGACGTGCAGCTACTTTTATGTTGCAACAAAACATATGGGAAATAGTACTATATCAATCTGTTGTGCACACACGTTTGTGACACTAAAGCAGTGATAGGCTGAGAGGGGTGTAGGCATCAAGGACAGGTTCATGTAACATTTATGTGGCAGACAGACAGTGCCGCCTAGGCACATGCTGCTGCAGGTTGTGCCTGGCACACTATTTGTAACAATTCGGCAATGCACCTTTTTTCATGTTATTTATATATAATTCTCATAGACAGTCATTTGAATGGAGCATAATGCGAAACCTATGTCACTGGAGTCTGCGGCAGATAATCATGTTCTTGAAGTTCTCTTCATATTTATCATCTTTTTTCATTGTCTCCATTCACCTACCAATACCCCTAGACAGCGAGCTTCACTGTGTTATTTTCAGTACCATGTGATAACAGCGCCAGCATGTCAGCACCAACCAAAACAGTTACTGCACAGTGCTTAAAAGCATAATGGTGATGTGCAGAACAGCGCCCAACACAAACAGTTACACTCCATTACATTCACCGAAAAGTACAGTGAATCACTAGAAATTGCCCCCCACACCCTGCAAACTTTAATTAAACCAGGGGTGCTTGATATTGGGGGAGAGCAGAAAACTCATGAGGGTGCTATTACGGGGGACATACAGTGGAAGAGGGGGAACGTAAGAGTCAACCTGCAAGCGGGGCAGCATGACAAACTTAGGGGTACAGCAGTGGAAAAGAAATAAAAAAATAAAACTATTACTACAAACAATCAAACCCAAAAACAAATTATCGATGGCCAGTCCCAAACCCGGGTTGCCCAACTGGAAGGCAGTGACTTTACCCAGCACACCAGATGGCCAGCTTGAAACTGATCTGATCACCAAACCAACACACCCTCTTACACATAACAAAAGAAGGTACATACTTAAATTACAATGTGCTCTTAATGGCTAGTGCTATTAAGAGCATATCGCCCAATTCTCTTTCACCATTTTCACTTCGCTGATATTGACTCACTCAAAATGAGTCACTCTAATCAGAAGTAACTATTATTTTCACATACATAATGGCCTCATGCTATGTGGTATTTATTTTATTTATATTCAAGGACCAACTGTCATCCAAATAAAACACCAATGATAACACTTCAAGAAGCAGTATCTGTTAATCAGCAGCCAAATATCAGAGGCCAATTGGGCTGGTCAAGTCAGGGTGCTATTAAATGTTTCTGATTCCTGCAATGATGGCACATTAATGTCTACCAAAAGCACTTTATTCATTTTTTTTTACTGCCGGGGGCAGGCATGCCTCCAGCAAATGCAGAAATTAATATTTATTTTTTTTGCAGGGAAACCTGAACTAACTTAAGTAACTACTGACATGATGTGCTGGAAAAAAACTGGTGAGTAACCAAACTGTTACTTGAAGTGTCTACACTTAGATTGATTTTCATCATCTTCTGTGACATTCTGTGCAAGGACTTGCAACCATGCTGCTACCTTTTTCTGGTTATCCTGTGCTAAACATGGTGCACCTCTATGGCCATGTGGGAAGAACTGGAATCAACCTGGGCCTTCCTTTCTTGCTGTTGCCCAACCAAACAATGTTAATTTTTCACAATACCAACTCAAAGATATTTTTCAATTTTTTTTAATTTGTGATGCACAAAAATGCAAACTTGCTGCCTGTCAGTCTGGCCAAAGCTGCCTGTCTACTAGGACTGCTGCTACGAACCTGACATTCAGAACCCACCCAGCTAAGCAAGCATCACTAGCCTGTATACCTTTGGCATCACCAGTTCCTAGTGCAATCATGTCAGACAACAGTCTTACAACGTGATATCATCTTCATCATCCTCATTTACTTTGTCTCAACTCAAACATGGTCACAAATGGTTATCATGTTCATCTTCAATCATCCTGATCGACAGTCATCATCATCATCAGTGATTCATCCACTGCAATGACTGTATGAGAGGAAAAGACTGTGATGACAGCATGCTAGAACCACTGGCTGCACACTAACACTAACCTGGCCTGGGCCACCACCCCCCATCAGAGCTGAGGCAAATGCATCAACTTCGCTACAGGCATGGGGACTTGATGACTTTGCAGCTACTATGAATGGACAGGGTTTTTGGGACGGCATATCATCTCATCATCCAGAATGACAGTCATCATCATCAGTCATTCATTTACTGCATGGCAACAAATGTCTGAGAGCAAGCAAATCAGAAGGAGCAGGGGACCATGGTCATGGTCACACAATGTTATGAGCCACTCCACCACTGCTACACACTGACAACCACTGGCCTCACTGGTATGACCTGGGTGGCACTGGGACCCACCCACTGTCATAGTTAAGGCAAACTCATCAACATCCCTACGGGCATGGGAAGTTGATGACTTTGTAGCTACTATGAGCAAGACATTAGGTTGACAATGATATGTCTGAACTGTACAAAACAATGCAATAAAATGCACTTCAAGGGGCTATCTCATTCGTTACTAATATATTCCCTTCACAATCATTCAAAACTACAGTATGAATGACAACTCTAGTATATTCCCTTCACAGTCATTCACAACTACGACTGACAATTCAGTCGCTGTGACCAGACTTCCTTGTGTCACACAAAGATAGTAGAACACACAACAGTTACTGTAAGAGCATCAGCCAGTAGCCTTAGCTGAGCCTGTAACCAGCAACTTGTCACTGCCAAGTTTGTGTGAATGAATCAATAATGACAGTAGATTATAGCCACTGCGGTGTTAGGGAGGGAAATGGTTTTGATAAATGGGACATGATGGTAGGAAGCTTTTATATTTACGTTGCCTTTTAGCCCTTTAGCCCTTTTATAATTAACAGAACAAATGAGGGGGGGAAGAAACATAGTGTTCTTACTGCTCTGCTTCTGCAGCAAATCTGCTGCTACCTAAGGTCACTCACACTTGACTTTAACAGTTTTTTAAACCATTCCAGGGCCATGGGGAGAACATTCAGCAGCACTAAGAGAGCTACATGCCCTTATACCCAATTTGCCCTATTTGTGTGCAACGCAAAAACATTACTTTTACGTTGCTGTCTACTGCAACCATGTGGCAATTATATCTCACTGATTCTGCTGACTTGCAAGCTGACATTTTCTGTAACCATTACACAATCTTCAAATCCCCCACCACTAACATCAGAAGAGGGCAAGGCCAGCCTGCAACAGTGTGAGATAACGATAGACTGTCTGCACAGAATGTTTAGAGCAATAAATAAGCTCCAATCACAGATGTCTGCATGTCCTACTCTTCTCCCCAGAGGCCTGGGCTATATACACTCTTCTGTGATTGTACTTAGCCCAGTGAGGACTGTGAGAGAGCAGCAAACAAAAGATCGGAGCTTACAAAAACTCTTAACATGCACTACATATAGGATATTGAATCTCACACTGCTGCACCCCTCTTCCATAGGTTACATAGGTTATTACAGAGTTTAGAAGACCATGGTCCATATAGCTCACCAAGCTGATTTAGCTATACCCAAAAATGTTATTTGCAGCCAGTTTATTCTTGAAATCTGCCATGTTTTTAATAGCAACTACTTCCAACTAGAAGTCCATTCCACACCTTCACCACTCTTATACTAAACCAGTGTTTCCTTTCTTCTGATACTATTATAAGATTTGAAGATTGCTGTGTGATCACAAAAAATTTTGGCTTACAAGCTAGCAGAATCAGTGTGATACAATCTACTATGCTGCTGCAGATGACACGTAAGCTGTGTTTACACAGCTGCAGCATTTGCTATTTTTCAATGCTCCTTTCCCGCTGCACAGATACTCCCAGAACAAGTCAGAATTTACACAGCCCACTCTTGCTGTGCTGCCTGTTGCACCACGGAGAAGGCTGGACATTTCGGGGTCCAGGTTTCGTTGGCAGGGAGATTAGGCTTCACAGCAGATCAAGCGCATTAGAGAGTTTACAACGCAGCTTAATGCATTCGATCCGATTAAGGTCCCCACTCCTGTGTGAGAGCCAAAAATGGATCTGCAGTGCTCTTAATGAACTCCGGTAAGTGTCTACACTGCCATCTTTGCAGCGCATCAACCAGTATGCATGGGTTGATGCGCTGCAAAGACGGTGGTGTAAATGAGACTTAAGTGAAAAACATGTTTCTTGCAGTGCACACATTAAAGTGCAAATTAAGAGAATGAACCCACAATTGGATTTGGGGCTCTGCTGCTCTTTCTACTCGGTTCACATAAAATGTCACACGCTCAGTGCCTAGTAGTGTGGTACTAGGTAGGATGGGAGTGTCACTCACAGTAGCACCTTCACCAGGGTGACAGACAGTCTCCCCACCTGGTGAACTGCCTGACAACAACTTTGCCAGGCACACATGAAGGGTCTCAACCAAAAATAATTCACACATACACCACAAGTGTATGGCTACTTCACTTTATGCAGGGTGTTCTGTGCGGTGGCCATGGGTGACGTAGTTTTAAGATGTTTGCATTACACTGCCGTGTGTGTGTGTGTGTGTGTGTCAATGTGTATTCTTGTACAGCTATATTCCTGGCAGCTGAGTGCACTGTGCTGACTAACCCCCAAACACACACACACAAAAAAAAAAAACAAGCACTTAATAGGGTACTGTACTTGTACCTGTCTTTTACTTAATCCGCTAACACAAAGCACTTCCTGGGGTGCTACTGTACTTATTTATTTTTTATTTAAACCACAAAGATAAAGTAAGCATAATAAAGAGGTGAGGTACTGTGTAATACTGACTGTACTTGTTCTACATGTGTTATTTCCAGCTTTCCACACATGACAATGGCAAAAGCAGATAATAAGGGGATGCGTGATGGTAAGGGGCTTGATATGTGTAATATCACAACAAGCTGCAAGTGAGTGCAGAGATTATTACACGTGGCTCTGCATAACCTAGTCACAAGTGATTTTTCCCGAGCTCACTTACCACAAGTTGTGATATTACACACATCAAGCCCCTTACCATCACGTATCCATTTTATACAATAGGGGCTTTTTAGTTATGTTCATATTTGTTAATTTATTTAGTAGAGTTTTGTGGTACCTGTGTTTTTTTCTTCCCGGTCTTCTTCCTCAACGTTCAGCTGCTAGAGTAGCTGACATAGAGAGAGTACTGATATTTTGTTCTGATGTGTTTGCAGTATATTTATCTGATGCATTTTCTCACTGTGTACACATCAGCTTGCTGCTATCAGTATGCAGTGAGAATACTACTATTTACTTAGCGGGTTATCAGAAGACCCCTATTGTATAAAGAAAGACTATAACAGTCATAATAAATACTGTGGGGTCTGTTCTTAAGGAAAATGTCAACCTGTCATGATGTGATGTGCTTTATACTGAACATTATGTGCAAAGCCAACAAAGCAATATGAATGTCAGTTGGTCAATGTTTTCATAATTTCCTTTGAAAACATGAAATAAAATAATAGTCAAATGCATTCCTTGCCTGAGAATTTCTTTCAGTTCTCTTTTAATGAATTTTTGGAGTTTCCTATCCTCATAACTATGTTTCATTTCCAAAACGGTTTGACTTCTCAGAAGTAATATGAAGTAATATGCGTTAAAGTTCCTGATTACTTTTTATGTCAGAGTAATCAATAACTGTAACTGATTACTTTTGAAAAGTAACTTACTCAACACTGCCATAGGAGGGTCCCTCATCTGACAGTTATAACATTCTGATGTTCTAAGTTCAGTTGTCAGAGTCCAGTTCCTTCAAGAGGTTGCTTTAATTTTCTCCAAATAAAACATTTTGATTTTAAACTGAAGTTCCGTGTTTTAACAAACAAAAGTCTTTAATGTGATTTATAAAATGTTTATATGTACAGTTCCAGCATCTCCTGGAGTTATTATACATTGATTGAGTACTCCTGACCCATTAAGCGCTCCAGTCCTCTGCGCATGTAACACTCTTATTCTGTGAAGTGTTTCACACGCTGCCGCCCTGCACATTCGGCGCAGATTTTTTAAACAGTGCAATACATCATTGATTGATTGATTTCAGTGTATAATATATTAATACCACTGTCAAGACCACCCTATGGTTTTAAGAGTAATCTCACATACTTAGGTTATCAGAACCATTCACCTTCGGTTTAACGGTTCTCATACCCTAAGAATGCATGTGAGACCACTCTTACAACTGTAACAGTGGTCACAGCAGCAGTATCAACATACATAAAAGTGCCTTCCCAAGTCCTTTGTGTGCCGTAACTGCTCAGCTTCACTTCGCAGTTCTCATGCCCAAACTCGAGATGGCACACTTATAATAACTATAAATAATGCTCAAATTGTACATATAAACATATACAGAAGTGGTCGTTTAAACCTTAGTATAGTGGTGTAGCTATCCTCGTTTTCAAAACTTGCATGTGAAGACCTCTGATCCTCTGGTCCTCACCTGCAAGTAAATCTCAATGCTGACTTATGGAATCACTGCCAATTAAATGTTTACCCTGCTGCTGGCCACCATTAAGCTCTGTCCTGAGAACTTAAGAGAGGGGCTTATAATAACTCCCTAGTCCTTTCATGTTTAACTAGTGAGTAGGAAATTCCGAGGTGGGGTGGAAGGGGGATGCCATAGCCCCCAATCCTCAGTCCTCAAAGTCAGCACTTTTGGCTCATTGTCCTCTAATAGGAAGTGCCTCAACTTGTATCACTGAAGCATGTATATTGTTTAGTTTTTGTGCAGGTCTCCAAACCATACACATATTCTCAAGTCTCATTCCCACAGCAAGGCATTATGGGTATTCAAATTCTTGTGCAAGTCAGGCTAACAAGGCTTTGCCAGAACAGACATCGCCTTTTAAATAGGCCCGTACATTTGATCCAGCCTTAGCTGAGATAATGCAAAATGCACATTGTGTTGTCTTCAGCAAGTCATTTAATGTCCCAGAACTATACTTACTTCCCAGAACTACAGTATACTTCTTTTCTCTTTCTCCATCACCCCCCCACCACCACCACCACCTTTCCTTGACCGATCTATGCAAGTGTTGAAAAGTGCATTGGGTCACATTATGTATCAAAGAAGCCACACAAAACCAAAGTAATTCTTCTCTCCCTCCCTCCCCCTTCCGAAACACAGTGCAAAGCTTCCAGAACAGTGGTGGCAGTTTTATTTCAGACCAGAACTCAGACTGCGAATGCCCAGCTTTTGGTGTTCTGTGAGATGACACTGGGTCAACCACGGCAGGCAAAGGAGGAGAACTGAAGGTTCCAAGTTCCTGTCAGGAACGATAAGATGCCAGGGCAGAGATGAGGATGAAAAAGCATTTGGAAAACAAATCAGACATTGCATTTGTCATGAAGCCCAGACTTAGTGGCAGCACTTGACAACTCCTTTAACCCAGTGATTTACAGACAGTTGCCTCCCCCATCCACCCATTTTTGCCTCAGACAGCCTTTGTTTACTTTTAATTAAAGTCTTCTAACAGGGTGGATTAGTGTCATCAGTATTAAACAACACAGTAATTGTGCTACACTGAGTTACATATTAAAGATTTGGTATTCTGCAGTTCAGAAGTGGTACTTCTTCACAGAAAGAGTGGTGCATGCTTGGAACAGTCTTCCAGTAGAGATGGTTGGGGCAAAAACAGTGGTGGGGTTCAAGAATGCATGGGACAGGTACAAGGGAATCATAATGGAAAGAAAGCAGGGAGGGAGAAAGAGCTGTAGATCAAGTAGGGTCTGTGGTGAGAATTTAGGTAGGGAAAATAGGCAGACTGGGTGGGCCAAGTGGCCCTTATCTGCCATCAGACTCTATGTTTTTATTTGCTTTCTGCTGTCTTTGACAAATCAGTGCCATAAACAGGGCCATCATGCCCATAGACTTGGGGAGGGGGAGCGACACACTGCCCCAAATTCCCACCCAAGTAGTGCTTTTTTGAGTTTCTAATGAAGCTTAGTAGTGTCTGAGCAAAACATTATACATCCAGTGATGTCACTATGACATCTTTTTCCACTGTGGTCAAATAATATTGCAGTTTGACCTCTTCTGTTGTTTAGCACTGTTTTTGCACTACAATTTGCACTTTTTAAGTCTGTTTATTAGCAGATATGAAAAACACTTGACACATTACATACATACCGGTACTTCAATAAGATAATGTTGGTTACAGATGGTCAGTAAGTGGGAGCCCTCCCAAAATGCTTACTAGGCTCAGTATCTTAGATCACATATACAAGAACTGCATCCATTCATACATGGAATGTCCTTGGGTCATGCAGCATCAATTAGTTGACCCTGCTCACTCAGTTATGCTGAGCAAACCCTGTGTATTAAGTACCTTTTATACCTAAGTTATCTACATCAATGTTTCTATCCCAGTAGTTGGGAAACCAAGCAGTTCCTAAGGCTGCCTCCAGGGGATTCCAAATGTTATAGTCCTGTAATGTGTGTGTAGTGGAGTACTGGGTCTTTTCTGTTTTCATGTAATCCAAGAGCACTGGCACCCAGTATAATATAGGAGAAGCTTTATCTTGTTTCTAGTACTGGCCTATCAGTTTCTTGCCTATCATGATGCCCATTCTCCAAACTGGGCGGTGGTATATTTGCCCCTGTGGATCCCCAAGGTCAAGTCCCAGTAATATACTTTCAGGTGCTGGTGTGAGGGGGCCTATTCAAGATTCTGGCGAGAAGGTTAGTGACATCTCCCCAAAATGATTGTATGCAAAGGGATAACCACGGCATATGTGCCTCCGGTACCATTCATGGTACCGGAGGCACAGAACCCTCTTGGAGAGTACAGATGGCAGCCAGGCTGGGTTGCCATCTGGCTGCGAGAATGTGAACACAGAAATAATCTCCTCCTGCTCTCCTTTGAATGAAGTTCTGGACTTTTTAGACTTTCAAGCATAATTTATTTAGAGTTCAGAGAATCCTGTAGATAGGCTGCTGACCTAAGATGTGTTTCACCCAGCAAAGCATTTGTAAATAGGATTTTAGAATTCAAGGTAGTGGTGAGGTGTAGGGAATCAGTATTAGTTAGGGTCGGGAGTGAGTTAGATCAGCAGCTAGCTTTTTTATGTTTAGGATAATCTCAGTATACTGCAGAGGAACCTGTTTCTGTCAGTAAACATTTGCTGCTGTTGAAACAGCATTGGTGAAGATTTGTGGCAGCTAACCCAACAACCCGGTGAGGAGTGGAGGAATTGGATGGGATGAGCCCCTTTGGTATCAGGTGAAAACTGGTGGGGAGATGCTGCATTCAATTCAGCATGTGGAAGAGAGTCTTGCTTTTTGCTTTTGAGGACAAGAGATCTGGAGAATTGCATTGTTGATTATTCATCTAAGCAGATGGTAAATCAGTAACAGGCGGCTCGGTGTTGGCGGCTTTGAATTAGATCTGACCTGGATGCTGGGGAGCTAAGGCCCGTGGTGAGGGCTGAATTTGGGGCTGCTGGGAGGTCTGTCTGTTGGAAGATGCTATGGGACCATCAAGTGGCAGCATTTATGAAGCTGTAAAGAGGCCGAGTTAGTTTTGCGATCAGTTTTTGGGGAGTGCGGACAGAATTCACTGCAGGGGGTGAGAGCCTCTGATGGGAATATAAGACTCCTCTGACATTTTCACAGGACTGGCTGCAGGGGGTCTCCTATGCACTTGGACTCTGGGGCAAAGTCTGAAAACAAAACTGTAAGTTTTGCTCGAGTAGAACCAGGCGGTGAAAGCTTCTGGGGGAAGTATATCCACTTGAATTTGTGACTGTCGATCTAGTACCAAAACAGCTGGCCAAGGGGCTCACATTTTTTTTCTCACTTCTACATCTCAAGCAGTGCTGTGAGAGAGCATTCTTTACCTTTTTACCATTAACATGTGGGTTTTACTATAGCGCTGTGACAGCGCTCACACCGACATACCCCACAGCGACAGACACAATGCTGAGTGTTGGCATTGTACCATCGGGGATGTCAGTGCGTTACTATTGGAGGGCTGTGCCCCCCTACACCCCACGGTCTCTAAATATCTAACTCCAAGTCAGAGCTGGATGGAGGGGGGGCAACACCAAGAAACGCACCGCTGGTGTCTTCCTCACACCAGCACAGTGACTCGCCACAGACAGGCGAACTCTGTCACTGTGCTGGTGTTCGCCATGTGGGTGTCGACCTTGCATCGGCACACCCAACATGTGTACCCCTTCATATTGGTGCTGAGTATAACATCTTTCAGAGCTGTGAGCACTGAACAAACTGCCACGTTTGGACTTCTACTCCTATTGAAATTATCAATTGCACATTTGAGAAGATTGATCATTTCTTCCCTGCTGTTTATTGTAGGATTTTGTCGTTTGAATGTGTGGTGGTGCATGGGGATCCAGGTGCAGGTTGCAGGATCCTCCTCATTTATCACCCTCCAGGACGTGAGGGGGAATTCCTGCAGGAGGTCACGGACTTCGTCGCCGATAGGGTGTTGAAGTCACCCAGATGGTTGACTCTGGGGGACTTCAGTGTCTGGATTGATGATGAACGCTCGCATTTTGGGAAGGACTTCCTCAGATGATGACATCACTGTAACAAGATTTAATTTTAAATATGGTGGACTTTCAATTAAACCCGTTACAAGTAATTAGAACAAAATTTGAAGCTCAGCTCCTATATGGAGCTGAAGTCTGGGAAGAAAAAAATACAAACAAACTTATGGTACCCATCTATAAAATTCTTCGAAAAATATTAAGATTGGGTCATTCTTGCCCAGCAGCCTACCTGAGGCCAGAACTTGGTTTAACAAACATCAACTCAGCCATTGAAAGTAGAAGGATTAACTACTGGATAAAATGCACAAGGCTGGAATGAAATAAACTGGCCAGGCAGTGTCAAAACAAAAAGGAGAAATGGCATAGCATGGCTATAAATATGGATATTGGTTTAATAACATAATTACTGTATTGACAAAACACAAGCTAACCAATCTCAGGTGGGCTGCTGATCAAGGAATAACTTTAAGCTTGAAATATAAGAAATACGTGTCAAGAAAGGTGACTAGCTTCTGGAATAATGATGATCTAGAATATATAACGAAATCACACTATGCTAAATGGTTTGCAGACATTAACTATCATCATGGATATAAACCATACTTAGATATTATAACTGAACCTAGATATAGACTTGTATTTTTGAGCTATAAATTTGAACAGTTTCATAGTAATTTGCTGGCTTACAGATACAAAAAAACGGGCATACAATCAGCTGAATGTGACTGTGGTCTTGGAGAGAAATAGAAGATCTAGTACATGTACTCTGAAACTGTAGATGGTATTCAAAGCAAAGGTCTTATTGGTTAGGGCCTTATGTTAATAATACCTATCAGACAGATACATTTCTGCTTACCAACATACTTATCCATACGGAAGATGCATGGTCTCTTGATAGGTTATCCAAATATTTCTTTACTATTACAGAAATAAGAAGGAAAATAAATATAATTTGATATGTTAATGAATCTCCTCCCATATACAGATGTGATTTATGAACAATACTTAAGCTGCTAGGTATGATACTGTTGTCAAATTAAATAGAATTGTAGAGTTTTTAATGACTGTATTAATGAGGTATTTATATATCTTCTCTCTGTACTTTTATTGTTGTCTTTGTTTGTAAAGCCTATTTAGCCACACAATAAAATGAGTTTGATTTGATTTTGATTTGACATCAGTGGGCCTTTCACAAGCAGTAGCTGCTACGACCCACTGCCACGGCCACGCCTTGAACTTAGTATTCTCACTGGGGCTTGAGATCATGAATCTTAAGATTGATCTGGTCTCCTGGTTGGATAACTGCACAGTAGAATTCTTGTTCGGGGCCCCCCCATTAGTCTCTTTCCTGTTGAGATGGTCTGTCACCGCCCTTTAAGGGATTTATCCCAGAGGGCCTGTTGACAGTGCCGGATGTTTCTGGTGTAAGTGCAGCATGTGCGATGGGGTTGGATGAGGTGGTGGCAGCTTATAATAATGCTGTCACCAAGGCATTTGACCCCATTGCACCAATCTGTGTATGACCCAGGTCTTCTCACTTAAGATCCCTGTGGTTTGATGGGGCTCTCAAGGAGATGAAGACTACAGGTTGGAAGTTGGAGTGTTGCTGGAGGAAGACCAAGGCTTTGGACGACAAACTGGCTTTGAGAATTCACTACGGTGAATATCAAAGGGCAATCAACCATAAGAAGGCAGAGTTCCTGTCCAGGGAGATTGCTGCAGGAAGGAAAAGACCAGCTCTGCTCTTTTGGACTGTAGATAGGTTACTTTATTAGTTCTCAGACTTTGTCATTGTGAGCCTTCCCAAGCCATGAAAAAGATTTTGAGTCTACTCTAAATACTGAAATAATCTTGTGCCTCCCCACATGAAAAATTAGGGAAACAGTATAGTGTAGTGGTTAAGAGCACTGAGCTGTAAACCTGGGGACTTGGGCTTGAATCCCACAGCAACCACTTGCATACTGTGTGACCGTGTGCATGTCACTTAACTTCTCTGTGCTTCTAGGATGCACCTGGAAACAAGCTTTGACTTAGTGTGCCTTTTCTGGCCAAAAATTGCAAAATAAAATAGCCTACTTTGCTCATTACCTCAGGAATAAAGTGTAACTCCTTTGAGTAGTTGGCTGTCATTTTATTCAGCTTATCATAACCTCCCCCCCCCCCGTAACGTCCCTCCCCAGGCCAGACTACTTGTCCTACTATTCTAAATCCTGGACCATTGTTAGCCCTTGTTGCAATACCTTCATGGGTCAGACAGTGTTCTCTGATTCCCCTCTATCTGAAATAACCTTCCTAGCCACCTCTGCCTATCCCCCCTTACCCTGCTCTTAAGCAACTTCTCAGGGATCCTTTTGTTTCCTCCTGCTCTCGCTTCTGTTATCTCTCTGCTAAACCCTTATATTTGGGCTGTTCTGCCATCAGTCTAATTCATCAACTGTTACCTCTCATTATGTGTTTATTGTTCCTATTTGTTTGCACTATTGTTCATTTTGTATTGCTTGACTGGTTTACAGCTACCTCTTCAAATTGCTTTCATGCCATACACTTATTCGAGCACACTTAAAATAGGTTTTGGCTCAGTGTGCCTTTCCTGGTCATGATTTGTAAAGAAATATGTACACTTAATGTTGGTTTGCCTCATCCCTTCACATAAAATATCTAAAACTCAAAACTGAAATACAGTGCTTTTTCAGACTTGCTTGAGCCTCCTCTGGAACAGGTTGGGACCTCCCCAAGGAGGCTGGCCTCACCATTTGAGAAACTATAGGCTATAGGCTACTTCATCCAGCCTATCTGTAGCTGAAAAGAGCATTTTCAATCACACAATGCAAAGAGTTTGCTCGGATCTTTGCGGACAGGGTGTCCTCCATGAGAACCGGGATATCCCTAGTGGAGCATGATCTGTCTCGCAGTATGGAGCCTGGCAGTGACAGAAGCACTCTGACTGTCTGGGATGAGTTTCGGCCAGTGGGTGTAGCTGAGGTCATCAAGGTAATGTTGAGGCTGTGACCCACTTTTTGTGAACTGGACCCTGGCCCGATGTGTCTCCTAGCGGGATGTGTTAGGTCCATTGGTCCAGTGTTCGCTGAGATTGTTTGGTGTTCACTCTCAGGGGGGCTTTTCCCTGACACTTTGAAGGAGGCATTGGTGAGGCCCCTACTGGAGAAACCATCACTCGACCTTGACATCTTAGCAAATTATTGACCCGTCTCCAATCTTCCATTCTTGGGGAAGGTAGTGGAGAAAGTGGTGACTTTGCAGCTCAAGGTTCACCTGATGGCCTTTGACATCTACGAGCCACTCCAGTCCGGATTTAGGAGAAAGCAGAGCATGGAAACAGCATTGGTTAGGATGCAGAATGATCTCCTCAGGGCTAGAGATAGAGGGGAACAGTCAATTCTCGTTCTCCTGGATCTCTCCTCAGCATTTGACACCGTAGACCATGTGTAGCTACTTGATTGCCTGAGAGAGCTCTGTGGACTCACCAGTAAAGTCATCAGCTGGTTTGAATCCTTTTTGACAGGCAGTGAGCAACAGGTTGTGATGAGGAATTTCTCCTTCAACCCGAAACCCCTGCCCTGTGCAGTGCCTCAAGGCTCAATCGTGTCACCCATGTTGTTTGCGGTGTACATGCTGCCCCTTGGTTAAAGCACTAGGAGTTATGGTCTGGGTTTTCACTGCTATGCAGATGATACCCAGCTGTATATGTCCTTTGCCCCCGGAACATTGGATGCTGTGGATGTGCTAAATAACTGCCTATCTGAGATCCAGGACTGAATGTCCTCTTCTTGGCTGAGGCTTAACCCAGATAAGATGGAGGTACTAGTTTTTGAGTTGAGTCATTGGTGGGATGTGGTCGTCACCGATGCAGGAACAGGGTTGTTCCTGGGGTCCGCCATGCAGGTAGCAACCAATAAGGTGTGAAATCTGGGCATCATCCTTGACGATGGCCTGACACTTGAAGCTCAGGTGTCTGCTGTTGTCTGGAGTGGTTTTTACCACTTAAGGAATGTCGCCCGGATTAAACCTTTAATCTCTCCCGATGACCTGTCTTCACTGGTACATGTTTTTGTTACATTAAGGCTCGATTACTGTAACGCTCTGTACTTTGGGGGTCAGTGGGGGCAGCCTCCGCCAGGTGCAGAACGCTGCAGCTACGTTGTTGATGGGCCTTCCAAGGTCAGCACATATAACCCTGGTTTTGCGTGAACTGCACTGGCTGCCAGTCAGATGGAGGACTGCCTTCAGGGTGGGCTTACTCACCTATAAGGCCCTATATGGCTCAGGTCCAGGCTATCTGTCTGACCTCCTGACACCTGTCCACGCAGTGCACTCACTGCGTTCCTCCACTGAGTGTCTCCTTGTGGTCCCTAGGGCATGATTAAAGACATCTGGATATTGTGCCTTTGCAGTGGCTGGACCAACTTTGTGGAATTCACTGCCACAATCATTAAGAGAGGCCCCTACCATAGAAGCCTTTTAGCGTGGGCTTAAGGCACATCTTCTTAATCAGGCATTCAATGTGCACTACATTTTAAAATTGAAGCTAAGGGAGTTTTTAAATATTAATTATGGTTGTTATTTATAGGATGTTTTTTTAAATTTACTGACCCTGATTTAAAACGTAATATTTCTATTTATTGTCTGTCACCTCTATGTACAGCACCCAGAGCCTCTAGGACTGGAAGCTAAAGAAATAAAATTTGACTTGAAGGGGCCCTCGTCCACTCTACACTTTGGGCATTCATCTGGTTTTATGGGGTCTATTTTGTGTGCCAGTCACCTCTGTACATTATACGAGATTGTGGGCTGTCTATTGTTTTAGGACAGATGAAAGTTTAGGGCTGCATTATTGTTGCACAAAGTTACACTAGGTCAACTTCCAACCAGTATTACTTAACTATTCCTCACCTGAAATAATGCTAGGGGAACCTGGTCTCAGGAGAATCATTTTTTTTTTCAGATTCCATTTATGAACATGTTGTCTGGTCAGAGATCCCTCGCTTATCAGTCTGACCGTATCTATAACAACCTTCCGCTTTCAGTGACAAAAAGTAAACCACATCCAGTTTCAAGAAAAAAATGCTCAACCTTTTACAGCCTTCTTCAGCATGTAATTGTGCAGATTGTTTTTTATTACTGTTTGTATGTCATGTGAAAACAGCTATTCTGTAGCGCTCCACATTGTCAATGGGTATTTATTACAGCTGGGTATTGTGCACCCCTACTAAGGGAAATGGCACAGCCCAAGCCTCAGAGTGCTGAGCACATGAGGATTCCGGACAGCAGCAACTCCCCAGTCATAACTGCGCCATCGAAGGGGAAACATCTCTCAAGCTGCTCTGAAGAAAATCTCAGCTTCTAAATTTTGAGGCTGCAATTCTGCATAGAAGGGTTTAGGGCTGCCTGGTTACAGGGAGCACTCCTAAATTACTACCATTCCTGTTAAGCTGTGACTTTCAAATTGGCTAACCTGCTCTCCCCACTTCTACTGACTGTGCTTGGACTGGGGGCCACATCTGCCACATTTTCTTCTTAGGTGTGTGTGTATAGTTTTTGCTGTGTCCGATTTAAAAACAAAAAGAGGCACCTCAGGTAAGTACTCATTTTTATTTTTGGGGGGGTTTAGTAAGGGGCTTTTCCTGGGCTCCCCTTCATTTCTGGGCATCATCCCCCCCCCCCCAGTGTAGGGTCTAATTTATTTTGTGCCTGTCTTTTTGTATTTTTGAAGGGTTTTCCTTAAGGTTTTTCCTCTTTTGGCTCACTGACTCCAGGGATATTCTCCTCTGTAAGTTTTTCTGTGACACGAACAGGAGGCACAGACTTCTGCTATGAGAGTGTCTAGCCTCGCACTGCTATCTTTTCCTCCTTTCCTCCCCTATCTCAGTTTGCTGTATGCTTTCTTTATTCAGGGCCATTACCCTTTTTAGGAGCGTTTGGTGTGGAGAGACTTTTCCCTTGAACTGGGGATCTTTTCTCAGAAAAGTACCTTGCCCTTTTAATTTGTCAACCTTTTAACAAGAGAGCCTGGTGAGGAGCTTCAGGCGCTTTTTTTTTTTTTTTATTTCTTTTATTGTTCTTGTAATACAGGTCAAGTCATTTTTTACATACACGTATGATATAATTTGCTTTCAAGTACATTACAGGTTTTTAAACAATTTTTTTTTTCTTTTCACATAAATCTCCTACTACATCTCATTCTAGTTATGCTTTATACATTCATTCCTGAGAATCTGTGCCTATTAATCTGATGCTAATCTTTTAAGCAAGCAATAACACATGACAAGGTGTGGGTTATCTCCTGATAAGAGCATGCCCAGGTGCATTGTTAGGCACGAGGCGCTTGCGCCAAGTGCCTTATGCGCCTGGGCGTGCTCTTATCAGGAGATAACCCACACCTCGGAGTGTGTTATTGCGCTTATAAAATGGGCATCTCAGTAAAGAAGTTAATTAAATAATTAACTTAGAAAGTTTATATAAAATCTGTAAAAAAAAAAATAGGGTGATAACAGTGCAGATCATAAAAAGTAGTCCTTGTCTTGCTTTGTAGCTCTTTAGTTAAGAGTCAGTATAGGTATTTATGTCTGTCTGTCTTTCTTTGCACTTCTCATCTATCCAGGCACAGGCACACACACCAAGACAAAAAAAGTTGTAGGATTTTCCTATTTTATTTTTTTCTTCACAGTTTTTATGTCTGGGGACTGTGACTGCCCACAGTGTTTGTTATAGCGAGTACGAGCAAGTGTATGCAATGTCAGCTGGTGTGTGATGTCTCCCCCACCTCCCGCCATGCAATGGTACCCTAATCACATTTTTCTTTTTAGGCTTTTTGTTTCCTGTCAATGTTGCTGTGTTTTATTAATTTAAATAGTGTTTCTTTTACAGCCTGCTTAAGTCTGAGCGAGTGTGTCACGGGGCCACCGTAGAGAGACGTTTCCTTGTTTGCAGTTTTTTTTTTTTTTTTACTGATGGTTTGCCCATGGTTCCGTTTTGGTTCTGATATAAATTAGGTTTACATCAGAACAGCGGGTGCATTCTGAGTGGATTTATTTATTTGTTTTGGTTGGTCTAACAGAACACAGGAGCAAGTGTATGGAGAGTTTAGGAGATTGCACTCATCCACGGTGACATGAAAGTGAGCCCGCTTTATTTTAACATTCTTAATACTGTTGAATCATGCTGTGTATTTTGTGGGTGTATTTGTGCATGGTGGGGGGATGTTCTCCACATCACGGTCGTTTGCTGACTGCTGTATGTTTGTGAGCTGCTGAAGGTGGTCACGAATGCCGTTCAGCTGAACTGCCCATGAAGTGAAGTGTGTCACACTACCACTTCAGTGAGCTCTGCTAGTCAGCATTTGTGTTAGCGGTTGGCAGAGATCACTGATACGTTCTCGATACGGGGCTTTCGTGTGGACAGTAGTACTGGTTAGCTACTATATCATCTGATAAGGACACGGCTCAGATGATGTAGTAGCCAATCAGCATGATGGATTTTTTTTGCCTATTTTATAACATGCATTAAACACCATCATTAATGTTTTTAATCCATCGTTTCAGTGGGTTTTTTATCTGTTTCCAGGTGGCAGGTGCTTTTCTTTTGGATCCATTGAGCCACACTGTTTTCCCACTGTCCTAACTGATTTTTTGTGGCTATTGAGCACACACCCCATTTGCTCTTTTCATTAGCGCCTGCGCACCTGTGTTACATGCTCACCTCCTTTGTTGTGATGACATAATACGTAGTGTCACAACGTCATGTCCATGCTACTTCCAAGGCAGTGTGCATGTGCCTGTCACTCAGCTACGACAGGTGTGGTGTTCCATCATTTGTCTTTCTTAAAAACTGCGTCGGACCCTGAGGAAACCCTCTGCATACTCCATTCAAACAAACACAAGAGAAACAGCAATGGGGTGAGTGAGCTAACAGAGACTGCCAAATTATATTGCCTTTTTTCCTAGGCCCAGCTCAGTCTCTCCGCGTGAGAACTCTGTAACTTAGTTTTCTACAGCCTTTAATCTGACAGGCATAGCAGTACTATTATCTGTATTTTGAGGCAATGTGTCAGTAATTTTGCCAGTAGTACGCCTGCTCCACTTAGATCTTTTCCCTGATAGTGAGAGTGGCTAATCAAAGCCTTTTCAGCCTCACTAGCCACCTTTACCCGCCTTGGTACTGGGGGTCATGGCAACAGTCCGCTATAATGACTTTTCTGCGGCAGGGCTCCCAGATCTACAGGAATTCCTATATTTTACAGGTATTTGGAGACATCTGCAGGAAAATTCCTCCCATAAACTTGAATTTCTTTTTCTAGAGCAACAGAGCAAGTCAGTTTCCATAGCAGATAATGCAATCTTCAGTTAAAATACTGTAACATCGCCCTGGTGTTTTAGGGAAAATGCCAAATCAATTTGGGAGCACTGCTACAGCAACATCAGCTCTATCTACTTCCTGCCATTGCCTGTGGTTTGGTAACCTATGCAGGAGCTGCTAAAACCAACCTTCTCAAGTGGGATGCTACATATAACAGTATTTGTCATTACACCTTAGCATCACCATGCCTTACTCACCACTGCAAACTCTAAATTGGCCCTCCCCTTGATCTCATCAATCTCTGTCCTTTGGCTGCCTTATACATAATATCATTCGCAGTGGCATTCCCTCCTCTCTAGCTAACATGCTGACATCAACAAACCCGAGCTATAATCTTCATTCGGGGGATCAAACTGTTCTAATTATACCTACAGTAGTTGCAAAACACAAATGGAGACAGGGCCTTTTCCCATGCTGCACCCAATTTCTGGAACTCTCTCTTGGAAGGCATTAGGCTCTCTCCAACCCATGAATATTTCAAAAGGTCGCTACACTCACACCTCATTAGAAATTACTTGTGCAATTGTTTTCATCCTCTTTAAACTCCCTCCTCTACAACTCTTTTCCTGCGTTTTTCTCCCTCTCCCCATTACCTGATCCTCTGCACTTAACTTTGATTACCCTTCACCAAGTCCTTTTTTGTAACCTTGCCCTACGTTCCCCCTAGCTATGTCTGTCTCCCTTCCTCTCTCCTATTTCTTTAGACTGCCCCATATATTTCCTACTTCCCTCCTACTCCTGACCTAAGCATCCAGGTCGCCCACCTCATACTTGAGCTGTTACTATCTTATTTGTAATTTGTATCTATGAATCTATTTCTGTCCACATCTTGTTCAAATTGTATATCTTGCATTCTCACCATTGTTTTCACAATGTACACTACATATATTCTGATTTGTATTATTTTTAGTGTTGTTTTCCGACCTAATGTGATGAGCTTGAACTGCATTTTCTGTATACCACATCGTGTTTGTATTTTCACAGTTTATACTATCTATATTCTGATTTGTATTATTTCTAGTGATATTAGTACTTTTCTGTACCATATTGTATTTGTATTTTCGTTGACTGTTCTCATTTTTACTCTCCTGGGCCGTGCCTGAAAATAGGCATTTCTATGTCTTGTGCACTTACCCGGTTATCAAAAACAAAATAAATAAATATATATTTGTTTTTCTTGGTACCACACCATTCAGAGACCTGTGATCATTAAAAGATAGAAGACCTGTGTGTGTGTGTGTGGGGGGGGGGGGTAATGCAACCTACTCCAATGGGTTCATTTTAGCCCCCTTTTTGGTATTTCACAAGCTAATATGTCTTTTACAGTCCCCCCCAATCTGGAGGGGGGGTTTACCTGGTATACCAGTTGGAAGTGGCAGGCGGAATTGCATAACTCTTTGTTGTTGCTCTTTGGAGAGCTTTGAGCCCCAGTGTCCCAGAGTACATCCCATTAAACACATCCGCCCCCAAAAAAAGGGGCTCCTCAGGTCACGGGGGTCCCACACAGGCACGTCCAGGTGTGCAGCAGCAGGACAGGGCTATTTTTTTCTCAGATCTGCAGGCAGACCCTAACTCTGCCATTACAGGGGTCAGGATGAACATATTGGTGGTCCTGGGGAGATTTCTGACCTAAAGAAAGTACCCGATGAGGAGAAGGACAGTCCTTCTCAGAAGGAGGTAGATGGGGAGTGGACGAAGCTGAGAAGGAAGATTCCTCTCCCTCTCCTGTTTGATAGCAAGCCTTTGTTCTATCTGATAACTGAGGCATGTAAGATCTTTTTTCACCTCTAGGAGGTGCAATCCATGGAGGCACTGGATGTCAATCCTATCCTGTCCACGTCCTCCTCAGCTACAAGGTGTTTTCCTAAAATTTATTTTTTGTGACAGAATTATTGAACAGGAATGGCAGGTGCAGACTAAGGAAATATCTGCAGAATCCTAAGGTACATAAGAAAAATACTCACAAGTGGAAAACCTCCCCCATCCTTTATCACAGATGGGGCGGTTCATGATTCTTCCAGACTCTACATCTGTTATTGAAGGGTCCTTGGCATTAATTGATTCACATGACAGACGATGGAATGTTGCGTGCAGAAGGGCTTTCTCCTCCAACAATGCAACCTGCACTTTTCCTATGCCTTTCCCTGCCAGAGCCTTATATCTGTGGGTTACAACTCTGGACATTTTTGTTCCCCTGGCTTCAGAGGGGGTGTGTGTTTGTGGTTGGTATCCATGACCTCCACCTCCTTAGGGGATGCCACAATGGAAAACGTATGCATGTCTGCCCGCTCCGCCTATCACACTGTGTCCACTATGTGAGGTATGTGGTTCAGGCATTGGTTGGCTAATCAGGTTTCAAAGTGCAAGCTGTTCGAGCTCCCTCTAATGGAGCTGTTTGTTGTTGGAATTCTGGCCTGGATGATATTTTGCAGGACATACAGGACAAAAAGGGTTACCTTCTAGTGTCAAAGCAGCAGCAAAGGCTGTACCAACCCCAATAGGGCATGGAGGCAACTAACAAGGCACTTCCAAAAGGGATTTTTCCTTCCCATCAGAACATTGACAGACAGAGGGGTACAGGAGCCTCCTATAGTTTCAAGAGCAACAGTAACAGAGGAGCCCTGGTATGAAGATGGAACACAGACACAGAGTGGAAAATGGGCCCTTCACTGTGAGAGTCCAGAGGCCTAGAATTTTTGACAGTTTCCTGAAAGGACGCTTCTTGCTGGTTACAGTTCAAACAATCACAGGACTTAAGAATGCATGGAATACACATAAGGGAATCCTGGAGGTCAGGGGTAAGGGGCAACAAACTTCTAGAAAAACATAAAGGGAACTTACAAGCTCAAATGGGCAGACTGGGTGGGCCATAGGCCCTTATTTGCAAACAGTATCTATGTACCTATGTATCTATGTATCAAAGGAACCCGTGAAGAGACACTGGTGTCACAAACCCTTGGCCACCTCTGTCAATTTGGGGCAATTATTCTGGTGCCCCTAGTGAGCAAGCCCAGGGTTTCTCCTCATTTCTTTCACAGTGCCATGAACTCAGGGAATCTCAGGCCTATCCCCAGCCTGAAATGCCTACACAGGTTTGTTCGCCACACTAATTCAAGAGGGAATCCCTGCATTCAATCATGTGGGCTGTCCAGCCGTGGCATTATCTTTTAATAATGCCTGTGATATCTTTGCGCCAATGTCGACCCACCGTTCTAAAAGGCAGAATGCCCCCTGGGTAACCCCAGCTTTGATCCACCAACTCAAACATAGGGACAACCTATGGCACCGTGCCATTGAGACTGGCCGGCCCAGTGACAGGCAGTTATATGCTGCCACCCAAAATAAGTGCACTCCGGCCATCAGAAAGGCCAAGTCTGAGCACTATCGGTCCTCACCACAGCCTCATGGGGAACCCCAGAACCTTCTGGGATAACATTAAACAGTTAAATGGGAGTGCGCACTTCCCACCCACCCAGATCAACATTAATGGCATGATCTCTTCAGACCCAACCTCATAGCCAACCACCTCAACACCTCATTCACTGACCTTAGCCCTATCCTCCTACAAATTTTTTTGACCCTCCTCCCCCAGCACCTGCCATAAATCTTTCTCACCCTTATTTTCTCCTCCGCCGTGTTTCTGCCCAAGAACTTAGGCCACACCTTGTCACTGCCTGAAAGAGTAATAGTACGGGCAGTGACACCCTGGATCCGTGTATCCTACGGCTGGTCTTAGACACAGTCCTTACCCCGATCACGTGCCTCATCAACCACTCTCTTTGTCTGGGGAAGGTTCCAACTGCCTGAAAAGTCGCCGCTGTCACCCCTATCTTTAAAGGTGGTGATAGGACTGTGGCTGGAAACTATCAGCCAATCTCCATTCTCTCTCCAAGGCCTTGGAAAAAGTGGTAGCCTCTCAAATCTCTGACTACCTCTCCACCTACAATGTCCTTTGTCCTGAACAGCATGGCTTCCGAGTGGGCCACAGTACCAACACAGCCCTCCTAGAGTTCTCCAACTTTCTCGACTCCTCCTTAGACACTGGTTCTCTGGCTGGTGCAGTCTTCATTGACCCTCTAAAGCTTTCACACCTGTCTCCCACCCCTCCTTCTTGATGCCCTTAGTCTCTGGTTTTGCTGCTGGGCCTATCTCCTGGTGCACCAGTTATCTGTCTGACCACTCACAGCAGTAAAAATTAATGGGACCTACCAGACATCTGTCCCATCTTTCTGGTGCCCCAGGGCTCCATTCTGGGCCCTTACTATTCTCCCTTTACCTTAACACCCTTTCACGCCTTGCTCGGGGAACATTCTATTGTACGCTGATGATGCAGTCATCTTTGCCTCAAGTCGTAACCTTATTGTCTCCAGGACCTCGCTGCAGAAGTCCTTCGCTGAAGCCGAGGGCTGGTTCAAGGAACATAGATTGGTGATAAATCTTAAAAAACCAAAAACCATGTTCTTCACTCATCCTCAAAACAAGTTCTGCAACTTCAAACTCCTCATTCACTCAGGGTCCTCTTTCTCACTCGAACAAGTCTGCTCCTATAAATACCTAGGGATCCATTTTGACCCCCCCTCTCCTTCCATGGACACATCGCTGCCCTAGCCACTGCCACTAATATCCGATTGGGCATCTTACATCGGTATAAACACTGCCTCCCCCCAGAGGCTCTTCGACTCGCAGTCACCTCCTCTATCCTGTCCCTAGTGGACTATGGACTGTCGGTGTATGGTGCTGCTGATCAGACCGCACTCCATAAAATTCGCACTACTCTGAATAAGGCCTGCAGGTTAATTACTGGGCACCTAAGCTAACACACACCTGTCTCACTGTACGCCTAAGCACTGGTACTTGATCTTGACGAGCCGCCTCAAATATCTGACCTGTACCCTTACAAAAAGACCCTCCTTGGCTATCCCCACCTGGATTGACCACCACCATCCGCCACTCTGTCCCACTAGTTCATACTCGGACCTCTGGGAAAACCTCTCTTGTTATCCCTAAAGCTAGGACCTCTCACAGCCAAAGAGCCTTCAGCTTTAGGGCCCCCTCCTGGTTCAACACACTGCCCCCCTCCATCTCCGAAGCTCCAACTGTATTGTGCTTCAAAACGTCCCTACGGAACCACCTTGTTAACACCCGAAGCTGTAATTGCCACTAGTCAAAGCCATACTCAATAATAATGACAAAGCTTACTACTAAGCTGCTAAGGACAACATAACTCTGGTATTGTTTGCATCAATCCTACCTGTACCAGCTTGTTTGTATCTATGTCTTAAGTTACTGTTATACTGTGTTATACTGTTATACTGTGTATTTTCGTTTGTCTTACTGTGACAAGGTACCCTTGTAAATGAGCCTATGGCTCAAAGGTTTTCCAAACTGCTGTCTAAATAAATAAATTATCTGGATTCCATAGATCCAAGGGATGCATGTTTCCACATTCCCATCTGACAAGCTGGCAGAAGGTCATCAAGTTCTCGATCCCGGGACCGCTTCTCCAGTTCAGGGTGTTTCCTTTTGGGCTGGCATCAGCCCCTAGGGCTTTCTGGAAGGTGTTCATAGTACTGGTGGCTCTTCTCCAACAGGAGGAACAGCATGTCTATACCTACCTGGTCAATTTGCTCTTTCAAGCACCATCTGCACCATTAGCAAGGTAGTCGGTGACCAGGACTTGGGAGGTGTTGCAGTCCCACAGCTGGGTGGTGTATCAGGAGAAAAGAAGTGGCACAAGAGCAGGGACATGCTCAGAAGTCTTTGATCTCCTGTGGGTAGAGGAGGACTCTATCTCTGTCAGTACTCCACTTGGTGAGGGTGTTTTACTTTCATGCTAGCTAGCTAAGCTGCAAAACTGTTCATCCAGGGGCCTGGAAGTTGAATCTAGGGGTAAAAGATCTTCTCCGCTAATGGTTAGGTCATTCTCAGATTGACCCATTTCCCTCCAGCCAAAATGCTCTCACTGTCCAGTCCTTCAGTCACCTCTGATGCCCGCAGGCAGTAGCAGTGGCCACTGTGCCACAAAGTGGAATTTCGGCAGTGTGTTCACCTTCATTCCTCTCCTCTCCTTTCCAAGGCCAATCACAGGCACGGCGATCTAGACAGAACCTTCTTCTATTAGTCTTGGGTGGCCCAGAAAATTGCAGTTCTTGGTCTTGGTGACCTTATCTCAACAAACTCTTCTCATTCTGGTGAGGGGGACCTTTCTCACATGGCCCCATCCTGCATCCAAATATGGAAGTGACACAGCTTGCAGCCTGGCCCCTGGAAGGAGGAATTTCCTGGAACTAGGTTCTCTAAGAAGGTGGCTTCCAGGAAGAATTCCATGTTTGTGGTTTATGTTCACATATGGACGGCCTTTTTTGGCTTTGGTTAGAGACGAAATATCCGGCCTTCCTAGCCATGATTCCACTGATTTGGTTTTCCTGCATGAAGAAATGCAAGACATTTTGGCCTTGCGCTCCCTGGGAGGTCAGATATTGATCCTTGGAGCCTCCTTTGGTCTGTTCCTGAGAGTTATCTGGGAGGTTATTTGCTTTCTGCAACATTTCAGCTGGAGTTGGCCTCTGCTCAAATTCCCAGTTTCCTCATGGGATCTGTGCCTTTCGAACCACTCCATTGGTGCTGTTATAAGTGTTTTCTTACAGGTTTGTTCCTTGGTTCCTATGTGCTCAGCCAGGAGGATTGTCAAGCTCCAGGCTTTATGCCAAAGAACCTTGCCTTGTCATGCATAAGGACAAGGTGGGGCTCAGAATGGTTCCATATTTCTTCCATAGGTTTTCCATGGTCTTCCATGTAAACCAGGAGATCTGTCACCCATCCTTATGTCCACAACTTTCTCTCCCTATGGAGAAGGAGTTGCACAACTTAGTTTTATGTCAAGCTGTTAGAATGTTCCTTTGACGACCTGCTGAGTTCAGGAATTTGGACAAGTTGTTTGTTCATTTCAGAGTGGCCCAACAGGGATAGAAACTTCCAAGGCTGCCCAAGCTAGATGGGGGCAGCCTGTATTTCCAAGGCCTATGTCGCAGCAAAAAAGAACCCTTCGCCTCTCCTCGAGACTCTCTCAGTAATGTTATGACCTCTTCTTGGGTGGAGAGAGGTGAAGCATCTGTTTTTAGAGTTATGTAAGACAGCTACATGATCCTCCGTCCACCTCTTCACCAAATGCAACAGTCTGGATATTCAGAACTCTGCTGATGCGAGTTAGGTTGCAGAGTTTTGCAGGCAACAGTTAGAAGGTAAATTCCTTCTCTACGTGGTTGATGTAGAGGACAATATTCTCCTCCCACCCGATTCTTTCTGGCTACTGCTTCTTAGAACCCAGCCATAATGAATACCCATTGACAATGTGGAGCACTACAAAAAAAGAAATTTATTCGTACTTACCATAATTTCCTTTTCTGTTAACTCCTAAATTGTCAATGGGGCCCATCTGGGAACTTTGCTTCTGTGGGAGAATATTGTCCGATACGTCTGTAAGGGGATGTCTGTTGTCCTCTGAAAACTTTGTTTGTGAGCCTGTTTGGACATCCGTCTATAACATGTCTGCTTCACCTATATCTCTATAGTTAAAAAAAAAAAAAAAAACAGAGTGGTTCCACATTAGAATACTACTTGTTATCACACATATTTAGCACTTTCAGTCTGGAGTTATTCAAGGGTGCCTCCTGCACTGCAGGTGAGTACTTGTACTATATGCAGTTTTACCTCTGTCAGGTTATAAATCAGTTGTTTTTTTTTTCTTTCAAGTTGGCTTGGTAATGCGCATCCTGCCTGGATGCAGAATTGGAGGACTAGCTTTAACCCATCTCTCTTTTCTCGGCTGAAAAGGTACACCACTGGTTGCTACTGTCAAGACGCAGAATTGGAATATGAACTACATTCCCCCATCATCTGTCAAGGTAGGTCACTGTTTACAGTATTTTATTCTGGCCAGAGATACATACAGTATATGTAGATAGTTCATGTGTGCTTTTGGTGTTAATCGACTGGTACAGTTGTTATTTACATATTTAGAGGCACTGCATGGACAACAGTGACTGGAGAGTTGCTGCTGTCCAGAATCATCATATGCCCAACATTCTGAGGTTTGGACTGTGTCATTTCCCCTGGTAGGGGTGCACTATGCCCAGCTGTAATGAATATGCATTGACAATGTAGGAGCTAACAGAAAAGGAAATTACGGTAAGTATGAAAAATGTCTTCTTTATTGCTCACAATATCCTCCAGAATACACAATACATGAAATCAAATGAAATATATTAATGTAACCCCCCTGCAAATGGGGGTTCCCAAAAGACTTCCAGGAGCTTGCTTGAATGCTCCAAGCCTGAATGGTGTTTGGCGTTTAAGCCATTTATCAGTGAGTGTTTTTAGAGCCTCTGGTACTGTCTCTTTAAGAGCTGTCTGCTTGCAGACATAATTAGTTTGTATGGGGGTACTGTGTGCTTCTCTGCTTGAGTACCACTCGAACTGCTGCCAGTTCACTCCATTTTTGCAGTCACTAGGAGTGCAAAGGGAACCTATCTGAAGATGTAACTGTTTGCCAGAAATTATTTAGAGTAATAATGAAATTACAGTTTGTCTAACCTGCTTTCTTTGCAGTCAGAACTGTGTCTGCCTAGTTCCCCATTCTGGTTTTGAACTGCTGAACTGGACCAATCAGTGTGGGGTAAGCTAGCTCTAAAATGGTGCCTTGGACGAATCAGAACTTGGACTCATAATCTGAGCCAGCCACAAGCGAATTGTATGGGCAGTGACTCTGGGAGATGTAGTTTAGACTTTGGCACCTTTTTGGACCAACAGCAGCAGTCTATTGTGAGTGACAGCCAATCCAGTCAAGAACTGGGAGGAACTCAAAGGAAGTGCCCGGTTTTGTCTGTTGGAGTTTCAGTTTAGCTCTGGCAGTGAAGGGAAAGGAACCCTGTGTTCCTTCAGTGCACAGTTTTAGTCAAAAACATGTGTAAGGTCCAGAGTTCCAGTCTGCAGCTTGTGTAACTGCTTGTTAGGACTGAATCCTGTCCTGTGAAGAGAATCAAAGGATATCTGAAGAGTAGAAACCAGGCTCACCCTGTAGAAGACTGGAAAATTGTTGATTTGCACTCGGTCTGTCAGGAACTGAATCTGCTGTGTGTTCTCCCGGTATTGTGCAGTAATTGCGATCGAATGGAGAAGCAGCCTGCCTGGTATAGTATTTTCTGTTTACCATATAAATGTGGAGAAGGCTTGTCAGCTCAAGTGAATCTGCTGCCATTAAGTGACTTTTGCCTGTGACTGTTTACCATATAAATGTGTGAGGAGTCTCTTGGAGCTCAAGAGTAGCCCTGCTGACATTGAAGGACCCTATCTTGTTTGGAGGTCGTGAGTACTAATTCAGGTCGCTCCCTGTTGAATTGCCACATTAAATCCAAATGGAATTACTGTACTGCTGACTGTTTAACTAATTTTTCTTTCTCTGTGTGAAAGGGCCCCTACCAGCTGCCACGGTTTGGACTAGCCACTAGGGCTTGGGTACCCAGGACAGTAACTGGTAGGGATAGGCCTGTGCACAGAGCCATAGGTAGATGAGTAGAGTGATAAGTTAATTAACCTGATTTCCCCCTGTCCTTGTTATATCCCCCTGAATAAATCAGAGCTGCTTGTTTCAGCAAAGTTATACTGCCTGAGGTATTTGTCTATGTTAAAGTACTGTACTGTGATTGTTGCACTGTGTCTTGTTTCACAGGAGGTCCCAGTGCCGGAACCAGTCCTGGGGGTAAGTGTATACTGTGAAGGTAATTCTGATATATTGTGTGGGCCACTAGTGGGAAGAAAGGGGGGTTGCAGTGTCCCAGAGGGCTGTGACCAAGTTAGTTTAACTATTGCAAACCCTGACCTCTGGGTGGAGGCACCCGCCATTGGATCCAGGCCCCTCAACCTGTTAGTGGCAAATCAGGCAGGGGTAGTAACCCCTGGGATAGCGCCATCTAGGGGTTACATTAATTAGTATTAATTGTGCATTATTTATTTATTTTAAATATTTTTTATGTTTTTATTGATTTCTAACTGCAGGGGAGGGCTGAGGCTAGGAAAACCACTGAGAAGGGGAAAGTGGAGAACCTAGCTAGTGGTTCCCCTGAACTGGGGGCTAGAAGATGGAGGGGAGGGAAAAAAGAAAGGTCTGTAGTCACGAGGGCCATGGCAGCATGCCCTCCCCGAACTCGGAGCACCGCAAGCCCCCTGGAGAGCCCCACTGAAGCTGTGGTCATGAGGGTCATCGCAGGTTGCCTTCCCCCAAATCGGAGCACCGCAAGCCCTTTGAGAGCACCACTTAAGCTGTGGTCGCATGGGCCATCGTGAGCTGCCTCCCCAACTTGAGCACCACGAGCCCTCGGAGAGCCCCACTGAAGGTACGGTGATCGCGACTCAGAGGAGCACCTCAGGTTTTCAGTTTGACCTGCGTGTGTGTGTGTGAACAAAGAGACTTTCTTTTGGTGCCAATTTTAAACTGAAAAAAAAAATTAAAAGGGAAAAATAGCCTCCACATTGTAGTCGGACCAGCAATGCTGATAGTTTTTGAAGGTAATATGTGCTGTGTTTCTGTGGGCCTGAGATATATAGTTAATTTAAGTTAGTCTATTTTGGGGCAAGCTACTCTCCATGAAAGCACTAGGTGCATAGTGCTTACAGCAGCTACGATCCTGAACCTTTAAGGCATTCTTACTGTGTCTGCTCCTTGTTAATTAATTAATTCAGACTATTATATGGCAGACTATTATGTGGCAAGTTAAGATCTGGAACCTTTAAGGCATTCTTACCGTGTCTGCTCCTTGTTAATTAATTAATTCAGACTATTATGTGGCAAGCTACAGTCTGATGAAACTCTAGGGGCTCACTGAAGCTACGCTCCCGGAACTTAAAGACAGTTTGCACTGTGTAAATGCATGAGGAAAAGTAACTTACTTTTAAAGACAGATTGCACTGTGTAAATGCATGAGGAAAAGTAATGTGTAATTCAAATCAGTAAATGCTCCTCCTACTGCACTGTATAAAGTCGCTCTTCTCTTTCATCCTCAGCTGTAGTCATGAAGGCCATCACAGCCTGCCCTCCCCCAACTTGGAGCACCGCGAGCCTCGCGGAGAGCCCCACTGAAGGTACGGTAATCGTAACTTGGAGGAGCACCTCAGATTTTCAGTTTGACCTGCGTGTGTGTGAGCCCCGCCCCCCACCACCACCCTTGGTGAGCAAAGGCTTATATAGAGTTCTCCACGTGACTGAAAAATAACCTATCAGCCCATTCTCTCATTAGCAGTTTATCTGCTCTCACCACTAGTGGCCACTACACCCAGCTCACTGATAGAACCCAGCAGCAGCAGGATGTCTTTATTACTTGCTGTAATATGCATACTCATGCCCCTAACCTCCCTCCCACCTGCCTCAAGCTCCCCAAAACAAGCCAAACCCTCCTATAGCAGATACTGGGACTGCTCCTCCTCCCCATCACACATCATCCTCACAGGGGATGCAACACCATTGCCCCCGAACAACTGGGTACTCAGCCTGGCCATTCTGCCACTCTCTTTTCACCCAGGTCAAACAGTGCTTTACACCTCCGGTTTAAACTGCACTCCGCACCACTCCCAGAAACTCTCGGCCCTCTGCAAGCCCCAATGGTCTTTGCACAAAACGAAACAGCTGCTAGCATTGCTGCTACTCCTGGCTGGAGACATAGAACTGAACCCAGGTCCTTGTCCTCCCACCCTCCCAGTACCTATTACTCTACCCAGAGGCCTAAAAGTAGCGCACCTCAACATTTGCAGCATTCTAAACAAAATTACAGCTCTGCAACCAATAGTACTCTCACTAAGCCCAGATGTATTGATCATCCCTGAAACCTGGTTGAAGCCCCATCACATGGACACAGAATTTTACATCCCTGGCTACTCACTTATGCGTTGAGACCAACAGGGGGAAAAAAAGGGGCGGAGGCATTGCCATGTACATCTCCTCCGAGCTCCAGTTCACCCCAGTCCAGCTCACCTTGCCTACACAGGCCACAGACTCACTCTTAATCAAACTCTCCCTCCCATACTCTGCCCCTGTATATATAGCTGATTCCTACTGCTCTCCTGACATCCCCTTGCCCATAGTGTTGGAACACCTGGGCACCCTAAAGTCATACGCAATGGCAGGCAAACTACTTATCCTCTGGGATTTCAATTTTAACTGGCTCGCCAACACCTGCTCCAAGCTTAATAGTAAGATCAATGCACTAAACCTCACCCAGCTCATTTCACAACCCACTAGCCTAAATCTCAAATCATAGAACCACTCCCTCTTGGACTGGGCCCTAACTTCACACCCCCATCACATAGTCGAGACTGGTCTACTTTCTGACTCCTTAAGTGACCACCACATGATCTACGTGGTTTGTAAAATACACAGACCCAAAGCACCACCATCACAGATGCTGCTCAATAGATCTCACAAATCCCTCAACCTTGCTGCCCTCTTACATGATCTGACACACATCAACTGGTCCTTCATCCCCAATGCACCCTCCATCGACAGTGCCTTCGCCCTCTTCAAGTACAGCTTCCTCACAGTGTGGGACTCCCACGTGCCTCTCCGAAGGACTCTGGTAAGGGGTGCCCACCTGCCCTGGTCTCGGCACACATCATTGAGCAACTACACACCAGGGACCAGGCATGGAAAAAGTACAAAGCTACAGGCACACAGACAGCACTCCTACTCTACCGTGCACTCCGTAACTCCTGCACTAAATTCATCCAGCGGGCCAAGGCCAATTACTTTAAGGCAGCCTTCAACACTAACCTCAACCACTGAACTAAATTCTGGAAAACAGTAAAATCTCTTCTATCCCCCCCTGCCCAGCCACCCACCCCTTCTCTCAATGTCCATGGGTCCATCGTCTCCAAACCAAGTGATGTGGCCTCTGCTTTCAACACCGTTTTCACCAGCTGTGCAGCCTATCTCCTATCCTCTCTTCCACAACCCTGCACAAGCACACCCCTACAACTGTCACCCACCTCCCCATCTTCCTGTTTCTCCTTCCACCTGGTTACCCCATCTGAAGTGTTAAAAGCTCTGCAGGCACTCAACACCACCAAAGGCAAATGCCCTGCAGGACTGGATGCCAAAATGCTACACCTGTCTGCCCCAGCCATCGCCACCCCACTGGTAGCTCTCTTTAATCTCTTTTACACTGGCTGATATCCCTTCAGACTGGAAGCGTGCCACAGTCGTCCCCCTCCCCAAAAGTGGTGATCCCTCCTCACCAGGCAACTACCACCCCATCTCTCTACTGCCCATCCTGTCCAAACTTCAGGAGCACCTTGTATTAGCCCAGCTTGCCTCCTTTCTCAACTCATCCTCCTTCTTTGCCTACTACCAGTCTGGATTTAGGAAGATGCACTCAACAATTACCTCCCTTCTAAGGCTAACTGACGCCATTCTCATGGGTATGGATAAAGGTCATGTCACATCAGCCATTTTCATCAACCTTGCAAAGGCCTTTGACACCGTCTTCCACTCCCTGCTACTAACCAAACTTACGAGAGCCGGTCTTTCGGGAGCTGCCACCAGTTGGTTTCACTCATACCTGACAGGTAGGTCCTAGTCAGTAAGAATTGGCACACACACCTCTAACCCCCTCCCTGTCACTTCTGGTGTCCCCCAAGGCTCAGTCCTTGGCCCGATACTCTTCTCCATTTTTCTGAATGACCTACCCTCAGTCTGCCCTTGAGCATCCAGTCACATGTATGCTGACGACACCGTACTATTCGCTTCAGGCCCTTCCCCTGCAGATGTGGCCTCCATACTACAGCAGGATTTTAACACAATTCAGCATTGGTTTCTCGCCAACCAGCTTTTCCCTTAATGCCAAAAAAAAATATCTCTAACCTTCGGCTCGAGACAAAGGCTCTCCCGACTCCCATCCCCCCCAACTTCCTCACCATTGAAGGGGCCCCTTTGGAGGCGCACACCTCTTTCAGATACCTAGCTGTATGGCTCGACCAGCACCCCGACTTCTCCGCCCACATCGACTCGATACACAAGAGACTGCACCCAAAACTAGGAGCACTATATCGAAACAAGGCTAGTATCCCTGTGCCCACCCGGAAGGAAATTGTTCAAAAGATGATCCTCCCCTTACTTGACTATGGCGATATGGTCTACAGTACTGCTCCTAAGGCCTCCCTGGCTAGCCTCGACACACTTTTCCACTCCTTCTGTCACTTTGCACTGGACTGCCCTCCCTTGACTCACCACTGCAACCTCTATAGATCCCTGGATCTGCCCTCTCTCCAGGACCGTAGACAGGCACACTGTGCCAGGCTCACAGCTAAATTCTGGACTCAATCCCTTCCCCCCATCTCAAAGCCACCCTCTGAAGCCTTCTGCCACCAGTGTACGCTCTCAGGAGCAACGACTCCCGGCTCCTTTTTATTCCACTAATGGGCTCTTTTAATGGCCAGGCGGCATCCAAACACTGCATGCCCAAACTTTGGAATGTGTTGCTTACAGACATTAAGCTCACCACAAACATGCAGCATCTCAACCACCTCCTAAAATCACACTTCTCCTCTACATGCGCATGCACCAGCACCACCAGGGGTCCAGATTCTCCTGCTCTCCACTGCCACAGGTGCTTGCTAAGTAGTACTCCTGCTTAGTGCTCGTTAATCACCACCTAGGCTTGTACAACCAACTGTAGTCTGAAATTAGGTGGTCCTACTGCCTTTCCACATCGCTCGGTAACATTTGTTGTTATTACTTGTAATCCTAAAATGCTTAACACGTATTTATTATTCCTGCTGTAAATGTATCATGTTATCCCTACATGCTTGCTATGTAACTGCCATTCCTGGAGTTCTCTTGTCTAGCGCATCTTTACCATCTATGGTGCCCTCTTTAGGGGTGCATTGTAACATGCAGTACTTGATCTATGTCTATGTGTATGTTCTCATGCTCCCCTTCCCTTTTCCCCCAGGACGCATCTGGAATTGAGTGGGTCACTACTCAGTATGCCTTCCTGGTAAAACTCTTAAATAAATAAATAAATAAATAAAATTAGGTTAGGTGAAAAGGCCAAAGAGGAAGGGCTCACAAAGCCTACAAACAACACGAAAAACAATAAATTAAGGAGGCTAGGGAAAAATAAGAGGGAAGGACCAGGAAAAAGCAAGAGGGGACTGACAGCAAGATGGAAGGTGGTCTGCCTTTATGCAGAAGCCTGGAAAATAAAATCAGTGAGCTCTTGTCAATGGTGGCAGACACAGACATGGACCTCATAATCATTACAGAAACATGAGCCACAGAGAATAATGACTGGAATCTGACAGTCTCAGTCTACACCATGCCTAGGTGGGATAGAGATAAATGAGGAGTAACCCTCTATATCAGGAAAGGCATTGAGGCAGTTGAGGATGGATCCATCAGGGAGGAAATGTAATCACTGTGGGTTCTGCTCATGGCGGTCTTAGGCAAGACACTACAAATGAGGGTGGTCTATAGACCACCAGGACAGGGGAAAAAGAGAGATAGGGAACTAGGGGAAGAAACAAAGAGAGGGTGGTGGTAGTAGTAATGAATTTCTACCTGCCAGATACTGACTGGGACATATCAGCAGCTTGGAGCACCAGAAGTCATGCTCTGCTAGATCTATTGCTGGACTGCCTGCTGGTGCAGCTGATTAAGGAACCCACATGGCATACTGCCATTCTCAAGTGGTGCTCACCAACTTGGAATTGGTAGGAGGAGTGTGGGTTGGGGAGCCACTAGGGTCCAGCAACCATGACACCATGTGGCTTGAGCTGGACCTTGGGACCAGTAAGCCCTCATCAAAGGCTTAAGTTCTGGATTTCAGAAGAACAGACTGGATGAAGAAATTAGCCTGGGACAAGTTACTTGGCATGAACAGCATTGGGGCAGTGGAGGAAGGATGGATAGAAATTTAGGAGGCCATTCTCCAGGCAACAAAGTCTTGCATGAGAATGTTAACCAACAGAAAAATGTACCAGACCTCAATCTGGTTCTCTGAAAAGGTCAGGGAGGCAGTAAGGGCCAAAAAGAAGGTCTTCACCTGGTACAAGGAAAAACAGAGGGAGGAAGAATGGGAGGAGTACCAAGTAAGAACTAGGGAAGCTAAGAGAGCAGTCAGGGATGCAAAAGCAGACACAGAGCTATATATTTTGGAGGGGCTCAAGGGCATGGAAAAACAGTTCTTCGGGGTGCTGGTCGAGCCATGCACCTAGGTATCTGTAGGAGGTGTGCGCCTCCAAAGGGGCCCCTTCAGATATATTAAGGAAAAAGAAAGACAGGAGGGAGACTTGCTAGACTAACAGAGGGAGACAGGATAATAGAGGAGGACAAGAAAAATGCAGTTGTTCTTAGTGACTACTTGTGTTCTGTATTTACAAGTGGAATAGTAAGCTTCTGCCAAAAAGTGGCATAAAAGAGACTGTAAGGGGGATTCCAGAGATAAGGCAGCAGGTATTTACCAGTGAAATGGTCCAGAAAGGGCCAGCAGCCCTAAAAATACATAAGGCCCTGAGGCTGGATGGGATGCATCTGAGGGTATTCAAGGAACTGGCACTGAAACTAGCTGAACCCAGTTCAGACAAAAGTAGTTCCAAAAGACTGGAGGGTAGTGAACATAGTTCCACTCCATGGGGGGGAGGGCAAGGAAAAACTGGCTAACTACAGACCTGGCAGACTTACCTCCATTGTAGGTAAACCGATGAAGACAGTAGTCAAAGAGGACCTAGTGGACTACCTGTAGAGAAACAGACTTCAGGAAAGTGAACAGCATGGCATCATTGCATGGAGGTCTTGTCAGACAGACCTTATAGTATTCTTTGTCTGAGTGACAAAGGTAGCAGATAAGGGTCACGCTGTGGCCTTACTCCACTTCAATTTCAACAAGGCTTTGGACTCAGTAACTCACAGAAGGTTGCTAAAGAAGCTTGAGGAGCTGGGTGCAGCAAATGATACTGTTAGATGAGTTGCAGACTGGTTGTACAGAAGACAACAGAGGGTTGTGGCAAACTGAGTCAAATCTGAGTAGAGGGAGGTCACCAGTTGGGGGCTACAGGGATCAGTCCTGGGTCCAGTTCTTTTCAATATGTTCAGAACAGTGACATAGGAGAAGGAATTAATGGCAGCATGTGTCTCTTTACAAACGACACTGAGCTATGTGGTTGGGTAGATGGTAAGGAGGAATTAATAGGGGCATGCAAATACCTTAATTTGAATATTCGGATGAATTTTCACATTTGGGGCTCCAGATATTCATTATTCACCCCCCCCCAAAGTGTTTTTTTTTTAAAGACATTACAACACCGTTAAACTCTACCACTTCCTTCCCTTTTGAAGTATACTAAGCACTTCTGGCATGACCACTCCCAACAAGGCAACAAACTACTGTACTTGTCAGTGGTCAGGTGATACACGGTCATCATAGATTGAGCAAAGGCTGCAGATGAGGTGATGTCTCGTGTCTTGCCTAGGGCTACTAAAATGACACTGGCGTAAGTGCATTGTATGTCCACCTTGGAAAAGAGGAGAGCGAGATGTGCCATGATAGAGACCTATACAAGTACCTCATGGGGTGAAGACAGGGCACATAAGGGGAGTCTCTTTCAAATGAGAAAGCACACAAGTACCAGGGGCAATGAGTGCATGTAATGAAGTTGAAGGGGGAGTTCATCAAGACAGATGTGAAGAAATATTCATGGAAGGCATAACAGATGACTTGACAGGGACTGCAGGCATAAGTGATGGTGCTGAAAACACCGTGGGGCTTCAAGCATGCATGAGATAGGCATAGGGCTGGGGTGTATTTGAAAACAGGCAGGGAGGCAGCAGGGTTGCTTTAGGGTCTGCAGATGAGACCGATAAGTCTGGGCTGACTGTGTGGGCCAAGCGGTCTTTTTGCAACAGACAAATAGTAACCTAAAGTACACAATAGTAAGGTCAGTAAAACATAATACATTTTTAAATGTTTCTAGTTTAACAGAGGCCTCATGGTGGTTCTGCAGCTAATGCCAGGGAGTGGAGACTCGGTTACCCTTTTAATTAAATATTTTTCATGATAGCAAAAAAAGAAAGGGTGAGCCAAAAAAATGCAACATTACACTTTCGTAACATTAGGCAGATTAAGAGCTGTACTGTAGAACCAGTTTTATGTGGGAAGATCATATTTGTAGCCAATTACTGGTAAGTGTAGCTTAACGAACACTAGCTCTTCAACGTGTTGAGGATCCAGCTTGGAACAGTGTGGTTCAACAATGTCGCCAGTAGTGCTAAACATCTTCTCAGACAGCACACTTGCAGGAGGGCAGCTTAGGTATGTTAAAGCAAGTTATGCCAGGTGAGGAGGTTGATTTTCTGAACCCAGTAGCCCAGTGAATCAACATCAAATGGCTCAATTGATTCTGCAGAGTAGTTATTAAGTAAATTTTCTTCAGAGAGAGGATGAGACTGTGACCATTTGTGTACCTGTTGACGCAATGATGTGCTGAGTATTGCCAAGTCACTCTCCTGTACACTGCCACTACACCGTCTTTCCCCATCTCCACCAATATCATCCGATTCCAAACCACCACATGCCTATCTGTCTCCCTCAGGAACCTGAACTGGAGCATGTTCCTCCGCTTCCGAGTGTCTGACTGTCTGAATGGCACTATTTAACTCTTCACTGAGCTGTAACCTAAAATGAGTCACCTTGTGAGTGTCCATGGCTATATGAAGGATCTGACATTTGAACCTAGGGTCCAGCATGGTAGCAAACACATGATGGCAGGTATCCATGAATGTGGCAAACTTTGCATCAAGTTTTCCATTGAGATGATTAACAAGGCCAGTGACCTCCTGTGTACCGAGTGTGTTGTCAGCCAAAAACCATTGTAATGATCTTTTGAGAATATCCACAGCTGGGATAACCTAAGTAAGGCCGTGGAAGTACTTAGATCACATGTATTCCTCTCAAATGGCGTGAGAACTTTCACCATGCCCTCAAGAATCAACCAAACAAGATGTCTTAGGACCCCTCCGATGTCTGCATCCATAGATATTTTGTGTAGTGCCCACTTCTGCTCCAAGAGAGAAATCATCAAGTATAAAGAATTCCACCAAGTGCTAACATCTTGTATTACATGATGTTGGGGCAGACCAAGGCATTCCTGAACTTCTCATAATTTGTTAGTGGCTTTTATAGAGTGATGGAAATGGCTGCAGATGGAACATGCTGTGGATAATATGTTGTTGGTCATAGTACTGCTACGCAGTGTGTGAGTCACCACTAAATTTAGTGTGTGTGCAAAGCAACGAATACTCACAAAATGGCCATCATTCATGGCTTTCACCATGTTTGTGCCATTGTCGGTAATAAAAAATCTAACTTTTAAATTGGTGTTAACACCAGTCCAAGACCACAACATGTCTTGCAGAAACGTGAGAATATTATGTGTTCTGTGGTCTTCCTCCATGAGTCCGACATTCAGCAAAGCTGACATAATGAGACTACCAGATTGGGGGGGGGTCGACAAGGTGATGCATTGGAAACAGCAGCGGCAGGCTGTTGCACACACCAGTGTGCAGTTAAGGAGAGAGAGAGGCATGCAGGGAGTTATCACTAGTCCAGATATCTGATGTGCAGTGAAAAACACCACCAACAGCCTCTGCAAGTAGAGCAGCAACTGCAGATCGCATGCCATCATACAGTCATGGCGATATAGTTTGAGAAAACATAGTACGAGATTGGATCTGATAACATGGATGCAAATAGTTGAGAAGCCATCGGAAGCCAGTATCTTCCACAACTGATATAGGCTGGAGATCCATCATCATCTTCTCAGCAATTAGCTGTGTGATTTGCTGTGCTGTTGGATGTCAGGCATGATACTTTGTTCACACAAGTAGAGCATCCATTATTGGAAGTGCCATGGGAGACATCGATGTGGACCGCTTCAACAACGGTGGTGTGCGAAGTGCTGATGACTGTCTCTGCCTTGTAGTATCAGTGCAGTCAGAAGAGACCACCAGAGTAGAGGCTGGACTCTGTGTTGATGAGGGGGAAGGAGTGCCATAACCACTGGGTTGCTCTAAGTCAGATCTGTCATCAGTACCACCATCACTGCCAACTGTGTATGCCTGTCCTCCAGAGGAGTTTAGTCTTGGTGAAATCAAGGGTCCCGATCCAGACCCAAACAAGCTTCGATACACTTGAGGGTGCTTAAGCTTCAAGTGGTTCTGTAATGATGTTGTGGTTAAGGTAGAGAGTGATTTCCCTTGGCTTATAGTGGCATTGCAAAAGGAACTGACTGTCTTCCTTGTGTCCTCCTTTAACACAGTGAAATGCAACCACACAGCACTTTTAACACTGTGGTTACGAGTGATTCTGCTAGCACCACATCCCCAGCTATTTTTTCAACAGATGTGCCTGTCTTGTCCTGATGTTCTTGCCCTGTGACCACTGCCCCTGATGGTGCCATGCCAGTGCTGCCATCACCTAGCTGTCTTTCAGGCTGTGATGGAACCTGCTGAAGAAATGTTAGTGTTGCTTGTTTGGTCTTCTTAGAGGAAGGGGGACCCTTACCCTTACCGTTACTTCTACTACCCTTGCTAGTAGTGCTACACCTAGAGGCTGCTTTGCCAGCCACTTTCTTTTTTTCTGCCCTCAAGGTACATAGCATACTCTGCCTCATCTTCAGAGTCACTCACATGTGCCTCTGACGAAGAAGATGACGTGTCACTGGGCAAGTCATCATGTGGATGGAAATACTCAGAACCAGATCATACTCTGCAATGTTTTCAAGAGTGCTGAGAAGCTAAGAAGCAGGAGGCATAACAATATCAACTGTAGTGGTCATACTGGTAACATGCACCGTGGCATTAATACCAGACTGTTGTGATAGTGTTCCAGTAGTGGCAGTTGTGGCAGGGTTCATAGTGTCAGTAGTGGCTGGAGTGACAGTCACAGTTAGAGGACTGGCTGTAGTAGTCATGCTGCCCCTTGTTGTGGAAGAGGAAGACAGGGTCTCTGTAGTGGTGGTGGTGGTGGTAACGAAAGATGTGATGGTATTGGTGAGAGATGGGGACACATTGATGGTTGTGGTGGTGTTATGGTGTGGGCATAAAACAGACACTTTAAGCAGGAGGTATACTGCATAAAAAAAAAAAAAACGCACAAATGCGCTTTGGATTTTTATTCCAAAAATCAAATAAATCAATATATACAGAAATAAAAAGAAAACAGGGTGTTATACAGCATACGGAAAGAAATTTCAGAAAATGACTCTTCCCTAGTCACTTCTCCAATACTTCACTTTAAATTCAACTGCTGGTGTGAATACTGGGCACACCTTCCTCCTCAAGGACCAGCAGCTCACTGGCCTCTCTATCTAACAAGCATTTGTTAATGCCAAATGTTTGCTTGCTGGTATTAGCATTGGAAATGCAGGAGTTAGACAAATGCAGAATAGGAATAGCAGTGAAGTATTGAACTTCATGCCAACCCTACCTCCACCCTGCAGAGAGGGACAGGTATTGGGGTATGCCTTTGAGTCGTCATGCATACCGCTTACGCCATTTCACCTCACCCTATCCTGCAGACACCAACAAGTGTGGAGGTATGCCTTGGAGTGTTCGGCTTTATAGTCACCCCATTCCATAAGGACATCCGCTGAAATGGGTGCAGTATAGGAGAATGGGGTGGACTCTGGGGCCAAACAGTCCAAGGCACACCTCGATGCCCATCACTGACTGCAGGATAGGGGTAGAATGGCATAAGCATTACAGCCAACAATCCAAAGGCACACCCCTGACGCCTGTCAGTCTGTACACAGTGGGATGTTATGGTTAGAAACTGTAATGCCCTGGGCATTTGTTGGTATTTGCACTACAAATTTTCAACATAGCATTTTTGTGACCCCCACCTCATGAAAGTATTTGTTACCTCTGCTCATGAACAGTGGCACTGTGATTTTGTTAATCTGTCTCGAATGTTGATTTGCTATAGCGACTGCGCCATTCTGCGCCACATGTGCGAAAACACAGTTCGGTCAGGATGTGAAAAATGACAGCTGTCCTGTTCAAAAGGAGGTGTGAAAGAATGTCAATGTTGAAAATCTGGAGTGAAAATATGAAAAATTCTCAAAGTTACAAGCGTGCGTGGAAACTGCACACCGCATGCTCATAATACAGTCATTTTGTAAAATGTTATCACCAAATTTTCAACATAGGCATTTTGGGACCTCCACTCATGAACAGTGTCACTGTGATTTTGTTAATCTGCCCCGAACACTGATTACCCACAGTGACCACACCATTGTGCGTCACATGTGCAAAACCACATTTCAGGCAAGATGTGAAAAATGACAGCTCTACTGTTCATAAGGAGGTGTGAAAAAATGGCAATGCTGAAATTCTGAAGTAAAAATATAAACAATTCTCAAGTGTGCATAGAAACTGCACAACGCACGCTTGTAACACAGTAATTTTTTGGAATTTTATCACCAAATTTGCAACATAGGCTTTTTGGGAGACTACCTCATGAACAGTTACACTGTTGTTTTGTTTCTCGGCCCTGAAAGGTGATTCTGTGCAGTGACCGTGAAATCACCTTTCAGGACTGAATAATGACATGACAGTGACTGAATTAATGAGGTTGGGTCCCAAGAACCCCATGTTGAAAATGTGGTGCCAAAATTCGCAAAAATGGCCGAGATATCCACCTAAGTTGAAAAAAAAAACATGTATGCCATTATACAGCTTATTGGCATTTCTTCAGTTCGCAGTCGGCTTTGAAGAGTGCAGATGTGTTCCAAGTCCACTGAAGATCATCACTTCAGGCTCCGGAGGTAAGTATTGGGTGAGGGGGTGCGGGGATGTGGGGTGCGCAGAGGGTGGGTGCGGATTGGGGGAGAGGGCACGGACACAACGAGGAACCGTTTCTATGTTTCAGTTTAAAAAATAATTAAACTGATCGCGGGAAGGTTTTCTTTCTTTGCAGGTAGATTTGGTATGCTGGGGTGGGCTGCCAGCGTGCCACCTGCGTGTTTTTTGGGGGGGAGACTGGAGCTGACAGGGGACTGGGCCCCCCCCATTGGCAAAGAAAAAAGGATCTGTGTTTGGGGGAGGAGAAATGATGCCGAGGGGGATAGGTCTCCCCACTCGGCAAACAAAATGTATGGGGGACATTATGCCGATGGGGAGTGGGCTGCCCCATTGGCAAATGATCTGGGGAGGGGGCATGCCAACAGGGGGATTGGGCACCCCAGTCAGCTTTCATGGGGACTCTGAGGAGGACAGCAACAGCTGCTGCAATGTTAATTGCAGTGTTAAACCAGGCAAGGCACCACCCTGCAATGACAGGTTGCTCCCTCATTGCAGCAGTGAATATGTTTCAAGTTGGTGACATGCTCGCTGAACTAGTGTCAGCAGCAGCATGCCACCGCATTGGGAAAGAGGGCCAAGCCTCAAAATGCAGTGGGGGCATTGGCCACCACAGTGCCGCACCTCCAAAACCCCGCTTCTCTCCTAAACTGTCACATAATGTTTCTTGTGCATGTGCACAAGCAAACATAAAACTCACTCCTAGTGGTGAGACTTTCTACTCTCTTGGGTGATGACATCATGTTTATGTGACCAGTTGCAAGGGAATAATTAGGGCTTCATTATTTTATTCTGTAGAATAAAAACATCCCACATCCCTAATTCTCAATAATCCTCTACCTTATTATACTTCATGTAACAATACATATATAGATAGGGATCAAACAACAGCTCTTTTAGCTTAATATGGGCTCATTATGGAATTAAGCCCCTCCCTTACAATGATGTCACTAGTGCCTGTTCCTATAAAAACAGTCATTCTGTGGGCAGCCAGCCCTATACAGGTACTTCATGCAACCCAAATGGTAATTACACCTTTATTACTTACTTTTACTCTCAGATGTCTCTGGGTTGGCTAGGGGAAGGGGAGATTGAGGGTATGCTCCTCATCTCCCTTCTCCTGCCAACTTAGTAGGTCTGAAACTGCTTTTATATATTTTTAACAGTTTTTACATTTTTCTTGTAATTTTTATC
Organism: Neoceratodus forsteri; assembly: GCA_016271365.2. Taxonomy (NCBI): domain Eukaryota; kingdom Metazoa; phylum Chordata; order Ceratodontiformes; family Ceratodontidae; genus Neoceratodus; species Neoceratodus forsteri. The sequence continues at coordinate 899,588,100 of CM057455.1, forward strand.
ATTCCACATGGCTTTTTAATGCATATATAGTTCTTGTAAGCTTACAATTATTTAGGGCTTTTCTCTCCCTAGGTTCATGTGCCCTGCTAAAATATCAACATTCAAAACCCCTTTTGAATATAGCCAATGGCTGAAATTGCAGCCGACAGCTCAACTTTTCATTTGGGTCTGTTTGTAAAAATTAGATGCATTTCAATCATTGTAGACCCAGTTATAACAATCTGGGCTACATACAGTAAGAGACACCCATTCATCCTTGCGGTGCCTGTTGCATCCTGCGAGTGTCTGTGTGCTTTTGGAGAGCTCCATGCCGCAGTGGCATCTCCAGAGAACAGAACAAGGATGCTCCTGAGCCATATTGGAACAGCTCCTTGGCGATTCCTTCAGCCGCAATGAGCGGCAGGTCACTGGCACATCAGTGCCTTTCTCTTTACCCAAGGCACCCTTGACTTTGGGGCCCTTCTTACGTGTTAAGGCACATTTTAAGCATTTTATAGCACAATGAGTGCTATTTGACAACTCCTGGTCAGGAGTATTCAGCAAAGTGCTACTCAGCACATTATGTGCATTTGACTGGGGTTCAAAGAAAAAGAGGACAGCTAAGATTAGAAGCTGTTTGTTAGGTTGGTCACCCTGACAAGAAAAGCATAAGGAGAGTTGCAGAATAAGAAAGGAGGATAGAACAGGGTGAAAAGAGAAATGGGGGGGGGGCGTGCACATAATCAATACCAACAGGGGAGTATGAATACATTATGAACAGGGGCACCCTGTTACATTCTCCTCCCCACTCACGAAGGCAACATCTGTTGACTGAAACCCTTCAGTCCTTGAAGGGTTGGAACTTACGCCCACCTTCTCCAGAAGTTCCCTTCAGGGACCCTAATAATCAAACCAGTAATGGTATTTTTTATTTCTAGATACGTACACCATCTACCATTCCATTCTATTCCCTGAGGTTTGTTTCTATCATTCAACATGACAAAGCTATCATCACATTTTCTTAACAATTCTGTTTCAGTTTTTTCCCCAAAGTCTTGCTATCTGCTCCCAATCTGGACAGAAAATCAACATTTTGATGCTGGGCTCCTGCTCTATGCTTGACGGACAATTTATATGGCTGTAATGCCAGGTACCAGCGCATAATCAATGCATTCTTCTCTTTCATCTGGTTCAACCAGCCCAAGGGATTATGGTGAGTAAGAATGGTAAACTCTGTGCCCCACAGGTAATATCGCAAAGATTCAATGGCCCACGTCATGGCGAGGCACTCTTTTTCTATGGTGGAGTATTTCCTCTCCCTTTCGTGAAGTTTCCTGCTAATATATATAACAGGATGTTCTCCCTTCTTGTCATTCTGGGATAACACAGCCCCTATCCCTGTGTCCGATGCATTTGTATGCACCTCAAACAGCACTTGGAAATTTGGACTCATGAGGAATGGGGCAGAACACAAGATGGCGTTTATGATCTGAAAGGCTTCCTCACACTTGAGAGTCCATTTTACCTTGTTGGGAAGTTTATTTTTTGTAAGTTCTGTCAATGGGGTTGCTATAACTAAAAAGTCCAGAATGAATCTCCTATAATAACTGGCTAAGCCTAGGAAGGAACGGACATGTTTTTTTTTGTGGTAGGGATGGGGCAATTAGCAACAGCCTCTACCTTGCTTTTCTCTGGCTTCACTGAACCATGTCCTATCACAAACTCCAAGTATCTGGTCTCTGTGTATGCTAGGGTGCATTTAGCAGGGTTAATCATCAGTCCAGCACCTTTAATGGCCTGTATAACTGCACTTAGGCATGTCAAGTATGTTTGCCAATCTGCACTAAAGATGATAACATCGTCTAAATATGCTGTACTGTAAGATGTGTGGGGTCTAAGGATGTGATCCATGTACCTTTGAAATGTAGCAGGGGCACCGTGAAGTCCAAAGGGCATAGTTGTAAATTGGCAAAGACCAACAGGAGTACAAAAAGCCGTCAGTTCCTGAGCCTGGGGTGCCAAAGGGATTTGCCAATGCCCCTTCATTAAGTCCAAGGTACTGATATATTTGACAGTCCCTATTTTATCTAACAAATCATCAATTCGGGGCATGGGATACCCATCAAAGGAAGACACAGCCATTTACTTTGCGGAAATCCAAACATAACCACAGACCACCTTCCTTCTTAGGGACTACTACCACTGGAGATGACCAAGAGGGCACAATGACTTCTAAGTGCTCCATTTTATGTACCTCCTGTATTACATCTTCCCGAAGCCATTCAGGTAGTCTATAAGGCTTCTGGTGAATAGGGGTAGACTGAGTGACCCTTATCTCATGTATGACCCCTTTTGCCCTTCTTGGTGTATTTGCAAAGGTTTTCTGGTTCTGAGGAACAAATATGCTATTTCTACACATTGTGTGGGGTTCAACTCTGGATTGATCTGTACCTCCCTTGTCTCTTGAGAAGGTTCTAACTTCTCATAGCTATGTTCAACTCAGTCATACCCTGCTCAGGGTGTATGAACAGGAGGGGGGCTGGTTTCTCTACCCATTTGCGCAGCAGGTTAGCATGGTAGATTATTTTCGTGGGCCAGTGTCCAGGCATTTCAGTTTCAAAGTTAACCACCCTCATTTGCTGTGTTACCCTATATGACCCTTGCCATTTCATTAGCAACTTATTTTCTGTAGATGATAAGAGTAACAACACCTGTCTCCTGGTGAAAAACATTTCTCCTTTAGACCCATGTCATACCTCGCTTTTTGATCTTTTTGGCTGTAAGACACATTCTGATGGGCCATGGTTACAAATTTTATTAACCATTTTCTCAGGGTAGTCATATAGTCCAGGATGTTAGTATGATCTACATTCTGACCCTCTTCCCAATGCTCTTTCACTACATCCAATGGACCTCGGGGGTTTGTACCAAATAACAAGGCAAATGGTGAAAATTCTGTTGTAGCCTGGTTACCTCTCTATAAGCAAATAGGAGGTAAGGGAGAAACCATTTCCCAATCTCGTCCTTCCTCCTGCATATACTTCTTTAACATGTTTTTCAAAGTTTTATTAAAACATTGCACAAGACCATCAGTTTGGGGATGAAAGGGGGAGGTCCGTACTGCAGATACACCCAGACGTTTATACAATTCTTTAAACATTTGGGAAGTAAAATTACTTCCCCTGTCTGTAAGAATTTCCTGTGGTATACCCATGCGACTAAATATTTTTACTAACTCCTCGGTGATCCGAGGGGCCTTGGCAGTCCAGATGGGTATTGCCTCAGGATATCTGGTGGCATAATCTCATACTACCAGGATAAACCTATTTTCCTTCAAACTGGTAAAGGGCCCAACTATGTCCATGGTGACATGCTCAAATGGTGTAGTCACATAAGGGATGGGTTGAAGGGGTACCTTATCTGCTTTGCCACATGGGGCCACCAACTGACAGTCTTTACATGCTTTACAATAGGCTGCTACAGCCTTATGGATTCCTGGCCAAAACGATCTATGGGTTATTTGCCCTAGTGCTCTGTCTCTCCCTTTGTAACCTAACATAGGGGAATCATGCGCTAACTGAATCAGCTTCTCCCTATAAATGGTGGGAACCATCAATTGTTCTACACACATCTGGGTCACAGAGTTAATAAATTTATGGTACAACAAGTCATTTTTCATTACAAAATGTGGCAGTCCTCCTTCCACTTTTTCATGAACCTGTGAAAAACATGGTAACAAGGTTTTATCTTCCAACTGTTCTTTCTTGAAATCACAGCTGGATAACCCAGATGCTACCTCACCATCTCCAGCCTTATGGGTCTCCAGCCACTGTTTCTTTTCCTTTCTCCTTTGTTTCCTCATCTTCAGAGTTTTCCCAGGGCTGCCAAATAAGTCCTCTTCAAAGGGAAATACCATGGGCAAGTTGCTCTGTTTGGCCTGGGATTTGGTAATAACATTAACAAGTTCTTGTCCAGGTTGCTGAGAATTCTTCAACATATGAAAATGGGGAAAATCCTACCCTATGATCACAGGTACCAGTCATTAGTGATCAATTCTACCCTGGCAGTATGGTATTTGTGGATATCCCCATGGACACAAATCACTTTGGTATCAGCCTGGGTGATTTCTGGGTTAGGTAGCAGGTCTGCTTGCATTAATGTCTGTCTAATGCTGGATTCTAAGAGGCCCAAAGTCTGATGTTGACTGGTCCTCACAGTTGTTACATATCCTATGTTTGCTAAGGATAAATGGGCAGTCTGTGTTCGTTTACTGGGGCAATTTCATACCATATGTCCTTTTCCCAAGCATTTATGGCATATGATTTCAGAATAGGGCACCCTTCCCCCTCTGTCCTTTCTCCCATAGTTGGCCTGTCTCTGGGGAGTATAGTTGAAAGGTCTTACCATGCTAGCAGGCTGGGGTGCTACATTCTCTCTTCTAGGTCTGGAGGGTCTTGCCTCCAGGTAATCCTCCACAAGCTGGATGGTTTTCTCTGCAGTCTCTGGCTTGTGCTCCCTCACCCACACCTGTACATCCTGTGGTAGGATTTGGATAAACTGCTCAATCACAATAGCCTCCAGCACTTGTGCCACAGTTTTTGTAGCTGGTTGCAACCATTTGTTGCAATAGTCCTTCAATTTAGCAAATGTCTCTCTGGGGCATCAGTATATGACATTTTCTGGGACCGAAAGCGCTGCCAGTAAGTTTCAGTGTTAATATCGTACCGATGCAATATTTCTTCCTTCACCCAATCATAATTTACAGCGTCTGGTCTGCTTAGCTGACTATAGACCAGCTGGGTTCACCAGGAAAGGTATGGCACCAGTCTTATCACCCACTGGTCCCACGGCAAAATACACGCTTGAGCGATATGTTCAAACATAGTCAATTATGTTTCGATATCATCAGACAATTTAGTTCATTTAATGTATTTTGGTACCGTATGATTGGGTTGCCACGGAATTAGGGCTAGGATGACCCTAATAGTGTCCGTCCACTTTGCCTCCTGTCACTGCTGATCCTCCTCCTGTCTCCACCGATCCTCATCCCATTGTCTTCTGTCTCCTGCTGTTGTCGGTCTGTCTCGAGCTGTCTGAGGCAAAGCCATCTTAGTAGTTCACTAGGTTCCTCTGGTGCTCTCTCCATCTTGGGATCCTGTTCTTCTTCCTCTTCAAATTCTAATTCCTTCTTCTTCACTATCTTCGGCCTGGTTCAGATATCTAAACCAGGTCCAGGCTGTACTCCTGTTTTCTCAGCCATTGCTCGTGTCAGGTGAATGACCCTTTCCTGCCCCTCTTGCATCTGCCTGGGTACTTTTTACAGTTGCCACTGGTAGCGCTTCCCAAGCAGTCTTGAGACTACCAGAAATCCCACTACTCACACCAGTGTTACAGTGTGGGCATAAAACATACACATTAGACAGGTGGTATAGTGCATAAAAAAAAAGCATTAATGCATTTTTGATTTTTATTCCAAAAATCAAATAAATCAATATATACAGAAATAAAAAGAAAACAGGGTGTTATATAGCATACCAAAAGAAATCTCAAAAAATGACTCTTCCGTAGTCACTTTTCCAATACTTCACTTTAAATTCAACTGCTGGTGTGAATACTGGCACACCTTCCTCCTCAAAGACCAGCAGCTCACTGGCCTCTATCTAAAAATCACTCCTAGTGGTGAGACTTTATACTCTCTTGGGTGATGACATCATGGTCATGTGACCAGTTACAAGGGATAAATTAGGGTTTTATTATTTTATTCTGTAGCATAAAAATATCCCATATCCCTAACTCTCAAGATACTGTAATCATCTACCTTATTTATCTATTTTTTTAATTTCTAGTTATCCCTCCTGCATCCCTGCCAGACCTACGCCATCAGGAGTCACCAATGAAGCCCATCCCTGCTGACGTCCTACCTGTCAGCCCAGGTTCCTCCATCCAGCCATGGCTTACCCTCTGGACTGGGTTAGGGCAGGGCAGAACACCCCAAATCTTGTAATTTCATCAGGCCCCCTGGACTGCAGGCAGATGTCGGCATATTGGGACTAGGCTTGGTGCTCCGTCTTCCCGACTCTGGAGGGGATTTTCCCTGTTCTACGAGGATGTTGCAGGCCCTGATGTCAAGGCACAAGCGCCGACATCCACAGTGTCCTCCCCCTCAATGGTGCAGCCTCTAGAGGTGATTGGTCCACAGGCCTCCACCTGTGACCAACCAAACCTCTGAGGTGCCAATGGGCTGTCATGCCCCCAGCCTCTGCCAGGGATCACCGTTCGCTGAGTGAGATTCCCACCTTCCCCCTAGAGGAGGTGAGCTGTCATCAGACACTCAGCCATTCTCCCCCTCGGCCAACCCACAGTGGCCCGAGTCTGCTCCCGAACCCCGGTTGCCGGCATGGTGCAAGGTGTGGCGTCCAACGCCTCAACCCTCGGTGCCACCAGGCCGGCCCAATCATCTACCTTATTATATACTTTATGTAACAATACATATAGATAGGGATCAAACAACAGCTCTTTTAACTTAATAGGGACTCATTATGGAATTAAGCCCCTCCCTTACAATGATGTCACTAGTACTTGTTCCTATAAAAACAGTCATTCATACTGAGGGTTAGTGGTGCGGAGGGGCAAACCCTTACCAGCTCAAGGGAAATAGCAGACTGTTTCATGAGTTTCTATGAGAGGCTGTATAGAACGGAATATGTGGGGAAGGAAGAGTGCATACGGGAGTTCCTTGATGGAGTACCTCTGCAGAAGATTACAGACGAGTAGAGGGAGTTACTGGGTCAGCCCATCTTAAGAATGGAAATCCTAAGTGCTATACAGAAGTTGCAGGAGGGTAAGGCCTGTGGGCCAGATGGTTTTCCTGTTGAGTATTATAGGATTTGGGGGCAAATGGCGGCACTGAGTAGGGTATTTGAGAAGGGAGAGGAGGGGAGCACTCCAGAAATACTGACTCATGTTATGAGGCGAATATCTGCTTAATACATAAGGGGGGACAGGATGAGCTCGATTATACAGCTTATCGACCTATTTCCCTCCTTAATGTTGACATGAAAATCTTGGCCAAGGTACTGGCCACCAGATTGAAGAATATTCTGCTGGAGGTGATCCACCCAGACCAGACTGGGTTTATCAAGGGGCGTCAGTCCTATCACAATGTACAAAGATTGTTAAATGTCATATGGCGGGCTGGCCAGACCTGAGGAAAGATGGGGGTGATCTCCTTAGATGCTGAAAAAGCATTTGATAGGGTGGAATGGGAGTACCTCTTTGAAATGATGACCCGGTTTGGTCTGGGGGATCTGTTTATAGGCTGGGTTAAGGCTATGTATCTAAGGCTGAGTGCGCGGGTTATGGTAAATTGGTGCCTTTCCTGGAAATTTGGATTGGGGAGGGGTACGAGACAGGGGTGCCCGCTATCCCCTCTGTTATTCGCTTTGGCAATTGAACCCCTGGCGTCGGCGATACGCCAACATAAAGGCATGGTGGGCATAGAGGATGTGGAGGGGAGAGAGCATAAGGTGGCGCTATAGGCAGACAACATACTGCTGTTTCTGGGGGATATACATAGTTCCATGGGACATTTGATGAACATTATTGAGAGGTTCTCAGGTTTTTCTGGGTACAAGATTAATGTCAGGAAATCTAAAGTTATGGGATTCTTGGATGCTGGCCAAGAGATACAGTGAATGGGATTCAAGGTGGTCCAGATGGATTTTAAATACATTGGGGTACGAATAGTGCAGAGATGGGAAGAGTTATATAAGCTGAATTATCATCCCTTGATCAAATTGGTATTGGCAGATCTTAAGAGATGGATGCAGCTCCCTGTTTCTTGAATTGGGAGGATCAATCTCATAAAAATGAATATTATGCCCCGTATCCTCTATCCCATGCAAATGCTGCGGGTGAGACTAACAATGGGGGATGTGAAACGGTTAGAGAAGGGGTTTTTGGATTTCATTTGGCAGAGAAAGAAGCCAAGAATTAGTTTGGCAAGGCTTAAGGCAGATAAGACATGGGAAGGGCTTAATTTCCCGGATCTGAGTACGTACTACAGGGTGGTGCAGCTTAGGAGAGTGGCTGACTGGGTCCATAGGCCAGAGGTGGCCATTTGGGTAGGGCTGGAACAAGGGGGGACCCCAGGGAGACTTACATCCTACCTTCATAGTAAGGAGCTACGGGTGTATAGAGATTTGCAGAGTGGCAACCTGTTAGTTAGGGAGACATTGGGGGCTTGGGATCATTTATGGCAGCGGAAAGGATTGGCTCAGAGGGAGACTGTGTTACTTCCGATTGTGAAGAATCCCTTCTTTGTGCCTGGGATGGAGGATGGGGGGGTTCTTAGAATGGGAGGGGGGGTGGTATATGTAGGGATGCTATTGGAGAAAGGGGAGCTGAGTGAGTTTGACAAGATTAGGCGAGAGGTGAGGTTAGGGACATCCCAATTATTTTGGCACCTGCAAGTGAAAGTGTTCATAGGGAAAATGGGAATGGGAGATAGAGGTGGGTTGCACCCAAATCGGATAGAGCAGATGGTATGCCAGGCTAGGAAAGATCCGAAAGGATTTATAGGGAAAGTGGCTAACCAGGATAAGCAGAACCTTCCAGATTTAATGGGCCCCACAAAGGCTCTTTGGGAGCGGGACTTTGGGCAACAAATATCGGATAAGAACTGGAAGCTGGTTCTAGGTATGCCGGAGGGGATCATGGTGTGCAATAAGTTTAAGGAGGCCTTCTATAAGTTTCTGCATAGAATATACTGGCCCCCAGTGGTGGTACATTGGGCTCATCCAGCAGTGTTGCCGCTGTGTCGGAGATGTAACGAGGTTGGGCATCTTCTTTCATTGTTTTTGGGCGTGCCCGGTTTTGGTTAAGTTTTGGGGGGGTAGTACAAGAGGTGAATAAGGTGTTAGGGGGCCGACTGTCTCGGGACCCCCTGGTTTGTCTATTTGGGGTGCAGGTAGTGGAAGAGGAGGAAAAGTGGCAGCCACTGCCCAGGTGGGCAAGAGTTCTGTTGGTGCTGGCCAGGCACTATATTCAGAACACTTGGGTCATTGGGAATGGACCTACGCTAACTGAGTGGTGGAGAATGGTTATCCACTCCTTAGCATTGGAAAGGCTTACATGGTTCGTAAGAGATAGGGAGGAGGTGTTTCTGAGGGATTGGGCTCCTTTCCTGGTGTCCCTGAGCATATCTGAAAATCTAATGCTCTGTACAGGGTTGAATATCTAAATTTCAGGATAAATGTTAGTTAAGGGGAGAGTGCCTCTCTTGTCAGCTGTTCACTCATGGCCTATCAGATGCTTATGGTCCTTCTTATCTTGCACAGTATTAAATGTAATGGATTCCCTGAATATTATATGGTCAATTATGAATACTTGAATATGTCTGATAGTATGGATTGTAATGCACACTCGACCGCATCTATGTGTTGTTATGTGATATGTATTAATGGTTTACTTGGGATGTTAGTATGTCTGTGTTAGTAGATGTCTGTTGTTGTATGTAATATGTGTATGCCTCTGTAAAAGAAAACTTTCAATAAGCAGAGTATTCAAAAAAAACAGTCATTCTGTGAGCAGCCAGCCCTATACTGGTACTTCATGCAACCCAAACAGTAATTACACCTTTGTTACTTATTTTACTCTCAGACGTCTCTGGATTGGCTAGGGGAAGGGGAGATTGAGGGTGCGCTCCTCATCTCCCTTGTCCTGCTAACGTAGGAGGTCTGAATATGCCTTTATATATTTTTAACAGTTTTTACATTTTTCTTGTAATTTTTATTATTCTACATGGCTTGTTAATGCATATATACAGTTCTTGTAAGATTACAATTATTCAGGGATTTTCTCTCCCTAGGCTCATGTGCCCTGCTAAAATACCAACATTCAAAACCCCTTTTGAATACAACCGACATCTGAAATTGCAGCCGACGGCTCAACTTTTCATTTGGGCCTGTTTGTAAAAATTAGACGCATTTCAGTCATTGTAGACCCAGTTACAACAGTCTGGGTTACATACAGTAAGAGGCACCCACTCATCCTTGCAGTGCCTGTTGCATCCTGCAAGTGTCTGTGCGCTTTTGGAGAACTCCACGCCACACCTCGCTTAAGTGCTTTTCTGCGCACCATGCGGCATTGCTAGGGAACAGAACAAGGCTGCTCCTAAGCCACATTGGAACAGCTCCTTGGTGATTCCTTCAGCTGCAATGAGCGGTGGGTCACCAGCACATCAGTGCCTTTCTCCTTACCCAAGGCACCCGTGACTTTGGGGCCCTTCTTACATGTTAAGGTACATTTTAAACATTTTATAGTGCAATGGGCACTTTTTGACAACTCCCAGTCAGGAGTATTCAACAAAGCACTACTCAGTGCATTATGTGCATTTGACTGGGGTTCAAAGAAAAAGGGAATAGCAAAGATTAGAAGCTGTTTGTCAGGTTGGTCACCCTGAGAAGAAAAGTGTAAAGAGAGTTGCAGAATAAGAAAGGAGGATAGAACAGGGTGAAAAGAGAAATGGGGGGTCACATAATCAACACCAATGGGGGAATATGAATACGTTATGAACAGGGGCACTCTGTTACAGGTGGGAGTCGTGATGGTACTGGTAAGAGATGGGGACACATTGGTGGTTGTGGTTGGAGTCAAGAACAGTGTCCTTCTGCTTGTGCTTCTTGTATCACTTTGTCCTGTGCCAGCCATGGTACTACTGTTGCTGGAAGAAATAGGCTTGGGAAGGGGTAAAGAATAATTTTGGGCGTCAAAGACGGGTTGACCATCACTCACATTCAGGTTCAGCATCACTAACCTGTTCCTCCATTGTAGATTTGCTCAGGCTAGACCAAGTACGTTTCTTCCCACCTCTGCCTGTCACTGTCTTTGCCTTTGCCACCAAGTTCTAAACACTCTCAAGTACTTGATATGTCATACATGTACAAAAGTTCGGCTTTATTGCAGCACCAAAAAATGATTGTAAGCAGCACCTGCTGCAGTACTGTATTATTTTAGCACAGATAATTTATTGCAAGCTGCACCTGCTGCAGCACTGCTTTATTTTAGCACAGAAAAATTATTGCAAGCAGTACCTGCTGCAGTACTGCTTCATTTTAGCACCAGAAAATGATTGCAAGCAGAACCTGCTGCAGTACTGCTTTATTTTATCACCCAAAAATTACTGCAAGCAGCATGCACGCAGGGCAGGCAAGGGTGTGCGCACACTGCAAGTGACGCTACCTAGCCCTAAACCATGGGGGTGGAAATGCAGTCAGCCAACTGCTCTCTGAGACTGCTGTCGGCTACTGACTTCCGTAAAACCAAAGCCCAACCTCAGATTATACCACAAATACTTCTTACAGAAATTTCTATGGCAGAACTACTGCAATTCACTTTTACTATTTTTTTATTTATAAATGCACATAAGTTTTACTGTATTTCAGTACAAAAAATGGTTGCAAGCAGCAGTACTGCTTTATTTTCGCACAGAAAAATTATTGCAGGCAGCATGCACACAGGGCAGGCGAGGGTGTGCACACACTGCAAACATTACTGCCTAGCCCTAAACCATGGGGGGTGGAAATGCAGTCAGCCAACTGCTCTCTGAGACTGCAGGCGGCTACTAACTTTCGTAAAGCCAAAGCCCAACCTCAGATTATATCACAAATACTTCTTACAGAGATTTCTATGGCAGAACTACTGCAATTCACTTTTACTATTTTTTTATTTATAAATGCACACAAGTTTTATTGTATTTTAGTACAAAACAAGCATTTGTCAATGCCGAATGTTTGCTTGATGGCATTGGCATTGGTAGTGTAGGAGTTACAGAGCTGCATAATAGGAATGGCAGTGACGTATTCAACTGAAGCCAACCCCACCACCACTCTGCAGAGACTGACAGGCATTGGGGTGTGCCTTTGGGTCGTCAGGCATAATGGCCACGCTATTTCACCACACCCTACCCTGCAGACACTGACAAGTGTCACAGTGTGCCTTGGGGTCTTTTGCCATTATGCGCACCCCGTTCCATCAGGAAATATGGTGAGATGGGTGCGGTATAGGAGAATGGGGTGAACTTTGGGGCAGAAGAGTCCAAGGCATACCTCAATGCCTCTCACTGGCTGCAGGGTATGGCATGGTATGAGCATTAAAGGCGAGAATCCCAAGTCATACCCCTGATGCCTGTCATTCTCTACAGGGTGGGGCGTTAGGGTTGGAAACCCTAACACCTCAGGCATTCGTTGGTATTTTCACTCCAAATTTTCAACATGTTTTTTTTGTGACCCCCACCTCATGAACAGTGGCAATATCAGTTTGTTAGCCGAAAGCTGATTTTGCACAGTGACTACAGCATTTGGCACCACAGGTGCAAAAACACATTCCGAACAGGATGTGAAAAATGACAGCTGTACTGTTCATGGGGAGGTGTAAAAAATGGCAATGTTGAAAATCTGCAGTGAAAAAATAAAAAAAAATGGTGAAGTCAGAAGCGTGCATAGGAACTGTGCAACGCACACCCATAATGTAATTAGTTTGGGGATTTTTTATAGCAGATTGTCAACACAGGCATTTTGGGACCTCCAAACATGAACAGTGTCACTGTGATTTTCTTTATCTGTCTCGAACAATGATTTCCCACAGCGACTACGTATTTCTGCGCTGAAAGTGTGAAAACACATTTCGGCCATGTTGTGAAAAATGACAGCTGTACTGTTCATAAGAAAGTGTGGAAAAATGCCACTGGTGAAAATCTGGACTGAAAATATTACAAAGTCATGAACTTACGAGGGTGCGTGGAAACTGCGCAATGCTCACTCGTAACACAGTCATTTTATGGACTTTTGTCACCAAATTTTCAACATAGCCATTTTAAGACCTCTGCTCATGAACAGTGTCACTGTGATTTTCTTAATGTGTCCCAAACATGGATTGCACACACCGACTGCGCCATTGTGCGCTACATGCTCGGAAACACATTTTGGGCGACATGTGAAAAATGACAGCTGTACTGCTCATAAGGAGGTGTGGTAAAATGGCAATGTTGAAAATCTGGAGTGCACATATTAAAAATTTGCAAACCTACGAGGGTGCGTAGGAACTGTGCAACGCACATTCGTAAAACAGTCATTTTTTAGGAAATTTTTCACCAAATTTTCAGTATAAGTATTTTAAGACCTTTGCTCATGAACAGTGTCACTGTGATTTTCTTAATGTGTCCCACACACTGATTTTGCACACTGACTGCGCCATTGTGCGCTACATGCGCGGAAGCACATTTTGGGTGAGAAGTGAAAAATGACAGCTGTACTGCTCATAAGGAGGTGTGGCAAAATGGCAATGCTGAAAATCTGGAGTGCAAATATTAAAATTCATGAAACTTACGGCATTAATAGTAGGAACTGCGCTGCGCTAAATAAAACAGTCATTTTAGGAATTTTTTCACCAAATTTGCAACATAAGCTTTTTGAGAGCCCACCTTATGAACACTGGCACTGTCATTTTGTTAATCAGTCCTGAGCGGTGATTTTGTGTGTGATAAGAAATCACCCCGAGACCTATTAGCATCATGACAGTTCAAGAATTCATGAGGAGGGTCCCAAAAACCCATGTTGAAAATTTGGTGCCAAAATTCAAAAATGCCTGAGATATGCATTAAAGTTGAAAAAACCCTATTTATTACATTTTACAGCTTACCAGCATTTCCTCAGTTCGCGGTCGGCTTTGAAGAGTGCAGACGTGTTCCCGGTCCACCGAAGATCGTCGCGCCAGACTCTGGAGGTAAGTATGGGGTGGGGGTGTGGGAGGCAGAGTGCACAGTGGGTGAGCACGGGTGGGCTGGGAGAGCGCCAAAGAGCGTTTTCTTGTTTACAGTTTTTTTTTTTTTAAAGAAGATAGCAGCGGGGCGTTTGCCACGCTGGGGTGGGCTCCCAGCATAGCAGCTGTAAAGGCTGTTTGGGGGCCTGGAGCCGGCGAAGTTGGGCACCCCGTTGGACAAATGGACTTATGCTGCAGCACAGGGGTGGGCTCCCAGTGTGGCAGCTGTAAAACTGTTTTGGGGGCGTGAAGCCAGCGAGAATTAGGCACCCGTTGGCCATACCAATGTGGCTGCCACGCTGGGGTGGGCTCCCAGCGTGGCACCCGTCACTCTTTGGGCGTGGAGCCACGACGAGTTGGGCACCCCGTAAGCCATACAGTATGTGCGTGGGAGGGGAGCGCATGAACACGCAATATGCGTGCATGTGGAGGGGGGAGCTCTGCTCACTGAAGTGGAGCTCTTCCTTTCAACTGTGTGCCACAGCATTTTCAACTGCTGTCATAGACAGCTGCAGCAGTGATTGGAGACCTGGGGCTGCGCCTGCAAACACGCTGACTGAATTGGAAGATGGCTGCCACACCTCCGAAAACTCGGATGATGGCACTATGTTTCTTGTACATGCATGCAAGCAAACATAAAAATGGTTGCAAGCAGCAGTACTGCTTTATTTTCACACAGAAAATTGTTGCAGGCAGCATTCACACAGGGCAGGCCAGGGTGTGCACACACTGCAAGCATCACTACCTAGCCCTAAACCATGGGGGGTGGGAGTGTAGTCAGCCAACTGCCCTCCAAGACTGCTGGTAGCTACTGACTTTCGTGAAACCCCAGCTCAATCTCGGATGACACCACAAATATTTCTTACAGAGAGTTCTACGGCAGAACTACTGCAATTCACTTTTTTTTTTATTTGTAAGTGCATACAAGTTCTGCTGTATTTCAGTACAAAAAAATGGTTGCAAGCAGCAATACTGCTTTATTTTCGCACAGAAAAATGACTGCAGCAGCATTCACACAGGGCAGGCAAGGGTGTGCGCACACTGCAAGCGTCGCTACCTAGCCCTAAACCATGTGGGGTGGGAGTGCAGTCAGCCAACAACCATCTGAGACTGCTGGTGGCTACTGAATTTCGTGAAACCCCAGCCCAATCTCAGATTACACCACAACTATTTCTTACAAAGATTTCTACAGCAGAACTATTGCAATTCACTTTTATTTTTGTTAGTTATAAATGCACACAAGTTCTGCTGTATTTCAGTACAAGAAAATGGTTGCAAGCAGCAATACTGCTTTATTTTCGCTCAGAAAAATTACTGCAGGCAGCACGCACACAGGGCAGGCAAGGGTGTGCGCACACTGCAAGCATCAGTACCTAGCCTTAAACTGTAGGGGGTGGAAATGCAGACTGCCCTCCAAGACTGTGCAGGATTAGAGTGCAGTCAGCTGACTGCCCTCCAAGACTGCTGGCAGCTACTGACTTTTGTGAAACTCCAGCCCAATCTCAGATTATACCACAAATATTTCTTACAGAGATTTCTATGACAGAACTACTGCAATTCACTTTTTTTCATTTGTAAGTGCACACAAGTTCTGCTGTATTTCAGTACAAAGAAATGGTTGCAAGCAGCAGTACTGCTTTATTTTCGCACAGAAAAATTACTGCAAGCAGCATGCACGCAGGGCAGGCGAGGGTGTGCACACACTGTAAGCGTCATTACCTAGCCCTAAACTGTGAGGGGTGGGAGTGCAGTCAGATGACTGTCCTCCAAAACTGCTGGTGGATACTGACTTTCATGAAACCCCAGCCCAACCTCAGATTACAACACAAATATTTCTTACAGAGTGCTCTACGGCAGAACTACTGCAATTCACTTTTATTTTTTTTTTATTTTTTTGTAAATGCACACATGTTCTGCTGTATTTCAGTACAAAAAAATGGTTGCAAGCAGCAGTACTGCTTTATTTTAGCACTGAAAAATTACTGCAAGCAGCATGCACGCAGGGCAGGCAAGGGTGTGCGCACACTGCAAGCATCGCTACCTAGTCCTAAACTGTGGGGGGGCGAGAGTGAAGTCAGCCAACTGCCCTCTGACTAGGCTACTACTGGGTGTTGTGAAACCTGAGTCCCCCCCCCAGAAATACTTATTACTTTCACCACCAAACTGAAGACTTTTTTTTTAAATCAGTACAGTACAGTAGCCAAGGTAGAAGTTAGAACTACTATAATTAAGGAGGTAAACTGCATCTTAAGTCTCTCTGCAGCTCCTGCTGGCAAAATAATCAGACAATTTCTCTGGGGAAAATACAATGCCTCACACCACTATATCAACCCCTGAAATGAAGGTATACTAGTCTCTCTCTCTGCAGCTCCCAGCAAAAAAGAAAATCACTACGTCAGATGATTTATCCAAGAGAAAAACTCCCAGTGCTCCCACTACTACTAGGTACTAAAGACACATGGTACAGAACAAAAAAAGAAAGGTTTTGTGATGAAAGTTTTGCAACTCCTAATCTCCACTGACTCAGAGCTCTCGCTCCACTCCGATCTCTCCACCAGTTATGAGAGGCCTCTGAAATGAAGGTATACTTGTTTCGTGGCAGCTTCTAGCAAAAAAAAAAAAAATCAGTACATCAAACGCTTTATCCACAAAAACAAAACTCCTAGTGCTCCCACTAGTACTAGGCACTAAAGACACACGGTACAGAACACAAAAATTAAGGTTTTGTGATGAAAATATAAATTTTTGCAATTCCCAATCTCTGCTCATACAGAGCTCTCTCCACTCTCCACTCCGATCTCTCTCCACTACGCAGCAATGTTGAACTGTCACGTGATCTAGCTTTGGCAAATGCACAGCGATTGGCCAGCCAGTCCTGCGAGATCTTGAAATCCCGCAGGAATGCCAATTACCAAATATCGCCAAATAGCTGCGATATTCGGTATTCAGCTCCCGAATACCGTATTACTCGTGGTATTTGGGATTTAATATTCGTTATTCACACAACCCTTGGGATTAGGGAGATGCACTGGGACCTACAAAGGCTAAAGATGTGGTCCAAGGTTTGGCAGTTGAATTCAACACTAGAAAGTGTAAGGTGATATACATAGAGAACAAGAACCCCAGGACAGAGCACTGGATTGGAAGGGGGTAGGCTTGGCACTACTGCTGACTCCCTTAAACAATCTAGCCAATGTGATAGGGCCTACAGTAAGGCAAAATGGATGCTGGGGTGCACTGGGAAGGTTAGTGACAGCAGAAAAAAGAAGATATAACTACCTCTTTACCGATCACTGGTGAGGCCGCGCCTGGACTATGTGCCCAGTTCTGGAGTCCTAACCTGAAGAAAGATAAGGATGTGCTGGAGACTGTGCAAAGCAGAGTAACCAAAATGATTCAGGGCCAGCAGGGCAGATCTTAAGAGGATTGGCTTAAGGTGCTGAATATGTACTCAGTGGAGGCTAGACAGTAAAAGGGGATATATGATAGAGACCTTCAAGTTCTTGAAAGAAATGCTTTCCACAGTGAAGCCATCTATTCTGAACAGACTTAGACAAGCATATCACCATATTGCCAGGTTTGCCGCTTCAGCCCCGGCCCGAACTCACCACTGTGCCGTGCTCAGTACCTTAAATTGGACAGGTTTTGAGGTGAAGTTGGACTACTGCTTGTTGTGTACCACCTTCAAATTAATTCACCTCCCCTCCCCTCCAAGCCTGTCTAATCTATTGACCCAGAAACCATTCACCAGGTCCCTCAGAACATCTCACTAACCATTACTAAGTATACCTAAAACTCGTTTAGCAGTTGGCCTCACCAGTGATCAGTAGAGAGGTAGTAATATCTTCTTTCTTCTGCTGTCACTAACCTTCCCAGTGCAGCCCATCTTCTTGAAGTTGGAACAGGGTGTGCTTTGAAACAACTGAGAGCTGCATGGGAGATACTATATTGGACTAGAAATCTGCAACAATTCTCACTCTTGCTTAAATCTGAGGGAGGTGTTTCTTACTTTACATTCTTACATTGGTATCGCTTTGTGTTTATTTTAGTTTTTAAATCAAGAAAGGTGTTTGCAAAACTGCTTATCTTGTGAGTAACTTCAGAAGGGTTGAAATACTGCATATTTGATTTTCTCTTGTGGGTAACTGGACTGTCTACTGGTATTCTGTGACAGTTTGCATCAAACTATTTTTAAATAATTTACTGGTGGTGGCCAATTACTTCTCATGCAAAGGCTGCAGTTTGTGTATTTGAATCCAGACAGAGCCTCAGGTGGGGGATATTGTCTTTGAAATTGCTTTCAGAGCACACAACACCAGGTTGCATAGGGTCAAGGAGGCTTACCTGTGTTGTGCTGAACTACTTGATTTTTCTATTTTTTCCTTTGCTGGGTATTTTCTCTGTTAACTCATTGTGCAGGTTGTCTTGCTAAAAGAAAGGTCAACACTCATCATAGTGGTGGGTCAGAGCTTGTAGTTGATTGTGCCTGGAGGGCACGACTTAGGCCCACCCCTCTACCCCTTGGTGTCACTTCCTTTATGCCAGGGGTTCTGACATCATTTCCTCTGAGGGCATACAACTGTCATATCCTTACCAGCACAGCACACTGCATTGACAGTAAAAGCCACACACTATTTAAAAAAATAAAATAAAAAAATTTACACAGGGTAAACTGGAAAGAAGACAGACATGTGAGGAGTAGTGCAATGCACTGGCTGTGGGGCAGCAGTCTTCCAGGAGACTTTCTGGAGGCTGAGATGCTGCCCTATTTGCAGGCAACTCTCTGCTCTGAGGGAGAAGGTTGCCCATCTCTAGACCAAACTGGGTAGGAGTACAGGAACCTCCTCCATAGAGGGAACACCAGGGCCACCACTTCTGCCTCAGAGGTTGCCAAGAAGGAGCAGAGCAGCGGTTGGACCACAGTAGGCTCAGGGAAGGTGAGGGTGGTGAAACAGAGGCGCACCTCTTCAGACGTACCACTCCACAATCCATATGCCATTCTGGTGGAGCATAGTTCCCCTATGGAGGCACACACAGTGAAGACTGAGGTTGCTGGCAACCGTCACAAGGGAGGCCCACAGGAAGGTGTCACAGGACGCTGCAGGGAAAGGAAGCAGCTCCTGGTAGGGGACTCAAGTATCAGGGGGATAGAACTTGGGGGGAGGCAAGGGAGAGTGAAGTAAGGTTCCTGCCTGGTACCATGGCTTGGAGGGACAGGAAGCGGATTCTAAGGATCACAACGGCAGCTGCACGGGAGACAGTGCTGGATGTCATTGTCCACCTAGGGACAAATGACTTGGCCATGCATGGAATTAGAGCAGTGCAGGAGGAGTTTGCAGAGTTGTGGAGGGGCCTTAGACAAGTAACTCATACAGTATCCTTCTCGGAGGTGCTGCCTGTCTATGGCATGGGTGAGGTGAGGGTACTCCACATCATGCAATTCAATGGATGGTTGAAAAACTGGTGTAGAGCACAGGGTTTTGGCTTCATTGGGGACTGGGGTTCCACCTGGAGTGATACCCACCTATACTGGCACAATGGTCTGCATCTGTCCAGGAAAGGAGCCCGTTTCCTCAGTGATCAGTTTAAATGCTTCATTGACAAGCTTTTAAACTAGCCAAGGAGTGAGGCACTGATAAGCAGCAGGGAATTCCCAGCCTCCCCCTCCAAAACAGGGTACTAAATGAGGTAAAGACCAAGGTAGAAAGGTCAGTAGGGAGCAGGACTGGGGTAAATGGAGAAAGCAAAGTCAGTAAGGGCAGAGATGGGGCTACAAGAGGAAAAGCCATAAAAAAATGGAGAGTAATGAGTACCAATGCCCGTAGTCTGGGTAACAATCTTTCTGAACTAGTGGCCTTGATGGAAGAGGAACATCTGGATATCATGGCAGTCACAGAAACATGGTACACACAGAACCATGATTGGGATGTAAACATACCAGGATACACTATCTACAGGAGGGACAGGGAGGGTAAAAGAGGAGGTGGAGTAGCTCTCTACATATCGGAAAATATCAAAGCAACAGAACAAAAGGGTAAACAGGGAGGAGAGGAGGCACTGTGGGTCAACTTGGAGACAGGCAATGGCACCACAATCCACACAGGGGTTGTATACAGACCCCCCATCTCAGAGGGAAGAAATGGACAAGGAAATGATAGAAGGTATCCGTAGAATGGAAGAAAAAGGGGAGATATTGTTGATGGGGGATCTGAATATGCCAGATGTTAACTGGAGTGCATCTGCTGCAGCCACATCAAAGAGTGGGGTCGTGCTAGATGCCCTGCAGGGGGCATGCCTCAGACAACCAGTATTAGAGCCCACTCAGGAGGGAGCAATCTTAGACCTGGTACTCTCAAATGGAGATAGAGAGAGGATCACAGATGTAGAAGTGGGTAGCCATCTGGGAACTAGCGATCATCGAGCAGTATGGTTCACGAGAAACACAGCAGTAGAGTCAAGCCATACAAAGGCAAAGGTCCTAGACTTTAGGAGGGCTGACTTTGCCAAAATGGGTGAGTGCCTAAGGAATGCACTAGCAAATGGGTGGGAAGGAGGGGTGGAAGAACAATGGGAAATAATCAAAACTGCTATCACTAAGGCAACAAGCCTTTGTGTGAAGCAAATAAAACAAAACAATGTAGGAAACTACTATGGTTCTCAAAGGAGGTGGCAGCAAAGGTTAGGGAGAAAAAGATAGCATTCATGAAGTACAAGGAATCATAGAAGGAGCAGGACAGAGAACTCTATCAGTTAAAGCAGAAGGAAGCAGGGAAGACAGTCAGAAAAGCAAAGGCCCAAACTGAGGAAAAGATAGCCAACTCAGTTAAGAAGGGGGATAAAACCTTTTATAGGTATATCAGGGAGTGAAGGAAGACCAAGGGAGGGATAGTGAGGCTTAATAAAGGGGAGGGGGTGGGCAGAGGGTGACTGTGAAAAGGCAGAGATACTAAACAAACATTTTTGCTCAGTATTCACAAGTGAAGAAGGGAAGGTACCTAAACCAAACAACAGAAACACTCAGGATAGTGGGGTTGATACCAGCCCATTCACAGAAGAAAGAGTTCTGAAAGAATTCTTAAAATTGAAGGTGGACAAAGCAATGGGGCCTGATGGGATTCATCCCAGAATTCTGAAAGAACTAAGGTTAGAACTAATGACACCACTGACTACCCTCTTTAACAAATCATGGGAGGATGGGGTGGTACCTGAGGACTGTAGGAGGGCAGATGTGATTCCATTTCACAAAAGTGGAAGCAGGGCAGAGGCAGGAAAATACAGACCTGTTAGTTTGACCTCAGTGATAGGGAAAATGATGGAATCACTTCTGAAGGAAAGAACTGTTGAGTACCTAGAGGCCAGAGGGGCACAGGACCCAAGGCAGCATGGATTCAAAGAAGGAAGGTCATGTCAGACTAATCTCATAGATTTCTTTGACTGAGTGACCAAAGTAGTAGATCAGGAAGGGGCTGTAGGCATGGCCTCCCTAGACTTTAGCAAGGCACTTGACACAGTCCCACACAAAAGATTAATATACAAGTTAGCCAGCCTGGGAGTGGGTTCCAAGATGGTAGCCTGGGTAAAAAATTGGCTGGAGAACAGGACAGTTCAATGATTACTGGCAGCATGTCCATCAACATATATGTAGTTGCCACAAAATCGGCCTGTGACAGTTTCTTGGCATAGCCAATGGCCTTTGTGTCAGTGTTGCTTGACATGTATGTCATGAGTGAGTCGAGAGTTCTATACACTGTCTGTACTGCACTGAAAACTGCAAGCCACCGTACATCGTGAACTTCTTTCATCTTAAGTGATGGCTCATTAAGCATCTCCTGAATCTGTTGTAATTTGTCACAGTGATTTGAGGATGCTTTAAAATAATAAAATAATAATCCCATCAACACCTCCTGGTACTGGCGCAAATAAGGCACAGAGTCTGTAGCTTGAGAACTGACTAGAGCAAGTCGATGGGCTATGCAGTGGCAATTCAAGAGCATTGTATTCTGCCTTAGTAGATGCCCTGTTACTCTCTCACCTGTTCCTGTCATCACTTTTGCAACATCACTATCTAAAGCCATCACCTTAGACATTGGAACATTATGCTCATTTAGAACATTTTGCAAAGCGTCAGCAATGTTTTTCACAGTCCCAGAGGTTATTTGAATATTAGAAACATAATGAGTGCTGGGCTTAAATGTTTCTGGGTCAACTATATGTGCATAAATGGTTAGTTTTTTTGTGCACTTATACTTGTGATCTCATCAGCAAGGATGCTTATATAGGGAGAGACCTGTATTTTCATATCTATTTTTTTTTTGATAACAGAGGCGAGAGATTCCAGCATGTCATTTGCCATGGTTTCTCCAATTGTAGTCCCGTACCCACTGTGTATGAAAATTATTTTTTATCACAAAACTCCCTTGTCCATCTTCTTTATCTAGTAGTGGATGGCTCGCATGATGTGTGAACATTATTAGAGGACGTGCTAGTCATGTGTTGCGGCTCAGAGCTTGTAGAAGCTGTGTGCAGTTCTTCACTACTAGTACTGCACTGCTCTGAAGCTGCTGCAGCCAAATGGGTTGCTTTGTCTTTTTTGGCCCATGGTAACAGGCTTTGGCGAGGAAGAGTATTAGCCTTTCTTTTTTTGCTGGCCATGATGACCATTTATATTAAGATAAGAGGCAACTAAGTATGTTTAGATTTTGTACTTTTACTTAAACAGAATAGATTTTAAGATCCTGACCCATAATATGACTAGAAGTACCAAAGGCAGAAAAAAATACCAGTGAGACTGTGGGTGTCACTTGTACTACCAGGCTCAAAATTAAGGTATTTGACAGACACAAGTGTTCAGTTTTGTGTCGAGTCAAGTACACTTAACTGGCTGCTAACTCTTATTTTTTTGTTTAAGCCCCCCCCTTACAGACTGTTACTTGGTAGGATTATTTCAAGTGTTGTTTTTCCTTTACAGCAGATACAGACTAGTACTTCAGATAGCTAGCAAGCTTTAATTGCTATGTCTGCCACTTCAGCCAGTGAATTTCTCAGTTACAGCAGTCAAATGGAAATGGACTGCAGTGCACCCAGTGTAGCAACAATCAGGTGGTTTATAAGTTGTCTCCCTCCCAAAAAATAACAAATAAAACAGAGAAGCCTTTTTATTCTTGAAATATACACCACCAGGAACCTCACTAGTTGTGACTGACACTGTGTGTATTATTTAACCACAGCAAGAAGAGAACGGGAAAATAGCCTGGCCCTGTGTCTCAGACAGTATGACTATTTTTTTTACTGTCACAGGGAGGGTCTAGATTCTTGTTTTGTTTTTTTTGTTTTTTTTTTATTTCCTCTCAGAATTGTTAAGGATTTGCTTTACAATGTCAGTCAAGTCCAGAACTGGGAAATACTCGTCTTTTAATATCTACAACTACTACATCCAAACAAGTAAATTTATATTAGAAAAACAGCCCAAGAAGCAGAAGCGGCCTGTTTCTGATCTTCTCAGATATACACCAGAACACTGAGGCTCCTGACCACACTGTAATTATTTCCGTTTGTTTTATATGTCTCTCTCGCCCCCCCCCCCCCTCTAAAAGGTTAGTCTTAACAAAAGGAGAAGCATGTCTGTTTCTACTATAATCACACAAGTTAACTTCACTGGGTATATTAATCATATTTCACAGTGAACAGTAGTAAGTAATTTCAAGTGCAAATTAGCCACAGCCAGAGTAAGAATACTTTTTTGGTCTACTAGTCCAAAACAGAATTTGTTTTTAAAGTACAGAAGGTTTTAGTCTGTCTGCGGTGTCTGAAAACCGAGCACAGAAGCAGAAACTATGTAGTGCTGCAGTACGTACTACACTAAATACAGAGTGAGGGACCACCAGGCAAAACAAGATTATTCACAGCAGTAAAATAAAAATCTAAGCCTCTGCCTGTCTCAGACAGAATCAATATCTCACAAACAGGTTTTCACTGACTCACTGTATATTAGATTTAAATATAAACAGCTATAATTAGGCTAGATAGACAGAAGACAGATCACGCAAGCCTGTGTGCCTACACAAACTCTGCCACTGCCTGAGTTCAAACAGAGAGAGGAGCTTAGCTAGCAGTTACTAGTGTAGCCTGTGGGCCCAGAAGTCAAATCTCCTTCAACTATTTTTTTGCTGCAAAATTGTTTTAAATGCAGCCAGTCTGAGTCACAAGTATATATCTGCTTATTTGCAGCCTCAACAGCTTACATAAGCCCCTTCAATATGAGTTTAAACTGAGGATCGATTTTTTTCCTTTTTCAAAGTACTGAGGAGAGCATGTAATGGCGACTGTCTCCGATGAAAGCTCAAACAAAAATGCGCATTACTGGACTTGCACATGCACTTCTACTGTGACTGTACCATGTGCTTTACAGAAAAACACCCACATGGTACAGTGTGGCACTGTGCAAGTCTGGGTAACAGAGTCCGAGTCAGTCTTCCATCTGCCCTCCTTAGAGTACAGTCTCGTTAAGCTGCCCCCCCCCCGGTGTCACTCAAACGCGTCAGCCCAGCCCCAGCCAACCCACCTCACTGGCGCTCACCGCTGATGCTGTCTTCATGGGCTGGCCTATGGATTCCGTGGTGAGTGGCTCCTTGCTGGCACAAGTAAGATGCTGTGCTCCCCCAACCCTCAAGTCCCTCCTATGGCAGTCTGCCCCGATGCCCCCAGTCCCCCAATGCATGAGTCAGTCCCAAAGACTCCTGCATCACATTGCTTTCCCCTGAATACCAGAAGTAGCCAAATGCTTCTGATGTGATCTCCAAAGTGGGACAGATTGTGGAAGTGTGCGGAAGTGAACGAAAAAAAAACGAAAGCCAGATTATTTGAACTAGCGCACAGAGTGTGCCAGATGTCCCCTCAGGTACATATAAGGGGGGATAGAATCAAAATACGCGTGTCAATACCTCAATCCCGTGGTCAAAAACTAACCCTGATAATGAATTAGTGTCTTTAAGGACAGTGCCAGTGAAGCATGCCTTGCATGGTACTGCCACTTTTCTGCCACTTTTAAAAAAGTCCTTTCAGGTTTGCTTCCTGATCACACAACAGCGCGCAGTGAGTTTGTCCTGTGTGTGAGTTTAAAGGTAGCAGCTTTTGACTAGAGAGAAAACTGCGCTGCTTTCAGGTACATAAAGAGCATTCAGTTCAGTACTTTGGGGATTTAAACGTTTATTCTGTAAGTA
The DNA here is from genome assembly GCA_016271365.2 of Neoceratodus forsteri. Lineage (NCBI taxonomy): Eukaryota > Metazoa > Chordata > Ceratodontiformes > Ceratodontidae > Neoceratodus > Neoceratodus forsteri. The sequence goes on from CM057455.1 coordinate 899,613,116, forward strand.
GTAAGGTTCATGAGACTTGCATTCATGAATTTATTTTAAGTTTTTGTTGTACGCGAGACTCTTTTTGTGTTGTTTAGTTTGAAATTCATTAGTTCCTCCTGTGTATTTGAAATGTATGGTTGCTGTGCTTATATTAGATATGTGTTTCTTTATTTTAGTTGCATTGTTGTGCTATGTGGTCTAGAAATGTTAGATTTTGTGAATCTTTGATTTTATGATTGACTTGGTATTACCGGGTCCGTGGATTGGGATGTGGTTGTGCCATTTACATGCTGATCTTTGACCTCTGCATTACAATAACATTCTTTTGCCTTTCCTGAGTGTTATACTTCAAACAGAGTAGCATGCCTTTGAGAGCAGTAGTATACCCTCATGTGGCCAGGTTTTGACCAGTGAAGAAGCCGAATTGGTCGCCAGCCTTTGACAATGTAAAATATCTGTGACCAGATATTCAGAACTTTGCCCCATGGGCAAAATCACTGTGCACTGTTTGTGTGCCATTTGCGCCAATGCGCAACATTCAAAGGTGGGGATAGCATGGGCAAAAACAGATTGCACGCACTCAACACAATAATGTATACACCAGGCAAAGGAGGAGGAGCGTGGATACGAATACAGGTGCGATGCTATAGTCAGCGCGTTAACACTGCGTAAAGTGACTTTGTGTGACCCCACTGTACTGCACATATGCTGCCTATAAAAGGGCCATCTTAACCCCGGGCAAAGCCCAGAGGCAGGCGGAGGCACTGCAGACAGAGAAAACATGGCTGAATATGTAGCACATATGTTGATCCTAATAGAAGAGGCCCTGCAGGAGGAGGAGGAGGAGGAGAGGCCACATGCCAACTCTGGTCCCTGCCGTAGGCTGCGGAGGCAATACGCTGCACACAGATGGTACTGGCCATGAGTCTCCTTTGAGACCCTCACTGATGACCACCTCGTTGGCCAGTACTGTCTCAAAAGGGCCATGCTAAAGCAGCTGTGTGAGCTCCTGCATGAGCAGCTGTGCAGTAACACCCAGTGCAGCCATGCTGTGACAGTACAGCAGAAGTTGACGGCTGCGATGTGCTTCCTGTAACAAACCCACTCAGCAGGTCAGGCCCTCTACTCCCAAAGTGCGAACCTCTGAGTGCAGTCTTGTGAACAGTGTAACAGACAAGGTAACCCTCTTGTCTGTTTTTGTGAGTTCGGATCAACCTTTGGTCTCAAGTTCTGGAGGGATTCAAACTGTGAACCTCTTGCTAGCATACCCAATACACAGGCTCAGATAGTTCTGTCTTCGGGGGGCCAGATATCTTTGCCTACAGGCACCTAACCAGGTATACAGAGATGAACCCTTAAAAACTTTAATAAAGACCTCAGATTTAAAACGCTTCTCTTTCCAGTTTGGTACCACCATTCAAGCTTATGTTTAGTATCTGCAATAACCATATACTTTTCTTACAACTAAAAAGAAGTCAAAGACAGACCAAGTAAGTTCTAAAAAGAATTTTGCTAAAATAGTTAAAAATATGTAAGACGCAAAATACAGAACTCTTGTATCACCAGACATGCAAATCTTTTAAAAGAAACAAGGTTTAAACAGTGCACATTCCTACTTACAGTACTTAGATTTGAAATCTTTCTAAATATCTGTTTACAAGTGCTCCAAAGATCGTTCCTCAGTCAGAGTCTAGGTAAAAGTGTATAAGTGAAACAGAGTATTCCTTTAACAACTGTATGGAACAACCCATTTTTGTGTGAGGTCAGCTAGCTCCTCCTCTGTCAGATTATGTATAAAAAAATATACAGCATATACAAAAGTATTACATTCTGCAACTTCAGCATAATTCATGTCCTTCAAATGACACTTCTTTTGATCTCATAATAAGCTTCCTCCTTCCAGGACATGAAAGCATCTCTATGATTTTGCACTTCTATGTAATAACCTGGGTTTTCCTTCCAACGTCATAAATGGATATGTTATAGCAACTATGGTTGTAATTAACTCAGACAGACAGGATCCTTAATTAAGGCCTTACATGTAACACATGGTCTCTAAAAACTGAGTGTGTGTAAACTCACATGCTGTCAGCATTTTTTCTTATGGCTTTCATCTTTTAGCTAAAATCTGGGGGGGGGATGAGTGAGGTCATTCTAAGAGCACCAGATTTTTCAGCAGAGACAGTCAGTAATGCATTTTATATTAAAAAAAAAATGACACAGCACTCAGAGCTGGCTGTCTACGTCACACTTCCTAGCCACCGGGTCCTTCCAGACACCGGTGGGGGGGATACCACTGGTGTGTTGCAGTCTGCCAGCTGGTGCCTGCTGGTCCAATTTCTAGATATCCTGCTGCCACGTTCTAGCAAGTTAATCATATTCCCCAGCACAACAGTGGAGCACGCAGAAACAATGCAGCAGTTCTATCGGGTTACACACCTACCTGCAGTACTCGGTGCCACTGACTGCACCCATGTTGCCATCTGGGCAGCCACTGGTGATGGGGTGAATGCTTACCTCAATAGGAAGAGACACTACTCATCATTCGCCAGCTGGTGTGTGATGTAACACAGTGCATAACCTATGTCCTGGCATGGTACCCCAGCAGTCCCCACAATGCCTTCATATGGTATAACCCCACACTATGCCAAATCTTTGAAGGCGGCCACATACCCAGTGGGTACCATATTGGTGAGTATATGCAGCGCACCCCCACACAACTCCCCAGAGGGGGTATGTAGTGGTACCACAGCACACACATGCCTCACCGAAGGAAGGGAAGGACAAGGACAGTGGACAGGTGCACAGGAAACAACACAGCTCATAGGCTGTTGCCGCTGTGTGGCCAGCTACAACTGGAACAGGTGTGTGTTACCTTACAAGGGACAGTGCCTATCCCTTGTGCCCCTGGCTCCTCACACCTGTCCTCCAGCCCACATCTGTGGCAGAGAACTGATTCAATGTGGCATACACCCCCACATGCAACATCACTGAGCAAGACTTTGGTATGTTGAAAATGCAATTCCAGTGCCTGGACCATTCAGGTGGTGCTCTATGCTACACCTCTTAGAAGGCCTGTGGCATATTTCTAGCCTGTTGTATGCTACACAACATGGTGCTCGCCAATGGAATAGGCCTGCTGGTCCAACAGGAACACGGTGACAGTGACATGGAGACAGAGGTGCTGAGGATGCTGGAGCAGTTCGACATGCGCGACCCCCACATGGCCAGGAGGGCACAGAAATACAGAGAAAACATCATAAGAAGCCTCTCATGTAGGAAAGGGTAGTTGAAAAGAACAAAGGACACTGTCACATGTGCAAAAACTTTAATGCGAAACACAAAAATAAACAAAGCACACAGTGGCAGTGAAAAAACAGTGCACAGAAAGAACGGGGTGCTGGACAGGGTGGTCACGGAGTGAGGTGGTGAGGATGCACACTACAACAAAAAAGTGGCAGGTGAACAATGACTGTGAGGTGCTAGGGATGTGTGGGATATGGGGGGGGGCATCCCACTCACATCCACCTACGTCCGCCACGGGTACGCGCCGCAGACCCCTGTTGGTGGGTGGCATGGCCCACAGGGAGGGGAAGGGTGACACTCAGGGTGATGGAATCACCCTGTCCCATGTACAGCCACACAAGGAGCTGGAGAACAGGATTGGGAGGTTGTGCCCCAGTATGCATGGTGTAGCACCAGTCCTGGGGGTCGCAGGTGTAACACCAGATCCTGACCTGCCACTGTGTGGTGTTGGTGTTTGCTGTGGTGTCCCCACAGAGCCAGGGCTGTACACACTGGAGGGAGCAGGGCTGCAACATGGAAGCAAATCACCACGCACCGCGGCTTGAACTCCCACACCATCATGGTGAGGTAACCAATGATGGTGCAGATGGTCTCAATAATGAGAGTGGCACAGGCCATTGTCCAGCATGTACTTCTATGCTGCACAAGGGATGTTTGCGTAGAGCAAACAATATAATTTACATTGCACAAATGCTGCGCTCCACCACATTGCATCAACGTGGCTAGGCTCTGCATTACAGCAACAAGGTGTGTAAGAAAATGGCCTCAAGCAGACAAAGGGCAATACAGTAGCACAACCAACACTGGAGTGAGGTGGAGCTGGAAAACCTGGTGGACATGGTGGTGGCCAGGGAGCAACACCTGTTTGGTGAAGAGGAGCCAGAGCAACCCAGAGGGGAGGTGTTGGCCTATGTTGGGCACCACCTTTCAGGCCACACAGGGATTACCAGGATGGGGGAGTAGTGCTGCCACAGATATGGGGGCATGGTGAGAGGGAACCAGGAGCACCTCCAATTGTTCTGTAGGATGGTGCAGGATGGCACTGTCCCAAGGCCTGGTAAGTTTTCATATGTTCCTGGTATACCACATCTAGGCATGGGTTCAGTGGGGTAATGTATTTGAGGTAGGCGTGAGCTGTTCCCATGGCAATGTCTGTTACATGTGATGGGTCTGGACTTGTCACGCCAGGTGGTTATGCCACCTCTGCTTATCAGTGACCAAACTCTACTATGGGGCAGTTGTGCTCGACACAGCTATCGTGGAATGTTGCCTGTCCAACACTGTGACATGCCACCACACCTGGGACAACGGTGCTGAGAGGCGTGCTACTCATGTCACATGTCCTACTAGTAGTAGTAGTAGTAACAATTTTTATGCCTTAGAAATGTACATGGTAGCATTCCCACTGAGCAAATGACTTATTTACAAGGGACACCATTTATGCAGTTATCCTGGTTACATACATAGAAGAAAAATTCTAATATTAAATATATATAATTAAAAAAAGACAGAGAAAATACATTGCACATGGAAGTGTAGTACATACATTGGAACAATGAATACCTAAGAGCAGAAACTAAAAGGATAGTTAGCCTGAATCAATGGGTGGACAACAATCTCTGGGACAGGCTGCTTGTGACAAAAAAAAACATAGTTTAATTTTCTGCCAACTAATTTTAGTACCTTGTAGTCTGAGGTGTTTGGGTAAATTACAGGCATGGGCAGAACGACCCACCAAAAATCAGAACCCCCGGTCCAATCGTATCTGGACCCATTGTATAAATATACGAGTCGGGTACAGCGCCGAATGCTGTGTGTAAATGGTAAAATTCACTATTCAGCCTGCCGAGCCCCATATACGGTACAATAATTCTTAGAGGAGTGATTAGAAAAAAAATAAAATCTGAATGCAGATAATTAAATCAAATCAGTCTGATTTGATTTAATTCATCTGCATTGAAGAGGGTTTTTTTCCCTACTCAGTCCTCTCTAAGAATTATTATGTGTGCCGCGGCTGTGCTTTACCATTTTTTTCTGTAAGGAATTGATGCACCTAGTTTCATTCCAGCTCAGTGAGAGTGAGTGTCATTCATCAGTCACCTGAGAAAGTGGATTCCATCCTCTCTCCTGGCACTGCCTGCTTTGGCTTAGGTTGGGGGGCATACTGAGCGAGACAAGGAGAGAGGAGACCTCCTTATGTCAGCACTGCACTTCCGCCACACACACAAGAGACACACCAGAAGCCTCAGTCACCTGACCAGCTACTACTGTGCTAATGTTGGTCAGTGGCATGAGGTGTCACAAATTCACTCAGCAGGTCAGGCCCTCTACTCCCAAAGTGGTAACCTCTGAGTGCAATCTTGTGAACAGTGTAACAGACAAGGTAACCCCCTTGTCTGTTTTTGTGAGTTCGGATCAACCTTTGGTCTCAGTTCTGGAGGGATTCAAACTGTAACCTCTTGATAGCATGCCCAATGCACAGTCTCAGATATATCTGTCTTCGGGGGGCCAGATATCTTTGCCTACTGGCACCTAACCAGGTATTCAGAGATGAACCCTTTAAAACTATCTAAAGACCTCAGATTTAAAACTCTTCTCTTTCCAGTTTGATATCACCATACATTATATGTCTGCTGAACCATAAATATTTCTTGGCAAAAGAAAGCAATTCAAAGACAGACCAGGTTTTCTCTAAAAATAGAGTTTTTACTAAAATATATAATAATATGTCAAACATACAATACAGAACTCTTATACCAAAAGACATACAAATCTTTAAAACAAAACAAGGTTTAAAATGGTGCAATTCCTACAACTATATTTAGATTTTGTCTAGCTTTCTAAATACCTGTTTTCAGTGCCCAGATGTTTCCTTAGTCAGTGTCAGATACAAATGCATCTCTATAGTGAAAAAGAATAATCTTTTCAAGCAGTATTGGCCAACCCCTTTTGGATGAAGTCATTCAGCCCCTCCTCTGGTCAAATATCTAACAAAAATATAATTTTATACAACCACAGGATGTAATTTTATTAATCTATACTGTACAGTTATACAGGATGTATTAATTCTGCAACCTTAGCATAACTCAAGTTTCAATGACACCTCTTTTAATCTCATGCTGTACCCTCTTCACAGAGGCTTCACAGGGTCATTTACAACCTTACACCTCTATGTAACATCCTAGCATCCCTTATTTTAATGTCATAAACCTAGTTTATGATTTCTCTCTTAACAAAATTAACTTAACAACTCCGTAATTAGCTCAGAGAAACAGGATCCTTAATAAAAGTCTTTCAGTAACACATTGTCTCTAAAAGACTGAGTGTATGACACAATACTGTCAGCAATTCTCTTGGCCTGCATCTGTCAGCTAAAATCTGGGGGATGAGAGAGGTCATTCCTAGAGCATTTGAATTTTCAGCAGAGACATTAATGCATTTTATATTAAAACAATATAATACAGCACTCAGAACTGGCTGTCTACGTCACATGAGGTATATAAGGTTACTGTGTGGTGCGAATCACTGCAGTCCACAGCTGAGAGGGCTTGAGTAAAGAGAACATTATGGAACATATTTTTCAAACCTGAAGCTGAAGGGGTGAAGGCAGTTCTAAAACCTGTTCTGTGGAAGTGCCTTCCATTAAAAAAGCAAGAAGCAAGCAGCTAAAAGAAGAACAAAAGGGGAAGGGGAGAAAAGGGGGGAAAGAAAGAAGGGTAATGTGAATCAACGACTGTCTGTCTTGAGCTTATTCTGCCTCACGTCGTTCACACTCAGGCAAGCACTCAAGGAAATGGAAACTGAGAAATAGAATTACTTAAAAAGAAAGGAATAAGAAATCCGTCTCCTGCCTGGCTGAAGTGAATGAACCTCTGAGGGGGGATCCCATTATCTCAGCTGCTTTCAGTTCTGTTTTGTTGGAACAGTTGGTTTGCCTCCATGACCCGTGCTGTTGCTGCTGTGATTCATATAGTTACAATCTGATCTATTTCATTTTTCATTATCGTTTTTGCTTAGTAAATGGGATACCCCTCTCAGGTCAGGCTATACAGCTACAGTCAGGCAGCATGCAGGAACCCAGATCATCTGCATGCTGCTATGTATTCTAAATTGACCGGCATATTTGTGCCAATATGCTCTCAGTAATCATGTCCTGAAGTGCTGTTTACAGTTCTGTGTGTTTGTCATCAATCTTTGTGTCGTTCTATCCAGTTGTATGGCAGATTTTCAATTTTCCTCACATTTTACAAAAGGTTCCAATTCGAATCAGAACTAAGCAGGACATATCAGGACTTTGGTTTGGATCCTGATAATAAGGGTAAGGACCTTTTCAGGTCTGCCCATCCCTAGTAAATTATTCCATACCTTCAGCCCCAGGTAAGTTAATAACTACCCATTAACATGGCTGCAAATACTGGAAGGGCGGGGACAACCTTCACCTAGTGCACCCTGCACTGCTAACACTGTTGGTGGCATAATATGGCTCTCCAGGTGAATACACATACTGGCAGTCATGATAATGCATGACACGTGTGTCAGCAAGCATGCTCAGTGTACTTTGCTAAGGAAAGGCAACACTGGAAGATCCCAGGGATACAGGAACCTTGTGCCATCAACACAAACATACACACATACACACACACACACACACACACACACACACACACCCACACACCCTGATGTACTGAAGTCTGGTTTCCCCATCCTATGATTTCTCTCAGTGTGGATGCGTGTGATGTTTGTACAGTGTGTGGTTGCTAAACTTACAGGCCATAAATGTATGAATGACCACAATGATTACCTCTGTGTGACTGCTGGTGCGCATGTATCACTGTATGACTGGCTACCTTGCTGTGCTACAGATCTGTTTCCCATTATATCCTACACGCTGTCACTGACAGCTATACCCAACTTCTGTGTGATTGGTGTTGTGTGTGTTAAATAATATGACATGTTGTCAGACTATTAAAATATTTCATGTACTACATAGTCTTGACTGACATGGGGGTGAGCCCGCACATGTTAAAGTTCTTGTATACAGAGGGGAATCATCAGTTCTTCTACCTGTAATATGCAAGTTGAAAAGTACTGGTGACACACCTGCCATAGCATGCTCCTTTGAGTGGGTCATGTCCAGTGTGTCATGCTGTATGCTTAGGGCCACACACCAAGGCATGCCCCTGTGGTACTGTGGGTGTGGTATGACCTACCTACAGTACATCTGTCCCGCATTGCAGGACTGGCTGTCACGTGTCTCCAACCTGGCTGTCTGCCTGACTGCTCTGCTGATGAGGTGCCACTGTCACAGGTGTGGACAGGCTATGGCCACTGTGGCATTCTGGTTCCATGTCACTCCGCTACACTGTCAAACACTGGGCAAGCATCTTGAACAGGCACATCCCATGTACGCCAAGGATGAGTGTGGAATGCTCTGTCCATCACTGTCATCACAAGTAGCATAGCAGTGGCTCATGTTCACCTTGTGCATGACTACATGCCCCATACTTGGGGCAAGGGAACAAAGGGGTGCCTTACAAAGGGGTGGCAGCACTGTGGGTCCTTGACAAGTACTGTCATGCAATGTCACCCAAAGGTTACGTGACCGTGCAAAGAACACTTACCTCTATTTTACCTCACAATTGCCTATGCCTGTGGGTGGGTTGCATTGGGGCAATGTGTTGTGCAGATCTTCTGTGACATCACCTTTTCTTACACTCTGCAGATGATGAAATTAGAGGACAGGAGAGCAGCCAATACAAGCACCAGAAAATAGGTACCAGGCAGGATCGTCCTCAGGGCCGTGATGGGGTGAACCAGGCACAGCGCAGGGGATGCAGCCATGTGAGTATGCCTTTCTTTGCCATCATCCCATCCACTACCTGGAGGCACATAATACAGGGTTCCTGTCCCGCTCACCATTTACACTGAATGTGCCCAATTGTGGTCTGCAGCACATCACCGCTCACACGGGGCTCTGCCCCAGACAGGTGTAGCATTACCCAGGTCATAGCGCAGCTGCTGCTGCCAGCCACTGTCCTTCCTCTCATGGACTGCCACTGTGCCTGCAGTCTCATCAAAAGTGCTCCTGGTGACATGGCATCCTTGGCAGGCAGGCAGGGCATGTGCTTTGCTTCTCAGTCACCCTACTGTGGCCCCTTGTGGTCACCACAACAGCACCACAGCTGTGTGTACAACACACTCTGTCTCCTGTGTCATACAGCCATATGGATCCCTTCCCAAGGCTGTGGTACTGGTGGCCTGTGCTGCCTTGATGTACCACATGGTCGCTGTCCTGCATGCGGCACCAGGGCATGCAAGCTATAGCACAGGGGTGTGCCACTACCTGTACCCAGAGGATTGCCTCCTGCAGGTCCTGCTGGGCCATGCCACGGCAGCTGCTTCACTTTTACACCTCTAGGGTGGCCTCCACCCTGGGTGTTGGGCTGTCATCCCCACTGCAGAGGCACACACTGCAGCATGCCCACAGTATCCCTGTGCTGTGCTTCCTGGCCTTGCCAGGACAGTGTGTTAAAAGGTAAGGGGACTGATAACATCTCCACATGTGCACCACTACACATATACGTTCCTATGTCCTGATGCTGTGCAGCTGAATGACTGGTGCGGCATCTTCATGGACCACGCAGCTGACAAAACCACACCCCATGACATATGTCTAATACTGTGATGGTATATAACTGTTTGCATACAGCTCTCTGTCATTGCAGGGCTGCAACTTTCCTGCTGCTCCCCTAGGCAGGATTTTCACCCTCTCCCTGTGCCAGGGCTACATCCCTGACATATGAAAAGTAGCTAGGATTACCCGTTTACAAAAAAGGAGATCGCAAAAATCCCTCAAACTATAGGCCCGTTACCATCCTGTCTGTCCTAAATAAAATTCTTGAGAAACTTGTAGCTGCCCAGACAATTGACTTCTTACAGAAGCATGATCTACTTACCACTGCCTAGCATGGTTTTCGTAAAGGCCATAGCACCAATACTGCCCTCCTCAAATTCACATCCGATACTCTAGTGGCTATGGACTCCGGTCTTCTCACTGGTGCAGTTTTCATTGACATGACTAAGGCGTTTGACTTAGTTGATCACTCCATCCTTCTAGCCACCCTTGGATCACTAGGCTTCTCAACTAACGCTGTAAGGTGGTTTGGGAACTACTTACCTGAATGGTCTCAAATTGTGAAATACAACTCTACCCTCTCGGACAAAACCACTATAAACATTGGGGTGCCGCAAGGCTCCACCCGTGGGCCCCTGCTTTTCTCTCTTTTTTTCATAAATAACACCTCCACCGACCTCCACAGGACTGCCTCCCTGCTATATGCAGATGACGCTGTGCTGTACGCTAGTGCAAAAAGCATTGATGACATAAACAATTTACTCTCTCTCTTGACTTCCAGCTAATGCAGGAGTGGCTGTTTACTCACAAACTTGTACTAAATGAGTCTGAAACCCAAGTTATGCTCTTTGGATCAAATGTGAAGCTCAAACATGCACATCCTAAATTTAAAGTCACCTTCTTAAATGACTCTATAGTTGGGGTAGTAAATTTGTTTAAATATCTAGGCATCACCCTTGATCCAGCACTAAATTTCAACTTACACATCAATCAGACCTGCAAACTGGTCAGCTCCAAACTTGGAATAGCCTACTGAACTAGCTATGTGCTCACTCCCTCAGCAAGGCTTGCCACTGCCCGTGGCATACTCCTGCCATCATTTACCTATGGTGCAGCAACATATGCCTCTACGTGCAAATCAATACTTCAGAAAAGGGATGTAACATATAACAACATCTGTTGATATGCATCCTCCTCACACCGACTGAAACACCACTGTCTCCTCTATTCTGACCTGGGATGGCTTCCTCCTACTGAACTAAGGCTACATGCTTATGGCTCTATCATTGACAATATGGACCGCCTACAAATATCAGAATCCCTGGCAGGCCTTTTCCAAAACCTGACCCCTTGCTATGGGTTGAAGTCTGCTGACCAAGCCCCATTTTCATCCCCAGACACAGCACCACAAAAGGCGCTAGTGCCTTCGCCTGCCATGCCCCCATACACTAGAACTTCCTTCCACTAGCTTTGCACCAATCACCATCTCATGCATCTTTTAAAAAAGGGTCACTTAATTATCTTGACACTTCCCACAAGTGCTCCTGTTTCAAACCTCCCTAGCTCTTTCCATCCCAGCCTCATCTCTCCTTGACATGTTACTGATCTGCCCCTCTATACGCAATGCACTTCTCCTCTACCTATCTGCTCCACCTCCCACTTTCCTTTACTCTCATCCCTTTTCGTGTCTCTTACTTCTATTACTTACTATTACCCTTCCCCTAAGTTAACTATTTGTATCTGCCCCACCTCCCACCTTCCTTTACTCCATCCTCTTTTCGTGTCTCTTACTTCTATTACTTACTATTACCCCTCCCCTAAGTTAACTATTCAGTCCCTCAATAGCACTAAAATATTCAGTCTGTCATGTTTGTTATTTTTTTCTTCTTCCTCAAACAAATTATGGTGTAATTTTGATTATTGTACAGTTCCTGTTTTATTTTTTCCTATTCTGTTATTGCAACCTCCTTTCTATAGCTACTTCTTGCAACTTGCTTGTATACTATTGTCAACTATTTTTGTACTTGTAATGAAATGTTTCCCTGTATTGTTGTACTGTACCCTCCCGGGTCGTGCCTGAAAATAGTCATTGCTATGGCTAGTGCACTTACCCAGTAAACAAAAATGAAATAAATAAATAAATAAACCTTCACAGTGCACTTGCCGACCTCCCTTTCATGGGTTAGCCTGCCCCTGGGTATGGCTGCCTCCCTGTGTGACTAGTAGCAGTTGTCCTTGAGCCAGGGAACAAATACAGCAGCAGGCCAGGACTGCCATGCTATGATGCCAGCTGCAATGTGTGTGGTTTCAGTCACTCAACATCACTGCTGCACTGCTGTCACATGTCATGGCACACACACACACCCTCAGTAGCACACAGCCCAGGGCACAAAAGACCCTCTGGCATGGACCACACAATCTTTTTCTCCCATGCTGTGTCAGCCAGGTCGTGCCTCTCTCCTGTGCTATGCTATGTCACATGGAGGCACTGCCTGCTTGTCATGGCATGGTACACATACTCTGTGCCTACAATGCCATCCACTGCCACAGACTCTTGCTGGCTGTATCAGCCAGCTGTCCTGCTGCCACTTTCTGGTGACTGGCATCTTTCAACAGTTGCTGTACATGTCAAACATGGCTGCCTGCTCCATGGCACAACGGCACTGCCCACAGAACACCCTGTTGTGGCTATAGCAACATGTGTCTGGATATGTGCCACTGTGGGCCACGTGCCACACCCAGGCCTGTGCGATGATTCTGTGACACTGTAGCATTGCAGTGGTCATGGTGAGACTCTCTCAGTACCATCCAGCCCTTCTGGACTCAGGGCAGTAGGACACTATAGTATGGTGCTCTGCCTTGCATTTAACACACTGGCCGCCATCACCTTGAACTCCGCTGCCCAGCCCACTCCTCCAGGGCCACATCCTAGGACTTTGCACCATGTCTGGGGACACCAACTTGGCCTGTGGCCCCATGTGCTGCATACCGGGGTCTGTGTGACAACCTATCGTGTCTGCCTGTCTGGGTCTGCAGGTGTCTTTACAGTATCTTGGGCAGCTGTGCCACCCATATCCCCTGCATTACATGGTAGTGGCTTTGTATTGGGGGGCATGGCTATGTGTGCTACCTGATCCTACATGGTATACAGTATCTGGTCAACTCACTCATGGCATCTCTCTCCACACAGGTTCACATCAGACAGCAGCTGCAGCCCAGCAGCTTGAGTTGATGGAGGGGCAGAACGATCTCCTGTGCAGAATCGCGTGCCAGCAGAGGACTATAATTGATCACCTCTGGGCACTGGATAGCACTGCAAGCTGCACTGCTGATGCACTGGACTAGGTGGTCAGCTACCTGGACTGAAGACCACCTCCACCTGCACCCTAAACCACCACCCCCTTTCCATGTTGTGCCCTCTCTCCATCCTCCCCCTTTTTCTCCCTTTGATCCCCACTTCCGTTCCTCCTTACCCCAACTGATTTATATATTAAATAGTTTTATATTTTTGTACCACTTACATGTTTTGTTGTTTAATGAGTTTGTTTTTATATGGTATGTTTGTGTTTCAGTCGTAAATATTACTTGTTTCTGTTACCAGTGTCTACTGCATCTTTTCTTGGGTAATGTTGTCCTGTGCATCTGTATTGCACGGATTACCTTAGTGCTCACTCCCACCCCCAGGGGGTGGGTCCCCACCAGTCCTGCAGCACAGGGTTTCCCTTGGGGGGGGGTCTGGCAGGTGTCTGTGGCTGTGCTTCTTCCTATGCATGACTCCTGTGTCAGCAGACATGCTGACATTTTGGCTGTCACACCGACTCCCACAGGTGTCACCCTGACTATTACTTGTTCAGGACAGCCTATATCCACACTGTTCCTGGATGTTGTCACCAGAACAGTACCTGTCCTTCAGACTGGTGCCCGCCTGTCTTGACCACCAGGATGGCATCTCGATGTCATTTGTGTGTTGCACCATCCATGTGGGCATCCCTACCTTCCATCCCCTGAGGCAACACCCATTCTGACCCTGGGTATGCACTCACCTGCTCCAGGCCAAGCTGGCCTGTGTCCTACCCTTTTCTGCTGGGCTGCGGCTGCAATCAGGCCTGTGCAATTGCTCTGTCCACTGGTATATTCAGTGCTGGGCAATGTTTGCGCAGTGCTTCATGCTGTGTGTTGTGCATGTATCATTGTGCATGTATCATTGTGCAATATATTCAATAGCTTTTGTGCCTGCACTAAGGCTGTGAATATAGCATGCAACTGGCCAGGCAGTAGTGCAATCCACTGTGCAGCACAAACTTTGCGCAGGGGCAAAGTTCTGAACATTGGGCCCCTGTTGTCTTACACAGGAAGAAGTTCAAACCCATTACCTTCAGGCTCCCTCAGCTAGTAACTAACTGGTTTGATGTATTATTTTATTAAAGGATAGTAGTAATCTTTAAGATAAGCAGCCATATATAAATATCACATTTTAAAAGCAGTAAAAACTGTTAGCATCAGATACAGGAGGCTTTTACGTGATGCTAAAAGCCTCTTGAAAAGGAAAAATCTTCAGGTCCCTCTTAAAGGCCTCCAGCGAGGGGTCCTCTAAGGTGCAATCTGAAAAACCTATGTGTTAATAACATCAGGACTATACCGATAGCTAGTGGCTAAGAAACATAGAAACATAGACTTTGACGGCAGATAAGGACCACTTGGCCCACCCAGTCTGCCCATTTCCCTACCTACTGGATAAGCTGCAGATTCTAGTTAACCAACAGCCTACTTTCTGCCACCCCCCACTACAATTGCCTTGTGTCTGTCCCATGCATGTTTGAATTCCCCCACTGTTTAAGCCCCAACAACCTCCCCAGGAAGGCAGTTCCACGCATCCACCACTCTCTCCGTGAAAAAAATTTCCTCACATTACCCCTGAGCTGTCCCCCCTCTATCTTTAAATTGTGCCCCCAGACCTTAGGTTGGGGCTTTCTGGCCCAGTTATTACCCTACAGAAATGAGGCTGGCACAGATTCAGAGTTCAACAAAAAAGGTATGACTATTTGTATACCCCTGTGTTACTTGCCAGCATATACAGTAGGTGATCATATGAGCCAGTGTCACACCATAAGTTGGGGCACTGCATTTTTTGGTCCTCAGTCAAATTTTAGTTATGCAATAGATATAATAGTGATAATTTAGAAAAACAAAGTTTAACTTGGCATTAAGTAAAATAGGGATTACATACATATGTATGATTAGTTAGTTAGTTATTATCTTGCCTGCTCACCCATGGACATTAATATCAATGCCTTAAATATTTAAAATAAATGTTATACATTTATACATTTCGGTGGTATAACTGCTTTGAGGTATATCCTTTCTATCTTAATACTGTTTTAAAACATGGGCTACAACAAGGAGGCAACACAACCGGTTAAAGAGTATCAGGTGACCGTTGATTAAACTTCCTATTTAATCAACAGTTGCTGTGAGTATCTCTGAAGCAATATACTTGGGCAGAGTGGCACTCGTTATGTGCTGGCAAAATCAGAACTCAAAGGCAACCACTGAAAAAGTGAGCTAGTGAGAGACAGCTCCAGCAGGGGGGAAATTGGGTTGCCTCCATTTTCCAACCCATGTTATAAGTAGTCAAAATATATGGAAGAGAGTTACAGTGAATGTCATAGTGTTCTTTACTATTTTGTTAATTCCTCCCAACTTGTCAGAAACACAGGCGGCTTCAGAGAGAGACAGGGAGAGGCAGAGAGAGACCTGAGCGGGACACAGTGTAAGAAAGCGTTTCAGTTGGCCCTCCCGTCCCCTCCCAAAGCATTTGTCCCCCGTGCTGTATATGAAGTGTTATTTCACTGACAGAAAAAAAAATCCATCCTATACAAGACATGGGGGCCCATCTCCCCGATTGCGGTACACAGTCCGCTCATTCAATGTACAATGGCACACTGAGGGAGAGAGACAGTGCATTTCATTTGTTAAAGCATTTCTCCTGCAGCTGTTTCTCACATCTCTTCCCTGCATTTAGAAGCTCCACTGAAACAAAGACGCTGGGTCCCTCAGGAGTGCATTCATTGCAGTAAGCCAGTAGGCTCATTTCGGTAATTATCTCAGGGCTCCTACTGCAAATTCCTCTGTTATTCCTCTCCGGGAGCAGGTCAGTGCCCGGTGAGGAAAGAGACTGGGAAGTATTTTTTGTTGTGGGGTATTTCTGTGGCAGTGTGCTAGACAGAGCGAGAAACAGTGAGAAACAGACAGGGAAATGTAATTGAGAATTGCAGCAGTCTCCCATCTACGTCTCTTGTGTTTTCAGATATGCAAACATTTTGCATGTGCTGTCCAGGTGTAATACGTGCATCCGAAAGTAGTGGGGCTCTGCTTTGTGTTCTTTGGGGCAGACACACAGCGAGCAGAGTAAAAAAAAAAATTTGTGGTTTACTCATAACTATCACCCTAACACCATTGATTTTTTGGATGTGATCCTTTCAATAGATAACCAGCACAAATTTGTTTCAAAAGGCCTTAGAAAGCCCACCGTAAATCAACAATTTTTGGCTAGCAACCAGTGCTCATCCTCAAACACTAAAAAAGTTGATTCCATACAGCTAATTTTTACGGGTTAGGCGGAACTGTTCAGAAATTAATGAATTTTTGGTACAGGCTGAAAAGTTGAAGCGCATGTTCACTGATCATGGGTACAATCCAAAACTTTTAGATTTAGCACTGATTAGGACAAAGAACTGTGATAGGAACACCTTACTTCAACCGAGACCTAGGGACCCACAGGAAAATTAACTAGTTTGCTTCTCTACAGATTACAATCATTTGGCAGGGCAGACAAGGAACATTATCATAAGGTACTGGCCTATTTTATCTGGGGATCATGCACTTGCCAACAGTGTGGGGAATAAGCCCTGCATAACATTTCGGAGGGGGACAAACTTAAAAGATAAGATTGTGAAAAGTCAATTGACTAATATCCCCAATGCTGGCAGTACATGGATCCCACAAAAAACCACAGGGGATGTTTAAATATGGTAATTGTGTGTCTCTTTCCTACAATTCCTAATTCTAATAAGATTTCTCTCTATCCTTATCTTTACGGCATTGTATAAATGGAATATGATTCATAGTGTGGAGATGTGAAAATTTAATTTAAATAGAAACTGAATATAGCAGGTATGCATTTAAATCAACATGAGAAATAAATAAGAAATTGAAGTGAAAATGTTTTGTTTGTAATTGGACATAGGTATGGATGAACTGAAATTCGTATTAATAGAAACTGGATTTATTATAATCAGTAAGTTCAATGTTTAAGAAGCTTTACATACTTCATTGCATGTGGTCATTAGTGATTCATTAGGGATTGTGTACTATATACTGCAGTGTTACTGTTTGTGAAAGAGTTTGTACAAAAGAATGATGAACTGATGATTGTTTATATCTGTTTTATATCTAGAAACAACACCGTTTATATTCTTGGCCTGAGGAAATGGCGTCAAGCTACGAAACTGCTGCCTGCTTAGAATATATGGTGTGAAGTCAAGAGAAAATAAAGACTTTTTAAAGGAATATATGGACTACTGTACTAGATTTCAGTCTTACAATATTAATGTATTCTGTAATTGTGTGTCTCTTGCCCATTGTGTGTTCAAGGTTCCCTATTTCAGATGACCAATCGCCCCCACAGGGTCACAATATGGCAATTCATTTCTTGTATAACAACATTTGTTGTTTACATACTATGGTGCCCCTGGAATCACATTTATGTTATTCATACTGCACGACATTTGAAGCTCAGTATACAGGAACATGTTCAGGACATTAAAACTGTTTACATGGACAGTCCTGTGGCTGGGCATGTCTCCTACCAACATAACAGCAATGCTGCACTACTCAGGTTCATGGGGATTGAACAAGTAAAGGTTGAACACAGAGGAGGGGACAGATTGCAAAGATTGTTGCAACGAGAGACCTATTGGATATTCACCCTTGGTGCTTTGCAGCCTGTTGGGCTAAATTTAAAAATCAACTACTGAACATACCTGTGAGTCTCTTGTGGTTGGTCATTTATGGTTGGCATTTCCTGGTTCTATACATCAATTTTTTGTACTTATAGATACATCGAGTAAAAACAGTAACCCCCCCCCCCAACCTTGCTTGTCACAGCCCTTTGACCTCATCTATTATGGACTTTGTTATAGGCTGACAGACATTTGCAGTTACATCAACCAAATATGTTTCTGCAGCTCATCATCAAAATTGTTTTCCTCTTTGAATACCTTTTACACATCTTAGGTTTTGCAAATATTTGAAAAGTTATTTTCACTGTACCTCAGCCCAAAATAACCCCCGGTATCTGTGTTATGGTTGTATGAAATTGGTCTCTGGAATTAGTAGAGCATTTCTTTTGTGTATGCAATGCCAGCATATTATAAGTATTAAACGTTGGACTCTTTGCTTCTCTTCTCTCTTTGCAGGCTGAAGGTGTGATGTGTGCTGGGTTTCCTGCTGTCAGCGACTCTCAGAGATACTCACTCCCAGCTCTGGCCCTGCCTTGGTCTCCTTCATCTAACTTAAACAAAGTCATTCTATTTATGTTTAAGATTAAGTTTATAAAAATGCTAAGTCTGCCTTAAAGCTTAGTACATAATTTTTTGTAATGAAACTTATATACATTACAGCACTGTATTATGGACCCTAACTCTTCATTTGTTTTACTTTTGACTTTTTTCAATTGTGCATCAATTAATGTCTTAATTGTTGGTGTGTTTAAGGGTCAGTTGTCCCTCAGACTATTACCTCCTGACAAAGCTCTACTGAACGAAGCACTGAGGCTGCTGGGTAATGACTCCCAAGCTGATGTTTAGTGTGGTAGATTTTATTTATTTATTTTTATTTAGTTTTTGTTTACTGTGTGGGTAGGCTAGCCAAGAAATGACTATTTTCAAGCATGACCCAGGAGAATACAAGGTCAAATACAGCACAACAAAAATGACAGTGACAGGGCAAGAGAATCAGTTGAAAAAAGTTACATAGATGGATGGTATATGCAAGAACAAGGAATTTTCAACAAAGCAAGTGGCCAGTGATAAACATGGACCATGATAAAAATTATACAAAAAAACAATTAAATACAATATGTTTTTGAGAGTACACATGTTTGAGTAACCATTTCAAAGAAAAAAAAATAAATTGTCAACATGAAAGAATATAAGTAACACAATTTAGATATAAGTGCATGGCACATGAAGTGGCCTAGGTATTAGTGAGAAGGATAAGAACAGCTCAGAGTGCAGGACTGCACTTAATCACTACCCTATAAGGAGGCAACCCTTAGCTGGAGAAGTAAGCAGGGGGGAGGGTGGATAGAAGCATAGGTGAGAAACGAGTAGATTTAGCAGAGAGAAAAGGAGGAAAGAGCTAGGAGAATCAAAATTAAGGTAGTTTAAAGCAAGAGCAAACATCAGAGAGGGATAAGAATTTGTGGAGGTCTTTTCTGAAAGTGACATGTGATGGAGACTGATGGACGGCAGGAGGCAGAGAGTTCCAGTATGTTGGAGCAAAGTGGGAGAAGGCAATGGAGCCTTTTTGAAGTTTTACATCTTGAGACATGAAGAAGGGATTTCTCAACCAAGCATAGGCCATATGGGGATGACTGGGGAAGCAGTATGGCAGCAAGGGCTGCAGGAGTTTGGGACCTCATGATACTATCAACCAGAGAGCCAAGGGAGTATAGTCTGATTGCTGAGGGTGATAGCCAGCCTAGGTTTGAATAAAGCTGGCAGTGGTGCTTTAGCCATGGAGATGAGGAGGCATACCAACAAATGTTGTTATATGCAACATCCTATCTACGTAGTGTAGACTTTTGCATGGCAGCATAAGTCGGTACCTCATAGGTCAGGGAAGGAAGCAGGATACCCCATGCGATGGCCAGCCTAGCTAAGATCGTAGCTAGTCTTATATGCTATGCCAAGTTTCGAATTTATGAATTTGCAAGTAGATTGCACGTGGAGGTTAAAGTCAAGGGACTGATCCAGAGTGATACCTAGGTATTTGAAGGAAGAAACAATACTAATTGGTGAGCCAGCAGTGCCAGATACTTTGAAATTCACTTGGGAGGATTTGAGTTTAGAAGCAGATCCAAATAGCATAGCCTGGGTTTTACTTTCATTGAGAACCAGCTTGTTGTCAGTAAGCCAAGCTTGGACATTGATAAAGTCCAATGAGAGGTTGGAGTTTATTTCAGAAACATTTTTAGAGCTGGAGTACAGGACTGTATCATCTGCGCAGAGAAGGGAGGAGCAGGATGAAACACAAGTGGTGATATTATTTATAAATAATGAAAACAGAATGGGGCCCAGAATGGAGCCCTGGGGAACCCCAATATTGATAGTTGCCTGGTCCGAGAGAGTGGTATTGTACTTAACGACTTGGACCCTATTTGATAGGTAATTAGAGAACCAGACTACCACAGGCAGCGAGAAACGTAACGAGTGAAGCATGCCAAGGAGTATGGGATGATCAACAAGATCAAAGGCCTTTGCCATATCAATAAACACTGCCCTTGTGAGAAGACCAGAGTCCATAGCAATAAGGGAGTCAGTGATGAATTTGAGCAAGGCTGTGGTGGTGGTGCTATGACCCTTACGAAAACCATGTTGGTTAACCGAGAGGAGATTATTTTTGAGCAGGAAGTCAGTTGTTTGCATGGCAACTAACTTCTCTAGAATTTTTCGGAGGACAGATAGAATGGCACTGGGCCTGCAGTTTGAGGGATCTTTGGGATCACCTTTTTTAAAGACTGGTGTGACTCTGGCAATCTTCCAGATGTCTGGGACAGAGCTGTGACAAAGGAAGAGGGTGAAAATCCTTGCCAGTGGGGAAGCTATAAAAGGAGCTGCAATTTTTAGGAGCCATGGTTCAAGATGATCAGAGCCTGTGCTGGTATTGTCTGAGATTTTGTTTGAGTGTTAAGGCATCTATCCTCAATATGGCCTTAAAGTGAAACTGAGATGTCTTTGTTTCTGGGCAGGTGGATAGGTGAGCATTTTGTGGTGGAGTACAGGGGAAGGAGGAGGTGTATTTGATAAGGCTAGAGAACTGCTTGTTAAAAAACAAGTTCACAATGGTACAGGGATCATTGCAGTTTATACCATTGAGGACCATGTCATTAGGGGTGGAGGAGTGAGGGGATCCCATTAAAGTTCTGACATGAGCCTAGACTTTACTAGGATCCCCAGCAGCACTTTTTAAAAGGCTCTTGCAGTATGTTATTTTTGCAATTCTTATCTGTTTTCTTCATGCATTCCACTGGGTCCTGTAGTGGTCAAAATCTGCCTGAAATCTAGAGGACTTGAAACAACACCAGCTCTTATCTCTCTCTCTCTCTCTCTCTCTCTTTCTAAGCATTGCAATCAAATCTTTTTTAGCCACTTTGTCTGCTTGCCCTTAACACATCGAGTGATAATCAATCAATCAATCAATCAATCAAATCTTTATTTATCCAGGCGATCACCGTTGAGCAAGCTCATTTACAAGGTGGACCTGCAATTAGTCAAGGATGGATATACATACATAAAATACATACAAAATGTAGTAGTAGGAATACAGAATTACATTTGAACGATACAGTATAAACATTCCATTGCACTAGTGGGGAACAGGTAAACAACAACACATGACATTAATAGTGGAATGTACATTCTTTCTTATACATGTATGAAGGTGTTAGTTTATACTGGACTCAGCCGAGGGAATGCAGATCATAACCATTTCATCCCTCAGGAACTAAATCTCGCTTAGGCGGTGGTCATTGGCTTGGAAATTGGCCATGGCTTAGAGAGGGCCTAAAAGTTCCAAATTCCAACAGTACAACTAATTAAAGTGGCATGTAGGTTTAGCTAAGGGAATGTGCCAAAGGCTCCGAAGGCCAAACAAGGCAGCTGGTTACTTAACATGTTTAAGGAGGGATTAACAGGGTAGGATTCGAGAGTAAGAGAGGTAGATTTAGAGATGAGGCCACTAATAGAACCCCTAGAAGCTATGGTAACATTTACAAATTCTAGTAAATGTTTTGTCGTGAAGATGCTGAACATAGCAATACTGACAGGAGTGCTGAGTTTCAAAGAGCTTTGGATCCTTCTCCATAATGAGGGCAATACATGACTTATGGCTGCCCTACCAAAGTGGTTGGTAATCCTGGGAATTTTAGGGAAATTAGTGAGTGACTTCTTATGCCGTAGCTACTAGGTGGACTTGGAGGAAGGCAGGCAGCAATGTAGTCCGGAGTTTGTTGGAGAAGGCTCGAGTGTCCAAATTGCTGCATTTCTATGCCTTCTGAATTGAAGAGGCCACCCTGCTGCAGTATATAGCTCGCAGTGGTGCGTGGAGGATGGAAGGCCAGTTATAAATCTTAGGGCTCTGTGGTACAATACGTCCAAT
The DNA here is from genome assembly GCA_016271365.2 of Neoceratodus forsteri. Classification (NCBI taxonomy): domain Eukaryota; kingdom Metazoa; phylum Chordata; order Ceratodontiformes; family Ceratodontidae; genus Neoceratodus; species Neoceratodus forsteri. The sequence goes on from CM057455.1 coordinate 899,635,479, forward strand.
TTAGCAAGTTGCGAGACAGGACATTGGCCATATATAATGTCAGCATAATCAATTAATGATAGGAATGTAGAATGAACAAGCTGTCTTTTTGCAGTCTCAGTAAGGAGATGTTTAATTCTGTAGAAGAGGCCAAGCCTTTGCCTAAGCTTTTTCAGTAATTCTTCAATATGCACTTTAAAAGAGAGTTTGTTATCAGCCATATACCCAGGTATTTGAATTTGCACGAACTCAAGATTTTCACCAAGCAACGGTGGTTATAGGAGGAACAGTGTCATAGGCTGCAGAGTTGGCCCTAGTGCTAGATGGAGCAAACAGCATTGCCTTTGGTTTTTTATGCTTAGCAAAGTTTTTGTTGATGAGCTGGTTTTGCAGTTTATTGAATTCATCTTGTAATGCAGCGCATGCGGCTCAGGGAGTCTCGACTTAGGTAAAGCACTGTATCATCGGCGAATAAATGGATCCTGGCTTCTTTGATTCCTAAGTTCAGATTGTTGATATAGATGTTGAACAGTAGTGGACCCAATATGGAACCCTTTGGGACTCCTCTCTTTATTGATTTAAGTGGTGAAAGCTCTTCTTCGGCCTTTATTTGTTGCTGTCTGTCTGTGAGGTAGTTCTGAAACCAGTCCCGTGCGATTGAGTCCATACCTAAATTTTTTAGCGCTGAAAGAAGTAGACAATGGTCGACGGTATCAAAGGCCTTGCTAAGATCTAAAAACACTGCACAAACGAATTTTTTCTTGTCCAGATAAAGGGGGTATGTGTATCCTGAAGAGCACTAAAATTCTTAAGGAAGATGCTAAGCGCAGACTGAGCATCAATTGCTTGATACAGACTGGACCAATCAATCAGTGAGGCATCCAGATGAAACTTGGTTTGGTCAAAGTTTGCATAGTTTCTAAAAGTGACGTAACACGGTGGAGGGGGAGGAGTAACTGCCGGGCTCCAGATACAGAAAACTGGGGAGTGATCAGTTATCGCATCAGCTAAAGTACCAACAATATGGGTATGCTCGGGACGATTTGTTAATACCCAGTCAATTTGAGTGCTGGAGTTAGTATGTGGGGTGACCTTTGTAGGTTCGGTTATGAGTTGATGCAGTAGGTACCCGTGAATTAAGGAGAGAAAGATGTTTTGATTCTTCCCCAACCAGTTTAGATTTATGTCCCCTAAAATGAGCACTTTATTACGACCTATGAGTTGGGACATTTTGTCAAGAAGTTCTTCAAGGCCTGTTAGTCCACTTTTGGGGGGCTATATGCACACACTATGTGTAGTTTTTTTGCACTCAGGGTAAGGAGTGCATGTAGCGATTCACAGCAAGAGAAGGCTGGTATAGTGATGACTGAGAGATTTAAATGATCTTTGAAAAAGATGGCGACCCCTCCTTCCTGTTTGGATGAGAGCCTGTCCTTCCATAGTAGATTATGGTTTGGCAGGGAACATAAAGAGTCAGGTACGGAGGGTTTAAGCCACGTCTCTGATAAGCAGAGTATGTCAGGTTTGTAAAGAGTCACCAAAGCCTCTAGGTCAACTAAATTATGCACTAGGCTTCTAATGTTGTGATGTGCCACACATAGCCCTAATATAGTTTTTAGCAATGCATCTAAGTGATAGAAGCCAGTTAAGGGCCTGGATTTAGTTCAACATCACCTGAAAGTAGTAGAGCCAAGAGAATAAGAAACCATAGTTAGCAATGTATAAATGGCTGGAGAGATAGTGTCCAAGAAAAACGCTTCTTTAGCAAAATAACAACTGGGTAGATAATCCCCCTAGGGATTAATAGAGAAGTAGGATCACTACCTTCAGGTAATAGAATAAGGAGATTCGAGAAATTGAAGTCATATTCAGGGGGAGGCAGTAGCATAGGAACAGGAGGTAGTCGTGAGCCAGGAGAGGGTAAGTAGCAGCAGAGCCATAGGCAGTAGAACCAAGGTGCGCCAGTGCCCGTTTATTACCAAAGCTAACAAGTGGTAGTGGATCAGGACAGCAGTTAGGAATAGAGGTGTAGTCCATGATTTGTAGACTTGGAGTGGGAGCTTGTAAATTAGATGCAAGTAGAGTTCTGTGCTTATACCACCTTCACCTTGAAACACGGGCAGAGAGGATCCCAAGAAGGTGAAGTGATACACTCTAGGGGCATTGTTTCTTACAATAACATTATTCACAAGGATGATAATGACAAGGGATAGGATTAGTGGCTTGGGAGGTACCATTATGTTGTTGCCCAGATGCAATGGAAGATAAGAAATACTGTAGCTGATAAGCAGTAGGGTTGTATAGCCCATGGTATAATGGGTGGCAGCTTAAGACGTATTACTGTAGCACAGGGAGCTACAGAGGCAGCAGACAACTGAAGCAGGGTAGAGTTTAGAGGGGCGTAGCCAATGCATATTTAATTAAGGCCGGGGAGGGGGGTGGAGCTGCATGGCGAAATATCTCCCTCAGTGAGTGGATTCCTGCTTAAGAACCCCCCAGAGAGAAAGCAGCCAAAACCGAGCAGTCCGAGCTGAAAAGCCACTAAGCCAATTGGCCATTCCGGTGGCTGCAGACCAATCCGCTGGTGTTGCCTAAGCAGGCAAGCAGTCGGAGGACTGCAGCAGAAAAAGTGCCCAACTCAATTTGAGTTGGGCTCCTGTGCAGGTCTCTGGTCTGTACCTTGGAATTCTTGGGCTTCAGTGGTGGTGAGATGAGAAGGCGGGCAGCAGCAGAAGAAAATACTGCACTGCCAGGAGTCTGGGGAGCTTGCCCAGTCGAGGGCTGCTGGTCCTAGAGAAAAGAAAATGGAGAAACAGGAATTAACTAGGGGCAAGCTAGATCGGTGGGCATAAGCTACCAAAGGAGTTAGGACAAGGGGAGGGACAGCAGGGGAAGGGATGAGTCGACTAGCCAGGTCATGGAAAGAAAGGGAGCAATTAAAGAGATAGCTGATTGTAGGAGGAAGAGAGATCACCTTGAAATATTAGCAAGGTTAAATGGGGGGCTGGGGTAGGGTTCATTAGCTAGGCGGGGGGAGAAGGGTAGCAGGCAGAGGTTAATTTAGGTCAAAAGTGAACAATGAACTAACAAATTAGCAGCAATAGTCTAAAATACAGGCTAAAATTAGATAATTGCAGCAACAGGTAAAACACGATGGCTAGAACAACAAAAAAAAGAAATGCAAGAGCTCTGGCAAATATAACAATTACAGTGGTCTTCAAACTAGAAATATCATATCCCCTTTAAAGAAAAAAATTATTTCAGGTAAAAATCTCCCTCAGTGAGCGGATTCCTGCTTAAGAATCCCACCAGAGAATACAGCGAAGCCGGTGGTGCAAGCTGAAAAGCAGCTAAGCCAGTGGCTGCTCCGCAGTTGCAGACTAATCCGCTGGTGATGCCTAAACAAGCAACCAGTCGGAGGACTGCGGTAGAAAAACTGCCCATTTCAATTTGAGTTGGGCTCCTGTGCAGGTCTCTGGAACATACCTTGGAATTCCTGGGCTTCAGTGGTGGCGAGATGAGGAGGCGGGGGGAAGGACGAGTTGACTAGCCAGGTCATGGAAAGAAAGGGAGATCAGTTTGAAATAATAGCAAGGTTAAAGGGGGGGTTTGTTAGATAGGCTGGGGGGGGGGGTAGCAGGCAGAGGTTAGTTTAGGTCAAAAGTGAGCTGGGCTCCTGTGCAGGTCTCTGGTCCGTACCTTGGAATTCCAGGACTTCAGTGGTGGCGAGATGAGATGGGCGGCAGCAGAAGAAAATGCTGCACCACCAGTAGTCTGGGGAGCACACCCAGTTGAGGGCTGCTGGTTCTTGGAATTCCCGGGCTTCAGTGGTGGTGAGATGAGGAGGTGGGTGGTGGCAGAAGAAAATGCAGCACTGCCAGGAGTCTGGGGAGCATGCCCAGTCAAGCACCGCTGGTCCTAGATGACTACCTGTTGTGTTTCACAGAATAAATACTTGGAATCATCCTCGAATGTATGCACTGTTCATTCCACCTGCCACACTGCCTTTGGAGTGCGACTTCTGGTTGTTTGTTTCTGCATGGACTTGGGCTGGCCAAGCCCTTAGTTTGCACTATACCTGCACTGGACAGCTGTGTGCCTTTTTTTGTTCTACAGTACAACTGTCCCTTTTTAAAGGAGAAAAAACAGCTTTCTGGATGTTTTTTTTATTAATTAAAAATAACCCATGTTATAAGCACCATAACCCACTCCAGGATATGGAGTTATAGGCATATAACCCATGCCTCGGGTGCTGAGAAGACACTCAGCCTGTGGCCTCATGTCTCACAATGCACCTGAAGTGTGGATTAAACGTCTATACCCACATACCATGTCGTGGGTTATTGCTAACTCAATACAGCTAGCAATAACCACACACTTGTTATTTTCTGTTTAGGATGTTTAGCCTTCTCTCTTCCCTATGAGAATGTGCATCAAGAAACATTTCTAAAGAGTGGCCCAGTGGTGTGGAGGGCTGAGACATCATGCCTTACCTCCTGCCATGCTAGCAACACATGATCGCTCTGCGAGCAGGTCACCAGGGGCCGGCTGGGGTGGGAGAGGATCAAGCGTCCAGAGGGCAGCTCTCCTTGGGAGGGAGGGACACAGAGGCCAGTGCATCTCTGACACCTAGCGGTGGCTGGGTGTCAGAGCACCTAGGTCCTGTATGTAGGGATGGGGGGAGTAGTTGGTTGGTATGCTGTGGGCAGTAGCATGCACAGCTCGGTCATTGCTGGCACCAACATTGCTCTGCCTCTAGGGGGCGCCAGAAGGAGAAAAACCAGGAGAAGCAAATGTCCTGGGAGCGCCTGGATGAATGTCAACCCCCGCAGGCGCCGCTCCCGTGAATGGCAGGCACCTCCTGAACCAGATCCATGTTCAGCGGGTTGAGGGATCCCTGCTGTCCCGCCATGGGGGTAAGCCATGGAAGAAGAAAGGAGGTGCTCTGCGAGTGGGGGATGGGGCTGGGGGCGGCGAGGGCCACCCAGGAACAGAGGATAAAAGAAAGTATATATAAAAAAAAAAACACTTCTAAGCTGACAGTCTAGTTACCTGAATTTGTAATACAGGGAGAGCCATTAAATGTATGGACATTATGGACAGAGACAAATGCAGCGTTAAGAAATTTGGAGATATTTATTCATTTATTGAAATATTTTACATGGAAAGGCACACTGAACAACAAGTTGCTCGTCTCCCGGTGCGTCCTGGGGGAGAGGGTAACAGGAATACATTCAAGCAGTATACACTGAATAATATATTACATAAGTACAAGCAAACACACAAACTACAGGCAGCCGTAAAAGCAAACGTAATAATACATTCAAACAGTGTACACTGAGCAAAAATGTAACATAACAGAAGTAAACAATAAGTAGAACTAAAAACATACATAATAAGTGCTGCTTTGTCCAACTAATACAGGAAAACTCAAGGAACATAGTCAAGTGCTAGATTACTGAGTGAAGCAACCTTAGTTTTTTGTTGTTTTTTACTTTTATTATTACAGAGTGAAGGGGAGCAAGACAGATAGTTTAGTTGAGGGTGTAACTTACAGAAAGGAGTTACGTAGGGCAGAAGGGAAGGAGGTGGGGGTGCGTGGAGGTAGTTGCTAAAGGAAGATAGAGTAGTTGTTATAATTACAGGGTACAGAGGGGCAAAACAGGGTAGACTGTGGGGGTTAGCTGCAGGTGCAGTTTACAGAGAGGAAATTATGTAGGGCAGAAGAGATGGAAGAGGGGGAGGAGGAGTGGTGAAGCTGGTGAAGAAGTGTGTTCCACAGTTTAGGGAAGCAATGCAAGAAGGCAGATTGGCCAGCAGAAGTGGACCAACAAGGGATGACCATAGTACGTGTGTTGTATGATCTTAGAAAGTGGGCAGGGGGAGGGGGGATGGATAGAGAGGAAGGGAGGTAGGAGGGGAGAGTTCCAAACCAAAATTTAGAGGTGAATTTTGCACAGTGGAGGAGGTGTCTATTTTCTAATGAGGGAAAGGACCATATACCGACCACGCAGCATCAGTTCTACAGCGAAGACCATCACAGCGACACTGTCGGCAGTCGCTGTTATGGTCTCCACTACCAACACTGGTGCTGGGGAGGTGTCTGCTCCATCCCCAAACTAACTCCGACTGGCGTTAGTAAGCTAAAAGTGCGAAGTGCGGGGCAGAGCCCCCGCTAGAGAGAGGTAATGGGGCAAAGCCCTGTTTAGCTGTTCCCGACAGCACAGCCTATTGGCGCTGTTGTGCTAAGCTAACTGTCGGTCAACAAGAAATTTGTCACCGTGGCATAGTGGAACCAGAAAAGATGAGAGTGATAGAGATTACAGTGATGAGTGAGGGGAGGGGGCATTGAGATCGAAGTGGCAGAAGGAGTTGAAGAGAGTGTCCAATCTAGTTAAGGAGGACTTGGGGAAGGGGGCGTGGCCAGCAGCCGAGCAGCGTGCAGCAGTCTGGCATTGCTCCAGGGCTGATAACAGTCATTGATCAAAATCGTAAAATTATTGTTTAAAGACAAGATCCTTCCCTTTTAGAGTCCCATCATGGTATAATGCCCTCCCCACTCCTATCACCGCCATCACCAAACTAGGTCCTTTTAAGGCAGCTCTGACAACACATATTTTATCATTGCGTAACTGCCAGTGTGACCACTAACACCACCCTAGGCCCTGTTACATCACTCTAGGCCATCTCAGGCCTTTGACAATGTCTCGATCGAGGTAGCTTGCACTCCACTGCCTCTGAGGCCCATGTGCCCTAGGCCTAACTTAGCTAACTCTTTGCTCACTCCTATCATAGGAACTTGACAATGCCTTCCTGGAAGCAACACCCTGCAAAGCATCCCAGGAGGCAGCACCCTGCAATCTTACTGTAACCTGTATTGCTGAGTTCTGTTAGCTATCTCTTGTATAGGCAGTTACCCTATATATGTACGTTGCACAGTTTGTAATATCTGTATGCATGTTAGGCAGCCTCTGTTTAGCTACCAACTGTATAGGCAATTATCCTGTGTTTAGTGTCCACTTGTACAGGCAATTACCCTGTGTATGTTTAATTCAGATTCTTTTCCTACTTGCTACTTGCACATCCACACTTATGTGACTCTGCACCATTGTTATACTGGACTGTTGTTGTCTGTATCATCATATTTGAAGTGGAGCCTTTAGAAATGAGTCTATGACTCAAAGGGTTGTAATTCCTATGTTATACATAAATAAATAAAAACAAGCAAATTTGGGCATAGTTTAAGAGACCATCTTCTCAGCTTTCAAACTAACCTAAAAGTGACTCGATACTTAAAAAGGACACTTCACAATGGTTCAAGGAAATAAAGCGGCAGCTACAGGGGGGGCTCAACCCAAAGAAAGCAAGGCGGAAGGCAACAAGGAGTGTCTCGCCACCTCGGGGGACCCAGATGGAATGCAGCCCTCGAACGCAGTCCTACTGAGAGCTATTCAGGGGCTAGATAAAAAACTTCAAGACTTTAAAACCAGGCTAAAGCAAATCCATACCAAAGTGGAGATCCTTACTGAAGAATCGAAAGGAGCAGTAAAGACGGCAGACAGAGTGCTCACAGTTGCATCAGGCCTTGTTAAGGAAAATACTCTTCTCTGGCGGCGCGTAGAGAATGTAGAAAACACCATTAGGTCTACAAATATTCAAGTGTTTGGATTGCCAGAGAAGTCTGAGGGAGATAACCCGATCACCTTCCTCCATGACTGGCTGCAGGAAATTCTTCAATTAGAAGAGGAAATTTTGATCTTGAAGGCTTACAGAGTGACGTCACGTGGTGGCAGGTCCAAGATGGCTACAGGAGAATTAGCACCATGCACACTTATGGTGGAGCTTCAGTCATCTGTCCAAAGGAATGTAATTCTACAACAAGCCAAACGTTAGAGCCCTATTAGCTGGCAGGAGGTTTGGATACATCTGTTTCCAGACTTGAGCTTCACCACACGAACACAGAGGAAAGGTTTTGATGGAGTTCGGGTGAGACTTCGTGCTTGGGGATTCACTACGTTATGTTGATGCCAGTGAGTCTAAGGGTAATTTGTGGAGGTAAAGCCTACCAATTTTCGGAACCCACAGAAGCATCCAAATTGGCTCTGAAGCTGGAAAAACTATTTTTGGCAAGCGGGGATGCATCAGGGTCTGAAGAGGAACAGGACACCTGAACTATTTACTTTTAGTAAGAGACTCTAGATACGGGGGTGGGGTTACAGGAGTTAAGGGGAGCTGGAAGGCTTTAACAGGGGATTTGGGTATAAATATCTATAAATAGCAAAGTACAGCATGTTTGTTTGCTGTTTAAGGTCTGTTGCTCTGTTGCTTCTCCTATTTTTCTCAGCGTAACCCCTCATATTCTCCCCCCAATTCCTATCCAAGCTATTCTCTCTCCTCAGTTATTACCACAGCTAATGACTGTTGCTATAGGTGTATGAGAATATAAAGACATGGGGAGATGTATGCTAACTAAACTGTTTAAGTTATGCTTATAATGTTATATTTGCTTGTTTTATCAAGAATAATACTGTTTCACTGAGAATAATATGATTTTCACTAAGTTTCAGCTGTGTACTACACTCTCAACATGTTAGAGGACCCTGGCACTTTCATTGAATCTTGATGTCTTTGGAGATGGGAACTTTTCATTCTTTTTTACTAGGGTGCACGATTATAGAAGGACTATTAGGTCATCCCAGCTCATGGCAGCAATGGTCATATTTAGGTCTTAATTTTTTGGACTGTAAATTTCTAGAGTCAGCTATATAAGCCGTCCAAACTTTGGAGAGATTAATTATTTGGGTTTATCTTGCCAACCCTCAGGTGTAGTAACACATTCAGGGGTAGCCGAATAAGTTACTGTAACAATGTATGTCTTAACTTAAGCATCTCCCCCCCCCCAGGTATCGCTCCCTAGAACCCCTAGCGGTACTTTATTATTTATATACTAGACTAATTGTAACCAATTGAAGCCTTTATACACCTTTGTATTACTGGAATTGCTTTGTGTGTTATTTTATTTTAGATAATGGGTAAATTCAAACTTGCTTCCTGATTGGTTCAAACAGCCTGGCACCCGGGCCGTTATTTCTTAACAACGGCCCGCTCAGATAAAGTGTCAATTCGGGGTGCCCTATTACTAAAACTATCCTTGGGCACCCCGAATTTCGAAACTCGCCAGCTTCCGTTTTTGCCCTGCTCGCATAGTGTCATCCACAGCTCAGTCCAAAAGAAATGTACGATACTAAATGTTTTTTTTTCCCCTTAATTACTGAAATTTCTTTACTAAGCACGGTCGCGCTTCCTCTCAAAATAGTTGTACACTGACTTCCAGAGTTGCGAGGCACCACATGTCGCAATTCAGCAAAAGAAAAACGTAGAGGTACTTATCTCAAAATACCTAGAAGCAGGCAATTCGAATTCAAATAAACGGGTCTCATCTCTGTTTGTCTGTGACTTGGGGACAAACGAGACAGAAATCGAGCTGACAAGCTGAAGAACCACCTCTCCTGTCTTACTGTGTGGAAAACGAAAGCAACAGCACAAGCTTATGGCACTCATAGAAACACGGCAGCGCCCTCCTGTGGTCATTCACTACTGCAGGGATTACTTTACAAGAACACTTATTTTTTTATTTTTTATATACAAATATTTATTATATAGTTTTCCAAAACATTACATCTATATCCCATTATCTAAGTGTAATAGTACCCTCCAGGGTGGGCGTTATGGTATATAACGGACCTTCCAGGGGCTATAAGGCCCTCCGCCTGCGGAGTCGGGCCTCATTACGCCCCTGAGCGGTCCATTATATCCCAATAACGCCCACCCTGTCGGGTATTATTACTTACGTATCTCACCTGTAATGCTCTCCATTGCTGTACTCTACCACCAATTGTTGTCTACCCTCCCTGGGACGAGGTGCCTTTGTAAATGAGTCTTTGACTCAAAGGTTGTAAATCCGAATTATGAAATAAATAATTAAATAAATCTGTATTATGCATGACTGCCTACTTGACGGATTTATCGTGTAATAGCTTATTGCATACTTAATAAAATATAAGTTAAAAAAAAAGGAGGATGTGGGAGCAGCACTGTAGACTACATCACAATAGTTGAAGATATGGAGGATTATCTTCTGGACAAGTTCACGCTGAGCCAGTAGAGGAAGGCAACTACGGTTCTTGTATAGAGCGTCAAGCTCAGAGCACAGCTTTTTCAGGACGGCGTCCACATGACCAGAGAAGCTGAGATGTTGGTCAAACCAAACCCCAAGTTATTTGAAAGAGGAGGTGTCCTCTAGTACTGTCCCATCTAGGGTGTGAAAGGAGGGCAGAGAGGGGATCCAAGAGAGTCTCTGCCTAGTGCCAAAGGCCATGGAGACTGTCTTCTTGGCATTAAGGGAAAGTTGATGGGAGCAAAACCAGTGCTGAACTTTACTGAAGTCATGCTGTATACTGTTTGCCACATCAGCAGGGGACTGGCTGGAGGTGTAGAGGACCGTGTCATCAGCATACATATGGATTGAGGTGGATGCACAGACTGATGGCAGGTCATTTAGAAAGATAAAGAATAGTAAGGGACCCAACACAGACTCCTGAGGGACACCATTGTTGAGGGGGAGAGGTGGTATCAGCAACTCTGACTGATTGAGTCCTGCCTACTAGGTAGGTTCTGAACCAGTTGGCTGCAGAGTCGGTTAGACCTGCTAATGAGAGAATATCTAAAAGGAGGGTGTGGGAGACTGTGGTGAAAGCCTTGGCTAGGTCAAAAAAAAATTGTGGATATGATAAGGTTGCTGTTCATCCCTGAGAGGATGGAGTTGGTGAGCCTAATCAGAAAGGACGTGGTGGAATGGTTTTTACAAAAACCAGATTGGAAAGGTGTGAAGAAGTTGGAATCAGGGAGATAGGTTGAGAACTGGGAGAGGACCAGATGCTCCTGGAGCTTAGCAAGGCTAGGTAGGAGAGATATAAGATGGTAGTTCCCAGGTGAGGAAGGATCACCACCCTTAGGTAGGGGAATGACAATTGTGTGCTTCCAAACTGCTAGAATGGATGCTGTTGCAAAGAAGAGGCTAAGAAGGACAGACAGTGGGGCAGAGATAGATGTAGCGGAGAGATATAATAACTTAGGGTCCAAGCCATCAGGTGAATTGCTTTCGGTAGGGTTGAGTGTAAGCAAGGCATCTAGAGTATCTGATGGGGAAATTTTTGAGAATGAGAAACGCTTTTGCCAGGAGGGATAGTGGGTGAGGGGAAGGGAAGAACTGTTGCGGGGGTAGGAAGGATAGCAGGTCAGAGGCACAGGAGGTAAAATAGGAATTAAATTTGGTAGCGACACTAAGGTGGTCAGTAATTATAGAACTACTGATATTTAGGAGAGGGGTGGGAGGAGAGGAAGGGGGGGAGAAGAGGGAGTGTATAATCTTCCAGAATTTGGAGGGGTTATTAATGTTAGAATGAAAGGTAGAGTTAAAATAATAAGCCTTGGCCATGCGAGTAATTTTAGTGCACTTGTGCAAGGATCGATACACATCATAGTGTTGAGGGAGCTTTGTGGCTTTAGGAATTCTCTATATTTGATCATGAGCCCTTTGATAAGCCAGGAGTTCTGGGGTGATCCATGGAAGGTGATTCCCTCTTATTCTGGTGAAGCAAAGAGGGACGTGGTGTACCAAATGGTGAGAAATTTATCTTTAAAATAGTCCGAAGCTGTGTCTATTGAGCTGGCCGAGGCTCTAGGATCCCAGTTTGTATGGGCTAAGTTGTGGAGGAGAGGAGTGAGGTTCACAGATTTGTAGGAGTGAATCACGAGTGTCTTATGGCGGGGGGGGAGCTTTTAACCTGTGGATTTTATGTACCGTAAAGGTCTTGAGGTGATCGCTCAAAGCATCAGATAGAATGCTAGATTTGCTGACCCTATAAGGATGCGAAGTACGGGCCCAGTCAATTAGGGAGTGGTTATTAGTTTGTGGTTCATACAGGCTGATCGAGTTAAGTTATGGGCTATGATATCAGTACGTACTTTAGCGAGGGATGGGGATAACCAATTTAAGTTGAAATTGCTCACTATATACACCTCCCCTGATGAGGAGAGGGAGACTATTGTGCTGATGAGGTCAATGGCAACAGAGGAAGGGAGCCCAGAGCGACAGTAGATGCCAGCCACAAGTATAGGGATTGAGAAAGGGAGGGACAGTTATAGGACAAGAACCTCGTAAGCTTTGGGGATGGAAGTGGACAGGATGATGGAGAATTGGATAGCTGAGGAGACATACATTGCCACTCCTCTGCCTCTCCCAGACCAGTCTTACTGTGATATAGTGTAGCGAGAGTGTGGTCTTCTATTTTTTTTATTAAGTCAGGTTTCGGAAAGGATAATAATGCCTGGAGTAAGTGAAACTGCCAGAGGCTGGAGTAAATCTATATTAGGGAGAATGCTGCTTATATTTAGATGGAGTAATTTTAGGCCACAAGGGAGGCCGGAGGGGTTGGTAGTGTCAAGGTCTGGAGTAGTAGTTACAGGCATCATGATGTTAGGGGGCAAGGTCAGGGATTGGGGTTTATGTCACCAGAAGATAGAAGCAGGATTGCTATGATAATTAAATGGATTTTTATGCTCTTAGACCAAGGGAAAGAGTAATTTAGATGACTATTATGGGGGTTGTGGAGGGAGGGGGAGGGAGGAATTTTAATAGGTGTAATAAGGTGAAACAGGCAGGCATTGTTAGAAGTGATGCATTTGGACAGAAGGAGTAGTGTGAACAGGGGGAGATGAATGGAGAGGGGGTGATAGCATGGTTTTGCACAAGCGAGTGGAGTACAGAAGGGCAGAAAGTGTGGTTCTGCACAGGAGAGAGGAGTAAAGAGAGGAGTAAAGATAAGCAGAAAGTGGTTAGCGGTGTAACGGAGGGAGACGAAGTGAGGGGGCATATAACAAGGCTTCTGCTCTACATCTGCTAATGTGATGCAATTTTTTTAAACAGCTTGTATGAAAGAATGCAATTTTTTTAAACAGCTTGTATGAAACACTTTATTTCACTACAGCACTGTCAATAATCACCTGTGCCTTATGGATGTAGGTTCACGAATATCCAATTACTGTGATAATGACACACACACACACACACACACATATATATATATATATATATATATATACATATATTCATTGCCAAAAACTCCATTAATGCATCGGTTAGGGTTGATAGTACAGTGACAAAAGTCTGGAAATTCAGTGTTAGGGTTCCCAATCCTACCACCCCATCCCCACTCCACCAGCCTCCACACACCAACAGGCATCAGGGTGTGCCTTGGGGTTGTTGGGCCTAACTATCACCCCATTCCATGTGTAAGGAAACAGAGATGGTACAGTATAAGAGAATGGGGCGAGAGTTAGGCCTGACGACCTCAAGGCACACCCAACGTCTGTTGGTGTATGGAAGGTGGGGGGTGAGGGGGTAGGGTTGGTAATCCTAACACCTAATTTCCAGACTTTTGTCACTACAATATCAATCCTAACTGATGCATTAACTGAGTTTTTCGCAATGAATTTCCTTACTTTTTGAGGCAGTGTAATCTTACCCTTATTTTACTGGGGAGGGGGGTGCAGGGTCTTTTGGACCCTGCGCACCAATCCCTCTGAAGATGTACATATGTATGTAGTTGTGGAAGTGCAGGGCCCTCTGGGCCCTGTGCTTCTATGTGTTGAACAACAGTATCCAGATTGTCAGCATAGCCATCTTATTACCCCACCCCATGTACCTCAGCACAGAGAAATTGTGAAATGCAAGGTAAAATGTAATTATTTGCAACTGCAGTGCCGTTCTGTGCAACAGGTGCTAAAACACATTACAGTCCGGATGTCAAAAATAACAGCTGAACTGTTCATGAGGTGGTGTGAAAAAATGGCTATGCTGAAAATTTGGTGGCAAAATATTGAAAAGTACCAAAGTTATGCACGTGTGTAGAATAAACTCACTGGATCCACATAACTTGGGCATTTTTAGGAATTTTTTCATCAGATCTTCCATATAGCCTTTTCGGAACCCCACCTCATGAATACTGGTACTGTCATTTCATTCATCTGTCCAGAAAGGTGATTTCGCACTGTGACTGCGCCATTCTGTGCAACAGCTGCAAAAACACATTTCTGACAGGATGTGGAAAATGACAGCTATACTGTTCATGACGTGGTGTGAAAAAATGACAATGTTGAAAATCTGGAGTGAAAATATTAAAAACTGATGAAGTTATGAGCGTGCATTGAAAATGTTCAATGACCATGCATAAATCAGGTGTTTTTGGTATTTCTGCACTAAATTTTTAGCATGGTCTTTTTGGGACTCCATCTCATGAACACTAGCACTGTCATTTCATTACTCAGTCCCGAAAGGTGATGTCACACAGTGACCCCAAAAATCACCTTATGGGTCCGATAAAGGAAATGACAGTGACAGTGTGCATTAGGTGCAGTCCCAAAAAGACCATGTTGAAAATGTGTAAAAATTCCAAAAAATGGCTGAGAGAGCAACATAAGTTCAAAACACCATAGACAGCCATTATAATGCACTCACTGTACCTTGATTCTTTAGTTTGTGGTTCGGCTTTGAAGAGTGCAGACGTGTCCTGGTCCACAGAAGATGATCTCTGGTGGTAAGTATAGGGCAAGGGGGGGGCGTGTGGGGTGGTGGGTTGCTCAGTGAGAGGGTCAGGATGTGGGAGGGGAATGGGGAGACAATGAGGGACTGTTTTCTTTTTTATAGGATTAAAAAAAGACGCTGGGGACAGTTTTCTTTTTTTTTTGTATAGGTAAAACAATTATTTTGGGACTCTGGGACTGGGCTCTCCAGTGTCTGACAGTACTGGGAGGTGGGAGGATGGTAGACTTCAGAATTCTGGCATGGGGATAGAGCACCCCGATGTATGTAAAAACATTTTAAAGGAAAAAAAATACATTAATATTTTGGGACACTAGGGGTGGGCTCCCCAGTGTCCCAAACTGGTGGGGGGGTCTAGTGCCGGCACAGGGACTGGGCACCCCGATGTCATCAAAAATATGTAACATTTTTACACACACAGACACACACACAAATATATATATATATATATATATATATATATATATATCTATATATATAGATATATCTATATATATAGATATATCTATATATATAATATTTCAGGACACTGGTGATGGGCTCCCCAGTGTCCCACAGTACTAGAGGGGGATAAGGACATAACTGGGGACACTGGGAGTGACCTCCCCAGTGTCCCACATTACAGTGGGGGAACGTGTACTGCCGGCACTGGAACTGGGCACCCCCAATGTCAGCAGAAACATTTTTACTTTTAAAATACATATTCCCGGATTTTTGGCTCACGAAGTAGGATCCTACTTTGTATCTGGTAATATGAATCAGGATCTTACTTAGTATGATGACAATAAGATCAAAGACTTTAAATGTGAAATAAAACAAATTTTAAGGACATTGTTTGAGCAGTAAAGTTCAGAATGCACCTAAGGGGTCCCAATAAGCAAGCTACATGTGTTGGTTCCTCCCCAGAATATCATTTTGGGAGGTTTCCAAATTTGAATTTTTCAGGCAAAACTGAAAACAAGATGGCAGCTATACAAAGAAGGAATTTCCCCATACGAAGCAGGATTCCTTCTTTGTTTCATACACATATCTTGTAGTGCTTACTGAGCATGCTCAGAAACAACTTTTTTCAAATTTCTAAACTGCAATAACTTAAAAACAGCTTATTATTTTTTATATATACGTATATGTGTGTGTGTCTGTATATATATATATATATATATATATATATGTCTGAGGGCAGTGTGGTCAGAGAATGCTTTGCCCCTTGAAGAAGGTGTGTCTCTATGCTGATACTAAGGGGAGTGTTTTTGATCCATGACTAGTTTAACCCACACAGGACTCTCTTTGTGTGCTTTATACTTTGCATGGTTTTGCATATTTTGCACTTTTAAAATGTTTGTACTATGCAATTAATGAAATTATTGCAGACAGAGCTAAAACGGCCTGGTGTTCCTGCTTTTCTTTCAAGTACTGATCCTTCCTACTAAGGAACGGACCCCCTATCCTAGCTATTAGGAATCTATTGTACTGAAACAGAGCTATTATACTACATTACATCTTGAAGACTAGATACCAGGATGATATGCCACTCAGATGAGATGCCAGCTTATGTAACCTACCCAGAATAGCCAGAGAGTTATCCAAAATCTGTACACAAACTCAGAAAACATTACTGCAAGCTCATTAATCTTCCCAAGTGCTTGTGTTTCCTCAGGAGTACAAACTGATAGCTTGTTATACGCTGGTGATAAGTCATGTGCCAGGCTGGCATGCAGTCCAGGTGGGAGTGCTCTGGATTTGTGCCATGGAAACAGAAATATTAACTGCCTCATAGATCTTACAGACTCTGAAGAAAGCCAGTATTTTTTATTCCTTGCCAGTACCAAACTTAATTGGACTATAGTTGTTCCACAGAAAATTATTTTTTTAATAAGTACTGTAGTATTGTTTTGACTTTAAATATGCTGGGATTTTTTTTCAATCTCAGAAGATAAATCAAAAGATTTGCGCAGCCCTACTTTCATGCTGATGAATACCTTCTAGGTGATGAAGCAGAAAACCACAAGGACACTTGGTAAAATAATTACACTTACAGCATGCGACTGCCAAGAAAAAATACAGCCTTACAGCTTCCGAAAATGTAATGTTTGATATATTCATATTACACTTTGAAAACAGCCATGGCTTAGTAGTTCAGTTGTGCTCTATGTAGCCCCCCCAAGTGTGGCGCATACTTGCAGGGCCCTCAGGCCCCCAGCAACACTCCAACCAGACCAAATGAATCCTTTTCATCCTCCGATCCTTGAGATATGAACTACAACCATAGAAGACTGGTAGGGAACATCTCAAGATGAACTAGGAGTCTATGGTGAGAGCTGAGCCACTGTTCTCTCATGGTTTGTGGCATTTATTACACTGTGGAGCAAATGGAAAGAACTATCACGCACAAAGCAGTCTCCTGTCCCCTGAAGAGGCAATGGGTAGGGGACATGACACTTCAGCACTGGAGGGCTATTTACCTATCTCACACATGCACAGCACCAGTGATACCAGGAGTGGGAAGAGACAGCATTTCCACTACTGGCTATAATCCCTGTGGCCCACTACACAGCAACAGGCAGGCAGTAAAACTAAAATGGTACAGGGCTGCATCACACACTCTAGCAGGAAAGACTGAGAGATCTCAACATATACAAACTGAAACAGAGAAGAACGAGAGGGGACACAATACAGACCTGTAAGTACATCACAGGGGTGAAAAAGGTGTAGGAGCAGAGCCTCCTTCAAACGAGAAAGAGCTCCAGAAATAGAGGGCATGCCATGAAGGTGGGGGGGGGATGTTTAACAGGGATGTGAGGTACAACTTCACTTTAACAGTAGTGGACACATAGAACAGAATGCCTGCAGAAGTTGTGAGGGCAAAAACAGGGGCTTCAAGCATGCATGGGACAGACATGGGAAATATTAGAAAGGTAATTAGGCAGGGAGTAGGGAGGGCTGTCACAGACTAGTTAGTATAGTGGAGACAGACTAGGCAGGGACCATGCCGGAACACTGGGTGGGCTAACCGGTCCTTTTCTGCCAACAAATTCTTTCTTTCTATATATGCAATACCCTGGATGTGATGAAATCAGTTGCAGTGCGGTGGCTTTTCTCCACTGTCCTAGGTGCAAGGGATCTGTAGCTGCATGAACACTTTTCTCCACTGTTCTGGGTAAATTGGGATCTGTAGATTCATGAACACTTTTCTCCACTGTTCTGGGTGCACTGGGTCAGCAGTAGCAACAACACTTTCTTCCAAAATCCTGGGTGCACTGGGATCAGCAGCTGCATGAACACTTTTCTCCACTGTCCTGGGTGCACTGGGATCTGTAGCTGCAAGAACACTTTTCTCCACTGTTCTGGGTGCACTGGGTCAGCAGTAGCAACAACACTTTCTTCCAAAATCCTGGGTGCACTGGGATCAGCAGCTGCATGAACACTTTTCTCCACTGTCCTGGGTGCACTGGGATCTGTAACTGCAAGAACACTTTTCTCCACTGTTCTGGGTGCACTGGGTCAGCAGTAGCAACAACACTTTTCTCCACTCTCCTGGGTGCGCTGGGATCATTTCTCCACTCTCCTGGATGCACTGGGATCTGTAGCTGCATGAAAACTTTTCTCCTCTGTCCTGAGTGCACTGGGATCTGAAGCCAGATGAACAGTTTTCTTCACTGTCCCAGGTGCACTGGGAACAGTAGCTGCATGAACACTTTTCTCCACTGTCCTGGGTCCAATGGGATATATAGCTGCATGAAGACTTTTCCCCCATTGTCCCTGGTGCACTGGCGTCAGAAGCTGCAGGAACACCTTTCTCCACTGTCCTGTGTGCACCGGGATCTGTAGCTGCAGGAACACTTTTCTCCACTCTACTGGGTGGACTGGGATGAGTAGCTGCAGGAACACTTTTCTCCACTGTCCCGGGTGCACAGCGATCAGTAACTGCAGGAACACTTTTCTCCACTGTCCTGGGGGCACAGCGATTAGTAACTGCAGGAACACTTATCTCCACTGTCCTGGGGGCACTGGGATCTGAAGCTGCATGAACACTTTACTCCACTGTCCTGGGTGCACTGGGATCTGTAGCTGCAGGAAAACTTCTCTCCACTGTCCTGGGTGCACTGGGATATATAGCAGCATGAACACTTTTCTCCACTGATCGGGGGAACTGAGATCTGTAGCCACATGAACACTTTTCTCTACTGTCCGGGGAGCACTGGGATCTGTAGCCACATGAACACTTTTCTCCACTGTCCTGGGTGCACTGGGATTTGTAGCTGCAATAACACTTTTTTCCACTCTCCTGGGGGAACTGGGATCAGTAGCTGCAGGAACACTTTTCTCCACTGTCAAGGGTGCACTGCGATCTCTAGCTGCATGAACACTTTTGTCCACTGTTCCGAGTGAACTGGGATCTGTAGCTGCAATAACACTTTTCTCCACTTTCCTGGGGGCACTGGGATCGGTAGTTGCATGAATACATTTCTCCAGTGTCCTGGGTGCACTGCGATCTGTAGCTGCATGAACCCTTTTCTCCACTGTCCCAGGGGCACTGGGATCTGCAGCTGCAATAACACTCTTCTGCAATGTCCTGGGTGCACTGGGATGAGTAGCTGCAGGAACACTTTTCTCCACTGTCCTGGGCGCACTGGGATCTGTAGCTGCAATGACACTTTTCTCTACTGTCCCGGGCCAACTGGGATCAGTAGCTGCAGGAAGACTTTCCTCCACTGTCCCTGGTGCACTGGCATCAGAAGCTGCAGGAACACTTTTGTCCACTGTCCTAGGTGCACTGGGATGAGTAGCTGCAGAAACACTTTTCTCCACTGTCCTGGGGGCAGTGGGATGTGAAGCTGCATGAACACTTTTCTCCACTGTCCTGGGTGCACTGGGATCTGTAGCTGCAGGAAAACTTTTCTCCACTGTCCTGGGTGCACTGGGATCTATAGCTGCTTGAACACTTTTCTCCATAGTACCATGTCTACTGGGATCTGTAGCTGCATAAACACTTTTCCCCACTGTCCTGGGGGCACTGGGATCAGTAGCTGCAGGAACACTTTTCTCCACTGTCCTGGGTGCACCGGGATCTGTAGCTGCATGAACACTTTTCTCCACTGTCCTGGGTGCACTGGGATGTGTAGCCACTTGAACACTTTTCTCCACTGTCCTGGGTGCACTGGGATTTGTAGCTGCAATAACACTTTTTTCTACTGTCCTGGAGGCACTGTAATCAGTAGCTGCAGGAACACTTTTCTCCACTGTCCTGGGTGCACTGCGATCTCTAGCTGCATCAACACTTTTGTCCACTGTCCCGGGTGAACTGGGATCTGTAGCTGCAATATCACTATTCTCCACTGTCCTGGGAGCACTGGGCTCTGTAGCTGCACGAATACGTTTCACCAGTGTCCTGGGTGCACTGCAATCCGTAGCTGCATGAACACTTTCCTCCATTGTCCCGGGTGCAGTGGGATCTGCAGCTGCAATAACACTCTTATGCAATGTCATGGGGGCACTGGGATCTGTAGCTGCATGAATACTTTTCTCCACTGTCCTGGGTGCACTGGGATCTGTAGCTGTAGGAACACTTTTCTCCACTGTCCTGGGTGCACTGGGATCTGTAGCTGCATGAACACTTTTCTCCACTGTCCTGGGTGCACTGGGATTTGTAGCTGCATGAATACTTTTCTCCACTGTCCTGGGTGCACTGGGCTCTACAGCTGCAATAACACCTTTTTCCACTGTCCTGGGGGCACTGGGATCTGTAGCCACAGGAACACTTTTCTCCACTGTCCAGGGGGCACAGGGATCAGTAGCTGTATGAACACTTTTCTCCACTGTCATGGGTGCACTGGGATCTTTAGCCACAGGAAAACATTTCTCCACTGTCCCTGGTGCACTGGGATCAGTAGCTGCAGGAAAACTTTTCTCCACTCTCCTGGGTGCACTGGGATCAGTAACTGCAAGAACACTTTTCTCCATTGTCCTGGGGACACTGGGATCAGTAGCTGCAGGAACACATTTCTCCACTGTCTGAAGTACACTGGGATCAGTAGCTGCATGAACACCTTTCTCCACGGTCCTGGGGGCACTGCGATCTGTAGCTGCATAAACACTTTTCTCCACTGTCCTGGGTGCACTAGGATCAGTAGCTGCATGAACACTTTTCACCACTGTCCTGGGTGCACTGGGATCTGTAGCTGCATGAACACTTTTCTTCACTGTCCTGGGTGCACTGGGATCTGCAGCAGTATGACCACTATTCTCCACTGTCCTAGGTGCACTATGATCTGTAGTCATGTGAACTCTTTTCTTCACTATCCTAGGTGCACTGGGATCAGTAGCTGCAGGAATACATTTCTCCACTGTCCAAAGTGCACTGGGATCAGTAGTTGCATGAACACCTTTCTCCACTGTCCTGGGGGCACTAGGGCTCTATAGCTGCAGTAACACTTTACTCCACTGTCCTGGGGTCACTGCGATCTGTACCTGCATAAACACTTTTCTCCACTGTCCTGGGTGCACTGGGATCAGTAGCTGCATGAACACTTTTCTTCACTGTCCTGGGTGCACTGGGATCTGCAGCAGTATGACCACTATTCTCTGCTGTCCTAGGTGCACTGGGATCTGTAGCCACGTGAACACTTTTCTTCACTGTCCTAGGTGCACTGGGATCAGTAGCTGCAGGAACACTTTTCTCCACAGTCCCTGATGTACTGGGATCATAAGCTGCAGGAACACTTTTGTCCACTGTCTTAGGTGCACTGGGATCAGTAGCTCCATGAACACTTTTCTCCACTGTCCTGTGTGCTCTGGGATTTGTAGCTGCAGAAACACTTTTCTCCACTGTCCTGGGTGCACTGGGATCTATAGCTGCATAAACACTCTTCTCCACTCTCCCAGGTCCACTGGGATCTGTAGCTGCAATAACAATTTTCTCCACTGTCCTGGGGGCACTAAGATCTGTAGCCACATGAACACATTTCTCCACTGTCCTGGGTACATGGGATCTGTAGCTGCATGAACACTTTTCTCCACTATCCTGGAGGCACTGGAATCAGTACCTGCAGGAACACTTTTCTGCACTGTCCCGGGTGCACTGGGATCAGCAGTTGCAGGAACACTTTTCTCCACTGTCCTAGGGGCACTGGGATCTGTAGCCGCAATAACACTTTTCTCCAGTGTCCTGGGAGCACTGGGATCTGTAGCTACAATAACACTTTTCTCCACTGTCCTGGATGCACTGAGATGAGTAGCTGCAGGAACACTTTTCTCCACTGTCCTGGGTGCACTGGGATCTGTAGCCACAGGAACACTTTAGTACACTGTCCTGCATGCACAGGGATCAGTAGCTGTATAAACACTTTTCTCCACTGTTGTGGGTGCACTGGGATACAGTATATAGCTGCATGAACACTTTTCTCCACTGTCCTGGATCCACTGGGATCAGTAGCTGCATGAACACCTTTCTCCACTGTCCTGGGTACACTGGGATCTGCTGCCACAGGAACACATTTCTCTACTGTCTCAGGCCCACTGGGATCAGTAGCTGCAGGAAGACTTTCCTCCACTGTCCCTGGTGCACTGGCGTCAGAAGCTGCAGGAACACTTTTGTCCACTGTCCTGGGTTCACTGGGATCAGTAGCTGCAGGAACACTTTTCTCCACTTTCCTGTGTGCACTGGGATCTTTAGCTGCAGGAACACTTTTCTCCACTGTCCTGGGTGCACTGGGATCTGTAGCTGCAGGAAAACTTTTCTCCACTGTCCTGGGTGCACTGGGATCTATAGCTGCATGAACACTTTTCTCCACTGTACCAGGACTACTGGGATCTGTAGCTGCAAAAACACTTTTCTCCACTGTGCTGGGGGCACTGGGATCTGTAGCCACATGAACACTTTTCTCCACTGTCCTGGGTGCATGGGATCTGTAGCTGCATGAACACTTTTTCCCCAACTGTTCTGGGGGCACTGGGATCAGTAGCTGCAGGAACATTTTTCTCCACTGTCCTGGGTGCACCGGGATCTGTAGCTGCATGAACACTTTTCTCCACTGTCCTGGCTGCACTGGGATCTGTAGCCACTTGAACACTTTTCTCCGCTGTCCTGGGTGCACTGGGATTTGTAGCTGCAATAACACTTTTTTCCACTGTCCTGGGGGCACTGGGATCAGTAGCTGCAGGAACACTTTTGTCCACTGTCCTGGGTGCACTGCGATCTCTAGCTGCGTCAACACTTTTGTCCACTGTCCCGGGTGAACTGGGATCTGTAGCTGCAATAACACTTTTCTCCACAGTACTGGGGGCACTGGGATCTGTAGCTGCATGAATACGTTTCTCCAATGTCCTGGGTGCACTGCGATCTGTAGCTGCATGAATACTTTTCTACATTGTCCCGGGTGCAGTGGGATCTGCAGCTGCAATAACACTCTTGTGCAATGTCCTGGGGGCACTAGGATCTGTAGCTGCATGAATACATTTCTCCACTGTCCTGGGTGCATTGGGATCTGTAGCTGCAGCAACACTTTTCTCCACCGTCCTGGGTGCACTGGAATCTGTAGACGCATGAACACTTTTCTCCACTGTCCTGGGTGCACTGGGATCTGTAGCTGCATGAATACTTTTCTCCACTGTCCTGGGTGCACTGGGCTCTATAGCTGCAATAACACCTTTTTTCATTGTCCTGGAGGCACTGGGATCTGTAGCCACAGGAACACTTTTCTCCACTGTTCAGGGGGCACAGGGATCAGTAGCTGTATGAAGACTTTTCTCCACTGTCATGGGTGCACTGGGATCTGTAGCCACAGGAAAACGTTTCTCCACTGTCCCAGGTGCACTGGGATCAGTAGCTGCAAGAAAACTTTTCTCCACTCTCCTGGGTGCACTGGGATCAGTAACTACAAGAACACTTTTCTCCATTGTCCTGGGGACACTGGGATCAGTAGCTGCAGGAACACATTTCTCCACTGTCTGAAGTGCACTGGGATCAGTAGCTGCATGAACACCTTTCTCCACGGTCCTGGGGGCACTGCAATCTGTAGCTGCATAAACACTTTTCTCCACTGTCCTGGGTGCACTAGGATCAGTAGCTGCATGAACACCTTTCACCACTGTCCTAGGTGCACTGGGATCTGTAGCCGCATGAACACTTTTCTTCACTGTCCTGGGTGCACTGGGATCTGCAGCAGTAAGACCACTATTCTCCACTGTCCTAGGTGCACTGTGATCTGTAGCCACGTGAACTCTTTTCTTCACTGTCCTAGGTGCACTGGGATCAGTAGCTGCAGGAACACGTTTCTCCACTGTCCGAAGTGCACTGGGATCAGTAGTTACATGAGCACCTTTCTCCACTGTCCTGCGGGCACTAGGGCTCTATAGCTGCAATAACACTTTACTCCACTGTCCTGGGGGCACTGCCATCTGTACCTGCATAAACACTTTTCTGCACTGTCCTGGGTGCACTGGGATCAGTAGCTACATGAACACTTTTCTTCACTGTCCTGGCTGCACTGGGATCTGCAGCACTATGACCACTATTCTCCGCTGTCCTAGGTGCACTGGGATCAGTAGCTGCAGGAACACTTTTCTCCACAGTCCCTGATGTACTGGGATCATAAGCTGCAGGAACACTTTTGTCCACTGTCTTAGGTGCACTGGGATCAGTAGCTCCATGAACACTTTTCTCCAATGTCCTGTGCGGTCTGGGATTTGTAGCTGCAGAAACACTTTTCTCCACTGTCCTGGGTGCACTGGGATCTGCAGCTGCAGGAAAACTTTTCTCCACTGTCCTGGGTGCACTGGGATCTATAGCTGCATAAACACTATTCTCCACTCTCCCAGGCCCACTGGGATCTGTAGCTGCAATAACACTCACTTTTCTCCACTGTTCTGGGGCACTAAGATCTGTAGCCACATGAACATATTTCTCCACTGTCCTGGGTGCATGGGATCTGTAGCTGCATGAACACTTTTCTCCACCGTCCTGGGGGCACTGGGATCTGTAGCTGCATGAAGACTTTTCTCCACTGTCCTGGGAGCACTGGGATCTGTAGCTGCATGAACACCTTTCTCCACTGTCCTGGATGCACAGGGATTTGTAGCTGCAATAACACTTTTCTCCACTATTCTGGAGGCACTGGGATCAGTACCTGCAGGAACATTTTTCTGCACTGTCCCGGGTGCACTGGGATCAGTAGTTGCAGGAACACTTTTCTCCACTGTCCTGGGGGCACTGGGATCTGTAGCCACAATAACACTTTTCTCCAGTGTCCTGGGTGCACTGGGAACTGTAGCTACAATAACACTTTTCTCCACTGTCCTGGATGCACTTAGATGAGTAGCTACAGGAACACTTTTCTACACTGTCCTGGGTGCACTGAGATCTGTAGCCACAGGAACAATTTGGTACACTGTCCTGGGTGCACAGGGATCAGTAGCTGTATAAACACTTTTCTCCACTGTCGTGGGTGCACTGGGATACAGTATATAGCTGCATGAACACTTTTCTCCACTGTCCTGGATCCACTGGGATCAGTAGCTGCATGAACACTTTCCTCCATGGTCCTGAGTACACTGGGATGAGTAGCTGCATGAACACCTTTCTCCACTGTCCTGGGTACACTGGGATCTGCTGCCACAAGAACACATTTCTCCACTGTCTCAGGTGCACTGAGATCAGTAGCTGTAGGAAAACTTTTCTCCACTGTCCCTGGTGCACTGGGATCAGTAATTGCAGAAACACTTTTCTCCACTGTCCTGGGTGCACTGGGATCTGTAGCTGCAGGAACACTTTTCTCGACTCTCCTTGGTGCACTCGGATTAGTAACTGCAAGAACATATTTCTCCATTGACCTGGGTGCACTGGGATCTGCAGCCACAGGAACACGTTTCTCCACTGTCCCAGGTGCACTGGGATCAGTAGCTGCATTAACACGTTTCTCCACAGTCCTTGGGGAACTGCGATCTGTAGCAGCATAAACACTTTTCTGGACTGTCCGGGGTGCACTGGGATCAGTAGCTGCATGAACACTTTTCTCCACTGTCCTGGGTGCACTGGGATCTGAGGCTGCGATAACATTTTTCTTCACTGTCCTGGGTGCACTGGGATCTGCAGCAGTATGACCATTATTCACTGCTGTCCTAGGTGGACTGGGATCTGTAGCTGCAGGAACACTTTTCTCCACTGTCAAGGGTGCACTGCGATCTCTAGCTGCATGAACACTTTTGTCCACTGTCCCGAGTGAACTGGGATCTGTAGCTGCAATAACACTTTTCTCCACTTTCCTGGGGGCTCTGGGATCGGTAGCTGCAAGAATACATTTCTCCAGTGTCCTGGCTGCACTGTGATCTATAGATGCATGAACCCTTTTCTCCACTGTCCTAGGGGCACTGGGATCTGCAGCTGCAATAACACTCTTCTGCAATGTCCTTGGTGCACTGGGATGAGTAGCTGCAGGAACACTTTTCTCCACTGTCCTGGGTGCACTGGGATCTGTAGCTGCAATAACACTTTTCTCTACTGTCCCGGGCCAACTGGGATCAATAGCTGCAGGAAGACTTTCCTCCACTGTCCTGGGTGCACTGGCGTCAGAAGCTGCAGGAACACTTTTGTCCACTGTCCTAGGTGCACTGGGATCTGTAGCTGCAGAAACACTTTTCTCCATTCTCCTGTGTGCACTGGGATGAGTAGCTGCAGGAACACTTCTGTCCACTGTCCTAGGTGCACTGAGATCAGTAGCTGGATGAAGACTTTTCTCCACTGTTCCAGGTCCACTGGGATCTGTAGCTGCAATAACACTTTCCTCCACTGTTCTGTGGGCACTGGGATCTGTAGCCACATGAACTCATTTCTCCACTGTCCTGGGTGCACTGGGATCTGAAGCTGCACTAACAGTTTTCTCCACTGTCCCAGGGGCACTGGGATCTGTAGCTGTATGAACACCTTTCTCCACTGTCCTGGATGCACAGGGATCTGTAGCTGCAATAACACTTTTTTCCACTATCCTGGGGGCACTAGGATCAGTACCTGCAGGAACACTTTTCTCCACTGTCCCGGGTGCACTGGGATCAGTAGTTGTAGGAACACTTTTCTCCACTGTCCTGGGGGCCCTGGGATCTGTAGCTGCATGAACACTTTTCTCCACTGTCCAGGGTGCACTGGGATCAGTAGCTGCACTAACACTTTTCTCCATTGTCCTGGATGCAATGAGATGAGTAGCTACAGGAACACTTTCCCCCACTGTCCTGGGTGCACTGGGATCTGTAGCCACAGGAACAATTTAGTACACTGTCCTGGTTGCACAGGGATCAGTAGCTGCATGAATACTTTTTTCCACTGTCGTGGGTGCACTGGGATGCAGTATATAGCTGCATGAACACTTTTCACCATTGTCCTGGATCCACTGGGATCAGTAGCTGCATGAACACTTTCCTCCACGGTCCCGAGTGCACTGGGATGTGTAGCTGCATGAACACCTTTCTCCACTGTCCTGGGTACACTGGGATCTGCAGCCACAGAAAAACATTTCTCCACTGTCCCAGGTGCACTGATATCAGTAGCTGCAGGAAAACTTTTCTCCACTGTCCCTGGTGCACTGGGATCAGTAGTTACAGTAACATTTTTTCCCACTGTCCTGGGTGCACTGGGATCTGTAGCTGCAGGAACACATTTCTCCACTCTCCTTGGTGCACTCGGATCAGTAACTGCAAGAACATATTTCTCCATTTTCCTGGATCCACTGGGATCAGTAGCTGCATGAACACTTTCCTCCACGGTCCCGAGTGCACTGGGATGTGTAGCTGCATGAACACCTTTCTCCACTGTCCTGGGTACACTGGGATCTGCAGCCACATGTACACGTTTCTCCACTGTCCCAGGTGCACTGGGATAGGTAGCTGCATTAACATGTTTCCCCACTGTAATGGGGGCACTGCAATCTGTAGCTGCATGAACACTTTGCTCCACTGTCCTGGGTGCACTGGGATCTGTAGCTGCAGGAAAACTTCTCTCCACTGTCCTGGGTGCACTGGGATCTGTAGCTGCAGGAAAACTTCTCTCCACTGTCCTGGGTGCACTGGGATATATAGCTGCATGAACACTTTTCTCCACTGTCCGGGGGGAACTGAGATTTGTAGCCACATGAACATTTTTCTCTACTGTCCGGGGAGCACTGGGATCTGTAGCCACATGAACACTTTTCTCCACTGTCCTGGGTGCACTGGGATTTGTAGCTGCAATAACACTTTTTCCTACTCTCCTGGGGGAACTGGGATCAGTAGCTGCAGGAACACTTTTCTCCACTGTCAAGGGTGCACTGCGATCTCTAGCTGCATGAACACTTTTGTCCACTGTCCCGAGTGAACTGGGATCTGTAGCTGCAATAACACTTTTCTCCACTTTCCTGGGCGCTCTGGGATCTGTAGCTGCAAGAATACATTTCTCCAGTGTCCTGGGCTGCACTGTGATCTATAGATGCATGAACCCTTTTCCACTGTCCCAGGGGCACTGGGATCTGCAGCTGCAATAACACTCTTCTGCAATGTCCTGGTGCACTTGGATGAGTAGCTGCAGGAACACTTTTCTCCACTGTCCTGGGCGCACTGGGATCTGTAGCTGCAAAACACTTTTCTCTACTGTCCCGGGCCAACTGGGATCAATAGCTGCAGGAAGACTTTCCTCCACTGTCCCTGGTGCACTGGCGTCAGAAGCTGCAGGAACACTTTTGTCCACTGTCCTAGGTGCACTGGGATCTGTAGCTGCAGGAACACTTTTCTCCACTCTCCTGGGTGCACTGGGATGAGTAGCTGCAGGAACACTTTTCTCCACTGTCCTGGGGGCAGTGGGATCTGAAGCTGCATGAACACTTTTCTCCTCTGTCCTGGGTGCACTGGGATCTGTAGCTGCAGGAAAACTTTTCTCCACTGTCCTGGGTGCACTGGGATCTATTGCTGCATGAACACTTTTCTCCACTGTACCAGGTCTACTGGGATCTGTAGCTGCAATAACACTTTTCTCCACTGTGCTGGGGGCACTGGGATCTGTAGCCACATGAACACTTTTCTCCACTGTCCTGGGTGCACGGGATCTGTAGCTGCATGAACACTTTTCCCCACTGTCCTAGGTGCACTGGGATCAGTAGCTGCAGGAACACTTTTCTCCACTGTCCTGGGTGCACCGGGATCTGTGGCTGCATGAACACTTTTCTCCACTGTCCTGGGTGCACTGGGATGTGTAGTCACTTGAACACTTTTCTCCACTGTCATGGGTGCACTGGGATTTGTAGCTGCAATAACACTTTTTTCTACTGTCCTGGGGGCACTGGAATCAGTAGCTGCAGGAACACTTTTCTCCACTGTCCTGGGTGCACTGCGATCTCTAGCTGCATCAACACTTTTGTCCACTGTCCCGGGTGAACTGGGATCTGTACCTGCAATAACACTTTTCTCCACTGTTCTGGGGGCACTTGGATCTGTAGCTGCACGAATACATCTCTCCAGTGTCCTGGGTGCACTGAGAACCGTAGCTGCATGAATACTTTTCTAAATTGTCCCGGGTGCAGTGGGATCTGCAGCTGCACTAACACTCTTCTGCAATGCCCTGGGGGCACTGGGATCTGTAGCTGCGTGAATACTTTTCTCCACTGTCCTGGGTGCACTGGGATCTGTAGCTGCATGAACACTTTTCTCCACTGTCCTGGGTGCAGTGGGATCTGTAGCCGCATGAACACTTTTCTCCAATTTCCTGGGTGCACTGGGATTTGTAGCTGCATGAATATTTTTCTCCACTGTCCTGGGTGCACTGGGTTCTATAGCTGAAATAACACCATTTTCCACTCTCCTGGGGGCACTGGGATCTGTAGCCACAGGAACACTTTTCTCCACTGTCCAGGGGGCACAGGGATCAGTAGCTGTATGAACACTTTTCTCCACTGTCATGGGTGCACTGGGATCTTTAGCCACAGGAAAACATTTCTCCACTGTCAATGGTGCACTGGGATCTGTAGCTGCAGGAAAACTTTTCTCCACTCTCCTGGGTGCACTGGGATCAGTAACTGCAAGAACACTTTTCTCCATTGTCCTGGGGACACTGGGATCGGTAGCTGCAGAAACACGTTTCTCCACTGTCCGAAGTGCACTGAGATCAGTAGCTGCATGAACACCTTTCTCTATGGTCCTGGGGGCACTGCGATCTGTAGCTACATAAACACTTTTCTCCACTGTCCTGGGTGCACTAGGATCAGTAGCTGCATGAACACTTTTCACCACTGTCCTGGGTGCACTGGGATCTGTAGCTGCATGTACACTTTTCTTCACTGTCCTGGGTGCCAGGGCCGGCATCACGGGGGGTGCAAGGGACGCGACTGCACCAGGGCCCAGAGAGCACCGGGGGCCCATGATTGCCCCCAGCCCAGCTTGCTAAAGAGGCTGAGAATGCCGCCCGCCACCCAGCCCCGCTGCGCTGAATCGCCGTCCCGAGTCGGAGTCCGCCGACTGTGTGCCAAGTGCCCGAGTCCCTCCCTGTCCCCGAGTCTGTCAGGGTTGGTCAGTGGCCGTCGGCGTCCATTGCCCATTTACAAAATTAAACCCCCGCTGCTCTGCACAATACCTGGCTGGGTCATCTGTCATCACGAGTCGACTCACGCTGCGGTGGGTCCTTGGCTTCCAGCTTCCGCCTTCCGCCTTCCTTTGCGCCTTTGTCACTCACACTACTTCACTTCTTGATGATTGGTTGTTCGGTTGCTGCTAGTCCCGCCCCGCGGCGCGTGTCCCCACCTCTGGCCCTCCTCTAGCCGCACCGCAGTGCTGTGATTTGCTGGCTGCTGCCTGGAGGCTGTGCCTGGGTGGGCTCAGTGGGCTGGGCGGGCTGGAGTCACTCTGGACTCACCGGCTCGGAGGCGGAGTGCTCGCTTGCCGCTCGGGGTGGGCGCTGGAAGGAACAAAGCTGCTGCTGCTGCCTGCAGCCCAGCCAATCAGCCATCTCGGTCTCGGATTCCTCCTCAGTTGTCGTGACGTGACGTAGTGCGTGCATGTGGTGCGTCTATCTTGGTTGGTCAGGGTCTGTCTCTACCATCTCACACAGTCTATCTGGTGGCAGACGGCAGTTGGCGGGCGAACAGGAGTGACTGAGTGGATTCAGTGGAATTGGATGGATGTGTGTGTGTGGGGCAGCAGCAGGGGATCGTCGTCGTCCGGCAGGCAGAAATTAATTTGCAGCCCAGCGCTGCACTGCACAGTCTGCACTCACTGTGTAGCAGAGCCCATTAAGTTTACTTACAGTAGTACTAAAAACTAAAAAAAAAACTAGAGAAGAGACAACAGACGCACCTCACAAACAAGAACAGCAGTACAATACAGTTGTGTGGGTGGGTGGGGTCTGGCTCTGGTCTGGGGAGGCAGGTGGCAGCAGCTATTACAGAGAACTTGGTAAGTGAGGACAGCTCTGCAGGTGTCACACTAAAAATAGCTAGCTGGGTGAGTGGCCTGGCAGCCAGCAAGCCTTAGCAGCCACAGGAGGAGTCTGGTGGCAGCAAGCAGCCACAGGAAGGAGTGAGTACTGTGGCTGCCCCTAGCCGCCTGTATATATAGGGCCCCAGCCAGCCGACAGGAAAAAATAGCTAGCTGGCCTGGCAGCAAGCAGCCACAGGAAGGAGTGAGTACTGTGGCTAGCGGCTGCCCCTAGCCTGTATAGGGCCCCAGCCAGCTGACAGGAAAAAATAGCTAGGTGGCCTGGCACTGGCAGCAAGCAGCCACAGGAAGGAGTGAGTACTGTGGCTGGCGGCTGCCCCTAGCCTATATAGGGCCCCAGCCAGCTGACAGGAAAAAATAGCTAGGTGGCCTGGCACTGGCAGCAAGCAGCCACAGGAAGGAGTGAGTACTGTGGCTGGCGGCTGCCCCTAGCCTGTATAGGGCCCCAGCCAGCTGACAGGAAAAAATAGCTAGGTGGCCTGGCACTGGCAGCAAGCAGCCACAGGAAGGAGTGAGTACTGTGGCTGGCAGCTGCCCCAACCTGTAGGGCCCCAGCGGCCGGGTGGCGGTAGCGGCAGGCCTGGCCTGGGTGGGTCAATCAGTTTGATTGAACTAACTTAATATTTGTCTTTTGTCTCAAGAACTTAGAAGTCAATAATTCTAAATACATATGAAAAAAAAAATATAACCCAGAGAGTTGTTTGAGTTGTGTTGTGACACTGTGTCACTGTCACTGACTGTGTAGGAGTCCCTGTTTGGCATTAAAATAACAAGATATTCTCTCTGGCTCTGCTGTGCTTGCGGCCTACCTAGTCTTGTTCGTGTTCAGAGTACGCCAGCAGCAAGCACTGTAGCCAGCCTAGTACTGACTGTGTAGGAGTCCCTGTTTGGCATTAAAATAACAAGATATTCTCTCCGGCTCTGCTGTGCCTGTGGCCTACCTAGTCTTGTTCGTGTTCGGAGTACGCCAGCAGCAAGCGCTGTAGCCAGCCTAGTACTGACTGTGTAGGAGTCCCTGTTCCTGTTTGGCATTAAAATAACAAGATATTCTCTCTGGCTCTGCTGTGCCTGCGGCCTACCTAGTCTTGTTCGTGTTCGGAGTACGCCAGCAGCAAGCACTGTAGCCAGCCTAGTACTGACTGTGTAGGAGTCCCTGTTCCTGTTTGGCATTAAAATAACAAGATATTCTCTCTGGCTCTGCTGTGCCTGCGGCCTACCTAGTCTTGTTCGTGTTCGGAGTACGCCAGCAGCAAGCACTGTAGCCAGCCTAGTACTGACTGTGTAGGAGTCCCTGTTTGGCATTAAAATAACAAGATAGCCTTTCATTTTTTTCTGACAAGAAAGAAAGATAACACATCAAGATTATAACTGCAAAAAATACTTTATTTTGCAGAATCAGTAAAGAACACCGAACAGCAATACATTCTTTTCTTGACTGGCTGTTTTTCATGCTCGCTGCTTCGAGTTCAAACTAAAAGTTAGACTTAGGCATAGAATGCAAGCATAGGACTACTCTGGAGCAGCACATCTATACATTTTTCTACACAAATGAGCCTGCTCAGTGCTCTTGCGCCTGTTTGCTAGTGCCAAGTGAGCCACCCACGACCCACCTGCTGTAACGTCTCATAGATATTACTGAACTTTAAACTAGTCTAGTCAAAAGTACAGTTTGTATTCATAAAAATAAATAAATAGACATAGCTTGCCTTAGCTAGCAAGGTAAACCTTACATGACAGAAAGGAAAGAAAAGAAATCTGATATGATGACGAATCCTGTAGCACTACCAAAGTACAAGTCTGGTCTGCAAAACGTAAAGAACAAAAAAGACAGCTAGAGTTGACTCAAAAAGAAGCAGAAAATGCTAACAAAATATTTTGTAAATGGTTAGTTGTCCGCTGGCAACAGTGTCCAAATCTGGTGAAAGTACAAGTGAGCAAAAACCATCAACCTCATCACATGAAACAGCTGTAGAGGTAATAGAGGGGAGACGACTGGGGTGGACTTGGGAAACATGATGAATCGGACTCTCGACTCAGAAAGAAATGTACAGCTAGACCAAGAAGAAATATATGATGATGAAAGACATATACAGCAAGAAGAAATACAACAATGTATTGAACTGGAATCAGGTTGTGACATAAACCCTGAACCCAGTAGTGAACCACCTTTCATTTATAATTTTTATGACCCAGCTACCTGGCCTGAAAGTTTTAGTTCAGAGTTAGATCGCCTCAGGGTTGAAATTGTGCAGCATAAGCCCCTGCAGCTAAAGGAAACTGACACTGAGTTCCCTAAAACAGCTGGTCGCCGGTTTACTTCAGCAAACAATGAGCGAAAGTGGATCCCAAAGATTCACAGGCCTTGGTTAGTTTACTCCAAGTCTGCTGATGCTGTATTTTGTTTCTGCTGTAAGCTTTTTGGTGAGGATAGTGGCGTGTTTACACAAGGTTTCTCCAACTGGCAAAAATTATCACAAAGGCTGAGTCAGCATGAAGCTTACCCATCACACATGGAGAATTACTACAAATGGAAACATTTAGAATTAGGGTTAGAGAAATGTGCTACTATAGACAGGAGTTTGCCAGAAAAGCTGGATAAGGAAAAGGAACGATGGCATGCTGTGCTTTGTCGAATTTTGGACTGTGTTTTATATTTAGCAGGCTAAAACTTAGCCTTTAGGGGTTCAGTAGATCGTCTGTATGTGGACAACAATGGTAATTTTCTGAAATTGTTGGAACTGTTGTCCCGGTATGACCCTATTATGGCTGATCACTTGCAACGTGTTCAGAGAGGAGCAAATGTTCATTATTTAAGCAAAGATAGCCAGAACGAATTTATGCAGATGTTAGCTAAGGCTGTGACTAATAAGATTAGGAACAAGATATACACAGCTCGCTACTATAGCGTGCTGATGGACTGCACTCCAGATATTTCTCACAAGGAGCAGTTATCACTAATGATTCGCTATGTTGAAATCAATGGTGATCAAGCTGAAATGCGGGAGAGCTTCCTGGAGTTTCTCCATGTTGAAAATACAACAGGAGAGGCTTTGGCTGAATTATTGCTAAATCGACTTACTGAACATGGCATTAACATTGAAGACTGCAGGGGCCAGTGTTACGATAATGGGGCTAACATGAGAGGTATCCATCAAGGAGTTCAAGCGAGAATACGACAGGTGAATGAACGTGCACTATACGTGCCTTGCTGTCCTCATAACTGGAACCTTGTGTTAGAACATGCAGCTGAATCATCCTTGGAAGCAAAGAATTTCTTTGGAGTACTACAGCGGGTTTACAGAATCTTCTGGGTCCACCAAACGTTGGGACATCCTTGTCAAGCACATGAAGCGATATACCCTCAAGCCACTTTCAGAGACTCGATGGAGTGCCCGTGCTGATGCTGCAAAGGCAGTCTGTGAACAACTGCCTGAATTGTTAGATTCGTTGCTGGAAGTATCAGAAACTGAAAACTGTGACAGTGAAACACTGTCTGACATCACAGGCCTTGTGAAAACACTGGAATCATTTCCATTTATTGTGTGTTTACTTGTGTGGAATGAAGTACTTAGTGCCATCAATCGGGTGACTGTGATTTTACAGTCACCTGCTTTGAGTCTTCCAAACGCCATAGATGTGGTTTCCTCCATCAAGGAACAACTGTCTGATTATCGAAGACAGGGATTCAGCAGAGTGGTAGAGGAAGCAAAGCTGCTGGCCCAAACCATGGACATTGAACCGACTTTTCCAGAAAAACGCACCAGACGGCGAAAACGCATGCCAGGAGAGCTTGCCGCAGATGAACCCTTAACTGGCCAAGAAAGCTTTGAAGTTAATTTTTTCAATTGCCTACTGGATAAAGTACTGATGGAAATTGAGGAACGATTCCAATTTCTGCATGACTTTCAGTCACTTTTTGGTTTCTGTTCAACATCAAATCATGTGGACATGACGAAAACCTTGAAGTAGCATGCAAAGAGTTGACCTGATTTCTGGGGATATAGATGGTTCAGACATGTCTAGAGAATTACCTTGCTGGCCCGACAGTTACCTGATGATGTGAAATGTCCATTTGAAGTGTTACAGTACCTGGTACAGAGACCTGAGCAGAGGATTTCCAACACCCAAATTGGACTGCAAGTACTGCTTACAATTCCAATTACAGTTGCAGTGCTGAGCGTTCTTTCAGTAAACTGTCCTTGATAAAGAATTACCTGCGCTCCACAATGTCACAGGAAAGACTGTCTGCATTGGGTGTACTTTCAATTGAAAATAGACTTGCAAGAGAAGTAAACTTTTCTGATGTGATTGAAACATTTGCTGCAGCAAAAGCCCGCCGTGTACAACTTTAACTTCACAAAATGGAAAAACAGCAGCAATATTCTTTTGGTGGTGGTGGCTGGGAGGGCCCTCCTGGGGTGGGGGGGCATGCTGCTTGGACGGAGGGGGGCCCACTACAAAGTCTTGCACCAGGGCCCAGTACATCCTGGAACCGGCCCTGCTGGGTGCACTGGGATCTGCAGCAGTATGACCACTATTCTCCACTGTCCTAGGTGCACTGTGATCTGTAGTCACGTGAACTCTTTTCTTCACTGTCCTAGGTGCACTGGGATCAGTAGCTACAGGAACACGTTTCTCCACTGTCTGAAGTGCACTGGGATCAGTAGTTGCATGAACACCTTTCTCCACTGTTCTGGGGGCACTAGGGCTCTATAGCTGCAATAACACTTTACTCCACTGTCCTGGGGGCACTGCCATCTGTACCTGCATAAACACTTTTCTCCACTGTCCTGGGTGCACTGGGATCAGTAGCTGCGTGAACACTTTTGTTCACTGTCCTGGGTGCACTGGGATCTGCAGCAGTATGACCACTATTCATTGCTGTCCTAGGTGGACAGGGATCTGTAGCCACATGAACACTTTTCTTCACTGTCCCAGGTGCACTGAGATCAGTAGCTGCAGGAACACTTTTCTCCACTGTCCTTGGTGTACTGGGATCAGTAGCTGCATTAACACGTTTCCCCACTGTCCTGGGGGCACTGCGATCTGCAGCTGCATAAACACTTTTCTGGATTGTCCTGGGTGAACTGGGATCAGTAGCTGCATGAAAACTTCTCTCCACGGTCCTGGGTGCACTGGGATCTGTGGCTGCGATAACATTTTTCTTCACTGTCCTGGGTGCACTGGGATCAGCAGCAGTATGACCACTATTCATTGCTGTCCTAGGTGGACAGGGATCTGTAGCCACATGAACACTTTTCTTCACTGTTCCAGGTGCACTGAGATCAGTAGCTGAAGGAACACTTTTCTCCACTGTCCTTGGAGTACTAGGATCTGAAGCTGCAGGAACAATTCTGTCCACTGTTCTAGGTGCACTGGGATCAGTAGCTGGATGAAGACTTTTCTCCACTGTCCTGCATGCACTGGGATTAGTAGCTGCAGGAAAACCATTCTCCACCCTCCTGTGTGCACTGGCATGAGTAGCTGCAGGAAAAATGTCTCCACTGTTCAAGGTCCATGGGGATCTGTTGCTGCAATAACACTTTTCTCCACTGTCCTGGGTGCACTGGGATCTGTAGCTGCAATAACACTTTTCTTCACTGTCCTGGGGGGTACTAGGATCAATAGCTGCATGAACACTTTTCTCCACAGTCCTGGGAGCACTGGGATCTGTAGCCACATGAACACTTTTCTTCACTGTCCTGAGTGCACTGTGATCAGTAGCTGCAGGAACACTTTTCTCCACTGTCCTAGGTGCACTGGGATCAGTAGCTCAATGAACAATTTTCTCCACTGTCCTGTGCGGTCTGGGATTTGTAGCTGCAGAAACACTTTTCTCCACTGTCCTGGGTGCACTGGGATCTGCAGCTGCAGGAAAATTTTCTCCACTGTCCTGGGTGCACTGGGATCTATAGCTACATAAACACTCTTCTCCACACTCCCAGGTCCACTGAGATCTGTAGCTGCAATAATACTTTTCTCCACAGTCCTGGGGGCACTAAGATCTGTAGCCACATGAACACATTTCTCCACTGTCCTGGGTGCATGGGATCTGTTGCTGCATGAACACTTTTCGCCACTGTCCTGGGGGCAGTGGGATCTGTAGCAGCATGAAGACTTTTCTCCACTGTCCGGGTACACTGGGATTTGTAGCTGCATGAACACTATTCTCCACTGTCCTGGGGGCACTGGGATATGTAGCTGCATGAACGCCTTTCTCCACTGTCCTGGGAGCACAGGGGTTTGTAGCTGCAATAACACTTTTCTCCATTGTCCTGGAGCCACTGGGATCAGTACCTGCAGGAACACTTTTCTGCACTGTCCAGGGTGCACTGGGATCAGTAGTTGCAGGAAAACTTTTATCCACTGTTCCGGGTGCACTGGGATCTGTAGCTGCAATAACACTTTTCTCCACTCTCCTGGATGCACTGGGATCAGTAGCTGCAGGAACACTTTTCTCCACTGTCCTGGGTGCACTGGGATCTGCAGCCACAGGAACACTTTAGTACACTGTCCTGGGTGCACAGGGATCAGTAGCTGTATAAACACTTTTCTCCGATGTTGTGGGTACACTGTGATACAGTATATAGCTGCATGAACACTTTTCTCCACTGTCCTGGATCCACTGGGATCAGTTGCTGCATGAACACTTTCCTCCACGGTCCTGAGTGCACGGGGATGAGTAGCTGCATGAACACCTTTCTCCACTGTCCTGGGTACACTGGGATCTGCTGCCACAGGAACACATTTCTCCACTGTCCCAGGTGCACTGAGATCAGTAGCTGCAGGAAAACTTTTCTCCACTGTCCTGGGTGCACTGGATCTGTAGCTGCAGGAACACTTTTCTCCACTCTCATTGGTGTACTTGGATCAGTAACTGCAAGAACATATTTCTCCATTGTCCTGGGTGCAATGGGATCTGCAGCCACAGGAACACGTTTTTCCACTGTCCTAGGTGCACTGGGATCAGTAGCTGCATTAACATGTTTCTCCACTGTCCTGGGGGAACTGCGATCTGTAGCAGCATAAACACTTTTCTGGACTGTCCTGGGTGCACTGGGATCAGTAGCTGCATGAACACTTTTCTCCACTGTCCTGGGTGCACTGGGATCTGAAGCCGGATGAACACTTTTCTCCACTGTCCTGGGTGCACTGGGATCTGTGGCTGCGATAACATTTTTCTTCACTGTCCTGGGTGCACTGGGATCTGCAGCAGTATGACTGCTATTCACTGCTGTCCTAGGTGGACTGGGATCTGTAGCCACATGAACACTTTTCTTCACTGTTCTCGGTGCACTGGGATCAGTAACTGCCAGAACACTTTTCTCCCCTTTCCCTGGTGTACTGGGATCAGAAGCTGCAGGAACACTTCTGTCCACTGTCCTAGGTGCACTGGGATCAGTAGCTGGATGAAGACTTTTCTCCACTGTTCCAGGTCCACTGGCATCTGTAGCTGCAATAACACTTTTCTCCACTGTCCTGTGGGCACTGGGATCTGTAGCCACATGAACACATTTCTCCACTGTCCTGGGTGCACTGGGATCTGAAGCTGCAATAACAGTTTTCTCCACTGTCCTGGGGGCACTGGGATCTGTAGCTGCAGAAACACTTTTCTCCACTGTCCTGGGTGCACTGGGATCTGCAGCTGCAGTAAAGCTTTTCTCCACTGTCCTGGGTGCACTGGGATCTATAGCTACATGAACACTCTTCCCCACTCTCCCAGGTCCACTGGGATCTGTAGCTGCAATAACACTTTTCTCCTCTGTCCTGGGTGTATGGGATCTGTAGCTGCAAAAACACTTTTCTCAACTGTCCTGGGGGCACTAAGATCTGTAGCCACATGAACACTTTTCTCCACTGTACTGGGTGCATGGGATCTGTAGCTGCAAGAACACTTTTCTCCACTGTCCTGGGGGCACTGGAATCTGTAGCTGCATCAAAACTTTTTTCCA
Source organism: Neoceratodus forsteri (assembly GCA_016271365.2). NCBI lineage: Eukaryota > Metazoa > Chordata > Ceratodontiformes > Ceratodontidae > Neoceratodus > Neoceratodus forsteri. Next base: position 899,674,512 of record CM057455.1, read on the forward strand.
CTGTCCTGGGAGCACTGGGATCTGCAGCTGTATGAACACCTTTCTCCACTGTCCTGGGGGCACTGGGATCTGTAGCTGCATGAACAGTTTCCTCCACTGTCCTGGGTGCACTGGGATCAGTAGCTGCAAAAACACTTTTCTCCATTGTCCTGGGTGCACTGAGATGAGTAGCTGCAGGAACACGTTTCTACACTGTCCGGTGTGCACTGGGATCTGTAGCCACAGGAACAATTTAGTACACTGTCCTGGGTGCACAGGGATCAGGAGCTGCATGAACACTTTTCTCCACTGTCGTGGGTGCACGGGGATGCAGTATATAGCTGCATGAACACTTTTCACCACTGTCCTGGATCCACTGGCATCAGTAGCTGCATGAACACTTTTCTCCACGGTCCCGAGTGCACTGGGATGTGTAGCTGCATGAATACCTTTCTCCACTGTCCTGGGTACACTGGGATCTGCAGTCACAGGAACACATTTCTCCACTGTCCCAGGTGCACTGATATCAGTAGCTGCAGGAATACTTTTCTCCACTGTCCCTGGTGCACTGGGATCAGTAGTTGCAGGAACACTTTTCTCCACTGTCCTGGGTGCACTGTGATCTGTAGCTGCATAAACACTTTTCTAGACTGTCCTGGGTTAACTGGGATCTGTAGCCGCATGAACACTTCTCTCCACTGTCCTGGGTGCACTGGGATCTGTGGCTGCGATAACATTTTTCTTCACTGTCCTGGGTGCACTGGGATCTGCAGCAGTATGACCACTATTCATTGGTGTCCTAGGTGGACAGGGATCTGTAGCCACATAAACACTTTTCTTCACTGTCCTAGGTGCACTGAGATCAGAAGCTGCAGGAACACTTTTCTCCACTGTCCTTGGTGTACTAGGATCAGATGCTGCAGGAATACTTCCATCCACTGTCCTAGGTGCACTGGGATCAGTAGCTGGATGAAGACTTTTCTCCACTGTCCTGCATTCACTGAGATCTGAAGCTACAGGAACACCTTTCTCCACTCTCCTGTGTGCACTGGTATGAGTAGCTGCAGGAAAAATTTCTCCACTGTTCCAGGTCCACAGGGATCTGTTGCTGCAATAACACTTTTCTCCATTGTCCTGTGGGCACTGGGATCTGTAGCCACATGAACACTTTTCTCCACTGTCCTGGGTGCATGGGATCTGTAGATGCATGAACACTTTTCTCCACTGTCCTGGGTGCACTGGGATCTGTAGCTGCAATAACAGTTTTCTCCACTCTCCCGGGGGCACTGGGATCAGTAGCTGCAGGAACACTTTTCTCCACTGTCATGGGTGCACTGGGATCTGTAGCTGCATGAACACTTTTCTCCACTGTTCTGGGTGCATTGGATCTGTAGCTGCATGAACACTTATCTCCACTTTCCTGGGAGTACTGGGATCTGTAGCTGCAATAACACTTTTCTCCACTGTCCTGGGGGCATTAGGATCAATAGCTGCATGAACACTTTTCTCCACTGTCCTGGGAGCACTAGGATCTGTAGCCACATGAACACTTCTCTCCACTGACCTGGGTGCACTGGGACCTGTGGCTGTGATAACATTTTTCTTCACTGTCCTGGGTACACTGGTATCTGCAGCAGTATGACCACTATTCATTGCAGTCCTAGGTGGACAGGGATCTGTAGCCACATGAACACTTTCCTTCACTGTCCAATGTGCACTGGGATCTGAAGCTGCAGGAACTCTTCTGTCCACTGTCCTAGGTGCACTGGGATCAATAGCTCCATGAACACTTTTCTCCACTGTCCAGTGGGCACTGGGATCTGTAGCCACATGAACACTTTTCTCCACTGTCCTGGGTGCATGGGATCTGTAGCTGCATGAACACTTTTCTCCACTGTCCTGGGTGCACTGGGATATGTAGCTGCAATAACAGTCTTCTCCACTGTCCCGGGGGCACTGGGATGAGTAGCTGAAGGAACACTTTTCTCCACTGTCCTGGTTGCATGGGATCTGTAGCTGCATGAACACTTTTCTCCACAGTCCTGGGTGCACTGGAATTTGTAGCTGCAATAACACTTTTCTCCACTGTACTGGGGGCACTAAGATCAATAGCTGCATGAACACTTTGCTCCACTATCCTGGGAGCACTGGGATCAGTAGCTGCATGAACACTTTTCTCCACTGTCCTGGGTGCACTGGGATCTGTAGCCGCATGAACACTTCTCTCCACTGTCCTGGGTGCACTGGGATCTGTGGCTGCGATAACATTTTTCTTCACTGTCATGGGTGCACTGGGATCTGCAGCAGTATGACCACTATTCATTGCTGTCCTAGGTGGACAGGGATCAGTATCCGCATGAACACTTTTCTTCGCTGTCCTAGGTGCACTGGGATCAGTAGCTGCAGGAACACTTTTCTCCACTGTCCTTGGTGTACTGGGATCAGTAGCTGCAGGAACACTACTGTTCACTGTCCTAGATGCACTGGGATCAGTAGCTGGATGAAGACTTTTCTCCACTGTCCTGCATGCACTGGGATCTGTAGGTGCAGCAACAATTTTGTCCACTCTCCTTGGTGCACTGGTATGAGTAGCTGCAGAAAAACTTTTCTCCACTGTTCCAGGTCCACGGGGATCTGTTGCTGCAATAACACTTTTCTCCACTGTCCTGTGGGCACTGGGATCTGTAGCCACATGAACACTTTTCTCCACTGTCCTGGGTGCATGGGATCTGTAGCTGCATGAACACTTTTCTCCACTGTCCTGTGTGCACTGGGATCTGTAGCTGCAATAACAGTTTTCTCCACTGTCCTAGGGGCACAGGGATCTGTAGTTTCAATAACACTTTTCTCCACTGTCCTAGGGGCTCTAGGATCAGTAGCTGCATGAAAACTTTGCTCCACTCTCCTGGTAGCACTGGGATCTGTAGCTGCATGAACACTTTTCTCCACTGTCCTGTGTGCACAGGGATTTGTTGCTGCAATAACACTTTTCTCCACTGTCCTTGGAGCACTGGAAACAGTAGCTGCATTAACACTTTTCTCCACTGTCCCTGGTGCAGTGAGACCACTAGTTGCAGGAACACCTTATTGAAGTGTCCTAGGTGCACTGGGATCAGTATCTGCATGAACATTTTTCTCCACTCTCCTCGGTGCACTGGGATCTGTAGCAGCAGGAACACTTTTCTCCACTCTCCTGGGTGCACTGGGATCAGTAGCTGCAGGAACTAGTTTCTGCACTGTCCCAAGTGCACTGGGAACTGCAGCTGCACGAACACCTTTCTGCACTGTCCTGGGAACACTGGGATCAGCAGCTGCAGGAAAACATTTCTCCACTGTCCCGGGTGCACTGGCATCAGTAGCTGCATGAACGCATTTCTCCACTCTCCTGGGTGCACTGGGATTTGTGGCCACATGAACACTTTTCTCCACTGTCCTGGGTGCATGGGGAAATGTAGCTGATATAACACTTTTCTCCACTGTCCTTGGTGCACTGGGATCTGTAGCTGCATGAGCACTTTCCTCCACTGTCTTAGGTGCACTGGGATCAGCAGCTGCAGGAACACTTTTCTCCACTGTCCCTGGTGCACTGGGATCAGATGCTGCAGGAACACTTTGTCCACTATCCTGGGTGCACTGGGATCAGTAGCTGCATGAACACTATTCTCCACTGTCCTAGGTGCACTGGGATCTGAAGCTGCAGGAACACTTTTCTCCACTCTCCTGGGTGCACTGGGTTAAGTAGCTGCATGAACACTTTTCTCCACTGTCCATTGTGCATTGCGATCAGTAGCTGCAGGAACACCTTTCTCCACTTTCCAGGTGGCACTGCAATCAGTAGCTGAAGGAACACTTTTCTCCACTGTCCTGGTTGCATGGGATCTGTAGCTGCATGAACACTTTTCTCCACTGTCCCGGGTGCAGTGGGATCTGTGCTGCAATAATGCTTTTCTCGACTGTCCTGGGTGCACTGGGATCAGTAGCTGCAATAACACTTTTATCCACTGTCCTGGGGGCACTGGGCTCGATAGCTGCAATAACACATTTTTCCACTGTCCTGGGGTCACTGGGATCTGTAGGTGCAATAACACTTTTCTCCACTGTCCTGGGTGCACTGGGATGAATAGCTGCATGAACTCTTTTCTCCACTGTCCTGCGTGCACTGGGATCAGTTGCTGCACGAACACTTTTCTCCACTGTCCAGGGTGCACTGGGATCAGTAGCTGCAATAACACTTTTATCCACTGTCCTGGGGGCACTGGGATCTATAGCTGCCATAACACTTTTTTTCCACTGTCCTGGGTACACTGGGATCAGTAGTTGCAGGAACACCTTTCTCAAGTGTCTTAGGTGCACTGGGATCAGTAGCTGCATGAACACTTTTGTCCACTCCCCAGGGTGCACTGGGATCTGTAGCTGCAGGAACGCATTTCTCAACTCTCCTGGGTACACTGGGATCCGTAGCTGCAAGAACACTTTTCTCCACTGTCCCGGGTGCATCTGAGATCAGTACCTACAGGAACATGTTTCTGCACTCTCCCAAGTGAACTGGGATCTGTAGCTGTATGAACACCTTTCTCCACTGTCCTGGGTACACTGAGATCTGCAGAAACAGGAACACATTTCTCCACTCTCCCAGGTGCACTGGTATTAGAATCTGCATGAACATGTTTCTCCCCTGTCCTCAGGGTGCTGCGATCTGTAGCTGCATGAGCACTTTTCTCCACTGTCTAGGGTGCACTGGGATCAGTAGCTGCATGAACACTTTTCTCCACTGTCCTGGGTGCACTGGGAACTGTAGCCACATGAACACTTTTCTCCACTGTCCTGGGTGCACTGGGATCTATAGCTGCAGGAACACTTTTCTCCACTCTCCTGGGTGCACTGGGATCAGTAGCTGCAGGAACACTTTTCTCCACTCTCCTGGGTGCACTGGGATCAGTAGCTGCAGGAACACTTTTCTCCACTGTCCTGGGGGCACTCAGATCTGTAGCTGAAGGAATAATTTTCTTCAATGTCCTGGGTGCACTGGGATCTCTAGCCACGTGAACACTTTTCTCCTCTGTCCTGGATGCACTGGGATCAGTAGCTGCAGGAACATTTTTCTCCACTGTCCTGGGGGCACTGGGATCTGTAACCACATGAACACTTTTCTCCACTGTCTTGGGTGCAGTGGGATATGTAGCTGCAATAACACTTTTTTTCACTGTCCTGGGGGCACTCAGATCAGTAGCTGCATGAACATTTTTCCCCGACTGTCCCGGGTGCAGTGGGATCTGTAGCTGCAATAACACTTTCCTCCACTGTCCTGGGGGCACTCAGATCTGTAGCTGCATTAATAATTTTCTTCAAAGTCTCCGGTGCACTGGGATCTGTAGCTGCATGAACACTTTTCTCCACTGTCCTGGGTGCACTGGAATCTCTAGCTGCAATAACGCTTTTCTCCATTCTCCAGTGTGTACTGAGATGAGTAGCTATAGGAACACTTTTCTCCACGGTGCTGAGTGCACTGGGATCTGTGGCCGCATGAACACCTTTCTCCACTGTCCCGGGTACACTGGGATCTGCAGCCAAAGGAACACGCTTCTGCACTGTCCCGGGTGCACTGGGATCAGTAGATGCAGTAACATTTTTCTTAAGTGTCCTAGTTGCACTGGGATCTATAGCTGCATGAACACTTTTCTCTACTCTTCTGGGTGCACTGGGATGAGTAGCTGCAAGAACACTTTTCTCCATTGCCTTGCGTGCACTGAGATTAGTAGCTGCAGGAACATGTTTTTCCACTGTCCCAACTGCACTGGAATTTGTAGCAGCATGAATACCTTTCTCCACTGTCCTTGGTACACTCGGATCTGCAGCCACTGGAACATACTTCTCCACTGTACCAGGTGCACTGGGATCACTAGCTGCATGAACACATTTCTCCACTGTCCAGAGGGCACTGCGATCTGTAGCTTCATAAACACTTTTCTCCACTGTCCTGGGTGCACTGGGATCAATAGCTGCTTGAACATTTTTCTCCACTTTCCTGGGTGCACTAGGATCTGCAGCTGTATGACCACTATCCTCCGCTGTCCTAGGTGCACTGAGATCTGTAGCCAGGTGAACACTTTTTTTCACTGTCCTGGGTGCACTGGGATCAATAGCTGCAGGAACACTTATCTCCACTGTCCCTGGTGCACTGGGAAAAGAAGCTGCAGGAACACTTTTGTCCACTGTCCTATGTGCACTAGGATCAGTAGCTGAATGAAAACTTTTCTCCACTGTCCTGGGTGCACTGGGATCTATAGCTACATGAACAGTTTTCTCCACTGTCCCAGGTCCACCGAGATCTGTAGCTGTAATAACACTTTCTCCACTGTCCTGGAGGCACTGGCATCTGTAGCCACATGAACACTTTTCTCCACTGTCATCTGTGCACTGTGACCTGAAGCTGCAGGATCACTTTTCTCCACTCTCCTGGGTGCGCTGGTATCAGTAGCTGCAGGAACACTTTTCTCCACTGTCCTGGGTGCACTGGGATCAGGAGCTGCAGAAACACTCCTGTCCACTGTCCCTGGTGAACTGGGATCTATAGCTGCAGTAACACTTTTCTCCACTGTCCTGGGTGCACTGGGATCTGTAGCTGCATGAACACTTTTCTCCACTGTCCTGGGTGCAGTGGGATCTGTAGCCACATGAACACTTTTCTCCACTGTCCTGGGTGCACTGGGCTCTATAGCTGCAATAACACCATTTTCCACTGTCCTGGGGGCACTGGGATCTGTAGCCACAGGAACACTTTTCTCCACTGTCCAGGGGGCACAGGGATCAGTAGCTGTATGAACACTTTTCTCCACTGTCCCTGGTGCACTGGGATCAGTAGCTGCAGGAAAACTTTTCTCCATTGTCCTGGGGACACTGGGATCAGTAGCTGCAGGAACACGTTTCTCCACTGTCTGAAGTGCACTAGGATCAGTAGCTGCATGAACACTTTTCACCACTGTCCTGGGTGCACTGGGATCTGTAGCTGCAGGAACACTTTTCTTCACTGTCCTGGGTGCACTGGGATATGCAGCAGTATGACCACTATTCTCCACTGTCATAGGTGCACTGTGATCTGTAGTCACGTGAACTCTTTTCTTCACTGTCCTAGGTGCACTGGGATCAGTAGCTGCAGGAACACATTTCTCCACTGTCCGAAGTGCACTGGGGTCAGTAGTTGCATGAACACCTTTCTCCACTGTCCTGGGGGCACTAGGGCTCTATAGCTGCAATAACACGTTACTCCACTGTCCTGGGGGCACTGCCATCTGTACCTGCATAAACACTTTTCTCCACTGTCCTGGGTGCACTGGGATCAGTAGCTGCATGAACACTTTTGTTCACTGTCCTGGGTGCACTGGGATCTGCAGCAGTATGACCACTATTCATTGCTGTCCTAGGTGGACAGGGTTCTGTAGCCACATGAACACTTTTCTTCACTGTCCCAGGTGCACTGAGATCAGTAGCTGCAGGAACACTTTTCTCCACTGTCCTTGGTGTACTGGGATCAGTAGCTGCATTAACACGTTTCCCCACTGTCCTGGGGGCACTGCGATCTACAGCTGCATAAACACTTTTCTGGATTGTCCTGGGTGAACTGGGATCAGTAGCTGCATGAACACTTCTCTCCACGGTCCTGGGTGCACTGGGATCTGTGGCTGCGATATCATTTTTCTTCACTGTCCTGGGTGCACTGGGATCTGCAGCAGTATGACCACTATTCATTGCTGTCCTAGGTGGACAGGGATCTGTAGCCACATTAACACTTTTCTTCACTGTCCCAGGTGCACTGAGATCAGTAGCTGCAGGAACACTTTTCTCCACTGTCCTTGGTGTACTGGGATCAGAAGCTGCAGGAACAATTCTGTCCACTGTTCTAGGTGCACTGGGATCAGTAGCTGGATGAAGACTTTTCTCCACTGTCCTGCATGCACTGGGATCAGTAGCTGCATGAACACTTTTCTCCACTGTCCTGCATGCACTGGGATCAGTAGCTGCAGGAACACATTCTCCACTGTTCCTGTGTGCACTGGGATCAGTAGCTGCAGGAACAATTTCTCCACTGTTCCAGGTCCATGGGGATCTGTAGCTGCATAAACACTTTCTCCACTGTCCTGGGTGACATGGGATTTGTAGCTGCATGAACACGTTTCTCCACTGTCCTGGGTGCACTGGGATCTGTAGCTGCAATAACACTTTTCTTCACTGTCCTGGGGGCACTGGGATCAGTAGCTGCATGAACACTTTTCTCCACTGTCCTGGGAGCACTGGGATCAGTAGCCACATGAACACTTTACTCCACTGTCCTGGGTGCACTGTGATCAGTAGCTGCAGGAACACTTTTCTCCACTGTCCTTGGTGTACTGGGATCAGAAGCTGCAGGAACACTTCTGTCCACTGTCCTAGGTGCACTGGGATCAGTAGCTCAATGAACAATTTTCTCCACTGTCCTGTGCAGTCTGGGATTTGTAGCTGCAGAAACACTTTTCTCCACTGTCCTGGGTGCACTGGGATCTGCAGCTGCAGGAACATTTTCTCCACTGTCCTGGGTGCACTGGGATCTATAGCTACATAAACACTCTTCTCCACACTCCCAGGTCCACTGGGATCTGTAGCTGCAATAATACTTTTCTCCACTGTCCTGGGGGCAGTACGATGTGTAGCCACATGAACACATTTCTCCACTGTCCTGGGTGCATGGGATCTGTAGCTGCATGAACACTTTTCTCTACTGTCCTGGGGGCACTGGGATCTGTAGCAGCATGAAGACTTTTCTCCACTGTCCGGGTACACAGGGATTTGTAGCTGCATGAACACTTTTCTCCACTGTCCTGGGGGTACTGGGATATGTAGCTGCATGAACGCCTTTCTCCACTGTCCTGGGTGCACAGGGATTTGTAGCTGCAATAACACTTTTCTCCATTGTCCTGGAGGCACTGGGATCAGTACCTGCAGGAACACTTTTCTGCACTGTCCAGGGTGCACTGGGATCAGTAGTTGCAGGAAAACTTTTATACACTGTTCCGGGTGCACTGGGATCTGTAGCTGCAATAGCACTTTTCTCCACTGTCCTGGATGCACTGGGATCAGTAGCTGCAGGAACACTTTTCTCCACTGTCCTGGGTGTACTGGGATCTGTAGCCACAGGAACACTTTAGTACACTGTCCTGGGTGCACAGGGATCAGTAGCTGTATAAACATTTTTCTTCGATGTCGTGGGTACACTGTGATATAGTATATAGCTGCATGAACACTTTTCTCCACTGTCCTGGATCCACTGGGATCAGTAGCTGCATGAACACTTTCCTCCACGGTCCCGAGTGCACCGGGATGAGTAGCTGCATGAACACCTTTCTCCACTGTCCTGGGTACACTGGGATCTGCTGCCACAGGAACACATTTCTCCACTGTCCCAGGTGCACTGAGATCAGTAGCTGCAGGAAAACTTTTCTCCACTGTCCTGGGTGCACTGGGATCTGTAGCTGCAGGAACACTTTTCTCCACTCTCATTGGTGTACTCAGATCAGTAACTGCAAGAACATATTTCTCCATTGTCCTGGGTGCGCTGGGTTCTGCAGCCACAGGAACACGTTTCTCCACTGTCCCAGGTGCACTGGGATCAGTAGCTGCATTAACACATTTCTCCACTGTCCTGGGGGAACTGCGATCTGTAGCAGCATAAAACCTTTTCTGGACAGTCCTGGGTGCACTGGGATCAGTAGCTGCATGAATACTTTTCTCCACTGTCCTGGGTGCACTGGGATCAGTTGCTGCACGAACACTTTTCTCCACTGTCCAGGGTGCACTGGGATCAGTAGCTGCAATAACACTTTTATCCACTGTCCTGGGGGCACTGGGATCTATAGCTGCCATAACACTTTTTCCACTGTCCTGGGTACACTGGGATCAGTAGTTGCAGGAACACCTTCTCAAGTGTCTTAGTGCACTGGGATCAGTAGCTGCATGAACACTTTGTCCACTCCCCCAGGGTGCACTGGGATCTGTAGCTCAGGAAACACTTTCAACTCTCCTGGGTACACTGGGATCCGTAGCTGCAAGAACATTCTTCTCCACTGCCCCGGGTGCATCTGAGATCAGTACCACAGGAACATGTTTCTGCACCTCCCAAGTGAACTGGGATCTGTAGCTGTATGAACACCTTTCTCCACTGTCCTGGTACACTGGGATCTGCAGAAACAGGAACACATTTCTCCACCTCCCAGGTGCACTGGTATTAGAATCTGCATGAACAAGTTCTCCTGTCCTCAGGGTGCTGGGATCTTAGCTGCATGAGCACTTTTCTCCACTGTCCAGGGTGCACTGGCACTGTAGCTGCATGAACACTTTCTCCACTGTCCTGGGTGCACTGGGATCTGTAGCCACATGAACACTTTTCTCCACTGTCCTGGGTGCACTGGGATCTGTAGCTGCAGGAACACTTTTCTCCACTGTCCTGGGTGCACTGGGATCTAGTAGCTGCAGGAACACTTTTCTCCACTCTCCTGGGTGCACTGGGACTGTGCAGCTGCAGGAACACTTTTCTCCACGTCCTGGGTGCACTGGGATCTGTAGCTGCAGGAACACTTTTCTCCACTGTCCTGGGGCACCTAGATCTGTAGCTGAAGGAATAATTTTCTTCAATGTCCTGGGTGCACTGGGATCTCTAGCCACGTGAACACTTTTCTCCTCTGTCCTGGATGCACTGGGATCAGTAGCTGCAGGAACATTTTTCTCCACTGTCCTGGGGGCACTGGGATCTGTAACCACATGAACACTTTTCTCCACTGTCCTGGGTGCAGTGGGATATGTAGCTGCACAACACTTTTTTCACTGTCCTGGGGGCACTCAGATCAGTAGCTGCATGAACATTTTCCCGACTGTCCCGGTGCAGTGGGATCTGTAGCTGCAATAACACTTCTCTCCACTGTCCTGGGGGCACTCAGATCTGTAGCTGCATTAATAATTTTCTTCAAAGTCTTCGGTGCACTGGGATCTGTAGCTGCATGAACACTTTTCTCCACTGTCCTGGGTGCACTGGAATCTCTAGCTGCAATAACGCTTTTCTCCATTCTCCAGTGTGTACTGAGATGAGTAGCTATAGGAACACTTTTCTCCACGGTGCTGAGTGCACTGGGATCTGTGGCCGCATGAACACCTTTCTCCACTGTCCCGGGTACACTGGGATCTGCAGCCAAAGGAACACGCTTCTGCACTGTCCCGGTGCACTGGGATCAGTAGATGCAGTAACATTTTTCTAGTGTCCTAGGTGCACTGGGATCTATAGCTGCATGAACACTTTTCTTCTACCTTCTGGGTGCACTGGGATGAGTAGCTGCAAGAACATTCTTTTCCATTGCCCCAGTGCACTGGAGATTAGTAGCTGCAGGAACATGTTTTTCCACTGTCCCAACTGCACTGGAATTTGTAGCAGCATGAATACTCTTCTCCACTGTCCTTGGTACACTCGGATCTGCAGCCACTGAACATACTTCTCCACTGTACCAGGTGCACTGGGATCACTAGCTGCATGAACACATTTCTCCACTGTCCAGAGGGCACTGCGATCTGTAGCTTCATAAACACTTTTCTCCACTGTCCTGGGTGCACTGGGATCAATAGCTGCTTGAACATTTTTCTCCACTTTCCTGGGTGCACTAGGATCTGCAGCTGTATGACCACTATCCTCTGCTGTCCTAGGTGCACTGAGATCTGTAGCCAGGTGAACACTTTTTTTCACTGTCCTGGGTGCACTGGGATCAATAGCTGCAGGAACACTTATCTCCACTGTCCCTGGTGCACTGGGAAAAGAAGCTGCAGGAACACTTTTGTCCACTGTCCTATGTGCACTAGGATCAGTAGCTGAATGAAAACTTTTCTCCACTGTCCTGGGTGCACTGGGATCTATAGCTACATGAACAGTTTTCTCCACTGTCCCAGGTCCACTGAGATCTGTAGCTGTAATAACACTTTCTCCACTGTCCTGGAGGCACTGGCATCTGTAGCCACATGAACACTTTTCTCCACTGTCATCTGTGCACTGCGACCTGAAGCTGCAGGATCACTTTTCTCCACTCTCCTGGGTGCGCTGGTATCAGTAGCTGCAGGAACACTTTTCTCCACTGTCCTGGGTGCACTGGGATCAGGAGCTGCAGGAACACTCCTGTCCACTGTCCCTGGTGAACTGGGATCTATAGCTGCAGTAACACTTTTCTCCACTGTCCTGGGTGCACTGGGATCTGTAGCTGCATGAACACTTTTCTCCACTGTCCTGGGTGCAGGGATCTGTAGCCACATGAACACTTTTCTCCACTGTCCTGGGTGCACTGGGCTCTATAGCTGCACTAACACCATTTTCCACTGTCCTGGGGGCACTGGGATCTGTAGCCACAGGAACACTTTTCTCCACTGTCCAGGGGGCACAGGGATCAGTAGCTGTATGAACACTTTTCTCCACTGTCATGGGTGCACTGGGATCTTTAGCCACAGGAAAACATTTCTCCACTGTCAATGGTGCACTGGGATCAGTAGCTGCAGGAAAACTTTTCTCCACTCTCCTGGGTGCACTGGGATCAGTAACTGCAAGAACACTTTTCTCCATTGTCCTGGGGACACTGGGATCAGTAGCTGCAGGAACATGTTTCTCCACTGTCTGAAGTGCACTAGGATCAGTAGCTGCATGAACACTTTTCACCACTGTCCTGGGTGCACTGGGATCTGTAGCTGCATGAACACTTTTCTTCACTGTCCTGGTGCACTGGGACATGCAGCAGCATGACCACTATTCTCCACTGTCCTAGGTGCACTGTGATCTGTAGTCACGTGGAACTCTTTCTTCACTGTCCTAGGTGCACTGGGATCTGTAGCTGCAGGAACACATTTCTCCACTGTCCGGTGCACTGGGGTCAGTAGCTTGCATGAACACCTTTCTCCACTGTCCTGGGGGTACTGGGACTCATATAGCTGCAGAACACGTTACTCCACCGTCCTGCGGGCACTGGCATCTGTAGCTTATAAACACTTTCTCCACCGTCCTGGGTGCACTGGGATCAATAGTCTGCTTGAACATTTTTCTCCACTCTCCTGGGTGCACTAGGATCTGCAGCTGTATGACCACTATCCTCTGGCTGTCCTAGGTGCACTGGAGATCTGTAGCCAGGTGAACACTTTTTTCACTGTCCTGGGTGCACTGGGACTGCAATAGCTGCAGGAACACTTATCTCCACTGTCCCTGGTGCACTGGGAAAGAAGCTGCAGAACACTTTTGTCCATTGTCCATGTGCACCAGGATCAGTAGCTGAATGGAAAGTCTTTCTCCACTGTCCTGGGTGCACTCGGGATCTATAGCTACAGGAACAGTTTTCCACTGTCCCAGGTCCACTGAGATCTGTAGCTGAAACACTTTCTCCACTGTCCTGGAGGCACTGCATCTGTAGCCACATGAACACTTTTCTCCACTGTCATCTGTGCACGCTGGTGACCTGCAGTTGCAGGATCACTCTTTCTCCACCTCCTGGGTGCGGTGGTACAGTAGCTGCAGTGAACACTTTTCTCCACTTTCCTGGGTGCACTGGGATCAGGAGCTGCAGGAACACTCCTGTCCACTGTCCCTGGTGAACTGGGATCTATAGCTGCAGTAACACTTTCTCCACTGTCCTGGGTGCACTGGGATCTGTAGGCTGCATGAACACTCTTTCTCCACTGTCCTGGGTGCAGTGGGATCTGTAGCCACATGAACACTTTTCTCCACTGTCCTGGGTGCACTGGCTCTAGCTGCAATAACACCATTTTCCACTATCCTGGGGGCACTGGGATCTGTAGCCACAGTGAACACTTTCTCCACTGTCCAGGGGCACAGGGACTAGGTAGCTGTATGAACACTTTTTCCACTGTCATGGGTGCACTGGGATCTTTAGCTCACAGGAAACATTTCTCCACTGTCAATGGCACTGGGATCAGTAGCTGCAGGAAAACTTTTCTCCACCTCCTGGTGCACTGGGATCAGTAACTGCAAGAACACTTTTCTCCATTGTCCTGGGGACACTGGGATCTGTAGCTGCAGGGAACATGTTTCTCCATTGTCTGAAGTGCACTAGGACTCAGTAGCTGCATGAACACTTTTCACCACTGTCCTGGGTGCACTGGGATCTGTAGCTGCATGAACACTCTTTCACTGTCCTGGGTGCACTGGGACATGCAGCAGTATGACCACCACTTCTCCACTGTCCTAGGTACACTGTGATCTGTAGTCACGTGAACTCTTTTTCACTGTCCTAGGTGCACTGGGACTGTAGCTGCAGAGAACACATTTCTCCACTGTCCGAAGTGCACTGGGGTCAGTAGTTGCATGAACACCTTTCTCCACAGTCCTGGGGGCACTAGGGCTCTATAGCTGCACAACACGTTACTCCACTGTCCTGGGGCACTGCCATCTGTACCTGCATAAACACTTTTCCACTGTCCTGGGTCATGAGACTAGTAGCTGCATGAACACTTTGTTCACTGTCCTGGGTGCACTGGGATCTGCAGCAGCATGACCATCTATTCATTTCTGTCCTAGGTGGACAGGGTTCTGTAGCCACATGAACACTTTTCTTCACTGTCCCAGGTGCACTGAGATCAGTAGCTGCAGGAACACTTTTCTCCACTGTCCTTGGTGTACTGGGATCAGTAGCTGCATTAACACGTTTCCCCACTGTCCTGGGGGCACTGCGATCTGCAGCTGCATAAACACTTTTCTGGATTGTCCTGGGTGAACTGGGATCAGTAGCTGCATGAACACTTTTCTTCACGGTCCTGGGTGCACTGGGATCTGTGGCTGCGATAACATTTTTCTTCACTGTCCTGGGTGCACTGGGATCTGCAGCAGTATGACCACTATTCATTGCTGTCCTAGGTGGACAGGGATCTGTAGCCACATAAACACTTTTCTTCACTGTCCCAGGTGCACTGAGATCAGTAGCTGCAGGAACACTTTTCGCCACTGTCCTTGGTGTACTGGGATCAGAAGCTGCAGGAACAATTCTGTCCACTGTTCTAGGTGCACTGGGATCAGTAGCTGGATGAAGACTTTTCTCCACTGTCCTGCATGCACTGGGATCAGTAGCTGCAGGAACACCATTCTCCACCCTCCTGTGTGCACTGGTATGAGTAGCTGCAGGAAAAATTTCTCCACTGTTCCAGGTCCATGGGAGCTGTTGCTGCACTAACACTTTTCTCCACTGTCCTGGGTGAATGGGGATCTGTAGCTGCATGAACACTTTCTCCACTGTCCTGGGTGCACTGGGATCTGTAGCTGCAATAACACTTTTCTTCACTGTCCTGGGGGTACTAGGATCAATAGCTGCATGAACACTTTTCTCCACAGTCCTGGGAGCACTGGGATCTGTGGCCACATGAACACTTTACTTCACTGTCCTGGGTGCACTGTGATCAGTAGCTGCAGGAAAACTTTTCTCCACTGTTCTTGGTGTACTGGGATCAGAAGCTGCAGGAACACTTCTGTCCACTGTCCTAGGTGCACTGGGATCAGTAGCTCAATGAACAATTTTCTCCACTGTCCTGTGCAGTCTGGGATTTGTAGCTGCAGAAACACTTTTCTCCACTGTCCTGGGTGCACTGGGATCTATAGCTACATAAACACTCTTCTCCACACTCCCAGGTCCACTGGGATCTGTAGCTGCAATAATAATTTTCTCCACTGTCCTGGAGGCAGTACGATGTGTAGCCACATGAACACATTTCTCCACTGTCCTGGGTGCATGGGATCTGTAGCTGCATGAACACTTTTCTCCACTGTCCTGGGGGCACTGGGATCTGTAGCAGCATGAAGACTTTTCTCCACTGTCCGGCTACACTGGGATTTGTAGCTGCATGAACACTTTTCTCCACTGTCCTGGGGGTACTGGGATATGTAGCTGCATGAACGCCTTTCTCCACTGTCCTGGGTGCACAGGGATTTGTAGCTGCAATAACACTTTTCTCCATTGTCCTGGAGGCACTGGGATCAGTACCTGCAGGAACACTTTTCTGCACTGTCCAGGGTGCACTGGGATCAGTTGTTGCAGGAAAACTTTTATCCACTGTTCCGGTGCACTGGGATCTGTAGCTGCAATAGCACTTTTCCCACTGTCCTGGATGCACTGGGATCAGTAGCTGCAGGAACACTCTTTCTCCACTGTCCTGGGTGTACTGGGATCTGTAGCCACAGGAACACTTTAGTACACTGTCCTGGCTGCACAGGGACCAGTAGCTGTATAAACATTTTTCTTCGATGTCGTGGGTACACTGTGATATAGTATATAGCTGCATGAACACTTTTCTCCACTGTCCTGGATCCACTGGGATCAGTAGCTGCATGAACACTTTCCTCCACGGTCCCGAGTGCACCGGGATGAGTAGCTGCATGAACACCTTTCTCCACTGTCCTGGGTACACTGGGATCTGCTGCCACAGGAACACATTTCTCCACTGTCCCAGGTGCACTGAGATCAGTAGCTGCAGGAAAACTTTTCTCCACTGTCCTGGGTGCACTGGGATCTGTAGCTGCAGGAACACTTTTCTCCACTCTCATTGGTGTACTCAGATCAGTAACTGCAAGAACATATTTCTCCATTGTCCTGGGTGCGCTGGGTTCTGCAGCCACAGGAACACGTTTCTCCACTGTCCCAGGTGCACTGGGATCAGTAGCTGCATTAACACATTTCTCCACTGTCCTGGGGGAACTACGATCTGTAGCAGCATAAACACTTTTCTGGACAGTCCTGGGTGCACTGGGATCAGTAGCTGCATGAACACTTTTCTCCACTGTCCTGGGTGCACTGGGACCTAAAGCTGCATGAACACTTTTCTCCACTGTCCTGGGTGCACTGGGATCTGTGGCTGCGATAACATTTTTCTTCACTGTCCTGGGTGCACTGGGATCTGCAGCAGTATGACTGCTATTCACTGCTGTCCTAGGTGGACTGGGATCTGTAGCCACATGAACACTTTTCTTCACTGTTCTCGGTGCACTGGGATCAGTAACTGCCAGAACACTTTTCTCCCCTTTCCCTGGTGTACTGGGATCAGAAGCTGCAGGAACACTTCTGTCCACTGTCCTAGGTGCACTGGGATCAGTAGCTGGATGAAGACTTTTCTCCACTGTTCCAGGTCCACTGGCATCTGTAGCTGCACTAACACTTTTCTCCACTGAACTGTGGGCACTGGGATCTGTAGCCACATTAACACATTTCTCCAATGTCCTGGGTGCACTGGGATCTGAAGCTGCAATAACAGTTTTCTCCACTGTCCTGGGGACACTGGGATCTGTAGATGCAGAAACACTTTTCTCCACTTTCCTGGGAGCACTGGGATCTGCAGCTGCAGTAAAGCTTTTCTCCACTGTCCTGGGTGCACTGGGATCTATAGCTGCATGAACACTCTTCCCCACTCTCCCAGGTCCACTGGGATCTGTAGCTGCAATGACACTTTTCTCCTCTGTCCTGGGTGCATGGGATCTGTAGCTGCAAAAACACTTTTCTCAACTGTCCTGGGTGCACTAAGATCTGTAGCCACATGAACACTTTTCTCCACTGTACTGGGTGCATGGGATCTGTAGCTGCAAGAACACTTTTCTCCTCTGTCCTGGGAGCACTGGGATCTGCAGCTGTATGAACACCTTTCTCCACTGTCCTGGGGGCACTGGGATCTGTAGCTGCATGAACAGTTTCCTCCACTGTCCTGGGTGCACTGGGATCAGTAGCTGCAAAAACACTTTTCTCCATTGTCCTGGGTGCACTGAGATGAGTAGCTGCAGGAACACTTTTCTACACTGTCCTGTGTGCACTGGGATCTGTAGCCACAGGAACAATTTAGTACACTGTCCTGGGTGCACAGGGATCAGGAGCTGCATGAACACTTTTCTCCACTGTCGTGGGTGCACGGAGATGCAGTATATAGCTGCATGAACACTTTTCTCCACTGTCCTGGATCCACTGGGATCAGTAGCTGCATGAACACTTTTCTCCACGGTCCCGAATGCACTGGGATGTGTAGCTGCATGAATACCTTTCTCCACTGTCCTGGGTACACTGGGATCTGCAGTCACAGGAACACATTTCTCCACTGTCCCAGGTGCACTGATATCAGTAGCTGCAGGAATACTTTTCTCCACTGTCCCTGGTGCACTGGGATCAGTAGTTGCAGGAACACTTTTCTCCACTGTCCTGGGTGCACTGGATCTGTAGCTGCAGGAACACTTTTCTCCACTCTCCTTGGTGCACTTGGATCAGTAACTGCAACAACATATTTCTCCATTGTCCTGGGTGCACTGGGATCAGTAGCTGTATGATCACCCTTCTCCACTGTCCCAGGTGCACTGGGATCAGTAGCTGCATTAACACGTTTCTCCACTGTCCTGGGGGCACTGTAATCTGTAGCTGCATGAACACTTTTCTGGACTGTCCTGGGTGAACTGGGAGCTGTAGCCGCATGAACACTTCTCTCCACTGTCCTGGGTGCACTGGGATCTGTGGCTGCGATAACATTTTTCTTCTCTGTCCTGGGTGCACTGGCATCTGCAGCAGAATGACCACTATTCATTGGTGTCCTAGGTGTACAGGGATCTGTAGCCACATGAACTCTTTTCTTCACTGTCCTAGGTGCACTGGGATCAGTAGCTGCAGGAACACTTTTCTCCACTGTCCTTGGTGTACTGGGATCAGAAGCTGCATGAATACCTCCGTCCACTGTCCTAGGTGCACTGGGATCAGTAGCTGGATGAAGGCTTTTCTCCACTGTCCTGCATGCACTGGGATCTGAAGCTGCAGGAACACCTTTCTCCACTCTGCTGTGTGCACTGGTATGAGTAGCTGCAGGAAAAATTTCTCCACTGTTCCAGGTCCACGGGGATCTGTTGCTGCAATAACACTTTTCTCCACTGACCTGTGGGCACTGGGATCTGTAGCCACATGAACACTTTTCTCCACTGTCCTGGGTGCATGGGATCTGTAGCTGCATGTACACTTTTCTCCACTGTCCTGGGTGCACTGGGATCTGTAGCTGCTATAACAGTTTTCTCCACTGTCCCGGGGGCACTGGGATCAGTAGCTGCAGGAACACTTTTCTCCACTGTCATGGGTGCACTGGGATCTGTAGCTGCATGAACACTTTTCTCCACTGTCCTGGGTGCATTGGATCTGTAGCTGCATGAACACTTATCTCCACTGTCCTGGGTGCACTGGGATCTGTAGCTGCAATAACACTTTTCTCCACTGTCCTGGGGGGCACTAGGATTAATAGCAGCATGAACACTTTTCTCCACTGTCCTGGGAGCACTAGGATCTGTAGCCACATGAACACTTCTCTCCACTGACCTGGGTGCACTGGGACCTGTGGCTGTGATAACATTTTTCTTCACTGTCCTGGGTACACTGGGATCTGCGGCAGTATGACCACTATTCATTGGTGTCCTAGGTGGACAGGGATCTGTAGCCACATGAACACTTTCCTTCACTGTCCTAGATGAACTGGCATCAGAAGCTGCAGGAACTCTTCTGTCCACTGTCCTAGGTGCACTGGGATCAATAGCTCCATGAACACTTTTCTCCACTGTCCAGTGGGCACTGGGATCTGTAGCCACATGAACACTTTTCTCCACTGTCCTGGGTGCATGGGATCTGTAGCTGCATGAACACTTTTCTCCACTGTCCTGGGTGCACTGGGATATGTAGCTGCAATAACAGTTTTCTCCACTGTCCCGGGGGCACTGGGATGAGTAGCTGAAGGAACACTTTTCTCCACTGTCCTGGTTGCATGGGATCTGTAGCTGCATGAACACTTTTCTCCACAGTCCTGGGTGCACTGGAATCTGTAGCTGCAATAACACTTTTCTCCACTGTCCTGGGGGCACTAGGATCAATAGCTGCATGAACACTTTCCTCCACTATCCTGGGAGCACTGGGATCAGTAGCTGCATGAACACTTTTCTCCACTGTCCTGGGTGCACTGGGATCTGTAGCCGCATGAACACTTCTCTCCACTGTCCTGGGTGCACTGGGATCTGTGGCTGCAATAACATTTTTCTTCACTGTCATGGGTGCACTGGGATCTGCAGCAGTATGACCACAATTCATTGCTGTTCTAGGTGGACAGGGATCTGTAGCCACATGAACACTTTTCTTCACTGTCCTAGCTGCACTGGGATCAGTAGCTGCAGGAACACTATTCTCCACTGTCCTTTGTGTACTGGGATCAGTAGCTGCAGGAACACTTCTGTTCACTTTCCTAGGTGCACTAGGATCAGTAGCTGGATGAAGACTTTTCTCCACTGTCCTGCATGCACTGGGATCTGTAGGTGCAGCAACAATTTTGTCCACTCTCCTTGGTGCATTGGTATGAGTAGCTGCAGAAAAAACTTTTCTCCACTGTTCCAGGTCCATGGGGATCTGTTGCTGCAATAACACTTTTCTCTACTGTCCTGTGGGCACTGGGATCTGTAGCCACATGAACACTTTTCTCCACTGTCCTGGGTGCATGGGATCTGTAGCTAGATGAACACTTTTCTCCACTGTCCTGGGTGCACTGGGATCTGTAGCTGCAATAACAGTTTTCTCCACTGTCCTGGAGGCACTGAGATCAGCAGCTGCAGGAACACTTTTTTCCACTGTCATGGGTGCACTGGAATCTGTAGCTGCATGAACACTTTTCTCCACTGTCCTAGGTGCATTGGATCTGTAGCTGCATGACCACTTTTCTCCACTGTCCTGGGGGCACAGGGATCTGTATTTGCAATAAACACTTTTCTCCACTGTCCTAGGGGCTCAAGGATCAGTAGCTGCATGAACACTTTGCTCCACTCTCCTGGTAGCACTGGGATCTGTAGCTGCATGAACACTTTTCTCCACTGTCCTGTGTGCACAGGGATTTGTTGCTGCAATAACACTTTTCTCCACTGTCCTTGGAGCACTGGGAACAGTAGCTGCATTAACAATTTTCTCCACTGTCCCTGGTGCAGTGGGACCACTAGTTGCAGGAACACCTTATTGAAGTGTCCTAGGTGCACTGGGATCAGTAGCTGCATGGACATTTTTCTCCACTCTCCTGGGTGCACTGGGATCTGTAGCAGCAGGAACACTTTTCTCCACTCTCCTGGGTGCACTGGGATCAGTAGCTGCAGGAACTAGTTTCTGCACTGTCCCAAGTGCACTGGGAACTGCAGCTGCATGAACACCTTTCTGCACTGTCCTGGGAACACTGGGATCAGCAGCCACAGGAAAACATTTCTACACTGTCCCTGGTGCACTGGCATCAGTAGCTGCATGAACGCATTTCTCCACTCTCCTGGGTGCACTGGGATTTGTGGCCACATGAACACTTTTCTCCACTGTCCTGGGTACATGGGGATATGTAGCTGATATAACACTTTTCTCCACTGTCCTTGGTGCACTGGGATCTGTAGCTGCATGAGCACTTTCCTCCACTGTCTTAGGTGCACTGGGATCAGCAGCTGCAGGAACACTTTTCTCCACTGTCCCTGGTGCACTGGGATCAGATGCTGCAGGAGCACTTTGTCCACTATCCTGGGTGCACTGGGATCAGTAGCTGCATGAACACTTTTCTCCACTGTCCCAGGTGCATTGCGATCAGTAGCTGCAGGAACACCTTTCTCCACTTTCCAGGTGGCACTGCAATCAGTAGCTGCAGGAACACTTCTCTACACTGTCCTGGTTGCATGGGATCTCTAGCTGCATGAACACTTTTCTCCACTGTCCCGGGTGCAGTGGGATCTGTGCTGCACTAATGCTTTTCTCAACTGTCCTGGGTGCACTGGGATCTGTAGCTGCATGAATACTTTTCTCCAATGTCCTGGGTGCACTGGGGTCTGTAGCTGCAGGAACACTCTTCCCTACTGTCCAGAGTGCACTGGGATCAGTAGCTGCAATAACACTTTTATCCACTGTCCTGGGGGCACTGGGATCTATGGCTGCAATAACACTTTTTTTCCACTGTCCTGGGTGCACTGGGGTCTGTAGCTGCATGAACACTTTTCTCTACTGTCCAGGGTGCACTCGGATCAGTAGCTGCAATAACAGTTTTATCCACTGTCCTGGGTGCATGGGCTCAATAGCTGCAATAACACGTTTTTCCACTGTCCTGGGGTCACTGGGATCTGTAGGTGCAATAACACTTTTCTCCACTGTCCTGGGTGCACTGGGATGAATAGCTGCATGAACTCTTTTCTCCACTGTCCTGGGTGCACTGGGATCAGTACCTGCATGAACACTTTTCTCCACTGTCCAGGGTGCACTGGGATCAGTAGCTGCACTAACACTTTTATCCACTGTCCTGGGGGCACTGGGACCTATAGCTGCCATAACACGTTTTTTCCACTGTCCTGGGTGCACTGGGATCAGTAGTTGCAGGAACACCTTTCTCAAGTGTCTTAGGTGCACTGGGATCAGTAGCTGCATGAACACTTTTGTCCACTCCCCAGGGTGCACTGGGATCTGTAGCTGCAGGAACACATTTCTCCACTCTCCTGGGTACACTGGGATCCATAGCTGCAAGAACACTTTTCTCCACTGACTCGGGTGCACAGAGATCAGTACCTACAGGAACATGGTTCTGCACTCTCCCAAGTGCACTGGGATCTGTAGCTGTATGAACACCTTTCTCCACTGTCCTGGGTACACTGGGATCTGCAGAAACAGGAACACATTTCTCCACTCTCCCAGGTGCACTGGAATCAGAATCTGCATGAACAAGTTTCTCCCCGGTCCTCAGGGCACTGTGATCTGTAGCTGCATGAGCACTTTTCTCCACTGTCCAGGGTGCACTGGGATCAGTAGCTGCATGAACACTTTTCTCCACTGTCCTGGGTGCACTGGGATCTGTAGCCACATGAACACTTTTCTCCACTATCCTGGGTGCACTGGGATCAATAGCTGCATGAACACCTTTCTCCACTATCCTTCATGCACTGGGATCTGTAGCTCCATGAACCCTTGTCTCCACTATCCTGGCTGCACTGGGATCTGTAACTACTGGAAAACTTTTCTCCACTGTCCTGGGTGCACTGGGATTTGTAGCTGCAATAATACTTTTCCCCACTATCCTTGGGGCACTGGGATCAGTACCTGCAGGAACACTTTTCTCAACTGTCCTTGGGGCATGCGATCTGTAGCTGCATGAACACTTTTGTCCACTGTCCCGGGTGAACTGGATCTGTATCTGCAATAACACTTTTCTCCACTGTCCTGGGTGCACTGGGGTCTGTAGCTGCATGAACACTTTTCTCTACTGTCCAGGGTGCACTGGGATCAGTAGCTGCAATAACACTTTTTTTCACTGTCCGGGGGGCACTGGGATCTGTAGCTGCAATAACACTTTTCTCCACTGTCCTGGGTACACTGTGATGAAAGGCTACATGAACACTTTTCACCACTGTCCTGGGTGCACTGGGATCAGAAGCTGCATGAACACTTTTCTCCACTGTCTCTGGTGCACTGGGATCAGTAGTGCAGGAACACCTTTCTCAAGTGTCCTAGGTGCACTGGGATTAGAAGCTGCATGAACACATTTCTCCACTCCCCTGGGTGCACTGGGATCTGTAGCTGCAGGACTGCATTTCGCCACTCTCCTGGGTGCACTGGGATCAGTAGCTCAAGAATACTTTTGTCCACTATCCCGGGCGCACTGGGATCAGTACCTGCAGGAACACGGTTCTGCACTGTCCCAAGTGCCCTGGGATCTGTAGCTGTATGAACACCTTCTCCACTGTCCTGGGTACACTGGGATCTGCAGAAACAGGAACACGTTTTCCACCTCCCAGATGCACTGGAATCAGTAGCTCTAAACACATTTCTCCACTGTCCTGGGGGCACTGGGATCTGTAGCTGCTGAACACTTTCTCCACTGTCCAGGGTGCACTGGGATCAGTAGCTGCATGAACACTTTTCTCCACTGTCCTGGGTGCACTGGGATCTGTAGCTACATGAACACTTTTCTCCACTGTCCAGGGTACTGGGATCTGTAGCTGCATGAATACTTTTCTCCACTGTCCTGGTGCACTGGGATCTGTAGCTGCAGGAACACTTTTCTCCACTGTCCTGGGGGCACCTAGATCTGTAGCTGCAAGGAACAATTTTCTCACTGTCCTGGGTGCACTGGGATCTCTAGCCACGTGAACACTTTTCTCCTCTGTCCCGGGTGCACTAGGATCAGTAGCTGCAGGAACACTTTTCTCCACTGTCCTGAGGGCACTCAGATCTGTAGCCACATGAACACTTTTCTCCACTGTCCTGGGTGCAGTGGGATCTGTAGCTGCACAACACTTTTTCCACTGTCCTGGGGCACCAGATCTGTAGCTGCATGAACATTTTCTCCACTGTCCTGGGTGCAGTGGGATGTGTTGCTGCAATAACACTTTCTCCACTGTCCTGGGGGCACTCAGATCTGTAGCTGCATGAATAATTTTCTCCAATGTCCTGGGTGCACTGGGATCTGTAGCTGCATGAACACTTTTCTCCACTGTCCTGGGGGCACTGGGATCACTAGGTGCAATAACACTTTTCTCCACTCTCCTGTGTGCACTGAGTTGAGTAGCTGTAGGAACACTTTTCTCCACGGCCCTGAGTGCACTGGGATCTGTAGCTGCATGAACACCTTTCTCCACTGTCCTGGATACACTGGGATCTGCAGCCAAAGGAACACACTTCTGCACTGTCCCAGGTGCACTTGGATCAGAAGATGCAGCAACATTTTTCTTAAGTGTCCTAGTTGCACTGGGATCAGTAGCTGCATGAACACTATTCTTCACTCTCCTGGGTGCACTGGGATGAGTAGCTGCAAGAACATTCTTTTCCATTGCCCTCTGCACTGGGATTAGTAGCTGCAGGAACACGTTTCTCCACTGTCCCAAGTGCACTGGGATCTGAAGCTGCATGAACACCTTTCTGCACTGTCCTTGGTACACTGGGATCTGCAGCCACTGGAACATGTTTCTCCACTGTCCCAGGTGCACTGGGATCACTAGCTGCATGAACACATTTCTCCACTGTCCTGGGGGCACTGCGATCTGTAGCTGCATAAACACTTTTCTCCACTGTTCTGGGTGCACTGGGATCAATAGCTGCATGAACACTTTTCTCCACTGTCCTGTGTGCACTGGGATCTGCTGCAGTAAGACCACTATTCTCCGCTGTCCTAGGTGCACTGGGATCTATAGCCATGTGTACACTATTCTTCACTGTCCTCGGTGCACTGAGATCAGTAGCTGTAGGAACACTTTTCTCCACTGTTCCTGGTACACTGGGATCAGAAGCTGCAGGAACACTTTTGTCCCCTGTCTCAGGTGCACTGGGATTAGTAGCTGCATGAACACCATTCTCCACTGTCCTTCATGCACTGGGATCTGTAGCTCCATGAACAATTGTCTCCTCTGTCCTGGCTGCACTGGGATCTGTAGCTGCTGGAAAACTTTTCTCCACTGTCCTGGGTGCACTGGGATCTATATCTACATTAACACTTTTCTCCACTGTCCCAGGTCCACTAGGATCTGTAGCTGCAATAACTCTTTTCTCCACTGTTCTGGGGGCACTGGGATCTGTAGCCACATGAACACTTTTCTCCACTGCCTTGGGTGCATGGGATCTGTAGCTGCACGAACACTTTTCTCCACTGTCCTGGGTGCATCAGGATCTGTAGCTGCAATAACACTTTTCTCCACTGTCCCTGGGAGTACTGGGATATGTAGCTGTATGAACATCTTTCTCCACTGTCCTGGGTGCACAGGGATTTGTAGCTGCAATAATACTTTTCTCCACTATCCTGGGGGCAGTGGGATCAGTAAGTGCAGGAACACTTTTCTCAACTGTCCTAGCGGCATGCGATCTGTAGCTGCATGAATACTTTTGTCCACTGTCCCAGGTGAACTGGATCAGTAGCTGCAATAACACTTTTCTCCACTGTCCTGGGTGCACTGGGGTCTGTAGCTGCATGAACACTTTTCTCTACTGTCCAGGTTGCACTGGGATCAGTAGCTGCACTAACAGTTTTATAAAATGTCCTGGAGGCACTGGGCTCTATAGCTGCAATAACACTTTTTTCCACTGTCCTGGGAGCACTGGGGTCTGTAGCTGCATGAACACATTTCTCTACTGTCCAGGATGCACTGGGATCAGTAGCTGCAATAACACTTTTATACACTGTCCTGGGGGCACTGGGCTCTATAGCTGCAATAACACTTTTTTTCACTGTCCTGGGGGCACTGGGATCTGTAGCTGCAATAACACTTTTCTCCACTGTCCTGGATACACTGTGATGAAAGGCTACCTGAACACTTTTCACCACTGTCCTGGGTGCACTGGGATCAGTAGCTGCATGAACACTTTTCTCCACTGTCTCTGGTGCACTGGGATCAGTAGTGCAGGAACACCTTTCTCAAGTGTCCTAGGTGCACTGGGATCAGAAGCTGCATGAACACATTTCTCCACTCCCCTGTTGCACTGGGATCTGTAGCTGCAGGAACGCATTTCTCCACTCTCCTGGGTGCACTGGGATCAGTAGCTCAAGAATACTTTTGTCCACTATCCCGGGCGCACTGGGATCAGTACCTGCAGGAAAATGGTTCTGCACTGTCCCAAGTGCCCTGGGATATGTAGCTGTATGAACACCTTTCTCCACTGTCCTGGGTACACTGGGGTCTGCAGAAACAGGAACACGATTCTCCACTCTCCCAGATGCACTAGAATCAGTAGCTGCTTAAACACATTTCTCCACTGTCCTGGGGGCACTGCGATCTGTAGCTGCATGAACACTTTTCTCCACTGTCCAGGGTGCACTGGGATCAGTAGCTGCATGAACACTTTTCTCCACTGTCCTGGGTGCACTGGGATCTGTAGCCACATGAACACTTTTCTCCACTGTCCTGGGTGCACTGGGATCTGTAGCGGCAGGAACACTTTTCTCCACTCTCCTGGGTTCACTGGGATCAGTAGCTGCAGGAAAACTTTTTCCACTGTCCTGGGGCACTCGGGATCTGTAGCCACATGAACACTTTTCTCCACTGTCCTGGGCAGTGGATCTGTGCTACACTATGACACTTTTTCCACTGTCCTGGGGCACTGGGATCTGTAGCTGCATGAACTACTTTCTCCACTGTCCTGGTGCACTGGGATCTGTAGCTGCATGAATACCTTTTCTCCACTGTCCTGGGGCACTGGGATCTGTAGCTGCATGAACACTTTTCTCCACTGTCCTGGGTGCACTGGATGAGTAGCTGTGAACACTTTTCCCACTGTCCTGGGTGCACTGGGATCTGTAGCTGCATGAACACTCTTCTCCACTGTCCTGGGTGCACTGGGACCTGCAGCTGATGAACACGCTCTGCACTGTCCCAGGTGCACTTGGATCAGTAGATGCAGGAACATTTTCTTCACTGTCCTAGGTGCACTGGGATCAGTAGCTGCATGAACACTATTCTTCACTCTCCTGGGTGCACTGGGATCAGTGGCAAGAACACTCTTTTCCATTGTCCCTGGTGCACTGGGATTAGTAGCTGCAGAACACTGCTTCTCCACTGTCCCAAGTGCACTGGGATCTGTAGCTGCATGAACACTTTCTGCACTGTCCTTGTACACTGGGATCTGCAGCCACTGGAACATGTTTCTCCACTGTCCCAGGTGCACTGGGATCACTAGCTGCATGAACACTTTCTCCACTGTCCTGGGGGCACTGCGATCTGTGGCTGCATAAACACTTTTCTCCACTGTTCTGGGTGCACTGGGATCTAGCTGCATGAACACTTTCTCCACTGTCCTGTGTGCACTGGGATCTAGCTGCAGAAGCACTTTCTCCACTGTCCTAGGTGCACTGGGATCTGTAGCCATGTGTACACTTTTCTCACTGTCCTGGGTGCACTGGGATCTGTAGCTGAGAGAACACTTTCTCCACTGTCCTGGTGCACTGGGATCTGTAGCTGCAGGAACACTTTTGTCCACTGTCTTAGGTGCACTGGGATCAGTAGCTGCATGAACACTATTCTCCACTGTCCTTCATGCACTGGGATCTGTAGCTGCATGAACACATTGTCTCACTGTCCCTGGGCTGCACTGGGATCTGTAGCTGCTGAACAACTTTTCTCCACTGTCCTGGGTGACTGGGATCTATGCTACATTAACACTTTTCTCCACTGTCCCAGGTGCATGGGATCTGTAGCTGCATGAACACTTTTCTCACTGTCCTGGGGGCACTGGGATCTGTAGCCACATGAACACTTTTCTCCACTGCCTTGGTGCACTGGATCTGTAGCTGCATGAACACTTTTCTCCACTGTCCTGGGTGCACTGGGATCTGTAGCTGCAATAATACTTTCTCCACTCGTCCTGGAGGCACTGGGATCATGTAGCTGCATGAATACTTTCTCCACTGTCCTGGGTGCATGGGATCTGTAGCTGCAAGAACACTTTTCTCCACTGTCCTGGGGCACTGGATCGTAGCTGCAGGAACACTTTTTTCCACTGTCCTGGGGCACTGGGTCTGTAGCTGCATGAACACTTTCGTCCACTGTCCTGGGTGAACTGAATCTGTAGCTGCAATAACACTTTTCTCCACTGTCCTGGGTGCACTGGGGTCTGTAGCTGCATGAACACTTTTCTCTACTGTCCAGGGTGCACTGGGATCAGTAGCTGCAATAACACTTTTATACACTGTCCTGGGGGCACTGGGCTGTACAGCTGCAGTAACACTTTTTTCCACTGTCCTGGGGGCACTGGGATCTGTAGCTGCAATAACACTTTTCTCCACTGTCCCTGGTGCACTGGGATCAGTAGTGCAGGAACACCTTTCTCAAGAGTCCTTGGTGCACTGGGATCAGTAGCTGCATGAACACATTTCTCCACTCTCCTGGGTGCACTGGGATCAGTAGCTGCAAGAATACTTTTGTCCACTATCCCGGGTGCACTGGGATCAGTACCTGCAGGAACACGGTTCTGCACTGTCCCAAGTGCCCAGGATCTGTAGCTGTATGAACACCTTTCTCCACTGTCCTGGTACACTGGGATCTGCAGAAACAGGAACACGTTTCTCCACTCTCAAAGATGCACTGGAATCAGTAGCTGCTTAAACACATTTCTCCACTGTCTTGGGGGCACTGCGATCTGTAGCTGCATGAACACTTTTCTCCACTGTCCAGGGTGCACTGGGATCAGTTGCTGCATGAACACTTTTCTCCACTGTCCTGGGTGCACTGGGATCTGTAGCCACATGAACACTTTTCTCCACTGTCCTGGGTGCACTGGGTTCTGTAGCGCAGGAACACTTTTCTCCACTCTCTAGGGTTCACTGGGATCAGTAGCTATAGGAACACTTTTCTCCTCTGTCCCGGGTGCACTAAGATCAGTAGCTGCAGGAACACTTTTCTCCACTGTCCTGGGGGCACTGAGATGTGTAGCCACATGAACACTTTTCTCCACTGTCCTGGGTGCAGTGGGATCTGTAGCTGCAAGAACACTTTTCTCCACTGTCCTGGGTGCACTGGGATCTGTAGCTGCTGAACACTTTTCCACTGTCCTGGGGCACTGGGATCTGTAGCTGCATGAACATTTTTCTCCACTGTCCCGGGTCACTGGGATCTGTAGCTGCATAACACTTTTCTCCACTGTCCTGGGGCACTGGGATCTGTAGCTCACATGAACACTTTTCTCCACTGCCTTGGTGCATGGGATCTGTAGCTGCATGAACACTTTTCTCCACTGTCCTGGGGCACTGGGATCTGTAGCTGCAATAATACTTTTCTCCACTGTCCCAGGTGAACTGGATCAGTAGCTGCAATAACACTTTCTCCACTGTCCTGGGTGCACTGGGGTCTGTAGCTGCATGAACACTTTCTCCACTGTCCTGGTTGCACTGGGATCAGTAGCTGCAAACAGTTTCTATAACTGTCCTGGGGGCACTGCGATCTGTAGCTGCATAACACTTTTCCACTGTCCTGGGGCACTGGGTCTGTAGCTGCATGAACACATTTCTCACTGTCCAGGATGCACTGGGATCAGTAGCTGCACAACACTTTTATACACTGTCCTGGGGGCACTGGGATCTATAGCTGCAATAACACTTTTTTTCACTGTCCTGGGGGCACTGGGATCTGTAGCTGCACTAACACTTTTCTCCACTGTCCTGGGTACACTGTGATGAAAGGCTACCTGAACACTTTTCACCACTGTCCTGGGTGCACTGGGATCAGTAGCTGCATGAACACTTTTCTCCACTGTCTCTGGTGCACTGGGATCAGTAGTGCAGGAACAACTTTCTCAAGTGTCCTAGGTGCACTGGGATCAGAAGCTGCATGAACACATTTCTCCACTCCCTGTTTGCACTGGGATCTGTAGCTGCAGGAACCATTTCGCCACTCTCCTGGGTGCACTGGGATCAGTAGCTCAAGAATACTTTTGTCCACTATCCCGGGTGCACTGGGATCAGTACCTGCAGGAACACGGTTCTGCACTGTCCCAAGTGCCCTGGGATCTGTAGCTGTATGAACACCTTTCTCCACTGTCCTGGGTACACTGGGATCTGCAGAAACAGGAACACGTTTCTCCACTCTCCCAGATGCACTGGAATCAGTAGCTGCTTAAACACATTTCTCCACTGTCCTGGGGGCACTGCGATCTGTAGCTGCATGAACACTTTTCTCCACTGTCCAGGGTGCACTGGGATCAGTAGCTGCATGAACACTTTTCTCCACTGTCCTGGGTGCACTGGGATCTGTAGCCACATGAACACTTTTCTCCACTGTCCTGGGTGCACTGGGATCTGTAGCGGCAGGAACACTTTTCTCCACTCTCTAGGGTTCACTGGGCTCAGTAGCTACAGGAACACTTTTCTCCACTGTCCTGAGGGCACTGAGATGTGTAGCCACATGAACACTTTTCTCCACTGTCCTGGGTGCAGTGGGATCTGTAGCTGCACTAACACTTTTTTCCACTGTCCAGGGGGCACTCAGATCTGTAGCTGCATGAACATTTTTCTCCACTGTCCCGGATGCAGTGGGATGTGTTGCTGCAATAACACTTCTCTCCGCTGTCCTGGGGCCACTCAGATCTGTAGCTGCATGAATAATTTTCTCCAATGTCCTGGGTGCACTGGGATCTGTAGCTGCATGAACACTTTTCTCCACTGTCCTGGGGGCACTGGGATCACTAGATGCAATAACACTTTTCTCCACTCTCCTGTGTGCACTGAGATGAGTAGCTGTAGGAACACTTTTCTCCATGGTCCTGAGTGCACTGGGATCTGTAGCTGCATGAACACCTTTCTCCACTGTCCTGGGTGCACTGGGATCTGAAGCCAAAGGAACACACTACTGCACTGTCCCAGGTGCACTTGGATCAGTAGATGCAGTAACATTTTTCTTAAGTGTCCTAGTTACACTGGGATTAGTAGCTGCATGAACACTATTCTTCACTCTCCTGGGTGCACTGGGATCAGTAGCAGCAAGAACACTTTTCTCCATTGCCCTGGGTGCACTGGGATTAGTAGCTGCAGGAACACATTTCTCCACTGTCCCAAGTGCACTGGGATCTGAAGCTGCATGAACACCTTTCTGCACTGTCCTTGGTACACTGGGATCTGCAGCCACTGGAACATGTTTCTCCACTGTCCCAGGTGCACTGGGATCACTAGCTGCATGAACACATTTCTCAACTGTCCTGGGGGCACTGCGATCTGTAGCTGTTAAACACTTTCTCCACTTCTCTGGGTGCACTGGGATCAATAGCTGCATGAACACTTTTCTCCACTGTCCTGTGTGCACTGGGATCTGCTGCAGTAAGACCACTATTCTCCGCTGTCCTAGGTGCACTGGGATCTATAGCCATGTGTACACTATTCTTCACTGTCCTCGGTGCACTGAGATCAGTAGCTGTAGGAACACTTTTCTCCACTGTTCCTGGTACACTGGGATCAGAAGCTGCAGGAACACTTTTGTCCCCTGTCCCAGGTGCACTGGGATCAGTAGCTGCATGAACACCATTCTCCACTGTCCTTCATGCACTGGGATCTGTAGCTCCATGAACAATTGTCTCCTCTGTCCTGGATGCACTGGGATCTGTAGCTGCTGGAAAACTTTTCTCCACTGTCCTGGGTGCACTGGGATCTATATCTACATTAACACTTTTCTCCACTGTCCCGGGTGCAGTGGGAACTGTAGCTGCAATAACACTTTTCTCCACTGTCCTGGGTGCACTGCGATCTGCAGCTGCATAAACACTTTTCTCCACTGTCCTGGGTGAACTGGGATCAAAAGCTGCAGGAACACTTTTCTCCACTGCCCCTGGTGTACTGGGAACAGAAGTTGCAGGAACACTTTTGTCCACTGTCCTAGGTGCACTAGGATCAGTAGCTCAATTAAAAATTTCTCCACTGTCCTGGGTGCACTGGGATCAATAGCTGCATAAACACTTTTCTCCACTGTCCTGGGTTGTCTGGAACTGTAGCTGCATGAACACTTTTTTCCACTCTCCTGTGCACTAGGGATCTGCAGCTGTATGACCACTATCCTCCGCTGTCCAAGGTGCACTGAGATCTGTAGCCACGTGAACACTTTTCTCCTCTGTCCTGGGTGCACTGAGATTAGTAGCTGCAGGAATACTTTTCTCCACTGTTCCTGGTACACTGGGATCAGAAGCTGCAGGAACACTTTTGTCCCCTGTCCCAGGTGCACTGGGATCAGTAGCTGCATGAACACCATTCTCCACTGTCCTTCATGCACTGGGATCTGTAGCTCCATGAACAATTCTCTCCTCTGTCCTGGGTGCACTGGGATCTGTAGCTGTGAAACTTCTCCACTGTCCTGGGTGCACTGGGATCTGTAGTCTACATGAACACTTTTCTCCACTGTCCTAGGTGCACTGGGATCTGTAGCTGCTGGAACACATTTCTCCACTGTCCTGGGTGCACTGGGATCTGTAGCTGCATGAACACTTTTCTCCACTGCCTTGGGTGCACTGGGATCTGTAGCTGACAGAACACTTTTCTCCACTGTCCTGGGTGCATGGGATCTGTAGCTGCAAGAACACTTTTCTCCACTGTCTCTGGGTGCACTGGGATCTGTAGCTGTATAAACATCTTCTCCACTGTACTGGGTGCACTGGGATTTGTAGCTGCAATGAATACTTTTCTCCACTGTCCTGGGTGCACTGGGATCAGTAGCTGCGGATCACTTTTCTCCCTGTCCTGGTGCACTGGGATCAGTAGCTGCATGGAACACTTTTGTCCACTGTCCTGGGTGACACTGGATCTGTGGCTGCATGAACACTTTTTCTCCACTGTCCTGGGTGCACTGGGGTCTGTAGCTGCATGAACACTTTTCTCTACTGTCCAGGTTGCACTGGGATCAGTAGCTGCACTAACACTTTTATAAAATGTCCTGGGGGCACTGGGCTCTATAGCTGCAATAACACTTTTTTCCACTGTCCTGGGGGCACTGGGGTCTGTAGCTGCATGAACACATTTCTCTACTGTCCAGGATGCACTGGGATCAGTAGCTGCAATAACACTTTTATACACTGTCCTGGGGGCACTGGGCTCTATAGCTGCAATAACACTTTTTTTCACTGTCCTGGGGGCACTGGGATCTGTAGCTGCAATAACACTTTTCTCCACTGTCCTGGGTGCACTGGGATGAAAGGCTACATGAACACTTTTCACCACTGTCCTGGGTGCACTGTGATCAGTAGCTGCATGAACACTTTTCTCCACTGTCCCTGGTGCACTGGGATCAGTAGTGCAGGAACACCTTTTCAAGTGTCTAGGTGCACTGTGATCAGTAGCTGCATGAACACATTTCTCCACCCCCTGGGTGCACTGGGATCTGTAGCTGCAGGAATGCATTTCTCCACTCTCCTGGGTGCACTGGCATCAGTAGCTGTGAGAATATTTTGTCCACTATCCCGGTGCACTGGGATCAGTACCTGCAGGAACACGTTCTGCACTGTCCCAAGTGCCCTGGGATCAGTAGCTGCACAACACGTTTTTCCACAGTCCTGGGGTCACTGGGATCTGTAGGTCACAACACTTTTCTCCACTGTCCTGGTGCACTGGGATGAATAGCTGCATGAACTATTTTCTCCACTGTCCTGGGTGCACTGGGATCAGTAGCTGCACGAACACTTTTCTCCACTGTCCAGGGTGCACTGGGATCAGTAGCTGCAATAACTCTTTTATCCACTGTCCTGGGGGCACTGGGATCAGTAGTTGCAGGAACACCTTTCTCAAGTGTCTTAGGTGCACTGGGATCAGTAGCTGCATGAACACCTTTGTCCACTCCCCAGGGTGCACTGGGATCTGTAGCTGAAGGAACATATTTCTCCACTCTCCTGGGTACACTGGGATCCGTAGCTGCAAGAACACTTTCCTCCACTGTCCCAGGTGCACTGAGATCAGTACCTGCAGGAACATGTTTCTGCACTCTCTCAAGTGCACTGGGATCCGTAGCTGTATGAACACCTTTCTCCACTGTCCTGGGTACACTGGGATCTGCAGAAACAGGAACACGTTTCTCCACTCTCCCAGGTGCACTGGAATCAGTAGCTGCTTAAACACATTTCTCCATTGTCCTGGGGGTACTGCAATCTGTAGCTGCATGAACAGTTTTCTCCACTGTACAGGGTGCACTGGGATCAGTAGCTGCATGAACACTTTTCTCCACTGTAATGGGTGCACTGGGATCTGTAGCGGCAGGAACACTTTTCTCCACCCTCTAGGGTTAACTGGGATCAGTAGCTACAGGAACACTTTTCACTCTGTCCCAGGTGCACTAGAATCAACTAGCTGCAGGAACACTTTTCTCCACTGTCCTGGGGGCACTGGATGTGTAGCCACATGAACACTTTTCTCCACTGTTCTGGGTGCAGTGGGATCTGTAGCTGCAAAACACTTCTTTTTCCACTGTCCTGGGGGCACTCAGATCTGTAGCTGCATGAACATTTTCTCCACTGTCCAGGTGCAGTGGATGTGTTGCTGCAATAACACTTTTCTCCACTGTCCTGGGGGCACTCAGATCTGTAGCTGCATGAATAATTTTCTCCAATGTCCTGGGTGCATTGGGATCTGTAGCTGCATGAACACTTTTCTCCACTGTCCTGGGGGCACTGGGATCACTTGCTGTAATAACACTTTTCTCCACTCTCCTGTGTGCACTGAGATGAGTAGCTGTAGGAACACTTTTCTCCACGGTCCTGAGTGCACTGGGATCTGTAGCTGCATGAACACCTTTCTCCACTGTCCTGGGTGCACTGGGATCTGCAGCCAAAGGAACACGCTTCTGCACTGTCCCGGGTGCACTGGGATCAGTAGATACAGTAACATTTTTGTTAAGTGTCCTAGTTGCACTGGGATCAGTAGCTGCATGAACACTATTCTCCACTCACCTGGGTGCACTGGGATAAGTAGCAGCAAGAACACTTTTCTCCATTGCCCTGGGTGCACTGGGAACAGAAGTTGCAGGAACACTTTTGTCCACTGTCCTAGGTGCACTAGGATAAGTAGCACAATTAAAAATTTCTCCACTGCCCTGGGTACACAGGGATCAATAGCTGCATGAACACTTTTCTCCACAGTCCTGGGTTCTCTGGAATCAGTAGCCACATGAACACTTTTCTCCACTCTCCTGGGTGCACTAGGATCTGCAGCTGTAAAACCACTATCCTCCGCTGTCCAAGCTGCACTGAGATCTGTAGCCACATGAACACTTTTCTCCTCTGTCCTGGGTGCACTGAGATTAGCAGCTGCAGGAACACTTTTTCCACTGTTCCTGGTACACTGGGATCGAGCTGCAGGAACACTTTGTCCCCTGTCCCAGGTGCACTGGGATAGTTAGCTGCATGAACACCTTTCTCCACTGTCCTTCATGCACTAGGATCTGTAGCTCCATGAACAATTGTCTCCTCTGTCCTGGTTGCACTGGGATCAGTAGCTGCATGAACACTATTCTCCACTCTCCTGGGTGCACTGGGACAAGTAGCAGCAAGAACACTTTTCTCCATTGCCCTGGGTGCACTGGGATTAGTAGCTGCAGGAACACGTTTCTCCACTCTCCCAAGTGCACTGGGATCTGTAGATGCAAGAACACCTTTCTCCACTGTCCTTGGTACACTGGGATCTGCAGCCACTGGAACATGTTTCTCCACTATCCCAGGTGCACTGGGATCACTAGCTGCATGAGCACATTTCTCCACTGTCCTGGGGGCACTGCGATCTGTAACTGCATAAACACTTTTCTCCACTGTCCTGGGGGCACTGGGATCAATAGCTGCATGAACACTTTTCTCCACTGTCCTGGGTGCACAGGGATCTGTAGCCGCATGAACACTTTTCTCCACTCTCCTGGGTGCACTAGGATGTGCAGCTGTATGACCACTATCCTCCACTTTCCTAGGTGAACTGAGATCTGTAGCCACATGAACACTTTTCTTCACTGTCCTAGGTGCACTGGGATCAATAGCTGCAGGAACACTTTTCTCCACTGCCCCTGGTGCACTGGGAACAGAAGTTGCAGGAACACTTTTGTCCACTGTCCTAGGTGCACTAGGATCAGTAGCTCAATTAAAAATTTCTCCTGTCCTGGGTGCACTGGGATCAATAGCTGCATGAGTTCTTTCTCCACTGTCCTGGGTTCTCTGGAATCTGTAGCCACATGAACACTTTTCTCCACTCTCCTGGGTGCATTAGGATCTGCAGCTGTATGACCACTATCCTCCGCTGTCCAAGGTGCACTGAGATCTGTAGCCATGTGAACACTTTTCTCCTCTGTCCTGGGTGCACTGGGATCAGTAGCTGCAGGAACACTTTTCTCCGCTGTCCAGGGGGCACTGGGATCAGTAGCTGCAGGAACACTTTTCTCCACTGTCCTGGGGGCACTGGGATCTGTAGCCACATGAACACTTATCTCCACTGTCCTGTGTGCAGTGGGATCTGTAGCTGCAATAACACTTTTTCCACTGTCCTGGGCACTCAGATCTGTAGTTGCATGAACATTTTCTCCACTGTCCTGGTGCAGTGGGATCTGTAGCTGCAATAACACTTTTCTCCACTGTCCTGGGTGCACTGTGATCTGCAGCTGCATAAACACTGTTCTCCTCTGTCCTGGGTGAACTGGGATCAAAAGCTGCATGAACACTTTTCTCCACTGTCCTGTGTTCTCTGGAATTTGAACCGCATGAACACTTTTCTCCACTCTCCTGGGTGCACTAGGATCTGCAGCCGTATGACCACTATCCTCCGCTGTCCTAGGTGCACTGAGATCTGTAGCCACATGAACACTTTTTTTCACTGTCCTGGGTGTACTGGGATCAATAGCTGCAGGAACACTTTTCTCCACTGTCCTTGGTGCACTAGGATCAGTAGCTGAATGAAAACTTTTCTCCACTGTCCTGGGAGCACTGGGATATTTAGGTACATGAAAAGTTTTCTCCACTGTCCCAGGTCCACTGAGATATGTAGCTGTAATAACACTTTTCTCCACTGTCCTGGAGGAACTCGCATCTGTAGCCACATGAACACTTTTCTCCACTGTCCTCTGTGCTCTGGTATCTGTAGCTGCAGGAGCACTTTTCTCCACTCTCCTGGGTGCGCTGGGATCAGTAGCTGTAGGAACACTTTTCTCCACTGTCCCTGGTACACTGGGATCAGAAGCTGCAGGAACACTTTTGTCCCCTGTCTCAGGTGCACTGGGATCAGTAGCTGCATGAACACCTTTCTCCAGTGTCCTTCATGCACTGGGATCTGTAGCTCCTTGAACACTTTTCTCCACTGTCCTGGCTGCACTGGGATCTGTAGCTGCTGGAATACATTTCTCCACTGTCCTGGGAGCACTGGGATCTATATCTACATTAATACTTTTCTCCACTGTCCCAGGTCCACTGGGATCTGTAGCTGCAATAACACTTTTCTCCACTGTCCTGGGGGCACTGGGATCTGTAGCCACATGAACACTTTTCTCCACTGCCTTGGGTGCATGGGATCTGTAGATGCATGAACACTTTTCTCCACTGTCCTGGGTGCACTGGGATCTGTAGCTGCAATAATACTTTTCTCCACTGCCCCTGGGAGTACTGGGATCTGTAGCTGTATGAACATCTTTCTCCACTGTCCTGGGTGCACAGGGATTTGTAGCTGCAATAATACTTTTCTCCACTATCCTGGAGGCACTGGGATCAGTACCTGCAGGAACACTTTTCTTAACTGTCCTGGGGGCATGCGATCTGTAGCTGCATGAACACTTTTGTCCACTGTCCCGGGTGAACTGGATCTGTAGCTGCAATAACACTTTTCTCCACTGTCCTGGGTGCACTGGGGTCTGTAGCTGCATGAACACTTTTCTCTACTGTCCAGGGTGCACTGGGATCAGTAGCTGCAATAACACTTTTTTCCACTGTCCTGGGGCACTGGGATCTGTAGCTGCAATAACACTTTTCTCCACTGTCCTAAGTGCACTGGGATGAAAGGCTACATGAACACTTTTCACCACTGTCCTGGGTGCACTGGGATCAGTAGCTGCATGAATTTTCTCCACTGTCCCTGGTGCACTGGGATCAGTGGTGCGAAACACCTTTCTCAAGGGTCCTTGGTGCACTGGGATCAGTAGCTGCATGAACACATTTCTCCACTCCCTGGGTGCACTGGGATCTGTAGCTGCAGGAACACATTTCTCCACTCTCCTGGGTGCACTGGGATCAGTAGCTGCTTGAATAATTTTGTCCACTATCCCGGGTGCACTGGGATCAGTACCTGCAGGAACACGTTCTGCACTGT
This sequence comes from Neoceratodus forsteri, assembly GCA_016271365.2. Lineage (NCBI taxonomy): Eukaryota > Metazoa > Chordata > Ceratodontiformes > Ceratodontidae > Neoceratodus > Neoceratodus forsteri. The sequence continues at coordinate 899,713,299 of CM057455.1, forward strand.
CCCAAGTGCCCAGGGATCTGTAGCTGTATGAACACCTTCCTCCACTGTCCTGGGTACACTGGGATCTGCAGAAACAGAAACACGTTTCTCAACTCTCAAAAGATGCACTGGAATCAGTAGCTGCTTAAACACATTTCTCCACTGTCTTGGGGCACTGCGTCTGTAGCTGCAGAACACTTTTCTCCACTGTCAGGGTGCACTGGGATCAGTAGCTGCATGAACACTTTTCTCCACTGTCCTGGGTGCACTGATCTGTAGCCATAGACACTTTCTCCACTGTCCTGGGTGCACAGGGGTTCTGTAGCAGCAGGAACACTTTTCTCCACTCTCTAGGGTTCACTGGGATCAGTAGCTATAGGAACACTTTTCTCCTCTGTCCCGGGTGCACTAAGATCAGTAGCTGCAGGAACACTTTTCTCCACTCTACAGGGGACTCCGGGATCAGTAGCTGCAGGAACACTTTCCTCCACTGTCCTGGGGGCACTGAGATGTGTAGCCACATGAACACTTTTCTCCACTGTCCTGGGTGCAGTGGGATCTGTAAGCTGCAATAACACTTTTTTCCACTGTCCTGGGGGCACTCAGATCTGTAGCTGCATGAACATTTTTCTCCACTGTCCCGGGTGCAGTGGGATGTGTTGCTGCAATAACACTTTTCTCCACTGTCCTGGGGGCACTCAGATCTGTAGCTGCAGGAACACATTTCTCCACTCTCCTGGGTGCACTGGGATCAGTAGCTGCTTGAATACTTTTGTCCACTATCCCGGGTGTGCACTGGGATCAGTACCTGCAGGAACACGGTTCTGCACTGTCCCAAGTGCCCAGGGATCTGTAGCTGTATGAACACCTTTCTCCACTGTCCTGGGTACACTGGGATCTGCAGAAACAGGAACACGTTTCTCAACTCTCAAAGATGCACTGGAATCAGTAGCTGCTTAAACACATTTCTCCACTGTCTTGGGGGCACTGCGATCTGTAGCTGCATGAACACTTTTTCACCACTGTCCAGGGTGCACTGGGATCAGTTGCTGGATGAACACTTTTCTCCACTGTCCTGGGTGCACTGGGATCTGTAGCCACATGAACACTTTTCTCCACTGTCCTGGGTGCACTGGGTTCTGTAGCGGCAGAACACTTTTCTCCACTCTCTCTAGGGTTCACTGGGATCAGTAGCTATAGGAACACTTTTCTCCTCTGTCCCGGGTGCACTAAGATCAGTAGCTGCAGGAACACTTTTCTCCACTCTACAGGGGACTCCGGGATCAGTAGCTGCAGGAACACTTTCCTCCACTGTCCTGGGGGCACTGAGATGTGTAGCCACATGAACACTTTTCTCCACTGTCCTGGGTGCAGTGGGATCTGTAGCTGCAATAACACTTTTTTCCACTGTCCTGGGGGCACTCAGATCTGTAGCTGCATGAACATTTTTCTCCACTGTCCCGGGTGCAGTGGGATGTGTTGCTGCAATAACACTTTTCTCCACTGTCCTGGGGGCACTCAGATCTGTAGCTGCATGAATAATTTTCTCCAATGTCCTAGGTGCACTGGGATCTGTAGCTGCATGAACACTTTTCTTACTGTCCTGGGGCACTGGGATCACTAGCTGCAATAAAACTTTTCTCCACTCTCCTGTGTGCACTGAGATGAGTAGCTGTAGGAACACTTTTCTCCATGGTCCTGAGTGCACTGGGATCTGTAGCTGCATGAACACCTTTTTCCACTGTCCTGGGTGAACTGGGATCTGCAGTCAAAGGAACACGCTTCTGCACTGTCCCGGGTGCACTGGGATCAGTAGATGCAGTAATATTTTTCTTAACTCTCCTAGTTGCACTGGGATCAGTAGCTGCATGAACACTATTCTCCACTCTCCTGGGTGCACTGGGATCAGTAGCAGCAAGAACACTTTCTCCATTGCCCTGGGTGCACTGGGATTAGTAGCTGCAGGAACACATTTCTCCACTCTCCCAAGTGCACTGAGATCTGTAGCTGCATGAACACCTTTCTCCACTGTCCAGTCCACTGGGATCTGGAGCCACTGGAACATGTTTCTCCACTGTCCCAGGTGCACTGGGATCACTAGCTGCATGAACACATTTCTCCACTGTCCTGGGGGCACTGTGATCAGTAGCTGCATAAACACTTTTCTCCACTGTCCTGGGTGCACTGGGATCAATAGCTGCATGAACACTTTTCTCCACTGTCCTGGGTGCACTGGGATCTGTAGCCGCATGAAGACTTTTCTCCACTCTCCTGGGTGCTCTAGGATGTGCAGCTGTATGACCAGTATCCTCCACTTTCCTGGGTGCACTGAGATCTGTAGCCACGTGAACACTTTTCTTCACTGTCCTAGGTGCACTGGGATCAGTAGCTGCAGGAACACTTTTCTCCACTGCCCCTGGTGCACTGGGAACAGAAGTTGCAGGAACACTTTTGTCCACTGTCCTAGGTGCACTAGGATCAGTAGCTCAATTAAAAATTTCTCCACTGTCCTGGGTGCACTGGGATCAATAGCTGCATGAACACTTTTCTCCACTGTCCTGGGTTGTCTGGAATCTGTAGCCGCATGAACACTTTTCTCCACTCTCCTGGGTGCACTAGGATCTGCAGCTGTATGACCACTATCCTCCGCTGTCCAAGGTGCACTGAGATCTGTAGCCACGTGAACACTTTTCTCCTCTGTCCTGGGTGCACTGGGATCAGTAGCTGCAGGAACACTTTTCTCCACTGTCCAGGTTGCACTGGGATCAGTAGCCACATGAATTACCTCATTCCACTGTCCTGTGTGCAGTGAGATCTGTAGCTGCAATAACACTTTTTTCCACTGTCCTGGGGGCACTCAGATCTGTAGCTGCATGAACATTTTTCTCCACTGTCCCAGGTGCAGTGGGATCTGTAGCTGCAATAACACTTTTCTCCACTGTCCTGTGTGCACTGTGATCTGCAGCTGCATAAACACTTTTCTCCACTGTCCTGGGTGAACTGGGATCAAAAGCTGCATGAACACTTTTCTCCACTGTCCTGTGTTCTCTGGGATTTGTAGCCACATGAACACTTTTCTCCACTCTCCTGGGTGCACTAAGGATCTGCAGCTGTATGACCACTATCCTCCGCTGTCCTAGGTGCACTGAGATCTGTAGCCACATGAACACTTTTTTTCACTGTCCTGGGTGCACTAGGATCATTAGCTGCAGGAACACTTTTCTCCACTGTCCCTGGTGCACTGGGAAAAGAAGCTGCAGGAACACTTTTGTCCACTGTCCTTGGTGCACTAGGATCAGTAGCTGAATGAAAACTTTTCTCCATTGTCCTGAGTGCACTGGGATATTTAGGTACATGAAAAGTTTTCTCCACTGTCCCAGGTCCACTGAGATATGTAGCTGTAATAACACTTTTCTCCACTGTCCTGGAGGAACTCGCGCATCTGTAGCCACATGAACACTTTTCTCCACTGTCCTCTGTGCTCTGCTATCTGTAGCTGCAGGAGCACTTTTCTCCACTCTCCTGGGTGTGCTGGGATCAGTAGCTGCAGGAACACTTTTCTCCACTGTCCCTGGTACACTGGGATCAGAAGCTGCAGGAACACTTTTGTCCCCTGTCTCAGGTGCACTGGGATCAGTAGCTGCATGAACACCTTTCTCCAGTGTCCTTCATGCACTGGGATCTGTAGCTCCTTGAACACTTGTCTCCACTGTCCTGGCTGCACTGGGATCTGTAGCTGCTGAACAACATTTTTCCACTGTCCTGGGTGCACTGGGATCTATAGCTGCATTAACACTTTCTCCACTGTCCCTGGGGTACTGGGATCTGTAGCTGTATGAACATCTTTCTCCACTGTCCTGGGTGCACTGGGATTTGTAGCTCGCAATAATACTTTCTCCACTATCCTGGAGGCACTGGGATCAGTACCTGCAGGAACACTTTTCTTAACTGTCCTGGGTGCATGCGATCTGTAGCTGCATGAACACTTTTGTCCACTGTCCTGGGTGAACTGGAATCTGTAGCTGCACAACACTTTTCTCCACTGTCCTGGGTGCACTGGGGTCTGTAGCTGCATGAACACTTTTCTCTACTGTCCAGGGGCACTGGGATCAGTAGCTGCAATAATACTTTTATCCACTGTCCTGGAGTGCACTGGGCTGTACAGCTGCAATAACACTTTTTTCCACTGTCCTGGGGGCACTGGGATCTGTAGCTGCAATAACACTTTTCTCCACTGTCCCTGGTGCACTGGGATCAGTAGTGCAGGAACACCTTTCTCAAGAGTCCTTGGTGCACTGGGATCAGTAGCTGCATGAACTCATTTCTCCACTCTCCTGGGTGCACTGGGATCAGTAGCTGCAAGAATACTTTTGTCCACTATCCCGGGTGCACTGGGATCAGTACCTGCAGGAACACGGTTCTGCACTGTCCCAAGTGCCCAGGGATCTGTAGCTGTATGAACACCTTTCTCCACTGTCCCAGGTACACTGGGATCTGCAGAAACAGGAACACGTTTCTCCACTCTCAAAGATGCACTGGAATCAGTAGCTGCTTAAACACATTTCTCCACTGTCTTGGGGGCACTGCGATCTGTAGCTGCATGAACACTTTTCACCACTGTCCAGGGTGCACTGGGATCAGTTGCTGGATGAACACTTTTCTCCACTGTCCTGGGTGCACTGGGATCTGTAGCCACATGAACACTTTTCTCCACTGTCCTGGGTGCACTGGGTTCTGTAGCGGCAGAACACTTTTCTCCACTCTCTAGGGTTCACTGGGATCAGTAGCTATAGGAACACTTTTCTCCTCTGTCCCGGGTGCACTAAGATCAGTAGCTGCAGGAACACTTTTCTCCACTCTACAGGGGACTCCGGGATCAGTAGTTGCAGGAACACTTTTCTCCACTGTCCTGGGGGCACTGAGATGTGTAGCCACATGAACACTTTTCTCCACTGTCCTGGGTGCAGTGGGATCTGTAGCTGCAATAACACTTTTTTCCATTGTCCTGGGGGCACTCAGATCTGTAGGCATGAACATTTTTCTCCACTGTCCCGGGTGCAGTGGAATGTGTTGCTGCAATAACACTTTTCTCCACTGTCCTGGGGGCACTCAGATCTGTAGCTGCATGAATAATTTTCTCCAATGTCCTAGGTGCACTGGGATCTGTAGCTGCATGAACACTTTTCTCCACTGTCCTGGGGGCACTGGGATCACTAGCTGCAATAAAACTTTTCTCCACTCTCCTGTGTGCACTGAGATGAGTAGCTGTAGGAACACTTTTCTCCATGGTCCTGAGTGCACTGGGATCTGTACCTGCATGAACACCTTTTTCCACTGTCCTGGGTGCACTGGGATCTGCAGTCAAAGGAACACGCTTCTGCACTGTCCCGGGTGCACTGGGATCAGTAGATGCAGTAATATTTTTCTTAAGTCTCCTAGTTGCACTGGGATCAGTAGCTGCATGAACACTATTCTCCACTCTCCTGGGTGCACTGGAATAAGTAGCAGCAAGAACACTTTTCTCCATTGCCCTGGGTGCACTGGGATTAGTAGCTGCAGGAACACGTTTCTCCACTCTCCCAAGTGCACTGAGATCTGTAGCTGCATGAACACCTTTCTCCACTCTCCTCGGTCCACTGGAATCTGCAGCCACTGGAACATGTTTCTCCACTGTCCCAGGTGCACTGGGATCACTAGCTGCATGAACACATTTCTCCACTGTCCTGGGGGCACTGTGATCTGTAGCTGCATAAACACTTTTCTCCACTGTCCTGGGTGCACTGGGATCAATAGCTGCATGAACACTTTTCTCCACTGTCCTGGGTGCACTGGGATCTGTAGCTGCATGAACACTTTTCTCTACTCTCCTGGGTGCTCTAGGATGTGCAGCTGTATGACCAGTATCCTCCACTTTCCTGGGTGCACTGAGATCTGTAGCCACGTGAACACTTTTCTTCACTGTCCTAGGTGCACTGGGATCAGTAGCTGCAGGAACACTTTTCTCCACTGCCCCTGGTGCACTGGGAGCAGAAGTTGCAGGAACACTTTTGTCCACTATCCTAGGTGCACTAGGATCAGTACCTGAATTAAAAATTTCTCCACTGTCTTGGGTGCACTGGGATCAATAGCTGCATGAACACTTTTCTCCACTGTCCTGGGTTCTCTGAGATCTGTAGCTGTAATAACACTTTCTCCACTGTCCTGGGACACTGGCATCTGTAGCCACATGAACACTTTTCTCCACTGCCTTGGGTGCATGGGATCTGTAGCTGCATGAACACTTTTCTCCACTGTCCTGGGTGCATCGGGATCTGTAGCTGCAATAACACTTTTCTCCACTGTCTCTGGGAGTACTGGGATCTGTAGCTGTATGAACATCTTTCTCCACTGTACTGGGTGCACAGGGATTTGTAGCTGCACTAATACTTTTCTCCACTATCCTGGGGGCACTGGGATCAGTACCTGCAGGAATACTTTTCTGAACTATCCTGGCGGCATGCGATCTGTAGCTGCATGAATACTTTTGTCCACTGACCCAGGTGAACTGGATCTGTAGCGGCAATAACACTTTTCTCCACTGTCCTGGGTGCACTGGGGTCTGTAGCTGCATGAACACTTTTCTCTACTGTCCAGGTTGCACTGGGATCAGTAGCTGCAATAACACTTTTATAAAAGGTCCTGGGGCACTGGGATCTGTAGCTGACAATACACTTTTCCACTGTCCTGGGTGCACTGGGATGAAAGGCTACATGAACACTTTTCACCACTGTCCTGGGTGCACTGTGATCAGTAGCTGCATGAACACTTTTCTCCACTGTCCCTGGTGCACTGGGATCAGTAGTGCAGGAACACCTTTCTCAAGTGTTCTAGGTGCACTGTGATCAGTAGCTGCATGAACACATTTCTCCACTCCCCTGGGTGCACTGGGATCTGTAGCTGCAGGAATGCATTTCTCCACTCTCCTGGGTGCACTGGCATCAGTAGCTGTAAGAATACTTTTGTCCACTATCCCGGGTGCACTGGGATCAGTACCTGCAGGAACACGGTTCTGCACTGTCCCAAGTGCCCTGGGATCTGTAGCTGCAATAACACGTTTTTCCACAGTCCTGGGGTCACTGGGATCTGTAGGTGCAATAACACTTTTCTCCACTGTCCTGGGTGCACTGGGATGAATAGCTGCATGAACTATTTTCTCCACTGTCCTGGGTGCACTGGGATCAATAGCTGCACGAACACTTTTCTCCACTGTCCAGGGTGCACTGGGATCAGTAGCTGCAATAACACTTTTATCCACTGTCCTGGGGGCACTGGGATCAGTAGTTGCAGGAACACCTTTCTCAAGTGTCTTAGGTGCACTGGGATCAGTAGCTGCATGAACACCTTTGTCCACTCCCCAGGGTGCACTGGGATCTGTAGCTGAAGGAACATATTTCTCCACTCTCCTGGGTACACTGGGATCCGTAGCTGCAAGAACACTTTTCTCCACTGTCCCAGGTGCACTGAGATCAGTACCTGCAGGAACATGTTTCTGCACTCTCTCAAGTGCACTGGGATCCGTAGCTGTATGAACACCTTTTTCTCCACTGTCCTGGGTACACTGGGATCTGCAGAAACAGGAACACGTTTCTCCACTCTCCCAGGTGCACTGGAATCAGTAGCTGCTTAAACACATTTCTCCATTGTCCTGGGGGTACTGCAATCTGTAGCTGCATGAACAGTTTTCTCCACTGTACAGGGTGCACTGGGATCAGTAGCTGCATGAACACTTTTCTCCACTGTAATGGGTGCACTGGGATCTGTAGCGGCAGGAACACTTTTCTCCACCCTCTAGGGTTAACTGGGATCAGTAGCTACAGGAACACTTTTCTACTCTGTCCCGGGTGCACTAGAATCAATAGCTGCAGGAACACTTTTCTCCACTGTCCTGGGGGCACTGAGATGTGTAGCCACATGAACACTTTTCTCCACTGTTCTGGGTGCAGTGGGATCTGTAGCTGCAATAACATTTTTTTCCACTGTCCTGGGGGCACTCAGATCTGTAGCTGCATGAACATTTTTCTCCACTGCCCGGGTGCAGTGGGATGTGTTGCTGCAATAACACTTTTCTCCACTGTCCTGGGGGCACTCAGATCTGTAGCTGCATAAATAATTTTCTCCAATGTCCTGGGTGCATTGGGATCTGTAGCTGCATGAACACTTTTCTCCACTGTCCTGGGGGCACTGGGATCACTTGCTGTAATAACACTTTTCTCCACTCTCCTGTGTGCACTGAGATGAGTAGCTGTAGGAACACTTTTCTCCACGGTCCTGAGTGCACTGGGATCAGTAGCTGCATGAACACCTTTCTCCACTCTCCTGGGTCCACTGGGATCAGTTGCTGCAAGAACACTTTTCTCCATTGACCTGGGTGCACTGGGATTAGTAGCTGCATGAACACTTTTCTCCACTTTCCTGGGTGCACTGGGATCTGTAGCTGCATGAACACTTTCTCCACTCCCTGGGTGCACTAGGATCTGTAGCTGTTACCACTCATCCTCCACTTTCCAGGTGCACTGAGATCTACAGCCACGTGAACACTTTTCTTCACTGTCCTAGGTGCACTGGGATCAGTAGCTGCGGAGCTTTTCTCCACTGCCCTGGTGCACTGGGAGCAGAAGTTGCAGGAACACTGCTTTGTCCACTATCTAGGTGCACTAGGATCAGTACCTGAATTAAAAATTTCTCCACTGTCTTGGGTGCACTGGGATCTATAGCTACATCAACAGTTTTCTCCACTGTCCCAGGTCCACTGAGATCTGTAGCTGTAATAACACTTTTCTCCACTGTCCTGGGACACTGGCATCTGTAGCCACATGAACACTTTTCTCCACTGCCTTGGGTGCATGGGATCTGTAGCTGCATGAACACTTTTCTCCACTGTCCTGGGTGCATCGGGATCTGTAGCTGCAATAACACTTTTCTCCACTGTCTCTGGGAGTACTGGGATCTGTAGCTGTATGAACATCTTTCTCCACTGTACTGGGTGCACAGGGTTGTAGCTGCAATATACTTTCTCACTATCCTGGGGGCACTGGGATCAGTACCTGCAGGATACTTGAGCTATCCTGGGCATGCAATCTGTGGCTGCATGAATACTTTGTCCACTGGACCCAGGTGAACTGGATCTGTAGCGGCAATAACACTTTTCTCCACTGTCCTGGGGGCACTGGGATCAGTAGTTGCAGGAACACCTTTCTCAAGTGTCTTAGGTGCACTGGGATCAGTAGCTGCATGAACACCTTTGTCCACTCCCCAGGGTGCACTGGGATCTGTAGCTGAAGGAACATATTTCTCCACTCTCCTGGGTACACTGGGATCAATAGCTGCATGAACACTTTTCTCCACTGTCCTGGGTTCTCTGGAATCTGTAGCTGCATGAACACTTTTCTCCACTCTCCTGAGTGCACTAGGATCTGCAGCTGTATGACCACTATCCTCCACTGTCCTAGGTGCACTGAGATCTATAGCCACGTGAACACTTTTCTCCTCTGTCCTGGGTGCACTGGGATCAGTAGCTGCAGGAACACTTTTCCCCACTGTCCTGGGTGCACTGCGATCTGCAGCTGCATAAACACTTTTCTCCACTGTCCCAGGGCACTGTGGTCAATAGCTGCATGAACACTTTTCTCCACTGTCCTGTGTTCTCTGGGATCTGTAGCCGCATGAACACTTTTCTCCACTCTCCTGGGTGCACTAGGATCTGCAGCTGTATGACCACTATCCTCTGCTGTCCTAGGTGCACTGAGATCTGTTGCCACGTGAACACTTTTTTTCACTGTCCTGGGTGCACTGGGATCAATAGCTGCTGGAACACTTTTCTCCACTGTCCTGGGTGCACTGGGATCTGCAGCCAAAGGAACACGCTTCTGCACTGTCCTGGGTGCACTGGGATCAGTAGATGCAGTAACATTTTTCTTAAGTGTCCTAGTTGCACAGGGATCAGTAGCTGCATGTACACTTTTCTCCACTCTCCTGGGTGCACTGGGATCAGTTGCTGCAGAACACTTTTCCATTGACCTAGGTGCACTGGGATTAGTAGCCTGAACACTTTTCTCCACTTTCCTGGGTGCACTGGGATCTGTAGCTGCATGAACACTTTTCTCCACTCTCCTGGGTGCACTAGGATCTGTAGCTGTATTACCACTATCCTCCACTTTCCTAGGTGCACTGAGATCTACAGCCACGTGAACACTTTTCTTCACTGTCCTAGGTGCACTGGGATCAGTAGCTGCAGGAACACTTTTCTCCACTGCCCCTGGTGCACTGGGAGCAGAAGTTGCAGGAACACTTTTGTCCACTATCCTAGGTGCACTAGGATCAGTACCTGAATTAAAAATTTCTCCACTGTCCTGGGTGCACTGGGATCTATAGCTACATCAACAGTTTTCTCCACTGTCCCAGGTCCACTGAGATCTGTAGCTGTAATAACACTTTTCTCCACTGTCGTGGGCCACTGGCATCTGTAGCCACATGAACACTTTTCTCCACTGCCTTGGGTGCATGGGATCTGTAGCTGCATGAACACTTTTCTCCACTGTCCTGGGTGCATCGGGATCTGTAGCTGCAATAACAGTTTTCTCCACTGTCTCTGGGAGTACTGGGATCTGTAGCTGTATGAACATCTTTCTCCACTGTACTGGGTGCACAGGGATTTGTAGCTGCAATAATACTTTTCTCCACTATCCTGGGGGCACTGGTATCAGTACCTGCAGGAATACTTTTCTGAACTATCCTGGCGGCATGCGATCTGTAGCTGCCTGAATACTTTTGTCCACTGACCCAGGTGAACTGGATCTGTAGCGGCAATAACACTTTTCTCCACTGTCCTGGGTGCACTGGGGTCTGTAGCTGCATGAACACTTTTCTCTACTGTCCAGGTTGCACTGGGATCAGTAGCTGCAATAACACTTTTATAAAAGGTCCTGGGGGCACTGGGCTCTATAGCTGCAATAACACTTTTTTCCACTGTCTTGGGGGCACTGGGATCTGTAGCTACAATAACACTTTTCTCCACTGTCCTGGGTGCACCGGGATGAAAGGCTACATGAACACTTTTCACCACTGTCCTGGGTGCACTGTGATCAGTAGCTGCATGAACACTTTTCTCCACTGTCCCTGGTGCACTGGGATCAGTAGTGCAGGAACACCTTTCTCAAGTGTTCTAGGTGCACTGTGATCAGTAGCTGCATGAACACATTTCTCCACTCCCCTGGGTGCACTGGGATCTGTAGCTGCAGGAATGCATTTCTCCACTCTCCTGGGTGCACTGGCATCAGTAGCTGTAAGAATACTTTTGTCCACTATCCCGGGTGCACTGGGATCAGTACCTGCAGGAACACGGTTCTGCACTGTCCCAAGTGCCCTGGGATCTGTAGCTGCAATAACACGTTTTTCCACAGTCCTGGGGTCACTGGGATCTGTAGGTGCAATAACACTTTTCTCCACTGTCCTGGGTGCACTGGGATGAATAGCTGCATGAACTATTTCTCCACTGTCCTGGGTGCACTGGGATCAATAGCTGCACGAACACTTTTCTCCACTGTCCAGGGTGCACTGGGATCAGTAGCTGCAATAACACTTTTATCCACTGTCCTGGGGGCACTGGGATCAGTAGTTGCAGGAACACCTTTCTCAAGTGTCTTAGGTGCACTGGGATCAGTAGCTGCATGAACACCTTTGTCCACTCCCCAGGGTGCACTGGGATCTGTAGCTGAAGGAACATATTTCTCCACTCTCCTGGGTACACTGGGATCCATAGCTGCAAGAACACTTTTCTCCACTGTCCCAGGTGCACTGAGATCAGTACCTGCAGGAACATGTTTCTGCACTCTCTCAAGTGCACTGGGATCCGTAGCTGTATGAACACCTTTCTCCACTGTCCTGGGTACACTGGGATCTGCAGAAACAGGAACACGTTTCTCCACTCTCCCAGGTGCACTGGAATCAGTAGCTGCTTAAACACATTTCTCCATTGTCCTGGGGGTACTGCAATCTGTAGCTGCATGAACAGTTTTCTCCACTGTACAGGGTGCACTGGGATCAGTAGCTGCATGAACACTTTTCTCCACTGTAATGGGTGCACTGGGATCTGTAAGCAGGAACACTTTTCTCCACCCTCTAGGGTTAACTGGGATCAGTAGCTACAGGAACACTTTTCTACTCTGTCCCGTGCACTAGAATCAATAGCTGCAGGAGACACTTTTCTCCACTGTCCTGGGGCACTGAGATGTGTAGCCACATGAACACTTTCTCCACTGTTCTGGGTGCAGTGGGATCTGTAGCTGTACAACATTTTTTCCACTGTCCTGGGGGCACTCAGATCTGTAGCTGCATGAACATTTTTTCTCCACTGCCCTGGTGCAGTGGGATGTGTTGCTGCACTAACACTTTTCTCCACTGTCCTGGGGGCACTCAGATCTGTAGCTGCATAAATAATTTTCTCCAATGTCCTGGGTGCATTGGGATCTGTAGCTGCATGAACACTTTTCTCCACTGTCCTGGGGGCACTGGGATCACTTGCTGTAATAACACTTTTCTCCACTCTCCTGTGTACACTGAGATGAGTAGCTGTAGGAACACTTTTCTCCACGGTCCTGAGTGCACTGGGATCTGTAGCTGCATGAACACCTTTCTCCACTGTCCTGGGTGCACTGGGATCTGCAGCCAAAGGAACACGCTTCTGCACTGTCCCGGGTGCACTGGGATCAGTAGATACAGTAACATTTTTGTTAAGTGTCCTAGTTGCACTGGGATCAGTAGCTGCATGAACACTATTCTCCACTCTCCTGGGTGCACTGGGATAAGTAGCAGCAAGAACACTTTTCTCCATTGCCCTGGGTGCACTGGGAACAGAAGTTGCAGGAACACTTTTCTCCACAGTCCTAGGTTCTCTGGAATCAGTAGCCACATGAACACTTTTCTCCACTCTCCTGGGTGCACTAGGATCTGCAGCTGTAAAACCACTATCCTCCGCTGTCCAAGCTGCACTGAGATCTGTAGCCACATGAACACTTTTCTCCTCTGTCCTGGGTGCACTGAGATTAGCAGCTGCAGGAACACTTTTCTCCACTGTTCCTGGTACACTGGGATCAGAAGCTGCAGGAACACTTTTGTCCCCTGTCCCAGGTGCACTGGGATAGTTAGCTGCATGAACACCTTTCTCCACTGTCCTTCATGCACTAGGATCTGTAGCTCCATGAACAATTGTCTCCTCTGTCCTGGTTGCACTGGGATCAGTAGCTGCATGAACACTATTCTCCACTCTCCTGGGTGCACTGGGATAAGTAGCAGCAAGAACACTTTTCTCCATTGCCCTGGGTGCACTGGGATTAGTAGCTGCAGGAACACGTTTCTCCACTCTCCCAAGTGCACTGGGATCTGTAGATGCAAGAACACCTTTCTCCACTGTCCTTGGTACACTGGGATCTGCAGCCACTGGAACATGTTTCTCCACTATCCCAGGTGCACTGGGATCACTAGCTGCATGAGCACATTTCTCCACTGTCCTGGGGGCACTGCGATCTGTAACTGCATAAACACTTTTCTCCACTGTCCTGGGGGCACTGGGATCAATAGCTGCATGAACACTTTTCTCCACTGTCCTGGGTGCACAGGGATCTGTAGCGCATGAACACTTTCTCCACTCTCCTGGGTGCACTGGGATGTGCAGCTGTATGACCACTATCCTCCACTTTCCTAGGTGAACTGAGATCTGTAGCCACATGAACACTTTTCTTCACTGTCCTAGGTGCACTGGGATCAATAGCTGCAGGAACACTTTTCTCCACTGCCCCTGGTGCACTGGGAACAGAAGTTGCAGGAACACTTTTGTCCACTGTCCTAGGTGCACTAGGATCAGTAGCTCAATTAAAAATTTCTCCACTGTCCTGGGTGCACTGGGATCAATAGCTGCATGAACACTTTTCTCCACTGTCCTGGGTTCTCTGGAATCTGTAGCCACATGAACACTTTTCTCCACTCTCCTGGGTGCACTAGGATTTGCAGCTGTATGACCACTATCCTCCGCTGTCCAAGGTGCACTGAGATCTGTAGCCAAGTGAACACTTTTCTCCTCTGTCCTGGGTGCACTGGGATCAGTAGCTGCAGGAACACTTTTCTCCGCTGTCCAGGGGGCACTGGGATCAGTAGCTGCAGGAACACTTTTCTCCACTGTCCTGGGGGCACTGGGATCTGTAGCCACATGAACACTTATCTCCACTGTCCTGTGTGCAGTGGGATCTGTAGCTGCAATAACACTTTTTTCCACTGTCCTGGGGGCACTCAGATCTGTAGTTGCATGAACATTTTTCTCCACTGTCCTGGGTGCAGTGGGATCTGTAGCTGCAATAACACTTTTCTCCACTGTCCTGGGTGCACTGTGATCTGCAGCTGCATAAACACTGTTCTCCTCTGTCCTGGGTGAACTGGGATCAAAAGCTGCATGAACACTTTTCTCCACTGTCCTGTGTTCTCTGGAATTTGTAGCCGAATGAACACTTTTCTCCACTCTCCAGGGTGCACTAGGATCTGCAGCCGTATGACCACTATCCTCCGCTGTCCTAGGTGCACTGAGATCTGTAGCCACATGAACACTTTTTTTCACTGTCCTGGGTGCACTGGGATCAATAGCTGCAGGAACACTTTTCTCCACTGTCCTTGGTGCACTAGGATCAGTAGCTGAATGAAAACTTTTCTCCACTGTCCTGGGAGCACTGGGATATTTAGGTACATGAAAAGTTTTCTCCACTGTCCCAGGTCCACTGAGATATGTAGCTGTAATAACACTTTTCTCCACTGTCCTGGAGGAACTCGCATCTGTAGCCACATGAACACTTTTCTCCACTGTCCTCTGTGCTCTGGTATCTGTAGCTGCAGGAGCACTTTCTCCACTCTCCTGGGCGCTGGGATCAGTAGCTGTAGGAACACTTTTCTCCACTGTCCCTGGTACACTGGGATCAGAGCTGCAGGAACACTTTGTCCCCTGTCTCAGGTGCACTGGGATCAGTAGCTGCATGAACACCTTCTCCAGTGTCCTTCATGCACTGGGATCTGTAGCCCTTGAACACTTTTCTCCACTGTCCTGGCTGCACTGGGATCTGTAGCTGCTGGAATACATTTCTCCACTGTCCTGGGAGCACTGGGATCTATATCTACATTAATACTTTTCTCCACTGTCCCAGGTCCACTGGGATCTGTAGCTGCAATAACACTTTTTCTCCACTGTCCTGGGGGCACTGGGATCTGTAGCCACATGAACACTTTTCTCCACTGCCTTGGGTGCATGGGATCTGTAGATGCATGAACACTTTTCTCCACTGTCCTGGGTGCACTGGGATCTGTAGCTGCAATAATACTTTTCTCCACTGCCCCTGGGAGTACTGGGATCTGTAGCTGTATGAACATCTTTCTCCACTGTCCTGGGTGCACAGGGATTTGTAGCTGCAATAATACTTTTCTCCACTATCCTGGAGGCACTGGGATCAGTACCTGCAGGAACACTTTTCTTAACTGTCCTGGGGGCATGCGATCTGTAGCTGCATGAACACTTTTGTCCACTGTCCTGGGTGAACTGGATCTGTAGCTGCAATAACACTTTTCTCCACTGTCCTGGGTGCACTGGGGTCTGTAGCTGCATGAACACTTTTCTCTACTGTCCAGGGTGCACTGGGATCAGTAGCTGCAATAACACTTTTTTCCACTGTCCTGGGGCACTGGGATCTGTAGCTGCAATAACACTTTTCTCCACTGTCCTAAGTGCACTGGGATGAAAGGCTACATGAACACTTTTCACCACTGTCCTGGGTGCACTGGGATCAGTAGCTGCATGAACACTTTTCTCCACTGTCCCTGGTGCACTGGGATCAGTAGTGCAGGAACACCTTTCTCAAGAGTCCTTGGTGCACTGGGATCAGTAGCTGCATGAACACATTTCTCCACTCCCCTGGGTGCACTGGGATCTGTAGCTGCAGGAACACATTTCTCCACTCTCCTGGGTGCACTGGGATCAGTAGCTGCTTGAATACTTTTGTCCACTATCCCGGGTGCACTGGGATCAGTACCTGCAGGAACACGGTTCTGCACTGTCCCAAGTGCCCAGGGATCTGTAGCTGTATGAACACCTTTCTCCACTGTCCTGGGTACACTGGGATCTGCAGAAACAGAAACACGTTTCTCAACTCTCAAAGATGCACTGGAATCAGTAGCTGCTTAAACACATTTCTCCACTGTCTTGGGGCACTACGTCTGTAGCTGCAGGAACACTTTTCTCCACTGTCCAGGGTGCACTGGGATCAGTAGCTGCATGAACACTTTTCTCCACTGTCCTGGGTGCACTGGGATCTGTAGCCACATGAACACTTTTCTCCACTGTCCTGGGTGCACAGGGGTTCTGTAGCAGCAGGAACACTTTTCTCCACTCTCTAGGGTTCACTGGGATCAGTAGCTATAGGAACACTTTTCTCCTCTGTCCCGGGTGCACTAAGATCAGTAGCTGCAGGAACAATTTTCTCCACTCTACAGGGGACTCCGGGATCAGTAGCTGCAGGAACACTTTCCTCCACTGTCCTGGGGCACTGAGATGTGTAGCCACATGAACACTTTTATCCACTGTCCTGGGTGTGGGATCTGTAGCTGCAATAACACTTTTTCCACTGTCCTGGGGCACCAGATCTGTAGCTGCATGAACATTTTTCTCCACTGTCCCGGTGCAGTGGGATGTTGCTGCAATAACACTTTTCTCCACTGTCCTGGGGGCACTCAGATCTGTAGCTGCAGGAACACATTTCTCCACTCTCCTGGGTGCACTGGGATCAGTAGCTGCTTGAATACTTTTGTCCACTATCCCGGGTGCACTGGGATCAGTACCTGCAGGAACACGGTTCTGCACTGTCCCAAGTGCCCAGGGATCTGTAGCTGTATGAACACCTTTCTCCACTGTCCTGGGTACACTGGGATCTGCAGAAACAGGAACACGTTTCTCAACTCTCAAAGATGCACTGGAATCAGTAGCTGCTTAAACACATTTCTCCACTGTCTTGGGTGCACTGCGATCTGTAGCTGCATGAACACTTTTCTCCACTGTCCAGGGTGCACTGGGATCAGTAGCTGCATGAACACTTTTCTCCACTGTCCTGGGTGCACTGGGATCTGTAGCCACATGAACACTTTTCTCCACTGTCCTGGGTGCACTGGGTTCTGTAGCGGCAGGAACACTTTTCTCCACTCTCTAGGGTTCACTGGGATCAGTAGCTATAGGAACACTTTTTCTCTGTCCCGGTGCACTAAGACTGTAGCTGCAGGAACACTTTTCTCCACTCTACAGGGGACTCCGGGATCAGTAGCTGCAGGAACACTTTCCTCCACTGTCCTGGGGCACTGAGATGTAGCCCATGAACACTTTTCTCCACTGTCCTGGGTGCAGTGGGATCTGTAGCTGCAATAACACTTTTTTCCACTGTCCTGGGGGCACTCAGATCTGTAGCTGCATGAACATTTTTCTCCACTGTCCCGGGTGCAGTGGGATGTGTTGCTGCAATAACACTTTTCTCCACTGTCCTGGGGGCACTCAGATCTGTAGCTGCATGAATAATTTTCTCCAATGTCCTAGGTGTACTGGGATCTGTAGCTGCATGAACACTTTTCTATACTGTCCTGGGGGCACTGGGATCACTAGCTGCAATAAAACTTTTCTCCACTCTCCTGTGTGCACTGAGATGAGTAGCTGTAGGAACACTTTTCTCCATGGTCCTGAGTGCACTGGGATCTGTAGCTGCATGAACACCTTTTTCCACTGTCCTGGGTGAACTGGGATCTGCAGTCAAAGGAACACGCTTCTGCACTGTCCCTGGTGCACTGGGATCAGTAGATGCAGTAATATTTTTCTTAAGTCTCCTAGTTGCATTGGGATCAGTAGCTGCATGAACAGTATTCTCCACTCTCCTGGGTGCACTGGGATCAGTAGCAGCAAGAACAGTTTCTCCATTGCCCTGGTTGCACTGGGATTAGTAGCTGCAGGAACACATTTCTCCACTCTCCCAAGTGCACTGAGATCTGTAGCTGCATGAACACCTTTCTCCACTGTCCTCGGTCCACTGGGATCTGGAGCCACTGGAACATGTTTCTCCACTGTCCCAGGTGCACTGGGATCACTAGCTGCATGAACACATTTCTCCACTGTCCTGGGGGCACTGTGATCTGTAGCTGCATAAACACTTTTCTCCACTGTCCTGGGTGCACTGGGATCAATAGCTGCATGAACACTTTTCTCCACTGTCCTGGGTGCACTGGGATCTGTAGCCGCATGAACACTTTTCTCCACTCTCCTGGGTGCACTGGGATGTGCAGCTGTATGACCAGTATCCTCCACTTTCCTAGGTGCACTGAGATCTGTAGCCATGTGAACACTTTTCTTCACTGTCTTAGGTGCACTGGGATCAGTAGCTGCAGGAACACTTTTCTCCACTGCCCCTGGTGCACTGGGAACAGAAGTTGCAGGAACACTTTTGTCCACTGTCCTAGGTGCACTAGGATCAGTAGCTCAATTAAAAATTTCTCCACTGTCCTGGGTGCACTGGGATCAATAGCTGCATGAACACTTTTCTCCACTGTCCTGGGTTGTCTGGAATCTGTAGCCGCATGAACACTTTTCTCCACTCTCCTGGGTGCACTTGATCTGCAGCTGTATGACCGCTATCCTCCGCTGTCCAAGGTGCACTGAGATCTGTAGCCACGTGAACACTTTTCTCCTCTGTCCTGGGTGCACTGGGATCAGTAGCTGCAGGAACACTTTTCTCCACTGTCCAGGGGGCACAGGGATCTGTAGCCACATGAACACTTATCTCCACTGTCCTGTGTGCAGTGGGATCTGTAGCTGCACTAACACTTTTTTCCACTGTCCTGGGGGCACTCAGATCTGTAGCTGCATGAACATTTTTCTCCACTGTCCCGGGTGCAGTGCGATCTGTAGCTGCAATAACACTTTTCTCCACTGTCCTGTGTGCACTGTGATCTGCAGCTGCATAAACACTTTTCTCCACTGTCCTGGGTGAACTGGGATCAAAAGCTGCATGAACACTTTTCTCCACTGTCCTGTGTTCTCTGGGATTTGTAGCCGCATGAACACTTTTCTCCATTCTCCTGGGTGCACTGGGATCTGCAGCTGTATGACCACTATCCTCTGCTGTCCTAGGTGCACTGAGATCTGTAGCCACATGAACACTTTTTTTCACTGTCCTGGGTGCACTAGGATCAATAGCTGCAGGAACACTTTTCTCCACTGTCCCTGGTGCACTGGGAAAAGAAGCTGCAGGAACACTTTTGTCCACTGTCCTTGGTGCACTAGGATCAGTAGCTGAATGAAAACTTTTCTCCATTGTCCTGAGTGCACTGGGATATTTAGGTACATGAAAAGTTTTCTCCACTGTCCCAGGTCCACTGAGATATGTAGCTGTAATAACACTTTTCTCCACTGTCCTGGAGGAACTCGCATCTGTAGCCACATGAACACTTTTCTCCACTGTCCTCTGTGCTCTGCTATCTGTAGCTGCAGGAGCACTCTTTCTCCACTCTCCTGGGTGTGCTGGGATCAGTAGCTGCAGGAACACTTTTCTCCACTGTCCCTGGTACACTGGGATCAGAAGCTGCAGGAACACTTTTGTCCCCTGTCTCAGGTGCACTGGGATCAGTAGCTGCATGAACACCTTTCTCCAGTGTCCTTCATGCACTGGGATCTGTAGCTCCTTGAACACTTGTCTCCACTGTCCTGGCTGCACTGGGATCTGTAGCTGCTGGAAAACATTTTTCCACTGTCCTGGGAGCACTGGGATCTATATCTGCATTAACACTTTTCTCCACTGTCCCAGGTCCACTGGGATCTGTAGCTGCAATAACACTTTTCTCCACTGTCCTGGGGGAACTGGGATCTGTAGCCACATGAACACTTTTCTCCACTGCCTTTGGTGTATGGGATCTGTAGATGCATGAACACTTTTCTCCACTGTCCTGGGTGCACTGGGATCTGTAGCTGCAATAATACTTTTCTCCACTGCCCTGGGAGTACTGGGATCTGTAGCTGTATGAACATCTTTCTCCACTGTCCTGGGTGCACAGGATTGTAGCTGCAATACTTTTTCTCCACTATCCTGGAGGCACTGGGATCAGTACCTGCAGGAACACTTTTCTTAACTGTCCTGGGGGCATGCGATCTGTAGCTGCAAGAACACTTTTGTCCACTGTCCCGGGTGAACTGGATCTGTAGCTGCAATAACACTTTTCTCCACTGTCCTGGGTGCACTGGGGTCTGTAGCTGCATGAACACTTTTCTCTACTGTCCAGGGTGCACTGGGATCAGTAGCTGCAATAACACTTTTATACACTGTCCTGGGGCACTGGGCTGTACAGCTGCAATAACTCTTTTTTCCACTGTTCTGGGGGCACTGGGATCTGTAGCTGCAATAATACTTTTCTCCACTGTCCTGAGTGCACTGGGATGAAAGACTACATGAACACTTTTCACCACTGTCCTGGGGGCACTGGGATCAGTAGCTGCATGAACACTTTTCTCCACTGTCCCTGGTGCACTGGGATCAGTAGTGCAGGAACACCTTTCTCAAGAGTCCTTGGTGCACTGGGATCAGTAGCTGCATGAACACATTTCTCCACTCTCCTGGGTGCACTGGGATCAGTAGCTGCAAGAATACTTTTGTCCACTATCCCGGGTGCACTGGGATCAGTACCTGCAGGAACACGGTTCTGCACTGTCCCAAGTGCCCAGGGATCTGTAGCTGTATGAACACTTTTCTCCACTGTCCTGGGTACACTGGGATCTGCAGAAACAGGAACACGTTTCTCCACTCTCAAAGATGCACTGGAATCAGTAGCTGCTTAAACACATTTCTCCACTGTCTGGGGGCACTGCATCTGTAGCTGCATGAACACTTTTCTCCACTGTCCAGGGTGCACTGGGATCAGTAGCTGCATGAACACTTTTCTCCACTGTCCTGGGTGCACTGGGATCTGTAGCACATGAACACTTTCTCCACTGTCCTGGGTGCACTGGGTTCTGTAGCGGCAGAACACTTTCTCCACTCTCTGGGTTCACTGGGATCAGTAGCTATAGGAACACTTTCTCCTCTGTCCCGTGCATTAAGATCAGTAGCTGCAGGAACACTTTTCTCACTCTAGGGGACTCCGGGATCAGTAGTTGCAGGAACACTTTTCTCCACTGTCCTGGGGGCACTGAGATGTGTCACATGAACACTTTTCTCCACTGTCCTGGGTGCAGTGGATCTGTAGCTGCAATAACACTTTTTCCATTGTCCTGGGGCACCTGATCTGTAGCTGCATGAACATTTTTCTCCACTGTCCCGTGCAGTGGATGTGTTGCTGCAATAACACTTTCTCCACTGTCCTGGGGCACTCAGATCTGTAGCTGCATGAATAATTTCTCCAATGTCCTAGGTGCACTGGGATCTGTAGCTGCATGAACACTTTTCTCCACTGTCCTGGGGGCACTGGGATCACTAGCTGCAATAAAACTTTTCTCCACTCTCCTGTGTGCACTGAGATGAGTAGCTGTAGGAACACTTTTCTCCATGGTCCTGAGTGCACTGGGATCTGTAGCTGCATGAACACCTTTTTCCACTGTCCTGGGTGCACTGGGATCTGCAGTCAAAGGAACACGCTTCTGCACTGTCCCGGGTGCACTGGGATCAGTAGATGCAGTAATATTTTTCTTAAGTCTCCTAGTTGCACTGGGATCAGTAGCTGCATGAACACTATTCTCCACTCTCCTGGGTGCACTGGAATAAGTAGCAGCAAGAACACTTTTCTCCATTGCCCTGGGTGCACTGGGATTAGTAGCTGCAGGAACACGTTTCTCCACTCTCCCAAGTGCACTGAGATCTGTAGCTGCATGAACACCTTTCTCCACTCTCCTCGGTCAACTGGGATCTGCAGCCACTGGAACATGTTTCTCCACTGTCCCAGGTGCACTGGGATCACTAGCTACATGAACACATTTCTCCACTGTCCTGGGGGCACTGTGATCAGTAGCTGCATAAACACTTTTCTCCACTGTCCTGGGTGCACTGGGATCAATAGCTGCATGAACACTTCTTCCACTGTCCTGGGTGCACTGGGATCTGTAGCCGCATGAAGACTTTTCTCCACTCTCCTGGGTGCTCTAGGATGTGCAGCTGTATGACCAGTATCCTCCACTTTCCTGGGTGCACTGAGATCTGTAGCCACGTGAACACTTTTCTTCACTGTCCTAGGTGCACTGGGATCAGTAGCTGCAGGAACACTTTTCTCCACTGCCCCTGGTGCACTGGGAACAGAGGTTGCAGGAACACTTTTGTCCACTGTACTAGGTGCAATAGGATCAGTAGCTGAATTAAAAATTTCTCCACTGTCCTGGGTGCACTGGGATCAATAGCTGCATGAACACTTTTCTCCACTGTCCTGGGTTCTCTGGAATCTATAGCCGCATGAACACTTTTCTCCACTCTCCTGAGTGCACTAGGATCTGCAGCTGTATGACCACTATCCTCCACTGTCCTAGGTGCACTGAGATCTGTAGCCACGTGAACACTTTTCTCCTCTGTCCTGGGTGCACTGGGATCAGTAGCTGCAGGAACACTTTTCCCCACTGTCCTGGGTGCACTGCGATCTGCAGCTGCATAAACACTTTTCTCCACTGTCCCAGGTGCACTGTGGTCAATAGCTGCATGACCACTTTTCTCCACTGTCCTGTGTTCTCTGGGATCTGTAGCCGCATGAACACTTTTCTCCACTCTCCTGGGTGCACTAGGATCTGCAGCTGTATGACCACTATCCTCCACTGTCCTAGGTGCACCGAGATCTGTAGCCACGTGAACACTTTTTTTCACTGTCCTGGGTGCACTGGGATCAATAGCTGCTGGAACACTTTTCTCCACTGTCCCTGGTGCACTGGGAAAAGAAGCTGCAGGAACACTTTTGTCCACTGTCCTTTGTGCACTAGGATCAGTAGCTGAATGAAAACTTTTCTCCACTGTCCTGGGAGCACCAGGATATATAGCTACATGAACAGTTTTCTCCACTGTCCCAGGTCCACTGAGATCTGTAGCTGTAATAACACTTTTCTCCACTGTCCTGGAGGAACTCGCATCTGTAGCCACATGAACACTTTTCTCCACTGTCCTCTGTGCTCTGAGATCTGTAGCTGCAGGAGCACTTTTCTCCACTCTCCTGGGTGCGCTATGATCAGCAGCTGCAGGAACACTTTTCTCCACTGTCCCGGGTGCACTGGGATCAGGAGCTGCTGGAACACTCTTGTCCACTGTCCCTGGTAAACTGGGATCTGTAGCTGCAATCACACTTTTCTCCACTGTCCTGGGTGCTCTGGGATCTGTAGCTGCAGGAAAACTTTCCTCCACTGTCCTGGGTGCACTGGGATCTGTAGCTGCATGAGCACTTTTCCCCACTGTCCCAGGTCCTCTGGGATTTGTAGCTGCAAAACACTTTTCTCCACTGTCCTGGGTACTGGGATTTAAAACACAGAACACTTTTTCCCACTGTCCTGGGTGCACCAAAGGAACACGCTTCTGCACTGTCCCGGGTGCACTGGGATCAGTAGATGCAGTAACATTTTCCTTAAGTGTCCTAGTTGCACAGGGATCAGTAGCTGCATGAACTCTTTTCTCGACTGTCCTGGGAGTACTGGGATCTGCAGCTGCATGAACACCTTTCTCCACTGTGCTGTGTGCACTGGGATTTGTAGCTGCAACAACACTTTTCTCCACTGTCCTAGGGGCACTGGGATCTGTAGCCACATGAACACTTTTTTCCACTGTCCTGGGTGCAGTGGGATCAGTAGCTGCAATAACACTTTTTTCCACTGTCCTGGGGGCACTCAGATCTGTAGCAGCATGAACATTTTTCTCCACTGTCCCATGTGCAGTGGGATGTGTAGCTGCAACAACACTTTTCTCCACTGTCCTGGGGGCACTGGGATCTGTAGCCACATGAACACTTTTTTCCACTGTCCTGGGTGCAGTGGGATCAGTAGCTGCAATAACACTTTTTTCCACTGTCCTGTGGGCACTCAGATCTGTAGCTGCATGAATAATCTTCTCCAATGTCCTGGGTGCACTGGG
This sequence comes from Neoceratodus forsteri, assembly GCA_016271365.2. NCBI lineage: Eukaryota > Metazoa > Chordata > Ceratodontiformes > Ceratodontidae > Neoceratodus > Neoceratodus forsteri. Next base: position 899,737,451 of record CM057455.1, read on the forward strand.
ATCTGTAGCTGCATGAACACTTTTCTCCACTGCCCTGATTGCACTGGGATCACTAGCTCCAATAACACTTTTCTCCACTCTCCTGTGTGCGCTGAGATGAGTAGCTTTAGAAACACTTTTCTCCATGGTCCTGAGTGCATTGGGATCTGTTGCTGCATGAACACCTTTCTCCACTGTCCTGGGTGCACTGGGATCTGCAGCCAAAGGAACACGCTTCTGCACTGTCCCGGGTGCACTGGGATCAGTAGATGCAGTAACATTTTTCTTAAGTGTCCTAGTTGCACAGGGATCAGTAGCTGCATGAACACTTTTCTCCACTCTCCTGGGTGCACTGGGATCAGTTGCTGCAAGAACACTTTTCTCCATTGACCTGGGTGCACTGGGATTAGTAGCTGCATGAACACTTTTCTCCACTTTCCTGGGTGCACTGGGATCTGTAGCTGCATGAACACTTTTCTCCACTCTCCTGGGTGCACTAGGATCTGTAGCTGTATTACCACTATCCTCCACTTTCCTAGGTGCACTGAGATCTACAGCCACGTGAACACTTTTCTTCACTGTCCTAGGTGCACTGGGATCAGTAGCTGCAGGAACACTTTTCTCCACTGCCCCTGGTGCACTGGGAACAGAGGTTGCAGGAACACTTTTGTCCACTGTACTAGGTGCAATAGGATCAGTAGCTGAATTAAAAATTTCTCCACTGTCCTGGGTGCACTGGGATCAATAGCTGCATGAACACTTTTCTCCACTGTCCTGGGTTCTCTGGAATCTATAGCCGCATGAACACTTTTCTCCACTCTCCTGAGTGCACTAGGATCTGCAGCTGTATGACCACTATCCTCCACTGTCCTAGGTGCACTGAGATCTGTAGCCACGTGAACACTTTTCTCCTCTGTCCTGGGTGCACTGGGATCAGTAGCTGCAGGAACACTTTTCCCCACTGTCCTGGGTGCACTGCGATCTGCAGCTGCATAAACACTTTTCTCCACTGTCTCAGGTGCACTGTGGTCAATAGCTGCATGACCACTTTTCTCCACTGTCCTGTGTTCTCTGGGATCTGTAGCCGCATGAACACTTTCTCCACTCTCCTGGGTGCACTAGGATCTGCAGCTGTATGACCACTATCCTCCACTGTCCTAGGTGCACCGAGATCTGTAGCCACGTGAACACTTTTTTTCACTGTCCTGGGTGCACTGGGATCAATAGCTGCTGGAACACTTTTCTCCACTGTCCCTGGTGCACTGGGAAAAGAAGCTGCAGGAACACTTTTGTCCACTGTCCTTTGTGCACTAGGATCAGTAGCTGAATGAAAACTTTTCTCCACTGTCCTGGGAGCACCAGGATATATAGCTACATGAACAGTTTTCTCCACTGTCCCAGGTCCACTGAGATCTGTAGCTGTAATAACACTTTTCTCCACTGTCCTGGAGGCACTGGCATCTGTAGCCACATGAACACTTTTCTCCACTGTCCTCTGTGCTCTGAGATCTGTAGCTGCAGGAGCACTTGTCTCCACTCTCCTGGGTGCGCTGTGATCAGCAGCTGCAGGAACACTTTTCTCCACTGTCCCGGGTGCACTGGGATCAGGAGCTGCTGGAACACTCTTGTCCACTGTCCCTGGTAAACTGGGATCTGTAGCTGCAATCACACTTTTCTCCACTGTCCTGGGTGCTCTGGGATCTGTAGCTGCAGGAAAACTTTCCTCCACTGTCCTGGGTGCACTGGGATCTGTAGCTGCATGAGCACTTTTCCCCACTGTCCCAGGTCCTCTGGGATTTGTAGCTGCAAAAACACTTTTCTCCACTGTCCTGGGTGCACTGGGATTTAAAAACACAAGAACACTTTTCCCCACTGTCCTGGGTGCACCAAAGGAACACGCTTCTGCACTGTCCCGGGTGCACTGGGATCAGTAGATGCAGTAACATTTTTCTTAAGTGTCCTAGTTGCACAGGGATCAGTAGCTGCATGAACTCTTTTCTCGACTGTCCTGGGAGTACTGGGATCTGCAGCTGCATGAACACCTTTCTCCACTGTGCTGTGTGCACTGGGATTTGTAGCTGCAACAACACTTTTCTCCACTGTCCTAGGGGCACCGGGATCTGTAGCCACATGAACACTTTTTTCCACTGTCCTGGGTGCAGTGGGATCAGTAGCTGCAATAACACTTTTTTCCACTGTCCTGGGGGCACTCAGATCTGTAGCAGCATGAACATTTTTCTCCACTGTCCCATGTGCAGTGGGATGTGTAGTTGCAACAACACTTTTCTCCACTGTCCTGGGGGCACTGGGATCTGTAGCCACATGAACACTTTTTTCCACTGTCCTGGGTGTGGATCAGTAGCTGCACACTTTTTTCCACTGTCCTGTGGGCACTCAGATCTGTAGCTGCATGAATAATCTTCTCAATGTCCTGGTGCACTGGGATCTGTAGCTACATGAACACTTTTCTCCACTGCCCTGGGTGCACTGGGATCACTAGCTCCAATAACACTTTTCTCCACTCTCCTGTGTGCGCTGAGATGAGTAGCTGTAGAAACACTTTTCTCCATGGTCCTGAGTGCATTGGGATCTGTTGCTGCATGAACACCTTTCTCCACTGTGCTGGGTGCACTGGGATCTGCAGCCAAAGGAACACGCTTCTGCACTGTCCCGGGTGCACTGGGATCAGTAGATGCAGTAAATTTTTCTTAAGTGTCCTAGTTGCACAGGATCAGTAGCTGCATGAACACTTTTCTCCACTCTCCTGGGTGCACTGGGACTGTTGCTGCAAGAACTCTTTCTCCATTGACCTGGGTGCACTGGGATTAGTAGCTGCATGAACATCTTTTCCACTTTCCTGAGTGCACTGGGATCAGTAGCTGCATGAACACTTTTCTCCACTCTCCTGGGTGCACTAGGATCTGTAGCTGTATTACCACTATCCTCCACTTTCCTAGGTGCACTGAGATCTACAGCCACGTGAACACTTTTCTTCACTGTCCTAGGTGCACTGGGATCAGTAGCTGCAGGAACACTTTTCTCCACTGCCCCTGGTGCACTGGGAGCAGAAGTTGCAGGAACACTTTTGTCCACTATCCTAGGTGCACTAGGATCAGTACCTGAATTAAAAATTTCTCCACTGTCCTGGGTGCACTGGGATCTATAGCTACATCAACAGTTTTCTCCACTGTCCCAGGTCCACTGAGATCTGTAGCTGTAATAACCCTTTTCTCCACTGTCCTGGGACACTGGCATCTGTAGCCACATGAACACTTTTCTCCACTGTCCTCTGTGCACTGGGATCTGCAGCTGCAGGAGCACTTTTCTCCACTGTCCCGGGTCCTCTGGGATCTGAAGCCACATGAACACTTTTCCCCACTGTCCTGGATGCATGGGATCTGTAGCTACATTACCAGTTTTCTCCACTGTCCTGGGGGCACTGGGATCAGTAGCTGCAGGAAGAGTTTTCTCCACTGTCCTGGGTGCACTGGGATCTGTAGCCACATGAACACTTTTCTCAACTGTCCTGGGAGCACTGGGATCTGCAGCTGCATGAACACCTTTCTCCACTGTACTGCGTGCACTGGGATTTGTAGATGCACTAACACTTTTGTCTACTGTCCTGGGGGCACTGGGATCAGTAGCTGCACGAACACTTTTCACCACTGTCCTAGGTGAACTGGGATCTGTAGCCACGTGAACACTTTTCTCCACTGTCCTGTGTGCACTGGGATCTGCCGCAGTATGACCACTATTCTCCGCTGTCGTAGGTGCACTGGGATCTATAGCCACGTGAACACTATTCTTCACTGTCCTCGGTGCCCTGAGATCAGTAGCTGCAGGAACACTTTTCTTCACTGTCCCTGGTGCACTGGGATCTGAAGCTGCAGGAACACTTTTTTCCCCTGTCACAGGTGCACTGGGATGAGTAGCTGCATGAACACCTTTCTCCACTGTCCTTCATGCACTGGGATCTGTAGCTGCAGGAATACTTTTCTCCACTGTCCTGGGTGCACTGGGATGAGTAGCTGTAGGAACACTTTTCTTGACTATCCAGGGAGCACTGTGATCACTAGCAGCAGGAACGCTTTTCTCCACTGTCCTAGGGGCACTGGGATCTGTAACTCCATGAATACTTGTCTCGACTCTCCTGGCTGCACTGGGATCTGTAGCTGTCGGAAAACTTTTCTCCACTGTCCTGGGTGCACTGGGAACTATATCTACATTAACACTTTTCTCCTCTGTCCCAGGTCCACTGGGATCTGTAGCTGCAATAGCACTTTTCTCCACTGTCCTAGGTGCACTGGGATCTGTAGCCACATGAACACTTTTCTCCACTGTCCTGGGTGCACTGGGTTCTGTAGCGGCAGAACACTTTTCTCCACTCTCTAGGGTTCACTGGGATCAGTAGCTATAGGAACACTTTTCTCCTCTGTCCCGGGTGCATTAAGATCAGTAGCTGCAGGAACACTTTTCCCACCTCTACAGGGGACTCCGGATCAGTAGTTATGAACACTTTTCTCCACTGTCCTGGGGGCACTGAGATGTGAGCCACATGAACACTTTTCTCCACTGTCCTGCAGTAGGGATCTGTAGCTGCAACAATACTTTTTTCCATTGTCCTGGGGGCACCTGATCTGTAGCTGCATGAACATTTTCTCCACTGTCCTGGGTGCAGTGGAATGTGTTGCTGCAATAACACTTTTCTCCACTGTCCTGGGGTACCCAGATCTGTAGCTGCAATGAATAATTTTTCCAATGTCCTAGGTGCACTGGGATCTGTAGCTGTATGAACACTTTTCTCTCACTGTCCTGGGGGCACTGGGATCACTTAGCTGCAATAAACTTTTCTCCACTCCTGTGTGCACTGGAGATGAGTAGATGTAGGAACACTTTTCTCCATGGTCCTGAGTGCACTGGGATCTGTAGGTATGAACACCTTTTCCACTGTCCTGGGTGCACTGGGACTGCAGTCAAGGAACGACGCCTCTGTACCTGTCCGGTGCACTGGGATCAGTAGATGGTAATATTTTCTTAAGTCTCCTAGTTGCACTGGGATCAGTAGCTGCATGAACACTACTTCTCCACTCTCCGTGCACTGGAATAAGTAGCAGCAAGAATACTTTTCCATTGCCCTGGGTGCACTGGGATTAGTAGCTGCAGGAACACGCTTCTCCACCTCCCAAGTGCACTGAGATCTGTAGCCGCATGAACACCTTTCTCCACCTCCTCGGTCAACTGGGATCTGCAGCCACTGGAACATGTTTCTCCACTGTCCCAAGTGCATCTGGGATCACTAGCTACATGAACACATTTCTCCACTGTCCTGGGGCACTGTGATCAGTAGCTGCATAAAACACTTTTCTCCACTGTCCTGGGTGCACTGGGATCAATAGCTGCATGAACACTTTCTCCACTGTCCTGGGTGCACTGGGATCTGTAGCTGCATGAAGACTTTTTCTCCACTCTCCTGGGTTTCTAGGATGTGCAGCTGTATGACCAGTATCCTCCACTTTCTGGGTGCACTGAGATCTGTAGCCGTGTGAACACTTTTCTTCACTGTCCTAGGTGCACTGGGACTGTGTAGCTGCAGGAACATTCTTTCTCCACTGCCCCTGCACTGGGAACAGAGGTTGCGGTGAACACTTTGTCCACTGTACTAGGCAATAGGGATCAGTAGCTGAATTAAAAAATTCTCCACTGTCCTGGGTGTACTGGGACTCAATAGCTGCACGAACACTTTTCTCCACTGTCCTGGGTCTCCTCTGGAATCTATAGCCGCATGAACACTTTTCTCCATCTCCTGAGTGCACTAGGATCTGCAGCTGCATGACCACATCCTCCACTGTCCTAGGTGCACTGAGATCTGTAGCCACGTAACATCTTTTCTCCTCTGTCCTGGTGCACTGGGGCTCAGTAGCTGCAGGAACACTTTTCCCACTGTCCTGGGTGCACTGGGATCTGCAGCTGCATAAACACTTTTCTCCACTGTCCTCAGGTGCTCTGTGGTCTGGCTAGCTGCATGGACCACTCTTTCTCCACTGTCCTGTGTTCTCTGGGATCTGTAGCTGCATGAACACTTTTCTCCACTCTCCTGGTGCACCAGGATCTGCAGCCAGGTGACCACTCATCCTCCACTGTCCTAGGTGCACCGAGATCTGTAGCCACGCGAACACTTTTTTCACTGTCCTGGGTGCACTGGGATCAATAGCTGCTGGAACACTTTTCTCCACTGTCCCTGGTGCACTGGGAAAAGCTGCTGTGAACACCTTTGTCCACTGTCCTTGTGCACTAGGATCAGTAGCTGAATGAAAATCTTTCTCCACTGTCCTGGGAGCACCAGGATATATATAGCTACATGAACAGTTTTCTCCACTGTCCCAGGTCCACTGAGATCTGTAGCTGTAATAACACTTTTCTCCACTGTCCTGGAGGAACTGGGATCTGTAGCCACATGAACACTTCCTTTTCCCACTGTCCTCTGTGCTCTGAGATCTGTAGCTGCAGGAGCACTTTTCTCACCTCCTCCTGGTGCGCCTAGATCAGCAGCTGCAGGGAACACTTTCTCCACTGTCCTGGGCTGGGATCAGGAGCTGCTGGAACCACTCTTGTCCACTGTCCCTGGTAAACTGGGATCTGTAGCTGCAATCACACTTTTCTCCACTGTCCTGGGTGCTCTGGGATCTGTAGCTGCAGGAAAACTTTTCTCCACTGTCCTGGGTGCACTGGGATCCTGTAGCCGCATGAGCACTTTTCCCACTGTCCCAGGTCCTCTGGTTTTAGAAGGTAAAAACACTTTTCCACTGTCCTGGGTGCACTGGGATTTAAAACACAAGAACACTTTTCCCCACTGTCCTGGGGTACCTAAAGGAACACGCTCTGCACTGTCCTGGTGCACTGGGATCAGTAGATGCAGTAATATTTTTCTTAAGTGTCCTAGTTGCACAGGGACTAGTAGCTGTATGAACTCTTTTCTCGACTGTCCTGGGAGTACTGACCTGCAGCTGCATGAACACCTTTCTCCACTGCTGCTGTGTGCACTGGGATTTGTAGGCTGCAACAACACTTTTCTCCACTGTCCTAGGGGCACTGGGATCTGTAGCCACATGAATACCTTTTTCCACTGTCCTGTGCAGTGGGATCAGTAGCTGCACAACACTTTTTTCCACTGTCCTGGGGTACCAGACTTGTAGCAGCATGAACATTTTTCCACTGTCCCATGTGCAGTGGGATGTAGCTGCAACAATACTTTTCTCCACTGTCCTGGGGGCACTGGGATCTGTAGCCATATGGAACACTTTTTCCACTGTCCTGGGTAGTGGATCTGTAGCTGCAATAACACTTTTTCCACTGTCCTGTGGGCACTCAGATCTGTAGCTGCATGAATAATCTCTTCCAATGTCCTGGGTGCACTGGGATCTGTAGTCATGAACACTTTTCTCCACTGCGTCTCTGATTGCACTTGGGATCACTAGCCCAATCAATACTTTTCTCCCACTTCCTGTGTGGTTGAGATGAGTAGCTTTTAGAAACACTTTTCTCCATGGTCCTGAGTGCATTGGGATCTGTTGCTGCATGAACACCTTTCTCCACTGTCCTGCACTGGGACTCTGCAGCCAAAGGAACACGCTTCTGCACTGTCCCTGGCACTGGGATCAGTAGATGCAGTACATTTTTTTAAGTGTCCTAGTTGCACAGGGACTGGTAGCTGCATGAACATCTTTCTCTCACCTCCTGGGTGCACTGGGATCAGTTGCTGCAAGAACACTTTTCTCCATTGACCTGGGTGCACTGGGATTAGTAGCTGCATGAACACTTTTCTCCACTCTTCCTGGGTGCACTGGGATCTGTAGCTGGCATGAACACTTTTCTCCACCTCCTGGGTGCACTAGGATCTGTAGCTGCCATTACCACTCATCCTCCACTTTCCTAGGTGCACTGAGATCTACAGCCACGTGAACACTTTCTTTCTTCACTGTCCTAGGTGCACTGGGATCAGTAGCTGCAGGAACACTTTTCTCCACTGCCCCTGCACTGGGAACAGGTTGCAGTAGCACTTTTGTCCACTGTACTAGGTGTACTAGGATCAGTAGCTGAATTAAAAATTTCTCCACTGTCCTGGGGCACTGGGATCAATAGCTGCATGAACACTTTTCTCCACTGTCCTGGGGTCTCTCGGAATCTATAGCTGTATGAAAACTTTTCTCCACTCTCCTGTGAGTGCACTAGGATCTGCAGCCGTATGACCACTATCCTCCACTGTCCTAGGTGCACTTGAGATCTGTAGCCACGTGAACACTTTTCTCTCTGTCCTGGGTGCACTGGGATCTGTAGCTGCAGGAACACTTTTCCCCACTGTCCTGGGTGCACTGGCATCTGCAGCTGCATAAACACTTTTCCACTGTCTCAGGGTGCACTGTGGTCACTAGCTGCATGACCACTTTTCTCCACTGTCCTGGTTCTCTGGGATCTGTAGCCGCATGAACACTTCTTTTCTCCACTCTCCTGGGTGCACTAGGATCTGCAGCGCTGTATGACCACTATCCTCCACTGTCCTAGGTGCACCGGAGATCTGTAGCCTACGGAACACTTTTTTTTTCACTGTCCTGGGCACTGGGATCATTAGCTGCTGGAACATTTTTCTCCACTGTCCCTGGCACTGGGAAAAGAAGCTATGAACACTTTGTCCACTGTCCTTGTGCACTAGGATCAGTAGCTGAATGAAAATCTTTTCTCCACTGTCCTGGGAGCACCAGGATATATAGCTACATGAACAGTTTTCTCCACTGTCCCAGGTCCACTGAGATCTGTGTTGCTAATAACATTCTTTCTCCACTGTCCTGGAGGCACTGGCATCTGTAGCCACATGAACACTTTTCTCCACTGTCCTCTGTGCTCTGAGATCTGTAGCTGCAGGAGCACTTGTCTCCACTCTCCTGGGTGCGCTGTGATCAGCAGCTGCAGGAACACTTTTCTCCACTGTCCTGGGTGCACTGGGATCAGGAGCTGCTGGAACACTCTTGTCCACTGTCCCTGGTAAACTGGGATCTGTAGCTGCAATCACACTTTTCTCCACTGTCCTGGGTGCTCTGGGATCTGTAGCTGCAGGAAAACTTTCCTCCACTGTCCTGGGTGCACTGGGATCTGTAGCTGCATGAGCACTTTTCCCCACTGTCCCAGGTCCTCTGGGATTTGTAGCTGCAAAAACACTTTTCTCCACTGTCCTGGGTGCACTGGGATTTAAAAACACAAGAACACTCTTTCCTCACTGTCCTGGTGCACCAAAGGAACACGCTTGCACTGTCCTGGTGCACTGGGATCAGTAGATGCAGTACATTTTTCTTATGTCCTAGTTGCACAGGGATCAGTAGCTGCATGAACTCTTTTTCTCAGACTGTCCTGGGAGTATTGGGATCTGCAGCTGCATGAACACTCTTTCTCTCCACTGTGCTGTGTGCACTGGGATTTGTAGGCTGCAACAACATTTCTCCACTGTCCTAGGGGCACCGGATCTGTAGTGACCACATGAACACTTTTTTCCACTGTCCTGAGTGGGATCTGTAGCTGCACTAACACTTTTTTCCACTGTCCTGGGGCACCTAGATCTGTAGCAGCATGAATATTTTTTCCACTGTCCCATGCAGTGGGATGTAGCTGTAACAACACTTTTCTCCACTGTCCTGGGGTACTGGGATCGTAGATGCCACATGAACACTTTTTCCACTGTCCTGGGTGCAGTGGACTCAGTAGCTGCAATAACACTTTTTTCCACTGTCCTGTGGGCACTCAGATCTGTAGCTGCATGAATAATCTTCTCCAATGTCCTGGGTGCACTGGGATCTGAAGGCATGAACACTTCTTTCTCCACTGCCCTGGGTGCACTGGGATCACTAGCTCCAATAACATTTTTCTCCACTCTCCGTGTGCTGAGATGAGTAGCTGTAGAAACACTTTCTCCATGGTCCTGAGTGCATTGGGATCTGTTGCTGAACACACACTGGCCGCCAAAGCAGCCGGGCCATGGAGGTGAGAGGTGGGTCGTGCCAGCCGCCAGCTGGGGAAGGGTGGGGGGTGCTTGGAGGGCTGGCAGGGCTGGTGGGGTGGGAGGGGCCACTAGACACGGGCATTGCTAAATTGAAATTAATTTTATTATGATGGAGGGGACTGCTAGACTACCAGGGATAGCAATATTAATTATACAGAACTACAGATCGGGGGTAGGGAGCATTGGACTACCAGAGATATAATTAAAAATATACATAAAGACACATCGGGGCACTAGATCATGCATGGATAATAAATGAAGATATTTATATGATACTCATTGGGGGTGGCACTACACTATCAGGGATAAATAGAAATCATTATGTACATTGCCATGATGGGGAGGGGGTCAAGACTACTAGGGATAATAAAACTACAGTTTTTTAATTATTAGAAGATCGAGTTCTCTGAGCAAAACCCACCCTTATATTATTTAATAGGGCACCCTGGCTGCAATACACTATTTTGAAATTCAAGATCTCAACTTTGCTCTTTGTTCGTGAGCAAGCACTTTTGACTGCCAGCATGCGGAAATTCTTTGATCGTGAGATTCTTTGATCACGATCGCGTATCGCAAGCTTTAGGATGAGATGGCCAGATAAAAATTAATTTTCAGCTCAGGGGTGTCCTAGGAAGACAAATGAGGGTGGGTTTTACTCAGGGGACTTCGTTCTGATGAACCATGGTGGTGGATTACTGCAATTGTGTAAATATTGTTAATGACACTAGTTTTTATTCTTTGGTCGTGACCATGCAAATTCTTTGATTGCGAGATTCTTTGATTGCGATCGTACATCGTGAGGGTAGGACAAGATGGCTAGATTAAGAAATCAATTTTCCCAGCCCAGGAGTGCGCTAGGAAGTCAAATGAGGCTGGGTTTTGCTCAGGGGGCTTCGTTCTGTCGAACCATGGCAGTGGTTTACCACAATTCTGTCAATTTTGTAAATTATAAAAGGTTTTATTCTTTGTTCATGAGCCTGCAAATTCTTTGATCATGAGCCTGCAAATTCTTTGATCGTGAGATTCTTTGATCGCCATCTTTGATCGTGAGGACAGGACAAGATGGCCAGATTTTTTATAATGGAATAGATAGGGAAATTTCACCAAACTTTAAGATTGAATATCTCGGAATCGGTTTGGTCTTTTTACTTGAAATTTGAAGGGTGTTTATGGCATGTCCTGCAGATGTGAATTATGGTGTATATGTGTCAGAGAACATTTATTTTGTGGAGATATTGTGTGACGCACTTTACGTGTTGTGGACAGAGTTTTGCTTGTGGTGGTGGCTTGAAATTGATAGGATACCTAGCCTTAGTGTCATGGATGTAGTTTTCAGTCATTGTGTGTGTTAAATGTCAACAGGTGCGGAACTGTGCCAGTCTGATGAATGAAAATCTCATACGTTAAAATGTTATATCTCGGACACGGTTTGGTCTTTTCACTTGAAATTTGGAGAGTGTTGACAGCAAGTCATGTGGATGAACATTACAGTGTTTCCATGTTGAAAAATATTTTTTGAGTACAGATATGGTGTGGTGCAGTTTATGTTCTGCAGATGGCGTTTTTCTTGTGGTGGTGGCTCGAAATTGATAGGATACCTAGCCTTAGTGTCATGGATGTAGTTTTCAGTCGTTGTGTGTGTTAAATGTCAACAGGTGCAGAACTGTGCCACTCTGACGAATGAAAATTACAAATTTTGACATGTCATATCTTGGACACGGTTTGGTCTTTTTACTTGAAATTTGAGGATGTTGATGGTATGTCCTGTAGATGTTAATAGAGGTGTTTACGTTGTTGGACAATATATTTTTTGTGGACATATTATGTGGTGCAGTTTACGCTGTGGACAGCTGCTTATTGTTCTACTAGATTAACACTTGTTTGGTGGCTGGCCTTGCTGTTGTGAATGTACTTTTAGTCATTGGGTGTGCATGTGGCTCGACACTTATAGGTTTGTGGGATGCAAGCGCCCCACCAACTTGCGTAACTTTCTACTTTTCTATTCTTTTCTTAAACAGTGCACTCTGTGTGAAAAATTAGTTAATGCATCAGTTAAGGTTCTTCTACAGTGAAAAAGTGAAGAAATTGATTTTAGGGTTCCCACCATGCACCCCACTCAGCCTGCCCACACCTAACAGGCATAGGGGTAGCAGTCCTGGCCCTAAATCTCACCCCATTCTCCCACACTGCACAACCTCAGCTTGTTTACACATGGGATAGGGTGAGAGTTAGTCCTATGGACTCCCAATGCACACCCCGATGCCTGTTGGTGGGGCAGACTGGGGTGGGTGCAAGGGTGGGAACCCTAAAATCGAATTTCCTCACTTTGTTCACTGTAGAAGAACCCTAACTGATGCATTAACAAAGTTTTTGCATAGAATATATATATATATATCTATATATATATATCTCTATATATATCTATATATAGATATATTTTTTTAGCCAGGAGAGACACACTAAGCTGAAGCTTGTTTACAGGTGCGATCTGGGAGCACAAGGAAGTTATGTGACTTGCTCAGGGTCACACAGTATGCAAGTTGGGGCTGTGGGATTCAAACCCAGGTCTCCAGATTTGCAGCTCAAAGCCTTAAATCACTGTGCTATAGTGCCTCCTAACTCTTGACTGCGGATGTCCTTTTACTTGGTGGGAGCTGTGTCTTATGGATGGAAACCTCCCATGAAGCAATTAACAAGATCTGGTTTCTCACCCCCTGGACTGGTCTTGTTGTATAAGCAAGTGATTCACAGAAACATCGATGGTGTTGCAGAAAAAGACCCAGAGGTCCATCTAGCCTCCCCATTTCCCTACTTACCTCCTTGCTTGGCCTAACACTGGGTTAGATTTAGAGATCTGACAGCTACAGTGGTTTCTTCATCACTCCTTTCCCTAGGTATCCCTTCCCACATGCAGAGTCCCATTATTCCTTTATAGCTGTCCCTCCAATGTTTAAACACATCACAGTCTTTTCATCATCCACCTCACTTGGCAGTCTATTCCATTGTCCACCACCCACTCTGTGACGATCTTCCTCATGTCCCTCCTAATCTCACCCTTACCAGTCTCCAGTCATGCCCTGGAGTCACTGTGTACTCATGCCTTGTGATCAAGTTCTCACAATCCACTCTGTTGATTCCTTTCAAAAACATTTAGGTCTCAGTCATATTCCCTTTCCCTCCTGCCCTCTGGTATATATACATTTTAAAGTCTGCCAATCTTTCCTCATATGACTGCCCCTGCTGTCCCTGGATCATCTTTGTGGCTCTCTGTTGTATGGTTACTAAGTGGTCTCTATCTTTTTTGAGATGTGGACTCCAAAAATGCACACAGTACTCCTGGTGTGACCTTACCAGAGATCTGTACAAGGCCAGTATCCCCTCCTTCCTCCCACTATCAAATCCCTTTCCTCTATGTCCCAGCATCCTGTTTGCCTCCTTGTACTGTATGCGTTGTTGCACTGAGCTGTGGACTTGAGACTGTCACTAACGATGACCTGCAAGTCTTTCTTCAGTTATCTGCACAACCTTTACTCCTCCCCCATGTAGTAGTCGTCTATGGGGTCTTTCTACCACTGTGCATCACTTTGCATGTTTTTGTGTTGAACTATAGTTGCATAATCTGGATCACTTTTCCAATTTTTCCATGTCTCTTTCATTTCTCTAACTCCCTCCTCAGGGTCCACTCTGCTGTAGATCTTAGAGTCATAAGCAAAGACCAGACCAGGAGCATAGTGAGGCACAAGGCCCTTGTGCCGAGTGCCTTCAGCACTTGGATGTGCATTTGTTCCAGACAAGCACTTGTAAAATGGGTAAACTGAGAAACAATCTAAATGAAGCCATATTTTTAAATTAAAAACAGGTATTTTCTTTCCTTAAAAGTAACTACTATAGTAAAAAGCACTCCCTTGGCCTATCAATCATTTGTCTTTCCACACATTCAGTACATGGAATGTTTGTTTATCATGGAATACAGGAATTCAAACTTCTGCAGAATTCCTCTTGCAGAATATTCAGTCCCTCAACGACCCTCAATGGCATGTATGAGACCATGCCCCATGGGTCTGCTGTTTCAAGTTACAGGTCTGGGGCCATGCCTGATAAGTCTCTTTCTTTGTGTATGGCCCTATATCAAATTAGACATCTATAGGGAACTCATGGGCCATAGCCCCAGACCTGTAGCTTGAAGCAGCAGACCTGAAGGGCATGGCTCTGTACCCGTACTTGGCCTTGGGTCATTAGGGTAGGGGACTGTGAGGGTGGTGGGCACTGAGGTTGAAAAAAGCTTGAAGCAGCAGACCTATGGGGCACAGCTTCCAACCTGTAGCTTGAAGCAGCACACATGTGAGGCACAGCCTCAGACATGTATCTTGACCTTTGGTCACAAGGCTAGGAACTGGGGAATGGCCATTATGGCTGAAAAATTTCTAATATCGCATGTCACTGCTTTTATGGCTTTGTAAGCCTAACATGCATTGAAAGAGTTTTTTCAATTAATCTCCTTACTATTTCAGAAAGTATAGTTGTTACTTGATTTGCACAGGGCCCTTCAGCTCCTACATGAAGCAGGAGGGGAGAACTAATTTGCATTGTGCATGGCCCTTTGAGCCCCACATGAAGCAGGATGCACAGGACCCCTTGGGCCCTGCACAAATCATAAGGTGAGTCCTAAGCTGCTTCACGCAGAGCCCTTTGGGACCAGCACAGAGATAAGACATAACTTTGTTACTATTTTGTGTATGACTTTATTTGTACTACAAAATGTACAAAATGGCTTAGTTATGGTCGTGTTAGTGACTGTTTTTTTGTTTCCTGGCTGTAAACTGAACCACTGAAGCACTCCACACAGTGCAAGAAAGCAGAAGCAAAGGCAAACAAGATGCTGGGTTGCATATCTAGGGGGATCAGTAGTAGGAAACAGGAGGTTATACTGCCCTTGTACAGGTCACTGGTAAGGCCACATCTAGAGTATGGAGTTCAGTACTGGTGCCCACACCTCAAAAAGGACATTACCTGCTGGAGAAAGTCCAGAGGAGGGTTACAAAAATGATAGCTGGTCAGCAGGGTAAGGCATACAAGGAGAGGTTGAGGGCACTGAACATGTACTCCCTGGAAGACAGGAGAGAGAGAGGGGACATGACTGGGATCTTCAAGTACTTGAAAGGGATTAATAAGGTTGATAAGGAGAGTCTCTTTAAGCTGAGTGGCAACCGTGACACGAGGGGGTACAGTCTTAAGCTGGAGGGTGGGAGGTTTAGGAGGGAGGTCAGGAAACACTTCTTCACAAAGAGGGTGGTCAACACTTGGAATACACTGCCAGAAGAGGTAATCTCGTTGAAGACAGTGAGCAGCTTTAAGAGAGGCTGGGACAGGTATAGGGGGAAGGTAAGGGTCATGGGTAGGGAGGATGGGAGGAGTGGGGAGAGGGGGCAGGGACATTAGCTCAAGCTGTGAACCCTGCAACACAAGCAGACTTGATAGACCAAATGGCCTTCTTCTGCTGGCTTCTCCATATGTTCATATGTTCATAAACATTTTGTTTGTGTAGGATTAGTATATTTTTCATTACCATTTTGCAGCTTGAAACTTTTTTTTTTGTGTTGGACTTAATGTGAAGATTTTTGTGTTTTTTTGTTCATGTTGGACTTAGACATTTTCTCACTGGTGTTTGTGATTTTGTGTGCATGTTGCACTTTGAAAAATCTGTTGTGCACATGGCTTGAATCATTAAAGTCAAGCTCTACAATATTTGTAGGGAATCATGAAAAATAGTTTTTATTAAAATACTACATTTATTTTTGGAGGAAAGTCAGCTCATATGCCTCATTAGTAGAGATTTGCAAAGTCAGGAGAACTTTGCTTCACGTGAACTTCACAAAGTTTCCTGAAGTTCCAAACTATGCTGATGAAACTATGTGAAGTGGCACTTTGCTGGCAAAGCACCACTTTGTGTAGTTGTTCACTGGGCAGAGTGCCACTTTGTGTAGTTGTTCGCTGGGCAGAGTGCCACTTTGTGTAGTTGTTCACCGGGCAGAGTGTCACTTTGTGTAGTTGTTTGCTGGGCAGAGTGCCACTTTGTGTAGTTGTTTGCTGGGAAGAGTGCCACTTTGTGTAGTTGTTTGCTGGGCAGAGTGCCACTTTGTGTAGTTTGTTCACTGGGTGAAGTACCCTTTGTGTAGTTGTTTGCTGGGTAAAATGCCACTTGTGTAGTTGTTTGCAGGGCAGAGTGCCACTTTGTGTAGTTGTTTACTGAGTGAAGTAACACTTTGCCTATGAAGAACTACAAGAAGTACTTGTCTAACAAGTTTCAAATACAAATCCCACCACCCCATCCACTGTGCCATATATAACCACCCTGGTCGGCTAGCTCCCCCCCAAAAAAACTCCAGATTCTCCAGAGGCACTGGAGGGAGGGGAGATTCAGTCTGCAGACCTGTAATTTTTCCACAGTGGAGTGGTAATGAGGCAGGCAGTGATCTGCTATAAGCCCACACCTCTGCACCCACCCTCAACCTGGATGTTCATTAAACTTATGCAAGGGGAGGTCCCTACACCTTCTGCCCTTGTTTTCCCGGAAAGAAAACTAGTCAAGGCTACCCCTCTATGCACCTGACATACTGTATGAGGTTAGTCTGGAATAGAGTTTGGAAATCCCTAGGATGTTTGACCCACCATGTGAGACTCCACTGAATCTGGCAGAATCCCTCATATCAGATAGGACATGTTACCATAAATTGGAATAAATGACAGATTTCAGGTATCCACACTGTTGGAGACCTCTATGCCCTGGCTATGGGGAGTTTCCATTCCTATGCCTCCTTTGCTATGAAGGCAGGTGATAAACAAAAAAAAGGTGATCACAGACTATCTTTTTGACAATGTCTGCAGCTCAGAGACATACTGCAGGTCAAACTAATGCCAAACCTGAAACTACCGGCCCAGACTCCCTTGGTCACCTGATTGCGTAGCCTTAGGGATATGTTCAGTGACCTGATTCACATGAAGGACACTCACCATCCACCACCTTCTGTCTCAGGACCTTGAAAAAAATGGAAGGGAGAATTACGAGTTGACATCCCCCTACAACTTTTGACACAGTCTGGACCCAAGCTTACCAAGCAAATGGAGAGCTACAGGCAGACTTTACAATGTAAAATACTCCACAGGGCCTATAGAACCCTACAGATTCTTTACAAAATGGGCTGGATTAGCCGCAGTGACTGCTGGAGATGCCTTCCCCTCAGACCTCCTTATTGCACATTCTGTGGGCATGCCCCCTTCTGAATTATTACTGGGAAAGCATTTGGAAATATTGTAGGTCTATTGCACCAGTATCAGGGGTGAAAGATCCCACAATAGCTTTATTTGGCATACACCGCTACCGATTCCCATCTCACACCATCACAGACTTGTTGGTTCAGTGGAACCCTGGCAGCTGCCAAATGAATTATTTTTTGACATTAGAGAGACCCTATCCCCCAGTATATAAGAGTATAAAAAGGGAAAATGGGGAGGGTGGGCTTAATGGAGCCCTGCCCATTCCTCGCAGCCCATGCTGCCACTCAACTGTCAGGAGAGGATCTGGATTTGTTGTTGGGGGAGGGTCTTCTCCTCCTGGCCCCACCATGAGGGAAAATCTATGGTGACTTGTCCCCTGAGGTCAAGAGAGCTGAGTGCCGGTCATTGGGATTGGGGACAGGACTGAAAGAGCCTTCCCGCCTTTCCGTGGAGGTAAAAATGTCTTTGGAAAATAGTGCTTACAGACTCAGTTATTACTCTATTGCCATACAGTGGTAGTCCACAAAGATTGTTCACATATCACTCTACATGTGCTGGAGGAGGAAGAATCACTCAGCTAGGAGGGGCCTTTGTCTGAGCAATCCAGTTCCCGCCCTGTAAAAAGCTTTTGTTTTGGTTAATTTTCAAAGGGCTAAATCCCTTCCATAATTAAAAGATAAGTAAAACTAAAAGGAGAAGAAACCCTCTTTAGTTTTCTAGAGAAATAGCAGTCAGTATAAGGGGAAAAAAAGAGCTTTCAAGAAGTACAAAGAAACAAGGAAGGACAGTGACAGGGAAGAATACAGGGAAAAACTTAAAGTAACAGGGAAAGCTATTAGGATAGCAAAAGCTCAAGCAGAAGACAGAATAGCTAATGGAGTTAAAAAGGGGGACAAGACCTTTTACAGATATGTAAGAGAGAAAAGGAAAACTAAGGGAGGTATTGTTTGGCTTAAGACTAAAGAGGAGCTGAATGTTGAATCTGACAGACAAAAAGCAGAGGTTCTGAACAAATACTTCTGCTTAGTCTTCAGAAAAGAGGACTCTCCAAATAATGCTACACTTCTTTTAAACAAAAGACCAACCAAATATAGTTTTTAAGTCCAAAATGGATATTTATTGTGGTACACACAACAGTGCCTACCACCCCAACGCTTCAGCTACTGCCTTCGTCAGGGGGTGACACCCCCTGACCAAGGCAGTAGCTGAAGTGCTGGGGTAGTGCGCACTGCTGTGTGTACCACAATAAATATCCATTTTGGACTTAAAAACAATATGTGGTTGGTCTTTTGTTTAAAAGGAGTACAGCATCATTTCTAGTGTGTTCTGTGGGTCTGGCCAACCTGACGTTGCACCCTCCTTTTTCTGCAGTTCGCAGTGAAACTTTGGGAACCGTTCACAAAAGAGGAGCAGGGAAAAGGGCCAGTATTCAACAAAGAAGGACACCACACCAATGAAGCTGACACAAATCCCTTTACAGCAGAAAGGGTCCTAAAAGAATTAAACAATTTTAAGACTGACAAAGCAATGGGACCCGATGGTATACACCCAAGAATACTAAAGGAGATAGGAGAGGAACTTGCCAGCCCATTAGCAGACCTCTCCAACAAGTCCTTGGACAGTGGTATAGTACCAGATGACTGGAAAAAAGCCACAGTGGTACCTCTGCACAAAAGTGGGAGCAAGGAAGATGCTGGAAACTACCGTCCAGTCAGCCTCACTTCAGTGGTGGGGAAAATCATGGATACATTACTGAAAGAAAGGACAGTGCAGCATCTAGAAGCAACTGGCCAGCTGGATCCAAAGCAGCATGGCTTCACAACAGTGAGATCATGCCAGACAAACATAATTGATTTCTTTGATTGGGTAACCAGAATAGTGGACCGGGGGAGAACAGTGGATGTGTAGTATCTAGACTTTAGTAAGGTGTTCGATTCCATTCCACATAGAAGGCTACTAAATAAAGTGGAACACACAGGAATGGGACATGAAATTGTCAACTGGATTAGGAAATGGCTCTGGGGAGAACCCAGAAGGTGATGGTAAATGGCATTCAGTCAAGGGAGGTTGAGGTGACCAGTGGGGTCCTCCAGGGGTCAGTGCTGGGGACAATCCTATTTAACATATTTATCAGTGGCTAAGTCAGTGAGCGATGCATATGACATTCTCCATGAAATCATATCCAGTGCCCTAAACAGCCATGCTCCCCTGGTTAAAACACGAATAAAAGCCAGAACCTGTCATTAGTTCTCACCAGATCTGAAGGCTGCCTTACTCAAAAGAGATTACCTCTGGGAAAAAGGCTCGTAAATCTCGTGCCGACGCTGACTGGTGTCTCTTCAGGGCATCTAGAAATGTCTGTACTAAGTTGGTCAGAGAGGCCAAAGCCAACTTTTATCAAACTGAGCTACACTCTGCATCAAACTGCCCTACCAAGTTCTGGTCCACCATAAAAGAGCTATCTGGCCACTCTCTGGGAAGTGCGCTTCCTTCCAAAATTACCACTGATAATATTATTATTAACGATAAATTAGAGATACTGCAGGCTTTCAACAATCACTTTGCCACTGCTGGCCTGGCATTTGATAACGCACCTGTAAGTAGCATTCTTCCTCAGACCAACACCCAGCCTTCAGAACCAAGTAGCAATAACATGGTTCCACGTCATTTCATCGCAAAACTTTTCCTCGCGGTCAATTACTACATGGTAATTAGAGCACGATACATTTCATCGCATAGACTCTACAGCGCATGACAGTTCAGCGTATATCAATTCGCTGTTCTGTTGTGCCGCCACCTACTGTGCGAATTGATTTCTGACAGCCATGCCATTAGAGTTTGTAAAAAGCATCAGAGGTCAGCCGATGCTGTGTGATGCTGGATTCTTATACTGCCTGGAGCGTACTTATGGGGGTAAACAATACTGGAAGTGTCGTCAATATGACACTTTTAAATGCCCTGCTAGAGTGCACACTAGTAATGATGTCATAGTAAAATATGTACAGGAACATAACCATGTTCCGGATGCTGGTTCCACAATGGCAATAAAAACAGTATCTTTATTGAAGGACAAAGCTAGGTCTTCACAGGACAGCACCCAGCATCTGGTTGCAAGTGCTATTAGTGGGCTTAGCCAGGCAGTCAGTTCTCAGTTGCCATCCGTTGCATGCCTTAAGTACACTACTCAGAGAGCACGTCAGACTGTCGCTGCAGTCCCTACTCAGCTTACATGTCTTGTAGATTTACTGATTCCAGCTGAGTATTGGAACACCGAGAGAGGAGAGCTATTTCTGCAGTATGATTCTGGGTCTGAAGATAACCAGCATTTTATCATTTTTGCAACATGAAAAAACCTGCAGTACATGCGCTCCACACCCCACTGGTATGCAGATGGGACATTTAAATGTGCACCAACACTTTTCACATAGCCCTACACTATACACGGAGTCCGCCAATCTACAGTTATCCCATCTGTTTTCATATTAATGTCAAACCGTTGCACTGACAGTTATGTAAGGGGTCTTCAAAAAATAAAACAGCTTTGTCCTGAACTGTGCCCTTCATCAGTAATGACAGACTTTGAACTAGCAGACGTTGTGGAAGCCTTCGAGGAACTACGTGCAACTGAGTTTTATACTGCAAACGACGACCAACTGGCTCCTCTCGTTGATTACTTTGAAGACACATGGATAGGGAGGCCAGTTGGTCGCCGTGGTAGACGAAGACCACATTTTGCTATCGATTTCTGGAACTGCAGCTGTGCAGTCAGTACTGGGATCCCGAGAACCATAAACTCAGTAGAGGGGTGGCACCAAAGTTTTAATAGTCTGCTTGGAGCATGCCATCCCACTGTTTGGAAGTTCATTAATGCCCTAAAGGTTGAACAGAACCTTAATGAGCACCGAATGGAGCAATATCTTGCTGGTATAGAGCCTCCAGCTCAGAGAAAGAAATACAAAGACACAGCACAAAGAATTGTCAAGGTCATTGAAACATACTGTGATACAAACAGGATGGACTTCTTAAGAGCTATTGCTCATAACTTCCAACTGCAGGTCTAGATGGGGTACTGAAGATGACAAGATTTGTTTTTATTTGCCCTCAATAAAGATTTCAGTTTTAACCCTTTAACCCTTTAACCTTCAGTGAAGCAGCATCTGTATGTGGCAACACTAAATCTACCATACCAAACCAAACAAGAGGACACACAATATATAGTGCTTCATGATAATGGCCTTTAACTTTGCAAATGCTTCTACCATACCAAACAAGAGGACACACAATATATAGTGCTTCACGATAATTACCTTTGCTAATGATTCTTCTGATCCCACAAACTCCTTTTCCCCTGCCCGACCTTTTCCCTGTGCCCTTTGACCCAGATGCATTACGCATGACACATCACGCATATTTCAACACAGTAATCGAAAAGGTACTTTCAACACAGTAAACGAAATGGTATTTTTTTCTATTATTATTGCGATGTATTATAACATTTGCGATGAAATTTCATGGGGTGAAATGTAGCATGCGATAAAGTTTATTACGATGACTTTTTTGCGATGAAGTGTTTGCGATGAAGTGTTTGCGATGAAGTGACGTGATACCAAATAACATGGACTTCTCCTTTTCACCTACGACTATAAAAGAAGTTGAAGATCTTCTTCTACGACTAGATACTAAAAAAAGTGCTTGGGCCGACTCCTTCAACCCATATTTCCTGAAAATAGCATACCATATACTTGCTACACCTGTAACACACCTATTCAATCTGTCCCTAGCACAAGGCTCCATCCCCAAGGCATGGAAAACTGCTCACGTCATTCCCCGTTTAAAGCAGGGGAACCCTGTGACCTAAATAACTATAGACCAATCTCCCTTCTTCCCATACTTTCAAAACTTCTGGAAAAAATTGTGGATACACAGCTGAGATCTTTCTTAGACAATGCTAGGCTACTCAACCCAATGCAGTCTGGCTTTAGAGCTAAGCATAGTACAATTATGGCACTGGCAAAAGTTACTAATGATTGGCAAAGGG
This sequence comes from Neoceratodus forsteri, assembly GCA_016271365.2. Taxonomy (NCBI): domain Eukaryota; kingdom Metazoa; phylum Chordata; order Ceratodontiformes; family Ceratodontidae; genus Neoceratodus; species Neoceratodus forsteri. Next base: position 899,759,788 of record CM057455.1, read on the forward strand.
ACCTAGACAACAAAAAATTTGTTTGTGCCATGTTTCTGGACCTCAGTAAGGCTTTCGACACTGTCGATCACTGCCTGCTCCTCTCCACCTTAAAAACTATAGGCATTGGCTCAACCACACTGGAATGGTTCCAAGACTACCTTTCTGATAGACAGCAACAAATTAAGGCTGATGGAGAGATTTCTCCACTTAAACTGATAAAAAGAGGTGTCCCCCAGGGCTCCATACTGGGCCCATTACTGTTTGCCATTTATATCAACAGCTTGGATGCAGGTATCAAAGATGCCAGTATTCACTTGTTTGCTGATGACACGGTGCTCTACTTAAGTTGGAATCTTCTGAAGTTGCCTGCTGCTTGAGTTACAAGCTGACTTTAATACTCTGCAGTACCAGCTCCTTAGCAAAAAGTTAATACTAAATGCAAAAAAAACAAGGCCATTCTTTTCTCACCATCAGGCCCAGGGGCTTACTCTGCTGTCGCTAGTCCATTACCATCAATCTCTACTTTATTAGGAGAAAATCTTGAATTTGTGACTAAATTCAAATACCTTTGGCTAGACAACAAACTCTCTTTTGTGGAACACACAGAAGAACTGCTGAAAAAACTGAGGCAGAGGCTTGGTCTTTTTTTAAGAATTAAATGCCTCTTGACCACAGACGCAAAAAGGCAGCTTGTCCAATCTATGTTCCTTTCTTTAATTGACTACACCAACTTCATTTATGGCCATTGCCCTGCCTCATATCTTGCAAAACTGGATGTATTATATCATAGAGCACTGAGATTTATAACTGGCCTCCTGTACTCCACACATCACTGCTCTTTACACGCAGCCGTAGGGAGGCCCTCCCTTCAATACAGGCGATATAGAAATGCAGCCCTATGGACGCTCCGAGCCCTTACCAAAAAACTCCCACAATACGTTGTTGACTGTCTCCTCCTTAGTCCTATTAGGAACTATGCCTTAAGAAGTCAATCGCTGATTTCTCTGAATGTTCCAAGGCCAACACTTCTTGAAGGCCGCCATAAGCTATGCCCTGCCTACTCTCTGGAATAGGATACAAAAATCGTTGAGACTTAGCTCACCTGTCAGTCCTGCCTTCTTTAAGACCCTCTATGACAAAACGTTTGCTGAAATCTGTAATTGCTTCTGTCGCTCCTAACAGCTTGACTATTGTTCCTCCCTTCTTCAACACTAGTCCCAGCTGCTTATCCAAATCAGCCCTTGCCACTACTACTCCCCCCTCCTCTGCCTCACTTGCCCATAGCACCCTCTGCATCCCTCTTATTCACCACCCCCCTTTTGCCGCATTTACCTAAGGCTTACACACTGTTATGTGCACCTCCATAGCTTAGGAATTTCCATCCAGGCCTGTAACGTGTTTCTGCTGGACAGGAATATAAATAATCTTTCTTTTTTTCTTCTATGGTTTATATGTGACATCCATACACATCCTGGTCCTGTGGGAACTGTATATATATATATATATATATATATATATATATATATTTATATATTACGTTCGGGTTGTGTTATGTATATCTTTCTCGTACATGTGACTTGGAATGTAAATACTCTGCTTCTATCAGTATTGTAAACATGTTGTTCCTTTTGTATTATGTATATTTATAAGTAACTGTACAAGTTTCCCTGCCAACAGCAGGATCTCCTTGTAAATGAGCTTGCTCAATGGTGATCACCTGGATAAATAAAGATTTGATTGATTGATGATTGATTGACAGTGACATTGCAAATGATTTACAGGGAAAGGTATGCCTGTTTGCGGATGACACCACGCTCTGCAACAGGATAGACACACCAGAGGGGGTCTCGGGAATGGTCTCTGATCTACAAAAACTGGAAGAATGGTCAAAACAATGGCAGCTGAAATTCAATGCCAAGAAGTGTAAAGGTATGCATCCGGGGAGAAAAAACCCAGGCAGCAAATATACCCTAGGTGGAGAACAGCAGACAGAAACAAAGGAGGAGAGCGATCTAAGCGTACTCATATCTGATGATTTAAAGACAAGCAGGCAATGTGAAAAGGCAACTCAGAAAGCTAGCAGCATCCTCAGATGCATAGATAGGGGTATCATGAGTAGGAAAAGGGAAGTGATGATGCTGCTGTACAGTTCCTTGGTGAGGCTGAATCTGGAGCATTGCATCTAGTTCTGGAGACTGCACTGTCATCGAGGCACAGGTCAGGAAGCATAGGAAAACCAGGAGCAGTTCGGTGGGTCTGGGGAGAGGTGTAGGCATCACTGGCAGGAGGGGGGAAGGCTAAGCAGGGAGAAGAGGTAGTGGAAGTGGAAATCACAGTAGAGAGAGTGAGGGAAGCCCTCAAGTCCCTTAAGACGGAGAAAGCACTGGGGCCGGATAAATTACATCCCAGAGTGCTGAAGGAACTTGCGGATGTCCTGGTGAAACCCCTGGTGGAGCTTTTCACCATCTCTCTGAGGACAAGGTGGATGCCCCAGGAATGGAAGGTGGCACATATAGTGCCTATCCACAAGGGGGGATCAAGGGAGGTGGCAAGGAACTACAGGCCTGTCAGCCTGACATCGGTGGTGGGCAAGGTGATGGAGGACATTGTCAAGGAGAGGCTAGGGGGGACCTGGAAAAGTCAGGGTGCCTGGACGATAGACAGCATGGATTCAGCCAGGGGAAGTCATGTCAGACAAACCTTGTGGAGTTCTATGACTGGGTGACGAGTGCCTTGGACCTGGGTAGACCAGTGGACGTCCTCTTTCTAGACTTCAGCAAGGCATTTGACTATGTTCCTCATGTGGGCCTGTTGGATAAGCTGGGAGAAATGGGGGTGGGGAACCAGATGATCAGATGGATAGGCAATTGGCTCCAGGACCAGACCCAGAGGGTCATAGTTGGCGGGATAGTCTCATCCCCAAGGAGGGTCATTAGTGGGGTCCCACACTGATCAGTCCTTGGGCCCCTCCTGTTCAATGCCTATGTCTCTGACATAAGGACAGGTATCAGGAGTGAGATGAGTCTCTTTGCAGATGACTCAAAACTGGGGGCAGTGGTGGATGGGGAGGAGGGGAGGGTGGCCCTACAGGGGGACCTGGAGGCTCTGGAAAGTTGGTCTAGAAAGTGGAAGCTGAGGTTCAATGCAGGGAAATGCAAGGTACTGCACCTGGGGGCCAGAAACCCGGGACAAGTGTACACCCTGGGGGGGGAAATGCTACAAGTCTCAATGGCTGAGAGGGACCTGGAGGTGGTGGTGGATGTCAAGATGAACAACTCGGAGACTTGTAGGAGGGCAGCAGACAAGGCCAACAGGATGCTGGGATGCATCGCTAGGGGGATCACCTCCAGAAGCAGGAAAGTGATACTCCCTCTGTATAGCTGCTTGGTGAGGCCGCACCTCAAGTACTGCATGCAGTTTTGGAGGCCACACTTAAAGAGGGACATTAAACTCCTGGAGAGGGTCCACAGGAGGGCAACCAAAATGATTTGGGGGTTGGGGCACAGGACCTATGAGGAGAGGCTCGAAGAGCTAAATATGTACACATTGGAAGAGAGAAGGGACTGGGGGACATAATAGAGGTCTTCAGGTACATGAAGGGGGTAAATAGGGCAGGAACAGTCAGAGTGCTTTGAAGGAAGGAGGAGGGGGCCACTAGAGGGCATGGGTAGAAGCTGGAGGGGGGGAGATTCAGTGGAGAAAGGAGGAGGTGCTACTTCACTGAGAGGGTGGTGGAGCCATGGAATGCACTGCCTGGGGGCTGGTGGAGGCAGAGACGGTGGAGGCATTCAAGAGGGGGTTGGACAGGTACAGGGGAAGGGTTCTGGAAATAAAATCCAATGCAGCGAGAATATCCAGAACTGGGAAGGGAGAAGCCAGAGAAGGCGAGGGGGGCAGCAAGATCAGCTCCCAGGGTGGGGGCTGATCAAACGAGCAGACACGAAAGACCGTTAGGCCTATTCTGCTGGCATTTTAGTATGTTAGTTGTAGAATTCACCAATATATTTATTTACAATAGCAGTAATATTAAAAAAATAAACTTGTTCAGTATAGCTATTTACAAAGCCAAAATAAAATGGAGTTTTCCTTTAATCTCTGTGTCCATTTTCTCTTTTTTTTCTTCTTTTCAATTGCAGTTCAGCTCTCTTATAAATCCTTCCAAACCCCATATTTAGCAAGCATCCTGTTCTTGTAAGTATCAGACAGGGCTGCTAGAATACAGTGTGCCTGAGCTGAAAGGCCCCATTTCCACAGCTTGCAAAAGGCTTAAAAATTGAACTCAGGTAACCCCTTGAGTTTGCAATAGCTTTTTGCAATAATCTCAAACCACAATTACATATACTGTATATCAATAGTAACACTATATATTTTGTAAACAAAAGGATCCCAATATCAGTTACATTTCCATACAATGATTTGCACATATTTTTATATTAGCAGATATGCAAGGGAGAAAAAGACAGACAGCAAGAGAGGACCGAGAGATAGTGAGAGGCAAAGAATTGCAAGACTGTTGGGTTGATCAACTCTGAAGTCTCACAGGAAAATTTGGTTATGCAGCCAGACAGAGAAGAGACAGAAAAGGAAAAAATAGATCCTTGCATTTAAACACTTTCTCCTTAACAACTGGGACAGGTCCTATTCTGCCCTGTCACATACACACCCCTCCTTCAGAGGGAACCCGTTTTATTAAACAGGTTTCCAAATTTTTTTTCATTAATTCTTTATTAACATTTGCTGCTAATTTTCAGAAATTAAGCACATGTGCATTATCCGTTTTTTTCTATAACAGTAAAGCAAACAGTAAAATTCAAACCCATACATTTGTTTTTCAATCTTCAGAACCATCAATTCCTGATCCATATCTTGACAGAAAATCAGTATTGCTATTCTTGTTACCAGATTTCTGTATCACCGTGAATTTAAATGGCTGTAGTGCCAGGTACCACCTTGTGATTCTGGAATTTTTATCTTTTATTTGGTTAAGCCAACAGAGAGGATTATGATATGTTATAAGTACTGTACAAAGTCAGTTCCTAGCAAATAAAACTTAAGGGACTACATGGCCCACTTTGCTGCTAAACATTCTTTTTCAATGATGGAGTACCTTTTCTCTCTGTCATGCAACTTCCTACTTATGTACAGAATAGGATGTTCTGTCCCATCTACATTTTGACTCAGGACTGCACCTAGAGCTACCTCTGATGCATCTGTTTGTAACAAAAATTGTTTCTCAAAATCTGGGCTCCTTAAAAAATTGGCTGAACATAATGCAGCCTTAGTGGCTTGAAAACCTTCATCACACTCTGGGGTCCATTTCACATTATTTGGGTACCGCTTTTTTGTGAGTTCAGTGAGGGGAGTAGCTAACTCAGCAAAGTTAGGAACAAATCTCTGATAATAACCAGCCAGCCCTAAAAATGACCTGACATGTTTCTTTGTTATACATACAGGGCTGTTAGCTACAGCTTATATTTTAGAAACCTCTGGCTTGACTTCTCCATTTTCCAACACATATCCAAATATCTGGTTTTCTGCATGCCCAATGCACATTTGGTAAGATTAATAGTCAGACCTGCATTTTTGATAGTTTGGATAACTTCTTGTAGGTGTTCCAGGTGGCTTTTCCAGTCTGGACTGTACACCATGACATCATCCAGGTACGCAACACAATAACCAGTGTGAGGGGATAACATGACATCCATGTACTGTTTGAATGTAGCTGACGCACCATGTAAATCAAATGTCATCGTTGTGAACTGATAGAATCCTATAGTGGTGGCAAATGCAGTTCTGTCTCTGGATTCTTTAGCTAAAGGGAGATTTGCCCGTAACCCTTGGTGAGATCAAGGGTACTGATATACTTTGCACTCCCCAGTCTGTCCACCAAATCATCTATTCTGGGCATAGGATAACTGTCAAATTCAGACACTTGATTAAGTTTCCTGAAATCAAGACAGATTCTAACATCCCCTTCTTTTTTGTTTACAGTTACCATGGGAGTTGACCAAGCACTCCTCGACTCCTCTATGATACCCAGTTCTTAAATTTTTTTGTATTTCCTCAACCACATCAACTCTCAACATTCTGGCAAACCTGTATGTCTTTTGCCTAATAGGAAAAGCATTCCTTGTCACTATTACATGCGCAACCCCTTTTGCTCAGCCTGGTACCGTGGTAAAAGTACTGTTAAATGTCTTTAACCATTACGAATGTCTGCAGTTTGTTCTGAGGTTAAGGAAACATTCACCTTTACATCATCAGCATTTACAGTTTGTTCTACTCAATCATAAGCTACATCAATATCTTCGTTATCAGTTTCTGGTAAAACTAGCAAAGCAGCTTTTGACATTTTTTCAACCCATTTCTTGAGGAGGTTAGCATGGTATATCTTAATAGGAATTTTCCTGTCAGGGGTCTCAATCTCGTAGTTAACAGTGCAAGTACGTCTAAGCACTTTATAAGGCCCTTACCACTTCATTAAAGGTTTATTTTCTGTTGTGGGTAACAGTAACAAAACCTTTTCACCTGGCTCGAAAACATTTTCTTTTACCCCATGGTCATAATATACCTTCTGCTGGTTTTAGGCCTCTTCCTGATTACTATGGGCAATTTCAACATATTTTGCCAGCTTCTTTCTTAGGGCACACGTATGAGATGTTACAGATTGTTTCTGAGTGGGATTATCTTCCCACGTTTCTTTTATCACATCCAGTGGCCCTCTTGGCTGCCTACCATACAGCATTTCAAATGGTGAAAATCCTGTTGATGCCTATGGCACTTCTCTGTAAGCAAAAAGTATGTAAGGCAAGTATTGGTCCCAATCTTTCCCATCCTCTTTTATAAACCTTTTTAATATGCATTTTAGGGTTTGGTTAAAACGCTTAACAAGACCGTCTGTCTGAGGGTGATAGGGGGAGGTTTGTATGGCAGTGATACCTAGTAGTCAGTACAGCTCCTTCAGTAATGCAGCACCAAAATTGCTACCCTGATCAGTAATAATTTCTTTAGGTATCCCCACTCTGCTGAAAATTTTTGCAAGCTCTGCTGCCACTTTTGAAGCTGTGACAGTACGTATTGGAACTGCTTCTGGATATCAAGTAGCATGGTTGCATACTACCAGGATAAAGCTATTACCCTTTTTACTTTTGTCTAAAGGACCAACCACATCCATTGCAATTCTCTCAAAAGGCACATCTATCAAGCGTAGGGGCACCAGGGGCACCTTGTCTTTTCTAGTGACTGTGGCTACTTTCTGACACTCAGCACAGGAATTGCAATAGGCAGCAACATCTTCATGAATTCCAGGCTAGTAAAATCTACACAGCAATCTGGCAAGGGTCTGATCCCTCCCTGAGTGACCAGCCATAGGACTGCCCTGCTCTATCTGTAACAACTATGTTCTGTACCTCTGTGGTATAACCAATTGTTCTGTCTGTTCCTGTGTCTGAGGTTTAACCCAAACTCTGTACAGTAACCCATTACATTTTTTAAACATTGGTTCACCCTGTTTTGATTTCACCCCCAGCTGCTTAAAATAACAGTGTTAGCTTGTTCTGAAAGAAAATCACAATCAGTTATCAATTTAGTTTCAGCATTTTCATATATTAACCCCTGATGTCCCTCAGTCATTTGTTGCCACAGTTTCTTCAGGCATCGTCTTTCTTTCCTGGATTTCTGGATCTTGGAGCTGTGCTCAAACAAGTCTGAATCAAAATCACTGAAAGGAAAAGTGTCCCCACCATCTGAAATTGTCCTTGCCTGAGCTCTTGTCACCACAGCTGCTGAAATATCAGGATTTACTCCCTCCTTGATTAACTCTTTGTCTCTGAGAAACGTCTGCATTCAGCAGACTTCAGTGTGCTGTTGTTACTGAGAACGACTCCAGACGTGAGCTGCTGTGTCCTAGTGTGTCCGTGCTACGTCTGGAGTCGTCACTATTTGTGCCATTACTTGCCAGCCAATGTAACTATGGCTTATTAAATCTCTTTGGGTGATACCCCACATTGTAAGCCTCTTTTCATTGGCTGGCAAGTGTAGGGGTCTCATAGCAAAATTCATATAAAAGTGCATTTCAAAGTCGGCTCCTCACTTTGCTGCTGCATGCAGGTGGAACTGGAGCAGAGCTACATTTATCAGCCTGTTGCTGTTTGTCCAGATTCCTGAGCTGCCAGATATCTAATGTAACCCCTAGATGGCGCTATCCCAGGGGCTACTACCCCTGCCTGATTTGCCACTAACAGGTTGAGGGGCCTGGATCCAATGGCAGGTGCCTCCACCCAGATGTCAGGGTTTGCAATAGTTAAACTTACTTGGTCACAGCCCTCTGGGACACTGCAACCCCCCTTTCTTCCCACTAGTGGCCCACACAATATATCAGAATTACCTTCACCGTATACACTTACCCCCAGGACTAGTTCCGGCACTGGGACCTCCTGTGAAATAAGATACAGTGCAACAATCACAGTACAGTACTTTAACATAGACAAATAGCTCAGGCAGTATAACTTTGCTGAAACAAGCAGCTCTGATTTATTTAGGGGATATAACAAGGACAGGGGAAATCAGGTTAATTAGCTTATCACTTTACTATCTACCTATGGCTCTGTGTCAGGCCTATCCCTACCAGTTACTGTCCCTGGGTACCCAAGCCCTAGTGGCTAGTCCAAACCGTGGCAGCTGGTAGGGGCCCTTTCACACAGTGAAAAGAAAAATTAGTTTAAACAGTCAGCAGTACAGTGATTCCATTTGGATTTAATGTGGCAATTCAACAGGGAGCGAATTCTGAATTAGTACTCACGACCTCCAAACAAGATAGGGTCCTTCAACGCCAGCAGGGCTACTTTTGAACTCCACGAGACTCTTCACACATTTATATGGTAAAAAAAAGAAAGTACTATACCAGGCAGGCTGCTTCTCTATCCCGATCACAATTACTGCACAATACCCGGGAGAACACACAGCAGATTCAGTTCCTGACAGACCGAGTGCAATTCAACAATTTCTTCAGTCTTCTACAGGGTGAGCCTGGTTTCTACTCTTCAGAGATCCTTTGATTCTTTTCACAGGACGGATTCAGTCCTAACAAGCAGTTACACAAGCTGCAGACCGGAACTCTGGGCCTTACATCACGTTTTTGACTGAAACTGTGCAATTGAAGGAGCACAGGGTTTCTTTCCCCTTCACTGCCAGACCTAAACTGAAACTCCAACAGACAAAACCGGCACTTCCTCTGAGTTCCTCCCAGTTCTTGACTGGATTGGCTGTCACTCACAACAGACTGCTGCTGTTGGTCCAAAAAGGCGCCAAAGTCTAAAATACATCTCCCAGAGTCACTGCCCATACAATCCTCTTGTGGCTGGCTCAGATTATGAGTCCAAGTTCTGATTCGTCCAAGGCACCATTTTAGAGCTAGCTTACCCCACACTGATTGGTCCAGTTCAGCAGATCAAAACCAGAATGGGGAACTAGGTAGACACAGTTCTGACTGCAAAGAAAGCAGGTTAGACAAACTGTAATTTCATTATTACTGTAAATGGTTTCTGGCAAACAGTTACATCTTTCAGATAGGTTCCCTTTGCACTCTAGTGACTGCAAAAATGGAGTGAATTGGCAGCAGCTTGAGTGGTACTCAAACAGAGAAACACACAGTCCCCCATACAAACTAATTATGTCTGCAAGCAGACAGCTCTTAAAGAGACAGTACCAGAGGTTGTAAAAACACTCACTGATAAATGCCTTAAACGCCAAACACCATTCAGGCTTGGAGCATTCAAGCAAGCTCCTGGAAGTCTTTTGGGAACCCCCATTTGCAGGGGGGTTACACTAAAATGAAAAACACTTGTATCTTCCAGGTATTCAACTTTTTCAAATTTCCGTGTGCTTTTGTGCAAATTTAAGAGTTTTCGGGAGTCTTTCCGTGAGCCATCGTCATTGAGCCGCTTTACTTCCGGTTTTTGACTCCTCGGTGAGCCGGCTCACAGAAAGACCCCGAAAATACTTAAATTCCCACAAAAGCACTGTGTGGCTGGTAGGTTTTATCTTTTCTGGTTGCCATCTAATGAACTTTTGTTGTTTTGGTGCTCGGAGGTAAGGGCTTCCATTTTACTGCGAGACGAAGTCGTGGGTAGGCGTGTTGGTGTGTGGGCGTGTAGTTTTGTCGCCCTGTGGATTGCTTTTTCCCTTTATTTTTTTTTTTTGTCCTATAACAAAGTGGTCCGGTCACCTGATGGAAGCACCACAGAAGCGCGACGGGCATGGCACACTCTGCACACCCTACAGACACTGACTGCCACTCCCGAGAGCAAATATCTGATGGCACCTCCCCTCCCGACAGACTTGCACCCACAGGCAGCCGTCGCACTCCCCTTGCACCCGGTACAGGGTGGTTGCATTCTGGTCGTCGCACATGTCACAGTCCGGTGGGGGGGGGGGCCCTGTGTTCTGCCGGCGCTGTGGTTGTGGTTTCGCTGATGGATGTCAGTGCAATTGAGTCAGCATTCCCGCCTGTGGACCGGACTGCGATGTTTACTTTCCATGCCAGGTAGTGATCTGCTCAGTAAGAATAAATGTGCCGGGGGGATATTCTATTTTGATCTGTTTTCCGTTTGTGAAGCATGCAGTTGTATGGGGTTCAGGGGTGGTTGTTTCCATGCTTGTGAGGGATGTGTTGGTGGGTGCCACGGGGGATGGGGGAAATGCTGTTTGTTGTGTGGCATGGTGGGGGGGTCAAGGGAAAGCATGGTGCTGGGTGGTGGAGGTGGAACCTCTGGACAATAGGTAATCCATTGGTGCCAGGTCTCTGAGGGTGGTGGGGGCATGGGGGGAATCCTGTTTGTGTTGTAGCATGGGGTGGGTCAAGGGAATGCTGTGAGCATGGTGCTGTGTGTTGGGTGGTGGTGGAGGAACAGTCGGGGCACCAGGGAATCTGTTGTTACTGAGGGTGGTGGGGAGACAACAGGGAAAGCCTCTCTTCTAGCCTCAAACACCTGGTACCATTGCACAAAAAGGTTTCTCCGCCCGAGCCCCCGTTTGTTGTTGCTGGGTATTGAGGGTTTGTGTGACAGCCATGGCACCTGGGGGTTGGACACCGGGGTTTCAAGGCACTCCATGTTTTGAGCTGGCGTCAGGTCTCAGAGGGAGGGGGGGTCACCCATTTTGTGGGATGGTGACGGTGGGGGTCAGGTCCCTCACAGCATGGCAACCATTTTGTGTAATGGCGTCAGGTCTCGGGGGGGGTCACATGGACAACAGGCGGTGCTGTTTGTGGGATGGTGGTGGGTGACGCAAGGCCCGGCATCCTCCCACAAACAGCAGTATCTGCTTTCTGGGTGATTCCCCCTCCCTCCGAGACCTGAAATCACCTGCAGCTGGTCATCTACAAAAGCAATGTGATATGAAGAGAATGCCATTTTGTGTTGTTGCCGGCTTTGGGGGGGTGGTGGGGGAGGGACCACTGACCACTGTGGGGTATGCTGTCATGTTTGTCGGTGGATACCGTAGGGTGTGGAGAACACTGGCCACCAGGGAATCCATTTTGCGGGATGGTGGCATATGTTTGATGGTGGGGGTCAGGTCCCTCACAGCATGGCAACCATTTTGTGTGATGGCATCAGGTCTTGGGGAGGTCGTACGGACAACAGGCAGTGCTGTTTGTGGGATGGTGGCGGGTGACGCAAGGCCTAGCATCCTCCCACAAACAGCAGTTCCTGCTTTCTGGGTGATTCCTCCTCCCTCCGAGACCTGACATCAGAGCACAAAATGGTTGCCATGCTGTCCGGGGCCTCCCTCCCACCTTCAAACACCAGGTGCCATCCCACAAAATGGATTCCAAGGAGTCTCAAGGTCTCCCACCTGCAGCTGGTTGTCTACAAAAGCAGTGTGTTATGAAGAGAATGCCATTTTGTGTTGTTGCCGGCTTTGGGGGTGGGGGAGAGACCACTGAACACTGTTGGGTATGCGGTCATGTTTGTCGGTGGACACCGTAGGGTGTGGAGAACACTGGCCACCAGGGAATCCATTTAGTGTGAACACAGCAGAACAGAGGTTGGGACTACATCAGGTAAGAATGTTGAAATGTCTTCAGTGCAGATCATCATGGGATGCCATCTGACGCCATCTGAAAAGGTAAGAAGAATGTGATTGTGGGGATTGTAGTCATTTTGTTGTTGACATTTTGTAGTCTATGTGATGCGACTTGTGGACGCCGTGCCAAATACCATGGGTGCCGCCGTGCACCTATTTGTATGTGTTGTGATGTTATGTCCACAAAGTGCACAACACTGCTCATTATTACACATGTGTGTTGTGCGAGAGATGGTGGCGCCGTGCACCTCATGATTTGTGGTGATGCTGTGTTGTTGAATGTCTTTGCATATATTGATCATGCATTGTGTGTATATGGTTGGATCAAAATGATAGACTAAATATATAAATATATATGTATATGTGTATACATGTGTGTCTATATGTGTACATATAAATGTGTGTGTGTATATGTGTATATCTGAATGAGTGGCAAGTGAGCTTGAGGAATAGAATGAGTGGTGGAGCATAGTGTTGCACTGAGTAATGGTTCCCTGTGCTCACTTGACACGAGTTCAGATCTATTCTATATCACATACCTGTCAATAACATAGTCCTTTTATACAATAGGAATGTTTTGTGTGTGTTTTTGGTTTGGTGATGACATCACGGTGTGATGTTGGGTATTTTCACACTGCACACTTTAGGAGGTATGCGCACTTGTTCATGGTATGGTGTGTATGGCTGACACTTGTCTATCATGAGCCCAGAGTCACCTAAGCAGCTTGAATAAAATGCATTTTTTTGTAATTGCAGCAAATATGAAAAAAAATGTTTTGATTCCCTTTCCAATGGTGCTATGCAATCAATGTTAATTTACTGAACAGCTTGGCTGCTGACAGTTTGTGTAACATGTATACTTTAGGATTTAAAAATAACTGGTTTCCCCTTTTTCCCATAGGGAAACCGTGGCATAATTTGCCATTATAAAGGAGTGTTTATAACGGCAAACACGCACATGGTTTCCCTCGCTGTGCGCATGCGCACGCAGCGGCATGACCACTCACCGATTCCATGTTGCCTGAACCAGCAACGCCAGAAGAACTCGTCGGTAAGTTTTTATGTGTTATTTTTGCACACTGTACAGCAGCAACTGGAGGAATAAACTGTGGAATCCTGACAGAAAAATAAAAAAAGAGAAACCGTTTTTACATACCATGCCATAAACAAATGCAAAATAGAGAATAAAGTATGGGTCTGGGTATAAAGTATTCGCCCTCGGGGTTTATGTAGTATCAAACCCCTTGGGTGTGTAAATTCTCGTTACACATCCAGCCCCATACTTTATGCTCTATTTTGCATTTGTTTATGGCATGGTGTGTATGGCTGATATTTTGTCCACCAAGAACCATAAACACTATATCTTAGCCAGTATAAAACAAAACCAAATTGATTACAATTGATTGCATAGCACCGTTGGAAAGGTAATTTAGTTATGAACAGATTGTTTGCTGTCATATTGTGTGTAGCATGTATTGTGCAGGAGTTTTTTGCATTTGTTTATGGCATGGTGTGTATGGCTGACATGTTGTCCGTCAAGAACCACCTAAGCACTATGAATAAAACTGATTCTGGGTATCTTAGCCAGCATAAAACAAAAACTGAATTGATTAAAATTTATTGCATAGCACCGTTGGGAAAGGTAATTTAGTTATGAACAGATTGTGTGCTGACATATTGTGTGTATCATGTATAGTTCAGGAATTATTTGCATTTGTTTGTGACGTGGTGTGTTATGGCTGTCATTTTGTCCATCAAGAACCATCGAAGCATGTTGAATAAAACACACATTCTGGGTATCTCAGCCAGTATAAAACAAAAACCACATTGAGCACAATTGATTGCATAGCACCACTGGAAAGGAAATTTTGTGATGAACAAGATTGCCGCTGATATGTTGTGTGTATCATGCATACTTTAGGAGTTGTACACATTTGTTTATGGTATGGCGTGTATGGTTCAGATTCATGTCTAAAACCTCGCCAAAGCACCTTGAGAAAAATGGTAAAAACATATGTTTTATACTATAGAAATAGCTGTCTTTTTAACAAACAAATTATTAAAACTGCATCTAGTTTCTGCATGCTGAATTTGGTGTTGATATGTCACATACTTTCAAACAAAAGAGGCTTAAAGTGCATTTTTTTGTGTAAAAATGTTTTTTTTTGCTCTTTCGACCAGCTTAGAAAAAAAAATTACGTATTATTAATTGCATACCATCACTGGAAAGGTAATTTTATGCTGAACAAGTTTGCCACTCATACTTTGTGCCTAGCACACACGGTTCTTGAGCTATAAGCATTTGTTTGCGACATGCTGATTATGGCTTGATTTTGCTTACAAAGCCTCAGGATTCACTGTTATCAGTATACAGGACACAAGTGCTGCAACTTCAGAGAGCTCCTGAGGAGGCAATGAGCTAACTCAATAAATCCTGGGAAGTAATTTCCAATAATCACAGGTACAGCTAACTTAGGTACTACCCCCACTTTCATTTGGTGTGATACACCCTTAATGATCAGAGTCACTTGGGTGGTGGGATAGTTCGAGTGTCCCCATGGATGCAGATGACACCAGTACCTGGTCCTTTTGCACAGTGTTTTCCCAGCACTTCAACATGCACTAGGGTCTGTCTGCTTCCCGAATCAATGAGTCCCTTTACAGTCTTATCCCCCACCTTCATGTCTGTTAAGTACTTGTCCCAATTTGCAAGGACAAATTTGTTTTGGTGCCACTCTCCTTACTATAGCAGTTTCATGCAAATGAACTGGCTTATTACAGTTATAGCAGATAACCTCTTTGGGCACAGATTTGTTACCCCTACCAGAGTTCTTATTAGGCTTGGAGTTTAAATGGGAAAAAGATTGTCTTGGCTGTTATCTCGCTGCTGTGGCATCTGTCTGGCCATTTGGTAGTCCTCAGCCAAAGAAAGAGCATTTTCCCCACTCTCTGGTCAGTGTTCCTTTACCCACAGCTGCACATCTGTATGCAAGATGTTGATGAATTGCTCCATGGCAAATGTGTCGATGATCCTGTGGGACTGTTTTGCTCTCTGGTTGGATCCATTTTATCAGGAGTTCTCTGAGTCAGGTGAAGGTTTCTCGAGGATTGTCGACCGAGCTGTACCTCAGAGATCGAAATCTCTACCTGTATGTCTCGCCGGAGATGTCATACTTTTTCAGGATTTCGCTTTTCACCAGGTCATATTTTTCTGACTGTGCAGTGTCCATACTGCTGTAGGCAAGTTGGGCTTTCCCTGTCAGGTAGGGTACCAGTCTGATTGTCCCTTGCTGCTTTGGCCATTGGCAGGCTGTGGCAACTCTTTCAAAAAGTTGTCAGATATGCCTCAGTATCATCTGAGGGACACAACTTTGTAAGTTTAATGGCTTTTAAGTTGCTTCATTTTGTTGCTCGTCTGGATCTGTGCTGAATCCTCTGCCTTTGATAGCTTGCAAGGCATCCAGACATTGTGCTCCTGTCGTTGCATCTCCTCTCTCATCTGCTGCTCCTGTTGCTACATCTCTTCTCTCCTCTGTGCTTCTAAACGCTGAATCTCTTTTTCTCTCTGCTTCTCCATCTCTTTTTGTTGAATAGCCCACAATTTGAAAAAGTCCATCAGGCTTTTAGGTTTTGTCAATGCCTGTTTTTTGCCCATATCTTTTTCTGGCTGTACAGTCTCAGACTGGACTTCTGTCTCTGCTAGTTTGACTGCCATTCTCCTGGTAACCACTCCTGGACTTGCTGCTGCAGAATCCATATCTTCCTCTGTGCTTCCCTGGTACTAGGTCCAGTACCCATGCACAAAACTCCTGCCTCAGGGTATACATGGCTTAAATCCCACTTAGGCTGATACCATCTGTCGTCGAGGCACAGTCGGAAAGCATAGGAAAAACAGGAGCAGTTATAGAATTCACCAATATATTTATTTACAATAGCAGTAACATAAAAAAAATAAACTTGTTCAGTATAGCTATTTACAAAGGCAAAATAAAATGGAGTTTTCCTTTAATCTCTGTGTCCATTTTCTCTTTTTTTCTTCTTTTCAATTGCAGTTCAGGTCTCTTATAAGTCCTTCCAACCCCCATTCTTAGCAAGCATCCTGTTCTTGTAAGTATCAGGCAGGGCTGCTAGAACACAGTGTGCCTGAGCTTAGTGGCTCCATTTCCACAGCTTGCAAAAGGCTCAAAAATTGAACTCGGGTAACCTCTTGAGTTTACAATAGCATTTTGCAATAATCTCAAACCACAATTATATATATTTCAACAGCAACACTATACTGTATATTTTCTAAACAAAAGGATCCCAATATCAGTTACATTTCCATACTATGATTTGCACATATTTTTATGTTAGCAGATATGCAAGGGGAGGAAAAGACAGACAGCAAGAGAGGACTGAGAAATAGTGAGAGGCAAAGAATTGCAAGACTGTCGGATTGTTGAACTCTGAAGTCTCACAGGAAAATTTGGTTGCACAACCAGACAGAGAAGAGACAGAAAAGGGAAGAATAGATCCTTGCATTGAAACACTTTCTCCATAACAACTGGGAGAGGGTCCTATTCCACCCTGTCACAGGCACCTCAAGAGGGATAGGGATCGCCTGGAGACAGTGCAGAGGAGAGCAACCAAGATGATACATGAACTACACAAAGAACCTTATGAATCAAGACTAAACCACCTCAACATGTACTCACTGGAAAGAAGAAGAGACAGAGGGAATATGATAGAAACATTTAAATACCTCTGCGGAATCAACTCAGTGCAAACACAAGACCTCTTCAGAGAAAACACGTCTGCATGAACAAGGGGGCACAGCATGTGCCTGAATGGAGGTAGTTTCAAAACAAACTGCAGGAAGTCCTTCTTCACTGAAAGGCTGGTGGAGCCCTGGAACAGTCTGCCCACAGAAGTTGTGGCATCAAAAAACAGTAAGGGGGAGTTCAAGCTAGCATGGGATAGGCACTGCAGAAATCTAGGAAAGTCAAGAGAATGGGGGGGTAGGCTACATGGGCAGACTAGATGGACCGCACAGTCCTCTTCTGCCAACACTTTCTTATGTTCTTATGTTCTAAGTTTTAAATGTAAAAAAAGGACATGGTAGAGAGAGGTAGCACCCCACTAATTTAGCCAGCCAAGACAAAAGGTCCAGACTTTAATCCACAAAACCAGTTTGGACCCATTCTGAAAAAGGATTGTCCCCAGACATCAAAAGAGAAGGCCCAGGGTGTGATGTCATAGAGGCATGTATGATGGTGTGGGTGTAGTGGGATGGCCAACTGAGGATATTTCTGTTTGTTTGCTCTGAAAGTCAGTTACATTTTTGGATTCTGAACTAATAACATCAAGCATTCAAGTGTGCCATTACTCACCAAGTTCCCAGTTAGGGGGAGCTTCTTCTACACTACTTAGAATCTACATAGTTTTGAGTTAGGTTCTTCTGTGTCTCTGCTATCTTTTCAAATGCTTTTATTTTTAGCTGTGTAGAATACTGTATTCCCTATGGTCTTTAGTGTGTATTATCCTGTAACATAATGTAAATATTGTGGAGTATTAAATGTTATTTTTATTATATTTGTTATTTTATATACATCATGCTTTCTGTGACTGAATCATTTCAGGTATAGATAATCAGGAGTTTATTGGCAAGTCTGTGTGATCCATTTATGAAGAGGCAGGCTACAATTACCATATATCAGGCAAAGTGCCTCAGCTGTGACAAAAGGGGAAGGTTGGATGTCCTTTGGTAAGGAGCACTGTACTATGTAACAAAAACTAAATAAAATAAATGAATAAATAAATAAATAAATGTGAACACTGCCTCTGGAGGCAGCATACCAAGGTAACCCTTTCATGTGTCTGAAGGGTTGTGAAAACTGGTAACAGTATAGACTGAGTTTTGGAAGAGGACAAATCTGTGACAGTAGCACACACAGCACACAATAGCAGTTACACACTAAATGGTTAATCTGAACATGGTGCAGTTAGTTACTGAGTACAGACAGTCAAATCCAGAAAAAAGTATTCTGTGCACTTTTAAAACATCTGTGAATGAGGCAAACCGGAGTCCTGGGGTTGCAGGTTGCAGTTATCTCGACTTTATCCCTGTGTAATTAAAGCCATTGTGTTAGTCCTCCATAATCCCACCCCATCTACTGCAAAAGCACTTCACTGAGCAGAAACGGAGTGAAGTTACACTATGACTTTAAGAATCAACTGCACATTGTCTGAGTAGTTTTAACAAGGCTTTAGGGGCTAATCCATCTTCATTTTCCTTCCTGGACGTGAGGAGAATGCAAAGAGAGGACCTAGATGTCTCTTCATGAAAAGGCAAGTGGAAGGTTGGGGGAAGGGAGGTACAATGGTCAAACCGCCTGAGTTTTGGAAGTGACCTTTAAACAGAATTACTGCTCTTTGAGCCTCTTTTTGAGAGATTCTTTTACCACTCTTCAGACAGAGAAACAATGCAAATAATGCCCAGAAAGAAGCTGTAAATCTTGATGGCTAATGACCAAGACACAGAGCCACAGGACTGCAGCAGTAAATCAGGTTCCAGGGAATACTGCTGTAATTTGACCCCTTGCAGGAGTGCACTGTCTACATCACTGTGCAGTGCCTCAGCATACAGTTGAAGAGAAGTGATGAGCACATGTGCCTGTCCTGCCCTTCAGATGGAATGGCTCTCTTTTAAACCACTTGGAGTGTCTCACGTTTTCCCATGGAGATAAATCAACAGTGCTGTGGGCAGACTGGAGGAGCCCTGTTAGGCCTTTGTCACTTTCTGTGTTTCTATGTTATGGCGAAAATGTTGACCTATATTTTTTCATTCCATTTTAGATGGCCTGTTATTTCCCGTCTTGCATTATACTCTTTGTCCCCATTTGAGTCTCCTTCAGCACTTGTTTTTTTTTTTTTTGATTTTGAAATAATGGAAGGAGTGTTGCTTCTAATATACTGTAGCTCGGACCAGGTTTTCATCAGCACTGTCAGCTGTTTTCGCATGCTGATTCTCCCATAAGGTCATAGAGCAGAGTTGGAAGTGTATTAGTTCATTTTAGCCACAAGAAATGTGATGTTAAACAATAGGTGTTCAGAAACAACAGAGAATACTGAAAATCTGGATTAATCCATATTAAAAGAAGTGTTCCTTTCATTACTTCAAACAAAAACAAAATTGAACTAAGGTAGACTCAAAAGGGCAGAAAGGGTATCATACAAGACAATGGATAAAGGCAGTCTAAAACAGAAGTGACAATTATAGTTAAAAATGTTCACCGCTAACATGTACTGCTGCTTTGAGCTCACATTTTGCCTGTTAATGGTAGGATCCAGTGAGATAAAAATGAGTCTTTTTCTAGGCTTCACCTCACCTGGGTTTTGCACATGGCCTATGCCAAATCCATCTCAATCCTTTCATCAATTTGGTTATAGCTAATGTGTTTTATTCTATGTTTATGTTTGATTTGTCTATCAACTGTATCTTACTATTTTTGTATTATTTGTATTTATTTTTACATGAGTTATTTTATGTATTGCCTATTGATATAAAGTGTTATTGTAATCCATTTCCCCACCCCCACCCCACCCCACCGCATCTGGTAATGAGCTGTTATCAACTCAAAATAAATAAATAATTTAGTCTTGAGTTGAGATTGTCAGCATTGCATTGTCTAGTGACAGTCTACTATATGTGATGACATCACTGTTCAGTTCTCAAAAAAAATAGAACCAGTTGAATGTAGCCTGTATGAGTTCTTCAATACCAGTTCCAATTCCAGCTGAAAGTCCAGTGTGAAGGTCCTACTTCTTTTGTTCTTCCCCGAGTGCAGCACATTGCCTTTGACTACATTGAATCTGAGACTGCAGGAGCTTAACCAGCTTGTTTAGAATTGTTAAGGCAGTAAAAGGAAAAAAACAGCCTTTAGGAGTACAAGAAGACCCTGCAGAGCGAGATATATCCAGATAAACAAAAGGAGGCAGGAAGAGGAGTGAGGGCAGCAAAGGAACAAACAGAGGCGAGGATAGCAAAGGAAGTCAATAAAGGGGATAAGACTTTCTACAGGTATGTGGTATGGGGAGGGATAGTGAGGATCAAGAGGAAGGGAGGCTGTGTATTCACAGTGGAGGGGGGAGAGAATGGATCAGCATGTATCAGCAGGCACATGCAGAGTGGGGAATGGACACAGGTCCATTTTCAGAGGAGAGAGTCCAAAGGGGATTGGAAGTCCTAAAGGAAGACAAGGCAATGGGGCAAATTGTGATCCACCCAGAAGTACTAAAAGAACTTGAGCAAGGTGCTAGCCATTCTGACAACATTATTCAGCACCTCATTAGCGTTGGGAATAGTGCCAGAGAACTAGAAGAGGACCAATGTTGTCCCTCTGCACAAGAGTGGCAGCAAGGACGAGGCTAACAATTACAGGCCAGTCAGTCTTACATCAGTGGTGGGGAAATTAATGGAAACACTGCTAAAGAAGAGACTGATGGAGTACCTGGATGCAAATTGGCTGCAACATCATTGACAGCACCGTTTCACAGGAGGGAAGTCCTGTCAAACAAATCTCTTAGATTTCTTTGACTGCATGACTGAGGAGACGGATCAGGGCAAGGCAGTAGATGAGTCCTATCTGTACTTCAGTAAGGTCTTTGACACTGTGCCACACAGGAGGCCAACAAAGAAACTTAGCAATCTGGAGGTTGTGGAGAAGGTGGTAAGTTGGTATTAAACTGGTTGAAGGATAGCAAGCAGAGGGCGGTGGTAAATGGCAGTCACTCGGGGAATGGGAGAGTAACCAGTGGAGTACCACGGGGATCGGTAATGGGCCCTGTCCTCTTCAACATCTTCATAAGTGACATTGCCATTGCTGAGGAACTGTAGGGAAAGGTGTGTCTTTTTTGAGGATGACACAAAAATCTGCTGCAGGATAGACACTCGGGAAGGACTGGAGAAAATGCAAAGTGATCTAGGGAAATTTGTGGAGTGGTCTAGGGTGTGGCAGCTAGGTTTCAGTTCCAGAAAGTTGCAAAGTCATGCACCTGGAGTGGGGAAACCCATGGGTTGTGTACAACTTGGGGTAATCATATCTGCTGATCTCAAGGTGGCAGGGTAATGCAAAAAGGTAGTAAGCAAGGCTATCCAGATGATGGGGTGTATAGGAAGAGGGATTTCTAGCAGGAACTAGTGAGACCCCACCTAGAGTACTGTGTTCAGTTCTGGAGGACACACCTCTGCAAAGACATTGATAGGGTGGAAGTGGTTCAGAGGAGGGATCCCAAAATTGTAAGGTGGGGGGGTTGCACAAGAAATCATATGAGGAGAGGCTGCGGGAGCGCAACATGTACTCCATGTTGGAGAGGAGAGGAAAACGAGATGGGAACATGACTGAGACCTGTAAGTACCTTGTGGGGGTGAACAAGGTGCAAGAGGGGAGTCTGTTTCAGAGGAGAAGCAGGACCAGAACATGGGGGCATGCAGTGAAGCTTTGTGTGGCAGGGGGGAGAGTTTAGGAGGATATAAGAAAATACTTCTTCCCAGAAAGGCTGGTGGATGCCTGAAACTAACTGCCAGAAGAGTTGGTGGGGGCAAAGACAGTGGGGAGCTTCATGCGTGTGTGGGATGGGCACATGGGCATAATAGATGTAGGAAAGGGAGGAGGGAGGGACACCTGTGCCCAGATGCGGTCCAAGATGTAAAAATAGGGAAAATAGGGCAGACTAGATGGGCCTACCAGCCCTTTTCTCCTGACAAATTCTATGTTTTTATGTTTATGTTTTCCTGAAGTTTGTCCCCATCCTCAAGGGAGTTCATCACCTTTCAGTTTAGTGTCATCAGCAAATGTATGTGTAACCCCCCTGCAAATGGGGGTTCCCAAAAGACTTCCAGGAGCTTGCTTGAATGCTCCAAGCCTGAATGGTGTTTGGCATTTAAGCCATTTATCAGTGAGTGTTTTTAGAGCCTCTGGTACTGTCTCTTTAAGAGCTGTCTGCTTGCAGACATAATTAGTTTGTATGGGGGGACTGTGTGCTTCTCTGAGTACCACTCGAGCTGCTGCCAATTCACTTCATTTTTGCAGTCACTAGGAGTGCAAAGGGAACCTATCTGAAAGATGTAACTGTTTGCCAGAAATTATTTAGAGTAATAATGAAATTACAGTTTGTCTAACCTGCTTTCTTTGCAGTCAGAACTGTGTCTGCTAGTTCCCCATTCTAGTTTTGAACTGCTGAACTGGACCAATCAGTGTGGGGTAAGCTAGCTCTAAAATGGTGCCTTGGACGAATCAGAACTTGGACTCATAATCTGAGCCAGCCACAAGAGGATTGTATGGGCAGTGACTCTGGGAGATGTAGTTTAGACTTCAGTGCCTTTTGGACCGACAGCAGCAGTCTATTGTAGTGACAGCCAATCCAGTCAAGAACTGGGAGGAACTCAAAGGAAGTGCCGGTTTGTCAGTTGGAGTGTCAGTTGAGCTTTGGCAGTGAAGAAGGAAGGAGCCCTGTGCTTTTTCAGTGTGCAGTTTTAGTCAAAAACGTGTTAGGCCCAGTTCGGTCTGCAGCTTGTTAGGACTGAATCCGTCCTGTGAAAAGAATCAAAGGATCTCTGAAGAGTGAAAACAGGCTCACCCTGTAGAAGACTGGAAGAATTGCTGAAAATTGCACTCGGTCTGTCAGGAACTGAATCTCTGTGTGTTCTCCCGGTATTGTGCAGTAATTGCGATCGGGATACAGATGCAGCCTGCCTGGTATAGTGCTTTCTTTTATATAAATGTGAAGAGGTTTGTGTACCTCAAGTGAGCCCTGCTGACATTGAAGGACCCTATCTTATTTGGAGGTCGTGAGTACTAATTCAGGGTCGCTCCTGTTGAATTGCCACATTAAATCCAAATGGAATTACTGTACTGCTGACTGTTTAATTCTCCTTTTCTCTGTGTGAAAGGCCCCTACCAGCTGCCACGGTTTGGACTAGCCACTAGGGCTTGGGCACCAGGGACAGTAACTGATAGGATAGGCCTGTGCACAGAGCCATAGGTAGATTATTAGGTGATAAGCTAATTAACCTGATTTCCCTGTCCTTGTTATATCCCCTAAATAAATCAGAGCTGCTTGTTTCAGCAAAGTTATACTGCCTGAGGTATTTGTCTATGTTAAAGTACTGTACTGTGATTGTTGCACTGTATCTCATTTCACAGGAGGTCCCAGTGCCGAACCAGACCTGGGGTAAGTGTATACTGTGAAGGTAATTCTGATATATTGTGTGGGCCACTAGTGGGAAGAAAGGGGGGTTGCAGTGTCCCAGAGGGCTGTGACCAAGTTAGTTTAACTATTGCAAACCCTGACCTCTGGGTGGAGGCACCCGCCATTGGATCCAGGCCCCTCAACCTGTTAGTGGCAAATCAGGCAGGGGTAGTAGCCCCTGGGATAGCGCCATCTAGGGGTTACATATGTAGCCTGCAGGAGGCCCCTGGGTTACAGATTGCTGATGAAGATGTTGAACAGAAGTGCCCCAGCACTGATCCCTGAGGGACATCACTCAGTATTCTTTTCCACTTGAAGTAGTGCCACTACCAATCCCCCACAACCCTCTGCTTTTTGCCCCACAAGCCAGCTAGCAGTCTGCCTTGTGTATACTGCACTGGGATACTTTAACCAGAAGCTTGCCGTACACCACAGTATCAAAGGTCTTGGTGAAGTCCAGATAGACTACATCCATGACTCTGCCCAGGACAACCTCCCTTGAAGACAGTGATCATGTTGGTTTGGCATGATAGGATCCTCATAAAGCCTTGCAGAGAAGCACAAGAACCTGAGCCTGAGCAAGAGTGCTGTTATTTTGTCTTTGATAATGATTTTGAGGACCATGCCCAGCACTTATGTCAGGCCAATCGGGGTCCTACCTTACCTCTTTTTTGAAGATGGGGAGTACCTTGGCCACTTTCTCGTCCTCTGGCACTAAACAGGTCCTAACAGACTCCTGAAAGATTACTGCAAACAGCCCCGCCAGTCGGTCCCTTAGCTCCCAGATGATCCGGGGGTGTATCCCATCTGCTCTTTGGAACTTGCCTGGCTTGATATTGTAAATTATGCCATCTTATTGTAGCTGTAAGTGACAGCTACCTAGCAAATCTTTTTTTTTAATTTATTTTAGCTTTTGTTGACCGGGTAAGTGCACTAGACAAATCCTGCCTATTTTCAGGCACGACCCGGGGGAGGGGGATACAGATGAATGCCAACTGACCTTGAACCAGATTAAGCTGTTGGTGGTATTTTTAGTGAATGAGGGAAATTTGGCCAGGACACCGGGAAATTCCCCTACTCTTTTCGAGAAGTGCCATGGGATCTTTAACATCCATCTGAACTACCACCAATCCAGGCAGATGAGACCTCGGTTTAACGTCTCATCCGAAAGACAGCACCTCAGAAGTGCAGCACCCCTCTCATGCTGCACTGCAGTGTCAGTACTGGGATATTAACCCAAGTGCCAGATGTGGGAACTGAACCCACAGCCCTCTGATCTCCCGGCCTCAGAGGCGAGTGTGCTACCTACTGAGCCACTGACACTGACAGAGAATCTTGTTTTAGTTTTTCAAAGAATTGGTCTCCAACACTTCACTGTCACATGGGACAGGACACATATAAATAGTTAGTTGCTGTATTGGTCCTTGTAAGAACAGATCCAGAAACAAATAGTTTGATACCTTTTATTGGACCAACATAGATGTAACAAAAGAAAACAGTGTTTAAGCTTTCAGACCAACCAAGTGCTTCCTCAGTTAGCACTGTTTTCTTTTGTTACATCTTTGTTGGTCCAATAAAAGGATTAAACCATTTGTTTCTGGACATGGGACAGGAGACACTGTGAGAAAAGAAAAGGAAAGGCAAGGCAATAAAAGATACAAGCATGGTGATTCCCATAAAAAAGAAGGAAAATGTAGAAAAAAATCATTATAGCAAATAAAGGAAAGGACACGCTAGGACTACAAACACAAATCAAAACACCCTGCACAACATATTTGTTTTATAAACTTTTACTTTAGTTGTCCTTTAAAATTGTTTCTATCTGTTCCAGTATTAAAAGGATCATAGGTAGGGTCAGGCAGAACATATAAAGAATAATGTATGAGTGACCATACACAACGAGCCTGTGTTTCCATCGAGGGTAAAGATAACACCTTACATACCTTGAGAGGACCATGCTGTTATCTCAACCCAGAGATGGAAACACAAGGCAAGTTGTGTATGGTCACCCATATTTTATTTTTTATACTATATGGTTTTCTCAAGATGTTTGAATGTTTCAATCATATCACCTCTCTCCCTCCTTTGCTCTAGGGTATACATATTGAGTTCCGTTAATCTGTCCTCATATGTTTTCTGATACAGTCCTTGCACCATTTTGGTTGCCCTTCTCTGGACTGCCTCAATTTGGTTAATGTCCTTGTGAAGGTGTGGCCTACAGTACTGCGCACAGTACTCCAGATGGGGCTTAAACAGTGTCTTGTAAAGGGGGATTATTACCTCCCTCTTACGACTTGTGATACCCCTACTAATACACCCCAACATCCCACTAGCCTTACCTACTGCTTTGGTGGAAGTACATCCCAGGGGAAGGCTCTTCAACTGGATGTCAATGTGAATGCCAACCATTGCACCCATCTGTGAACGTCATTGCTCACCAGCACCCCCAGGAGAAAACACAGAGGAAAACCCTTGGTCTGCCCAGAGCTGATGCTGACCCCCCCGACCCCCAGACTCATGCACAACTGACATGGCAGACCACCTAGCACCATGCTGGTCCAGCCCAGGCCAAGTGATGGTTAACCTGTAGGTTATTGAGACGGTCACTTACAGGGCTGGGGTCACTGTCCGGAAGGATTGAGGGGCGAATTCAGTGCCAAGGAGCAGAAAAAGAAGGATGCACATTTAGGGAGTCTGTTCCTTATCTGATAGACAAGGTGGATTTCAGCTCCTTAGGGCTCCATAGGGGGGTGTTCCTTAGCCAGGGGACATGGAGCATTTCTGCTTGTTAGTTAAGGAGGCTGTCCCTTAACTGAGGGATAGGAAGAAGTTCTGCTCCTTAGGGCTTCATAGGAGCTGTTCCTTAGCTGAAGGACCCAATGCTGACTGTTGCACTAGTGTCCTCACTACTTTAACCAGCTGCTGCATGTTCTGTTGTTTAGCTTAATGTGCGCTCTCAACAGTGCTAAGCCTAGGCTGAGTTACATAACTTCGATGGTATAGCTGCATGATTAATGGGCTGCTCCAATTACAGTATCTCGAAAGTGTAAGTCAGTGTTTTGTGCCCAGAGACTAACTAACGCTGCCTGTTGTACTGATCAGCATACAATCCTCCTTACTCTTACTAACTGTAGTGTGATTTATTATTTAGCTAGTGTGAACTCTGCTCTGTACAGTGCTAAGCCTAAGGTGTTACTTAATGTTGCTTATTTTATCTACTTGGAGTATTCACTAGTATAGCCGATTGCTCAGCCTGGAGTGCAGCCTAGTAGAGGGGGTAATTAGTTCCATCTAAAGTACACTCAGATCTATACTTCTCTAGTCCTGGGGGCCACCAATCTGTTAAGCTGAACTCAGGTCTCTGTTGTAACCCCTCTGAAAGCAAGAATCACTTACTCTGTTTGGGTGGAGCATGTGAACCAGCTGCCTAAGTCACTATATAAATACTTTCTGGCTCTCACCCCATTTCAGAGTGGTGTTAGAATGTAGCCTCCAACTATCTACCTTAAAAAATTGTGTGCTCTTAGTTTAATCCTCCACCCTTCAGGGCGAAATGGCCAAACAACTAGTAAGAGCTGCTGTAAAGCTAGATCTGGCTTATACCCTATCAGGGTGACCAGTGAATGTAAGTCCCTAGCTATACCTAACATATAGCTGTCAAAGTCTTTACATTGACAGACCCTGATCAGCACATCTGGGTGTAGTGTAGTGTGTGTACCCTGGTTACTACCTTACAAAAAATAGCTTGGGACACTCTGGTGCTTATACTGGTACCTGAACCCCCTGGGGTGTCTCCTATCTTACAAGGTCCCCTTCACCCCTCCCCATGAGAGTGACTACAAATCAAGATGTCTCTGAAAGGAACTGTGGCGGCCTTTATCTACAGCTTGTTAGTTTTGGGTTCAGACCTGGTCTAACCTGCTTCTAAGTACCCAGAAGGGAAATGTTCTGATGCTTTGGATCCACTCCTGTCCCACTGCTATAACACTCAAAACCATGACCCTTTCTTGCTTATTCTAATGTGGCTATACACAGAAAGTAACTGCTACAAGGTGTGCACCTTCTTACTTGAACCAAAGTGGAAGCCCATACTGCCTAACCTGGAACCCCTATCAGTGCTCTGACATCTCTCTTACTGCTCCTATCAGGAGATGTGGAACAAAACCCCAGACGTACCATTGTCAATTTCAGAGTATGGTCCCTTACTGAACCATGCTGGACTAATATTCATGAGGGTGTAGGAACAGAACTAATTTGATTAAAATATTTTATTACAATATTATTATATTCTTAATTGCTATTCTATATCATTATATTGGCTTAATTATAAGGTACTATAAATGTTTCTGGTCAAATTAATGTCTAAATGAACTCTAAAACAAGGACAATGCTGCTTAAGGCTTGAATACTGAAATGGAGAAATGATGTCACGAAACAAAAGGGAATATAGCATACAGGGACAACTTCAGGAAAAAAAAATATTTTCAGGATAGTCTGTTTAAATTGAATGGCCTCTTCCAATTAGTAGCAGAAGAGCTGGAAACTTGACATAATTTATGATCTTGTTTTTTTAGTACCAGCCAGAGCACATCTCAGAGGTTAGCATAGATTTAGACTGGCTTTAAGAAATTAAGACTTTTATTTACAGAAAATATACAAAAACTCTGATATATTTCAAAATTATACAGGTTATTGGGAATGCATGTACCTGCCCAGTAAGTTTTAAACCCAACAACAAAGTGTATTATGAGCTATTTACAAAAATATGTAGCCCCAAAACTGTTTCGAATATATTGACAAGTTTGGTGTCTATAGTAAGCTAACATTGTCACCTTTTTAATGAAATGAGAGTGAAGTGGTTATCTAAGAAAAACAACTAGTCAGGTGGATTATAAGCCATCTGGATAAAATCCCAAACAACTTGAAGTCACGGTTAATTTGCCTTAAACAAAGAAGATCCCTATCTTAAAGAAATTTTATTAAATTTACACAGTTCTAATGATAGCAGGTATGCCAAACTATCATCATTTTAAACAGGAAAAAATATACTTTTGAAATCTGTAAATACATTTTAGAGACCTATAAAGGAAAAAGTTTCATAATGCTTTTATAAATTATAGATTTTATATTAGGATTGACACCATCATGTTTGGTCTCAAATTAATCCTCTCTTTAAGTTGCATCTAAAATGTGAATTTTATATATGTACAAAAGTGCACATAGACGCAAGGAAGAAAATATGTTTTGTATCAAAAATAGTTTTTGAAGATGAGGTCATATTGAGAAAAAATGGCTTAGGAGGGGATAACAGTAATACCCTCAAAGAGTACTCAGACCAATCATAACTTGATGGTGATGTCATCCAGTAAGTGGGACATAAATGGGATGCTGGCAAAGCTGGCCCAGTACTTCCTTATTCTTTGGTGTGTGAAAACCTGTGTTGGTGTCCTGATAATTTTGGATGAGCTTTGACTTGTACCAAAAGCCTGAAGTTAAACCTGCTTGGAACATTATTTGGGCTTTGACACGGCCACCGCAAGGGGGTGCTAAACCAGCTGCTGAAACTGACTGTTACAGGAAGGACTTTCTTCCCAATATTGTATTAAGCAAGGCCTATGTTTTGCATACTGAGAATTTGGACTAAAGTACAGTAATGTTTGGGAATTTCTGTTAAAAGCCTAAAGAAGAGACTGCCTTTGGAATTTACCAGCCAGCAAGCCTGCAGTGCTGTAAAATAGGAGTGAGTCCAGAGTTGAAGGTTCAAGAGCAGAAATTAACTGAAACAGAAGAGTCACAGAATCCAGTTACCAAAACAGCATTGCTGTCCTCAGGGAGAGATCTTTCTACAGACTGTGCTGCTAAACTGCTAACATCTTGTTGTCTGATTTTTCCCACTAAATCCTGAAGTGACTTTTGATGATTTGTGACATCAAGCAAGACGAATCCAGCCTGCATTGCTTCATTGATGTCAGAAGACTCTACAGTTCCAGGTTCAAGGGAAAAAGACAGAGGACTAAAGCCAAACTCACCACCATGGGCATTTGTCATCCAAAACCAAAAGTTCTCACCAAGACTTTGAAAGCTCAAAAGTAGAAGACCGCTTCTACAGATAACTAAAACATAAGTATTCCTTTATCCTAGTTTTAGTACTTATTTGGCTATCTGGGGTGGTAGCTCCAAACCTTGGGTATATGGTTAAGCTAGAATTTAAATCTGAAGAAAATACCTTTTACATATTATAAGGTCTAAACAATTATTATTCCAAGATAATCTGAAACACTAGTGTAATGAGTTGCAAGTTCTCACTATAAAAAGAAAAGGTCATGCTATTTATAAGTATGCTAAAGAAATAATATAAACTGTCACCTATTATGCTGAATATTGCTTATTACTTTGCATTGCTTAATTGCTGAAATTTTTTTAATTGTTTTAACATAGAAACATAGAAACATAGACTTTGATGGCAGATAAGGACTGCTAGGCCCATCTAGTCTGCCGATTTCCCTACCTACAGGATAGGCCGCAGATCCTAGTTATCCAACAGCCTATTTCTTCCTACCCCCACAAGAATTGCCTTATGTCTGTCCCATGCATTCTTGAATTCTCCCACAGTTTTAGACCCCACAACCTCCTCAGGAAGGCTGTTCCATGCATCCACTACCCTCTCTGTGAAATAATGATTCCTCACATTGCCCCTGAACTGCCCTCCTTCTGTCTTTAAATTGTGTCCCCTTGTTCTTGCAAGTCTCTTTTTCTGAAAGATGCTACCCTCTTGGACTTTGTTGATTCCACTGAGGTACTTAAAAGTTTCTATCATGTCCCCCCTCATTTAGAAGTCCAGTACAGTGCAGTGGCAGAAGCATGTGGGCCACTGCACTAAATGTCTTCTTCATGGACTTCAACAGATTCAAGAATAATCTTCTAGGTTCCTTCCAACCCCTCCTTGCCCTACCAGCCACAACAAGCCAAGCCTCTAGATTTCACTTCAGACTAGTACCTGGAAAGAGGTGGTCAAGCCCCTAAGGCAAATTAAAGCAGAAGGCTCAGCTGGAATTGACCAGCTTGAACCCAAACTGCTAAAATTGGCTGCTCCTGCTATTGCCTCTCCTATTTCCATGTTGTTTAACAGTTCCCATTGGGATGGGAGGGGAGTATCCTCCCTAGATGGAAGGTGGCACTTGTAGTACCTATACAAAATGGTGTCCCTAAAAAGCTGGTAGAAAATTACCACCCCAACGCTGTCCTCTGCTCCCTGGCCAAAATACTGGAAATATTATTTTATAATCAGCTCCAGGTCTATGAGGAACAGCGAGGCATACTAACTGACAGACAGCATGGGTTCAGAAGGAACCATGGGACTGACAGGGCCTCGATCAGATTGACTACGGACATCTTATGTGCTATGGACAAAGAGTAGCTGACATAGACCTTACCAAAGCCTTTGACCTGGTCAGTCACAGTCTTCTGCTAGCCAGACTGAAACATCCTGGCCTTGACTGTTGGTCCCTCTCCGATGGTTCTCTCATTATCTGTCAAGCAAGATGCAGTTTGTAAAATGGAAGAATGCCTTGTCAGGACAGTGACCAGTTTTAGATGATGTCCCACATGGGTCCATATTGGGTCTCCTTCTCTTCTCCATCTTTGTAAACAACATGCTGGGTAACTGCGGTGGGGCTAACTAGTTGTTGTCTGTGGATGATGCAGTACTTTACAATGCTCTTAAAGACGCTAACCAAATAAACTGTCAGTTCTCAAATGACTTTCTAGAACTCAAAAAATGGTTCATGGCCAACAAACAAGTCCAAAACTAAAGCCATCCTGTTTGAACCCAGGCACTTGGGTTCAGCAAGACAGTACATTTTAGCCCTTTCCATTATACTCAGATCACATATTGAGGTGGTTGAATCTATTAAATACCTGGGGGTGTATGTGGACCACGAAGTAACTTTCAATACACATTATGAACTCTTAAAGTCCCTATTACAACAAATTGGGCTCCTCTATCATCTCAACGCCTTCCTCACCAAGGAGTCACAGCTGGTAATTGCCAATAGCACGCTGCTCCCCATTCTGCGGGTATGTAAGGTGTTCAGAAATGTAAAAGCTCAAAATGCTATACCACAAAATTGGTCACTTTGCACCTAGGGTCCCAACTAGGGAGCATCTTGCAATCCTCTGCAATCACTGAACTGGCCCTCACTGGAGGGTAGGCTGGAGTATCCCTCCTCTGTCTGGCCTTTAAATTGGTAAAAAGCACTGCTCCAAGCCTGCATGAAGTGCTGGTTGTAAAACCCCGAAGAAGGACTCTCTGGAGTCCAGTCCTCCAGTCACATGCTTCTAGACATGTCCAGGGTAAAGTTCACCACGGGGAAAGTGTTCTTTGCCAGTCTGGCCCCATCACTGTGGAACAACCTTCCACCAACCCCTCAAGATTGCTCCTCACCTGGGGGTTTCAAGAAAGGGCTTAAGGCCCTCCTACTAGTGTACAACCAATGCTTCTACTATAACTGATGTGCTCTTCCCTTAATTGGAGAATTTGTCCTCTTAAGAACCTGTGCTGGTATGCAAAATCATTATCTGAAACTGTCCTGGTTGGTCTGCTTATTGTTTGATCTGCTAGGCCTATTGACTGTGTTTACAACTATGTCCTTTACTTCTGCAACCCTATTTGGATTTGGAATTCTGAACATATGTAATAACAGATTAGTACCCTTGTGTATCCTGAACCTTTAATGTGTGTAACCTAATGTAACTTATAATTGTTATTGAACAAATGTTGTATCTGTGCCATACTTCTATGTAATTTATCCCAGGTTGTACCTGAGAAAGGGACTTTTAGTCCCAGTGGGCCCACCAGGTCAACAAAATTCAATAAATAAATGAGAATTTCTGCTTGTTAGTTAGGGAGTCTGTTCTTTAACTAAGGGATAATTTCTGATCCTTAGGGTTTCATAGGGGGGTGTTCCATAGCCAGGAGACAATGAGAATGTCTGCTGCTTAATTCAGGAGGCTGTTCCTAAGCTGCAGGGTAGAAAGAATGTCTGCTCCTTAGTTAGGGATGCTGCTCTTTTGCTAGGGGATAAGGAGAATATCTGTTACTTTGTTAGGAGGGCTGCTCCTTAGCAACAGGATAGCAAGAATTTCTGTTCCTTAGGAAGGTTGTTTCTTAGTTAGGGGATAAGGAGAATTTATGTTCCTTATTTAGGGAGGCTGTTCTTTAGCTAGAGGATAAGGAGAATTTCTGTTAGGGAGGCTGCTCTTTAGCAAAGGATAGAAATAATGTTTGCTTCTTAGGGAGGCTGTTTCATAGCTGGGGGGTAATGAAAATGTTCCTTAGTTAAGGAGGCTGCTCCTTAGCTGCAAGGTAGAAAGAATTACTGCTTGTTAGTGAGGGAGGCTGTTTCTTAAATAGGGAGCAGGGAGACTTTCCACTTCTTATTTAGGGTGACTGTTCCTTGAGGGATCTTCTTTTTACAAGGACTGATGTTTTTGGCTGGATGTCGAAAACCATCGCACGTGCTTCAAGAAGTGCAACATGACCCTGGATTCCATGACATAAGTCACTAATCCAAAGCATTAGCCCAAACCCAGGCCACCAGGCTCTGGCTTCTTTCAGGCCCCCTACAGGGGCTCACAAGGACAGCAGCAGCCACAGCAGCAATAGGGGCAGCAGTTTTAGCAGCACCACCCTGCCAAGCCCTCCAGTAAATATGAAGCTTAAGGGCAGTGCAAGGGCGTAGGAGCTGGTTCCTCGGGGGGGGGGGCTGCCTCCAAGAGCAAGAAATGATGGCATGAGTAGTTCCATCTCCTTTCCATCCCAACATCTGCTGCATCTCCCAATTAGGGGCTGACTCTCTCGCCTCCTAACTGGAAGTGGTAGGATTGGGGTTGTCTCTGGATTTTGAGATCTTACCCCTTGTCAGTCCCAAGTGCCATTGGAGGACATATCACTGGAGTCTCTTCCAACATTAAAGAGCAAGATTCATCAGCTCTTTGAGTGGGATGCAGTATAGCTGCCCCAGAAAGCTGAGCTCCACAAAGGTTTGTTTCATGGTACTTTCTGGTACTCAGGTGAACAGAGGGCTGACACCCTATTCTCAATTAGTGAATACTGAACAAGTTCTTTCATAGTCAGAAGTTTTGAGTTGTAACATTGAACCATATCATGCCATCCCTGGAGCCAGCAGCTTGGATTTGCTATCTGCTTATCCCTGTGAAGGGAAAACCACAGTAAATAGTTGGCTGCAGATATCGCCTCTCTTGTGCTGCCAACCCCCTAATGCTGTGTAACAGGTGGGGCTGGGACAGACACTATTAAAAAGAAATAAAATATTGTGACAAGTAAGAAGCTGGAAAAGAGTGTTTTGTTGTGTCCCTACCTATTGTGCAGCTTGGTTTTTCTCCCTGCGCCTCCAGGATGCTTACTTCCACATCCCTACACGTTTGTCGCATAAACAGTTCCTTCACTTTTGAGTGGACTAAACCTTGTATCAGTACCAAGCCATGCGTTCAGCCTGTCATAGGCACTCAGGGTACTTACCAAGTGCCTTCTTTGTTGTAGTGGCCTTTCATAGGTGCAGAGGTGTCAAGATCATGCCATACCTTGATGACTTGCACATCACGGGGCACTCAATTTGGGATGTAGAGTGGTTCAGGGACTTGGTCCTCAAGATGGGACCTCGGTCTGTTGGTCAACCTGGCCAAGTCTGAGCCCATCCCACAGCAGGTGATCCTGTTCATTGGAGCATAACTGTACTCACTGCAAGTCAGAACACATCTACCTCAGGACAGGGTGGAGGACCTGTCCTCCTTTGCCTAATCATTTTGGGGGTGGAAGTCATGCCTGGCCCAGGGTATCCTGCAGCTTATGGGCTTCATGGCCACTACCATGATCATGGTACATTGGGCCCACCGGCACTTAAGACCTATTCTGTGGAACTAGGGCGTCAAAGATCCCAGTCGCATGCAGCCCTGAATCAACTAATCCAGGTGACCTAGATGGTGCTGGATGCCATCTATTGGTGACTATCCCCACAGCAACCCTTTTGTAGGGCATCCCATGTATCCATGCATAGCCATCAGTCACTCTGACAGACCTGTTGCTAGTGGGCTGGGAGTTCCCATTTGCTGGATCACAGAATGCATGAGTTTTGGTTGCAGAGTTAAACAGGGCTGCACATCAACTTGCTGGAACTCTGCATGATTCATCTAGAGTTCACATCGCTGATCACAGGTCAAGTTGTCGCAGTCAATATGGACAACACAACCACCAAGTTCTACCTGAACAAATGGAATGGCACTTACTCTTTCCTTTGTGACTGGTGGTGTTGCGGACATGGTCTCTGGCTAATTCGCTGAACATGGACCTGGTGGAGGTCCATTTAGCAGGAGCAAACAACCAGATGGCAGACACTCAACCGTGTGGGAGAGGTGCCCCACAAATGGTCACTACAGCTGTGAGTGTTGGCTCAGGTGTTCTCAACATGGGGAACACTGTCAGTGGATTTGTTTTTTGTATTTTTCACGTTCTGGGAAAACAGGAAGCTGAGATTGTCTGTGCCCTCCCCTGCCCCAGTAGGGAACTCTGCAGGGGGGGGACTCATTCTCCTGGCCCTGGGCTCAGGACCTCCGGTAAGCCTTTCTTCCCTTTTCTCTGGTTCACAAGGTGATTCTCAAGGTAAGGAGGGATAAGGTGTCTCAATTATGATTGTGCCAGACTGGCCGCATCAGTTCTGGTACCAGGATCTCCTCAGTGTCAACAACAGACCAGCGCTGCTGCTTCCAAGGATGTTCTCTGTGTGCCTGTGCCATTTAGGAAGGAGTTGACATGTACCGTACCAAGGCAGTACAATGTTACAGGCACAGTGGTCGGGAGTTTCTTTACAAATTTGAATCTCCTGTCAGCACAAACACATAACACGGTAATCTCAGTAGTGTTCAGTTTTTGTGTTTGAGCAAAGAAAAAAACAAACTCAAGTAGACACAATAAGGTTGCACGAAGAAACTGGCATACTTAGGCTGAAAAAAATTAAAACTGAAATCTCTTGAGCTAATGCTACATCAGAATTTATTTATTTATTTTCTAATTAGTACGTTCTGTTTTTTTTTCCGGGTTTTCTCCTGTCCCAGTCCCGTGCATCACCGACATGACATAAGCGTGTGGGGGCACACACACACACACACGTCTTGCGGGACACCCCACCCTACCTTCACCCGGTACTCCCTGTGCTCATCACCGAACCTCCATTCAGTGACGGTGGGACAATGGGTGGGCAGTCCCCCCCCAACCGGGAGAGGAGAGCAATTCCTCAATCCTGCTCCTACCTCCCCGTTGCTGGCACCCTGGCAACCCAAGGTTGTTCCCAAACCTGGGTCGCTGGCGCAATGTAAGGTAAGGTGTTCAGCACCTCAGCCCTCAGTGCCACCAGGCCGGCATTTTATCAGAATTTATTTTAATGTTTCCAGACACTGTACATGGTCTGACACCTTCTGTCCCCTCTGGTGTGTGAACCACTTCCATAGTGGGACCTACTGTTGGTGTTGCCATGGCTAATGGGCAAACCATGCAAGCCTATAGGCAAGTGTTATTTCTCACACTTGTTAGTGAAAACTGCAGTTTTGGTCTCCATTGCCTCAACCAGATGGTGGAGTGAGCTCCAGGTGCTGTCTGTGGAGTCTCCATATCTAGTTTTCTACAAGGACAAGGTTGTCTTACGCACCCATGCAAAATTCCTGCTGAAAGTAGTTCCTGACATTCACCAAAATGCAGGCACTTTTTCTACTGACCTTCTTTCATACTTTGGAGGCTGATTGAAGGCTTCACACACTCGATGTTCACAGGGATCTGTTCTTCTGCCACGAGCATACGCACAATTTCATGATATGGTTTGCTATTTGTTTCTAACCTGTGCTTAGGCTGCCTTAGGCAGACTGACAGCAAAAAGTGGCCTGATGGATAGGTTAACTGGGTAAGAGCCACATGTGTGGCTGAAGTCTCACTCCACCAGAAATACTGCTGCCTCTGTTGCTCCTGTCAGGTACACCCCCACTTCTGAAATATGTAGGGCTGCTACCTGGTCGAATGTGCAAACTTTAATTTCCCATTACAGCATTGACTTACTCAGTCGTCGAGATCCTGCATTTGGTTCTTCTGTCCTCTAGCCTTTAGTTTTGGGATTGCTTGCCTTGCCCCTTCCTATTGAGGACTGCTAGGAGTCCACCCAAGTGTGGATAGTGAACTGAGTTTGGGTAGTTAGAAACAGAGGTTAGTTACTTGTAACCAGGGACCCTGGTTCTCTGCCGCACTAGTCCTGATTTTTGCAGCAGCTCTCCTAGGCTTCTGCAGCAGTGTTCATTCATTCCTGCAGTATGAGTTATTTACAGTATTTGTATGGCATAATGCAGCCCTGCTGTTGGCAAAATATTATGTGATGTCATTTAATTACATCACTTGCTGAGCATAAAGGAAGGGCTTCATGATAAACAAGGAGGTGAAGGGGAGCCAAGCACAGAAGCAGCACACAAGGCGTGAACAAGATGTTACAGTTAAAAGAGCATTTTTATTAAAGAGACCATATGTTAGCGCCCCGAAGCTCATACTGGCGAAACATTTCTTTTGTTTTTTTGTGTTCTGTACAACTGTGAATATACAAACATACGAACATATGAAATTTGCCAGCAGATAAAGGCCTAGAGGTCTATCAAGTCTGCTCGAATGTGCAGCTAGCACCCCTTATTCTGCAGCTGCCCCTCCCTTCCACCCTTCCCCTTCATTAACCCTCCCCCTTGTCCTGTCCCAGCCTCGTTTGAAGCAGTCCACTGTTCTACTGCATACCACTTCAGCAGGTAATGCTTTCCACCCAGCCACCACCTTCTCTGTAAAAAAAAGTGTCTCCTCATCTCCCTCCTGAACCTTCCTCACTCCAATCTCATATCATGGCCCCTGGTGGCCCTCCCCTTCCTTACTTTGAACAGCCCCTCTGTACCCATCTTGTTTGTTCCTTTCATGTATTTAAAGGTTTCAATCATGTCACCCCTGTCTCTCCTCTCCTCCAGTGAGTACATGTTCAACTCCTTCAACCTCCTCTCGTATGATAAGTCCCCCAGCCCCTTGATCATCTTTGTCATTCTGCGCTGCACCCCCTCCAGTAACTTAATGTCCCTCTTCAGATACGGACACCAGTACTGTACGCAGTACTCCAGGTGTGGTCCAACTAATGACCTATACAGTGGCTGAATCACCTTCTCCTTCCTCGAGGATATACCCCTTGCAATACAACCCAGCATTTTGTTGGCCTTTGCAGCTGCCTTCCTACATTGTGCCGAGTTGTTCATTGACCCTGTAATGAGCACACCCAGATCCTTCTCCTCCTCTGTCTGGGCTAACTACACTCCCCCTAGCTGGTAACTCCTCCTTGGGTTCTTCATCCCAAAATGCAGCACCTTGCACTTTTTGGCATTAAAGCCCAGTTTCCAGGTGTCTGACCAGATTGCAAGCTTTGCCAGATCATCCTGCAACCCCTGCCATCCCTCTAGGTCATCCATCACCGCGACTACCTTGGTATCATCAGCAAACAGACTGATCTTGCTCTTGATGTCCCATGATATGTCTGCAATGAATATCCCAAACAACACTGGTCCCAATACCGAGCCCTGTGGAACACTGCTCGTCACTGCCCTTGGGTGTGAGAGCTCCTCACCCACCACCACCCTCTGTTGCCTTCCCTACAGCCAGTTTTCTACCCATCTCACCAGCTTTGCACCCGCCCCTGTGCCTACTAACTTCCTTCCCAGCCTTCCATGTGGCACTGAGTCGAATGCCTTACTGAAGTCCAGATACAGGACATCCACTGCATGGCCTCTGTCCAGTTGCCTAGTTACCCAGTCATAGAACTCGACCAGGTTGGTTTGGCAGGATCTGCCATGTATGAAGCCATGCTGTCTGCTGTCCTGTAGTCCTTTGGCCTTTGGAGGGCCACCAGCCTCTCCTTCAGGATAGTCTCCATTAGCTTACCCACGATGGATGTGAGGCTCACTGGTCTGTAGTTTCCCGGTTCATCCTTGGGGCCACTCTTGTGGAGGCCACATGAGCTATCCTCCAGTCCTGAGGTACACACTCCGAATGTAGTGAGGCATTAAATAGGTCTGCCAAAGGTCCTGCAAGGACCTCTGCCAGCTTCTTCAGTACCCTGGGGTGGATGCCATCTGGGCCTGGCGCCTTGTCCACCCTCAGTGCCTTCAAACCCTCTCGAACTCTGCTCTCCATGATTTCCCCATCTGTCACCATTTCAAACCCTGCTTCTGCCATTTCTCCCACCTTGGGTGTCACCCCCCTCTTCTCTTTAGTAAATACTGAACAGAAGTACTCATTTAGTGCTTCCGCCTTATCGTACCCTGCTTCCACCCAACCCCCCTCCTTCCTAATTCTTACCATGTGGTCCTTACAGCTCCTTTTCTCCCTGATGTACTTAAAGAAGTCCTTCTCCCCCTTCTTAATGCCTTGTGCCAGCCTGAGTTCCGTAGATGCTTTGGCTCCCCTTACTGCCCTTGTCACCTCCTTGATTCTGTCAAGTACTCCTCCTGTCCTCCCCCCGTTTTCTTGTACTTCTAAAGGCAGCTCTTTTCCTCCTTACCTTTTCCATGACCACCTTGCTCAACCAGATCGGTTTTTTAGCCCTAGCCTTCTTGCTCTGGACTTTGCAGCAGGTTTTGGTTGCCTCCACTATCCCCAGCTTTACTTTTATTAATGTATACATTCATGTGTTGAATAGATCTGTTTCAATAAAAATGCTTTTTAAACTGCAACATCTTGCTTGAGCGTTGTGTGCTGCTTCATTTTTTTTTGTTCTGGTTTTCGTTTTTTTGGAACCAGCCCCTAAGATCCCAAAGCGCAGTAGAATGTTTCTTTGTGCAAGTTCTGTGGAACAACATTCTGCAGCTGTGGAATTGCAGAATTCCAGGGGTCTTGCTTGTAACAATAGTTTTACTATCAATATTCCATCCACAGCCACACAACCCACTGACCTCCCCTGGCAAAAATTGCTTCAGATTCCTGTTTCACCGGGCAGATCTGAGCGGAATGGGGATGGGGTGGAGGGAGGGAAAAATACAGGGGCTATCACGTGTGTATTTTATCCTTTTCAAGGCAAAGCATATTATATTGGTGATTGAAGCAGCTTGTGACGCCAAATGTAATCTGTGTTCTACTGACACGGATCTACATGTTAGTCTGCGAATAACTGATATATACTCCGGGACAGAGATGGCAGAACGGTCTTTGCCACTGGCAACTGTGCTGGATCATAGGTTTCATAGGAACATTCAAGCCGAGGATAGAAATTCCATCCTATAAGGTTCGCCTTCCAATTTTATTGACATAAGAATTTGTCATCTCCAAAAAATAGATCAATCCCAATTTTGAATTCGTTCATAGTTGTACTATTAACAATTTTCATTAGTAAGTTATTCAGGTTCCCTAACTCTTAAACTATACCAATATTTCTGAAAGTTATGTCCCCAAGTTTGTTGGTGCAATTGTTTATTATGTTTCCTTGAACTAGTTCTCCCAAGTTTATATGTAAACCCCAGTTCTTTTAGTAACTCGTCATCTTCCATACTCTTATATAGAAAACATAGATCTCCTTATTCTCGATAATGCAATGAATAAAGATTAAGACTGACCAGTCTATTGTGATATGTTTTATTTTTTAATCCTTTTATTTGTTTGGTAAGTCTTCTCTGGACTCCCTCGATAGAAAGAATGTCCTCCTTATTATGGGGTGACCAAACCCTTGCACAGTACTCCAAGTGCGGCCTAACCAATGCAACGTACAGAGGTATCAACACATTCCTATCTCTACTTGCTATGTGCTTAAATATGCAGTTTAGAATCTGATTAGCCTTTTTGAGCTGGTTTCTACAGTGCACTCTAAATTTTAGGTATTTTGTAACTGTAATTCCCAAGTCTTTTTCCTCTGTAACTACCCCTAATGTGATGTTATCTAATAGGTAAGTTGCTTCCTTGTTGTTTCTCCCCATGTGCATAACTTTACATTTGGTTTTATTTAGCACTAGCTTATTACAGTTTGTCCATTCATGTATTGAGTCCAATGTGTACTGTAATGCTAATATATGATCATCTTTATTTGTGACCACTCCCAATCTGCAGTCATCGGCGAACTTTTGCATCCATATATTATTGTTACTAATCTTTAAAGAAGAAATATATATATTAAACAAACTAGGGCCCAACACCGATCCCTGAGGCACTCCACTGGTCACTGAGGTCCAGTCAGAATATTCCCCGTTTATGACCACCCTCTGTCTTCTATCCCCCAGCCAGTCAGAAATCCATCTGCATATGTTATTGGGCAACTTTACATTTTCCAACACTAACAATAATTCCTTATGTGGCAATTTATCAAAAGCCTTAGCAAAATCGAGAAAGACCACATCCACAGGGTTCCCAATGTCCAGTTCTCTATTTACTTTTTCATAAAAGGACAATAGATTAGTCTGGCATGATCTGTTCTTCACAAACCCATGTTGTATAGGATCCTTCATGTCCTGGCCCTCCAGGTGTTCTTTTAGTATATCTTTAATTATGCTCTCCATAAGCTTTCCCAGTATTGATGTCAGACTTATGGGCCGGAAATTTTCTGGTTGGGTACTAGGTCCTTTTTTTAAGATGGGTACAATATTTGCTAACTTCCAGTCATAGGGAACAGAACCACTATTTATAGATGTTTGAAATATGTGTGTCAAAGGATGGGCCAGTTCTCTAGCCAATTCCTTCAGGATTTTAGGATGCAAACCATCTGGGCCTGGGGATTTATTAGTGTTAAGTCCAACTAACTGTTTAAACATATTGTCCGGGTTCAAAATTATCATCCCTTGTGCAAGAGGTTTCTTTGTGTTATATGTATCATTTTCATTAGAATTATAAACCGAACAGAAATATTTGTTCCGAATATTAGCCATTTGTTGGTTAGAAGCTGGGGATCCATCTTCAGTAGGAAAGGGGCCTATACTGTTTGAAGTCTTCCTCCGGTTATTGATATAAGAAAAGAAGGCTTTTTTATTGTCCTGTACTCTCTTAGCAAGATTGTACTCATATATGGATTTAGCTTTCCTAATATTTATTTTAACTTTTTTTAGACATTCCTTATACTCTGTGTATAATTTGACCGTTTTGAAAACTTTTAACTTCTTAAATAGTCTATTTTTTTTATTAATTAACTTTTTAATTGTTGTGGAGAGCCAGGCAGGTTTTATAGATCTGTCCTTATGGTATTTAGTTATAACAGGGACAATTCAGTAGTTAGTTCCTCCAATTTAGTTTTGAGGGAATCCCACATGCTTTGTATGGGTTTATTGTCAAATTCAGAACTCCAGTCCCAGCTGTCCAGTTTTGTTTTCATTTTATGGAAATCAGCTTTCCCTATATTTAGCTTTATAGTAGCTCCCGTGGGTTTCCTAATTTCGGTTTCCTTAATATTAAATGATATTGTATTATGGTCACTGTTACCTAATGGGGCACCAATTTCCACAGAATTAACTATGCCGCCTATATTGGTAAAAATTAAATCGAGAATATTATTACCCCTTGTACTGTCTTGGACCATCTGGTCAAGACCCCTGTGATCCATTGTATCTATATACTGCCTCTCAAGGGGACAGGTGCCCGTACATTTTACCCAATCAATGTTGGGTAGGTTAAAATCACCAGTTATCAATAATCTGGTATTAGGGTCCAATTTCTCAAAAATATTCAATAAAGTCCTGTCATCATCACGTGACATAGATGGGGGCCTATAAAGTAGCCCTAATATGATTTTGGGTCTATTAGTCAGTGATAATTGAACCCAAAGGAGTTCAATTTGGCTTACATCCCATTTAAGTTCTTCTGAGACAATATCATTGTGAATATAAATTGCCAGTCCTCCCCCTTTTCTATATTTTCTACAATAAGAAAAGAGTTTGTACCCCTCAATTTCCTTATCCCATTCATCATTTTCTTCCCACCATGTTTCAGTGACCAAGGCTATATGTACTTTATTACTGTGTAAGATTATTTTGAGCTCATCATATTTGTTCTGTAAGCTTCGTGCATTAATAAAAATAGCATTCCACCCCAAAATATCTACAGAGGAAGATGAGGTTTCGTTTAAGTTTTTGTTTTCCGTACCCCCCTTCCTAACCAGTTTAAATGGAAATTAACAACATCCTGAACCTTTTTTCCCCAAAATCCTAACTCCAGCATAGTTTAGATAGACACCATCATTTCTGTATAAGGAAGCTCTACTGAATGTTTTTTCATTATCCATAAAACCAATCTCTTCTTCCACACAGTATTGTCTAAGTTTACCATTAATTATTGTTATCTATTTGTTTCTGAATGCTTTATTTCCCTGCATTGGGATTATTCCAGAAATAATAATTTCCCCACCATAATTCCTTACTGTATCGACAATGTACTTGTAGTCCCTTTGCATGGAGTTCCAGTTAGTTTTACCTACATCATTAGTCCCCACATGTAAAATGACTAGAGGGGTAACTGTATTTTCAAATAGACCTTGCAGCATACCAACTATATCATGTATTTTAGCTCCAGGTAAGGAGCTAACTGTAGTATGTTCATTTCGATTATAACATACATAGGTATCGATACCCTTGATAATTGAATCCCCCATTATCAAGATATCCCTATCAGTTTATTTTCCCCAGATGGTTTTTCTCCAACAAGGTAGGTGGAGTTATCCAGATTAATGTTACTACCTAATACCTTGTTTGGTACCTGTACACATTCTATGTTTTTAGATGTTTTCAATTTACTTGGTGAACTATTGCTAGTCTTATCAGTGTTTTCAGATTCGTCCATTGCAAGGCACTCAAATCTGTTCAGTAGTTCTACTGTGATAATTGGCTGAGATACTCCACTTGTCTCATTTTTATCATTTGTACTTTCTTGGTGAACTGAATTGTTCAGAATCAATGTTTGTCTAATACTAACATCACATACAGCCTCATCAATATATTCTTCCAATTTGGATATGTCTTTATAAGTTTGTATCCTGGCCTCAAGTTCAAGTACCTTCTTATTTAATTCAGAATTTTTAATACATTTATCACATGTAAACTCTGTGTTGGAGTCATCCTCCACGTACATAAGGCATTCCCGGCATGTTTTTTTGCCTTTCAATTTTTTTTGTCTTGTATAGGCCATTTTTTTTTTTTTTTGTATTTTAGTGTTTAAAGACCTTTTTAACTGTTAAAAAAACCTACTTACCAATTACACGTTTGCTATGCCTCAATAGTTTGTCCCCCAGTGGTTCCCAGTGTCTCCAGCGGACACAGCAGACACGCGACGCACGTGTCTCTGCGCGCTGTATTCCGCTGTGACACACTCCCACCTCCCGTGGCTCGGCCCACTCCGCCAGAGTGGTTGTTTCTATTGTGTGCACCCGGAAGTAGCCCGAGAACCCCTCATTTTACAAAGTTCACTAAAATTGCTTTTTGTAGCCCACTAAGCTGTTCAAAGGACTAACTAAGGATTTGAAAGTGCCACGTAGTTAAAATAATAAAAATCACTTAAAAA
This sequence comes from Neoceratodus forsteri, assembly GCA_016271365.2. Classification (NCBI taxonomy): domain Eukaryota; kingdom Metazoa; phylum Chordata; order Ceratodontiformes; family Ceratodontidae; genus Neoceratodus; species Neoceratodus forsteri. The sequence goes on from CM057455.1 coordinate 899,803,679, forward strand.
TCAACTAGTCTGTAGTTCGTTCAGTTTGGTCTTGAACTACAAGCTCTCTTCCTGCTTCCGGTTGGTCGCAGGGCTCAATTTGCAAAACAGTGTATTTCTTTGTTCGTTTGAAATTATAATCAGCCCAACTACTGATATTTATACAGTTCACAGCTAAATTAACACCATGTTTCATTTAATTTAACAGCACAGTATGTCACACAGTATTTCTCTATCGCTCCGTTCGCCGGAGTGGCTGTTTTTTATGTGTGCACCCGGGAGTAGCCCGAGAACCCCTCGTTTTACAAAGTTCACTAAAATTGCTTTTTGTAGCCCACTAAGCTGTTCAAAGGACTAACTAAGGATTTGAAAGTGCCACGTAGTTAAAATAATAAAAATCACCTAAAAATCAACTAGTCTGTAGTTCGTTCAGTTTGTTCCTGAACTACAAGCTCTCTTCCTGCTTCCAGTTGGTCGCAGGACTCAATTTGCAAAACAGTATATTTCTTTGTTCGTTTGAAATTACAGCATTTAGTACCTATTCCCCTAGATCTATTTTAATTTATATCTAATGCATAGCTCTGTTAAGTATACCAATGAACGTTTGTACACTGCTCTATTTTGTATGTTAAATCATTATTATTCCTGCCTGTATTTGTGATTTTGCCTGTTATGTTTGTGCCACCTGTTGGCCAGGGCCGTGCCTGAAAACGGTCCCTTGGATCAGTGCACTTAGCCAGTTACCAAAGACTAAATAACTAAATAAATCATCTGGAAAATGAGCGCTGCATCAGAATAACAATATCATTTATAGAAATAGAACTAGGAATAAATACCAAACTCAGTACAGGATTGTTTATATAATTTGAAATACAAACACCATTGGTTTAAACAACAGCAAAATAATTTCTGTAATATAGTAACTTGCTCCCCGATTCTGTCTGGGAACAGCCTTTTGGATATCTATTTTCAAAAAAATTATGATATTCCTAAAAAGAAGATATGACTTTCAGGGTGCCTAAGAAAGCCATAAAATGCGTGCCACATTGGTTTCTTATAGAAACGTAGAAGTTGTCAGCAGATAAAGACCCCTTTGGCCCATCCAGTCTGCCCATTTTCCCTGCCTACTGTGTCAACACAGCCCTTGAACAATCTCAAGTTGTCCCCACCCCTTGTGTTCCTTCCAAGGTTCCTTTGTATCTGTCCTATGCACACTTGAATCCTGCAACTGTTTTGGCACCTACCACCTCAGATGGGAGGCTGTTCCAGGGTTCCACCACCCTCTCTCTCTGAAGAAATATTTCCTCACATCCCCTCTGAGCCTCCCCCTTCCAGATTCATAGCATGACCCCTTGTCATCGAGTCTGTCTTTTTGTGGAAAATGCTACCTTCCTATACCTTATTAATACCTGTTATGTATTTAAAAGTTTCTGTCATATCCCTCCTTTTCCTTTTTTCCTCCAGTGAGTACATATTCAGTTCTCTTAGTCTCTCTTTGTAGGGCTTTTGATGCAGTCCCTACACCATTTTGGTTGCCCGCCTCTGTACCGCCTCCACCCTCTCCCATCCTTCTGGAGGTGGGGCCTCCAGTACTGGACACAGTACTTGAGGTGTGGTCTTACCAGTGACCTGTACAGTGGCAACAGTACCTCCTTCCTCCTACTGGTGATACCCCTCTCTATGCACCCCAGCATTCTACTAGCCTTTCCCACTGCCTTTTTACTCTTCTGGGCTACCTTCAGCTCATCAGAAATGATTACCCCCAGGTCCTTTTCCTATTTGGTGGTTGCCAGTACCTCTCCTGCCCCCTGGTTTCTGTGCCCAAAGTGCATAATTTTGCACTTTTTAGCATTGAACCCCAGCTGCCAAACACTTGACCATTCTTTTAACTTCCATAAATCATTCCTCAATTTTTCCACCCCGTGGTGTGTCCACTCTGTTGCAGATTTTGTGTCATCTATGAACAGGCAGACTTTCCCTTCTAGCCCTTCTGTGATGTCCCTGATAAAGACATTTTATTTTCTCTTTTTTTATTTTTTTTTTGTTAGCTCAGTGTGTGGGTGCTTCAGTCATTGTTGCTACTCATGAAGACTTAAACACATCATCACAGCCAACTTCATAAGCCAATTTATATCTTTTGTGCCTAATTATCCAAAGAATTCAAAAAAGGGGACCAAATTAGAATAAACTTTTAAAGCTCATCTAGCAGGTATAAAGCTCTGGCTACTATTGTCCAACATATATTCTACCCATTACTTGTAAGAGGGAGTCTCTGTGTCCTTCCAATGTTGTAGAACTATTTTTTTTGTTACCGTTAATCCTATATTACAGAATGTTTTTTGATAGCTTGCATAGTCCCGATACCTTATTTGGTATCCAAAAATAGCAATACCAGGGTCAAAAGGGACATCATATTCCTAATATTGTACCTAAAGTAGACCAGAATCGCTCCCAATAGATTTTAATCTTGGGGCAACGTACTATCATATGAAAGGGAGTTCTCTTAGCCTTTGTACATCTCTGACAGGCCAAAGGTAGAGAGCGGCCCATCTTATGTAGTCTAGCTGTGGTCAGGTATGCTCTCTGCGATGTATTAAAATGTATCTGCAGTAGTTTATTATTTTCAATCCCCAAAGTTTCTAAATCAATACATTCTGACCAATCAGATTCAGATATGGGACTGTAAAGTTGTTCTCAGGAAGATTTAAATGGGGTAAAGGGTGAAGGTGATCCCTCCAATAATAGTTTATAGATTCTCGAAATCAGATGTTTATTTGATTCTGACCTTGAAAAGAAGTCTTTTAGAGGTGAAGGCTCCAGAAGAAGAGCGTTATGGTTCTTTTTATAAATAAAGTTTTTAGCCTGAATGTACTGCCAATAATGCCTATCAGGTATACCAAACTGGGCTTTGAATTGTTTGAATGACCTTAATGTATTAGAATGATAGAATTCCCCTACAGTGTGGATCCCCTTAGAAAAATACTACACTTTAAATACTTCATCTGTTGCGGATGGAGGAAAACACTTATTATTAAATAGTGATGTCTGCTGAGATAAGTTGCCAGGGGCTTTAAGAAATTTAGAAGCTTGTACTCAAGCACATTTAACTGACATAGTTGTTTCTAAGATTTCTGCATTTTGAAAGTGTGTTACTAAAGCACTTTTCAACTCTACTCCCTTAAGAATTTCTTGTTCTAGACATATCCCTGCCAATGAGGGATACTCTGGTAGATGAAACCAAAAGTAGGATATTTCTAACTATGCTGCCAGATAGTACTGTATGGATGAAAATCGGGGCAGTTCAAACCTCCTTTATTCTTTGGCTGGTGTAATTTCTGAAGAGCAATTCTGGGATGTTTCCCTTGCCACAGAAACTTTCTTACTATTTTATCCAGATCCAAAAAAAAAAAGCATTTCTTTAAAGTAATAGGAATAGCTTCAAATAAGAGTATTAATCTAGGAAGTATATTCATCTTAAGTATACTAATTCTACCTTTCAATGTAAGTGGGAATTACTGCCATTTCTCTAAATCCAATTTAAGTGTATGCAATAATGGATCATAATTAAGTCGGATAACTCTGTTAGGGTCTTGGGCCAACAGTACTCTCAGGTATTTAATTTTATTTTTACTTATAGCTAATAAAGTCGGGTGGGTTAGATTGTTGAGGTTACCTAGATAAAGAATCTCACTTTTTTCCCAGTTGACCTTATAACCAGAAAAGGCACCAAACTCACTCAAGATGTTATTAATAAAGGGGTAAGCAAAATTGGGATTAGAACATCATCTGCGTATAGCATAATAGTAATGAAATTATTCCTTACTGCAAGCCCCAATTGGAACTCTTGGGATCTTATGTTAGTTGCTAAGGACTCTAAAAAGAGAGCAAAAAGAAGAGGGGAGAGGGGGCAGCCCTGTCCCGATCCTCTAAGTAGTGGAAAGAAAGATGAATAAGTACTGTTAGTCTGACCCTAGCTTGGGGCTTAGTGTATATTAACTGGACTACATCTAAAAAACTACCCTTTATCCCAGAGGCCTTCAAGGTTTCCAAAAGGAATGACCATTGTACCCTATCAAACGCCTTTTCTGCGTTGAGTGAGAGAAAGGCAGTATCTGTACCAGAATAGGCCTGGATGATGTCATATGCTCATCTTGTGTGGTGTTGTAATCTTCTATCTTCTATAACTCCCACATGAACTGAATGTACTAATTTCTGTATAACCTTAGTTAACGTAGTTGTTAATATTTTTGTATACATTTTATAATCACAGTTTAGAAGTGAGATGGGTCTGTATGACCCACAATGATCTGCTGGTTTATCTTTCTTAAGGGTCAAAGTAATATCAGCCTGATTAAAAGATTGTTGGAGTATATTTTCTAAATGAATATCATTATATAATTCCTGCAACCTAGGTGCCAGGGTAAGGGAAAGATTCTTATAAATCTCAAATGGTAGTCCATGAGGACTCGAGCTTTTTTCATTAGGGAGTTTTTTTATACCGGAGGTAATTTCTTCCAAAGTAATTTCTTTATTTAAAATTTCCTTTTCTTGCCCTGATATTTTTGACAAACACACACTAGCCAGATAATCAGCTATTTGTATATTTGGTGCCAGGAATTCTGGAACATATAGCTTTTCACAGAATTTCCTAAAGGTGATATTAATCTCATCTTCAGATGTCAACAAATCCCCATTCTCACCTTTAATAGAGTGTATTGAGTTTTTTTGGACTCACAATGTAGCTGGTAAACCAGAGTTTTCCCAGGAAGATCACCAGATTAATAATACTTTGCCCTTCCCCTATACATGTCTCTATTAGATTGATTTTGTAAAACTTTTTTCCAATGTATCTCTGGCTAATAATACTTTCATTTCAGCTTGTTCTGTTCCTGTATTAGCATGTTCTTCCTGGGCTTTGGAAAGTTTCCTTTCTAAGTTTTGTAAATCTGTCTCTTGTTTCTTCTTTCTAATGCCCACTTGAGCAGAAATCCAGCTGCGTAGGTATGCTTTCATGGCATCCCACATGGTTAGGATACTCTGTCCCTTATAAGCATTATTTATCCAGAACTAGTCAATTTCCTCCCTCATTCCTTCTTTAAATCCTGGGTAGTACCAAAGCAAATTATCCATGATCCATCTATTATACTCTGAGGTGTATTGTTGAGAACAAAGTTTCAACAATACCGGAGCATGATAAGATACCCTTATAGATTCATATGCAACTTGTGTAATCTCTTTAACTATAGTTTGAGATACCAGAAAAAATCTATTCTTGAATATGTATTATGAACTTTGGAGAAATGGGAGTATTTCTTTAGATTAGGGTATAGATGTCTGAAGGGATCTGATAGTTAGTCCCTAATAAATTGTTTCTTTTCATTTCTGGTATGGGGGGACCCTGTCTAAATGATGTAAAGTTAAATTATAGTCACCTCCAATAAGAAGAGGTGAACTAAATTATGCTAACTCCATAATGAATTCTGTATAGAACATTAAATCTTCGGAATTAGTAACATATATTGATGCCAATGTAAATTACCTGACAAAATAATTTCTGCTATGACATATCGACCTGCTTGGTCCACAATCTTTCTGTTAAGCTTATAGTCCAGATGTTTTTTTAATGAAGATAGCAGCCCTCCGGCTTGGTTTGAAAATAAAGTATAATACCCTGTTTCCCTAAAGAGATTCCCAAAGTAGGTCACATTCCTGTTATTGAAATGAGTTTTTTGTAGTAGTAAAGAATCTATTTTCCTTTTATTAGCAATTTTAATCACCTTTCTGATTTTAACCCTGTCTTTACACCCATTCAGATTCCAGAAAAGAATGTTTAAGTCAATCATATAATATGTACTTACCCCCTTTCTATTATAACCATCCGACCCCAATTTTTTTAAGGCCTGCCAGAGAGGACAAAAACAGAGATGAGGCCCATAGAAATGTTGTCTTTTAAGATATAAAATTTGTCCTTGCAAGCAATCTTTTCTAGATGAATAAAGTAAAAAGCTGAAGCATCCATGCATTTTTTTAGAACTATTTTCTTTTTGTTTTTAAAAGGAGAAAAGAAAAAAAACAGCAAACCTCCCCCCTTCAAATAATAAAACAAATGTTAGTAGCCAGCCTTGTAACTGTATGCTCAATCTCTCCATAGAGCTGCCTTGATTTGGGCTATTTTGCATCCTAAAAACAAACGGACTATCTTTACCCTCCCCCAAAGAGGTTGCTGAACCTCTACTGAACGTGTAGTTCTAAAAAAAGGGGAGTAGCACCTAGGCTACTGCTGAGTAGGGATCCACATATCACCTCCCTAAGTGAAATCATAGCCCTCCCCCCGACAGATTAAGGAAAACCTATATATCAAATAGAGACGCCACAAATAGCCCCATACTATAATCTTATAGTCCGTCTCCCCCCAACATCCTATTACCAAATATTTCTCAGTTAAACATCTGCGATACTTCTAATTTCCCTGTAACTGGAGTTAACCCAAACTTAGATCTGTTTTTTTTTCAGTGCCCATTGCTCTAAGTATTAGGAGCCATAGGGGGGTAGATGGGTGGGCCCCAGGATCATGAGGATCTGATGTATATTTGGAACGTTTAGCCGAAGCTTCCTCTACTTCTAGAGGAGAGTGAAAAAACACCATCTAGCCATCCAGATTAATTCTAAGTTTAGCTGGACACAACAGCATAAAGGGGATGCCTTCCTTTTGAAGCTTGTCCCTGATGGTGGCAAAGCTTTTATGTTTTGCTAGGACTGTAGAGGGGATATTGGGGTATATCTGGAGCTTTAAACCTTTATAATGTGTCCCCCTCTCTATACGAGCCTTTGACAAGATTTTTCTCTTTGTCTTGATATTGGACACTTTTTACATACACGGAGCCTTATCGAGTTCAATTTTCAGTTGTGGGTAGGTGAGACCCATGATGTTTGATAGAAGTTTCTCACAGTATCTAAGAGGGTCCAAGCCCTCAATACCTTCAGGAAGGCCTCCAATCTTCAGATTCACCCTCCTGGATCTGGATTCTAGGTCCTCAATTTTGAGTTTGAGTAGCTCAAGTTCTTTCTTGCTGTTTTCAGTAGTCTTTGACATTCTAGGAATAACGTCTTCAGTCCTACCCACTCGCTCTTCACATTCTGTAGTGCACAGAGCTAAACTTTCAAACTTTTCAACCACTTCTGTAAGCTTTGAGGTTAGGGTGGTGATGACGAGATTTAAAGTGGAGAAACCCTGTTTCATTTCTTTAAGCAAGGTCTCTTTGATGTTTTCTTCTCCCTCCCCAGAAGAATCCTCAATGGTATCCATTTTTTTTCTTTGTCCACAGAACCCCCTTCTTATCTTCATCTTGGTTTTTTTGTACCTCTGGTTTTAACAGAGGAGGCCATAGCATTTTCTTTGGGTATTTCTTTTTTTGGTTTTAGAAAGATGTCATAGAAGCAGACCGGAGAGTCTATAATAACAATGGTAGGATGAGAAATAGCAATGTTTAAAGCGCTGTTTTTATGGTGATGCTTTCTTTTTTTGGTTTCGACCTAGCTGTGTTGACTTGCTTTCTTTTCAGTATATTGAGCAGGTGGGATACCTGGGGATCTTGTAAGGGCCCTGTCTCTAATATACTACTCTCTGCTTCTGAGTTACATGAATTAAGACCTTCAAATACAAAAATACCCTTTACCTGGTGTTCCCAGGTGAAGGGTTTACCTCCATCAAGTTTCGAAATGTAGACAGGAGACCGTTCCAATGGTGAGTCCTCCGTAGCCACTTTGAAATCTGCGAGCTTCTTCTCCTGTAGGCATTCGGGCTAGATGAGAAGGAATGCTGTGCAGTGCAGCCTTGGAATAAACAAGTGACCTCTGCAACTCAACGGTAGAGCTTGGACATAACCCGTCGGAAGTAACACATGAAATAACATGTATTTTTCATTTTTCAAAATGGGTCTTCGACATTATTTATTTACCCAACAAATTACCGCTGGAGCAGAGGTACTGATGCCGGGATGCCTGGGGGGAAGGGGGAGAAACGGAGGAGGGTCAGAGAGCTCACTTACAAAAACACAATCTTTTTAGAAAGAATAAATGAAGCCAAAGCATGCATCACAATCCACACAGGGGTTGTATACAGACCCCCCTCTCAGGGGGAAGAAATGGACCAGGAAATGATAGAAAGTATACTTAGAATGGCAGATAAAGGGGAGATATTTATGATGGGTGATCTGAATATGCCAGATGTTAACTGGAGTGCAGTTGCAGCAGCCACTGCTAAGAGTGGGGTTATTCTAGATGCCCTACAGGGGGCATGCCTTAGACAACTAGTATTGGAACCCACTCGAGAGGGAGCAATCTTAGACCTGGTCCTCTCAAATGGAGATGGAGAGAGGATCACAGATGTAGAAGTGGGTAGCCATCTGGGAACTAGTGACCATCGAACAGTATGGTTCACAATAAACACGGCAATAGAGTCAAGCCATACAAAGGCAAAAGTATTGGACTTCAGGAGGGCTGACTTTGCCAAAATGGGTGCGTGCCGAAGGAATGCACTAGCAAATGGGCAGGAAGGAGGGGTGGAAGAACAATGGGGAATAATAAAAACTGCCATCACAGAGGTAACAAGCCTTTGTGTGAAGCAAATAAACAAAACAAAATGATGTAAGAAACCACTATGGTTCTCAAAGGAGGTGGCAGTGAAGGTTCAAGAGAAACAGAAAGCATTCAGAAAGTACAAGGAATCACAGAAGCAGCAGGACAGAGAACTGTATCAGTTAAAGCAAAAGGAAGCTGGGAAGGCAGTCTGAGCAGCAAAGGCCCGAACTGAGGAAAAGATAGCCAACTCAGTTAAGAAGGGGGATACAACCTTTTTTAGGTACATCAGGGAGCGAAGGAAGACTAAGGGAGGGATAGTGAGGCTTAATAAAGGGAGGGTGGGCAGAGGGTGACTGTGAAAAGACAGAGATACTAAACAAATATTTTTGCTCAATATTTACAAACGAAGAGGGGGAGGTACCTAAAACAAACAACAGAAACACTCTAGATATTGAAGTTGATACCAGCCCATTTACAGAAGAAAGGGTTCTGAAAGAACTCTTAAAACTGAAGGTGGACAAAGCAATGGGGCCTGATGGGATTCATCCCAGAATTCTAAAAGAACTAAGGGTAGAACTAGTGACACCACTAACTACCCTCTTTAACAAATCATGGGAGAATGGGGTGGTACCTGAGGACTGGAGGAGGGCAGATGTGATTCCCCTTCACAAAAGTTGGAGCAGGGCAGAAGCAGGAAACTACAGACCTGTTAGTTTAACCTCAGTGATAGGGAAAATGATGGAATCACTTCTGAAGGAAAGAATTGTCGAGTACCTAGAGGCCAGAGGGGCACAGGACCCAAGGCAGCATGGATTCACAGCGAGAAGGTCATGCCAGACAAATCTAATAGATTTCTTTGGCTGGCTGACCAAAGTAGTAGATCAGGGAGGGACTGTGGACATGGCCTACCTAGACTTTAGCAAGGCATTTGACTCAGTCCCTCACAAAAGATTAATATACAAGTTAGCCAGCCTGGGAGTGGGTCCCAAGATGACAGCCTGGGTGAAGAATTGGCTGGAGAATAGTACACAGAGGGTAATAGTAAATGGAGTCCACTCTGAAGAAAGGGGGTTACTAGTGGGGTGCCGCAGGTTCAGTATTAGGACCGGTCCTCTTCAGTGTCTTTGTAAGTGACATTGCAGAGGGACTGGAAGGAAAAGTGTGTCTCTTTGCAGATGACACAAAGATCTGCAACAGAGTTGATGCACAAGGTGGGGTGGAAAGGATGAGAAGGGACTTGGCAAGGTTAGAGGAATGGTCAAATGTATGTCAGCTTAGATTTAATGCTAAGAAGTGCAAGGTAATGCACCTGGGAAACAAAAACCCAGGGGAAGAGTACACAATGGGGGTGAGATACTAACAACAACAAAAATGGAAAGGGACCTGGGGTAGTCATATCAGATGACTTAAAGGTGGGCAAGCAATGTGAGAGGGCAGTAAGGAGGGCTGGGGGGATACTGGGATGCATAGGGAGAGGCATCACCAGTAGAAAACAGGAAGTTGTTATCCCTCTGTACAGGCAGCTGGTGAGACCCCATCTGGAGTACTGTGTGTGCAGTTCTGGAGACCCAATCTCCGCAAGGACATAGACAAGATGGAAGCTGTCCAGAGGAGGGCAACTAAAATGGTGCAGGGTCTTCACCGGAAGACATATGAAGAGAGTCTAAAGGAGCTTAATATGTATAGCCTCGAGGAAAGGAGGAGGGGAGACATGATAGAAACTTTCAAGTACCTCAAGGGAATCAACAAAGTCCAAGAGGGTAGCATCTTTCAAAAAAAGAGGTGTGCAAGAACAAGGGGGCACAATTTGAAGATAGAGGGGGGCGGCTCAGAGGTAATGTAAGGAAGTATTTTTTCACAGAGAGGGTTGCAGTTGCATGGAACGGCCTTTCGGAGGAGGTTGTGGAGTCAAAAACAGTGGTTGAATTCAAACATGCATGGGACAGCCGTAAAGCAATTCTATGGGGTGGGGGTAGAAAGAAGTAGTCTGCTGGTTAACTAGGATCTGCAGCTTATCCATTAGGTAGGGAAATGGGCAGACTGGGTGGGCCAAGCGGTCCTTATTTGCCGTCAAATTCTTTGTTTCTATGTTTCTATGTAAGCCATTAAGTGAACCCAATAAAGGAATCCCATTCAGCGGTGCCGGTGTTCTCCGATGTGCAGTTCGCTCAGCAAAAACACCCTGACATGCGCAGAGCGTCCTCAACCGCCAGCCTCCTGCTGGCAACAGGCTAGCAGGAGTGAAGGGGAAAGCTCATCTCCTGATAAAGACATTGAAGAAGACCAAGCTTAGTACTGACCCCTGAGGCACCCTGGTTGTCACCATGCCTTCTCCCTAAGTGGACTTCATTTACCACCACCCTCTGACTCCTGCCACTCAACCAAGTTCTGAGCCAGTTTACTAATTTCTGTCCCACTCCTAGACAGGCCAGCTTTTTCACCAGTCTTCTATGTGGAACAGTGTCAGAGGTCTTCCTGAAATCCAGATATGCCACATCTACCACTCCACCCTGATCCACTTCCCTGGTCACCCAGTCGAAGAACTCAATCAGGTTTGTCTGGCAAGACCTCCCCACTGTGAAACCATGTTGCCTTTGGTCCTGCAATCCACTTGCTTCAAGGTATTCCACTATCCTTTCCTTCAATAGTGATTCCATAATCGTGCCCACTACCAAAGCCAGGCTAACAGGTCTGTCATTTCCTGCCTCCTCCCTATTACCACTTTTGTAAAGTGGGACCACATCTGCATTTCTGCAGTCCCTTGGAACCACTCCTGTATCTAGCAATAAATTGAACAAAACTGCCAGTGGTGCTGCCAGCACCTCTCTGAGCTCCTTCAGTATCCTAGGGGTGAACCCCATCCAGTCCCATTGCTTTGTCAAATTTTGATTTTGCTAGTACTCTGAGAACTTCCTCCTCTGTGAAAGGACTAAGGTCCACCTCCCTACCAATACAGCCCCTGTTCATTATCTTTGGCCCGTCACCTACCCTTTCTATTGTAAATACTGAACAAAAGTATCTGTTCAATATGTCTGCCTTCCCTTGGTTCCCTTCCTCACAACCCTCCCTTCGCCTTTTATCCTTGTTATCCCCGTTGATCTTTCTCTTCTCACTAATATATCTAAAGACGGTTTTATCCCCTTTTTTTATTCACTGGGCAATATTCTCCTCCATTTGTGCTTTTGCTCTCCTCAGTGCCTTCCCTGCCTCCCTTTGTTTCTCCTGGTAAATTAACCTATTCTCCTCTTTCTGTGTCTTTTTGCATTTTTTAAATGCTAGTTTTTTTTCACTTTTAGTGTTTCCGCTAGCTCTCTAGAGAACCATAGTAATCTTCTTTTCTTTCTGCCCTTGCAAACCTGCCTGACACAGAGATTCATAGCTCTTTCGATGCCGTCTTTAATTTTTGCCCACTAGTCCTCAATGCCACCTAGCATCCTTATCCATGCCAGGGCATCCCTGATGCATTCTCCCATTGTCTTGAAATCTTTATAACATTGTTATTTATTGATTTATTTATAACATTGTTATTTATTGATTTTATTTATAACATTATTTATTGATTTATTTATGCACTGTATTTTGTTACTCTGGTTGGTTCATTGAGACTTGTGTCCCTTTTACAGGAGTGACCCAGGATAAGTTACATACACTGTATGACTTGTTTTTACAATGGTACAGTAACTTGTACAATTAGATGACATTGAGGACATAGTAACAATTGTAGTTACAACAGGTACAACAGTGAGGACAAACAAATTGTGTAGCAAGTTCTATATTCAGAGCAGTATGACAAAGTGCACTTTGGAATGTTAATACACAATATACCTTCAAGGGCTTATTCATGGCCAACAAATGGAAACAAAGCACCTTAACTGCTTTTTGGCACCGCAGAGGCAGGGGCAGTTATGCTTTGGGGTAGGGTGTCCTTTGAGTAGCCTCTCGAAGGCCTAATAGTACGGATATTTATTGACTAGTTATCAGTGATTTCTGTGGGGGTGGGTGGAAAGGTGGGGAGTGGGCAATGTCAGCAATATGAGGGCATGTTATTGTATTGATTTTGGACTCTTTCTGCCTATTTTGTTTTTCAGACTAATGCTTTGCAATGTGTAAGATTGTGCTCCCTTTTGATGTACTGTATTGCTTGTAGATAACTACTATTTTTTTAGCACTGTTAATTGCTATTCTATTTTTTTCTCTACTTGTACTGTCTTCCATCCGCCTCCACCCAGGACACATCTCGAAGCGAGCTGTTATCAGCACACTATGTTTTTCCTGGTAAAACATTTGAAATAACTATTTGGGAATTCAAATATTAGGGATTTAAATTAAACTTAAGCAAAGGTGATGGTGCTATATCAGCTTAACCCAGAAAAAATGGACAAGTAAAAGAAATATAAAAACCACAAAAACATTTTTTCAGAATTGTTCAGATGCAGCTAGTGTGAGGACACTAATATAGCTGATGGGGAACACTCCCCCATAAAAATGGCGTAATATTTTCTTGTAAACAAAATAAAATGGTTTTATTTGATAACAGCGAGTCCTTAACTGTGCCGATCACAAAAAACGAAAACAAATGCGCCCAGTGCCAAAAGGGCGACTAACATTCCAGCGACCATCACAAACAGCAACGGTGGCTTACTCTGAGAACAACAAAAGCCAAAATAATTGTTTTTATAGCCCCTGCACCGCCTTTGCAGAGGCAAGCCCCATCCCCCCAAACTTAATATAATTAACCGTGGGGGGGCGAACCAGGAAAAGTTTCACCTAGAGGCAGACCTGAACCTGGGTCTGCTAATTTGAGGGGTGGTGGCTTACACCACTACGCTAAATAGCCAGCTCAGCAGGGCTTAGTCAAATAACTCACTATATCCTGCTATAGTGAGTGCAGCTCACTGCTATACTCACGGTACAGGATATAGCGATCTCTTGTACCACTCGAGTCGCTCATATTGAGCCATTCAATAATACTCACTCATATCATTGTACACCAATAAAAATACATTTCAGAATATTACAGAATATGACTAATTATTTATGGAGGACACTAATTTCTTAAAATATTAAAATAAGCCATTGATAGCTGTCAGAGTTTGGCCTTGTCCTGTTATAGTAAGGACAAAATGGTGCGGGATTCTTTTGATGGGTTATCAATGCAATTCATGTCAAACTAGCTTGTCTTAGTATCAGCTTTGTGTTCAGAGATGGTCACTATAGAATTCCTATGAATAGGTACAGTCTCAGAGGTCATCACTGAATAAAGTATGGTGTTATACTTAAGAAAGATCACATGGCCCGTCATGCAGTGGTTGGATTTCCGCTCGCGACACCGGCGACCTGGGTTCAGAAATGGACCCGGGTCACTGGAGGGCCAGCCGGGAGGAGGAGGCTCAAGCATCCAATGACTGCTCGCCTTCTCCTGGGGGAGAGAGGGGATGCGGCTCACTGTGTGCCTGGAGGAGGCCGGGAACACAACAGCTCAGTGAGCCCCGCTGAATGCAAAGGGCATGGTTGATGTCAGCATGTGCCTTGACATCTGTGGCACACCATGCCCCCCTGGAGGAGAAAACCGGATAACTGCTTCTCGGACGGTTGGATAATGGCCACCAGCTTCTGCTGCCACGAGTGCCCTGAGGCCCTGAAAGACACTTCAGCAGCTCCCAGGGACCGAACAGACAGTACGCTGGTCGTCCTCCCTGACGCTTTCCCCCTTGGAGGAGAGAGACCCATCTGGTGAAGGGATACACCAGGCTACCCCTGGGACAGCTGCAATATGAGGTAGGTAGAGGGGGCTGGGGCGAGGATGTCAGTGGGTTCATGGCTGGCTGGAAGAAGAGGTGGGCTGAGAGGTCTAAGGAAGGAGCAAAAAATTAAAAATAAAATAAAGATCATATGACAGAGTGCAATAATTTTAATTTCTAGTGACGTGGATATGATGTTTTATTCACACTTTCTGGCAGTGCCTTTCCCTTTAAGACTTGGTTGGAAATGTCTTCAAGCTGGCTCCTCTCGCCCATCCAGGTGGTTACTCCCTCGACTCCGCCCCTGATGCCTGATCTTCCTTTCCGCTGGAAGAAGTAAGTTCCCTCCTTACTGCTGTCATGCTGAGTAGGCCCTTGTGACCTAAATCTTCGAATTTACTTCCTAAAACGTTTAAATTTGATTGTCTTCAATGGCTTCCATTGGCTGTTGGTCACCATCAACCCGATCGTCCATGGAGGGTTAGCAGAGACTCAGGCAGTCGATCCTTCTTTGACGACTCCTCAGGGTTGGAGGGTTCCTCCTTGCATTCCCGTCTGGTTGACATGGAGTCGGTCAGGGATCTCTCGCCGGACGAAGGCCCTACCTCTTTCTGGGCCTTCTCCGCCTGACTCAGAGTCCACGGGTATGAAAATGGAGCCAGTACAGAAATGGACTCATTACCAGCTGACTGAGATCCTTGACCAGGGAGATACTCCAATGGAGGCTTTCCTGGTAGAAGAGGCCATTCTTGACCCAGCCCTGGAGCTCTGGCGGCAGCCCACTTTTGCCCTCTGCCTGGATGGCCCATAAATATGAGGCATCTACTGGTTTCCTTTCAGGATTCACGGAGCACCCCTTTGCCGAGGGGCTGGTGGCTGATTCTGTGTTTAGGCACTCAAGCAACATTGGTGATGTTGACAAGCCACCTGACAAAGAGTCCCAAAAATTGGGCCATGCAGTGAAAAAGGTCAACGCTGCCTCCGCGCTTCGTCTTCACCGAGCAAGTTAGGCCCTCCTTATGGCCCGCTTTTTCCATGCCCTGCTGAGCACCCTGCATGAGGTGCTTCCTCATCTTCCGGCAGACCTGCAGACCATGGTCAAACAGGTCCAGGACCAGGGCCAAGCTGTTGGAAAACAACAGTTCCGGACAGCTATGGACACTGGGGACATCTGTGCCCACTCCATGGTGGCCACAGAGGCCATATGCCGTAGGGCTTGACTTAGGATCTTGACCTTCATGGCAGACACTCAGCACAAGCTGGCAGATGTTCCTTTCCTGGGCATCAACTTGTTCAGGCCCGGGGTCGAGGGCCACCTCACCCGCATCAAGAAGTCCATTGCCATCTTGGACTCTGTGGCATCTGCCCAAAAGGACCCCAAGGACTACAAGCAGCAGCAGAGAAGGAAGCCCTTTTGGTCCACCTCTACTCCTGCAGCCAAACCAGCCCAACCCTAGTCTGGTCAGCAGGCCCAGGCCTGGCGACCTCGGCCGAAATCAGTGGCCTCGGTCATCCATATGCCTGGGCAGAGAGGCTCCAGTGACCCCTCAGCTGGGCCCTCCTCCTCTAAGTCTGCAAAGTGATAGGATGAGTGGTGCCTCCCTCATGCCCATCACACCTCCCCTGGGTCCTCCCATAGGTGCCGGCTCCAGCACTTCCTTTCCACCTGGTCTGCTGTCACCATGGACAGGTGGGTCCTTGAGGTGGTGGGTCAGGGTCTGCCTCTGGAATTCAAGCAGTACCCTCCTTGCTGAGCCTGCGCCCCACAGGAGGACTTGGTATCTGCAGACACTCTGTTAGCTCTCAGAGATGACATAGCCCAGCTCCTCTGCAAGAGGTCATGGTTCCTGTCGAGGATCCTCCGGAACACCCAGGGTTTGTTTCCAGGTACTCCTGTTGCCAAAGTGAATGGGGTGTTGGCTCCCCATTCTAGATCTGCACAACAAGAACACGTTTCTCAACTAGTGCACCTTCAGGATGGTAATTCTGTCTCAGATCACACCATCTCTAGAGCAAGACATGTAGTTGCTCCATGGATCTTCAGATTGCATTCTATCACATCCCAATCTGCCTATCACACTGAAGATTCCTTTGCTTCTGAGCCAAGGGAACCCTCTATGAGTTCCAGGCCATGCCATTCGGCCTGTCCTCAGCCCACAGGGTGTTTACCAAGTGTATTACAGTGATGGAAGCCTACCTGAGGCACCGAGGGGTCTGGGTTTACCCCTGCCTGGATGACTGGCTGATAGCAGGGCTCTCCAGGCAGGAGGTGGAGCAGTCCAGGGACCTGGCCCTTCAGACCTGTGTCTCCCTTGGCCTCCTGGTCAACGAGGCCAAGTCGGAACTCATACCTTCACAGGTGACCCACTTCATCAGGGCGGAGCTTGACTCATGCAGAGCCAGAGCTCAGCTCCCGGTGGACAGGGCATAGGCTTTCTCCTGCTTTGCCTGATCATTTAGGATTGGGCACTTTCGCCCTGCCCGGGACTTCCTGTGCCGGATGGGTTATATGGCAGTCTGAACCAGCTTGGTCCAGTGGGCCCACTGGAGAATGCACTCCTTGCAGTGGGAGCTGGCCAGCCAGTGGTCTCAGCACAGGGTCACTTCGTTCAGCTAATCACTGTGACCCAGCAGATATAGGGCACCCTCCAGTGGTGGTTAGTCCCAGAGCATCTGCAGGAGGTGATCCCATTTGTACACCCAGAACTGATGGTCATCCTGATGACAAATACCTCTCTCATAAGCTGGGGTGCCCATCTGGGGGAACACAGAGTCTACGGGCTCTGGATCCCCTGTGGAGTCCCGCTATATCAACCTGCTGGAGCTCTGAGCAGTTCGACTGGCATGACTGCATTCACTCTACACATCCAGGATCAGGTAGTCCAGGTCCAGACGGACAACACTACACCATGTACTACCTCAAAAAATAGGGTGGGACACACTTCCTGCCACTGTACAAGGAAGCTGTCCGTGTGTGAACCCTCGTACGCAGCCTGGAGGCCGATCTCCTAGCCATCTATGTGGCAGGGGGGCCTCCAACCAGCTGGCTGACACCCTCAGCCATGTGGGTGAGGCATCTCATGAGTGGTCTCTCCACCCAGAGGTAGTACACAGTCTGTTCTCCCAGTGGGGCACCCCTCAGGTAGACCTGTTTGCCTCCAGGGAGAATGCAAAGCTGAGGCTGTTTTGTGCCCGCCCCCCTCAGCAGAGAACACTGCAGAGGGATGCCTTCTCAAGGCTCTGGGACCCCATGCCTCTTTTATGCCTTCCCTCCACTTCCCTTGATCCACAAGGTGCTTCTCAAGGCTAGGAGGGACAAGGCCAGGAGGGACAAGGCACAGGTGATCCTAGTGGCTCTGGACTGGTCTTCCACAGGGACATAGTTGTTCTTTGCCACAACCCGAAGTTCCTCCCGAAGGTTGTGTCTGATTTTCGTCTAAACCAGGTGATTAATCTCTTGGTGTACTTCACCAGTCACACCTCAGAGGCCGAGCACAGGCTCCATACTCTGGACCTGAGGCGAATGCTCACTTATTACAAGGAGCGCACAGCTGAAGTTTGGGGAGAGGTTCACCAGCTGTTTGTCAACTATGCTGAAGCCGCACCTGCCAGACTGGCAGCCAAGTGGATGACTGGCAGGTGGATTGTTTCCAGCATCGAGCTCTGCTATAGGTTGGCGGGGTAGGGAACCTCCCGTAGAACGAAGGGAGAAGTCCACCCGTCATACCGCTGCCTTGGTGGCTGCTTCCTGGGATATCCTTATCCAGGAAATCTGCTGGGCTGCTATCTGGAGGTCAGCACACACCTTCATTTCCCATTACCACATCAACTTTGAGTCATGCCAGGATGCTGGTTTTGGGGGTCTCAGTTCTCCAATATCTTTTCCCTAAGTAGAGGTGTGCACCTTTCCTCCATTCTCCCGGAGAACTGCTAGGAGTCTGCCAGAAAGTGTGGCTAGAACATCATATCCACGTCCCTAGAATAACAGGTTACTCACCTGTAACAGTAGTTCTAGGAGTGGTGTATGATGTTCATCCACACAGACCCACACAACTTCCCTTGGCTTTGACACACACAACTGCTTCCAACAGACAAGATCTAGCATCAGGGTGGAACCGAGGGAGTTACCACCCTGGTGGATGGGAGGAGCCAGCTTGAAGACGTTTTTGGCCAAGTCTTAAAGGGAAAGGCACTGCCAGAAGTGTGCATGAGCATCTTATACCACTCCTAGAACTATTAGTACAGGTGAGTAACCTATTTTTACCATTCAGCCAGGTGGGTTGAGAAGCACAAGGCGTAGCCAAATGCCTTAACCACATAGGAAATGTGGTATTTTATAAGACTACTACACACCCTTTGACTCATCACCAGCTGTTGGGTTGTTAGGTAGCTCTTCATCCTCTGATTACCCCCAGCCTCTGAGGTCCCAGGACTCCTTTCAGCTGTCTCCAGCAACTTAAAAGTAAGTTGAGAACCTCCTGAGCAAATTAGACACTTAGAAAAGCTCTGGTGCTGATGGGGTTGAATCCACATTCTTAAAGCTAGGGAGCCACTTGTTAACGGTACCAATTTTGCACATCTTTAATCAGTCTATCTGTCTGTCTGTCTGTCTATCTATCTATCTCCTCAGCCACTGTTTCCTCTTGTTGAAAAACAGCCTATGTGCTGCCATTATTTAAGTCTGGTGACTAGAGTGATCTCAATAATTACAGACCCATCTCCATCCTGCCAATCTTGTCCAAAATACTTGATAAATTAATAAATACTCAGCTAAAGGAGTACCTGGAGAGCTCTGCCTTACTCAATCCTCTGCAGTCGGGTTTTAGACAGAAACATAGCACAGTTTCAGCACTGGCCAAAGTAACCAATGACTGGTGCCAAGCAAGCCACAGGTGCCATGTTTCTTGACCTTAGTAAGACATTCGATACAGTGTGCCATTACCTTCTCCTTCAGTGCTTTAGGTTTCTGCACTTGAATGGCCCTTCTATTAACTGGTTCTCCAGCTACCTTATGAGCAGGCAGCAAAGGATCAAAGCAGACGGGCTCCTCTCAGACCCTGTGCTGATTACAAGAGGAGTTCCACAAGGGTCCATACTTGGGCCACTACTGTTTACTTTCTACATCAACTCCATGGGCGAAAACAGCCATAAGTCCAAGCTTCACTTCTTTGCGGATGATACGGTGTTGTACACCTCTAGGCCCTCACTGCCTGAAGCATGCACCGAGCTACTGTCTGATTTCAATCAACTGCAGCTCAATCTTGCTTACTCCATATTGTTACCGAATGCAGTAAAAACTAAGATAATGTACTTCACTTCCACACATCCATCAACATCCTTACGTGTACAGCACACACCCCTACCTATCACAACCATCTTTGGGGACACCTTGGAAGTTGTGATCAATTTAAGTACTTGGGAGGCTGGCTGGATAGCAAATTATCCTTCAGCACTCACAAAGAGACTGAAAGTGAGGCTAGGATTTTTTTACAGGAATAAACCCCTTTTCACAATGGATATTAGGCGGAGATTGGTTCAAACCACCTTCCTCCCCTTGATAAACTACGGAGATATTATTTGCAGTTGTAGTTCTGCGACTAACACACACAAACTTGACATGCTTTATCGTCGTGCCCTGTGCTTTATAACAAATGCACCTAATAGGACACATCACTGTGACCACTATCAAGCAGTGGGCTAGACATCCCTAGCTACAAGATGGATGCTCCACATTAGCCCATGGACAGTGAAAATACTGTAGAACAAACTGCCACAGTATATCTGCTTATGCACAAGTCACATAGCAAATACTCTTTACAGAATTCTGAGCTCATTCTTTTGGACGTGCCCAGAGTACGTACTTCTTTTTTTTTTTTCCTGCAATTGTTTAACCAGGAGGCCAGGAGAGACACACTAAGCTGAAAGCTTGTTTACAGGTGTGACCTGGGAGCACAGGGAAGTTAAGTGACTTGCTTAGGGTCACACAGTATGCAAGTGGGGGCTGTGGGATTCAAACCCAGTTCTCCAGATTTGCAGCTGAGAGCCTTAAACCACTGTGCTACACTGCCTTGGGGCAGAGGTGCTATTAGTTTCCTAATCCCATCAGTCTGGTATAAAATCCAGTCTGCACTTAGACTCCTTAGACTCACCAAGCTTGTTTCTGTAAATTGTTTTAAGGCACTGGCTAGGAAAACCTTGAATGTGTCATGCCGCTGCCCCAGGGCATAGCCACTCTTCCTTGTATAGCAGACAAGCATCCCTCACTTGTCCTCTAGCTACCAGCTACCCTGACCCCCTCCCCCCTTCTTCAACCAACCTATTGGACGTCCAGTCATCCCCTAATCTACCTGAACCCCCTTCCTCCCTTACAGTCTATGTGCTTATGGCTCCATCCCTATATGCATTGTATATGGATCCATGTACCAATGTTATGCTCTGCTGGCGCCACCTTCACTGCCATGTTTATCCTTGACCTGAGTGATCTCAATAATTATGGACCCATCTCCATCCTGCCAGTCTTGGGTCATTGATTTATACGCTGTCTGCACTTTGGCTACCCTGTATCAACAACACACCGCTGATGTTATCACTAGCATGTGACAGTTGTACTGCCTGTAATTGTATTTGCTTAAGTCCTGTTGAGACCATTGTGTTTGTTGTATATGTTTTGCCTTGTACCAAATAGTCCTCGATTGTATTTACCATAATAATGTTATGTTGTTGCCTGTAACTCCTGATTCTGTATACTACAGTATGACATATTCTGTATGTACCCACCAGGACCTCCTTGTGAATGAGCTCGCTCAATGGAGTTTTCCTACAATAAACTTGAACTTGAACTTGAAGTGTGCTGTGGCTCTTACAAAATGATTTGAAAAGTAAAAGAAAAAAAAAAGAAAATTGTAAAATTTGAACTGTGCAGTAAGCAAGCAATAATACCCAACAGGATGGGTGGCATTGGGCAATACCTGACTGCCCAGGGGTGTAATGAGGTCCGACGCCACAGGTGGAGTGTCTGTCTTATAGCCCCTGGAAGGTCCAGTATTGCCATACCGCCAACCCTGGAGGGTATTATTGCACTAAGAAAATGAGTGCTGTAGCATTTTTATATTGGATTTAAATAATGTAAGAAAAACATTTAAAAAATACATGAAGAAGAATGTTTTAAGTATTTGTGCTGTAAAGTGGTCCCTGTCTTTCTGTGCTGTTCCTGCTGCTGTCCCCCCTTGTCCACAAGCCATTCCATTGTACTTACCCCCCCACCAACTGCACAAGAAGAGATGACATTTCTGTTGAATGCCTCTACACCCGTTTGCTGGCATTTTTTTTTTATGTTTTCTGCCTTTCCTAGAAGACTCTTCATAAGGAAGATTGCACTGCAGTGGTTACTTTGTGGGTTGCATGTGCCCACATGACAGACCCGGAGGTATGAAAGAAAGCTCAAAGATGTCAGAAGTCTAAGTTTGTTTGTTTTTTATTTGGGGAGGGGGGGTAGTTTTAGATGTAACTGTGGTTTTGTGTTATTTTTTATGCCACGTTTTTATTTGTAATTCGGTCAGAAGGGGTCGATGCGTGAATGCATGTGGGATTGGGAACAAGCGAACCGAAATCAGAACCCACACAGGCGGTCGGAGGAGCAAGAATGAGACAGTGTTTCACGGGTGATCGGAGAGCAACATAGAAGTCGGCTGAGAAAAAGGAGGTATTCTGATTTACTGCGAAACTATGGACGTTGCTGTGTGTTATCGGTCTGCGACGGATAGTAAAAAAAATACGATTTTACTGGAATGAAGCTCAGTCAGGCTGGGGGTGGCAGTTTGAAATATCTGGTGCTGTTCTTAGAGTTTCGTTCATAAGAAAAAAATGTGTGGCATGCTAGATTGTGCTACAGAAGGCACTTTAGGCAGTTTCTGAGTTTTTTACATTGGGTTGATTCACGAGCATTCGGGGGCAGTGTCTCTCGGTAAATGAGAGAAAAAAATGGCGGCGATTTTTAAAATGAAAGGAGGTGCTTTAGGCAATGACAGCGGAGGATAGGCACCATGATACTTCACTGGGTTGGCATGGCTGGGAATTTTAACTTACAGGGCTCTCACTGTAAGTTAATGTACCCCTGCCAGTCAATCAGATTTCTTACATTCCGAAACCCATTTTTTAATGTGAAACAAATGCTCGGTCATGTGACCAGTTTTGACCAGTCAAATTACCTGCTTAATCCAAGCCATTTTATATGGAGCCTTCATGCACTCTGTATCTCAAAGTGCTTTGCACAGCAACAGATTAGATACTGGTACAGTGAATTTGTAAGGAATAACACATGTCCGTGTGTTCCATTGCACGTTTGGGTGCATTGCACAGCAAAAGATGTAGCTGAGTGCTTTCAACCACTGGACATGTCCATATGTCTAGCACAAGAGGGCACTCTTAACTGTGCTATTTCTTTTGTAAAATAGTCATAGAAAAACATATGTCATATAAAACTGGCCATGAGATCTAAGCTGTCTGGTTACGCTGTGATAACTGGACAGGCACATTACTAGGAGTCCTTTACCTATTTTTAAATGCAGGTAAATGGAGTCAGTATTATGTACGCTGCATTACCTTGCCAGGATGGTTTGCTTTGCAACCTTTATATAGTGGGGGATTGGGGTCCAGCAAACCATGGGGGGTAGAGGTAGGACAATAGTGTACAGTACAGTATGAACTGTTGTCTCCAGTGTTGGGCATGACCCTGTGGCCTTCTGGCCAAAGGGTGAGAGTGTTGGAGACACACTGACACAGCAGTGGTAAAGACTCCTGGACTGAGAGCATGGATGCATGATCTGTCAGCTGGAAGTGTTCTCGCTGTGGAGGTAATGAACATAGACAGAGTCACACAAGAGAATGCTATTTATGTGACCCTAGGTGTGCTCAGGAAATGAATGAAAAGGGTTGTATTCTTCAGCACCATTGTCATTGACATGCACCATAAACATGCAAATTAGGAGAGCTACGATCGCAAGAATCCCCTCGAGGAACTATTAGCACAGTGTCATCGTTACCATTTAGCAGCACAAACAACTAACACTGCAGGTTAACAGAACGACTGACATCTTCATAATGAGACACTTTGCCAAACGTAATAATATCTAGAAAAGCAATCAGTGCCTGTTGACTCTTGCTGAACACTGTGTTCCTGTTCACTGGCCATGAACTGGGCATTCTGCCAGGGAGCTGACTGAAATGTAGCAGTCCGAACACTGGCTGAACTTCAACTGTGCTGGGTTTTTAGCATATGCATGGGAATTCTGGAATCTGCTTCCAACCAGCATTAAAGAATTATCTTCTCTTGTATGTTTTAAATCAAATTCCTACACAGACTTGTTAAATACCATTTTAGATACCTGTAACTGCAACTGACTGTATGTAAAACTGTATATCTTATGTTACATGACAAATAATATTTGTTTTTGTATATTACACTATATGTACTGTGCGGACTGAGCCTGAAATTAAGCATTTTTATCTAGTGCTCTCACCCAGTTACCAGATCTTAAGTAAATAGGGCCCACAAACTTACTGTAGGAGGATCTATGCCCTGCAGATTCTGGGACCAAACAGAGATAAAACTAATTTATTGTCCACAGCGTAACCTGAAATGTACTGCTGAATACAGAAACTAGACTTAAAGAGCTAGTGGATTCTGGTGTTTTTTTCTATTTTTTTAACTTTCTTTATGCCCCCTCCTCACTGGTTGCCTGAACTCTCTCCAGTGAGGTCTCTCGGCCCGGCCTATTCCCACACACCTGAAGTCCTCAGTCTTACTCCTGGTTTTGGCCTGTCTGCTCTCCAATTCCACTGGCCACCCAATCCCCCGGCTCTGAGCCCCCCAGTGTGGGATCACCTACTCCTGCTGGTGCTCTATCTAGAATCTAGCAGAGCGACCAGGGAGCAGAGGGAGAACCAGGCATCGGCTGGGAGGACCTGGTGTCGTGTGTGGGGGCCATCCACTGGACCCACCTTTGCCTATCAGGCAGCCATTGCCTTTCTGTTTCCTGTCCCTTCCTGTTGGCTCGGCCGTGCAATGTGCACCAGCGTGAGCGTGTGTGGGAGCACCACCGCAGCCAGTCCCCTTGCTAGGGATCCTGACAGCTGCTGCACCTCCAGTCTCCACTGGGAGTCACCAAGTGCTGGGATCTACAGCCCCATCTCTCCCAGGAAAGGAGAGCAGTCCTCCGGACACTCAAGCTTTTCCTCTCCTGCTGACCCCCGATGATTCGAGTCCACTCCCTAACCCGGGTCACTGGAGTGAGTTGTGGCATCCAGTGCCTCAACCCTCAGTGCCACCAGGCCGGCTGTTAAATGCATGGGCCCCTGAAGATTTTAAACAAACACTTGGAATCTCTAGCAACCCCTCATCAGCTGAGCAGAGTGATCGACCAGGGCGGTAAAGGACCAGAAGCTCTTTTAGGTAGTATGGGCCCTGTCCATGTAGGGCTTTGTAAGTCAGAAGTCTGACTTTAAAGGTGATCTGCCACTGTACTGGCAGCCAGTGCAGTTCGCACAGCACCGGAGAAATATGACAGGACCGAGGGGTTCCTGTCAATAATCAGGCTGCTGCGTTCTGCACCAGCTGCAAGCAGCAGATCTCCACCCCCGGTAGCCCTAGGTACAGGGAGTTACAATAATCAAGGTGCGAGGACACGAAGGCACGGACCAATGTGGGGAGATCGCCAGATGGAACAAGGTGCTTAATCTTGGACATGTTCCTCAGATGGTAAAAAGAGGATTTGATTACTGCCAACACCTACGATTGCAGTGTCAGCCCCTCATCAAAAATCACCCCCAGGTTTTGCCCCCGTTCAGAGGTAGGGAGTGGAAGGCCCCCCCGAGAAAAAGTCCCGAAGGCGAACTCACCCTCAACCCCTCTATCCGGTGCCCTTGGTCCACAATCAACACCTCTTGTCTTTTCTGAGTTCAATCTCAACCAGCTCGAATTCATTCAATCTTGGATTTCAGCAAGGCAGTTGTTAAATACTGAGAGAGCTCTATCCTGGTCAGGTGCAAAAGAAAGGTAGAGCTGGGTATCATCAGCATAGCAGTGAAACCTCAGCCCATACCTTCTTACAGTGTCTCCGAGGGGCAGCATATACACTGCAAACAACATGGGGGACAACACCAACCCCTGAGGAACCCCACAAGACAGAGGGACTGGGTCACAGAAGGGAATACCCGACACTATCCTCTGAGATCTTCCGGTGAGAAAAGATGTAAACCATCTAAGAACTGAACCAGACAGGCCACAGATGAACCTCAAGTGGTTGAGAAGGACCCCATGATCCATAGTGTCAAATGCTGATAAGAGCTCGAGAAGAACCAAGATAGAATGGTTTTTCCGATCCCTTGCCATCAGGAGATCACTGAGCACCTGAACCAGTGCCATCTCCGTACTATGCCTCTTATGAAAACCAGATTGGAGAGGTTCAGAGATGTCATGGATGGTCAAATGGTTCTCCAGCTGTAAGGCCACTACTTTCTCAATCGCCTTCCCTATAAAATGAAGGTTTGAGATTGGTCTGTAGTTACAT
Organism: Neoceratodus forsteri; assembly: GCA_016271365.2. Taxonomy (NCBI): domain Eukaryota; kingdom Metazoa; phylum Chordata; order Ceratodontiformes; family Ceratodontidae; genus Neoceratodus; species Neoceratodus forsteri. The sequence continues at coordinate 899,829,546 of CM057455.1, forward strand.
AGAAACATAGAATTTGACAGCAGATAAGGACCGCTTGGCCCACCCAGTCTGCCCATTTCCCTACCTAATGGATAAGCTGCAAATCCTAGTTAACCAGCAGCCTACTTCTTCCTACCCCCACCCCCTAGAATTGTCTTATGACTGTCCCATGCATGCTTGAATTCCACCACTGTTTTTGACTCCACAACCTCCTCCGGAAGGCCGTTCCATGCATCCACAACCCTCTCTGTGAAAAAATACTTCCTTAAATTACCTCTGAGCCGCCCCCCCCCATCTTCAAATTGTGCCCCCTTGTTCAATTGTCCAATTAGTATGGCAATCTGGGTCCAAAGAAGCTTTCCTCAGGAGGGGTGTCACCACTGCCTCCTTCAGGGAGCTAAGAAACTCATCTGTTTCCAAGGAGCACCAGACAATCCATGCTAGGACCAGACCAATGATATCACTACAACCCAAAATCAGGGCTGCTGGTCCTGGGTCCAATCTACAGCACGTAGGGCGCATACCCTGTACAATCTGCATGACATCTAAGAGCTCCGGATGGTCAAAGGAACTCCAGGAAAATTGAGGGACTGTGACCAGGCAATGATCCAAAGCAATGCCCATAGAGTGTGCAGGTTGGAGCTCTGCCCTGATGTCAGCCACCTTAGCTGCAAAGAATCAAGCAAGCTCATCACATTCTACTTGCGAAAAAGCTCTTTGAGTCTGTAGACAGGCTGGGTTGCACAGTCTGTCCACAGTTTGAAAGAGCTGAGCTGGTCAGTTCTGAGTAGCCACTATCTCCCTAGACAGGAACTCTGCCTTCTTACAGGTGATAGCGGATTGATAGGCTTGATAATGATCTATCAATCTGAGGTGGTCGGTATCCAGAGCAGATCTCCACCAACAACGCTCTAACCTTCGTCCTAATTGCCGCATCTCCCTCAAAGTCCCATCAAACCGAGGGGACCGAGGGTGAAGAGAGAGAGGACAAACTCAGACAAGAGCAACAGCATCCAGGGCCACAGAAATGGCCTTATTATAGGCCATCACTAAAGCCTCTGGGTCATTGTTTGCCACTGGAATACCCGATAGGTCAAACACTGCTGCCAGACCTTCGGAGCTTACATCTCATAAAGGGCGGTACCTGACCATCTCCACAGTGGTAGGCCTACAAAGGGGGGCACAAAAACTGAATTCCATGGTGCAGTGATCAGACCATCCAACAGGTTCCAGCCCCAAATCAGAAGTTTCAATCCCCAGGAGGAAGACTAAGTCAAGAGAGTGGCCGTGTTTATGAGTAGCAGTGGTAACAATCTGTATAAGGCCCAGAGATGACATCAACTGGAGGAAGTGATGTCCAAATTATGAGAGTTTGTCATCGACCCAGGTGTTTAAATCACCCGGGACCATCAGCCTGGGTGACTGAAATGCCATGTCGATCACGAAATCCACCACTTCCTGAAGGAAACGCTTCTCATCCCCAGGTGGATGGTAGATGAGGGCGATCCTACATCCTACACCTGCTACTACAGTACACTCAAAAGACTCACTCTCCTCAACTGGTACACTTGTGAGGCCCAGTTCAGTCTTGAAACAGACAGCAACCCCCCTCTCCCGCGATCCAATCTCGAGTGGTGTATTACCAAGTACCTGGCAGGAGTTGCGGCCTCCACTATAGGGCCAAAGTTCTCATCCAGCCAGGTCTCGGTGATGCAAGCCAAGTCCACTGTCCCAACAAGATTCGTAATAATTGCAGTCTTGTTTTTGATGGACCTGGCATGGTATAACACTGCTCAAGTTGGATGGACTTCCAGGGCTGCCCAAACTGCCTGCCCACCTGTATCGGTGGTGCCCTTGGGTATGGAAACCAGACATGGGGGACCCTGATCTGGATTCCATTTTGCCCCAGGGTGTCATCTGGATTTAACAACCCCAATGTGGTGGCTCTGCTCATTCACCCTCCCCTGTTTGCTCGACGCCCCCCTCCCCCCGGCGGGCAATACCCAAGTTGTAAACTTATATATCACTTGTATATCACTGATGCACAGTCTTATTCTGTTTATCACTCAATCTGAAAGTCAATTCCTTGAGTTTATACACATACTCACTATTTGAAAAACTGGCTGGTGGCTGCATTTTCAGCATTCTCTGTTGGCAAGGGGGCAGGGACGGAGATCTCTGTGCCAGTCGAAAGTGACGTCTTGGGAGGGAAGCATGGTCACTGAGATGCCTCTCATCATGCTGTGAACACCGCACTGTGTGACTTTTATAGTCAGTTGTTTTTTTTAATCAGGCTCCAGCAGGTTGGAATTAAACTAAATAAATAGATATTTCTTGAAAATGGATGTTGTACATTGCTCTTCTGTCACAGTTTGTTTTAACTTTACAATTCACTTCAAAATAAAATTTACACCTCTGATGTTGTAGTTCAACTGTAACAGGACATGATGTCTCAGGGAACTCTTTTCAGAAGGAGTGTTTTTGAGGAAGATTGAACGCAAGCCTAATTCCGTTCTGTGTTAGCAGTTTCTGAGTGCTTTAATCAGAGTTTATGAGCTCCCATACAAAACTGTGGAACTTCACTCTTACAGCATTGGATGGTACTAACCCACTACACTGATTTTTACAGTCCTACACTACTGCAATCCTGAAGTACTTGAAGACTTCCCAAAACACTGTGGCATCTCCACTGGGAAAGTAATGCAAAACAAAAGGTAAAAAGCATTTTGAAAACTATGGCTTGTGTAAGTGTAAATGTAAGAATCAAACCACAGCTACAGCTCTGCTCGGATTGCCCGTGCCTGGTAACTCTGAAAATCATGCAGAAAGAAAAAAAAAAAAGGCACTAAGCAACGGGTTGCAAAATCACGTTATACTTTATTAAACAACACAGTAAAAACTCTTCTTTGCCAGGCAGTGCATTCAAAAGTAGAGAGTGCAGGTGTAAGCCGTCAGTGACTCACTAATGAAGTTCACAATGGGACAGTAGTGTACCAACTGAGAGTGTAATTGTTGGACCAAGAGCAACACTGACTACATCTGGAATTTAGACAACACATGCAGGGATGAAATGGCAAAAGCAGTCTAAACAAAAAGGTTTAATCAGGTTTTGAATCGGGGTCATCACTGCAAAACAAAACCCTGTTTTACTAATTTTCTCAATTAAACAAACCCTGTCAGAACTGGCACTGACAGCACTCTCGGCTGAGTGCTGTCAGTGTTGATTCTGACAGGGTTTGTTTAATGCAGAACATTAGTAAAACAGGGTTTTGTTTTGAAGTGATGACCCCGATTCAAAACCTGATTAAACTTTTTAATTTAGATTAGATTCACTGTTTCATCCCTGCATTTATGTAATCTGAATTCTGCTTGTAGTAAGTGTCGCTGTGGTCTGACACAGATACCCTATAATAACAGTAGTCTCCATCATGCAGCAAGAGGCGTGACTTTCCCCCCTGAGCGTCACGGTCCATGACATGGCGCATTTCTGTAGGCAGTATATAGTTGATAAAGTAAAAAAAAATTATGTAAATCAGTGTCAGATAAGCAAAGTGGAAATAAAACACGAAATTTTAAAGAATAATGGCCTTATATATAGAAAATACTAAACAAACAGTGTCATCGATCCACTAGCTCTTTAACTGGATAGTATGATTGTCACAAACACACTCCACAGGTCAGGCCCTCTGCTCCCACAGTGCCAACCTCAGAGTAGAATAGTGTGAACAGGTAACAGACAGGTAACCCTCCTGTCTGCTTTGGGTCTGAATCACTTGTTAACCTTGAGTTCTGGAGGGATTCATACTGTGAACCTTATGCTAGCATACCCAATTACAGACTCAGATATGTACCCTCTTCGAGACTGTAGTACAATCTTTTGCCGGGGCACCCAGCCAGGTCTCCAAAATGAACCCTTCAAACTCTATAAGAGACCTTAGGTATATTCTTACCTTTTAACTTAGTAACACAATCAAGCTTTTCAACAGCTGTCAGACTTTAACACAGGTACCTCTCATACAAAAAGAAACTGAGAAGACACGCAGGCAGTATTTCAAAGAAATGATTGTTTATTAAAAATATGATAAAAAAGGTAAAATTAAACACAGAACAACATATAATACAGCTTACAATCTTGTAAAACAAAAAGGAAGTTTCAGAACAACCACTCCTACCACAGATAATTAGTTATTTTCTAGCTATTACCTTTCCAAGTGCTTTCCCAGTCAGAGTCTAAAATCATATGTCACCATCCCATATACAATGTTTCATTTTTAACACTATCTTTCCCCACCCCCTTTTGATGAGGTCAGCTAGAACCTCCCTTAGATAATTTCTGTCATAAGTGTCTCTGAGGATGTGATTCACTGCTTTGAAAAATCTATAACTAGCCATTTCCCAAATATGACAGCCTTTAATTAAACATTTTCTCTTTGAACTTAACAATCCCACACTTCTGTCCTCTTGGGCTGATTTCCTATGCTAGTGTGATCTGAGGGATTTTATAACTCTTCACACATTTCTGGTTATATGCTAAAAGGAGAAGAACCAGCCCAGTTACCCTGCCTCCTGTAATGTCATAAAACTCACATTTGGTTTTCAACTTCAAAAGCCTGGGCAGATCATAAAATGGCAATAAAATACCCTTCTGTAAGGGAAGTCTTAATTAACTGGTTCTTCTGGTCTGTTTTACAACATACTGTGGTTTCAGCTACTGACCTTGAAAGTTAAGGGCCAAATCTCTCACATACTGACATTTCATACACAGACCATTTATTTATAATATTAATATCATACAGGTAACCAGAGGCAGGAGCAGAGTGTCACACTGATATCTTTTTTTTTTTTTTTGTAGGACCAACACAATTGTAGTATATGATGGAATGCTTCCTATCCTCTAGCCAATTGAGCTGGAAGCTGTTTTTTTTAACATGAACTTACAGGAACACCTATGGTTGATAGCCACATGCTGAATCAGTAATTTGAGCCCACCATCAACCCTTACATGCCTCCCCCAAATACCAGTTCACTGAAGGGAAGTGTAGTGTCTCAGGTGGGCATGGATGCCCATATACTATGAAAAACAATGTATGGTTTTCCATACATAGAAAGCCTGTGTCTGCCAGCCTGGTGGCACTGAGGGCTGAGGCACTGGACAGCACACCCTCGCGCCATGCCGGGGACCTGGGTTCTGGAAGAGACTCGGGTCACTCGGCGGTGGGCAGAGGTGAGGAAGGATTGAGTGTTTGTAGACAGCTGTCTTTCCTCGGGGAGGGGGGAGACAGTGTGGCATGCTGTAGACTGACACCCAGTGGTGGCTGGGTGTTAGCACAGGTCTGTCACCCAGTAGAGGGGTGGACTCATGCTCAGGGCATTTGGCTGCTTTCGCGGAGGTGGGGGCCAGCTGCCCCACCCATTGCATGGTGCCTGGGTCCAGGGGAGAAAATTGAAAATGCCGGGAGCTGATGGGGTCCATGATTACCCGACACATTCCCCCACAAGTTGCCACCACTGATGTCTGAATTTGTGCTCTGGGGGAGTAGGCCGATGCTCCTCCGGGGGGAAATCTGCAGGGGAATTAGAGGGTCCAGCTATGTGGGGAATAGTCGGGTTGGAGAACGAGTCCCTCTGAGGGAGGGCTGGGGCCACCCATCAGTTCCACAGAGGAGCGGAAAAATTACTAATAAAAAGAAAAAGCTTGTGCCTCTATCTTGAGTTTTCTATGGCAACCAGAGAACCTCTCGAGCTTCGCTCTTGAGGTTCCTGGTTACCACAGAAATCTCTCTAGGCAGACACATGCTTGTTGTGTATGGCTGCTCATGCATTATCCTCTGTATAATGTAGAGTGAGGGTTTGTTCTACATGGATTTCCATGCCAGCTGAAACCTTGTTGCACTGCAGTTCAACGGTCATGGAACGCAGCAGTGCCCTTCTGATCGGAAATCCCTGATGCAGCTGATGTTTTTCACAGTGCTGCCATGCACACAGCAATCTGCTCCAGCTCCAGACTGAAACCACCAGCACGTTCCCTGCTGCCATGGAGCGCTGTGAAAACACTTTAGTTTTTCACAAAAAAATCAAAACAAAAAAAAACTACACACTATGAAAAATACTGGTTGGGCAACCATATGCCAACCAGCCTGAGCTGCCACCTTGGGCTTCTGATTACATTGGACCTCTCAAGCTTTGCTTTTAAAGTCTGATGTAATCAGAACCCCTCTGTGGCAGTATGGGCTGGTTGTGCATGGTTGCCCAACCAGTATTCCTTATGTTGTGTGTATGCTTTTTGTGCTTCAGTAGTGAAGTCATAAAGCTACCTACAGATGTTACTACTGCAGCACAACACTGAATACTGTCACGTGCATTTAAAAAAAAAATTCAGTCTCAAATATAACCACTCAAGCCCTGCTACCTCCATCCCAGGTTGGAGATGCTGGCCATCAGGCAGGGCTGAAGCACAGAGGTCGGGCCCCTTCTCAGGGTCACGCAGTGAGTGAGCTGGCAGCAGTATCGGCAGCCTGTGAAGGCTGCCACACTCAGATTGCTTCTCTGGTTTCTCAGGTCAGTGCTTTACCTGCAATAGATAAATCGTAACCTTCACTCATTATGGCAAATTCAGGCTTGATACATGGTATGCCTATGTACTATACAAGACAATGTATGGACACCCATACACAGACAAGCCTGAACTGACATCTCGAGGTTGCCAACACAGGCTTTTTGGGTATAGCTGCCCATGCATTATCTTCTGTATTATACACAGGTGTTATAGCATAGAAAACATAGAATGTGATGGCAGAAGGAGCCCACTAGGTCCAGCTAGTCTGCCCTGAGTCTCTTCCTACCTTCCTAGCTACACTTTGATGTGAGGGCTCTCTTGTATCTATCCCACGCATTCTTGAATCCCCCTACTGTATTAGCCCCCACCACCCCTGAGGCAGACTATTCCAGGTGTCCACCACCTTCTCAGTGAAGAAGAGCTTTCTGATGTTGGTAGTGAACCTCCCTCTTTTCAGCCTTAGATTAATGCCCCCTAGTTCTACTGCTCTGCTTTCAGTGAAAAAATTCTTGCACCTGTACCTTTTTTACGCTTTTTATGTATTTGAATGTTTCGATCATGTCTCTCCTTTCTGTTCTCTGCTGCAGGGAATACGTGTTCAGTTCACTCAATCTTTCTTCGTATGACATCTGATTCAATTTCTGTATCATTTTTGTAGCCTTTCTCTGTACTGTCTCTATCTGGTCAATGTCCTTTTTGAGATGAAGCCTCCAAAACTGGACACCTTACTCCAGGTGTGGCCTGACTAGCGCTTTGTACAGCGGCAGGACCACCTCCCTCCTCATGCATCTAATTCCCCTCTCAGTGCATCCCAGCATTCCACTGGCCTTCAATGTTGCCTTCGTGCATTGTTTTCTCACTTTTAAGTCATCTGAGATTATGATTCCCAGACCCCATTCCTGGTTTGAGGCAGCTTGTCTTTCTCCTCCCAGGTAATGTGCCTTATTTGGATTTCTTTTTCCCATGTGCATGACTTTGCACCTTTTGGCATTGAATCTCAGATGCCATGCTCCAGTCCATTCTTCAAGTTTCTTTAGGTCTGATTTCATCTTGCCTACTCCCTCTGTGGTGTTCACCCTGTTACATACTGTATCTTGGTGTCATCCGTGAACAGACATACCTTCCCTTATAGTCCGTCAGTGATGTCAGCTATGAATATATTGAAGAGCCGAAGCCCCAGCACTGAGTCCTGTGGCACTCCGCTGGTCACCCTACCCTCTGACGATAGTGCTCCATTTACTTGCACCCTCTGGATTCTGCCCTGCAGCCAATTTTGTACCCATTTTACCACTTTTAGTCCAACCCCATTGTAGTCTAACTTTTTTACCAGCCTTCTGTGTGGAACCAAGTCGAAAGCCTTACTAAAGTCTAGGTAGACCACATCCTCCACCCCACTGTCATTCACAGGCTTGGTAACCCAGTCAAAAAAATGTGACCAGATTTGCTTGGCAAGACCTCCCCACTGTGAATCCATACTGTTTGTGGTCCAGCTGCCCGCTGGCTTCAAGGAATGCTATAATTCTCTGGTTGAGCAGCGTCTCCATCAATTTTCCCTCTATAGATGTGAGGCTTACTGATCGGTAATGTCCTGACTCTTCCCTGCTGCTCCATTTGTGGAGTGAGACCACTGTTGCCCTTTTTCAGTCTTTAGGTACCACTCTGCGCATCAAGTATTTGGTAAATAGTTTTGCTAGTGGGTTTTCCAGCTCCTTCCCCAATTCCTTTAAGATTCTGGGGTGTATCTTGTCTGGTCCTATGGCCTTGTCTACCTTCAGTTTATTCAGCCCCTCCAGTACCTGGGTCTCCGTGAAGAGGCTAGTGTTGACCCCTGGACCAGGGGTGAGTGTTTTGTGAGTGCCTTGCCATTTCCCAGGTCCTCCTCAGTAAACACTGAGCAGAAGCACTTGTTTAGGATTTCTGCTTTCTCTGGGTCATCTGTTGCTTTCCCTTCCTCTTTAGCACTCTTCACCATACCTCCCTTTGCCTTCCTTCTTTCCCTGATGTTTCTAAAGAAGGATTTGTCACCTCTCTTTGTCCCCTCTGCTATCTTTGCTTCCATCTTGGCTTTGACCTGTCTTATCCTTTTACTTGCTTCTCTCATTTTTTTCTTTGTATGAATCCCAGTTTTTTTTTCTTCTTAATTTCCTGATATATCCCGTACGCCTTCTTTTTTCTTTTAGTATGGTTGCCACTTCTTTGGAAAACCATAGAGGATTTCTTCTTCTTTTTGCCTTGCTGGCCCTCCTGGCATATTTGTCCATGGCTGTCTTGATTGCTCTCTTAAGTTTCCCCCACATGACCTCATCCTCTTCCTCTTCTGTTTCAATGAAGTTATTTTTTCAAGCTGATTCTCATTTTTTGGAAGTCGGCTTTTTTAAAATCTATCACCTTGATTTTTGAGTGACAGGCGGCCACCGTTATGTTTATTTTAAAGCTGACCATGCGATGGTCGCTGTTTCCCATATTGCACCCCACATTGATTTCTTTTACCCTCTCACTGTTTGTGAGAACCATCTCTAAAATGGCATCTCCCCTTGTTGGGGCTTTGACAAGCTGTCCCATTCCTGCGGGTCAGTAAGAAGTCTTTGCTTCATGTCGTTGCCACTGTTTGTGTGCTCCAGTTTATATCTGGGAGGTTGAAGTCCCCCACCAGTATCACTTCACCCCATCAGTCATTTTGTATATTTCCTCTATTACAGTAGTAGCACCGAATTAGTCAAAAGATTTTTAAAAATCCCTATTGAGAATTGTGAAACCTTTAGTTAGGGATTTTGTTTTGTTTGTTAGTGTGTTCACAGCTATGCAGAGAGGGTTGTCTCATCTGATAGTGTAGTTGAAAATCTACCAGATGGCACTTAAGTACTGTAATAGGAACTGGCCTCTTTTTGTAGGTTTAACCAAAAAAATTTTAGAGGATTTTTTTCCCTAAATTTTGTGAAGGATAAATAGGGAATCTCACAAAATTGCTTGACAAATGCAGCACTACTACTGCAAGTTGTTGTCCCCTTTTCCCCCCTTGATTTGGGGGCCTGTAAATGATGCCAGTTTTGAAGGTTGTCCCCTTACCTGCATCAGCTGTTAGCCAAAGTGACTCAGATTCCACAGGGGATCCCTGCACCTCTGTGGCTTTTATTTCTTCCTGAAAGTAAATTGCTCCTCCCCGCCCCCCTTTTTTACCCCTCTTGTCCTCTCTGAAGAAGGTGTAATCTGGTATAACTGTGTCCCAACTGTGGTTTTCCTTGACCCATGTTTTTGTCACAGGCACCCAGTCCAACTTTTCCACTTCCATGATGGTTGTGAGATCAGGTATTTTATTTGCTAGGCTCCTAGCATTTGCAACCATCGTCTTCCAGGACGTGCCTCCCCTTTTGTATGTGGGTGCACCCCCTTCCTGGACTGCTTAAATTTTCTGCTTTTGCTCGAGAGATTATGCAGGTCTCTGATTTCTTGGGGAGTGATGACTGATACTTTGCCAGTCAAGGTGTGTGTTGTCCCCATTTCCCTCTCTGAGGTTGTATGTGCATCTGCGGTGTTTTGGGGAGTGATGACAAGCCCACCAATGGCTGGATTGTGTGCCGTCAGTATAAATAACCTGTGTAGACATCAAATTCTTGTCCAAATACTTGCACATCTTCCCTATTCAGGTGCAGGCCATCATATTTGAAAAATGCTCTTTCCCAGAGATTCTGCCAGTTTCCTATGGCACACAAGCTTTCAGGGCTGCACATGTTCCTTTTTTTGGTACCTTGCTGTCATTGACAGTTGGTGTACTATAACATTTCTGTACATGATCTATGTTTGAACCATAATGCAGATCATGCTAGCCAAAAATTCTATTATTCTTGTATTCCAAAGACCAACATGACTACAGACATTCTCTTAAAAAGGAAACAGAATGAGTAATGGGATTTATTTTTGTTTAAAACACTTTGTTTTCCAGTGACCTGCAAATACAAAAGAAAGTCAATAACCAGTAAACATTCTGGTGAATGGTATACAAGAATTATGGATATGTATAATATAAACTAGACTTTAGACACGTCACTACACCCAGACAGCATGTTTTAAATCCTTGATTCTCATAAAGAAGGCACATACAGACTCTAAGAGAATCAGCATGTAAGATGGTCTAATATTATAGAGTTCATACACTGATCCAGTTGTCTTGAGTTGTAAGGCTATACCCAATATCACTTTAGTCAATCCAAGAATAATATATGCTCCTAGGTATCTGGTATTTGGGTAGTAACAATAAAGGTATCCTAAGCGGAGATGTGCTGAAGTTTTAATTCTTTGGTGAAGTTGCTGCAAAGTGGCTGAAATTCGCATCTATGGAGTTTCATGAAGTTTTCCTTACACTCAGCAACTTTGACTTCACCCAGAATCATGAAGTTTTCCATACCAACGGTGTAATTCCACTGTAAAGTGTTTAGTTTCACCTACAGATGGTGGAATTTCACCCACGAATGGTGAAATTCCACCATTTGTGAGTGAAATTCTGCACTTTGTGGGTGGAAGTTCACCATTCATGGATAGATCCACACTTTATGGATTGCGCTAAATTTGCAGATTAATTCGCAGCACGAATTAAGCTAACTTAACCCGTAATCCTAAGTAGGTAAGAACTCTAAAGATATGCATTGGTAACATACCTAACATAGGTGTACTGTGGTCCCAAGTAAAGAATTACAGTAACCTTTTATAACTAAATGATAGGTAGAGTGCAGACTCTGAAGGACATTAATGGTTGCCACATTTCCAAAAATTTCAGGAGTGCCTCTGCATGCTGTATTTTATTTTATGAAACTCTGCATCCTGTGTTACAACTGCTAGCCACGTTTGTGTAGAAGAGAGCTCCGTTTGGTTTGGTTTCTGTAGCTTGGCAATATAGTATAACCTCAATTATCCAAATGTGGTAGGGGACAGTACAATTGTTTTGATAAATGGGGTTTTCAGATAAGTGAGGGAACCTTACAATTACTGTAAGTCTATTATAGCAATTTCCTTTGCTTGAAAGCTGGGCCAGGTAGAGCTATTGCCAAGGATCCACAAGACTGAGTCTGTAGGAACTGGGGTGGCAGTTATAACTGGCAATTTATGAATGATATTGGTTCATCAGGAAGATAGAACCAAGCATGACCAGAAGGTGTGTGCCATTGTCCCTCCCAAGTACTACAGCACCAACGTTAACTGGATGAGAGGAAGCCCATCTGAATTAAGTGATGGGGAGAGTGGTGCCATCTGAAAAGGATCTTTTATATCAATTGGATGCAGGTATCCTTAAACATGAGATGGGCATTATACCACTTACCCCAATTCCTCAGAACAGCTGTTATCCCAAACTCTCCTTCCCACTTTTCTTTGTAAGGTTGTAGTTTTGGCTCATCCCTGGCTGATAGGGTTTTATAACTGGTTCCAGACAGACATGATTCAAGTTTGACCCAGCTTAACTGATTGTACATGACGTGGGACGGCTCTGTTCTGAGTTGTGAACCTGAAAGTTCATATAAGGCATGGTGTAGTTGGAGATACCTCCAGAATTCAGTTCTGGGTAAATTATATATGTACTATAGGGTCGCTAAGGTCATAAGAGTATTGTTGGCTGGATACTACGTGGCCGGTTTTGTATATTCTCTTATTCTGCCAGGTCATTCAGTATCTTAGGGTTCTGCCAGATAGACTGAAAAGGGCCTAAAGTGTTGAAAGTCCATTTATTGTTTTTTTTGTTTCTATTCTATTATTTGACTCTCTGGCCAGGTGAAGATGTATCCCATTTTTGCCTGTTGGACCCACCCGGCATTTCCCTAGTTGCTCCAGCTGGGAGGCCTGTGACCTACCTCCCATGGTTGGGCTCCCCAGAGGGAGGAACTGAGATCAACCTTTTTAGGGCTGCATGGGTGGAGCCAGCAGTCCTTTTACGATCACAGAGTGAGGACTCTGCATATTTTCCTTAATTTAAAAAAAAATGGATTCTCTCCGCCCATCACAACCCCGGCCCCTCTCTGGTGTCCATGCTCTACTGCTATCCAAACAGCTCCTCCCCACCCTTTCTCTTCCCATCAGCAGTCTATCCCTTCCCTGATGTCCCTTGCTCTGCCCCACTCCTCTCCGTCCTGCTCTAAAAAGAAATTCTCCCACCACTGCCCATTGTGTTGAATCCTAAATCTACCTGTAGAATACCTTTAGATGATGGCCCCTTGAATAGCATGGCAAGCCCCGTCTTATTGGCAAGTATTGCTGAGCTGTCTCGTCTTTTCACAGAAATGTGAGATGCTGGGGGCAGGTGCTTAGCTCATGGTGGAAATTTCCTGTGCTGCAGCAGAGGGTAGGGTCTTTATGCTCGTACTTACATGCCCGGATTCGTTCTCATTTTCTTCTCGATCCCGGCGATCACAATTAAATATTAGCATCAAGATCCCGGTGCTCACACTTAAATATTAGCATTAAGGTGGGCTTAATTTTGATTTCAGTTAAAGGCATTTATTTGCTGTCTGGCATGCTGTCCTGTAATAAGACAGTCATGTGTTTATACTCACCATGCACCTTTTATAAACATTGTTCTCTAACTTGCATTCTGCTTAATGTAATTGTCGCTGTCCCTCACACATTTAGGTGCAAGACATGACCTCTACCACAGGGTTTTTGTTGCTGTTAACTACAGCAAAAATAACATCAAAAAGTGTCCCGAACCTTGGCTTCTGCAGTTGTGAACCCTCCAGTCACCTGACGGACACACGGTGAGTGATAGTTCCCCCCCAGTCCATTGAGTAGAGCTGGAGAAAACAGATGTCATTTCTTGTCAGTTTCAGTGTAGCGGGACACAGCTGGCAACAGTGGAGAATGACTGGGGTACTGTCAGTAGGCTGTGCTGCTGGTGTCTTGCCCCCCCCTCCAAAAAAAACCAGAGAGCAAGGGCAGTGACAGCCATTATATGAAACCATCAGGAATTGTTGGGTTATTTGTGCTTCTGAACTGGCATTTTCCAAATTTGATATACTTTGATAAACAGACTTTCAAACATCTTCATTAGTTGATGTCACAGCACAGGAAGACAAAACGCCAACTGAAGTGCAGAATTATTCAGAGCTAAGGCAGTCAGATGGGAGGCACATGCTTAATGCAAGAGCACATACTAGTTGGTAATTTCAATGACCCGTTTTTATGTGGAATCTGTAGGCTGAACTAATGGTGACAGTGGTGAAATTTTAGATCTGTTGCAGTGCTCTCCTGTCAGAATTTGTAGGTGTTCTTACACTTTCTAAATAAATAAAAAATAAATGAAAGGTCTAAACAGCCATTTCGTGTTTGATGTGACTGTGTGTGAAACAAGTCCTATCAGAGTCAACCTGAGTGACAAGATCATTTTTCAGTTCAGTTACTTTTTTTTACTTTTTTTTTACTAATAAATGTTTCCTCATCTGGTTTTTATGTCAAGAACAATCATACACATCTTCCATCCATTGATGGAGTTTTATAAGTAGAAGTGAAACAATATTTCATTTACTAGAAGCTATATGCACTAAATCGAATAGCCAGTAGCATCTGTCATATGAACAGACTTTTCCTTAGATTTTTAGTCGTGACATCATCTGTCAATTAGTTTTTTGTGTTACGTGATTGTTAGTTTCAATGTTTTCTGAGCTAGTGCTTTGGGGTTCAGAAGATAATGTATAATTAAATATTGTACCACTTCAGCTTACAAAACTCTTTTAATGGATGGAATATATATGATTGTTCATGGCACAAAAACATGAGGGAATATTTATTTTAATTACAAAAAAAACTAACTCTGAACTATAAAAGTACAGTAAAAATGCCACTCTTAGGGTAACAAAGACTCTGCTTACAAGGTGACCCTGTTATAAAATTGACCCAGTATACAAAATAGTATAGAAACTTACAAATCATAAAATCTCATAAAATAATGAACTTCTTTAAATGTCCTATTCTATTAAATATGTATGAACAGACTTAGACAGTTTATTAGGATATGAAGGGAAATCTACAGTGTATGATGAATAAATAAATAAAATCGCATCAGTGATTGCAATGCTTGCACTTTAAAAAAAAAAGGCATGTAATGTGCTCATTTAGAGACACATACAGTATATTCACACTGGCATTGGTTACAGTAGCTTTGGGTCATATTCATTTGACGTCCATGTAAAGCAGGGACAGTTGAGCAGCATTATGTGAAGCAGGAGTATGTCTAAGGACAGCACTTAGAAACTGAATAATAGGGTCCAAGGATTGGCTACATATTGGTAACTACTATGCATTGTGGTGTAGCTGAGTGTTGGGGGGATGGTATCTCAAACAGTGGAAGTTTGCACTAACGTCCTGATGGGGAAGCGGTATTGTCCACTCTGACTCCTTGATCGACATGATCGGGGGAAGGAGCCCAAACACTAGTGACAGTGTTGATATCTCGCATAGATAGCTACACTATCACTATTTGTTCGGACATCCCTGACTGCACCAGTAGTGAAAAATATATTTTGCTTAAAACTTATACAGCACCCCCCACCACCACCACCACCACCACCACACCCTCACCAAACTTGACCCTCCCTTCAGTGAGGGTCTGGGTTGTTATTTGTGTTGTTCCCTCAAATACATTTGTTCGATTCACAATTTGTTTAGATGTGTTTCCTCATATCAAGAGATGGATGACTGTGTGAGGTGAGCTGGTGCCCAAACATGACCGTTTCCTTTCCTCAAAAGTCGCACCATATTAGAATATTTCTTACTTTAATTCTCCGTTCCTGGTGAGTCGCTTGAGAGTTTTTTTTAAACTCAAAGTGCTGCACTGTAGTGCTATGTTAGCGAGCCCATCCTGAACTTGTTTTGGTCCCCTCCTTCCCTTGCCTGCCTTGCCATCTAAACATTGATTTTTTTTTTTATTATTTGATTTTAGTTTTGCAAGGTACCTGATTACTTGTATTATGAGAAAGTGCTGCCACTGCCAGCCCAGCCAGCTGTGGTGTGCATGAATGAGCCATGGGTAGCTTGCTGCTGACCGTCTAATCTACTGCATGTAAATGGAGAATGCCTAGTTTTGTTTGTCATAAAAATAAAATTAACAGTCAACAGCAACTGGTTGTGTGTGCGGGGTCCTTTGTGCCTACAGTGTGTGGTAACCACTTCTGAGTCTAGGAGAACATTTTAAATATAATATTCAGATACTAGTTAGCTCATATTTGAATTTGATTAATTTTCTGTATTCTCCATTAACCTCTGGTGTCTGAAAGCTTTTTTACAGGAGCGACCTGGGAGCACAGGGAAGTTAAGTGACTTGCTCAGAGTCACACAGTATGCAAGTGGAAGCTGTGGGATTCAAACCCAGGTCTGGTCTGCTGGATGTTACCAGATTTGCAGCTCAGAGCCTTCAACCACTGCGCTATACTGCCTCCCAATAGCAACAGCTATTAATAGCAATAAGCCCAAGGAACACATAGCAATTAACAGTAGGAGTGATCATTTGTGATTCTTAAACCCAATAGTCAGAAGGGAAAAACTGTAATTTAGTCCAGTTTTTTTATAGCATAGAATTCTGTGTTCTGAAAATGCACACTTCTAGAAATCACATCAACTCAGTAGCCTGCTCCGCTGAGGCAATGTCCTTCAAGTTAAAATGTCTCTGAGAGCAGCCAACTGAGCAACCAACACTCCCTGCTCCCTTTTTAGTGGGCCTATTGCAAATCATCCATGTTATTTATTTATTTACAGTATTTATTTATTGGGTTTTGTTTTATTAAATTAATGCTGCATCAATCACCACCACCACAGCCTGTGTTCAAAGAAATCTGTGATGGTGCTTGAAGTTGCATTCCTTAAATAAACTGTCTGCAATGCTCAGTTTTATTTTGCCAACTCTCCCCGATGCCTTTTGTAAAACTGTCAAAGGACTAAACTTATATACTTTACTGTTTGCCACTCCTAAGTGGAGGTGCATACCCCCACAAAGCAGTATTCATAATCTCCCTGATTGGGACCTGAAGGCTCCAATACAGTGCAGTGATCAGTGCCACTCGAACCTGCCTCCACCCTAACCTGTCCCACCTTCCACCTGACCTGACTGCACTGTGGACAGGGCCACCAATTTACCCCACTCCACAGGAAAAAGGTTTAGCAGCAATCCAATCATACTGGGTCTGCTCTCTGACTGTGTGGTGGGTGGGGTAGAAGCCAGGACTGACAGGATTGATCTAATAAGCACAGACCAATTGAAGCAGGCACACTTTTGCAGGGTGCGGGTATCTTAATGGGGGGGGGGGGCAAGGCCAGGGTGCCCCCCATGCACACCTCTGTTCTCTTTCTGAATTTGGGAATGTGGAGCAAAATTTGAATGTTTTACAAACTGATTAAAGGTGAAGAAACTGAGGTATTACTTAATGAAACACATTTTTGTTATCTACTTTTAAGTTACTCCTATAAGTAATAGATTAAATCAGAGCTAAGTAAAAAAGGAAAAAAAAGGCTTTTCACAATGGCCGTATGTATTGCCTCTTTGTCATATCTGTATTACAGTCACCAAAATGTGTTTTTCTGCATTTGTCCTATATTTTTTATAAAATGATCTACACACACAACAGAGTATGAAGAGCATAATAATGCCACACATCCATTTTCAAAACTGTTTGCCCAACACTCCTTCCTGCAAACCTTCAACGTCAAGGTAGTGAAACAAAGAGTTAAGCAGACATCACTCCACATAGGAGGATGGCAAAGATCCACGCAGATAATACCTAACTGCACACTGTAAATTCACTGTTTAAACATTGTGCTCCAGATATGACATGGCTGGAATATAGTCTACCCACCAAAATTAGTCCGTTGACAGAATGAGGGTCTATCATATTTAATTATGTGTTTGAAATTTCAAGCCTTGACTCCGGGCATACATCCTCAAGAATGCTTGGAGTCATGGGCTGAAATTTTAAACACAGAATTAAATATGTTGAAAAGAACACTGGTGAGTTACACATGGCAACGGCGCCCTCCCCCACCCACACCCCCCGATTCCAAGCTAATAAGATGCTCAGGAGGTCGAGAGGGCTAGTGGCAATGGCGACCTCCCCACCCCCACTCCCAGATTCCAAGATAATAAGACGCTCAGGAGGTCGAGAGGGCTAGTGGCAATGGCGACCTCCCCACCCCCCACTCCCAGATTCCAAGATAATAAAAGGCGCTCAGGAGGTGAGGAGGGCTAGTGGCAATGGCGACCTCCACCACACCCCCACTCCCAGATCCAAGATTACAAGATGCTCAGGAGGTCGAGAGGGCTAGTGACAGCGCGCCCTCCCCCACCCCCGATTCCAAGCTAATAAGGTACAGGAAAAATCGCAGTGAACCACCATGCTTGCTGCTACCACCAAGGACTCTGCTCTGCTGCTGCAGTTTGAATCTTGGTGCCATTTTACTGTCGGCGCAGATGTGGAGATAGTCTCCTGCAGGGGCTCTTTTTAACTGCATATCCTGATATTTCTGCATAACTGAGTGGTGCCTTAAGACCAGCTCTCTGTGGGGATAGTCTCCTGCAGGGGCACATTTTAACTGTATTTCCTGATGTTTCTGCATAAACTGAGTGGTGCCTTAAGACCTACTCTCTTTGAATTCTTGGCGCCATATTTACAATATACCTACTGGTACTTTAAGACTCGCTTTGTGATTAACTAGGGCTTTTTAGGTATTATTTCTCAGTTGGAGCTACAGCGAGTGCCCTAGCAGCAGTAACTATTTAAAGTTTAATTGTGAAGTTTGCCAAAGTGTCCGGTCCTTAAGATTTGCTCCGTGATTAACTTGGGGCTTCTCTGGCAAATTAGTTTTGTGATTCACAGTTTTGGAGTGAGAGCGACTGCCCTACAGCGAGCACCCTTAGCAGCAGTAACTGGCTCATTTAATTAGTTTTGTATTTCACAGTTTAGAGCAAGAGCGACTGCCCAAGGCTGTAGTTACTAGCTTACTTAATTTTATTTCCTGTGATTTTAGTGAGCCATGCTAGACTAGATCTCTATAACTTAAGTTTAAAGTCTGACCAATGCACGCTCTCATGCTGTATCCCCCTCCCACTTTGTTCCCCAACAACGACCACATATAAATCCTTACCTGTCCTTTGCTTTCTCCACAGACACTCATGAGGTCGAGAGGGCTAGTGGCAATGGCGCCCCTCTCCCACACTCCATCCCCCAATTCCAAGCTAATAAGGTACGGGAAAAATCGCAGTGAACCACCGTGCTTGCTGCTACCACCAAGGACTCTGCTCTGCTCTGCTGCTGCAGTTTGGCCCCGCTGATGCAGGGCGTCTGCTCCCCACCACCCTTGGTGAGCACTCCCTTTTATAGGCAGCTTTAACCAATCAGCCAAGTTCTCCATTAGCAGCTTATATTGTTCAACCACTAGAAGCTGCTCTACTGCTTGATCTCCTGTTTCACTGGCCACCCTTGACCTTTCAACTCTTAGTGTCAGGATGTTTACTATAATCCTGCTGCTTTGCCATTTGCTCCCTCCGACCCATTTCCCCTCCCTGTCATACCCTGTTGCCCCCCCCCCTCTGCAGTTGGCCGCAGTCTGAATACTTGGCAGCTAGTGATACTTTGGGTAAACTCGAGCCCCCCCATGACCCTGTTATAGGGGATTGGCAGATAGCTTACACTCCTCTTACTCACTATGACTGCCTGTCTAGTCATTCAACCCTGGCCGCTCCCCCTGGGGCTGTCCTGACTCAGAAACCTCAGCATGTAACACCGTCGGCCACCCTAGACTTTCACTACTTCCTTCAGGCCTACCTTAAGGCACATTCACCACCCATTCCTACTGTCACCACCACTCTACCACATACCCTGATATTCCTCTGTGATAAGAGGAAGTGTTTCAGGTACCCCTCCTCAAGGTTTCTGCTTCTCCTCCTCCTCTTATCGGGGAATATCCATCCTAATCCTGGACCACCAATTTGTATGATGCCTTCCCAACGTACCCAGGGTCAGCTGCATATTGCTTCTCTCAATATTTGTAGCATCCTAAAAAAGTGGGACTCCTTCCAGGGTTGGGTACTACAGCACCAACTGGATGTCATTGCAATGTGTGAAATCTGGCTCACCCCTTGGACCCCGGATTCCTCTGTATCATTGCCCGGGTTTACCCTTTACCGTGCTGATCGACATTGTAAGCAAGGGGGTGGCTGTGCCCTCTACACTAAGGATACCTTACAAGGTCACCTACTCCACTCCCCTCAATTGGGGGCTGGCACACAGGCCCTCACTGTCAAACTGACTCTGGAAAGAGCCCAAAACCCTTTATACATAACAGTATACATTCCCCCAAGGGACCAAAAATCAGCTTTCCAAGCATTGCTGTCATATCTGGACACACTACCATCACAGTCAGAACTACTTGTACTTGGTGATTTTAATATCAATTGGCTAAGTAAGGATGCCACCCCACACATTGATCTCGCCACAGCCCAAGACCTAACTCAACTGGTCACTTACCCCACACGTTTGGATCCTCGTACTGGATCCTCCTCCCTACTGGACCTCATCTTTTTCCATCGCCCAGGCAAGATCACCAATGTTTCCGTCCTCCCAAATGCCCTCAGTGACCACTCTCCATTGCTCTGCTCCTGGTCCTGTAAAATCCCAAGATCCCCTCCCAAAATAATTGTGCAATGTAAACTTGGTCCTGGTAAATTGGCACAACTAAAAGCGCACCTCAGGGTCATGGATTGGTCCTTCATTTTGAACACTGTAAACCTAGACAGTGCCCTGGACCTATTTACCGGGTCCTTCAGTAATATGTGTGACCTTTATGCACCTTTCACGAAAAGAATGGTTAAAGGCACTCACGTACCTTGGTTCACTGAACGGCTCAAGACTTTAATGCGAACTAGAGACTCATTATGGCATCTCTCCATTGAGTCTGGCCTCCCCCATGATAGACAGAATTACAGAATGGCCTGGAACAAGTGCACTTGGGCCATTCGCAGGGCAAAAGCAGATTACTATAAATCCGCCTTAACCTCGTCCTGGGGCTCTGGCCGCAAGTTCTGGGACAACATTAAGGAAATATGCAGTAAGGTCCCCAACCTGGTCCCCTCCCAAGTCATGTCAAATGGGTCCTTGACCTCTGACCCCACTCACATTGCTGCAGTTTTCAGTGATGCCTTCTCCAACCTTAGCCATGTTCTTCCCCCGAACTTCTATGATCCACCAGCTCCTAGCACACCTGCACCTCACCTCGGTGCCCCCCCTTTTACTTTCGCTGCATCTCTCCTAAGTCAGCTGAACCATACCTTACTGCTGCCGTTAGTCACGCCTCCTCCAATGCCGACTCCCTTGATCTCAGAATTCTTTGGCTCTCCCTTAAGGAAGTCCTTGCTCCTCTCACCCACATTTTAAACCTCTCCCTCTCACTAGGTAAATTCCCTACCATTTGGAAATCTGCCTCTATCACGCCCATATTTAAAGGTGGTGACCGCTCCTCTGCTAACAATTACTGCCCTATCTCCATACTTCCCCCCCTCTCCAAGGCCTTAGAGAGGATAGTTTCGGATCAGCTCACTGACCACCTCAATAAATATGACCTACTCTGCAAACAACAACATGGTTTCTGCAAAGATCACAGCATGACTACTGCCTTGCTTGAGCTAACATCACACATCCATACTGCATTGGATAAAGGCCACATCACAGGTGCGATCTTCATTGACCTCACTAAGACCTTTGATACCGTCCACCATTCACTACTTCAAACCTCCTTGCTCAACCTGGGTCTCTCACACAAAGCAGTGGGATGGTTCGCAAACTATCTTGCCAACCGGACCCTTCAAGTTAAAATTGGCAATACCCTATCCTCCAAATCTCCTGTCCTCTCAGGGGTCCCACAAGGGTCCATTTTGGGTCCCCTCCTCCTCTTCAGCCTCTTCCTAAACTCCCTCCCTACATCCTGCACCTCCAACCTATTACTATATGCAGATGATGCTGTCATCTTCTCCTCTAGCCCAGACCCCTCTCAACTCCACCACTCCCTCCAGTCCTCCTTCAATGCTATCAAAAGCTGGTTCACCTCACAATGCCTTATTATAAACTATAAAAAAACCAAAGGTATGCTTTTCGCACATCCGCAGAATTCCAGGAAAGGGCTTTTTCCTCAAATACTATCAGCGTCCCAGACCCCCCTGGACTTTGTGCATTCCTTTAAATACCTAGGCATCACTTTGAACACTGGCCTTACCTACCATGAGCATATACATCAGTTATCCAAGGCCCTAAACATTAGGCTAGGGCTCCTGCACTGCTATAAACATTGCCTTACCCCCGAGGCCCTTCAGCTTGCTATCTCCTCCTCGGTACTCTCCCTGCTAGACTATGGCCTTCTGACTTTTGGAGGGGCAAGCCCCTCAGCCCTTGATAGTCTTAGACTTGTGCTAAACAAGGCCTGTCGTCTTATATTAGGGTGTGACAGATTCACCCATACCTGTGTGCTATATAAGGACACCAATTGGCTTAACCTTGACAGCAGAATCAAATTCCACACTTGTGTCTTAGCAAAAAAAAAATCACCCTTGGCCTCTCCCCCGCAGCACTCACCTCCTTAATCACCACGGACTCTAAAGTTAAGCACACCCGTAGCTCAGACGCCCATCGTTTCTCTATCCCTTCCTGTCGCACAACTCAATTCCAAAGATCCTTTTGCTACAGGGCACCCTTGTGGATGAATAACCTACCCTCCTCCTTGCGTTTTGATCAAAGAATTGGTCATTTCAAAACACACCTTAGGGGCCCATCTTCGGTCCTCAAGTGACTGCGACTGTGCGTGAACTGGTGCCCCCCGTCCCTCTACTACTGACAGTGGCCTCTGGCCTGCCTCTGCATACAGCTCTTAACTCCGCCATCTCAGGGATGTTAAGTTTCCAGTCTCTTTTTAACTGTCTCAAACTGCACTAGTTCCTGAATGTTAGCCTAACTTTCCTGTTGTAACATAACTTTACTCTGTAACAATCACTGTATTTGTATCTGTACAAACTGTATTTGTGTATCTGGATCTATTATATGTGACGTGGAACCTTTGTAAAGGAGTCTATGACTCAAAGGTATTTCTGATTCTCTGAAATAAATAAAATAAATAAGTCTCAGACGTCCCATGCTTGTACAACACCTATGACCCTATGAACCCTTCTTTTGTTAGAGAAATAACTTTACAGTGCTCAGGACACCGACTTACATTCAGATGAGAAAAAAAGTTTCTGGCACACACAAACTTCTTAAAAGGGATGCAATCATCACACTGGATTCAAAGACTTAAAAATCCATTTTATTAAGACGTGCTCTCTGCCCGACATGTTTCAGACACATGCTGTCCTTTCTCGAAGCCTTTGAGAAAGGACATCATATGTCTGAAACATGTCGGGCAGAGAGCACGCTTGCTGTTAATAAAATGGATTTTAAAGTCTTTGAATCTAGTGTGATGACTGTGTCCCTTTTAAGAGGTTTGTGTGTGCCTGCAGCTTTTTTGTCTTCCATCTTGGTAAGTTTCAGGAGCACCACATCCCAGTGCGCACTTCTTTGGTAAAATAATTGTTCAAAATGACAAGCTTTATTATAGACAAGAGTCCTCCATTTCATCTCGAGGTTCTGTTTTGCACTTAAAACTACAAGCAGCTTAGTATTTATAGTCATGCACTGATTTAGATTCTTTCAAAATGAATATGGAATGATTCTAACCAGTAGGATAAAGAATGTATAAGGCTTATTACAGACACCTCATGATGTTACAGACAAGACTATCCCACTGCTAAAATAAGTTTGCTATGTATCTTAATGAAGCACCAGTACACTCATTTTACGTTTGTGGGTTTTGTGTATATTCATAAGGACTGAATACTAGCTTTGTTTCAGACAAAAGAAAATTAAAATAATCACTTTGTCTGTCGGAGGTCACGGTAGTATTTGCTGGAGGTCAACTACTTCATATTTTGATTCAGAACGCCTGAGACCTCTCTATTTACAGTAGCCAGACGCTCCAAGACACTGACTCCCTGAGGAAGAATCGACTGTACATGTATCACTTTTTGAGGTGTTATTAACATGTTCTCCAACTTTTCAATGTTTATCATCTATCTGTAGTGCGATGTGCTAGGCGCTGATCAGTGGTGGTTTTCGCCTCGGCTCACAACTTACTAAAGCTGGTGTGTCAAGTACAGTATATCAGAGACTGATTATTAAAACAGGGTGTCCGCAGGTCCTCATCAGCTGTTTCATTTAAGCAAGTACTGCAACATATGTAAAGAAATAAGACTTTGACTACTTTCACTGTTACAAATTTTACCACTAATACAAAAAAATAAAAATAAACAAATAACAGAAAAGGATCTGCCAAGAGAAGCTGGCTTGATCACTGTCATCAAGTTGAATGATTTATTAAAATGCAGGGGTTTGCTGGCACTGACAGCTTAGGTTCATGGTGCAGCACACAATCCAAATATAAGCTGAACAGAAACAAAGCAAGGTGCTGTGCGCAAACCCTGATAAATAAAAGTCCAGACCACAGTGGCTTGAGCAAAAAGTATTGTATGCTGTTTATTGCTGATGCAACAGAGCTAAGGACAAACCAGGGAAAAAAAATATTCCCCAGCGCTTCCAATCTACTCGATTCTTCCACAGGGGGTCAGTGTCCTGGAGCGTTTGGCTACTGTAAATATACAGGTCTCAGGTGTTCTGAATCATGGTATCAAGTAGCTGACTTTCAACAAATACTGGTAACCTCTGTCAGAGGAAATGATTAGTTTTATATTTTTATCTTAAACAAAACTAGTATTCAGTCCTAACGAATATACACAAAACGCCCAAACGTAAAAAGAGCGTACTGGTGCTTGATAAAAATACATGCTGTCACTCTGATTGCTGTGTTCCTCCTTACTAACCAAAATATGTCCACCAGTCAGTCAGATAGCACTGTGTCTCCATGACGTCCTACACCTGGCATGCATGAGCTGTCGAAATCGGCCAGGTAATAACACTTATATGGGGCTGGGTTTTGGCAGATGGCTGCAGCAGAGAGGGTGAGCAGGCAACAAACTCCATTCAGTAGATGCCTCAGAAAGAAATGATGACACCTGGTGTCCCATAGGAAACCCCGTAAACCTGCACTGAGGACCTATCTAAATATAAGAAAACTGCCTCCTTGTCCTAACTCACGAATTCCTCCCTAGCTACCACTAACAAGCCTTGAACCTGTCCACTTACTAACCCTGATAAGCAAAAAACGCAGACACCAGCAATTAACAAAGGATAAAAAGAGAATAAAAAAGTGTGATTCCCTCTTAACAACTAAAGGAAGTAGTACTTAAAAGGGTAAAACATGAAAAATACAATTAACTGAAGGTTCTCAAAACACGCTCCAACCCCCTCCCCCCCCTTTTCGGATGCCCACCCAGTGTGGCACCATTTTGATCTGCGAAGGAGGGACAGTGCAGAGGTGTCCCAAGACCTCTGTCAGAGATGTTCCATCCTACATTAAAGTTGGTGGGTGCCCCCAGTGTTTTCTTTTTTTTTTTAATTTTGTTTCCAACTCTGAATTTAATGCCTTTGCAGTTTGTGCATCATCAAGGCTGAAGAGTTAAAACCAAATATACCCCAGAGCCAAGGGCAAACCAGAAAAAAAAAGTATTCCCTAGTGCCAAGGGCAAATCAGAAAAAATATTATAGAGAATACATTAGAGAAAGTGAAAAAAATTATCAAGAATTTTTTTTTTGAAAGCTAAATCTGGTCTTCTCCCTATCCCAACACAGGACCAGCCAATAACTTTGGTAATAGAGTATTACCACAATCGGGCTAATGAGATCAAACAGATTATTCACAGAAGGTGGGCTGTTCTTACAGCAGTCAAAAATCTCTGCACACTAATAGGATCCTCTTCCATGTTAGTTTCAGCAGGGGGAAAACGATAACCAACCATGTGACTGACAACTATTATGTAGCTAGTAAATTGGCTTCTATTCATCAAAGACTAGGATTCAATAAGTGCAGATGTTGGGACGTCTGCACTTATGCCTATACTATCAACACATTTGATCATCCCAAAACAGGAAAATTATTTTTGGCTTAAGTTGGTGTTCTTGTGAACTTCTCCATGTTGGATACAACGTTCACTCCCTGAAGTGCCACATCCAGAAGAATGTGAGAGTTATTTTGAATAAAAATGAAAATAATGCTCTGGCGCACACTTCAGGGAGGCTTATGATTTGTCAACAGCAACTCAAATTTAGACACATTGAACATGTCCCTTCCCTAATATGGAGAGGTGAGAGATTATGGAGTTTACTCCATAAAGATAGGAAATGGATAACACTTTGGATGCCCAGCGTCTGCCTGGTTTCAATGACCAAACTAACTTCAAACTGTTTTTGTTGCCAAGTTCAGTGCAGGTGACCTGAACTTGAATGACTCAGGCTTGCACTGTGATCTTGCTCTCTCTCAGTGCTTAAACACATTTCTGTAGTATGATTATGTAGGGACCTGCTTTGCACTGATATCCATTTATGCCCATTAATATTGTTGTCAATTTTTCCATAGGCATACATCACAATTATTTTTCTATATAGATCATCTCCAGTGAAAAGAACGGAGATGCGCCACTGGGGAGAAGGGTAGAGGCATCATGGGGGCAGCTGTCATGATAGTTATTTCAGCTTAGTAGCACGTTGCTCACTAGCCATGCTCCCAAGTGTCAGTCAATCAGTATTTACCCCTTTCCCGACTGACACTTTTGACTTCATCCAAATAGCGCATGGTTGGACGTGGGAGATCCAATGATGGTCTATGTGGGTGTGCTCCTGCCTTACATCTGGGGCTGATTTATAAGTAAGAGGCCTTACTGTATTCTCCGGTATCGCCCTCTGTGTCCACTTGTGAAATCAGCCACAGGCTGCCAAGACAGGGTTGCCAGAACTTTGTGCCCCCCCCCAATGGGGATGTAAACAGACTGAAGCAAGCCCCGAAAGACATTCTGACAATTCGGATCACTCCTGGGAGCAAACTGCATTCCTGGATCACTCACTGGAACTCACTGAAGCTCCTAGGCACATAGACCCTGCTTACTGTAGGTTCATACTAAGGCTAGAAGAAAGAGCTAGTAGGCCAAAGCCCATAATGCTCCTATGCTAGGCCATAGAGTAGAATGTTAAGTCATACCCAGACATAATTAGCGTGTCGAGACGATGTTTAAAAATCTCTTTAGTATTACTTGTTACTACATCAGATGGAAGTCTATTCCAAGGCCCAATAGTTCTTACAGAAAAGAAAAAATTACAATTATTGTGTTTAAAAGATTTACCAGTTAACTGGAGGACATGACCTCTAGTATTATGTATTGATGACTTAAAAGAAAATCCTAACTCAGTCATGATATAGGGGTCATGAATAATGTCATATAGGAGGAGGAGGTCACCTCTAATGTGTCTGATAGTAACAGGCATTAGTTTCAATGTATCCAACCTAAACTCATAAGATGAGGATTCGAGACCAGATATTTTTTTAGTGTATTTTCGCTGAACCCTTTCAAGAGAGTGACTATCTGATTTTTTAAAAGGACACCACAACTGTGAAGCATATTCAAGATGGGGACGGACATAGGACCTGAATAGGGGTAACAACACCTCCTGATCTCGAGATCTAATATTACGCAAAATAGACCAAATAATTTTATTAGATGTACTAATAACCGAATGCATATGCTTGGAATATGTTAAGTCATCTGAAATGTTTATACCCAAATCCTTCTCATCATTAGTGGCACACAATGGTAAATAGTCCAGAATATACTGGAAATTTAAATTATTAGAACCCAAATGCATTACTTTGCATTTTGTGGAGTTTGACTTCATGCCCCATTTATTAACCCAGGTACTAATAATATCAAGATCATGCTGAATACAAGATATTGGTTTAAATTAGAACATGGTCCTCCGATCTTCACATCATCTGCATATTTAACTGTAAATCAAAGGCAGGAATTAGTTAAATCAGATATAAAAGCCTGAAAAAGACAGGGGCCGAGAACCGAGCCTTGTGGAACACCACATAAAACTTTACCAGAGTTAGAAAATGACCCATTAATCATCACCTTTTTGAGTTCTGTTTGAAAGCCAATTATGACTCTATGTAATTATATGACTATTAATACCAAGACCTGTGAGTTTTTGAATTAGAGCCCAGTGTGGTATGGTGTCAAAAGCTTTACTGAAATCAGTAATTGTAATAATAAATCAGTAATACTGTAGAATGTGGTAGGACTCTGTGCCCTGCTACCGTGAACTTGGATGAGCAGCAACTGCTGAACATAGTGTCATTGTGTCCCTTAATGGGGACAGAGAGCGAAAGCACCAGGTGCTGGGAAGCAACCCATTTACTATCTGTGGTCTCCAGCGAAAAAGTAGAGCTACCCCACCAGGGAGAAGGGGAAGAGGCACTCTATCCTGATAATTATTTGGCCTTAGTAGCCTGTTGCTCACCGGTCATGCTCTCAATTGTTAGTCAATCAGAATATAACCCTATCCTGATTGAATCGTGATTTCATACAAATAGTGCATGGTGGGGCAGGGGAGATCCATCTGTAGTCTATGTGGGTGTGTTCCTGCCTTAAATCTGAGGCTGATATATAAGTAGGAGGTCTTTCTGTATTCCTTGGTATTGCCCTCATTGTCCTTTTGTGAAATCAGCCATACTCTGTCAAGACAGGGTTGCCAGAAGCCCCCCCCCCCATCAGAGGGTATGGGTATATAAACCGATTGAAGCAAACCCCGAAAGACAGACTGACAATGAGGAGCACTCTTGGGAGCAAACTTCATTCCAGGATCACTCCCAGTAATCTTTTCTTTGTTTATCCACTTTACTAGAGACACGTAGCTGAATACCTCTCAACTGCTATTGAATTTTGCATAGTGCTGTGATTTTGACACTCAAATTTCCCATTGCTACTCTTAGGTTTACTGATGTTCTTAATAATGTTAGAGCTATTTCTGGACACACAAAGTATTATGTCATTGAACTAAGTTGATAGAAGCATTCCTTATCACTAACTATATGGGGCCCACTATGTGTAGAGATATTATTGTTTAAAATAAGAAAGTGCTCCACATTCTGACCATCTGCTATGATTTTTGAAGGCCAATGCTATGATGTTTAATGCTGAGAGGTTGAGAGGTATGCTTAGCTAAGCAGAACCAAGCTGGATATGTTAGAAAATGGATTAAAAATACATTTTTCCCATCGATTTACCTCTTCATGTAGTGGCTCAAAAACAACAACAAAAAACATTATTTTGCCTAATTCACTCTTATGTTACTACTTTTCTGGTGACTACTGCAAAGGCTACCATATGAATGGTGGTTTATTTTAATTGCATTTTCTTTTTTAGTTATGCAAGAAAAAAATGTCCTCATGAGTAATACCTTAAAAAAACTATTCCACACTGTTACATCTCGGAAACTACAGCAATCATTAAAATACTTTCTTATTTAGATGGGTGAGCTATTTGGCACTGACCTTATCCAATACTTCAACCTACTGTAATAACTGCAGGTACACCCCTCCCCCCCAACACCACCTGCAGTTCTACTGACTATGGGTGAGGTGGTTTGTAAAGTGGGGCCAAATCCAGTTGATGATACTATTTCTTGGTGGTCCGTACTGGAATCTCTGTTTGCACCAAAGTGCCAATCAGAACAGATTTAGATTGATTGTGTCATGGATAATCAGATGTACTGTGTCTGTCTGCCTGTCCCTCTGTTGTGAATTCTTACAACACTAGTATAAGACACGTCATTGTCACTGTTAAATTTCTTTTGTATATGCAAACATCTCCAAACTGTGTGCATCATTTAAAGTGTATTTCTTTTTAAACTTCACTTAAGATGTGAAGTCTGGGGACTAGCTACCAGACCAATCAACACTCACAGCATGATACTCATTTTTCAGGGGACAGAAGTGTCTAGTTACAGTGCTAAAAGAAATGATGTGAAGGTGTGCTACAGCTGTAAAAGTGTATGCATCCACCCTGAAAGTGATTTTCCAGTATCCAAGAAAAAAACACAGCTCATATTTAAATATTAGTTTGGTTCTTACAGTATATCCCATGTCTTTATTACGGAGGATATTTGTGTGAAAGTAGGAGCTTTGTCCATTGTCCTCCTTCTTTGACCTCCAATGAAGTCACAGTCTTCTGTTTATGGCATCATAATTATTTTCCACAGTAACACATTGTAATGTCAGAATCAGAGAATTGTGACATCATCAGAGGCCAACACATGTGGAACAGATGAATTCTGGAGGTCAGCGATCCTGTTTTCAATGCAAATGTCCTCAGTACCAAAGAATGAGGGGAGATTAATATGGGAAACATTGAACAATTATCTGAATTGTGCATGATGATTACATGTTTACATTTTTTCCTGGATTAGATAATGTAAAACCATTTTAATTGCATCAAGATAAAACAAGCATTTGCCAATGCCGAATGTTTGCTTGCTGATATTAGCATTGGAAATGCAGGAGATAGACAGATGCAGAATAGTAATGGCAGTCAAGTATTGAACTCATGCCAACCTCAAATCCACCCAGCAGAGATGGACAGGCATTGGGGTGTGCCTTTGAGTCGTCGCCCATAATGCTCATGTCATGTCACCACACCCTATGCTTCAGACACCACTAAGTGTTGAGGTGTGCCTTGGGGTGTTCGGCTTTACAGTCACCCCATTCCATAGCACATACACTGAAATGGGTGCAGTATAGGAGAATGGGGTGAATTCTGGGGCTGAAGAGTCCAAGGCACACCTTAGAAACATAGAAACATAGAATCTGATGGCAGATAAGGACCGCTTGGCCCACCCAGTCTGCCCATTTCCCTACCTACTGGATAAGCTGCAGATCCTAGTTAACCAGCAGCCTACTTCTTCCTACCCCCACTCCCCAGAATTGCCTTATGACTATCCCATGCATGCTTGAATTCCACATAGAAACATAGAATTTGACGGCAGATAAGGACCGCTTGGCCCACCCAGTCTGCCCATTTCTAAGAATTGAACCCTGTAACCTTGACACCAAGGTCTAATACCCAATCCCCTAAACCACTGGCTCCCCTCAAGGCTTGATGCCTGTCACTGGCTTCAGGGTGGGGGTGGGAGTGGAAAGGTGTAAGCATTACAGCCGGCAATCCAAAGGCACACCCCTGATGCCTGTCAGTCTGTACAAGGTGGCACATTATGGTTAGAAACCCTAATGCCCCAGGTGTTTATTGGTATTTGCACTGCAAATTTTCAACATGGCCTTTTTATGACCCCACCTCATGAAAGCATTTGGGACCTCTGCTCATGAACAGTGGCACTGTGATTTTGTGAATCTGTTCAGAACATTGATTTCCCACAGTGACCACGCCATTCTGTGCCAGATGTGCGAAAACACAGTTCGGGATTTGGGTTGGGGACAGAGAGAACCATGAGGAGTAAGCCTCAGGATCTCCTTATCCTGCCAGCTCTGGCCACAGACATGGGATTGTACCTATTGTGGGACTACATGTGGATTTGTGTGTACAGTAAATAAGTAACAGCTATAGCTTCTCCACTGCACAGCCATGGAATCACCAAGGAAATTGACTGATATTCAGAAACAGGAGATGGCCAGAGTTAACATGTCTACACAGCCAGCATGTACCACAGGCATATGCCTGATGCCATTTTACCTTGTATTCTTCCTCACTGTACCTCAACATATGTAATGACCTATGCTTTACACTTGTGTAATGTTCCTGTATTTGTACTTGTAATACTGTTTCATATCATTTTCAACTGCCCTACCCAGGACCTCCTTGAAAATGAGCTTGCTCAATGGAGCTCTTCCTGGCAAAATAAATAAATTTAAATTGAAAGCAGATGATGTGTCCCTGGACAAAATGTCACAGAGAAAATATTGTTGATAAAAAGCCAAGTGGACAAAATAAACTTGATCAAAACGTTGCGTATCACATATGGCCACGGACAAAATGTCGCCCAGCTAAATTAGTAGAGAAGGAAGAAGAGAGCCTTATGATTTTGTACATGCAGAGACCCGAGATGGAAGGATGCCATGGTAAGGTAATTCGATGAGTTTTTGGTGACAGAATTATGGACTCCCAGTATATGACTAGATAGCTGATTTTTGAGAGCTCATGCCTGGTTCACCCTTGGCTTGAATGAGATGCGACAGCAACTGCTTAGTTGTACTCATACATACAAAGAGACGAAAAAACAAAAGGCATTGGGTGAAGTCCCCTTCAGGGTAATCGCTGTGTCCTAACACTGGATCAAACTATTTCAGTTTAAGTGTCCTGTAGGCAATTTGTTCCCAGTTACCTGTGGTGACTGTGATGAGCAGTCGTGTTAGTAGATGTATTTTAAACCACATGGAGCTGTGACTCCATTTCACAATGCATTGGTCCCAGTACTGAGTGGGTGTGTGGGCCTTTTTTGAACATACTGTGTTTTGATGTACAGAACTAATGGCTGAGATGTTTCATGATTTTATTTTTAAGTCAGAGCTATCATCAAAATCTGGTGCACTTTTAGTTTTTCAGCTAGTTTGATTTCAGTGTTGATTTCAGTGCTGTGGCAACAAAAAAACAAGTTACAAAAACATGTTGCTGTTTGCTGTGGCAGCCTGTGCAGACTGAAAATTATGTCGCTACTTGCCAACGCGGCAACATTTTCAGCAATATTTACTCCGGCAATGAAAGCTCCAGGCAAACCTATAGACCGCGACTTAATAACCACTACTTTATAGCTGGCGACTTTTTGTCCTAGTGCCGAATTTGAATACAAAATTCAGTGCAGATATACATATGAAAACACAAACACACTCACAATTTTAAAGCACAAGTATCCATCCCTAACAAAACTATGTAGACAGTGAATTTAGATAACTCACTAAGGTATCCGTGTGTGTTTTTATGACCAAAGGTCTGGCCTGTCTATGTCCTGTTTACTACTATTTTGAATAAACTCATAAGTTTGAAGGTAAGCAAATTAGCTTCATCCGTGTGATTTAAATGTTGCGCTGATGCAACATCCTGAGGGATGAACACTTGTATTTGTGAATTTATCTGGCATTTTTAACCATTTTTATGAAAATTGTGTGAGTGTGTGTGTGTGTGTGTGTGGGGGTAGTGACCTTATGAGAGTGGTAACTTTTTCTTTTACTAGCTAATGTCACAGTTTTTAAGCTGTGTGCCTTAAATGGGCTAAGTGGAGCAGTAATGATTCTTGGGAAACAGGGATTACTTTCTACAGACACCTTCTTGTTTGAATGAAGACTGAACTATATAAAGACTTAAAGAGCTACTGACACCTCAAACAACACTTTGAAAACCGTAATAATTAGGCACAATTCAGCTTGCATTCCATTTATATTCTCTAGATTACTCTTCACCATTATTTTCTAGTGAGTAAATCTGCATGACTACGTGATCTGTATTCCTTAGCGTACACCAGAGGGGACAGGGCAAGTGGGAGCAGCATTCATTTTATTGCAGACCGAGTGCTTGGATCTGATTTAGTACAGGTACAAATTCATTCATCCAATTGCTCAGAGGCACATGGGGGTATGTGGCTCCCATATCTCAGCAGTATCTTGGCCCATATTTGGGGGATCTGGATTCGGGAGTGATTACAGGGCTCCCACAATTGGTTACCCACGGGTTGGCAGTGCTGCTGGACAGGGGAAGGTAGTTTTGCATCCCAGACCTCTTGCCTTGAAAAAGCACTCCTGTATTCCCTGTGAACACACAACATGTTTCAGTGTTAAAAAAAGGTGGAACACTCTGCCCTTGCACTTTATTTTCCTTTTAGTGGTCGACGGTCTGAGATGCTGAAATACATAAGCCCCCACCCAACCCTCCCTCTCAGAACCCCACCCCACCCCACCCCCAGAAAGATAAGAGTGGCACAGAGGGTGCCCAATCCCAAGTGCCACCATCAGGAGTCCTCTGTATGTTTTTCTTTTGATGTTCCCCCAGCTGACCCTCCCTCTTAGCGCACCCCTCAGAAATAGAAGGATGACACTGGTGGTGGTGTCTAATCCCCCGTGCTGTGATTCAGAATCCTCATATTTTTAACCAAAATTCCTCACCTGCAGCCCTATCGGCTCTGGCCAGAGTTTGTTGTGCTGGCTGAGACTTACGCCAGTGTTTTTCAGGCAAGTGTGGAGCAATGAGCCCAGGGCTCTACTGCATAGGCTAGAGGGAGTTTTTTCTTGTTTGTTTCCCAGCGGCTCAGACATACAGTGGTCTCAGAAACACATCATGCATGCACCCATGTGCATGTCTGCGCTGATGCCCAAGGAGCCATGGGTCCTTGAGCTACCACTTGTACCAGTAAAACGGCTATCACATTTAGAGTATTTTGAAATAGTTTTCTAGGTGAAGATGGTGTAGTCCATGGTGGACAAACATAGTAGCAATGCTTGAGTTCTTGTTCCTAGTAGGGATTGGATTGGGCAAGGGATCATGTATGTTTGCTTGACGTAGACCCACAAAGGTGATTTCACTGTGTTATACTGGACATATCTCAGGGCTTAAATGATGCCAAAGAATGTATGGTACAGCTACATCCACTGTAGATTCTGACATCTTCTACTGTAGAGCACTGGCAGCGTTGATTTACTGAAACTTGGCTTTGTTGATCCACAGGGGAACCTAGTGATAGCTGTATTCATGTTGTCCCAGTATATTTTAGAGAGTATTAATGGGTGAAATGGGATTTAGAATGGGCTTTTCTTTACAATCCAGAATTCCATTTAGAGCCCTGGATGTCTGCTCACTGAGGGAGAGCTGACACAAGCTTTTTTTTTTCCTTTTCTTTTCTTTTTTTTTTGTTTGTTAACTTGGAGTTTATAACCAGCCATGTGCCTGAAAAAAAAAACCAAAAAACTGAAACATTAGTGTGCTAACTAGGTAGGTGCCTAGGTACAGTATTCATAGAATAGGACATGATCAAGCTTGACACTGTTAATTGTTGACAGGGGAAGGGTGGGTGAGCCAGTGACACAATGATCACTTTTGTAAAATAGTACTCATTATTGTGTGTTAAGAATCATAAATCCAGCAGGCACAGACTCTGTCCTGTGGAAGTCTGACTGAAAGTGGGAGATAGCTGTTGTGACAGATTAGGAGGAGGAGAAGTAGAATACAGTGTCATCACCATATAGCAGAACAGTGGAGTTAAAGAACAGAATTAGGGAGATCATTGATGTAGAGCGAGGACAGACGAGGCACCTGCAGATATGTTTATTAATGGCTAAGAAATTTGATATGAGTTTAGAAGTGCGAACACATTGGGGCCTTCCTGAGATATAATTTCTGAACCATAGTAGTGCTTCGAAATTTAGACCAACTGCAGTTAATCTGTTGATAAGGATATTTATTTAAGCAATAACGCACAACCGGGTGTGTGTCATGCTAGGATAATGTCATGCCTATGGTAGCTGGGCATGAGGCCATAGGCTGAGTCATCTCAACACCCACGCAGTGACATTTTACCACATGACACACAACCTGGAGTGCATCATTGCTATGTTTCAGTGGCTCCATAGTAAAGGAAAAAGATTAAGACATACATTTGTAACCCCCTCCTCTGGAGGGAGCTTACCAGGATTGCTGCTGCTGTCCTCCCTAGGTCCCCTGGAACCCTGCTATTCTTGCTGTTGGCTCCCTCCAACTCAACCACATGTGTGGCAGCGGGAGAGCGAGAGGGTGCGGCAGCTCCAATGTCCTCGGTGTCTTCTGCACCTTTCCTTCCAGCAGATGTGGCTGCACTTTTCTGTCCTGGTCCCCTGATCCTGGCAAAGGAGACCATAAACTGCTACTGCACTTCCATTTTTGGCACCTCTTGTGCCACATGAAACTGCCACACTTCTCTGAGTAGGAGTGCATGTTGCAAAGTGGGTTCTCCCCAGTGCTTTCTGCTCTTGTCCATGTCAGCACAACCAACTGGATAACAGCCCAGAAGGGTTGCAACAGTATCCAGGGGCCAGCACACAAACAGGGTGCACAGGAATAAAAAAAAATACTTTGGAGTAAAGACTCCTACAGAACATGGTTGCGACCGTCTTTGGCCCTTTGATCCCACAACCAAAAAGAGGGCTAGGAAGTGCTAGCAACAGAGGCATAGGACTGTGGTGCATCAAAGACACAGAACCCTCCCCACTATACTGGTAGACTTAAAGAAACAATTAAAGAGCAGGACAGGGCAGAAGAACTGATGTAACAGCCTACCTCAGGAAGTGGTGGATATGAATACAGTGCAGGGCTTCAAACAGGCATGGGATAGGCATAAGGGAGCAATACAGCTGAGTATGAATAGACAGGCCATTGACAGAGTACAGGCCTAAGGCACATTCTTAAGGTAGAGATAATGGACAGACTGGGTGGGCCTTGTGGTCTTTATTTGCCGTCAACCTCTATGTTTCAATGTAGTTCGTTTGGTAAATATCAGGTCTCAGTGTAGTCCCATGTTTTAGGTTAGTTATCGCTGTTTGTATTTCCTGTAAAGTCATCCGTGTAATTAACGTCTCTTGTAAAAACTCGGGTATTTTTGGTAGTTCTTTAGGCTGAACCCACTCGTCCATAACTGAGTCAGGGTTTATTATCTTGAAACATCTTTGTAACATAAGTTTCAATTTCTTCCAAAATCTTTTTATTATTGCTCAACAATTGTCCTTCAGATGATTTTAAATGATTTATTACTTTATTATTTCTTTGTTTAGAGCAATTTTCAAATGGATTATCCTGTCCTTGCTGACCCTGCCTGCCAAAGCGTTGCTCTGTTTCTAGAGACTTCATCCTATTAAATTGGATTTTAACCATTTCTTCTTTTACCTGCCTTATTTGGTCTGCATGTAATTCATTATGCTCATGTGGTAAAGATTGTAGAAAATACAACTATGATCTTAATTCAAAATATTTATCTTTTTTATATTTCCTATTAATTTTACCCAATCTTTGGAAATAACTCTGTATGTCATTTTTACTATCGTCCCACCACTCATCGGCCAAGTCACAGAGAAACAGTACCAATTTTCTGGCCTCTAATACATACTGAAAACCTTCGGAAATGACTGGGATATCTAATAAACTTAGATTCAACCTTCAGTATCCGTGATCCTTGGACATTCCTGCACAGTTTGCTAGAGTTAAACTACGTAATCCATGATCTGAGGAGGCTACTGGTAGTACGTGAGCTGTCCTAATTGGCAGTGTAGGGGAAATAAACCAGTAATACATTCTGGCTTAGATGGAGACTCTAAAATAAGTGTGTGGGTCTGGTTCTTTATGCCTCAGAAAAGCATCTATTAGACCTGTCTGAGCTATCAATTTATTCAGATAGGCAGTATTGCAATACATTTTAGAGATTTTAAGTCCCCGATTGGTCAGAAACTGGCTGTAATTAAAATCCCCCCAAAAAGCACATTCTTTGCTGTGAATACATATATGAACATATGAACATACAAACTTGCCAGCAGAAACAGGCCTCATGGTCTATGGAGTCTGCTCAAGTGTGCAGCTAGCCCCTCATCATGCAGCTGCCCCTCCTGTCCCCCCTTCCGAGTATCCCTTCCCCTTCCCCTGTCCCAACCACTCTTGAAACTGCTCACCATCTTACAGGACACTATCTCGTCTAGTAAGGTGTTCCATTTGTCCACCACTCTTTCCGTGAAAAAATGTCTCCTCATCTCCCTCTTGAATCTTCCCCCCTTCAATCTCAATCCATGGCCTCTCATGTCCCTCCCCCTTCTCATCTGAAAAATCCCTTGTGTGTTGGTCTTGTTTATCCCCTTCAGATATATAAAGGTTTTGATCATATCCCCCCCATCCCTTCTCTCCTCCCGTGAATACATATTCAACTCTCCTCACCTGTCCTCGTAGGGCTTGCTCTCCAATCCCTGGATCATCTTTGTGGCTCTTCGCTGCACCCACTCCAACAATCTGATGTCCTTCTTCAGGAATAGGTGCCAGTACTGCACACAGTACTCCAGGTGGGGCCTGACCAATGACCTATACAGGGGCAGGATAACCTCCCTCCTCCTGGAGGAGATCCCTCTTGCAATATACCCCAGTATTTTGTTGGCTTTTGCTGCGGCCTTCCTGCACTGAGCAGAGTTGTTTATGCTCCCCATAATGATCACTCCTGGGTCCTTGTCCTCTGTGGAGCTCCCCAACTGTACCCCATTCAAGGTATAATCCCTTCCCTGGTTCCTGGCTCCAAAGTGCATAACCTTGCACTTCTTGGCATTGAACCCCAACTGCCATGTTTCCGCCCATTCCTGCAGCTTAGTCAGGTCCTCCTGCAACCCCTTGCACCCCTCCGCATCATCAACCACAGCCCCCATCTTGGTATCATCTGCGAACAGGCTAATCTTGCTCTGGATCCTGTGTAAGATATCTACAATAAAAATCCCAAACAGCTCCGGTCTCAGTACTGATCCCTGTGGTACCCACTCATCACCACTCTCAGTGTTGAAAGGTCCCCCCACTACCACCACTACCCTTTGCTGCCTTCTCTTTAGCCAGTTTGTGATCCATTTCACCACTTTTGGTTGAATTAATGTGAGCAGATCTGTATGAATGATCTTAACCCGGGGGTATAAATGTTAATTAATTGAAAATCCATAGAGTGTATATGAACATCAAGCAGTAATGCTCTCCCTGGTTCAGTGTCTACCATGTGAGTTATTTTTATATTAGGGTCCGTGAAACAAATGCCCACCCCGCTGCATGTGTCCTCCCCTATTGACCCAAAACTTGGTCCCCATACCCATGCATTACTGGCAGTCTGAATATCCTGTATTGAATGAAATCTAGTATCTTGAAAGAATACCACAACAAAATTTCTGTATAGGGCATATGTTGCCAGTCTCTTTCTTTCTCACAGTAAACTGTTCATATTCAGCAACGCTACAGTCAGTTCATAGTGCTGAAAACCAATGAACTAGTTTCATGGCATCTTCCTTGAGCCTGCCCTGGTCCCCATTTTTCGTTTCTTAGGTTTAATGGTTTTCTCAATCTGCTTTTCATTGTCTGATAAGCCATCTACGTGGGACGATGGTATGGGTGTGCTGGCTGAGTCCATATCAACCTCTGAATCACCCCACTGTAAAACTGTAAATTTATTTTGTGTGGATAGGGAATCATGTAAAGGTTCAGATGCTGGTATTTTAGTTTTGCCGTTCCCTTTTTTGGTATAGTTGTTAACTCCACTTCCCCTGTAATTGGGGGAGGGGGAGGCATGTCCTTATTGGTCATAACCAAATTTGGATCAGAATCTTGAGTCGAGGTTGATCTGTCATCCGATCCTTCACCGTTTGTAAGGGATTGGTGCCTTGTGGAGGCTCTGGATTCCTGTTCTCCATATTTTCTGGTGAATGACTGGGTCTATGAGATCCAGATGCTGCTGTAGCAGTTTTGTTGTTGTAATAATCTTGGATACCATAATCCGCATTTTCTGTGTTATGGGTGGTCCATGGGCAATCCGTAAAGGAATGCCCCTCTTCCTCTCATAGGTTACACTTTTGAGTGTTCTGACAATGGTATCCCGAGTGTCCCAGTTCTCCACACTGCATGTATTTAATGATTTCACGATTAGAGCCAATATGCCTTGGAGAACCACATTTGTAACAGTGACATGGCTGTCCTGGATAAAAAAGAAAGCCCTTGTCTCTCCCAATGTAAAAACAGTTTGGGAAGTGCTGGATTGCATTGGCTACCTGTAACAGTTTGATTTTAAATCACCAACCTCCATTCCAGAACCCCTCCCCATCCAGTATGGGTTCTGGTGTACCATGTATGTTACATTTTTTTCTTTAGCCAGTATATTATGTCACCTTTGTTGCTGAATAAAATGGTGATGACATGGAACATTTGCTTGGTATGAGGAATTATCTGAAAAGGCATCCAAAGGGGTTTGGATTTTAAGGTTGTATATTTACTCCAAAATCGTTTCAGGAGTTCTGGGGTGCAAAAGCTAACATTGAATGTAGATTCCCCAGGGGCATGGATAAGGGCATAAACGTCTGCCGGGGAGAAGCTAAGTGATTGCTTAATGAGACATTTCCCAACATAAAATCTGTCCGACAGCATCTCCATGCCCCCTAAATATCTTAATCGAATGGCATTTCGACACTTAGCTAGCTCTACTGGTTTACGGAAAAAGCTAGCATAGGTAGGCGTCTGTTCAGTTGGATTGGGATTATTGCCAGTGTCATTCTCCCTCCTGTCTGTATTTTTCTCTGTAGCCTGCGGTTGGTTAGGAAGTGGTACAGAATCACCAGAGTGATCATCGTAAAAAACTTCAGAGACTGTCTCTAGAGGCAAAAATTAAATTGTACCTGAGGAATCAGTGTTTGTCAATGTGCCAGGTGTTTCACCTACATCTGGTTTAGCTGGTTCAGGAGGACGCTCCTGTTTTTCTCCATTCTGCCCTCTGGGTATTGGTATTTTTGGGTCTGGGATCCAGGTGCCATTTGGGGCTTGTAGACATCCAGCTTTCATCAGGGCAGTTTCAGGCATCCATTTTTCTTTTCCAAGTGGTTGTGTAGATGTCTTCTCCTTGGTATTGGTATCCAAGGTCTGATCTGGGTCCTTGGCACTAGCGGTAAACACAAAAATATTTGCCGGCACAGAAGTAGCCGCTTCTGGTGAGTTTTCTATCAGCCTCTTGCGGTTTCTTTCTTAGAAACATAGAACATAGAATTTGACGGCAGATAAGGACCGCTTGGCCCACCTAGTCTGCCCATTTTCCTACCTAACAGATAAGCTGCAGATCCTAGTTAACCAACAGCTTACTTCCTCCTACTCCCCTACTAAGACTGCCTTATGTCTGTCCCATGCATTCTTGAATTCAACCACTGTTCTTGACTCCATGACCTCTTCAGGGAGGCTGTTCCATGTATCCACAACCCTCTCCGTGAAAAAATACTTCCTCACATTACCTCTGAGCCGTCCCTCCTCTATCTTCAAATTGTGCCCACTTGTTCTTGCACATCTCTTTTTCTGAAAGATGCTACCCTCTTGGACTTTGTTGATTCCCTTGAGGTACTTGAAAGTTTCTATCATGTCCCCTCTGTCCCTTCTTTCCTCAAGGGTATACATATTAAGCTCCTTTAGTCTTTCTTCATATGTCTTCTGGTGCAGACCCTGCACCATTTTGGTTGGCCTCCTCTGGACAGCCTCCACTCTGTCTATGTCTTTGCGGAGATGGGGTCTCCAGAACTGCACACAATACTCCAGATGGGGTCTCACCAACTGTCTGTACAGAGGGATAACAACTTCCTGTTTTCTACTATTGATGCCTCTCCCAATGCATCCCAGTATCCTCCCAACCTTCCTTACTGCCTTCTCACATTGCTTTCCCACCTTTAGGTCATCTGATATAATTAACCCCAGGTCCCTTTCCATTTTTACTGTTGTCAGTATCTCACCCCCCATTGTGTACTCTTCCCTGAGTTTTTGTTTCCAGGTACATTACCTTGCACTCTTTGCATTGAATCTGAGCTGCCATACATTTGACCATTCCTCCAACCTTGCCAAGTCCCTTCTCATCCTTTCCACTCCATCTTGTGTATCAACCCTGTTGCAGATCTTTGTGTCGTCTGCAAAGAGACATACTTTTCCTTCCAGTTCCTCTGCAATGTCACTTATAAAGACATTGAAAAAGACCGGTCCCAGTACTGAACCCTGCGGTAGCCCGCTAGTGACCCTCCTTTCTTCACTGTGGACTCCGTTTACTACTACCCTTTGCGTCCTGTTGTCTAGCCAATTTTTTATCCATGCTGCCACCTTGGGACCCACTGCAAGGCTGGCTAACTTGTGTATTAATCTTTTGTGTGAGACTGTATCAAATGCCTTGCTAAAATCTAGGTAGGCCATGTCTGTAGCCCCTCCCTGGTCAACTACTTTGGTCACCCAGTCAAAGAAATCTATTAGATTCGTCTGACATGACCTTCCCATCATGAATCCATGCTGCCTTGGGTCCTCTGCCCCACTTGCCTCTAGGTACTCAATAATTCTTTCCTTCAGAAGTGATTCCATCATTTTCCCTACCACTGAGGTCAAACTAACTGGTCCGTAGTTTGCTGCCTCTGTCCTGCTCCCACTTTTGTGAAGAGGAATCACATCTGCCCTCCTCCAGTTCTCAGGTACCACCCCATCCTCCCATGATTTGTTAAAGAGAGTAGTCAGCGGTGTCACTAGTTCTACCCTTAATTTTTTTAGAATTCTTGGGTGAATCCCATCAGGCCCCATTGCTTTGTCCACCTTCAATTTTATTAGTTCATTCAGAACCCTTTCTTCTGTAAATGGACTGGTATCGACCCCCGTCTTCAGAGTGTTTCTCTTGTTTGGTTTAGGTACCTCCACTTCCTCTTCCTTTGTGAATACTGAGCAGAAATATTCATTCAGTATCCCTGCTTTTTCACTGTCACCCTCTGCCCACATTCCCTCCCCTTTATTAAGCCTCAGTATCCCTCCTTTGGTCTTTCTTCGCTCCCTAATGTACCTCTAATATACCTATACCTTCTTCTTCTTGTTTGGCAGCCGTTTCCAGGAGCTCTTTTTCAATCTGTGTTAACTGGTTCTGCAAGGTATTTTTTTTCTGTTGTAGCACTATTGCATCATCAGTGTTTTCCATTTCTGCTCCCATACTCTTAGTAGTAGCTGTCTCCTGAGTATTAGATTCTGGAATTTCCATTGCGGTGTATATGGCACCTGAGAGCACATCTCCCACATCTCCACCTCCGTTGTCCTCCAACTCAGCACTGGGATCCTCCATCTTGCCTCATAGGAAGTGTAATGCCCTCTGCAGACAGAGTAGGAGAATTTCCCCAGTGTCCTGGCCAAATTTCCCCCATTTACTAAAAATACCATCAACAGCTTAATCTGGTTCAATGTCAGTTGGCATTCATCTGTATCCCCCTTCCCTGGGACGAGACTGAAAATAGACAGAACTGTCTAGTCCTCCTTTCCTGGCCAACAAAAATGAAATAAATAAATAAATAAGGACCCAGAGAAGCGAGATGATGGTGCTGGAAGGGCGGACCAGATGGTGGCAAGCTGGCCTCTGACAGAGATAGAAGTACTGACTGAAACAAAAATTACCTCATTTGGATTACAAGTTGGTTTTCAAGTATTTTCTGTTTGGATTTCAAGTTCCTTAAATTGTACTAGCGCACTATGGCCAAGATCCTAGAATTCTACAATTCTGCGGTTGTGGAATTTTTTGCAGAATTTGCATCATGCCGCACAATATATATAGTGTCGCAGAATTCTGTGTTTTGGTTGAATTTTTATTCAAATGTACAGTTTTTTCATAGTGCCCATCTCTCTTCCCCATCTCATTTATCCTGAAGCCCCTCTTCTGTGATCAGCATTTGATGTTATTGATGATATCACATCATATTTTGGCCAATGGCAAGACTTCATTCTGCCACAGGAAGGAATAAATCATGCTACAGAAATCTGGAAATGCTGCCGCAGAAAGCCTAGAAGCCCTGCCACAGAAATCAGGACAAACCACCACAGAGCACTATGGGCCCTGTCTATAGCCTTTTGGGGGGTTAATTTGCAAGCTTGCTAATTTTCGTCTTGCCCCACTGAAAGAACCCAGGCAACATAGCTATCAGGCTTGCACTGGGACTTTAGTATAATTTCTGGGTACCCAGAGTCACCGTTTTTTGTGTCATACTTGAAATCATAGTTTTAATACTGGTACCAGCTGAAGAGGTTAACTCAGCTGGTGTGGTACAGTATAATTCATCCTTTTGTGCCCCTTGATTGGGTGGTTGCTTCATAGTCTGTGTGAGACCTGAGAGGGTGCTACTGACCCACAGTACAGTGGCTCCTAGGGGGCATTGCTATTGGATGGAAATGCTCAAGGTAACTTAGTACTGTTTAACCCCCCTCTTATCCTCCAGTGTCTAGGCCTGAGCTGTTAAATAAAAGCCCTGTTTATTAAATTTCACTTATGTGTGAGTGACCACTTTGTATAACCTGATTGAAGTGTTTATCAGTAAAAGAAAAAACTGTCTTATTGGTCCCCAGGGGGTAGTCCAGTCCAGTGTAGGGAGGTAGGTAGGTGCTACATCCCAGGGTGGTACTGCACACATCATCTAGCCACATACTCTCTCGCTCAGTGGAAGCACCACATTATTTCTTATTTGTTCTGGGATTAACCCGTCCACCACAGGATTAAGAACAAACCCAACCCTTCAACCAGACTGGCCCTGTCTTGTCACCAGGCAGGCACGTGAACCTGGACCTGATGACCCAGTGGTCACACATTTTTAAAGATTTTTTTTTTTCTGCATGCCAATAATTTTTAGTGCTCATGAAAGGTGCTGTAATGACAGCACTGGAACCTGCAGTTCTGTGCTTATCCACATAATAGGTACAGCAGGGGTAATAGTGCAAGCTTTCCCACACTGCCCCACTGACGTGCCTCAACCCTGCTATGACGTGACCAACACATGAGAGGGTAATTCAGATTACATTCCCATTAAGTCCTTGGTCTCTCAAGAGAGACTGCCAACAAGGGTGCTAATTAGTGCCAGTTGTGTTTTTTGTTTTATAATATGGACACTTGCCCACTGGGAACTAGACAGAGACCACCATAACTCATTTCACATAGCCCACTGAAGAACCCTCAGGTGATAATGTCTTTTGGTCACAAGAGACCTGTACTGCATTTGAACCAGTGACCTACAGGAGAAGGTATACATTTTTAAATACATTTTCTGTTAATTTTTAAAGGAGTAAGTATACATATGAAAATAGTTCTGTTTTTTCTGTTTTGGCCAGTAGGTGGTGCTGCTGAAGAGTGCTATGCTGCTTTCTAGCCTCCCCCTTCCCCACTCTGGTGTAAACATTCCAGCTTAGACAGGAAGCCTGATATCCCAGTTTAGTACAGGAGGCAGCATGGCAAGGAGAACTTTTTTAAATGTATTTAATAATATTTTTAATAAAAAAACTTAATTTGGCTGGCAAGAGAGATTGGGGAAGACACTGATCGTTAAGTGGCGTACTCTCTGCTGCTTTTGAATAGCAGACATGCTAGCTCCTTATTTTTGAGTAAATATGCCAGCTCAGATACGAACCATCCTGCCCCTCTACTTACTACCAGAAGCAGCATGGTCAGATCAGCGATTTTTTTTTAAAATTACATACAGCTGGTTTACCATGACTGCCAAGAGAGATCGGAGAGGGTGCTAAACAACAAGTATTGCACAGTCTGCTGCTTTTGAAAAGCAAGCGTGCTGTTCTAGCGATGGCTTTCATGTTAGTTAAGCAGGTTTATAAAATGTGCATCCAAAATAAAGAAGTCTCATTGGTCAAAATATACAGGTATCATGTGACCATGCATGAAATCTGTTTCATGCACAGTCATCCTGGTCC
The DNA here is from genome assembly GCA_016271365.2 of Neoceratodus forsteri. Taxonomy (NCBI): domain Eukaryota; kingdom Metazoa; phylum Chordata; order Ceratodontiformes; family Ceratodontidae; genus Neoceratodus; species Neoceratodus forsteri. The sequence goes on from CM057455.1 coordinate 899,874,545, forward strand.
AAAACCACACCACACAATGAGCAAATCAGTTCTCCTACAACCAGAACTATCTTCCATTATATAAAGAGTCTCAGAAATGCTGCAGTCTGATTAGCTGTTAGGATTCCAACAACCTTACATTAATCCCTGTTACACTGTGATGTACAGCCTGATCGCCATGGCACATGGATTCTTCCTATCAGCATTCCATTCTCTAGCACTGCTGAGTGACTGGAATGATGCATTCTGATTTTGAACCAGCATTCTTAAACTGTTGGTGGATGAACTATTATATTAAAACTCTCCATCTAAATGAGGAAAATATTCAAAAAGTATACTTTTAACACTGTTCTTTTGGAATAATTTTTTATAATAGCAATAAGGCAGTCCCAGGAGTTAGATTAACAGTCAGTTAATCACCCCCTGGGGCAGTATGGCATTTGGCTGTGCCTCATGCCACATTACACTCCTCGGGGGTGATTAATAGACTGTTAATATAATGCCTGGGCATGTCTTATTGCTTAACCAATCCTCCTACAACCAGAACTGATCTTCCATCACAAACATGGCTGCTACCTTTACACTGTAAAAAACCTTCAACTGGGCCCTAAAAATGAAATTACCTGAAATAAAAAATAAAACAAATTAATTACATGTTGCTTCTCTGATCATCACACTGTTCTTACACACATAAATAAATTAGAAACATTATGTAGTGTTTATAGTTTTCATTATAACTGTTTCTTTGCTGACAATGAAAAAAACACCCTTCTATCTTTACCTGCTCATCAGGAAAATCTCTTCTGCTTGCCCTGACAGTGAGGCAATTGAGTCTCTGGCTGTAGAAGAAGCCTTTGTTGTGTGTGTGTACAGTATGTTAGGAGAGGAACAGTCTGCCAGTGGAACTGAGCAGAATTTTGAATCCATGAGTTCCATGGTAAACATTCCATGTTAAGCATTCCATGATAAACATTCCATATCTTGAATCCTGATGCCAGCAAAGGACAAACTTTGTCCAGCAGTAATTCAATGACAGCATCAATGACATCATTTGCAGTGGGCGGAGTGACTATTTTATCAGAAACTCACAGAAGTTAATCTATTGTTTTTATATAAAAATATGCCTTTCCCAACTGTAAAAAGTTAAAAAAGAGCCCATTTTATAAGCACAATAAGACACTTGGGGGGGGGGTTACGGAACAGATTTTACCGCACTTCCGGGGCTGAAGACACTCGGCCTGTTGCCTCGTGCCTCACTACGCCCGTGGGTGTGTGGTAAAATCTGTTTCATGCACACTCCGTCATGTCTTATTGCTTACTTTTGGCCTACCAGCTTTAGTTTTCATTGCACAGGTTTTGGGTTTGACTGGGCGAGAGACAGTGAAGCGAATTATGAGGTCAGGGAAGGAAGTGATTTCATTTTCATGTTGCTGAGGTCAGGTATATGCTGGAACTTATTACAGTGATGTTATTGCTGTTATGCTCAAATAACATCAGTGTCGAAGGCAGGCACTGACCTATTAGACCTTAGGATTTTTTTCATGCCATTATTTAATTATTATTTGTTTATTTCAAAAGTTTTACCAGGAAAAACATACTGAACTGGTGAAGGCTCTTTTCCAGAAATGCCTTGGGATGTAGGGGAAGTGAAGTACTGGAAAACTTGAGATACCATATGTAAAATAATAAAAGAATGACTAGTTACAGTTGATTAGATGAGTCAAACATAAATATAGAATAAATTTACATTAGCTATGACCAAGGAGCAAGTTCATAGAGTAATAGATTCAGCACAGATCAAATGCAAAAACCCATGTCGATTTTTATTTCTTTATTTAAAACTAATTTTACCATGTCAGCACACAGAGCTCAGGGCTCACTTCCAGTTGTGACCTGGGGACTCCTACAAAGAGGGTGCTGTCTGAGGCAGTAGCCACAGGTTAGTACCAAGCAGAAACAGTTTCAAATTAACCAGCTCTAGCAATCTAGGGTGCTATCTAAAGCAGTAGCCACAACTTAGTACCAAGAAGAAACAGTTTCTAATTAACCGGCTGTAGCAATCTAGGGTGCTGTCTAAAGCAGTAGCTGTGATGCTTGGCCAGCTGGTTATGATTATTGTATGATATTGGTATTATAAATAAATGGTCAGTGTATGAAATGTAAGTCTGTGAGATTTGGCCCTTTTAAATTACAAGGTGTCAGCAGCTGAAATCACAGGATGTATTACACTGACCAGGAGATCTCTGTAATGTAATTAAATTCCTTGAGAAATTGCATTTTATGGCCTTTTTATGACCTTATGCTTTTGAAGTTGGAAACTACATATTCATTTTATTACATCAGGAAAGGACGTCATTTAGCTGATTCCCGTTGGCTATCTCACACCTGGGTGACGGACTGCAGGGTTGTAAACCTCAAAGTAACTGGTTGATAAAAGGCTCATAATTTGGGAAATGGGTTTTTGTTGATGACACATTATTAACATACCTCCTTGTAGGAAATCCATTACTGTAAATTTATATTCTAAAAGGAGGAGCTAGATGACTCACAGAAGGGGTGTGGAGACACAGAGTTTAAACTGATACTTGTATCTGAAATGAATGTCATATCATCTTGGGACTCTAGAGAGACACAGCTCTCTGATGTAACTTTAAAAGGCACTTACAGAGGTAATACATTGGATAGAAAAAATCTAAATGTATTGTGGTAGGAGTTTGTTCTGTAGTTTTCTTTTTTTTTCTTTTATGTGATTGTGATACTCTTTGATATTTGTTCTGTATTTTATCTTACTGTTTTTATCCATTTTTAGTAAACATATTCATTAAGATTCTGCCTGGGTCTCCCAGTTTTCCTTCTGCATGTGGAGTGCCTGTATTATTAAGTATGACAACTGTTCAAGGGCTTGATGGTGTTACTAAGCTTGGTAAAAGGTAAGAATACACCTAAGATCTCTTATAGAGTTTTAAGGATTCATTTTTGATACCTGGTTAGGTGTCCTTAGGAGAAAGATATATTACATCCCCCCCCAAAGAAAATATTATCTGAGCCTGTATATTTGGGTACGATAGCATAAGGTTCACAGTTTGAATCCCCCCCACAGAACTTGAGACTAAAGGTGATTTTGACCCAAAAGCAGACACGAGGGTTACCCTGTCTGTTACCTATTCACACTATTGCACTCTGAGGTTGGCACTGTGGGAACAGAGGGCCTGACTTGCGGAGTGTGTTTGTGACAGATTTGGTTGGCAGTGGTGCAATACATTTGGTTATACAGGCTTTAATTGTTCATTGTGTCAGCTTAATACTGTATAGCTCACTTGCAAAATAAGGCAGTGATTTATTTTTAAAAAGGAAACAGGATGATATCATTTTGCTCAAAGTCAAGTTCCTACCTGTTTTATTTTGTTTTCTAAAGTGCAAGTTAGAGTAGCCGTAGTTAGGGAAGAAGATGGCTTCAAACTACAGCGGGTACACTGCAGACTACTTGAGGCAGTTGTGCCCGGGCCAGAGGAGTCCAGTATGAGGGGAAAGCCAACAAGCAGAACCTCATAGATGCCCTGATGGCAGCAGATGCCCAGAGCATTGAGTCACAGACTGTTACTGTAAAGGACCAAACCTTGGGTGTGGAGGGGCCAGCGGCCAGTGCAGTGTCCAGATCCACTGAGGAGGACAGCAGGGCCAGTGCAAGTCAAGGGCCACAGCAGCAGGGGAAGGTCACCAGCATTCTGGAGCCAGAAGGAATCAGGCTGCAGATTGAGTTTCACAGAATGGAGCTGGAGTTCCAGAGGGAGGCTGAACGAGAACAGCGAGAGGCGGAGCGAGAATGGCAAGAAGCGGAGCAAGAGAAACGAGCTGCAGAGGAGTAGAGAGAGCAAGGACAGCAAGAAGCTGAACAAGAATGGTGGGAGGCTGACCGTGAACAGCGAGAAGCAGACAGAGAGGGGCGTGAGCGCCAGAGGAAATATGAACTGGAGAAGTTACTACTCCAACTACCAGCACCAGAGCAGGTAAGTGGCTTGGGTTTAACTGGAATTACAGGACAGGTTTACAAATTAAATTCCAAATTAATAGCTGAATTTAAAGAGGGGGAGGATATGGATGCCTTTTTAAATTCCTTTCAAAAAGTTTTTAGTCAGGCAAAATTTCCTAGAGGGTCCTGGAACTTCATCTATCCCCGCTACTTAACGGGAAAGCTCAGGGTGCATTGGGTCAAATGGACAATGAGGACAGTAGTGATTACAGCAAGCTTAAAGCTGCACTTTTAAAAAAGTTAGATTTTTTTAACTGCAGAAGCATACAGAGCTAAATTCCATAAGCTCAGGAGAAGCCCTGACATGAGCTCGAGGAGCTAACCACGAAACAACGTCAGTTTTTAAAACAGTGGGAAGGAATTGAAGCAAACTCTGTAGATAAAAATGAAAATGCTATATTGTTAGAGCAGTTTTTTTGGGCATGCCCAGCAGAGCTGAAAACCTGGCTGGAGGATCGAGATCCCAAAACAGTGCAAGAGGCTGCCGAACTCTCGGACCGCTATGCCAAGAGCAGACCTGCTTTGAGAACAAATGAGGCGGGTGTGGCAGTGCAGAAAGAGAAACACGTGCCTTCAGAGCAGCTAAAACCCTCACTGCCTCCACCGAAACCAGTTACGCCCAGGTTTCAAAGAAAATATTTTTCTGAGAAAATAAACGAAAGTTGGATTTGTAAAGAAACCGGGCATATTGCCAGACAGTGTCCCAAAAGGACGAGCAATACACACAAAGGGGCTAGGAAAGAAGTGGGTTGTTTGTATGTCCCCAGAAGCATGCCTACGAACATGAGGGAACACATGCACCCAGTCACTGTGAATGGTGTACAGACAGAAGGGTTAAGAGACACAGAGGCATCCCTGATGTTGGTAAAAGGGGATCTGGTAGAGCCTGGTTAGCTTATACCCAATAGATTTGTAACTGTACAAGGGTTCACCGGGGAAGAGGCAACCTTGCCACTCACTAGTGTTCTCCTAGACTGGGAGAAACAGGGAGAACTGTGCAACAGGTGGCTGTAGCCAAAACTTTAGCAGTTGACGTCATCCTTGGCAACAATCTCAAACAGGGGATGGTGTGTGCAGTTACCCGTAGCCAAGCGGCAAGGGAAAATTATAGTTCCCTGGACCCCATAGAAGCTATTGTAGAAACCACTGGGAGGCTGGTTCACAAGCCTGTGTCTCCTGATATGGAGACTAATGAAAAGGGGGTAGAAATTTCCCCAGTAGCAGTTAACCACACAGCTACGGAGGGTTACTCCGAAGATGGAGGGGTGACCCATTGTCCGAGGGTTAGGGATGACAGAGATCCTGAGTGCCCTGATGCTAGTGCTAGGGACCCTAGTTTAGAGACTGAAGGAGACCTGTCTCATGCCTTGGGAATGTGTAAGGAGTTTGCAGCTGCTCAGAAAAGTGACTCTAGTCTAGAGAAGTTGAGGGTTTGGGCAGACTCTGACGTAGCACAGGGTGGTGACAGAAAACAAAGTTTATTGGGAAAATGGTCTGATGTATACTCAGGCTGTAAAGACAGAGAGAGGGGTGATAGGCAGGCAGCTTGTCATTCCCGGTGGTACCGTGAGCAGTTGCTCAAGATTGCACACGATATTCCCTTGTGTGGTCATCTGGGAATTGCGCACACTACATAGCGGTTGGCCCAGAATTTCTATTGGCCCAACTTCACCCAGCAGGTGAAGGAGAATTGCAGGTCTTGTCACCGGTGCCAAGAAATAGGGAAGGCGAGTAAGGAAACCCAAGCCACCCTAATTCCATTGCCCATAGTGGAGGAGCCATTCTAGAGGGTGGGAATGGATATTGTGGGGCCTTTAAATACCCCCAGCTCCTCCGGGAAGAGGTTCATCCTGACTGTGGTGGATTATGCCACTCGATATCTAGAGGCAGCCACCCTATCCTCACTGAGGACAAAGTGACAGATGCCTTACTTGGGATTTTCTCCCGTGTTGAGTTTCCACAGGAGGTTATCACCGATCGAGGGGGTTCCTTCATGTCGGACCTGATGTAATGTTTGTGGGAGAAGTGAGGGGTGGTGCAGAGGTGCATGACACTTTATCACCCACAAGCCAATGGGCTTGTGGGAAGATTTAAAGATACCCTGAAGTCAATGCTCCAAGGATTTGCTGAACAGCATGGGAAGGACTGGGAGAAATACCTTCCCCACCTGTTGTTTGCATACAGGGAGGTGCCCCAAGAATTGACAGGATTTTCCCCCTTCGAGCTCTTATATGGATGCCGGTTACATGGGCCCCTAGACTTGATCCAGGAAGACTGGGAAGGCAAGCACACCACCCAGGGCACTCCCATAGTGGATTATGTTCTTAGGTTTAGAGAAGGGTTGAAGGAGCTTATGGGGACAGCCCAGAGCCACCCCACAGCTGCCCAACAGAAACAAAAAGTGTGGCACGACTGCAGAGTCAGAGCTCGCTCGTACATGGTGGGTCAGGAAGTCATGGCCTTATCCCGGTCTGGAAAGACAAGCTGCAGGCTGAGTGGACAGGACCGTACAAAGTAGTTAGAAAGGTAAATGATGTGAACTACTGTATAACTGCTTAATTTTGTGGTTAGTTAATATTAGCTATATCCACAGGACAGTAGCAAAGCGCGGAAATATAGAGACAGCTAAAAAAGTTTTCAGTGAACAAAATACAATCAGATTACCGCATTTAACATTTTTACTGCATTTTCCTATATGTCACTGTATGTGAGTAAATACCTTTGTTTGTTCTTTTCCTTTCCTTTCTCCTAGTCCTTTCTCCACGTCCTTGTCCTCCTCATCCTGCCATATTAGATCTGTTCGCAAATCTTCTCATCCGCATGGTTTCAGTCGGCGGCTCCGTTGCGTTCCTGTATTACTCTCCATCTCACCCTTGTACTGTATCACCATTGTATCACTGTGCCCCCCTCCCCTTCCGTGCATACAGCACTGACCATGGTGTGTCACTAGCTTTACTAGCGCTCAGCTCAATTATTCAGAACCCTCATCTCTCCCTAAAGTGGAATGACCCTTGCGCTTCTCCCTGTCTTGCGTCCAACAGCTCCTTTCAGGAAGCCATTCTGGACTATTGGGCTCCTCAGCTGTCTCTGCCGGGGAGTGGGACATCTCCCGAGCTGCCTCTGCAGATTACTCCCCCATCCAAACTCGAGACTTCCTACTCATGACAAATTCCTGCCAGGACACTAGTGGCCGCAACACTAGGCCAGTATAACACCAGGAGTGGGTACAGGCCTACCCATCAACACCGCCTCCCCTATCGCCCCAAAAATAGTGTTTACAAATTACAGTTTGCTGCCTTAAAAAGAATCCTGCTTCTTTTACTATTGTGCTCAGGCAATGTCGAACTCAACCCAGGACCATTAGACACCCTTGCTTCTCCATCAGACCTGGCAGGTATCAAAGGAATGTCTTTTATGCATCTTAATGCCTGTAGTTTGCTGAAAAAGTTCACCCTTATCCAGGCTTGGGTGAGCCACACCCTACCTGACATCCTAGTGATCACTGAGACCTGGCTTAGGCCAGCCACCCCAGACAATGAAATCAATATCCCAAATTATTTATTCTTCCGAGCGGATAGGCAATCAATAGGAGGTGGGGTGGCAATTTATGTAAGGGACAAATACTCAGCTGCATACATAGACACATCATCCTACCCCAGAGAATTTGAATGCTTGACCCTAAAGATCGAACTTTCTCCTTCCAGTGCACTCTGTGTAATAGGTTGCTACAGGCCCCCTTCTGCCAGGCCTTATCTCCTGTCTCACCTCAGTTCCGTACTGGGGCTCAGTTCCTTTGAAACCATAATTCTTGGCAACCTAAACTACAATTGGCTATCATGTGCTTCAGCTCCCTTGAAATCCTTTTGTCACACTCTAGGGCTGGTGCAACTCATTGGCGAGCCTACTTGCTCAAATAAAAAGAACCTTAACAACCGCTCCCTCTTAGATGTAATTCTGGTTAGCAAGCCACACCTCTTCTCTCATGTCGGAACATTTTTCTCAGACATTAGCGATCATTGTATAATCTCCACCATTAGATCCATGCACAACCCACAGTTTGTGGCAAAGTTCTCATCAAGAGGTGCAAACGCAACTTCAATTTGTTTGCACACGTCCACAACTTGAAACATTGATCGCGATGACAGGAGTTCTTCCTAGCCAAAATGGTTAACAGGGCATATACTATTTTTTATGATATTTTAAGTGAGGTTTTAAATAAGCATGCACCCTTGGTTAAGTTGCGGGTCAGGAGCAGCACCTGCCCGTGGTTCTCGCCTGAGCTCAAAGCTTCCCTGTTAGAAAGGGATACTTTATGGAAAAAAGCCCGAAGAAGCAAGAACGACTCGGATTGGTGTCTTTTTAAGACAGCACGTAACAAGCGCACCAAGTTGGTCAGAGCAGCCAAGGCCACCTACTATCGTTTGGAACTAGCCTCTGCCTCAAGAAATCCTTCAAAGCTCTGGAAAACATTAAAAGACTTGTCTGGACACGCACCTGGTAGTTACATTCCAGCAAACATTAAGTCCGGTGGCAGCGTTATCTCTAACCGATCGGAGATATTGGAAGCCCTCAATAACCATTTTGCAACAGCAGGGCTAGCATTTGATACTTCCCCTGCCAATGACCTCCGCACAGCTCAGGGTCCACCAACCCATGAGTCCCCCTCTACCGAGGAGGACTTCTCCCTCCTGCCTGTCTCTCTAAAAGAGGTGGAAGACCTACTGCTGCAACTGGACACCAGAAAGAGAGCAGGCTCCGACTTCATAGTGCCATACTATTTGAAATGTGCCTACCATGTGCTTGCGGTGCCAATCACCCACGTATTCAACATGTCACTCTCCCAGGGTAGCCTCCCCCCTCAATGGAAAATAGCCCATGTCATCCCTCTATTAAAAGCAGGTGACCCCTGCAATCTGAATAATTACAGCTCGATCTCCCTCCTCCCCATCCTGTCTAAATTACTAGAAAAAATAGTGTGTGGCCAGCTAGGGGTATACTTAGAACCCAGAAGCCTATTAAACCTGGTTCAGTCTGGATTCAGAGCAAAGCACAGCACCATAACAGCCCTAGCTAAGGTGACCAATGATTGACTCCTAGGCCTTGACAACAAGAAGCATGTCTGTGCCGTTTTCTCAAATCTTAGTAAAACATTCGATACAGTCGATCACAGCCTGCTTCTTTCCTCCCTAAGCACATTAGGCCTGGACCATAAATCTATGTGCTGGTTTGTAGACTACCTTGGAGAACAGAAACAGCAGGTTAAAGCTGAAGGTGATCTTTCTCCATTAAAACCTATGCTGAGGGGCATGCCCCAGGGCTCTATCCTTGGTCCCCTTCTCTTTGCAGCCTACATTAACAACATCAATGACCCCATCAAAAAAGTCAACATCCACTTATTCGCGGACGACACTGTACTGTACTTGAGTCATCCCATGCCAGAAGCAGCCTGTGAAGACCTCCAAGCTGAATTTAACCATCTACAATACCAGCTCATAAACAAAAAGCTGTTGCTCAATGTGAAAAAGACAAAAGCCATGCTCTTCTCCCCCTCCTTGCATGTAGCAATTCCTGCTTGGGGGGGCTATCCCACAAATTACCACTGTTCTTGGAGAAACACTAGAGTATGTAGCTAAATTCAAATATCTAGGAGTTTGGCTTGATCATAAACTTTTCTTCGCCGACCATCTCGAAGAACTACAGAAGAAACTAAGGCAAAGATTAGGACTATTCTACAGAATTAACCACCTGCTCACAAAGCAGCCAGGATTCAACTGGTTCAAGTTACCTTCCTATCTTTAATAGATTACACGGACCTGCTGTACAGCCACTGCACTGCCTCTGCAGTGACTAAGTTGGGACACGCTCTACCACAGAGCTATCAGGTTCATTACTGGCCTTCCACTTTCCACACACCACTGCTCCCTGTACTCATCGTTAGGTTGGACTTCCCTTCACTATAGAAGGAATAGAAATGCCGCCGTATGGGCCTTCAGAGCAGTGACCAACAAGCTCCCCTCATATGTCTCAGATTGTATTCCCCGGGGTGTGTTAGGCACCTACGCTCTGTGGAGCTATTCCTTAATTGCCCTCCAAGTTCCAAGGGTCAAAACTAATTTCGGCAAAGCTGCTCTAAGATTCTCTTTACCCACATTGTGGTACGGTTTACAAAGGAACTTGAAGCTGAGCTGCCCTGTTAGCCTGAATATCTTCAAGGTGCTCTACGCCTTGCAAATGTTTTCCTCACCACTAGCCCACTAATTCCGCAACTCCCCCTTTCCATCCTGATGCTTGCCATGTTTCCACCCCTGCTCTCACTCTTTCCCTATTAACTCTTCCTGCTGCACCCACCCTTCCCTGTCCACTCCAGCCTGGCTAAAGTCCCACCCCATCCATAGTAGTGTCCCAGTTATCTACCCCTCCTCTATCATTATCATAATAAACAAGTACACGACAGCCATCATCACTTTCTGTGGTTTTATCCCAATGTTTCCCCCAGTCGTCGGTAATATATCCCTCCTCTTCTTTACCTCTCTAACCTGCCACCCCATATATGGCCTCTTTTCCCTATATGTGTAGTTGCCGGCTGCCTCACTCAAAAGATCTCTGCTTATAACCCCTGTATGCATATGGTTGATTGTACATCTGCTGACTTCTTCAATTGTAAAGTAATGCTGTTTTTTTTTTATTCCAAATTTGTGCTGCACTGTATACACTGTATATACTTTTTCTTCCTTATATATTATTGCTTTTTTATACCTGCTTCTATACTGTACTTTGATGTATTCATGACCAGGTCCACCTTGCAAATGAGCCTTGCTCAATGGTGCCTGCTTGGATAAAGATTTTGATTAATTGATAGATTGACCCTATGTTACCCTTGTACTGTATCACCATTGTATCACCGTGCCCTCCTCCCCTTGCATGCATACAGCACAGACCCCATGTTACCCTTGTATCACCATGCTCCCCTTCCCTTGCGTGCATACAGCACCAATCTCATGGTTCTGTTCGGTGGCTCCATTGCAGCTCCGTTGCATTGCTTCAACCCCGTTCCTACAGTATCTGCACCTCTAATTCATTTAACTTTGTATTACCCCTCATGTTACCCTGATGAGTGTGTGTTACCCTCTTATTACCCTCAACATGCCCCCTCCACAACCGTACAATGGCAGAAACCACTCTGGCATTTACTACAGCACCCTCAGACTGCAGACTTCTTATCACATTTCTGAGCTCCTGCTCAACATCCTCCAATAGAAGAGGTGGTCTCCCCCTGGGTTTGGCAGGCAGTTCTGGGGTAATTTTAGTGGGGTCAGGGTTACCTGAATTTGTGCTAAGTAGTCCTTTTTAAATCCATGGACAGTGCTCTCGTTAATGATCACATTACTGCTAGCTCCATATTTGCTGTTGTAGAATTGAACAGCATTCATGACCCCATTTTGCACTGAGTACTTGCCCACCTCATACCGAACTGCTGCAGAGTACCTGGCATATTCAGACCTGCACTTTCTTAGCTGGAGGAGCTACCAGCTCTGTCAGCACAGACTCTGCCACTTGCACAGGAACTTTGGCAGCCTGACTCAGCGCAGTAGCATTCAGTGGTTCTCCACATACGTCCCGCTTCACTGCAGGTTTTTTTGACAGCCATCGAAGCAAGGACATACTGCAGTTTGGTAAAGCAGTTAGCAGCAGTAACCAGCAATGTGTCAGTTGTGTCACTTGCAGTTGCAGTTGCAAGCTCAAAAAACCCGATATGAGCAGAAAAAGTAAAGGCTTTTTGTAGCTTGCAGAAATAATGATTGAGGTGTGGCTACCGTATAGCCGCTAATGTAAATTGACGTGGAAATTTACCAAGACCTTGGTAGAGCGGAATATAGGTAGCGCTAACATTTTGCGTTATACAGTATATCATAGAGTTGCCTGACAGAAGACATACAGAAAGAATGTACCATGTCAACATGATGAAGCCATACGCTAATAGGTCTGATATGGTGTTTGCACTATGTAGTTCTGGGGAGGGGATGGGCGAAGGAGACCCCCTTCTGGATTTGCTGGAAGAAAGCAAGTGGGAGTCCTCTGTGGAGGCAGTTAAATTGTCACCCCAGCTGGCCCCGCACAAGATCCAGGAAGTAAGGGAGATTTTAGCAGACTTTGCCCCACTGTTTAGCACCAAGCCTGGACTAACTCCCTTAGCGACACACAATGTGGAGACAGGGACACAGATGCCCATATGGCAGACAGCATATCGGGTGTCAGAGGCAGTCCAAAAGGACATTAGGAGGGAGGTGGAAGAAATGCTGGATTTAGGGGTAATTCAGAGATCCCACAGCCCCTGGGCCTCACCTGTAGTTCTTGTGCCCAAGCCAGATGGTTCTACTCATTTCTGTGTGGACTATCATGGACTGAATGCAGTCATGGAAGTCAGACACCCACCCAATGAGCCAGACGGATGAACTCTTGGACATGTTGGGAGGGACGACCTACCTTTCGACTATTGACCTAACCAAGGGGTACTGGCAGGTAGAGTTAACTGACAGAGCTAGGGAGAGGTTGGCCTTCATCACTCCAATAGGCTTATTTGAATTTAAAGTAATGCCTTTCGGAATGAAGAACGCCCTAGCCACTTTCCAAAGGTTGGTGAACCAGGTGTTAAATGGTGCAGAGGAGTATGCCATGGCATACCTGGATGACATTGTCCTCTTTAGTGCCAGCTGGGAGGAACACCTGTCCCACCTTAGGGAAATGCTGGGCAGGATACAGAGGGCCGGGCGGGCTCACTGTCAAAGCTGAGAAGTGCCAGGTGGCCATGGCTGAAGTGGCATACCTCTGGCATGTCATAGGCCGGGGACAGCTTTGTCCTAACCAAGTAAAAATAGATGTGATCAAGGCATGGCCTAGACCAGAGATGCAGAAGCAGGTCAGGAGTTTTCTAGGGACAGCAGGGTACTATAGGAAATTTGTACCCAATTACAGTGCCCTGGCTGATCCCCTATCTGACCTGGTAAAGAAAAAGGTGCCTAAGAAAATTACATGGGAACCAGCCTTGAAAAAGCCTTTACCAGACTGAAGGAGGCACTGTTCAGTGCTCCTGTATTGACAAGTCCTGACTATAGCAGACCCTTTATAGTCCAGACTGACGTCTCAGACATGGATATTGGGGCAGAACTGAGTCAGCCATCCAACCAAGGGAAAGATCACCCCATAGTGTACCTGAGTAAAAAGTTACTTCCCAGGGAGCAGGCATACTCTACTGTGGAAAAAAGAGTGTCTTGCCATAGTATAGGTCCTAAAGAAGTTAGAGCCATACTTATACGGACAGCATTTTGAGGTACAAACTGACCACAACCCCCTGGTTTGTCTGACACAAATGGGAAAAACTAATGGTAGACTATTAAGATGGATTCTTGCCTTGCAAGGGTATGACATGATGATCTTACATAGGGCTGGAGCAACCAATCAGAATGCAGATAGTTTGTTGCGTCTATATGAGGAGTGAACTGACTTGTGGAGCTCATCCCATTAAAGGGGCTAGAGCCCCCAAATTCAGTCTAGGTGGGGAGGATTGTGACGCTTGGCCAGCTGGTTATGATTATTGTATGATATTGGTATTATAAATAAATGGTCAGTGTATGAAATGTCAGTCTGTGAGATTTGGCCCTTTTATATTACAAGGTGTCAGCAGCTGAAATCACAGGATGTATTGCACTGACCAGGAGATCTCTGTAATGTAATTAACTTCCTTGAGAAATTGCATTTTATGGCCTTTTTATGATCTCATGCTTTTGAAGTTAGAAACTAAATATACATTTTATTACATCAGGAAAGGACATAATTTAGCTGATTCCTGTTGGCTATCTCACACCAGGGTGATGGACTGCAGGGTTGTAAACCTCAAAGGAACTGATTGATCAAAGACTCATAATTTGGGAAATGGGTTTGTGCTGATGTCACATTATTAACAAACCTTCCGGTATGAAATCATTTTTTGTAAATTTATATTCTAAAAGGAGGAGCTAGATGACTCACAGAAGGGGTGTGGAGACACAGAGTTTAAACTGATACTTCTGTCTGAAAAGAATGACATATCACATTGGGACTCTAGAGAGACACAGCTATCTGCTCTAACTTTAAAAGGCACTTACGGAGGTAATACATTAGATAGAAAAGATCTAAATGTATTGTGGTAGGAGTTTGTTCTATAGTTTTCCTTTTTTTTTCGTTTATGTGATTGTGATGCTCTTTGATAGTTGTTCTGTATTTTATCTTACTGTTTTTATCCATTTTTAATAAACATATTCTGTAAGATTCTGCCTGGGTCTCCTAGTTTTTTTTCTGCATGTGGAGTGCTTGTATTATTAAGTCTGACAACTCCAATAGTGTGGAGTCACAGCCTGCCTCCCAGGCTAGCAGGGAAGGACTCAAGGAGGCCAAAAAAGGAGGGAGTAGAAGGGACGAGATGGAGGTTAGTGAAGGGAAGGGGGCATTATGGAGGGTGGTCTCATTGAATGCAAGAAGCCTAGGAAACATATCTGCTGAGCTACAGGTACTCTTAGCAGTGTGGAGGGTGGATATTCTAGCTGTCACAGAAACATGGGCAACTGAGCACCAGGACTGGGATCTGGCAATCCCAGGATACAAATTATACAGGAAGGACCATAAGGGGGGGGTGGCAGTCTATGTGAAGGACGGGATCAAATGCACAAGGGACGAGGGAGAAGAAAGGAGAACAGAGGCAATCTGGCTGCAGCTCCTAGACTCAAGGGGTAGGAAATTAAGGTTTGTTGTGGTATACAGGCCACCATCCCAGTCTGAGGAGCTTGACATGGAGCAAGCGGGACAAATCAGAAAGGTATGTAGAAAAGGGAAGATAGTCATCGTGGGTGATCTCAACTTGCTGGGGGTTGACTGGAGCATTCCGGTCACCTCCAATGCTAGGGAGCAAGTGCTCCTGGATGCGATCCAGGAGGGTCTCCTGACACAGTTGGTTACTGTATCAACTAGGCTAAAGAACACTTTAGATTTGGTATTGTTGAATGGGGAGGCAGTGAGAGAAATAAAGGTAGAGGACCCACTATCCAACAGCGATCATAAACGGTGTGGTTTAATATCACGATGTGTGGGGAGCCAGAGAAATCAGTTACTCAGGTGGTAAACTTCAGGGGGTGGACTTTGGGAGGATGCAGGAAGTACTGAAAGAGAAACTAGAGGGCATAAGGCATGAGATGGACGAGGAGCTAAAATGGGATATTATTAAATGGGGGGGGTTACAGAGGCAACAGAAGCCTGCACCAAGGCACAGAGTAAGAGAAGCAGAGCAAGAAAACCATGCTGGTTGAACAGCAAGGTTGTGGAGGTGGTGAGGGCCAAACGAATGGCTCACCAGAGGTTTAGGAGGACAGGGAAGGAAGTGGACAGGGATAAATATGCAAGATGGTCCAGGGAGGTGACCAGAAAAGTGAGAGAAGCCAAGGCCCAGAGGGAGCTGAGATTAGCACAGGGAATTAATGGGGGGGAGACTTCTTCAGACACATCAGGGAGAAAAGAAAGTGCAAGGAGATAATAGTGAGGATAAAAAGGGGTGGGGAGTGGATGGAAAAGGGGGAGGAGCGGGCAGAATCATTGAATGAATACTTTTGTTCCGTGTTCATGGAAGAAAAGGGGGACAGCTACCAGCATGGGCTGGGAGGGTGGGGACGGGAGGAGAGGAGGTGACAGATGGAAAAATTGAGGCAAGTAAAGTCCTAGAGGGACTGAGGGCACTGAAGGTAGACAAAGCACCAGGGCCAGATGGTATCCACCCCAGGGTGCTGAAAGAGATGGTGGAGGTGTTGGCGGAGCCACTGGCTGATCTGTACAGCACCTCACTGGAGTCAGGATGTGTGCCACTGGACTGGAGGATGGCACATGTAGTGCTATTACACAAGAGTGGGCCAAGGGATGAACCGGGTAATTATCATCCTGTAAGTCTCACATCCATAGTGTGCAAACTCATGGAAATGATACTAAAGGAAAGACTGGTGTCGTACCTGGAGGACAATAGCCTCCAGGATGTGAGGCAGCATGGGGTTGTTTCAGGGAAGTCTTGTCATACCAACCTGATACAATATTATTACTGGGTGACAAGTGAACTGGATAAGGGTCATGTGGTGAATGTCCTTTACTTGGACTTTGATTCGGTGCCTCATAGGCGGCTTGGGAGGAAGCTAATTGGCGTAGGAGTAGGGGCAAAAATGGTGAACTAGATTACAAGCTGGCTGAGTGGGAGGCTGCAACGGGTGGAGGTGAGAGGGGAGCTCTCAACTCCAAGGCCGGTGACAAATGGGGTGCCACAGGGCACTGTGTTGGGGCCAGTATTGTTTGGGCTCTTCATATCAGACATTGGACATGGGGTGGTGAGCAAGGTAAGTCTGTTTGCTGATTACACCAAAATCGGAGCAGTGGTGGATGGAGAGGAGGGGTGGAAGCAGCTGCAGGGGGACCTAAGCAAGCTAGAGGAGTGGTCATAGAGGTGGCAGCTGGGGTTCAATGCAAAGAAGTGTAAGGTTATGCACTTTGGGGTGAAGAACCCAAGGAGAGAATACTGGCTGGGGGAGGTTAAGCTGGGGATCACTGAGGAGGAGAAAGACCTTGGAGTAATGATAACGGGGACCATGAACAACACTACCCAGTGCAGGAGAGTGGCTGCAAAAGTGAACAAAATGCTGGGGTGCATAGCGAAGGGGTTTTCATCCAGGTGAAGTGAGGTGATCTTGCCCCTCCACAGATCACTGGTAAGGCCGCACTTAGAGTATTGTGCGCAGTTTTGGAGGCCATACCTAAAGCATGATATCAGGCTGCTGGAGGGGGTGCAGAGGAGAGCAACAAAGATGATATGTGGAATGGAGGGGAGAGACTATGACAGCAGGCTGAGAGACTTCAATATGTACATCCTGGAGGATAGAAGGAATGGGGGGCATGATAGAGACATTCAAGTATCTGAGGGGCATCAATAAGGATGGGGCAGATTGGGTCTTTAAGTTAAGGAGGGGGAGGGTCACCAGGTGGCACGGGCTAAGAATGGAGGGAGTAAGATTTAGAAAGGAAATGAGGAGACACTATTTCACAGAGAGGGTGGTAGCAAAATGGAACACCCTACCAGAATGGGTGGTATCATGTACAGTAAATCTGTGAACAGCTTCAAAAGGGCATGGGACAGGGAACAGGGGAGAGTGAAGGTGGGGGGGTGACAGTGGGATGACAAGAGGGAGGGGGGTTGGGGCAGCTGCAAACTAGGGGTGTTGGCTGCACACTCGAGCAGACTTAGATAGACTGGGTGGTCTGTTTCTGCTGGCACATTTGTATGTTTGTATGTTCGTACAACTGTTCAAGGGCTTGATGGTGTTACTAAGCTTGGTAAAAGGTAAGAATATACCTAAGGTCTCTTAGAGTTTTAAGGATTCATTTTGGATTCCTGGTTAGGTGCCCTTAGGCGAAAGATATATTGATTCCCCCCCGAAGAGAATATTATCTGAGCCTGTACATTTGGGTATGCTAGCATAAGGTTCACAGTTTGAATCCCCCCAGAACTTGAGACTAAAGGTTTCAGACCCAAAAGCAGACAGGAGGGCTACCCTGTCTGTTACCTGGTCACACTATTGTGCTCTGAGGTTGGCACTGTGGGAACAGAGGGCCTGACCTGCGGAGTGTGTTTGTGACAGTAGCCACAACTTAGTACCAAGAAGAAACTGTTTCAAATAAACTGGCCGTAGCAATCTAGGGTGCTGTCTAAAGCAGTAGCCACAACTTAGTACCAAGATGAAAAAGTTTCAAATTAACTGGCTGCAGCAAACTGTGAAATGAGGCAACAATTAGCACCAAACAGAAAGTTTCAAATTAGTGTAGCAAGCTGTGCAATGCGGCAAGAATATAGGATGGTAGTACAGTGCAAAAGTTAATACAGTAGAGGATCTTAGAGTCACAGTGTCTTTAGCAATATAAGCCTTGAGAAATTGGCAGCCAGACCATTTGTGCAGTATGAATTATAGGTACAGTAAAGTAGCTAGGAACCTAATACTGCAGCTAGTAGTATAACCCCCAACCCTGTGTTTCATTAAGCAGGCTGCTGTCTTAGTGTGCAGCAGTGAGTACTGTGCAGATAACATTAAGCACCAACAGGTAGAGAGAAATTCCACATTAATGGAGTGATTTACCAGATGCTTTGGGGACATGAGCCAGCAGTGAGTCGTGCCCCAGCTCCTTTTGCCTTGTCTGACTCAGCAGACTCACCACTTGACTCATGCCACACAGCACTGGGTTGGTCACAGTGGGCTGCTCAGGAGGACTGGTTTTCATGGAAGTGAAGGAAAAGGTGGAGTGTCTTCCCCTCAACCTGATTGGCTGGAGCAGGGGAAGGCCCCAGATTTTAAAGTGTCTCTTGTCTTGTGTTGCTGGCGACGAGGTGAGCAGTCGGAGCCGCAGATCCTGGTTGGATGGTGGAACGCTGTATTGAAAGGAATCAGGGCAGAACAAGCCAGGTATTTATTGTGGAAGTATGCCCTTTCGTTGCATCTTCCCTTCAGCCTAATTGCCTGGAGCAGAGGAAGGTGACAAATTCTAAAGTGTTCCTTGTCTTGGTTGCTGGGTTTTGGGAAGGGTTCTGCCACTCTCACAGACCCTGTACAGGTGCCACTGGGTCACAGACGCTGGTGGCCTGTGCTTTGGGAGGGGTCACCGATGAGGTGAGCAGTCGCCACCATGGGTCCTGGTGTGCTGGTGTAAAGTCGTAATGTAAACAGGTAGATAGTACCTGAGTAGGGAGATGATTGGGGGTGTGGATGGCAGGTTATAGAGCAGTGTAGGACAGTTACAGGAAAGAGTAGTGAAGTCACAAAGAAAGAGGTTAAAGGAAAATGGCACAAAAGTCTGTTATTGATCTACAAAATGAAACTGTGGGCTACGTCAGTAAATTTGCTGATGACACAAAACTGTGTATTGAAGTGAATAATTCGGATAATATTAAAGTATTAAAAAAAGATAACACCTTGGAAAACTGGGCCACTCTGAATAAAATGGCATTTAATAAAAATAAATGTGTTGCAATGCATCTTGGTCCTCGAAATCTACATGTGAAATATTATATTAATAACAAAGACTAAGACATGTTAAAACTGAAAAAAGATCTTGGAATTATGATAAAAGAACAATTAGTCCCTGGGGAACACTCTCGGCATATAGCACTCAGGACAAATCATATTCTTAGCTCCATCAAAAGATCTTTCATCTGCAGACAAGAGACCTGAATATTGCCACTGTATAATGCTTACATTAGGCCCCACTTGGATAATGGAGCTGCTTTCTGGGCCCCATATCTCTCCAAGGATAAAAAGCTTTTGGATAACATCCAAAGAAAAACTACCAAACTCATTCCTAGACTAAAAAAAACATTGTATAAAGAAAGATGCAGAGAGTTACAACTGTATGGTCCTGAAATTAGACGACAGAGAGGAGTTCTCTTATTATTATTCAACATTTTACAGGATAGGAAGCTTATGGAAGAATGCAATATCAAATATGCAAACAAACTAAACATTCTAAGGTGTAATAGCAAACAGTTATTTGTTCAAAGGGCATGTAGAAATAAAAGAAAACATTATTATACAATTAGGGCAATAAAATTATGGAATAAATTACCACAGAATATAATTGATTCACCCAAGTCTGAACACTTTAAAAACCAACTAGATAAACACTATATGGATATCCAGCTCTATTGACCCACATGGCGTGGAAAGGTAGACTCGATGGGTCTAATAGGCCTTCTTTTACCTTACTAAAACTGTGTAAACTATGTAATTGTGTCCACTGCTGTAAAAAAACTGCAGTTAGGGGTTTTAAGAATATTTTAACATTTTTTCACATCCTTTTTCATAGCTAAAAAAATCATTAATATATGACCACTGTAAAAAACAGAGATGGCCGTGGCCATCCCAGGTGCATCAGCTGGCTTCCTGTGAACTCAGTATTATGGTGTTTGGTATTGGTCTGCCACTAGGACCCTTACCCTCTCTTCAGGTCTGCAATGCTCAACTTGTGCTGTACCAATGGATGCCTAGTTGATGGACCATGTGAATAACTGAGTTGGACGCAAAAAATAGTAAAACGTCTTTATTCGGGACAGGATACATCTGCACATCACGAGGCTATGCCTTAAACCAAGGGATTTAACAAATTGTAAGAAACAAAGAAATTCACTAGCCACAATGTCAAAAAAGTCTTCAATGTAACATTCTTTTATTAATTTCTTGCACTAGCCCTTTAAGCAACGTTTCGCCTTTAAGGGTTCATCGGGGAGTCTAGGCCTATAAAACCTAATACATTAGACTACATAATGACAATGTATACAAAGAACTTTTAAATAAATGATACTAACTTAAAATTGTAAACTAGAACTCATTCAACACCATGTACCTCTCGCCTACTCTAAGAGCAGAATGGTATAATTCTATAGTGTGTTCAATATTTAAATGCTGCTAAATAAAGAGTATACATAATACAGTATTTGTAAGAGTAATATGTTAACTTCTTGAAAAATAATGCAAACAGTGTTTTGCTATTCCACATTGAAATTTCATGACACCTATTGTATAATGTCAAATTTAAAATAAATTTTCAAATGTATAACAGTTTATATAGCCTACCACTATGCATCATTCTGAAGCACTGTAATATTTACTCTATCTTAAATAGCATTCACTTTAAAAATATGTATATTTTAACCATTAACTATCTCTAGTATTGTCTAACTGACCTATATAAACAATATCTTAATATAATTACTGGTGGCCCCCTTTAATACACGGACTAGAGCTGTGTTTCAAATGCTGCAATAACTACAATGAGGTTCTAGATAGTCTTTGACTGCTGAGAGCTTGTCTGGGTCTGGAGAGATGCCTTAAGAACTAACAACATAGACCAGATAATGAATTTGATGCTGTGCAAAACAACAGTTCTCTGGGTGAAGCTTGAGGTTGGCATGTTGGAACAAGCACTTCTTTGAGGTACTGGAAGTGTAGTGGAAATGTTCTGCAGAAGACAGTAAGTAGACCAGGCAAGACCAGATGAGATTTCCAAGACAACCCACATAGTAGAAGGAGAAGAAGAAGAAGAATCAGCATTTATGTAGTGCTTGTCATACAAAGTGTATCCCAAAGCGCTTTACAAGCAATGCTAGACTGGTAGTGAAGTGACAGAATATGTAGTGGCAGCCATATCGCACATCATCACCCACACACAGCCTGGATAATTGCACGAACCGGTTTATGGGAAGGGGAATGTTGGCCAGGACACCGGGAATGTCCCCTACTCTTTGTGAAGAGTGCCCTGGGTTCTTTTACTTCCACCTGGACACCCACCAGTACAACACCAGGATGAGTAGAAGGGACCTCGGTTTAACATCTCATCCAAAGGACGGTACACCCCAGCAGTACAGCACCCCCCTAATACTGCACTTGGATGCCAGTGATTTTTAGGTGCAAGCCCAGTCCCAGTGTGGGATGAGAACCCATGACCTTCTGGTCCAGAGGTAGATGTGCTACCAACTAAGCCAGGCTGAAATGTGGCTAGACTATTTGGAAGTGCCATGGGCAGTCATTTGAATGGGAAAAGTACCAAGTGACAGCGCCAAGCTGTGTATGGATGAGAAGCTGGATCAATGGAGATATGCTAGAACCCACTTTGAAGATCCAATGTGGTGAAGTAAGCTGGGCTGGCTGACCATGCCAAGACTCTCTAAGATGCCCTCTGTTGTAGGTAAAGGATAAGCGTACAGTACCATGCAGGCATTAAGCTTCCTGTAGTCTATCACAAAGGGATATCCCTTGTCTTTCTTTACCACTGGCAGACATGGTGCACCCCAAGGACTTGTAGATTCTTCAGTGATGTTTTGTTAAAGCAAGTCTTTGATCATGTCCTCTAGGACTTGTTTCTGTTTGTGTCCCACTATGCAGGCTCACTGATGGATGGATTTCTAGCTATTGCAGAATATCAAAACATCCAAGCTTGTTGACTGTACCAAAAAAGTCAGATATCTGAGTATTCCTCCAGGAAATCCAAAAGTTGTTGTTTCTCTGTTGGAGTTGCTCAAAGCTTTGAAGAGGATAGTCGCTTACTGAGGGATACCACTGGTGAAGCTGAAGTGGTGGTAGCAATGGCAGGATTAGAGATGGTGGAACCAGGCAGAGGTTCTTGCATGAGATGGAGCTAGTCCTCAGTAGACAGGCAGACAAACTTTCTGACACTGGCACCCTTAGCGATGATGACTGTCTCATCTGCAAAGTTGCAGCCTTTCTGGAATATTGAGCTGTCATGCACAGCAGACAATGTGTTTCCCAGAAAAAGACTTGAAGAATGTACTGCCAGGGATCCAATGGTGATGCCAACAGCACCTTGTGGGAGTGGTTCACCTTGAATCTTGGCAGTCACAACCATCTCTGTCTAAGAAGGCACAGTGGCTTAGTCCATAGCTGCAGTTTTCCTGTGGGGGTCCAGTGATGGTTTGTTTGAAGCAAAGTCCAGGATGGCTTTGTGATATTTGAGAAAATCCATGCCAGAAATCACTGATGGTTGTAGATCGGGCACTAGGAAGAACTTGACAGTAGCTTGCTGTGAACTGAAGTATAACTGGAGATGGACGACACTTGTGATAGGTACCATAGTGGCGTTTGCTATGATAATGTACTTCAAGTCAGCTGGAGAGACATAAGGTGATTGATGCAGAGCTCTGTTGTTCAGAATGCTAGTGTTGATGACAGATGTCTGCTCTGGTGTCAGTTAAGGCATGCTTGGACCAATCTCCACTGGTCACCAAGATGTAGTTTGCCAGAAGTGGTGATCTGATGACAGGTAAAGCAGATTCTAGAACAGAGCTGGTGCTAGAGCTAGTTCTTGGAGTTGAAGGATGCTGCTTGTGTCAGTTGAGAGAGTATGAAAGACAGTCAGTTGAGATGTTCCCCTGATCCTGTGAGTACTTGCATTCATCTTGCTGATGGTGTGGTGGTGGACATCCTTGGTTCCTGTTATTCCTATTGTTATACTTCAGCTTTCTACAAACCACAGAAGTGTGTCCTCCACACCACTGAAAGATAACAGACTCTTGAGAAGGTGATTGTTGAGCAGGTGGCTGTTGAGGTGGTTCTTCAATTTAACAATCCGTTCTCTTCCTCAGTTGTTTGGAACCAGAAGGACAGAACTGCCACAAGCTGTGAGGAGAGCGACATAGAAGCTGATCCAAGCTGCAAGAGAGAACAAGATAAAGGGCTAACTTGCTGGAACTTTATTTTTTCTTTGATTTCACAACCTACTCTCACTCCCCAGTTGTTTGGAACCAAAGACATAACCATAAGGAGAGCAAGACAGAAATGTGAAGCTTCTGCAAGCTATGAGAGAGCAATATGTTACAGTAAGAGGTTCATATGTGTGTATATATATATATATATATATATATATATATATATATAGAGAAGAGGCAAAATTCCATTTATATTGTAAGTATTCTATTGCGAAGTATAGTGTTCATGGTTAGGTTGAGCGCCTTTGACCTTTCTCCAGCTCATTTTCAACCGCCATCGGGTGCGCGTAGTTGTCGGCCCTAACTCACCCCATCACATGTGAAAGAAGCAGAGGTATTGAGAATGGGGTGAGAGTTAGACTCAATGACCCCAACATGCACCCGGATGCCGGTTGGGGGTGGGCTGGGGTCCAAGGGGCTTTCAACCCCAACACCGAATTTCCTCACTTTTGTCACTGTGGAACAACCTAACTGATGCATTAAACAGAGTTTTTTGCCTCTAATTTCCCTTCTTTTTGAGAAAGAGGACAATAAATAGTGAATGGAATGCAGTGGTGGGAGCGCAGGGCCCCCCACCACGTGATGTGTTGTTACATAGTAACAGGAACTGCAAAGCAAATGCAAGCGGCAATGGTTACGCACATGGTAAAGCAAACATAAATGGTAACACAAACGTTAATAGAAACGCAAGCGTAAAGTGACGCCGAAGCAAACAGTGACGCAAACAGACATGCAAGCGCGTACGAAAATTCAACTGGTAATGCACACAGTGATGGCACCAGTATTGTAAACACAAATGTTAAGTGTTACAGCAACAAGAACACCAAAGGTAACAGAAACGAAAACGCGAATGGAAGCGCGCATGTAAATGCGAACCGTAATGCGCACGGGCACGGTACCGCAATTGTAAACGCAAATGGTAAAGTTAACGTGAACAACAACACCAAAGGAAACAGAAACGTAAACACGAATGCAAACGTGTATGTAAACGCAAACCATAACGCGCATGGTCACGTCACCGCAATTGTAAACGCAAATGGTAATGGTAACAGCAACAATAACGCCAAAGAAAACAGAAATGCAAAAGGAAATGCAAGCACATATGGAAACGCAAACTGTAATGTGCACGGGCACAGTAACGCAATAGGAGACGCAAATGGTAACAGTTACAGCAACGAAGACGCAAAACGAAAGACAAACGCAAACTAAAGGGCTGCTGTAAATGCAAATAGCAATGCACATGGTGATGCAAACTGAAATGCAAACACAAACAGTAGTGGAAATGCAAATAGTAACAGTAACGCAAATGCAAGTGCAAACGAGAATGCAAAGGGTAACGCACACGGTGGCGTACACGGGAACGGTAACGCAAACGGGTACGTAAATGCAAGTGGAAACAGTAACTGTAACATTAACAGATGTGCATACCCTGTTTTTCCCCAACAGCTGCATAGAGAAACACAGTGTGTACAAAGAATGTATGCTTAATAATGGGCCTCGGAGCTGAAAATGAGGTGTTGGAATACTAAATTGCTTACATTTCAGTAACCGTACGATGTAGAAAAAAAAAATTCACATGATTCATGATTTTCCTGGCTAAATTTTTGCTGAATGCGCATTGTCACGATGAAAATTCTGTATCTCGCACCATTTGAGATACGAGCCCTGAAAGGCACGGCATACGCCACCATGTTAATCTATGGGAAAAAACGTCAACTTCAGAGTACCGTAACTTGGCAGCCATGCAATATTTTTTCACCAAGCCACCAAAAGGTACATCTGTGAGGTGTTGGTTGCCTTCCCTCCAAATTTCAGCCCAAAAGACCAAACAGTTCTTTTGCAGCAGGGTGGCAAAGAACTCCTGTCATTTTGGACATAGTCTGGAAAAGTAGTGTAGCAATTTGCAACACTTTTCGCAAACATTTGCAAAAGTGTCACAGGTGCGACACTACTTTGTGATACTACTGTTTCAAAAAATTTGAAAAACATATTTCTGGGGTGTTTAATCTCAAAATAAAGACATGGCTAGCATCCTCAGGGTCCGACTAGGTGAACACAAAAATAATTGTGTCCCTAGAGGGTCCCAATTTTAAATGCCAAGCATTTTTCTGATCACTAACTGAAAACAAAATGGTGGATTTGTGACACTACGAGGGCCATTTGCGACACTAAAAAGTGCATTTGCGACACTTTCGAACTTTTTGTTAACGTTTCCCATTGACTTATAATGGGAACTTGTCTTTTGAATAACTTTTGAACCGTTTAATATTTTTTCACAAAATCTTCAAAAGGCGCATCAGGAACCCCGGCCACATGTTCCCTGAAGTTTTTGGACTGGTCACACAAACTGTGCGACCTGTAGATGAGAGCAAAGAATTTGCAAAAAAAACATAATTGCGCATTTGGTTGTCGCTTAATAACTCTGCAGCCGTATATCCGACCAGTACAAAAGTTGGCAGATCCCATAAACTACCAAGCCCAATCGTGCATACCAAATTTCAGGCAAATCTGTTGAATGGTGGCAAAGTTATTAAGGTGCAAAGTTTCACCCTTTAACCTTAAAAGTGCTACTCAACCCTGACTATGGTATCACTACCGTGCTACCATAATATATATATATATATATTTTTTGTTTGTTTGTTTGTTTTTGAGGGGGGATTACACAAGACTACGAGTTTCCTGATCCTGACTGCATGCAACTAAAGGACAACTGAAGGATGCACAAGGTGGGTTTAATTAAAGTGGCTACTGACCCCATGTGCAGTACATTTCTCTCTCTCTTTGTCTTATTACTGTATGGAAAGAGAGAGAGAGAGAGAGAGATTGAGAGGCAGTATGTGCACTGGAAATGTTTATTTTTCAGGTATAACGGATATCACTTATAATGGACAACTATGCTATGCACAGGGTAGTCCATTATAAGTAGCTTTGACTGTAATAAGCCTTTTGCAATGTATGAAAATAAATAAGGTTAGCACAAATAAATTAATTGAGCATAGAAGAAATTATTATGAGAAATTACCACATCTTAAGAGTGTTTGATTTTTGTTGATATAAATAACAGTTGGGCCATTCTATCAGTTATGAAAGAGGAACACCAGCACAAATAGGGACATAAATACAAGCTATTTCACTGTATGTGTAGATAACATGTATTCATTACAGCATGTTATGGTTGTAGTGGAAAAAATGAAATAACCTGAGCTATGTAGAAATTTGTTTTATAACAGAGGAACCATCTGAATTTAACAACCGTGGATAACCATGGGTGACCATAGTCAACTTGAGTAATTCTCAGACTACGTAGACCATGATCTGTCCCTGGGCCATTTACCACCAGTGGTTGTCCATGAATAACCATGGTTTAAATCATGGATAAACCATGAGTGACCATGGTCACTGACCATGTGTTATCATGATTTACCCATGATCCTAAGAGCAGTGCTGCCTGAAGAGATTATCAGGCCAGTACAACTACACACAGTAACAGCTGCCAGTAATTCCCCAGTAGGCATCAGTGAGCCAAGGACTATATGCCCCCTTCCCCTGCACTGCAAGTCCTAGCCCAAACTTTTGAATCGTCATGCCTTTTTAAGAGCTCAGAGCCCTGCTCAGCATAGCAGCTAGTTGAGCTGAAGAGTGGTGGCAAGGACTGTCCTGACTTCACTTACTGGCATTGGTGGATCTTCACTCCCTGCCCAGTTGGGCCAGTTCAACCACCTAAGGCATGAACCGCCAATAATTTCCCAGAGGTCATGAGTGAGTTGAGGACTGGACATCTCCCCTCTCCCCTGCACACCAAGTCCCAGCACAAGCTTCTGAATCTTTGCGCCTTTTTTGGCACTCACAGCCCTCCTCAGTTTGGCAGCCAATTGGGCTGCAGAGCAATGGCAAGGACAACCATGACTCAGCTTATCAACAAGAGTGGGATCTTTACTCCCTGGCCAGTACAACCAGCTACAACAGGAGCTGCCTGTAATCCCTCAGGGGTCATGAGGGAGTCCAGGACTGGACACTCCCCTTCCCCTTGCACTATAAGTCTCAGCACAAGCTTTTCAATGCTGATAGCCTCATTCTATTTGGCAGCTACGGTCTTTCAAGTGTGGTCCTCTGCATAAGACAGATGCATAAGGGTGCCTGCCCCAGGTAGCTGTGTGACTGCCAGCCATTATGCCCAACTCTCTGGAGGTCTGAGAGTTAACATGGAGGCTAGAGCTGTGCAGAATATGAAATTCCACATGCGGAATGTCCATGGAATTATCATTCCGATTCTGTGGAATTTGCATGACAATTCCACAGAATTTTACCAAATTTTAAATTTCAGTTATTATGTTCTAATTTTACAAGATTTTACAATCCAACTGACACCAACTTTGGTATGTGGACAATTAGTAATGGCTTACATAAGTGCACCAAATTGCAGAGGTGTAGGTTGAAAGGGGCTTAGCTATGGATAGCAAACATTTAATCAAAATTACATTTTCAGTTATTTTGATCTAATTTTAAAGTTTCTTACCCAGATTTCTCCATAGTTTCATGATTTAGAGAAACATACAGCATAGGTGTGTGCACTACATTTAAAGTCTCAAGCTTCAAAGGGGGCTAAGCTCTAGGTAGCCAAGCATTTTGCCAAAATTTAGATTTCTGTTATTTTAGTATAATTTTGATAGTAATCATTGAAATGTGATCCTTGTGGCACCCTGCTGATCATCCTCCCCTCCTCAGAGTGAACTCGGTTTACCATCACCCTCTGACGCTTATCCCTCAACCAATTTCTAACCCAGTTTACCACGTTACGACCCACTTCCAGGCTGTTCAGCTTGTTTGTGATTCTCCTATGTGGAATGATGTTGAAGGCCTTATTGAAATCTAGGTAGGCCACATCCACCGCTCCACCCTGATCTAATTCTCTGGTCACCCAGTCAAATAAATCTATCAGATTTGTTTGCATGACCTCCCTACTGTGAATCCATGCTGCCTCGGATCCTGTAAGCCACTGGATTCAAGATTTTTCACAATCCTTTCAATCAGTAGTGACTCCATTAATTTCCCTACCACCGAAGCTGACTGGCCTGTAGTTTCAACCACCACCCTGCTCCCACTTTTGTGAATTGGGACTACATCTGCCCTTCCCTAGTCCTCTGGAATCACCCACGTCTCCAGTGAGTGGTTGAATAGGACTGACAGTGGTGCTGCCAGCACCTCTCTAAACTCTTTCAATATCTCTGGATGTATCCCATCTGGCCTCATTGCCTTGTTCACTGTCAGTTTTGCGAGTTCCTTCAGGACTCTGTCCTCCGTAAATGGACTGGTGTCCACCTCCCTCCCATTGATGCTCCTATTGCTTATCTGTGGTCCCTCACCTTCCCTGTTCTCTGTGAATACTGAACAAAAATATTTGTTCAGGATTTCTGCTTTTTCCTGGTCCCCCTCCACATACTCATCTTCTTTCCTTTTTAGTCTGACAATCCCTCCCCTGGTCTTTCTCCTTTTTCCTCACATACCTGAAAAATGCCTTGTCCTCTTTCTTTACTACCTGGGCTGTTTTCCTCTTTCTTTACTGCCTGGGCTGTTTTCTGCTACATTTGTGCCTTGCGCTCCTGTCTGCATTCCCTGCCTCCATCTGCTTCTCTTGATACACTTCCCTATCATCCTCCCTTTGTGTCTCCTTATACTTCCTAAATGCTAACATTTTTGCCCTTACCTTCTCAGCTACCTCTTTTCAGAACCACAGTGGTCCTTTTTTTCTCTTGCTTTTGCTTACCTGCCTAATGCAGAGATTTGTTGCCTTCACTAGGCCTCCTTTTAGTTTCACCCACTGTTCCTTTACATCACCCAAGTCCTCCCTCCCTGCCAGGGCATCCCTGAGGCATTCCTCCAACTTTTTGGTCAGCCCTCCTGAAGTCCAGGACCCTTGCCTTCATGCGGTTCAACTCTGCCACTGTTCTTATGTTGAACCACACCATTCAGTGATCACTGGTCCCCAGGTGGTCACCCACCATGACGTCTGCAACATTGTTCCAGTTGGTGAGTGAGTACTAGGTCCAATATTGTTCCCTAATGAGTGGGCTCCTTTACTGATTGCCTGAGGAATTCCCCATGCAGGGAGTCCAGGATGTCCCTGCTCCTAGCTGAAGCTGCAGCTTGGATAATCCAATCAGCATTCATCAGATTGAAGTCCCCCACCAACAGCATCTCTCCCTTAGCTGCTGTTTTATGGATGGCTTCTAGTGGAAGGAGCAAAACCACCTGCCTGAGGAGTTAGAAAGTCCTGTTGCCTTAAGGTTGTACAGGAAGAATGGGTGGGCAACTGTGCTGAAGGCTTTGGCCAAGTCAACTAAGATGGCAGAGCTGACCAATCACAAGTACATGCCAGACAGAATAGAGTCAGTGAGCCAGAGGAGGGAGATGGATGTGGAATGGGATTTCCAGAAGCCAGACTATAGCGGAGTGAAAAGGGGGAAGAATCAAGGGAAAGGGGAGCTGGGAGAGAACAGGATGTTCCTGAAGCTTATCCAGCGTGGGAAGGAAGGAGCTAGGTCAGTAGTTGTTTGGAGCAGTGGCCAGTGGCCTGTTTCTAGGTTTTAGGGATGGAAGCTAAGGAGAAGAAGAGGTTGAGGAGGTAGGAGATAGGAAGAGTAATAGCAGGTGCGGAAATATACAGGAGTTTGGGGTCACAGCCTTCAGGACTCACACTCTGTTGGGGGGGTTTAAAGTCAAGATGGCCTTAAGGGAAGCAGTGGGAGTGGTAGGAGAAAAGGAGAATGGAGGGGTAGTAGGAGGGGGAGGAGGGAGTGGGCACAGGAGGTGAAGAAAGATTTGAAAGCTGAGACTACAGCAGAAGAGTCAGAAATCAAAGTGTCCCCTGACTTGAGGACTGTATAAAGGGCCTGGATAAGGGGTAAGAAAAGGGCACAGATAACCCTTCAGAACTTGGAGGAGTTGTTAAGTTCTGGAGTGTGGGTGTGAAGTATTCGGACTTTGCAAGCCTGGTAGTTCTGGTACACACATTGCAAAGAGTACAGTACTTGTTGAGGTCAGCAGGGAAATTAGTGGACTTGTGGATCTGCTGGTCAAGGTCTTGTGTGCAGAGGTAGGCCAGCAACTCTGCTGAAATCCATGGGAGGTGGGATCCTCAGACCCTGTTTTTTCTAAGGGAGCATGTTGATCTCAGATAGATGTGAATTTGGGGTTGAAAAACAGAAGGGCAGAATTGATGCTGCTGACTGAAGGGATGAGAGACCAGTTGGTAGCCACCAGGTCAGCGTGAAAAGGACAAATCCAGTAACCTGAATGAACAGTTCTGGATGAATTTGGGGGGAGGGGCAGAGTTTGGCTACCAGCATCCACAGTACAGTGGGGGTGGGAAGAGAGGATCCAGTTCCAGGAGGGAGTGATTGTGGGATTTGGGATTATGCTGGGTAGGGTCAGTGATCAATTGGGACAACTGGAGGGACTTAATGTTTTGGCATAATTTGTTAAGAGAGGTAGAGAGCCACTGATTTAAACTCTCAGAGGATAAGTAGATCACCAGAGGGATGGGAGGTGATGTTGGTAAGGAGCTCAGTGACTGAAAAAGAGGACATGCCAGAACAGCAGTAAGCTCCAGCAATGTATATGGGGACAGAGAAGGGGAAGGAGACTTTGAGGAGGAGGAGGAGCAACTCATAGGCAGAGGGGTGGTAGTGGAGAGTACAGGCTCAAACTGGATACTAAAAATAGATATCTTCATTTGTAGACAGGATAAGATCCGTTAGGACCACCATTGCCTGTTTTCAAAGTTGTCCCCTGATTATGTACAGCACATTACAATGGCTTTGACATTTAAAGGTAAGAGTGCAAACTTATTACATTAGTATCAATATTGACAGATAGGAGTACAAACATAGTATATGGAACGTGACATCAGATCTTGATCCAGGGAAGGCTTTTACACTCTTAGAGGGATCACGTAATCGTTTTCAGCATAGTTACAATTACAGTGTTGAAGAATTCTGTTTGTAGTATGGTTTAAATTCAGACAGAGTTTTGCTCCTTCGTGATGCAGGAGTCAACGAGATCTTAGTTTTTGAAATGATGTAATCAAGGGTCATTTTTGCATAGTTGGTTCGGGCTCTGGTGGTGTGGAGGCTTTTATTGTTGATCTCTCGTATATTGTTCTTGTTTCTGAAAGAGTTATTTACTAATTTTTGGTATCCAGTTATCTGGCTCTTAACTGTTTCGTTAGCCATGATTGCCTTGGATTTTTCCCTTCTGATTTATAGAGAATTCCAGTTTAGTCCACTGAGCATTTCTCAGTGGTGCGTGTGGTATGGGCATCTGAGGATGAATCTTGCTGTCTTATGGTACTGTAGATCATATCCAGTCTTTCTAGTAAGTAGTTGTTTGCATACTGGTAGGCTGTGCTTCTCTACTGCAGCACTGGCAGCAGCAGCTGGGTGACTAGAGTCAGTCTAGCTTTTTGGGATATGGCGTAGGCACTGTGGCGGACTGCTCCCAGCCTAGGATTCACTGTTTGCACCGTTGATTTAATACAGTTCTCAAAGCTTAGGGTATTGTTGCTTTCCACTCCTAAGTATTTGTATTCTTTGGTTTCTTCGATGGTAGAGCAATCTAGGAGCTGGATTTTTAGCTGCCTGTCATGTCTTTTTTTATCCTTTTTTTTTTTTTTTTTTTTTTCGGAAGGCCATATGCTGGGTCTTTTCTCCAGTTAGGAGTCGGGACCATCTTTGCAGAGATGAACCACTGTTAGAGGGTATCAGATTCTGACTGGAGTTTTTTTTCTCCATTTGGAGCACATCTGTTGCTCTTGTAATGAGGACTGTCATCCACATAGAGTTTTATCTTGGAGTGGTGTATATGACCAGGGAGGACAGTCAGGTAAACTAGAGATAACAGGGGACCCAGTATTGATCCCTGCGGGACCCCTCTGAATTGATGCCCCATGTCAGGGTGTTGTCTATGGCTACTGACTGCCTGTGGTTGGTTAAGTAAGATGTGAACCAGGAGTTCACTTCTGCAGCAGCTCCCATTTTCCTTAGATTTTCTAGGAGGATGTTGTGGTCCACCAGGTCAAATGCCTTCAAAAGCTCCATGTGCACTGCTGTAATTGAATCCATATAGCACAGGCCCCCCCTTCCCCGCAACCTTCCCAACAAAGTCTGCAAGCACTGTGGACCTGCCCACCCTGAATCTCAACTGGTGAGCTGTCAGTAGGTTGTATTTTTCTAGGTATGAGGTTAGTTGCTTACAGACAATTTTTTCAAATAATTTTGATATCAAGGCTAGTAGGGCTACAGGGCTGTAGTGGAAGGTGTCATTAGTCCCCTCTCCCTTGTCGATTGGAACCACTTTTGCATGCTTCCATGCGTCAAGGAAGGATTTTTCTATTAGGCTTCTGTTGTCAGGATTGGGCATATATGGGTTATGACTTTTTTTAAGAACTTAATTTTAACATTGCCCAGCCCCCGGACTTGTTTGCATTTAGTTTGCTTAGTTATTTTGCACTTCATAGTTGTTTGAAGTATTTTAAAATGGAAGCTAAGCCTTTGTGTCAGTGGCGTGTGCATTCTGGCCCCAGTTTACCTTGTCGTAATTGGTTGGTAGCTGTGTATGTGGGAGTTTTACACCAGGAAGTGTGCAGTAGTGCTGGTTTAGTTGGTTTGCTTCAGTTTTTGGGTCTTGAGCTATGTTGTCTTCCTTCAGAAATTGGACTCCATTACTACTTCCACTGGATCCCTTAAAACATTTGATCATTTTCCAGTAAGTGGAGCAATTGGTCGTGGTTTCACTTTGTTCTTAAAATATTTGGCCTTTGCCCTTTTTATTTTTTTTTGTTTTTGTAGTCCTTCATTAGTTTCTAAACCCATCCCAATCATCTCCTTTGGCTGTCCTGTTCGTCTTTCTGCACCCTGTCTTTGATCCTAATTTGCTTTAAGTGGCCTGTTACCTATGGCATGAATTTTTTTCTAACCCTACTAGCTTTTAATGGAGCATGCTTGTTGCAGAGTGTAAGAAATGAATTAGTGAATTCGATAGCCATGCTTACATCCCAGATGAGGTCCAACCTGTCCCACTTTTCATTTGACATGCTGAAGTTAAAGTTTCCTCCCTAAAGTTTTTTTTTTAACCAATTATTTTACCAGGTGAGACACACTAAGCTGAAAGCTTGTTTGCAGGTGCAACCTGGGAGCACGAGGAAGTTAAGTGACTTGCTCAGGGTCACACAGTATGCAAGTGAGGGCCGCCGTGGGATTCAAACCCAGGTCTCCAGATTTGCAACTCAGAGCCTTAAACCACTGCGCCATACTGCCTCCTATCTGTATTTGTATCTGCAGCATGTACTTGTTTTGTCATTTTGATTAGCTGATTTTATAGTTGTTTTCTCAAGGGTACAAGTTACTGGACTATGGTCTCCCAGGTTGGGACTTAGCACCCTGTGACTTAGAATTTTGAAATGTGATGTGATGAATATCAAATCCAGAGTATTCCCAGCACTGTTGAACAAGCTTTCTCTTGTTAGGGAGTACCAGCTGGAGCATACACAGGGTTGCCATGCTTTCTGTGAGTTTGTCCCCCCTTTGGAACATCCCAGGCTACACTGAAGTCCCCAGTGAAGACCAGCTCACCCCCGTTAACACTTTCTTGTAGGGTCTGGGCCAGCATGTCGAACTGAAGTGGCTTTACATTTGGCGGAGAATAAACAACCCCTATGTTTAGTTTCAAGGAGCTTATAGCTACAATGAGGCATTCTATACCTTCTAGGGTGCCAGAGTAAATTGTTTCCATGTTGCTAAGATTTTCCTTTATATAGAACATTACCCCACCCCCTCCAATTTTTTTGTGCCTGTCCCAGTCTTACTTGATTGTAGGCATCCAGGCTCATTTCATTGGCTGGAACATTTCTGGTTGGCCAGGTTTCTGTTAGCCCTATGATATCCCAGACTTAAACATTTTGTTACACTGAAAGGGGACTTCGGTGGTGTGTCACTGCCAAGTCCATTGCAGGTCAAAATAGCAGGGGCTCGGCAGTCTAGATCAATGACTACACACTGTGGTTGTGACACCACTCGCTGCTTGCTGGGTGGAAACTTCTTGTACTTCAAAGGACCGAGCTGCTCCAGTCAGAGAGGGCTTTGGTCCATTGTTTTGCATGAAGCAAGCAGCTGATCAGCTTTCAAAACATGTACAAGCTGCACGCAGGAAGTTTGCTATGTCAGACGTCACCGGTGTGTAGTGCAAATTGAAAGCAGCAGCTGCTGTATCAAGCCCTGTAGCAAAGAAAACCATACATCAATGTCTGTTGCTGGTGCACCTGTAACTGTGCCCCCACCCAACCTCCTCTCAGCACCCCCAACAAACATAACACTGACACTGGGGGTACCCAATACCCCAGTTTTGCTACCTTGAAGTTCTTTTTTATGTATATATATAGCCTGCAAAAAAGAAAAACACCCATCAAGGTCTGTTGCTGGTGCCCCTGTAACAGTCCCTCCCACTTGACCCTCCCATTCAACACCCCCCACCTCACACACCCCTAAACATAACACTGACACTGGGGGTGAGCAATCCCCCAGTGTCACCACCTATAATAAAGAAACCCATCCCTCGTCTTTTTTTTAACCTGTAAAAAAGAAAACTGTCCATCGATATCTGTTGCACCATTAGTCCCCCCACTCGACACTCCCACTCAATACCCCCCCACCCCACTCCCAAGCCCTTACTTACCTACCGAAGGGTCCAATGCCGTAATCCTCTCTGGACCGCAGACACGTCTTCATTCTCCACAGCTGGATCATGAACTGAGGAAATCAGGTATGCGGTTCAATGTATTTCAGTGGGGTTTTGAACTTAGTGGCATAACCTGGCCATTTTCGAATATTTTTGTATCAAATTTTCAGCATGCCTTTTTTGAGAACCCACCTCATGAACAATGGCAGTGAAATTCGGCAAACCTATTCTGAAAGGTGATTTTGTGGTCACTGTGCAAAATCACCTTTTAGGTAGGAGTTGAATATTTTCTCTACCCTTGTTCGTGAGGTGGGGTCATAAGAAGGCTATGTTGAAAATTTTGCTTAAAAATATCAAAAAACAACAAAGTTATGAGCCTAAGTTGAACTTTACAAATGCAGGCTTGTAACTTTGGTAATTTTCAGTATTTTAACCCCATTTCTTCATTGCACCTCATGAATGTGACAGTTGTCATTTTTCAAATTCTGGTCAAAATGTGTTTTCATACCTGTGGCGCGGAATGACGTTTTGGTGGCATGGAATGAAGTTATGGTGGGGATTTGAAAATGTTCACACACCTAGTTTTTTTAGGTGGGATGATAAGAAGACTATGCAGACAATTTGGTGTACAGATATGGTAAAATGCCTACGTTATGACTGAACATTACACTATTTCAGCGTCCACTCATAACTTCACTAATTTTCAATATTTTGACGACAGACTTTCAACATAGTCATTTTTCCACACCATTTCATAAACTAGACATGTGTCATTTTTAAAATCCTGGATGAGATGTGTTTTCGCACCTCTGATGTAAAATGACATTTCAGCCAATATACTCTAAATGGTACATGTCATGTCTATAAGGCGAATCCTAAAACAAGTATCTTCAAAAGTTAGGGTCAAAATAAAAAAATAATATTTAATAAGCATCAAACATTCAGCATTAACAAATGTTTCTGTAGATAAGCTTCTTGCATTTTCGTGGACTAGCTTAATTTCTTGGCTTGCTGGTCCGGGCCCGGGTTTGTTTCACCTGTGGTGTGGGTTCCACCTTTTGAACAGCCAGCCACTGGACGTAGTAGGGGCCAAAACAGAGAGTGTGTGTGTGGGGGGGTGGAGGGGGTCAAAAATGCATGGGATAGGCATAGGAGAATATTGATACATTAAAAAGGGTGGGGGAAGCCGGCCCGGTGGCGCTGAGGGCTGAGGCGCTGGATGCCACATCTCGCGCCACCCCGGCGACCCGGGTTTGGGAATGAGCCGGGGACCCCTGCAGGTCGGCGGGGGGGAAGAGATCGAGTGTCCAGAGGGTGTGGGATGCGTCAGCCATGGAGCGACTCTGGCGATGGCTAGAGGATCGCCGACTGGAGTAAGCGCAGCGTATGCCATGGGTGGGCGGGCCACACGGCACTACATTGCCTCGCTGGCTGGGATCCGCGGGTGGGGGGATGAAAAAAGAAAACCCCCAATCCTGGGGATAGATGAAGGCGCCTCGACCTTCCACAGCCCACACTCCCAGCTCCAGGCTATCTCCTCTCCACTGCCAGACTCGTGTTCTGGGCACTTTGCCATATAAAGACAGAGCGCCCTGGGTGGATAAGGCGGCCCTACCTCTGTAGGGTTCAGACCCGGAGGTGGTGCTTGGTGACACGAGGGGAGAGGAGTGGTCACGGAGGGAAGTAGAGGCTGGGAGCTGCAGAAGTCGATGGAAGGAGTTCCCCAGGGGTTGGACATAAATAAAGTTAAAAAAAAAAGGTGGGGGGCACCAGACACCATTTGGGGTCTACTGGGATAGAATAGGCAGGGAACAACTGAGCAGAATGAGTTGACCAAGTGTCCTTTTCTGCTAACAAATTCTATGTTTTCTAAATCTGCATGTCCCCACATGTTATAAGTAGTACTGCGCAGGATAACACGCTTGGCTTAATTTCTGGTGACTTCATCAGGCGGTGGTTAACAGTACCTGTTTTGATTATTGGTCACATGTAACTGTGCCATTTGTTGGAAAAAGCATTTCTGCTTGGGTGCTTGTATATTGAATTTTGTGAGAGAGAGAAGGTCCCACAGGCATAGCAGGTCCCTTGTTTCTTCTCTACATTGTTGGTTACTAGGCTGTGTGCTTTATGGTTGAGACCTAGGCTGAAGGCTGTTACCATGTATAATAGAAGCATTTTATAGTGCTCAGAGAGGTTCACAGTAGTGGCAGTTATTCTGCTGGGACCTTTCAGAGTGGGAAAACAGTTGCATAACTAAACTTGTCTACTGTGTGGCAAGGCATGAGTCACCTAGATACTAGAGCAGAGGTAGATTATGATTCCTCTACCTCTCTTAGTGCAATCCTCTGGATAACTGTGTACTCAGGGATAACAATGGAGGTTATCAGAAACCTTGGGGGAGAGCTGAGACTCTGAGATTACCAGCACATCAGGCTTCATGTCCCTTAGTTCACTTGACCTGCTCCTTCACCTGTCTAACCCTCCCTAGCTCTGTCACTGGCAATCCTTGGAACTGACCAGCATGCCACCACAGTAGCCCATGGTTTACCCCGTTGTAGAGCCCCTGCATTTCCCAGACTCTAGGGGAGTTTAGCTTGGATGCTTGTGGCTGGCAGCCCAGTGATGGGTTGAAGGGCCTGCAAGGGAACACAGTTATCATTCTGCTGCAGCTGAGAGTTTTTCTGTTTTTATTGTCCCCTTCCCTCAGGCACCTTGCAGGTAAGGACAGAGCGGAAACGTGCACAGGAGCGTGCCTGTGTCCCAGTCAGGAAGCGCCCATCCATCACGGTTCTGCCTACTCCACCTCCTGTGGTCCACTCTGGTGGCAGCAGCACAGCAGAGCATATGGATTCCCCACCATTCCTGGAGGAGGAGCGTATCCACTGGTGATGCTCAGTCCCCCCCTGCCGGCTGGCTCACAGTGATGCAGGTTGCTTCTGAACCCTGTTCACTAGGGTCATGAACGGTAGTGCTACTGGTGTGTTGATGGGCTGGCTAGACTCAGACATTCTCTAATGCTACAAGTAAGTCTGGTGATACCTTTCTACCCACCTTGAATTACGACTACAATTGGGAGGTGGCGGCAAGAGCAATGAGAAGATCCATCATATAGTTGGGTAGCAGGGGCACACAAACTGAGACATCAGTAATTCACTGCTGCTGAACTTAAAAAACTTTACACAGTTTACAACAGTATTTGTTGATTTGTCCTGGTTGCTATCACACCCACCAGTGTAAACTATATGCTGACCTAGGATATCTTGCACCCCAAACATTTTGAATCTATACTCAGTGCTGCTTCATGGGCAAGCTTTTGAGAGATACCCAGAATCACCCTTTACTAGGAATGCTTGTACCCAAGAGGAGTGGTAGGGGACCTATGGTTATTCTCCAAACTATTACTCTCTGAACCCCTTATATCCAGTACCATGGGCCAGAAAGCTTTCCATGTATCTGCCCCCAAACTGTGGAATAACCTACCCTGTGACCTGACTCGGGTCCTCAGCCATTTCATCTTCAAATGGGACCTAAGGAGGTGCTGATGTCCCAACTTGTGTGCCCCTGCTACCCAGCTATATGATGGGTCTTCTTCTCATTGCCCCTGCCACCACCTCAATCAATCAATCAATCAAAATCTTCATTTATCCAGGCGAACATCATTGAACAAGTTCATTTACAAGATGGACTTGGTTAGCTCTGGGTCAAATGGTACAATGCATACAGAGATATTTACAGTAGAGCCAAATAACACAAGTAAAAAACAATTAATGCAAGTAAGTACTCAATGTTACATCAGTCATGTCAATTCAGAGTGCTTATGTAATATTTCAGGAGGACATAAGATGGGGCTTAGAAGGAATTTTAGTAGGGAGAAGTGATCGGCCACTCGGGTAGGGAGCTGACGTAAGTACAGAATTTAAAAAGTAGTGCAATCACACAGCGTCCCTAAATGTAACACTCTAAACAGAAGGATAAGGGTCTTAACAGTCAAGGAGAAAAGTAATTACAGCTCTTTTTGGCAAATTTTGGCACGGAAATCAGAATTATGCTTGGTTTAGAACGGACACAGAAGCAGACTGCAGGAACCAATCGGAAGTTGACGCTGAAGAGCACTCACATTCTGAAAGGATGGCTGCTAATGCCGTGCTTTGCTAATGGGGAGTCCGAACTTAGGTTCTCAGGCGGCAGTAGAGGCAGCGCCGACCGCCTGATGCCCGGGTGTCTCACGCCTATGGGCCGGGAGCCTGTGAAGAGCATATGCTTGGCAGGAGATAGAAGAAGGGGTCGGTATTAAGTACTGAGCCACACACAATTGAACGTCTGAACCAGTGGGAGGACCAAAACAGCAGGACAACAGAACTGGGTCTTCCTTGATGCCTAAAGACTGGCCCAACCACAGAAATTCAGAAAGGAGTGTAATCAGAGTCCCAACTCTTGACACTCTAAACAGGAAAAAATAGAGAGCATAACTGTTAGGCAGTAAGTAAGTACAGTTCTTTTTTGTGCAAGTTTTAGAGAGAAAATCAGACTTTAGCTTAGTATTAAGGAAGACACAGGAGCAGACTGCAGGAGCCAATCAGACGCCAGAGCAGAAAAGCACTCACGTTCTGATTGGGTATCGGCAATGCCGCACCTCGCTAGTAAGGAGTCTGGTCTAGGTATCTCAGGCGGCAGCTATGGAAGCGACAACTGCCCAGTATCCACATTTCTCCCAACTGAGGGGCAGGGAGCCCCTGAAGGGCTAGTCTGCAGCAGGGAAGAGAGTTAGGGGACAGAGGAAAGAGATAGTAAGAGTGGAATGCAGTGGAAAGGGAATACGAAGATGAAATAGGGCCGTTAAATTATACAGGGTAGGGGAATAAGAGCCACAGATTAAGCAATATGTAAAAGACAGCAGGGTGAGTAAGGTGTAGGGGCTACGAAGCCATGAAGAGATAATAACCCTACAGGGATTTCTAGAGGGGAAAAACATTTAAGGCATAAGACGCTCACAGAGTTAAGGTCACCAAAGGTTACAAGCGATCATAAATTCAACTATGCTCAGAGGGCAGCAGCCTGATGCTTCGGACAAAAATTAGGGGCTACCTAATGTTGTATGTCCTATAACTGGTGCCTATTATATTTATAATTGGTGCCTATTATATTTATGATTCTTGTATATGATTTGTAGCATAGTCCTTTTATATATATACTGCTGTTTAAATGTGTTTAGTCCCATACTCCACAAAGTTAACTTAGATCTTATTCCATTTTTAACTTTTTCTTTCAGTTCTTGCTTATGATTTACTAATACCAGTTTTGTAATTGTTCTACTTCATGCCTTTACACTATCTGTAACAATGTTCTGTCATATGGCTCAGGTCATGCCTGAAAACAAGAACGCTCTTGGCCTAGAGCACCACCCAGTTACAGCAAACAAACAAACAAATACACAAGTAACTTACTAACTAACTAATAAATGAAGATCTGCTTACTCAAGTCTCAGTGATAAGAAAGGCTTCAGGTAAGGTGGTCAAAACAATATACCGTTTCTCATCACACAACTTAGGCCACACGAGGCAAAAGATGAAGGTGGACCAAAATGCCTCTGACACACCATGGATGTGATTGTCACATGATCGATACGCCCCTTACATAGAAACATATAAAGTATTGGTAGAAAGGACCAGTAGTCCCATCTAGTCTGCCATATTTTACCTCCCTGTCTACTACATCCTGGACCCTACTTGTTCACAGGTGTCCCCTCCTTTCTTCCCTACCTCTGCTTATTATAACCATACGCCCATCCCTCATATGTTTGAAGCTCTCCACCATCTTCACTCCTACCATTTCTTCTGGCAGGCTGTTCCAGGCATCCACCACCCTTTTTTGTGAAGAAGTATTTCCTCACATTCTTCTTGAACTCTTCCCCACCAAGCTCCTCCCCATCATGCCTCCATGTTCTGGTGCTGCTCTTCCTGTGAGGGAGACTCCCCTCCTGCACCTTGTTCAGCCCTGTGAGGTACTTATAGGTCTCAATCATGTCTCTCACTCTCCTCTCCTCTCCTCCAGGGAGCACACGTTAAGCTACCACAGCCTCTCCTCATATGGTTTCTCATGCAACTCCTGCACCATTTTGGTAGCCCTCCTCTGAGCCAATTCCAATCTGTTGATGTCATTGCAGAGGTGTAGCCTCCATAACTGGACACAGTATTCCAGGTGGGGTCTCACAAGTGAGCGATACAGAGGCAACACTACCTCTCCCCCCGTTAGAAATCACCCTCCCTATGCACCCCAGCATCCAGCTCACCTTGCGTGTCTTATCGCACTGCCCTGCCACCTTAGGATTATCAGATATGATCACCCTAAGGTCCGTCTCCTATTTGATGACTGTAAGGGCACCCAGTCTTATACACAGCCTCCTAGGGATTAAATTTGCTGCCT
Source organism: Neoceratodus forsteri (assembly GCA_016271365.2). Lineage (NCBI taxonomy): Eukaryota > Metazoa > Chordata > Ceratodontiformes > Ceratodontidae > Neoceratodus > Neoceratodus forsteri. Next base: position 899,916,031 of record CM057455.1, read on the forward strand.
CGCCCTTTGCCACATCTTCCTGCTTTGCAATGTCTTTTCGCCTCTCCTTTATAAATACAGACTATTTTGAAGACATTATAAAACCATTCTCAGCCCAAAAAAAACAATGCAAATATGCAAAATTGCCAACAGAAGAAGGTCATTACAGTCTACTAAGTCTGCTCAATGCAGAACTCATGCATCTGGTGTTAAATGGTCCTCTAGCCCTCCCCCGACATTCTTACTATCCCCTTGACTTTATCTCTCCCTCCCTTAAAGCCTCCAAATGTTTTCTGGTTTACAACCTCCTCTGGAAGCTCGTACCACCCTGCCACCACTCTCTCCATGAAGAAGTGCTTCCTGACCTCCTTCCAGAATCTACCGCCAGCAAATTTGCAACTGTGCCCCCTTGTGTTCTTGTTTTCACTGAACCTAAAAAGATCACCCAGCTCGACCTTGCTTATACCTTTAAGGTACTTGAAGGTATCAATCGTGGCAATCTGTTCCATCTAACGTACTGTATTATGTTTTTCTGTTTCCTCCAGTAACCCTTCCCCTGGATCACACCTGGAAATGAGCCACAGCTCAATGCGTTTCTCCCAGTTACCTATTTTCAAATAAATAAATACATAACTAAATAAGTGTCCCCTTGCTTCCTTCTTTGAGTGAATACATGTTAAGATTCTCCAGCCTTTGCACATATGAGAGTCTTTGTTGACCTCCAATCATCTTTGTGGCTCTTCCCTGTACCACCTCCAATGTGTTGATATAAAGTACTTTGCGGGGAAGGGGCTCCAGTACTGCACACAGTACTCCAGGTATGGTGACACCATTGATCTGTATAGCGGCAGTATGACTTCTTTCTGTCTGCTGGTGACTCCCTTGTTATGCAACCCAGCATCTGTTTTCTATTGCCGCTGCCTTGTTGCATTGCAGAGGGTTTCAGATTGCTCACAACTGCAATCCCCAGGTCTTTCTTTTCCTCAGACACTGTTGCAGTCACATCCCCAACCTGTACTCGGCCCTGTAGTTCTTGCTACATATGTGCATGACCTTGCATATTTGTATTAAACCCTAGTTGCCACATTCCAGACCATCTTTTAAACCTTATCAGGTCCTCCCTCAGATCCTGGACTACCTCCTCTTTGTCCACCCTGCCACAGAGCTTGGTGTCATCTGCAAAGAGGCAGATTTGTCCGTTTATATTGTCCCCAATGTCATTTCTGAACACGTTGAACAGGACCAGACCTAGCACTGACCTACAGTATGTGGAATCCTGCTGGTGATCGCCCTCATCCCTGCATGCGTCCCCCACCACCAAAACTAAGTTGGTGATCCCTGTGTGATGTAACAACTATTTCAGAAGGATTAGAGGTGGAACATTACAACTTGTAATATAAAAATGACAAAAAAGATACAGAACAGACCCTGATGCACCTAAGATAGTGAAGAAAAGTATTCTTGCCTCTGTTGATCCTGCTGCATCTGGTGTAGTGGAGAAAAGCAGCTGTGCAGTTTCAGAGCCTGGTGCACCTGGGAGAGTGGTGAAAAGCAGCCATGCTGCTACTGATCCCAGTGCACCTGGGATAGGGAAGAAAAGCAGCCACGCTGCTACTGTTCCCAGTGCACTTGGGATAGGGAAGAAAAGCAGCCATGTTGCTTCAGATTCTGGTGTACCTGGGAGAGTGGTGAAAAGCAGCCATGCTGCTACTGTTCCCAGTGCACTTGGGATTGGGAAGAAAAGCAGCCACGCTGCTTCAGATTGTGGTGCACCTGGGATAGTGGTGAAAAGCAGCCATGGTGCTACTGATCCCAGTGCATCTGGGATAGAAAAGAAAAGCAGCCACACTGCTTCAGATTCTGGTGAACTGGGAATAGTGGTGAAAAGCAGGCATACTTCTACTGATCCCAGTGCACTTAGGATAGGGAAGAAAAGCAGCCATGTTGCTTCAGATTCTGATGTACCTGGGATATTGGTGAAAAGCAGCCATGCAGCTACTAATCCCAGTGCATGTGAGATAGGGAAGAAAAGCAGCCACACTGCTTCAGATTCTGGTGCACCTGGGAGACTGGTGAAAAGCAGCCATGCTGCTACTGATCCCAGTGCACCTGGGATAGGAAAGAAAAGCAGCCACGCTGCTTCAGATTCTGGTGTACCTGGGATAGTGGTGAAAAGCCACGTTGCTACCAAGCCCAGTGCACCTGGGATAGGAAAGAAAAACAGCCACGCTGCTTCATTTTCTGGTGCACCTGGGATAGTGATGAAAAGCAGCCATGCTGCTACTGATCCCAGTGCACTTGGGATAGGGAAGAAAAGCAGCCACACTGCTTCAGATTCTGGTGTACCTGGGATAGTGGTGAAAAGCCATGTTGCTACCAAGCCCAGTGCACCTGGGATAGGAAAGAAAAGCAGCCACGCTGCTTCAGATTCTGGTGCACCTGGGATAGTGGTGAAAAGCAGCCATGCTGCTACTGATCCCAGTGCACTTGGGATAGGGAAGAAAAGCAGCCACGCTGCTTCAGATTCTGGTGAACCTGGGATAGTGGTCAAAAGCAGCCATGCTGCTACTGATCCCAGTGCACTTAGGATAGGAAAGAAAAGCAGCCACGTTGCTTCAGATTCTGGTGCACCTGAGATAGTGGTGAAAAGCAGCCATGTTGCTACCAAGCTCAGTGCACCTGGGATAGGAAAGAAAAACAGCCATGCTGCTTCATTTTCTTGTGCACTTCAGATAGTGGTGAAAAGCAGCCATGCTGCTACTGATCCCAGTGCACCTGGGGCAGGGGAGAAAAGTAGCCCCATTGCTTCAGATTCTGGTGCACCTTGGAGAGGTATACCGTGATGTGCGCAACCGTGATTCAGTGACCCCCTTAAAGGTGACTCAGTTGTGGCGCATGTCACAGGGGCTTGAGGTTAGGTACAGTGACCGGATGGGATGGGTTGGTGTCTGTAGTGACAGGAAGTTGCTATAGGTACGCACGGGGGTGTGGGAGTGAGCATGCTCGGCACGTGGTGAGAGGGGTTTTGAGGGGGTGGGGCCGGGGTAGGCTGCCAAGCTGGCCCTGTGGCATAATGGGTCAGTTTGTAGCTTTTGTAGGTAGGGTGCTGGGTTTGGGTTTGGGCGCAGGGTCATTTTTATTGTGCCCGGACCGAATTTTATTTTGTTTACATTCCCTCTCGACATGAACCCCCCTGTTTTTGAGAATCTTTAAGTGGGGGGTGCAGGGGGCACAGCCCTTCCACATAAATGTAAAAAATACAAGGCTCTGATGCCATTTTGTTGTGCACTGGGGAGTCAGAGCGCCCAAATTGATTTTCGGCACTCTGACTTCACCGTAACGGCAATTGCCCTTCAACGGTTGCTGTTATCACATAGAACCCCTGGGAGAGTAGTGAAAAGCAGCCATGCTGTTACTGATCCCAATGCACCTGAGACAGGAAAGAAAAGCAGCCATGCTGCTTCAGATTCTGGTGTGCCTGGGACAGTGGTGAAAAGTAGCCATGCTGCTACTGATCCCAGTACACTTGGGATAGGAAAGAAAAGCAGGCATGCTGCTTCAGATTCTGGTGTGCCTGGGACAGTGGTGAAAAGTAGCCATGCTGCTACTGATCCCAGTACACTTGGGATAGGAAAGAAAAGCAGCCACGCTGCTTCAGATTCTGGTGCGCCTGGGACAGTGGTGAAAAGTAGCCATGCTGCTACTGATCCCAGTACACTTGGGATAGGAAAGAAAAGCAGCCATGCTGCTTCAGATTCTGGTGCACCTGGGATAGTGGTGAAAAGCAGCCATGCTGCTACCGATCCCAGTGCACCTGGGATAGGGAATGTCTAAGGGAAGCAAGGAAAGCTGTTAGGAGAGTTAAGGCACAGACAGAGGAGGGTTTAGCATGGACTGTGAAAAGGGGACTAGACATTCTACAGGTACATCAGCGATAGAAGAAACATCCGGGGAATTGTGAGGCTCAAAGAGGAGGAGGGAGAGTGTAAGGAAGTGGATCTAGACTAAGCAGAAATACTGAACAAATACTTCTGTTCAGTATTCACTAAGGAGGGAGAGGGTCAAGGACCACAGTTGGGGAGCAGAGGCAATGGGTGGGGGGAGAGAAGTAGACACCAATTCATTCACAGTGGAAAGAGTTCTGGAGGAACTCACAAAGCTGAAGCGGGATAAAGCCATGGGGCCAGACCACATACACTCGAGGATATTAAGGGAGCTGAGAAGGGAACTAGCAGCGCCTCTGGCTGCCCTGTTCACAGAGTCACTCAACACAGGCGTGGTTCCAGAGGACTGGAGGAGGGCATATGTAGTCCCACTGCACAAAAGTGGAAGTAGGGAGGAAGCAGGAAACTTCAGGCCAGTCAGCCTCACCTCAGTGGTGGGGAAGATCATGGAGACACTGCTGAAAGAAAGGATAGTGGTACACCTGGAATCCAGTGGTGCCCAGGATCTGAGGCAACATGGATTCACAGCAGGAAGGTCTTCTCAAACAAATCTGATAGATTTTTTGATTGGGTGACTAGGGAAGTGAATCAGAGAGGGGCTGTGGACATCATCTACCTAGATTTCAGCAAAGCTTTCGATACCATCTCACACAGAAGGCTAGTTAACAAGATGAATAGTCTGGGCATGGGGCATAAGGTGATACATTGGGTTAGAAACTGGCTGATGGGCAGAAGACAGAGGGTAGTGGTAAATAAGATCCAATCCGGGGAGAGTGAGGTGACCAGCGGAGTACCACAGCGATAAGTGCTGGGACCAGTCCTGTTTAATGTCTTTATTAGTGACATTGCCGAGAGGCTGGAAGGAAAGGTCTGCTTATTTGCAGATGACACCAAGATCTGCAACAGAGTGGATGAGGGACCTGGAAAAGCTTGAAAGATGGTTGGAGGTGAAGCAACTGTGGTTCAATGACAAAAAAGTGCAGCATAATGCACCCGGGTAGAGGGAACCCTGGAGAGAGCTACAGAATGGTGGTGGTGGTGGTGGGGGGGTGCTGACTGTCACCAAAGAGGAAAGGGACCTAGAGGTTATCATATATGATGACTTTAAAGTATCAAAGCAGTGCGCAAAGGCTGCAGGGAGGGCCAGTTGCATGCTTGGGTACATAGGCAGAGGCATTACTAGCAGATGTATAAAACACTGGCAAGGCCTCACCTGGAGTACTGTGTGCAGTACTGGAGATCACACATGTGTAAGGACATAGACAAGGAGGAGGCAATCCAGAGAAGGGCGACAAAGATGGTGCATGGTTTGCATCACAAAACATACAGGGAGAGACCAAGAGACATCAATATGTGCTCACTGGAGGAGAGAAGAGAAAGGGGAGACATGATAGAAACTTTCAAGTGCCTCAAGGGTATAAATAAGGTGCAGGTGGGGGATCTTTTCCAGTGTAGAAAAGATATCAGAATGAGGGGACACAGTATGAAATTGGAGAGGGTAGTTTATTTTTTTTTTTTTTTTAGTTGTTTAACCAGGAGTAGCACACTAAGCTGAAAGCTTTTTTACAGGTGTGACCTGGGAGCACAGGGAAGTTAAGTGACTTGCTCAGAGTCACACAACATGCAAGTGGAAGCTGTGGGATTCAAACCCAGGTCTGGTCTGCTGGATGTCACCAGATTTACAGCTCAGAGCCTTAAACAACTGTGCTATACTGCCTCCGAAGATTAAGCGGTAATGTGAGGACATTTTTCTACACAGAGAGGGTGGTGGCTACTTGAAACAGTCTGCCACAAGAGGTGGTGAGGGCAAGCACAGATGAGGGGTTTAAACATTCCTGGGACAGGCACAAGGAAACACTGAGTGGGGTGGGAGTGATGAAAAGCCATTGATCACTTAGGGTGAGTGGATGCATACATGTATGGGCCTATGGGCAGACTAGATGGGCCTAGTGGTCCTTATCTGCCGACAATTTCTATCTATCTAGGGTAAAGCAGCCACACTGCTTCAGACACTGGTGTACCTGGGAGAGTGATGAAAAGCAGCCATGCTGCTACTGAGACTAGTGCACCTGGGATAGGGAAGAAAAGCAGCCAAGTTGCTTCAGATTCTGGTGCACCTGGGATACTGGAGGAAGGCAGCCATACTGCTTCAGATTCTGGTGCACCGGGGATAGTGGTGAAAGGCAGCCATGGTGCTACTAATCCCATTGCAACCGGGACAGTGGAGTAAAATGCTTATGCAGCTACAGGTCCCAGTGCACCTGGGAGAGTGGAGAAAAATGTTCCTGCAGCTACTGATCCCAGTACACCCGGGACATTGGGGAAAAGTGTTCCTGCAGCTACTGATCCCTCTGCAACCAGGACAGTGAAGAAAAGTGTTCATGGAGCTACAGATCCCAGTGCACCAGGGACAGTGGAGAAAAGTGCTCCTGCAGCTACAGATCCCAGTGTACCCAGGACAGTGGAAAGAAGTGTTCCTACAGCTACTGATTGCAGTGCACCCAGGACAGCGGAGAAGAGTGTTCCTGCAGCTACAGATCCCAGTGCACCTGGGACAGGGAGAAAAGTGTTCATAAAGCTACAGATCACAATGCACTGGACAGTGGAGAAAAGTGTTTCTGCAGCTACTGATTCCAGTGCACCCGGGACGGTGGAGAAAAGTGTTATTGTAGTGTAACCCCCCTACAAATGGGGGTTCCTAAAAGCCTTCCCAGAGCTTGCCTAACTGCCCCTGCCTAACTGGTGTTGGCGTAATGCCGCCAAATGCGGACGTTGTGAGTGCTTTTAGAGCCTCTGGTACTGCCTCTTTAAGAACTGCCTGCTTGCAGGCTTTATTAGTTTGCAAGGGGTGACTGTGGGTTTACTGCTTGAATCCCACTCGAGCTGCCATTTAAATCGCCTCCGCTTTGCAGTCGCTAAGAGAGCTGAGGGAGCCTATTTGAAGGATGTAACTGTTGGCTGGGAAATATGTAGCATAACAGTGAAAATGTAGTTTGTTTATTCTGCCTTATTTACAGCTAGGACTCTGTGTGGTTGGCCCTCCATTTTGGACCTGGACTGCTGAGATGGGCCAATTGGAGAAGGGGAACTTTAAAATGGAGACCGCTTGAGCCAACCAGAACTTGGACTCCCACTGGGAGCCTGCCTGAAGGGGAATATATGTCAGGTGCTCCTGGGAAGTGTAGTTTGGACCCTGGCACCTTTTTTGTACCAATAGAGGGCATATGAGGTGACTAACAGAACAAAACAGCCAACCGGAGCCCTGTGGAGCGAGAGGAAATTGCCCTGCAACTGTCCTGGAGGGGCAGAGTCGTTGGTGATTGTGAAGGGAGAAGAAGCTCTGGCTGCTGCGCTGTGCAAGTCTTCACATGGGAAGCGCGTGTGCTAGGCCGAAAAGGCGGGCGACTACATCACCAGTAGAGCAAGCGGACAAGATACGTGAGGAGTGCAGGCAGAGGAGGCTGTGCGAATACAGCTACCTTCCAGACTCTCCCTGTAGAGGACTGGAGAATCTGCTGAATCGCGCTCGGTCTGTTAGGACAAGTGAGGCTGCGTTGTTCACCCGATTTGATCAGTGAAAGTGATCGGGAGTTTGGAGCAGCTGCCTGGTATGGTACTCCTCTGTGTTACATACAAATGTGTGGAGCAGCGTCTGGATCACAGGCCAAGTCCTGCAGTGGTGTGAGAGGGATCTTTCTGCAGGAGTCGTGAGTACTAAATTAGGGGAGCTCCCTGTCAGATGTTCATTCTGAGGGAAAGATTTTTCTGGCTGTTTCAGTGGCTGCATGAATTGTGCCTGTGGGCTCTTACAAATCAAATCTAGGTACCAAATGCTTGTTTCCTCATCAGGGCCCCAACCAGCTGCACCGAATAGGCTTGCCTTGTAAGGCATAGGTACCCAAAGACAGTGACTGCTAGGTTTGGCCTGTGCACAGTGCCCTTTAGTAGAAGTGTTAAGCTAATCAACCTGATCTACCCCATCCTTGTTACTTCCCCCTTAATAAATCAGATTTGTTGTTGCAAGGTATACCATTTGAACTGTGTGTTTGTGCTACCCTTTTGTGTATGGGTTATTGTATAACTGCATCTTATTTTACAGGGGTCCTCAGCACCAAGTTGGCCATCCCGACCTGGGGTAGGTGAAGTCATAACCATAGTGTGGAATTGCTGTGAGCCACTAGTGGGGAAAAAAGGGGTTGCAGTGACCCAGAGGGCTGTGACCAGGTCGATTTGACTGTTACAACCTCACCTCCTCGGTGGAGGCACCCGCCATCAGATCCAGGCCCCTCAACCTGGTATTGGCTGAGCAGGCAGGGGTAGTAGCCCTTAGGATAGCACCACTGAGGGGTTACGTTTTGGAGGCATTGCTGGGATTAGCGTCCCCTAGTGGCCGAGTAGACGAAATACCCCAACATGGCCAAACTAAAGAAAAAAGGAAAAACTGGAAGGGGTTATCACGACTAAAATTAAGTTAGACCCTGTTAAGATGATGGTGCATAAACTGATGAGGTGGGGTGAAGCTGAAGAGTTGGATTCCCAGAAAATTGTGTTACTACTGGATGTACCTCTGGGGATAAAGAACGCTGACCTTGTTTTTGCAGTTGAGCATGTTAAATGTTTAGGCAAGGTAGAGGTGAAGGGGCGAATTGCCGACCTACTCAACCAGACCTTACAGGTGCTGCTTTTATGCAGTATTATTATAGACCAGGAGAGGGTGTCCCCAGTGATTTACCCTGAAGGTGCTCAAAAGGGGTAGAGGGTCATTCATGTCCGGAGTGGTTCAGTCACCCGGGGAGTCCCCAAGACTAATAGCTTCAAAGATAAATTGCTTAAACTGTTAGCTGCAGAAGGAAGTACCACTCAGGAATTACTACAGGTGTTAGACCTTTCGAGTGATCCCACCCCAACTGTCCCCGGTACATCTCCCGGGTCCTCCAAGAGTTCCATCCTGGCTTCACCACCTATAGTTGTTCCCCATCCAGCTAGACTCCTACTGAGATTGAAACTTTTTCTGGTACTGTGCCTGTGCCCTCGGAGAAGATGATTTGGAGACTTGGATGGACTATGCTACCCCTTTAGTCCAAGAGTGGCAGTGCTCTGAGGGGGAGAAACGAAAGAGACTGATGGAGAGCCTGAGGGGCCCAGCTTTGGAAGCCATTCATTTCTTGCGGGCTACTACCCCCGAAGCCACTGTAGTAGAGTACCTTTCTGCCTTAGAGGGGGTGTTTGGGAGTACAGAAACTGGGGAAGACCTGTTGTGGAAATTCAAGTCAGCTAAACAGTGGAGGAATGAGAAACTGTCAGCCTTTGTTACCAGAATGGAAAGGGCACTGCAAAAAGCTTATCGAAAAGAGGGGGTAACTGCCCCTGCTTTAAATCAGGTCCACCTAGATCATATTTTGAAATCTGCCAGGTTTTCCAGTGTGATATTGTTGAAGCTCAAACTACATAACCGACGGGCTGCCCCTCCTGAATATTGCCAATTGATGAGAGATTCGAGAAGTTGAGACTGATGAAGAGGGGTGGGAACCCTATGTGGAGGTCGTGAATCTATGCCAGACCCCTGAGCCCAGTGAACCAGATGAGACCCACCCCTCGAGGGGATTGAACAAGGAGTCTGATGCATTTCCTGTGCCCCCAGAGGCCCAGGGTGGAGTGGGGGTGCATGCTGTTTCCTCTGATCCCCGGGTGGAAAGTAATTTGTAGGCTGAGATTAGAGATTTACAGGAAATGGTGAGAGATTTGAAACAAACTGCTGCCAACCCCTCCAAGTTTGGGGAACCTGAGTTATCTAGAAACAAACAACCTAGTCAAGAGGAGCCCTCCAGAGCCCCCGACGCCTCCTGGCAGGCAAGATATCTCCCTCCCAACAAAGACCCGAGATACTAAGTTCTGCTACCACTGTGGGGAGGATGGACACTTTCAGACTGCGTGCCGGTAACCAGAGAAGTTAAGGAGGGTCAACAGCAGGCTAGTAGCCTGGCATCGCAAGGCCTATACCAGACCCTCAGGGAGGGCCTCCTCGGAAGAGTTTTTGTTACCGGCCAATGCCCAAGCAACTCCAAAACCTTGCCCCCTGAACAGTCTGACATGGTGGGTCCCGCAATGGAGACCACCATGACAGTGAATGGAGTACCCACCTGGGCTGTGTTGGACAGTGGTTCCCAAGTGACCATTATGTTTCAGGACTGGTATCAGAAGCACTTGTCTGAAGTGCCTCTGCAGCCTTTGGATAGACTACATGTTTGGGAACTGAGTGATAAGGTCTACCCCTACTCTGGGTATATCCGGATTTGGTTCTCCTTTCCTACTTCTGTGGCTGGGGTGGCCGAACAAGTGGAGACCCTGGCATTAGTGTGTCCCCCCACTGGACTGTATGATGGGGTGCCCTTGTTATTTGGGACTAATGCTCTTATGTTTGGTCGCTTAGCGAAACTGTGCTCTGAAAAACAGAGGTCCAGGACTGGGCGAGCTCTCAGAATTCCAGCCTTGATTCAGAAGGCCTATGAGACCCAGAGGAAGGCCAGCCAGGCGGAACCCGATGGCCCGGTGGGTGTTGTCTGGAAGAAGGATCCAGAGTCTTTGTTGCTAGCACCAAATGCCCAGTGTGTTCTACAAGGAGAAGTCCGGATTAAAAGGATGTCAAGAATAAAATATTGATGCTGGATGCACCAGGCGATGGAAAATTCCAGAGGGGTTGCTGGTTAAACCCAGCATTTTGTCTGCTCGAGCCCATGCTTTTGCCAGAAGAGTAATGGTTCAAGTGCACAATGTATCTGTTTGAGAGATTCAAGTGAAGCGAGGCTGCACTTTGGCCACAGTGCGCTGTGCAGATACTGCTGTTCTGCCCAGCAACAAGACTTCCGGGAGGAGTGACCGAGTGACCCCTGATCTGTTTGATTTCGGTGACTCCCCACTGCCAGCAGAATGGAAGAAAAAGATTAGTGAAAGGCTTGCTCAGAAGGAGCAGGTGTTTTCCCTGAAGGAGTGGGATGTAGCAAATGTGCAAGAAGCTGAACATCACATTCGGCTACAGGATGAGCGACCTTTCCATGAGCGATCTCGACGCCTGGCCCCTGCTGATACAGATGATGTGAGACGACACCTGCAGGAGGTGCTTGCAGCCGGGGTGATCCAAGAATCTAGAAGCCCCTGTGCTTCCCTGATTGTAGTAGTGAGGAAAAAGAATGGAGCTGTTTGGATGTGCGTGGATTACCGTACCTTAAACAGGTGAACTATACCAGACCAATATACCATGCCACGCATTCAGGACGCCTTGGATTGTCTAAATGGTAGAAAATGGTTCTCAGTGTTAGATCTTCACAGTGGTACTACCAGATCCCGATGGCTCTGGAGGATCGCAAAAAAACTGCTTTTATTTGCCCATTAGGTTTTTACAAGTTTATGAGGATGCCTCAGTGGATTTCAGGTGCCCCTGCTACTTTCCAGCGTTTGATGGAGCGTGCTGTGGGGGATATGAACTTACTTGAGTGTTTAGTCTATCTGGATGATGTCATAGTGTTTGGCAGCTCCTTGGAGCAACATGAAAGTAGGTTGTTCAAAGTGCTGGATCGACTGGAAGAGTTTGGTCTCAAACTGTCTATAGATAAGTGTCAATTCTTTCAAACATCCATGAAATACATGGGGCACATAGTATCCACTGAAGGCATAGAAACTGACCCCAGTAAAGTGGAAGCTTTCACTACTTGGCCTCAACCAAAGAATTTGAAAGAACTGTAAAGGTTCCTGGGGTTTTGTGGTTATTATAGGCGATTTATCAAGGACTATTCTCAAGTGATCCGCCCTCTACTCAACCTTACTCAAGGATATTCTCCAACCCCAAAAGGTATAAGAAAGCTGTGCTCTCTGAGACTGAGAAAAGATATTTCCATTCAAATGATGTGTTTGGGACCCACTGGACTGCTGATTGTGAGGTAGCTTTCCATGATATTATATACCAACTTACCCATGCCCCAGTGCTGGCCTATGCTGACCCTGCCAGGCCGTAAATTCTTCATACTGATGCCAGTCTACAAGGATTGGAGGCTGTGTTATATCAAGAGCACACAAATGGTTTAAGACCCATAGCCTTTGCCAGCAGGAGTCTGACTGCTTCAGAAAATAACTACCCAGTGCATGAGCTAGAGTTCCTGGCCTTGAAGTGGGCTATTGTTGATCAATTACATGACTACTTATATGGTGCTAAGATATTGGTGATGACTGATAACAATCCTCTAACCTATGTGCAGACCTCAGCTAGTTGGATGCCACTGGCCATAGGTGGCTTTTCATTCTCTACCTACGACTATGCTGTCGAATACAGAGCAGGCTTGAACCACATAGATGCTGATGCTCTCTCCCGGAGGCATGTGTCCCGAGACAACTGGGTCAGGTTGTCTGAACCTGCCATTAGAGCACTTTGCCAAAATTTGACAAGGAGGAACAGGTATCTCCTGATACTGTGGATTGCATGGTGTACTGTCTGGGGCCATCTGAGAACTGTATACTGTTGCTTACTGTCATTTCTCTGCATTAGACTCTAGTCGTTGCCCTCAATTCAATAATGATAGTCTACTGCTGGCTCAATCCAGAGACCCCATGATAAAAACTGCTCTGGAGGCTCTGCACGTGGGGAAAGATGTGTCAAAACTGCGTTCCCCTGACTTGAGAACTGCCCTATTATTATTATACAAAGAAGGCCCCAAGTTGAAACTGATTAATAGCTTATTATACAGAGAGACAGTGGATAAAGAAGGATGAGTAGACAAACAACAACTGGTGCTGCCTACTGTTTTAGAGAACTAGTGTTGAGGTCTTACACAATCACATGGGACACCTCGGCATAGACAGAACCCTTGACTTGGTGAGGTCCCGGTTTTATTGGCCCAAAATGGGTGCTGATGTGGAGCAGCAGATCAGGACCTGTAGCCGTTGTTTACAAAGAAAGACTCAGCCCCAGAGGGCTGCCTCCCAGGTTAACATCACTACTAGTGCCCCCACGGAATAGGTCTGCATTGATTTTCTGAGTCTAGAACCAGATCAGAGAAACATCAGCAATATATTAGTAGTTACTGATCATTTCACCCGGTATGCACAGGTTTTTCCCACTAAGGACCAGAAAGCAACCACGGTAGCTAAAGTACTTGTTGAGAATTTCTTTGTTCACTATGGGGCCCCTCAAAGAATCCATTCCGACCAGGGGAGAGATTTTGAGAACCGCTTGATTAAAGAAATGCTATCCTTGTGGGGGGTACGAAAGTCAAGAACTACTCCTTATCATCCCCAGGGAGATCCCCAGCCTGAAAGGTTTAACTGCATGCTGCTTGACATGTTAGGCACCCTGCAACCTAAAGATAAGCCTAGATGGAGCCAGCAAATTAGCACTCTGGTACACGCTTACAACTGCACCAAAAGTGATGCCACTGGATTTTCCCCGTATAGACTTATGTTTGGGAGAGAGGCTAGACTACCAGTAGATGTCTGTTTCAGAGTTTCTCCTGATGGGATTCAAGCAGCTAATCATCTACAGTATGTGCAGAAACTGAAGACCCAACTAAACCATGCCTACCAACTAGCCCAGACCATGGCTGCTAGCTAAATTTAGCCAATAAAGAAAGGTATGACAAAAAGTGAAAGCAATGGAGCTTAGAGAAGGGACAGAGTGCTACTGAGGAATCTGGGGCTGCATGGCAAGCATAAGATTGCTGACAGATGGCATTACCTCCCTCATATTGTTGTAGGAAAGCTGAAAGATTTACCTGTATACAAAGTGCGGCCTGAGAACAACTCAAAAGATGTGAAAACTATACACACAAATCATCTGCTGCCAATCGGACAGATCCTGATAGAGGCTGAACTACCAAATTCTTCCCCCTCTGGACCTGTGACTAGGGCCACTGCCAAGAAAAAACTAAGACCGGTTGATTCGCCAGAAATCAAACTAAAGAGGCCTTCTCCCCCCCTCATTGAAGCTGATTGCCTGTCCGAGAACAGTGAAGGTAATCCTGAGTATTACCCCTCTTATGAACTGAGTCAGTTGTTTAGGGGCAATCCCCTAACCAACCCTGGGTATGAAGCTGGGTTTCCTGGACTGTGTAAGTCCCCAGCTTTGTCCCTGGAACCAATGCTCCCGGAGGGAGAAGTGAGTGGTATTAAATCCGAAGATATGAGCTCATTGGGACTGGCTGAACTGTCCGATTTCCCAGACGAAGGAAGTGACATGGGAGAGGCAACTGGGGATATGCCAGAGCAAGAAGAATATTTTGAGTGCCCTGATAGTTCTCCGCCAGTACCAGAAATGTCCCCAGTTGAGCCAGGTAGTGTAAGTTCAGAAATAGAGGGCCCTGTCCCCAAAGGTACCATGGACCCTGGGTCCCCTGCTCCTATAGAAGTTTCCCCGGCCATCCCAAGTAGGGCTGAAATGGAATCTGAGCCTTCTGAAATTTTACCTGAGACTCCTAGATGGACGGGCCAAGAAGTACGGCCTGTAGTAAGATTGAGTTATGAGTTCATGGGCCAGCCTGTGGATCTGCCTTTGAATGTGGTCCATAAAGGGGTGTACATGTCCCCGAGCTCCTTGCCCAAACTAACCCTGGGGAATGATTCCAGACTGCTAGTATTGCCCTCTGAGTATGGTACCCCTGCCCCAGTTAGCCCATAGGTAGCTGATAGGGAAGGGCCCCCTCTTTCCAGGTGTCATGGGCAGGAAGTAATGACCTGATTTAAAAAGAAAAAGGTTGTCTGTATGTGTAATATTGTATAACCAATAGTAAACTGTGTAATGCAGTACTAGTGTATGTAACAAAAGGTTTGATATGCTGTCAGTTTAAACTGTTTTGCCTTAAAGTGATTTAAGGGTAACTACTTGACGTGGACGTCAAGTTCTTTCCAGACCAGGAAGGGTGTAACCCCCCTACAAATGGGGGTTCCTAAAAGCCTTCCCGGAGCTTGCCTAAGTGCTCCCTGCCTAACTGGTGTTCAGCGTAATGCCGCCAAATACAGACGTTGTGAGTGCTTTTAGAGCCTCTGGTACTGCCTCTTTAAGAACTGCTTGCTTGCAGGCTTTATTAGTTTGCAAGGGGGGGGCTGTGGGTTTACTGCTCGAATCCCACTAGAGCTGCCATTTAAATTGCTTCGCTTCTGCAGTCACTAAGAGAACAGAGGGAGCCTATTTGAAGGATGTAACTGTTGGCTGGGAAATATGTAGCGTAACAGTGAAAATGTAGTTTGTTTAATCTGCCTTATTTACAGCTAGGACTCTGTGTGGTTGGCCCCTCCATTTTGGACCTAGACTTCTGAGATGAGTTAATTGGAGAGGGGGGACTTTAAAATGGAGACCGCTTGAGCCAACCAGAACTTGGACTCCCACTGGGAGCCTGCCTGAAGGGGAATATGTGTCAGGTGCTCCTGGGAAGTGTAGTTTGGACCCTGGCACCTTTTTTTACACCAATTGAGGGTGTATGAGGTGACTGACAGAACAAAGCAGCCAACTGGAGACCTGTGGAGCGAGAGGAAATTGCCCTACAACTGTCCTGGAGGGCAGAGTCATTTGTGATCGTGAAGGAGAAGGGCTCTGGCTCCTGCGCTATGCAGTCTTGGTAGGCAGCGTGTGTGAGAACCAGAAGGTGGGCTACTACACGCCAGTAGAGCAAGCAGACAATATCAGTGAGGAGTGCAGGCAGAGGAGGCTGTGTGAATACAGCTACCTACCAGGCTCACCCTGTAGCGGACTGGAGAATCTGCTGAATCACGCCGTCTGTCAGGACAAGTGAGGCTGCGTTGTTCACCCGGTTTGATCAGTGAAAGCGATCGGGAGTTTGGAGCAGCTGCCTGATATGGTACCCCTCTGTGTTACATATAAATGTGTGGAGCAGCATCTAGATCACAGGCCAAGTCCTGCAGTGGTGTGAGAGGGATGTTTCTGCAGGAGTCGTGAGTATTAAATCAGGGTAACTCCCTGTCAGATGTTCATTCTGAGGGAAAGATTTTTCTGGCTGTTTCAGTGGCTGCATGAATTGTGCCTTCGGGCTCTTACAAATCAAATCTAGGTACCAAATGCTTGTTTTCTCATCAAGGCCCCAACCAACTGCATTGAATATGCTAGCCTTGTAAGGTCTGGGTATCCACAGACAGTGACTGCTAGGTTTGGCCTGTGCACAGTGCCCTATATAGTAGAAGTGTTAAGCTAATCAACCTGATCTCCCCCGTCCTTGTTACTTCCCCCTAAATAAATCAGATTTGTTGTTGCAAGGTATACCATTTGAACTGCGTGTTTGTGCTACTCTTTTGTGTATGGGTTATTGTATAACTGCATCTTATTTTACAGGGGGTCCTCAGCACCAAGTTGGCTATCCCAACCTGGGGGTAAGTGTAAGTCATAACGATAGTGTGGGAATTGCTGGTGAGCCACTAGTGGGAAGAAAGGGGAAGGGGTTGCAGTGACCCAGAGGGCTGTGACCAGGTCGTATTTGATTGTTCCAACCCTGATCTCTGGGTGGAGGCACCTGCCATCGGGTCCAGGCCCCTCAACCTGGTATTGGGTGAGCAGGCAGGGGTAGTAGCCCTTGGGTTAGCGCCCCCGAGGGGTTACAGCAGCTACAGATCCCAGTGCACCCAGGACAGTGGAGAAACGTGTTATTGCAGCTACTGATCCCAGTGCACCCAGGACAGTGGAGAAAAGTGTTCATGTGGCTACAGATCCCAGTGCACCCAGGACAGTGGAGAAAAGTGTTCCTGCAGCTACTGATCCCAGTGCACCCAGGGCAGTGGAGAATAGTGTTCCTGCAGCTACTGATCCCAGTGCACCCGGGACAGTGGAAAAAAGTGCTTATGCAATTACTGATCTCAGTGCACCCATGACAGTAGGAGAAAAGTGTTCATGCAGCTACAGATCCCAGTGCACTCGGGACAGTGGAGAATAGTGTTCCTGCAGCTACTGATCCCAGTGTGTAACCCTTCTGTAAATGGGGTTCCCAAAAGTCTTCCAAGAGCTTGCTTGAATGCTCCAAGCCTGAATGGTGTTTGCGTTGCAGCCATTTATCTGTGAGTACTTTAGAGCCTCTGGTACTGTCTCTTTAACAGCTGTCTGCTTGCAAACATAATTAGTTTCTATGGGGGACTGTGTGTTTCCTGCATGAGTCCCACTCGAGCTGCTGCTAAATCGCCCGCTTTCTGCTGTCGTTAAGGGGCAGAGGAGCACTTTCAAAGATGTAACTGTTTGCCTGAAATCATTTAGAGTAATAACAAAATAGTTTGTCTAACCTGCTTTTCTTTGCAGTCAGAACTGTGTTTGCCTAGCCCTCCATTCTGGTTTTGAACTGCTGAACTGGACCAATCAGTGTGGGGGGACCTTTGAAATGGAGCCTGCTGCTGGCAAATCAGAACTTGGACTTTCATTGTGGAGCCAGCCACCTATGTACTGTATGGCCAATGCCTCTGGGAATTGTAGTTTGGACTTCAGCTCCTTTTTACACCAACAGGGGGAGTCTGATTGTGAGTGGCAGCCAAACCAGCCAACTGAACTGGGAGGAAATCAAAGGAAATGCCTGGTTCTGTCTACTGGAAAGTCAGATGAGTTGAGACAGTGAAGAAAGAAGGAGCTATGAGCTTCTGCGCTGTATAGTTTCACACGGGAAGTGCATGTAAGGCCCTGATTTTCAGTCTGCAGCCTGTGCAAGCACCCGTTCGGATTGAATCTGACCTGTGAGCAGAATCAAGGAGATCTGAAGAGCAGAAACCAGGCTCACCCTGTAGAAGACTGGAGAAATTGCTGAATCGCGCTCGGTCTGTCAGGAACTGAAGCAGCTGTGTGTTCTCCCGGGTATTGTGCAGTAATTGCGATCAGGAGAGAGAAGCAGCTTGCCTGGTATAGTACTTTCCTTTTACATATAAATGTGCGTAGTGCTTGTGGGGAATCTCGTTTCAAATCCCCTGTACAGTGAATTGAGTGCATGAAGCTGGAAGTAAACCCCAGTTTAATCCAGACTACATCCATTTGCTCTACACTGCAGTTGGGTCCAGTCACAAGGACCTTGTCCACATGGTTTACTCCTCCTGACAATCCAGGACAATCTGCCTTCCATCCAGTTCCCAGCATTGAGTTTGTGAGTACAAAGCAGCGTAGCTCCCTGCCATCTGTTTATCGAATTGCAAGTGTGTCATCTAATTGTTGCTTTTTTTTTTTTTCCACGAACTGAGCCAACCGGTTCCGGATTACAATTTGGGTATTGTGCAAGTGTTTTTTTCCATCACAGGGCCCCAACCAGCTGCACCGATCCTGGCTAGCCCCCAATCCTGGGTACCCAGTGAAAGTGACAATTTGGGACTCTGAATATGCGCACAGTACTGTGATTATTAATGTGTTTAACCTAATTAACCTGATTTCCTTCCTTGTTACAGCTCCTTAAATAAATCAGATCTGTTGGTTTCAGCAAAGTTACACTGGCTGAGGTATTCGTTTATGTTAAAGTATTGTACTGTGGTTTTTGCACTGTATCACCTTGTTTTACAAGGGGTCCCCAGAGTCCAGTCGACAGACCCAGTCCTGGGGGTAAGTGTACATTGTGAGGATATTCCTAATGCATTGTGCGGGCCACTAGTGGCAAGAAGAGGGGGTTACAGTGTCCCAGAGGGCTGTCACCAAGCTAGTTTAACTAATACAAACCCTGACCTCTGGGTGGAGGCACCCGCCATTGCACCTATGCCCCTCAACCTGTTAATAGTTAAGCTGGCAGGGGTAGTAGACCTTGGGATAGCGCCACCTAGGGGTTACAAGTGCATTCAGGACAGTGGAGAAAATTGTTCCTGCAGCTACTGATCCCAGTGCCCCCAGGGACAGTGGAGAAAAGTGTTATTGCAGCTACAGATCCCAGTGCACCCAGGACAGTAGAGAAAAGTTACTACAGCTACAGATCCCAGTGCACCCGGGACAGTGGAGAAATGTGTTCCTGCAGCTACTGATCCCAGTGCACCCGGGACAGTGGAGGAAAGTGTTCCTGCAGCTACTGATCCCAGTGCCCCCACAGTGCCCCCAGGACAGTGGAGAAAAAGTGTTCATGCGGCAACAGATCCCAGTGCACCCAGGACAGTGGAGAAATGTGTTCCTGCAGCTACAGATCCCAGTGCACCCAGGACAGTGGAGAATTGTGTTCCTGCAGCTACAGATCCCAGTGCACCCAGGACAGTGGAGAATTGTGTTCCTGCAGCTACAGATCCCAGTGCACCCAGGACAGTGGAAAGAAGTCTTCCTGCAGCTACTGATTCCAGTGCACGAATAACAGTGGAGAAAAATGTTCCTGCAGCTACAGATCCCAGTGCACCCGGGACACTGGAGAAAAGTGTTCATGCAGCTGCAGATCCCAGTGCACTTGGGACAGTGGAGAATAAAGCTCCTGCACCTACTGATCCCAGTGCACCCAAGACAGTGGAGAAAAGTGTTCCTGTGGTTACAGATCCCAGTGCACAGAGGACAGTAGAGAAAAGTGTTCATACAGCTACAGATCCCAGTGCACCTGGGACAGTGGAGAAAAGTGCTCCTGCAGCTACAGATTCCTGTGCACCCAGGACAGTGGAGAAAGGTGTTCATGCAGCTACAGATCCCAGTGTACCCAGGACAGTGGAGAAAAGTGTTCAGGCAGCTACAGATCCCAGTGCCCCCAGGACAGTGGAGAAAAGTGTTCAGGCAGCTACAGATCCCAGTGCTCCCATGACAGGAGTAAAAGTGTTCATACAACTACAGATCCCAGTGCACTCGGGACAGTAGAGAAAGTCTTCCTGGAGCTACAGATCCCAGTGCCCCCAGGACAGTGGAGAAAAGTGTTCCTGTGGCTACTGATCCCAGTGCACACCAGACTTTGGAGAAAAGTGTTCATACAGCTACTGATCCCAGTGCACCCGGGACAGTGAAGAAAAGTGTTCTTGCAGCTACTGATCCCAGTGCAGCCAGGACAGTGGATAAATGTATTCCTGCAGCTACAGATCCCAGTGCACCTGGGACAGTGGGGAAAAGTGTTCCTGTGTCTACAGATTCCAATGCACCCAGGACAGTATGGAAAGGTGTTCATGTTGCTACAGATCCCAGTGCATGCGGGACAGTGGAGAAATGTGTTCCTGCAGCTACTTATCCCAGTGTACCTGGGACAGTGGAGAAAAGTATTCCTGCAGCTACAGATCCCAGTGCACCAGGGACAGTGGAGAAAAGTGTTCCTGCAGCTACTGATCCCAGTGCACCCGGGACAGTGGAGGAAAGTGTTCCTCCAGCTACTGACCCAGTGCCCCCAGGACAGTGGAGAAAAGTCTTCATACAGCTACAGATCCCAGTGCACCTGGGACAGCGGAGAAAAGTGTTCATGCAGCTACAGATCCCAGTGCACCCAGGATGGTGGGGAAAAGTGTCCCTTTGGCTACAGATTTGATTTCACCCAGGACAGTGGAGAAAGGTGTTCCTGTAGCTACTGCTCTCAGTGCACCCAGGACAGTGGAGAAAAGTGTTCCTGCAACTACTGATCCCAGTGCACCCGGGACAGTGGAGAAAAGTGTTCCTGCAACTACTGATCCCAGTGCACCCGGGACAGTGGAGAAAAGTGCTCCTGCAGCTACAGATCCCAGTGTACCCAGGACAGTGGAGAAAAGTGTTCATACAGCTACAGATCCCAGTGCACCTAGGACAGTGGAGAAAAGTGTTCCTGCAGCTACTGTTCCTGCAGCTACTGATCTCAGTGCACCTGGGACAGTGGAGGAAAGTGGCCCTGGGATCAGTAGCTGCAGGAACCCCAGGCCAGTGTAGAAAAGTGTTCATAGAGCTACAGATCCCTGTGAACCCAGGACAGTGGAGAAAGGTGTTTGTGCAGCTACATATCCCAGTGTACCCAGGACAGTGGAGAAAAGTGTTCATGCAGCTTCAGATCCCGTGCACTCGGGAGAGTGGGTAAAGTGTTCTGCAGCTACTGCACCCAGTGCACCAAGAACAGAGGAGAAAAGTGTTCCTGCAGCTTAAGATCCCAGTGCACCGAGAAAGTGGAGAAAATGTTTCTGTAGCTACAGATCCTGGTGCACCCCAGACTGTGGAGAAAGGTGTTCATGCAGCTACAGATCCCAGTGTACCCAGGACAGTGGGGAAATGTGTTCATACAGCTACAGATCCCAGTGCCCCCAGGACAGTGGAGAAAAGTGTTCCTGTGGCTACTGATCCCAGTGCACCCAGGACAGTGGAGAAAAGGGTTCATGCGGCTACAGATCCCAGTGCACACCGACTGTGGAGAAAAGCATTCATACAGCTACAGATCCCAGTGCACTCAGGACAGTGGAGAAATGTGCTCATACAGCTACAGATCCCAGTGCACACCGGACTGTGGAGAAAAGCGTTCATACAGCTACAGATCTCAGTGCACCCGGGACAGTGAAGAAAAGTGTTCCTGCAGCTACTGATCCCAGTGCACCCAGGACAGTGGAGAAGTGTTTCTGCAGCTACTGATCCAAGTGCAGCCAGAACAGTGGAGAAATGTATTCATGTACCTACAGATCCCAGTGCACCAGGGACAGTTGAGAAAAGTGTTGCTGCAGCTACAGATCCCAATGCACCCAGGCCAGTGGAGAAAAGTGTTCCTGCAGCTATTGATCCCTGTGCACCCAGGACAGTATAGAAAAGTGTTCATGCAGCGACAGATCGCAGTGCCCCTAGGACAGTATAGAAAAGTGTTCATGTAGCTATGTTCATGCAGCTACAGATCCCAGTGCACCAGGGAGTGTGGAGAAAGGTGTTCCTGCAGTTATCGATCCCAGTGCACCGGGGACAGTGGAGAAAAGTGTTCATGCAGCTACACATCCCAGTGCACCCAGGACAGTGGAGAAAAGTGTTCCTGTGGCTACAGATTCCTGTGCACCCAGAACAGTGGAGAAAGGTGTTCATGCAGCTACAGATCCCAGTGCCACCAGGACATTGGAGAAAAGTATTCATGGAGCTACAGATCCCAGTGCACCATGGACAGTGGAGAAAAGTGTTCTTGCAGCTACAGATCCCAGTGTACCCAGGACAGTAGAGAAAAGTGTTCATACTGCTACGGATCCCAGTGCACCTGGGACTGTGGAGAAAAGTGGTCATATAGCTACAGGTCCCAGTGCCACCAGGACACTGGAGAAAAGTGTTCCTGTAGCTACTGATCCCAGTGAACCTGGGACAGTGGAGAAAGGTGTTGATACAGCTACAGATCTCAGTGCACCCAGGACAGTGGAGAAAAGTGTTCATACTGCTACGGATCCCAGTGCACCTGGGACTGTGGAGAAAAGTGTTCCTATGGCTACAGATTCTATTGCACCCTGGATAGTGGAGAAAAGTGTTCCTGGGGCTACCCAGGACAGTGGAGAAAAGTGTTCATGCAGCTATGGATCCCAGTGCCACCAAGACAGTGGAGAAAAGTGTTCCTGTGGCTACAGATTCCGGAGCACCCAGGACAGTGGAGAAAGGTGTTCATTCAGCTACAGATCCCAGTGCACCTTGGAGAGGGAGAAAAGTGTTCATTCAGCTACAGATCCCAGTGCACCCGGGACAGTGGAGAAAGGTGTTCATTCAGCTACAGATCCTATTGCACCTTGGAGAGGGAGAAAAGTGTTCATTCAGCTACAGATCCCAGTGCACCCGGGACAGTGGAGAAAGGTGTTCATTCAGCTACAGATCCTATTGCACCTTGGAGAGGGAGAAAAGTGTTCATGCAGCTACAAATCCCAGTGCACCCGGGACAGTGGGGTAAAGTGTTCCTGTGACTACAGATTCCATTACACCCAGGACAGTGCAGAAACATAGAAACATAGAATCTGACGGCAGATAAGGACCGCTTGGCCCAACTAATCTGCCCATTTTACTACCTAACAGATAAGCTGCAGATCCTAGTTAACCAACAGCTTACTTCCTCCTCCCCCCACTAGGACTGCCTTATGTCTGTCCCATGCATTCTTGAATTCCCCCACTGTTCTTGACTCCACGACCTCCTCAGGGAGGCTGTTCCATGCATCCACAACCCTCTCCATGAAAAAATACTTCCTCACATTACCTCTGAGCCATCCCCCCTCTATCTTCAAATTGTGCCCCCTTGTTCTTGCACATCTCTTTTTCTGAAAGATGCTACCCTCTTGGACTTTGTTGATTCCCTTGAGGTACTTGAAAGTTTCTATCATGTCCCCTCTCCCTTCTTTCCTCAAGGGTATACATATTAAGCTCCTTTAGTCTTTCTTCATATGTCTTCTGGTGCAGACCCTGCACCATTTTGGTTGCCCTCCTCTGGACAGCTTCCACTCTGTCTATGTCTTTGCGGAGATGGGATCTCCAGAACTGCACAAGTACTCCAGATGGGGTCTCATCAACTGTCTGTACAGAGGGATAACAACTTCCTTTTTCTACTATTGATGCCTCTTCCTATGCATCCCAGTATACCCCCAGCCTCCTTACTGCCTTCTCACATTGCTTGCCCACCTTTAGGTCATCGATATAATTACCCCCAGGTCTTTTTCCATTTTTACTGTTGTCAATATCTCACCCCCCATTGTGTACTCTTCTCCAGGGTTTTTGTTTCCTTTGTGCATTACCTTGCACTTCTTTGCATGGAATCTGAGCTGCCATACATTTCACCATTCCTCCAACCTTGCCAAGTCCCTTCTCATCCTTTCCACTCCATCTTATGTATCAACCCTGTTGCAGATCTTTGTGTCGTCTGCAAAGAGACATACTTTTCCTTCCAGTTCCTCTGCAATGTCACTTATAAAGACATTAACAGGACCGGTCCCAGTACTGAACCCTGCGGTACCCCACTAGTAACCTCCCTTCTTCACTGTGTACCCATTTACTACTACCCTTGGCCCTGTTGCCTAGCCAATTTTTATCCAGGCTACCACCTTGGGGCCCACTCCAAGGCTGGCTAACTTGTGTATTAATCTTTTGTGTGTGACTGTATCAAATGCCTTGCTAAAGTCTAGGTAGGCCATGTCCACAGACCCTCCCTGGTCTACTACTTTGGTCACCCAGTCAAAGAAATCTATTAGATTCATCTGACATGACCTTCCCATCGTGAATCCATGCTGCCTTGGGTACTGTGCCCCACTGACCTCTAGGTACTCAACAATTCTTTCCTTCAGAAGTGATTCCATCATTTTCCCTGCCACTGAGGTCAAACTAACTGGTCTGTAGTTTCCTGCCTCTGTCCTGCTCCCACTTTTGTGAAAAGGAATCACATCTGCCCTCTTCCAGTCCTCAGGTACCACCCCATCCTCCCATGATTTGTTAAAGAGAGTAGTCAGCGGTGTCACTAGTTCTACCCTTAGTTCTTTTAGAATTCTTGGGTGAATCCCATCAGGCCCCATTGCTTTGTCCACCTTCAATTTTATTAGTTCTTTCAGAACCCTTTCTTCTGTAAATGGACTGGTATCGACCCCCGTCTTCAGAGTGTTTCTCATGTTTGGTTTAGGTGCCTCCCTCTCCTCTTCCTTTGTGAATACTGAGCAGAAATATTCGTTCAGTATCCCTGCTTTTTCTCTGTCCCCCTCTACCCACATTCCCTCCCCTTTATTAAGCCTCAGTATCCCTCCTTTGGTCTTTTTTCGCTCCCTAATGTACCTATAAATGGTTTTATCCCCATTCTTAACAGAATTGGCTATCCTTTCCTCAGTTTGTTCCCTTTGCTATTCTGACTGCCTTCCCAGCTTCTTTCTGCTTTAACTGATAAAGTTCTCTGTCCTGCTCCTTCTGTGTTTCCTTATATTTCCTGAATGCTACCCTTTTCTCCTTAACCTTCCTGCCACCCTTTTGAGAACCATAGCATTTTTTCCTTCGTTGTGTTTTATTGATTTGCTTTACACAAAGGCTTGTTGCCTCTGTGATGGCTGTTTTGATCACTCCCCATTGTTCCTCCACCCCTCCTTCTTCCCTGTTTGCTAGTGCTTTTCTAAGGCACTCTCATTTTCCCAAAGTCAGCCCTCCTAAAGTCCAATACTCTTGCTTTTGTATGGCTTGACTGTATGGCTGTGTTCATTGTGAACCACACTGTTTGGTGGTCGCTTGTTCCCAGATGGCTACCCACCTCTAAATCTGAGATTCTTTCTCCGTCCCCATTTGAGAGTACCAGGTCTAAGATTGCTCCCTCCTGAGTGGGTTCCAATACTAGCTGTCTGAGGCATGCTCCCTGTAGGGCATCAAGAATGACCCTGCTCTTGGATGTGCCTGCAGCAAAGGTGCTTCAGTTAACATCTGGCATATTCAGGTCCCCCATCAACAATATCTCCCCTTTTTCTGCCATTCTAAGGAAGCCTTCCATCATTTCCTTGTCCATTCCCTCCCCCTGAGATGGGGGTCTGTATACAACACCCGTGTGGATTGTGGTGCCGTTTTCTGTCTCCAGGGTGACCCAGAGTGCCTCATCTGCTCCCTGTTTACTCTTTAGTTCTGTTGCTTTCATTCCTTCCTTCACATAGAGAGCTACTCCTCCTCCTCTTTTACTCTCCCTGTCCCTCCTGTAGAGTGTGTATCCTGGTATGTTGACATCCTAGTCATGGTTCTCTGTGTACCATGATTCTGTGACTGCCACAATATCCAGACAACCCTCTTCCATCAAGGCCACTAGTTCAGGGAGCTTGTTACACAGACTACGGGCATTGGTACTCATCACCTTCCACTTTTTGATAGCCTTACCCCTTTTAGCCCCATTCCTGTCCTTACTGCCTTAGCCTTTTTTTACGTTTACCTCTGTCCTGCTCCCTAATAACCTCTCTACCTTGGTGTTTACCTCACTAATTACCATGTTTTGTGGGGAGAGACTGGGATTTCCCTGTTCCTTTTCAGTGCCTCCCCCCTTGGCTAGTTTAAATGCTTGCCAATGAAGCATTTAAACCTCTCACCTAGGATCCTGGTTCCCCCCGGACAGATGCATACCATCACACCAGTATAAGTCTGCATCCCAACCACGGATTGAATTACCTGGTGAGGAGTACCCTAGTATCACCCTTGCCATAAACAGGCAGCACCTCCGAGAAGGTTACCGTGCATGCTACCTGTCTAAGGCCCTCCCAACTCTACAACCTCTTGCTCGCTCTGATCCCATTCCTAGCCAGGTCATTTGTCCCTAGGTGGACAATGACATCCAGCTCCCTCCCTTGTGCAGCTCCTCCCACGATCCTGAGGATTCGCTTCCTGTCCCTCCAGCCGTAGAGCCAGGAAGGCACCTTACCTCTCTCCCTTCCTCCCCATTTCTACCCCCTAATGACTGAGTCCCCACCAGGAGTTGTTTCCTTCTGGAAAGGTGTTCATGCAGCTACAGATCCCAGTGTACACTGAACAGTGGAGAAAAGTGTTCATACGGCTACAGATCCCAGTGCGCAAGGGTGAAGAAAAGTGTTCCTGTGGCTACTTATCTCAGTGCACCCAATACAGTGGAGAAAAGTGTTCTTGTGGCTACTGCTTCCAGTACACCAAGGACAGTGGAGAAAAATGTTCCTACAGCTACTAATCCCAGATGCACCCAGGACAGTGGATAAAAGTGTTATTGCAGCTACAGATCCCAGAGCACCCGGGACAGTGGAGAAAAGTGTTCATGCACTTACAGATCCCAGTGCACCCAGGACAGTGGGGAAAAGTGTTCCTGTGGCTACTGATTCCTGTTCTCCCAGAACGGTGGAGAAAGGTGTTCATGCAGCTACAGATCCCAGTGCACCCAGGACAGTGGAAAAAAGTGTTCCTGCAGCTAAAGATCCTCATGCACCCCAGACTGTGGAGAAAAGTGTTCCTGCAGCTACTGATCCCAGTGCACCTAGGATAGTGGAGAAAGGTGTTCATGCAGCTACAGATCCTGGAGCAGCCAGGACAGTGGGGAAAAGTGTTCCTGCAGTGGGTGATCCCAGTGCACCCGATACAGTGGAAAAAAGTGTCCCTGCAGCTACTGATCCCAGTGCTGCCAGGGACAGTGGAGAAAAGTATTCATACAGCTACAGATCCCAGGTCACCCAGGACAATGGAGAAAAGTGTTCATGCAGCTACAGATCCCAGTGCACCCAGGACAGTATAGCAGTGTTCATGTAGCTACAGATCCCAGTGCACCCAGCACAGTGAAGAAAAGTGTTCATGCAGCTACAGATCCCAGTGCACCTGGGACAGTGGAGAAAAGTGTTCCTCTGCCTACAGATTTCAGAGCACCCAGGACAGTGGAAAATGTGTTCATGCAGCTACAGATGCCAGTGTACCCTGGACAGTGGAAAAAGTGTTCCTGTGGCTACCCAGGACAGTGGAGAAAGGTGTTCATGCAGCTACAGATCCCAGTGCACCCGGGACAGTGGAGAAAAGTGTTCCTGCAGGTTCTGATCCCAGTGCACTCGGGAGAGTGGAGAAAAGTGTTCCTGCAGCTACTGCTCCCAGTGCACCAAGGACAGTAGAGAAAAGTGTTCCTGGAGCTAGTGATCCCAGTTCACCCAGGACAGTGAAGAAAAGTGTTCATGCTGCTACGGATCCCTGTGCACCTTGGACAGGGAGAGAAGTCTTCATGCAGCTACAGATCCCAGTGCACCTGGGACAGTGGAGAAAAGTGTTCCTGCAGCTACAGATCCCAGAGCACCTAGGACAGTGGAGAAAGGTGTTCATGCAGCTACAGATCCCAGTGCACCCGGGACAGGGAGAAAAGTGTTCATGTAGCTACAGATCCCAGTGCACCTGGGACAGAGGAGAAAAGTGTTCCTGTGGCTACAGATTCCAGAGCACCCAGAACAATGGAGCAAGGTGTTCCTGCAGCTACTGATCCTAGTGCACCTAGGACAGTGGAGAAAGGTGTTCATGCAGCTACAGATCCCAGTGCACCCGGGACAGTGGAGAAAAGTGGTCATACAGCTACAGATCCCAGTGCACTCTGGAGAGTGGGGAAAAGTGTTTCTGCAGTTAGTGATCCCAGTGCCGCCAGGGACAGTGGAGAAAAGTGTTCCTGCAGCTACAGATCCCGGTGCACCTAGGACAGTGGAGAAAAGTGTTCCTGCAGCTACAGATCCAGTGCACCCAGGACAGTGGAGAAAAGTGTTCATGCAGCTACAGATCCTAGCGCTACCAGGACAGTGGAGAAAAGTGTTCATACAGCTACAGATCCCAGTGCACTTGGGACAGGGAGAGAAGTCCTCATGCAGCTACAGATCCCAGTGCACCTGGGACAGTGGAAAAGTGTTCCTTTGGCTACAGATTCCAGAGCACCCAAGACAGTATAGAAGTGTTCCTGCAGCTAGTGCTCCCAGTGCACCAGGGACAGTTGAGAAAAGTGTTCCTGTAGCTACTGATCCCAGCGCACCCAGGACCGTGGAGAAAAGTGTTCCTGCAGCTTCTGATCCCAGTGCACTCGGGACAGTGGAGAAATGCATTCCTGCAGCTACAGATCCCAGTGCACCTGGGACAGTGGAGAAAAGTATTCATTCAGCTACAGATCCCAGTTCACCCGGGACAGTGGAGAAAAGTGTTCATGCAGCTACAGATCCCAGTGCACCCGGGACAGTGGAGAAAAGTGTTTGTACAGCTACATATCCCGGTGTACCTGGGACAGTGGAGAAAAGTGTTCACGCACCTGCAGATCCCAGTGCACCCGGGACAGTGGAGAAAAGTGTTCATGCAGCTACAAATTCCAGAGCACCCAGATAACGGAGAAAAGTGTTCATACTCCTACAGATCCCAGTGCACCTGGGACAGGAAGAAAGGTGTTCATGCAGCTATAGATCCCAGTGCACTTGGGACAGTGGAGAAAGGTGTTCCTGTGGCTTCTGATCCCTCTGCCCCAGGACAGTGGGGAAAAGTGTTCCTCTGGCTACAGATTCCATTTCACCCAGGACAGTGGAGAAAGGTGTTCATGCAGCTACAGATGCAATTTCACCCAGGACAGTGGAGAAAGGTGTTCATGCAGCTACAGATTCCAGTGCACACAGGACAGTGGAGAAAGGTGTTCCTGTGGCTTCAGATCTCAGTACCCCATGACAGTGGAGAAAGTATTCCTGCAGCTACTGATCCCAGAGCACCTTGGACAGTGGAAAAATGTGTTCCTTCAGCTACAGATCCCAGTGCACCATGGACAGTTGTTAAATGTGTTCATGCGGCTACAGATCCCAGTATACCTAGGACAGTGGAGAAAATGATCATACAGCTACTGATCCCAGTGCACTCTGGACAGTGGAGAAAATGTTCTTGCAGCTACAGATCCCAGTGCACCCTGGAGTGGGAAAAGTGTTCCTGCAGCTACTGATCCCAGTGCACCCAGGACAGTGGAGAAAAGTGTTCATGTGGCTTCAGATCCAAGTGCACCCATTACAGTGGAAAAAGTGTTCCTGCAGCTACTGATCCCAATGCACGAGGACCATGGAGAAAAGTGTTCCTGTAGCTACAGATCCCAGTGCAACTGGGACAGTGGAGAAAGTGTTCATGCAGCTACCAATCCCAGTGCACCTGGGACATTGGAGAAAAGTGGTCATAGCTACAGATCCCAGTGCACCCAGGGCAGTGGAGAAATGTGTTCCTGTGGCTGCAGATCCAGTGTACCCAGGACAGTGGAGAAAGGTGTTCCTGTGGCTGCAGATCCAAGTGTACCCAGGACAGTGGAGAAAAGTGTTCCTGTGGCTGCAGATCCAAGTGTACCCAGGACAGTGGAGAAAGGTGTTCCTGTGGCTGCAGATCCAAGTGTACCCAGGACAGTGGAGAAAAGTGTTCCTGTGGCTGCAGATCCAAGTGTACCCAGGACAGTGGTGAAAAGTGTCTTGTGGCTGCAGATCCAAGTGTACCCAGGACAGTGGAGAAAAGTGTTCCTGTGGCTGCAGATCCAAGTGTACCCAGGACAGTGGAAAAAGTGTTCCTGTGGCTGCAGATCCAAGTGTACCCAGGACAGTGGAGAAAAGTGTTCCTGTGGCTGCAGATCCAAGTGTACCCAGGACAGTGGAGAAAAGTGTTCCTGTGGCTGCAGATCCAAGTGTACCCAGGACAGTAGAGAAAGGTGTTCATGCAGCTACAGATCCCAGTGCACTCGGTAGCATAGAGAAAAGTGTTCATACAGCTCCTGAGCCCAGTGCACCCAGGACAGTATAGAAAAGTGTTCCTGTGGCTGCAGATTCCAGTGCACCCAGGACAGTGGAGAAAATTGTTCATGTGGCTTCAGATCCCAGTGCATCCAGGACATTGGAGAAAAGTGTCCATGCAGCTACCGACCCAGTGCACCCAGGACAGAGGAGAAAAGTGTTCCTGCAGCTACAGATCCCAGTGCACACAGGACAGTGGAGAAAACTGTTCCTGCAGCTACTGATCCCAGTGCAACAGGGACAGTGGAGAAAAGTGTTCATGCAGTTACAGATCCCAGTGCACCTAGGACAGTGGAGAAAAGTGTCCATGCAGCTACAGATCGCAGTGCCCCCAGGACAGTGGAGAAAAGTGTTCATGCAGCTACAGATCCCAGTGCACCTAGGACAGTGGAGAAAAGTGTCCATACAGCTACAGATCGCAGTGCCCCAGACAGTGGAGAAAAGTGTTCTGTGTGTGGTAGGGCACAGGTGTAAGTGAGCAATCATTAAGAAACATACATCACCAATTCTTTTTAAAAGTTCCAGTCTTAATTCTTCAGAAGTTGTTTACATCAGGACAAATTCAATACAGCAGAATAATCTGGCAGTTTAAGCTTCCATTTGGAGCAGCAAATATTCACACCGAAACTCTACAGAGCACCTTCAATAACGTCCTGGTGTGTACCTCCAGATCCACAAGCAAATCTGATTACCAAACTCAGTGTTCAGCATTTAGACACTGCAGGGGTCAGGTGACATCTTAACCCCACCCCTATACTTTATTTTAAATATTAGCTCTTTAATTACAACATTTATATTTCATGTAGTATGTCTAAACATTTTCTATTTGACATAACAACTCACTTGTATAGAAGTGAAATACAGTCTTTCTGTGAAATGTTTAATTCAATCTCTGATCCCAGAAAGCACCACACCTTGTTATTCTGTATAAAGGCAGTCAGAAACAGCCAACTGACTCCTAAGGAAACTGCTACAGCTGAGAAAGAGTCCACTCAGGGCTCTGAAACACCAAAAGAAAAACAACAAAAACTGTCGCCCTCCAGAGGTCCCAACTGCAGCACCAAACGTTTTTTTCTACCTTCAGGAGGTTTGTAGAACTCAAAACATTATATATTATTTAATAAATTTCATTTTAGGGGGAACCCAAAAGCAAAATGCCTTTGCAATAGTGCGAAGGCTGTATTTCAGCAAAGCTCTTTAAAAGACAGGCATAACAGGGTCAAATTAAGGACCCAGCAAGTTCTTTCATTTAATATCCCGATAAGTGTAACGTGTATTTACAGGCTAAAAAAGCCATACTAGTACATTATAAAACAGTGCCCTGTGTTTACAAACTGAGCGCTTCTAAGGGAATATACCCAGGCTACGAGTAAGTATTTTATTATGAAACAGGAGAGAACCAACAGGTTCTCACTATTATTTATAAACTCAGCCAAGTCCTCAAAAGCACAGCAAGGACAAATAGGGCTGAAACAGACTTAGCAGCGCCTGGCAATACGGAGGAGTATTTCCTCACAAAAGAGAAACCGTACTACTATACCAGCAGGTAGCCTGCTCTATTGGAAACAACTTTTAATATAGGACAATCCGGGAGATTCTGTTCATTACTTACTAACCTAGAATACCAAAACAGATTCATTTCAATACTAAATAACACCCTTAAGCAAACAGATATTACCCTTTCCATCTTAAAAATAAAGTACAAAACAAGGAAAACAAACCCAACAAAAACATAAAAATAATGAGATAGAATAATGACGGCTGCAGTGGCAACCCCAGTTGTTAAGAGATTAGAAAACATATCGCTTAGCTTTTAGATGTTTTAACCAAAGCAGGCTCAGATATAGGTATTGGAATGAGATCAGGTCTTAGCCTTTATCATAACAGCCCCACACAATTACCCTGAATAAAAGAAGCATGATAACCCCATCTGTATTCAGGCAGCGCTCCTTAATTTGGGTGTTCCTTTAAAATAATTCATCTCCACCTTCCCATTTACTTTTTTTTCCCCAGTAATAAGGGTCAAACTTGTACTACCCAGGTTCGAATACCCCAAACTACCCCATCCTAGTACAACTCTGTTTGAGCACCTATCATCTAGTACATCTAGTACCCTTGTTCCTATAGGAAAGTTTCCCCTTTCTCCAGGGTAACCACTTATTGTGATTATCATCCCTTTGGGTTACATCTTTCCCACATTTTCCAATATGTCTTCCGCATTCCCATAAATACACTGCCACTTGTCGGTACATCCCAGGCCAGTAGTAATATGGAACTAGACATCGCAACACTTCCGCATGATCTAAATACCTGCTTTCCTTACAAATTTCATTAAGTACCCATTCCCTATACTTATGAGGTATTACCACCCTTGAATCCACCTTGCTTAGTACAGGGGTTTGGTCTCATGTGGTACAATATATCATCTTTTACTGCACCACCATAACTGCCCTTTCCTCCCATCCACACTTATACCTTTTATTCTGTTGAATAGTATTTACTGAGGTGTATAATCTCAGGATCCCCTGCCTGTAACACATCCCAGTTAACAGTAAATAATTCATTTGTGGTGCATGACAAATGTACTACAAGTCTCTAGATATTGCTTCCTCTGTTATGACCATTGGCTTCTCCCCACAGTTCAGAACAGTCTCACCTGGGACTTATCCAGAATTTGCTGACCTTCATCAACAGGCAAATCAGAATTTTCAAAACATGTTGCACAATGGTTCTCTACCTTCACCCCAAAGTCCAGAACAGTCTCACCTGGGGACTTATTCACTGACCCCACAGCCATTATAGTGTTGTGCTTGTGTAACTGTGTTAGTTTTGGTTGTGGCTGTCAGACTCTATTCCAGAGGAATTACCACCCTGTAGGGTATGAAGCAAGAAACTCGGAGAGGGTTCTGCCCCTAGAGGTGCTCTGGGATGGTTCCGTGGCTAAAGGTACCTTAGGAATCCCCAAAAGAAATGTAGTATCATCCCCAAAGGAGGCAACATGATGCGTATGAGCAAGCAGTAACAGTGATGTAGAAGCAGCAACTGGACATAGTAGTAGAGAAGAAAAGTGATGGCTTGCATTGAAAGAAGGGGTTCCCTAAGGAGAGAGGAATGGCAGGACATCCTCCACCTCCATCCAACAACGGAACCTACCTAAGGAAACTAGGGGAAAACTATGCTAAGTGTTATGACC
This sequence comes from Neoceratodus forsteri, assembly GCA_016271365.2. Taxonomy (NCBI): domain Eukaryota; kingdom Metazoa; phylum Chordata; order Ceratodontiformes; family Ceratodontidae; genus Neoceratodus; species Neoceratodus forsteri. Next base: position 899,949,205 of record CM057455.1, read on the forward strand.
CGAGGCAACGGAGGAGAGAAAACCCTATGAGGAGGAAATCTCTGGGATCCAAGGCCTGGGTCACCTTCCTTCAGGCTTGGAAAATGCATTTAGTGATGGCTCTGCAGCTGCAATTTGGAAACCCAATTAAAAGGAGGTGAAAATATTCCAATTTAGAGGAAGGCTCACTGAAACCTTCTAGCGGAACGTTTTGGAAGGCTGCAGAAAACTCTGCAACAATATGAGCATCCAAGGCGCAGGAGGAGAGCAAAACTGCTGAGGCACTCACCTGGCCTACCCACCCTAAATCAAACTAGGTGAACCAGAGGCAGTGTGGGAGAATGCGAAGGTGCCTTGCTAGGGAAACTCTAAAGTCAATGGCCAACCATTATAGTGTGGAACACTAGAGCCAAAGGAGATCTGCCATAACCACCCTTCACCGCTAGTCATAAATTCTACACCAGGAGCAGCTGTTGTGTAGCAGGCAGCCAGCCAAGCCCGGGGCGAGAACATTCCCAGCTATGGGCCAGGTGGAGAAGGATCCCACCCCAAGTTGGACACTCTCGATGATGGGGACTAAATGCAGAGCGAGACCGGCTGCAGGAACCTGCACTAGATTAGAAATGACTGGCATGCCCCAGAATTGATTGAGAGCTGTAAAGCTGGTGAGCTGAATGAGCACAACATGCTGAGATCGTGAGGAGCATTGAGTGCTGAGACCTTGCAAGGTCAGATGCAGACTGAGAGCAGTAGAATCTTGCAGGCCGAGGGGATGGCACTAGGCATAAAGTAATGGTTTGCGAAGCAAGGAGCAACAGTTGTGTAAGCAGTGGGGACCAGATAGGTCAATAAGCGTAGTAGTAGTAATAGGTGGACCTGCATAACAACTGTATAGCAAGTAAACAGCACTGAGTTGGGGCAAGCCAGCCAGACATGAATAGCCAAATCAAGGTGACAAAACTCTGAGGATTTTCGGTGGTGAAGACAGGATTTAGAACAAAATTAATTAACCACAGGCCATGACCCCCCGAACACCTCCCAGTCCCCACCGTAGGACAAATAAGGAAGCGATGAAAGGCCGAGAACCACATGCAGATATAAAAGCTAGTTTAATAGCCTCAGTAGGAGCTTCAGCTAACCTCAGAGTAAACAAGGTAGAATAGGAATGGGTGTAAACAATGCAGCAGCAGGAAGCAAGTGGGCCTGTACAGCGTAGTTAAATGAGTACAGTGTTAAAACACAGGCACTGGGTACAATAATTAAACAGTCAGCAGCAGGCTGAAGTTGTAGGTAACTGAAAGCAGTAGCATGAGCTCTGAGTAGGCTTGCAGTTGCAGTGCAGTACATTGAGAGTTGTATCTGAAAGCAAGCAGAATGAGCTCTGTAATAGTAGTATGTTAGGAGTTTTAAAAATCAAAGCCCCCCAAAAGAGGAAACCAAAACACAGCAAAATAGAAAACAGGGATGGCCCCCCACAAAAAAAATAAGAAACAAAACACAGAGAACCATACAAGCGGAGGAAAGATACAAACCAGAAGCAGGAAAACAAACACTGAAGTCCAGCAGAGACACAGAAACAGCAGGCTGGGGGGGGGGGTGTTAGGCCCCAGCCAGCTCAGAAGACAAACCAACATAGCCTCCAGCTACAAAGACAAAATGCTTCACAGTGAGGCTGTGAGGAACTGCTTAAATAGCTCGGGGAGTGGGAGTGGCTGGCTGCTTGGCCATTGAATTACAGGCAAGCCTTTCAATTAGGAACTTGACTCTCATCTTCTATCCAGTACAATCCATCAAACATAGGTAAATCAGGAAGTTTGTTACCTTCTTGAAATAGTGTCTCTTCCTCCTCTCTGATAGGATCCAAAATAGTAGTCTCCTCTCCAGACACTGCCAGACATCCCAATATTTCTTGGTACTGTAACTCAGCACTCCTGCATCGACTCTCTGCCTCCATCCAGCGCTTATACAGCCATCGCAAAACTTTCAAGTGGTCACTGTTCTGCTTAGCCTGTTCACACAAGGCTTCACCATCTGTCCATTGTTTCATTGACTCCATCACTGGAACAGCTCCTCTCAGCAGCAGCAAACAATGGGATATCAGACCTGCTGTACTGTCCTGTTAAGTTCACTGCCCACCAGACCTTACGCAGGCCACATTGCATCCCACTTGTGACACCATATGTGGTAGGGCGCAGGTGTAAGTGGGCAATCATAGAGAAACATACATCACCAATTCTTTTTAAAAGTTCCAATTTAATTAATTCTTCAGAAGTTGTTTACATCAGGACAAATTCAATACAGCAGAATTATCTGGCAGCTTAATCTTCCATTTGGAGCAGCAAATATTCACACAGAAACTCTACAGAGCACCTTCAATAACATCCTGGAGTGTACCTCCAGACCCACAAGCAAATCTGATTACCAAACTCAATGTTCAGCATTTATACACTGCAGGGGTCAGGTGACATCTTAACCCCACCCCTATACTTTATTTTAAATAGTATCTCTTTATTTACAACCTTTGTATTTTAAATAGTATCTCTAAACATTTTCTATTTGACATAACAACTCACTCTCGTATATAGAAGTGAAATACAGTCTTTCTGTGAAATGTTTAATTCAATCTCTGATCCCAGAAAGCACCACCCGTTGTTATTCAGTATAAAGGCAGTCAGAAAACAGCCAACTGACTCCTAAGGAAACTACTACAGCTGAGAAAGAGTCCACTTGGGCTCTGAAACACGAAAAGAAAACAACAAAACACCTCACCTCCAGAGGTCCCAACTGCAGCACCAGATCTCTTTATTCTACCTTCAGGAGGTTTGTAGAACTCAAAACATTATATATTATTTAATAAATTTCATTTTAAGGGAACCCAAAAGTAAAATGCCTTTATGAGAAAAGGAATGCTGTATTTCAGCAAAGTCTTTAAAAGACAGGCATAACAGGGTCAAATTAAGGACCTAGCAAGTTCTTTCATTTAATATCCTGATAAGTGTAACGTATTACAGGCTAAAAAATAATACTAGTACATTATAAAACAGCGCCTCGTTTATATAAACTGATTGCTTAAGGGAATATACCCAGGCTACTTAGTAAGTATTTTATTAAAGAAAGCAGGAGAGAACCAACAGGTCCTCACTATTATTTATAAACTCAGCCAAGTCCTCAAAAGCACAGCAAGGACAAATAGGGCTGAAACAGACTTAGCAGCATCTTGCAATATGGAGGGCTATTTCCTCACAAAAGAGAAACCCTCACTACTATACCAGCAGGTAGCCTGCGCTATTGGAAACAACTTTTAATATAGGACAAACCGGGAGATTATGTTCATTGCTAACTAACCTAGAATACCAAAACAGATTCATTTCCCTGACGGCTTACATATCAGCCCATCAATATTTATAGCATTTAAAGCCTCACAGTTTACTTATTTATTTCCTTCTCATATCATTTCCGTTTCTTTATATTACTTTAAAAATACAACACCTAAACGCTAACTTCTTTTCTAAGCACTGACTTCCTATTTTAATAATGCAGAGAAAGGGGGAGAAGATTTATTCTACATTACGGCAAACCTTTAAGAAATGCCATTCTATACCCACAGCTCTTTCACTCATTTTAAATTTTTTTCTTTTTAAACACTAAGTTATAAGGTAAGAACAAGTTTAAGGCTCAGCTGCTAGGTTCCCTTATTTTGTAATTTAAAAGGACGCCCCCTAGAATGGCGTTGCCTTACAACTAAACAAACATGAGCACATAAATCCAGGAACCCAAAGATGTACATCAGCCTGAACTAAACAGCCTGCCTGTGCGATGATGCCCACTATCGCAGCACTTTTAGGCCAGTAAACAGCCAGACCTTCAGGTATCCAGCATTTTTACAATTATAATTTCGGGGCCCTCAACCCTTCTCAGGGGCACCCTGTGACAATGTGGCTTCCGATCCCAGTGCACCCAGGACAGTGGAGAAAAGTGTTATTGCAGCTACAGATTCCAGTGCACTCAGGACAGTGGAGAAAAGTGTTATTGCAGCTACAGATTCCAGTGCACCCAGGACAGTGGAGAAAAGTGTTCCTGCAGCTACAGAACCCAGTGCACCCAGGACAGTGGAGAAAAGTGTTCCTGCAGCTACAGATCCCAGTGCACCCAGGACAGTGGAGAAAGGTGTTATTGCAGCTACAGATTCCAGTGCACCCAGGACAGTGGAGAAAAGTGTTCTTGCAGCTACAGATCCCATACACCAAGGACAGTGGAGAAAAGTGTTCATGTGGCAACAGATCCCAGTGCCCCGAGGACAGTGGAGAAAAGTGTTATTCCAGCAACAGATCCAAATGGATGCGGGAAAGTGGAGAAAAGTGTTCAAGCAGCTACAGATCCGAGTGCACCCAGGAAAGTGGAGAAAGTGTTCCAGCAACTACATATACCAGTGCTCCCAGGACAGTGGAGAAAAGTGTTCATGTGGCTTCAGATCCCAGTGCACCCAGGACAGTGGAGAAAAGTGTTCATGAAGTTTCAGATCCCAGTGGACCCGGGATAGTGGAGAAAATGTTCGTGGAGCTACAGATCCCAGTGCACCAGGGACAGTGGAGAAAAGTGTTATTCGCTACAGATCCCAGTGCACCCAGGACAGTGGAGAAAAGTGTTATTGCAGCTACAGATTCCAGTGCACCCAGGACAGTGGAGAAAAGTGTTCCTGCAGCTACAGATCCCAGTGCACTCCAGGACAGTGGAAAAAGTGTTATTGCAGCTACAGATCCCAGTGCCCCAGGACAGTGGAGAAAAGTGTTATTGCAGCTACAGATTCCAGTGCACCCAGGACAGTGGAGAAAAGTGTTATTGTAGCTACAGATTCCAGTGCACCCAGGACAGTGGAGAAAAGTGTTATTGCAGCTACAGATTCCAGTGCACCCAGGACAGTGGAGAAAAGTGTTATTGCAGCTACAGATTCCAGTGCACCCAGGACAGTGGAGAAAAGTGTTATTGCAGCTACAGATTCCAGTGCACCCAGGACAGTGGAGAAAAGTGTTCCTGCATACTGATCCCAGTGCCCCCAGGACAGTGGAGAAAGTAGTATTGCAGCTACAGATCCCAGTGCACCCAGGACAGTGGAGAAAAGTGTTCTTGCAGCTACAGATCCCATACACCCAGGACAGTGGAGAAAAGTGTTCATGTGGCAACAGATCCCAGTGACCCAGGGACAGTGGAGAATAGTGTTATTCCAGCAACAGATCTCAATGGATGTGGGAAAGTGGAGAAAAGTGTTCATGCAGCTACAGATCTGAGTGCACCCAGGAAAGTGGAGAAAGTGTTCCAGCAGCTACATATACCAGAGCACCCATGACAGTGGAGAAAAGTGTTCATGTGGCCTCAGATCCCAGTGCACCCAGTACAGTGGAGAAAAGTGTTTATGAAGCTTCAGATCCCAGTGGACCCGGGATAGTGGAGAAAAATGTTCGTGGAGCTACAGATCCCAGTGCACCAGGGACAGTGGAGAAAAGTGTTCCTGCAGCTACAGATCCCAGTGCACCCAGCACAGTGGAGAAAAGTGTTCATGCAGCCACTGACCCAGTGCACCCAGGACAGTGGAGAAAAGTGTTCCTGCAGCTGCTGATCCCAGTGCACCAAGGACAATGGAGAAAAGTTTCACGTGGCAACAGTTCCCAGTGTAACTAGGACAGTGGAAAGTGTTTCTGCAGCTAATAATCCCAGTGCACCTGGGACAGTGGAGAAAAGTGTTCATGCAGCTACAGATCCCAGTGGAACTAGGACTGTGGAGAAAAGTGGTCATATAGCTACAGATCCCAGTCCACCTAGGACAGTGGAGAAAAGTTATTGCCGTAACAGATCCCAGTGCACCTAGGACAGTGGAGAAAAGTGATCATGCAGCTACTGATACCAGTGCACCCAGGACAGCGGAGTAAAGTGTTCATGTAGCTACAGAACGTAGTGCCCCCAGAACAGTGGAGAAATGTGTTCATGTAACTAGTGATCCCAGTGCACCTGGGACAGTGGAGAAACGTGTTCCTGTGGCTGCAGATCCCAGTGTACCGAGGACAGTGGAGAATGGTGTTCATGCAGCTACAGATCGCCGTGCCCCCAGGATAGTGGAGAAAAGTGTTCATGCAGCTACTGATCCCAGTGCACCCAAGACAGTGGAGACAAGTGTTCAAACAGCTAGTGATCCCAGTGCACCCAGGACAGTGGAGAAAAGTGTTATTGCAGCAACAGATCACAGTGCACCCAGGAGAGTGCCGAAAAGTGTTCATCTGGCTACAGATCCCAGTGCATCCAGGACAGTGGAGAAAAGTGTTCATGCAGCTACAGATCACAGTGCCCCCAGGACAGTGAAGAAACGTGTTCATGCAGCTACTGATCCCAGTGCACCCAGAACAGTGGAGAAAAGTGTTCATTCAGCTATAGATCCCAGTGGACCCAGGACAGTATAGAAAGTGTTCATACAACTACTGGTCCAAGTGCACCCAGGACAGTATTGAAAAGTGTTCATTTGGCTACAGATCCCAGTGCACATAGGACAGTGGAGAAAAGGGTTTCTGCAGCTACTGATCCCAGTGCACCTCGGACACTTGAAAAAAGTGTTCCTGCAACTACTGATCCCAGTGCATCAGGGACAGTAGAAAAAAGTGTTCCTGCAGCTACTGATTCCAGTGCACCCAGGACATTGGAGAAAAGTGTTCTTGCAGCTACTGATCCCAGTGCACACAGGAGAGTGGAGATAAGTGTTCATGCAGCTACTGATCCCAGTGCACCTAGGACACTTGATAAAAGTACTCCTGCAACTACTGATCCCAGTGCACCAGAGACAGTGGAGAAAAGTGTTCCTGCAGCAACTAATCCCAGTGCAGCTGGGACAGTGGAGAAACGTGTTCTTGTGGCTGCAGATCCCAGTGTACCCAAGACAATGGAGAAAGGTGTTCATGCAGCTTCAGATCCCAGTGCACACAGGACAGTGGAGAAAGGTGTTCATGCAGCTATAGATCCCAGTGCACCCAGGACAGAGGAGAAAAGTGTTCATGCAGCTATAGATCCCAGTGCACCTTGGACAGTATGGAAAAGTGCTCATACAGCTACTGATCCCAATGCACCCAGGACAGTATAGAAAACTATTCCTGTGGCTACAGATCCCAGTGCACCCAGGACAGTGGAGAAAAGTGTTCCAGCAGCTACTCATCCCAGTGCACCCAGGACAGTGGAGAAAAGTGTTATTTCAGCTATAGATCCCAGTGCACCCAGGACAGTGGAGAAAAGTGTTATTGCAGCTACAGATTCCAGTGCACCCAGGACAGTGGAGAAAAGTGTTCTTGCAGCTACAGATCCCATACACCAAGGACAGTGGGGAAAAGTGTTCATGTGGCAACAGATCCCAGTGCCCCGAGGACAGTGGAGAAAAGTGTTATTCCAGCAACAGATCCAAATGGATGCAGGAAAGTGGAGAAAAGTGTTCAAGCAGCTACAGATCTGAGTGCACCCAGGAAAGTGGAGAAAGTGTTCCAGCAACTACATATACCAGTGCTCCCAGGACAGTGGAGAAAAGTGTTCATGTGGCTTCAGATCCCAGTGCACCCAGGACAGTGGAGAAAAGTGTTCATGAAGTTTCAGATCCCAGTGGACCCGGGATAGTGGAGAAAAATGTTCGTGGAGCTACAGATCCCAGTGCACCAGGGACAGTGGAGAAAAGTGTTATTGCAGCTACAGATCCCAGTGCACCCAGGACAGTGGAGAAAAGTGTTATTGCAGCTACAGATTCCAGTGTGCACGAGGACAGTGGAGAAAAGTGTTCCTGCAGCTACAGATCCCAGTGCACTCAGGACAGTGGAAAAAAGTGTTATTGCAGCTACAGATCCCAGTGTGCCCCCAGGACAGTGGAGAAAGTGTTATTGCAGCTACAGATTCCAGTGCACCCAGGACAGTGGAGAAAAGTGTTATTGTAGCTACAGATTCCAGTGCCCCAGGACAGTGGAGAAAAGTGTTGTTGCAGCTACAGATTCCAGTGCACCCAGGACAGTGGAGAAAAGTGTTATTGCAGCTACAGATTCCAGTGCACCAGGACAGTGTGGAGAAAGTGTTATTGCAGCTACAGATTCCAGTGCACCCAGGACAATGGAGAAAAGTGTTCCTGCAGCTACTGATCCCAGTGCCCCAGGACAGTGGAGAAAAGTAGTATTGCAGCTACAGATCCCAGTGCACCCAGGACAGTGGAGAAAAGTGTTCTTGCAGCTACAGATCCCATACACCGAGGACAGTGGAGAAAAGTGTTCATGTGGCAACAGATCCCAGTGACCCAGGGACAGTGGAGAATAGTGTTATTCCAGCAACAGATCTCAATGGATGTGGGAAAGTGGAGAAAAGTGTTCATGCAGCTACAGATCTGAGTGCACCCAGGAAAGTGGAGAAAGTGTTCCAGCAGCTACATATACCAGTGCACCCATGACAGTGGAGAAAAGTGTTCATGTGGCCTCAGATCCCAGTGCACCCAGTACAGTGGAGAAAAGTGTTTATGAAGCTTCAGATCCCAGTGGACCCGGGATAGTGGAGAAAAATGTTCGTGGAGCTACAGATCCCAGTGCACCAGGGACAGTGGAGAAAAGTGTTCCTGCAGCTACAGATCCCAGTGCACCAAGCACAGTGGAGAAAAGTGTTCATGCAGCCACCAACCCAGTGCACCCAGGACAGTGGAGAAAAGTGTTCCTGCAGCTGCTGATCCCAGTGCACCAAGGACAATGGAGAAAAGTTTTCATGTGGCTACAGTTCCCAGTGTAACTAGGACAGTGGAGAAAAGTGTTTCTGCAGCTAATAATCCCAGTGCACCTGGGACAGTGGAGAAAAGTGTTCATGCGGCTACAGATCCCAGTGGAACTAGGACTGTGGAGAAAAGTGGTCATATAGCTACAGATCCCAGTCCACCTAGGACAGTATAGAAAAGTTATTGCCGTAACAGATCCCAGTGCACCTAGGACAGTGGAGAAAAGTGATCATGCAGCTACTGATCCCAGTGCACCCAGGACAGCGGAGTAAAGTGTTCATGTAGCTACAGAACATAGTGCCCCCAGAACAGTGGAGAAATGTGTTCATGTAGATAGTGATCCCAGTGCACCTGGGACAGTGGAGAAATGTGTTCCTGTGGCTGCAGATCCCAGTGTACCGAGGACAGTGGAGAATGGTGTTCATGCAGCTACAGATCGCCGTGCCCCCAGGATAGTGGAGAAAAGTGTTCATGCAGCTACTGATCCCAGTGCACCCAAGACAGTGGAGGCAAGTGTTCAAACAGCTAGTGATCCCAGTGCACCCAGGACAGTGGAGAAAAGTGTTATTGCAGCTACAGATCACAGTGCACCCAGGAGAGTGCCGAAAAGTGTTCATCTGGCTACAGATCCCAGTGCATCCAGGACAGTGGAGAAAAGTGTTCATGCAGCTACAGATCACAGTGCCCCCAGGACAATGGAGAAATGTGTTCATGCAGCTACTGATCCCAGTGCACCCAGAACAGTGGAGAAAAGTGTTCATTCAGCTGTAGATCCCAGTGGACCCAGGACAGTATAGAAAGTGCTCATACAACTACTGGTCCAAGTGCACCCAGGACAGTATTGAAAAGTGTTCATTTGGCTACAGATCCCAGTGCACATAGGACAGTGGAGAAAAGGGTTTCTGCAGCTACTGATCCCAGTGCACCTCGGACACTTGAAAAAAGTGTTCCTGCAACTACTGATCCCAGTGCATCAGGGACAGTAGAAAAAAGTGTTCCTGCAGCTACTGATTCCAGTGCACCCAGGACATTGGAGAAAAGTGTTCTTGCAGCTACTGATCCCAGTGCACACAGGAGAATGGAGATAAGTGTTCATGCAGCTACTGATCCCAGTGCACCTAGGACACTTGATAAAAGTAATCCTGCAACTACTGATCCCAGTGCACCAGAGACAGTGGAGAAAAGTGTTCCTGCAGCAACTGATCCCAGTGCAGCTGGGACAGTGGAGAAACATGTTCTTGTGGCTGCAGATCCCAGTGTACCCAGGACAATGGAGAAAGGTGTTCATGCAGCTGCAGATCCCAGTGCACACAGGACAGTGGAGAAAGGTGTTCATGCAGCTATAGATCCCAGTGCACCCAGGACAGAGGAGAAAAGTGTTCATGCAGCTATAGATCCCAGTGCACCTTGGACAGTATGGAAAAGTGCTCATACAGCTACTGATCCCAATGCACCCAGGACAGTATAGAAAACTATTCCTGTGGCTACAGATCCCAGTGCACCCAGGACAGTGGAGAAAAGTGTTCCAGCAGCTACTCATCCCAGTGCACCCAGGACAGTGGAGAAAAGTGTTATTTCAGCTATAGAGCCCAGTGCCCCCAGACAGAGGATAAAAGCGTTACTGCAGCTACTGATTCCAGTGCTCCCAGGACAGTGGAGAAAAGTGTTCATGCAGCTACAGATCCCAGTGCACCCAGGACATTGGCGAAACTTATTCATACAGCTACAGATCCCAGTCCCCCAGGACAGTGGAGAAAAGTGTTATTGCAGCTACAAATCCCAGTGCACCCAGGACAGGAGAGAAAGGTGTTCATGCAGCTACAGATCCCAGTGCACCCAGGACAATAGAGAAAAGTGTCCCTTCAGCTACTGATCCCAGTGCACCCAGGACACTGGAGAAAAGTGTTCTTGCAGCTACTGATCCCAGTACACCCAGGAGAGTGGAGATAAGTGTTCATGCAGCTACTGATCCCTGTGCACCTAGAACACTTGAAAAAAGTGTTCCTGCAACTACTGATCCCAGTGCACCAGGGACAGTGGAGAAAAGTGTTCCTGCAGCTACTGATCCCAGTGCACACAGGACACTGGAGAAAAGTGTTCTTGCAGCTTCTGATCCCAGTGCTCCCAGGAGAGTGGAGATAAGTGGTTATGCAGCTACTGATCCCAGTGCACCTAGGACAATTGAAAAAAGTGTTCCTGCAACTACTGATCCCAGTGCACCTGGGACAGTGGAGAAACGTCTTCCTGTGGCTGCAGATCCCAGTGTACCCAGGACAATGGAGAAAGGTGTTCAACAGCTTTGGATCCCAGTGCACCCAGGACAGAGGAGAAAAGTATTCATGCAGCTATAGATCCCAGTGCACCTTGGACAGTATAGAAAAACGCCATACAGCTACTGATCCCAATGCACCAGGGACGAGTATAGAAAACTATTCCGTGGCTACTGATCCTAGCACCCAGGACACTGGGAAAAATCCTATTGCAGCAGATCCCAGTGCCCCAGGACAGTGGAGAAAGTGTAATTGCAGCTATAGAGCCCAGTGCCCCCAGACAGTGGGTAAAAGTGTTATTGCACCTACTGATTCCAGTGCTCCCAGGACAGTGGAGAAAAGTGTTCATGCAGCAACAGATCCCAGTCCACCCAGGACATTGGTGAAACTTTTTAATGCAGCTACAGATCCCAGTGCCCCCTGGACAGTGGAGGAAAGTGTTATTGCAGCTTGAGATCCCAATTCACCCAGGGCAGTGGACAAAAGTATTATTGCAGCTACAAATCCCGGTGCACCCAGGACAGGGGAGAAAGGTGTTCATGCAGCTAGAAATCCCAGTGCTCCCAGGACAGTGGGGAAAAGTGTTCATGTGACTACAGATCCCAGTGCACATAGGACAGTGGACAAAATTGTGCATGCAGCTACAGATCCCAGTGCACCCAGGACAATAGAGAAAAGTGTCCCTGTAGCTACTGATCCCAGTGCCCCCAAGACAGTGGAGAAAACTGTTATTGCAGCCACAAATCCCAGTGCACCCAGGACAGGGGAGAAAAGTGGCCATGTGGCTACAGATCCCAGTGCTCCCAGGACCATGGAGAAAAGTGTTATTGCAGCCACAGATCCAAGTGGACCTGGGAAAGTTGAGAAAAGTTTTCCTGCAGCTACAGATCCCAGTTCACCGAGGACAGTGAAGAAAAGTGTTCATGCAGCTACAGATCCCAGTGCCCCAGGACAGTGAAGAAAAGTGTTAGTGCAGCTACTGATCCCAGTGCACCCAGGACAGTGGAGAAAAGTGTTCCTGCAGCTACTGATCCCAGTACATCCAGGAGAGTGGAGAAAAGTGCTCCTGCAGCTACAGATTGTAGTGCACCAGGATAGTGAATAAAAGTGTTCCTGCAGCTACTCTCATCCCAGTTCACAGGACCGTGGAGAAAAGTGTTCATGCAGTTGCAGATCCTAGTGCACAGGACAGTGGAGAAAAGTGTTCATGCAGCTTCTGATCCCACTGCACCTAGGGAAAGTGGACAAAAGTTTTCTGCAGCTTCTGATCCCAGTGCACCTAGGGACAGCAGAGAATAGTGGTTGTACAGCCGTAGATCCCGTGCACCCAGGACAGTGAAGAAAGTGTTATTGTAGCCACAGATTACAGTGCTACCGGTGGAGTGTGGAGAAAGTGTTCATGTGGCTACTCATCCCAGTGAAAGCAGGACACTGAGAAAAGTGTTCTGCAGCTACTGATCCCAGTACACCCAGGAGAGTGAGTTATGTCATGCAGCCATTATCCCCAGTACCTAGAATCACTTGAAAAAGTGTTCTGCAACTACTGATCCCAGTGCACCAGGACAGTGGAGGAAAGGTGTCTGCAGCTACTGATCCCAGTGCACACAGGACACTGGAGAAAAGTGTTCTTGCAGCTTCTGGATCCCAGTGCTCCCAGGAGAGTGGAGATAAGGGTCATGCAGCTACTGATCCCAGTGCACTCTAGGACAATTGAAAAAGGTTCCTTTCAACTACTGATCCCAGTGCACCTGGGACAGTGGAGAAACGTCTCCTGTGGCTGCAGATCCCAGTACCCAGGACAATGGAGAAAGGTGTTCAAGCAGTTTTGATCCCAGTACCCAGGACAGAGGAGAAAAGTATTCATGCAGCTATAGATCCCAGTGCACCTTGGACAGTATAAAAACGCTCATACAGCTATCTGATCCCAATGCACCAAGGACAGTATAGAAAACTATTCCTGTGGCTACTGATCCCAGTGCACCCAGGACACTGGGGAAAATCCTATTGCAGCTACAGATCCCAGTGCCCCAGACAGTGAGAAAGTGCACTCCTGCAGCTATAGAGCCCAGTGCCCTGCAGACAGTGGGTAAAGTGTTATTGCACCACTGGTATCCAGTGCTCCCAGGACAGTGGAGGAAAGTGTTCATGCAGTACCAGATCCCAGTCCACCCAGGACATTGGTGAAACTTTTGATGCAGTTGAGATCCCAGTGCCCCTGGACAGTGGAGGAAAGTGTTATTGCAGCTTGAGATCCAATTCACCCAGGGCAGTGGACAAAAGTATTATTGCAGCTACAAGTCTGTGCACCCAGGACAGGGAGAAAGGTGTTCATGCAGCGAGAGTCCCAGTGCTCCCAGGACAGTGGGGAAGAATTTCATGTATCTGAATCCCAGTGCACATAGGACAGTGGACAAATTGTGCATGCAGCTACAGATCCCAGTGCCCAGGACAATAGAGAAAAGTGTCCCTGTAGCTACTGGATCCCAGTGCCCCGAGACAGTGGAGAAAGCTGTTATTGCAGCCACAAATCCCAGTGCACCCAGGACAGGGAGAAAGGTGTTCATGCAGCTAGAGACCCCAGTGATCCTAGTGACAGTGGAGAAAAGTGGTCATGTGTGGTGCAGATCCCAGGCTCCCTGGACCATGGAGAAAAATGTTATTGCAGCCACAGATCCAAGTGGACCTGGGAAAGTGGAGGCAAGTTTTCCTGCAGCTATAGATCCCAGTTCACCCAGGACAGTGGAGAAAGTGTTCATGCAGCTACAGATCCTGCGCCCCAGGACAGTGGGAGAAAGTGTGGCCTGGCTACAGATCCCAGTGCCCCAGGACCATGGAGAAAAGTGTTTTGCAGCCACAGATCCGAAGTGGACCTGGAAAGTTGAGAGAAGTTTCTGCAGCTACAGATCCCAGTTCACCGAGGACAGTGAAGAAAAGTGTCTATGCAGCTACAGATCCCAGTGCCCCATGACAGTAAGAAAAGTGTTAGTGCAGCTACTGATCCCAGTGCACCCAGGACAGTGGAGAAAAGTGTTCCTGCAGCTACTGATCCTGGTACTCCAGGAGAGTGAGAAAGTGCTCCTCAGCTACAGATTGTGGTGCACCAGGATAGTGAATAAAAGTGTTCCTGCAGCTACTCATCCCAGTTCACACAGGACCGTGGAGAAAGTGGTTCTGTTGCGATCCTAGTGCACACAGGACAGTGTGTAGAAAGTGTTCATGCAGCCTTGATCCCACTGCACCTAGGAAAGTGACAAAAGTTTCTGCAGTTTGATCCCAGTGCACCCAGGGACAGCAGAGAATAGTGGTCATACAGCTGTAGATCCCGTGCACCCAGGACAGTGAAGAAAAGTGTTATTGAGCCACAGATTACAGTGCACCCGGACAGTGGAGAAAAGTGTTCATGTGGCTACTCATCCCAGTGAAAGCAGGACACTGAGAAAAGTGTTCTGCAGCTTGATCCCAGTGCTCCCAGGAGAGTGAGATAAGTGGTCTGCAGCTACTGATCCCAGTGCACCTAGGACAATTGAAAAGTGTGTTCCCTGCATCACTGATCCCAGTGCACCGGACAGTGGAGAAACGCTTCCTGTGGCTGCAGATCCCAGTGTATGGTGACAATGGAGAATGGTGTCTGCCGTGCTGGATCCCAGTGCACCCAGGACAGAGGAGAAAAGCATTCATGCAGCTATAGATCCCAGTGCACCTGGACAGTATAGAAAACGCTACAGCTACTGCTGATCCCAATGCACCAAGGACAGTATAGAAAACTATTCCTGTGGCTACTGATCCCAGTGCACCCAGGACACTGGGGAAAAATCCTATTGCAGCTACAGATCCCAGTGCCCCAGGACAGTGGAGAAAAGTGTAATTGCAGCTATAGAGCCCAGTGCCCCCAGACAGTGGGTAAAAGTGTTATTGCACCTACTGATTCCAGTGCTCCCAGGACAGTGGAGAAAAGTGTTCATGCAGCAACAGATCCCAGTCCACCCAGGACATTGGTGAAACTTTTTAATGCAGCTACAGATCCCAGTGCCCCCTTGACAGTGGAGGAAAGTGTTATTGCAGCTTGAGATCCCAATTCACCCAGGGCAGTGGACAAAAAGTATTATTGCAGCTACAACTCTGGTGCACCCAGGACAGGGAGAAGCAGTTCATGCAGCTAGAAACCCAGTGCTCCCAGGACAGTGGGAAAGTGTTCATGTGACTACAGATCCCAGTGCTCCGGGACCGTGAAGAAAATGTGTATGCAGCCACAGATCCAAGTGGACCTGGGAAAGTGAGAAAAGCTTTCCTGCAGCTAGATCCTGTTCACCCAGGACAGTGAGAAAAGTGTCTATGCAGCTAGATCCCAGTGCCCCAGGTGGAGAAAAGTATGTGGCTACAGAGATGCCAGTGCTCCCAGGACCATGGAGAAAGTGTTATTGCAGCCACAGATCCAAGTGGACCTGGGAAAGTTGGAGAAGTTTTCCTGCAGCTACAGATCCCAGTTCACCGAGTACAGTGCAGAAAGTGTTCATGCAGCTACAGATCCCAGTGCCCCAGGACAGTGAAGAAAAGTGTTAGTGCAGCTACTGATCCCAGTGCACCCAGGACAGTGGAGTAGTGTTCCTGCAGCTACTGATCCCAGTACATCCAGGAGTGGAGAAAGTGCCCTGCAGCTACAGATTAGTGCACCAGGACAGTGAATAAAAGTGTTCCTGCAGCTACTCATCCCAGTTCACAGGACCGTGAGAAAAGTGTTCATGCAGTTGCAGATCCTAGTGCACACAGGACAGTGGAGAAAAGTGTTCTGCAGCTTCTGATCCCACTGCACCTAGGAAAGTGACAAAAGCTTCTGCAGCTTTGATCCCAGTGCACCTAGGACAGCAGAGAATAGTGGTCTGCAGCTGTAGATCCTGCACCAGTACAGGAAGAAAAGTGTTATTGTAGCCACAGATTACAGTCACCGGCAGTGGAGAAAAGTGTTCATGGTTACTCATCCCAGTGAAAGCAGGACACTGGAGAAAGTGTTCATGCAGTTACTGATCCTGAGTGCATTCTGACAGTGGAGAAAAGTGTTTATGCAGCTACTGATCACCTGTGGCCCCCAGGGCAGTGGGAGAAATGTGTTCATGCAGCTATGGATCCCAGTGCACCGTGACAGTAGAGAAAATGCTCATACAGCTACTGGATCCCAGTGCACCAAGGACAGTATAGAAAAGTATTCTTGTGGCTACAGATCCTAGTACCCCCCAGGACAGTGGAGAAAAATGTTCTGCAGCTACTTATCCCAGTGCACCCAGGACAGTGGAGAAATGTGTTATTGCAGCTACAGATCCCAGTGCCCTCAGGACAGTGGAGAAAAGTAAGACAGCTACATATCCCAGTGCTCCCAAGACAGTGAATAAAAGTGTTATTGCAGCTACTAATCCAGTGCACCCAGGATGAAGGAGAATCGATTCATGCAGCTACAGATCCCAGTGCCCCAGGACAGTGGGGAAAAGTGCTATTGCAGCTACAGATCCTGTGCACTCTGGGACACTGGAGAAATGTATTCATGCAGCTACAGGTCCCAGTGCCCCTGGATAGTGGAGAAAAGTGTTATTGCAGCTACGGATCCCAGTTCACCCGGGACAGTGGCCAAAGTGTTCATGCAGCTACAGATTGCCGTGGTTTCGGTGACAGTGGAGAAAGTGTTCCTGCAGCTACTGATCCCAGTGCCCCAGAATAGTGGACAAAAAGTGTTATTGCATCTACAAATCCCAGTACTGTAGACAGTGGAGAAAGGTGTCTCATGTGGTTACAGATCCCAGTGACCCCTGCACAGCGGAGAAAAGTGTTCCTGCTGCAACTGATCCAAGTGCCCCTAGACAGTGGAAAAAGTGTTCCTGTAGCTACTGATCCCAGTGACCCCAGGAGAGTGACTAAAAGTTCCTGCAGCTACAGATCCGAGTGCACCCAGGACAGTGAGAAAAGTGTCTATGCTGCTACAGATCCCAGTGCACCCAGGACAGTGGAGAAAAGTGTTCATGCAACTACTGATACCAGTGCACCCTGGACAGTGGAGAAAAGCGTCATGCAGCTACAGACTGCAGTGCCCCCAGGACAGTGGAGTAACGTGTTCGTGAAGCTTGGATTCCATGCACCTGAGACAGCAGAGAATAGTGGTCCACAGCTGCAGATCCCGTGCACCCAGGACAGTGAAGAAAAGTGTTATTGTAGCCACAGATTACAGTGCACCCGGGACAGTGGAGAAAAGTGTTTATGTGGCTACTCATCCCAGTGAAAGCAGGACACTGAGAAAAGTGTTCATGCAGTTACTGATCCCAGTGCATTCTGGACAGTGGAGAAAGTGTTTATGCAGCTACAGATCACCGTGCCCCTGGGCAGTGGAGAAATGTGTTCATGCAGCTGTAGATCCCAGTGCACCCTGGACAGTAGAGAAAAATGTCATATGCTACTGATCCCAGTGCACCAAGGACAGTATAGAAAGTATTCTGTGGCTACAGATCCAGTACTCCCAGGACAGTGGAGAAATGTCTCTGCAGCTACTTATCCCAGTGCACCCAGGACAGTGGAGAAAGTGTCTCAGCTACAGATCCCAGTGTCTCTCAGGACAGTGGAGAAAAGTGTTATTTGCAGCTACATATCCCAGTGCCTCAGGACAGTGGAGAAGCAGTGTTACAGCTACATATCCCAGTGCCCCAGGACAGTGAATAAAAGTGTTATTGCAGCTACTAATCCCAGTGCACCCAGGACAAAGGAGAAACGATTCATGCAGCTACAGATCCCAGTGCCCCAGGACAGTGGAGAAAAGTGTTATTGCAGCCACAGATCCTAGTGCACCCAGGACACTGAGAAATGTATCTCATGCAGCTACAGGTCCCAGTGCCCCTGGATAGTGGAGAAAAGTGTTGTTGCAGCTACTGATCCCAGTTCACTGGGACAGTGGCCAAAAGTGTTCATGCAGCTACAGATTGCCTGTGCTCTCAGGACAGTGGAGAAAGTGTTCCTGCAGTCATTGATCCCAGTGCCCCAGAATATGGACAAGTAGCATTGCATCTACAACCCTAGTGCACGAGTACAGTGGAGAAAGGTGTCTGTGGCTACAGATCCCGTGACCCTGCACAGTGGAGAAAAGTGTTCTTGCTGCAATTATCCCAGTGCCCCCTGGACAGTGGAAAAAGTGTTCCTTGAGCTACTGATCCTAGTGACTCCAGGAGAGTGAGACTTAAAGTTTCCTGCAGCTACAGATACCAGTGCACCCAGGACAGTGGAGAAAAGTGTCTGCGCGGCTACAGATCCCAGTGCACCCAGGACAGTGAGAAAGTGTTCATGCAACTACTGATACCAGTGCACCCTGACAGTGGAGAAAAGTGTTCATGTAGCTACAGACTGGCAGTGCCCCAGGACAGTGGAGTAACGTGTTCATGTAGCTTCTGATTCCAGTGCACCTGACAGTGGAGAAAAGTGTTCATGCAGCTACAGATCTAGTGCTGCTAGGACAGTGAGCAGCGCGCCATGTAGCTACTGATTCCAGTACACCTTCGACATTGGAGAAACGTGTTCCTGTTTCTGCAGATCCCAGTGTACCCAGGACAGTGGAAAAATGTGCTTGCAGCTACTGAGCCCAGTGCCCCAGGACAATGGATAAAAGTGTTATTGCAGCTACTGATCCCAGTGCACCCTGACAGTGGAGAAAGTGTCATGCGGCCACAGATCACAGTGCTGCCAGGACAGTGGAGTAACGTGTTCATGTAGCTACTGATTCCAGGACACCTTCGACAGTGGAGAAAACGTGTTCTGTTTCTGCAGAACCTAGTGTACCCAGGACAGTGGAAAAGTGTTATTGCAACTACTGAGCCCAGTACCCCCAGGACAGTGGAGGAAAGTGTCTATTTAGTTACAGAACGTAGTGCCCCCAGAACAGTGGAGAAACATGTTCATGCAGCTAGTGATCCCAGTGCACCTGGGACAGTGGAGAAACGTGTTCCTTGTGGCTGCAGATCCCAGTGTCCTAGACAGTGGAGAAAGGTGTGTCTGCAGCTACAGATCGCCGTGCCCCAGGAGAGTGCCGGAAAGTGTTCATCTGGCTACAGATCCCAGTGCATCCAGGACAGTGGACAAAAGTGTTCATGCAGCTACAGATCACAGTGCCCCAGGACAGTGGAGAAATGTGTTCATTCAGCTATATCCCAGTGCACCCACGACAGTATAGAAAGTGTTCATATATCAACTGGTCTAAGTGCACCCAGGACAGTATTGAAACAGTGTCTATTTGGCTACAGATCCCAGTGCACCTAGGACAGTGCAGAAAAGGGTTTCTGCAGCTACTGATCCCAGTGCACTGGACCTTGAAAAGTGTTCCGCAACTACTGTTCCCAGTGCATCAGGACAGTGGAAAGTGTTCCTCAGCTACTGGATCCCAGTGCACCCAGGACACTGAGAAAGTGTTCTTGCAGCTACTGATCCCAGTGCACCCAGGAGAGCGGGAGATAAGTGTTCATGCAGCTACTGATCCCAGTGCACCTGGGACACTTGAAAAAGTGCTCCTGCAACTACTGATCCCAGCACCAGGGACAGTGGAGAAAAGTGTTCTCTCAGCAACTGATCCCAGTGCAGCTGGGACAGTGAGAAACATCTTCCTGTGGCTGCAGATTCCAGTGTACCCAGGACAATGGAGAAAGGTATTATGGCTGCATATTCCCAGTGCACACAGGACAGTGGAGAAAGGTGTTCATGCAGCTAGATCCCAGTGCTCCCAGGAGGGAGAGAAAAGTGTTCATGCAGCTATAGATGCCAGTGCACCTGGACAGTATAGAAAAGTGTCTACAGCTACTGATCCCAATGCACCCAGGACAGTAGAGAAACTGTTACTGCGGCTGCAGATCCCAGTGCACCCAGGACAGTGTAAAAAGTGTTATTTCAGCTTATAAAGCCCAGTGCTCTCAGACAGAGGATAAAAGCTGTTATTGCAGCCACTGATTCCAGTGCTCACAGGTTGTGTGAAGAAAAGTGTTCATACAGCTACAGATCCCAGTGCACCCAGGACATTGGCGAAATTTATTCATGCAGCTACAGATCCCAGTGCCCCAGGACAGTGGGAGAAAAGTGTTATTGCAGCCACAGATCCTAGTGCACCCAGGAAAGTGGATAAAAGTGCACACTCAGCTACAGATCCCAGTGCACCCAGGACACAGAGAAAAGTGTCCTTGCAGCTACTGGATCCCAGTGCATCCGGACAGTGGAGAAAAGTGTTATTGCAGGTGCAGATCCCAGAGCCCAGGAAAGTGGATAAAGTGCACTCAGCTACAGATCCCAGTGCACCCAGGACAATAGGAGAAAAGTGTCCTGCAGCTACTGATCCTGAAAATTGCAGGACAGTGGAGAAAGTGTTATTGCAGGTACAGATCCCAGAGCACCCAGGACAGTAGAGAAAAGTGTTCATGGGCTACAGATCCCAGTGCACCCAGGACATGAGAAAAGTGTTCCTCAGCTACTGATCCCAGTGCTCCCGGGACCGGTAGAAAAGTGTGATTGCAGCAACAGATCCCAGTGGACCTGGACAGTGGAGAAAAAGTTTCGCAGCTACAGATCCCAGTGCCCCCAGGACAGTGGAGTAAAGTTTTAGCTGCACAGACCCCAGTGCACTCAGGATAGTGGAGGATAGTGTCATTGCAGGCCAAATCCAGTTCATCCGGGACAGTGGACAAAAAGTGTTGATGCAGCTACAGATCACGTGGCCCCAGTACAGTGGAGAAAAGTGTTCCTGCAGGTACTGATCCCAGTGCCCCAGGATAGTGGAGAAAAGTGTTTTTGAGCAACAAACCCGTGTGCACCCAGGACAGTGGAGAAAGCTGTTCATACAGCCACAGACACCAGTACACCCAGGAGAGTGGAGAAAAGTGCCCTGCAGCTACAGATCCCAGTGCCCCAGGACAGTGGATAAAGGTGTTATTGCAGCTACTGATTCCAGTTCACCCTGGACAGTAGAGAAAGTGTCTATGCAGCTACAGACCCTGCACCCAGGAATGGAGAAAAGTGTTATTGCAGCTAGATCCAGTTCACCTGGGACAGTGGACAAAAGTGTTACGTAGCTACAGATAACATGCCCCAGGACAGTGGAGAAGTGTTCCTGCAGGCATTGATCCCAGTGCCCCAGGACAGTGGAAAAAGTAAGATTGGAAGCTACAGATCCAGCTTACCTGGGACCATGGACAAAGCATTCATGCAGCTACAGATCCCATGCCCCAGGACAGTGGAGATAAGTGTTCCTGCAGGTACTGATTCCTGTGTCCCCAGGATAGTGGGAAAACTGTTTTGCAGCTACAAACTCTGTGCACCCAGGACAGGGAGAAAGTGTTCCTGCACCTACAGATCCCAGTGCCCCAGGACAGTGGAGAAAAGTGTCTGCAGCTACAGATCCCAGTGGACCTGGATCAGTGGAGAAAAGTGTTTTGTAGGCGACAGATCCCAGTGACCTGGGAAAGTGGTGAAAGTTTTTCTACAGCTACAGATCCCAGTTCACCTTGGACAGTGGAGAAAAGTGTTCTGCAGCTTCAGATCCCAGTGCCCCAGGACAGTGGAGCAAAAGTGGTCATAGGGTTACAGTCCTGTGGTCCTGGGACCAGGGAGAAAAGGCTTTTGCAGCCACAGATCCAAGTGGACCTGGGAAAGTGGGGAAAGTTTTCCTGCAGCTACAGGATCCCGTTCACCCAGGACAGTGAAGAAAAGTGTTCATGCAGCTACAGATCCCAGTGCCCCAGGACAGTGGAGAAAAAGTGCTAGTGCAGCTACTAATCCCAGTGCACCCAGGACAGTGGAGAAGTTGTTCCTGCAGCTACTGATCCCAGTACATCCAGGAGATGGAGAAAGTGTTCTGCAGCTACAGACTGGAAAGTACCAGGGACAGTGGATGAAAGTGTTCCTGCAGCTACTCATCCCAGTGCCACAGGACTGTGGAGAAAAGTGTTCATGCAGCTGCAGATCCTAGTGCACACAGGACAGTGGAGAAAAGTGTTCTATGCAGCTTCTGATCCTATTGCACCTGGGACAGTGGGACAAAAGTTTTTGCAGCTTGATCCCAGTGCACCTAGACAGCAGAGAATAGTGGTCATACAGCTGCAGATCCCGTGCACCCAGGACAGTGGAGGAAAAGTACTTGCAGCCACAGATCACAGTGTACCTGGGACAGTGGAGAAAAGTGTTCATGGCCACTCATCCCAGTGAAAGCAGGACACTGGAGAAAAGTGTTCATGCAGTTACTGATCCCAGTGCACCCAGGACAGTGAGAAAAGTGTTTATGCAGCTACAGATTGCCGTGTGCCCCAGGGCAGTGGAGAAACGTGTTCATGCAGCTATAGATCCCAGCACCCTGGATGGAGAGAAAATGCTCATACAGCTACTGATCCCAGTGCACCCAGGACAGTATAGAAAAATATTCCTGTGGCTAGAGATCCAGTACCCCCAGGACAGTGGAGAAAAATGTTCCTGTAGCTACTCATCCCAGTGCACCCAGGGCAATGGAGAAAAGTGTTATTGCAGCTACAGATCCCAGTGCCCCCAGGACAGTGAAGAAAAGTGTTCTGCAACTATATCCAAGTGGGCCCAGAACAGTGAATAAAAGTGCTATTGCTGCTACTAATCCCAGTGCAACCAGGACAAAGGAGAATGTATCTTATGCAGCTGCAGATCCCAGTGCCCTGCTGGACAGAGGAGAGAAAATGTTATTGCAGCTACAGATCCCAGTGCACCCAGGACACTGAGAAATGTTTCATGCAGCTACAGATCCCAGTGCCCCCAGGACAGTGGAGAAAAGTGTTCTTGCAGCTACGGATCCCAGTTCACCCGGGACAGTGGCCAAAAGTGTCATGCAGCCACAGATTGCAGTGCTTCTCAGGACAGTGGAGAAAAGGTGTTCCCTGCAGCTACTGATCCCAGAGCCCCCAGGACAGTGTACAAAGTGTTATAGCATCTATAAACCCAGTGCACTCAGTACATTGGAGAAAGGTGTTCATGCAGCTAGGAGATCCCAGTGATCCCAGGACAGTGGGGAAAAGTGTTCCTGCAGGTACTGATCCCAGTGGACCCAGGATAGTGGAGAAAACTGTTTTTGTAGCTACATCCCCTGAACCCAGGACAGTGAGAAAGTGTTCCTGCATCTACAGATCCTATGCCCCCAGGACAGTGGGGCAAGTGTCACTGCAGCTACAGATCCCAGTGGACCTGGGCTGTGGACAGTGTTGCAGCCACAGATCCCAGCGGACCTGGGAAAGTGGAGAAAGTTTTTAGCCACAGATCCCAGTTCACCTTGACAGTGGAGAAAAGTGTTCGTAGCCTCAGATCCCAGTGCCCCAGGACAGGGAGAAAGTGCTGTGGTTACAGATCCCAGCCCTGAGACCGGGGAGAGGGTTTTGCAGCCACAGATCCAAGTGGACCTGGGAAAGGGGAAAGTTTTCAGCTACAGATCCCGGTTCACCCAGACAGTGAAGAAAGTGTCATGCAGCTACAGATCCCAGTGCCCAGGACAGTGGAGAAAAGTGTTAGTGCAGCTACTAACTTGTGCACCCAGGACAGTGGAGAAAAGTGTCTGCAGCTACTGATCCCACATCCAGGAGGGAGGCGTGTTCCTGCAGCTACAGACTAGTGCACCAGGACAGGATGAGTGTTCGTGCACATCATCCCAGTGCACCAGGACGTGGAGAAAAGTGTTCATAGCTGCAGATCCTAGGCACACAGGACAGTGGAGAAAAGTGTCTGCAGCTCTGGATCCTACTGCACCTAGGACAGTGGACAAAGTTTTCTGTAGCTTGATCCCAGTACCTAGGGACAGCAGAGAATAGTGGTAATAGCTGTAGATCCTGTGCACCCTGACAGTGGAGAAAGTATATTGCAACAGATACAGTGCACCTGAGACAGTGGAGAAAAGGTTTCATGGCAATCATCCAGTAGCAGGACACTGGAAAAGTTTATGCAGATATAGATCCCAGAGCACCCAGGACAGTGGAGGAAAGTTTCATGCAGCTGCAGATCCCTTGCTCCCAGGACAGTAGAGAAAGTGTTCATGTGGCTGCAGTTCCTGTGCTCCGGACAGTGAAGAAAGTGTTATTATCCAGTGGACCGGGCAGTGGAGAAAAGTTTTCTGCACACAGATCCCAGTGCCCCAGGACAGTGGAGAAAAGTGTTGTTGCAGCTACAGACCAGTGCACCCAGGATAGTGAGAATAGTGTTATTGCCACAGATCCAGTTCACCTGGACAGTGATGTGGTGATGCAGTACAGATCGCATGCCTCAGGATAGGAGAAAGTGTTGCTGCACTGATCCAGTTCTCCGGGATAGTGGAGTGTTTTTGAGCTACAACCCGTGCACCCAGGACAGTGGAGAGCTTTCTACAGCGGCGATACCAGTACACCAGGACAGTGGAGAAAAAGCTCCCAGCTACAGATCCTGTGCTCCCGGGACAGTGGGAGAGTGCTCCTGCAGCTGGAGATCCCAGTGCCCCAGGACAGGAGAAAGTGTACGGTGTTTAGAGCCCAGTGCCCCAGGACAGGATAAGGGCATGCAGCTACTGATTCCAGTTCACCGGACAGTAGAGAAAGTGTCTGCGCCAAGACCCCACCCAGGAATGTGAGAAAGTGTTATTGCAGCTACAGATCCAGTTCACCCGGGACAGGACAAAGTGTTATGCAGGTACAGATTACATGCCCCTGGACAGTGGAGAAAGTGTTCCCAGGTACTGATCCTGGTGCCCCAGGATGTGGAAAAGTGTTATTGCAGCTAGATCCAGTTCATTCGGACAGTGGACAAAAGTATTTGTGCAGTTATGATCCTGTGCCCTGACAGGAGAAAAGTGTCTGCAGGTGGCGATCCCAGTGTACCCAGGATAGTGGAGAAACTGTTTTGCAGCTACAAATCCTGTGCACCCAGGACAGTGGAGAAAGGTTCCTGTACTCACAGATCCCAGTGCCCCAGGACAGTGGAGAAAAGTGTCACTGCAGCTACAGATCCCAGTGGACCTGGGTCAGTGATATGCGTTGGTAGCCATGATCCCATGACCTGGGAAAGTGGAGAAAGTTTTTACAGCTACAGATCCAGTTCACCTTGACAGTGGAGAAAGTTCTACAGCCAGAGATCCCAGTGCCCCGTGAGGTGGAGAAAGTGGCTGTGGTTACAGATCCCAGTGCTCTGAGACTGGGGAGAGCAGTTTTTGTGTTTTGATCCAAGGGACCTGGGAAAGTGGGAAAAGTTTTCCTGTAGCTACAGATCCTGGGCACCCAGGAGGTAAGAAAGTGTCATGCAGCTACAGATCCCAGTGCCCCAGGACAGTGGAGAAAAGTGTTAGTGCAGCTACTAATCCCAGTGCACCCAGGACAGTGGAGAAAAGTGTTCCTGCAGCTACTGATCCCAGTACATCCAGGAGAGGAGAAAGTGTCTGCAGCTACAGATCTTGAGTACCAGGACAGTGACAGTGTTCTGCAGCTACTCATCCCAGTGCACAGGACTGTGAGAAAGGTCACAGCTGCAGATCCAGTGCAATAGTATATGGAGAAAAGTGCTCATGCAGCTTGATCCTATTGCACCTAGGACAGTGGACAAAGCCTGCAGCTTGATCCTAGTACCTAGGACACAGAGAATAGTGGCCACAGCTGCAGATCCTGGCACCCAGGACAGTGAGGTGCGTATCGCAGCCACAGATCACAGTGTACCTGGACAGTGAGAAAGTGTTCATGGGTTACTAATCCAGTGAAAGCAGGACACTGAGAAAAGTGTTCATGCAGTTACTGATCCTGGTGCACCCAGGACAGTGGAGAAAAGTAGCTACAGATTGCCGTGTTCTTCAGGGCAGTGGGAGAAACGTGTTCATGCAGCTATAGATCCCAGTGCACCCTGGATGGTAGAGAAAAATAGACAAGGAGGAGGCAATCCAGAGAAGGGCGACAAAGATGGTGCATGGTTTGCATCACAAAACATACAGGAGAGACCAAGAGACATCAATATGTGCTCACTGGAGGAGAGAAGAAAGGGAGACATGATAGAAACTTTCAAGTGCCTCAAGGTATAAATAAAGGTGCAGGTGGGGATCTTTTCCAGTGTAGAAAAGATATCAGAATGAGGGACACAGTATGAAATTGGAGAGGTAGTTTATTTTTTTTTTTTTTTTAGTTGTTTAACCAGGAGTAGCACACTAAGCTGAAAGCTTTTTACAGGTGTGACCTGGGAGCACGGGAAGTTAAGTGACTTGCTCAGAGTCACACAACATGCAAGTGGAAGCTGTGGGATTCAAACCCAGGTCTGGTCTGCTGGATGTCACCAGATTTACAGCTCAGAGCCTTAAACAACTGTGCTATACTGCCTCCGAAGATTAAGCGGTAATGTGAGGACATTTTTCTACACAGAGAGGGTGGTGGCTACTTGAAACAGTCTGCCACAAGAGGTGGTGAGGGCAAGCACAGATGAGGGGTTTAAACATTCCTGGGACAGGCACAAGGAAACACTGAGTGGGGTGGGAGTGATGAAAAGCCATTGATCACTTAGGGTGAGTGGATGCATACATGTATCGGGCCTATGGGCAGACTAGATGGGCCTAGTGGTCCTTATCTGCCGACAATTTCTATCTATCTAGGTAAAGCAGCCACACTGCTTCAGACACTGGTGTACCTGGGAGAGTGATGAAAAGCAGCCATGCTGCTACTGAGACTAGTGCACCTGGGATAGGGAAGAAAAGCAGCCAAGTTGCTTCAGATTCTGGTGCACCTGGGATACTGGAGGAAGGCAGCCATACTGCTTCAGATTCTGGTGCACCGGGGATAGTGGTGAAAGGCAGCCATGGTGCTACTAATCCCATTGCAACCGGGACAGTGGAGTAAAATGCTTATGTAGCTACAGGTCCCAGTGCACCTGGGAGAGTGGAGAAAAATGTTCCTGCAGCTACTGATCCCAGTACACCCGGGACATTGGGAAAAGTGTTCCTGCAGCTACTGATCCCTCTGCAACCAGGACAGTGAAGAAAAGTGTTCATGGAGCTACAGATCCCAGTGCACCAGGGACAGTGGAGAAAAGTGCTCCTGCAGCTACAGATCCCAGTGTACCCAGGACAGTGGAAAGAAGTGTTCCTACAGCTACTGATTGCAGTGCACCCAGGACAGCGGAGAAGAGTGTTCCTGCAGCTACAGATCCCAGTGCACCTGGGACAGGGAGAAAAGTGTTCATAAAGCTACAGATCACAATGCACTCGGGACAGTGGAGAAAAGTGTTTCTGCAGCTACTGATTCCAGTGCACCCGGGACGGTGGAGAAAAGTGTTATTGTAGTGTAACCCCCCTACAAATGGGGGTTCCTAAAAGCCTTCCCAGAGCTTGCCTAACTGCCCCTGCCTAACTGGTGTTGGCGTAATGCCGCCAAATGCGGACGTTGTGAGTGCTTTTAGAGCCTCTGGTACTGCCTCTTTAAGAACTGCCTGCTTGCAGGCTTTATTAGTTTGCAAGGGGTGACTGTGGGTTTACTGCTTGAATCCCACTCGAGCTGCCATTTAAATCGCTCCGCTTCTGCAGTCGCTAAGAGAGCTGAGGGAGCCTATTTGAAGGATGTAACTGTTGGCTGGGAAATATGTAGCATAACAGTGAAAATGTAGTTTGTTTATTCTGCCTTATTTACAGCTAGGACTCTGTGTGGTTGGCCCCTCCATTTTGGACCTGGACTGCTGAGATGGGCCAATTGGAGAAGGGGAACTTTAAAATGGAGACCGCTTGAGCCAACCAGAACTTGGACTCCCACTGGGAGCCTGCCTGAAGGGGAATATATGTCAGGTGCTCCTGGGAAGTGTAGTTTGGACCCTGGCACCTTTTTTGTACCAATAGAGGGCATATGAGGTGACTAACAGAACAAAACAGCCAACCGGAGCCCTGTGGAGCGAGAGGAAATTGCCCTGCAACTGTCCTGGAGGGGCAGAGTCGTTGGTGATTGTGAAGGGAGAAGAAGCTCTGGCTGCTGCGCTGTGCAAGTCTTCACATGGGAAGCGCGTGTGCTAGGCCGAAAAGGCGGGCGACTACATCACCAGTAGAGCAAGCGGACAAGATACGTGGAGGAGTGCAGGCAGAGGAGGCTGTGCGAATACAGCTACCTTCCAGACTCTCCTGTAGAGGACTGGAGAATCTGCTGAATCGCTACCGGTCTGTTAGGACAAGTGAGGCTCATGTTGTTCACCCGATTTGGATCAGTGAAAGTGATCGGGAGTTTGGAGCAGCTGCCTGGTATGGTACCTCTGTGTTACATACAAATGTGTGGAGCAGCGCTCTGGATCACAGGCCAAGTCCTGCAGTGGTGTGAGAGGATCTTTCTGCAGGAGTCGTGAGTACTAAATTAGGGGAGCTCCTGTCAGATGTTCATTCTGAGGGAAAGATTTTCTGGCTGTTTCAGTGGCTGCATGAATTGTGCCTGTGGCTCTTACAAATCAAATCTAGGTACCAAATGCTTGTTTCCTCATCAGGGCCCCAACCAGCTGCACCGAATAGGCTTGCCTTGTAAGGCATAGGTACCCAAAGACAGTGACTGCTAGGTTTGGCCTGTGCACAGTGCCCTTTAGTAGAAGTGTTAAGCTAATCAACCTGATCTACCCCATCCTTGTTACTTCCCCCTTAATAAATCAGATTTGTTGTTGCAAGGTATACCATTTGAACTGTGTGTTTGTGCTACCCTTTTGTGTATGGGTTATTGTATAACTGCATCTTATTTTACAGGGGGTCCTCAGCACCAAGTTGGCCATCCCGACCTGGGGGTAAGTGTAAGTCATAACCATAGTGTGGGAATTGCTGGTGAGCCACTAGTGGGGAAAAAAGGGGGTTGCAGTGACCCAGAGGGCTGTGACCAGGTCGTATTTGACTGTTACAACCCCGACCTCTCGGTGGAGGCACCCGCCATCAGATCCAGGCCCCTCAACCTGGTATTGGCTGAGCAGGCAGGGGTAGTAGCCCTTAGGATAGCACCACTGAGGGGTTACGTTTTGGAGGCATTGCTGGGATTAGCGTCCCCTAGTGGCCGAGTAGACGAAATACCCCAACATGGCCAAACTAAAGAAAAAGGAAAAAACTGAAGGGGGTTATCACGACTAAAATTAAGTTAGACCCTGTTAAGATGATGGTGCATAAACTGATGAGGTGGGGTGAAGCTGAAGAGTTGGATTCCCAGAAAATTGTGTTACTACTGGATGTACCTCTGGGGATAAAGAACGCTGACCTTGTTTTTGCAGTTGAGCATGTTAAATGTTTAGGCAAGGTAGAGGTGAAGGGGCGAATTGCCGACCTACTCAACCAGACCTTACAGGTGCTGCTTTTATGCAGTATTATTATAGACCAGGAGAGGGTGTCCCCAGTGATTTACCCTGAAGGTGCTCAAAAGGGGTAGAGGGTCATTCATGTCCGGAGTGGTTCAGTCACCCCAGGGGAGTCCCCCAAGACTAATAGCTTCAAAGATAAATTGCTTAAACTGTTAGCTGCAGAAGGAAGTACCACTCAGGAATTACTACAGGTGTTAGACCTTTCGAGTGATCCCACCCCCAACTGTCCCCGGGTACATCTCCCGGGTCCTCCAAGAGTTCCATCCTGGCTTCACCACCTATAGTTGTTCCCCCCATCCAGCTAGACTCCTATTGGAGATTGAAACTTTTTTCTGGTACTGTGCCTGTGCCCTCGGGAGAAGATGATTTGGAGACTTGGATGGACTATGCTACCCCTTTAGTCCAAGAGTGGCAGTGCTCTGAGGGGGAGAAACGAAAGAGACTGATGGAGAGCCTGAGGGGCCCAGCTTGGAAGCCATTCATTTCTTCATGGGCTACTACCCCTAAGCCACTGTAGTAGAGTACCTTTCTGCCTTAGAGGGGTGTTTGGGAGTACAGAAACTGGGGAAGACCTGTTGTGGAAATTCAAGTCAGCTAAACAGTGGAGGAATGAGAAACTGTCAGCCTTTGTTACCAGAATGGAAAGGGCACTGCAAAAGCTTATCGAAAGAGGGGTAACTGCCCCTGCTTTTAAATCAGGTCCACCTAGATCATATTTTGAAATCTGCCAGGTTTTCCAGTGTGATATTGTTGAAGCTCAAACTACATAACCGACGGGCTGCCCCTCCTGAATATTGCCAATTGATGAGAGATTCGAGAAGTTGAGACTGATGAAGAGGGGTGGGAACCCTATGTGGAGGTCGTGAATCTATGCCAGACCCCTGAGCCCAGTGAACCAGATGAGACCCACCCCTCGAGGGGATTGAACAAGGAGTCTGATGCATTTCCTGTGCCCCCAGAGGCCCAGGGTGGAGTGGGGGTGCATGCTGTTTCCTCTGATCCCCGGGTGGAAAGTAATTTGTAGGCTGAGATTAGAGATTTACAGGAAATGGTGAGAGATTTGAAACAAACTGCTGCCAACCCCTCCAAGTTTGGGGAACCTGAGTTATCTAGAAACAAACAACCTAGTCAAGAGGAGCCCTCCAGAGCCCCCGACGCCTCCTGGCAGGCAAGATATCTCCCTCCCAACAAAGACCCGAGATACTAAGTTCTGCTACCACTGTGGGGAGGATGGACACTTTCAGACTGCGTGCCGGTAACCAGAGAAGTTAAGGAGGGTCAACAGCAGGCTAGTAGCCTGGCATCGCAAGGCCTATACCAGACCTCAGGGAGGGCCTCCTCGGAAGAGTTTTGTTACCCGGGCCAATGCCCAAGCAACTCCAAAACCTTGCCCCCTGAACAGTCTGACATGGTGGGTCCCGCAATGGAGACCACCATGACAGTGAATGGAGTACCCACCTGGGCTGTGTTGGACAGTGGTTCCCAAGTGACCATTATGTTTCAGGACTGGTATCAGAAGCACTTGTCTGAAGTGCCTCTGCAGCCTTTGGATAGACTACATGTTTGGGAACTGAGTGATAAGGTCTACCCCTACTCTGGGTATATCCGGATTTGGTTCTCCTTTCCTACTTCTGTGGCTGGGGTGGCCGAACAAGTGGAGACCCTGGCATTAGTGTGTCCCCCACTGGACTGTATGATGGGGTGCCCTTGTTATTTGGGACTAATGCTCTTATGTTTGGTCGCTTAGCGAAACTGTGCTCTGAAAAACAGAGGTCCAGGACTGGGCGAGCTCTCAGAATTCCAGCCTTGATTCAGAAGGCCTATGAGACCCAGAGGAAGGCCAGCCAGGCGGAACCCGATGGCCCGGTGGGTGTTGTCTGGAAGAAGGATCCAGAGTCTTTGTTGCTAGCACCAAATGCCCAGTGTGTTCTACAAGGAGAAGTCCGGATTAAAAAGGATGTCAAGAATAAAATATTGATGCTGGATGCACCAGGCGATGGAAAATTCCAGAGGGGTTGCTGGTTAAACCCAGCATTTTGTCTGCTCGAGCCCATGCTTTTTGCCAGAAGAGTAATGGTTCAAGTGCACAATGTATCTGTTTGAGAGATTCAAGTGAAGCGAGGCTGCACTTTGGCCACAGTGCGCTGTGCAGATACTGCTGTTCTGCCCAGCAACAAGACTTCCGGGAGGAGTGACCGAGTGACCCCTGATCTGTTTGATTTCGTGACTCCCACTGCCAGCAGAATGGAAGAAAAGATTAGTGAAAGGCTTGCTCAGAAGGAGCAGGTGTTTTCCCTGAAGGAGTGGGATGTAGCAATGTGCAAGAAGCTGAACATCACATTCGGCTACAGGATGAGCGACTTTCCATGAGCGATCTCGGCGCCTGGCCCCTGCTGATACAGATGATGTGAGCGACACCTGCAGGAGGTGCTTGCAGCTGGGTGATCAAGAATCTAGAAGCCCCTGTGCTTCCCTGATTGTAGTAGTGAGGAAAAAGAATGGAGCTGTTTGGATGTGCGTGGATTACCGTACCTTAAACAGGTGAACTATACCAGACCAATATACCATGCCACGCATTCAGGACGCCTTGGATTGTCTAAATGGTAGAAAATGGTTCTCAGTGTTAGATCTTCACAGTGGGTACTACCAGATCCCGATGGCTCTGGAGGATCGCAAAAAAACTGCTTTTATTTGCCCATTAGGTTTTTACAAGTTTATGAGGATGCCTCAGTGGATTTCAGGTGCCCCTGCTACTTTCCAGCGTTTGATGGAGCGTGCTGTGGGGGATATGAACTTACTTGAGTGTTTAGTCTATCTGGATGATGTCATAGTGTTTGGCAGCTCCTTGGAGCAACATGAAAGTAGGTTGTTCAAAGTGCTGGATCGACTGGAAGAGTTTGGTCTCAAACTGTCTATAGATAAGTGTCAATTCTTTCAAACATCCATGAAATACATGGGGCACATAGTATCCACTGAAGGCATAGAAACTGACCCCAGTAAAGTGGAAGCTTTCACTACTTGGCCTCAACCAAAGAATTTGAAAGAACTGTAAAGGTTCCTGGGGTTTTGTGGTTATTATAGGCGATTTATCAAGGACTATTCTCAAGTGATCCGCCCTCTACTCAACCTTACTCAAGGATATTCTCCAACCCCAAAAGGTATAAGAAAGCTGTGCTCTCTGAGACTGAGAAAAGATATTTCCATTCAAATGATGTGTTTGGGACCCACTGGACTGCTGATTGTGAGGTAGCTTTCCATGATATTATATACCAACTTACCCATGCCCCAGTGCTGGCCTATGCTGACCCTGCCAGGCCGTAAATTCTTCATACTGATGCCAGTCTACAAGGATTGGAGGCTGTGTTATATCAAGAGCACACAAATGGTTTAAGACCCATAGCCTTTGCCAGCAGGAGTCTGACTGCTTCAGAAAATAACTACCCAGTGCATGAGCTAGAGTTCCTGGCCTTGAAGTGGGCTATTGTTGATCAATTACATGACTACTTATATGGTGCTAAGATATTGGTGATGACTGATAACAATCCTCTAACCTATGTGCAGACCTCAGCTAAGTTGGATGCCACTGGCCATAGGTGGCTTTCTGCGTTCTCTACCTACGACTATGCTGTCGAATACAGAGCAGGCTTGAACCACATAGATGCTGATGCTCTCTCCCGGAGGCATGTGTCCCGAGACAACTGGGTCAGGTTGTCTGAACCTGCCATTAGAGCACTTTGCCAAAAATTTGACAAGGAGGAACAGGTATCTCCTGATACTGTGGATTGCATGGTGTACTGTCTGGGGCCATCTGAGAACTGTATACCTGCTGCTTACTGTCATTTCTCTGCATTAGACTCTAGTGCGTTGCCCCAATTCAATAATGATAGTCTACTGCTGGCTCAATCCAGAGACCCCATGATAAAAACTGCTCTGGAGGCTCTGCACGTGGGGAAAGATGTGTCAAAACTGCGTTCCCCTGACTTGAGAACTGCCCTATTATTATTATACAAAGAAGGCCCCAAGTTGAAACTGATTAATAGCTTATTATACAGAGAGACAGTGGATAAAGAAGGATGAGTAGACAAACAACAACTGGTGCTGCCTACTGTTTTTAGAGAACTAGTGTTGAGGTCTTTACACAATCACATGGGACACCTCGGCATAGACAGAACCCTTGACTTGGTGAGGTCCCGGTTTTATTGGCCCAAAATGGGTGCTGATGTGGAGCAGCAGATCAGGACCTGTAGCCGTTGTTTACAAAGAAAGACTCAGCCCCAGAGGGCTGCCTCCCAGGTTAACATCACTACTAGTGCCCCCATGGAATAGGTCTGCATTGATTTTCTGAGTCTAGAACCAGATCAGAGAAACATCAGCAATATATTAGTAGTTACTGATCATTTCACCGGTATGCACAGGTTTTCCCACTAAGGACCAGAAAGCAACCACGGTAGCTAAAGTACTTGTTGAGAATTTCTTTGTTCACTATGGGCCCCTCAAAGAATCCATTCCGACCAGGGAGAGATTTTGAGAACCGCTGATTAAAGAAATGCTATCCTTGTGGAGGTACGAAAGTCAAGAACTACTCCTTATCATCCCAGGAGATCCCCAGCCTGAAAGGTTTAACTGCATGCTGCTTGACATGTTAGGCACCCTGCAACCCAAAGATAAGCCTAGATGGAGCCAGCAAATTAGCACTCTGGTACACGCCACAACTGCACCAAAAGTGATGCCACTGGATTTTCCGTATAGACTTATGTTTGGGAGAGGCTAGACTACCAGTAGATGTCTGTTTCAGAGTTTCTCCTGATGGGATTCAAGCAGCTAATCATCTACAGTATGTGCAGAAACTGAAGACCCAACTAAACCATGCCTACCAACTAGCCCAGACCATGGCTGCTAAGCTAAATTTAGCCAATAAAGAAAGGTATGACAAAAAAGTGAAAGCAATGGAGCTTAGAGAAGGGACAGAGTGCTACTGAGGAATCTGGGGCTGCATGGCAAGCATAAGATTGCTGACAGATGGCATTACCTCCCTCATATTGTTGTAGGAAAGCTGAAAGATTTACCTGTATACAAAGTGCGGCCTGAGAACAACTCAAAAGATGTGAAAACTATACACACAAATCATCTGCTGCCAATCGGACAGATCCTGATAGAGGCTGAACTACAAATTCTTCCCCTCTGGACCTGTGACTAGGGCCACTGCCAAGAAAAAACTAAGACGGTTGATTCCCAGAAATCAAACTAAAGAGCCTTCTCCCCCTCATTGAAGCTGATTGCCTGTCCGAGAACAGTGAAGGTAATCCTGAGTATTACCCTCTTATGAACTGAGTCCAGTTGTTTAGGGCAATCCCTCAACCAACCCTGGGTATGAGCTGGGTTTCCTGGACTGTGTAAGTCCCTCAGCTTTGTCCTTGAACCAATGATCCCCGGAGGAGAAGTGAGGGTATTAAACCAAGATATGAGCTCATTGGGACTGGCTGAACTGTCCGATTTCCCAGACGAAGGAAGTGACATGGAGAGGCAACTGGGGATATGCCAGAGCAAGAAGAATATTTTGAGTGCCCTGATAGTTCTCCGCCAGTACCAGAAATGTCCCCAGTTGAGCCAGGTAGTGTAAGTTCAGAAATAGGGCCTGTCCCCAAGGTACCATGGACCCTGGGTCCCTGCTCCTATAGAAGTTTCCCGCCATCCCAAGTAGGGGCTGAAATGGAATCTGAGCCTTCTGAAATTTTACCTGAGACTCCTAGATGGACGGGCCAAGAAGTGCGGCCTGTAGTAAGATTGAGTTATGAGTTCATGGGCCAGCCTGTGGATCTGCCTTTGAATGTGGTCCATAAAAGGGGTGTACATGTCCCGAGCTCCTTGCCCAAACTAACCCCTGGGGAATGATTCCAGACTGCTAGTATTGCCCTCTGAGGTATGGTGCCCCTGCCCCAGTTAGCCCATAGGTAGCTGATAGGAAGGGCCCCTTTCCAGGTGTCATGGGCAGGAAGTAATGACCTGATTTAAAAAGAAAAGGTTGTCTGTATGTGTAATATTGTATAACCAATAGTAAACTGTGTAATGCAGTACTAGTGTATGTAACAAAAGGTTTGATATGCTGTCAGTTTAAACTGTTTTGCCTTAAAGTGATTTAAGGGTAACTACTTGACGATGGGCGTCAAGTTCTTTTCCAAACCAGGAAGGTGTAACCCCACAAATGGGGTTCTAAAAGCCTTCCCGGAGCTTGCTATGCTCCCTGCCTAACTGGTGTTCAGCGTAATGCCAGCCAAATACAGACGTTGTGAGTGCTTTTAGAGCCCTGGTACTGCCTCTTTAAGAACTGCTTGCTTGCAGGCTTTATTAGTTTGCAAGGGGGGCTGTGGGTTTACTGCTCGAATCCCACTAGAGCTGCCATTTAAAATTGCTTCGCTCTGCAGTCACTAAGAGAACAGAGGAGCCTATTTGAAGGATGTAACTGTTGGCTGGGAAATATGTGAGTAACAGTGAAAATGTAGTTTGTTTAATCTGCCTTATTTACAGCTAGGACTCTGTGTGGTTGGCCCCTCCATTTTGGACCTAGACTTCTGAGATGAGTTAATTGGAGAGGGGACTTAAAATGGAGACCGCTTGAGCCAACCAGAACTTGGACTCCCACTGGGAGCCTGCCTGAAGGGGAATATGTGTCAGGTGCTCCTGGGAAGTGTAGTTTGGACCCTGGCACCTTTTTTTACACCAATTGAGGGTGTATGAGGTGACTGACAGAACAAAGCAGCCAACTGGAGACCTGTGGAGCGAGAGGAAATTGCCCTACAACTGTCCTGGAGGGGCAGAGTCATTGGTGATCGTGAAGGGAGAAGGAGCTCTGGCTCCTGCGCGCTGTGAAGTCTTCGCGGGAAGCGCGTGTGTTAGGCCAAGAAGGTGGGCGACTACATCGCCAGTAGAGCAAGCAGACAATATCAGTGAGGAGTGCAGGCAGAGGAGGCTGTGTGAATACAGCTACCTACCAGGCTCACCCTGTAGCGGACTGGAGAATCTGCTGAATCACGCTCGGTCTGTCAGGACAAGTGAGGCTGCGTTGTTCACCCGGTTTGATCAGTGAAAGCGATCGGGAGTTTGGAGCAGCTGCCTGATATGGTACCCCTCTGTGTTACATATAAATGTGTGGAGCAGCATCTAGATCACAGGCCAAGTCCTGCAGTGGTGTGAGAGGGATGTTTCTGCAGGAGTCGTGAGTATTAAATCAGGTAACTCCTGTCAGATGTTCATTCTGAGGAAAGATTTTTCTGGCTGTTTCAGTGGCTGCATGAATTGTGCTCATGGCTCTTGACAAATCAAATCTAGGTACCAAATGCTTGTTTTCTCATCAAGGCCCCAACCAACTGCATTGAATATGCTAGCCTTGTAAGGTCTGGGTATCCACAGACAGTGACTGCTTAGGTTTGGCCTGTGCACAGTGCCCTATATAGTAGAAGTGTTAAGGTTAATCAACCTGATCTCCCCGTCTCTTGTTACTTCCCCAAATAAATCAGATTTGTTGTTGCAAGGTATACCATTTGAACTGCGTGTTTGTGCTACTCTTTTGTGTATGGGTTATTGTATAACTGCATCTTATTTTACAGGGGGTCCTCAGCACCAAGTTGGCTATCCCAACCTGGGGGTAAGTGTAAGTCATAACGATAGTGTGGGAATTGCTGGTGAGCCACTAGTGGGAAGAAAGGGAAGGGGGTTGCAGTGACCCAGAGGGCTGTGACCAGGTCGTATTTGATTGTTCCAACCCTGATCTCTGGGTGGAGGCACCTGCCATCGGGTCCAGGCCCCTCAACCTGGTATTGGGTGAGCAGGCAGGGGTAGTAGCCCTTGGGTTAGCGCCCCCGAGGGGTTACAGCCGCTACAGATCCCAGTGCACCCAGGACAGTGGAGAAACGTGTTATTGCAGCTACTGATCCCAGTGCACCCAGGACAGTGGAGAAAAGTGTTCATGTGGCTACAGATCCCAGTGCACCCAGGACAGTGGAGAAAAGTGTTCCTGCAGCTACTGATCCCAGTGCACCCAGGGCAGTGGAGAATAGTGTTCCTGCAGCTACTGATCCCAGTGCACCCGGGACAGTGGAAAAAAGTGCTTATGCAATTACTGATCTCAGTGCACCCATGACAGTAGGAGAAAAGTGTTCATGCAGCTACAGATCCCAGTGCACTCGGGACAGTGGAGAATAGTGTTCCTGCAGCTACTGATCCCAGTGTGTAACCCTTCTGTAAATGGGGGTTCCCAAAAAGTCTTCCAAGAGCTTGCTTGAATGCTCCAAGCCTGAATGGTGTTTGGCGTTTAAGCCATTTATCTGTGAGTACTTTTAGAGCCTCTGGTACTGTCTCTTTAACAGCTGTCTGCTTGCAAACATAATTAGTTTCTATGGGGGGACTGTGTGTTTCCCTGCATGAGTCCCACTCGAGCTGCTGCTAAATCGCTCCGTTTCTGCTGTCGTTAAGTGGGCAGAGTGAGCACTTTTCAAAGATGTAACTGTTTGCCTGAAATCATTTAGAGTAATAACAAAAATAGTTTGTCTAACCTGCTTTTCTTTGCAGTCAGAACTGTGTTTGCCTAGCCCTCCATTCTGGTTTTGAACTGCTGAACTGGACCAATCAGTGTGGGGGGACCTTTGAAATGGAGCCTGCTGCTGGCAAATCAGAACTTGGACTTTCATTGTGGAGCCAGCCACCTATGTACTGTATGGCCAATGCCTCTGGGAATTGTAGTTTGGACTTCAGCTCCTTTTTACACCAACAGGGGGAGTCTGATTGTGAGTGGCAGCCAAACCAGCCAACTGAACTGGGAGAAATCAAAGGAAATGCCTGGTTCTGTCTACTGGAAAGTCAGATGAGTTGAGACAGTGAAGAAAGAAGGAGCTATGAGCTTCTGGCTGTATAGTTTCACCGGAAGTGCATGTAAGGCCCTGATTTTTCAGTCTGCAGCCTGTGCAAGCACCCGTTCGGATTGAATCTGACCTGTGAGCAGAATCAAGGAGATCTGAAGAGCAGAAACCAGGCTCACCCTGTAGAAGACTGGAGAAATTGCTGAATCGCGCTCGGTCTGTCAGGAACTGAAGCAGCTGTGTGTTCTCCCGGGTATTGTGCAGTAATTGCGATCAGGAGAGAGAAGCAGCTTGCCTGGTATAGTACTTTCCTTTTACATATAAATGTGCGTAGTGCTTGTGGGGAATCTCGTTTCAAATCCCCTGTACAGTGAATTGAGTGCATGAAGCTGGAAGTAAACCCCAGTTTAATCCAGACTACATCCATTTGCTCTACACTGCAGTTGGGTCCAGTCACAAGGACCTTGTCCACATGGTTTACTCCTCCTGACAATCCAGGACAATCTGCCTTCCATCCAGTTCCCAGCATTGAGTTTGTGAGTACAAAGCAGCGTAGCTCCCTGCCATCTGTTTATCGAATTGCAAGTGTGTCATCTAATTGTTGCTTTTTTTTTTTTTCCACGAACTGAGCCAACCGGTTCCGGATTACAATTTGGGTATTGTGCAAGTGTTTTTTTCCATCACAGGGCCCCAACCAGCTGCACCGATCCTGGCTAGCCCCCAATCCTGGGTACCCAGTGAAAGTGACAATTTGGGACTCTGAATATGCTGACAGTACTGTGATTATTAATGTGTTTAACCTAATTAACCTGATTTCCTTCCTTGTTACAGCTCCTTAAATAAATCAGATCTGTTGGTTTCAGCAAAGTTACACTGGCTGAGGTATTCGCTTATGTTAAAGTATTGTACTGTGGTTTTGCACTGTATCACCTTGTTTTACAAGGGGTCCCCAGAGTCCAGTCGACAGACCCAGTCCGGGGGTAGAGTGTACATTGTGAGAGTATTCCTAATGCATTGTGCGGGCCACTAGTGGCAAGAAGAGAGGGTTACAGTGTCCCAGAGGGCTGTCACCAAGCTAGTTTAACCTAATACAAACCCTGACCTCTGGGTGGAGGCACCGCCATTGCACCTATGCCCCTCAACCTGTTAATAGTTAAGCTGGCAGGGTAGTAGACCTTGGGATAGCGCCCACCTAGGTTACAAGTGCATTCAGGACAGTGGAGAAATTGTTCCTGCAGCTACTGATCCCAGTGCCCCCAGGACAGTGGAGAAAATGTTATTGCAGCTACAGATCCCAGTGCACCCAGGACAGTAGAGAAAAGTTACTACAGCTACAGATCCCAGTGCACCGGGACAGTGGAGAAATGTGTTCCTGCAGCTACTGATCCCAGTGCACCCGGGACAGTGGAGGAAAGTGTTCCCAGCTACTGATCCCAGTGCCCCCACAGTGCCCCCAGGACAGTGGAGAAAAGTGTTCATGCGGCAACAGATCCCAGTGCACCCAGGACAGTGGAGAAATGTGTTCCTGCAGCTACAGATCCCAGTGCACCCAGGACAGTGGAGAATTGTGTTCCTGCAGCTACAGATCCCAGTGCACCCAGGACAGTGGAGAATTGTGTTCCTGCAGCTACAGATCCCAGTGCACCCAGGACAGTGGAAAGAAGTCTTCCTGCAGCTACTGATTCCAGTGCACGAATAACAGTGGAGAAAAATGTTCCTGCAGCTACAGATCCCAGTGCACCCGGGACACTGGAGAAAGTGTTCATGCAGCTGCAGATCCCAGTGCACTTGGGACAGTGGAGAATAAAGCTCCTGCACCTACTGATCCCAGTGCACCCAAGACAGTGGAGAAAAGTGTTCCTGTGGTTACAGATCCCAGTGCACAGAGGACAGTAGAGAAAGTGTTCCTACAGCTACAGATCCCAGTGCACCTGGGACAGTGGAGAAAAGTGTTCTGCAGCTACAGATCTCCAGTGCACCCAGGACAGTGGAGAAAGGTGTTCATGCAGCTACAGATCCCAGTGTACCCAGGACAGTGGGAGAAAGTGTTCAGGCAGCTACAGATCCCAGTGCCCCCAGGACAGGAGAAAAGTGTTCAGGCAGCTACAGATCCCAGTGCTCCCATGACAGGTAGAAAGTGTTCATCAACTACAGATCCCAGTGCACTCCAGGACAGTAGAGAAAGTCTTCCTGGAGCTACAGATCCCAGTGCCCCCAGGACAGTGGAGAAAAGTGTTCCTGTGGCTACTGATCCCAGTGCACACCAGACTTGGAGAAAAGTGTTCATACAGCTACTGATCCCAGTGCACCAGGACAGTGAAGAAAAGTGTTCTTGCAGCTACTGATCCCAGTGCAGCCAGGACAGTGGATAAATGTATTCCTGCAGCTACAGATCCCAGTGCACCTGGGACAGTGGGGAAAAGGTGTCTCTGTGTCTACAGATTCCAATGCACCCAGGACAGTATGGAAAGGTGTTCATGTTGCTACAGATCCCAGTGCATGCGGGACAGTGGAGAAATGTATTCCTGCAGCTACTGATCCCAGTGCACCTGGGACAGTGGAGAAAAGTATTCCTGCAGCTACAGATCCCAGTGCACCCGGGACAGTGGAGGAAAGTGTTCCTCCAGCTACTGACCCAGTGCCCCCAGGACAGTGGAGAAAAGTCTTCATACAGCTACAGATCCCAGTGCACCTGGGACAGCGGAGAAAAGTGTTCATGCAGCTACAGATCCCAGTGCACCCAGGATGGTGGGGAAAAGTGTCCCTTTGGCTACAGATTTGATTTCACCCAGGACAGTGGAGAAAGGTGTTCCTGTAGCTACTGCTCTCAGTGCACCCAGGACAGTGGAGAAAAGTGTTCCTGCAACTACTGATCCCAGTGCACCCGGGACAGTGGAGAAAAGTGTTCCTGCAACTACTGATCCCAGTGCACCCGGGACAGTGGAGAAAAGTGCTCCTGCAGCTACAGATCCCAGTGTACCCAGGACAGTGGAGAAAAGTGTTCATACAGCTACAGATCCCAGTGCACCTAGGACAGTGGAGAAAGTGTTCCTGCAGCTACTGTTCCTGCAGCTACTGATCTCAGTGCACCTGGGACAGTGGAGGAAAGTGGCCTGGGATCAGTAGCTGCAGGAACCCCAGGCCAGTGTAGAAAAGTGTTCATAGAGCTACAGATCCCTGAACCCAGGACAGTGGAGAAAGGTGTTTGTGCAGCTACATATCCCAGTGTACCCAGGACAGTGGAGAAAAGTGTTCATGCAGCTTCAGATCCCGGTGCACTCGGGAGAGTGGGTAAAAGTGTTCCTGCAGCTACTGCACCCAGTGCACCAAGAACAGAGGAGAAAAGTGTTCCTGCAGCTTAAGATCCCAGTGCACCCGAGAAAGTGGA
The DNA here is from genome assembly GCA_016271365.2 of Neoceratodus forsteri. Taxonomy (NCBI): domain Eukaryota; kingdom Metazoa; phylum Chordata; order Ceratodontiformes; family Ceratodontidae; genus Neoceratodus; species Neoceratodus forsteri. Next base: position 899,990,764 of record CM057455.1, read on the forward strand.
GAAAATGTTTCTGTAGCTACAGATCCTGGTGCACCCCAGACTGTGGAGAAAGGTGTTCATGCAGCTACAGATCCCAGTGTACCCAGGACAGTGGGGAAATGTGTTCATACAGCTACAGATCCCAGTGCCCCCAGGACAGTGGAGAAAAGTGTTCCTGTGGCTACTGATCCCAGTGCACCCAGGACAGTGGAGAAAAGGGTTCATGCGGCTACAGATCCCAGTGCACACCGGACTGTGGAGAAAAGCATTCATACAGCTACAGATCCCAGTGCACTCAGGACAGTGGAGAAATGTGCTCATACAGCTACAGATCCCAGTGCACACCGGACTGTGGAGAAAAGCGTTCATACAGCTACAGATCTCAGTGCACCCGGGACAGTGAAGAAAAGTGTTCCTGCAGCTACTGATCCCAGTGCACCCAGGACAGTGGAGAAGTGTTTCTGCAGCTACTGATCCAAGTGCAGCCAGAACAGTGGAGAAATGTATTCATGTACCTACAGATCCCAGTGCACCAGGGACAGTTGAGAAAAGTGTTGCTGCAGCTACAGATCCCAATGCACCCAGGCCAGTGGAGAAAAGTGTTCCTGCAGCTATTGATCCCTGTGCACCCAGGACAGTATAGAAAAGTGTTCATGCAGCGACAGATCGCAGTGCCCCTAGGACAGTATAGAAAAGTGTTCATGTAGCTATGTTCATGCAGCTACAGATCCCAGTGCACCAGGGAGTGTGGAGAAAGGTGTTCCTGCAGTTATCGATCCCAGTGCACCGGGGACAGTGGAGAAAAGTGTTCATGCAGCTACACATCCCAGTGCACCCAGGACAGTGGAGAAAAGTGTTCCTGTGGCTACAGATTCCTGTGCACCCAGAACAGTGGAGAAAGGTGTTCATGCAGCTACAGATCCCAGTGCCACCAGGACATTGGAAAAAGTATTCATGGAGCTACAGATCCCAGTGCACCATGGACAGTGGAGAAAGTGTTCTTGCAGCTACAGATCCCAGTGTACCCAGGACAGTAGAGAAAGTGTTCATACTGCTACGGATCCCAGTGCACCTGGGACTGTGGAGAAAAGTGGTCATATAGCTACAGGTCCCAGTGCCACCAGGACACTGGAGAAAAGTGTTCCTGTAGCTACTGATCCCAGTGAACCTGGGACAGTGGAGAAAGGTGTTGATACAGCTACAGATCTCAGTGCACCCAGGACAGTGGAGAAAAGTGTTCATACTGCTACGGATCCCAGTGCACCTGGGACTGTGGAGAAAAGTGTTCCTATGGCTACAGATTCTATTGCACCCTGGATAGTGGAGAAAAGTGTTCCTGGGGCTACCCAGGACAGTGGAAAAGTGTTCATGCAGCTATGGATCCCAGTGCCACCAAGACAGTGGAGAAAAGTGTTCCTGTGGCTACAGATTCGGAGCACCAGGACAGTGGAGAAAGGTGTTCATTCAGCTACAGATCCCAGTGCACCTTGGAGAGGAGAAAAGTGTTCATTCAGCTACAGATCCCAGTGCACCCGGGACAGTGGAGAAAGGTGTTCATTCAGCTACAGATCCTATTGCACCTTGGAGAGGGAGAAAGTGTTCATTCAGCTACAGATCCCAGTGCACCGGGACAGTGGAGAAAGGTGTTCATTCAGCTACAGATCCTATTGCACCTTGGAGAGGGAGAAAGTGTTCATGCAGCTACAAATCCCAGTGCACCGGGACAGTGGAGTGGTATTCCTGTGACTACAGATTCCATTACACCCAGGACAGTGCAGAAACATAGAAACATAGAATCTGACAGATAAGGACGCTTGGCCTAATCTGCCCATTTTACTACCTAACAGATAAGCTGCAGATCCTAGTTAACCAACAGCTTACTTCCTCCTTCCCCCACTAGGACTGCCTTATGTCTGCCCATGCATTCTTGAATTCCCCACTGTTCTTGACTCCACGACCTCCTCAGGGAGGCTGTTCCATGTATCCACAACCCTCTCCATGAAAATACTTCCTCACATTACCTCTGAGCCATCCCCCTCTATCTTCAAATTGTGCCTTGTTCTTGCACATCTCTTTTCTGAAAGGTGCTACCCTCTTGGACTTTGTTGATTCCCTGAGGTACTTGAAAGTTTCTATCATGTCCCTCTCTCCTTCTTCCTCAAGGGTATACATATTAAGCTCCTTTAGTCTTTCTTAGTATGTCTTCTGGTGCAGACCCTGCACCATTTTGGTTGCCCTCCTCTGGACAGCTTCCACTCTGTCTATGTCTTTGCGGAGATGGGATCTCCAGAACTGCACACAGTACTCCAGATGGGGTCTCATCAACTGTCTGTACAGAGGGATAACAACTTCCTTTTTTCTACTATTGATGCCTCTTCCTATGCATCCCAGTATACCCCCAGCCTTCCTTACTGCCTTCTCACATTGCTTGCCCACCTTTAGGTCATCTGATATAATTACCCCCAGGTCTTTTTCCATTTTTACTGTTGTCAATATCTCACCCCCCATTGTGTACTCTTCTCCAGGGTTTTTGTTTCCTTTGTGCATTACCTTGCACTTCTTTGCATGGAATCTGAGCTGCCATACATTTCACCATTCCTCCAACCTTGCCAAGTCCCTTCTCATCCTTTCCACTCCATCTTATGTATCAACCCTGTTGCAGATCTTTGTGTCGTCTGCAAAGAGACATACTTTTCCTTCCAGTTCCTCTGCAATGTCACTTATAAAGACATTAACAGGACCGGTCCCAGTACTGAACCCTGCGGTACCCCACTAGTAACCCTCCCTTCTTCACTGTGTACTCCATTTACTACTACCCTTTGCGTCCTGTTGCCTAGCCAATTTTTTATCCAGGCTACCACCTTGGGGCCCACTCCAAGGCTGGCTAACTTGTGTATTAATCTTTTGTGTGTGACTGTATCAAATGCCTTGCTAAAGTCTAGGTAGGCCATGTCCACAGACCCTCCCTGGTCTACTACTTTGGTCACCCAGTCAAAGAAATCTATTAGATTCATCTGACATGACCTTCCATCGTGAATCCATGCTGCCTTGGGTACTGTGCCCCACTGACCTCCTAGGTACTCAACAATTCTTTCCTTCAGAAGTGATTCCATCATTTCCCTGCCACTGAGGTCAAACTAACTGGTCTGTAGTTTCCTGCCTCTGTCCTGCTCCACTTTTGTGAAAAGGAATCACATCTGCCCTCTTCAGTCCTCAGAGTACCACCCCATCCTCCCATGATTTGTTAAAGAGAGTAGTCAGCGGTGTCACTAGTTCTACCCTTAGTTCTTTTAGAATTCTTGGGTGAATCCCATCAGGCCCCATTGCTTTGTCCACCTTCAATTTTATTAGTTCTTTCAGAACCCTTTCTTCTGTAAATGGACTGGTATCGATCCCCATCTTCAGAGTGTTTCTCATGTTTGGTTTAGGTGCCTCCCTCTCCTCTTCCTTTGTGAATACTGAGCAGAAATATTCGTTCAGTATCCCTGCTTTTTCTCTGTCCCCCTCTACCCACATTCCCTCCCCTTTATTAAGCCTCAGTATCCCTCCTTTGGTCTTTTTCGGCTCCTAATGTACCTATAAATGGTTTTATCCCCATTCTTAACAGAATTGGCTATCCTTTCCTCAGTTTGTTCCCTTTGCTATTCTGACTGCCTTCCCAGCTTCTTTCTGCTTTAACTGATAAAGTTCTCTGTCCTGCTCCTTCTGTGTTTCCTTATATTTCCTGAATGCTACCCTTTTCTCCTTAACCTTCCCTGCCACCTCTTTTGAGAACCATAGCATTTTTTTCCTTCGTTGTGTTTTATTGATTTGCTTTACACAAAGGCTTGTTGCCTCTGTGATGGCTGTTTTGATCACTCCCCATTGTTCCTCCACCCTCCTTCTTCCCTGTTTGCTGAGTGCTTTTCTAAGGCACTCTCATTTCCCAAAGTCAGCCCTCCTAAGTCCAATACTCTTGCTTTGTATGGCTTGACTGTATGGCTGTGTTCATTGTGAACCACACTGTTTGGTGGTCGCTTGTTCCCAGATGGCTACCCACCTCTAAATCTGAGATTCTTTCTCCGTCCCCATTTGAGAGTACCAGGTCTAAGATTGCTCCTCCTGAGTGGGTTCCAATACTAGCTGTCTGAGGCATGCCCCCTGTAGGGCATCAAGAATGACCCTGCTCTTGGATGTGCCTGCAGCAAAGGTGCTCCAGTTAACATCTGGCATATTCAGGTCCCCCATCAACAATATCTCCCCTTTTTCTGCCATTCTAAGGAAGCCTTCCATCATTTCCTTGTCCATTCCCTCCCCCTGAGATGGGGGTCTGTATACAACACCCGTGTGGATTGTGGTGCCGTTTTCTGTCTCCAGGGTGACCCAGAGTGCCTCATCTGCTCCCTGTTTACTCTTTAGTTCTGTTGCTTTCATTCCTTCCTTCACATAGAGAGCTACTCCTCCTCCTCTTTTACTCTCCCTGTCCCTCCTGTAGAGTGTGTATCCTGGTATGTTGACATCCTAGTCATGGTTCTCTGTGTACCATGATTCTGTGACTGCCACAATATCCAGACAACCCTCTTCCATCAAGGCCACTAGTTCAGGGAGCTTGTTACACAGACTACGGGCATTGGTACTCATCACCTTCCACTTTTTGATAGCCTTACCCCTTTTAGCCCCATTCCTGTCCTTACTGCCTTAGCCTTTTTTTACGTTTACCTCTGTCCTGCTCCCTAATAACCTCTCTACCTTGGTGTTTACCTCACTAATTACCATGTTTTGTGGGGAGAGACTGGGATTTCCCTGTTCCTTTTCAGTGCCTCCCCCCTTGGCTAGTTTAAATGCTTGCCAATGAAGCATTTAAACCTCTCACCTAGGATCCTGGTTCCCCCCGGACAGATGCATACCATCACACCAGTATAAGTCTGCATCCCAACCACGGATTGAATTACCTGGTGAGGAGTACCCTAGTATCACCCTTGCCATAAACAGGCAGCACCTCCGAGAAGGTTACCGTATGCGCTACCTGTCTAAGGCCCCTCCCCAACTCTACAAACTCCTCTTGCACTGCTCTGATCCCATTCCTAGCCAGGTCATTTGTCCCTAGGTGGACAATGACATCCAGCTCCCTCCCTTGTGCAGCTCCTCCCACGATCCTGAGGATTCGCTTCCTGTCCCTCCAAGCCGTAGAGCCAGGAAGGCACCTTACCTCTCTCTCCCCTTCCTCCCCCATTTCTACCCCCCTAATGACTGAGTCCCCCACCAGGAGTTGTTTCCTTCTGGAAAGGTGTTCATGCAGCTACAGATCCCAGTGTACACTGAACAGTGGAGAAAAGTGTTCATACGGCTACAGATCCCAGTGTGAGGTGAGAGAAAAAGTGTTCCTGTGGCTACTTATCTCAGTGCACCCAATACAGTGGAGAAAAGTGTTCTTGCGGCTACTGCTTCCAGTACACCAAGGACAGTGGAGAAAAATGTTCCTACAGCTACTAATCCCAGATGCACCCAGGACAGTGGATAAAAGTGTTATTGCAGCTACAGATCCCAGAGCACCCGGGACAGTGGAGAAAAGTGTTCATGCACTTACAGATCCCAGTGCACCCAGGACAGTGGGGAAAAGTGTTCCTGTGGCTACTGATTCCTGTTCTCCCAGAGCGGTGGAGAAGGTGTTCATGCAGCTACAGATCCCAGTGCACCCAGGACAGTGGAAAAAGTGTTCCTGCAGCTAAAGATCCTCATGCACCCCAGACTGTGGAGAAAAGTGTTCCTGCAGCTACTGATCCCAGTGCACCTAGGATAGTGGAGAAAGGTGTTCATGCAGCTACAGATCCTGGAGCAGCCAGGACAGTGGGGAAAAGTGTTCCTGCAGTGGGGTGATCCCAGTGCACCCGATACAGTGGAAAAAGTGTCCCTGCAGCTACTGATCCCAGTGCTGCCAGGGACAGTGAGAAAAGTATTCATACAGCTACAGATCCCAGGTCACCCAGGACAATGGAGAAAAGTGTTCATGCAGCTACAGATCCCAGTGCACCCAGGACAGTATAGCAGTGTTCATGTAGCTACAGATCCCAGTGCACCCAGCACAGTGAAGAAAAGTGTTCATGCAGCTACAGATCCCAGTGCACCTGGGACAGTGGAGAAAAAGTGTTCCTCTGCCTACAGATTTCAGAGCACCCAGGACAGTGGAAAAAATGTGTTCATGCAGCTACAGATGCCAGTGTACCCTGGACAGTGGAAAAAAGTGTTCCTGTGGCTACCCAGGACAGTGGAGAAAGGTGTTCATGCAGCTACAGATCCCAGTGCACCCGGGACAGTGGAGAAAAAGTGGTCATACAGCTACAGATCCCAGTGCACTCTGGAGAGTGGGGAAAAGTGTTTCTGCAGTTAGTGATCCCAGTGCCGCCAGGGACAGTGGAGAAAAGTGTTCCTGCAGCTACAGATCCCGGTGCACCTAGGACAGTGGAGAAAAGTGTTCCTGCAGCTACAGATCCAGTGCACCCAGGACAGTGGAGAAAAGTGTTCATGCAGCTACAGATCCTAGCGCTACCAGGACAGTGGAGAAAAGTGTTCATACAGCTACAGATCCCAGTGCACTTGGGACAGGGAGAGAAGTCCTCATGCAGCTACAGATCCCAGTGCACCTGGGACAGTGGAGAAAAGTGTTCCTTTGGCTACAGATTCCAGAGCACCCAAGACAGTATAGAAGTGTTCCTGCAGCTAGTGCTCCCAGTGCACCAGGGACAGTTGAGAAAAGTGTTCCTGTAGCTACTGATCCCAGCGCACCCAGGACCGTGGAGAAAAGTGTTCCTGCAGCTTCTGATCCCAGTGCACTCGGGACAGTGGAGAAATGCATTCCTGCAGCTACAGATCCCAGTGCACCTGGGACAGTGGAGAAAAGTATTCATTCAGCTACAGATCCCAGTTCACCCGGGACAGTGGAGAAAGTGTTCATGCAGCTACAGATCCCAGTGCACCCGGGACAGTGGAAAAGTGTTTGTACAGCTACATATCCGGTGTACCTGGGACAGTGGAGAAAAGTGTTCACGCACCTGCAGATCCCAGTGCACCGGGACAGTGGAGAAAAGTGTTCATGCAGCTACAAATTCCAGAGCACCCAGATAACGGAGAAAAAGTGTTCACTCCACAGATCCCAGTGCACCTGGGACAGGAAGAAAGGTGTTCATGCAGCTATAGATCCCAGTGCACTTGGGACAGTGGAGAAAGGTGTTCCTGTGGCTACAGTCCCTCTGCCCCAGGACAGTGGGGAAAAGTGTTCCTCTGGCTACAGATTCCATTTCACCCAGGACAGTGGAGAAAGGTGTTCATGCAGCTACAGATGCAATTTCACCCAGGACAGTGGAGAAAGGTGTTCATGCAGCTACAGATTCCAGTGCACACAGGACAGTGGAGAAAGGTGTTCCTGTGGCTTCAGATCTCAGTACCCCCATGACAGTGGAGAAGAGTATTCCTGCAGCTACTGATCCCAGAGCACCTTGGACAGTGGAAAAATGTGTTCCTTCAGCTACAGATCCCAGTGCACCATGGACAGTTGTTAAATGTGTTCATGCGGCTACAGATCCCAGTATACCTAGGACAGTGGAGAAAAATGATCATACAGCTACTGATCCCAGTGCACTCTGGACAGTGGAGAAAAATGTTCCTGCAGCTACAGATCCCAGTGCACCCTGGAGAGTGGGAAAAAAGTGTTCCTGCAGCTACTGATCCCAGTGCACCCAGGACAGTGGAGAAAAGTGTTCATGTGGCTTCAGATCCAAGTGCACCCATTACAGTGGAAAAAAGTGTTCCTGCAGCTACTGATCCCAATGCACGCAGGACCATGGAGAAAAGTGTTCCTGCAGCTACAGATCCCAGTGCAACTGGGACAGTGGAGAAAAGTGTTCATGCAGCTACCAATCCCAGTGCACCTGGGACATTGGAGAAAAGTGGTCATATAGCTACAGATCCCAGTGCACCCAGGGCAGTGGAGAAATGTGTTCCTGTGGCTGCAGATCCAAGTGTACCCAGGACAGTGGAGAAAGGTGTTCCTGTGGCTGCAGATCCAAGTGTACCCAGGACAGTGGAGAAAAGTGTTCCTGTGGCTGCAGATCCAAGTGTACCCAGGACAGTGGAGAAAGGTGTTCCTGTGGCTGCAGATCCAAGTGTACCCAGGACAGTGGAGAAAAGTGTTCCTGTGGCTGCAGATCCAAGTGTACCCAGGACAGTGGTGAAAAGTGTTCCTGTGGCTGCAGATCCAAGTGTACCCAGGACAGTGGAGAAAAGTGTTCCTGTGGCTGCAGATCCAAGTGTACCCAGGACAGTGGAGAAAAGTGTTCCTGTGGCTGCAGATCCAAGTGTACCCAGGACAGTGGAGAAAAAGTGTTCCTGTGGCTGCAGATCCAAGTGTACCCAGGACAGTGGAGAAAAGTGTTCCTGTGGCTGCAGATCCAAGTGTACCCAGGACAGTAGAGAAAGGTGTTCATGCAGCTACAGATCCCAGTGCACTCGGTAGCATAGAGAAAAGTGTTCATACAGCTCCTGAGCCCAGTGCACCCAGGACAGTATAGAAAAGTGTTCCTGTGGCTGCAGATTCCAGTGCACCCAGGACAGTGGAGAAAATTGTTCATGTGGCTTCAGATCCCAGTGCATCCAGGACATTGGAGAAAAGTGTCCATGCAGCTACCGACCCAGTGCACCCAGGACAGAGGAGAAAAGTGTTCCTGCAGCTACAGATCCCAGTGCACACAGGACAGTGGAGAAAACTGTTCCTGCAGCTACTGATCCCAGTGCAACAGGGACAGTGGAGAAAAGTGTTCATGCAGTTACAGATCCCAGTGCACCTAGGACAGTGGAGAAAAGTGTCCATGCAGCTACAGATCGCAGTGCCCCCAGGACAGTGGAGAAAAGTGTTCATGCAGCTACAGATCCCAGTGCACCTAGGACAGTGGAGAAAAGTGTCCATACAGCTACAGATCGCAGTGCCCCCAGGACAGTGGAGAAAAGTGTTCATGTGTGTGGTAGGGCACAGGTGTAAGTGAGCAATCATTAAGAAACATACATCACCAATTCTTTTTAAAAGTTCCAGTCTTAATTCTTCAGAAGTTGTTTACATCAGGACAAATTCAATACAGCAGAATAATCTGGCAGTTTAAGCTTCCATTTGGAGCAGCAAATATTCACACCGAAACTCTACAGAGCACCTTCAATAACGTCCTGGTGTGTACCTCCAGATCCACAAGCAAATCTGATTACCAAACTCAGTGTTCAGCATTTAGACACTGCAGGGGTCAGGTGACATCTTAACCCCACCCCTATACTTTATTTTAAATATTAGCTCTTTAATTACAACATTTATATTTCATGTAGTATGTCTAAACATTTTCTATTTGACATAACAACTCACTCTCGTATATAGAAGTGAAATACAGTCTTTCTGTGAAATGTTTAATTCAATCTCTGATCCCAGAAAGCACCACACCTTGTTATTCTGTATAAAGGCAGTCAGAAAACAGCCAACTGACTCCTAAGGAAACTGCTACAGCTGAGAAAGAGTCCACTCAGGGCTCTGAAACACCAAAAGAAAAACAACAAAAACTGTCGCCCTCCAGAGGTCCCAACTGCAGCACCAAACGTTTTTTTCTACCTTCAGGAGGTTTGTAGAACTCAAAACATTATATATTATTTAATAAATTTCATTTTAGGGGGAACCCAAAAGCAAAATGCCTTTGCAATAGTGCGAAGGCTGTATTTCAGCAAAGCTCTTTAAAAGACAGGCATAACAGGGTCAAATTAAGGACCCAGCAAGTTCTTTCATTTAATATCCCGATAAGTGTAACGTGTATTTACAGGCTAAAAAAGCCATACTAGTACATTATAAAACAGTGCCCTGTGTTTACAAAACTGAGCGTTTTCTTAAGGGAATATACCCAGGCTACGAGTAAGTATTTTATTAAGGAAAACAGGAGAGAACCAACAGGTTCTCACTATTATTTATAAACTCAGCCAAGTCCTCAAAAGCACAGCAAGGACAAATAGGGCTGAAACAGACTTAGCAGCGTCTGGCAATACGGAGGAGTATTTCCTCACAAAAGAGAAACCGTCACTACTATACCAGCAGGTAGCCTGCTCTATTGGAAACAACTTTTAATATAGGACAATCCGGGAGATTCTGTTCATTACTTACTAACCTAGAATACCAAAACAGATTCATTTCAATACTAAATAACACCCCTTTAAGCAAACAGATATTACCCTTTCCATCTTAAAAATAAAGTACAAAACAAGGAAAACAAACCCAACAAAAACATAAAAATAATGAGATAGAATAATGACGGCTGCAGGTGGCCAACCCCCCAGTTGTTAAGAGATTAGGAAAAACATATCGCTTAGCTTTTAGATGTTTTAACCAAAGCAGGCTCAGATATAGGTATTGGAATGAGATCAGGTCTTAGCCTTTATCATAACAGCCCCACACAATTACCCTGAACAAGAAGTAATGATAACCCCCATCTGTATTCAGGCAGCGTTCCTTAATTTGGGTGTTCCCTTTTAAAATAATTCATCTCCACCTTCCCATTTACTTTTTTTTCCCCCAGTAACAAGGGTCAAACTTGTACTACCCAGGTTCGAATACCCCAAACTACCCCATCCTAGTACAACTCTGTTTGAGCACCTATCATCTAGTACATCTAGTACCCTTGTTCCTATAGGAAAGTTTCCCCTTTCTCCAGGGTAACCACTTATTGTGATTATCATCCCTTTGGGTTACATCTTTCCCACATTTTCCAATATGTCTTCCGCATTCCCATAAATACACTGCCACTTGTCGGTACATCCCAGGCCAGTAGTAATATGGAACTAGACATCGCAACACTTCCGCATGATCTAAATACCTGCTTTCCTTACAAATTTCATTAAGTACCCATTCCCTATACTTATGAGGTATTACCACCCTTGAATCCACCTGCTTAGTACAGGGGTTTGGTCTCATGTGGTACAATATATCATCTTTTACTTCGTACCACCATAACTGCCCTTTCCTCCCATCCACACTTATACCTTTATTCTGTTGAATAGCGTATTTACTGAGGTGTATAATCTCAGGATCCCCTGCCTGTAACACATCCCAGTTAACAGTAAATAATTCATTTGTGGGTGCATGACAAAATGTACTACAAGTCTCTCTCTAGATATTGCTTCCTCTGTTATGACCATTGGCTTCTCCCCACAGTTCAGAACAGTCTCACCTGGGGACTTATCCAGAATTTGCTGACCTTCATCAACAGGCAAATCAGAATTTTCAAAACATGTTGCACAATGGTTCTCTACCTTCACCCCAAAGTCCAGAACAGTCTCACCTGGGGACTTATTCACTGACCTACACAGCCATTATAGTGTTGTGCTTGTGTAACTGTGTTAGTTTTGGTTGTGGCCGTTCGCACTCTATTCCAGAGGAATTACCACCCTGTAGGGGTATGAAGCAAGAAACTCTCGGAGAGGGTTCTGCCCCTAGAGGTGCTCTGGGATGGTTCCCGTGGCTAAAGGTACCTTAGGAATCCCCAAAAGAAATGTAGTATCATCCCCAAAGGAGGCAACATGATGCGTATGAGCAAGCAGTAACACAGTGATGTAGAAGCAGCAACTGGAACATAGTAGTAGAGAAGAAAAGTGATGGCTTGCATTGAAAGAAGGGGTTCCCCTAAGGAGAGAGGGAATGGCAGGACATCCTCCACCTCCATCCAACAACGGAACCTACCTAAGGAAACTAGGGGAAAACTATGCTAAGTGTTATGACCCGAGGCAACGGAGGAGAGAAAAAAACCCTATGAGGAGGAAATCTCTGGGGATCCAAGGCCTAGGTCACCTTCCCTTCAGGCTTGGAAAAATGCATTTAGTGATGGCTCTGCAGCTGCAATTTGGAAAACCCAATTAAAAGGAGGTGAAAAATATTCCAATTTAGAGGAAGGCTCTCACTGAAACCCTCTAGCGGGAACGTCTTGGAAGGTTGCGAGAAAACTCTGCAACAATATGAGCATCCAAGGCGCAGGAGGAGAGCAACAACTGCTGAGGCACTCACCTGGCCTACCCACCCTAAATCAAACTAGGTGAACCAGAGGCAGTCGTGGGAGAATGTGAAGGTGCCTTGCTAGGGAAACTCTAAAGTCAATGGCCAAATCATTATAGTGGAACACTAGAGCCAAAGGAGACTGCCATAACCACCCTTCACCGCTAGTCATAAATTCTACACCAGGAGCAGCTGTTGTGTAGCAGGCAGCTAAAGCCAAGCCCGGGGCGAGAACATTCCCAGCTATGGGCCAGGTGAGAAGGATCCCACCCCAAGTTGGACACTCTCGATGATGGGGACTAAATGCAGAGCGAGACCGTCGGCTGCAGGAACCTGCACTAGATTAGAATGACTGGCATGCCCCAGAATTGATTGAGAGCTGTAAAGCTGGTGAGCTGAATGAGCACAACATGCTGAGATCGTAAGGAGCATTGAGTGCTGAGACCTTGCAAGGTCAGATGCAGACTGAGAGCAGTAGAATCCCAGGCGAAGCCGAGGGGATGGCACTAGGCATAAAGTAATGGTTTGCGTAAGCAAGGAGCAACAGTTGTGTAAGCAAGTGGGGACCAGATAGGTCAATAAGCAGTAGTAGTAGTAATAGGTGGACCTGCATAACAACTGTATAGCAAGTAAACAGCACTGAGTTGGGGCAAGCCAGCCAGACATGAATAGCCAAATCAAGGTGACAAAACTCTGAGGATTTTCGGTGGTGAAGACAGGATTTAGAACAAAATTAATTAACCACATAGGCCATGACCCCCGGAACACCTCCCAGTCCCAACCGTAGGACAAATAAGGAAGCGATGAAAGGCCGAGAACCACATGCAGATATAAAAGCTAGTTTAATAGCCTCAGTAGGAGCTTCAGCTAACCTCAGAGTAAACAAGGTAGAATAGGAATGGGTGTAAACAATGCAGCAGCAGGAAGCAAGTGGGCCTGTACAGCGTAGTTAAATGAGTACAGTGTTAAAACACAGGCACTGGGTACAATAATTAAACAGTCAGCAGCAGGCTGAAGTTGTAGGTAACTGAAAGCAGTAGCATGAGCTCTGAGTAGGCTTGCAGTTGCAGTGCAGTACATTGAGAGTTGTATCTGAAAGCAAGCAGAATGAGCTCTGTAATAGTAGTATGTTAGGAGTTTTAAAAATCAAAGCCCCCCAAAAGAGGAAACCAAAACACAGCAAAATAGAAAACAGGGATGGCCCCACAAAAAATAAGAAACAAAACACAGAGAACCATACAAGCGGAGGAAAGATACAAACCAGAAGCAGGAAAACAAACACTGAAGTCCAGCAGAGACACAGAAACAGCAGGCTGGGGGTGTTAGGCCCCAGCCAGCTCAGAAGACAAACCAACATAGCCTCCAGCTACAAAGACAAAATGCTTCACAGTGAGGCTGTGAGGAACTGCTTAAATAGCTCGGGGAGTGGGAGTGGCTGGCTGCTTGGCCATTGAATTACAGGCAAGCCTTTCAATTAGGAACTTGACTCTCATCTTCTATCCAGTACAATCCATCAAACATAGGTAAATCAGGAAGTTTGTTACCTTCTTGAAATAGTGTCTCTTCCTCCTCTCTGATAGGATCCAAAATAGTAGTCTCCTCTCCAGACACTGCCAGACATCCCAATATTTCTTGGTACTGTAACTCAGCACTCCTGCATCGACTCTCTGCCTCCATCCAGCTTATACAGCCATCGCAAAACTTTCAAGTGGTCACTGTTCTGCTTAGCCTGTTCACACAAGGCTTCACCATCTGTCCATTGTTTCATTGACTCCATCACTGGAACAGCTCCTCTCAGCAGCAGCAAACAATGGGATATCAGACCTGCTGTACTGTCCTGTTAAGTTCACTGCCCACCAGACCTTCATAGGCCACATTGCATCCCACTTGTGACACACCATATGTGGTAGGAGGCATGGTGTAAGTGGGCAATCATGAGAAACATACATCACCAATTCTTTTTAAAAGTTCCAATTTAATTAATTCTTCAGAAGTTGTTTACATCAGGACAAATTCAATACAGCAGAATTATCTGGCAGCTTAATCTTCCATTTGGAGCAGCAAATATTCACACAGAAACTCTACAGAGCACCTTCAATAACATCCTGGAGTGTACCTCCAGACCCACAAGCAAATCTGATTACCAAACTCAATGTTCAGCATTTATACACTGCAGGGGTCAGGTGACATCTTAACCCCACCCCTATACTTTATTTTAAATAGTATCTCTTTATTTACAACCTTTGTATTTTAAATAGTATCTCTAAACATTTTCTATTTGACATAACAACTCACTCTCGTATATAGAAGTGAAATACAGTCTTTCTGTGAAATGTTTAATTCAATCTCTGATCCCAGAAAGCACCACCCGTTGTTATTCAGTATAAAGGCAGTCAGAAAACAGCCAACTGACTCCTAAGGAAACTACTACAGCTGAGAAAGAGTCCACTCGGGGCTCTGAAACACGAAAAGAAAAACAACAAAACACCTCACCCTCCAGAGGTCCCAACTGCAGCACCAGATCTCTTTATTCTACCTTCAGGAGGTTTGTAGAACTCAAAACATTATATATTATTTAATAAATTTCATTTTAAGGGGAACCCAAAAGTAAAATGCCTTTGCGATAGTGCGAATGCTGTATTTCAGCAAAGCTCTTTAAAAGACAGGCATAACAGGGTCAAATTAAGGACCCAGCAAGTTCTTTCATTTAATATCCTGATAAGTGTAACGAGTATTTACAGGCTAAAAAAGCAATACTAGTACATTATAAAACAGCGCCCTGTGTTTACAAAACTGAGCGTTTTCTTAAGGGAATATACCCAGGCTACGAGTAAGTATTTTATTAAAGAAAGCAGGAGAGAACCAACAGGTCCTCACTATTATTTATAAACTCAGCCAAGTCCTCAAAAGCACAGCAAGGACAAATAGGGCTGAAACAGACTTAGCAGCATCTTGCAATATGGAGGGCTATTTCCTCACAAAAGAGAAACCCTCACTACTATACCAGCAGGTAGCCTGCGCTATTGGAAACAACTTTTAATATAGGACAAACCGGGAGATTATGTTCATTGCTAACTAACCTAGAATACCAAAACAGATTCATTTCTAATGACACATATCAGCCCATCAATATTTATAGCATTTAAAGCCTCACAGTTTACTTATTTATTTCCTTCTCCATATCATTTCCGTTTCTTTTATATTACTTTAAAAATACAACACCTAAACGCTTACTTCTTTTCTAAGCACTGACTTCCTATTTTAATAATGCAGAGAAAGGGGAGAAGATTTATTCTACATTCGGCAAACCTTTAAGAAATGCCATTCTATACCCACAGCTCTTTCACTCATTTTAAATTTTTTTCTTTTTAAACACTAAGTTATAAGGTAAGAACAAGTTTAAGGCTCAGCTGCTAGGTTCCCTTATTTTGTAATTTAAAAGGACGCCCCCTAGAATGGCGGTTGCCTTACAACTAAACAAACATGAGCACATAAATCCAGGAACCCAAAGATGTACATCAGCCTGAACTAAACAGCCTGCCTGTGCGATGATGCCCACTATCGCAGCACTTTTAGGCCAGTAAACAGCCAGACCTTCAGGTATCCAGCATTTTTACAATTATAATTTCGGGGCCCTCAACCCTTCTCAGGGGCACCCTGTGACAATGTGGCTTCCGATCCCAGTGCACCCAGGACAGTGGAGAAAAGTGTTATTGCAGCTACAGATTCCAGTGCACTCAGGACAGTGGAGAAAAGTGTTATTGCAGCTACAGATTCCAGTGCACCCAGGACAGTGGAGAAAAGTGTTCCTGCAGCTACAGAACCCAGTGCACCCAGGACAGTGGAGAAAAGTGTTCCTGCAGCTACAGATCCCAGTGCACCCAGGACAGTGGAGAAAGGTGTTTGCAGCTACAGATTCCAGTGCACCCAGGACAGTGGAGAAAAGTGTTCTTGCAGCTACAGATCCCATACACCAAGGACAGTGGAGAAAAGTGTTCATGTGGCAACAGATCCCAGTGCCCCGAGGACAGTGGAGAAAAGTGTTATTCCAGCAACAGATCCAAATGGATGCGGGAAAGTGGAGAAAAGTGTTCAAGCAGCTACAGATCCGAGTGCACCCAGGAAAGTGGAGAAAGTGTTCCAGCAACTACATATACCAGTGCTCCCAGGACAGTGGAGAAAAGTGTTCATGTGGCTTCAGATCCCAGTGCACCCAGGACAGTGGAGAAAAGTGTTCATGAAGTTTCAGATCCCAGTGGACCCGGGATAGTGGAGAAAAATGTTCGTGGAGCTACAGATCCCAGTGCACCAGGGACAGTGGAGAAAAGTGTTATTGCAGCTACAGATCCCAGTGCACCCAGGACAGTGGAGAAAAGTGTTATTGCAGCTACAGATTCCAGTGCACCCAGGACAGTGGAGAAAAGTGTTCCTGCAGCTACAGATCCCAGTGCACTCAGGACAGTGGAAAAAAGTGTTATTGCAGCTACAGATCCCAGTGCCCCCAGGACAGTGGAGAAAAGTGTTATTGCAGCTACAGATTCCAGTGCACCCAGGACAGTGGAGAAAAGTGTTATTGTAGCTACAGATTCCAGTGCACCCAGGACAGTGGAGAAAAGTGTTATTGCAGCTACAGATTCCAGTGCACCCAGGACAGTGGAGAAAAGTGTTATTGCAGCTACAGATTCCAGTGCACCCAGGACAGTGGAGAAAAGTGTTATTGCAGCTACAGATTCCAGTGCACCCAGGACAGTGGAGAAAAGTGTTCCTGCAGCTACTGATCCCAGTGCCCCCAGGACAGTGGAGAAAAGTAGTATTGCAGCTACAGATCCCAGTGCACCCAGGACAGTGGAGAAAAGTGTTCTTGCAGCTACAGATCCCATACACCCAGGACAGTGGAGAAAAGTGTTCATGTGGCAACAGATCCCAGTGACCCAGGGACAGTGGAGAATAGTGTTATTCCAGCAACAGATCTCAATGGATGTGGGAAAGTGGAGAAAAGTGTTCATGCAGCTACAGATCTGAGTGCACCCAGGAAAGTGGAGAAAGTGTTCCAGCAGCTACATATACCAGAGCACCCATGACAGTGGAGAAAAGTGTTCATGTGGCCTCAGATCCCAGTGCACCCAGTACAGTGGAGAAAAGTGTTTATGAAGCTTCAGATCCCAGTGGACCCGGGATAGTGGAGAAAAATGTTCGTGGAGCTACAGATCCCAGTGCACCAGGGACAGTGGAGAAAAGTGTTCCTGCAGCTACAGATCCCAGTGCACCCAGCACAGTGGAGAAAAGTGTTCATGCAGCCACTGACCCAGTGCACCCAGGACAGTGGAGAAAAGTGTTCCTGCAGCTGCTGATCCCAGTGCACCAAGGACAATGGAGAAAAGTTTTCACGTGGCAACAGTTCCCAGTGTAACTAGGACAGTGGAGAAAAGTGTTTCTGCAGCTAATAATCCCAGTGCACCTGGGACAGTGGAGAAAAGTGTTCATGCAGCTACAGATCCCAGTGGAACTAGGACTGTGGAGAAAAGTGGTCATATAGCTACAGATCCCAGTCCACCTAGGACAGTGGAGAAAAGTTATTGCCGTAACAGATCCCAGTGCACCTAGGACAGTGGAGAAAGTGATCATGCAGCTACTGATGCCAGTGCACCCAGGACAGTTGAGGTAGTTCATGTAGCTACAGAACGTGGTGCCCCAGAACAGTGGAGAAATGTGTTCATGTAACTAGTGATCCCAGTGCACCTGGGACAGTGGAGAAACGTGTTCCTGTGGCTGTGATCCCAGTGTACCGAGGACAGTGGAGAATGGTGTTCATGCAGCTACAGATCGCGTGCCCCAGGATAGTGGAGAAAGTGTTCATGCAGCTACTGGATCCCAGTGCACCCAAGACAGTGGAGACAAGTGTTCAAACAGCTAGTGATCCCAGTGCACCCAGGACAGTGGAGAAAGTGTTATTGCAGCAACAGATCACAGTGCACCCAGGAGAGTGCCGAAAAGTGTTCATCTGGCTACAGATCCCAGTGCATCCAGGACAGTGGAGAAAGTGTTCATGCAGCTACAGATCACAGTGCCCCAGGACAGTGAAGAAACGTGTTCATGCAGCGCTACTGATCCCAGTGCACCCAGAACAGTGGAGAAAAGTGTTCATTCAGCTATAGATCCCAGTGGACCCAGGACAGTATAGAAAGTGTTCATACAACTACTGGTCCAAGTGCACCCAGGACAGTATTGAAAAGTGTTCATTTGGCTAAGATCCCAGTGCACATGGGACAGTGGAGAAAAGGGTTTCTGCAGCTACTGATGGGCACCTCGGACACTTGAAAAAGTGTTCCTGCAACTACTGATCCCAGTGCATCAGGGACAGTAGAAAAAAGTGTTCCCTGCAGCTACTGATTCCAGTGCACCCAGGACATTGGAGAAAGATGTTCTTGCAGCTACTGGTCCCAGTGCACACAGGAGGTGGAGATAAAGTGTTCATGCAGCTACTGATCCCAGTGCACCTAGGACACTTGATAAAAGTACTAACTGCAACTACTGATCCCAGTGCACAGAGACAGTGGAGAAAAGTGTTCCTGCAGCAGCTAATCCCAGTGCAGCTGGGACAGTGGAGCAGATGTGCTTGTGGCTGCAGATCCCAGTGTACCCAAGACAATGGAGAAAGGTGTTCATGCAGCTTCAGATCCCAGTGCACCACAGGACAGTGGAGAAAGGTGTCCATGCAGCCATAGATCCCAGTGCACCAGGACAGAGGAGAAAAGTGTTCATGCAGCTATAGATCCCAGCACCTTGGACAGTATGGAAAAGTGCTCATGCAACTACTGATCCCAATGCACCCAGGACAGTATGAAAAACTATTCCTGGATACAGATCCCAGTGCACCCAGGACAGTGGAGAAAGTGTTCCAGCAGCTACTCATCCCAGTGCACCCAGGACAGTGGAGAAAAGTGTTATTTCAGCTATAGATCCCAGTGCACCCAGGACAGTGGAGAAAAGTGTTATTGCAGCTACAGATTCCAGTGCACTCCAGGACAGTGGGGAGAAAAGTGTTCTTGCAGCCACAGATCCCATACACCAAGGACAGTGGGGAAAAGTGTTCATTGGAACAGATCCCAGTGCCCCGAGGACAGTGGAGAAAAGTGTTATTCCAGCAACAGATCCAAATGGATGCAGGAAAGTGGGAGAAAAGTGTTCAAGCAGCTACAGATCTGAGTGCACCCAGGAAAGTGGAGAAAGTGTTCCAGCAACTACATATACCAGTGCTCCCAGGACAGTGGAGAAAAGTGTTCATGAGCTGGATCCCAGTGCACCCAGGACAGTGGAGAAAAGTGTTCATGAAGTTTCAGATCCCAGTGGACCGGGATGAGTGGAGAAAAATGTTCGTGGAGCTACAGATCCCAGTGCACCAGGGACAGTGGAGAAAAGTGTTAGTTGCAGCTACAGATCCCAGTGCACCCCAGGACAGTGGAGAAAAGTGTTATTGCAGCTACAGATTCCAGTGTGCACGCAGGACAGTGGAGAAAAGTGTTCCTGCAGCTACAGATCCCAGTGCACCCAGGACAGTGGAAAAATGTTATTGCAGCTACAGATCCCAGTGCCCCCAGGACAGTGGAAAAAAGTGTGCAGCTAGCAGGATTCCAGTGCACCCAGACAGTGGAGAAAAGTGTTATTGTAGCTACAGATTCCAGTGCACCCAGGACACAGTGGAGAAAAGTGTTATTGCAGCTACAGATTCCAGTGACCCCAGGACAGTGGAGAAAAAGTGTTATTGCAGCTACAGATTCCAGTGCACCCAGGACAGTGGAGAAAAAGTGTTATTGCAGCTACAGATTCCAGTGCACAGGACACATGGAGAAAAGTGTTCCTGCAGCTACTGATCCAGTGCCCCCAGGACAGTGGAGAAAAGTAGTACAGCTACAGATCCCAGTGCACCCAGGACAGTGGAGAAAAGTGTTCTTGCAGCTACAGATCCCATACACCGAGGACAGTGGGAAAAAGTGTTCATGTGGCAACAGATCCCAGTGACCCAGGGACAGTGGAGAATAGTGTTATTCCAGCAACAGATCTCAATGGATGTGGGAAAGTGGAGAAAAGTGTTCATGCAGCTACAGATCTGAGTGCACCCAGGAAAGTGGAGAAAGTGTTCAGCAGCTACATATACCAGTGCACCCATGACAGTGGAGAAAAGAGTGTTCATGTGGCCTCAGATCCCAGTGCACCCAGTACAGTGGAGAAAAGTGTTTATGAAGCTTCAGATCCCAGTGGACCCGGGATAGTGGAGAAAATGTTCAGTGGAGCTACAGATCCCAGTGCACCAGGAACAGTGGAGAAAGTGTTCCTGCAGCTACAGATCCCAGTGCACCCAGCACAGTGGAGAAAAGTGTTCATGCAGACACCACCCAGTGCACCCAGGACAGTGGAGAAAGTGTTTCCTGCAGCTGCTGATCCCAGTGCACCAAGGACAACTGGAGAAAAGTCTTCATGTGGCTACAGTTCCCAGTGTAACTAGGACAGTGGAGAAAGTGTTTCTGCAGCTAATAATCCAGTGCACCTGGGACAGTGGAGAAAAAGTATTCATGCGGCTCACAGATCCCAGTGGAACTAGGACTGTGGAGAAAAGTGGTCATATAGCTACAGATCCCAGTCCACCTAGGACGAGTATAGAAAAGTTATTGCCGTAACAGATCCCAGTGCACCTAGGACAGTGGAGAAAAGTGATCATGCAGCTACTGATCCCAAGTGCACCCAGGACAGCGGGTAAAGTGTTCATGTAGCTAAGACTGCAGCCCCAGAACAGTGGAGAAATGTGTTCATGTAAGCTAGTGATCCCAGTGCACCTGGGACAGTGGAGAAAGTGTCCCTGTGGCTGCAGATCCCAGTGTACCGAGGACAGTGGAGAATGGTGTTCACTGCAGCTACAGATCGCGTGCCCCAGGATGAGTGGAAAAAGTATTCATGCAGCTACTGATCCCAGTGCACCCAAGACAGTGAGCAAGTGTTCAAACAGCTAGTGATCCCAGTGCACCCAGGACAGTGGAGAAAAGTCATTGCAGCTACAGATCACAGTGCACCCAGGAGTGCCGAAAATGTTCATCTGGCTACAGATCCCAGTGCATCCAGGACAGTGGAGAAAAGTGTTCATGCAGCTACAGATCACAGTGCCCCAGGACAATGGAGAAATGTGTTCATGCAGCTACTGATCCCAGTGCACCCAGAACAGTGGAGAAAGTGTTCATTCAGCTGTAGATCCCAGTGGACCCAGGACAGTATAGAAAGTGCTCATACAACTACTGGTCAGTGCAGGACAGCTGTTGAAAGTGTTCATTTGGCTACAGATCCCAGTGCACATAGGACAGTAAGAAAGGGTTTCTGCAGCTACTGATCCCAGTGCACCCTCGGACACTTGAAAAAAGTAGTCTGCAACTACTGATCCCAGTGCATCAGGGACAGTAGAAAAGTGATTCCTGCAGCTTACTGATTCAAGTGCACCCAGGACATTGAGAAAAGTGTTCTTGCAGCTACTGATCCCAGTGCACACAGGAGAATGGAGATAAGTGTTCATGCAGCTACTGATCCCAGTGCGACCCTAGGACACTTGATAAAAAGTAATCCTGCAACTACTTGATCCCAGTGCCAGAGACAGTGGAGAAAAGTGTTCCTGCAGCAACTGATCCCAGTGCAGCTGGGACAGTGGAGAAACATGTTCTTGTGGCTGCAGATCCCAGTGTACCCAGGACAATGGAGAAGTGTGTCTGTGCAGCTGCAGATCCCAGTGCACACAGGACAGTGGAGAAAGGTGTTCATGCAGCTATAGATCCCAGTGCACCCAGGACAGAGGAGAAAAGTGTTCATGCAGCTATAGATCCCAGTGCACGGACAGTATGGAAAAGTGCTCATAGCAGCTACTGATCCCAATGCACCCAGGACAGTATAGAAAACTATTCCTGTGGCTACAGATCCAGTGCACCCTAGGACAGTGGAGAAAAGTGTTCAGCAGCTACTCATCCCAGTGCACCCAGGACAGTGGAGAAAAGTGTTATTTCAGCTATAAACCCAGTGCCCCCAGACAGAGGATAAAAGCGTTACTGCAGCTACTGATTCCAGTGCTCCCAGGACAGTGGAAAAGTGTTCATGCAGCTACAGATCCCAGTGCACCCAGGACTGGCGAAACTTATTCAGCAGCTACAGATTTGATCCCCAGGACAGTGGAGAAAAGTGTTATTGCAGCTACAAATCCCAGTGCACCCAGGACAGGAGAGAAAGGTGTTCATGCAGCTACAGATCCCAGTGCCCAGGACAATGAAAAGTGTCCCTGCAGCTACTGATCCCAGTGCACCCAGGACACTGGAGAAAGAATGTTCTTGCAGCTACTGGATCCCAGTACACCCAGGAGGTGGAATGAAGTGTTCATGCAGCTACTGATCCTGTGCACCTAGAACACTTGAAAAAGTGTTCCTGCAACTACTGATCCCAGTGCACCAGGGACAGTGGAGAAAAGTGATCCTGCAGCTACTGATCCCAGTGCACACAGGACACTGGAGAAAAGTGTTCTTGCAGCTTCTGATCCCAGTGCTCCCAGGAGAGTGGAGATAAGTGGTTATGCAGCTACTGATCCCAGTGCACCTAGGACAATTGAAAAAAGTGTTCCTGCAACTACTGATCCCAGTGCACCTGGGACAGTGGAGAAACGTCTTCCTGTGGCTGCAGATCCCAGTGTACCCAGGACAATGGAGAAAGGTGTTCAAGCAGCTTTGGATCCCAGTGCACCCAGGACAGAGGAGAAAAGTATTCATGCAGCTATAGATCCCAGTGCACCTTGGACAGTATAGAAAAACGCTCATACAGCTACTGATCCCAATGCACCAAGGACAGTATAGAAAACTATTCCTGTGGCTACTGATCCCAGTGCACCCAGGACACTGGGGAAAAATCCTATTGCAGCTACAGATCCCAGTGCCCCAGGACAGTGGAGAAAAGTGTAATTGCAGCTATAGAGCCCAGTGCCCCCAGACAGTGGGTAAAAGTGTTATTGCACCTACTGATTCCAGTGCTCCCAGGACAGTGGAGAAAAGTGTTCATGCAGCAACAGATCCCAGTCCACCCAGGACATTGGTGAAACTTTTTAATGCAGCTACAGATCCCAGTGCCCCCTGGACAGTGGAGGAAAGTGTTATTGCAGCTTGAGATCCCAATTCACCCAGGGCAGTGGACAAAAGTATTATTGCAGCTACAAATCCCGGTGCACCCAGGACAGGGGAGAAAGGTGTTCATGCAGCTAGAAATCCCAGTGCTCCCAGGACAGTGGGGAAAAGTGTTCATGTGACTACAGATCCCAGTGCACATAGGACAGTGGACAAAATTGTGCATGCAGCTACAGATCCCAGTGCACCAGGACAATAGAGAAAAGTGTCCCTTAGCTACTGATCCCAGTGCCCCAAGACAGGGAGAAAAACTGTTATTGCAGCCACAAATCCCAGTGCACCCAGGACAGGGGAGAAAAGTGGCCATGTGGCTACAGATCCCAGTGCTCCCAGGACCATGGAGAAAAGTATTGTGCAGCCACAGATCCAAGTGACTGGGAAAGTTGAGAAAGTTTTCCTGCAGCTACAGATCCCAGTTCACCGAGGACAGTGAAGAAAAGTGTTCATGCAGCTACAGATCCCAGTGCCCCAGGACAGTGAAGAAAAGAGTAGTGCAGCTACTGATCCCAGTGCACCCAGGACAGTGGAGAAAGTGTTCCTGCAGCTACTGATCCCAGTACATCCAGGAGAGTGGAGAAAAGTGCTCCTGCAGCTACAGATTGTAGTGCACCAGGGACAGTGAATAAAAGCATGTTCCTGCAGCTACTCATCCCAGTTCACACAGGACCGTGGAGAAAAGTGTTCATGCAGTTGCAGATCCTAGTACACAGGACAGTGGAGAAAAGTGTTCATGCAGCTTCTGATCCCACTGCACCTAGGAAAGTGGACAAAAGTTTTCCTGCAGCTTCTGATCCCAGTGCACCTAGGACAGCAGAGAATAGTGGTCATACAGCTGTAGATCCCGGTGCACCCAGGACAGTGAAGAAAAGTGTTATTGTAGCCACAGATTACAGTGCACCCGGGACAGTGGAGAAAAGTGTTCATGTGGCTACTCATCCCAGTGAAAGCAGGACACTGGAGAAAAGTGTTCTTGCAGCTACTGATCCCAGTACACCCAGGAGAGTGGAGATAAGTGTTCATGCAGCTACTGATCCCTGTGCACCTAGAACACTTGAAAAAAGTGTTCCTGCAACTACTGATCCCAGTGCACCAGGGACAGTGGAGAAAAGTGTTCCTGCAGCTACTGATCCCAGTGCACACAGGACACTGGAGAAAAGTGTTCTTGCAGCTTGATCCCAGTGCTCCCAGGAGAGTGGAGATAGTGCATGCAGCTACTGATCCCAGTGCACCTAGGACAATTGAAAAAGTGTTCCTGCAGCTACTGATCCCAGTGCACCTGGGACAGTGGAGAAAGCAGGTTCTTCCTGTGGCTGCAGATCCCAGTGTACCCAGGACAATGGAGAAGGTGTTCAAACAGCTTTGGATCCCAGTGCACCAGGACAGAGGAGAAAAGTATTCATGCAGCTATAGATCCCAGTGCACCTTGGACAGTATAAAAAACGCTCATACAGCTACTGATCCCAATGCACCAAGGACAGTATAAAAACTATTCCTGTGGCTACTGATCCCAGTGCACCCAGGACACTGGGGAAAATCCAGTGCAGCTACAGATCCCAGTGCCCCAGGACAGTGGAGAAAGTGTACTGCAGCTAAGAGCCCAGTGCCCCAGACAGTGGGTAAAAGTGTTGTTGCACTTACTGAGATTCCAGTGCTCCCAGGACAGTGGAGAAAAGTGTTCATGCAGCAACAGATCCCAGTCCACCCAGGACATTGGTGAAACTTTAATGCAGCTACAGATCCAGTGCCCCTGGACAGTGGAGGAAAGAGTTATTGCAGCTTGAGATCCCAATTGCAGGGCAGTGGACAAAGTATTATTGCAGCTACAAATCCGGTGCACCCAGGACAGGGGAGAAAGGTGTTCAGCTGCAGCTAGAAATCCCAGTGCTCCCAGGACAGTGGGGAAAAGTGTTCATGTGACTACAGATCCCAGTGCACATAGGACAGTGGACAAAATTGTGCATGCAGCTACAGATCCCAGTGCACCCAGGACAATAGAGAAAAGTGTCCCTGTAGCTACTGATCCCAGTGCCCCCAAGACAGTGGAGAAAACTGTTATTGCAGCCACAAATCCCAGTGCACCCAGGACAGGGGAGAAAGGTGTTCATGCAGCTAGAGACCCCAGTGATCCCAGGACAGTGGAGAAAAGTGGTCATGTGGCTACAGATCCCAGTGCTCCCGGGACCATGGAGAAAAATGTTATTGCAGCCACAGATCCAAGTGGACCTGGGAAAGTGGAGAAAAGTTTTCCTGCAGCTATAGATCCCAGTTCACCCAGGACAGTGGAGAAAAGTGTTCATGCAGCTACAGATCCCAGTGCCCCAGGACAGTGGAGAAAAGTGGCCATGTGGCTACAGATCCCAGTGCTCCCAGGACCATGGAGAAAAGTGTTATTGCAGCCACAGATCCAAGTGGACCTGGGAAAGTTGAGAAGAAGTCTCCTGCAGCTACAGATCCCAGTTCACCGAGGACAGTGAAGAAAAGTGTTCATGCAGCTACAGATCCCAGTGCCCCAGGACAGTGAAGAAAAGTGTTAGGTGCAGCTACTGATCCCAGTGCACCCAGGACAGTGGAGAAAAGTGTTCCTGCAGCTACTGATCCCAGTGACTCCAGAGAGTGGAGAAAAGTGCTCCTGCAGCTACAGATTGGTAGTGCACCAGGGACAGTGAATAAAAGTGTTCCTGCAGCTACTCATCCCAGTTCACACAGGACCGTGGAGAAAAGTGTGTTCATGCAGTTGCAGATCCTAGTGCACACAGGACAGTGGAGAAAAGTGTTCATGCAGCTTCTGATCCCACTGCACCTAGGAAAGTGGACAAAAAGTTTTCCCTGCAGTTGGATCCCAGTGCACCCAGGGACAGCAGAGAATAGTGGTCATACAGCTGTAGATCCCGGTGCACCCAGGACAGTGAAGAAAAGTGTTATTGTAGCCACAGATTACAGTGCACCCGGGACAGTGGAGAAAAGTGTTCATGTGGCTACTCATCCCAGTGAAAGCAGGACACTGGAGAAAAGTGTTCTTGCAGCTTCTGATCCCAGTGCTCCCAGGAGAGTGGAGATAAGTGGTCATGCAGCTACTGATCCCAGTGCACCTAGGACAATTGAAAAAAGTGTTCCTGCAACTACTGATCCCAGTGCACCTGGGACAGTGGAGAAACGTCTTCCTGTGGCTGCAGATCCCAGTGTACCCAGGACAATGGAGAAAGGTGTTCAAGCGGCTTTGGATCCCAGTGCACCCAGGACAGAGGAGAAAAGTATTCATGCAGCTATAGATCCCAGTGCACCTTGGACAGTATAGAAAAACGCTCATACAGCTACTGATCCCAATGCACCAAGGACAGTATAGAAAACTATTCCTGTGGCTACTGATCCCAGTGCACCCAGGACACTGGGGAAAAATCCTATTGCAGCTACAGATCCCAGTGCCCCAGGACAGTGGAGAAAAGTGTAATTGCAGCTATAGAGCCCAGTGCCCCCAGACAGTGGGTAAAAGTGTTATTGCACCTACTGATTCCAGTGCTCCCAGGACAGTGGAGAAAAGTGTTCATGCAGCAACAGATCCCAGTCCACCCAGGACATTGGTGAAACTTTTTAATGCAGCTACAGATCCCAGTGCCCCCTGGACAGTGGAGGAAAGTGTTATTGCAGCTTGAGATCCCAATTCACCCAGGGCAGTGGACAAAAGTATTATTGCAGCTACAAATCCCGGTGCACCCAGGACAGGGGAGAAAGGTGTTCATGCAGCTAGAAATCCCAGTGCTCCCAGGACAGTGGGGAAAAGTGTTCATGTGACTACAGATCCCAGTGCTCCCGGGACCGTGAAGAAAAATGTTATTGCAGCCACAGATCCAAGTGGACCTGGGAAAGTGGAGAAAAGTTTTCCTGCAGCTATAGATCCCAGTTCACCCAGGACAGTGGAGAAAAGTGTTCATGCAGCTACAGATCCCAGTGCCCCAGGACAGTGGAGAAAAGTGGCCATGTGGCTACAGATCCCAGTGCTCCCAGGACCATGGAGAAAAAGTGTTATTGCAGCCACAGATCCAAGTGGACCTGGGAAAGTTGAGAAAAGTTTTCCTGCAGCTACAGATCCCAGTTCACCGAGGACAGTGAAGAAAAGTGTTCATGCAGCTACAGATCCCAGTGCCCCAGGACAGTGAAGAAAAGTGTTAGTGCAGCTACTGATCCCAGTGCACCCAGGACAGTGGAGAAAAGTGTTCCTGCAGCTACTGATCCCAGTACATCCAGGAGAGTGGAGAAAAAAGTGCTCCTGCAGCTACAGATTGTAGTGCACCAGGGACAGTGAATAAAAGTGTTCCTGCAGCTACTCATCCCAGTTCACACAGGACCGTGGAGAAAAGTGTTCATGCAGTTGCAGATCCTAGTGCACACAGGACAGTGGAGAAAAGTGTTCATGCAGCTTCTGATCCCACTGCACCTAGGAAAGTGGACAAAAGTTTTCCTGCAGCTTCTGATCCCAGTGCACCTAGGACAGCAGAGAATAGTGGTCATACAGCTGTAGATCCCGGTGCACCCAGGACAGTGAAGAAAAGTGTTATTGTAGCCACAGATTACAGTGCACCCCGGGACAGTGGAGAAAAGTGTTCATGTGGCTACTCATCCCAGTGAAAGCAGGACACTGGAGAAAAGTGTTCATGCAGTTACTGATCCCAGTGCATTCTGGACAGTGGAGAAAAGTGTTTATGCAGCTACAGATCACCGTGCCCCCAGGGCAGTGGAGAAATGTGTTCATGCAGCTATAGATCCCAGTGCACCCTGGACAGTAGAGAAAAATGCTCATACAGCTACTGATCCCAGTGCACCAAGGACAGTATAGAAAAGTATTCTTGTGGCTACAGATCCTAGTACCCCCAGGACAGTGGAGAAAAATGTTCCTGCAGCTACTTATCCCAGTGCACCCAGGACAGTGGAGAAATGTGTTATTGCAGCTACAGATCCCAGTGCCCTCAGGACAGTGGAGAAAAGTGTTATTGCAGCTACATATCCCAGTGCTCCCAAGACAGTGAATAAAAGTGTTATTGCAGCTACTAATCCCAGTGCACCCAGGATGAAGGAGAAACGTATTCATGCAGCTACAGATCCCAGTGCCCCCAGGACAGTGGAGAAAAGTGTTATTGCAGCTACAGATCCCAGTGCACCCAGGACACTGGAGAAATGTATTCATGCAGCTACAGGTCCCAGTGCCCCTGGATAGTGGAGAAAAGTGTTATTGCAGCTACGGATCCCAGTTCACCCGGGACAGTGGCCAAAAGTGTTCATGCAGCTACAGATTGCCGTGCTCTCAGGACAGTGGAGAAAAGTGTTCCTGCAGCTACTGATCCCAGTGCCCCCAGAATAGTGGACAAAAGTGTTATTGCATCTACAAATCCCAGTGCACGCAGTACAGTGGAGAAAGGTGTTCATGTGGTTACAGATCCCAGTGACCCCTGCACAGCGGAGAAAAGTGTTCCTGCTGCAACTGATCCAAGTGCCCCCTAGACAGTGGAAAAAAGTGTTCCTGTAGCTACTGATCCCAGTGACCCCAGGAGAGTGACGAAAAGTTTCCTGCAGCTACAGATCCCAGTGCACCCAGGACAGTGGAGAAAAGTGTTCATGCGGCTACAGATCCCAGTGCACCCAGGACAGTGGAGAAAAGTGTTCATGCAACTACTGATACCAGTGCACCCTGGACAGTGGAGAAAAGTGTTCATGCAGCTACAGATCGCAGTGCCCCCAGGACAGTGGAGTAACGTGTTCATGTAGCTTCTGATTCCAGTGCACCTGAGACAGCAGAGAATAGTGGTCATACAGCTGCAGATCCCGGTGCACCCAGGACAGTGAAGAAAAGTGTTATTGTAGCCACAGATTACAGTGCACCCGGGACAGTGGAGAAAAGTGTTCATGTGGCTACTCATCCCAGTGAAAGCAGGACACTGGAGAAAAGTGTTCATGCAGTTACTGATCCCAGTGCATTCTGGACAGTGGAGAAAAGTGTTTATGCAGCTACAGATCACCGTGCCCCCTGGGCAGTGGAGAAATGTGTTCATGCAGCTATAGATCCCAGTGCACCCTGGACAGTAGAGAAAAATGCTCATACAGCTACTGATCCCAGTGCACCAAGGACAGTATAGAAAAGTATTCTTGTGGCTACAGATCCCAGTACCCCCAGGACAGTGGAGAAAAATGTTCCTGCAGCTACTTATCCCAGTGCACCCAGGACAGTGGAGAAAAGTGTTATTTCAGCTACAGATCCCAGTGTCCTCAGGACAGTGGAGAAAAGTGTTATTGCAGCTACATATCCCAGTGCCTTCAGGACAGTGGAGAAAAGTGTTATTGCAGCTACATATCCCAGTGCCCCCAGGACAGTGAATAAAAGTGTTATTGCAGCTACTAATCCCAGTGCACCCAGGACAAAGGAGAAACGTATTCATGCAGCTACAGATCCCAGTGCCCCCAGGACAGTGGAGAAAAGTGTTATTGCAGCTACAGATCCCAGTGCACCCAGGACACTGGAGAAATGTATTCATGCAGCTACAGGTCCCAGTGCCCCTGGATAGTGGAGAAAAGTGTTATTGCAGCTACGGATCCCAGTTCACCCGGGACAGTGGCCAAAAGTGTTCATGCAGCTACAGATTGCCGTGCTCTCAGGACAGTGGAGAAAAGTGTTCCTGCAGCTACTGATCCCAGTGCCCCCAGAATAGTGGACAAAAGTGTTATTGCATCTACAAATCCCAGTGCACGCAGTACAGTGGAGAAAGGTGTTCATGTGGCTACAGATCCCAGTGACCCCTGCACAGCGGAGAAAAGTGTTCCTGCTGCAACTGATCCCAGTGCCCCCTGGACAGTGGAAAAAAGTGTTCCTCTAGCTACTGATCCCAGTGACCCCAGGAGAGTGACAAAAAGTTTCCTGCAGCTACAGATACCAGTGCACCCAGGACAGTGGAGAAAAGTGTTCATGCGGCTACAGATCCCAGTGCACCCAGGACAGTGGAGAAAAGTGTTCATGCAACTACTGATACCAGTGCACCCTGGACAGTGGAGAAAAGTGTTCATGCAGCTACAGATCGCAGTGCCCCCAGGACAGTGGAGTAACGTGTTCATGTAGCTTCTGATTCCAGTGCACCTGAGACAGTGGAGAAAAGTGTTCATGCAGCTACAGATCGCAGTGCTGCCAGGACAGTGGAGTAACACGTTCATGTAGCTACTGATTCCAGTACACCTTCGACAGTGGAGAAACGTGTTCCTGTTTCTGCAGATCCCAGTGTACCCAGGACAGTGGAAAAATGTGTTATTGCAGCTACTGAGCCCAGTGCCCCCAGGACAATGGATAAAAGTGTTATTGCAGCTACTGATCCCAGTGCACCCTGGACAGTGGAGAAAAGTGTTCATGCAGCTACAGATCACAGTGCTGCCAGGACAGTGGAGTAACGTGTTCATGTAGCTACTGATTCCAGGACACCTTCGACAGTGGAGAAACGTGTTCCTGTTTCTGCAGAACCTAGTGTACCCAGGACAGTGGAAAAAAGTGTTATTGCAACTACTGAGCCCAGTACCCCCAGGACAGTGGAGGAAAGTGTTCATTTAGTTACAGAACGTAGTGCCCCCAGAACAGTGGAGAAACATGTTCATGCAGCTAGTGATCCCAGTGCACCTGGGACAGTGGAGAAACGTGTTCCTGTGGCTGCAGATCCCAGTGTACCTAGGACAGTGGAGAAAGGTGTTCATGCAGCTACAGATCGCCGTGCCCCCAGGAGAGTGCCGAAAAGTGTTCATCTGGCTACAGATCCCAGTGCATCCAGGACAGTGGACAAAAGTGTTCATGCAGCTACAGATCACAGTGCCCCCAGGACAGTGGAGAAATGTGTTCATTCAGCTATAGATCCCAGTGCACCCACGACAGTATAGAAAGTGTTCATATATCAACTGGTCTAAGTGCACCCAGGACAGTATTGAAAAGTGTTCATTTGGCTACAGATCCCAGTGCACCTAGGACAGTGCAGAAAAGGGTTTCTGCAGCTACTGATCCCAGTGCACCTCGGACTCTTGAAAAAAGTGTTCCTGCAACTACTGTTCCCAGTGCATCAGGGACAGTGGAAAAAAGTGTTCCTGCAGCTACTGATCCCAGTGCACCCAGGACACTGGAGAAAAGTGTTCTTGCAGCTACTGATCCCAGTGCACCCAGGAGAGCGGAGATAAGTGTTCATGCAGCTACTGATCCCAGTGCACCTGGGACACTTGAAAAAAGTGCTCCTGCAACTACTGATCCCAGTGCACCAGGGACAGTGGAGAAAAGTGTTCCTGCAGCAACTGATCCCAGTGCAGCTGGGACAGTGGAGAAACATCTTCCTGTGGCTGCAGATTCCAGTGTACCCAGGACAATGGAGAAAGGTATTCATGCAGCTGCATATCCCAGTGCACACAGGACAGTGGAGAAAGGTGTTCATGCAGCTATAGATCCCAGTGCTCCCAGGAGAGAGGAGAAAAGTGTTCATGCAGCTATAGATGCCAGTGCACCTTGGACAGTATAGAAAAGTGCTCATACAGCTACTGATCCCAATGCACCCAGGACAGTAGAGAAAACTGTTACTGCGGCTGCAGATCCCAGTGCACCCAGGACAGTGTAAAAAAGTGTTATTTCAGCTATAAAGCCCAGTGCTCCCAGACAGAGGATAAAAGCGTTATTGCAGCTACTGATTCCAGTGCTCACAGGACAGTGAAGAAAAGTGTTCATGCAGCTACAGATCCCAGTGCACCCAGGACATTGGCGAAACTTATTCATGCAGCTACAGATCCCAGTCCCCCAGGACAGTGGAGAAAAGTGTTATTGCAGCTACAGATCCCAGTGCACCCAGGAAAGTGGATAAAAGTGCACACTCAGCTACAGATCCCAGTGCACCCAGGACAATAGAGAAAAGTGTCCCTGCAGCTACTGATCCCAGTGCACCCTGGACAGTGGAGAAAAGTGTTATTGCAGGTGCAGATCCCAGAGCACCCAGGAAAGTGGATAAAAGTGCACACTCAGCTACAGATCCCAGTGCCCCAGGACAATAGAGAAAAGTGTCCTTGCAGCTACTGATCCCAGTGCACCCAGGACAGTGGAGAAAAGTGTTATTGCAGGTACAGATCCCAGAGCACCCAGGACAGTAGAGAAAAGTGTTCATGTGGCTACAGATCCCAGTGCACCCAGGACAAAAGAGAAAAGTGTCCCTGCAGCTACTGATCCCAGTGCTCCCGGGACCGTGAAGAAAAGTGTGATTGCAGCAACAGATCCCAGTGGACCTGGGACAGTGGAGAAAAGTTTTCCTGCAGCTACAGATCCCAGTGCCCCCAGGACAGTGGAGAAAAGTGTTATTGCAGCTACAGACCCCAGTGCACTCAGGATAGTGGAGAATAGTGTCATTGCAGCTACAAATCCAGTTCATCCGGGACAGTGGACAAAAGTGTTGATGCAGCTACAGATCACGTGCCCCCAGTACAGTGGAGAAAAGTGTTCCTGCAGGTACTGATCCCAGTGCCCCCAGGATAGTGGAGAAAAGTGTTTTTGGAGCAACAAATCCCTGTGCACCCAGGACAGTGGAGAAAGCTGTTCATACAGCTACAGATACCAGTACACCCAGGAGAGTGGAGAAAAGTGCTCCTGCAGCTACAGATCCCAGTGCCCCCAGGACAGTGGATAAAGGTGTTATTGCAGCTACTGATTCCAGTTCACCCTGGACAGTAGAGAAAAGTGTTCATGCAGCTACAGACCCCAGTGCACCCAGGAATGTGGAGAAAAGTGTTATTGCAGCTATAGATCCAGTTCACCCGGGACAGTGGACAAAAGTGTTGATGCAGCTACAGATAACATGCCCCCAGGACAGTGGAGAAAAGTGTTCCTGCAGGTACTGATCCCAGTGCCCCCAGGACAGTGGAAAAAAGTGTTATTGCAGCTACAGATCCAGTTTACCTGGGACCATGGACAAAAGCATTCATGCAGCTACAGATCCCATGCCCCCAGGACAGTGGAGAAAAGTGTTCCTGCAGGTACTGATCCCTGTGTCCCCAGGATAGTGGAGAAAACTGTTTTTGCAGCTACAAATCCCTGTGCACCCAGGACAGTGGAGAAAAGTGTTCCTGCACCTACAGATCCCAGTGCCCCCCAGGACAGTGGAGAAAAGTGTCTCTGCAGCTACAGATCCCAGTGGACCTGGATCAGTGGAGAAAAGTGTTTTTGCAGCCACAGATCCCAGCGGACCTGGGAAAGTGGAGAAAAGTTTTTCTACAGCTACAGATCCCAGTTCACCTTGGACAGTGGAGAAAAGTGTTCATGCAGCCTCAGATCCCAGTGCCCCAGGACAGTGGAGAAAAGTGGTCATGTGGTTACAGATCCCAGTGCTCCTGGGACCAGGGAGAAAAGTGTTTTTGCAGCCACAGATCCAAGTGGACCTGGGAAAGTGGGGAAAAGTTTTCCTGCAGCTACAGATCCCGGTTCACCCAGGACAGTGAAGAAAAGTGTTCATGCAGCTACAGATCCCAGTGCCCCAGGACAGTGGAGAAAAGTGTTAGTGCAGCTACTAATCCCAGTGCACCCAGGACAGTGGAGAAAAGTGTTCCTGCAGCTACTGATCCCAGTACATCCAGGAGAGTGGAGAAAAAGTGTTCCTGCAGCTACAGATCGTAGTGCACCAGGGACAGTGGATGAAAGTGTTCCTGCAGCTACTCATCCCAGTGCACACAGGACTGTGGAGAAAAGTGTTCATGCAGCTGCAGATCCTAGTGCACACAGGACAGTGGAGAAAAGTGTTCATGCAGCTTCTGATCCTACTGCACCTAGGACAGTGGACAAAAGTTTTCCTGCAGCTTCTGATCCCAGTGCACCTAGGACAGCAGAGAATAGTGGTCATACAGCTGCAGATCCCGGTGCACCCAGGACAGTGGAGAAAAGTGTTATCGCAGCCACAGATCACAGTGTACCTGGGACAGTGGAGAAAAGTGTTCATGCGGCTACTCATCCCAGTGAAAGCAGGACACTGGAGAAAAGTGTTCATGCAGTTACTGATCCCAGTGCACCCAGGACAGTGGAGAAAAGTGTTTATGCAGCTACAGATTGCCGTGCCCCCAGGGCAGTGGAGAAACGTGTTCATGCAGCTATAGATCCCAGTGCACCCTGGATGGTAGAGAAAAATGCTCATACAGCTACTGATCCCAGTGCACCCAGGACAGTATAGAAAAATATTCCTGTGGCTAGAGATCCCAGTACCCCCAGGACAGTGGAGAAAAAATGTTCCTGCAGCTACTCATCCCAGTGCACCCAGGGCAATGGAGAAAAGTGTTATTGCAGCTACAGATCCCAGTGCCCTCAGGACAGTGAAGAAAAGTGTTCTTGCAACTACATATCCAAGTGGCCCCAGAACAGTGAATAAAAGTGTTATTGCTGCTACTAATCCCAGTGCAACCAGGACAAAGGAGAAACGTATTCATGCAGCTGCAGATCCCAGTGCCCCAAGGACAGAGGAGAAAAATGTTATTGCAGCTACAGATCCCAGTGCACCCAGGACACTGGAGAAATGTATTCATGCAGCTACAGATCACAGTGCCCCCAGGACAGTGGAGAAAAGTGTTATTGCAGCTTCGGATCCCAGTTCACCCGGGACAGTGGCCAAAAGTGTTCATGCAGCTACAGATTGCAGTGCTCTCAGGACAGTGGAGAAAAGTGTTCCTGCAGCTACTGATCCCAGAGCCCCCAGGACAGTGTACAAAAGTGTTATAGCATCTACAAATCCCAGTGCACGCAGTACATTGGAGAAAGGTGTTCATGCAGCTAGAGATCCCAGTGATCCCAGGACAGTGGAGAAAAGTGTTCCTGCAGGTACTGATCCCAGTGGACCCAGGATAGTGGAGAAAACTGTTTTTGCAGCTACAAATCCCTGTGAACCCAGGACAGTGGAGAAAAGTGTTCCTGCACCTACAGATCCCAGTGCCCCCAGGACAGTGGAGAAAAGTGTCACTGCAGCTACAGATCCCAGTGGACCTGGGTCAGTGGAGAAAAGTGTTTTTGCAGCCACAGATCCCAGCGGACCTGGGAAAGTGGAGAAAAGTTTTCTACAGCTACAGATCCCAGTTCACCTGGACAGTGGAGAAAGTGTTCATGCAGCCTCAGATCCCAGTGCCCCAGGACAGGGGAGAAAAGTGGTCATGTGGTTACAGATCCCAGTGCTCCTGAGACCAGGAGAAAAAGTGTTTCTGCAGCCACAGATCCAAGTGGACCTGGGAAAGTGGGAAAAGTTTTCCTGCAGCTACAGATCCCGGTTCACCCAGGACAGTGAAAGAAAGTGTTCATGCAGCTACAGATCCCAGTGCCCCAGGACAGTGGAGAAAGAGTGTTAGTGCAGCTACTAATCCCAGTGCACCCAGGACAGGTGGGAAAAGTGTTCCTGCAGCTACTGATCCCAGTACATCCAGGAGAGTGGAGAAAAGTGTTCCTGCAGCTACAGATCATAGTGCACCAGGGACAGTGGATGAAAGTGTTCCTGCAGCTACTCATCCCAGTGCACTCAGGACTGTGGAGAAAAGTGTTCATGCAGCTGCAGATCCTAGTGCACACAGGACAGTGGAGAAAAGTGTTCATGCAGCTTCTGATCCTACTGCACCTAGGACAGTGGACAAAAGTTTTCCTGCAGCTTCTGATCCCAGTGCACCTAGGACAGCAGAGAATAGTGGTAATACAGCTGCAGATCCCGGTGCACCCCGGACAGTGGAGAAAAGTATTATTGCAGTCACAGATCACAGTGCACCCGAGACAGTGGAGAAAAGTGTTCATGCGGCTAATCATCCCAGTGAAAGCAGGACACTGGAGAAAAGTTTTCATGCAGATATAGATCCCAGAGCACCCAGGACAGTGGAGAAAAGTGTTCATGCAGCTACAGATCCCTTGCTCCCAGGACAGTAGAGAAAAGTGTTCATGTGGCTACAGTTCCCAGTGCTCCCGGGACAGTGAAGAAAAGTGTTATTGCAGCAACAGATCCCAGTGGACCTGGGACAGTGGAGAAAAGTTTTCCTGCAGCTACAGATCCCAGTGCCCCCAGGACAGTGGAGAAAAGTGTTATTGCAGCTACAGACCCCAGTGCACTCAGGATAGTGGAGAATAGTGTTATTGCAGCTACAGATCCAGTTCACCCGGGACAGTGGACAAAAGGGTTGATGCAGCTACAGATCGCATGCCCCCAGTACAGTGGAGAAAAGTGTTCCTGCAGGTACTGATCCCAGTGCCCCCAGGATAGTGGAGAAAAGTGTTTTTGGAGCAACAAATCCCTGTGCACCCAGGACAGTGGAGAAAGCTGTTCATACAGCTACAGATACCAGTACACCCAGGACAGTGGAGAAAAGTGCTCCTGCAGCTACAGATCCCAGTGCCCCCAGGACAGTGGAGAAAAGTGCTCCTGCAGCTACAGATCCCAGTGCCCCCAGGACAGTGGAGAAAAGTGTTAATGCAGTTATAGAGCCCAGTGCCCCCAGGACAGTGGATAAAGGTGTTATTGCAGCTACTGATTCCAGTTCACCCTGGACAGTAGAGAAAAGTGTTCATGCAGCTACAGACCCCAGTGCACCCAGGAATGTGGAGAAAAGTGTTATTGCAGCTACAGATCCAGTTCACCCGGGACAGTGGACAAAAGTGTTCATGCAGGTACAGATTACATGCCCCCAGGACAGTGGAGAAAAGTGTTCCTGCAGGTACTGATCCCAGTGCCCCCAGGACAGTGGAAAAAAGTGTTATTGCAGCTACAGATCCAGTTCACCCGGGACAGTGGACAAAAGTATTCATGCAGCTACAGATCCCATGCCTCCAGGACAGTGGAGAAAAGTGTTCCTGCAGGTACTGATCCCAGTGTACCCAGGATAGTGGAGAAAACTGTTTTTGCAGCTACAAATCCCTGTGCACCCAGGACAGTGGAGAAAAGTGTTCCTGTACCTACAGATCCCAGTGCCCCCAGGACAGTGGAGAAAAGTGTCACTGCAGCTACAGATCCCAGTGGACCTGGGTCAGTGGAGAAAAGTGTTTTTGCAGCCACAGATCCCAGCGGACCTGGGAAAGTGGAGAAAAGTTTTCTACAGCTACAGATCCCAGTTCACCTTGGACAGTGGAGAAAGTGTTCATGCAGCCACAGATCCCAGTGCCCCAGGACAGTGGAGAAAAGTGGTCATGTGGTTACAGATCCCAGTGCTCCTGAGACTGGGGAGAAAAGTGTTTTTGCAGCCACAGATCCAAGTGGACCTGGGAAAGTGGAGAAAAGTTTTCCTGCAGCTACAGATCCCGGTTCACCCAGGACAGTGAAGAAAAGTGTTCATGCAGCTACAGATCCCAGTGCCCCAGGACAGTGGAGAAAAGTGTTAGTGCAGCTACTAATCCCAGTGCACCCAGGACAGTGGAGAAAAGTGTTCCTGCAGCTACTGATCCCAGTACATCCAGGAGAGTGGAGAAAAGTGTTCCTGCAGCTACAGATTGTAGTGCACCAGGGACAGTGGATGAAAGTGTTCCTGCAGCTACTCATCCCAGTGCACTCAGGACTGTGGAGAAAAGTGTTTATGCAGCTGCAGATCCTAGTGCACACAGGACAGTGGAGAAAAGTGTTCATGCAGCTTCTGATCCTACTGCACCTAGGACAGTGGACAAAAGTTTTCCTGCAGCTTCTGATCCCAGTGCACCTAGGACAGCAGAGAATAGTGGTCATACAGCTGCAGATCCCAGTGCACCCAGGACAGTGGAGAAAAGTGTTATCGCAGCCACAGATCACAGTGTACCCGGGACAGTGGAGAAAAGTGTTCATGCGGCTACTAATCCCAGTGAAAGCAGGACACTGGAGAAAGTGTTCATGCAGTTACTGATCCCAGTGCACCCAGGACAGTGGAGAAAAGTGTTTATGCAGCTACAGATTGCCGTGCCCCCAGGGCAGTGGAGAAACGTGTTCATGCAGCTATAGATCCCAGTGCACCCTGAACAGTAGAGAAAAATGCTCATACAGCTACTGATCCTAGTGCACCCAGGACAGTATAGAAAAGTATTCCTGTGGCTAGAGATCCCAGTACCCCCAGGACAGTGGAGAAAAATGTTTCTGCAGCTACTCATCCCAGTGCACCCAGGACAGTGGAGAAAAGTGTTATTGCAGCTAGAAATCCCAGTGCCCTCAGGACAGTGGAGAAAAGTGTTGTGCAGCTACATATCCCAGTGGCCCCAGTACAGTGAATAAAAGTGTTATTGCAGCTACTAATCCCAGTGCAACCAGGACAAAGGAGAAATGTATTCATGCAGCTACAGATCCCAGTGCCCCAGGACAGTGGAGAAAAGTGTTATTGCAGCTACAGATCCCAGTGCACCCAGGACACTGGAGAAATGTATTCATGCAGCTACAGATCCCAGTGGCCCCAGGACAGTGGAGAAAAGTGTTATTGCAGCTACGGATCCCAGTTCACCTGGGACAGTGGCCAAAAGTGTTCATGCAGCTACAGATTGCAGTGCTCTCAGGACAGTGTAGAAAAGTGTTCCTGCAGCTACTGATCCCAGTGCCCCAGGACAGTGGACAAAAGTGTTATTGCATCTACAAATCCAAGTGCATGCAGTACAGTGGAGAAAGGTGTTCATGTGGCTACAGATCCCAGTGACCCCTGCACAGTGGAGAAAAGTGTTCCTGCTGCAGCTGATCCCAGTGCCCCCTGGACGGTGGAAAAAAGTGTTCCTGCAGCTACTGATCCCAGTGCACCCAAGACAGTAGAGAAAAGTGTTGCTGTAGCTACTGATCCCAGTGAACCCAGGAGAGTGAAGAAAAGTGTTCCGGCAGTTACAGATCCCAGTGCTCCCAGGACAGTGTAGAAAAGTGTTCATGCGGCTACAGATCGCAGTGCACCCAGGACAGTGGGGAAAAGTGTTCATGCAGCTACTGATACTAGTGCACCCTGGACAGTGGAGAAAAGTGTTCATACAGCTACAGATTGCAGTGCCCCCAGGACAGTGGAGTAACGTGTTCATGTAGCTTCTGATTCAAGTGCACCTGGGACAGTGGAGAAATGTGTTCTGCAGCTAGCAGACCACCAGTGTACCCAGGACAGTGGAAAAAATGTGTTATTGCAGGTACTGAGCACAGTGCCCCCAGGACAGTGGATAAAATTGTTATTGCAGCTACAGATCCAGTTCACCTGGGACAGTGGACAAAAGTGTTGATGCAGCTACGGATCGCGTGTCCCCAGGACAGTGGAGAAAAGTGTTCCTGCAGGTACTGATCCCAGTGCCCCCAGGATAGTGGAAAAAAGTGTTTTTGGAGCTACAAATCCCTGTGCACCCAGGACAGTAGAGAAAGGTGTTCATACAGCTACAGATACCAGTGCACCCAGGACAGTGGAGAAAAGTGTTAATGTAGTTATAGAGCCCAGTGCCCCCAGGACAGTGGATAAAGGGGTTATTGCAGCTACTGATTCCAGTGCACCCTGGACAGTAGAGAAAAGTGTTCATGCAGCTACAGACCCCAGTGCACCCAGGAATGTGGAGAAAAGTGATATTGCAGCTACAGATCCAGTTCACCCGGGACAGTGGACAAAAGTGTTCATGCAGCTACAGATCGCATGCCCCCAGGACAGTGGAGAAAAGTGTTCCTGCAGGTACAGATCCCAGTGCCCCCAGGACAGTGGAGAAAAGTGTTATTGCAGCTATAGAGCCCAGTGCCCCCGGGACAGTGGATAAAAGTGTTATTGCAGCTACTGATTCCAGTGCACCCTGGACAGTAGAGAAAAGTGTTCATGCAGCTATAGACCCCAGTGCACCCAGGATAGTGGAGAAAAGTGTTATTGCAGCTACAGATCCAGTTCACCCGGGACAGTGGACAGAAGTGTTCATGCAGCTACAGGTCACATGCCACCAGGACAGTAGAGAAATTTGTTCATGCAGCTACAGACCCCAGTGCCCCCAAGATAGTGGAGAAAGGTGTTGTTGCAGCTACAGATCCATTTCACCCGGGACAGTGGACAAAAGTGTTCATGCAGCTACAGATCCCATGCCCCCAGGACAGTGGAGAAAAGTGTTCCTGCAGGTACTGATCCCAGTGTATCCAGGATAGTGGAGAAAACTGTTTTTGCAGCTACAAATCCCTGTGCACCCAGGACAGTGGAGAAAGGTGTTCGTACAGCTACAGATCCCAGTGCTCCCAGGACTGGGGAGAAAAGTGTTCCTGCAGCTACAGATATCAGTGCCCCCAGCGACAGTGGAGAAATGTGTTATTGCAGCTACAGATGCCATGCACCCAAGGCAGTGGAGAAAAGTGTTCATGTGGCTACAGATCCCAGTGTCCCCAGGACAGTGGAGAAAAGTGCTATTGCAGCTACAGATCCCAGTGGACCTGGGACAGAGGAGAAAAGTGTTAATGTAGATATAGATCCCAGTGCACCCAGGACAGTGGAGAAAAGTTTTCCAGCAGCTACAGATCCCAGTGCAGCCAGGAGAGTCGAGACAAGTATTCATGGAGTTACAGATCCCAGTGCCCCTAGGACAGTGGAGAAAAGCGTTCCTGCTGCTAGTGATCACAGTGCTCCCTGGATAGTCAAGAAAAGTGTTCCTACAGCTACTCATCCCAGTGCACCCAGGACAGTGGAGAAAAGTATTCCTGCAGCTACAGATCCCAGTGCATGAAGGACAGTGGAGAAAGGTGTTCATGCAGCTACTCATCCCAGTGCACCTGTGACAGGGGAAAAAAGTGTTCCTGCAGCTTCAGATCCCAGTGCACCAGGGACAGTGAAGAAAAGTGTTCCTGCAGCTACTGATCTCAGGGCACCGAGGACAGTGAAGAATAGTGTTCACGTGGCTATAGATCCCAGTGCACTCTGACAGCGGAGAATGAGTGGTCATCTGCGGCAGATCCCAGTGCACACAGGACAGTGACTGTGTGTATTACAGTGGCAATTGAAACAGGCGCTCAAAATAATTTCTGAGCACCTGTTTCAATTGCCACTGGTAATACACACAGCTGGCGGCTGGCCATGGAGGTGGGCTGTGCCAGTCTCTGGCTGGGGAAGTGTGGGAGGGTGCTGGGTGGACTGGCAGGCTGGATGGGGGGTGGGGCTTTAGACTACCAGGTATTGCTAAATTGAAATTAATTTTATTATGATGGAGGGGGACCGCTGACAACCAGGGATAGCAATATTAATTATAAAGAACTACAGATCGGGGTGGGGGGCAATAGACTACCAGGGATATCATTAAAAAATATACATAAAGACACATGGGGGGCCACTAGACTACCACGGATAATAAATAAAGATATTTATATGATACTCATTGGGGGGGCCACTAGACTACCAGGGATAACAGAAATCATTATGTACATTGCCATGATGGACATGGGGCTGCTAGACTACCAGGGATAATAAAAACTACAGTTTTTTTATTCACATGTGGAACAGCGATGCCCCCTGAGCAAAACCCACCCTTGTATTACTTAATAGGGCACCCCTGGGCTACAGAAATTGAATTTAAAATCTGGCCATCTCATCCCTTGCTCGCGATGCACGATCACGATCAAAGATTCTTGCAATCAAAGAATTTGCAGGTTCGCGATCACAGATCATTAGCGAGCCGTGAATGAAAAATTTAAAAGCTAATAACTTTATTTTTGGACCAATTTGGATGGAACCAAAGCCATGGCTCGATAGATCGGGGTCCCCTGAGTAAAACTCATCCAAGTTTTACCTCAGAGGTGACCCCTGAGTCGAGATATTTGTGTTTTTCCAATCGGAAAACTGAAAACAAGATGGCAGACCTCGCGGTCAAATAATTTAAAAAAATCCTCAAGGACAAAGATTCTTGAACTGCGAGGCTGCAAATTCTTTGATCGCCAGGCGGGACAAGATGGCCAGAACCCCATTCTTTGATCGCAAGATATACATATACATTTTCCCATTGACTTATAATGGTACTTAAAGTTGCCATAACTTTTGAATGCCATAATATTTTTTCACCAAACAAAAAGTAGCATGTTCAGCCACCAAAGCTCTTTCAAATGAGCCATCTCATAGAGTGGCACACTGCACAACGGCCGTGCAGTACCACATTCAGAATGCCAAAAAGTGCCTCCAAAAATGGATAATTTTGCATTATTCAGCGCTCTCGTACACAAAGACTGGCACTTCGACCGGAACGAAATTTTGCAAATCAAGAGATCTATCATGCCCCAATGTGTGTACCAAATTTCAGGCAAATCCATTGAACAGGTCCAAAGTTATTAATGCCTTTAGTATGTAACTGACCGCTGAACCCCAACTATAGTGGCGTGATCTCGCCACTATAATATATATATATATATATATATATATATATATACATATAGAGGCATGGTTGAAAAAAGAGGTGGTGGCATTTACCATACCAGTGTGTGGATTTACTATGCACAATGTTTTGTGTGTGTGTGTGTGTGTGTGTGTGTGTGTGGATTATATTCTTTGCAAAAAACTTCATTAATGCACTAGTTAGGGTTCCAGCAACAAAAGTTGGAAAATGTGTTGTTAGGGTTTTCAACCCTAACACTCCACCCCTACCCTAACCATAATACCCCACCAACCTTCAGGCAGAAACAGGTGCGGGTG
The DNA here is from genome assembly GCA_016271365.2 of Neoceratodus forsteri. NCBI lineage: Eukaryota > Metazoa > Chordata > Ceratodontiformes > Ceratodontidae > Neoceratodus > Neoceratodus forsteri. The sequence goes on from CM057455.1 coordinate 900,033,571, forward strand.
TGCCGTGGGGTTGTCAACTCCAATGCTCACCCCATTCCATGTGTAAATAAGCTAATGCAGTATATGAGAATTGGGTGAGTGTTAGGGTTGACAACCCCATGGCACACCTCACGCCTGTTCCTGCCTACAGGTTGGGGGTAGGGTGTCAGGGTTAGGGTTAGGGTGGGATGGGGAGTTAGGGTTGGAAATCCAGCACATTTCCCAGCTTTTGTTGCTGGAACCCTACCTAGTGCATTAACAGAGTTTTTTGCAAAGAATTCCCTTACTTTTTGAGATAGTATAATCGTATCCTTATGTGCCTGTAGGAGCGCAGGGCCCTTTTGAGATATTGTAATTGTATCATTATTTCCCTGTGGGAATGCAGGGCCCTCTGGGCCTTGTGCTCCCATCAATCCATAATGGTATCCATATTTGCATGTAGCATCCATCCATAATTTTTGAGATATTGTAATCGTATCATTTCCCTGTGGGACCACAGGGCCCTCTGGGCCCTGTGCTCCAATCAGTACAACAGTATCTATATTTGCATGTGGGTGCGGAGGGCCCTTTGGACTTTATGCTCCTATCCATCCATAATTTTAAAGATACTACACTCATCTCCAATCCCATGGTGTGCAGCACCAAAGAAACACCTCACATTGCAATGTTATCCTATAAGAACCACAGTAAAATTTGAAACCTGCATAACTACACACCAAATGAATATCTTTTCACCAAACCAGCAAAAGGGCTCATCTGTAGGGCAAACCCTTTATACCCTGAAAATTTCAGACAAAGATTGCAAGCCATGTCTTCACGGCAGAGTGACAAAGAAACAACTGTGTACACTTCACAATACAATGTTATCCTATGGGAAATTAAGGAAAATTTAAACCCCCACAACTCAAGAAAAATGTAATCTGCTTTCACCAAACCAGCAAAAGGCACATCTGTGGACGAAGCCCTTTGTACCCAGAAAATTTCAGGCCAAAGTTTCAAACCGTTTCTTTACTGTGAAGTGACAAAAAAAACAGCTTTATAAAAAAAAACTTTTCGCTAGCTGCAAAACAGGATCCTGTTTCGAGCTTTCTTTTTTCACAGTTTGTGAAATGAAAATCCTTTTTCACAAATTGTGAAACAGGATCCTGTGTCATTAATCTTTTTTCACAAATTTGCAAAAAAAGGATTCTGGCATGTTCAAAAAACACATTTCCAGGAGATTTATAAAAAAAAAAACTAACACCAGAATCCGACAAAATGGGTCCTGATTACCAGAACACATACTTCAGAAAACATCATATTTTTCTGCTTTTTTAACTTTGTTTCTCTCACTAAGAAAAAACAAGATGGGGCAGCATGAAAAAAGATTCCCCATGGGGGGGCGGAGCTAGCCAACAAGTCGATCAGACGTGTCTCTGCGGAGCTCCTCAACAATTTGTAAATGTTTTAAAAATGTCTTCATATTTCTTGCTGTGTAGTATTATTTCAGCTCACATTCTATCCTCGGCTCTTTTGCCTGCAAAGATGGGTCCAAAAAATGCTGATGAAACGGGTATCTCTTCATCTAAATCGGTGGAATATTTTCTGTTCCCGAAATCAGCTGGTGCATCAATGGCACCAACAGTTTCCCCTAAGGACCCGATGATTGACAGAATTTTCAAGATTCTACAGAAGCTAGAAGAAAAAGTTAATCAACCGAATACTTTACTGGCCACCATGGATCAGAGGGTCTTGAAATTGGAGCAATTGAAAGAGGAGAGCTCCAAGGCACTAGAGAATTTCTCTGCCTGGCAGGAATGTTTTGCTGCAGCCCAGGCCTGGGACTCAAAATTTCTTCTTAACAAAGTTGAGACACTCGAGAACCAAATCTGGGCTGCTAACATTCGGGTAGTGGGATTTCCCCTATCCATTGAAGCTAAACACTTAAGGAGTGTGTTTGGGTCTATATTTGGAGACTCTTTGGGACTGACTGAGGACAATGTTAGTATTGTCCAGATCTTTCTTCTGCTGCATTGGAGAAAACAACTACAGGGTACTGAGGGGCAGGCTACAGTGCTGGTGACTGTGGGTTCGACCGACAAGTGTTTAAAGGTTCTGGCTGCTGCACGGAACAAAGGGGACATTTTCTACGAGGATCATAAATTATCCTTTTTTTCCCAATGTTGCATCCTGTACACAATCCCAGAGGAAGGAAGTCTTAAAATATCACCATTTGGCAGATTACAGCATTTCTGCTAATTTGTTTTTCCTCTCAAGGTTACAACTAACCTTTAACGGTAAACCTTATATTTTTACTAATGTAGATGTGGTGGAAAGATTTATGGAAGGCCTGCCACCTCGAGAAAATAAGGACATTGAGGATCCGGACAATCAGATTGGGACCACTTGAGTGGATTTTGTTGGTTTGTTCTGCGGACTGTACTACACAGCTGTACTTGTAGTTACTGATTTTCTAGCTCTTTGTGGGGCTATTGTGGTAATGCCATTTCGAAGTTTCTAACTGGTTGTTAAATCTTTGATATGCTCCAACCAGGTGGGAGGTATGATATCTTTAAATATTTCCTGTTGAGCTGGCCTCTGATAGCCTTTTAGATTATGCCTTCTCCTGTTGTCATATTTTTTCCTGTGATAATGGTAGTATTTATCATGATGATGCGTGTAGCATAGTATCGCATACTTAGTGATTGGTAGGATTCCTTTAGATATTTCTATGCTATGATCACCCCATTTAATCGAGGTTTTTGGGTGCATGGATTTGATTTGTTGTAGAGTCGCATGCAGTGGTTTATATAGCTACATTACAATATGTTTTCACTGTCTAAGATATATTTCCAATCCCTTCCTCAGCTTCTACAAGGGGGTTGTTCCCACTTACAGTTTATTTTTTATATCCAAGTGAGAGCTGTATCTTTCTGTGGGTGTTGCTCATATTGGAATTCTTATTATTCTGTTATGTATTATGTTGGATATTCTATATTGAGGATGTGCTTTTTTCATTTTGTACTGTAATGAAAATGTCAATAAAAAATAAAATATAAAAGATTCCCCATTTGTGACAAAGGATTCCCCATTTGCAACAAAGAATCCTTTTTCAAGGTGAACATCTGACTTTTCCCATTGAAAATAATGGGAAACTTTAAAATTGAATAACTCTTGAACAGATTAATATTTTTTCACCAAATCTTCAAAAGGCACATCTGTTACCCAAGACCTTTATACCCTAAACATTTCAGACCAAAATCCCAAGTCATTTTTGTGCAGTAGCATGACAAAGAATTTGACAAAAAATGCTAATTTTCAAATTAAGCAATAATGCCCTCCAGGGTGTGTGTTGTGCTGGGATAACGTCATGCCTCAAGTGGTTGGGCACGAGGCCGCAGACCAAGTGTGTCCAATACCCAAGGTGTGACATTATCCCAGCACAACACACACCCTGGAGGGCATTATTGCTATTATACAATGGCTTATTGTTATACAGAATTAAAAAAAATCATTTTAAAAATGTCTTTGTTAGTGTGGAAAAATATTTTTGTTTCTCAAGAGAAGATACAAAGATAGCATATATATATCAATCAGTCAGGAGGTTCACAGTGCTGAGACTAGACCCGTGATGTTGTACTGGGATAACATCACGGGTCCAGTCCCAGACTGACCAATCAAAGGACAGCATTCTTTCTTGCCATTGTATAATGTTTTTTACACTCTGTATATCCGCACCCGCACATCCGACTGCAACAAAACTTTGCACATCAAAAGATCTTTTGTCCCTGATGGAGCATGCCAACCATCATGGAAATTGGATGAATGGTTGTGACGTTATTAAAGTGCAAACATTTTGAGTTTAACATAGAAGTGAAGAATGAACCTAACTATAGGGGTGCGACTGCGTCCCTATAATAACAATCCATATTTCCGCACCCACACATCCATCCAGAATGAAACTTGTTACATCAAGAGATCATCAGACCCTGATGGCGCATGCGTAATTTCAGGCACATCGGTTGAACAGTTGCGAAGTTATTAAAGTGTAAAAAGCACAAAAAAAGATTCCACATTTGTGACAAAGGATTTCCCCATTTGCAACAAAGAATTGTCCATTTGCGATAAAGAATCCTTTTTCGAGGTGAAAATCTAACTTTTCCCATTGAAAATAATGGAAAGTTTTAAAATTGTGTAACTTTTGAACACATTATGTTTTTTCACCAAATCTTCAAAAGGCACATCTGTGACTCAAGACCTTTCTACTCTAAAAATATCAAGCCAAAATCCCAAGCCAGTTTTGCGCAGCGGTGTGACAAACAATTTGACCAAAAATGGTATCTATCTATATATATATGTATATATTCATGGCAAAAAAAACTCCATTAATGCATCAGTTAGGGTTGTTCCACAGTGACAAAAGCAAGAAAATTCACTGCTAGGGTTACCACCCCTACTACCCCACCCCCACCAACAGGCATTGGGGTGTGCATTGGGGTCATCTCTCGCCCCATTCCATGTGTAAAAGCAGAGGTGGTGCAGTATAGGAGAATGGGATGAGGAGTTAGCGACAACTAGCGCACACCCGATGCCTGTTGGTGGGTGGGGTGAGGGATGAGGGTGGTAGGTGTGAACCCCTAACAGCGAATTTCCTTGCTTTTGTTGCTGTGGAACAACCCCAACTGATGCCTTAACTGACTTTTTGCCATGAATTTCCCTTCTTTTTGAGAATGTGCACTGTAAATAGTGAATAGTATGTGGGTCCCACCATGCTGCCCATTTCTTCATAATACCCCTAACAGTAACGGTTACACTAACGCTAACGCTAATAGTACTGATAACGTTAATGATAATGTTAATGCCAATGGTAACAAATACAGTAACGGTAATGCTAACAATAACAGTAATGGTAATGGTAACGCAAGCGCAAACACATATGGTTACGCTAAACATAACGCTAACGCAAGTGGTAATGGTAACACTAACAGTGACGCAAGCGCAAATGCAAATGCTAATGGTAACGGTGATGCAAATGCAAACACAAACATGAAAGCTAATGGAAATGGTAGCACAAATGCAAATGCACATAGTAATGCTAATGGTGACGCAAACGCAAACACCAATGGTAATGATAACACTAACGCAAACATGAATGCAAACACAAATGCTAATGGTTACAGTAATGTAAATGCAAATGGTAACACAAATGTTAACGCAAATGCAAATGGTAACGGTGATGCAAAAGCAAACGGTAATGGTAATGGTAACATAAATGCAAACACTAATGGTAACAGTAACGGTGATGCAAACATAAATGCGAACGCAAACAGTACGGGAATGCAAGCACAAACTCAAACGATAACCGTTATTCTAACATTGATGCAAACCGAAATGCTAATGCACATGCATTGTGTCTGAAACAGGTGCATCAAGAAGCATAGTGAATAAGAAGAATGTGGGCATAATAGTGGGCCTCGGACAAGAAAATGAGCACTTGGAATACTAAATTGTTTATATCTCAGGAACCGTATGACGTAGAAAAAAAAATTAAAATGTCATATTATTTAGGGGTTTCCAGGCTAGTTTTGTAGTGGGGGGGCTAAGGAATTTTGGGATGAAAGTCCATTATCTCGAACCGTTTGAATCGTAACCAAAAGGCATAGCAGACACTGTAATGTTATCTATGGGAAAAATCGTGAACTTTGGATTGCTGTAACTTTGGAGCCCTGTAAGGCACCAAACCACCAAAAGGCACATCTGTGGGATCTTGGCTCTCTACCCTGCAAATTTCAGCCCAAAAGACCAAACCATTGTCTTGGAGGAGGAGGGTGGCAAAGATTTTCAGTTATTTTGGCCATACTGTCACAAATTACTTTTGTGATTTGCAAAAGTTTCTCAAAAAAAAATCAATAAACATTCGCATTTGCAAAACTATTTGGTGAAAGTATTTTTTCCAAAAATGTAAAAAATGTATTTCTGGGGGGTTTAACCCCCCAAAAAAGATATGCCTCGCATTCTCAGGACCCGACTAGGTGAACACAATAAGAATTGTGTTCCTAGAGGGTCCCAATTTTAAATGCCAGGCATTTTTCTGAGTTCTAACTGAAAAAAAAATGGCCGACTCATGAAAGTAAAAGAGCCATTTGCGACAGTAAAAATGGCCATTTGCAAAACTTTCACATACTTTGTTAACTTTCCCATAGACGATAATGGGAAACTTGTTTTTTGAATAACTTTTGAACCATTTAATATTTTTTTGTGAAATATTTGAAAGGCACATTAGTAACCCCAGCTGCATGTTCGTTGAAGTTTTTGGGCCAAACGCATAAACCATGCGGGCTGTGGGTGCGAGCAAAGAAACGAGAAAAAAGTAATTTTTTTGTGTTTTTTGGTGCTCTGTAGCTCTGCAACTGTACAACCAACCACAATGCAACTTGCTGGATCCAGAGATCTGTGGTGCCAGACCGCTCATGCAAACTTTCAGGCAAATCCATTGTATGGTGGCAAAGTTATTAAGGTGCACAATTTGAGGTTTTGTATGTAAGTGGCTACTCGACCCTAACTATATATTATATTAGAGGCAAAAAACTCTGTTTAATGCATTAGTTAGGGTTATTCCACAGTGACAAAAGTGAGGAAATTCGGTGAGGGTTGAAAACCCCTTGGACCCCAGCCCACCCCCAGCCCGGCATTGGGGTCGCATTAGGGTCATCAGCCCTAACTCTCACCCCATCACATGTGTAAAAGCAGCAGAAGTATAGGAGAATGGGGTGGAGTTGGGACCGACAACCCTAATCGCACCCCAGTGCTGGTTGGGGTGGGCAGAGGTGAGGGGGTTTTCAACTAACCTCAAATTCTCTCACTTTTGTCACTAATGAACAACTAACTAATTAAATGGATTTTTGCCTCTAATTTCCCTTCTTTTTGAGAATGATAACGAGAAATAGTGAATGTAATGCAGCGGCGGTCCAGGACCCGCGCTCCAGCCACGTGATGTCTTGTGGCATAGTAACAGGAACAGCAACGCAAACAGAAGCACTAACAGTGGTGCACATGGTAACGCAAGCACGAATGAGAACAGAAAGGGTAACGTACACGGTGGCGTAGATGGGAACGGTCTGCCACGTGATGTGTTGTCACATAGTAACATGGTGCCTGCAAACAGAAATGTCAATGGGCATGGTGATGCAAAGTGAAACAGAAAGAGAAACAGTACTGTAGACACAAATGGCAAAAAATAACAGAAACGTAAGCACAAAGGAAGCAGCAAGGATAACGCACATGGTGGCGAGGCGTCAAGCAGTAAGTGAAACGGATACTGGAACCGCAAGCAGAAAGGCAACGGTAATCAGTAATGTAAGTGCACAGGCTGGTTTCCCCAAAGCTGCATAAGAAAGACAGTGAGTACAAAGAATGTATGCATAATAATGGGTATCAGACAGAAAATGAGGACTTGGAATACTAAATAGGTTATATCTCATGAACCGTCATGACATAGAAAAAAAATTAAAAGTCATATGATTTATGACTGTCCTGTCTAGTTTATACTTAGCCCCGAAAAGTCCATTATCGCACCGTTTCAAGATACGGGCCCTAAGAAAGCGCGGTGAATGCGTAATGTTATCCTATGTGAAAAAAGAGAAGTTCGAAGTGCCATAACTTTGCCTCCCTGTAATATTTTTTCACCAAACCACTGAAAGGCACATCTGTGGGCTGTTGGCTGTGATCTCTCAAAATTTCATGAAAAAAGACCAAACCGTTATTTTGCAACAGGGTGCCAAAGGATTCCTGTAATGTGTCGGGCGCCGTAATGTTATCCTATGGGAAAAAGCGTCAACTTTGGAGTACCATAACTTTGCTGCCATGCAATATTTTTTCAATGAAACACTGAAAGGCACATCTGTGAGATGTTGGCTACGTTCCCTTCAAATTTCAGCCCAAAACTCCAAACCATTCTTTTCAGCGGAGTGCCAAAGAATTACTGTCATTTTCCCACAGACTAGAAAAGTACTGTCGCAATTTGCGAAAGCTTTCACAAAAATTTGCGACACTTTCGTGAGCATGAAAGTACTTTGAGAAAGTACTTTTTCCAGAAATTTGAAAAACATATTTCTGAGGTGTTTTACCCCAAAATAAAGACATGGCTAGCATCCTCAGGGTCCGACTAGGTGAATACAAAAAGAATTAGGTTACTAGAGGGTCCCAAATTTAAATGCCAAGCATTTTTCTGATCACTAGCTGAAAACAAGATGGTGGAGCTGCGAAAGTAACAGGGCCATTTGCGAAAGTAAAAATGCATTTGCGACACTGTCAAACTTTTTGTTAACTTTTCCCATTGACTTATAATGGGAAATTGTTTTTTGAATAACTTTTGAACCGTTTAATATTTTTTCATGAAATCTTCGGAAGGCACATCGGGGACCCCGACCACACGTTCCCTGAAGATTTGGGCCAGTCCAGCATAAACCGTGTGACCTGTAAACTGCAACCGTAGAATTCCAGAAAAAGCGTAATGCGCAGATCACACTTAATAACTCCACAGCTGTGTATCTGACCAGTATGAAACTTGGCAGATCCCAAGGTGTATATGTCTTTATCGTGTATTCCAAATTTCAGGCAAATCCGTCAAACGGTTGCAAAGCTATAAAGGTGCAACATTTTAGGTTTAACATGTAAATGACTCCTCAACCCTAACTATGGTAGCACTACTGTGCTACCATAATATTATATGTGTGTGTATATATATATGTATATACAGTATATATATATAAGGAGATACATGATGGGTGACTGGGATATGGGAAATATTAGCATGTGTGCAGAGTGAACTGTGATAATATCACAAGTGAGAATATCACTGTGCAATAAAGTGCTAATATTGCACATATTCCACAAGTTGCCCATCTAGTAAAGTGTTGTTTCAGTTATGTTTCGGTTTGGTGTTATTTTTTCTTTTGGTATTGTTCCACTGCTTCTCTTTGGTTTGTGAATGGTGTCTGTCATGAATGGGATGTGTGTCGTTTATTGGCTGATAGAGTTGAATGGGTATGCTGTGTGCGTTGTCATTGGTTAGTTTTTATTAGTTGGCTTTGTTCCTGTTTCGTCATGCATCTGCTGTAATTAGTTGGTTTTGGTTTGTGGGGCGTGGCCTAGTATGGAAGTGTGGAATGGAGCTCCGAGTGTTTTTTATATTTTTAAGGGGTTTGGGAGGTAATTTGTTATTTCATTTTATTTTGCACTTGTGCTCGTCTTTATTTTGCAGGCTATGTTGGGTTTATTACGTGCTTGGTGCTTTCACTTTTCAGACTTCGGCATATCACTTTGAAGTCTGTGTGCTATAATTGTGGTGCTGCAGATAGAAGGCTTTCACGGAGTTCACGTGGTTTTCAGACATTGTTCACAGGTGAAAAGTATTTTGTATTGATGGGCTTTTCTGAAATGAGTTCCATCTGTTGTGGTACCTGTGTGGTGGTTTGCTGATGAAACGAGTGTTGGAATATTAGGTGCTGATGTAGAGAGAGAGAGAGTATGTATATTTGTATCCATATACCACTTTGTCTACATCAGCAACTTGTTATTCAATGCCTGTGAAAATAACACTATTTATTTGGATGGTTATTCCATATATACATATATATATATATATATATATATATATATATATATATATATATATATATATATATATATATATATATATGTGTGTGATTTGCATATACAGCCATGATGCTTTGCATTGTGTGGCATGTGTGATTTTGTATTTTCTTGAAACTTGGCTTCCCAACCAAATGCCCTTTGGGGTAACCCTTGCCTCAGTGTTTGCGCACAGAGGTTCTTTGTCTCTTATATATATTAAATGTAAGAGTTTCATTGCAAAATGTAATGTACTTATTGATATAGTGATATGAAAGGCACTTCTGGAAAATAATCCATATTACTTTAGGAACTCCTATCCCAGATTGTTATAAGGGGCCTCCATTCTGTTTCAGAGACTGGAGCCCGCTGTTCAACAAGAAACATTTTTTAACCACCACATTTTGGCAGTCTCTTGATATCAGGAGAACTATTTTACTGATGCAAATCCATTAACGCCTATGGAGGAGTTTCTGACAGGCAATTGTTTCCTACTTGAATGGCTGCTGGAAAAGTTGGAAGCACTATGCAAGGAACAACAAACGCAGTGCTCCTGCATGCCTCATTGGTGATTATGTCGCACACACACAGCATATGCTGTGCAGTATTTAGTCTTTGTTTGGAATTAGTTCCAGGAAGTGCCAGGTAGGCGCAAAACAGAAGGAGGGGGCCCCTGTGGCAACAGGAGCCTCACAATAAAAAGACTGCTAAGTGAAGCAGGCTGTGGAGTTTCCCAACAAGCTGGACCCCCAGGGGTAATGAGATCACCACCCAGTGCAGTTCGGGGGGGGGTCAAGATGCAAGAGAAGACCCACACTCTGCTCTGCAGGATGAACTGTGCAACCAAGGAGTTAGTAATCTCCCCGAAGCACAACACAAAGCAGGAAATGGTGTCCTCACAGAAAGGAAATATTTAAAGCTGCACACTCAGATAAATTCCAGTATGCATTGGATATTTGTTGCAGCATTCCAAAATAAGTGACACACATCTCATAATATTACACTGGCTAGGTGCCCCAGTGCTTCGGTCAATTGGACCTTTGTTAGCCCCTTGACAAAGTTCCACTTCACCGAAGCACTGAGGCACCTAGCCAGTGTGATACTGTGAGATCTGTGGCACTTATTTTAGAATGCTGCAGTAAATATCCACCACATACTGGAATTTATCTGAGTCTGCTGCTTTACATTTTTAGGACTACGGGCGAAGACTACAGCCATTTTGGGATCAATTGTAGCTCTAAAAATGGCCGATCGTGGAACCTTCTGTTGGACTTTTGGAAGTATCCTTCTGAAAGTCCAATGGAGCCTAAAACCCTCCACCATGATCGGCCGCTACAGAATAACAGCCACACTGTTTCGGCTGTTACTTCTGCATTCTGGGGCATGAACTGTGCATGCACGTGCAGTTCTGCTGGCGCCATCATGTTGTGAATGTCAAAATACTGTTCACCGCAACTACACATGCATGAGTGCCGCATTTGCGCAGTTACATAGTTGCCAGTACCAGCAACAAATAAAATTGTCTTGCACCCTCCCACTGCTGCTGTCCTGCCCCACTCCCTCCGTTCCCGTCTCCGAGCCGACATTGAGGTCCCCAATCCCCATGTTGGATTATGCTCCCACACATGTAGCACACTGGGAGCCCACCCCAGTGTGCTCCGTCACTATTTTCTTTCCCCACCCCCTGCCAACATTGGGGTGCCCAGTCCCTGTGTTGGCATTATATACCCAGCTCATGTGGCACACTGGAGCCCACCCCAGTGTGCCCAAATGTATGTTTTTTTTGTTTCCTATAAATAAAGATAACTTTCCCCAACATGTTTTTTATCTGTAAAAAGAAAATGGTCCCTCCTCATCACCTATCCCCCTCCCAATCCCCACCCTCACGAGCCCACCTCCCTTACCCCCCCTTACCCCATACTTACCTCCAGAGTTCAGCACTGTCATCTTCTCTGGACCAGGACACATCTGCATTCTTCAAATCTGAACCGCAAATTGAAGAACAAAAGGTAAGCGTGCAATAATGGCATTCAATGGGGTTTTCAACTTATGTTGATAAATCAGCCATTTCTTGAAATTTTGGCCCAAAATTTTTAACATGGAGTTCTTGGGACCCCACCTTGTGAAAACTTTCACTGTGATTTCATTACCCAGTCCCGAAAGGTGATTTTGTGGTAGCTAGCAGAATCACCTTTGGGTCCGATTCCTAAAATGACAGTGCCACTGTTCATGAGGTGGATCCAAATGCTCCATGTTGCAAATTTGGTGAAAAATTCCAAAATGACTGAATTATGAGCATGCATTGCGCAGATTGCCATGCATATTATCTACTCCACATTTTCAACATTGCCATGTTTGCACACCTCCTTTTTAACAGTACAGCTGTCATTTTTCACATCCTGCCTAAAATGTGTTTTCACACCTGTGGCACAGACTGGCGAAGTCGCTCTGTGAAATCACCTTTCGGTACACGTAAACAAAATGACACTGGCACTCTTCATGAGGAGGGGTCCCAAAAAGGCCATGTTGAAAATTTGGTGCAACACCTCCAAAAAATGGCCATGTTATACCCGGGTGTTTAATAATTTCTACGCACATGTGTAACTTTGGTCACTTGGCAGCTTGTCACAGCTCTATCGGCTCTGGCCAGATCCTGTTTCTCCCTGCAAGGGCACCATTTCATGCTGCATGTTGAACAACTCTGTGGGGAGTTACCCGCCACTAATCTGCAGGTTTCTCTCCAGCTACAGGAGACCTAATTCTGAATCAGCCATCCTGATGTTGCAATGCAGAAGGCTCCTGCTCTGATCATCAGACAGTTGCTCTGCCCAGCACTGGGGGGGGGGGGATTCTGAATCAGCCACTGTAGTGCAGCACAACAGGAAAGCTCCAAGTGAGCAGGAGCCCCGAACTCAGCAAACTGACACACAACATATACCTTAAAAAAATAAATATAAAGGCCTACACTGAAATACTAAATGCAACGGAATGAGAGCTATGCCCCACCTCCTCACTCACACTCTTACTCTTCTATCGACTAACACGTATTAGTATAATACCCGAGTAATTAATCAAATTTCATTTATGCAGCATACTTAGCAATCAAACAGCCAGGCTAGTAGCCTAATAGTAACCTTTCTCAAGTTCTCCGGTGAGCGACAGGTGAACCGGGTGTACCCATCCTCCCCGCAGTGGTAGCAAAAATTGGGTTCTCTAGAGTCTCTGAGTGGTTGTGGGCCATCTCCCTGCTTGGGTACATCAGGGGCACCTCATGGCCCTTCTTTGACTTATGACTTGCATTCTTCATCCTCTGGACTTCCACCAAGTTTGGGGGTTTGTGTGGCTCGTAGTAGGTCCCCCACCAGGGCTCTCAATTCTCGTACTCCTTCCAGCAGGTTACCCTCAGTCCGGGTTTCTGAGGAGACGACGTGCACCCCCACTTCACCAGGCGGGACCTTACCCCTTGACTCAGGAGGTGTCTCATAGAGGTTAGTATCTCTGGCTGCCTCAGCGGGTTGTTGACTGACTCTCAACTCTGTCAATTCTTTGATCAGTTGTCTCATTTGCTGCACCTCAGTCTCATCACTTCTCTCAGGAGTTTGGCAGGCACGAGCAACCCCAACATAGGGCTCCCATCCCTCTTCATCATTCTCTGCTTCACGAATCTCTTTCATGAGGTGACAATACTCAGGAGGATTAGACTTCCTGTCTTGCAACTTGAGTTTTAGCATCATCACACTAGAGTACCTGGCTGACTTGAGAATACGGTCTAATCTGACCGTATCAGTTCATTAGCAGGCACCCCTCTTTTTCTGTGAGCTCTCTGCAGAGCCCTCTCAATTCTGGTAACAAACATAGACAACTTCTCATTCTTCCATTGCTTGGTGGATTTAAATTTCCACAGTAAATCAACCCCGACTTAGTGCTTCCAAAAACCCCTTCCAATTCAGAGAGGCATTCAGCTGCTGTAGCCTCCAGGCTAGTGGCTCGTAGGAAGTGTATGGCTTCCAGTGCAGGGCCCCTCAAACTCTCCATAAGTCTTTTTCTTTTCCCCCCCCTCAGAGCACTGCCATTCCTGGACCAGGGGGGTAGCACAGTCCATTCACGTTTCCAGGTCATCCTTCCCTATGGGCACTGGGACTGTACCCGGAAAAAGTCTAAGTCTATGGTACGAATCCAGGTGCACAGATGAAATTACTATAGGGGAGTTGACCACAGGGGAGACCCTAGGGGAAGCAGGAGAGGCTGCCAGGAACTACAATGGCATGGGTTCTTCAGAAAGGTCTGGCACCTTCACTAACTCTTGGGTGGTTCACCCCTCAGAAACTAACAACTTAAGCAGCTTGTCCTTGAACCCCTCTATGCTGGGGAACCCTCCTGGGGCAGCCAGATCACTGTGCAAATGGATGACCCTCCAACCCTTCTGGGACCCTTCTGACAGAATCACAGGGGGTACTTTCTCTGGATCTATAGGGGAGCTGCAGGAGAGGAGGACCACCATGGTCTGATCAAACAGGTCCGAATCCCTCCAATTCACTTCAACCTTCCCCAAACACTTCACTTGCTCGACAGTCTCTACAATAACAGCATTAGTGGTCCCTAACAGGACATCCAGTAACAGGAGGGCCTGTTGGGGGTCTACCCCCTGTGCCTTGCTCCACCCCATCAATCGGTACACTAACAGCTTGTTGGGGGCAATCTTGAGTTTAGGCATAGCAAACTTCTCCATTTTGTCAGCAGTTCTAAACATACTGGGGTAATTCCCACCTCCGGCCACTAGAAGGCACAAAATCCCAGCGGTAAGCCTCCAAGATGTAACCCCCAGATGGCGCTATCCCAAGGGCTACTACCTCCACCTGCTTGGCTAGTAGCATGTTAAGAGGCCTGGGTATTGAAACGGGTGCCTCCACCTAGAGGTCAGGGTTGTTAGTGGTCAAGCTAACTTGGGCACAGCCTTCGGGACACTGTAACCCCCTCTTTCCCTTCTAGTGGCCTGAACAATACACAATAATCACTTTCACAATGACCCTTATTCACAGGCAATTACCCACACTGTTTGTACTTACCACCAGGCTGTTTCTCCTGGCTTCAAACCCTGGGGACCCCTGTAAAAAAGGTTATGCACAGCAAATAGCAACAGTACAGTACTTTTGGCACAAACTGGAACCACAGTCAAGTTAAATGCAAAAAGATTTAGATCTGATTTATTCAGGGGACTTGAATAAGGGAGGGGCGTAATCAGGTTGATTTGCTTAAAGGCTATATCAATCAGACAGTTATGCATGCACTTCAGAGTCCCTACACAGTGACACACTCTGGGTACCCAGGTAGGAAGATGGTGAGCTAGCCAGGAACATTGCCTGCGGTAGGCCGGCATTCACAGCTGGTTGGGGCCCTGTGATGGAAGAAAGCAACATGCACAACACACACTATTTGTAATCTGGAGCCGGAGGGCTCAGTTCGTGACAGAAAAGACAACAAAGCAATCAGATGACAACACTTTAGACTTAGCTGTTGTTGCAGGGAGCTACCCTGATGTTTACTCACGATATCCAATACAGGACACAGGCAGGACGAAATCGAGACAGCATGTTGTTGAACTGGAGTGCCAGGAGAAGCAGGGCCCACACGAAACACCAAGGTGTCATTCCTGTTCAAAGCATGAGCAGGGGGCTGATCCCCAGGCACGTCTCTCATCGATGGCTTTCTCTGTGTAGCGGGTAGTCTGGCTGGGCCAGTGTGGCAAGGCCCAGACCCAATGGAGATGAATACAGATTCAGTCCGTGGGAGCTGGATGCAGCCTCCAGCAAGCAGAACACAGGTCAGCAAGCAGAACACAGGTCAGCACACAGTGGGGAACCAAATCACGACCCACTAACAGCACACAGCACATTTACATGTAAGAAATTCTACTGTACCAGGCAGATTGCTATCCGGCCACAATTACAGAGTCTCTGCACAAACCGGGAGTTCAGAGGTGGCTGGAAATCCTGACAGGCTGATTGCATTCAGCAAATTTTCAGTCTTCCTCAGATTAAAGCCTGGTCACAGTCCAGTGGCTTAAATCATTCTCACAACTCGGATTCAGTCCGAATCAACTCCATTTTCCCTCTCAGGGACAGCAGGCAGACAGGCAGGCCAAAACTCAGCCCTCTCACAGTTCTCCCATGCAAATCCATGCAGGATTGCTGCTCGACTATCTGGAGCTGTTACTCCTTCACTTCCAAACTCAGATCTCAAGCTAGCTGCAAGCAGCCTGGGACTTTCCCCAGGATCCAAAAGGTTCGGTTGGCTGAGTCCTCTGTCAGTCACAACAAGGGCTTCCCCTCCAGGTCCATTTAGGTACCAAAAGCCCAAAACTACAATTCCTACAGAATTTTGCTCCCACAAGACCCCTGGGGACAGGCTTCATTTTAAAGTCCCCAAAGGTACTGATTGGCCCATTTCAGCAGTCCAGGACCAAGATGGTAGAGATAAACAGAAATGTCCATGCTGCAAAGAAGGCAGATTAGACAAACTGCAATTATTACTATTCTAATAAATGATCAGCAAACAAGTACATCTTCTAACAGAGCCCTCTCTGTGCTAATAGCGATGGCAGAGCGGAGCGATTATTTGGCAGCCAGGCAGGACTCGAGCATAGAAACATCAGCCCCTAGATTAATTATAACTGCAATCTAGGCAGCTCTTAAAAGACAGTACACAGGGGTTATACAGGCACCTCTGGCAATAACGTTTAAACTGCTAAAATGCAGGACACCAGCCTGGCAGTGAGCATTTAGGCAAGCTCAAGGAAGACTTTTTGGGACCCCCCATTTGTAGAAATGTAGGTAATGTAGAGTTAATGAGGTTGTGTGGTCTAGTGGCAAAGAGTACTTGACTGGGATTTCACAGCACCATGCTCTATACCCATCAGATCAGAAACATTGTACCATCTCTGTCAGGCAAGTTAATAATTTTTTTTTGTCACTAAATGCAGCTTTATACTAACCAGCTGGCCTAGTTTCTAGCAGCTAAACATTTTGCAGAACAAAAGAGAAGCCCCATATGATTGCGTGACAGATTAAGGGCTGAGCCCAAACTTGACATGGTTAAGTTGCTTGCTTTCATAGAGACACAGAATTAGTTGGCAGGAAAGGACTGCTTGGCCTCCTCAGTTTGCCCATATGGTCCCTGCCTAGTCTGGTTCCGCAGAACCTAACCAGTCTTTGGTGACCCTCCCTTCCTCTTCCCTGCATATTTACTAACATTCCCCTATGCTACCCCATGCATGTATGAAGCACCCTGCTGTTTTAGTCTTTATCAATTCCACTGGCAGTCTGTTCCAGGTGTCCACTACTCTCTCCATGATGCAGTACTTCCTCACATCCCTCTTAAACTCCATCCACCTCCAGCTTCATCGCATGCCCTCTGGTCCTGGTGCTCTTTCTCATTTGAAAGAGACTCTCTTCCTAAACCCTGTTCACCTCCCTAAATTACCTGTAAGTCTCTATCATGTCCTCTCTCACTCTCCTCTCTTCCAGGGTGTACATGTTGAGATCCCTCATTCTCTCTTTGTAGGGCTTTTGATGCATCCCCTGAACCATTTTAGCTGCCCTACTCTGGACCGCCTACACCCTGCCTATGTCCTTTCTGAAGTGTGGACTCCAGAACCGGACACAATACTCCAGGTAAGGTCTCACAAGCGATCGATATAGTGGCAACAACGCCTCCCACCTCCTGCAGGAGATGCCTCTCCATATGCAGTCTAGGATCCCATGGGCCCTACCCACTGTTTAGTCACACTGCCATGCCACTCTGAGGTCATCAGCTACAATAACCCCAAGGTCCCTTTCCTACTTAGTGACTATTGGTACCTCTCTACTCATCCTGTTCTCAGCTCCTGAGTTCCTAAGCCCAAGGTACATGAATTTGCACTTTTGGGCACTGAACCCAAACTGCTATGCTCTTGACCACTCCTTCTAGTTTCCCAAGGTCTCTACACATTCTCTCCACCCCAGTGTCCACCCTATTGCACATTTTGGTGTCATCTGCAAATAGGCATACCTTCCCTTCCAGTTCTTCTGCAATGTCACTAATGAAGACTCTGAAGAGGACCAGTCCCAGTACTAATCTCTGCAGCACCCTGCTGGTCCCTCTCCCTTCATTAGAGTGAAAGCCATTAACCGCCCTCCGTCGCCAATCCATTAACCAGTTCCTTACCCAATTCACCTCTTTGCATCCCACCCCAGGCTGCTCAACTTTTTTATCAGTCTCCCATGTGGCACAGTGTTGAAGGCCTTGCTAAAGTCCAGCTAGGCCACGTGCCCTCCCCTGAGCTATTTCTGTGGTCAGCCAATCAAAGAAATCAATCAGATTATTCTGACATGACCCCCCACCCAACCACGTAAATCCATGCTGCCTTTGGTCTTGTAGCCCACTGGATTCAAGATACTTTACTAGCTTCTCCTTTGATAGGGTTTCCATTAATTTCTCCACCACTGATGTGGGACTGATCAGCCTATAGTTTCTAGCTGCCTGCCTGCTGCTGCTCTTATGGAGAGAGACCATGTTTGCTCACCTCCAATCCTCAATAACCATGCCTGTTTCCAATGAGCTGTTGAATAAGGCCATCAGTGGGGTGGCTAGCACATCCCTGAGTTCCTTTAGTAGCATTGGGTGTATCCTGTCTGATCCCATAACCTTGTCCACTTTCAGAGTGGCAGTCCTTTTAGGACTCTTTCCTCTGACAGTGGACTTGTGTATATGGTAGTATGTTAAAACAGTGACTGAGGAAGGGTGACCTGTGAAGAGGGCGACAGAACCTCAGCGCCAACACTTTCGGGTGACCGGCAGTTCTCCACATCACCAAGGTATCCCCCCCCCACAGTTAGCATAATAAAGAAAGGGTGTGTGTGGGGCCATCCCCACAAGGGGGTGAAGGGGCAAAAGCTCCCTGCAAAAAAAGACTTTGTGCAAAGTCGTCGCGCTGGGGGATTTGCGCCCTCTTCACAAGTCTCAGATCCCCAGTTGCTGTTGTGACATGGAACCATGTATACTGTACCTCCCCACTCAGGTGTCAGCATGGCTCAGTTGGTAGCACATCCACCTCTGGACCAGAAGGTTGTGGGTTCTCATCCCACACCGGGATTGGACTCGTACCTAAAAAAACGCTAGCACCCGAGTGCAAGATTAGGGGGTGCTGTACTTCTGGGGTGTGCCAGCCTTCGAATGAGACGTTAAACCTAGGTCCCTTCTACCCATCCTGGTGCTGTCCTGGTGGGTGTCTAGGTGGAAATAAAAAAACCTAAGGCATTCTTCGTAAAGAGTAGGGCACATTCTCGGTGTCTTGGCCAATACTCCCCTTCCCATAAAACTGGTTCATGCAATTGTCCAGGCTGCATGTGGGTGTTGATGTGTGACATGGCCGCCACTACACATTCAGTCATTTCACTACCAGTCTAGCATTGTTTGTAAAGTGCTTTGGGATACATTGTGTATGAAAAGTGCTATATAAATGCAGATTCTTCTTGTTCCTTCTGCTCCCTAGTGGTCTGTTCCCCCAGCCCACACTATGCAGACTGAACAGAAGTACTTGTTCAGGATGTCTGCTTTTTCTTGATCCTCTTCTGCATAGTCTCCCCCTGCCACCTACCTAATCCTTACTATCCCTCCCCTTGCTTTCCACTTCTCACATATGTACCTGAAGAAAGTCTTATCCCCTTCAGCTACCCCTTTAGCTATCCTTTCCACTGTCTGTACCGTTGCTCCATTTACTGCCTTCCCTACTTTTCCCTGTTTTACTTAGAATACCACCCTGTCTTCCTCCCTCTGAGTTTCCCTATACCTCTTGAATGCCACCTTTTTCCTTCATCATCTTGGCCACTTTTCTAGTGAACCATAATGGTCTTTTTTTCCCTTCTGCTTTTACTCCCCTCCTTCATGCAGAGGTTAGTTGCCTTATTTCCTCCCTTATTTTTCCCCACGGTGCCTCTACCCCTCCCTGCCAGTCCCCCCATGAAGCAGTTTTGAAGACAGTCTCTTATTTCTTTTAAATCCACCTTCATAAAGTTCAAGACCCTTGTACTCCTGTGGTTTGCCTCTTGGAGTTACTGTGAAAACAGCGCCGACATGATCACACGGAAAAACCCTACACACAGAATACAGCGCCATACAAAACTCCAATGGTGCAAAATAGCTACGTAACAGAAACAT
Source organism: Neoceratodus forsteri (assembly GCA_016271365.2). Taxonomy (NCBI): domain Eukaryota; kingdom Metazoa; phylum Chordata; order Ceratodontiformes; family Ceratodontidae; genus Neoceratodus; species Neoceratodus forsteri. Next base: position 900,053,356 of record CM057455.1, read on the forward strand.
TTTCCTGGTTCTGTAATGTGCCCCCAATGCCAGGGGCTTTGCTCCTGAACCCCACTATAAAGATAAACATCCACAAAGACGCAGCCAACAAGGGGTAAAAATATTGAACAGGGGCAGAAGAGTGGAACCTGGGGCTGCTGGCCACCCGTTCCAGGAATGCCCAACCGACCTGTCACCCTAACTGCTAAGTCACATGGGCAGCTTGCTGCCCTACCACAGAATAGTACTGGTAACACTGGGGAAAAAAACTGCAAAGGGGATAGGTGGATGTGAACCTAGGTCCGCTGTCTGCTCCAGGCATTCATAGCCCATTACACTAACCGCTGGGCCACAGGGCCAGCTTCCTCACCCTGCACAGAATGGACTCTTCTGGTAGTCGGTGTGGTTGATAACACCTACAGGTATAGCACTATCATGTCCGCGCTATATTCCCCTGTAGCTGTTTTCACTTGCACTGTTATTACTGTGTGGTATTCTGACCCACAATTCTGTCCCCACGAAATTAAACGGATACAGCCTCTTGTGATAGGGTTGGTACAAGTCCCTGACCCATTTGGTTATTCAGAGAGAGTTAAACGCATGGATCTGTTCTGTCCTCTCTTATTCTGTCACTCGTCTAATTCTTACCTGTCTGATTGTGCAATCAAATTTTCCTTGTGGCATCTAAGAATTGGTCACTCCTTGTCCCACAATTTTTCCCATTATCTCCCATCCTTCACTTGCTGTTTCCCTCCCTCCTCCTTCCTTCCTTCCTTCCTCCCTCCCTCCCTCCACCCTTGCTTCTCTGTGGTTAAAAAATTACAAATACGAATGTTTATGTGAAACTGGAATCCCATGGTTCGTAAATGTATATATTTATATTGTTGAAATGAATGCTGACAGCTACTTGGGTTTGTTAGACAAGGTAGCAGACTGGAACGCAGGGGGCTGACCTTGAGAAACCTTCTGACCTTTCATAAGTGTAAGCCCCCTCTGGGAGCTTACCTATAGTTTCCCCTTGTTGACACTGCTTGCTGGTCCCCCCCAATTTTTCCCCCGCCAGCATGCTGTTTCTGTCCTTTTTGGTCAACAGTCCATGGTCACGAGCTGCTGGCATGTTGTTTCTTCCAGCACTCCTAGTGCCTTTGATGAGCTGACCCACGATCTTGCAGGTGAACAGGGGGTGACTCGGTGGTCCCAGCACCTGTCCCATACTACTTGAGGGCCAGTGACCTGGCGAATGTGGCTGAGAAGCCACCCAGGGGGTTGGAATGAAAGTCTGACCATGGGTACTTAGCAAGGGCTCATGAATTATTCATGAGCCCTTATGAATATTAATGAGGTTGCTGCCAGCTGCCTAGGGGCATAGTGTTGTGGCAGCAGCAACAGCTAAACTGTGGGGGCCATCCCAGTAAGAGTGGGCTTGTTTGACAGGGGGCAGTTGGGGCTATTATCCGGTGGGGTGCTTGGTCACTGAAGGGAATGTGTTGGGCTGCACCAGTCTGAGAAAGGGGAGAAACTGCACTGAACTGTATGGGACTCCATATAAACAAATGGGAGATGACATGTTGGTGACATTTAACCCCCTGAATTGCAGCCAATCAGAGATCTAGGTGCCCACATTGGACACAGAGGGACTACTGGGAAAAGGAGGGGACTAATTCTGGCGCCTAGATCATGACCCAATAAATGAGCAGGAAATATTGATCACTATGGTTATTGATTATTGAAAGGCTTCAACAGCCAATCAGAATGCTGGATTTTCAGCTGAAGCAGTGTGGACTTTCTGGGATTAAGTCAGTCTGTTGCCAGGCTCTGTACGAGTCAGGACTGTGCTGTGAAAGTGGACATTGAACTTCAGGGGTTTCTTCATGCCCCAACTGGAGATTTGCCTGTCAGTAGAAGTGGATTGGAAAGGGGAAAGAAGGAATAAAGACTGTGCTGAGGTTCTGATTCCCCAGGTACTTGCTGCTGAACTAAGCTGAGAAAGGGAAAGAGAGAAAGAGACTGAACTGTGATTCTCCAGGTATGGAAAAGTTGCTTGTTATTGATGGGAGAGACTGAACGCTGTAGAAACCCCGCACTGGAAGGTCAGGATTGCTGAGCAGACTGTGTGGATTGTCAGATTGCTACAGTCAGGGCTGAGAAACTTTTGCTTGTGAGGGACTGTAAAAGAAATTCTGAAGTGGCAGAGTGTCTCTGGTCATCTCGGTGCTAGCTAAAGCGGTATGTGTCTTGTGTGAACTGGTTAACGTGGCTGAGAGCTGAGGCCTAGCTGCAGCCGAAGAAAAGGTTGGGGACACCGTAAACTGGGAAAGCATGGACTGGTGTGCAGGGGGTTGCTATTCCTGAGCCCCCCTGCTGAATTGCACTTGCGACTATTGAATCAGAGGCTAACACCCCTACCATTTGGCTTTGGACTTTACTGGAGAAACTGCCTAAGAACCTTCCTTTGCTGAGAACTCAGTGCAGGGACTGCCACTTGGGAGTCCTCACTCAGAGTCAGGGAAGGAACTTGCTAACTCCTTCCAAATGGAACTCACTATCTCAGGAGATCACCGGCGCTTGCTGCAGTGCTAGGGAACCTGCGACCCATCGGGGAGCTGGGCTGTGGAGCCACTCCTGGGTCGTCGCCTTCTGGGGTTGGTGCTGTTCTGCCACACTGCTCTGCAATGGGCCAGAAGCAGATGAAGGTGACAAGCGGCCAGAACTACAAGCAAGGTGACCAGCTGCAAGATCCTTGAGCAAGTTCCACCCAGTCAGAGGTATCCTGGCCAGCCTGTGTTTGTTGCTGCACTAACTGAAGGAGCTCCATTTTCCAGGTACTGAGGTCAACAAACTGTGAAAACCCAGGGCCTGATTTCTGGGAGGGGAAAAGGGAATTTGCCTGTTTCAAAACTAAGATTTTTACATTTTCAGGGCCCTAACAGCTGGCCAACCCTCGGCACCAATCAGGCCTGCACCTAGTGGCTACCACTAGAGACAGTATCAAGGATACTGGTACCAGTGGGGGAGGGCTTGGCCTGCGGGCACACATGTTGAAGTTGCATATTGCACTAACCTTCTTTTTGCCTTCACAGCTACCCTATGTCCAGGTATCCCTTTCCCTATTCCTTACCCCATGAATAAAGCTGTGAATTTGTTGTTTGAAACTGCTGTGTTAGTGAAATTCATTGCATGTGCTTACTGCTGAGATGTATGGTTTACGGTGGAACAAGGTACTGGAGGACAGTGTGCAGAGTGGTTGGTTGGGGAGGTGGGTAGGCACAGTATCCCAGGGGGCTCTGCCAAGCAGATGTCTGGCCCACTAACACTTTACTCTGGGTGGAGGCACCACACTATTATCATTATTTCTGGGAACGAACCCCCAATTGTCACTGTAGCAGGACCCAGGCCCCTTGCCTGATATCAGAGACAGTTGGCAAGGGGGGTTAACCTACTGGCAAATGGCACTGGGGCTACATCTTGGAGGCACCACTGGGATCTTCTGTTCATTAGCCATGTTAGCACTGGGAGATAAGGGTGTTGAGACCCCTGAGGGGCCCCTGGGCCCCAAGTTCAATCCACCCCAGCCTAAGTTTAGGCCTACTGAGGAGGATAAGATGAGGCTGGTGGAATGGAGTGGGGGAATGAAAAATGGATCCCCAGAAGTCTTTTCTTTTGCTGGGCATCCCCCGAGATGGAAGAGGAGATGTTGAAAAATGTGTATCCACCATAAAGAGACTGGGAAAGGTAAAAATACAAGGGAAATGTTTCATTCAGCTAGGGGTATACTGACTCTACTGATAGAAAGTGCTCACTCAATAGAAGCCAGTTGGATGCCTGTGGTATTGGTGGTGGAGGGACTGCCTGAGGCTCTACCGGTAGTAATGTCCTTTAGTGTGATCTCCCCAGGGGGAAGGGGTCAAGGAGCGGGATCTGTTTCTAAGGTGCCAAAGACTGAGAGACCCCAGCTTGGTTCCATACCTGTGGCCTTCGAGTTGTACTACAAATTAAGGATGTTTTTAAGGGTAAAATCTGCCCCGAATAGTGAGGACAACTTGGAGACCTGGATGGATGGTGCCACCCTGTTAGTCCAAGACTGACTGTGTTCTGAAGTTGAGAAGCGGAAACAATTAGTGGAGAGTTTACGGGGTCCCGCTTTACAGGTTATACGTTCCTTACAAGCCACAGATCCAGAAGCCCCAGCTCAGGTATATTTTTCAGCTTTGGAAAGCGTATTTGGGAATCCTGAAACCTGTGAGGACCTCAAATGGAAGTTTAAAACCACTAGGCAGTGGAAGGGGGAACTGTTGTCTGCTTTCCTGGCCTGGGTGGAAAGGGCCTTGCAAAAGGTGTTCCGGAAAGGGGGGGTAGCGACCCACAATCTAAATCGGATCAGACGAGCATGTAGTGAAGCCCGCTTGTTATTCCCCTTTGCTAGTGTTACAGTTGCATTTAGAAGACAGGAAAAATAACCCCCCCTCCCTACTGGGTTTTGGTCCGGGAGGACCGGGAGGCTGAAGAGGAGCAGGGTCACTGGGGGATGCATAGGGCCTCCACAGCTACGATGTAGATGGAATGAAAAGCACCCCCTGGAGAGGTACAGAAATTAAGGACTCTGTTGAGGGGGTGCAGGGATGTAGTTGCCTCAGCTAAACTAGCTGTGGGTTCAGGTTTGACTGAGACACCTGGGGTGAGTGGTATCATCCCTAATGTAGGCCTAACAACATTTGGTACTGTGCCCCCAACCCGGTAACCCCCTACCAACACTGGAGTTAAGTAGAGGAACTGGTCTGGAGGGTAGCTGAGTTAGAGAAAGGGGATGTCTGTTGCTGCCCAGAAAGATGAGCAGGTGGCAGACTGGAATTACGAAGCTCAGAGTGCCCCAATGGGAATGCCTGGGGCCCGACCAGTGCCACCACACTGGACACGGCCCCGGGAACCAGTCATATGCTATAGGTGTGGGGGGCGAAGGCCTATACAGAGGGGGTGTAGAGCGCCTTTAGACTGTTCGTCTAAAAGAGATAGGGTACCCGCCAGCACAGCCCACATGCAGGAAAACTATGCAGGGGCCCGGTAACAGAGTGCATCGGGGCCCCTGGCAGGTCCAGCTTCATGGCTCACACAAGAGTTTCATCTGGCAGAACCAACATGACAGCACCAGTAAATATGCAGAAGTTTTAGGACCAACAATTGAGCGTAAGATCACCATCAATGGAGTTCCCACCCACGCTGTTTTGGATAGCGGCTCCCAGGTTACCATCATCTTTAAATCCTAGTATGATCAACATTTACCAGATGTGGAAATACAGCCACATGAGGGACTGCACATGTGGGGCCTCAGTGAAAAGGCATACCCTTTCCTCTGCTATGTCAAGGTATGGATGGTGTTCCCAACTACAGTGACTAGAGTGAGTCAAGCTGTAGAGACCCTAGCTTTGATTTGCCCAGAAGCTAACATCTTTGATGGAGTGCCAGTATTGGGCTCAAATGCCCATATGTTTGGACATCTGGCCCAGCTGTGTCATGCTTGAGTGACTGAAAGAAGGAGAGAGGAGTACCCATTACACCCCCTGGTCCAGGAGGCTTACCGAAAGAAGGGGCAATACCCTACTGAGGAGTCTGACGATCCCATTGGAATAGTGTAGAGAAGGGATGGAGATTAAATTGTGCTCCTGCCAAAAGCGGAATGCAACATTGTCGATGTGGCGAGGCTTAAGAAGGATGTCAAGAATCAGATATTGATGTTGGATGCTCCGGATGAACATGGATTGCCAGTGGGACTGTTAGTCAAGCCCAGTGTTCTGCCAGCCAGAGCGCATGCACATGTTCAAAGGGTGAATGTGCAAGTGAAGAATGTCACAGATAAGGAGATGGTGGTGCAGAAAGGACGGACATTGGCTCAGATATACTGCACTGACACAGTAGTGTACACCACTGCAGTGAGCAGAGGTGCTCCAGTGGAACTTGACCAAGAATTGTTTGATCTAAGTGACTCCCCCATCCCGGAGGAATGGAAAGAGAGAGTGAGGGAAAATCTGGCTGCTCAGATGAATGTTTTCTCCCTGTACGAATGGGATATAAGGTGTGAGAGTTGAGAGCAGCATCAGATACGACTTACTGATGACAAGCCTTTCCAAGAGAAGTCAAGGAGGCTGGCCCCAGCTGATATCAATGACATCCTTGCAGAAGATGCTGGCTGCGGGGATTATTCAGTAATCCTGAAGCCCCAATGCATCGCCCATTGTGGTGGTGAGAAAGAAGAGCGGGGCTATACGAATGTGCGTGGACTACCGCATCCTGAATAAGTGGACAGTGCCGGTTCAATACACTATGCCCAGAGCTCAGGATGCACCGACCTGTTTGAATAGAAGCCAATGGTTCTCAGTATTGGATTTATGGAGTGGCTACAACCAGATCCTGATGGCCCCTCAGGATCACGAAAAGACGGCTTTCATACGTCTCTTTGGAATATATGAGTTCCTGAGGATGCTCCAAGGGATTTCTAGCACCCCTGCCACCTTTCACTGCATGATAGAGAAGGCCATCAGGGATATGAACTTGCTGGAGTGCTTGGTCTACCTGGATGACATCATCATCTTCAGGAAAACGTTGGAGGAGCATGAGGCCTGTCTAATGAAAGTGTTGGACCATCTGAAAGAGTTTGGACTGAAGCTGTCCATTAATAAATGCCAGTTCTTCCGGACCTTGGTTAAGTATGTGGAGCACATCGTCTCAAAGAAAGGTATACAGACTAACCCCAGCAAGGTTGAGACCCTTACCACCTGGCCTAAGCCATGCACCCTAAAGGAATTACAGCATTACTGGGTTTCTGCGGCTATTACAGAAGATTCATAAAGGACTATACTCGGGTTGTGCAGCCCCTTCTGAACCTGTTACAGGGGTACCGGCCAAACAAATAAAAGTAAGAAAACTGCTATGCTTAGGGACTCTGCAAAATCCACCAACTATTACTGCCCATCTGAACCATTCAGCGAGAGGTGGAATGGGGACTGTGATAGAGCTTTTGAGAACATCATCTACTGTTTGACCCATGCCCCGGTGCTGGCTTATGCGGACCCACAGAAACCCTACGTACTTCATACCAATGCCAGTTTTAGTGGATTGGGAGCTGTGTTGTATCAAGAACACCCCGAAGGTTTAAATCCTGTTGCATTCACCAGTCAGACCATAAAACCTTCAGGGCGGAGGTATCCTGTCCATAAGTTTCTGGCATTGAAGTGAGCAATAGTCGATCAGTTCCATGACTATTTGTATGGGGCCAAGATTACTGTGAAGACGGATAATAATCCACTTACCTACATGCAAACCACTGCCAAGCTGGACGCTGCTGGTCATAGGTGGCTGTCAGCCTTGTCCACCTACAGTATGATTACTGCGTGGAGTACCACCCAGGTCTGAACCACATAGATGCAGATGCTTTGTCAAGGCGGCCCCAAACCTGTAACAATGAGAGCCCCAACTGGGTACGCATTTTGGAACAAGCAGTAAAGGCCTTGTGCTAGAAGCATGACAGCAAAGAGATTTTTCCCACCGAGGATACCCACTGCTTCGTAGACTGTATGGGGCCCTCAGGGGACTGTGTTCTAGTTGTCTATTGTTGGCTGGCCACCTTAGATGTCAGGGCCCTCCCACAATTAACTACCCAAGACCTGCAACAGGATCAAAGGGCCAGCCCAGTCACCGGGCAGATCATGAAAGTGCTGAAATAGCAGGGGAGCCAGGAACAATTGGATACCATCTACCCCCCCCTTCCTGCATGGCTCCTACTACGCAAATGGCCTAAGATGTGGTTGAAAAATGTACAGAGAGCCCCAGAACCAGCAGGGAGTCCCTTGAGAGCAATTGATACTCCCAGAAAAGCATATTAACACTGTATTGAAGGTTTTGAATGAAGATATGGGGCACTTGGGCGCGGAACACACTTTGGACCTGGTTAAGAGTAGATTTTATTGGCCAAAGATGGGGGCAGATGTAGAGGTGTATATTGCAAAAGCTGCATGAGATGTATAAATTGGAAGGCACTCTCCCAGAGCAGAGTCAACATCAATACTAGTGACTCTAAAGAACTGGTATGCATAGACTTCCTTACGTTGGAGCCTGACTCATGCAATATCTCTGTTTTAGTTGTTACTGACCATTTTACCCAATATGCTCAAGCTTACCCCACCAATGATCAGCGAACTTCCACTGTGGCCAAAATATTGGTGGAGAAGTTTTTCGTGCACAATGGTGCCCCCCCCCCAGAGGATCCACTCGGATCAGGGTTGAAATTTTGAGAGTCGTCTCATCAAAGAACTACTGTTGTGGGGCATCAAGAAGTCCTGGACCACCCCTTACTATCGCCAAGGTGACCCGCAACAGAAAAGGTTCAACAGGACCCTGTTAGATATGCTGGGCACATTGGATTCTCGGGACAAGTGCACATGGAGTCAGTGGGTGAGAACTCTGGTCCATGCCTACAACTGCACACGATACGATGGTACAGGATTTTCTCCTTACCAGCTCATGTTTGGGAAGGAAGCCCATCTGCCAGTGGACCTGTGTTATGGAGTCTCCTCAGATGGACGGGGAGCAGGAGATTAGCTGCACTATGTGAAAAACCTGAAACAACAACTAGATGATGCATACCGTCCCGCTTCAGAAATGGCCATTAAGAGGAACCAGACGAGTAAGTGACGCTATGATAAAAAAGTGCGAGCCCAGGACTTGGAAGCAGGTGACAGAGTGCTACTACGCTGGCTGGGCATACGGGGAAAGCATAAGATAGCCGACAGATGGGGAGACACCCCATATGTCATAGTGGAGAAGCTTGGAGGCCTACCGATGTACAAGATTCGGCCTGAGGGAGAGACTCAAGGGCACAAGGTTATTCATTGTAACCATCTGCTGCCTATTGGTGACAAAGTAGTGAATGCCAAAGACATTGTGGAAGATCCTTCATCACCTTCCACCACTCGAGCTGCTGCATGCAGAGGACAGAGGCAGAGAGAAAGTGATGCCATGGGGGCTGGGCCTGCCCAGGGTGGGGAGGTCTCAGATAAAGGAGACACTAGAGATGAGTCTGAGGGGGGAGGGTGGTGAGACCCCACATAGTCATAACCCTACCTGAAAGTTGGCCAGGTTATTTCAGGGTTCGCCCCTGAACCGGAATACGCCTAGAAGACAGGGTAGGGTTGGGAGTCTGTTCCGCCACGCCTCTCGGGGGGGGCGGGGGCACTCTGAACTTGGAATACTGGTCTGGCTGAGTTTCTTGAGTGGTACTGGAGCAACTCTCCTGCAGATACATCCAGGGAGAGGTCACAGGGTGATTCGGAGGATCAGGAAGATGAGGGGGAAGATGTGTCTTTTGGAGGGCCCACATCAGAACTGAACGCTGATCCGACTGTGCCCTTTGAAGGAGCCCAGCTTAGCCCACCTAGAGCTGCGCCTGGTAATAACGAGGTGTTGGAGTTGTTAACCCCACTAGCTGAGGAACAGGAGGAGGGTGAAGAGGAAGAGGAACTCGCTACTGACCCAGGGGCCGGTAGGGGTGCAGGTATTCAGGAGACCCCATCGTAGGACAGGGATGATGACAAGGCCTGTCCTTAAATTGACATATGTTGCCCTCTGGGATTCCTACAGACTTACCTTTGTTTGTAGTACATAAGGGAGTATACATTACTCCTAGGTCCCTACAGAAGGTGGTTATATGCCCTGTTGATTCTAAACCCCCTAGGTCTGAAGAAAAGATGACCAGAAGAAGAAGAGGGAGGTGAACCGGGTACCTAGCAGGTTTGAGGAAAAGAAATGTACTCTGTGGGACTTTAATACCTGATGATTAATGGGTCAATCTGATGGGTGCCACTTTTTCATGTGGCCAAAGGGCTTAAACAAGAAAAAAACAAATCTGATAAGATGTACATAATGTTCAGAGATTGAATGTTAATATGGTTATTGCATGTTAGATAGGAACCAGGTGTATAGTTAGAACTGTTATTGATGTTTGATATTTCCATTGGGTATTTTCCCTTTACATTTGTTGTGGAAGCCAAGCGTTTCAGAGGGGGGAGCCTGTTTGCTGGTTGCCCCCCCTCCCCCTGTTCTTCCCTGCCAGCATGTTGTTTCTGCCCTTTTCGGGCATAAGTCTGTGGACCAAGGGGGTGCAGTTGATGTCTCCTACCTTGACTTCAGCAAAGCTTTCGATACTGTTCCACATAGAAGACTGAATAATAAGCTGAATAGGCTCGGGGTGGGTCAGAAGTTGGTCAACTAGGTGGCAAACTGGTTGGCGGGGAGAAAACAGAGTGTGGTTGTAAACGGTATACAGTCAGAAGAGATGCAGATCACAAGTGGGGTACCTCAGGGATCAGTCCTGGGGCCAGTCCTCTTCAATATCTTCATCAGTGGCATTGCAGATAGACTGAAGGGTAAGGTTTGTCTATTTGCAGATGACACCAAGATCTGCAACAGAGTAGAGGATCCAGATGAGGTGGGCAGAATGAGAAGAGATCTGGATAAACTGGCAAAATGGTCAGAAGAGTGGCAACTGGGGTTTAATGCAAAGAAGTGCAAGATGATGCACATAGGGAAGAGAAATCATGAAGCTACCTATAGGTTGGGAGGGGAGTTGCTGGCAATCACAAGGGAAGAAAGAGACTTGGGCATCATCATCACTGATGACCTGAAATCATCCAAGCAGACCACTAGAAAGCAGTGGTAAGGCTGGGGGATGTTGGGATGTATTAATAGAAATGTACCAAGTCGTAAGAGGAGATAATAATCCTTCTTTACAAGACACTTGTTAGGCCCCATCTGGAGTACTGCATGCAGTACTGGAGGCTGCACCTGCACAAGGACATTAACAAAATGGAGGCAGTCCAGAGAAGGGCAACCAAAATGGTGCAGGGACTGCATCAGAAAACATGTATAAGGACAGATTAACGGAGCTCAATATATATGCCATAGAGCAAAGGAGGGAGAGAGGTGATATCATCGAAACATTCAAACATCTTAAGGACATTAACAAGCTGAAAGAGTCTAACATATTTCAATGTAAGAAAAATAGCAGGACAAGAGGACACAGCATGAGATTAGAGGGAGGCCGATTAAGGGGTAATGTGAGGACTTCTTTTTCACAGAAAGGGTGGTGGATGCATGGAACAGCCTACCTCAGGAAGTGGTGGATATGAATACAGTGCAGGGCTTCAAACAGGCATGGGATAGACATAACGGAGCAATGCAGATAAGTATGAATAGCTAGGCCATTGACAGAGTAAAGGTCTATGGCACATTCATAAGGTAGAAAAAATGGGCAGACTGGATGGGCCTTGCGGTCCTTATCTGCTGTCAACTTCTATGTTTCTATGTTTCTATGTCATGAGTTGACGGCATGTTGTTCCAGCCAGCACTTGCACATGCACTCCTAGTGCCTTTGATGTGTTGACCCATGATCTTCCAGGTGAATGAGGGGTGACTCAGTGGTCCCGGTGCCTCTCCCATGCTACTTAAGGGCAGGTGACCTGGAGAATGTGGCCAAGAAGCCGCCCTAGGGGCTGGAATGAAAGTTTGACCATGGCTACTTAGCGAGAGCTCATGAATTATTCATGAGCCCTCGTGAATGTTAATGAGGTTGCTGCCCACCGCCTAGGGGCATAGTGTTGTGGCGGCAGTAAAAGTTAAACTGTGGGGGCCATCTGAATAAGAGTGGGCTCGTTTGAGAGGGGACAGTTGTGGCTATCATCCTGTGGGGTGCTTGGTCAATGAAGGGAATGTGTTGGGCTACACCAGAATGGGAAAGGGAAGAAACTGCACTGAACTGTATGAGACTCCATATAAACAAATGGGAGATGACATGTTGGTAACATTTAACCCCTGAATTGCAGCCAATCAGTGATCTAGGCATCCAAACTGGACACAGAGGGACTCCTGGGAAAGGGAAGGGACTAATTCTGGCACCTAGATCATTCCCCAATAAACGAGCAGGAAATATTGATCACTATGGTTATTGCTTATTGAAAGGCTTCAACAGCCAATCAGAACACTGGATTTTCTGCTGAAGCAGTGTGGACTTTCTGGGACTGAGTCCATCTGTTGCTGGGCTCTGTATGAATCAGGACTGTGCTGTGAGAGTGGACATGGAGCTTAAGGGGTTTCTTTTGGCTCCAACTGGAGATTTGCCTGTCAGCAGAAGTGGATTGAAAAGAGGAAAGAAGGAAGAAAGACTGTGCTGAGCTTCTGATTCCCCAGGTAATTGCTGCTAGACTGAGTTGAGAAGAGGAAAGAGAGAAAGAGACTGAACTGTGATGCCCAAGGTATGGAAAAGTTGCTTGCTATTAATGGGAGAGACTCAGTGCTACAGAAACCCTGCACTGGAAGGTCGGGATTGCTGAGAGGACTGTGTAGATTGTCAGAGTGCTATAGTCCGGGCTGAGAAACATTTGCTTGTGGGGGACTCTAAAAGAAATTCTGAAGAGGCAGAGCATCTCTGGTCATTTCAGTGCTAGCTAAAGTGGTGTGTGTCCTGTGTGAACTGGTTAATGTGGCTGAGAGCTGAGGCCTAGCTGCAGCCAAAGAAAAGGTTGGGGACACCGTAAACTGGGAAAGCATGGACTGGTGTGCGGGTGGGGTGTTATTCCTGAGCCTCCCCCCTTTGCTGAACTGCACATGCACCTATTGAATCAGAGGCTAGCACCCCTACCATTTGGCTTTTGACTTTATTGGAGAAACTGCCTAAGAACTTTCCTTTGCTGAGAACTCAGTGCAGGGACTGCAGGAGGACCCCCACCACTTGGGAGTCCTCACTCAGAGCCAGGGAAGGAACTTGCTAACCCCTTCCAAGTGGGACTCACTGTCTCTGGAGGTCACCGGCACTTGCTGGGGTGCTAGGGCACCTGCCACCCATCGGGGGAGCCCGGACTGTGGAGCCACTCCTAGGCCTGGGCTTTCTGGGGTTGGTGCTGTTCTGCCACAGTGCTCTGCAATGGGCCAGAAGTGGCTGAAGGTGACAAGCATCCAGAACTACAATCAAGGTGACCAACTGCAAGATCCTCAACCAAGTTCCACCCATTCAGAGGGATCTTGGCCAGCCTGTGTTTGTTGCTGCACTAACTCAAGGAGCTCCATTTCCCCGGTGCTGAGGTCAACAAACTTTTTTCAGGGCATGAACAGCAGGCCAACCGGCAGCGCCAATCAAGCCTGCACCTAGTGGGTACCCCTAGGGACAGTATCAGGGACACTGGTACCAGTGGGGGAGGGCTTGGCCTGCAGGCACACATGTTGATGTTGCATATTGCACTAACCTTCGTTTTACCTTCACATTTACCCTATATCCATGTATCCCCTTCCTTACTCCTTACCCCATGAATAAAGCTGTCAATTTGTTGTTTGAAAGTGCTGTGTTAGTGAAATTCATTGCATGTGCTTACTGCTGAGATATATGGTTTATGGTTGAACAAGGTATTGGGGGACTCAGTGTGCAGAGTGGTCGGTTGGGGCGGTGGATGTTTATTTATTAGCTTTTATTGACCAGGTAAGCACACTAGACAAAAAAATGCCTATTTTCAGGTACGACCCGGGAGAGTACAATGAAGGACAAATCCATACAGAGAACAATAAGATACAATTAAGCATTACACAGGATCAAGTAGAACCAGGTGACATTTCACAAGCAGTCAAGAATTTAACACAGTAGAGTAGGAAAACATATATAGAAGCAGCTAAGGATAAGAACAGTGCATCTGACAAATCACTGCCAGAGGCGTAAGGTGAATACATTTCTATACAGAACAGGACCACCAAACAGTGCATCAGACAAAGCTCTGCATAGAGCAGAGAGTAGGTGCAATATTATACAAAGCAGGACCTTAGCAAGTGGGATCCACCCTCCCAGGGGGCTGTGCCAAGTGGACATCTGGCCCACCAACACTTTACTCTGGGTGGAGGCACCACGCTATTATTATTTCTGGGAACGAACCCCCAATCGTCACCGTAGCAGGACCCAGGTCCCTAGCCTGGTATCAGAGACAGATAGCAAGAGGGGGTAGCCACTGGCATATAGCACCGGGGCTACATAAGTTTGTTAACAGAATTGTCAGCAGGAACTTCAGGCTGGTCACAGGAAGGTCAGTAAAATAAGTTTTGTTTCATTTCATGAAAAACAGGAGAGGAAACTTACAAGAACAGGATGCAGAGGTTAAACTGCCAGGCAGAGGCATCTCATATAAAGACAGCAATGTTTTGTTTAGAGATAGAGCTGGAGATTTTAAAGAGACTCTCAGATGAAGGACTGTGTTTTTCTTTGTTTGTACTGCCTTTGTGAAGAGCTGTCCTGTACATCTTTTTTTATTCCATATATTTATTGATAATAAAACACTACTGCCAAATGTTATGGCTTCTCCTAGTTTGTCTATGCTTCCTGACTTTTATGCCTTGACGACAGTTGCTGTGAGAAGTGGGATTTACACTGTAAATACTCTAAGCCAGAAGTTTTGTGCATTGGTACTAGATGTGGTACCAGGTAAGCATAGAAGAAAGGTATGACTCCTGCAACAGCAAGCCCAGGAGTGATTACCAGAAGAATGACAGCCAAATCATAAACAGAAACAAAAGTCCGGACTCAGACAATACAACCTGCACCAGTGGTGGAAGAAAAAGAAGAAGAACAGGCAGGGACAGAATGTGAAAACATACCTGCCTTCCTCAAATAATGGACTATACAACTAAGAGAGACTGAGAAGCAGAGAAGAAAAGCAGCAGAGAACAGATGCGACAGTAGCAACAAAGAAGAGATGCAGTGACAGGAGTAGTGATGGCTGGATGCTGTGCAAGTTATCAAAGCTGGAGGATCTGGTATAGGTCTGGGCAGATTAACAAAACACAAGTATTTTTTTTTTTTTAATTTTATTATTTTTGGTCCAGTCTTCCCTTACCTCAGGTCTTGCCCGTTCGCCGCCCCCATGCCCAGGCTTACCCCCCCCGGGCAGGGCTACTGAGGGGGCTTCCCACTCCCTAATGGACATTGTGGGAAAGCCACGGATTACCCCCCCAGGTCGGGGCCACGAGAGCAGGACCCCCAGTGGGCATAGGTGGCAGTGGGCAACAGAATGGGATAAGCCGTTATGCTGGGTACTGGTATTTTTGTGTTTTTTCCTGGAGGTGGGGACATGCAATGATGTCCAGCATCCACCCTGTCCCCCCAGAGCATTCAAGCGCCGGTCACTGTGGTACCCCTGGCCTCCACCAGGGGTCTGTCAAGTGCCAGATATATGCCCCACCCTCCCTCCCTCTGGAGAAGGAGAGCAGTCCTCTGGACACTCCATACTTCTTCCCCCAGTTGGCACTGCAATGTCTCGGGTCCATTCACGAACCCAGGCCGCTGGTGTCACAAGGGGAAATCCAATCACTGTGCTGATGGGCCAGCTAAAACACAAGTAACTTAAAAGACATAAACTCACAAAGTTGTGTCCCTCACATCATATTGAAGCATACCTGACAACTTTTGAAAGGGTCGCCGGGAGCTGCCAATGGCCAATACAGCAATGGGCAATCAGGCTAGTACCTTATCTGACAGTTAAAGCCCAACTTGCATACAGCAATACGGACACTGCACAGTCAGAATATTATTGTAACCCCCCTGCAAATGGGGGTTCCCAAAAGACTTCCAGGAGCTTGCTTGAATGCTCCAAGCCTGAATGGTGTTTGGCATTTAAGCCATTTATCAGTGAGTGTTTTTAGAGCCTCTGGTACTGTCTCTTTAAGAGCTGTCTGCTTGCAGACATAATTAGTTTGTATGGGGGGACTGTGTGCTTCTGAGTACCACTCGAGCTGCTGCCAATTCACTTCATTTTGCAGTCACTAGAGTGCAAGGAACCTATCTGAAAGATGTAACTGTTTGCCAGAAATTATTTAGAGTAATAATGAAATTACAGTTTGTCTAACCTGCTTTGCAGTCAGAACTGTGTCTGCTAGTTCCCCATTCTAGTTTTGAACTGCTGAACTGGACCAATCAGTGTGGGGTAAGCTAGCTCTAAAATGGTGCCTTGGACGAATCAGAACTTGACTCATAATCTGAGCCAGCCACAAGAGGATTGTATGGGCAGTGACTCTGGAGATGTAGTTTAGACTTCAGTGCCTTTTGACCAACAGCAGCAGTCTATTGTGAGTGACAGCCAATCCAGTCAAGAACTGGGAGAAACTCAAAGGAAGTGCCGGTTTTGTCGGTTGGAGTTTCAGTTGAGCTTTGGCAGTGAAGAAGGAAGGAGCCTGTGCTTTTCAGTGTGCAGTTTTAGTCAAAAATGTGTGAAGGCCCAGAGTTCCGGTCTGCAGCTTGTGTAACAGCTTGTTAGGACTGAACTGTCCTGTGAAAAGAATCAAAGGATCTCTGAAGAGTAGAAACCAGGCTCACCCTGTAGAAGACTGGAGGAATTGCTGAAAATTGCACTCGGTCTGTCAGGAACTGAATCTGCTGTGTGTTCTCCCGGTATTGTGCAGTAATTGCGAGATCGGACACAGATGCAGCCTGCCTGGTATAGTGCTTTCTTTATATGGATGTGTGAAGAGGTTTGTGTACCTCAAGTGAGCCCTGCTGACATTGAAGGACCCTATCTTATTTGGAGGTCGTGAGTACTAATTCAGGGTCGCTCCTGTTGAATTGCCACATTAAATCCAAATGGAATTACTGTACTGCTGACTGTTTAATTCTCCTTTTCTCGTGTGAAAGGGCCCTACCAGCTGCCACGGTTTGACTAGCTACCCACAGGGCTTGGTACCCAGGGACAGTAACTGATAGGGATAGGCCTGTGCACAGAGCCATAGGTAGATTATTGAGTGATAAGCTAATTAACCTGATTTCCCTGTCCTTGTTATATCCCCTAAATAAATCAGAGCTGCTTGTTTCAGCAAAGTTATACTGCCTGGAGGTATTTGTCTATGTTAAAGTACTGTACTGTGATTGTTGCACTGTATCTCATTTCACAGGAGGTCCCAGTGCGGAACCAGACCTGGGGTAAGTGTATACTGTGAAGGTAATTCTGATATATCGTGTGGGCCACTAGTGGGAAGAAAGGGGGGTTGCAGTGTCCCAGAGGGCTGTGACCAAGTTAGTTTAACTATTGCAAACCCTGACCTCTGGGTGGAGGCACCCGCCATTGGATCCAGGCCCCTCAACCTGTTAGTGGCAAATCAGGCAGGGGTAGTAGCCCCTGGGATAGCACCATCTAGGGGTTACATTATGACCCTGTGAAACGAGAAATCCTTAAAATATATGACATCTCTGGAGAGACCTACAGGCAGAGATTCTGGTCCCTGAAGTACCACTCAACCAAAGTCCTCAAGAAGCCCTCACCCGACTCATAGAACTCCTCATTAAATGGCTCCAACCAGACAAACAGTCCCACAGATCATCAACATATCTGCAATAGAGCAATTCATCAACATCCTTCCCACAGACATGCTGCTCTGGGTAAAAGAACACCAACCAGAAAGTCGGGAAAAGGCTGTTTCTCTGACTGAGGAATATCAGATGGCCAGACAGACAGTCACCACAACAGCGAAGTAACAGCCAAGGAATGGTAAGACCCTCTTTTTCCTGATTTAACTCCAGATCAGATAAGAACTCTGATGGAGATAACAAATCTGCACCCAAAGACTTTATTTGCTGTGACTGCAACAAGCCAGGCCATACTGCAAGAAACTGCCATAAAAATAAGGAGGGTGACAGTGGAGCTTGGCCTTAGTAAATTGGGCCAAGTATTTAACAGATGTCAAGGTGGGAGGTAAGACTGTGAAGAGACTTACAAATTCAGAAAGCAGACAGATCCTGGTGCATGTTGAAGTTCTGGGGAAAAACTGAGCAAAGGACCAGGTACTGGGATCATCTGCATTAAAAGAGACATGCAGTACTACCCTATCCAAGTGACTGAACATTAATGGGGTGTTACACCAAAGGGAAGTGGGGTCAGTACCAAAGTTACCTGCACCTGTGATTATTGGAAATGACTTTCCAGGATTTTCTAAGTTAATCACAGAGACAGTAAACCATGCTCTTTCAGCAACTGTGATAACAAGAACACAGGCAAGGAAAATTTCAGATGTTGGGGACTCTTCTTTTTGGTGACTTTGGTTTGGACTTGTTTGAGCCCAGCTCCAAGATCCAGACGTCCAGGAAAGAAAGAAAGAAGACACCTGAAAAGCAGTGGTAAAAAGGCTGATAGACACAGAAACATAGACTCTGATGGCAGATAAGGACTGCTTGGCCCATCCAGTCTGCCCATTTCTCCCAACCTACACTACTACATCAAACTGTAACCAATCTACAGCTTTTTTCTTCCTCCCTCTCTTCCTTTCCACTATGATTCCTTTGTGCTTATCCCATGCACTCTTGAACCCTATGACTGTTTTTGCTCCCCCCCAAACCTCCACTGGAAAGCTATTCCAGGAATCCACCATTCTTTCTGTGAAAAAGTACTTTCTCACATCTCTCCTGAATCTTCCCCCCTCCAGCTTCATCGCATGTCACCTTGTTCTTGAGCACCTTTTCTTCTGATAAATACTCCCCTCCTGTACCTTATTTACCCCCTGAGGTATTTAAAGGTCTCTATCATATCTCCCTTCTCCCTCCTCTGTGCCAAAGTAGACATACTGAGGTCCTTTAGTTTCTCCTCATAGGGCTATTGATACAGACCCTGCACCATTTCAGTTACCCTCCTCTGGACAGCCTCCACTCTATGTCCTTCTAGAGATGTGGTCTCCAGAACTGGACACAATACTCTAGGTGGGGTCTTACCAGCAATCCATATATAGGCAATACCACCTCCCTCTTTCTGCTCTTGTTACCTCTCTCTATGTACCCCAGCATCCCCCTTGCACTTCCTACTACCTTGTCACACTGCCTGGCCACCTTTAGGTCATCTGATATGATTACCCCTAGGTCTCTTTCCTGCTTGGTGGTCTTCAATACCACTTCACCATTTTGTACTCTGCCCCTGGGTTTCTCAGCCATAAGTTTATTATTTTCCACTTTTTCTCATTGAATTTGTGCTGCCATACCCTTGATCACTCATCTAGTTTTCTCAGGTCTCTGTTCATCCTTTCCACCCGCCCCCCTGAGTATCCACCCTATTGCAGATTTTGGTGTCATCCACAAAGAGGCAGACACTCCTTCCAGCTCCTCTGCAATGTCACTTATAAAATATTAAAGACTGGTCCCAGCACTGATCCCTGAGGCACCCCACTGGTCACCCTCCTTCCTTGGAGTGAACTCTATTTACCACCACCCTCTGTCACCTATCCCCTAACCAATTTTGTATCCAATTTACTACCTTTGGACCCACTCCTAAGCTGCCCAGCTTGTTTATTAGTCTCTTATGTGGAACAGTGTTGAACACCTTACTGAAATCTAGGTAGGCCACATCCACCGCTCTACTTTGATCAAGTTCCTTCGACATCCAGTCAAAGAAATCCATCAGATTTCAGGACAAAGGGGGTTGATATATGAAAATGCTGAAACTAAACTGATAACTGATTGTGATTTTGTTCCTCAGAAAACTAACAATGTTTCTCTCCAAGGTTATATTTTCTAGCATTGACACTAGTGAAATCTTCCAATTTAAGTACATTAGGACAAAATTTACACCACCCACATTGAAATGTGCCATAAGGTAGACTGAGTAGCCAGGTGCTAAAAAACAATCCCTGGACTTCAGCCTGCATATACAATTTGCCTGCAAGGCAGTGAATGCTAAACTGGGGGTTGCTTACAAGTCTAGTTTCATGCTGACTCCCTCTGCTAATCTTGTTATAGCCAGAGGCATATTACTCCCTGCCCTCACCTATGGCATGCCAACCTTTGCTGCCACACACAAAACCATCCTTCATAAGTGGGATGGCACTTATAATAACAACTGTCAACATGCCACCTCGTCACCACTGCTTAAGTGCCACTGCCAACTGTACAGGGACCTGGGCTGGTTATCCCCCTCAGCTTGCCGTCAATACTCTCTTGATGCCCTGATTGACTCTATACTCATAAACCAGACCCCTTCTGCACTCGCAACATTGCTGGTACCTCAAACCTCCTCCTATAGACTGCGATCAGTAGATAAATCCCCACTGAATGTACCTAGATATAAAACATCAAAAGGCTCTGTTGCCTTCAATCACTCTGCTCCTAAGCTTTGGAACTCTCTCCCACAAACACTTCAAATATCTGGATCCCAAGACAGCTTCAAAAAGGAGCTGCGCTTACATCTATCCCTTGCTGATCTCTGCACTTGTTTTAATCCTCCCTAATCAACTCACCCGCCAAATGCTGCCTGGCCTAACTTTAACCTCTCTACCTCATAGCACTTCATACCCTTACAATCTCTTTGAGAGCTAATCTACCCCAACACCCCCCCCACACCTAAGTCTTGTTTCAGAGGCCGTGATAATGCATCCTGCCCAGTCAGGAATTTGCCCTTGCCTTGTTTCGCTGTCCATTTGAATCTTCATTGTTGTGACTAATTTGAACAATATTTCTTTGCTGCTAATACTATGTTGTGGTATCCCTTCCTAGACTGTGTAGGTTTTCTATGCCTAATAATTCTATGTGAATTTCATTGATTGTTATTGTCCTGGCTGCATGTACTCATTACTAGTAACTGTTTTGACCTATGCTATTGTAGTTTCATTGTACTCATGCTATGTACCTGTCTTTGATTGTTGTACTGTCCCGGGTCGTGCCTGAAAATAGGTCATTTCATGGCTAGTGCACCTACCCAGTTAACAAAAACTAAATAAATAAATATACTTAGATTGCCCAGTTTTACTAGTGTCAATGCTAGAAAACCATTTGATATTAGATCATTTATTAATTGTGACACTTGCGATATATTTGGCCACTTGCACGTGGGGGACCGTCTATGTTAGGAAGACTTCATGCCTCTTTAAAGTGCACACTGACAAGTATTTGCATTCCACAGCAAAAGGTGACTGGAACAATGCCCTGGCTACCCATGTAAATTTACAGAGGGACCGGGGAGCACATGTGCTTAAGTTTTGTGGTGTAGAAAGGGTGAGGTTGGGCAAGAGAGGAGGGGATCTTGATGGATTAACACTGAAAAGAGAAGCAATGTGGATTGTGTAGCTAGCGGATCTTGTAGGCTCCTGGGCTCAATGAAAGAATGGAATATGCAACTTTACTTAGATAAGGGTGCAAATGATTTTTTTTCTAGTTTGTTTGTATTGAATGTAGTGTAATTGCCAGGTCTTGATTAACTTGTCTCTCTTTTTTCTAGTTAATTACAATAGTCCTTGCTTCATTATTCCAGCAAGCATATGAAAAAGCCAGGATGCAGTAAATCCCATAACTTATTGGGAAATTGATGGAGTTTATAAAGATTTTGCATGTATGGCTTTTCTAAATACACAGCCTTTTTTCATCTTTTAAATAATTGCCACTACTGTTTTTTATGTGTGGTATTATGTCACTGTAACTTTAAATTGGATAATATTTCTGTAGCATAATAGCAGCTCACAGACCCCTCCCCCCTGACAAAGTTATTGCATGAAACCGGTCAGGTGTTCTTCACACATTGGCTCAGATATTCAAACTGCGCCCAGAAAGAGCGCAAGGGGTTGCTCCGCACAACTGAGTTGTGCCAGAGAGCAAATGTGCTATATTCAAATGAGATGCAGTACCATGTATCTCGTCTGAATATGGTACAAAATGCCTGCGGTGCAAATGGGGTCTGCCGACGATGCTCCGGCACATCACCCTGCCCAGTCTGAATACCTGGAATGGGGATGCGCGGCACATCTACAGATGCGCCAAGCGCAAATTTGATATTCAGACCAAAACATGCAAATGGGTCCATTAGCCATGCAAGGTGCAAACGGGGCCATTTGCATGTCATTATGGCCCCATTTGCATGTCCTGGGCAGGGACTCACCTGGCAGAATGCGCTGGGCACCCTGCAATTGCCCTTATAAGAAACCACACCACTCCCTGGTAGTCCAGTGGCCCCTCCCCTCATCCCCGAGTGTATATGAAAATAAATCATCCCCGTTATTCCCTGGAAGTCTAGTGGTACCCCCCCTTCCTGAATCCCATCCATATAGAAATAACTTCCCTATTCATCCCTGGTAGTCTCATTGTTCTCTCCGCTCCCATGAATGTAAATGCAGTCCTCATATCCCTGGTAGTCCAATGGTATCTTCTCCATCCCATTCATGAATAAAAGAATGTTACTCTCAGATCCCTGGTAGTCTAGTGTATCCCTCCCATCCTCGAACCCGATCGTATACAGTAGTGAAAACACCCACTCCAGTATCCATGGTGGTCCAGTGGAGCCCTCACCACTGAGGAACCCACAGCCCACCCTGCTCCCCCCAACCTAGTAAGGCCAGTTGCCCATTGAGCTGGAGGGCAGCATATCCCTCCACACACTGCCACAGCTGCCTGCTGACTGAGCTGTCAGTAAATGACAGCTTACTGTATGCACTGGAAACCCATTGGTAGACACTGTTGACCAATGGGCTTGCAGGTGCTGTAAGCTTTCATTCACAATTGTGTGGGGCTGGGTGGGCTGTGGGTTCCTCAGTGGGTGGGGGGTCCACTGGACCACCATGAATGCTGGAGTGGGTGTTTTCACTATATGATTGGGTTTGGGGACGGGGGAGGTTGCACTAGACTACCAGGGATACGAGGGATGGCATTTCTTTTTATTCATGAACGGGATAGGAGGGGAGTACCACAGGACTACCAGGGATACAAGGGATCACATTTTGATTTATTCATGAACGGGATGGGGGGGTACCACAGGACTACCAGGGATACAAGGGATCACATTTTGATTTATTCATGAACGGGATGGGAGGGGGGTACCACAGGACTACCAGGGATACAAGGGATCACATTTTGATTTATTCATGAACGGGATGGGAGGTGGGGGTACCACTAGACTACCAGTAATATAAAGGGGTCTACTTATTTTTTGACGATCAGGACTTGGGGGGGGGGGGTTAGCCACCCAGGGGTTGGTGGCTGCTGTGTTGTGCTGTGCAGTACAGCAGCCTGCCTGTGGGTGGCTACGACTTACACCTGGTTTTCCAGGTGTACCTTTGTGCAGCACATCTCTGAGATGTGCAGGCAGCTGCACCACACATCTCAGCTGAATACTGCAATGTGCCACATATGTAGGGTAATGCCCCCTCTGGATGCGCCTCATACATTATCTTTGCACTGTGGCTCATCTGGAATTGTGCGGCACATACCCACCATTTGAATATGGCCCAGGGGCACAATTTGGAGATGTGCCAGCACAACTCAGTTGTGCCGGGCGCATCCTCTTTGAATATCTAGGCCATAGTGTCGTAATCAGCAACTGCTACTGACAAACTGTGCGTGTGCCTTGTTTTGTATTATAATGCACTTTGATTTGGTTTGCACAATAAAGTACTGTATTTTAGCCAGCACTGGTGACAGTCTCCCCTTGTTTGTATCGCTTGTAACTTTGGCTGTGCATGGTGGTTTACTGTGGTGTGGTTTCTTGTTTGCATTGTTTCCTGGTTTTAATGCTAGCAGTAACGGCCACATTAATTGATATTTACAAGGCTTTCACTTTTAAACACTTGCGGTTTGATCTTGTAGCAGCAGCATTTTCCACACAGTTATGACTTTGATTTGACATGGGGACAGTGCTTTTGTTAATTTGGGAGATGAGTTTTTTAGTGCAATACGCAGCAATCCAGATAGCAGCCTATTTGCTGACTGTCCCCCGGAAGCAGCAGCCACTGCGACTGTGAAGCTGTAACAGGCGTAGAAGGTGGAGAAGCAGAAATCATGATTTTTATGGCATTTAAATCCTTAGAGAGGATTGCTTTGAAATTAAGGAGACACCACTGGAATAAGAAACCATCCCTATAATCATACAGCAGCAGTATTCAAGCAACTGTATGAAGAGGATTTTAAGATGTTACTTGCCACCCAGAGACTGGCCACATTTGTTAACCTCAGCAAGAAGGAACAAGATGCCCTTAAAAGGTTAGAACAAGATAAAACACTAACCACAAAGGCAGCAGACAAGGGTGGCTCAGTGGTTGTGATGGATTTGCTGATTATACCACAGAAGTCGAAAGACAACTTTCAAATTCCAACTTCTATAAAAAAAACTGCCATCTGATCCAAATTTGCAGTTTAAAAGGGGCATTGACAACTTTTTGGAGGCCAATGTGGAACAAGGAGTTATCCCAGAGCATGTAATGAAATTCTCAATGCAAAGCACCCAATTCATGCTACACTATATTTGCTTCCTAAGATCCACAACAATCTGTAACATCCACCATGTCATCCTATTGTGACCAGTATCAGCTCCTTGACTGAGCCATTATCTAAGATTGCAGTCACATTAAGGAGTTAGTTATAGCAAGTGCCATCATATGTCTATGATAGCGGACATACAGGTATTTTTTTTCTGTACTGGGGGATATGCAAGTGGAAGAGAGCTGGTGGCTAGTGTACTTAGACATTGAGTCCTTATACACCAATATCCCCCATGAAAGAGGATTGGAGTCACTTCATCATTTTTTGGATACTCAAACAGCCATCAGACAGGATTTCAAAGAATTTTTGATTCAATGTGCATCTTTTGTATTAAATGTTAACACTTTAATATTTCAGGATGAGTACACACTGCAGTTAAAAGGTACTACAATGGGTGAAACACTTGCACCAAACTATGTGAACCTTTGTTTGGGTAACTGGGAGATAGAAATTGTCTATAACCAAGAGGTCAATCCTTTTTTTCATAAGACTGACCTTTGGAAAGCTATATAGATGACATCCTATTGGCTTGAAGGGGTGACAGGGAGGAGTTGGACCATTTGGGGCTTTCTATGTTGGAAAAACCTCTTGCCCCTTTAAAGGGCACATTGGTGAGTATTTGCATTCCACAGCAAAGGGTGACTGGAACAATGCCCTGGCTACCCATGTAAATCTACAGAGGGACTGGGGCGCACATAAGCTTAAGTTTTGTGGTATAGAAAGGGTGAGGTTGGGCAAGGGGGTGGTGATCTTGATGGATTAACATTGAAAAGAGAAGCAATGAGGATTGTGCAGTTGGGGCCTTGAATGCTCCTGGACTCAATGAAAGAAAAGAATATGCACCTTTACTTAGATATGCATGCAAATTCATTTGTTTTCTACTTTGTTTGTGTGTAGTGTAAATTGCCAGGTCTTGATTAATTTGTCTCTTTTTCTTTTTCTAGTTAACTATAATGTCCTTGCTTCTGGATTTCCAGCAAGCATATGAAATAGCCGGGATGCAATTAATTCCATAATTTATTGGGAAATTGATGGACTTTATGATATACATAAGGGTATTGCATGGAATGGCTTTTCTAAATATGCAGTCTTTTTTCGCCTTTTAAATAATTGCTACTACTGTTTTTTATGTGTGGTTTTATGTCACTTTCACTTTAAATTATATGTAACATAGCAGCAGCTCACAACCCCCAATGAAGGTACTGGACGAAACTGGTCAGGTGTTCTGTACACATAGTATCCAAATCAGCTACAGCTACTGCTACTGAAAAACTGTGAGTGTGCCCTGTTTTGTATTTTAATGCAGTTTAAATCAGTTTGCACAATAAAGTACTGTATTTTAATGTACTTCAATTCAGTTTGCAAATAAAGTACTATATGTTAATGCACTTTAATTTAGTTTGCACAGTAAAGTACTATATTGCAGCTGACATCAGTGCTGGTCGTTCTTGTCGGTATCACTGCCGTAAGAAAGTACAGTTACATAAGAACTTACCATAACAGTAGATCTTCGAGAGGAGCTCTTACGGCAGGCAATAACTATAAGGACTGAGCTGCCAGGCGCTAGGACCACACAGAAAACTTCTAGCTAGCAATATTCGGTGGGGGACTGCCCCCTATGTCAGCATGCCAACATCTGACCTATGGTATAAGAGCTGCGGTCCCCCAGCCCATCCCCAGTTCTCCCGCCGAAGACCCCAGCATGTGTAAAATTAAGAGAACAGAGGAGGTTTCTCAAAAATGAGGAGGCAGAAGAGCTGCAATGGAGAAACAGCAATCAGGGGGAAGGAGGGAGGGAATGCAGTGCCTGCTGAAAGAGCTCCGCTCAAAGATCTACTGTTACGGTAAGTTCTTACATAACTGTACTATCTTACTTTGAGGGGGCTCTAGCAGCAGGCAGTAATGATAAGGACCGAATCCCAAGCAATAGAGGAACAGACTCAGTCAGTTGGGAAGAGGATAATAACAACCATAGGAACCTTAGGATAGGAGACCCTGAAGGATTGCAAGGCCAAAACCGGCTCTGTACCTAGAGACAATGTCCAAACTGTAATGCATGACAAAAGTATGGACAGAACTCCAAGTGGCAGCTGCGCAAATGTCTACAGCAGACACATTTCTAAAGGAGACAGTGGAGGCTGCCATGCCCCTGGTAGAATGACCTTTGACCTGGCCTGGCAAAGACTTGTCATACTTGTGGTAGCACTAAACAATGCAATTAGCTAACCACATAGATAAACACTGCTTGGAAACAGGAGCCCCTTCTTTCCTGGGGACAAACAAAACAATTGGTCAGATTTTCTGAGAGGGTGGGTGCAGTCCAGATAAAAAAGAAGCACCCGATAAACATCTAGAGTATGAAGTAAAGCCTCCCCCTGATTCAAATACTCAAAAAAATAAACAGGTAGGTGGATGGATTGATTCAAAGTAAGTTCAGACACCACCTTAGGCAAAAACTAAGAACTGGTCCACAAAGATACTCTGTCTTTGTGGAAGACCAAGTAAAGCTCTTTATACAACAGAGCCGGAAGCTCGGAAATCCTCCAAGCTGAGGTAATGGCAACTAAAATCAACGCTTTCCATGACAGAAAGCACAGCTTGCAGCTTGTGGCAGGTTCAAAGGGAGGAAGAGTGAGCTTCTCCAACACAAACAACAAATTCCATGGTGGGACTGGGTCCCTAATGGGAGGTTTCAAATGAAGAGTGCCCCGTAAAAAGGTACAGGACAGATCCAGTTGGGCAATATTTTTGCCGTCAGTGGGTGCATGACACACAGAGATGGCGAAAAGGTGCACCTTGATAGAGGAATAGCCCAGACTGGAGTCTGAAAGGGAAAGGAGGTACTCCAGGATGAGATTCACCAGACAGGAGAAGGGATCCAAATGTTAGGTGGTGTGGCCCAAATGAAAAACCGCTTCCATATCATGGCGAGTGGCTCTGGTGGAGTACTTCCTCATAGCCACCAGAACATCTGCCACCCTAGAGGATACCCCAAATTGAGCGATGGCTAAGTCTGAAGAAGCCACGCATGAAGATGAAGAGACTTGATGTCTGGGTGAATTAGAGCACCCTGGTCCTGCGAGAGCAGGTCAGAGAAAATGGGCAGAGGAAGAGAAGGCTCCACTGCCAGCTGTTGCAATAATAGAAATCATATCTGTCTCGGCCAGTAAGAAGCTCAGAATCATGCCCACCCTCTCTGATTGCAGGGTATCCCATGACATAGGCAACTGCAATTGGGTACCTACAAAAACGGCGACTCAATCGCGGTGCCTGTCATCGAGGTGACCCAGCAGGGAGAGTGACCAGATGGGCGGTTTCGCACATATAGCGACAGGATGTCACTACATGCATACGCACGTGGGGTGGGAGCGAGCAGGCTCTGTGAGGGGCGTGGAGGGGAAGGAGGGAGGGATTGTGAGGGGGTGCCACGGCAAGCTGCCGAGCTGCTCCTGTGGTGTGGTGGGTGGGTTCAGGCTGGGCTGTACAGGGTTCTTAGGTTCGGGTCCGGGCGCAGGTACCTTTTGTTGCACCCAGCCCGAAATGTAATTTTTTTTATTTTGCACCCCTCCCCCAACATGCACCCCTCTGGAGTTGAGAATCCTTCAGTAGGGGCTGCGGGGGACGAAACATAAATCATAAGTCCCCGGTGCCCTGTTGTTGTGCGCCGGGAAGTACATTTCCAAAATTTATTTTCGGTGATGTACATTCACCTTAATGGCGATCGCTATTCTGCAATTGCCGTTATCACAGAAATCCTGACTGCAGCTTGAGAAGAACTCTGTGCAGAAGTGGGAAGGGAGGAAAGGCATACAGAAACCTCCTTGTCCAAAAAAGGGATAATGTGTCTTGCCAGAAAACACCAGGCCCTGGATCTAGTGAGCAAAAATTGGGCAGTTTTGCACTGAGCGGGGATGCAAAGAGGTCCAACTCAGGATGACCCCAAAGAGGTCCTCGACCACGGAGGAAAGGAGCTCCCACTCATGTGTTTTCGACCTGGATCGACTTAGGCTGTCGTCCAGGATGTTTTGAACACCTGGAACATGAACTGCCATTAAAACCAGGTCATGTTCTATGGCCCAATGCCAAACTGTTATGGCCTCCCTGCACAGCGGGTACGAGTGAGTTCCCCCTTGCTTGTTGATATAATAGACTACCAACATGTTGTCGGTATGAATCAAGAGAGGGCCCGGGAGGAGATGAATCTGAAGGGCACAAAAGGCAAGGTGGATAGCGCGCATCTTGAGCACACTGATGTGGAGATGCTGCTCCTGCTGAGACCAGGAGCCCTGGGTTTGATGGTCTGTCAAGTGGGCACCCCAGCCCAGAAAGGACACGTTTGTCCTGAGAATCTGGGTTGGAGATTACGCTAGGAAGGGGGCCCCTCTAAGGAGGCTGGAGGGGTTCATCCACCAAGACAGCATTTGCCACACAGGACTGGAAACCAGGACCCCCTGATCCAAATTGTTCATGTGTTGGTCCCATTGAACCCATAGAGTCAATTGAGGTACCCTCATGTACAGGCAGGCAAGTGAAACAGTGACAATGGCCACCGCCATGTGACCCAAGAGAATTAGGAACAATCTGGCCGGGGTCTGTCGCAACAAGGACACCAGTTGGGCCTGTGCTCTCAGGCGATCTGCTCTACCTGGAGGCAGGAAGGCCTTGCCCTTGGCTGAATCCAAGATTCCTCCGATGAACTGCAGTCTTTGACTCGGTCAGAGAGAGGACTTGGGTAAGTTCAGGGTGATGCCCAGCATCCAAAACAAACTGAAGGTGAACTCCATTGTCCGGAGCAGCTGGTCTCTGGAGGGGCTGTGAGGTGCCAATTGTTAAGGTAGGGAAACAACATAAAGACCTTGTCTCCTGTGGGCCACAGCCAATACTGCCAGGCATTTGGTGAAGAGCCAAGGTGCCAAGGAAATGCCAAAGGGTAGGGCTCTGAACTGGTAATGGTTCCCCTGAAAGCAAAAGCATAGGAACCTCCTGTGAGGCCAGAACACCTAGATGTGAAGGTAAGCATTCTGCATATCCAGGGAGCAGAGCCAGTCTCATTGATGAAGGAAGGGTAGAAGACCCTGAAGGGTAGCCATCCTGAAGTGTTTGTATTCTATAAATAGATTCGGGTGGCTGAGATCCAAGACTGGTCTCAGATAGCTGGCCTTCTCTGGAATCAGACAGAAATGTGAATAAAAACCATCTCCCTTTTGATTTGTGAGAACAGGTTCTATGGCCTTTTAGCTCAGCAGTGCCTGTATCTCCTCCTGGATAAGGGCAATGTGATCTGGAGGATAAAGAGACAGCAATGGAGGGTTGTCCTGAGGTATCTTATGAAATTCGAGAGTGTGACCCCTTTCTGTCAGCTGAAGCACCCACTGATCCAAGGTGATTCTGTGTCATCCATCCAGGTAAAGGGAAAAGTTAGCTCCCCCACCACCTCCCCAAAACCTCTGCCAGGGTAGGGAGGTCAGGCAAGGAGTCATGCTTAAGAACCTGGGATGGGAAGGGCAGCATGGAAGGCCCGAGGGACTCTAGGGGCTGAGGCTCCTGTCGCCTGGGAGAGGGCATTACAGTTGAAGGCTCCTTTGGGTTGCTTTCCCCGAGAGGTGATGCTGGTTCCTCCAAAAGGGCTGGTGCTGCTGGATTTTGGCAGAGAATGGTATAAAAAATGTACCATCTTTAGGGCCTGGCCAGATTCCTGCAGGCAGGATATAATGTTCTGGTCATCCTTGCCAAAGAGTACCGACACTCTGAAAGGTGCATCTAGGATTTTGGCCTGCTTGTCAGGGGAAAAAACAGACACCCTAAGCCAGGAATGGCGGTGAATAAAAACACCCGTGGTGGCCACTTGCCCGACCATGTTGGCAGTATCATAGGATGCTCTGAGGAAATGGTTGCCAACGTCTGCTCCTGACTTCAAAAGTTGGGTCAACTGAGTCTCAATAAGATCCCCAGGCAGGGCTTGCACTAATTCCAGAGCCTTGTCCCACTGAGCATTCTGGTATTGAACCATATGGGCTAGGAAGTTCAGGGACCAAACTGCCAAAGTGGCTGAGGTGTAGACTTTCTTGCCTACGAAAACCACCTAACAAGACTCCTTACCTGGAGGGTGCATGCAGAGGTGTCTGGGTCTCTTGGTACGGTCATGAGCGGCATTCATGACCACTGAATCAGCCACTGGATGCTCTCCATAAAATGTCTTGTCTCTGGAGGCATAGGAGAGCCCATCCACCTTCTTAGGCAGGGCCAGTGTGGAAAATGGATAATTCCAGGCAGCCCTGTTGACATCCTCGAAGGAGTCAATAAGGGGAGATATAACCATGGGCAGTGTCCATCTTATGGAGGAATGTTGCCAGATGTCAGCATTCTGGGTCTAGTTCCTCTGAGTCCCAACCCGTGAGGGACTGAATGTGCCTCATGACGTCCAGGAAAGTTGGATCGTCAGGAGGTGATCTGGGAGTATCCCTGGGTTCCTCAGGTTCAGAAGGTAACTGTGAATCCTTGGAGTCTTCCTCTGAAGAAAGAGGAGGAATCCCCCATGACAGTTCAGAGTCTGGGATCAGCATTGGTGGATGGCAGTCCTTCTTGAGTCAGTCCTCCCTGTCATCAGGAGATCGGGGAGTGGGAGGAAGAACTTGGAACAGTGAGGGTGAAGGTTCCCTCGGAGGTGGAGTAGGAGGTTTCCTCCAGGGTTCCTTGTTCTGCATGAACTCCCACCAAGCCATGAATAAGGCAGTGTAGTCCAAAGGCAGTGGAAGGGGAGGTGACGCCAAGTGGGAAGGGGTAGGATCCCAAGCATCGGTTGCAACTGTTCTGAAAGAGTGACCGGTGCTGACCGAGGCTTAACTGACGATGGTGAAGGCGTTGACAGGGCAAACATCAGCTGAGGAGAAGGGGACTGGTGCCTGACAGGTGACGCAGACCATGCAGGAGCAGCCTGCATAGGGTGAGGAAGCCCCCTTCGGAGACAGTAAAGTTGCCCTTGAGGGAGAGGTGAGTGCATTTGCCAGGCATTGCTTAGAGGCATCGGTCCCTGAACGTGGGACTGACGTAAGCAACACCAGGACCTGAGGGGTGGGAGGCTGAAACCTGCCATCTGAAGAGCCGGTTAAGCCATCTGGCTGAGAACCCGCTGGGAAAAGGGGCATGAGGTTCAGGGGCTGGGGATGATGTCCAAAGCTAGGGGAAGCCTTTGCCCAAAATGGTGATGAGGGCAGGAGGCGAAGACATGGGCAGCCCAGAAGGAGTTAGGGCTGCCAGTGAAGGAGGGACTGACCTTCCACGGGAGGAAGATCCAGAAGCGGCCGTCAACTTGAGTGGTGACCTGGAGTGGAAGGCAGACTGAGACTGATCTCTATCCTTGTCCAGGTGCTTGTGCTTCCTGCTCAAATTCTTCTCTTTGGGGGAAGAAGAAGAAGTAGAAGTCCTGGAGGCTGGGGAGGAAGAAGAGCTTTTGCCCTGGAGCTCCTTTTCCATCATCACTAACTTCTGCTGCAGAAGGAAAGCCTGAAGGGTCTTTGAGAGACATCTCCGTGTGGCCTGGTTAAACTCCTGACAGTGCTGGCCAGCCTCAGTGTCATGGTTAGGGTCTAGGCAGAGCAGGAACGAGGAGTGGTCATCCTTAGTCGGGATCTGCTTGCCACAAGCACATTTCGTTCACCGGTCAAAAGATGTTACTGGAGAAGAAGACATGGGAACTTGAAGAAAAATAAAGAATGATGGCAAACTATGAAAATAAGAAGTCGTGACTGAAATGCAATGAAAATGGTGGTCGACTAGAAGCAGGAGTCCATAAGGGGTCCAAACTGCGCAGGTCGATGGTGGGAAACGAACTGGAGATGGGCTGGGGGACCGCCCCTTTTGTGCCATAGTTCATACGTCAGAATGTACTGAATACTGCTAGCTAGACATTTTTCATGTGGTCCTAGCACCTGGCGGCTCAGTCCTTATGGTTATTGCCTGCTGCAAGAGTACCCTTGAAGTAAGAGCCTCCACCCTCAGACAAATGGTCTTGTTGAGCGTTTTAATCAAACCCTAAAATGCATGTTAAAAATGTTTGTGAAAGGTGAAGGGAAAGACTGGGACCAATACATACTTACCTGCTTTTTGCTTACAGAGAAGTGCTACAAGCATCAACAGATTTTTCAGTATTTGAAATGCTGTATGGTAGATGACCTAGAGGGACACTAGATGTAGTAAAAGAAACATGGGATGATAACCCCCATCAGAAACAATCTATTACATCTTATATGTGTGCCCTGAGAAAGAAGCTGGCAAAATATTTTGAAATTGCCCACAGTAATCAGGAAGAAGTCCGGAAACAACAGAAGGTGGATTATGACCATGGGGTAAAAGAAACATTTTTGAACCAGGTAAAAAGGTCTTGCTACTGTTACCCACTACAGAAAACAAACTGTTAATGAAGTGGCAAGGGCGTTAAGTGTTGAGATGAACTGGTACAGTTAACTAAGAGACTGAGATCCCTGATGGGAAAATTCCTACCAAAATATACCATGCTAACCTCCTGAAGAAATGGGTCGAAAAAACACCAAAGGTTGCTTTGTTCGTCTTACCAGAAAGTGCTGAAGAAGATACTTATATACCTTATTACAGACTGGAACAAATTGTAACTTCTGATGCAGTAAAGGTGAATGTTTCCTTATACAAAGAACAAACCACATTAAGTTCATAACCTTGTAAAGACATTTAACAGTACTTTTACTACAGTGCCAGGCCAAGCAAAAGGGGTCGAACACGTAATAGTAACAAAGAATGCTCACCCTTTTAGACAAAAGACATACAGATTACCAGAGCGGTTAAGAGAAGAAATAGTTAAGGACATACAAAAAATGAAAGAGTTAGACATCACTGAAAAATCAAGAAGTGCTTGGTCATCTCCAATGGTGGTTGTAAATAAAAAGGAATGGAGTGTAAGAATCTGGCATGATTTTAGGAAACTTAATCAAGTGTCCATATTTGACAGCTATCCCATGACCAGGATAGATGATTTGGTGGACAGATTGTAAAGATAACAGCACCGGCACACTGTTTTTACAAAACTCGAATAATGCACTGCTATGGACAAACGAGCATGCCTTGCTTTTGTAACCCAATGCACGTCTGCTAAATCACTTCTCTGCTGTCAGTGGTGCTTGTTACCCTGATCAGCAGATTTCTAGCAGAACAGACTGCCAGTGCTGTTATCTTTAGTTTTCAGAAGGGTTCCCATTATTTACCAGCACCTCCACCCTCCTCTAATATGGTGGACGCATGGCTTCAACTAAGCCAATGGAGTCCACATTCTAGCCCTCTCTACTACAGTGGTAACCATAGACATTGCCAGCTATTTCCAGATATTTTGAGAAATTTCTGAAGAGTTTTTCTCTGCTGCCCCTACTGTTCAAATGCAGAAAGCATCAGATATTTCTGGAAATATCACAGAAATTTCAGGAAATAGCTGGCAGTGTCTGTATCTGCTACTGTATATATTTATATAGATACATAGATACATAGACAGTG
Source organism: Neoceratodus forsteri (assembly GCA_016271365.2). Lineage (NCBI taxonomy): Eukaryota > Metazoa > Chordata > Ceratodontiformes > Ceratodontidae > Neoceratodus > Neoceratodus forsteri. The sequence continues at coordinate 900,087,134 of CM057455.1, forward strand.
TCGGCAGATAAGGGCCTATGGCCCACCCAGTCTGCCCATTTGAGCTTGTAAGTTCAGTTTATGTTTTCCTAGAAGTCTGTTGCCCCTTACCCCTGACCTCCAGAATTCCTTTATGTCTATCCCATGCATTCTTAAATCCCGTGATTGTTTCAGTCCCCACCACTTCCTCTGACAGGGTGTTCCACTTGTCCACCACCCATTCTGTGAAGAAATTCTTCCTCATGTTTCCTCTGAATCGTCCTCCCTCCAACTTCATCCCATGCCCTCTAGTCCTGGAACATCTTTTTCACTTAAAAATAGTGTATTCCTGCACCCTGTTCCTCCCTGTGAGATACTTGCATGTCTCTATCATATCCCCTCTCTCCCTCCTCTCCTCCAGGGAGTACATGTTCAGTTCCTTCAACCTGTCTTCATAGGACTTGTGATGCAATTCATGCACCATCTTTGTTGCCCCCTCTGAACCTTCTCTACCCTGTCTATGTCCTTACGTAGGTATGGTCTCCAGAACTGTACACTGTACTCCAGGTGGGGCCTCACTAGTGTCTTGTATAGCGGAATTATGACCTCCTTTTCCTGCTGGTGATGCCCTGCCTATACATCCCAGCATCCTATTTGCTTTACCTGTTGCCTTGTCACACTGTTTCCTACCTTGAGGTCATCAGAGATGATAACCCCAAGATCCCTTTCCTGCTTGGTGCATGCTATATCCTCACCCCCAACTGATATATTGTGCCAGGGTTTTTGTGCCCCATATGCATTATCTTGCACTTCTTTGCATTGAATTTCAACTGCCAAACCCCTGACCATTCTTCAAGTTTCTGCAGGTCCCTTCTCATTCTGTCTACACCCTCTCGTGTGTCTACTCTGTTACAGAGCTTTGTGTCATCAGTGAACAGTGAAATCTGCCTCTAGGTCCTGTGCAATGTCACTGATGAAGATGTTGAATAGGACCGTCCCAGCACTGATCCCTGTGGTACCCCACTAGTCACTCTTTCCTCTATGGAGGACAGCCATTTACCACCACCTCTGTGTCCTGCCACTGAGCCAGTTACCTACCCACCACACTACTGTCCTGCCCACACCCATATTCCCAGTTTGTGTAATAGTCTTTATGTGGCACAGTGTCAAAGGCCTTGCTGAGAGTCCAGATAGGCCATGTCCACTGCCCTCCCCTGATCCACCTCCCTAGTCACCCAGTCAAAAATTCAATGAGGTTGGTCTGACATGACCTCCCCGGTGAAACCATGCTGCCTTGGGTCCTGTAGTCCATTGACAACCAGATGTTCCACCAATCTCTCCTTCAGTAGTGCTTCCATGATCTTCCCCCATCACCGAGGTGAGGCTGACTGGTCTGTAGTTCCTGCTTCCTCTTTGTTCCTGCTTTTGTATAAGGGACTACATCTGCTGTCCTCCAGTCTTTAGGTACCTCCCCTGTTTCCAGTGATCGGCTAAACAGGATAGCCAGAGGTTCAGCCACCACCTCTCTTAGTTCTTTAAGGACCCTGGGGTGCACCCATCTGGCCCCATTGCTTTATCAACTCTTATTACTTCCAGTTCCTTCAGAACTCTATTTGAACTGTATGAGTAGGTCTAGGTGTGTTATGTTCAGCCATGTTTTAAAGGGACGCTGTCAACCCCATTAGGCCTCTAATTGCCCCAGATTAAAAAACACATTGTGACTGCTCGCATTCTGCAGAGGCTGTTGATGTAGCTGGTGGTTTGATTCTGATTTATTTTTTTTCCTTTTAAAAGTAAAAACAGACTGTCCACCACACCAGTGTTACTACACCAAAAAGTGTTTATTTACATTCCCAAGTCCAGGAAAGATGCACTGGAAGTTGACAAAAGAATGAAAGATGAACTGGAAGTTGTTTCCTGACTGCTCTTGTTTGAAATATATTGTTATTGCCTATGAATGCTCTGCATGTTTTTCCTTTTTTCGTTCAATTGTATGTCCAGATTGTTGCTCTGTATTTAACTGCACCTTTCTTGATTGCATTATACCTTGTATTATGAATGTATCAATTACTGTATAAAACATTGCACAGTGATCGCGCAGTACTGCTATACGTGTTATTCAATGGCTGCCGCACTAGCACACCGCTTGGCATACCACACTACCAGTCAACCTTTGCATGACTATCACTGTACATGGCTGGTTAGCGGCTCATGGGGGTAGGGCTGACAGTCCGCCCAGTCCCAGTCAAGGAGGATAAAAATCTTTATTTAAAAAAAATATATGGTTCAAGCATTGAGAATTCAGAAGGTTGAAAACAATGCGTGTGCTTAACCGAAATGTTTGCTGTAAAAGGTGTTGTGGAAAAAGGGATACCGTACATGTAAAGATCTGTAAATGTTATAAGGTAATTCATACAGGAAAATAACAAAAGGTCTTGGAAACCTGTTTTTTTTTTTTGCAAAAAACAGGTTCACTCTCAAAGCGGAGTATGTGTGATAGGGCTGGGTAAGACCCTGTCCCAGTTGTTATGCAGAGAAAGTTAAAAGCAAGGATCACTTTGGTCCTCTCCTATTCTTCCACTTGTCTGTCTCTTGCCTGTCTGATTGCACAATCAAATCTTTCTTGTGGCACCTATGAGCTGGCCACCCCGAAGGTCCCATAATTTCCCCGTCATCTCCCTTCCTTCACTTCTTGTTTCTGTTCTTTCTTTCACCCTTGCTTCTCTATAGTTAAAACAATATACTGTATGTGAATATATGAAACTGTGATCACTTGGTTTGCAAATGTATATAATTATGTTGTTTGAAATGATTGCAGAAAGCTATTATGATTTCTTAAAAATGTGACAGGAGGTTGACCTTGAAATGTATTTTGACCTCCACAAGCTTGTTAACAGAACTGTCAACATGAAGCCATCTCTGGGTCAGAATGTTTTATTTTGTTGCACCTGTTAAAGACTAGATGTACTTTTTGGGCTGCACATGTGGGAAATACATTGATAAAGTTCTGACATATTTTGTGAGAAGCAGGAGATTAATTTACAACATCAGGATGCAGAGTTTAAACTGTTAGGAAAAGACATCTTGTAAAAAGAGAGCAATGTTTTATTCAGAGGGAGATAGAGAGACAGAGATTTAAACTGAAGCGAGAGACTCAGATAAAGGATTTTTTGTTTCTACTGCCTTTAAGAAGAGCTATCCTGTACATTTGTTTTTATTTTATTGTTATTGATAATAAAACATTACTTGCAAATTTTATAATTTTTCCTAGTTTGTCTATGCTTTCTGATGGACCTATGCCTCTACTTCATAGTGTTATTAGTCACAGAGGGACAAAATGTAGATTTATGTTTAAACAGTGCCTCCCTAAGTTTACAAAATTCTGAAACATCTTCCCTTTTGTTATTGTATTAGAGGGGGTTCTACTTAATCAGTCCTAAAAGGGCCTCCAGGTTGTCCATGTCTTGGCTATTGTCCAGTCTATCCTCTTCAAGAGTTTTTGCTCCCAGTGGTGGTAATTCCTAAATGTATGCCGATGCTGCAGCAACATTTTCATAGCAAAGTACATTACAGCGGCAAGTCGCTGCTGCCACTGTAATGTACCCATGGGACCCCGGCACTGCTTTATCTGGGGTTTGCCCCCCTCCCCGAATCAACTCTGACCTGAAGTTGATGATATTTAGTTATGGGGGATGCATGAGGCAGTGCCCCCTTCCTGCATGGGGGTTTGGGGGCAAAGCCTCCTGACAAAAAGTTTCCCCAATGGATTTATGCCGACCGCAATGTGCGGTTGACATTAATCCATTGCTGTAGAGTCATGTCAGGAAAAAGTTGTCGATGCCGTGTTATGGATCCATTCCTGTATGGCTGAGATTATAGCATCCAACTCCTCTTCCTGCAGGTCTGTGTGGAGATCCAGGTAACCCATGACGTCAGTCTGTTGGTACTCTGTTTACTGTTCCAAAGTGGAATCTCAGTTTAATTTTTCAAGAAATTCATAAAGATGGATGTGTGTTTGAAAATCGTATTTAAGAGTAGGGACAAAGTTCAAGCCTCTGAGCAGTGTGGACTGCTTTTCCTTTATTAATTTGATTTTAGAGAGATTTATAATTTGTAATTCAGTTGTTTTCTGTTCCTGAGGCCTAATTTAATGGTGTTGCTTCCTCGTTCCCCTTCTACCTCTTCTTGCTCTTTTTCCCTCTATGTTTTCTGATTTTTGTTGGTGTATTTGTCTGAAAAATTAACCCCAGTATTTCTATGCTCTGGGCTGGAGTCACTATCTGTACTGATGACTATTGTTTTTGTAGTGTTGACTTTTGGCCTGGAACTTGTCATTTGACCTTTCAGCTATTTCTAGATCTTCCTCTGCATTTTGATCGTGAAATTTTTCTCCCCTCTGATGCCAACTCAATACTTTTCCAGGGTCATATTCTTGTTGGTCTCTTGAGTTTAGATTGTTTCCTCAAAATTATTTCTTTTTCATTTTGACTTATTTCTCAAAGCTGTATCCAGTGGCTGGAATTCAGGGTTATCCTCAAACATGGCTACTTTCTGCTCTGCTTTTCAAATTTCAGTTGAAAGTTCCTCAAACTTTTCACTGTCTTCCTTAATCACTAACTTAGTGAAATTAAAGCAGCAATCTTCAGCAAGCTTTAACCAAGCCTCTCGATTTCCTAAGCTGCTGGATGGTGCCTTACGAACTGTCAAATCTCTCAGTACCTGACTGCACTCTACATAAATTTCTAGAATTGTGATGGTGTAGCTAACACTAATTTCTTGAATCATCAGTTCTCAAGTTTTTGAAATGCTGTTTTTATATTAGCTTCAGCTGTGGACTCTGGCACTGCCGATGTGGTGCTATCCCCTTGAAGTTTTGCTCTCTCCTTCATTGTAGCATGAGTGTAGTCTCCAAGCTGAAGCTTGTTTGTGCGCTGAAAGATGCTCCTGCTTCCTTAGTGCCCATTCTTCCAGTTCTTCCAGCAAGAGCCCCCAAGGGCTATCGCTTGTCTGGTCATAGGTAATGGTGTGAAGAAAAACACCACTAGTGGTATTTCAGAAGAAAATATACTCTGTGCTTGCGGCGCCAGTAGAAAAGGTAGGTGCTAATTTTATTTGGAGCTTCAGATTTACATTCACATTGGTGTGCTGGTGTTGTCTCTGAATTTCCATCCAAACAGTTATCGCTACACCTCCTGCATTTGCGGTATTACTGAGCCAGGAACAACAGTTCAAAATCCAAATAGTAACCACATGACAGTGTAAAAATGGCTGCAGTGGTCAAGGGGGGGGAGGCTGGGCTACCCCTGCTAAACATGATAAAGATCTAAAAAGTAGCCTCACAACTATTCACAGTATGCACATCAAGCTCACATCAAACTCAGAAAGTGGCCAGGAGCAAACATATTAAGTTGTGAACCTAAGAGTGAGAGCCCAAATGGCCGGTACTTTATGGAAATACATAACTCCAACTCAAAGCTATTAAGGTTTATGGGTCTTGAGTGTGTTAGGCCACCCACTAGGGGGAGGAGATCATCTGATTCTCCTGATAAGGAGGGAAAGTTATTGGATCTTCAGATGGGACACTGTAAATCCAGGAGGTCTCAACAAGATGTGGGACTTGACACTCGTCCTATAGCTTCATTTTACACTATTAATATGTCTGTGGGTTCTTTTTTTTTTTCCCCTCTCACCCTATCATTCCTTGGTTTCAGGCCTTGGCCATGGAACACCCCCCCCCCCTTCATGTTTCTGGTCTACTGTTGTGAATCCCTTACCTTAAAACCACCGTCCCTCTCTCCTATAGTCTACCGATTCTCTCTGATTGTCTTTTCCAATTTTTGGTATGGTATCTATTGCTGTTATCACCTGTTGTCATTAGCATTTACTTATGCTGTGTCTTTTTATTCTTTTTGGACCCTGGGAGTTCTGACTCTGCTCTATCTCTATTTGGGACCTGCTACCCAAATCATCTGCCTCCCTCCGCACCCACCGCAACCTACATAATGCATCCCCCGGGACTGTCCTGAAGAATAAAAAAATAGAGTGATCACGGCAGTAATGCTAGTTTGGGGGACCTAGGTTTTCTTCTAACTTCATAGATTACATCATTGTGTAATAAAATACTAGTTTTCACAATTTATAAATTTAATGATTTATGAATGTAATATGGTTTAAAGTTGATAGTCTCTACCAATCTTGTATGCCTAAGTTTTTCTAAAATGTATTTTTTATTCATGTATTTTTTTTACTTTGTATTAGATAGCATTTTGTCATTTCACTGCACTCTTTAGGTGAGATGAATCTGAATATCTGCCAGTCATATGACGTCATCACTAGCAGGCAATATAAATATGATTGTGTCTCTTACTCTCTGCCCCCTGTCAAAGCCTTGCTGGTGAACTGCCAGGGCAATTTTTGTTCACAGATGACTGGTTCTCACTCAGCTTTGTAAAACTGTTATTGTAAGGGCTTTGACAATAAATTACTTTGCATCACTTATCCAGCACATGAGTTTGATGTGCATGCCGTGAAGAATTGTAAGGCTACTTTTTGGATTTTTATCATTTCTAGCAGGGGTCAGCCACTCCCTGAAGCCACAGGAGCAATTTGTACACTGTCACATGGTTACTATTTTGATTTTGAACACTGGGGAGACTCCTCTACTCCTGTAGAGGGCGCTGTGCTGTTGTGTTGTATGGCCAGTATTGAACTTGCAGCAGAGGAGATGGAGGGTGCTACAGAGGAGCGTAACATAAGTGGAGACATTGTGAAGGATGTGATTGCCCCTGAGTCAGATGAGGAGCAAGATTTGTTTGCATCAGCACCTGCGATGGAGGAGTCAGAGGAGGATTTGAAGGACATGATGAATAAAAGCTTTGAGAAACCTGAGGAGGCTTTGGTAACTACAAAAAAGGATAAAGAATTGGCATTGACTCACCTTGAGCAGGCAATGGAGGAGAAATGGCTGTCGGTATTGAAGATCTTGGATGAGGATGATGAGAGTCATTTGGAGCAGCGCAGGAAGGAGCCAGGAAAGAGAGAAGGCTCAGAACCAGGTACAAGCACTGAGAAGGAAGCGGGGTCCAGCCAGAAGGCGGAAGGAAGCAAGGGGAAGTTTAAACCAGACGGACAGGATCTGTCTGTGAAAGAAGCATTGGTGCATTCGTTCAGGTTGCAAACCCCGTGGAATGAGGAGAAATGGTCCCCAGGAATGTCCTTGCAGGGGGCTGGATGGTTTCAGGAAGAGGATGGCAACTGGAAACCTGAAATGGAGTGTGAGGATTTCTCCCAGAGTGGTAAGAGGGTATTTACGAGTAAAAGTGAAGAATTTAAAGGAAGAGGGAGCCTGGGGCCTATGAAAAAAGAAAGTGGCCTATTAACTAATGATGATGTAATGAGGATGACCCCAGTGTGTTATGAAGAAGGTATTGGTGAGAAGGATCGCTTGCCAGGGTATGAACAAAAGCAGGTTGTAAAGCAGAAAATGTCATTTGTGGAGCCTGTGAACCTACAAGAAAACTTTGTGTCCGAGGGGGAAAAGGGAAGGGAGGAGGTCTTCAGCCCTCAAAAAGACAGTGAAAAAGCAGTGTCAGATTTAAAGTCGCCACCTGCTAAAACCTATGCAGATACTCTGAAAAGTAAAGGTACCCCCTTTAGGCAGAAACTGGAGGGTGCCCCCCCCAGGGATGGAAGGAGACCTGGGTGCTCTTCTCAAACAGACTTTAATTATCCCTCCCCCCCCGGAGGTTTGCAGTACGCCTTTGTTACAAAGGGGGACTTGAAAAATTTACAGACAGGTACCATGTGGGAAGAAATCTGATTAAAAATTCAATGGGGTTTATCACCTCTGAGGTTTATGCCCTAACATATATTGCTGGGGAAGATGTATTCAATGTCAGCTTTAGGAATATGAAAGGTCTTGAACATTTCTGGTAAAAGTATGACTTCCTGAAAAACACCCCGCTGAGGTCTCCTTTCGTGGCAATCCCCCTAACCAAACTACAATTAAAAACATGACTGTAATGTTTCGGTCTGAGTCTGTACATGTGGGAGACATTATGCAATGGCTGAACCCAAAATGCACTGTGATTGGTTTACTGGAAGCAATAATTGATGATGAATTTTTTTGGACAGGGGTGGAGGTTTAAAGTAAAATTAGAACAATCGGAGACTGGGATTGAGCATATTCTAAACAGCTTCTTTTTGGAAAAGGATAGGGGGGTAGTCTTCTATCCAGGACAGCCTAGGCCATGTTACAGGTGTGGGTCCCATGCACATCTATCTAACACCTGTGACGTGATTAGATGTGGATTGTGTGGGGAGTATGGACACAGTAACTCAGAATGCACAAATCATGTCCGATGTAACCTCTGCAAAGAATATGGGCATATGTTCCACAAGTGCCCACAGGCTGCCAGAAATAATATGAGGAGTATGAATCAGGAAGACCTAATTAATAAAGCCCAAAAAAACGGGTGCAATGCAAGAACCCTCTGCTCCCCCTGCACACAAAGAGGAAAATGGAGAGGAGGTTCCGCAGTCTCCAATTAGAGACTTGGTAAAATCAGACGAGAAGAAGGAACAAAGTACAAAGGAAAAAAGAGAGGTGTAAGAGCCCCCCAGTGGAGGAGACACTGTTAGGGGAACCTTCAGAAAAGGGAGATATGAGAGGCATTAAAGAAAAAGAGGGTGAGATCATGTCAAGGGAGCAGGAACTAATGGACATTGGCAGGTCCTCCCATCCCATCCTTCAGGGAACTCCCAAGACTCTTTGAGAAAATGGAGCCTGAGAAGTAGCAAGGGCATGCCCTCTGATCTCAAACTTGAGAACCCCTATGACAGGTGATCAGGGGGAAAGGAAAGTCTCTCAGGTGAAGAAGGGTCAGATGTGTCATCAGGGGTCCAGTCAGGCTTGCTCCCCCCCCCAAGGACTCGAGAAGCAGGAGGTCCAGGTCAAGAAAAAGAAAAGAAGGAAGCTTGTATAATGTGTGGGATGTGTCTTTTGTTTTGGTGATGGGTAAAAAAAAATATATGGTTTTGTTTTCTGTGGCATCAATTAATGTGAACAGTATATTAAATGGGGTTAAGAGAGAGGCAATGTGGGCAGAATTAAGAAATCTAGCATGTGAGGTGATACTTATACAAGAAACATGGCTTAATTCTGTTCTTTCAGTGGCACAGGCTAGAAGGGAATGAATTTGGGGGCCTTCCAACTGGTCCTTTGGGTTAGATAAAGCAGATGGGGTAGGGGTATTATTTTCGGGAAAGGGGCCTAAATTAACAAAAATTGTAGATCTTCAACTGGGGAGGGCTTTGATAGTAGATGGGATTTGGCACGGACAGCCAAGTAGGTTCATATGTGTTTATGCCCCTAAATCCAAAGTGGAGCGGGTGGGTTTGTTTGAGCACATTCAGCACTTTTTGTGTTCTTCTAGAAATATTTATTATGGGGGTGAATTTAATTGTACACTTGATAGCAGCGCTAGGCAAAAATGCGGAAAAAAGGTATATTGTGACTCTGCTGCTTTGAAGAAAAATATACAACTAGCTGAATTATGGAATGTGTGTGTGAAGATGCATTATACCCTATTCATTTTACATTTAGGAAAGGAGAGTTATTTTCTAAAATCGATTATATATTTCTAACTAAGAGGTTCGAGTCTTTGAAGGTGTCTGCAATACCCACAGGTTTATCTGACCAACTGACCATTAAATGCACGTTAAGTACAATAACAGGTAGAACAACCTGCAACTAGGTAGAACATGAATGTTAGTAGTATGTTAATAAAGGAAGTTAAACACACACTAGGGGATTTGTTTGTGGCTAGGGCATCGGTAATAGGGTTATATGATGATTTAGTGGTTTGGTGGTGGGACACAAAAAAAGAGATCAGTAACTGGTTGAAGGGATATGGTAAAATGGTGGCAAATAGGAATTTTTTGAAATATATAACATTAAGGAATAGGCTATATAAGTTATTGGAAATTGAATATAAAGTGAGAGTGAATGTTCTAAACCAGATTGAGAACGTGAAATCTGAAATGAGGGAAGTGCAATATGATAGAGGAGAGTCTCTTAAAAAAGAAATAAGTTTTGGGACTCAGAAAACCCCTACAGCAGATCCATGTGAAGCCTTTAAAGAGAAAAAAAACAGGTCACATATAACTAGCCTAAAAAATGGTAGGGGGGAGATCATTTCGACGACAGAAGGTATGCGAGGAATTATTGAGGATTACCTAGCTGAAGAGGCAAGAAAAACAGATTTGGATATAGAGAAAATCAAGGGACATTTGGGTAATTTAAACATCCCAAAGAGCCTAGTACCATTAGATTACTTAAGGGGGAAATCCAGGAAAATTAGGTGATAGAGGTTATTAAAAGCCTTAAATTAGGGAATTAGGGGTGGTACTGGGGGATGGTATCCCAAATGAGTTTTATAAGGCTTTCCTGGGGATAGTGTCCATTTTCTTGGTTAGCGTATTTAACTTTATGTTGAGAGCTAAAAACATACCTGAAGACTTTACTCTGGGGATTGTTATTTTTCTATTTAAAACTGGGGAAAAAGAAGTGTTAGGGATTTGGAGACCTATAAGTGTTCTGAATGCAGATTTTAATATTCTTACCCAGGTTCTACAGAGAAGGTTAAGGGTGGGGGCCGGGGATGTAATTCATGGGCACAGACATGTGGAATCCCAGAGAAAAATATTCAGGATAATTTGGCAGTAATTAGGGATGTGTCAGAATATGGGAGAAGATCTCTGAGTGAGGGGTGTGTGATTGCAGTGGATCAGAGTAAGGCATTTGATTGTGTTAGTAACGATTTTCTTTTCTTGGTTTTAGAAAAATATGGGATTCTGGAAGAGTTTCAAATGTGGGTAACACTGTTGTATAAAAAGGCAGTGATTTGCACTGAACTTGGGGGGAAGAGGGAAGGAAAATTCAGATTTCAAGAGGGGTAAGACAAGGGTGTCCCTTAAGTCCCCTGCTGTACACCTTTGCTATTCACCCATTGGTGAGGACGATAGTAGGATCAAGGGACTTTTGGGGTATAAAAGGGAGGCAGATGTGTGATGAGATTAAAGTAATGGCCTATCTATGCTGATGACTTAACATTTTTTTGGAATCTGAGAAAGAGGTTCGGAGTTTAATGAGAGTTTTGGGGGAATTTTCTGGAGTAACAGGGGCAAAAATAAACGTGAATAAAAGTAAAGGTATGTGGTTTAAGTCATCAAAGGCCCCCATAATAGGAGATGGTGGGATACATATAACAAATGATAAAATGAAATTGTTAGGAGTTGTTTTTGGAGATGGGGATATGGGGAAGGAAAACTGGAAAGAGATTTTGGAAGGAGCAGAAAACAAGGTTGCCAGATGGAAATCTTGCAAAAAATCTCAATTAAAAAGAGTGTATGTTGCGTAAAAAAATTTTATCCCTGTTTTTCTAAACGTTGCAGGAGTTTTTCCTATGCCATTGGAATTTGAGGCTAGACTATTCTTTCAATTAATTTGGGGGAATAGATTGAACCCCATTAAAAGGGAAATTTTATACAAAGACAAGCAACAAGGGGGGTTAGGGATGGTTAACCTGGTTATCTGTTTTCATACAATATTTTGGTATTCTAACTTGTATAGAATATTTGAAAAAAACACACAAGATCTGAGTAGTAAGTGGGGGGGGTAAATGTCTTGGGAGATTGGATAGGGGAGTGGTTGGGAGAATCTTTGAGTGGGATTCATTTTCAAGTGCTATCTGGGTATTTTAAAGTGGCTTTAAAAAAGATGATTAAATGGAAAGTGACAAGTGCTCAAATAGTAGGGAATTTTATAAAAAGAATGTATAGACACATTATTGAAGAAACTGGAATAGGTGTCCCTGAGTTTAAAGGGGGTAGACTAATTTAGTGTTCAGAATGCCTAATAATCTTAGGATACCACAGAGAATGTGGGACATTCAGTGGCTTATGGCACATGGCAGAGTAGGGGTAAGGGTGAATCATAAGCATAAAGCTATAGAGGAACGGTCATGCCTTGTTCCTGGGTGTGGCTGGCATGAAGAAACTCAGGAACACTTCTTGTTTGACTGTAAATATGTGAGAGGGCTTTGGTCTTTTTTAGCTGCTGAGTGGACGTTGCCATGGCTACAATTCTTAACTTATAAGAATCTTGTACTAGGAATAGTTCCTGAATTTAAAGATCAATACCATCTTCCAACTTTACAGATATTGTTTGCTTACTTAAAGTACTATATGTGGCAGAGTCATTGCCAACTGCTGTTACAGCAGAAGGAAATTTCATTTAAGGGAGTAGGCAATTTGTGTGTGTCAGCACTGACAGAGATTTATAGAAATGACTGTCAAGGCCATCCTAGACAGAAAGTAAATATGTGGTGGAGAGAGTTATACTTTTTTATTAAACAAGCATAAATATAGGAAGTGGTCTTTTTGTACATACTGTATATATACCATTTTACATATTAGTTGTTTTCTATTATATAGGTTGTTTTAAGATAGGTGATTGTATGATGCTATATTTATTTGTTAGACTTTTTGCTTTTGTATTGGTTTTTCTTTTCTTTTTCTATCTTTCTGTATGAATTAATACAGTGTTGTATAGATTGGTTTTGTTTTTCTGAATAAAAAATTCCCCCACTCTTTCCATTCAGGTTCTTAAGGATGGACCACCAGGGGAGGACACTGACCCCCCCCCCCCATGGGAAGGGGTTCTGAGTACAACAGCCCCTCAAGAGGAGCCCACTGTACTACCAGTGGAAGAGAAAGGTGACATAACTCTCCCTTCTCCAGAATAGAAGGCACCATTGCCTAGGAGATGGAGCCTGTGTACCCAAAAAATGTTCCACCCGATGTAGAATTATCAAATCCTTTCAATGCTTTAGCACGATCCCGCAGTGAAGGGTTGGAGTGAGGTGACCTGGATTCAGATGCCTCTTCTTCCCTAGCCTCCTCACAACAATGTGTAGTTGGAAGTCAGGAGGGGAAAAAGGATAAAAAGAAAAAGGAAAAAATGCTGAATCAATTTTATTGTGCAATTATTTGAATCACTAAATGTCCTTTTCATTTGGCACCTTAAATGTTCATAGCATTGTATCTGGGGCCAAAAGGCAAGCTGTGTTTTCTTTTTTGAAAGACTCTAAATTGGATATCATTTTTAACAGGAAACTTGGTTTTACTCAGCCACCTTCCTCACACAAGCCAGGAGAGAGTGGATCTGGGGACCCTCATTTTGGTCACTCGGGGAGGACACGGCAGATGGGGTGGGGCTCCTATTTTCAGGATCAACTTTCACCTTTCAAAATTTGGTAGAAATATCCCCCAGTAGAGCACTTCTGTTAGATGGCATTTGGCAGGGTCAACTCAGTAGGTTTATTGGGATATACGCCCCTTAGAGTAAAGCTAATCGGGTTCATTTATTAGAACAAATTCAACCTTACCTGACAACTGCTAGATACTTTTTTTGCAGGTGATTTTAATTGTAGTTTACAAACTGCTAACAGAAGGATGAAAGGTCTAAAAGTATACTGTGATTTGGCTGCCTTGACATCCTGCATTACTACAGTGGATTTACAGGACTGTAGTACACAAGCCCATCCAAAAATTGAGTATACTTATGTTAGAAGTAAATTTAGGATGAAAACTGATTATATATTTGTTTCAAAAACAATTATACTAATATCCTCACATATTATGCCAGTAGAATTTCTTCTTGTCAGCACTTTCTCTCTGGATCCCAACTATAGACCTCCTGTTTCTAGACGGAAGGTGAATACAGGGATTTTGCATGACTTAGAAGTTCAGCAAGGCATTTTAGATGTTTTAATAGTGTGATTATCAGTCCTAGAGTTATATACTAGCATTATTCATTGATGGTTACAAAGTAAACTAGATATTTTCCTTTGGTTACAGAGGTATGGGAAACGTACAACTAATACTAAACATTTAAGTTATTTAACACTGCAAGATCCGTTGTTTACTTTAATGTCTCAGAAACTGGTGGGTGAACAAGAACTATCCAATCAAACTCCAAATACAAAACAAGAAATGCTATCCATACAATATGATAGAACTACTACTTTACAAGCAGAGCTCAACTATGGGATGCAAAACCCCCCATTTTCAGACCCTTGTCAAGCTTGTAGAGAGCACAGACAGAGGGCTCATATCTCAGTATTACAAGGTAAAGATGGGACATTGTATACAGATTCTGTAGGAATCCTCTCAGCTGTAAATGCTCATCTAGAAGGGTTGGTCCAGGCAGAACATATTGATCAGGGTCCTATATCGGCATACCTCAAGGACTTGTCAACATCTCCACTGTCTCTGGAAAAGTGGAGATGTTAGAACAGTGGTATTACAGAGAAGACGGCCTTCCAAATGAATTTTACAAAGTTTTCCCAGAAGTTTTTGCAAAAATCTTGAGGAAAGTTTATAGATATATGGTCATGTTACCGGAATGGCCAGATGATTTTACAAGAGGTATACAATAGTTGCTTATATACTGTATATAAAGCAGGAGATAAAACTAATTTGGAGAATATGTGCCCAATTAGTATGTTAAATTCAGATTTTAAAATGTTCACATTTTTACTACAAGCCAGGTTAAAACAGGTGGCATTGACACTTATATCTCAGGCACAAACATGTGCTATCCCAGGCCATCACATGCAGACCAATTTATGTTTGATAAGGGATGTCATAGACTTCTGTAACAACATAAATTTACAGGGACTATTGTTAGCTTTAGATCAACAGAAAGCCTTTGATAGGGTTCATCATGAGTTTCTTTTTCAGGTTTTACACCAGTATGGTTTACCACCACGAATTTTGGCTTGGATCAAATTGTTATATAGCAATGCAGTTGTTTGTTCATCCTTAGAAAATAAATGTGGAACTCAATATAGAGTGGAGAGGGGAGTTCACCAGGGTTGTCCCCTCAGACCAATATTGTATATTTTTATCCTAGATCCATTAATTAGAAGAATCACGACCTTACAGAATTTTCAAGGCATCAGAGGAAATCAGGTTGGAGATGAGGTTCGAGCTTTAGCTTATGCAGTTGATGTATGTGTTTTTGCTCGTACGCCAGCTTGTGTTTCAACAGTATTGACAGAATTTCAACAATATGGGTCGGTGTTGGGATCTCATCTGAATATAAACAAATGTACAAGTCTGTATCAAGGTTTAGGGGGAAGGCTGAAGAGTAGAGTAGAAGGGATAGAGATCTATGAAGGCCCTATTAAAATCTTGGGGGTCATATATGGGGTGAAAACTGTGTAGAGCTCAATTGGGAGGAAGTGGTATGGAAAGGTGAACAGAAAGTGAGTCATTGGAAAGGATGGAGATTTTCGAAATTAAAACAGGTACATGTGTTAAAACAATTTCTCCTACCATTATTCTTGTATATAAGTATGTTTTTTCCAGCCCCCCCCATGGTTTTTGAAACAAGAATTTATAGAATATTTTTCCAAATGCTGTGGGGGAGCCACCTGAATCCCATAAAATGGGAAATTACTTACTTACCCTAAAATCAAGGAGGGGTAAAATGATTAACCCAATAATGTTTGTCCATTCAATATTCTGGGTTAATAATTTAAAGCCAGCCTTGTTACAGAGAAGCAGTTTATCTCAAAAATGGTTGAGGAATGCATTTGTAAATGTATTTAATATTTGGACTAATCTTCCGTTACGACTCTTGGCCACATGTCGGATTGCCCCCTACTTTAAATGCACTTTTTTTAAATTATGGAAATGGAAGATTATGAAACAAATGATAGTACACTATACTAGAGGGAATTTATATCTTCAGGCATTGGACTCAGTGGGTCCAAGTGAACCTGTTTTTAAACACTGCCCCACAGGTTCTAATCCCTTAGTTTATAAACTATTGATGAATACTAGAATCCCTAAACAGATGTGGGATATATTATGGTTGGGTGTACATGGGAGAATTAATGTTTGGGGAAATCACAAACACAAGGCAATGGAAGACAGAGTATGTCTCTATCCAGATTGTCAGGGGGTAGTAGAGATGCAGGAGCATTTTCTTCTCAACTGTGTTTATGTTAGAGGTTTGTGGCAATATTTTGCACAAAGATGGAGAATGCCATTCTTAGAATACATTACATATGCTGAATTAATGCTAGGATGTTATACTCAGCAGTTGTCAAAATATCATACAGATTCATTAGGAATTTTCTTTGCAGTGCTTAAATATTATTTATGGCAAAGCCAATGCCAGTATGTTTTTCAGCAAAAGTTACCAACTTATAAGGTTTTTGGGGATGTTTGTGAATGGGTTTTGGTACAGATTTATAGACACGATAGTAAGCTGCATCCAAGAGCACAAGTTTTGATCTGGTGGAAGGGTTTCACATTTTTGAGAACATATGCATAGCATGTGGGAAGGGGGGAACATGTGTGTAGTCACTGAAATTTACCTTATCCAGAATGTGTTATGTTTATTTCTGAGTGGAAAATCCTTTTTTCGTTCCAGTTTGTTTGTTTGTACAGTTTTTTTTTCTCCTTTAGTTGGTTTGTTTATATGATGTTAGCAATGTACTTGTTCAATAAAAACTCCCCTACTCTTTCTCTTTTCAGTAGGCGGAGCTGCTGTCCATCTTTCAAAGATGGCGGATTGTGGAGGTGGTGGAGAAGGAAAAGCAGAGCATGGAGGTGACTCAACCTTCCTCCCTGGAGCTCAATCTTTGGAGGCTACACAAATGGATGTGGAAATGGAGGATGTTTTGAAATCTGAGGAAGAGCAAAGCTCTTCAGAGGAATCTTTGATTAAGACCTGCAGTATAAAGACAGAAAACTTCAGTCTGCCATGAAGGACAGGAAATAGTTTTTAATGGCTATAATGGCAATGGAAGAAATTCAGTTTTTGAAAAAACAAGAGAAATTAATGGCAGAACAGCAGATGAGAAAAAGAAGTTATGTAAGAACTTACCATAGCAGTAGGGCTTTGAGAGAATTTTTTCCATTCAGCCACACCTTTGGAACTATAACCACGTCAATGATAGGACTACATGGAAACTTTTGCAAGTTGTCAGCCAGTGGCTGCCCATGACATCAGACGTCAGTGTGTACATAAATGTGGGCAGCCCCTCCTCTCCTCAGTTCCCCAATGGAGATCATGCTCAGAAGACCTCCCTCTGTGGGACATCATTTTCTGGGAGTGTTTTTTCAGGGTGAGAGCCCAGACAGACTGCATGCAGGAGATGTTCTATTGCGGCACCAGGAACTAGAAGATCTCGTGGTTGCCATCCGAGCATCAGGTTACACTTTCAAGTCCCTTGCTCCTGTATAAAGATTGAATTGGTTCATGAAGAGGGCCTTCTAGAAGGAGTGAGAGAAAGTGTAATCCCTTGGGCCTGGATGGGGTGATGGATGCCACGACTACTGGAGGATGGAGTGGCTTCTTGAGTACCTTACGGTAACACAGGGGGATCTCTGAAGGGAGATCCAGCCTGTGTATTGAAAGAGAAGGTCCCGAGGTCCCCTTTTGGGAAGTAAGGAGAAGGCTCTGCAAAGAAGAAAGTAACGCAGGAGTGGAGGAGCGGGGGAGGACCAGTTCGTAGCCCGAATTTACCAGCAAGGGATACTGCCAAGAGGACTGGGACCTTTCCATGGTGATGTAAACATTTAATTTTAACTCTGTTATGGACAAACCCAAAGCATTTAATGCTAAACACTGTTACTGCTTTTGTGACACTAAAGTAAGTCAATACCACTATGGCCTGTGAGAGAGGACTATAGAGGTGTGGATTCAGGCCTGCTGTGGTGAGAGCACAGCGTGCAAGCAAGACAATTCGTATAGCATACTTTGAATTTTTAGGTTACTTCTTGCATACTGTGTTAATTCATTTTGTATTTGGACTAAGAAGCAATAAGGGAATTCAGGGTCTGATGTTTTGATTATTTATTAGGGGTTTTGGGATATAATAATTTTTATTGTTTAAAATAGGTATATAATTAGGCAGTGTAGGTGGGTGGTGTGTAGGAATAGAGTGAAAGTGGATTGAAAATATTGTGCTTAGTGAAGTCTGAGTGATTGAGACTGTGGGTGACTGTAGGTATAAAGTAAGTAGTTAGATATGTATTGGGGGGCTGTTACCATGGTCAGGCAGTACTCCCCCTCAAGGTTGAGAGACCTGTGACATAGAAACATAGAATTTGATGGCAGATAAGGACCGCTTGGCCCACCTAGCCTGCCCATTTCTCTACCTAATGGATAAGCTGCAGATCCCAGTTAACCAAAAAGCCTATTTCCTCCTACCCCCCACTAGAATTACCTTATGTCTGTCCCATGCATTCTTGAATTCCCCCATTGTTTTTAACCCCATGACCTCCTCAGGAAGGCTGTTCCATGCATCTACAACCCTTTCCATGAAGAAATACTTCCTCACATTACCTCTGAGCCATCCCCCCTCTATCTTCAGATTGTGCCCCCTTGTTCTTGCACATCTCTTTTTCTGAAACATGCTACCCTCTTGGATTTTGTTGATTCCCTTAAGGTACTTGAAAGTTTCTATCATGTCCCCCCCCTTCCTCTTTTCCTCAAGGCTATACATATTAAGCTCCTTTAGTTTTTCTTCATATGTCTTCTGGTGCAGACCCTGCACCATTTTGGCTGCCCTCCTCTGTACAGCCTCCACCCTGTCTATGTCTTTGTGGAGATGGGGTCTCCAGAACTGCATGCAGTACTCCAGATGTGGTCTCACCAACTATCTGTACAGAGGGATAATAACTTCCTGTTTTCTACTGGTGATGCCTCTCCCTATGCATCCCAGTATCCTCCCAGCCCTTCCTACTGCCTTCTCACATTGCATACCCACCTTTAGGTCATCTGATACAACTAGCCCAGGTCCCTTTCCATTTTTGTTTTTGGCAGTATCTCACCCCCCATTGTGTACTCTTCCCCTGGATTTTTGTTTCCCAGGTGCATTACTTTGCACTTCTTTGCAGTGAATCTAACCAACATTTTGAGTGTCCCCTGTTTTCACCTCATGTATATTATAGATGTGGAGCTTTAGGTATAATTAGAAAGCGGAGGACCAGCGGGTCCTGGAAACCTCAGGCGGGCTGGGAGAAGGGTGAGCGGATAGAGATGGTGGGGACTAGGAGGCACCCTGGGATGAAATGGGTCAAAGCTAGAGGACCCACTTGCTTGGTGCCCATACCCAAGGGCTCTGAGGAACTTAGGCAAGTGTTGCAGCCATCTATGGAATCCCATCCCTCTTAGGCTGTGTTATGTAGTGCCAGGTCCATTAAGAATAAAACTGCAGTAGTTGCAGACTTAGTAGCTTCTGCTGACCTGGCTTGCATCACTGAGATCTGGCTGGATGAGAATGCAAGGCCGATCTTGATGGCTGCAGTACCGGCTAGGTTCTCGGTGATTCACCACCCGAGAGTGGATCGTAGGGGCGGGTGGCTCACAGTCTGTTTTAGACAGGAACAGAGCCTCAGGGAAGTGCCAGTGGGTAGTACCAACTCCTTTGAGTACTTGGTTGTTGCGGGTGCAGGACTCAGGATCCTTCTCATCTGCCGTCCACGCAGGGATGGGAGGGTATTCCTGAAGGTGGTAGCAGACTTCATCGCCGAGATGGTGTTGGAGTCCCCCAGATGATTAATTCTGGGGGACTTCAATGCATGGGTCGACGACAAACTCTTGCACTTTGGACAGGGGACCTTCTCCAATGGATGGATTCATTGGGCCTGACACGGGTTCTAACCACCGCAACACATGAAGGGGGGCACTCACTGGACTTGGCATTCCACCTGGGGATGGAGATCACTGATATAGAGGTGGATCGTATCGGATGGTCAGACCATCATGCCCTGAGGTTTAGTTTCGTGACCCTCCCCCGAAATGGGCCTGCCCCTAGGGAGATGGTACAGTATTGTCCTTTAAGACAGGTAACACCTGAAGGCCTTATGATGGTATTGAACCTCTCAGGTATTCCATTAGATAGCACTGACCCAGGGTCTTTGGTGGTGGCTTATAATAGGGTAATAGCTGAGGCCTTGGATGTCACTGCTCTGGTTCATGTTCATCCCCTGACCTCTCGCCCTGGTGCCCCATGGTTTGATGGGTCACTAAGGGAATTGAAGAGGCTGGGGAGAAGGTTGGAGAGACACTGGTAGAAAGCTCACCTGGAGGTGGAAAGACTTAGGTTGTTAGACCATTATGAGGCCTACCAATCAGCAACTTCCCATAAGAAGGCAGAATTCCTGTCCAGGGAAATTGCTGCAGCGAGGAACAGACTAGCCCAGCTCTTCTGGACCGTGAACAGACTATACAATCCAGTCTGTCTACGGGCTGGAAGAGTGTTGTCACAAGAAAAGTGTGAGGAGTTTGTTCAGTTCTTCACTGATAAGGTGTCCACCATCAGGACACAGATCAGCCAATGCCTCCCCATGGGTTTTTGTGGTGGCCTATCGAGTGGTACTAACACCCATGCGACCTGGTCTTCCTTCAGCCAGATGGCAGTCATGGATGTAGTGAGGATCATCCAAACTCTGCGGCCGACCTGATGTAGTTTGGACCCAGGCCCAACACACCTTCTTGTAGGGTGTGTTGAGGGCATTGACCCGGTCCTAGCTCAGATACTCTGGGCTTCCTTGGAGAGAGGGATCTTTCCCAACCCCTTGAAGGAGGCAGTGGTTTGGCCACTGCTGAAAAAGCCCTCCTTGGACCCAGACTACCCTGTCAGCTACATACCAGTCTCTAACCCACCTTTTACAGAAAAGTTATTGAGAAGGTGGTCGCTCTGCAGCTGGAAGATCATTTATCTAATCATAATATCTATGACCCTCTCCAGTCTGGCTTCAGAAGGTATAGTACTGAGACTGCCCTGGTTCGAGTGCGTAATGACCTTCTAGTGGTGAGAGATCTGAGATCTCATTCCATCTTAGTTCTCCTTGATCTCTCTGCAGCAATTGACACTGTGGACAATGGGGTATTGCTGGAATGCCTACAGTTCTTTTGTGGACTGGATGGAACTGTCCTTAAGTGGTTTTGATCATTCCTAGAGGACAGATCACAGAAGTGATATTGGGAATTTACTCCTTGTCCCCTTGAAATCTGCCCTGTGGGATACTGCAGGGTTCTGTGCTTTCTCCCATGTTGTTCACAGTGTATATGCTACCACTGGGGGTCATTATTAGGTGGTATGGGTTGAGTTTTCACTGCTATGCGGATGATTTTCAACTGTACATGTCCTTTGCACCCGGCCAGGAATTTAATACTGCCTCGGTGTTTAACAACTGCCTACTGGAAATACAGAACTGGATGAGTGCCAGCTGGCTGAGGCTAAACCCAGAGAAAACCGAGGTGTTGGTTGTGGACCCTGATCTGAGGATGGTCAGGCCATGGGCAGGAAAACCTTCTAGGCTAAAACTTGGGAGGAGCCTACTCAATGCCTCGAACTGGGTGTGTAAGCTGGGGATGGTGTTTGATGAAGGTTTGACCCTGAAGGCTCAGGTGTCAGCCGTAGTCAAATCCACCTTCTCCCATCTCAGAAATATTGCTAGGGTGAAGCATCTGGTTCCATATGGGGATCTGTCTACACTGGTCCACGCCTTTGTCACCACTCAACTTGACTACTGCAACACCCTTTACCTAGGGCTGCTGGGAGTGGACATTTGCCAGTTGCAGCTAATGCAGAACATGACAGCCCTGTTGTTAACTAGAACCCCTAGATCCAGTCATATAACACCTGTGCTGCGCGAACAGCACTGGCTGCCTATACAATGGGGAATCACTTTCAAGGTCGCATTGCTATCCTATAAAGCCTTACACGGGCAGGGACCCCAGTACCTGCAAGACCTCTTCTCTCTCTCTACCATCCCTCCCACTCACTCCACTCCTCTGATGAGGGATTGCTAGAGATTCCCAGAGTATATCTGAAAACATCTGGTGGGAGATCTTTTGCCTTTATGGCCCCTACTCTGTGGAATTCTCTACCTCGTCAGATATGTGACAGCCTAACTGTGGAAGGGTTTAAAAATTCTCTTAAAACATATCTTTTGAAAAAAGTATTTTTAGAAACATGATATTTTAGGATTTTGTGTTGTTTAATTGGATTATGGTTGTAATTTTTTAATATTTTATTGTACTTTTTTTATCATTTTGTAAGGGCGCCCTGAGCACTGGAAGGGCACTTTTGATAAATAAAATGTTACTTACTTACTACTTACTCTAGGGTATGAGAAGAACCCCCAGCACTCCACATACCAGGCCAAACAGAGTACTGGATAAGATAGCAATGGAGACAAAAGTTTGTCACAACCCCTAAGGGGGAAGGAGGTTGGGACAGCAGGGCCTGATGAAGGAGAGTCTCTCGAAGATCTACTGTTTTGGTAAGTTCATACATAACTGTTCTATTTTCTTTGAGGCTGTGACAGGGTTGAATAAGACCCTCTACCATTTGGTATGCAGAAGGAGTTAAAAAGCAAGGTTCTGTTCCTTCCTCTCCTTTTCTGTCTTTTGTCTATCTGATTGCGGAATCAAATTTTCTTGTGAGACCTAGGAACTAATCACTCTGACAGTCTCACGATTCTTTCCCTCTTGCTATCTGCCTGCCTTCACTTGCTGTTTCTTGGGTTCCATGTCATAATGGGGATTGCAAAACAGCGATCGCCATTATAGTGAGTGTACATCGCCGAAAAGCAGAATGGCAATGTACACTTGTCGACGACAAAACATCCGGCAACTGAGATAGGACTTGTTTTGCATCAGGGATGTGCCCCACACTCCTCCTTGTGGGGGGCTTTGCCCCCTGCACCACCCTGATTTTGTATAACCAACTCCAGGGGAGTGCATGTCAGGAAGGGGAAGAGAGTCCAAAAAAAAATCCATCAGCAGCAACAAAATGCTTCCCAGCCTCTAACCCTGAACCCAGCACCTGCTGCACCAAAGCTAGCCTCCCTGACCACCACACCACATGGCTAGCTCAGTGGTAGCAGGCTACATTACCCCAGACAAGCCCTCCTCCCTATACCTCCCCTTCCAGTCACCCTCGTAACCCTCCCTCACTCTTCCCTACCCTCGCCTTCGCATTCCATCACTACCCTTACAGGGCAGCTTACATGTGTAGCACTGTAAATGAGTCACTCTTTTGAGAGTCACCCATTTACAGTCGCTATCATCACTGGATACCATTTCTTGCTGTTTCTGTCTTTTCTTTCCCCTTGCTTATCTGTGGTTATAAAAATAAATGTGTATCTTTATGTGACACTGGACTCTCTGAATTGAAAATGTATAGTTATACTGTATACTGTTGAAATGACTGCAACAAACTATTTGGAACTCAAGGGATTAACCTTGAGATGCAGTTTTACCCCTCAGGCTTGTTTGCAAAACTGTCAGCAGGAGGTCAGCTTGGGGCATAGTGTTCTACAGTATTTGCAAGCCTGCTCAAGAAAGAAACTGACAAGAACTTTGATACATTTTGTGAGAAACAGGATGTCTTGTAACGAGCTCAGGATGCAGAAAGAACAGTTACATAAGAACTTACCATAAGAGCAGAACTTCAAGAGGATCTCAGTCATCAGGTCACACAGTATGAACTTCACCATTGGTGAATCAGGATCCACATGGAAGATTTTCAGCAGTACTACTGGGGCCACCTATGCTGATGTCATCGTCCAACATCACCAACCCTATAAAGGGGTGAGCATCCCCGCTCCCTCCTCAGTTCTTTCCCACAGAGACAAAGGCAGCACAACCCAAGCCATGGGGGACTGAGGAGAGAGAGAGAGAGGTGCCCAGGCCCAAATAAAAGGCTAGGAATACCAAATAACCAGTTCCAGGAAAGAGCCCCCCAAAAGGGGGATGGTGGGAGGGATGACAGACCTGATGACTGAGATCCCCTCAAAGATCTACTGTTACAGTAAGTTTTTACATACAGTAACTGTTGTATCTTCTTTGGGGGTATCTCAGCCAACAGGTCACACAGTAGGAAAGAGTCCCAAGCAGTTACAGGTGCAGCAGGACAGTCTGGGAGCAAGGCCAGTCTTGAACTTAAGATAGGAGGCCCTGCAGCACAGCCCTTCCAAATCCAGCATGGGCTCTTGAGGCAATGTCCAGACTATTGCTTGGTGATAATATGGATGGTGCTCCAGGTGGCAGCAGCACAAATGTCAGTGGCTGAGACCCTGCAAAAACAGGCCACAGAGGTAGCCATGCTTCTTGTGGAATGAGCTTTTACAGCTCCAGGCAACTCTTTGCCATACTTGTTGTAGCAGAACACAATATAATTAGCTAACCATTTAGATAAACATTGTTTAGAAACTTGAATGCCCTCTCTACCCAGGGTGAAAGAAATAAACAGCTGCTTCAACTTTCTATTTTCCTTGGTTTGAAACAGGTAGTACCTCAAAGTTCTATGCACATCTAACATATGGAGCAGGGCTTCCCCTGGATTGACATGCGCAGGAAAATAAACAGGAAGGTGGATGGATGGATGGATTGATTGAGGGTAAACTCAGACACCACCTTGGGGAGAAACTTAAGATTCATGCACAAAGACACTCGGGCCCAGATATTCAAAAGGGTTGCTCCATGTGCAACAGGGTTGCGCATGCGCAAGTCCTACATTGCGCCATTCTGCAATATTCAGCAGGAGGCAGTTGTGCCACTGACAACAGGTTGCGCAAAAGAGCAATGCAAATGAATGCATGCTCAACAGGAGGGGGGGGAGGAACCATGCATAAACTGCACAACCCTATATTCAGTCGGGTTGTGCAGAGTTGTGCAGGCGCAACCCCCAACCTGCGCCTGCACAACTTTGAGCCAAAAAAAAAAGGATCAAGTTGAGGGCCACCCACAGGTGAGCTGCTGTATTGCAGGGCGCAACACAGCAGCTGCCACCTGGCTGGCCCCCAACTCGGTCCCTGTGCCCCCCCAACAGCCCGATCGCGGGCAGAATGTAACTGTCCCAACCGAATATCTCCCTGGTGGTCCATGGACGTAAAGCCCGATCGTGGGCAGAATGTCAAGTTACAACCCCCAAACATCTCCCTGGTGTCTAGTGCCCCCCACCCACGAAGCCCCTCCACCCGCTCCCCCGCGGCGGTGGGCGGCAGCATCCACCACCTGCCACCCACCATCCACCGACTGACTGTCCGGTAGGGCTGCACGCCCATTGGTGCAGAGCTACAGCCAATGGGCATGCAGCATAGTCAGAGCATGACAGTCCAGATTTGTGAATGATGTTCATTCACAAATCTGACTGTCATGTATAGTATGGGCTGCATGCCCATTGGCTGTAGCTCTGCACCAACGGGCATGCAGCCCTACCGACAGTCAGTCGGCAGGCGGCGGGCGGCAGGCGGTGGGGATGCTGCCGCCCGCTGTGGGGAGCGGGTGAGGGGCTTCAGATGTTTGGGGGTTGTAACTTGACATTCTGCCCGCGATCAGGCTTTACGGTCCACTGGACCACCAGGGAGATATTCGGTTGGGGTTACATTCTGCCCACGATCGGGCACTGGGGGTTGATACATGTTCTGCCCACGATCGGGCTGTGGAGATGTGTGGGCGGGGGTTCATGTAACTGTATTGCCCGCGATCGGGCTGTGGGAGATGTGGGCGGGGGGGGTTCATGTAACTGTATTGCCCGGGATCAGGCTTTGGGAGATGTGTGTGTGTGTGGGGGAATGTAGACTTACAGAGATACTGCCCGCGATCGGGCTGCAGGGTGCGTCGGTCCCCGACGGCTGCTGCCTGGCAGGGCGGCCAGGCGCAAGTCTCGGGATCGGGCGCATCTACATGCTAATGGCATGCAAATGGGCTATAACAGATGCAAATGGCCCCCTGTGCCTTGCATAAATTATGGCCCCATTTGCATGTCACCTTTGAATATCGGAAATTTGAGCATGGCGCAATGGTACTTGCACCACCGCAAGTTTAATGCTCAACTCTGGCAACTTGCGGTGGCGCAAGTTCCACTGCGCCATGCGCAAGTGCTGTGGCTGGAGGGTGGTATTCAAAGGAGTTGCTCAATAGCGCAACTCCTTTGAATATCACCCCGGCCACACCCCTGCGTAACTATTTTGAGCAGCGCAGGGGCTTGCGCCTCAGAATGGCGCAGTTTGAATATCTGGGCCCCTGTCTTTATGAAAAATTAAATAAGGCTCCTCACACCAACAGAGCCTGAAGCTTAGAAATCCTTCGAGCAGAAGTAATAGCAACCAAAAATAGCACTTTCCAAGAAAGGAAGTGTAGCTCACAAGTCACGGATGGCTCAAAAAGAGACAGAGTCAACTTCTCCGAAACAAAATTAAAATCCCAAGCTGGGACAGGGGAAAGGACTGTGGGTTTCGGATGCAGGATGCCCCTCAGAAAAGTACAGGAAATACCCTGCTGAGCTATGGTGTGGTCACCCACTGGCTCATGAAAGGCCTAAACAACTGAAAGGTGCACCTTGAGGGAGGAGTAATGGCGAACCAAATCTGACAGCGATAACAGATAGTCCAAAAATCTGGTTCACCAGACAAGTGAAAGGGTCCGGATTATGTTTGGCAGCCCAGATGGCAAACCTCTTCCACATCATGGCATAAGTGGCTCAAGTGGAGGGTTTCCAAGCGGCCACAAGAACATCTGTTACCCTATTGGAAACCTCAAATCTGGCGATGGTTATGTCCTCAGGAGCCAAGCATGCAGATGGAGTGACTTGAGGTTGGGATGGACCAGGGTCCCCTGAGCCTGGGTCAGCAGATTCCTGCAGAGAGGAAGAGGGACCGGAGGCTCCTCCGCCAGCTGCCATAGTAATGGGACATTTCAGGAGAGACCTACAGGCAAAGATTCCAATCCTAAAGTACCACTTAGTCGACAATCCTTGAGAAGCCTTCACCCAGCTTAGAGAACTTCTCATTAAAGGGAAAGTCCCCTCACTGTATTTTCTGCATACCTGTTTAGTTTGTAGACATTAGCAATGATTCACTCTCTTACAACCCCCCCCCCTCCAATTTTATCCCAATTTAAATTTAAATGAAGTCTCTTCACTCTGTTCTGCCCTGGTGTGAAAACCTGTTTGATGCCATTGCAAAGATCATGACCCCACTCATGCAAGGCATCACGAGAGTTGATGCGTACATATACAAGTCAGCAGAAGTGCTACTGTCAGTTAATTTTGTTGTATGTCTTCTGAAGTCCCTGTATTCTTGTCTTGTGCTGGCCATAAAACTTTTCAAGGTACGTTCCCTAATGCTTTCTGTTGTTTAAAGTGTGTCTGAGTTGGAAAAATGCAGTTGGACAGATGCCGGTGCTTGCAACATTATGTTATTCAACTGATTAATGCCCATGTCCTAGGAGCTCTTTGCTTACTCCCAGTCCCTTTGATGTGCAAATATGCATTATCAACTCCCATGTTTCCTTTTATGAGTGGGATCATATCCTTTGCAATGATGTCAAAGAGGTTTTCACACCATGGAAAAAGGCAGAACAGAGTGAAACAACTTCATTTAACCAGAGAGTGGTGACCCCATGGAATGGAATCCCTCTGGATATAGTTAACAGTGACATGATCACAACATTTAAAAACAAGTTAGATATACATTATGGAGTCACAGTATACCCCATTTAATATCTTACATTTTTATAATGGCGGGACTAATCGGTGAGAGCAATTGTCTTGTATTCCTACTTATGAAACTTATAATTTAAATTTGGATGAAATTAAGGGGTTGCAAGAGAGAGAACCTACACACTACACTGGCAAATAGGAAAAAAGGTTGAAGGAACTTTCCCTTTAAATGGCTCCAACCAGAGGGCAAAACAGTCCCACAGATCATTGACATATCTGCAATCGAGCAATTTATTAACATCCTGCCTACAGACGTGCAGCTTTGGGTAGAAGAACACTGACCAGAAATTGGGGAAAAGGCTGCTTCTTTGGCCAGTGACTATCAGATAGCCAGACAGCCCATGCAGCAGCGAAGTAACAGCCAAGGATCGGTAAGACCATCTTTTTCCTGATCAAACTCCAGATCCGATAAAAACTATGGTGGGTGTAATAATTCTACACCCAAAGACTTTATCTGTTATAATTGTAATAAGCCAGACCATATTGCAAGAAATTACCATAAAAATAAGGAGGGTAACACTGGAGCAGATGTGTCCTTAGCAAATTGAGGCAGGTATTTAACAGATGTCAAGGTGGGAGTTAAGACTGTAAAAGGACTTATTGATTCAGGAAGAAGACAAACCGTGGTGCATGTTGAATCGCTGGGAAAACACTGTACAAAGGGACCAGGTACTGGGGTCATCTGCATCCACAGGGACGCATGATACTATCCCACCACCCAAGTGACTTTGAATAATAATGAGGTCTCACACCAAATGAATGTGGGGGTAGTGCCTAAGTTACCTGTACCTCTGATTATTGGAAATGACATTCCAGGATTTTCTAAGTTAACCACAGAGGGAGTAAATCCTGCTGTGTTGGCAGCTGTGATCACAAGAGCACAGGCAAAGAAAATCTCAGATGCTGGGGACTCTTTTCCTTTTGGTGACTTAGATGCAGCCTTGTTTGAGACCAGCTCCACGATCAGAAATCCAGAAAAGAAGGAAGACACCTGAAAACAACAGTGACAAAAGACTGATGGACATAAGGGCTTAATACATGAAAATGCTGAAACTAAACTGATAGCGGATTGTAATTTTATTTCAGAATAGGCTAACAATGTTTCTCTCCAGGGTTATTTTAAGCAGCTGAGGGTGAAACAAAAACAGGGTGGACCAATGTTTAAAAAATGTAATGGGCTACTGTATAGAGTTTGGTCTAATCCTCACAGGCAGGAACAGATAAAACAATTGGTCACACCAACAAAGTATAGACTTGAGATGTTATAGATAGCACATGATAGTCCTATGGCTGGTCACTCGGGGGAGGGACGGTACCCTTGTTAGACTGTTGCACAGATTTTATTGGCCTGGAATTCATGAGTATGTTGCTACCTATTGCAGTTCTTGCGCTGAATGTCAGAGAGTGGCCCCAGTGACTAAACAAGCATTTGTCAATGGCGAATGTTTGCTTGTTGGCATTAGCACTGAAAGTGCAGGAGTTAGACAGATACAGAATAGGAATGGCAGTGAAGTATTGAACTGATGCCAACCTCACCCTCACTCTGCAGAGATGGACAGGTTTCAGGGTTTGCCTTTGGGTAATTTTGCCCATTACGCTCACATCATTTCACCTCACCCTACCCTGCAGACACCGACAAGTGTCGAGGTGTGCCTTGGGGTGTTCGGGCTTTACACTCACCTCATTCCATAAGGAAATACACTGAAATGGGCTCCCAGAATGCCACCTGAGTGTTTCTTTGTAGGGGGTCTGTAGCCGACAGGGATTGGGCACCCCTGTCGGCAGAATGTTGGGGTGGGTACATGAGCCGAGGGGGATTGGGCACCCCCTTGGCACACAACAGATGGGGGGTATCATGCCAACAGGGATTGGACCATCCCATCAGCAACTGAACTGGGGGGGCATGCCAACAGGGGGGATTGAGCACCCCCGTTGGCTATAATGGGGACTGTGAAAGGCGGTGGCTGTCCATTGGCTTCTATGGGGTCTCTGAGAGGCCGACAGAGAAGCCACCGCCATGTTTGTTTGAAATGGGACTCCAGACAATGCAACTCTAATTTGCTGCTGCAGTCAGGGACCGCCCCACAAGCAAACACAGCTGATTGTTTCATGACGGGGCGCTCCCCTGATTGCAGTGGTGAATTTCTTTGTGCATAGTGGCAAGCTACATTAGTGCTGTCATGGACAGCGTGATCCTCTATTCGTGCCACACAGACCAGTCCCAAAATGGGCTGCCTGCATTGGCAACAACACTGCCATGCCTCCACAACCTGCTAGTGAAGGAAGCTGACGCAATATGTTTCTTGCGTGTGCGCGCAAGCAAATACAAAAAGATAAGGTGCCCCTGATGCCCCTGCCCTTGATAGATGTGACTTTTGAGAGAATTGCAATGGATGTGGTTGGCCCCTTAGACAAAAGTAAAAAGGGTACTTGATTCACGAAAGCCAAGAAAAACTATCATTTTAACTAGTTTTATACAACCAGTACTGGAGAAACTCTGTATGTGGAAACTGGAATATGAACAAATGACAGGGGTCATGAGGTATAAAATTAATAGTTTAATACAAGAACACAGTTACCAGACAGAAGTGGTATACAGGTGTGTAAAACTGTCAGAATATGAGAATTTAACATAGTCTTTTAGATGAAAGGATTCCACTTCGTATGTGGGACACTGTCTGGTTGAGTTGCTATGGCTGGAAAGGGGTGAAGAATAACTCCAAACATAAGTGCATGGCTGAAACAAACTGCCCCAGAGAAGGATGTGAAACAGCATTAGAAACAATGGAGCATCATTTCTGTGGAGTGCTCATATGTAAAGATTTTCTGGGAACAATTGGTATGCGAGTAGCATGACCTAAGATGGAAATCAGTGACTTATTGAAATATCACTGTGGGTCATGTCGCCTTACAGGAAAATATAGAAGTTAGCACATTGCACCTGATTTTTGCTTGTATTAAATTCGATATCTGGCAAACGCGCTGTAAATTAATTTTTCAGCAACTGAAACAAAACCAGCTTACAGTGATACAGGTCATTACAAATGAACTTCTAAATATTTATATACAAGAAAACAGCACTCTTTCAAATAGAAATGTAAAAGTGAAATGGACAAACTTTAGTAGGAATTTTGGCATACTGAAACCCATTCATTAGTATTAAAAGAACAGGTTTGACTGTGGATACTAGAGTAATTACTGCATATGTGTAGTGAGATCTCAGTGCTAATAAGAGCAGGGAAATTAATAACTACAGTCGTGGTTTCTCTTTTGTACTAAATTGATTTAATTTTTTTTTCAGTTTTAATTGTGATTTCCTATTTTAGCTGTTGTATGACTAATTTTTAAAAATTCCCCTACTGTTTCTTTGAAAAGTGCCATGGGGGACATAGTCAGCATCCAGAATGAAAAGACATGCTTATGTTTAGCTCCTAGCATAGAGCAGGCACATTTCAATAAAATAATTTTAAAACTACAGAGAAAGCTGTTAAACTTGAAAAACTGGTTCCGATAGTGCTTGGGACTGTTACTGCTCAATTTTGCAACAATCTTTTGTGGATATTGTTTTTTTACACTTCTATACCCTTCTAAATCTGATAGGGAAACCTTGTGGAGTGACTGGTGGACTGCATGATTCCTTCAAACCAAAGCCGAGTGGTAAAAGTACAGCCACAATGTCAGCTCTAACTATTATATATCGGGAAACTGTGAAATGACCTTACAGACTCTGCATACCTCCATGGTCTGTATGAACATAAATATCAAGTACTTCACTGGAAAATTTGATTTCTTCTCAATTCACTTGCAGTCTGTGGAATAGAAGGCTGAGGCTGGCTGGGTGGAGGCAACAGAGGTTGCAACTTGGTGGGGTGGGTGCTTTCAGCCATGGCTGCAGTAGTAAAAGACAATACATTACTTAAAAACACAGCTGGGACATGCCAAGAATCAGCTCAGAGGAAGCAATGTCTGAGTAAACGGGCTCCTTGAAGGCTTTGAAGGTACAGTGCCTCCCTTTAACACACTTTTGGCATGGATAGGAGAGGCTTTGGGGGACTGACACGGCTAACTTGCGGATAGACCGTCTGTACCAAATTACACCAAGGAGGAGACAGAAGTCCTTATCCAGAACACTGTTAATAACATTGGGATCAATTGTTCAAAGAAATGAGGTGTTGCAGGCCACAAAATGGGTGAAGGATATAGAGGTGGATGGCAGCAGGATTATGTTTTTCCCCAATCTCAGTTACTTTACCTGGAAGAGACAGAAATGTTTTGACAGACCCAAAAATCAGCTAAAGAACCTAAGTAATGTGCAATTCAGCACCATCTTTCCAGCACAACTGAGGGTGCATTAAAACAGAAAAACTTACAGTACATAGAAATTTTTATTTTACATAGAGAATTGTTAAAACATGGACTGCACCGCCACACAAAATTATATTAAGTAAAAACCAAAATATTTTCAAAAAAAAGTCAGATGTATGGATTACGAACAATGGATGGAAACCTGGTTAAGGGATTCTAGATAGGCGCTTATATGGACAAAATGTCTTCTGCTCCTTTCCTGTGCCTTAGTATGAGCCTAGTATATGCAGACCTGAAAAATGCTGCAAAACTGATTGATAAAATCAAGGCAGAACAGAACAGAGAGCACCCAGACATCAGTGACTCTGATGGTACGGACTTAGAGGGTCTGCTGCATATTTTCAAACGAAGATTGATGTACTGCAGCTACTGCCGGGTGCCGGGAAGCTGTTTTATGCTTATCCACTGTTTAAAGTTAATTTAGGACTCCTCGAGCTCTAGCACTGTGGATAGTAAGAACATTTGTTTATATACTCATTTTTTTTATATCGTAGACACACACTGTGTTGCAAGGGATTTGTAGCTGATGGCCCTTCTTCCTATACTGCCTCCAGAACTGAGTTACTAAGAACTAAACAGAACTGGGTATTTTACAACAATCAGGGATTTACTGTTTTCTACATACCTGTGTGTGTTTTGCTGCTCCTCTAATTACTGCTCTCAGGTTATATGCCACAAGGTAAGATGACAATTTTCCAGCCATAGAAGGGTATGGAGAAGGAGACAGCCATGAGGGAGGGAGGGAAGGAACAAAATGGTGAGCCTACGAGCAGGATGAGGCAGTATTAACACAGAAACAGAATTATTGGCAGATAAGGACTGCTTGGCCCACCTAGTTTATTACACCCCCTTCTTCTAGGACATGGCACAGTATAAACAGTACCCCTCGTGTAATTCTGTTAATTGTGATCTATTACAACCGATGCTCTATTACAGTACACAGCATTTACTGGTTCACTATGGTCAAGGACTGGAGGGTGGAAGCAGAGAAGGGGGAGACATTAAACTTTATGGATGACAACTGGTTGATGGGGTATAATGGTTTCCTGATACTTTTGGTCAATGTTTCAAGGGTGCGCTATAGTGGTGTGTGGACAAGAGTGTACCAAAATAGCAAAGTAATGCGGTTCATGATGTAAATTGATGACTTCATATGAACCTATTCTAAAGTTAGTTCTTTTTACTAAATACTTGTTTTAATGTAGATAATGTGGCAGGCATTAATGTAGGGGACCCAGTGGACCCAATAGGGTGTTATTCTTTAGAGTGGTAATTATTCTTTACGCAGATGGGCTCAGCTCCATTGATGCAACTGGCAACATGATACATTTTCTTAGATTAATGTCTCTTGTAGGGATTAGATTTCTCCCTAGATGACGTATCACAAGAGAATTAACAGCATATGCTATGATGACTATTTTTTCTCTACATCACACTGTGATCTTGTTCTTCAGGAATGAATGGCCTGTACCTGCATAAACTCAACAGAAAGAAAAAAAAATACCATGGGAACTTTACCTTCCACCTGAACAGTGACCAGAGGTGGGCAAAAGGGACCTCAGTTTAACATCTCATCCAAAGGGCAGCACCTTAACAGTGCAGCACCACACCTGTACTTCACGACGGTGTCAGTTAGGGGTATTATCCAAGTACCTACTGTGGAGCTAGAACCCATGACCTTCTGGTCTTCCATCCCCAGAGGTGAGCGTGCTGCCTACCGTGCTACTGACACTGGTAAATTGGTTTAAATTAAATGCACTGGGTTAAATGACATGAACACTGAAAAATAAAAAATAACATTTAAATCAATGTTTAACCTTTAGGTTGTCATCAGGAATGTGCTATGAAGTAAAAAGTAAGCATGGCTGCAGTGCTTACTTTTTTTCCTTATAAATGATTCTTAAAAATTATCTAGTGGGGCCCAGTGACAGAGAAAGCTGAGGTGCCTAGCGCCTTACCTCTTACAATGCCGGTGACCCCAGAGTAGGAGTGAGCTCAGGTCACAGGGGGTTAGCCAGGGGGAGGAGGATTGTACATCTAGAGGACAGCTCTCCTCTCCCGGGGAGGGGAGGATTGCCAGCTCGGCCCTTGGCTGCCCCAGGTGGAGGCTGGGAGGTAGTGTCAGCAGCTTGAGTGGCAAGGAAGGGAGGGATCATGGATACGTAGTGCATGTGTGCTTCCTCACACATGCCCTTACAAGACACCGCAGTAGGGGAACCGGGGAGAAAATGAAAAATGGCAGTCACAGGCTCCATGAAATCCTGCCTGCCCGGCCTCGCTCCACACTGCCACTGGCTCACCGACCCTGCAAAACTGGATGTTGGGTCTCCAAAAGGGGAAGAAGGACAGCCCTCTCCTTTCTGGTCCCACCACGGGGGGGGGGGATCTGTGAGGGATATGGTGGCTTGGTGGTCCGGTTGGAGCAGCAGCTGAGTGGGGGAAGCAGTGACAGGATGGAGCAGCCGCCTGAGGCATGCCAAAGGGAGAAAAAAATATTTGGAAAAAAAATACCTAATGGTCTAACTATTGGTTCTAACTTTATTCTGTTTTTCAGCATGCTTGTTTTATTTGGAGCCCACATGCTGATACAGAGACCTTTCTTTTTTTGGGGGGGGAGTAACTATCAACAAGCTTTCTCATGCTGACACCACTGTAGTCTGGCTCATGCTTCAAACACTTTGCTCCAGAGGGAGACCTTGCACCAAGGGCAGTGTGTAAACAAGACTTTCTGTTTTTTCTTGTAGGAAAAAATGTTGCTTGTTCTTTTTTGTTTGACCAACCCCAGCAGCAGCCTTGCCATTTGAACAGGAACTAGGAATATGCTCCGAAGTAGGAAACAGAAGGGAATGCATCTGTTTTGTTTTCGTAGTCTTTACTATTTTATCAGATAGTTCAAACGGAGGACATGTGAGCCTGGGAGGTTCTGGATTCTATAATTCGGGTGTTGAGAGGTAGCTGCACATCCAGTGCTTCTTTGCCTGACCCTGTCATTGATACGATTTTCCAAGCTTGTTTGATTTTGAATTGTGCTAATGCTACAGTCTATCTGATTAAAAAAAAAGTGTGTATTTTTTGTAGCTGAGGTTTTATTTGTTTTGCTGAGACTTCTGAAGTTGGGCAAGGCAAAGTGTTGTGCACTGTGAGGTGAGTTTCCATGGAGACTTGGGGACCCCATGTTGCTTTTCCATGGTGACACTTGGTGTGGGATTCTGTGTTTCATTCTTTACTGCAAATAAAATCATGTAAGGTATTTTGCTGCTGTGTTATTAGGACATGTTGGGTAAATATTTTAAGGTATCCCTTTGTGAAAGATAAAAAGTCAATCCCAGTGGTGCCTCGGGATACAAAAAATGCTACAGGTTGGCTGTTTCTCTTCAAGCCTTGAAGCCTTATGGTGTACATGACATGAGAAGCACAGTTTAAAGCAGTGTTAAAAACAAATTAAAAATCACATTGGCAGAACAAATAAAAGCACTGACGTGCATATTTCTCTTGTATTTTAGTCTGAAGGCGAGGTAGATGCCTCTGAAGGTTTTAGGTTCCTGCTACCATGCACCATACACCATCATGGGCACATATAGTATAAGTTAATAGGGCCCTGCAGGGTACATTATGATATAAGAGAATTTGAAGTGAGAGGTTTGGGAGAGGGTACTGCAAAGCAAAGATGAGCAACTCTGGCTGCCCAAACCTCATGAAAGGAGTCTTCTCGTCTGTCATAAGAGACAACCCATGGAGTCCCTATTTATTTTTATTTATTTCAGTGTTTTTCAACATGACAGAACTGTTAGGGCCTCTCACGGCCCTGTTTACAAAGTCGTCCTGCATTTAGATTAGGTTACACAATTACATGAAGCATGCATCAGGCATAGATATCATCTTTTAAATGCAAGCCATAAACATAGTCCGTTTACTGCCTGCATCAGATATTGTTAAAATTGGGTACAAAATGACATTTTGACATTTTCAGTAACAGGTACATTTATTCACTAAGTGCTGATCCAACATAGCTATAAACATTTTAATTGATGGGGCTTTCCTAACTCCAGTATCCAGTGCATTCCACTTTTTTTCTATCCACCAGCTAGTTCTCATTTCCCCATAAATAGTTTCTATTCTGGGAATTATATAGCCTCTGTTTTTTACCTCCCTCAAGTTGTGGGTGGATGCTGGGGTCTCTAGCCCCTCTGTCTCATGGACCTTAAAGAGACCCATGTTCAGCATGAAAGCTGTTGTTGCTCTTAGCTTTTTCCTTCTGTTTTCTAATGAGTCCCACCCTAGTTCTGTACACATCATGCAGTGGTGCTGGCCTTACATGCAACCAAAGGCAAATCTTGTTAGTTTATTGTAGGATGTGTCTAATTGGCTTCCTATTTTCACTTGGGATAACATATGCTTTCATCCTCAGAGCACCAAGATTTGTGTTTACTCTTTTAATAGTGTTTTTTATGTGTGTGTATCAAATTTCAGTGACTCGTCCATAGCTACACCCAAGTATTTGTACTCGGGAACCCTAGCTAAGGTCTGCCCATCTAGTGTTTTGTAGTTAAGGTTGCAGTTTCTTTGCTTTTTGTCCTATGTTGCTTAAAAACCATTACTTGTGTTTTCTTAGCACTCAGTACCATGTTAAAGCTCATAAAACATTCCTGTAGACTGTTTCAATCGTGCTGTAGCTTGCTTTCCAAGTCAGTGAAGATGGTAGCTCTGCCTATTAGTACTGTGTCATCCACATAGAGTTTCACCTCTGTTTGAGTTGTGTGATTTGGTAACCCACTGACATAGATCAAGCATAGTAGTGGGCCCAGGATGGATCCCTGTGGGACACCTCTACTAAGTATTTACTTATTATATAATGCTGGAATTGGCTAGAGGGGTTTATAACAAGTTTTAAGTTTTTTTTTCCGCAAAAGTTAAATGAAGCTGTCCTCCCCCTAGCTGTGAAGTGGAGCACTTCACTCCTAACTTTCCTGCACAAGAGACCATTGGAAGCTGGATAACAGGCACTGTGGCTCCGTGCTTTGATTGGCTGAACTCACGTAAGTGATTTGCAGTGTAGCTCTGCACACCCACCATACCTCTCAACTGTCCCTGATTTTCAGGGACGTCCCTGATTTTGCTCAAAATTTTACTCTGTCCCTCCTAAAATTTGTGTTTACTTAGCTAAACAGTGGGGATTGTAAGCACAAAGTAATGTCAGGCATTAAAGTTACAGACTTGTTCTTCTTTAGAAAATGCATTTTGCACGAAGCCCATATTGTACCAGCTTTCTGGGTGGGTATCTCTGATTCTGAAGATGTGTTCCTGATTTTGGTCTTTTGTCCCTGATTTTTTTAAGCCTTGTCCCTGATTTATGAGGCAGGAGGTTGAGAGGTATGTCCACCCCAAGTGCCCACTACAGCCATGTTCTAGCAAGTATAGTAAGCTAAGAGCAACAAAATCCTGCTACTTGCATCCCAACACACAGTTCCCACCCAGACTGACTTCCAGCTATGTAAGGCCACTGCACTTAAAGAATCACTAAACCTTCACACGTACTAAACTGAATCTCTTTCCCTGTCACCAGTCAATTCCAGTCTATTGCAACTGGAGATACAAAACTTTTGTTACAGGTTTTTTTTGTTTTTGTTTTGTTACTGTTCATAGATAGTAGTCC
Source organism: Neoceratodus forsteri (assembly GCA_016271365.2). Lineage (NCBI taxonomy): Eukaryota > Metazoa > Chordata > Ceratodontiformes > Ceratodontidae > Neoceratodus > Neoceratodus forsteri. The sequence goes on from CM057455.1 coordinate 900,124,712, forward strand.
CCTGTAAGCCCCCCGGTTGCCTCCATTTTCTGATTGTTGAAATCTTGTTTCATACTGGGAGCAGCAATAGCATGAAAACAATATTTGAAGGTGCTTCATCTTGTGTCTCATCTGACCTTTGTAGGGTTAGATTAACTCATGTTCTAACACTTCGGAGCTATTTACAAATATTTTAAGTGAAATAATCCATTCTGTGTGTGTGTGTGTGTGTGTGTGTGTGTGTGTGTGTGTGAACACTGCAAAAATGCACTCCTAATCCAGTAACACTTGGTGTCTTCCACTGCAGAAAATTAGTTAAACCTCCTTGGAAGTACATTAGTTAAACCTCTCTGAAAGTGTATTAGTTAAACCTCCCTGGAAGTACTGCTTAAGATAATTGAAACAACCAAGCTAAACAAGAAACAAATGCAATTGAATTTCACCACTCTAGCCACAGACTTGTCAGTGAGGCCTCCTCCAGAGAGCAGATCCATGGCTGGGCTGCTTGCAAAGGTCAGAACATTTCAGCAGTGACGGTTTTACAGATGGTCCCTCCACTTGATACATTGCTAAAATATATGCAGGCAGAGATGCGCTCAAGATTTTACAACATGACAGCACAAATGGCACATCTGCAATAGACAGTTAACTCAGTCTCTGAAAGGATGGCTGAACATACAATAAGGATCACTGAAACAGAACAGCACATCAGAAGCACAGTGGAAGACTAGGCTGCAGATCAACAGAGTGACTTCAGAAATGCGACTGGAATAATTACAAAACTACAACAAAAAATTGATGCTCAAAAGAATCAGGAACACCGCAGTAATATATAAATTATAGGGCTGCCAGCGCAAGTGGAAGGCCGAGACCCAACTACATACATTAGAGCCAATGATTTTCCGCAATTGCAGAATCACAGACAGACGTGTGGAAACCGGCACTTTACCTCCAAAATCACAGAATTTACCTTTTTGGGCTATACTGACTATCAAAATGGCTGATTTTGATTATATAAAATGGAGGCAGTGTGAAAAGCCCTATCTTGCAGCTTGCACTGCATAACTGAACATGTTTTTGAGCTCTGCAGCACCTAGTCAATCAATTTGTTGCTCCTTCCTGCACGTCCTCCATCTCCTCATACCCTCTCAGTGGGTTCGTAGGCACCAGAAGCATGCAGCAGCACAGACAGCCGTTTTGGTCATTTTAACATGTGGGTGAAAATCATTGCACGAAGTTGTTACAATTAACTGAAATCTTATAATTACTGCATTTTAGTTAGGAAATGGCAGACATATTTGTTTATGGTTAGCTTAGAGTCAAAGATCTCTCTGGTGCATGTACGATTGTTAATCTGAGCTCAGTAGTAAGGCAGCTGGTGCTCCTATACTCCGGGGCCACAATTCTTTCTGCTGTAGTGGGATTCTTCATCTTGTTGGCCTCAAAATGCTAACAAAATAAGAACCAGGATGGTTATGGAGTAGCCTGAGATACAATACTAAAATGTTGGTTTTGTTCATGGGGGGAACATCTTTTAATTGACTACTGCAGGTGAGACGAGACTGCTGGAAAATGAACATGCTTTAATTTTTGTTTTTACTGCGTTGCATTTTTTACTTTTTAGCTGCAAATACAGTTTTGTTCATGAGGCGAGTGGGAGTACCACATAGGAGGACATCATGTGCGTTGCATTGTTTTGTTTTTGTTTTTACAGTGGAAAAATCATTTCAGGCCGAGATATATTTATATAGTGTGGAATGAATCCTCTGTCTGGAGAGGCCAAACATTGGAGTCATGCTGCACTGTAGTGGCACATTTTTTTTGAGGCCTAAAAACCATAAACTCTGCATTTCATCAGCTCCAGTCTGCATTGCAGCTTTTGGCATTTGGGATACTGCACTTTCAGTTTTGTTCATGGGGAGCACTTTTTATCAACTATCAACGCACGCAGATGAGACGAACTATATATAAAAAGAATAGGGTTTTATAAATTGTTCCTGCATAATTTTTTAACTTAGCTGCAATCCCAGTTTTTGATGTGGCAGGAGGGGTGGTGATGTACTTGGAGGGCATGTGTTTTGGTTTTTTAACAGACAGAAATCATTCAGGCTAAGATATTATGTATAGTGTGTGGAATCCACTGTCTGGCGAAGAACATGCACGAGTTGTGCTGCGTTGGCCTGTGTGCACCACTGATCCTTTTTTTTTTTTTTTTTTTGGTGCATTCAAGACAAAAAAAAACCAAAAGTCTGCCATCATCAGCTCCAATCTGCATGAACAAAGTTTTTAATTTAAACTTTGGCATTGTGTGTCACAGCCAGTTCCGCATCATATGAGCAAGAACAAAACAGCGAATTAAACAATAGCAAGTGTAAATCATCGAAAACAAGAATGGCAATCTGAACTACAGCAGATCTTAAAACAGTGATGATCCATACCCTTTACATTATGGCCAATATCTACAACATTTTCCGCACCCCCCCTTACTACTTATAATCAACTTCGGGGAAGGCTGCCACTAGGGTAAAGGGGACTATTTGGGAGGGAGCTATTTGGGGGGGGGGCAACCCACAGACGGGTGGGGGGGAGACCATATCCAGGATGGCGGGGGAGAGAGGAATGCTAGGTAAAAAAAATTAAGTGCCCAACACATAAAAAACAACAAAACATTATACCCTGCACCTAGCCAGGTCCGAGCCTGGGTCCTCTCGCATTGCAGGCATAGCTCACTGCCACTAGACCAGATGGCTAGTTCAGAACTGCCTGCCCAAGCTATCTCCCATATCCTCCTTCTCTTGTGATCCCTCCTACCATCACTCTATCCTTTAGTCACGGTTCTTGTTCCCTTTCTCTCGCTGTTCCAATGGTTGCTATGCTGTCCCATTCACTCATTTTGCTGGCAGTCAACCTGAGCAGCTCAGTTTGACTCTCCCTTACCACTGGATAACATCGCAGCCCCAGTCTCAAGAGGAGAACTGCCAGGAGCTTAATTATTATATTTATTCTACACAACCAGGCTGGAGGTACACTGAGCCTTTCAGCCCATTGTCTGTGTGATCTCTCTGTCTAACAACTGAACAGCTCCACTTTAACACGCAGTGCAGAGACCACGTGAACGACAGGCTGACAGCTGATCTGTCTCTGTGCTGTGTGCAGCCCTGCCTACTTTGTTGAATAAAACTAAGAATAAAGTTTAAGACAAAAACATGAATTGAATGAAATACAGGTAGCAGGGATAGGATTGAGACAAAGCAGGTTCGCCCTTTTTTTGCCCCCTGAAAGCATTGGGCATAATTGAACCTACACTTAGGTGCCAATATTTGTGAATCCCCTACTTTTCCCTAAGATGGGGGATCAGGTTTTTTTTTTTTTTTTTTACTTTGAGTGCTGCAGTACCTCATGACCCCTTTTAAACAGTGAGTGTCCAGTGTCAGCCCTGCAACAATGAACACCTTTTAAAGGGAGTCAGACAGAGGAACCCAACCGCTTGACTGAGCAACAAGGCCGGGACACGTGTGGACTGTCTGTGTGAGTTTTTGCCCAGTTACTTTCCTTTCTGCCTTATGAGGAAAAGACAGATAAGTTTTGAGTTCTTTTTTCTCTCAGCCACCGGAAGCAGCAAAGAAGAACTTATATCGATTATCGTGAGTCTCACTCATTCTGGGTCAGGTGCAATGGTGGAGTGATTGGGCACAGATTGGCTGCTGTCTGCTGCTGAACATGTCATCGTCAACGTCCAGTCTGTGATGGACAGTAAAAAGAAGACTTTCAGGCTGTGCCCAGCAGAGATACACTTGCCTAGAAGCACAGCGAACATAAGAATTCATAAGAGTAAAAAAAAAATTACAGCACTCATGTTTCATTTGGTACTTGAAGTTGTCTCATAAGGAATATATCAGGGAGGACAGAGTAGTCAGTGGCCTTTTTTTTTTTTTTGTGCAGCAATGACTCTTTGTCTCGAGGCGAGCCATAACAATTATGCAGAACTTGGAGCCTGAAGCAACAACAGAGGTCTCATCTGTCAGAGCTGCAGCAGGACTGTTTATGTCAGAGCAAGTCTGACATCACATGCTCCACACTCAGCTGTCCATTTTTGAGGCCAAAAAACTGAAAAAAGAAAAGCTGAGGATGTCAACCTAGATGACAATACAGTATTTGAAATATACAATCTTGTAAGCAATGACTGTATCTTTTTTGTGTTACTACAAGTATAAATGAGTAAAGCAGTGAAATAATTGCAAGGAAATTCTCAGGGGGGTTTATGTTTTTAGTTATATTTTATTATTTTTTTCTACTAATATTATAAGTCTTGCCCCCCCCCGCCCAGTTATTTTAAGTTATTGAGAACTTCAACCTGACGAGTGATCTTAAAAAAAGTTTATAAACAACACTGATTCTTTGAATTTTCACTGATCAATTTTATTTTTTGCCTAACATAGATTATCTGGAAGTCAAGCAACTGAGAAGCTCAGCTGCCAGCAGCAGTATTATCATGCTCTCACAGCTTAGGCACGGCAAGAACACATTTTACAGACAACTGATTCTTGTCTGTCACAGACAGGACATTTGTTTGAAACAAACAGCCACAGACTTTATAACGTTATTTAACTTATGTATTTTAAAGCTGTTGTGTGGATGAAGAAACACTTGCGACACAATACTAGGAACCAAACATTTTAACTGTAACCTCATTATAGCCATTGTTTTCAGGTGGCGGTGATCACAACTGGTTGATCACTGGTCTGGGTGGAAGTTGGGAACACGCTTGCAACGAGGAGCACAGCACAGCATGATTGGGTCTTTGTCTAGCACACTCAAGCCTTTGTTTTTGTAGTGAACCTTCACTTATTAGTAACTAGTTCCCTTTATTTTAATAACGTGACTTCAGATGCATCTAACTCACTGTCAGCGGGACGGGAAGGGACTATGATCTAACGGTGATGCGACTGGTACTGACAGTTACCTGTCCTTGATTGCAAGTACAGTGAGTGGTGAGTAATATTTTAATTGTTAATATTCTAAGATGCCTCGATCTCGACCTGAAAAGGAAGAAAATATTAGTACAGCTAGCTGTAGGTCAGATTCAGACAGAGGTTCTGCTTCACAAATAAGCGGCAGTGACAGTCGTCCAAACATCTTTCTAAAAAAGACCATGTTTATCAAACGTAAGTGCAAGATTATACACATAGGAAGCAGAAATATGGGGGCGACATATGAACTAGAAGGAGTACAACTAACAGTCATTAAACAAGAGAGGGACCTGGGAGTTGTTATTATGGATAATCTAAAGGTGGCTAGCCAATGCGAATTTGCAATGGGGAAGGCTAGCCATCTGCTGGTCTGCATAAGGATGGGTATTACCAGTAGAAAGAGGGAGGTCCTGTTGACCTTTTACAAGACACTGGTAAGCCCTCATCTCAAGTACAGCTTCCAGTTTTGGAGGCCTCATCTAAAGGGTGACAAAAAACGGACTGGAGGTGGTGAAAAGGAGGGCTACAAAAATGATGAGTTGTCTGCAGTGGATGTCCTATGAGGAGAGAGACCAGGGGAGCTAAATATGTATTCCCTGGAGGCAAGGAGGGAGAGGGGTAACATGATCAAGATCTTCAAATATCTCAAGGGCATAAATAGCATGCAAGGGGGAGTGTTTTCAAAGGAAGAGATGCCAAAGGATGAGGGGTCATGGCTGGAAGCTAGAGGGGGGACGGTTCAAGGGTAACATAAGGAAGTACTTCTTCATGGGGAGGGTGGTGAATGCTTGTAATGGTCTGCCAGAGGAGGAGGTGGTGGGGGCAGACACAATCACAGGCTTTAAGAATATGTGGGACAGACACAAAGGGATACTGGTACACAGGGGAGGGATTTCCAGTGTAGGAGTTAGACTGGGGATCTCTAGTTAGGTAGGGCTTTATTGGGCAGACTTGGAAGGCCTTGAGATCTTTCTCTGCTGACATCTTGTATGTATGCATGTATGTAAGAAAGGGCTAAACAGTTCAAAAATTAGTTTTATGCTGACGGTGATATGCGTTTCTGTAAGTTCTGTGTGCACACTGTGGATTTTAACAGGTCAGACACAGTAAAAGACCACTTACTAAGCAAAAATCACAAAGTGGTAAAGAGGCATTTCTCTGAAACAAAGTGCTGGTGCACCTGTGCCACTCAGATAAAGTACGATCACATCTTGTTAAAAACAAAAGATGTTCATCAGGATTTTGTACTGGATTTTGTGAAGTTATGTTATGTCCCCTTAGGAAAAGTAACTAAAGTGAAGTAATGCTTTGTTAAATACTGCAAGCAGGGAGAAACCTTACCAAAGCCTCAGACAAGAAGACATTTGTATGTGTCATGGCTGTTCGTGGCTCATATGAATGCAGCGAAAAGTATGTTACAAAATGAGACAGCGTGAGTTACTGCAGACAAGACAACATATATCATGGACCATTCAGTTTCAAATGTTACAGTGGATGCGTTTTGCAAATATTACATAATAGATGTGGTTACACTCACTGAAGCTTGCAATCACGGACACCAGCTCTGCCATCACAAAAGCACTATCTAATGCAAGAACAGTTTTCTGATGTAAATGCAGTAGTATCCAGTTCTGCAGCTTACTGTAAAAAAAGCTTTCCTAGAGGTTCTTATTCCTCTTTTTCCTAATTCAAGACATGTTTTGTGCCTTGCTCACATTGCAAATTTGGCTGCTTAAGTGTTTCAATACAATTCAGTGTTCAACAGTGTGAGCCCACTGTCACAAACGCACTCCACAGGTCAAGCCCTCTGCTCCCACAGTGCCAACTTCAGAGTGCAATAGTGTATACAAGTAACAGACAGGGTAACCCTCCTGTCTGCTTTGGGTCCGAATCACCTTTAGCCTCGAGTTCTGGAGGGATTCAAACTGTGAACCTTATGCTAGCATACCCAAAGTACAGGCTCAGATATGTACCCTCTTCAGGACTGCAGTACAATCTTTCTCCAGGGGCACCGAACCAGGTATCCAAAATGAACCCTTTTTAACTCTATAGAGACCTAGGTAGTTCATACCTTTTTACACAAGCTCAGTAACACAATCAAGCTTTTCAACAGCTGTCAGACTTAACCACATATACACCACATGCAAAAAAGAAGCGAAAAGACACCCAGGCAGTATTTCAAAGAAATGATTGTTTACTAAAAATATGATAAAACGATAAAATTAAACACAGAACAATATGTCATACATTTTACAATCTTGTAAAACAAAAAGGAAGTTTCAGAACAAACACTCCTACCACAGATACTTAATTATTTTCTAGCTATTAACTTTCTAAGTGCTTTCCGAGTCAGAGTCTAGAATCATGTCATCATCCCATATACGATGTTTCATTTTAAACTCTATCTGTCCTCACCCCCTTTTGATGAGGTCAGCTAGAACCTCCCTTAGATAATTTCTGACATAAGTGTCTCTCAGGATATGAGTCATTGCTTTGAAAAATCTGTAACTAGCCATTTCTGAAATATGACAGTCTTTAAACATTTTCTTTTTGAACTAAACAATCCTACACTCATGTCCTCTTGGGCTGATTTCCTCTGCTAGTGTGATCTGAGGGATTTTATGACTCTTCACACATTTCTGGTTATGTGCTAAAAGGAGAAGAACCAGCCCAATTACCTTGCCTCCTGTAACGTCATAAAACTCACATTTGGTTTTCAACTTCAAAAGCCTGGGCAAATCATAAAAGGGCAATAAAATACCCTTCTGTGAGGAAGTCTTCATTAACTGGTTCTTCTGGTCTATTTTACAACATCCTGTGGTTTCAGCTACTGACCTTGAAAGTTAAATGCCAAATCTCTGACATACTGACATTTCATACACAGACCATTTATTTATAATATAAATATCATACAGCTAACCAGAAGCAGGGGCAGAGCGTCACACTGACCAGCATAATAAAGTCTGTCTTAAAACAAACAAAAAAAAAGGAAACATAGATACCTCAAGTACCTATCAGGATATGTAGGTAAAGAGGAGGTGAAATTGTCCCTGAAACACTTGCCATGCCTCCCACGTACGCTCGTATGAGGGATTTTTAACAGGGAGAGAAAAATGAAGCATTTGCAGTTGAGAGAATTCTTGAACTTGTATTTAAAAACTACTTCTCAGAGCTGATTATGCTACTACATTTTCTTGATGAAAACTGTCAAAGACTTAAGACAACACTTCCAGCACCTGAAATGACAAAACAGCCTTTGACTTTTATAATGTACAATACCATGAATGATCGAGGCCCTGTGCAGACAGCTTTAACAGGGGATGGGACAGAGTGTGGGGGTGGGGGCAGCTGAAAGGTGAGGGCTAGCTGTACAATCAAACAGACTAGACAGACTGCGAGGCCTGTATCTGCTGACACTTTTCATATGTTTGTACCTGAAAAGCTACTTAAGAGAGTGGTACCGACAAAGATACCTTTGGACAACTGAGAGATGCTTTACTTAAAAACTAAAGGGAATGGGGAAAGACCAATTGATAAAAAATGTCTGTGATATCGATAAAAAGTTGCCAAAAGCTGACAGGTGAATCTGACAATCATCCATGAAATGTACCGTACAAGACTGAGATGCTAGATCCAAAGCAGCTGTCAGCCCTCTCTCAGACATGCAAGAGTTCTCTGCAGTTCCTGGCTGGACTAATCAAATACTGATTTAATGGAAGAATTCTTGATTTACATTAAGTACAAAACAGAAGAGCTTCCTAAAAGATATGGAAAGGGGAGTATGTGGATATTTTTGCATTGCTGGATAAGGACACTGCAAAAAATATGAGAACAAGGAGAGAATAGGGAAGACAGAAATGACAGCAGCGGGCGGGCCTGCCGGTGCAGCGGTAGCACTACTGCTTCTGATGCCTATGACCCGGGTTTGGAAATAAGCCTGGGTAGTCAGAGGGCCAGTCGGTGGGAGGAGGCTGAGCATCACAGGGACTGCTCACCATCTCTGGGGAGGAGGGGGCAGAGGCTCAGTGCTTGAATGGCCCCAGGTGGAGGCCTGGGGTACAGCAAGCATCTAGCCAGTGCAAGAGGAAGGGACGCAACGGATATCATTGGTTATGCCTTGACATCGGGGTACACGTTGCATCCACATAGAAAACAGGAAAATGGCTCACCAGGCACCAGGAAGATGGAGCACTTGGTGCAGACACCTCGGCTCAATGAAGCCAGCCCAACGAAGACAAGAACATTCAGGGTGTATGGGCCCCACCTTGTCCCTTCCTGGGGGGAAGAAACACAGCTCCATGGGGGTACCAGAGGGCTCCAGGTAAGTGCAAGAAGCAGGGACAGACACCAAAAGCAACTCCTGATGACGCGGTGCTTGGAGGGCTTGTGGAGGAAAAAGTACGATAAAAAAAAAAGAAGAAATGGCAGCAGCACTAGCATTATTAGGAAAGACAGAAGAGGGGAAGAGTTACAAAGGGCAAATGATAGACACATGGCAGACTGGTTTCACGTAGTTTATTGCAATTATGTTGGAAAAATGCCCAGAGCTTGCTACTCCACTGTTGGCATACTCACTGATAGTATGAGATGCACAGAAAAAGAAGGGGAAGGAATAGTTGGTTACAGTATGACAAAAAGTTTAGACAAAGAATGGCACCCCACGGGGATGTGCGATGGGACTCTAGGCATGCCAACATCTGGTTTGAAACCATGACGGTACCTTTAGGGGGAATCAGGGAGGCACAAAAGTGGGAAGGAGGTCCACAGAAGCATTGTTGGGATATAATAGGGCGCAGTATACATGGCCAAACTGCAGGTTTAAGCACGCCTGTGTGAAGTGTGTAGGGCCACACCCACTGAAGAAGTGTAGGGGAGGTGGGGATAGGAGTGCAGGTCATGCAGCAGGAGGGCAGCCCTTTTGGGGGGGAATGGGGAGTCAGGGGAATGGGGACAAGGGGGAAGGGCAGTGGTTTCAGACAGGGATTTGAGGCAGGAATGGGGGGAGATGAAGGAGAAGAAGGAAAGGGAAGAATGGGGAGGTTTCGGCTGGCACGATCAACTATCAACAAAGGTATGCTGGGAGTATGACTGGAGGGTTACCCCGATAAAGCAGCAGACAAACTGCTGAGGGAGAGATTCATGAAGGGTTTTGCTTTGCACTACCAGGGCAATAGGAAGGCAATCAGGGCATGGAACTTAGGGTCAGTTAAAGGTACGGAAGACATCTTGGCCAATAAGACAGAGAAGGAGAAAAAAGGTAGGAAGGGTGAAGGCCTATTTACCATACTGCTGCCACAGCTTTAGGGTATCCCCCTTTGGTTGGTGCCAGAAGCAGCCAGGGAATACTGGGCGATACACCACCTATCTTACCTGGAAGGGGAATCCATTAATGATTTTAACAGTGAGGAACAGAGTGTAGTGACATATGCAACACTCAATCAGGCAGTCCAGGTAATTGGGACAGTAAGGGGGGGCCTGGCTAGCTAAGACAGACATAGAAGCAGCTTTCTGGTTGCTGACAGTAAAGCCAGGGGATTGGGATTTGCTGGGTTTAGAATTCCAAGGGGGGGGTTACTTTGACAAAGCGATGCCCATGGGATGCTCAGTGGCATGCGCCATGTTTGAGCAGTTTATTACCTGGCTACAGTGATAATTTAAGGAGCAGTGTGGACACAGATCAGTGGTACATTATTTGGACGATTTCCTCCTGGTAGGTCAAGCACAAATGCTGTGGGAGTTTCAGGAGATATGCAGGCAGCTAAGGATACCACTGTCTGAAGAAAAAACAGAAGGCCCAGTAAGAAGTTGGAGTTTTTGGGGACAGAGGTGGATGTTGAAGTGGGGTATTTTGTCTACTGGAGCAAAATGTGCAGGAATTGAAAGGGCTCTTGGCATCAGTGAGGAAGCAGCGCAGGGTTCCCCGATGGGTAGTACAACAAGTCCTGGGGCACTTCAACAGTAGTCAAGCAGTAGCCCTGGGCCAGGCACTTACGTGCTGATTGGCAAAAGTGACAAGACAGGCAAGAAGACCACAACATTGGGTGGAGATTAGCAAGGCAGTGAAGGAGGATTTGATGGTGTGGGAGGAATTCTTGCAGGAGTACAATGGGGTGACATTTTGGTGGACTGGGTATTTAATGCAGATTTAGAACTGTACACAGGTGTGGCATGGGTGTATGGGAAAAAAATACTTGCACTACAAACAAGTATTGTTCCTGAAATCATGACCTGCTGGTGATCTTCGTGACCTTTTTAGATTTTTAGTACAATCTCTTTCTTGTTTGCACTTTTTACTGGACTACAAGAAGTGCACAATACCAGGACACTCTGTGCCACCCTCAGTCAGATGGAAACACTGAACAGGTGAACTACAGCTTCTTTACCACGCTGTCCACTTTTGTAATGGACAACCATGCCATACATTATGCTGGCTTGAAGAAGTAGTGTACAATCCCCGACAGGGTACACACTGTTTATGGTGATGAAATCACACTCCCAATAGAGCTGCTGAAGAAGGTGGATGTCCAGAACAGGTGCAATGCCTCTACTGATTATCTGACTAAGGTGGCAGTGTACCTCAGTATGGTGGCTGCAGCAGTAAAGAGACACCAAGAAAGAACCACAGGTAAACAGAAAGAGTAATATGACCTTAAAGAATTTGGTTGTAATGGTGACTGAGTGTGTATCAAGAACCAGAGATCTCAGCATGGGTATGTGCCACAGTCAGCGACACCAACACAGTGAACTACATACCTCTTGACAAAATCGGCAGTTTGCCGATAGGTCACTGTGTTGGTGTGCCTGACACAGGGGCACACTGACTCCCGGTCCTGCGCCCCCTCCCCAAATCAACTCCGACTCAGAATTGATAATCTAAAGTACGGGGTGTGTGAGGGACAGATCCCCCCTACATGGGGGGTTCGGGGGTAAAGCCCCCCTCCGGTGAAAAAGCAGACTGGGAGCCAATCAGGATTTATGTTGAACGCAACTTGCGGTTGACATAAATCCTGCCGCTGTAATGCCAGTCAACAAAAGTGTTGTCGAACTGGCATCATAGATCCCTCAGCACGTACACCCTGTAAGACATGAGAGCAAGAGGGAACATGATAGAGACCTACAAGTACCTCACAGGGTGAACAAGATGCAGGAGGGGAGCCTTTTTTTTAAATGAGAAGAGCACCAGAAACACAGAGCATGTGATGAAGCTGGGGGGGTGGGTTAGGAGGGATGCGAGGAAATACTACTTCGCTAAAAGAGTGGTGGATGCTTGGAATAGGCTGCCAACAGAAGTGATGGAGAGAGAAAACAATAGGGGGCTTCTTGGATGTGTGAGGTAGACATAGTGGGAATATTAGGAAATGGGCAGGGAGGAGGGAGGGTCACCGGAGATTAGTTAGGGTCTGCAGGAAAAGACTAGGCAGAGACTATCTGGGCAGACTGGGTGAGCCAAGCAGTCCTTTTCTGTTAGAAAATGCTATGTTTCTGTGTTTCTAGTGTAACCCCCCTGCAAATGGGGGTTCCCAAAAGACTTCCAGGAGCTTGCTTGAATGCTCCAAGCCTGAATGGTGTTTGGCATTTAAGCCATTTATCAGTGAGTGTTTTTAGAGCCTCTGGTACTGTCTCTTTAAGAGCTGTCTGCTTGCAGACATAATTAGTTTGTATGGGGGGACTGTGTGCTTCTCTGAGTACCACTCGAGCTGCTGCCAATTCACTTCATTTTTGCAGTCACTAGGAGTGCAAAGGGAACCTATCTGAAAGATGTAACTGTTTGCCAGAAATTATTTAGAGTAATAATGAAATTACAGTTTGTCTAACCTGCTTTCTTTGCAGTCAGAACTGTGTCTGCTAGTTCCCCATTCTAGTTTTGAACTGCTGAACTGGACCAATCAGTGTGGGGTAAGCTAGCTCTAAAATGGTGCCTTGGACGAATCAGAACTTGGACTCATAATCTGAGCCAGCCACAAGAGGATTGTATGGGCAGTGACTCTGGAGATGTAGTTTAGACTTCAGTGCCTTTTGGACCAACAGCAGCAGTCTATTGTGGTGACAGCCAATCCAGTCAAGAACTGGGAGGAACTCAAAGGAAGAGCCCGGTTTTGTCGGTTGGAGTTTCAGTTGAGCTTTGGCAGTGAAGAAGGAAGGAGCCCTGTGCTTTTTCAGTGTGCAGTTTTAGTCAAAAACGTGTGTAAGGCCCAGAGTTCCAGGTCTGCAGCTTGTTAGGACTGAATCAGTCCTGTGAAAAGAATCAAAGGATCTCTGAAGAGTAGAAACCAGGCTCACCCTGTAGAAGACTGGAAGAATTGCTGAAAATTGCACTCGGTCTGTCAGGAACTGAATCTGCTGTGTGTTCTCCGGGTATTGTGCAGTAATTGCGATCAGGATACAGATGCAGCCTGCATGGTATAGTGCTTTCTTTTATATAAATGTGTGAAGGGTTTGTGTACCTCAAGTGAGCCTACTGACATTGAAGGACCCTATCTTATTTGGAGGTCGTGAGTACTAATTCAGGGTCGCTCCCTGTTGAATTGCCACATTAAATCCAAATGGAATTACTGTACTGCTGACTGTTTAATTTTCCTTTTCTCTGTGTGAAAGGGCCCTACCAGCTGCCATGGTTTGGACTAGCCACTAGGGCTTGGGTACCCAGGGACAGTAACTGATAGGGATAGGCCTGTGCACAGAGCCATAGGTAGATTATTAGAGTGATAAGCTAATTAACCTGATTTCCCCTGTCCTTGTTATATCCCCTAAATAAATCAGAGCTGCTTGTTTCAGCAAAGTTATACTGCCTGAGGTATTTGTCTATGTTAAAGTACTGTACTGTGATTGTTGCACTGTATCTCATTTCACAGGAGGTCCCAGTGCGGAACCAGACCTGGGGTAAGTGTATACTGTGAAGGTAATTCTGATATATTGTGTGGGCCACTAGTGGGAAGAAAGGGGTTGCAGTGTCCCAGAGGGCTGTGACCAAGTTAGTTTAACTATTGCAAACCCTGACCTCTGGGTGGAGGCACCCGCCATTGGATCCAGGCCCCTCAACCTGTTGGTGGCAAATCAGGCAGGGTAGTAGCCCTGGGATAGCGCCATCTGGGGTTACATCTTGGGCTCACCGCTGGGATTGTGTGTCCTCTAGTGGCCATATTCTGAACCACTGTTAAGAAAAAATGGGTACCCGACAGAAGTGGCTGTGCACCGGCTGGTGGAGTGGTGTACTGGGGAGGATCGACCCCAAAATGCTATGCTTATCCTGGACATCCCCTGGGTATCAATACGGACACTGTGCAGGAGTACTTTCCAAGGTGGAAGGTTTACAAAACCCTGTGGTGGTGGGTCGGCATGCTAATCTGCTCACCCACACTTTCCTGGCCCTAGTAGAGTTTAAGGATCCATAGATAGCTCCAAAGTGCCACAGACCATTACCCCAGAGGGAGCCCTCACTGCTTGGAGAGTGATAACTAAGGACAGTAAAGACCCGGGGGGGAATCAGCCCCCACCACTATCTGAAACTTTTGAGGAGAAATTTGCTGAATGGTTGCTGGGAGAGGGGAAAACTGTGGAGGACTTGAAGAAACTATTCTTGCCACCTGGGGGTGTTCCTCCCCCAACACCCTCTCCTGCTCCAGTGCCCGTAATGGTGGCTGAACCAATGCAGACTCCTATTTCTGCACCTGCCATTAGTCACGACTCTTACCGAAGGTTGAGGATCTTCTCTGGCACCTCCCACCCCCCAGGGAGGATGACTGGGAGACCTGGATAGACTATGTTGCCCCCAAGTGCTAGAATGGCAATGCTCGGAGGCAAGCGAAAGAGGTTAGTGAGAGCCTCCGAGGTCCTGCCCTGGCTACCATCCGTGCTAAACGGGCCAGTAACCCTGAAGCGACTGCACAGGCCTATCTTGAGGCCTTGGAGAATGTGTATGGGAGCCCAGATTCTGATGAGGACCTATGGTGGAGAGTAAGAAATGCAACAGTACCAAGGGAGTTGTTGTCTGTGTATGTCTCTCGGCTGGAAAAATTGTTGCAAGAATGCCTCAGAAAGGGTAGTTTGCCAGCGATTGAACTGGACCGAACCAGACTGGACAGAATCCTTAAGTCTGCCCCTTCTCAGAACTGCTGTTGCTTCAATTCGCCTGGCAAATCGACTGGAATCCCACCCTCCTATGATGAGTTAATGAGAGAAATCGAGAGTTGAGAAAAGCGACCTCGGGAGGTACCTGCACCAACAGCTGTGGCTACGACCCAGTGACTGAGGGTGACCCATCAAGTGAAGTTCAGGGGCAGAGGTTGACAGTCAATGAGTGCTCTGACAAGGAAAAGATATGCCACAATGGGGCGAACTGTTGAGAGAGATCCGGAATTCAAAAACAGTCCCTTTATGAAGGACGCCTGCAAGTCAGGCCCTGACCTATATCCGACTGCATCTGCTATGGGGTGGGGGTACCCACCCATGTATCTCCTGCTGATAACAGCTCCAAACTCAATTCCTTGACCATGGAAGTGGAGAAACGGCAGAATGTCTCCAAATGCTTATCACGCGCAGACAGAGATGGCACCAGGTTTCCAGTTAGTAATACCCCGCCCTGGCTCCCAGTGTGGCGCCTCGGCCAGCTCAAACTCCAGAAAGTATGTTTTGCTATAATTGTGGGAAAGATGGGCACATGAAAGGAATGCCAGTCCCCAAAGAGCACTGACAAAGTTGCATATAGGCTACAAGGAGAGCTCGGAGAAGAAATCAGTGGTTAAGAGGTGCGACATGATCCCAGTGAGGGCACCAAAATGCTAATTCACGTCCTTTTGTGGCAAGGTCAGTTGCCCAGGCCCCCACTACCGCCTCTCCAGACTGGTCCAGAATAGTGGGTCCCTCCATGGAGACCACTGTAAAGGTGAATGGAGTGTCTACAAGAGCTGTATTAGACAGTGGCTCCCAAGTGACAATTATGTTCCAGGATTGGTATCAGAAGCATTTGTCAGACGTACCCTTACAACCATTAGAAGGACTGCATGTATGGGGGTTAAGTGAGAAGGCCTACCCTATTCCGGGTATATCGAATTTGGCTGTCTTTCCCCACCTCCGTGGCTGGAGTGGCGAACAAGTAGAGACCCTAGCCTTAGTGTGTCCCCCCACTGGACTGTATGATGGTGTCCCTTTGTTGATTGGAACAAATGCTCATATGTTCGGAAGGCTGGCACAGTTGTGTTATGAAAAACAGGGGTCAAAGACTAGTAGAGCTTTAAGTGTTCCGGCTTTAATTAAGAAGGCCTATGAGGCACAGAGAGATGCTGAAAAACAGAACCAGAGGAACCGGTCGGAATTGTATGGAAGAAGGATCCTGAGTCTCTGATCCTGGCGCCAAATGCCCAGTGTACCTTACAGGGAGAGGTCCGTATCAGAAAGGATGTTAAGAATAAAATATTAATGTTGGATGCACCAGGCGATGGAAAATTGCCAGAGGGACTGCTGGTCAAGCCTAGTATTTTGCCCGCTAGAGCCCATGCTTATGCCAGAAGGGTAATGGTCCAAGTTCATAATGTGTCTGAAAGAGACATTCGAGTAAACAGAGGTTGCATCCTGGCTAATGTGCATTGTGCAGACACTGCAGTGCTACCCAGCAGCAAGAGTTCAAGGAAGAATGACAGAGTAACGCCTGACTTGTTTGATTTCGCGACCCCCGCTGCCAGCTGAATGGAAAGTGAGGATCAGTGAGAAGCTTGCCCAGAGAGACCAGGTGTTTTCTTTAAAGGAATGGGATGTGGGATGCGTGCAAGGAGCTGAGCACAATATCCGGCTGCATGACGAAGACCATTTCAGTGAGAGGTCTCGGCGCCTGGCACCTGCTGACATAGATGATGTGAGGCGGCATCTGCAAGAGATGTTAGCTGCTGGTGTAATACAAGAATCCAGAAGCCCTTATGCTTCCCCATTGTGGTAGTGAGGAAAAAGAATGGAACAGTAAGGATGTGTGTGGATTATCGCACCTTAAACGGCGGACTATCCTGATCAGTACACAATGCCCGCATTCAGGATGCTTTGGACTGCCTAAGCAGGAGCAAGTGGTTCTCTGTGCTGGATCTCCTGAGTGGGTACTACCAGATCCGATAGGCCCAGAGGACCGTGAGAAGACAGCCTTTATCTGTCCGCTTGGCTTATGAATTCATGAGGATGCCTCAAGGATTTCAGGTGCCCCAGCCACTTTTCAGCGATTGATGGAGCGTGCAGTGGGGACATGAACTTACTAGAGTGCCTGGTATACCTAGATGATGTTATTGTGTTTGGCAGCTCACTGGAGGAACATGAAGCAGATTATTTAAGGTATTGGACCGACTGGAGGACTTTGGCCTTAAACTGTCCATTGATAAGTGTCAATTCTTTCAAACATCAGTAAAGTATGTGGGACACATAGTATCCACCGAGGAATAGAGACCGACCCAAGTAAAGTTGAGGCCTTGACCACCTGGCCACAGCCCAAAAATCTAAAAGAACTGCAAAGATTCCTGGGATTCTGTGGTTATTATAGCTTCATCAAGGACTATTCAAGAGTGATCCGCCCTTTACTTAACCTTACTCAAGGGTATCCCCAACCCACAAAAAATACCAAAGTCAGCGTCCTCAAGACTGAAAGAGTGTATTTTCATCCAGTGAAGTATTTGGGGCCCGCTGGACTCCTGATTGTGAGACTGCTTTTCATGAGATCATATATCAACTACCCATGCTCCAGTGCTGGCCTATGCGATCCAAGAAAACCTTCGTCCTGCACACTGATGCTAGCTTGCAAGGGTTGGGGCTGTGTTGTACCAAGAGCACGAGAATGGCCTGAGACCAGTGGCCTTTGCCAGTAGAAGCCTGACCCCATCCGAAAAGAACTATCCTGTACATAAGTTAGAGTTCCTAGCTTTGAAGTGGGCTATTGTTGACCAATTCCATGAGTACTTGTATGGGGCTAAAATACTAGTAAAAACTGACAATAATCCTTTGACCTATGTGCAGACCTCAGCTAAGTTGGATGCCACTGGCCATAGGTGGCTTTCTGCATTATCTACATATGACTATGCTCTCGAATACCGAGCAGGTCTGA
Organism: Neoceratodus forsteri; assembly: GCA_016271365.2. Taxonomy (NCBI): domain Eukaryota; kingdom Metazoa; phylum Chordata; order Ceratodontiformes; family Ceratodontidae; genus Neoceratodus; species Neoceratodus forsteri. The sequence continues at coordinate 900,142,733 of CM057455.1, forward strand.
ACCACATAGATGCTGATGCTCTCTCCCGGAGGCCTGTTCCCCAGAATGATTGGGTCCGATTGGCAGAACCTGACATTCGGGCACTCTGCCGGAAGTTTGACAGGGAGGAACAAATGTCCCAGGGCGCAGTGGACTGCATGGTGGATTGCTTGGGAGCCTCTGAGGTGCATACCTGCTGCTTGTGCCACTTTTCTGCAATAGACATTGGTGCACTGCCTCAGCTGGACAATGACAGTATTATGGGGCTCAATCCGCGATCCCATGATCAAAGCAGCTTTAGAAGCCCTCTATGCAGGAAAAGATGTGTCCAAATTACGCTCCACTGATTTGAGAACTGCACTGTTATACAAAGAAGGTCCTAAGTTGAAACTGATCAATAAACTGTTATACAGAGAAACAGTAGACAGAGGGGACAAGTAGACAAACAACAACTAGTGCTGCCACTGCCTTTCGAGACTCAGTACTGAGGTCCTTGCACAACCACATAGGGCACCTTGGTATAGACAGAACACTTGACTTGGTGAGATCCAGATTCTATTGGCCTAAGATGGGGGCTGATGTGGAGCAACACATTCGAACTTGAGTCGCTGCTTACAGAGAAAGCTTTGCCCCAGAGGGCTGCCCCCTGTTAACATCACCACCAGTGCACCCATGGAGCTGGTCTGTATTGATTTTCTGAGTTTGGAGTCAGATCAAAGAAATATCAGTAATGTGCTGGTGGTCACTGACCATTTCACGAGATATGCCCAAGCTTTCCCCACCAAAGACCAGAAAGCATCCACTGTGGCCAAAGTACTTGTAGAAAACTTTTTGTTCACTATGGGGCTCCACAAAGAATCCATTCTGATCAAGGGAGAGACTTTGAGAGTCGTCTGATCAAAGAGATGCTTTCTCTGTGGGAGTACGAAAGTCCAGAACCACTCCTTACCACCCCAGGGGACCACAGCCTGAGCGTTTCAACCGCACTTTGCTAGATATGCTAGGCACCCTGCACCCAAAGGACAAGCCTAGATGGAGCCAACAAATTAGCACCCTGGTACATGCTTATAACTGCACCAAAAGTGATGCCACTGGATTCTCCCCTACCGCCTGATGTTTGGAAGAGAAGCTCGACTACCAGTAGATGTGTGTTTGGGGTCTCTCCTGATGGGGTTCAAGCTGACAACTATTTACAGTATGTGCAAAGTTAAAGGCCCAGCTAACTCATGCGTACCAACTGGCTCAAACCATGGCTGCCAAAAGAAATCTGGCCAACAAAGAAAGGTATGATAAAAGGTGAAAGCACAGGAACTCCAGGAGGGAGATCGGGTATTGCTAAGAAATCTGGGACTGCATGGCAAACATAAGATTGCTGACAGATGGCACCATCTCTCTCACATTGTAGTGGGCAAACTAGATGATCTGCCAGTGTACAAAGTAAGGCCTGAGAATAATTCAAAAGATGTAAAAACAATGCATAGAAATCATTTACTGCCCATTGGACAAATCCTAATTGAGTCTGAGCCCCCAGAAGATGCCCCCTCTGGACCAGTGACTAGAGCTGCTGCTAAGAAAAGATCAAGAAAGTCTGCACCTACAGAAGCAAAGTTAAAGTGTTCCCTCCACAAGTCCCAGTTGAGCATGACTGTCAGTCCATATCAGAAGAAAGTGAGAGTGACTTTGAATACTATCCTTCTTACGAACTGAGTCAATTGTTTCGGGCAATCCCTAGTCAATACTGGAACAAAGCTGGGCCTTCTGGACTGTCTAAGCCCCAGCTTCATCCCTGGAGCCAATGCTCCCAGAAAGTGAAGTGCAAAGCATCAGATCAGATGAAATGGAATCATTGTGCATGGTTGAACTGTTTGAGCTTTCAGGGAGGAAAATGATAGATTGGGGCAGACTGGTGATACACCCGAACAAGAAGAGTATTTTGAGTGCCCTGACAGTCCACTGCCAGTGTCCGAAAGCTCTCCATGCGAGCCAAATGTTGTGGACTCAGAAACTGTAACTCCTGGGCTGAAAGTGCCCCAAGTTCTAGCCTCTCTACCCCATGGAGACTCCCTGACAAGTGAGGACAATGCTGAAAATGAGGCTCAGAGTGCAGAGACTATAACAGTTCCCCTAGAAAGACTGGTCGAGCTGTAAAGCCTGTGGTGCACCTCAGTTATGATTCACTTGGGAGGCCTGTGGACTTGCCTCTCAATGTTGTCCATAAAAGGGTGTATGTGTCCCCGAGCTCATTGCCCAAACTGAGCATCAGTGCTAACTCAAGTTACTTGTGTTGCCCTCTAAGTATGGTGCCCTTGCCCCATCCAGCCCCAAGGTAACTGATAGGGAAGGGCCCCTCTTCAGGTTTCATGTACAAGAGGTAATAACTTGAGTTATGGTACAATGTGTATGTAATACTGTGTAAAGAGTGACGTACTGCAATGTTTCAGAAATGTGTTCTTGGTAAAATGATATATTGACTGATGATTACATGTGCGAGCCTAATGCAAATGTATATGGTTGCAGTTGAAACTTATGAGGTACTTGCTTGTGCCAGACGTCAAGCTTTCCCAAACCAGGAAGGTGTAACCCCCTGCAAATGGGGTTCCCAAAGACTTCAGGAGCTTGCTTGAATGCTCCAAGCCTGAATGGTGTTTGGCATTTAAGCCATTTATCAGTGAGTGTTTTAGAGCCTCTGGTACTGTCTCTTTAAGAGCTGTCTGCTTGCAGACATAATTAGTTGTATGGGGGACTGTGTGCTTCTCTGAGTACCACTCGAGCTGCTGCCAATTCACTTCATTTTGCAGTCACTAGGGTGCAAAGGAACCTATCTGAAAGATGTAACTGTTTGCCAGAAATTATTTAGAGTAATAATGAAATTACAGTTTGTCTAACCTGCTTTCTTTGCAGTCAGAACTGTGTCTGCTAGTTCCCCATTCTAGTTTTGAACTGCTGAACTGGACCAATCAGTGTGGGGTAAGCTAGCTCTAAAATGGTGCCTTGGACGAATCAGAACTTGGACTCATAATCTGAGCCAGCCACAAGAGGATTGTATGGGCAGTGACTCTGGGAGATGTAGTTTAGACTTCAGTGCCTTTTTGGACCATTGTGAGTGACAGCCAATCCAGTCAAGAACTGGGAGGAACTCAAGGAAGAGCCGGTTTTGTCGGTTGGAGTTTCAGTTGAGCTTTGGCAGTGAAGAAGGAAGGAGCCCTGTGCTTTTTCAGTGTGCAGTTTAGTCAAAAACGTGTGTAAGGCCCAGAGTTCGGTCTGCAGCTTGTTAGGACTGAATCCGTCCTGTGAAAAGAATCAAAGGATCTCTGAAGAGTAGAAACCAGGCTCACCCTGTAGAAGACTGGAAGAATTGCTGAAAATTGCACTCGGTCTGTCAGGAACTGAATCTGCTGTGTGTTCTCCCGGTATTGTGCAGTAATTGCGTAGGGATACAGATGCAGCCTGCCTGGTATAGTGCTTTCTTTTATATAAATGTGTGAAGAGGTTTGTGTACCTCAAGTGAGCCCTGCTGACATTGAAGGACCCTATCTTATTTGGAGGTCGTGAGTACTAATTCAGGGTCGCCTCCTGTTGAATTGCCACATTAAATCCAAATGGAATTACTGTACTGCTGACTGTTTAATTTTCCTTTTCTCTGTGTGAAAGGGCCCTACCAGCTGCCACGGTTTGGACTAGCCACTAGGGCTTGGGTACCCAGGGACAGTAACTGATAGGGATAGGCCTGTGCACAGAGCCATAGATAGATTATTAGAGTGATAAGCTAATTAACCTGATTTCCCCTGTCCTTGTTATATCCCCTAAATAAATCAGAGCTGCTTGTTTCAGCAAAGTTATACTGCCTGAGGTATTTGTCTATGTTAAAGTACTGTACTGTGATTGTTGCACTGTATCTCATTTCACAGGAGGTCCCAGTGCCGGAACCAGTCCTGGGGTAAGTGTATACTGTGAAGGTAATTTGATATATTGTGTGGGCCACTAGTGGAAGAAAGGGGTTGCAGTGTCCCAGAGGGCTGTGACCAAGTTAGTTTAACTATTGCAAACCCTGACCTCTGGGTGGAGGCACCCGCCATTGGATCCAGGCCCCTCAACCTGTTAGTGGCAAATCAGGCAGGGGTAGTAGCCCCTGGGATAGCGCCATTTAGGGGTTACACTAGAGTTGTAAAAATGGGGATTATCTCAAATTGCAGCCACAGTTCAAGGATCCATATCAAGTGATTAAGAAAGTCTCTGATGTATTGTATGATCTGTTGTCTGTAAAGGACTATTTCTGCTGCCTTTTAATTTTGTGTGCTTTAACTGTTTATTGGTTGTTTTAAATATTGTATACGCGCTTTGATTTTAGAAAAGCACTTTAAAAATAAAATATGATTTGATTTGATTTGATGCATTACAACAGGCTAAAACCTTATCATGGGACCAGGCCTACTGAGGGAACAATTGCTGAATTACAGACCCCAGATGAACTGCCAACTTAAATGACTAAGTGGTCGTACAATCCCTAGAAGCCGTAATGGCAATGCCAACAGAGGTGAGCCCATGCAAGAGCAGTGGCCTGTCCTTTTTTGGACAGTGCTGAGGTCTCCAAGGAAGAGGACAGTGGGACTGGACATCCCCGAAGCATGGCTGCTCCAGTAGGCAACAGGATACTTGCAGGGCTGGCAGTAGGCCCTGGTGCTGCAGTGATTGGCTCCACAGGACATTGAATGGGAAGAGGTACCCCACATTCTCAAGAGGGGACAGATCCTGATTATCCTGGCAAAAGGACCCAGTGGTGGGACAGTGAAAAGTAGCCCTTTGCTGAAAATGGACAGTAGCAGTGCTAGACCATAAAGAGATCTCAGGGCTCCTAGCTGGCAAAAGGACTATGTTATGGACACTAACTTGGACCCAGAGTTGTGCCAGCTGAATGCGGGGATGCATTCTCCTATAGAGGGGGGCAGTGTAATGGAGCTGCTTGGGCAGGCCTGCCCCCGCACTCAGCACCCTGACAAAAGTAAGAACCCCAGGGGACTTCTGGGGGAAGGAGGGGCCCCAGACCCTGATGCTCTTTCTCTGCCCTGTCTGCTGTCAAGATCCCTGAGTGACAGCCCAAGCCAGTAACTGGAGCAGACTGTGACAGGGCTTATTAAGGCATGACTGTGCTGGAAGCAGACAGAGCTTTTGAAGATCTTGAGGCAGACACTAGCTGTGCTGGTAATGGGTGTGAGCTGCATCATCCTAGGTTGCCAAAGTAAAGAAACTTTGAAAAGAGCTGCTGAGTTATGAAGAAGAACAGAGCAGCAACTGCATGCAAACCAGCACATGTATGACACTGAAGATTCAGCAAGAAACCAAAGACTGCAATTGAGAGCTGCTGAGCCAAATCCCACAGCAGGCACTTCAGCCAAGTGTCAAGCTGCTACTGACCCAAGAGTCTGGAAGCTGAGATGTGTGTGTGGGTCAGTCCAGGACCTCATCAGTCTAAAGGGACATGGAGGAAGACACAGGAGCCAGCAGCCAGTCCTGAAGGAAGCTGATTCAGTGCGAAGCAGAGAGGGGGAGCCTGCCTGCATCCTGGAAGAGCAGAAATCAAGTGGCCTGCTGCCTCAAAAGGAGGCATCCATATCCAGGAACCATGAGTATGCCTCAGTATGGCCCTGTTTTAGGGGGACATCATTTATTGCTCCTGCTGTTTTGCAAGTTGGCCATCAGGCCAGATTACAAATACTCCGGTTGCAGGGGTTTCTCTCATTTAAGTAAATACAAAGCCTTTTGGGGGGAGTTAAATTGAGTATGTTACTCCTTGTTATAAAAGTGCAGCAATGCCAGCCAATCTATATCAACATTTAGAGGCTTACGATGGTTCACCGCCTATGGTACCCAGGGACTGTGTTGGGTCTGGAAAATCCTGGTAGTAGGTAGGGAAAGGTAGAGCTGGCTTGCCTGGAATGGCACCCAAGAGGGCTGTGTGTGTATATCTGTTTGCTTTCCAGACTTCCCACTCCATGTAACTAAACCTGTGTTGTTGTTAAATATGATCTGGTTATTGTCTCTCAGCGTGGTAGAGAAATTAATGGTTTCCTTACCGAGCCCACCAGGAACTGAGGCCTTTATGACTTGGATGATTGAAGTGCCCCAAGCACTCACCTCCAAACCTAATTTTACTAGACCAGACCGATTTACCAAAGATGGTGGCAGTGCCACGTGCATGCCTAGGGTGTGCTTGCCACGGGGTCTGTCACAGTATAGAAGACCAGAACTCCTACTTTTCTACTCTACCAGGAGGAAAAAGAAGAAGTTCCTTTAGTGCAGCTAGAAGAACCTGGATTATGCTCAGGTTCATTATATTCTCTCCTCAGTTAGTGCCCCGTTGGGGGTATGTGGGGACATAAACTTATTTATTTATTTATTTATTTATTTATTTATTTAGCTTTTGTTAACCAGGTAAGTACACTAGACAAGACAATTGCCTATTTTCAGGTACAACCTGGGAGAGTACAGGAAATTACATACTTACATACTTAGGACAACATGTTACATAATTAGGAAAAGCTTACAAGTCACGTGAGAACAACATAATGCAGAATACACAAAGTACAGGTCTTGTGAGGCATATTTTTGTTAGCATAAACACAAACAGAGTAAGGTATGTGCCAATTAGGAGCAGTACAAAGGCACGGATTGAGAACCAGCAGGTACATTAACTATCAACAACATAAGGGCCACTGTTATCCATAAGGGCTGAGTGCATGATTATGTCACGCGGGTTTTGGGCAACAACTTGCATACTGTACACTGAGATCTGAGCAGGTTGGACCAGCAGGATCTTCGACACTTTAAATCCACCAGAGCAAAATGACTTATAGTAATTTCAATCAGTCAAGTCGGTTAGATGGGAACCCAAGAGGAGCCAGCATAGTGCATTATCCTGCTGTGCATACTCCCCATCTTCAACAAATACATGCATTTTGTACAGATTAATAGAGTGAAAAGGATTCTTACTTTGGATTTGTCAGTCAGGGTCACTCCCAGTTCATGCAGCCTCTCCACAATCGACTGTCTGTTCTCTCGTACAGCAATCATAAATGGTGTCAAACCACATTCCTGAAGATTAAAAATAGAATACAGTGTTTCCATCAGACTTGATGTATAATGTCATATGAGGCATTGTAAGACTCCATGTCCTAGCCATCAACAGCCTAAATATCTTTTCCGTTGTAACAGTTCTCACTTTGGCACACTTAATTAGAAACACTAGTGTAAGGTCTCTAATTTTGTTTTCATGAACTGTTCATTTCTGCAAAATCTGAAAATACAGTTTTCTGGGGTTTTTTTTTGGCAAAATTTAAGTGCAATTCATCATGTTTTACAATAAATTTGACAACTTTTTTTTGCATAAAGTATTTGGGCTAAGTTGGAATTTCGACGGTAATCTAGTGCTGTCATAGACTGGTCTTCTCAGAACTCAGTCGCATTGCACTACCAGTTTTCACAACCCTTCAGATGCCTGAATGGTCACCTGGATATTCTGTACCCACTCAGCATGACTCTCATTTGTATCAGAATCCCACCACCAGCCACTGCTAACACTGTGCAATGGCCTTTCTGAAAGGGCAAATGACCCACCCCAAAAGTCATAGGTGGGACATGCTTTTATGTACCCTGCACTAGGCACAGGTGTACTTTGGACAGTTCAGTAGCCTGTCTCTTTGGAAAAGGATCAAGAATTTGCACATTTCTCCAGATTATCTATACCCTTAAAAATACAGTCACAGAGAGCATGATGTATATAAAGAATAATGCATAGGTGACTGTGTGCTATAAAGTTTTTTTTCACACTCGAGATGTGTGATGTCCCATAAACCTCAAGCAAGAGTGGTTTATGCAGACATCATACACCAAGGGTATGTAAAAAAAACTTCAGAAGCACACAGTCGCTTATGTTTTACTTTTTATAATAACTGCCGCAGGGACATAAGCACATAAAAAGAAGATGACTAAGAATATTCACGAAAGTCAAGTTTCCTACTGTTGCACTGTAGAAAGGGAAAGTGAAGCACGAGTGCTCCAAATGCCATAATAATTGGGTATGATGTTTGTCACAGACTAATTCTCTCCCAGAACTCAATTTGCACTAGCAGTTTTCACAACCCTTCAGACACCTGAAAGGATTATCTTTGTGTGCTGCCACCACTCAACGAGATTCTCACTTGGGGTATCTCTAGGTCAGGATCCCACTAAAGCCGCTGCTCACACAGTACAGTGCTCTTTCCCAAAGGGCAAACAACCCACTCCTTTTAACACAACTGAGAATGTTTTTCATGTTAACTTTGTAGCCTGTCTCTTCAGAAATGGATCACAGAGTTGTCAAGTTTACCCCTGTTTATCTATACCTGAAATGAATCAGTCACAGAAAGCATGAAATATATATATCATGTCATTTAAATATGTTGCATGATACTATACACTAAAGACTATGGGGAATACAGTATTTCTACAGAGATAAAAAATAAACACATTTGAAACAGATAGAGATTACACAGGAAAAACATAACTCAACGTTATCTAAATTCTAAGTAGAAGAAGCTCACCCTCAACTGGGAACTGGTGAGTTATGGCAGACTCAAACCCATGATGTTACTAGTTCAAAATCCCAGCCATAACTGCATTCTCATTGCAAACATACAATACAAATACCTTCAGCTGGCTGGACCACTATCTCCACATCACTGGACAGGCCTCTCTGGCATCACACACTATCTCTGCTTTTGATCTCTGGGGACCACAATGTTCCCAGACTATTCTAAAATGGATTTAGTATTTTAAAATTGGTCATTTTGCTATGCCTGCTGTCTTCCCAGCTGGAAATGCCTTGCTTTACTTTGGCCACTGTTAACTTTCAAAACATGTGTTTTTTAGGAAAGGGACTCTGTCGTCCCAAAACAAAAGCCTTTAGATCAAAAGACTTCTGTTACCCACACACACTTGTTTGTACTGTGATTACAAAGGACTTTTTACACAAAAGGCCACTCATAGCTGAGTTCTCTACACACAATTTGAACCACAGAAGAATGTGATTCTCAGTTTCCACCGGATCTCCCACCACAGCTGAAATACTTTATAGAATCACAGATGATAATAAAAACAACAACAAAACATCCACTGCAAGTTGTCACAATGTTATACCTGGTTATTATGGCATCTGATCACACTGATATGAAGTGTCATAAAGAAGGTCACACGTTATTATACAAAAATAATATTTAATACTCTACGATATTACATATGGTACAGTACTATACACTCTAAAGTCTATGTGAACACAGTACACAAAAGAAATGGAAACAAAAATGTTTGAAGAAGAATTCATACAGAATAACCTAATTAAGTTCTAAACTAGATTCTGGGTAGACAGTTTAAGCTTACCCCCAGCTGGGATTTCTTGAGTCATGGCAGAACTGGCAGTGCTGTTGCATCATCAATTTCCAAGATATCACAAATTTTCATAAAGGAATACAGGAACAATTGTCCATATTATCTGCCCTACCTCTCTTACATCATACCCTGGACAGTCCTTTCATCTGTAAGACCACTTACAAGACAGACTCACTGGAGTTGGTTATGTGATTTTGGACCCCCCTCTCGTTCAACTTAGAATCCAGCTCCACAGGGGGCATTTGATTTGTGTATACACATAAAACATAGCGTCATTAGATGAAAGAGGGTTCAGTCATCCCTGCCCAGCTTACATCCCCTCTTGAGAGCATAGAAATGCAGGCCATCAGGCCTAGGACAGCAGAAGGAGAATGGAATTCCAGTTCACCACATACTTCCCCCATCAGCTGAAATATTTTACAGAGATAAAAAAAAATATTATTGCATTGGTGTTATATGCACAAAGTGTTTTTTATGTGAAAACACAACTGACTCAAAGGGCAGGATTCTCAAAAGGGATGCACCCAGGGCATCCAAGATGTACTGGTGGATCCCTGAATTGCACACTGGCACAGTTTTGGCAGGGGGCCGATGCATCGCATACCCCCAAAATAATATGCAGTGCATCTGGAGGGACTGTGCATGGGGTGTGCCCATGCATACAGTGCACATCCCCATTCACAGCCTAACCTGGAGGTGCATCCTCAGGGCAAATCCATAGATGCACCTCCCAAAGATAAGTCTACTTCAAGTAGGCTTAAGTGGGTGGCCATCCACAGGCAAACTGCCATACTGCCGACAGCAGCATGGCAGTCGACCCACCCTGGCAGTCCTGTGTACCCCCCACCCACTGCCCTGTTGGATATGCCCAACAACATGGTAACACACCTGGCTGCCTAGTTCTGCCCTCTCCCTGCCTGATACTCCTGCCGTAAGCCACAGACTGCTATGGTGTGTTACAACCACCAGCACCCCCCTTCCTGCCCAGTATGCCCTGATGGAAGCAGCACACAGCAGCAGTACTGGGATGTGTGTAACCCCCACCCCACCTTGCCCAACACCAAGCATGACGCACACAGTGGCAGTAAAGAGGAACCCACAGATCCCCCCCCCAGCCTGAGTGGCATGTGATCCAATCTTCCAGCACCATTCTGGTGGTCCAGCAGCCCCCAACCCCCACCCACTAAAGGCACCCCCATCCCTCCCTGCTTCCCCGTCGCATCATATAGGGAATGCCAGTGGGCAGCTCAACCCACCCACATACCACCACAGCTGCCTGCCGACAGAGCTGTCTGTGAACGACAGCTATTTTACAACCATAAGCCCATTGGTGGACCCTGTTGACCAATGGGTTTGCAGTGTGTACTGTACACTGTCATTCACAACTTTGTGACTGACAGAGTACAGTACACTCTGCAAGCCAATTGGTCAACAGGGTCCACCAATGGGCTTACAGCTGTACAATAGCTGTCATTCACAGACAGCTCTGTCAACAGGCAGCCATTGCAGTATGCAGGTGGGTTGAGCTGCCTACCAGCATTCCAAACATGTTGGGATGGGGGGAGCGGGGTTGAATGGGGGTATCAGGACTACCAGTGATGTTGTGTTCAGGTGGGGCAGGGAAAGGGGGATCTACCATACCAATGGGACTTTGGACGCATAGCTTAGTGGTCAACCAGGGATGTGGGCGGGGAGGGAGTTCTACATTACAGTAGGGACTTCAGCCACACAGGTTTTCATCCCACTGGGGTTGTGGATGATGAGGGAGCCTATGGACCACCAGGGTACCCATGTGGGCTTCCACCCGGACGGTGGTCAAGCCGGGGAAGGGTGGGAGGTCCTCAGGGCTACAGTGCTCGATGTGTGCGGCCAACATCTCTTGCAGGGCACCCAGCACATTCTGCCGGGCACAGCTCTGCATGGCATATGCAAAATGGGCCATAATGACATGCAAATGGCCCCTTTGCACCTTGCATGCCCAATGGCCCCATTTGCATGCCTGTGGATGTGAATGGCAGCTTTTGGCGCAGCACATCAAGAGATTCACTGCCCCTTTGTGTACCCAGCCCAACCAGGGGGTTGCGTTGGCCCATCCCAGGCTGGACGCAACTGTGGTATTCACAGAGGGGATGCACCAGGAGCATCCCCTGGTGCATCTTCTGTGAATACCACACTTTGTGGTTGGCGCATCTCATTTGCGCCGTTGTATCCAAGATGCACCAAGCATAATTCCTTTGTGAATCCTGCCCAAACTGTTTTTTATTTTTTCAGAAAAATGGTGAACAGTGTGGGTTCACAAAAAAATGTGTGCAATTGTTTTTTGTGCAAATAGCAGACCCAAAATATTTGCATAAAAATTGAAAAATGCCCAATTCTGCTCTCCCCCAAATGACCTATTCCATTTTTGTCCCTCTTTCTGTGGAGAATCATCAACATCACTTGTGCAGGGGTCTGGCATTTAGATTCTGACTTGGATTTCTCATACTGGTAACTATACAAATTTGGATAATTGTATCTCCCCCCCCCCATTCATTTTAGCATTGCCTCATCTCACTCCTTCCAATCTGCTCCTACACTGTTAAATGCCTCCAAAACTATCCCACCTCTTGCTTATAATCTTGACCTTCACCATTCCCTTAACCTGCCAGAGCTGAAAAATATCCAATCCACTCCCAATTCCCACCTCAAAAAAATCCTCTTCTGCTTCCCCCAACCAACACAAGTCAACAAAAACAAGCTCACCCCCACCTCAAAGTTTAGCAAAATATCTCCCAATTCCCAAAGCCTAACCTAGTACTGTTCAAAAAGGTAATCCTTTATATTAAGGTGACATTTATAAAGTAGCGATAACAAATTTATTGATATTGTTCAACAAAAAACTGATGACTAGTCCTGATCACTGAATGAAAACAATACACCATTCAGATGGCCACACTGACAGCTGGCTGGAAAAAACAAAACAAAAAACATTGGTGTCTATTCAGCAGCAGCCAGATTTTCTGCAAACCAGCAAGGGGAGCAGACTGTTTTGAAAGCTGATTATGTCAGTCTGATTGGTGCTATAGGTAAGTATAAATGATTTAATAAATATTAGTAACATATGGTTATAACTCGTACTAATAAAATGGACAAGAATGCTGATTCTCGATTACCTGAGTGGTATGTTTAGCCATGCTATTATCTCAGCAGAACGGCACAGCTGGCAGTACCTCTAGACTAAAGTTAGTTAAAAAGACTGCACTGAACAGTGTTCCATGTGCGTGTCATCAATTCACAAAGTGCCCAAATCCTTTGTGGCCCCCTAGCATCTTTCACACTTAGACACAGCTAGCTCAACAGAAATGACCCCGCCATATGGCTGCATCAATGGCCCTAAACCAAAAGTCCCACTGACTGCTACTGTAGCACCAGCATGTTCTCCATTCCCACTCTAATGTAACTACTGCCAGACTACTTTCATTGCCATAGATTATGGCTCCATCCTGCCCTCAAACAACCCCCACTCTGCACATAATTGCCAGTTTTCAAACTGCTGCTTCCTCTCAATGACCATGGCTCTGATCCCACTTAGTTCAAAATGATGCCAATCAAGGCCCCAACTCTCGGTTTCCACTGTCAAATGACCACAGCTCCAGCCTACTCTCACAGCCAGAGGACATCAGGATGTTTCTCTATTTTGTGCTTGTGAGTTGGTACAGCGAATTAATTCACTATTTGATTTTTATCTCTTGTAGTCCAGCACTATGTGCATTTTATGTCTGTGGAATTAAATTGCTGCACTTTCAAGTTATCCTATTATGCCAGACTTTTTGTCGGTGTTTACTTCTCTCTGCAAGTGCTTTTGATATTGCTTTGTCTGTTTTGTTTCAACTGTGGGGAGCTGGCTACTCCTTTTAGATGCGTAGGACTGCTGCACTGGGAGCACAAAGCAGAAATTGTGTTTTCTGGACCCTTACTTAGGCAAGGGTCACTTGCAGCCAGTGAGGCAAAAACGCTGTTGGGAAAAGACACATCAGGCAACACAGGATACTTAATCTCTATCAATTAATAGATATAGTATTCTGATGGAGAGCATTGACACAAGCATTGGCACAAAAGATAAGCGGAAAGGTTTTGACTATCACCAGGTGGTGGGAGCAGGGAAAGCTAGGTACTAGAGAGGCTGGGAGCAGGGTGGTATCACATAATAAGGGCAATGCAATTTGGGCAAATCAATTTGGGTGCATCAATATGGGTGACTACAACAAGGGCGATGGGTTGAGGCACTGGACACCGCACCTCACACCATGCCGGTGACCCGGACTCAGGAGCAAGCTCGGGTTGCTAGGGGTCGGTCATGGAGGAGAGGATCGAGCATCCGGAGAACAGCTCTCCTCTCCTGAAGGAGGGTGGGTTGACAACTCCCCGGCAGCAGCAACTGCTAGTGGAGACCGAGGATGCAACAGTTGGGGATTGCACACGCAAGAGGTGGAGACGTGTGCGAGAGGGGTGCAGGAACATGCTCAGCTTGTGCTGAATATCATTGCACATCTGTGCCTCTGGAGATCACACACACATAAACAAGGAAACACCCCAGCACCTGAGGAGACAACGGAGTTCCTGCCCCACACCCACTGCCAGACCCCACCTTCTCCCGAATATGATATCACCCAGCCTGCGTCTGAACCCACCCACCAGACAAAATTGATGGAGCGCCCAAGGTAGGTGAAGGTAGCCCTGCCCTGAGGGGCACAAGTCAGGGGGTCTACCGGTGGGGGACTTAGGATGCCAGGTCAGGGTTCCGGGGGGATCTGGGCTGAGGGGAGGTCTCAGGCAGGGCAGGACAGGCAGGTGTCTCCTGAGGGATGCCTCAGAAACCAGCGACTGGAGGGAAAAAGAAATGTAAAAAAAAAAACTAGGGTGACTGCAGAATATCGGTGACTGCACAATTTCAGTGACCACACATATTCAGCGATTGTGGTGATCAAAGAGCGGTGATGTGTTAAATGTTTAGAAGTAGGAGGGGTGTGGGGGCAAAGCCCCTAGTATAAACAAGGTGATTCAGTGTGGTGATGGGACATACCCATTGCCATTGCTAGGTGCAACAGGTGCATGTGGTTGCCAGTATGAATAAGGGTGTGGGGCTGTTGAGTGTTTCAGCAGTAGTAATACTTATGAGTGTGGAGGAGGTGCTGCTGTATGGAGAGGATGTTTGTAGAATTCAAATACCTTTTTGTAGCTGTAATGTGCCACGCTATTATGTGGATGTGCCATAATTATGCTCGCTCAAGTTGATTCGCCGTTTTTGCTTTCATTGTTGTTTCCTCACCCAATTCACATGGAACCCTGTACAGTATAAATCAACACAGGGTGGAGAGGAGAATGTAGTGCTCCTTTTTGACTAGTGAATTGTGACAAATGTCACATTTTTTGATTTTGACCCACCATTTCTTATACCTTGAGGACAATCTGGCTCACAATTCTAATGGTTTTCCACTGGTGCTTTAAGAATATGGGCCCAATTGCACATTATGACCAATTTTTTTTTTTAATTTTACCCTTTACTTTTTATGACCAGTGTGTCAGTGTCCCACACAGGTAAACATTTAAAATGAACACTGGAATGGTGGGCAGTACTGGGTGCTACAAGAGTTTGGGAAAAGGGAGTTATGAACTTTAATTGAGATGGAGAGATCAACAAGATTCAAATAAATAAGGCCGACCCGGTGGTGCTGAGGGTTGAGGCACTGGATGTCACACCTCATACCATGCTGGTGACCTGTGTTCGGGAGCGAGCTTGGGTGGCCAGAGGTTGGCCAGGAAGGAGAGGATTGAGTATCCAGAAGACAGTGCTCTTCTCCTAGGGAGGGTGGGTTCACAATGCCCCAGCAGCAGCGATTCCCGGGGGAGACTGGGAGTGCATCAGCCAGGGGTTGTGCACATAGTGTGGAGGCATCGGCAGATGTCCATGAGTGGGGTGCAGCCATGTGCTCAGCTTGCACCAGAAATCATTGAACATCTGCACCTCTGTGGGACCATCATGTAGTTGTGCAAGTAAAAGAGAAAACCCTGACTCCTGTATGAGACGATGGCATGCCAGCCCCATGCCCACCATTGGACCCCACCTCCTCCAGTCCTGATATCCTTTGGCCCCCACCAGACCACAAAGCTAGATTGAATGGAGTGCCCAGGTAAGTGAAGGGTGGCCCCATCCTGAGGGGCACAAGCCAGGGGATTTATGGTGGTTCAAGGTGCTGGGTCAGAGTTCCAGGGGGATCTGGAGCAATGGGGGTCTCAGGCTGGGCAGGACAAGCTGGCGATGCCTGAGGGATGCCTCAGGACCGGCGACCGAAGGGGAAAAAAGAGAGGTAAAAAAAAAAAAGAAACAGATTAAAATAAAAAAGTGATGGGGAAGTTGGGTGGTGGTAGTGGGTGTTACAAGAAATGAGGGAAGGGAGGAAATTTGCTTTTTGGGGTGGCAGGATCAACCAGATTAGCACAGTACAGTGGCGGATCACCTTCCCTACACGGTCTCGGTCCTGACTATTTGAAAGAGCTTCTGGTGCCCTACACCCCTCTGAGACAGCTCCGCTCGGCTGATGAGGGGTTCCTGGAGATTCCGAGGGTAAATTTGAAGTCCTCTGAAGCTCGTGCCTTCGGTTTTGCGGCTCCTACCCTTTGGAATTCTCTGCCCCGTCAACTCCGAGAGAGTACGATGGTGGAAAGTTTTAAAAAGGCCTTAAAGTCCTTCTTATGGGAGAAGGCATTTCCTGTTATGTTGTAATTGGTTATTTTAGCTTGTAATATTTGCTGTGTTGTTTTACTGTATGTATTGATTATGTTGGTGTTCTCATGTTTTTATGTACAGCGCCTTAAAAAATTTGAAAGGCACTTAACTAAATAAATTTTATTATTATTATTATTAGTAGTAGTAATGTGACGGTCAGTTTATGATCAACAACTGTACTGTTGGAAGAACCAACAATTTCCTGTTAAGAGTCCTTTCAGCAGTATAGTTTTCAGTCATAACTTTTACAAATATTTAAACACTTTAAATAAATCTAAGCAAAACAGACTTCAAAAAGTTTGTTTCTCACATTTTGAAGACACAGCACCCAATATTTTAAGTAATGTGAGGAAAAAGACTGACCAAGTTCACATTCCTGTAACTCTGTCAATCAGGAAAAAAATTGTTGCATTGTGTTCTTATCACAGTTTGTATTTTGTGAGAGTTACACTACTGAGCATCCACTAGCTTTAAAATATAATTTTAATGTTTGCTTTTTAAAACAAACTAATACATAATCTGTCTAAGTTGGACCAATCCATGTGGAGGAAAAACTGTCTTTGACCCTTAAAATCATGAAAACTATTTGTCCACATTTTGTCCACTTTTTGTTCAATTTGCGTTTTCTAGAGGTGCTGTACTACAGTATATCCTCATTGAGAAGAAACCTTGAACATTTCAAGTCCCTCCTTGTAAAGGTCACTGACATGTAAGCAGGCAAATGAAGGACTGCTAATGTAAACAACGTGTCAGACCCTAACTAGGAAAGCATGAATTAATCAATTTATTTATTAACATTACTGCACCAGGAATGCCCTCAAACATCTTTGTTTTATAGAGGTTCTAGGTGAAGGCAAAAAGGACTACAAAACAGTCAAGGAGCTCACATACTAAATATTTTATGTTTACATTCCACATGATACTAATTAAGAGTCACAGAGGCTGCAAAGGATCCTAAACTAGACAATTGCATTCAGCATTTAAGTTATCAAATGTCTGTGTTCTGAATAAACTTTAACTGTCCAGAGTCCTTTTATTAACTAGGTGCAAAGTTAAGTACACAGAAGCCTGAGTGAAGCATTAGTATAATACACTGTCTAGAATGATTAACTGTGACAAATTACTAGTCAAATAATTTCATTTAATTTTTTTTTTCTTTGAAAATATGTTTACAAGATTGGAGCAGTTGGACCAACAGTCCTTTTGCAGGCGCGATTCTGGCCCAAAACGGGCACATACAAAATAAAATTAATACCACAGATAACTAATTAGCAAGCCATAAAACATGTCAGCAACAATTACAATAGCTTGTTTCCAACAAATGCTCTCAAAAGTACAATTTGAAAACATAAGTAGTACAAGTTTTATGGAGTGAGTCAGGCAACTTATTCCAATAGTTGGGAGCAGCAATGGAAAAACCTTTAGATCCCATCTTGGTTCTACAAAATTTGGTCTGCACTGCAATACTATTAGCAGAACATAAGTTATCATTTATAGTTTTTACTATTACAAGATCGGCAAGAACAGAAGGGTCATGCGAAAAAAATAGCCTTGTGCACTTGGCAACCAAAAGAATAATTTATCTGTAACATGGGAGATAACTAGCCAAAATCAGACTATAAGGAGCAGTGATGAGTTTAAAAAGTGACAAGTAAAAGAAAACAACAAATATTATTATAAACAACTGACAGATTTTAGAGCTTCTTATAGTTCCCAAATTATAAAATACAAAACATAATCAAAAAGTGGAAACAATGAGTCAACAGCAGCAGCTTTCCGTGTATTAAAAGTGAAATTAGTTTTTAGTTTAGAAAGAATCCCAAGGTTTTTATTTTATTTTTTTTATTTTTGAAGACCATTTGTACATGCCCAGAAAAGGATAGTATGGGGTCCAGAATAATACCTAGATATTTGAAATGTTAGACTTGTTTAATTTCTTAACCAAGTGGGTGCTTTATTAACAATGAGGGGTTTCCATTCAAAAGTATCTTGCAAACAAAAAGCATACTTTGTATTTATTTCTTTAACAATAAGGACCAAGGAGTTTTGAGTGAACCAACCACACTCTGCAAGCAAGTCAATATCCAAGGTATTTGTAATTCCCAAAATGTCCCTAGAGCTGGAAAAGATTATTAAGTCATTGGCATAAGACAGTGTATCACAATTTGTGCAGGTTTTGGGGAACAGAATTTAAAAAAAAGGTAAACAGGGGCACAAGTATAGACTCCTGAGGAACACCTCTGTCTACAGTTCAAGACTGAGAAGAGACAGATCCAATAGCCACATGTGGTGAGCGCTCCGACAGACAAGTCCTTTACCCAAAAATTAACAGCAGTTGGCAGTCAAAAGGAACTGGTTGTGGTCAGTCAGGTCGTATGCCTTGGTCAGATCCAAGAAAATGGCTCCTGTTAGAAGACCAGCTTCCATACCACAGAGGATCAAGTCTGTGAACCTGACCAAGGCATTCCCTATCACAGGACTCTTCCTGAACCCATGCTGTTGAGCACAAAAAAAGTTCACTTCACTCTAGGTATGTATTAAGTTGCATTGCCACAATTTTTTCAAGTATTTTACTTACAGCATTTAAAATGGAGATGGGATGGAAATCATTTAAAGAGCAACTCTATTATAATAAGAAGCTTAAAAAATCTAGATTTATACCAATAGTGTTTTAACTTTATTGTTTCTAGTTATTTGTTTTTTCCTTTTACTTTCCCATGCTGTTGATCTACTAAATATTGTACATAACGCAGCACTTATTTCACTGGGTCTTTCAAAATGTATCTGACTCTCCCCTGCTAACCACACAACTGCCATTTGTGACATCACAGTCTGTTGTCATGGGTGAGCACTATGATGTCATAAACAAGGCACTATGAGGTTAACAGGGAGAGGCAAATGTTTTCAAATGTTTTCTGTACAGACTTTTTAGATGAACTACCATTATATGCTGTAAATCTTGAAAAGGAACATTAACAATGAAAACATTTATTCTCTAGTAAATTGTAACAGCTGAAACATTTTATTTATGAAAGCACTTGCTGAAGTGCAGAGCTGCTCTTTAAGGATATAGAATTATATATTTTGGGTACTTGGTAATGGTTTTATTGTTCAGTCTTTTTTAAAATGGTCATTACAATTCAATACATAATATAAAAACATACATTTTACAGAATAATAAATAACAATCAAGGAATAAATAATCATCATGTCATCTTACACCAGGAAAAATTACCAAACACAAGGTAGCTCATTTACACCTTTTCAACACTTTTTGTCTAACTTTCTGAATAATTATGAAATAATTCGCCACACTATTAATTATAAAATCATCCTCTACTGTAAGTGTAATATTTAATAAGACATCATCATCTGTATCTGGCATGGAGTTCAGAATGAGGGCAAGCCATTTTTTCCTTGCTTTGTTATACCATGTACATTTAAAGACTGCATGGCACAGATCCTCCTTTTCACCAGCATCACAGCAACATCCTTGTCATTAGTGAATTTTCCAAAATGCGCCTTTAATACATTCAATTCAGGTCCGTCTTGTAAATGAGCTTGTCTCAATGATGTTCTGCCTGGTAAAATAAAGATTTTGATTGACTGATTGATTGATTGCTCGATTCAAAGAGCTCAAACATAAACCTTGCATACATTTTTCTTTTGGCTGTGTCTTTAAGGATGTCCAAGTAATATCTCACATAAAACAGACAGTTGTTACGACTATGCAACTTAGAGTATCTGGCTGCACTTATTGCACTTAAATCCTAGTAGACAAAATACAGTAATTAGTAACTCTATTCAGAACATAGCTGTTCTATCTAGAGCTCATTCTAATATTTCAGTTAGTGTAGTCCCATAAGCTAAGTAAGTCATATCTAGTGAGACGTTTTATGGCATGCATTAGCCAATTCAGGCCTTTACAGTTCATTTGTTTCCACCTTAGTTTGTCTTTAAGGCACTAACTTGATAATCTATTAGTATCAAAATGGGAAAATTTGGTCCAGTAATTAAGTAGCCTATCGTCGGCTGTGGCCCAGAGGTTCGGTATCCCTAGCTCAGCATGTATGTAACAGGCTGGAGCGATTTTGTTAAGACCCAGAGCGGATCATAGGACCTGTAATAAGGTTTTTTCCAGTTTAGCTATTGCTTCTGTTGCCCAGATTTCTGCTCCACACAATATTTATGAGTTGTATTTGGCCTGTAGGGCTTTTACTGTACTAAAAGCCTGACAATATTGCCTCCATACATATAACAACATTTTTTAAGCCCTAATGCCACAGCTCCAGCCTTTATTAACCCACTTTCCAAATGTAATTACCAGGAAAGATTCCAGGTATATATAATACCTAGATAGTTACAGCTTTTAACCACATCCAGATGCCTTGTATTAACAGTCCATTTGGCTTTATACTTCTGACTCCAAATACCATTATTTTAGATTTAGAATAATTTATTTTCTAATCTAACTTAGTGGATTGATTAGCCAATATGTCTAATTTTTTCTGAAGACCTAAGGGAGTCAAGAGAAAAGAGGACAAGATTGTGCACGTAAGCTAAGAGTGGGCATGGGACAGTTCCAATTTTAGGTGAATCAGTATGAAAATCCCCTATAGCCTCTATTAACTCATTAAAACAGAGTGAAAATAAGGTTGGGGCTAGTATACATCCTTGACGCACACCCTTATTAGTAGGAAAGGGTGGTGTCAGTTGTCCCCTCAGGCCCACTCTAACCTGGGCCCATGTGTCCATATACATATTCTGTATTGTACAGTATTTATTAACATTGGGCTTATGCCCCGTCTCAACATGATGTTCCAAAGCATTTTCCTGTTAAGAGGATCAAATGCTGTGCTATAGTCAATGAAAGCAGCATAGATCTTTTGCTCTCTTACTTTATAGTATTTTTCTGTTATATGGAGTAATACAAAGCAGTTGTCAATGGTGGAAAAACTTTCTTTGAAACCCGCTTGAGACTGAGAAATGCCACCCAACCTTTTAATTTCCTGTTTTAGTCTATCTAATATAATTGTGGAAAATATTTTCCCCATTACATCAATGAGGCTTATAGCCTGTACATTTTTGGGTCCTGCCTGTCATCCTTTTTGAATATTGATATTATTACAGAGTCCCTCCATGAGATGAGAATAAAACTCTCTCAGACACATTTTGTGAAAAAGGAGGACACAAATCTGGCCCAGTGTTCCATTAGGTATGAATACATTTCTGGCGGCAACTTGTCTGGGCCAGGAGTTTTGTTGGTTTTTAATCTGTAAGTGGCCATCAAAACATCTTATTCACTAATCTCATACAGACTAGAGGTCACTATACCCATGGGTAATGATGTCCAGGGAACATCCATAAGGGGATCATACATAATACTTATAAAATACCTGCCTGCTGCAGTGAAGGGTCTGAGGGCTAGTTTATGGTTTTAGTCCTCCCCAGCCCCCTCGTTGTGATCACCACCGAATCCCCCGGTGGAACCAGCCTGCTGCAGTGAAGGATCTAAGGGCTAGTTTATGGCTTTAGTCCTCCCCAGTCCCCTTGCTGTGATTGCAGCCAAATTCCCCAGTGGAACCAGCCTGCTGCAGTGAAGGGTCTGAGGGCTAGTTTATGGCTTTAGTCCACCCAAGCCCCCTCACTGTGATCACTACCAAATCCCCAGTGGAACCAGCCTGCTGCAGTGAAGGCACAGGACATGTTCCCTTCTGTACTTGGTGCCTTGCTGGCACATTCACGCCCAGACAGTTGAATTTAAGCTCCTTAAATTTGAACCAGCTCCCTAGGAGTTGCTGCTTGTCCTGAATTTAATCACTGTAATTTGTATTAGCTTCTTAGGAGCTGCTGCTTGTCTTTGGCTATTTTTTATTAAGTTGCTTTAGTAGTTATTTCTGCACTGCTATTGCTTATTAAGTTGCTTTGGTAGTTATTTCTGCACTGCTATTTTTTATTAACCTGTTTGGTAGTTATTTCTGCGTTGCTTTTTCCAGCTTCATTGCTCTTCACTGCCTGCTTTTTTCCCCTACTGTCTTCCCTGTTTTTATTTATTTTTTTATTTTTATTTTTTTAGTGCTCTCCCTCTGTAATTTCTTGATTCTCTGGCCCCTCCCTGCTATGAATGTTGAAGCCCTTTCCTCCCCCTTCCCCTTCAGCCACTGATGACCTCTTACTTAACTGCACAGGTTAATTTTCTTTTGTCTCAAGCTTTTACAGGGTCTGAGGGCTAGTTTATGGCTTCAGTCCTTACTGCCGCACTCACGCCCAGACAGCTGAATTTAAGTCCCTTAAATTTGAACCAGCTCCCCAGGAGTTGCTGCTTGTCCTGAATTTAATCACTGTAATTTGTGCTAGCTTCTAAGGAGCTGCTGCTTGTCTTTGGCTAATTTTTGGCCCACCCACGTACACCCGCTCTCTATTAAATGCTCTGTTGCTTCACCCTCCCTTCCTAATTTTGACTGGAAGTACTGTAGTAGGTGGGTCCTTTCCTGTCCACTGGATTTCTACTGCTGTGAGAACTCTGGAGCTCAAGAAGGACATTCGGGATCAGCTCCAGCTCTCCAGGCTTGACATATCTGGCTCAGATAAACCCTACGAGGATGTCTACCTCACTCCTATACCTTCACCTACTTATCCAGTGAATGCTGGTGCACCAAACTGGCCTGCATGATGTAGTGCAAAAGGCCCAGGGTCATCCCGTATTCTCAGGCTATATGCACTACACCACTGGTACATCAACTTCGAACTCTATTAATGGAAAAATGGTTTCAGTAACTGCTCTAAGTACACCACTGCTACCCCCTGGTAGAGTAACACCTAGCTTCCAACATCATCTCTTATATCTGCTTACTCTCTCTAACTTCACAGCAACAACCAATAAATTTAACAGTACCTCCTCCTGGAAAAGACAACAGAAACAGTAAACAACTAAAAGCATGCCTACTGAAACTAATTCTACTGCTTCTGCTCCTGTCTGGAAATGTGCACCCTAACACTGGCCCCGCTAAGGCAATGGACCATTGCAGCACAAAAATGTCCTGTACACTCTCCCTCACGTCTATCAACATATGTAGTCTTCCATGTAAGTTAGACAACCTCAAGGTATGGATTACACAACACAACCCAGATATTCTCTCTCTGTTGTAGAAACTTGGTTATCACCCAAGTTTCCTGATTCTGCTATCACCATACCTGACTACTCTACTTGAGGGCAGGATAGGCTCACTAAAAGAGGTTGTGGCTGCATTATTTACTTAAAAGAAACCCTAATGGGTCACACCCTTGAATTTCCCCGCATAAGAAACTCCTCTCAGGCCCTGGTCATCAAGGTACTCCTAGGGGCCCAAACGAAAACATTAACTGTGCTATCTGTTTACATACCACCAAAAGAATCTGCCTCTGGCTTTCATAACTTCATGGAATATATTTGGAATGTGCCTCAGAACACTGAAACCATAATACTGGGAGATTTCAATTTAAACTGGCTCTCTTCTGACACTGGACACATTAAGGATGCCATCTCCGACTTGCACTTTACCCAGCTAGTTAACACCCCTACCAGAATTAACTATAGAACTGGATCAAGTACCTTACTGGATTGGGTTCTGCCTAGTCACCCAGAATGAATCACAAATGTCTCTCTACTCCCTGACACCCTAAGCTCTATACTTTGTAGTTGGTCCAAGAAGTTCAGCAAACCTCCACCTAAGGTTATTCTCAGTAGGGTCCTAACTCCAGGACACCTAGAGCCACTCAGATCACACCTTCAAAGCCAGGATTGGTCACTGCTGGACTCTACCAATGACATTGATGAGGCGCTTGATTTCTTCATTGACCGCTTTAATGATGCATGCGATATCCACACCCCCCCCTTAAAAAGCGGAAAGTTAAGGGGATGTGCAACCGTTGGATAACACCTAAACTACTGGGACTTATGAAGACTATGGACCACCTCTTGAGCAACATAAAGGATGTCATTGGCAAAGACTTCAAGAGAGCACCCACCATGCTTAACATTGATGGAAGCCCAACTCTCGACCCAATGGCCATAGCCAATATTTTTAACAATGCCCATACAGACCTCAGCAGTGTCCTCCCCCCCCTGATTTTTTCATGGTCCCTGCCCCTGCCACCCCCCCCAGTCTGTGATGATCAGCAGCAGGCTTCCCCCTCTTTTTACTTCAAAGAGGTTACTAAGCATGAGGCTAGGAAGTACAGACACAAAGTACTCGGTAAATCAAGATTCAGTGGGGACAATCTAGATCTCAAATTTCTTGCCCTCACCCTCGAGGAAACTCTTACACCTCTTACCAAGAGTCTGAACCTTTCTTTAATACTTGGGCAATTCCCCCAAAAATGGAAACAGGCCCTAGTAACTCTGGTGCACAAAGGTGGAGATAGGGCACACCACACAAACTACAGGCCAATCTCCATTCTACCTCCTCTATCAAAATCACTAGAGCGTATAATTGCAGATCAGCTTGTGGAATGCATTGTTAGAAAGGTAGAACTGGGAAGGAAGGGGAGAGGGAGGTAAGGTGCCTGCCTGGCACCATGGCTTGGAGGGACAGGGAGCGAATCCTCAGGATTACAGGAGCAGCTGCAGAGGGGAGGGAGCTGGATGTCATTGTCCACCTAGGGACAAATGACCTGGCTAAGAAAGGGATCAGAGCAGTGCAAGAAGCATTTGTGGAGATGGGGAGGGGCCTTCGACAAATAGCACACATGGTAACCTTCTCGGAGGTGCTGCCTGTCTATGGCACGGGTGAGGCTAGGATGCTCCACACCATGGGATTCAATCAGTGGTTGAAAAACTGGTGCAGAGTTCAGGGATTTGGCTTCATTGGGGACTTGGGGTCCACCTGGAGGCATGCAGGCCTATACTGGCATGATGGTCAGCATCTGTCCAGGAGGGGAACCAGGATCCTAGGTGATAGGTTTAAATGCTTCATTGGCAAGCATTTAAACTAGCCAAGGGAGGAGGCACTGGAGAGGAGCAGGGAAATCCTAGCCCCCAAAAATCAGGGTACTAAGTGAGGTAGACACTAACATAGAGATGTCAATAGGGAGAAGCGCAGGGGTAAATGGAGAAAGTGACGAATCAATAAGGATGGGGATGGGGCAAAAAGGGGTAAGGCCATCAAGAAATGGAGGGTAATGAATACCAATGCCAGTAGTCTGGGCAACAAGCTCCCTGAACTGGTGGCCTTGATGGAAGAGGGATTCCTGGATATTGTAGCAGTCACAGAAACATGGTACACAGAGAACCATGACTGGGTTGTTAACATACCAGGGTACACAACCTACAGGAGAGACAGGGAGGGAAGAAGAGGGGGTGGAGTAGCTCTCTATGTAAGGGAAGGGATAAAAGCAACTTAACAAAAGAGTAAGCAGGGAGGAGAGGAGGCACTGTGGGTCACCTTAGAGACTGGAAATGGCACCACTATCCGCACAGGGGTTGTATACAGACCTCCATGTCAGGGGGAAGGAATGTACAAGGATATGATAGAAGGCATATTTAGGATGGCAGAGAATGG
This sequence comes from Neoceratodus forsteri, assembly GCA_016271365.2. NCBI lineage: Eukaryota > Metazoa > Chordata > Ceratodontiformes > Ceratodontidae > Neoceratodus > Neoceratodus forsteri. The sequence continues at coordinate 900,168,437 of CM057455.1, forward strand.
GGAGATACTGTTGATGGGGGACCTTAATATGCCAGATGTTAACTGGAGCACCTTTGCTGCAGCCACATCCAAAGGCAGGGCCATTCCTGATGCCCTTCAGGTGGCATGCATCAGACAGCTAGTTTTGGAACCTACTCATGAGGGAGCAATCTTAGACCTCATACTCTCAAATGGGGACAGTGAGAGGATCTCAGATCTAGAAGTGGGTAGCCATTTGGGAACAAGTGACCACCAAACAGTGTGGTTCACGATAAACTCAGCTACAGAGTCTAGCCATACAAAAGTGAGGGTTCTGGACTTCAGGAGGGCTGACATTGGCAAGATGGGAGAGTGCCTTAGAAAAGCACTAGCAAACAGGCTAGAAGGAGGGGTAGAGCAACAATGGGGGAAATATCAAAACTGCCATCACAGAGGCGACAAGCCTTTGTGTGAAGCAAATAAACAAAATCAAAAGAGGTGGCGGTGAAGGTTAGGGAAAAAAAGATAGCATTTAGGAAGTATAAGAAAACACAGAAGGAGCAGGTCAGAGAACTGTACCAGTTAAGGCATAAGGAAGCAGGGAGGTTAGTCAGAATAGCAAAGGCCTAAACTGAGGAAAAGATAGCCAACTCGGTTAAGAAGGGGGATAAAACCTTTTATAGGTATATCAGGGAGCATAGAAAGACAAAGGGAGGGATATTGAGGCTGAATAGAATGGACGGTGGGTGGGCAGAGAGGGGCAGTGAAAAAACAGGGATACTGAATAAATAATTCTGTTCAGTATTCACAAAAGAGGAGGCAGGGGAGGCATCTAATCCAATTAACAGAAGCACTCTGGAGAGGGGGGTCGATCCCAGTCCTTTCACAGAAGAAAGAGTTCTGAAAGAACTCCTAAAACTGAAGGTGGACAAAGCAATGGGGCCAGATGGAATTCACCCAAGAATTCTAAAAGAATTAAGCAGAGAACTAGGGACACCACTGACTACCCTTTTTAATAAATCATGGGAGGATGGTGTGGTACCTGAGGACTGGAGGAAGGCAGATGTGATTCCCCTTCACAAAAATGGGATCAAGACAGAGGCAAGAAACTGCAGACCTGTCAGTTTGACCTCTGTGGTAGGGAAAGTGATGGAATCACTTCTGAAGGAAAGAACTGTTCAGTATCTAGAGGCCAGTGGGGCACAGGACCCAAGGCAGCATGGGTTCACAGCGGGAAGGTCATGTCAGATGAATCTAATTGATTTCTTTGACTGGATGGCCAAAGTAGTAGACCAGGGAGGGGCTGTGGACATGGCCTACCTAGACTTTAGCAAGGCATTTGACACAGTCCCACAAAAAGATTAATAGTCAAATTAACCAGCCTGGGGTGGGTCCCAGGGTGGTAGCCTGGGTAAAACATTGGCTGGACAACAGGACACAGAAGGTAATTGTAAATGGAGTCCACTCTGAAGAAAGAGGGCTTACTGGTGGGGTACCGCAGGGTTCAGTACTGAGTCCAGTCCTTTTTAATGTCTTTATAAGTGACATTGCAGAGGGACTGGAAGGAAAAGTAAGCCTCTTTGCAGATGACACAAAGATCTGCAACAGGGTTGATACACAAGGAGGCCTGGAAAGGATGAGAAGGGACTTGGCAAGGTTGGAGGAATGGCCAGAAGTATGGCAGCTTGGATTCAATGCAAAGAAGTGCAAAATAATGCACCTGGGAAACAAAAACCCAGGGGAAGATTACACAATGATGGGGAGGTAGTAACAACAACAAAAATGGAAAGGGACCTGGGGGTAATCATATAAGATGAACTTAAGGTTGGCAAGCAATATGAGAAGGTGGTAGGGAGGGCTGGGGGATACTGGGATGTATAGAGAGAGGCATCACCAGCAGAAAACAAGAAGTTGTTATCCCCCTGTACGGACAGTTGGTGAGACCCCATCTGGAGTACAACGTCCAGTTCTGGAGACCCCATCTCCGCAAGGACATAGACAGGATGGAGGCAGTTCTGAGGAGGGAAACTAAAATGGTGCAGGGTCTGCAAGAGAAGCCATATGAGGAGAGACTAAAGGAACTTAATATGTATACCCTTGAGGAAAGGAGGGAGAGGGGGAACATGATAGAAACACTTATGTACCTCAGTGGAATCAACAAAGTCCAAGAGAGTAGCATCTTTCAGAAAAAGAGATGTGCAAGAACAAGGGGACACAATTTAAAGATGGAGGACAGCTCTGGGGCAATGTGAGGAAGTATTTTTTTCACAGAGAGGGTGGTGGACACATGGAACAGCCTTCCTGAGGAGGTAGTGGGGTCTAAAACTGTGGGAGAATTCAAGAATGCATGGGACAGACATAAGGCAATTTTTGTGGGGAGTAGGAAGAAATAGGCTGTTAGTTAAATAGGATCTTCAGCTTATCCTCTAGGTAGAGAAATGGGCAGACTAGGTGGGCCAAGCGGTCCTTATCTGCCGTCAAAGTCTATGTTTCTATGTTTCTATGGACAAATACAATATTCAATGTCCCCAGCAGTATGGCTTTTGTAAAGGTCATAGTACTACCACTGCACTGTTAGAATTCACTGGTTTCATACATAATGCACTCGACCATGGCCATCTGGTGGGGGCTGCCTTTATCGACCTGATGAAGGCCTTTGATACCGTGAACAACTCACTGCTACTTGGGCAATTATCACTCACAGAGGTGCTGAATGATGCTGTCAGCTGGTGCAAAAGCTACTTAGAAGACCGTTCATAGCAGGTCAAGATAACCAATGTCCTCTTCGGAAGGAAGCCGGTCCATTCTGGAGTGCCTCAGGGATCTATACTAGGGCCCCTTCTCATCAGTATCTTCTTGAATAACCTCCCCTGAGCCTGTCATGAACATATTCTACTCTATGCAGATGATGCCGTGATCTACTGTAGTAACCCTGACCCTAAGATCCTCCAGGATAACCTTCAACAGTTTCTCAGAAGTGAAAAAGTGGTTCAGCACTCAAAATCTAGTGCTAAACTATAAAAAGACCAAAGCAATGTTTTTCAACAGTGCCCATAAGAAACAAGTCCAAACTCTTGTTCATCACAAACTGCACTGGCACCCCGCTTGAATAGATCCACTCCTTCAAATATCTAGGGGTCACTGTTGATAGCTCACTCACCTACTCACAACATATTGATAATGTAGCTCGAGCTGTCCACATAAGGACTGGCCTACTCCACAGGCACAAGCATAGCCTCACTCCCGAGGTGCTAAAAATAGCAATTTTCAGCTCTGTCATTACCATCATCGATTATGGGCTGGTTGCTTATGGCTCTGCCTCTGCTACATCTCTTCACAGGATTATTGTTGCTCTTAACAAAGCATGCAGACTCCTTACTGGGGCTGCATGCCTCACACCCAAGAGTACCTACATGCTCAGACTGGGTGTCTTCAATTATTCAGCTAGATCCAAGTCAGGTCTTTATTGTTCTCAGATGCCGCACCACCTTAGGTCAGTGGTCTTTCGCTTATTTAGAGCCCCCCTCTGGCTCAACTCCCTGGGTAGGGACTGTGATGCTATGCCACCTGCTTGTTGTTACATGTATCATATTTGTATTTTTAAAATAAAGTGTGTATGCGTTTGGGACTGTCTACTTGGCACACAAGTCTGCCAGTGTGTAAGAGGCTTGACCTTTGACCCCAGAGGTGACAGTGTGTTGAAGCAGCTGGCTGCTATAAAAGCTGGCTAAGGGAAAACTGATCAAAGGTTTCCTGTTCTGTTTTAACAGAAGACTCTGGCCATCTGCCAGGAGATAGGACCTCATAAAATTGTATGATTCCTGCAGAAAGAGACAATTTGGTCACAGAACCTTGTTAAGTCGTAAACCTAAGATTATTCTTGCAAACCAGGAAACCAGCAGACAGATCAAAGAGAAATGTTTGAAAAGAGACTCATATTTAAAAAAAAATTGCTGACTGTTGATTTCCATAGTAGAAATTAAGTCTATGGGAGGATCTAACTGTGACCTCACCAAGGGGGTTGGGAGATGGATTTTAAAATGGTCAGGCATCTGAGGGAAACATCGCTTTTTATTTTGGATTCTACAGGAGTGAGACTTTTGTCTAGGAACTTAAAACAGGCACTTCTGGTAACATCTAGCTAAGCAACAACTTTTAAGTATTTAGCAAGTGTTTTGTTGTTTTGCAATTTCCCATTTATTTTATTGACTGTAAGTTATTAATGTGTATGTTCTGTGTTTAACATTTTTTACTTATTTTACAATTTTTAGTAAACAATATTTTCCTTGAAATTCTGCCTGTGTTTTCTCAGTTTCTTTTGCATGTGAATGCTAAACCAGTGTTTTAATTCTGACAGCTGTTAAGAGCTCGAAAGGGCTAGAATGTGTTACTAATCTTGCTAAAGGTAAGAATATACCTAGGTCTCATATTGAGTCATAAGGGTACAATTGTGGGAACCTAGCTGGGTGCCACTGGTGAAGGATTGTACTGCATCCTCCAAAGAGGGTACGGATCTGAGCCTGTTAACTGGGTATGCTAGCATAAGGTTCATATTTGACCCCCAGGACTCGAGGCTGGTAGGTGATTCGGACCCAAAACAGACAGGAGGGTTACCCTGTTTGTCTCCTGTTCACACTATTGCGGAGCGTGTTTGTGACAGGAACATCTCTCCTGAGTCAAAACTCGGCCCTTTCAAACATAAACTCCGGCAGCATCTATTAACAAACAGCATATGTGACTGCCACCCTTAGCAGCCTTCTGCTTATGTTATCATTGTACTTGTACCTTTTGGCACTTTTAACACTTGGTACTTCATTTCAATCCTACCCTTGAGCCTCTTCCCCTCCACCCCTCACCCCTGCTTCTTCCCTGCTCGTGCATCTTCGAGCTCTTCCCCCACTCCTCCTCACCTTCCCTCTTCCACCCCCCACCTATTTTCTTATCTCATGCCATCTCTTTTGCAACTTCTTCCCCTCCTTCCGCCTACATTTCTCTCTTTTACCTCTCTCCCACCCATATTACACTCTCTCTCTCTCTCTCGGGTTTTTGTCAAGGCCTGCTAGGCTGCCCCCCTCCCCTGGCTAAACACCACCTCTTCTCCCTCTACTATTAATTTGTCTTCCTCCCCCTCACTTCACCAGCACTCCCCCTTCTCTCTGCAATTGCCCCATTTCCCTCCATCCACCTCCCCCTTCCCTCATCTCTCTATCCCCATTACCTCCTTTGCAACTCCGCTCCGCCTCCTGTGCAACTCATCTCCTTCTCCCTCTTGTTTTTCCCATCCCCTACCTTATACCCCATTACTTTCTCTCCTAGATTTTGACATGGCCTCCCAGGCTGCCCTGTCTTCTATTTATTTATTTACATTTTGGTAACCGGGTGAACCCACTGAGACCAGAGGTCCCTTTTTCAGGGGTGGCCCGGGGTTAATTACAGCAGAAGTTACAAACATAGGAAGCTATTTACAGTAGATTGCAATGGTTACATACATTAGAATAGGCATTGAGTACATTACAGAATGACACAAGCTCACAGAATGTTAGATCAGACGGGTCGCTCCCTCATTGCAGCGGCTAATTCATTTCAAGTTGGTGGCACGCTGGCTGAACTAGTGTCAGCAGCAGCGTGCCACCACATTGGGAAACAAGAGCCAAGCCCGATAATGTAGTGGTGGCATTGGCCGCCACAGTGCTGCACCTCCAAAACCCACTTCTTTCCTAAGCTGCCACATAATGTTTCTTCCGCATGCAAACATAAAAATGAAATAAATACTAACACCAAAACCATGACAGGACCCAAAAAAGGAAGAACCTCATGCCAGATTCAAACCCGAAACCACCAGCTTCCCAGACCATAGCCCTGTCCACCATGCTAGATGGCCAGCTGGATTCAGCCCTCAAAAACATACCCTTTATCTTTCTCGTACCGACTCTCTCTCTCGCTAATAACTCCACTGACATCTTCCCCATCAGCTCTTCCTCCACCTCGTTATTTACTTCAACTCGTTATTTAAAAAGTCGCTCAAACTGATTCGCTCATGCTGAGTCTCTCAATTTGAGTAGCTCATATCATGGGTTACAGTGCTATTATATTTAGTTTCTCATGTACTTTCTTGTCCAGGCTTCATATAGGCTCACCTGTGTATAAAACTGCTATATGCTTGTCTATGACTTGTATAAGCTGAGGTCTGATTTTGTTTTCTAAATTGTTAGACCATCTAAATCTTTTTGTATATCTGACCTTAATACAGGACTCATAAATCTGAGGTGAACTTGTCTGGTTTTTACAGAGCTCGCTCAGATAGTTGCTTTGTATTTTGAGTACTAGAACTACTTGTGCTGATCTGTTTATGTTGATAAACTCTTTATTAGATCTTCTATTAGTACGTTTACTACATGTAAATAACATACATTAAAATACCGACACGTTTTTTAAATGATTTAATTTTGTATTAGATAATAATACATTTATAAAATACGGCATTAACAGTTTAATAGGCATTTTCTTAGATTTTGGCAAGATGGTGGTGGAGTGTGAGCTGCATGAGCCACTGGTTTAAGCCACTTGTTTTTTTGTTTGTTTTATTTCATTTTGATTTGTTTTTCTCTCGTTGTTTATCATTTTATTTGTTATTTTATAGTAACTAGCTTAGTTAGGGTTATGAAGTGAGTTAGATTAGTGAAGTTAGCATTTTTTTTTTCTGGGGTTTTGGAAGTAGTTTGCCCATTTGGTCTGCTTCATTGCCTTTCTGATTGAAACACTGATGACACACCTAACTGTTGGCATGTTTATTACTGCCTACAGATCTTTTTCATGTTAGGAGTTTTCTGATCACCTACGGTGTGATTCTTTACAGTCGCCTTGCATTTTATCACAGCAGTTGTTTTCTACGCTGTGTCTGTTTACCAACTGCCTTTAACTGTCGGAGAGATCAGAAACTTGTTGGGGGAGTCCCTGGGTGCTTACCTCCTGAATCCGTGATTGACTAGAAGCTGCAGGAAAGAGGAAGGGAGTGCAGCTCTGTGAAGGATCTGGTCTGTGTCAACTGAGCAGATAAATCTGCAGAGTCCCTAAGTGATCGTTTGCTGGTGTGGTGGGAGCACGACAAGTGAACTGGCCTCTGGATTTGATAATTTCATCTTCTACGGCTGGGAGTGGCTGCCATTTGGCTCAATCTCGGGGATGACGACCAGTAAGCGCTGAGCCTGTGGGCTGTGTTTGAGACAAATACAGGGGGCCTTCTAGTGGGTTGGCTCCCTTGCAGACATGTAGGCTAGTGGGGGTGATTGCCGTCGAAAGACATCTGGGTCTCTGAGGTCCTCCTACTTGGGCAGCCTTCTTGGGTTTAGGCATCTTGCCAGTTTGCTGTCCCAGAGATAGGAGTCAGCTGCACTCCACAATCTCTGGGCCAGGGCACAGTACTGGGGGTGGCAGTCTTAGGTGTGCACGGCCAGAAGGGACATTAGGGGGGATGTTGGCCGGTGGGCAGCATGATCACTGAGAGTCCTTTAGGTATTCCTCAGGTGGGTGCCATTTTGTCCCTCATCTGGGGGACCCAGATTTGCCTGGTTGTGGGTTCTTGACTACTGCCCCTAGGAGGTGTACATTGGGCCTGGAGGCCGTAGTGTAGGGTGATCGACAGAAGATCTGCTGTGGATGTCAAGATCCTGGTGTACATCTATTGGATAATGGATTAGTGGCACACATTTATCGGCAGGACTGGGCAGCCAGTTTAAGGGGAGGTAGTGAGAGGACCTCCACGGATTGTTGTACTGTTGCTATAATCAACTTCTACTGGAGTGCAAGGAGTGTAATTTGGTGTCTGCTTATCTGAACTGGTTGAGGGTCAGAGCCTCACTGTTCCTGAGCCTTTAACTGGAAGATTGGCATGCTTCTTTATTCTTTGACAATGATTTTTCATTGATTATGACCTGGACTTGTAAAGACCAAACTGGGCTGGGGTTTTTCATTTTTTTATTTGGAGGAGGGGTGCTTATTTATTGGGTTGTTACTAGTTATTTGATTTTGGGTATTATAATTTTATAGGGTGGCTTTCTGGGTGGCTGGAGACTATGTGTTGGCAGGTGGCTCTCCTGGTCAGTCGCTACTGCCCCTCTGAACTCCGGGGCCTCCACCCCTTTGACTGTCCACCACTGCCTGCTGATGTATATGCTTATTGATGGGCATTGGGGATTGCTGGTAGGAGATGTGGAGGGGGCCTGGACTACGGGGGGGGGAGCTGAGCAGCTGGATTGGGGTCGTGAGGACAAGGAGACGCCCTGGGGTGAAAGGGAGACTGAAGAGGGGGTCCTCCCTGTTTGGTCTCCATACCCAAGGGTTCTACTTTGACCAGGCAGGTGACCCGGTCGGCTTCCGAGTCTCATCCCACCCGGGCAATGTTACGCAATGCCAGATCCATTAAAAACAAGATAGCTATAATTGCCGATCTTGTTGGGTCATCAGATCTGGCATGCATCACCAAGACCTGGCTGGATGATAATGCTGGCCCAATTCTTGAGTCAGCTGTTCCAGCCGGGGTCTCATGTGATTCATCACCCGAGGTTGGATCATATGGGCCGGGGTGTAGCCATTTGTTTTAGAGTAGAATTGGGCCTGACAGATGTGCCAGTGGGGGAGACCAGATACTTTGAATGTATCTTGGGTGCAGGTGTGGGGTGCAAAATTCTTCTCGTCTACTGTCCACCCAGGGACGGGAAGCTATTTTTGCAGGAAGTCGCAGACTTCATTGTTAATATGGTGTTGGAGTTCCCCAGAGTGATGGTGCTGGGTGACTTCAAAGCCTGCGTTGACAAAATCTCGTAATCTGATTAGGACTTCCTCCAATTAATGACATTGTTGGGCTTCACACAGGTGGTTACCTCTGCAGCCCATAAATCCGGTCATTCCTTGGATCTAGTCTTCCTATTGGGAATGGAGACCTCCGATGTGGTGGTGGAACTGGTCAGTTGGTCTGACCATTACACTATAAGTTTCAGTGTCCAGACTCCCTCTTATAGGCCTGCCTCTTTGGAAATGGTCCGGTACCGACCTTTAAGGGGTGTGACCCCAGGAGGCCTGATGGCAGTGCTAGATCTATCGGAGCTTCCAACTACAAGCGGGGGTCCAGATGTCCTATTACAAGCCTATAACAAGGCTGTGGTGGTGGCTCTGGACTCCATTGCTCCTGTCCATGTTCGCCCCCTCACTCTTTGCCCTCGGTCCCCTTGATTTGATGTGACCTTGAGGGAGATGAGGAGAGAGGGGCAAAGAATGGAGCGTCGTTGGCGGAAATCTGGTCTTGATGCCTACAGACTTAGATTGATAGCGCATTACTTGGACTATCAATCAGCTATCTCCCATAAGAAGGCAGAGTTCCTGTCCGGGGAGAGTTCCACTGCACAGAACCGACCAGCTCAGGTCTTTCGAACTGTGGACAGACTGTGCAATCCAGCCTGTCTGCAGGTCCGAAGAGCCTTGTCACAAGATAAGTGTGATGTGTTTGCTCGTTTCTTTGCAGATAAGGTTGCCAGCATTAGGTCAGAGATCTGCACAGCCCATTCAAATGGGCAGGGTGGTGATCAATGGGAGGTCAAAGATCATCAGTTTGGCTGGTCGGCTTTTGATCAGGTGGTGATCATGGATGTCATGAAGATTGTCCAGAGTATGTGGCCGACCTGCTGTAGTTTGGAGCCGGACCCAACCTGCCTCCTTGTGTGGTGCGTTGAGGTCATCGGCCTGGTCCTGGCAGAGATAGTCCGGTGCTCATTAGAGACTGGTGAGTTCCTTGACTCTTTGAAGGAGATGGTGGTGATTCCCCCTTCTTAAGAAATCTTCTCTCGACCCGGACTGTCTTGCCAACTACAGACCTGTCTCTTACCTGCCCTTCATGGGTAAGGTTATTGAGAAGGTGGTCACGCTGCAGCTGGAGGATCATCTTACCATCCATGACATCTATGATCCTCTCCAGTCAAGATTTAGGAAGAGGCACAGCACTGAGACTGCCCTGGTTCGGGCGCTCAATGATCTCCTGATAGCGAGAGATTAAAGGTCTCATTCCATTTTAGTCCTCCTTGACCTCTCTGTGGTATTTGACACCTTGGATCATGGCATACTGCTTGAGCACCTGCGGGTGATCTGTGGACTGTTGGGAATGGCCCTCAGATGGTTCCATTTGTTCCTCACTGGTAGGTCTCAGAGAGTAGTATTGGAAATTTATTTCTCTGACGCTTTCTCCCTGCCATGTGGGGTCCCCCAGGGCTCTGCGCTGTTGCCTATGCTATTCACGGTGTACATGCTGCCGTTGGGAGACATTGTAAGGTGGTATGGACTGAGTTTCACTGCTATGCCAATGATACTGTTATACATGTCCTTTGCAACCGATCGGGATGATGGGGTCTCCATGTTTAATAACTGCCTCCCTGAGATACAGGATTGGACGAGTGCCAACTGGTTTAAGCTGAATCCTGGCAAAACTGAGGTTTTGGTGGTGAACCTGGGCCATCAGGTAGAGGAGTCTTTGGCTGAGTAGGCTTCTGGCCTTTTGCTGGGTGATTGCCAGCTGATGACCTCCGAATGGGTGCGAAGTCTGGGCGTTATTTTTGATGAGGGTCTGACTCTGAAATCTCAAGTGTCTTCCATCGTCAAGACCTCATTTTACCATCTGAGGAATATCGCCCAGATTAAGCACCAGTTTCTGCCCGGTGACCTTCCGACTCTGATCCACGCCTTTGTGACCTCTCGCCTTGATTACTGCAACACCCTGTACCTAGGGCTACCGGGGGTTGATATCCACCATATGCAGCTGGTGCAGAACGCAGCAGCCAGGTTATTGATGGGGCTTTCTCGATCTAGCCATGTCACACCCATGCTGCGCAAACTGCACTGGCTGCCAGTTCAGTGGCGGATCACCTTCAAGGTCAGTTTGCTGATCTATAAAGCCCTACATGGACAGGGACCGAGTTACCTGCAAGATCTCCTATGTCCCTACTACCCCCTCCAACCACCCCACTCTGCCAATGAGGGATTGCTGGAGATTCCCAGGGTTCGCTTGAAGACCTCTGGGGCTCGAGCTTTTGCATTTGCGGCCCCTACCCTGTGGAATTCTCTACCTCATCGGGTTAGAGGGTGCATGACTATGGAGAGCTTTAAAGCAGCTCTAAAAACTTATTTATTTTCACTAGCCTTCTTAGATAATTAATAAGTGGCATGTTTGTTGTTAAATTGAGTATTTATATATTTTTGGTTTTATAATTTTAAGGTTTTTAGAGTTGGTAAAAGTGCTTTGATACTTGTTGAACTGCGCTTCCTACAAATAAAGATCATTATTATTATTATGTGCTATTAATAGTTTATAATAACTGGTCATTCATTTTTCAATGGCAAAGACCAGTTTTTATTTTCCATAACAACCAGATGGTTATTATTGAAATTACGCACTCAAATCAGCCCAACCAGCTGGCTTGAGACACACTCCAGCGCTTCCGTCCCCTCACATTAAATGGCAGTTTTATAATACATTCTGAACCATTACTTTAGCTATCACTAGTGTACCTCAGTATTTCTGCAATAATTTCCTTACAAACTGGACTTCCAACAAAGAAATAACCCTCCGCTTTTATTCCAATAGTTTACAATGGCAAAAACAACTCCTGAAAAAGGCCCTTGTGGCTGTCCTAACTTTGTCACTGCAACCTAATTACAAGGCACAAAAGCAGACAACATGGCACGCTACTGTTAATAATTGAGTTATCAAAGTTGCACTGGCATCAGTTTTTGCACAGTTCATGCTTGTTTTACATTCTAATGTACTTCTATTCGTACAGCTGTTTACTGTTTCAACAGCATGTTCAAAAAAACAAAGAAAACTACTTACTGAGTTGAGCATCTATCTATTTTCCTTGATTACACTATTTTGTGTGTTTATGCAAGAAAAATAGCTTCACTCTTGTGGTTTATGCAGCATTTTTTTATTTAAGTGTTGCAGAAATACAGGATACAGTATGTTCCATAAGAAACAAGTCTCGTTTACAGGCTGGCCCTAGTCATGATTATAACACATTACAAGAAGACAATAAATATAGGCCTAATAACAAACATACAAAAATCAACTAGTAAAACAGTTAAAAAGAGATTATTCCTGCAGCAGCAGTCTGTAAGCCATGTTTAAACGTGCCAAGAGTAGAACAATTTCTGAGCTCGGGAAAAAACTGTTCCAAGAAAAAAAGGGCTGCATATGAGAAACATTCGCTACCAAAATTTGTATGAAATTTGGATAAGGAAAAAACACACTGTGGCACATCTCTGAAACTGTATTTACAAGCAGGAACAATTAATCTTTCTGATAATTAAGTAGGGGTTTGATTTATGGCTGATTTATAACTGATAGACAGCCAGTGAAAATTATGAGTGGAAGAGGGAGATTACCAGTTTCGCTGATATAGCAAAGAGCAATGATGCCCATCCATTCTGATTTGAAACAAAATGAAGTAACTGAAAACAGACAGTGTTTAAAGGAAGGAGATGCAAACCAAGGACGTGGTGAGAAACAGTATCGCCATAATCAAAAATAGGGAGAACTGCTTGCCCAATGATGTGTCTGCGATCCAAGCTTGACAAAGTCTGGCACATTTTAAGCATCCCGGGCACAGACAAATCTTTGAAACAGTTTTATCAATGTGTGGTTCAAAGGTCAAAGAAGAATCAAAAATGAGACTGAGATACTTAAACTCAATGACAAGTTCCAGTTGGTGGTTTTTCAAAAGGACTGAAGAAGAAGAGTCTGCTAAAGACAACGAGTGCAGAGACCCACGCAGCATTGTTTGCATCTTCTTGCTATTTAGTAGTATTTATTTATTTGGATTTTGGTGACTGGGTAGGTCCACTGAGACAAGATGTCCCTTTTTTCATGAGCGAACCAGGGTTAATCACACACAATACAGGAGTCAACGACAAAACTCAACAGGATAATACAAGGTAAAGACTTCCACGGCATTAACAATGAAGAAAGGAAGACAGTTTACAGTAAATGGCAAAACAAGCAGGTGACAGCAATTTAGGAAGAACAATTGTTAAGACAGTAACAATAGTTAAGCATAAGCATTTGACAAAAATGAACGTGTTTATAACAACTGTGTAGCAACTCTAAAGAGGTTGCTATTAGTAGTAAAACAGTAGTAGTAAATTGTCAGGTACCTTTGTCTTTCTGTTACTGGTCATTTCTGGAGGTTTCTGAGCTATCCTCAGCTAGGATCACATTCCAGGTACTTGTTACATTGTTGTGTGTTCTTTCTCCATGCAGTAGTTCCTGGATTTGTTTAATACAGTTGTTTTTGTGATTTATATTTCAACAGGCATTGCTAGCAACCTTCTGGAAGCTTCTGTGCTTTCCCCCTCAGCTAGGATCAGTTTACAGCTAATTGTGTTTAAAGTCCTGTGAGCTCTCTCACATAGCAGCAGTGCTGCTGAAGCAGAACTAGCTTGGTTCAGGTAGCTTTGTCTTTCTGTTGCTGGTAATTTCTGGAGGTTTCTGAGCTACCCTCAGCTAGGATCACATTCCAGGTACCTGATTGTTTTTTGCAGAGGGCTGGCAGGAAAGGAGATACCCCCTCCCACCCCATTCCCACCCTTCCCCGGATGCTCCGCCTTATAGACATCAACAGGGACACACCTACTTAAAGGCAAAGGGAACATTTGGCAGCATCCTACAAGATAGGGCCTATCTGAGAATACTGGCAGCAATGCAGGGGAAGAGCAGCCAACTAGGTTAGCAAAGGCACTTGAAGCAGAAGCAGAGGAGTAATTTAGTAGGAAAGGGGAGAAAGGGAAGAAAAATATTAACTGAGAAGGAGGGGTGATACTAGTAAGCAGGTTAAGGATGATACAGGGAGTGATGCAGTGCTCTGGGTGTGGTGCAGTAGTCTTCAGATGAACATTCTGGGTACTGCGGTGCTGCCCCATATGCAAGCACCTCTCTGGGCTAAGGGCAGAGGTCACCAGTCTCCGGGCCAAGCTGGCAGGAGTACTGGAGACCCTCACTCCCACCCAGAGGCCACCATGTCCCAAGCCACTGCCACAACTGCTGCCCAGGCAAATGACAGGGTGGACTACGGTGGGCTCAGGGAGATTCAGAGGAGGGGGGGCAGAGACACATCCACCATCCAGTCCAGCTCAAAAAAATCTTCACTGTTGTGGAGGAACGGGAGAGTCCTGCAAAGGAACCCAAGGCTGAAACCAGGGATAATATGAGGGCCCTCTAGCAGGGAGACCCAGTGTTGGGAGAAAGAGATCCCCAAAGGAGGAAGTGGAACCCAGGCTGTAATGCAAGTCTGTATTGGGGTGGCAGCAGTGACAATGCCAGTAGTAGGGGGTAGGATTAAGTAATACGTATGAGGTTCTGGTGTCAGTAGCAGAGGAAGAGGAGGATGGTACCCTCAGGAATAGGGCAGGTGACAATCAGTGTAGGGAGAATGCTGGGGATAGTAGTCCAGACGGGGGAGGGCTCAACAGGTAAGGGAGGGAGGGGACAGGCAGGGGGAGTGGTGGGGGATGCAGCCAGGGATGAGTTGGAGTGGCACATGGCGGGGTGGGAGGATCATAGATGGTGTGTTGGCCATAGGGAGTGGGGCGGCAGGCATGGGGGGAAGTGAGGTCCGGCAGGAAGTGGAGGGGGGAAGTGCAGGTGGAGACCCCAGGTACTGGTGGGCAGGGAAGGGCGAATGCTAAAGAGAGGGACAGTGTTTGCAGGCAGTTAAAGGCAAGAGGTGGGGAAGGGGGGTGGAATAGTGGTGATGGGGGACTCTATACCAAAGGGGATAAGGTGGGGAGGGAGGTAGGGGTAAATGGCACACTCAGATATGGGTGAAATCCATACCGGGCTTAATGGTGGGTAGGGCAGGGCAGGCTTTGCTTAGACGTGTCAAGAAGGGAAGAGAAAAATCTCCCATGGTGGTGCATGTAGGCACCAATGACTTGGGGTAGAGTCCAATGGAGTTGGTTAGGGAGAGGTTTGAGGAACTAGGGAAGTTGTGCATGGAGGCTGAGTGCTCGGTGGCCTTCTCAGAAGTGCTTCTGGTACCCAGGATGAGCAGCGTGAGGAAGGACAGGATTGTGGAGTTTACCTCTTGGCTGGTGGGGTGGTGTTGCTCTCATGGATATGGGCTGGTGGGAGATTGGGGGAAAACATGGGTCAACAGTAACCTATATTCAGTGGACAGATTGCACTTGAGTAGAGCTGGGAAGGGGTCTTGAAGTGGAAACTGGAAGAATACTCAGCTTCCAAGGGGTTGTTAAACTAGCAAGGAGGAAGGCTAGTGTGCAAGGTTGCCAGGTAGGGGATCTGAACGAGCTTACCCCACCATGACAGCAGTGTTTGTAACGAGATTGGGCCATGAGGGAAGGGTCACATAGAGAAGGCCCGGGGTACAGAGAAGGTGGGTAATGGGTGGAGGGTGGTCTCCTTGAATGCAAGAAGCCTGGGTAATAAAGTAGCTGAACTACAGGCTCTTCTAAACATAGGGATGGTGGATGTTGTGGCTATCATGGAGTTGTGGGCCAGCGAACACCAGAATTGGGATCTGGCGATCCACGGGTACAGGGTTTATAGGAAGGACAGAGGGGTAGGGAAAGGGGGAGGGGTAGCAATTTACGTAAAGAATAGCATTAGATGCACAAGGGATGAGGGGTAGGACAGAGGTCCTGTGGATGCAGTTCCTGGATTCGAGGGGTAGGAAACTGAGGCTAGGGATGGTGTATAGGCCACCGGCACAGTCCAAGGAGTTGGACAGGGAGTTGGCGGATCAGATTCAATGGGTATGTAGTAAGGGGAGCGTGGTGATCGTGGGAGACCTCAACTTACCTGAGGTGGATTGGGGAACCCAACCCACCTCTAGTGCCACGGAACAGGTACTTCTAGATGTGTTCCAGCCTAGCCATCTGGTGCAGAAGGTTGGCAAATCACCCCGGCTAGATAATACATTGGATCTGGTATTATCAAATGGATAAAGAGAACAAACCAGCACTGCTCCAAACTGTTGAGCACATTTAGACTTTTATTAGACAAAAAGTTAAAGAAGGCAAACAAAGGCCACCCCCGATGACGCACTAGGTGCAAAACCAGTAGGGGCCTTTGTTTGTTGCTGTTTGCCTTTGAGATGGTATGTTGCTGACATTGATTCTTTTTTTAACTTTTTGTCTAATAAAATCCTACATGTGCTCAACAGTTTGGAGCAGTGCTGGTTTGTTCTCTTTATTCGCTTTGCACTCAGCACTCTCCATACAGCAGCTGTAGCTGTTTTGTTTTTGGTACTATTATCAAATGGGGAGATAGTGAGGGAGCTATGGGTGGAGGAACCACTAGCTGGGAGTGACCACCTTTCAGTGTGGTTCACGCTCAGCATGAGCAGGGAGGTGGTGGGGTCAGCAACAAGGGTAGTGGACTTCAGACGGGTGGACTTTGGGAGGATGAGGGAAATACTGAGGGGACACCTTGAGGGGATTAGGTTGGAGATGGATGTACAACAGAAGTGGGATATCATAAAGTCTGGGCTGAGGGAGGCTACTGAAATGTGTACCAGGACTCTGAGCAAGAAGGCCAGGGCTAAGGTGCCATGCTAGATGACCAGGAATGTGTTGGAGGGGGTGAGGGCCAAGAGAGCAGCTTTCAAGAGACTGAAAAGAACCGTGAAAGAGGATGATAGGGAGTTGTATGCGAGGAGGTGCAAGGAGGTAGCCAAGTTAGTAAGAGAGGCAAAGGCCTCCAAGGAGCTAAGGCTGTCTTAGGGCATCGGGGGGGGGGGGAATTCTATAGATATGTAAGGGAGAAAAGGAACTGCAGGGACTGCATAGTCTGGATCAAGCAGGAGGGGAGGTGGGTGGAGAAGGAGGAGGAACAAGCAGAAGTACTAAATGGATACTTCTGCTCTGTGTTCACGAGGGCAGTAGGAGGTCCGCTACCTCCGTGGACTGGGAAGTTGGGGAGGAGGGGGGAGGAGATGACTGACGGGGTGATTATGGAAAGCAAGGTATTGGAAGGTCTAAAGGCACTTACAGTGGATAAGGCACCAGGTACAGATGGCATTTACCTTAGGGTGTTGAGGGAGATGGCGGAGGTGTTGGCCGGGCCACTGGCTAACCTGTTGAACACCTCCATGGGCATGGCATGCATACCGCAGGACTGGAGGCTGCCTCATGTGGTGCCCATCGACAAGAGCGGCCCAAAGGATGAGCTAGGTAATTACAGACCAGTCAGTCTCACTTCCATAGTGGGTAAACGTATGGAAGCAATCTTGAAGGAGAGGCTGGTAACCTTCCTGGAGGTCAGTGAGCTCCAGGATGGGCAGCAGCATTGGTTCATCTCTGGGAGATAATGCCAGATCAACCTAATAGAATACTACAACTGGGTCACAAGGGAGTTGGACGAGGGCCATGCAGTGGATGTCCTATATTTGGACTTCAGCAAGGCCTTTGATTCGGCCCTCATGGGTGACTGGGGGTTAAACTGAAATATGTAGTGTGGGGGCTAAGATGGTTAACTGGATCAAGAATTGGCTGGAAGATAGACTGCAATGGGTGGTTACGGGGGGGGGGACTCTCATCGCCTAGGCCAGTGACCAGCGGTGTGCCGCAGGGCTCTCTGATGCGGCCGGTGTTGTTTGGTCTGTTCATATCGGATATTGCACACAGGGCTGGAAGTAAGATCAGATTGTTCACTGATGACACCAAGATGGGGGCGGTTGTGGATGACATAGATGGGTGGCAGAAGTTGCAGGGTGACCTAACCAGACTTGAAGAATGGTTGGCAAGGTGGCAATTGGGTTTTAAAGCAAACAAGTGCAAAGTTATGCACTTCGGGGTGAAGAACCCGAGGGGGGAATATTGGTTGAGTGGGGTGTGGCTGGGTGTCACTGAGGAGGAGAAGGATCATGGGGTCATAGTAACGTGGAGCATGAACAACTCTGCTTAGTGCAGGAAGACTGTGGCTAAGGCCAATATGATGCTGAGGTGCATTGCATGGGGGTTCTCGTCCAGACATAAGGATGTGATCCTGCCCCTGTACAGGTCCTTGGACAGGCTGCATTTGGAGTACTGCATGCAGTACTGGTGTCCGTATCTGATGAAGGATATCAGGCTGCTTGAGGTGGTGCAGCATAGGGCAAAAAAATCAATACAGGGGATGGAAGGCAGAACCTTCAGAGAAAGGCCAAGACACTTGTGATTGTACACCCTGGAGGGGAGAGAAGGGATGAGGGGGATATGATTGAAACTTTCAAATGCTTGAGGGGGATCAACTAATCTGGCACAGAGGGGTTGTTTAAGCTGAGGAAGCGAAGGGACACGAGGGGGGCACAGGCTAAGACTGGAGGGTGGCAGATTCAGGAGGGAGATGAGGAGGCATTATTTCACTGAGAGGGCGGTGTCAAAATGGAACGCTCTAACAGAGGAAGTGGTGACATGCAGGATGGAAATGGAACGCTCTAACAGAGGAGGTGGTGACGTGCAGGATGGTGGGCAGTTTCAAAAGAGCATGGGACAGGCAAGTGGGGGTTAGGTAAACAACGTTGAGCAGTTTCCAAGGGTGAGAGGGGGAATGAGGGTGGGGCAGCTGCAATATAGGGGTGCTAGCTGCACATTCAAGCAGACTTGATAGACTGTGAGGCCTGTTTCTGCTGGCAAGTTTCGTATGTTTGTATCCAAGAACCATTTCACCACTTATCAAAGTCACTCTGAAGGATTGTGGCAAGACAAAGAAGGAGACTAGTGAGCACAGAAAAGGACTGTGTCATCAGCATAAAGTCTGACAGAGCAAAGATCAACAACAGAGGGTAGTGGATCTACAAAAAGATTAAATCAAATTAAAATAATAGAAACGCAATAACTGTGAAATATCCGAAAGATTTGCCAAGATGCAAATAGGTCCAAGTTTTTGGCCTTTTGGTATAATTTGTCCATATCTTTAACCCAAGGGACATGTTTAGATTTCACTCTTTTTTTGAGGAAAGGAGTATGCTGGTCACAAAATAAATTAAAATGCTTAAAGAAGCATTTCCAGGCTACATCAGCATTAGAGAAGAAAAACAGCTCTCCCAACTGAACTTGGACAGACCATGACAGAAAGCTTCCAAATTAAAATTCCTAAAACAATGAAACTTGACAGTTTTAGGGATACATTTGGGAGAAGAAATATTAAACTATGAAAAAAATATTAGCATGGTTGCTAAATAAGTTTCTCTGTCAACCAGCAGCATGAATTGGTAGTTCAAGGGAGGCAAAAATCATGTCTAAAACAGTACAGACCATGCAAGTTGAATCAAATCAATTAGACTCTTTAATTAACTGATTCAGACCAAGGAGGACCAGACAATTCTTCAGTCTAAGGCCACAACTAGTAGGCCAATTTGAATTAAAATCACCCAATAATATTGAGTGATGGAAGTTACCCAAGGACTGAGCCAGTGAGTAAAACTCAGAAAATTTAACTGCTTTCAATTGGTTGGGGGGGGGCAATATAAGCTGCAAACTAATATTTCTCTCCCAGTTAACTTTAAACAAACAAAACAGAAGTAATCAGGCCTTCCATGGTGTCTGAATGGATAAATGAACAAGGAATGGAAACATGAACAAACAGAGCTGCACCGCCTCCACATGTGTTCCTATCTGATCTGAAAACAGTACAGTCTGGGAGGTTAATATCTCAAGTCTTGAATAGTTGAATCCAGTCACATCTCAGATAAAGTAAGAATGGAGGGACATGTACCAAGAGACCAGCTCAGAAGCAAGCCTCTTTTAGGGAGAAACTTTGAACATTGGAGTGGAAAAAAATAAGTAATTGTTGTAAGGGGCCAGGGTTGGATTTAATGTCACTGTTCACCAAAAGGAGTAGAAGAATAAACCAGTTACAAACTGAAAAAAAAACCAATATGTTTTTAAAGCCATTTTTCAGACAACACAACCACCTAGGGCCTTTAGCAACAGCTCTAAGAGAGCAGTATCTAATGCCCCTTGAAATAAAGTGATTATGGTGGTCCACAGAGATGATATCAAACCAAGGTTGTGGAAATGAAAAATTTGCCCATTCACATTATGTTGTAAATTAAGAGTGTGCATTGTCACAAACCCACTCAGCAGGTTAGTCCCTCTGCTCCCACAGTGCCAACCTCCGAGCACAGTATTATGAACAGTTAACAGAACAGGGTAACCCTCCTGTCTGTTTTGTGGGTTCAAATCAAACTTTGGTCTCAAATTCTGGAGGGATTCAAACTGTGAACCTCTTGCTAGCGTACCCAATGTACAGGCTCAGATAATTCTGCTCTTTGGGGGGGGAGCAGATATCTTTTGCCTACGGACACCTAACCAGGCATACAAAATGAACCCTTACAACTCTATTAAAGACCTCAGAATAAACTCTTACCTTTTCCCAGTTTGGTAAAAACAGTAAGCTTTGTACAGTGTCAACTTTAACCATGGATGCTTCACTTGTCAAGAAAAAGAATTTCAAAGGCACACCAAGTAGTCTCTAAAGTAGAGGTTTACTTAAAAATAGATAAAAAAATGTAAATACAGAACCATATATCGCAAAAACATGCAATCATTTAAAAGAACAAGGGTTAAAAAAAAGTGCAAAATTCCTACCACCAGACAATTAGACTTATATATCTAATGTATCTCTTTTAATAGTGCTTATAGACAGATGTTGTTGTCAAGAGAGTCCAAACATGTGAGTCTTTACAGGTCACTCACAGCATAATTAAAACACTGTCTTGAGCTTACCTTCTCCATGATGTCACCCAGCTCCTCCTCTGTTTATTAAAAATTATACAGTCAGGATGTCTATCCAGCAGGAGGTAAATTAATAAAGGTGACCTCAGCAAAACTCATGTCCCCACAAGACTTTCTTTAAATAACATCCCCTCTTTGATCTCAAGTAGCTCTTCTTCCCAGGACACATCAAAGAATATTTTATGACTTCGCACTAAAGCGTCATAACCTGCTCTCTTCCTCTAAGTGTCATAAAAGTTTATGATTTCCCATCCTAGCAGCTGACAAGCTACAATTAAGCTAGATAAACAGGAGATGCTTATTTTAGGCCTCTTCTAACCTGTAATTATCTCCTGGCCTTCCAGATAACACCTATTAGCTAAAACCTGGGGTGGGGGTGTCATCCCACAGGCTGTTTCACCATGTCTCATGAGAGACACTCAATAACACATTTTTATATTACAAAAATCATAGATTAATCAGAACCGGCTATCTGAGTGTCACAATTCCTCCCCACCTAGACTGAATTTGGGTCTCTATCCCCGGCATGAGATGAGCTTCCCAAATCAGTTAACTCCTCGTAGACACAAGACAGCCCATTGGAGTTCTGATTTTTGGCTCCAGCCCTATGTAATATTGTCATTTAGAAAATGGGTAAACCAAAACTCGTATCCTGATTGGCTAAAATACCCTGGCACCCGAGCTGTTATTTCTCAACAACGCCCGCAAAATAACGAGTGCCACTTTCTAGTGCCCCATTAGTTACATGATCCTTGGGCTACCCTGAATTTCAAAACACACTTGCTGCCATTTTCCCTGTCCTTGCTTACTAAAGATGCACCTCCGTATACTGCGTCATACAACAAAACATCAACAGTAACCTCCAGTTCTTTTCTTTATGAAATCCAACCACAAACCCAAAATCCTGCCTGGTATCTTTTTTCAGAAATGTGAAAATGCTACTGGCAGTTTGTCACAGTTGTACGCTCCTGAGGCTTGCGGTCCTCCCCGTCCGTTAACACTGTCTCCTTGCAATAAAAAAAAAACCTTAAAAATGACAATAAACTTTTTTTCTTTTGGTTAACATAATCGCACTCTCAGAAGTCAACACTTGCTTTTACAATTAGCTGCACACTTGCGCCACAGTTCTAACTCCATCTGAAATAAAACAAAAGTACCTCATTCTCACAGACTACATTCTCCAGTTCTCATAGAGCGTTCGTCAATGGCTTTGTATGTCTGCAACGAAGCAGGAGCACAACCTAATCGGAAGTCCACTGTAAGTGGAAAAAAAAAAAACACAGCAACATCATGTGTATGTGTGTAACCAAGCAGGAGGACAATCTAATCAGAAATAAAATAAATACCTAAAACACAGCAGCGCCCTCCAATGGTAATTGTAGCACTTCACATTACAGGGACTATTTTCATACAAAGATTATTTTTGTCTATTTTTTTTTTATATACATACACATTTTAGTTCCCATATATTTTTTTCAAAATATGGCACAAATAGTCCATTTTCTAAGTGTAATAATGCCCTCCAGGGTGGGCGTTATGGGATATAACGGACCTTCCAGGGGCTATAAGGCCCTCCGACTGCAGCGTCAGGCCTCATTATGCCCTGGGTGATCCGTTATATCCCAACAATGCCCACCCTGTCTGATATTATTACTTACATCATACCCTTGCAAAGCAAGACTCCATCTTAGCAATCTACCATTGTTTTTTTCCATCTGCAACAGCCAAACCAGGGGGCTGTTGTCAGTCTGTACCACAAAATGCTGCCCATACAAGTATGGCTCTAATTTCTTTAGGGCCCACACTATGGCAAGACACTCCTTTTCCACCGTGGAGTAAGCCTGCTCCCTGGGAAGTAACTTTTTACTCAGATATGCTACAGGGTGATCTTTCCCTTGGCTGGGTGTCTGACTCAGTACTGCCCCAATATCCACGTCTGAGGCGTCAGTCTGAACTACAAAGGGTCTGCTATAGTCAGGACTTGTCAAAACAGGAGCACTGCACAGTGCCTCCTTCAATCTGGTAAAGGCTTCTTCACAGGCTGGTCCCAGGTAATTTTCTTTGGTATCCTTTTCTTTACCAGGTCAGATAGGGGAGCACTCAGGGCACTGTAATTGGGTATACATTTTCTATAGCACCCTGCTGTCTCAAGAAAACTCCTGACCTGCTTCTGCATTTCTGGTCTGGGCCATGCCCAGATTACCTCTATCTCTATTTGGTTAGGACAGAGCTGTCCTCAGCCTACCACATGCCCGAGGTATGCCACCTCTCCCATGGCCACCTGGCAATTCCCGGCTTTGACAGTGAGCCCAGCCCTCTGTATCCTGCCCAGCACTTCCCTAAGGTGGGATAGGTGTTCCTACCAGTTGGTACTAAAGATGGCAATGTCATCCAGGTACACCACAGCGTACTCCTCAGTACCATTTAACACCTGGTTCACCAACCATTAGAAAGTGGCCGGGACATTCTTCATTCCAAAGGCATTACTTTAAATTCAAATAAGCCTATTGGAGTGATGAAGACTGACCTCTCCCTAGCTCTGTCCATCAACTCTACCTGCCAATACCCCTTGGTTAGGTCAATGGTCGTAAGGTAGGTCGCCCCTCCCTACTTGTCCAGGAGTTCATCCGTCCAGGGCATCGGGTGGGTGTCTGACTTCGTGACTGCATTTAGTCCACGACAGTCCACACAGAAATGAGTAGAGCCATCTGGCTTGGGCACAAGGACTACGGATGAGGCCCAGGGGCTGTGGGATCTCTGGATTACCCCTAAATCCAGCATCTCCTCCACTTCCCTCCTAATGTCCTTTTGGACAGCCTCTAACACCTGATATGCTGTCCACCATATGGGCATCTGTGTCCCTGTCTCCACATCGTGCGTCGCTAAGGGGGTTAGTCCAGGCTTGGTGCTAAACAATTGGGCAAAGTCTGCTAAAACCTCCTTTACTTCCTGGATCTGGTCTGGGGCCAGCTGGGGAGACAATTTTACTGCCTCCACAGAGGACTCCCACTTGCTTTTTTCCAGCAAGGCCAGAAGGGGGTCTCCTTCGTCCATCCTCTCCCCAGGACTACTCACTGCAAACACCATGGCAGCCCTATTTGCATATGGCTTCATCATGTTGACATGGTACATCCTTTCTGTCTGTCTTCTGTCAGGCAACTCTATAATATAGTTCACGTCATATACCTTCCTAACTACTTTGTACGGTCCTGCCCACTCAATCTGCAGCTTGTCTTTCTGGACCGGAATAAGGACCATGACTTCCTGACCCACCATGTATGAGCGAGCTCTGGCTCTGCGCTCATACCACACTTTTTGTTTCTGTTGAGCAGCTGCCAGGTTGTTCTGGGCTGTCCCCATAAGCTCTTTCAGCCTTTCCTGAAACCTAAGGACGTAATCCACAGTGGGAGTTCCCTGGGTGGCATGCTTGCCTTTCCAGTCCTCCCAGATCAAGTCTAGGGGCCCATGTACCCAGCGTCCATATAGGAGTTTGAATGGGGAAAATCCTGTTGACTCTTGGGGCATCTCCCTGTATGCAAACAACAGGTGGGGAAGGTATTTCTCCCAGTCCCTCCCATGTTGTTCAGCAAACACCTGGAGCATTGATTTCATGGTACCATTGAAACTTTCCACAAGCCCATTGGCTTGTGGGTGATACCGGGTCGTGCATCTCTACACCACCCCACAGTTCTCCCATAAAATTTCATCAGGTTCGACATGAAGGAACCCCCTCGATCAGTGATAACCTCCTGCAGAAACCCAACACGGGAGAAAATCCCAAGTAAGGCATCTGCCACTTTGTCTGTCCTCAGTGAAGATAGGGCAACTGCCTCTGGGTACCGGGTGGTATAATCCACCACAGTCAGGATGAATCTCTGCCTGGAGGTGCTGGGGGTATTTAAAGGTCCCACAATATCCATTCTCATCCTCTGGAATGGCTCCTCTACTATGGGCAATGGAATCAGGGCGGCTTGGGTTTTCCTGCCCGCCTTCCCTATTTCTTGGCACCGGTGACAAGACCTGCAATACTCCTTCACCTGCTGAATGAAGTTAGGCCAATAGAAATTCAGAGAAAACTGCTGCATAGTGCGCGTGATTCCCAGATGACCAGACAAGGGAATATCATGTGCAATCTTGAGCAACTGCACACGATACCCCTGAGGAACGACAAGCTGCCTGCCTAGCATCCCTCCCTCCCTCTGTCTGTACAGCCTGAGTATACATCAATCCATTTTCCCAATAAACCTTATGTCTGCCGTCACCTCCCTGTGCCCCGTCAGAGTCTGCCCAAGCCCTCAGCTTTTCTAGACTAGGGTCACTTCTCTGAGCACCTGCAAACCCCTCACACATTCCCAAGGCATGGGACAAGTCCCCTTCAGTAGCTAAACTAGGGTCCCTAGCACTAGCATCAGGGCACTCAGGATCACTGTCAATCCCAACCTTTGACAATGGGTCACCCCTTCCTCTTCGGAGTAACCCTTTGTAGCTGTGTGGTTACTTGCTACTGGGGAAATTTCTACCCCCTTTTCATTAGTCTCCATATCAGGAGACACAGGTTGGGGAACCAGCCTCTCAGTGGTTTCCACAATGGCTTCTGTGGGGTTCAGGGAACTACAATTTTCCCTTGCCACTTGGCTACGGGTAACTGCACACACCATCTCCTATTTGAGATTGTTGCACAGGATCACATCCACTGCTAAGGTCTGGGCTACAGCTACCTGTTGCACAGTTCCCCCATTTCATCCCAGTCTAGGAGAACACTAGCGAGGGACAATGTTTTCTATTCACCAGTAAAGTCCTGTACAGTGATGTATTTATTGGGTATAAGCTGACCCGGCTCTACTAGATCCCCCTTTACCAAGGTCAAGGATGCCCCTGTGTCCCTTAACCCTTGCGTCTGTACACCATTCACCATGACCGGGTGCATGTGTTCCCTCATGTTCACTGGCATGCTTCCAGGGACACACAAACAACCCACTTCCTTCCTAGCCCCCTGTTGTGTATTGCTCACCTTTTTGGGACACTGTCTGGCAATATGCCCAGTTCTTTATACAACCAACATTCATTTCTTCTCTCAGAGAAATCTTTTCTCTGAAACATGGGGCTAACTGGTATTGGTGGAGGCAGTGAGGGTTTTAGCTACCCTGAAGGTGCGCTTTTGCCATTCTGCGCTGCCACGGCCACCCCATTCGCTCTCAGAGCAGGTCTGTTCTCGGCATAGTGGTCCGAGAGTTCAGCAGCATCTTGCACTGTTTTGGGATCGCAGTCCTCCAGCCAGGTTTTCAGCTCTGCTGGGCATGCCCAGAAAAACTGTTCTAACAAAATCACATTTTCAATTTTATCAACAGAGTTTGCTTCAATTCCTTCCCACCGATGTTTTAATAAGTTTGCTGTAATCATCACTGTCCTCATTGTCCATTTGACCCAATGCATCCCGAGCTTTCCCGGTAAGTAGCAGGGATAGCTGGAAGCTCCAGGACTCCCTAGGAATTTTAGCCTGAATACAAACTTTTTCAAAAAAATTTAAAAAGGCATCCATATCCTCCCCCTTTAAATTCGGCTATCAATTTGGAATTCAATTAGTAACCCAGTCCTGTAGTCCCAGTTAAACCCAAGCCACTTACCTGCTCTGGTGCTGCTGGTTGGAGTCATAGCTTCTCCAGTTCGTGTTGCCTCTGGCGCTCATGCTCCTCACGGTCTGCCTCTCGGCGTTCTTGCTCTGCCTCACAGTCCGCCTCCCACTGTTCACGGTCCCTCTCCCTCTGGAACTCCAGTTCCAGTCTGTGCAACTCAATTTGCAGCCTGAGTACTTCTGGATCCAAGATACTGGTGACCTTCCCCTGCTGCTGTGGCCCTTCACTGACAGTGGCCCTGTTGCCCTCCTCATCAGATCTGGACACTGCACTGGCCGCTAGCCCTGCCACATTCAAGGTTTGGTCCTTTTCAGTCACTGTCTGTGACTCGATGTTCTGGGAATCTGCTACCATCAGGGCATCCACAAGGTTCTGTTTGCTGGCATTCACCTGGAACGGGACTCCTCTGTCCCCGCACAACTGCTTTAAGTAGTCTACAGTGTGCCTGCTGTAGTTGGAAGCCATCTTCTTCCCTAACTATAGCTACTCTGACTTGCACTTTAGAAAAAAAAATAAAATGGGTAGGAACTTAACTGTACACCAAGTGATATAGTTCTGTCTCCTTTTTTAAAAATAAATCATTGCCTTTTTCTTTCTTTGCAAGTGAGCTAATAGTCTCAAGCTGACACACTGAACAATAAAAGCTTGTACTATCAGAAGTTATCGCACCGCTGCCAACCAATCTGTCACAAACCCACTCAGCAGGTCAGGCCCTCTGCCCCCACAGTGCCAACCTCCGAGGGCAGTCTTGTGAACAGTTAACAGAACAGAGTAACCCTCCTGTCTGCTTTGTGGGTTTGGATCAAACTTTGGTCTCAAATTCTGGAGGGATTCAAACTGTGAACCTCTTGCTAGCATACCCAATGTACAGGCTCAGATAACTCTGCTCTTCAGGGGGGGCCAGATATCTTTTGTCTATGGGCACCTAACCAGGCATACAAAATGATGAACCCTTAAAACTCTATTAAAGACCTCAGAATAAACTTTTACCATTTCCCAGTTTGGTAAAACCAATAAGATTTGTAAAGTGTCAACTTTAACCATGTATGCTTCACTTGTCAAGAAAAAGAATTTCAAAGGCACACCAAGTAGTCTCTAAAATAGAGGTTTACTTAAAAATAGATAAAAAAATGTAAAATGTAAATACAGAACCATATATCACAAAAACATGCAATCATTTAAAAGAACAAGGGTTAAAAAAAGTGCAAAATTCCTACCACCAGACAGTTAGACTTATATATCTAATGTATCTCTTCTAATAGTGCTTATAGACAGATGTCAAGAGAGTCCAAACATGTGAGTCTTTACAGGTCACTCACAGCATAATTAAAACACTTTCTTGAGCATGCCTTCTCCATGATGTCACCCAGCTCCTCCTCTGTTTATTAAAAATTATACAATCAGGTTGTCTGTCCAGCAGGAAGTAAATTAATAAAGGTGACCTCAGCAAAACTCATGTCCCCACATGACTTTCTTTAAATAACATCCCCTCTTTGATCTCAAGTAGCTATTCTTTTATTTATTTTATGTATTTATTTAGTTTTTGTTGACTGGGTAAGTGCGCTAGCCAAATCCTGCCTATTTTCAGGCACGACCCAGGGGAGGGGGCTACAGATGAATGCCAACTGACCTTGAACCAGATTAAGCTGTTTGTGGTATTTTAGTGAATGAGGGAAATTTGGCCAGGGCACCGGGGAAATTCCCCTGCTCTGCCAGTAGGGGGCTTGACTTCCTGCGAGCAGTGTAGGAGCTCAGTTTGGAGCCAGACAGCAGAGAAGAAGGATGAAGTGCTGATGTGGCAATGTCTTTGAGGGAGTGGATGAGCTACAGTCCTTCTTGGCAGTCGGTCAAGATGGCGGACGGCCTGCTAAACAAGGTGGAACAGGACAATCTTATAGAGACTGATATCCTAGAGAATAATGAGAACCTACAAGAAACAAATGAAATGGCAGCAACAGAAAACCAAATAAATACTCTGGGTAAGATACAGTTGGATACTTCTGTGCAAAATGTGATTGAAGTAATGAAAGCTTGCCAAGTGATAGTGATTCTGCTCTGGATGAAACTGTGCTGCAAAATGAGAATAGTATTGGATGTATAAGTAGCCAGAACAAGAGGCAGCCTTGGGGAAACAATTTGAGAGAGGAGAACATCAGTACTTTTTGAAAAAGGCACAATTTGAAGCCCAGCTTAGATCAATGCGTACTGACAAGCCGCAATTGCCTGTTATATATGCTCAGCTGGAAAGATATGATGCATCAGCATCAAAGGAAAGTGAAAGTAGCTGGGCAGAGAGGGTAGAGAACATGGAGCATGTTAGCTCTCAGGACAGGGCGGAGTACAGTAATCAATCGAGTGAATCTACAGTCATGAAGTCGGGAATGGCAAAATGAGCACAACTCGGCCTAAGACTTGATGTGGCTAGGGAGCAGAAAGAAGCATCAGAAAAAGAGCAGAACTGGTCAGCCCCTAATGCTTTGGAGGCAGCAGGACGGCAACAAAATCCTAAGACTGGGCAGTGGGAGTCAGGTAATTCTCCTATTATTATGCCTCAACTAAAATGTATAACAAATGTAAAAACCTGGGAGGGACATAACAGTGCAGAGCTGGATCTCCCACCTGAACTTCAGCTCACCCAAAACCCAGAGTTACAATTATTTACAAACCATACTGAACTAACTTCAGAAGGGGGACGCCCCATACAAACAGAAAATACTAAACAAAGGCCTTTGAATATTATTAGAAAGGACACACCTAAAACGTTTGCTTCTTTGTTTAAAACTCCAATTTTTCCTGCAAAAAGGCACAATGCAGTACGATTAACTTATATAGGGGGCATGGAGGATCCACCAGACAATTTGTTGCACAAACATTGTTAAAAGAATCCATGAAGTTTTTTTCTTCAGAAATTTATGTCTTAATTCACATCTCAGGGGAGGTAACTTTTGATGTGAGTTTTAAGACCCTAAATGGTTTGGAGTGTTTTTGGACAAAATATAATGTTTTGAAAAAATCTTCTCTCTGGGCACCTTTCATGGTGACTCCTTTAACCAGGCCTACACAAAAAACAATTACTGTTTTATTCAGGAATGAAGGAGTAAGCGTACATCGTTTAATTATTTGGCTGAAACAGCGCTGTACAGTAATAGAAGACCCAATAGCGATTTTGGATTCAGAAAACATATGGACAGGGGTCTGGAAAGTAACGGTCATGCTCAAAACGTCAGATACAGGACTGCTGAATCTGCCAAACTCTTTTTTTCCAGGTCAGGATAGGGGCATTCTATTCTATGCCAAAAATGTGTTATAAATGTGGTGCTTTAGATCACTTAAGTGGGATACGTGACAAAACAAGATGTACAATATGTGGTGAATTAGGGCATACAGGAAATGATTGTCAAAACAAATGTAAATGCAACTTATGTGGGATTTGAGTCATACATTTCAGAACTGCAGAAAGGCTGCACATAATCTTCCAGACCAAGCTGATGGAGAGGAGCAAAGATTAATGGTAGCCCTGTCACAGAAGGATAAAGTGGGGAATTTTAGGTTAGGTCCTAACAGAGAACAAGACAAACCAGAGATAGATCCCAACACAGTCCGCCATCCCACTCCCCCCCCCCCCGAGACAGGCAGGGAACACGAGAAATGTCACCACACAGGACAGAAAACCCAGAGAGCAGGAATCTTGAGACTGCACCTACACATTCAGAGAGAGTAGGGCCAGTGGAAGGGCCTTCAGGGAAAGTGATGCCCCCCCCACTCCAGGGAAGAAATTAGAAGGAAAGATAACAAGGCAGAAATCCAAGGAGGTAGCAGAGCTGGGAAGAACATCAATCCCTTTAAAAAACAAATTTGATGTTCTGCAGTCTGAACATTCAGAAGAAGAATTTGAATATTCCTCAGTGGAGTCCTCCTTTCAGGAAGGCACAACAGACACTGAGGAGAAAAACAAACCTAAGGGGCAACAAAAAAGGAAAGCCAGAGTTAAATTGAAAAACCCTGACAAACAAAGTAGGAAAGGGAGCTATAAATCATGGCAGAACCATTCTCTATGCATACGGTAAATGTAAATAGTATAAAAAGAGCTGATAAAAGGAAAACAGTTTTGTCTGTGTTATCCTTTTTACATTTTGGGATATTTTTTCCTGCAAGACACAAGGTTACACACCTTATCAGAGGTACAGCAAGCCACAAAAGCATGGTTCTTAGGACCCTCCCTCTGGTCTATAGGAGAGGATACCTGTTCAGGGGTGGGAATATTATTCAAGCATCTGGAAGTTAGATTATTAAAGCTTTTTTATTTAATACCAGGCAGGGTTTTAATTTTAGAAGTGCTACTATAAAACTCTCCATACAGACTGATAAATATTTTTGCACCTCAGTTGAAAGCATTACGCTGTGAAGTACAACAGGCTATTCAACCATACTTACAAAATCTTTGCTGGAGATTTTAACTGCCCAGTTAGGGCAAAAACAGTTAAACAATACTGTGATTCCAACATACTAGCGCAATTGGTACTAAGATCAAATCTGACAGATGCAGCATTCCAGTGTACAAAACAGGAGCTTCCAACTTTTCATAAAGGGTGTCTAACCTCCAGAATAGACTATATATTTCTATCAAAAACTATACCCATTAGTAAAGCTGCAGTAACAGTAGCAGAATTTTCAGATCACAATATAGTGTCAGTAACTTTGGGGAGGTACTGTATATAAAAGACTTAAAAGGACCAGGATTTTGGAAACTAAACACCTCCCTGCTCTCAGAACCAGAAACAAGACAAATAGTACAAGACTTTTTACAGGCTAGAAAGTCTGTTTTTATTTTTTTTTGAGGACCCGGTCATCTGGTTGCTAGACACAAAGGCAGACCTTCAGAAACTATGTAAAAGAATAAGCAGAAATAGCAATAGAGAACAATATTTGCAGTATCTACAGTACAGGAGAAATTTACAAACAATTACTATCAATATCACATGAAACTGGACAAAATCTGACCCTACAAATTACAAACTAAAAACCAAAAATGCTAGATTTCCATAATAAAAAAGCTACCATATTGCATTATCAACAGCGATTTGGAACCCTAGGTAAGTCAGAAGTCATCTGTCCTTATGAACACTGGCAAAACAAATACACAGTAAAACAATGGTTAAGATGAAGAATAAAGAAGGAATAGAACATACAGAACAGAAAAATATTAAATAAATTGTGACCACATATACTAGAGATATGTATGCTTTATTACAAGTGGAAAATGGAAATGCACATAGTTTCTTAGGAGACTTAGACATACCATTCTTAGAATAAGAAGAGATAAAGAATATAACAAGACAGATACAGGAAGAGGAAGTACAGAATGCAATTTTAACACTAACAGGGAATAAATCACTAGGGCCGGATGGCCTACCAAATAAAATAATGAAGATCATAGCCCAACTTCTAGTACAGGAATTAACACAAGTATTAAATGCTATGCTTGAGATAGAACAAATCCCATTAGAACTAAATGTAGGTATATTAATATATATATATATAAAACAGGAGACAAAGCGGAAAAACTGGAGGTCGATCATTTTATTAAATTCAGACTTTAAAATACTAACAAAAATACTAGCTACAAGACTATCAACAGTAGCATCAAAACTTATCTCCCCAGCACAATCATATGCAATTCCAGGGAAGCAAATACATAGACATCTCATATTACTAAGAGAAGTAGTCAAGCAAGGGAAACTGGGCAACATGGATGGATACTTGGTGTCCTTAGACCAAAGAAAAGCGTTCGATCAAGTTAACCAAGATTTTCTGTGGGAAATATTAACTCATTATCATATACCAGAGAAAATGATAAAATGGTTAAAATGTATTTATAATACTGCAACTATCAGACCAATAATACAAGGGTGGAAGGGTCCTCTCATACATTTGAAAAGAAGAGTTAGACAAGGCTGCCCCCTGAGCCCCATACTATATGATTTTTTTATAGACCCTCTTTTAAGAACAATAAATAAAGGAGAGGAAATAAGAGCGATAACAATAAATACTCAGATGATTACATACAAAATAATTGCATATGCAGATTATATGACCTTAATGGTACAAGATGAGAAGTCTCTTTGCAAAGCTTTGGAAATTTGTGAAGATGTCAGGAGCATCTTTAAACTTAGATAAGTGCATAGGGCAGAGATTGAATGATCAATTAAGGTGACAGGGGGTTATAACAGGGACTGAAATTACAAAAGAGCCAATAAAAATATTGGGAATATTTTATGGGAATGAGAAACTAGATAGACTGAACCGGGACAGGAAAGTTGACATTGGTAAGCAGAAGATAGTACAGTGGAATAGGTGGAAACCGAGCTAAAAGAAGAGAATTTACTTAATTAATTCTAATCCCAGTTTTCTTATACATTAGCTACATCTTTCCACCACCAAAAGAACCAGAAACAACACTGTTAAGTATATTTTTTCAGGCTTGCTGGGGAAGCAGGCTAAACCCCTTAAAAAGAGAAATGTTATACTTACTAATAAAGAAGGGAGGTTTGAGTATGCCAAACCCCATCCTATTTTTTAATAGTTGTTTCTTATATGCTAACATAAAACCTTTGATAATGAATACAAATACAGGATGGGAACATCTCCTTAAGCCAAAATGTGAGTACTGGCTACAAATGTGAGAAACAAAATATTTGAGAGCTTTAAAAAGATCTGTTATAATCCCAGAATACATAAAATACGCCTTCATGAGAATAAAACAATGGGATGTCACAAAAGAGCAGATGATCGATACGCAAAGAAAACAGCTATATTTTTATACATTAGAAACCACCTGTTTGGTGGAAGAGGTTTTGTAAAATGTCCTAGAAAACACAGGAATGCATTAATTACATTTTTGAGTAACAAATGAGTGCCAGAACACGTATGGGATTTTCACTGGTTAGCATGCCATGAAAAAATCAATGTAAAGTCAAATCAAAAACATAAATCTCAACACGAAAGGATTTATAGCAGATAAACATGTATAAAGGTGGAAGAAACCATAATGCATCTACTATTCCAATGTTCTTTTATCTCAGAGTTTTGGATTTATGTGGCACAACAGTGGGGAGAAAATATCTTTAGCACCATAAGTTTTGAAAATATTATGTATGGAACATTTGAAATTGAATGGCAAAAATGGCATAAAAGTACCTTACAAGTAATGATGGTAATTTTTAAATGGAATATCTGGTCGATGAGGTGTAGTTTTGTGCTCCAACAAAAGGGGGGAGGGTTTACAGAATTACAGAACAAAATTACAGTTAATTTAAAAAATATCTATGGGAAAGAAAAAACTATCTTAACAAGGAGGAAATTATTAGAATACTGGAAAGGGCTTCCATGAATAACAAAAATTACTTTCCCATCACATAGAAAAGTAATGTTGATTCTGACTAGAACTACTGTATGTGGAGTAGATGAAGCAGTAGAGAAATTAATTGCGAAAGTACTGTACCTTAGAAGGACTGAAATACTCAGATGGTTTTCACTTAATGATGAGAAGAGGAGTTGCTATGACTAGGGATGGAAAGCATGTGGATTATCTAAATAAGAATTCCCCTCATTCCGGGGAGAATTCGTGTTACTTTGATATTTGTGCTAAATCTAAAAGGGAATATAATGGCTACATTGTTGACAGTTATGACAAATAAGAAATTGATCAAATACAGAATGCAGGATTGCAACAAGTATTTATTCTGTTTATGAGTCATGTACACTTGTATGTTTTAATTTATTTTTCAGTTTGTGAGATTGAACGTTATAATTATACATATTGTTTTGTGTGACTTAACACATTTTTTGTACATATGTGATTTTGAAGTTGTCAAATGAAAAATGCCCCTACTCTTTTCGATGAGTGCCATGGGATCTTTAACATCCACCTGAACTACCACCAATCCAGGCAGGTGGGACCTTGGTTTAACATCTCTCCAAAAAATGGCACCTCAGAAGGGTAGCACCCCTCTCATGCTGCACTACAGTGTCAGTACTGGAATATTAACCCAAGTGCCAGGTGTGGAAACTGAACCCACAGCCATCTGATCTCCCAGCCTCAGAGGCGAGTGTGCTACCTACTGAGCCACTGACACTGCAATTCCCAGAACACATCAAAGAATCTTTTATGACTTTGCACTAAAGCGTCATAACCTGCTCTGTTCCTCTAAGTATTATAAAAGTTTATGATTTCCCATCCTAGCAGCTGACAAGCTACAATTAAGCTAGATAAACAGGTGATGCTTATTTTAGACCTCTTCTATCCTGTAATTATCTCCTGGCCTTCCAGGTAACACCTATTAGCTAAAACCTGGGGGTGTATGTGTGTGTCATCCCACAGGCTGTTTCAGCATGTCTCATGAGAGACACTCAATAACACATTTTTATATTACAAAAATCATAGATTAATCAGAACCAGCTGTCTGAGTGTCACATGTGTAAGATGTGAAATAAAAACTAAATGTAAAAATGCAGTAATATAAAAACCACATGATACATAAGGACTTGTGACACAAAATTAGACAGGAGTAGAGATTTGGAACTGTGAACTATCCTAAGTTAGATAAAAACCTGAAACAGCAGCAATCTGTTTAAAAAGCTGCTGGTATAAAATTGCAGAGCAAATAATTATACAAAAAGTATCTGCAAAATCAAGTAAACAGGCTCCCACACAAAACAAGTTCCTCCACTGACTACATCAATTTGGCCCAATTTCCAATACCTCTCTTGCTGCAACGGGCACAGAGCAGCCTCTCCCTTGGCATCTCTGCGCTACAAACCCAGCAGGCCTCTCTCACCAGCCACACTGATGCTCTGACGAATTTAGACCTGAAGAAATCTAACTCCAAAACATCAGTGTAAATATAAAACAAGCGGCGGACTGTTAAGTCCTTAAAAATAATCAAGAATTGTAAGCAGCTTCGATCTCTAATAAAAACGTTTGCAGAATTTAGTAAAATAAATTTTCTCCAAGTGGCACTTGTGTGAGCACCAATCATGTGGGCACCACGCAGGTAGCATAGGCTTTTAACAAATGAAGCCCTGCCCCTTCAGACACTCCCCCGCTGCAGCATTATGCATCTTGAGTATGTATAAAATTCACGTTGAACACAACACCCCATGTATCATTCTATATATAAATATGTATGTACATACACACATATATATGTAACAGATAATCCACTACAGGGCATGCATGTCATGCGCTGACATATATATGCCATGGTGTGTGTTGTGAGGCACGAACCGCAGGCTGAATACATTCAACAACCCAAGGCGTGCATATATCATACCATGGCTGTACACCCTGTAGTGGATTATCTGTCTTATAAAATGGCCATTCAGTCAGAAGACAGCATTTTTACAGATTTCTCTCACCCATTTTATACTGTATATATCATGTAACTAATGTTTTAATTATATATTAGAATTAAGAACCAGAGTTTTATATATATGGCAAAAAAAGCCAACATATGGTTGTCTACTGACTGTTTCATGTTGGACTATAAAGGCAGGATTTTTTGTATATTCTTACATGCACTTGCATCCTTATCCAGGACATGACTGAAAATATAACACTTTTTTTGCTCATGTTTCCTGGTCATCATGTATAGAATAATACATAGGGAGGAGTGTACAATGAGAATTTTACACATAATCCAGGTGTGGAACGCTACATAAACCCAAAAAGTGTAACTCAGTGGGGTTTATAAAAGCATCCCACACCAAGGGTATGTGTATAATTCAAGTCCCCTCCCCCCCATGATTTGTTTTTTGCTTTATATAATTGTTGGGTAGTGTTTTCTCACCTTGAAAATACTACCCAGCAATTATAGAAAACCGTGCAGCCAGTGGTTACTGTAGCACTAGTTCAACAGTGTGGGCATGTTGTGGAGCGAGGGAAACCTGGCATGTGTTCATCATTATAACCAGCTGGTTATAACAGCGAATTATAGCCGGGTTTCCCTATAGGAGAAAATGCTCTCCAGTTATTATAAATTAACAAATGTGTATTTATTTATTGAAATTTGTTGACCGGGTAGGCCTACTGAGACTACCGTCCTGTTTTCAGGGGTGACCCAGAGTTAATTCACAAACAGCACTGAAACATAAGTGAGTACAAACAACATGTTGGTACCCAGAAAGCAGAAACTCAAAGTACAATACAATTCAGATTTACAGTCACAATGCAATGAGGCACTCAGGGTTAGATACATTATTACATTCCATACAATACACGACAAATGAAACAGAATCAGTTATAGGCTACAACATAGAGGATTGTGTATGAGCAATCATACACAAGGCTGTTTTACAATCGAGTGGTTTCAGTGGTAACAGGAGACCTTGAGAGCACAGCTCAAGAGGTCTCATTACCAGGGAAACCTTGAGATTGTAAAACAGCTTTGTTATGTGTGGTTGCTCATACACAGTCTTTCATAGTGTATGGGCAACCATAAAATCCTGACAGAGTCCTTACTTTTGAGTTTTTTTCAGCGGCGCTCTCTCCTGGATCCAGCTCTCACCACCGTGGCCATTTCAAAAAGAGCAGAGGTTCCTGATACGAACATGCACGAAGATGTTCAAAGTTGATGTGCTGCAGTAGTGACGTAGCTACTGCGGCACAAAAACAATTTGATGTCACTACTGCAGTACAACAAGCTGATTCCGGTAACTGAATTCCATCTGCAATAACGTTCTCCCATACACTATGTAATTGTTAAATGCAGGATCAATGGTTATAGTTACAACGGTTACCCTCAAGCAGATATGCCTTGAGGGTGGTTTTATATATGTCAACAGTAGGGCATTTAAAGACCACAGAGAGAAGGCTAGTGCACAGAAATGATGCACAAGTTGCCAAGGACCTGTCCCCTGTGCAGGACTCAGCCCTTAGAACCTCCAGAAGTGGACAGGTAGAGGGTCAAAGTGTCCTTTTCTGAGGTTTGGGCTGCAGGGTCCCTTGGTGACTGGAAGGAGCAACAATTCTGAACAGCTTATAAGTACAGCAGAGGACTGGATATGCTAACCTAGCCTCCGGGGAGGGTCAGTTTAGGGCAGCTAAAACATCACAGTGATGGGCTCTAGGCTGAGCTGCTGCTGCAAAATGTGCCACTTTGTAGTATAGCACCTAGAGCCTATTTAGCCCTGAACCACGAAGGGGTTGTCGGAGTGGGGAGGCATAGAATAGCTGAGGCAGCAGTATTCCATTGGCAATACCCAGCCATGCTTCACTGGTGAGGTACTCACTAAGCCTGCAAAACAGACCAATTTTTTGGTGCATGTAATTTAAGTGTGAGTTCCTGGTCAAAATGGACCCCAAGGTATTTCCTGGAGTGAGAACACGTTGATCTGAGAACCAGCCAGAGAAACTATCTGTAGAAGATTTTGTCTATTTTTGCCCAGATGCCTAGAACAAAATAGCATGGTTTTAGTTTTTTTTCAGGTTAAGGACAAGTTTATTGTCTAGCAACAAACCTTCCAAGTTCCTAAAATCAGCACTGAGGCCAGTGTTGATCAGATCCACACCTGTTGAGCTCCCATACAGTACAGCATCATCTGCATACAGCTGGAGCTTGGTCTCCCACAAGTGTTAACCATGTCATTGATAAACAGGGAGAACAATAGAGGGCTGAGGATGGAACCTTAGGGAACCGCCTGTAGATATTTGTTTAAGGTCCAACAAACTACCCCTCCATTCAACTCACTGTGTTCTGCCTGTTAGACAATGCCAGAACCTCGTATGTGCCAGGTCATCTAGATCTATATGCCTAAGTTTGGACAGAAGAAGCTCATGATTTACATGGTCAAATGCCTTGGTTAAGTCTATGAAGACCACCTTAGTCACTAGTCCCTGGTCCATTGCCCCAAGCATATAAGAGGTGATACGGACAAGAGCAGTATCCGTACCATGTTTTTTTTTAAAACCATGCTGGGCATTGGATAATATGTGATATAGCTCCAGGTAATACCAACTTCTCTAAGATTTTAGCTAGCGAGCTAAGGAAAGATACAGGTCTATAGTTTTCTACAGGGTCTTTTGCTCCATCTTTATGTATTGGGACCACTAGGGCAGTTTTCCATTTGTCAGGGAAGAAGCCTTGGAGCAGGGACCTATTAAAAGATTTCTGAGGGGCGTGACCATGACAGGAGTTGTTATTTTCAAAACGTTTGGTTCTAACTTGTCATAGCCTGGCAAGCCATCTAATTTGATCTTTCTAAGCTGGGCAAGTACTTTCTGTCTCATAATCAGCCAGAAGTGAAACTGAGGAGTGTGTTTTTTAGACTACTAGTTGCACTGCTATAACTTTTATTGTAAAATAGTTCAGAGGGCATTGCTAAACTCCAGCCACCTGATTAGTCCAATCATACTCCATGACCATTGTTTTTATACTGACAAAGATTCCTCTCAGCCAGTAAGAACTCAGAGCTACTGTCCCGTTATTCTGTGATAACCAGACAGTACACTCAATAAATGTGACTGAATGCTACTCTCTGTGTTCTGATTGGCTAAGACTAGCACAATGGGGCATCTGTGAGAAACTACAGACAGTTTCAGTTTTCTCACAAATGCACTGTAGCACTAGTGCGAGAGCAATTTTGGTGTTCTATTTTAAAAAAGTTTTTCTGTTTTTTTCAGCATAATAGCTATACTTGTATGATGGCCGTGATTTTACTCAGTAATAACCAGATCAGGGTGTTAATAAACACCTTGGTGGCATCATTTTTTATTCAGCCCGGTCCAATTACAACATCATAAACCCCAACCACTATCCCATTATCGCTATAATAAACAACCAACAAATCTGTGCTTCAAAACAGTTTTGCTTCACTGATACTGTTAGTTCCTACTTGAATGTCTGATGACTGCTGTAACAGGATCTGCCTGCTAGTTCAGTGAGACAAACATATTAGCTGATTAGTTAGCTAAAAAACACTTGTCAGATTTCCATTTAACTGATTGCCCTTTAAACTAGCTGCTTTTCAGATATGCAGATAGTTGGGACTTGCAGTCTAGCTGAGTGCTCTAAACAAATGCATATTCCAGTCCTCTTTTTTATAACAAGTCAAAAACATTTTGCAATGAATTTAACATTTATAGGTTGTACAATGCACTCACAGGGACTGAAAGCAAACTCCAGGGAGCAAAGGCACTCAGCTAACACTTTATGCCATCTTACCACAGTACCAGGAGTGTGCCTATAACTTTTGGGAATCCCTTGAGTTCTTAAATGTGTTGAGGTTTCCAACTTGCCCACAGGCACCTGAGGAGTTAATGTCTGAGAGCTCCTCCTGCCATGTGCTGAGGTGCATGTGGGGGGGGGAGCTGGAGTGCGGTGTGTCTACTCTCAGAACAGCATCAGTCAAAGAGCAGTATCTGATCAGTAGAGGGAGTTCAGAGGAAGGTCACCTGTGCCACAGCAGTGAGGTAGGTCTCCTCACCTTGAATTCTCTCAAACTGCTCATGATCCGTCACTTCAGTGAAGTAGCGGAGGCCATTTTCTGCCCAGCCATCAAGTGTCTGTCCTGTGGAATTGAACCATCAGCTGTGGCTGAGACCAGCTTGAACTTTGGCCTTTTGGAACCACCTATAATGTAAGACTGTATTTTTCTGTTTACCTCTGTTATTATTCATTACCAGAGATGCAGAATAATGCTTTTACTTATACTAGCACAATGCTAAAGTTCTGCCCATGTTTGCCACTACAAGAATTGGGGAACATTTATATGATTTCCAACTGTAGTCTACCTAACAAGGATCCAAGTTTGCTTATTAACTTTGCTGCTGTCGGGAACTATTATTGCACTATCCTCAACAAGAACTGTAATGTATATTTGTGCCATTTACCTCCAGCCTAAATCTTGCTCTCAATGGGTTGTGGTGAAGTGGTATGGGTCACCTCTGTAGGGATCTTTAGCTGCTGCCACAGACAGTGTCAGGAGGGTTGCCTCATTGACCACAGTGTCATGATGCATGCTCTCCGGCTGGAGTGGTGCACACAAGTTCTGTTCTCCTGTGATGGAGACAGAGGATTTAGGTGTTATTGTTGGCACCTAGTGGCCTGAGGCCTCCCTTCGCATGTTTGTCGAAAGGCAGAGTCTCATATCTCTGTCCCAAACAGCCTACTATATGCAACTACTTCAGTTACTAGGTGTGACTGTCAGACTCTACCCTTCAGGTATCAGCATGGCTTAGTTGGTAGCACATCCACCTCTGGCCCAGAAGATCCTGGGGTGTAGTCTCACAACCAGATTGGTCTTATGCCAAAAAGGCTGGCACCTGAGTGCAGACCTAAGGGGATGTTGTACTAGCAGGGCATGCTGTCTTTTGGATGAGATGTTAAACTGAAGTCCCTTCTGCTCATCTCTGGTGTTGTCCTGGTGGGTA
Source organism: Neoceratodus forsteri (assembly GCA_016271365.2). NCBI lineage: Eukaryota > Metazoa > Chordata > Ceratodontiformes > Ceratodontidae > Neoceratodus > Neoceratodus forsteri. The sequence continues at coordinate 900,209,228 of CM057455.1, forward strand.
TTCAAGTGGAAGTAAAAGAACCCAAGGCACTTTTTGCAAGAGTAGGAGATTTCTCCCAGTGTAATAACTAACATTCCCCTTCCCATAAAACCAGTTCACACAACCGTCCAAGTCTGTGTGTGGGTGTTGACATGCAAAATGACTGACCGTATATGTTTACAGTCATTTTCTCTTACTGCCTGTAAAGCATTTTGGGATACACTGTGTATGAAAAGTGCTATATAAATGCTGATTCTTCTTCTTCTTCTTCTTTAGCTATATGTTATCAAAATAGCTAAGGCGCACACTGTGTCAATAGTGTCCTGCAGAACTGTATGTGTAGTTCTGATCTGTTTGTTATAAATTATAATGCCTTATCATTGCTTTTTTCCTTTAGAGGTTGCAACTTGCATGCCAACTATGCAGTCTTCCAAAGCCTCCCAAGAGTGTTGACTTAAGAAATTATGTGAGACATAGGCACTGATCCTCAAATGGTGTGGAGGACAGTATCCCTGCCACCCCCCTCAGGACCATGCAGGTATGGGTGTGATCCACACTCCCATCACCATGCTCCCTGCTGGTGTGCAGCCCCTGCACAGGGGCTGTGGGTGGCACTGGGGGGTGCTGTGTCCATGATTGTTGGACATCTAATAGGATACCTGAGGTGGCTCTGCAGTGGATTCCCCATTCCACACAGCACAGAGATGTTGTATAGGCATAGGTTGGAAGCATAGGAAACCCCAAAGAAGTTATACAATTTGCAAGCAACATTTTATTGTTATCAATAGCAATAAAATAAAAAAAAAGATATACAGGATAGCTCTTTACAAAGGCAGTACACACAAAAATCTTTCCTCCAAGTCTCTTTCTAAAATCTCAGTCTCTATCTAGACAAAACATTTCTCTCTTTATATGAGATGTATTTGCCTGGCAGTTTAACCTCTGCATCCTGTTCTTGTAAGTGTCATCTCCTGTTTTTCACAAAATGCAACAATACTTTTTTATTGACCTTCTTGCGAATAGGCTGAAGAGTACATTTGTCTTCTTAACAGGTGCAACCAATTAAGCTATCCAGTCCCAGGGCTGGTTTTCTGTGACAATTCTGTAAACAATCTTTTGAAAGATCAATAGGTGTCACAAGGTCAACCCCTTGTGTTCCAGCTTACTATCTTTACTAATAAACTAAAATAGCTATCAGCAATATTTCAACAACATAATTACATAGATTTGCAAACAAAGGGATCCCAGTTTCACAAACAGATTCATATATAATTTTAACCACAGAGAAGCAAGGAGGAAAGAAAGAAAGAAAGAAAGAAAGAAAGAAAGAAAGAAAGAAAGAAAGAAAGAAAGAAAGAAAGAAAGAAAGAAAGGAAAGAAAGAAAGGGAAATTGTAGGACCATTGGAGTGGCCAATTCCTAGGTGCCACAAGGAAAACTTGAATGTGCAATCAGACAAGCAAGAGACAGATAAGTGGTAGAATAGGAGAGGGCAGAACAGACCCTTGCTTTCAACTCTCTCTGCGTAACAGATGGGACAGGGTATTAACCCAACCCGATCACAAAGGGTTCACAGGATATGACATCCCATGCTGGTCCTCCACGGGCTGCGTAATCCACTTCAGAACTTGTCAAATTTACCACAGCCAGTGCTGGTGACACCACTAGCCCTGTGCCAACGCTCATGGGCTGGGACCAATGAAGAGTGTGCTGTACAGGCCCTAGAGTGTACATCATGTCTGGCAAGAGAGAGGTACATAGGCAATACTGCAGCCCAAGGGCCACATAGCATATGCCCTCTCCATCAGTCATGTGCACCACCCTACAATGCTGTGGATGGGGCAGCTAGCAGCCCCCACTCCTAGCCCACCCCAGACTCAGCCTGTGTGGTATTGTCCATGCACCTGAGGATTGGGTGCACAGAGGATATGCAGCCAGGCCGCAAGGTGCCCCAAAGGTGCACAGCCTACATGTATGGAGGCCTCCGTGGCTCTCCATGGACCTCTGCAGGTGCAGAGCAGCTGCATGCCCTATGTGGATTGAGCCCTTTGTCTACTAACGCTTATAAACTGGATTCAGGTGTTTGCTGTCTGTGGTAATAAAAGAACATCTAGACTCTGAAGCTGGTGTGGACATTTAAGTTTGAAACCAGTTACAACTATTATGGCCAGTGCCCCCATGGTTCCCATTCCCAAGACCCAGGATTCCATCTAACCTAAATATAAAAGCATTCTTGGGGTGCCTTCACACCTCGAAAGACAAGTGTCACTGCTCGAAAATCCCCTAGACCAGGTGGAGGGGGCTTATATGCATTCAGTCCCTCAATTCTCAATTGAACATTATTCCACTGCATTGCACAGCCTGTCGTGTGTGAAAGGAAGGTTCCCGATTCCAAAATAGGGCTAATTCTGCAAAGTACTGCCTTCAAACTACTAGTGGCTAAGGTCAGTGACTAGGACCAGTTTGCCACTGTCCGTAAACTGAGCTTGCTACTGGGCTCCAGGCTCCCATACCAGCGCACCATCTTCTATGTTATGTTTACATTCTGCAGCTTCCTGGGGCTGCACTGCAGGACAGGATAATGTAGAAATAATGAAGTCATCCCTGGGTCCCTGTGACAAAGTAGTGAATCAGGTGTCTTCTGGGGAACACTCTTAAAGAAAACACTCCGGACATCAATTTACATTAAATGACATCTGCTTTACTTTCATTAACATAAAAAAAAAAAGGAAAAACAGCTTGTATTCAGCTTGACAGAAACTTCTTGCAGTTCAGTTTCTTGTTGTCCACACTTGCATTTCACTGAAACAGAAACCTCCTTGTTCACTCGCCTCCCTTTACTGGGCTCAGGTGTTGCTTGTTAACAACTCCCCCTCCCCATGAGAGAAAGCTAACTGGTTGAACATCCAGTGCAGTGAGGCCTTAAAGGGCCAACTTTAAAATGAAAGGGGTGTGGTACAAATCCCACTACAGCCCATGTTGTCTGTGTTGCAGGGTTGTGCAGTGGTTTACGGGTGATGGACATACACTCAGTCACAGTCGCACTGTAGTCAATGACTTGGACTCGGTGCTCCACTATGGATTCTGCAAGGAGAAATTATGTCAGACAAGAAATACAAGATGGGACAGTGACACTAAAAATACTGGTGCTAACGAGACAAAACTGAAGCTGCAAACACTGAGGCAGCACAACAAAGAATGTAAATTACAAATGTCCATTGTCCAGCAGAAATGCTAGAACATTGCTGTGTTTCAGTAAGCCTCCCAGGTTAATTCTTTGTATGTTTGTGTCTTGGTTCACGTAAACAAATAATAACTTTTTTCACTGGACAGGTGTAATTTACCTTCTTTGAGGCACTGCCTTAGTGTTTGCAGTGAAATCAGGTCAGACCACTCTTACTTGATAACGTCATCAAAGAGTGTGATGTGAGAAAACCTGTAGATTCTGTGTACCTGGACTTCAGTAGAACCTTCAGCACTGTTGTGCCACACAATTTAGTTAGTTAGTTAAATATTTTACCAGAAAGAGTATACTGAACTAAAAGTTCATTTCCAGACACACCTTGGGGGAAGGGGAAACAAAGCAGTACAATATGCAAAGGAGGCACTACAGAACTAGCAACCTGACAGATCATACTACACATGAGTACTGCACAAGCAGTTCCTACTTTTCAACAAAGTACCTGTTGAAGCTATTTTCACACTCTACAAATGATTTACCTGTGTTCAGTGAGCTGTAGGGAGCAGTTTTATACTGAATTTGGAGCAGGACAACCAAAAGTAGCCACAGGAGGAGGTCAAACCAACAGTGACCATTACCAGAGTCCTCAGGAGGCTCAGGTGCTGAGAAACCAAAGGCCACAGGCACAGAAACACCATGGCAAACAGTTTTAAATACAGTGCAATCCATGTACTTAGAAATCAAAACAACTATGTGACTGATGTCCCAGGACACACAGCTAAAGACTCTCACTGCCGCTGTCACAGATGTCGATTCTCAATCTACCTCAACCCTAGCTGCAGTGGCAAAACTGACTACTGAGAACATGCAGCTTCCCAACAGACCAAAGGCCTTGGAAAATGAAACTTCACGTAGTCAAGTGGTGGGCATGCCCAAGGTGGTCGAGGGAGAATATTTACTGAACTGTTGTTAAAGACTAGTGACAATCTTCCTCTACTGTTGCCGGATGATATTGGGACACACTGCTTTATTAAAGCTTACCACATTAACGTGAGAGGTGCACAAAGATCCATAGATGTTCCCAGGACTGTGATACTTAAAGTGACTAATGTGGAGGTGAAAGAGAGAGAGAGAGAGATACACCTGATGGCTGTCTGGCTGGCCCACCCACTGACTATAGATGGCCTGGATATCAAACTTTTTCCTGACCTCTTTTCTGTCGCTAGGAAAAAGCAAAAACAATTTGATGCTGTCCTGTGAGTTCCATGTCATAATGGCGACTGGAGAATAGAGATCACTGTTACGGCAAGTGTACATTGCCAGAAAAAAAAAAAAAGCAATGTACACTCGCAGCAAAGAAAATGGGCGACAAGAAAAATTGTTGTTCTGCAGGGAGCTGTGTCACCCGCACCCCCTCCCCCCCCCGAATACGGATTACTAACTCCAGGGGGGTGCATGTTGGGAGGGGATGAAACTCTGGCAAAGAAAAAATGAAAAAAAAATGCAAAAATCTGTATCCCTCCCCAGCCCAGAACCCTGCACCCTCCCCACTATAGCCAGCCACCCTCACTACTACACCAAGGCACCAGCTCAGCAGCCTCATGCCACACTATCTTTCCTCTTTCTGTCCCCCTCCCCTTCTTCCTCTCGCCCTGCTTGTCCCATCTCTACCTTTGCAGGGTAGCCCACGTCACCGTCACTACCCTTGCAGGGTAGCCAACATAACTGGCGTTGAAAGTGAGTTGCTCATATTCAAGTCACTCACTTTCAATCGCCCTTTAGACAGATACTGTCCATTCTAAGTTGTGGTCCCTTGGGACTGTGAAATTACTACTGTTTCCGCTAGATTGCACATCATATTCGGAGGCAAAATGTTCCAATTTTCAGATGCGTGTGATGTGGGCTAGTGGACTGAAAAGACAGCCCAAGAGTTTCATGCAAGGTTGGAGGAATCAGCACAACCAGAGGAAGAAGATGGAGCATGGAGGAACTTTGATTAGAACTGAATAGGATATGTCTCATTAATGTGCGGTTGTAAATTCTGCTCTGTAAAACTGATTTTTTTGCTTTCTTACATTCTCAAGGATATAGAACTGTTTATTACTACAGGTATGTACCTGTTATTTGGACTGCTGTGTGAATTTTGATGCTGTATGGATGGCACACATTCTCATCCCAAGCCTACAAGATGGTGGAGACCTCATGGAGATGGTCCGGGACAGTCTAGGTATGGTACCTTTTTGGCCATGACTTATATTCAGTGTGTTTAAGTTAACTCACAAAGTTGTTTGTGTTACTATGATATAGCTTTATAATATTCTTACACTAATGGCTCAGTCCTCACTGCTCTTTCTTGAGTGAGTATTATAGCTTTGGAGCTTTGCATATTGTGAGTACTTGTATAGACAAGCAGGTAGTTTTTCTTTTAGTGATTACCTTTGCTGAAATAAGCTTGAACGAATACAGGGGTCATTATAACCCCTCAGTATGTTCTTTTTGGGGGCTTGTGTAAGCTAGGGTTGTAGCATCCACAGATTCTCCTTTTTATAACAGTTCTGTTTGGTTCATAGCAACCACCAGGCTGCAGTACAAGTTATTTTATGAAGGTTCCTAA